>CM057453.1:843575000-846557500 GCA_016271365.2 Neoceratodus forsteri
AACTTACGTGCCTGGTATTGCAGGTGGTTTTAATCCATTGAATCAAGTGAGTTTAGTGATCCCTCCATGGCAGCAGTTTTAGTTCCCTGAATTTGTCTGGTAAAGCCAACTGTCTGAATTTAGGACATCTACTATAAGTAGGACAGACTTTGCATACTGTAGATAGATAGACACCAGACAGAGATATACAGAAAGACAGACAGACAGATGGATATTCAAAATTTAAAATTCCTCCTTTGCATAAGAATAAATTTCAGTAGAAAAACATAGACTAAAAAATATAATCGGCTGTTAAATTGAAAATATGTGGTTTCTACATTTTGACCTGCCAGTATAGCATAGAGATCAGAGTAATGAGGTGTGGAGTGAGCTTGGGACATCCAGCAGACCTAGATTTGATTCTCATAACCTCCACTGCATACTATGTGACTCTGAGCCAGTGTGCTGTTTTGGAGGCCATACCTAAAAGTATGATATCAGGCTACTGGATGGGGTGCAGAGGAGGGCAGCAAAGATGATATGTGGAATGGAGGAGAGACTATGAGTGCAGGCTGGGAGACCTGAATATGTACACCCTGGAGGATAGAAGGGACAGGGGACATGATAGAGACATTCAAGTATCTGAGGGAATCAATAAGAATGAGGCAGATGGGATCTTTAAGCTAAGGAGGGGAGGGACACCAGGGGCATGGGCTAAGAAAAGGGGAGAAGATTTAGAGTGACATGAGGAGACACTATTTCTCACAGAAAGAGTGGTAGCAAAATGGAATACACTTCCAGAATGGGTGGTATCATGTAAATCTGTGAACAGCTTTAAAGAGGCATGGGACAGGGAACAGCGGAGAGTGAGGGCAGGGAAGTGGGGGTGAGTGGGATGACAAGAGGGAGGGGAGTGGGCAGCTGCAAAGCTAGGGGTGCTAGCTGCACACTAGAGCAGGCTTAGATAGACTGGGTGGTCTGTTTCTGCTGGCACATTTGTATGTTCGTATCTAATAAACTCCCAGTGCTCCCAAGTCACTACTGAAAACAAGCATTTGTGGCTAGTGGGCCCTACCCAGTTACCAAATAATAAAACAAAATCTAATTATTATGGAGCAGTAGCATAAAACAATGGCTACTACAACTTTTATTTCTAGTTTGAATGTGGCCTTCTACAATGGGTCAAATCCTACATAGTTTGCTATATTTGGATGAAATTGCCAGCTAAATTTTTAGATTTTAGCTGAAATGCATCTTTAAATAAAAATAATCTTTAAACATGAAAACAATAACTGATTAATTTAATGCAATGTCCTTCAAAAATGTGAGAATTTTTGCCTTACTTCAGATTTATTAAGCAGAAATAGAGCAGTCATCTCCTGTTTGAAAAGATTTATTTCATATGTTGTTTTGTTCTTGTTTTTTTTTTTTTCTCTGTACACTTCATTATCACTGACTGCCACCGATCTTATCACTGATTACCACTCAATCATCTTGTCAAGAGGACAGGTGAAGTGACTGCTTTGCCAGTCAAAGAAGTGCAAAACTTGAAATGGATTGTCTACCAGATTTCAAAAAAGTCATGAAATTCCATTTTATTACTGTATTTTCCCTTCATAATTTCTACTATTTCATTAGGTTGTTGAGACCTGCCTCCTTTAGAGAATGTCAGAGACACTGCTATTTTGGGGACAGTCAATATAAAACAAATTCTTCAAAGATACTTCTAACAGAGAAAAGAAAAACATTAAAACCAGCATCAATCTGTGTTTTAATTTATATGGCCCATCACTATTAATGATTTTAACAGTCTATGGTTATCTTTCAAAAAGTGAAAATGTGGCTTTGGGAAAGGAAGATCACATATTTAACCTAGTCTTTTAATCCATAATTAGCTCATTTGTTCAATATGATGATCAGTTCCATTTAATTTTCACTTTGCAAGACATGTAATTTACATCATATTAATAAGTGTGTTATTAGTCTGGTGTCCTATATTGAGCTTTGTTCAAATGGCATGTATTTTAGTAGCTAAGAATCCTGCCATACAGAGAATTCCTAAGCCTTTTAATATGCAAAACACATTTTCTCAGCTATCTACTGGAAAGAATATTTGGTTTGGTAATATTAACCTAACATCAAACTGTATTGTACAATGGGACAGGATGTAGAACCTTTGGATGCAAACTGGCATATATTACGTGTATATAATAAATTCAAGGGCAGATTCAGCTACATTATAGGATGTTTCCTTTATCTCCTTTATTACATATTTATTTGTGACCCCATTTGAAGGAAGATTTCGCAAGGGATCCTGTTCTGTCAGAGTGGATTTGGTTCATGTGACAACTGGTCTACACTGCATTGACTTTTGCCTGTGTGTGAAGAAGCTGGCTTGGGAGATTTACTGCTACAGATTGAATCTAGCAGTTTGCCATAAACTCAATTTATCATCAGACATTACCTTATCAGATAGCTCCACAAGGTAGAAAAATAATGCTGCAGATTTCATTAATTCCACAGCATATGTGATGGGATGCTTAGGATATATAGCCCTGACATAAACATTTCATTGTGGACAAACTTTATTACATACAGCTCACCTGTGTAGGCAACAATAATTCTAATAAAAGACAGAATGAAGGATTACTACTGGTTATTTCTAAAAGTTCATAATCGGATACAGCAACATTGTTTTGATTTTTTATCCACTCCCCCCAGACATTCTCAGTCCCTTTCCACTAATGTTCCACTTATGAATGCAGTAAGCTAAATTGTAGGGGAATGAGGAGAAGCTAAGGGCAAGCCATGATACCAGAATACTAACTATATCATGAATGAGTCTGATTTCAAAATAATGCAGGTTATAGACTAGATGTTCATTTGTTTTTCAAATGAACACACTGTGTAACATAGAATGGTCCTAATACATAACATTTTAGCAACATGCCCCTGCAAAAGTGTGTGGGCCAGCTATTCCAAACAATTTCATGTGAAGTGTTGTTGCTCCTATACATCTTAATATACTTTTGGGGTTAGAAAATCTCCACCTAAAATATGTGGGAACATCACAAACACTTAGATTAGTGATCAGTTCTTGCAGTGTCACTGGAAAATGCAGAGCAACTCATTTGCCAAAAAGGTGTGTTAAGATATGAAGTGACAATCAAATTGTTCTTGCATATGTTTTAAGTATTGAGCCTTAGAATACTGTGTGTTGTACAAACCTGGTATCACCATGATGAACTTGACTGTATGCTTATCTTTCCAGGCTAAAACCCTTAGTGTGATACACTAACTCAAATATGTACCTAATACTGTATCAACAGGATAATGCAAACATATATCCATTGGAGGGTGGGGCTCAGAGTCCATTTGGCATTTCTATTTTTTTTTTGCTTTTGTTTACAGCTGTAGAGATGAAATTGAATAATTCTAAATAGCTGAAAAGGGGCTGCTCAGTTGACATTGCAGATTACTAAGCATTTATGCCACTTTGAATGTCAGAGAAACATTAACCTAAAAAGATATATGTTATATGTATGTATCATACTTACACTGTATCTAGCCTGACAGGTCTGATGCCATAAAGGTTTTTATTTCTAAGTTGCTTTTGAAAATATTTAGTTTGACATTTTTATGACATACCTTTGTGTCACAAAAGTAAATGGTGACCAGTAAAAAACATCTAAATGATTAACACTAACTAAACTAGATAAATTACTCTTAATGCTATCCATTTTTAATATGTGAATAACAATTGAAAACTGTCCCAAAGAGCATACTGTAACTTTAGTATAGTTCATAGTTCTATTTCCTAATTTTCAGCCCTCCGAGAAAAAATTGCAAGCTACATTACTTTTCATTTGCTGGTTACAGGGGAAAGGGAAAATGGCACTTACACTGGTGTTTAGAGATGAACCTTTTAGGAATAGATCAAATCATAACTCACATTAATCATCCTTGACATGTTGGTGCCACATGTTACTTTAATTACTGATAAAAGCTTAGCTTGGAAAAATCTGAACAACAGATAAGTTAGTTCACATACAGTACCAATTTTATTAATTAATTCATTCATTCATTAATGAAAATTTATGACTGGAGGGCACACTGAGCCAAGGTTCATTTCCAGGTGTGACCTAGGGAAAAAGGTACAAGAGAAAACAGTGAACACAACACAGTTACATTTCTTGGCACAAAAGAAGTGCAGTACAGTACACAATAGAACACTACATAGCAACATAACTTGATACAAAATAAAGTGCAGTCACAGTACAAAATAGCATACCTATACAAAAGCACATAAAGCTGCAGTGAGGCACAGTGCACAAAAAAATGGTAATATGCTAGAGACATTTTAGGTGAAGGGTGCCTTCTTCCATAGGTGATTGAAGTACAGAGGTAGACAATAAGTTGAATCAGGATGAAGATATGAGGAGAAACCAGACAGAGGCCAACACATGGATCTTAGGGATTCCAGACTGGGGCCACATCAAGTGGAAGGAAACAGGTGCAGGTGGGGAGGGCAGGTTTCAACTGATACCTGATGGAGCCAGGGAAGATGGAGAGGTGAAGTGAATAGGTCAGCAGGTTCCAGAGTGTGGGAAGTTGATAGGAAAAGGCAGATTGTCCAGCAATGGAGTGGGAATGTTTAGTGGTGAAGATCCAATAATCTCTGTCATGGAGGGAGCATGGGGCAGGGGAGTGGAGCTAGGACAGGGATTTCACTTTTAGGGTCTATGAATCTGCCATACATCATGACATTGTGTTCTCTAGTTTTAAAGTTACAAGGGCTTAGAATGTGTGGCTGCTGATAACTCAGCTCCCATTTAAAGCTAAAGTTACAAAACATGGCATATTGTTCATATGTATTTCATGAGGAACAGGCTATCTGTAAATCTGGTAAAGACTGGATAAGGTGTTTAAAATTAGATGGAAATAACTTAAAATTAAATTTTGGTCAAATTTGGAGGCATTTTGTGGTTATTCCAAGCAGTTTCATGAACACTGAATTAAAATTTCTCCAGATTCTTTTGGCTGAAGTTTAAATTGCACCAGTCCTAAACACACACTCACTGTTTTGATAAGTATGAAGAGATAGTAAGATTGTATTGGTTTTGAGGCAGTTGCTCAATTATTTCCACGCATTATTTGTCTAAACAACAGCACATTTGATACAGGGTTCCCTGGATAGAGCTTGTATAAAAGCCAACAACATGTACAAATATGGTATGGATGTTTTTATGGCATGGTATTGTATGGTATGCTGCTGTTACTGGCATAAAGTGGATTTTGTACTATGTGTTAATGATTTTGCCAGATTATACAAAACTTTGAGTGAATCTACAGTCATTCACTGCCACATGAGTTACATTTATAAAGCATCCAGTTGTTCCTCCCATTTACCTTTCCCCAAGTGAGTGGAGGAGAGCTTTGGTGGAGGTGAGGCAGGCAGAGGCAAGCAGCATCTGCTGGCATCAGCCAGGAAGGCCAGGGACAGGGCCTGATCATTTTGCAGGTGACAAACAAAACCAACAAAATAAATAAATAAAAAGACTCACAGCAGTGTGCCTATAGAAGTGCAATACACTACTAAAAATAGAAAGTACATTAAACTAATGGCAGAACCAACGGATCCCTCTAAGGAACTTTACTAACTCTATGTAATGAGGGCACACTAGTACATTGTCTTAAATGCAGAATATATGTTGAAAGCACCCTAAATGTCTTACAAAACATTTACATGTACTAAATGCAGGGCCTACATGATGTTACAGTCAAGATTAAATTAACTTGAAAATGAAATCACAGCTTTACAAAAAACAAACCACAGAACCCTAGAGCAGGTCCAGCTCAGGAACTTAAGGCTAAATAGTAAACATGCAAGGCATGAAGAACAAGGCAGTGAGGATCAGATAGTGAAGAAAGACAGGTTAAAAAAGGAAAAGAGAGTGAACATGATGCCTACCAAGAAGAATGGTACACAGTTACATTGAATAAAAGAAGAAAAAAAGAGGAGACAGAGAAGCAAACATAGCATAAGCGACAAAAGCTTTAGCATATTGGCTAATGTGGAAACTGAAGACTTAACAAACATACAAACTATACAAAATACTACAGAATATATTGTTTTAGGAGACTCTATCATATGAAAATGTGATAGATGAGTCTGTCAAGATGACAAACAGCACTGGATGGTACTCTGTTACCAAGGGCTAAAATAAAAACTTAAATTCAATTGCACCAAATATTATAAGGTCAGATCAACCAAACCCGGTGGTTACATTACACATGGGCACAAATGACATAGGCTGCAGTCATGAGAAGGATATTTGCACTTGAATGGTTAGACAGTGCAAGGAATTAAAACAACTAGGGGCCAAAGTGATTTTTGCAGTTTGCTACCTGCTCCATGTACCAAAATGGAAAAACAATACTATAATCAGAATTAACAGAAGGTTAAAGAATTGGGTGAGACAGGAAAATATTAGATTCATAGAGTCTTGGGTTTATTTCGTAACAAACATTACCTTTACTGTGGTGATGGGCTACATTTGAATGACAAGGGTGCACATCAGTTAGCAATGCTGATTAAAAACACAGGGAAAGTATTCCTTTAAAATAAATAAGGTGGGAGTCAATGGACTCCCACCTCTAAGAATAGGCCAAACCCACAAGGGGATGTGCACCTCAAAAGAGTAGACATAATAGACCTAAGAAAACCTGACATCAGAGTAACAGTGAGATAAAATGTTTGTTAAGTAATGCCAGAAGCCTTAGTAACAAAATTGACAAACTACAGGGTATCTGATCCACAAAACGATTGACATTATTTTGGTGACGAAACACAATGGAAAAAGAATGACATATGGAACAAGGAATTACAGGGTTATAATTTAATTAGACAGAATGGGGACACCAGTAAATAGAGACAGAATTATAACACCATAAACACTGCTGACATGATCACAAAATTAAAAACATAGCGGTGAAACAGAGACAATATGGGTACAAGTTAACACAAGTACTGCAAACTCCTTTACCCTGGAACTAGGTTATAGACCTCCATCTAGTAATGAGAACACCTACAGCCTTTTGCTACAGGAAACAGCTATTGCCGTGGAACATGGACCAGTAGTACTGACAGGTGATTTCAACCTGAGTGACATTTATTTATTTATTTGCTTTTGATTACCAGGTAAGCACACTAGACAGCTAAGCGCCTATTTTTCAGGTGCACTCAGACCTAAACATTAACCCGAACATTAACTAGACCACAAGGAAGGCTACTAGTAAACTTGAAAAACATTTATGCAAGTTTGAGGAACATAACTTAACACAATAAATAAAAATAAAACAACTAGAGAAAAGAACCTCCTGGATTCAGTACTAGGGTCTGATAGCATGAATATTGATAACTGTATATTATCACCTCCTGGCAACAGCGACCACATGAGTACAAATTTTAACATCCAGTGTGCACCAAACATGTGCTAGGATGAACAGAACTATTCTTATACAATACAGCAAATATAGCAGCTTTAAATCACAAATTAACAATACAAACTGAAATAAACTACTGATGAATAAGACCGAGAAGAAAGTTGGCAGATCATAAAGCGCACTATATTAAATATAAGCAATAAATACATTAAGCATAGAAAAAGTATAACAATAGAGGTATAAAACCAAAATGATTAAATAAAAGATCATTAAACTAATCAAACAAAAAATAAAGCATTTGTGGTATACAAACATAACAGAATAGTACAGAACTGGGAGTATTCAAACAAAACAAAAACTTGTAAAACACAATTAACAGATCCAAAAAGGTTAGAACTAAAGTTAGCAAGGAATGCAACAAAAAGCAACAGTAAGCAATGTTTTGGATATATAAACTCATTAAAAAATCTAGCACTGGCTGACCTCTATTATGAAAATGCACAAATTATATCTGAGCAAACACAAATGGCTAAAATTATTTCTGTTCTATTTATTCTGACCAGTGTTAGGAATGTAAATTGCACTAACAATACTGAAGTCCTATTCTGTACAAAAGAGGAAATAAAGGCTAAAATTGAAAATTAAAAAAGTATGGTGCCTCAGGCCTTAATAACATAACCTCACAGATTATTATATTAATACAGGATAGTATCTCTTGGCCATTAGAAATATTATATAACAAACCTCTGAGTACCGGAGAGGTTCCGTCTGACAGGAAAATGGCAAAAATCACTCCATACATTAAAAAGGACTGAAAAGTGATATTAGGAATTACAGACCAATTAGCTTAATGTCCATTTCAGGAAAAATATTTGAATCAATCATTAAAGACAGACTGAGTATGCACATTAAGCAAATGAACGATATGGATACATCTTAACATTGGTTTATGGCGGACATTCATGCCTAATTAATCTTGTATATTTTTATGGTACATTCAGTAGGTTTTGGATAGAAGTATCACAGCAGATATAATTTTGTTAGATTTTCCAGAGCCTTTGACTTTGTACCTCACTGGGCAATAATTCAGAAGATTAATCAATTTAAAATAAACACATATATTGTACAGTGGATGAGTAATTGGTTGACAAATTGGACACAGAGAGTCACAGTTAATGTTTTTTGTCCAATGAGGGCATGTCACCAGTGGTGTACCACAGGGCTCTGTATTGGGCCCTGTACTTTTCAGTTGTTAATATTTGATATAGGAAAAATATAACAAGTAAACTAATAAAATCGCTGACAATATGAAAACTGGAGTTCCTTGTGAGTCTCTTGAACATGTACAAGTGATATAAAATGACCTTGACCTAATATCAGATTGGGCATACAAGTGGGGTATGACCTTTAATATTGAAAACACGTTATGTGTTGCATTTGGGAAAACAACAAACAAAATACATACATTCTTAGTAGTACTATAATAAAACAGTTAAGTATTGACCATGATCTGGGAGTTCTTATAGATAGGAATTGATTTCGGTCTACAGTGCACCAACATTATTTCCAAAGCAAACAGAATAGCAGGAGCAATATGTAGGAACGTCAAGAGCAAGAACGCTTGAGGTGATACCTTTGTATAGGTCCTATGTGAGGCCCCTCAACTGGACTATTGTAGTCAGTTGTGGAATTCTCACCAAAAACAGAAATAATAAGGTTGGAAAAACATAAAGAATGACTAAACTTATTTCAGGGGTAAAATACTTATCATACAATGACAGAATTAAAAAGCTGGGTCTATATTCTTTGGAAGACTGATGGAAATGTGGTGATCTATTATATTATGATTTCATAAAAATTTAAACCTTGGTAGGGAACTAGACATTGCATTCAAAGATATAAACTATGCTATGAGGGCACTCATTGCAAGTCAAGGGTGGGCATTTTCAAACTTACAAGCATGCTGTAAATGAAAATTTGGTAATGTGTGTGAACAAGCAGGATTAAAAAAACCTTGACAAACTAATGCTTGATGGTGGGGATACACAGTATTACTACTTTACGTAGGAGCACATATGGGCCCATGCCTTTTAAGCTCCTGCTTACATAGTGACATTAGTGACATCTACCTCTCATACTGTATCTTCTTATTCCATCCTCTTTCATGTACTTTTAAGCCCTGGGCATGTGCAAGTATATCTCATAAAAATTAATATTATTAATGAACAATTTTTGGTTGTTGCTGATTGTAACAAAGTGATATTTCACAAAACTGGAGATAGAATGCTTAGCCACACTGAACTCAATTGTGGAAACCACAGTGCAGCTGTAGAATAAAGAACTGGTGTGATACAGAAAGACCTTTATTACAGCCAGTGATTAATCACTTAGGCAAAGAGTTTCAGATATAATTAAAACAATAGTAATATAATAATCTAATTTTACTTTTCAAAATAACACTTGGCTATGCAATATGAGTAATAAAAACATGTTAGAAGTTCAGTACTGTAACTAAGAAGAAAGTGTAGGACCTCAAAGGTAGGTTCTATATGACATCTGGGAAGCCTCATCCATAGGCAATATGTGGGGATGTTAGCCCAGTGTTCACTTGCTGGATGTGGAAGTAATAGTTTAATTTTCACATCAGTGTCAGTGGCTCAGTAGGTGGCATGCACACATCTGGGCTGTAAGATCAGAAGACATGAGTTTAGCACCACACGGCATTTTGAGTAATTTCCATAGCTGAAACTGTAGCACAATATTAGGGGAATGCTGCACTGTTGAGGTGCTGTCTTTTGGAAGAGGTGTTGAACCGATGACCCTTCTGAACATCTCTGGTCACTGTCCAGATGGTAGTAAAAGATCCCATGGCACTTGTCAATGAAGAGTAGGGGAATTTTATTAAAATAATCAAAGGAAAATTCATCATACAGTAAATACAGTTCGGCTCTTATACAATCCCAAAAATTGAATGAAGAAAAAAGAAAACTAAACACCACTAGAGATGCTCAGAATCAGAGAAAAAACTATGTCATCCAGTAAAGAAAATTACAAAGAACAAGGTATGCAAAATATATAGCAACTTTGAAAGAAAATTGTATACAAGGAAAGGTAACTAGCACAGAGTACTCATGTATCTCAATCTGATCTGACCCTAGATATTAACTAATCCAATTTCTTCCATTTTCTCAGAAACCAGAATTTGCCGTTGCTTTTATATTCAAAGATACACAGATACATAGACATATGGACAGTGTCAGCAGATAAGGGCTTATGGCCACCCAGTCTGCCCATTTGAGCTTGCAAGTTCACTTTATGTTTTCCTAGAAGTCTGTTGCCCTACCCCTGACCTCCAGAATTCCTTTTATGTCTATCCCATGCATTCTAAATCCTGTGATTATTTCAGACCCCACTCACTTCCTCTGGCAGGTGTTCCACTTGTCCACCACCTGTTCTGTGAATAAATTTTTCCTCATGTTTCCTCTGAATCATCCTCCCTCCAACTTCATTCCATGCCCTCTAGTCAGGAACATCTTTTTCATTTAAAAATAGTGTCTTCCTGCACCTATTCTTCCCTGTAAGATACTTGTTTGTCTCCTATCATATCCCTCTCTCCCTGATCCTCCAGGAGTTCATATTCAAGTTCTTCAACCTGCCCTCATAGGACTTGTGATGCAATCCATGTACCATCTTGTTGCCCTCCTCTGAACCTTCTCTACCCTGTCTATGTCCTTACTAGGTAAGGTCTCAGAACTATACACTGTACTCCAGGTGGGGCCTCACTAGTGTCATTTATAGTGAAATTATGATCTCCCTTTTCCTACTGGTAATGCCCTGCCTCGCATCCAGCATCCTATTTGCTTTACCTGCCTTGTCACACTGTTTCTCTACCTTTGAGGTCATCAGAGATGATAACCCCAAGATCCCTTTCCTGCTTGGTGCATGCTATATCCTCACCCCCCAACTGATATATTGTGCCAGGGTTTTTGTACTATACATGATACCTTGCACTTCTTTTCATGGAATTTCAGCTGCAAACCCTGACCATTCTTCAAGTTTCTGTAGGTCCTTCTCATTCTGTCTACACCCTCTGGTGTGTCTACTCTGTTATGACACACCACTCTGTATTCTTTGTTATGTGTTCAAAAGATGGAAGAACCAGACATTTTCAAAACACCCTCTTATGAGAATAGTTGCTGTTATAGGGTTAACCACATATTCCATGCCATAGATAGCATTTAATAGTAGTGAAACATACCCTTAAAGAATAAGCATTGAATTTTACCCAGTTACCATTACAATTCTTAGAATTAGTACAGGTTACCTCATAGGATATGGTCATCCAGATAATATATTCCCAGTCTTTGCTTACTGGTGTCCAAAGGCTTGCAATGGGGTATTCAGGAAACAAATGAGACTTGAGTTTCCAAAGTACCCATGCAGGTGTCTGTAAAGCAATTCCTTTACTCTATGAGCTTATTCTTCCATGAGTTCCTGTCTCCTAGCCTATTGTGACAACACAGCCACTGTACATTCAACATGTGTTTGGGAATCTGGTCTTCAGTGAGAAATAACAGAGTTTTTGCTTCTGTCCCCTTGGGCAGTATGGGGAACATCATCTGGGCAGGGGTACAGAGTTCACTGTGCTGCTTTGTATCACCTCCTATGTTGCATTTTTGCATCTTGTGAAATCTTCCAAGCCCTAAGTTTACTTAAGGATAAATGATCATATGATGGTAACTGGGCCATTAGAATTGTTCAGTTTCCCTGCAGTCCTAGGGGCTATAAAGATTCAACCATTCATGGACTAATAGGGTCAATCATTTACACACTGAGGAAATCATTGGGCAAAAATTAGCTTTGAAAAATATAACCATGAATAATGTCACTATGTGTATCATGCCTAAACTCCCTTTTTGATTTTCATGTAGGTTACTTTCCCTCCTATCAGGGTTCAAACTACTGCCCATCAAGGCTTCAAAATGCTAAAAGTTTGGTTTCCAGATTTGTTGAGGGCATAACACAGAAATAAAAAGCAGTGAATAAGTATGGTTTTAATTAAATATACCCTTTTCACTTTAGGAATCATTTTCCTTCCAAAGGTCCACTTTTCTTTGTGCTGTGGATAGCCTAATGTCCCAGGTTGTCTTTGCAGAGTTTTCTCCATGAAACATACATATGCCTAGTGCTTTAATGTTATCATTAGAAATGGGAATGGATCCCACTTCTGTACACAATGTCTTAATAGGGTAAGCTCAATGTCACACCATACTCTTCTGAAAATTCAGCCTTGCAGACACAGACTTCTGAATATTTCTGGAAGATGTCTATCATTCTAGGTCCTTCATTTACTAACCCCAGAAAAGGCACATCATCTGCATTGGCCATTGTTTTGATGCACATGCCACCTGTGATACTGAGACCCGATACATGTTGGCTATCGGCTTTTCTGTAGGACAGTGTCTATAGAAACAAATGTATAAGAGTGGGTTTAGGGGCAGGCCTATCTCACCCATAATCTTGCTTCAATCTGGTGCCCTAATCATCCATTAATAATTTCATTTTGTATAGGATCTTAATCCAGATATGAACTTTTCTTTTACACCATACTTTCTTAAAACATCAAACAGGTAACTGTGTATTATCATATCAAAGGCCTTTTCTTGGTCTAAAGTTAAAAATATTCAGGTAATTGCTTTGTTTGACCTTTATGAAACAGTGCTCTAATTAAGAACATGTTATCTTGGATAGATTTGCTGCATACCCACATGTTTGGAAGGGGATACTACTTCGAAGCAATAGATGCCATCTTGTTACATATGATCATGGATAATATTTTCTGGTCTGAATTCATGAGCTATTGCAGCCTCAAAATTATAAATAATTTTTATCCCTTTCTTGAAAATATAGATAAGACAGGCTTGAGAATACAGTAGTAAGTAACTGTTCCATACTTAATATTTCATTAAAATTGTAACCAAGTTTGGGCTTATAAGTGGACTGGAGGTTTTATAAACCTGAGTAGTAATGCTGTCAAGCCCCAGTACATTATTAGAACTTAATTTTTGAATGGCTTAGAAACCTCATCTAGACATATAGGTGCCAATTCTCAAAACTCAGCAGAAGCCATGCCAAAGGCAGCTTGCACTGATCGGTGTTGTGCCATGGACCCTGTACCTGATTCTGTATTCGGCAGGGTCGGTGGAAAAAGTCCCATGGCTTGCAGAATCTGTAGTGGTGCACCAAACAGAAGGTGCACCTTGACAGGTTGCCAAAAGCCATGACCAGATGTGTGTCCATGTCCCTGAGCAGTCTCTTGTAGTCTAGTGGCCCCCAAGCCCTGATCTCCTGTTATAAAATTAAACATCCCTGGTAGTCTAGTGGCCCCCACCAAGCCACAATCTCCTTTTATAAAGTTAAAATCCTAGAAGTTTATTGTCCCTCCAAGCCCCAATCTCCATCATAATAAATAAAAATCCTGGTAGACTAGAGGTCTCCCCAAGCCCGATCTCCCGTTATAAAAATTAAAATCCCTGGTCATCTAGTAGACCACTGCAGCCCTGATTCCCTGTTAAGAGAATTCTGACATTCCTTGTAGTCTAGTGGATGCCCATGATGCAGTGCCATACCACCCTACTCTCCACGCATTCTGTAGCTGGGCCAGTGACTGGCACAGCCCACCACTCACAGCAATGGCCAGCCACTGATTGAGCACTGAATGAGCGCATACTGAATACAATACATGCTCAGTGATTGACATCTGCTGTCAATCACTTAGTGTAATGTATACAGTACATCTCATTCAGAGCTCAGTCGGTGACTGTCTGTGGTGGTGACTGCTGGACTGTGCCAGTTGCTGGCTCAGTTATAGGATGGGTGGTTAGCAGAAGTGGTAAGGCACTGACAGGGTGGGGTCCACTAGACCACCAGGAAAGTCAAATTTCTTAATGGGGATTGGGGCTGGAGCAGTCAACTAGACCAGCAGGAATATTTTAATTTTATATGGGAAACAGAAACTGAGGGTCCTGCCTAGACTACCAGGGATATTAAATTTTATAACAGGAGATTGGGGCTTGAAAATACTGAACTACCAGGGATTTTTACTTATTATAAAGGGAGATCAGGACTTGGGGAGCCACTAGACTACCAGGGATATTTTTAGTTATATACCAAGAGGAATTGGAGCTGTAGGTGGTGGCACATTGGCACACCCTTCTAGAAGATTTCTAAGTACCATTAGATCAATGGTACTTAGATCTTTACCCTCTGAGAGGGTTTTGAGAATAGCAACTTTGGGGATATGGCAGCCTGTGTCTGCTGCAAGCCCCTAGTGCCTTGTTTGACAGAGGCACATTGCATCAATCTAAGGGCTTTGAGAATCTGGCCCCATAGGCTCTGTTAAATTAGATGTTTTCACTCAGGAAATTGTAGTGCTGTTATGTCTTCAAATAACATGTTACTTGAGATAACAGGCAAGATTGCTCCAAAGGAAAGTCTTGCAGTACTTTCTAGTATAATTAGGATGTCCCATGGGTTGGTTTTAATGTCCTTACTCATTCCTTAACTTTTTAATTATTCTTTGCAGTACTCTATACTCACAACCTTTAAAAGGGTCTAAAGTTGTCTTTACCTTGAAGTACCACTTGTAACTCATACAATAAGGACTCCCCACGGCCATACTGTAAGGTTTCATGCTTTCTTTTACTTCATTTACCTAGTTCTGATTTATCACAAACCCTGATACATGCTTTGAGGCCAGATTATGAGTTTAGTCCTTAAGCCTGTATTCTTTCAATTTTGAGTTCTACTATATTTCAAGAAAACAGATTTTGGTTTCTAATTTTGTGTCTTCCTACCATTCGACTACAGAATCAAAGGCACACATTACTGATTGTCAACCAACAGAATTCCATAAATCTATCTTTAAGCCTTTCATCATTTATTTATTTATTTAAAGTTTTACCATGAATAACATACTGAGCAGTAAAGCTCATTTCCAGATGCACCTAAACAATTTAAAGACTGTTACTGAGCCTCCAAAATTGATGAAGAGTCTGGGTGTTCTCCAGTGTCATAGTCAGCATTCCCCAATCAATAACAACCCACCCCTAGGCGCACCTAAAAGAGGCTGTCACAGTTTAGTGTGCCTTTCCTTGCTGAAAATTACAAACAAATAAGTTAAACAAAACTTACACCCAGAGCTTGGTGTGTACTCAGTTTTTTCTTTCTGTGTTTTCTATATAGTATCTAGAGAATAGGTAAGTGGTTTCAGTCCCTCAACAGGCACTGGTTCACTAAGAGCTACTGTAGAACAACTAAAATTAGTTCCCCATGGTTCAGTTCTCTAACCACTAAAGTGGTATAGAAGTATTTAATTCCTTAAAGAGGGTTATTTGTGCCTTGTTCCCATTGCAAGTCTGCTTGTTTTTCCCATCTCATAGTTCTGATGAACAGTGTTGCAGGTTTAGTAACTGAGTCTATTGCTTTATGCATTCTTCCTTCAGCTTTGAAATCTACTATTGTTAACCCTATTCTCAAAAAAATCTAATTTAAATTTGGATGATACTGTAAATCATTGTCCAGTGTCAAGTCAGATTTTTAATGTACAATTAGGAAATTGTGAGACTTCTTCTACAATGGTGACATCAGGTGTTCCTCAAGGATCTTTATTAGGACCTATTATTTTTAATATTTATATGTTGCTATTAGGAAGTATTAATAGAAATACAATCTAAATGTTCATATTTATGTAGGCAACATCCAAGTGTACTTCTCTGTTAAGACATGGTCAAAAGATGCCATTGATACATTAGAAGCCAGCATTTGTGAGCTTAATTTGTGGCTGGCTGACAATTTTCTACAACTAAACTTTAAAACTGAAGCAACCTGCTTTAGTACAAAAGAATCACTTTACATGGTTGACAATAGGACAGTTAGATATCCCATATTTAGGATGTAATCTGGAAGCAGAAACTGTGACAAAACACATGGTGGGGGTTTCCTGATTCAGATCTTTCTTATGACACCCACATAAACTCATTCAGAAGACTAGCTTTTTATCTTAGAATAATCTTAGAAGTTAAAGTGATGTGGTGCTGTGCATTTGAAAACATTGGTGACTGCATTTGCTTTCTATAGGATTGACTTTTGTAATGCCTTATCTGGTCTTCCTAATTGAAAACATGATAAATTGCAATTTTCTCAGTGCCACAATAAGACTTGCTTCTATGGTGAGTTTTATAGGTATATCATACCAGTACTCAGGGATCTACATTGGTTGACAGTGAAATTTAGGACTAACTGTAACACAGGTTCTTCATATCACATAAAAATGCCTGCTTGTCTATGGACCCAGATACCCCTCTGATTTACTTATGCAATATCAAATGACAAAGTTGTCTGTTCTGTAGATCTTGAATTGCTTGTTATCCTGAAAATCAGCCGTAAAACAAGTGGTTGTTGAGCATTTTTATACATTTATTTATTGAAATGTTTCACCTGGAAAGCACGCTGAACAACAAGTTGCTCATCTCACAGTGCAACCTGGGTGGAGGGGTTACATAGGGTTGTGAAGGATGATCAGTTACAATAGTATGTGAGTAGTATAAACAATACAACATTGTAGATTGTGCAACAGTTGGAACACAAGTTATTGTACAATAAGCAGTAGTGGAACATTGGGTAAATTACAATACATGTCCAAAATCATACAAAGAACATATAAACATACAAAACAGTAATAATGTAATAGAACCATTTACAGTGCATCGTGTACCAGGAGCAGGCTCGAGGTAGTACACTAAGTGCTGTTGGAGTAAAAGGATGAGGTCAGGTTGTTGTCACACTGGTGACCCAGTAGGGCAAGTGGAGAAGAGAGGAGGCAAGAACTGAATACGAGGAGAAAGGGTAGCCATTTCCTGATTTTCCCTCCTTCAGGATGTTGAGAACCCTGCTGGGGGTCATGGTAGAAAGGCAAAAACTGTGGATGGGTATTAAGGTGGGTTAAAGCAGGAACAGCTGAGGAAGGTAATTGTGTAGGGAAGAGGTAAGGAGTAGTTAGAGGAGGTGTCATATTTCAGGTGGGAGGAATTACAGATTTTAGGAAAATGATGGGTGAAACCAGTTTGACCGATGAGGGTGGAGTGGCGAAGGACCATCAAGGTGCAGGCATTGTTGATCTGAGAGATTGGGTGAGGGAGTGGAGTGGACAGAGAAGATGAGAAATAGAGGGAGCCCCAGACAGAATTTGGAAGTTAGTTGGCACACTAGAGAGATGCATCTGGCAAGGATAGTGGAAGGAAGGTTAGAGGCGATAGAGTTCACAGTGGTGGGAGGCGGGAAGGGAGTCAATATCAAAGTGGCAGAAGGAGTTAAAGAGAGGTGTCCAACCTGGTCATCAGGGAAGATTTGGGAGGAGCACCATAGACTATGTCACAGTAGTCAGAGATGGGGAGTATCATCTTCTGACAATTTTGTGCCTCACAGTCAGTGGAATGCAACTATGAAGCCTGGGCACGGCACCATGCTTGGGGCACATTTCTTCAGGATATCATCGATATGCAGAGAAGTTGAGTGCTGGTCAGTCAAACCCCATATATCTAAATAAAGAGTTGTCCTCCAAGGTAGTCCCATCAGGAGTGTGGAAGGTCGTAGTGCTGGGACCCTAGAGAGTCTCTGCCTGGTGCCAAGGTCATCAAGACTGTCTTCTTGGCATTTAGAAAAGCTGGTGAGAAGCAAACCAGAGCTGTACTTGGTTGAAGTCATGCTGTAGCTGCTTTGCACAGTGGCAGGGTTTTTGGAACTGTACAAAACAGTATCGCCAGCATACATGTGGATAGAAGAAGATGAGCAGGCTATGGGAAGATCATTAAGGAAAATGAAGAAGAGTAGGGACCAAGCGCTGGAGCTCTGAGAAGTACACCAGTGTTGATGGGAGTGGAAGGCAGATGGAATCAAAGTTCTCACCAATTGGGTCCTGCCAATGAGGAAGGATTTAAACCAGTTGGTGGATGATGGAGCAAAGGCCAGCTGAGAAAGTGAATCAAGAATCAGGGATGGGAAACAGTGTCAAAAGCTTTGGCTAGGTTGACAAAGATGGCCGGTGATCAAGCCATTGTCCATCCCTGAAAGGATGGAATCAGTAAGCCTGAGGAGGCGGTGGTTGTTGAGTGGTTCTTCTGAAACCAGATTGGAAGGGGTGAAGAAGGAGGAATCAGAGAGGAAGGGGATAATTGAGAGAGAACTAAATGTTCTTGAAGTTTGGAAAGGTAAGAAGGAGGAATGGGGTGATAGTTGCCAGAAGTGGATGTGTCACCACCCTTGGGGAGAGAAGGACTACAGTGTGTTTCCAGGATGGGGGCACTTGGGCAGAAATAAAGGACAGGTTAAGGATTAAGGAGATAGGATAAGCAATTGCAGGAGCAGAAAGGTAGAAGTTTAGGATCAAGCTCATCTGGTGAGGAGCCCTTTAGAGGTTGATGGTTAAGAGAATTAAGAGATTCATCAGGAGATAGTAGAAAAGGAAAATGGGAGTGGTAGGCACTGGCTGAGGTGAAGGGCTGAAGTTAGTAGGTGGCAATGGGAGGAGGAATTTAGAAGAGACATGGCACATGAGGTGTAGTAGGCATTAAATTCATTGGCCATGGATCCAGGGTCAGAAACTAGAGGTTATTTATTTTGAGAACTGAAGGGAGGGTGAGAGGGAGAGAATAGAGCATGAACTACCCTCCAGAATTTAGATGGAGAGTTAATGTTAGTCAGGAATGAGGAGCTGAAATAATCAGACTTAGCCAGTCTAGTAGCTTTAGTACATGAATTGTGTAGCGTTCTGTACTTGGCATAGTGGTTTGGATGTTTAGTAGATTTGTGTTTTCTCAGGCCTGATCATGGTCCTAAGCAGGCCAGTAGTTCAGGGGTGATCCTGGGAAGTGAAGCCCATGGACTCTGGTCCTTCTGAAAGGAGCAAAGGAATTCCAGGTGGCAATGAATTCATCCTTAAAATAGTCAAGTGCTTGGTCGACAGAAATGGCAGTGGAGAGGGGCCCAGTCGGTGGAGTGAGTGCAGGGCTGATTGGGGTAAGATCTAAGTTTAAAGGACCGGGCTGTATGAATTTAGGAGAGGTTTAGGATGATGAAACTTCGTTCAATGAAAATGGGGTTGTGGTCACTAAGGGCATCAGGGAGGAGACCAGATTTAATGATGCAGTCTGCGGATGGAGTTGTAGTGCACGATCAAGCAGGGTGTGGTTTTGTGTTTTGGTATTAGGGCCTGTGGGCTCAAGTATAAGCTGAGTGATGCTTAGAACAGTGATGTTATTGTATAGCTTGTTTAACTTGGAGACAACCAGTTTAGATTCACGTCACCCATTATGAAAGTTCACCAGATTGTGAGAAGTAGGTGATATTGGCTAAGAGTTCAGTCATGACCAAAGGTTGAATGCTTGGGTGGCAATAGATGCCAGCCACAAAGATTGGGATTGAGAAAGAAAGGGTAATGCGGTGACAAGGGCTTCATAGGTAGCTGGGATAGGTAGTAAACTGCAGTGAGGACAGGATATACATGGCAACTCCCCTCTGAGACCCGATTGATCTTGTCAGGAGATGGAATACCCGAGGATAGCAATGGCACTGTCAGGGTGCTTTTTCTGAGCCACATCTTGGTAATAATTAGGATGTCAGGGTGTGTGGAAATCACAAGAGTTTATAGGAGGTTGATTTTAGGTAGCAGGCTGCAGATGTTCATGTGGAGGAGCTTCAACTGATTAGGGATGGTTGTAGTGGAAGTGGATTTGGAGACATGTCATTTGGGTAAGGAGCCAGTGTAGGAAAAGAAATAGGGCCAGGGTTGGGGTGGATGTTCCTGATGAAAGAAGCAGGAGGGCAAGGATGAAATAGTGAAGTTTAGGACTTTTGTAATTGGAGTAGGAAATACATGAGGGAGGGAAGAGGAAGGAGGGTGGAGAGAGAGAATGAAACAAAGAAAGGCAAAGTGACTAGGATGGGAAAACAGAGGCTGGAGAGTAGTAAGGAAAGTGGGGTCTGTTTAAAATGGAAGCTGTGGGGCTGCTTGACAGAATGAAGGAGGTATCTGGAGGGAAGGAAGAGAGTGGCAACAGGTGTAGAGGGAGATTGGGATAAGGGTAAGAACCAGGAACAGTTTGAGTAGGAGGAGATGAAACCATTCTGGGTATTGTAGTAGAGGCTTTGTACAAGCTTACAGAGTCAGATCATTCCACTGAATGTTAGGACATTGATAATTTGCTTTAGGTATAAATAACCCAGGACTAGAAGTGTTAGGGAAGAGCAGTGGGAAGAAGACTGCAGCCTACATGTGTTGTTGCCCTCTAGTGGTTTTACAGTATAATTTTCAAATGGAAAAGTAGACACACACAAAAAAAAGGTCAGGGCCCTCATCTGTGGAATGCTCTTCTGATATGCATAAAGCAAGCAACTTCTTTGCTCCCTCTATAAATGTGGCTTAAAAGATCTGGATGTTTATACAAGCTTTTAATAAGTGTGCGATTTTAAAATGCGATATATTTTAATTCTTTTCTAGTACTTGCTGCGTTAATACTGTATTGTTTTTATTGTCTCCTTACATGTTATTATTTACATTGTACAGTGCTCAGAACATTTTGAATGGGCACTTTATGCAGTAAATAAAGACGGACTGGACTGGATAATTGAAAAATTAGATGTTTCGTCTCATTTGAGTTACCCTGGGTGAAAAAAAACAGCAGAAAAACCCTAACAGAACTGGATATGAGCACAGGATGCCACATCTACATGTTGATGCTGTATAAGACAAGGACAGGGTATCCTAATGGAGTTCCAAATAGACAATGTCGCCACTTTAAACTGCATATAGCTGATATCTTTACAAAGAAAGGTTCAGGATGGAATAGTATCGAGACTACTGTATGTTCATACCACACAAAAAGGGTGGTAGGGTGGTATATACGTTATATCACTCAAGGGATGTTTGATCCTTCCACATAAAGGTTGAGGTTGATTGGTGGTCTCATGAGGGAAAGCCTGCATTCAACTATTGTACACTTGATCAGACATAAAGAGAATATATCCCATACCCATTAGTCCTTCTCCTTTCTCATGTTCTTAGTACAAATAAAAATTGAAAGACTTATGTGTCCATTACTTTCTGCAAAATCAGAAATACACAGTAGGTGATTAGTGTACACGCATCTTTGATAATGTAGGAACCACATTTTGAAAATCTTTGAAGAAGGCAGAGAACTGGAGAAACGTTGTTGGAAATATCTATAAATAGTTGAATTGTTGATTTTAAATACATTTTCTTCTTTTATAATGTTTGATAAACATACTCATATTAACCTTTAAAGATCTTAGGCTTTTGAAGATTTGCATGAGAGATGTTGTTAGACCAAAGCATTAAGGGGTTGATAGGTCTAAGAGGTAGAAAATTTATAAAATTATTCAGTAACAGTCATCAAATGTATTTATAAAAGGGAATTTTCAGAAATGAATATAAAACTACCAGGTGCAAAAGACAGACCTTATGGAATCAACATGTGAGAAGGTTGTCATACAAGTCAACACAAAAATCCTTTATTATCTGATATCACTTTTACCCTCCCGCACCACTTTTACCCTTTTAAGCATGATAATGTAAGTGTCAATATTAGTTTCAGTGAGTAGGTGTATTATTTGCAGCAGCTGTAAACATCTGTGAATATATTGCATTGTCATTCTATTGAAATAGCTGATGCCTTCACAGAGAAGTACAAAGGGGTGAGTAAGAAGTCATTGCTATTAGATATGCATTACACTCCACTGTGGAAATGATTGTGGTCAAAATGTCTAGCCCACTAGTTCTTAGAGAATATCTGCCAACAGCAATGAAGAAACTAGTCAGTTATCCATTAGTCACTAATTCTGCCAAGTGTCACTGAATTAGACAAAGACCACCAGTATGCTTGTAGTTTTTTATTAATAATCATCAAGAGAACACTAAAATGTTAATGTTATCCTTCTTTTAGTACAACTACAATAAAACTGAGAATTACTGTCATTCACAAGGTCATTTAGGCAGGATGGTGAAATTGAAACTTGTTAATGTGCAGGTATCCTGCTGTAGGTTGATTAATTTACAATAGTTTTAAACTACATTTCTGTATATAATAAGTTGTTCACCCAGGATAGCCCAGCTAAATTACATCTAATTTCAGTGGAGTTCTGCTGCTCCAATATCACAACTGTTTGGACTGGAGCACTGGGAGTTTAAGAGACTTGCTAAGTCCTCACAGTGAGTATTTGACTCTACTTAGGTTTGAACCTGTGGTTTTCCAGTTCAAAAGCTAGTGCTCTAGTTACTAGTCCATATTGCCTACATAAATACATTAAGTGCACTGGTAAATTTCAGTGCCTTATGCAATGAGGTATATATTGGATAGGCTATATATTATCCTAACATTTCTGTGACTGGAAAATGCATCGCCCACTATAAGTCATTATTCTTTTAAGTTTTATAAATTGTATTCTTACTCTATCATAACACCATGTTTTGTCATGCTTACTTAGCAGCAGTTATGTCTCTGAAGCACAGTATTGTGATCCCAAAACACATTATTAATTACATATATAATGAGGTACATCTTTCCAGTTGACTTGTTATTGTGGAAGCTTGGCATCGATAAATACATTTTATGTGCTTATCATTACTTATTGCAATACAGACCACAAAATGTCTCTAACAATCATTGAAGCACCAGTGTGTAGATTTGTAATAGAAATAACACACAAACAAAGACATTTTTCACCATAACTTATATAGTACATTGTAGACTGTAGTTAATCACATCACTCTGCATATACTACATGCTATAGCACTGTCTAAGTGTATAACTTATGAAGCTGTCATCCAGTTTAAGCAAAGGTAGGAGATTTTCTACCATACAAGCCTCCACACCACACCAGTAAACAGTTTCCAAAAGAATAGTTTGCCTTCCCATCTTGATGTTGGGTAGCCTAGGAACACTATAGCAATTCATCATATAGTACGTTCAGTAAGGTCAGACTTGTGAAAAACTAAGCTGACTATCAAATTGTGAAATAAAAGTAGCTGAGTTGTTAGGGATGTGTGAGCATCTTTTCTGAATACTAAGTCATTATTTGTACTTGCAAATCCATATACTTAGTACACTGTATTTAGTATGTTGAACCATAAAAAATGAAAAAATCCATCTTTTCTCAGATGGTTAGGGCTAGCACCTGGGCAACCTTCTCCCACCAGCCCTCTCCTGCCATTCACCCACCTTGAACGTTCACCCACTCACTGCCAGGAGCAGACAACATCCTCAAAATTTTCCATTCTCCCTAACTCAAACACAGTCCCCAAAAAGCTATAGTTTGGTGTTCCTACCATCCTTTGGACTACGATCCATTTTTGGGGCAAGGGCCACTATTAGTTAATATTCCAGCTAAACTAATAACTCCTCAATCACACTCCATCCACTTCATAGTAAAGTATGGCCTGCACCAGAGTGAGTGGGTATCCATCAGGAGGTATACTTACAGTACATATTGAAAAATACTCAGTAATCTGTCCTCAAGTTGACACTCTATTTCTGTAATACTCAGGAATTTTTTTGGGGAGGAATACACACCCAGAACATTTGCCTAACAGTGTTATAAAAATGTAGGAGTTTTTTGCTGATCTCTTAAGGTGTTTAATGCAAAATTTTACAAAAGGAGAACAGAAGGATTGTCATATTTCAATGAATTTGTGGATCATCTAATATCCTAATATTAAAAGACTACATGACTCCTTCTAATGAAGACCTTTCACTATTAAATTTTTTCACATGGGAATAAAATATTGCCTGTGCAATTATAATTTCAAAATCTACCAATGAAATCCAAAAGTGAAAGGTGATACAAAGGGGCTAAGAATAAAAAAAATACCATATGGGCGGATGGCAGTAGAGAGCACAAAGGAGGAGAGAAAAATTGTATCGATGAACATGAAATAAACTAAAACCATGTTCTCAGTGCAATAAGAGATACAGGAGAGCTAACAATATGCTAGTGTGCATAGGGTGATGAATTACTAGCAGAAAGAAAGGAGGAAAACTGACCCTGTACGGATCACTGATCAGGCCCCACCTGGATTATTGGGTGCAGTTCTGGGATGCATATCTAAGGAAAGATATTGATAGATTAGAGACAGTGCAGAGAAAGGCAGCAATATGATCCCTGGACATCAAGGCAACAACATACAAAGAACAACCTAAGAGTCTTACCATTTACTTACTGGAGAAAAGAAGGGGAGGGGCATGACAGAGGCATTCAAGTTCATGAAAGGATTCAGCAGAGTGTACACAGCAGGTTTATTTAACATTTGAAACAGTAAATCCACTAGGGGACATGTACTTAAGGGGAAAAGTCAGTTCCAAGGGCCCCACGCTCAGGTCTGGGGCTTGTTACAATGTGCACTTTATGTGCAAAAACATTTTGTTTACAATACTTACCAATCACTGTAGTACAATAGATTGTATAAAACTGATTTGCTTAGTTTTAGACTGATGTCTGTTACTACAAATCTCAGAATCCTCTGTAGGTAACATCTTAGTGGTAGGCAGCAGTGGAAGATTCAATGGCCCGCAGTGCATGTTAGAATTTAGATATGCTCTGGTCTTTTGTTTGCTGTTCCCACTGTCCTCCCTGAGCTACATACAGTCACAGAAGATTGTGATTAGCCCCTGGAGAAAAGCAGAACCATGAAGATCTTATTGGAGATTACAAAAGCTCTAACATGCACTGCAGGCTATTGAATCTCCCACTGCTGCTGTCACCTATGGGGAATTCTGGAATTCTCACTAATAGAAGATGTCAGTCTAGAACTGTGAATGGTCTTTTCTTAATGGTATATATATATATATATATATATATATATATATATATATATATATATATATATATATATATATATAGTAATGGTAGTGCTACCATAGTTAGGAGTTGAGTAGCCCTTTTAATGTTAAAGGGTCAAGCTTTGCACCTTAATAGCTTTGCCACAGTTCAATGGATTTTCCTGAAATTTGGCAGGCATAGGACATAGCCATAGATCTTGGGATCTGCCAACTTTTGTTTCAGTTGGACATACAGCTGTGGCGTTATTAAGCAACATCCGTGTGCACATTTATGTTTTTGCATTTCTTTGCTCGCCTAACAGGTTGTATGGTTTATGCGGACTGGTCCCAAAACTTCAGGAACATGCAGCTGGGGTGCCCAATGTGCCTTTTGAAGATTTCGTGACAAAATATTGAATGGTTCAAAAGTTATTGAAAAACAAGTTCCATTATCAGTCAATGGAAAAGTTAAAACTGCAAGTGTCGAAAATGCACTTTTTATTGTCGCAATGGCCCTAGTGGTGTCACAAATCCACCAATTTATTTTCAGTTGGTGGTCACAGAAATACTAGGCATTTAAATTTGGGACCCTCTAGGGACACAATTCATTTTGTGTTCACCTAGTCGGACCCTGGGATGCTAGTCATGTCTTTATTTTGGGGTTAAATACCCCAAAATATATTTTTCAAATTTCTGGAAAAGTAGTGTCACAAAGTAGTGTTGCACTTGTGACATTTTCTCAAATTTTGTGAAAGCTTTCGCAAATCATGACACTACTTTTACAGACTATGGCCAGAATGACAGGAGTTATTTGCCACCCTGCTACAAATGAACCATTTGGTCTTTGGGCTGAAATTTGGAGGAAAGGCAGCCAGCATCTCACAGATGTGCATGTTGGTAGTTTGGTGAAAAATATTGCATGGCTGCAAAGTTACAGTACTTGGAAGTTGGTGTTTTCCCCATAGACTAACATGGTGTAGTAGGCCATGCATTTTGGGGCTCGTATCTAAAGCGATGCGAGTTACAGATTTTTGTTGTGAGTTGCATAGCCCTTTGGGCTATGTAATAAAAAACCTAGCCAGAAAATCCTGATTTTGTGAAATTTAAATTTTTTTTATGTAATGCGGTTGCTGAGATATTAGCAATTGCGTACTTCCAATGCTCGTATTAAACTTTGGTGCCCATTACAATGCATACATTCTTTGTACACACTGGCCCAGATATTCAAAAGGGTTGAGCATGGAGCAACAGTGTTGTGCCATGCTAACCCACTGATGCACCCCCAGCACGACATTCAAAAGGGATTGTGACTGGCACAAATCCAATGCACCAGAGCTCATCAGGAACGTATGCAGCGCAGGTGGGGAGTGTCCATACATACCTGCACATCCCGATATTCAGCCCAGGATGTGCTGAGTCCATGAACGCAACCCTACTGCCGCACACAGGTGAGCCCAAAAAAGGAACAATGGCTGGCCACTCACAGGTGAGCTGCTGTATTGCAGGGTGCTACATGGCAGCTGCCACCTGTGGGTGGCCACCCAAGCCTGGCTGCACCTGGTGGCACCCCATGCCCGATCGGGGAATACATACAAAATTATCCTCCAAAATCCCTGGTGGTCCGATCGTGGGATGCAGTTAAAATAAAGAGGTCCTATATCCCTGGTGGTCCAGTGGACCTCTCACAGCCCGATCATGGGCATTTGTATTAAAAACAAATGATGTCCAATATCCTGGTGGTCCAGTGGTACCCCACTCCCACCCTCCCACTGAGCCCCACCATCCCTCCCCCAGTCAGCTGTGGGCAGCAGCACCCACTTGTCTGCTGCCCTTGCCACCCACCGACTGACACCGTAGGTAAGGCTATTCGCTCCATTGGTCCACAGTGTGAGTTATCGGGAATGCAGTCAGTTATTAATATTATTATTCCAGATATGTGAATGGATCCATTCATATAACGGAATATGGTACAGTACGGGCTATGAGCAGTCCATTGGACCACCAGGGATATTGGAATTAATTTTATTTTACAAATGCCCATGATTGGGCTGACAGCGGTCCACTGGACCACCAGGGATATAGGACATGATTTACATTTACTGAAGCCTGCGATTGGGCTGTGGGGCACATTGCAACATTGTGTAGGGGCATCAGTCCCCGGCTTGCTGCCTGGCAGGCGCCAGGCACAAGTCACTGGTGATCAACACACTGCATGCAAATAGGGCCATAATGACATGCAAATGGCCCCATTTGCACATTGTATACATTATGGCCCCATCTGCATGTGCACTTTTTGAATATCACAGATGCTGTGCATAGCGCATCGGAACTTGCGCTCAGCGCATCCCCTGCTCCATTCTGGCCACTTTTGCTGGTGCAGTGCCACTGTGCCATGCACACTGCAGGTGGCCAGGGTGCGATATTCAATCATGTTGTGCCATGGCACAGCTCCGTTGAATATCACCCAGTCAACACCCTTGCGCGGCAAGTTGCGCTGCGCATGACAGCCTGCAGTTTTAATAACTGGGCCTTTGTGTTTCTCTATGCACCTGTTTGGGAAAAACTGGGTATGTGCTTCCGTTACTGTTACAGTTACTGTTTCCACTTGCGTTTATGTCCCTGATTGCGTTACCATTCCCATATGCGACCCATTCCATTACCTTTTGCATTTCTCATTTACTCTTGCATTTTCGTTACTGTTACCATTTGCATTTCCACTACCATTTCTGTTTGCCTTTTTGTTTTGCGGCCACTGTACACATTGCTATTTGCATTTCTGGCAGCCCTTTAGTTTGCATTTCCATTCTCTTTCATTTTGCATCTTCCTTGCTGTTACTGTTACCATTTAGTTTACAATTGCATTACTGTGCCTGTGCGTTACAGTTTGTGTTCCATATGCACTTGTGTTTCCTTTTGTGTTTCTGTTTCTTTTGCTGTTGTGTTGCTGTTACCATTACCATTGCGTTTACAATTGCGGTACTGTGCCCATGCGCGTTTCAGTTTGCGCTTCCATATCGCTTCTGTTCCCATTTCGTTTCTGTTTCCTTTGGTGTTATTCTTCATGTTAACTTTACCATTTGCATTTACAATTACAGTACTGTCCCTGTGCATATTACGGTTTGCATTTACATGTCGTTTGGGTTTCCGTTTGTTCCTTTCACGTTCTTTTGCTGTGACATAACATTTCCATTTAAATACTACCACCATCACTATTCGCATTACCAGTGCATTTTGTATGTGCTTCAATGTCCGTTTGCATCACTGTTCGCTTGGCATCACTTTGCTTGCGTTTCTATTAATGTTTCCTTTACCATTTACATTTGCGTTACCATGTGAGCCACTGCTGGCACTTCTGTTTGCATTGATGTTCCTCTTATTATGTCACAACACATCATGTGGCGGGCAGGGCCTAAAGGGCCCCGCTCCCGCCGCCACATTACATTCACTATTTGGTCATCATTCTCAAAGAAGAAATTAGAGGCAAAAACTCCATTTAATGCATCAATTAGGGTTATTCCACAGCAATAAAAGGCAAGGAAATTCTGTGTTAGGGTTAGCCCCCCTTGGACCCCTCAGCCACCCACCAGCCGGCATCGGGTGCCGCGTTGGGATCTCAGTCCATTCTCCTATTCCTCAGCTTTCACACATGTGATGGGGTGAGAGTTAGGCTGACGACCCCAACATGCACCCGATGCCGTTGAGGGTGCTGAGGGGTCCAAGGGGCTTTCAACCCTAACACTGAATTTCTCACTTTTATTGCTGTGGAACAACCCTAAGTGATGCATTAAATGGAGGTTTTGCCTCTATATAGCAATATGTATTCAAACATGATATTAAAGATAAGAAAAATATAGGACCATCTATTAGATTTTGCTCATCACAAAATAAATACCATCTCCTAGTAGCATGGTTTACTTTAATTAAGAACATTTGTAAACTGGACCGACTATGTTTACATTTTAACATCTGGACTAGTAGAGAATTATAGGAAAAACTGACAATCAATAATAAGATTTTTCTAAATAAAATATTTAGGTATGGAACTAATTCTTAATGCATGGAAATTTCCACATATAATCAATTACAATTAAGATTCATTGGGTACAATTTAAACCACCTTACATATTATACACTTAGTATACATTTAATAAACTTAGCACATTTTCAACAGAATCTGTCTAATTTTACATTACTTAAAAAGCAAGAAAATGAAAGAATAAAAAGGCTAAGTATAATTACTGCTAGAACCTATAACTTACTGATAAAAACTAGTCAGCAATTTTTTTCTATGGGCTGAACCAGTTATAATTTGTCCTTATAACCCATGGGTTATAACAACCACACACATCCAGTCTGTCAAAACAGCTGCTCCCTCATTGGCTGTTCATCTCCTCCTGGGTGGGCTAATTTCATTTGGAAACATGGCAGCTCTTTGTCCCAGGTAGTGAGGGGCCACAGACTGAGAGTCCTCATAATTTTTCTTATTTTATTTTAATAAGCAATTCCAACCATTTAAATATTTAAAACCAAAAAGAAACCTATCAGGTTGATCCTGCCATTCGGCAGCCTCAGCAGACAAGAACTGCCAGTGTGAATGGCTCTGACCTGGCTTACTGGGTAAGCATTGATCACAATCTTAACTTGTAACTGTCTTAAAAGAAAGCACAGGCTAAATAAAAAAAGTAAAAAAAAAACCTGAAGAAGAGAAAGAGGTGTGTGTTTGTGTGTGTGTGTGTGTGTGTGTGTGTCTGCGTGTGCCATGCAAAGTGAGATAGATAGTAAATTTAGGTCAGAAAAATTGCTGACCAGCAATTATAAAAAATGAAAGATGGGAAAGTGTGTCTGTTGAATTTAATTGTCACCCTCAGTGTGGGATGCTTTCATAAACGCCTAAGGCTTTGCCTTTGGAGTTTATCTAGCATCCAACACCTCGGTGACCATTAATTCTCATAACACACTTCCCCATCCATTATTGTGTGTGTGTGTGTGTGTGTGTGTGTATATATATATATATATATATATATATATATATATATATATATGTATCAAGAGGTGAAGATAATAGCAAAACTATAAACAATAAATGGAACCAGGAAGCAAGTGTTAACATTTCTCAACAACAATGGACTAATTTGAGAATTTCAACTAATAAAATGCTGGTTTCTGCAAAAAAATTTTAAACTGTTCAGTCGAAAATTCTTGAAAAGCTTACTATACCCCAGTTCAGAAATGTAAAATAAATAAGTCTTACAGAAAACTGCTGGCATAGTTGCAGTCAGCGAGAACACTTTATCATTGCCTTTGGCAATGTCCAAAATACAAACTTGGTGGAACAAGGTTAGGCTATTCTTCAGAATATATTAAGTATCTCTATTCCTCTAACATGTGATCATTTCTTATTTAACAACACAACTGGTCTGATTAAAGTCAAACATATTGTAAGATTTTCTCATCAGCAACTATGGCCATACAGACGTTAATTTTGGAAAAAGGAACTCCAAGAACCTTCCTGAATTTGAAATCAATAAATGGTGGAATATGTTTAGAGAAACCATGTTGTCTGAAAAACTAGTGTATACCTAGATGACACACTGGATGATCTGTATGGGTCCTGGTGGAGAGAAATCCATAAAATCTTCCTTCACTTTTAAAGATTATAGCAGTTATCCTGAAGATGTAGAACTACTGATTTTTCAGGTACCAGCAAGTGGGAGGGGATCTGAGGAAGGGATTTAACTACTGTTAGGTTGTAACTATCTTTTGTTGACTGGGTTCTTACTATTGTTCCAGTATATGCAAGACGAGAAGTAGGAGAATTGTACAGGTCCCTATGGAGGAATTTAGGAACATTTCCCCTATTGTTAAGTCTCAATCAACTATTTATTGAAGGATTAGCACAGAGTCAGTTAATTGATTGTATTAGTAATGGGGAGATAGAGAAGTATCAAAATAGAGCATATATTCTTATGTTTTTAAAAGCCAACTATTATTTACTTAGCCATACACTGTTACATCACTGCTGAATAATGGGACCTCTCATCTCTGTATTTTCTTTTTGTATTGCACAAATTTATAATGTATTCTATGAATGAGTTTTAAATATCACACATATATACTGTATATATCAATAAAGATTATTTTATTTTCTTGATATACTGTAGTTCTGCAACTTGCAACTGCAGTGGAATTCACTTTAGAATACTATCTGGGTAGGGGACCAAACATGAAGGCAGTGCTGGTCATGTGTTCTTCATACAAGTTTAACTGATTTGTTTACATAGTAACATAGAATTTGTTGGCAGAAAAGGACCGCTGGCCCATCCAGTCTGCCCAGATGTTTCCAGCTTAATCTGTCTCTCAGACTTTAACTGGTCTTCCACAGCCCACCCCTTATCTAGCCTACTACAAAATATACCCTATGTCAATCCCTGGCATGAAGCCCACCACTGTTTTGTCTCCACAATGTCCTTAGGTAGTTCTTTCCAAGAGTTTACCACCCTTTCAGTGGAGTGGTATTTCCTCCATCCTCTAACCACTCCCCAGCTTCATCCCTCTTAACCACCACCCCAGCTTCATTGCATGTTCCCTGGTTCTGGTGCTCTTTTCATGTGAAAAAAGACACCTGTCCTACACCCTGTTCACTCCCTGTAAGGCACTTGTACTGTAGGTTTCTGTCATGTCACCTCTCAGTCTCCTCTATTCCAGGGTGTACAAGCTAAAATCCTTAGTCTCCTCATGGCCAGTCAGGGCTACTGGAAAATTGTAGAAAATGATACCCATAAATGTAGAGACTTTGTAAATATTAGAAATTTGTATATAGTCACATTTATATGCTTTCAACATGAAGAAAGGTTTGTCTTCTTGAAATGAATAGCAAATTAATCTAACTCTGCTTTTTTTTCTTTTAAACAATTTCTGAAGAAGACCTATGGTCAAAATGTCAGTTCTACCTCTATTCCAATTTTCACCATGTATTTAATATTACCTTTTGTTTTATTTTCCAGCCCTCACACCAATGGAACACTTTTTTGTTATTACATGAAACCTCATGCAGTGCTAACTAGATTATTTAATAATTTACAGGCAGTTGATATTGACTAAATCTTGAAACAACATATTTTGCCAGTTTCTAGATGAAAATGATTGACGTCTTTTCAACAAGTAGTTACTTTGGTACAGAAAAATAAATAGATGTATGGGTGACTAATCAGGTTCTAGTAAAGGAAAAAAATATTTTGTAAAAATGATTGTTCTTATTCTGCACTGTAAGTGCAACAAATTTAAAATCACATGTTAAAATGATTAAACTATAGTAATACCTTTTCACTACCTCATAGAACAGTTTGTGATGCAAAGCACCCTTGTTTAAGCTTGGTGCAATGATTTTGGTCTATTTGAATCTAATTGTGTACTTCAGGGTTGGATTCACAAAAATCGCAAAGTGCAGCACAAAGGTTTGCATTGCACTTTGCGATGGTCCAGGTGTCAAAGGTTGCTATTCACAGCTGGATAATGCACCTGAGCTATCCAACTGTAAATAGGAGCCAGGATGAGTCAGTGCAAACACAGCATCTCTACAGCTAACCCCACTAGCACCGGCCCAACATGCAGCCAAGGAGGGTCTCCCAATGAATAGTGCAGGTGCACTATTTGCAATTCACAAAGGAGCTAAGTAAATGGAGCCCATTGGGCAAGCAAGATGCTATGTGGCCATTTGCATGCCCATTATGGGCTCATTTACTATACATAGTATAGCAGTATAGCTGTGGTTTAAGGCTCTGAGCTGCAAATCTGGTGATATCCAGCAGACCAGACCTGGGTTTGAATCACAGCTTCCACTTGCATACTGTGTGACCCTAAGCAAGTCATTTAACTTCCCTGTGCTCCCAGGTCACTCCTATAAAAAGCTTTTAGCTTAGTGTGCTACTCCTGGTTAAACAACTAAATAAATTAAAATTAAATATATTTAATTAATTTACATATGTAGTGCTGGATTATAGCATGGCCCCCCCAGCCCCTGCCCCATAATTCACTTTTTGTGTCTAAGTTTCCCCATTTATTGATTTAGTTTTTGTTAAAAAGTAGGTAAACTAGGCAGAAACTGTCTGTCTTCAGGTATGACCTGGGAGAGTTACAACAAGGGTAATGCAACACTAGACAGTTTACAGTATACAGTGAAAACAACATATTCACAGAAAATGGTAAACAGCAGACAGGATGCAAACAATTAAGGACACTGTAAGCAAGAGTGGTATACAGTGTGTATCACAGTACTAGGTAAAACATTAAATTGAATATGGATAGAGTCACATGGCAACAAACATCATTCTGTATGCACACAGCATAAATCAGAGTCATCATCCATAGGCAAAATAGTGAAATCCCAATACCTTAGTGAAAAGCAGAATCAAGAATAGGTTAAGACCCCAGTAACCAGTTCACCTCTTGGGGAACATTTACATATGGATGTACCTAAGAGGTGCTTATGAAAGGATTGTTTGAAACTTCCTCCAGTGGCATAAGCCCGAATTTCAGCTGGGATGTTGTCCATAATTTGGGAGCAGAATACTGGAATACTGCTGACCCAAGGTTACTTCTCAACTTAGATATCACAAGCAGGCCACAATCTGAGGATGAAGTAAGTACAGACTGTGGTGTGGCAGAAGCAATTCCATAAGCTGTTATGGTTGCTATTTTCTTAACGTGAAGACAATACTTCTTAGTGCGTGGTCTCTTAAGTATTCAGGGTGCTACCATTTTAATTTCTCATATAATGTACAGTGGTGGACAAATGTGCTATTGGAAGCACAAAGTGACACATTCTATTGTACATGACATCCCACCTCCTCAGCACAAGCTTAGATTCTGAGGATGCATACACTGCAACATTGTACATACGCTTGAGCAGTATACCACATGTAACCAATTGGCAGGCATGGTGGGTTAGGTTGTGCCTAATTCTGTAGGACAGGCCCAATCTCGAGTTAACAGCTTTACAGGTGTTTGATATGTGCAGGTAAAATGAAGTGTGGGATCCAAGGTAACCCCAAGACAGTTGAAAGACTGCACAACCTCCAGCAAGGTGCTGTCTAGACAGGCAGTCTGGTGGGGATTGGCAATTCATTGTTTTAGGGGAAAGCCAAACAGCTTGGCTTGCATCTGAGTCACATTTATGATTAACCTATTCTTTTCTACTGCAGCCAGGCTTGTGTCCTACAGATCATGAGACAACATCATGCTTAAGTCACTTACATTTTTGGAGTTAACAGTTAGTGCAAGGTCATCCACATGTAGTATGGGCATACAATATTTTGGGCACTCATGCAGCCTATTGATATGGATTGAGAGCAGGAGGGTTCCAATATAGAGCACTGAGGGACCCCGATACCAGAGGATACAGGCTCAGAGAAGGTAGTTCCTAGTTTCACTAGCTGCTGTTTATGGTGGCTATAGTTGGCAAACCAGCTAAAGGAAGGGGGCTAGTCCAAGATCCATTAGCTTGTGGATGAGCATAGTGTGGTCCAGAAGGCTGAAAGCCATTGTTAGAGTCTATGAACACAGTGGACTGTATATTCCCTCTATCCATGGCAGAGGTGATGTGGTTAGTAAGTGTCAGCAGTAACAATGCAGGGCTACAATGTCCACAGGCTGGACTGGATATCCAAAAAGGCGGTGGTTGCACAATCTATATCAAAGACTCCTGTCTTGGCACCCTGTAGCAACTCCATCACTTTCTGCCTTGGCCCAGATTCTGCCAATAAAAATCGTCCTAGGTCCCAACCATAAAGCCCTGACTATTGTCTCCATATACATCCTGCCCAGGGACCCTAAACATGGCTTCAACGAAGTCCTAAACTTTATCAACTCTCATCCTCCTGAAGCTGAACTTATTCTACTAGGATTTCATGCATAAACTGGTTAGCATTGAGCGCCAGTGCCTATAAAGACTCCATCTCAGCTGCTAACCTCACACAAATGGTAAACTCCCCTACTAGGATTAACTACAAGACTGGCACCAGTACCCTCTTGGATTGGGTCCTCACCACTCACCCCACAAGGATTTCTTTTGTATGACTGCTTCTCCCAGACTCTCTCAGTGACCTCTCCCAGTCATGTGTACATGGTCCAACAAATTGCTTAAGCCCCTTCCCAAAATTATCACTAGCAGAGTCCTTCCTCGTGAAACTCCACATCTCAAACAATACCTGCTTTTACAAGACTGGCTATCCATCTATGAAGCAACAGATGTTAACTTGGCTCTTGATCACTTCATCTCAATTTTCAACAAAGCCTGCAACCTCTTTGCCCCTGCTAAAGGTGCAAAACAAAATCTCTCTTAACCCACGGGTCACTGCGGCTCTTCTCTCACAGCTGAAACTAAGGGAACACCTCTGGGCAGTTGCCAGGGCCACTGGCAAACAACTGGACATCCAAAATTACAAACAAGCATGAAATGCCTGCACAAAAGCCATACGGCTGATGAAATCCACCTATTACAAAGGCGCTCTCACCAATACATGGGAATAGTCGTGCTTTCTGGGACAATATCAAGGATGTCACAGGAAAGCAGCAAAAACCTCTTGCCATGTTCATGGTTGATAGATCCTCAAACCTTGACCCCAAGGTGATTGCAAACATCAGACCTTAGTGCTGTTCTACCCCATGACTTTTTCGAAAATAGGGCCTACTCCCAAATACCTCAGCCCTCAGTCTAACCATCCCTCTTCTACTTCAGGGAGGTAAGGCTGAATGAAGCTCAGCACTATATTAATGCAGCTATCTCTAAATCTAGATCTAGTAGCGACACCCTGGACCTTAAGCTTCTGTTGCTCACCCTCGATGAGGTAATTCATCCATTAACAAAAATCCTAAACCTCTCTCTCAGCTGTGGAAAATTCCCAGACCTATGGAAAACAGACACCATGAGCCCGTCCATAAAAGTAGGGATAAAGGCAGAATCACTCAAATTATACATGTATCTCCATACCTCCACTTTCTAAGGCACTTGAGCGCATTGTGGCTGATCAACTTACCAACCACTTGGATAAATACCATATACCTTGTCCACAGCAACACTGGCTTCCAGAAAGGTCACAGCACCACCACAGCCCTTCTTGAGTTCACTGGAGCTTTGAACAAATCCCTTGACAACTGCCTTCTCACAGGGGCCATTTCATCGACCTCTTCAAGGCCTTAGATAGAGTACACCATGGACTACTAATTCACCAACTACTGAATGCTGGGCTATCACCTGACTCTTCTCTCTGGTTTAAAGCTACTTAGAAAACCGATTGCAGAGAGTAAAATGCGGACGCTCTTTCTGACACCCTGCCTGACCATTTCCGGGTGTCCCACAGAAGATCCATACTGGGCCCCTCCTTTTTAGCCTTTTCTTCAACTCTTTCCTTACCATTGCTCTGAGCAGATCATACTATATGCCGATGATGCTGTTGTATTCTCCACTCACAAATATCCTGCAACTCTTCAACACAACCTTCAACTTTGTTTCAGTTCTGTAGATACATGGTTTCTTAATCATAAACTGATCCTCAATGACAAGAAACCAAATCTATGCTGTTCTGCAGCTCTCATAACCCACACAAGCTACATCACTTGGCTATCTCCACCACCTAGGGGAACACTCTAGATCAGGTGGGGTCCTTCAAATACTTAGGGATACAGCTTGACCCTAATCTCTCCTATGGATTTCATGTAGATAATGTAGCTAGAGCTGCTAAAACGGCTTGGTCTCCTCTACAAACACAGACCACACTCACACCAGAAGCTTTGAAGGTTGCAGTCCTGATCTCTGTGATTTCTGTAATAGACTATGGTCTCATCATTTTGTAAGCTTGCCACAACCACAACCCTTAGACGCCTCTCAACTGCCTTAAATAAGGCATGTCGGCTCATCACTGGTGTTCACCGTCTCACCCACACATGTGACCTGTACACTCAGACTGGCTGGCTCCAACTATCAAACCGCATAAAGTTTCTCACCTGCTCCATGGCGAAAAAAATCTACCTTGGCCTTGCACCTTCTGGGGTCTCAACTCTGTTACAACATCGAATTAACAAATGGTGCCTTAGGAGATCCATGCTACAGCTACTGAAAGTCCCCCACTGTCACACTTCACAGGGACAATACTCTTTTGCTTATCGAGTGCCACTCTGGTTCAATGGCCTCAGCCCCACCATTTCCTCTGCCCCAACAATTGGTATGTTTAAACTAGGCTCGGGACTATCTCACTACAACAGCTCCTGTGACTGCCCAACAACCTTGTTTCTCCACTTCCCTTCCTGCTCTAGTGGTCCCCCTCCCTCCTCACTGGATTCTACCTCACATCTTGGTATACCCAATGCTGCACTTTTCACCTCTACCCACCCTTCCTACATTCCTTCTCCCCCTTCCCTCTCCCTATGACTCTGGCACTTCTCATCTGTTGTCTATTTCTCTGACAAATGCGCTGGCTGCCTTGTTACAATGCTACCCTGAGATTGTATTAATCTGTACTCTGTTTGCAATGTCCACATTGTTGTAATGTCTGTCTTGATGTTCCCATAATTAGTATTTCTCTGACATGGAACCTTTGTAAAGAGCCAAGGCTCAAAGGTATTTGTAGTCCTAGACTTAATAAATAAATGAAATAGTAGAGCTACTGTGACCACTCCTAAATCCATGCTTTTGGGGTGATAGTAGTTGTATTTGGTCAAGTGCTCAGTTAATTGTGTAGCTACCAATTTTTCCAATATTTTATTAAGCACAGGTAAGATAGAGATAGGTCTCTAGTTGCTAAAGGTTTTAGGAACTCCTTCTTAAAGAATGGGACAATGTGAGATAATTTCCAAGCAGAGGGAACTTCTCCATTCATGAGGAGATGTTGAACAGTCTGGTGACATCAGGGCAATTTCCAATGCAGTGAGTCAGAACAGTTTCGGCTCAAGCTCATCAGAGCCAGCCATTTTGGAAATGGGTATGCATTTAAGCATTTCGTACTTTGGATACTTTAATTACTTTAAAGTAGAAGGGATGGTGTGAAGCCTGATTATCAGATGGTTGATGGGGGACCATTACTAGTGATAGAATCAATGTACATAAACAAATCACAGAACCGTGCATTAAATCCGTTAGCTATAGCAGAGAGTGTTGCAATTTACACCATTGATGTTCAAATTAGGGGAACAGAGAGTTATTCTTGCCAAAGATTTGCTTTATTGTTTCCAGTAGCATTAGGCGATTCCTTAGTGGAAGAGGAGAGTTTTGTAATACTTACTTTTCTTTGTTTTATGTGTTTTTTACACTGGGTGCAGAGTTGCCTATATTTTGTCAGTCTTCGTTGTTTCCTGTGGCCTTGAAAATCCCCATTGTTTGTCTCTAGCTTTCATCATCTTGAGCACTGTCCAATCAGGCCATTTGTTAATGAAACCACTATTTCTTATGGCTGTGACTGGTACATGCTTGTCTTGTAGTCCTCAAAGGATTGCATTAAAATTTCAACAGCATCATGAACATTATCAATTGATTAGAACTGGACCAGTCCAGTTGTGCAAGTCAGACTTGAATGCCATGTTGTCAAGATTAGAGTAGTCTCGAAACTTATTAGCCTTGAAGGGAGATTGAATTTTAGCAGACCGTACACAGAAAGTTGGGAATGGTCACTGATTGAATCGGTAGAATACCAGAGCTAGAATTCTGACATTTCTAGGAGTAATTATCCAATCCAGTAAAGCAGGCAGGACCTCACCCTTCATCAAGCTGGCAGGTTCCTCAATAATCTGTTTAGCATTTAATTTACTAAGGTGATACTCAGCATAACAAGCCTATGTTAAAGTGCCCTAATATAATGAATTTGATGCCCTTAACCTTATCATTAACTATCAGTCAACTACTCTAGTGCCTGATACTACCAGATGGGGTATACAGATATATAACAGGTGAAGTTTTTTGCCTGTCCTAATTGGAGCCTAATGTGACAATATTCCAGATATATGGCAGAATTTGGTGAATAGCAAGGCATCATTAATACATTCAAGTGTTATTTGATATAGAATAGGTACCACCACCCCATTTTGTCTGTCTTGAGGAACACATGTATAGCCATGCAGGCACACACACTGTCAGGTATGGCGGTCTTAAGCCAGGTCTCAATGAGCCCCAGAACATCTGGCTGGTAGTGCTGAATCCAAGTAGTAAGCTCAGTGAAGCTGGAGAGAAAACTCCTGATGTTAATGTGGGCAATCTAAAGCTCTTTATTACCCACCCAGGGAGGTGGATAGAGGCTAGTAGAAGGACATGAGGTGGGGCCTGGTTTAGGCTCAATATCCCTGCAGTAATCCATAGCAATATAGCCAGTAAAATGAGGCAGCACCACCTAGGGCATTTTAGACCAGGGCTATCCTCCATTTAAATCGTTTGACCATCCTCAAGGTACTAGGTATTAGATTGAATGTGGGAGACATATTGTCCCACTGATTGTAAGTGAGTGAAACAAGCAGGTTGGGCAGAACAAAGTTTGAGCTGTTTGCACAGGTATTGACCTGCAGGTACAGTGATGGGTATTGTCGAAGTGACCAAAGCCTAGTCAGAACTAAGCAGAGCTAGCAATAACTATAATAGTGTAACCTCTACTTCCTGAAACAAAATGTCAAAGACAACAACAGCTGTAATAGTGTATAGTCTTCTTCCTTAATCAAAAATGAAAACAGCAAGTATTTGTATGTGAAAACTGCTGCAATTCCTGTTGAATTATATTAGTTTAGTTTCACTATTGGATAGGAGGTTACAGCCCTTCCCTGGATTTAAATAGTAAATTAAACAGTAAACTAAAGCTTAGTCTAATTATTTTTTTTCCAAGTTCAGCAGGGTGCTCAGTTCTAATATGCTCCACCTCTTCTGCATCCACATGCATCCACTAGGACCTGTGTATTTAATAAGAGGTAGGGGTGGGTGGGAGAGCAAAAATAAATCATCAAGCATGCAGCTGTTCCCGGTTCCGATATTCAGGAGTAGTTCTTCTGAATTTTTTTTTACTTTCTTTGAGACTGCTGAATTCTGACCAAATTGTTGCAGGGAGGGCTAGAAAAACAAACTGATGAGCCCTCTGACCCTGAATTGCTCCTCAATAATCTGAGCTCTGACTGAGCTCCACAGCAAAATATCAGACATTTTGTCCCACTATTTGAATATTGACACCCTTTTCTTTATGTTCTTTTTAAACTCTCCCTTGTAAAAGTCAAGTTTGTGTCTGTGGAATCTGATATTCAGGAACACTTCTCCTGAATTCAAGTCTGTATTTCTGCAGTTCTTCTTTTTTTACTTTCTTAGATACTGCAGAATTCTTTTCTTCTTTATATAAACATTTTATTGAAATTATTCAAAAACACAAGGAACAAACAACACTGTGAGAAAATTGCATTCCAAATACAAAAGTCACACCATAGTAATCTATATCCTGAAAGCCATTGGTTACAAACTATCAGATACATTCAAATGGGTCTCATGGGATAACCATATGTCCACCCAAATCAAAACCATTGTTACTGGATTTATTGAACAAAATTACAGCAACATCTTTCTGACCTCTCTTGAGATAGTTAAAAAGCTTGACCAAATGTATGTTAAATCTAAGTGAGCTCAAATAGAATCAGAAAACATTACACCAGCATAACTTAGCCAAGAATACCAGGTCCTATAAAATTTAGGAAGTGCTTTCCTTCTCCAAAACAACACCTGCTGATATGAGGCCATTTAGGAACTGCTTGCACCCATTGAGTTAGGGAAGGAATATTAGAAGTCTTCCACTGGAGAAGAACAAGCCTTTTAGCCTCCAGTGCCACTGCATAAAAACAGTTTTGACTTGAGAGGCTTGCAATTCTAACATCGTTGGATGTCCCAAAATCCAGAAATGGGGGAAGCAGGGTGGGGGACTTGTAAACTTCATTATAAAGTGGTAATAATGCCTGACCACCAATCTCTCAGTAAAGGACAGCCCCAGAGTATATGCTATAACGTGCCTGAATCCTTACCACATCTCCAGAGACTGCAGAATTCTGATGAAATTATTGCAGGGGAGAGCTAGAAAACAAATTGATGAGCCCTCCAACCCTGAGTTGCTCCCTCGATGATCCGAGCTTTAATTGAGCTCCACAGCAAAATAACAGTCCTTTTGTCACAATATTTGAATATTGGTATCCTTTTTCTTTATGTAGTTTATGAAATGTCCCTTGTAAACATCAAGTTTGTGGCTGTCCCCAGTTCCGATATTCAGGAGTAGTTCTGAATTCAGGTCTGTATTTCTGCAGTTCATTTTTTTACTTTCTTAGAGACTGCAAAATTCTGGCCAAATTGTTGCAGGGGAGGGCTAGAAAAAATTGATGAACCCTCCAACCCTGAGTTGTATGTTGCTAGTGGTCCCTCCTCTGCATTGACAATTGCCAGACTGATAGTAAAACTTAATTTCCTGATGGTCATGGTCCCCCGCAATTGCTGATCACTGGACTGATGGGAAAAAGTAGTTTCTCTGGTGGTAGTCCCCCCACAATCGCTGGTCATTGGATTGAGGGAAAAATTTAATTTCCCTGGTGGCAGTGGTTCCCCTGCACCCATGCCCCATGTATAGAGATATTCCTTTTGTACAGTGGCCCCTCCCCCACCTGCTCCCATGCCTGATCTAGACATCATATTTCCTGGTGTCCATTGCCCCCACTGTCCCTCTAATAGCATGGAACACCATTCCCTGGTGTCCAGTGCTCCTCCCTTCCCGATGCCCTATACAATGTTGTGATAACATTTCCTGGTGTCTAGTCAACCCCCAACCTGGCAGGTAGTGCCCCATCACCCTGCTCCTCCCATCTCAACTCCAAGCTGGTGACTGGCACAGCCCTCCGGTCTGTACCACAGCCAGCTGCTGACTCAGCTGTCAATGAGTGCATATTCTATACGATGGCGCTAATTGATTGACAGAGCAGAGTGTGCAAACCAGACTTTTGTGAATACCAACTAGGAGCAAAACTCAGTTTGCTCTTGCAAAATTGGGTTTGCCTTTGGAAAAGTTTTATGAATCATGGTCCAGGCATTTTATCAGCCTGTTTTAGGAATGCTAGCTTGTTTTTTTTTTTGCAGTCATTGCATGTGAGTATGTAGGTGGTAGATTATCAAGTGAGGGATCACTGTCACCAGCACCTTCAGAATCACATTGAGGTTTATAATCAGCAGGATCATCTAAATGTCTCTGACAGAATCAAAATCCATTCAGAATTAAAGTATGTATACATATGCCTTTCCTGGTGAAACATTTTCAATAAATAAATAAAAAATAAAACCTATCATACCACTTAGATACAATTATTGTAGTTAGTGCTCCATTTAGGTCAGGGCCATTTGCACCTTTACTTCCATCCATTGTTTCAGTGTCTATGGCAATAAAAGTTTTCTGATAGACTGCTTTAACACAGATGTGAAGTGCTTAAGTGTATGCATGCATGACCAGAAGATTCTGAAACGGAAACTAGGAAGTAAATCTGATGAAAGCAGAGTCACATTGATTCCTTCTCACCTCACACTGTATTGTTTTGGCCAATGCTAAGTCTACGTACAGATTGTAAGCATGTTTCAGTATCTTTCCTTGAAAGTTTAAATATTTTATGCAGTAAGAAATTGCAAAATTGTAGGAAATCATAGATTTTTTTGTGGTGAATGGAGATTATTGTGGATTTTGCAATAAAACTGTAGGTACAATTTTCCAGCGATCCTGCTCATAGGGCTTGTCTTGCCACACCCTGGACTGCCTACACCCTGTCTATGTCCTTTCTGAGGTGCTGCCTCCAACTTTGGACACAATACTACAGGTGGTGTCTCAACAGTGAGTTATTAAGTAGCAACACCACTTCCCACTTTTCCTGGGGATATCCCTCTCTATATACCCCAGCATCTCACTAGCCCTCCCCACTACTTTTTTTATACTGAGGATCCACTCTGAGATAATCAGTTATGATAACCCAGGTCCCTTTCTTGCCTGGTGACTATCAGTACATCCCCATCCTATACTCAGCTCCTGGGTTCCTTTGCCTAGGTGCATGATTTTACATTTCAGCATTGAAACCTAGCTGTCAAGCCCTTGACTACTCCTTCAGTTTCCTAAGATTCTTGTGCTTTCCCTTCACCATTCCTGTGTGTCACCCACTGCAGATTCTGGTATAATTTGCAAAAGCCATACCTTCACTTCAATTCTTCTGCAATGTCACGTATAGAAGACATTGAAGAGGACGATTCCAGTACTGAGCCCTATACCACCCTGCTGGTTACTGTCCTATCATTACAGTGAGTGCTGGCACTGGCGTTTACCACCACCCTCTGTCATCTGTCCATCAACCAGTTTGTAACCCAATTCACCGCCGGATCCTGCCTCTAGGCTGCCCAACTTTCTGATTTCTAATCCTGTGCAACACAGTGTCAAAGGCCTTGCTAAAGTCTGGAAAGGCCATGTCCATGGCTTTCCCTGATCTAGTTCCTAGTGACCCAGTCAAAGAAAAATAAATCAGATTTATCTGGTACACCACACTCCATGAATCCATCCTGAATGTGCTCTTACAGCCCACTGGATTCAAGATACACTACCATTCTTTCTGTTAGTAGAGTTTCTATTTGTTTCACCACTTCTGATACAAGACTGACTGGCCTATAGTTGCTAGTCTGCTCTCTGCTGCTTCTCTATATAGTGGGGGCATATTAACTCTTCTCAAGTCCTCAGAACCATGCCTGTTTTCAGTGAACTGTTAAATAAGGCTGTTAGTGGGGCAGCCAGCACCTCACTGAATTCCTTTAGTAGCCTCAGGTGCATCCTGTTTTGTCCAATATTCTTGTCCACCTTCAGAGCTGCAAGTCCCTTCATGACTCTTTCCTCTGAAAATGGACTTTTGTCCATCACCCTCTATCCTCTGCTCCTGCTACTCCCTGTGGTCCACCCCATCCCTCCTCTGTGAAGGCTATTTATTTATTTATTGAAGTCTTGGAATTACAACCCTTTGAGTCAAAACTCTTTGGAAAGGCTCCACATCAGATTCACGAACAGACAGGTTGCAAAAATTACAAGCGATTAATACAGTACATTATACATAGGATACGATTATACTAGTAATACAGTACATTATATATAAGTGCATCATAAATGAGGGTGAAGTGCATGGCAAAGAATCAAACATGGTGCTGGCAGTGCTAGCTAACTGAGTAAACTGATAGGAAAGTAAAGAAAGAAAGGAGACCAGACGGAAGTCAGTTAAGGAGAGCTGTGAGACAGCTGGGAGGGTAGGGAGAAAAGTTGAGTAGAGGGGTGTAAGTTGTAGAGAAGGAGGACTAGAAAAGAGTGCAGGTAAAGGATGAGTAAAGAGCAGGGGAACAGAGTGGGAAGGAGAAATTAGACCAAAATAAGATGGGTAGGAGCAGGGGAAATTGAGGATAAGCCATGAGCAGTCCCAGATTGACCAGTAAAGGCTAGGAACAGTCACAACTATTCACAGAGAGAAGGCGCTGGTGAAGTTTAGTTTTAAAGGGGCCCAATTTAACTGTGGAGAAACCAGAGGAGGCAGGCCATTGAGCAGGATAGGGCCCTGTGGAAGAATGCTCGCTGTCCTAGGGATGTCTTACAGAAAGGGACTAGGTAGAGGGCTCTACCAGAGCTCCCAGTAGAATGAGAGGTAGGGGCAGGGAGATAAGCTGCTGGACCAAGGGAGGAAGAGTGAAGTGGCAAGCTTCAGGCCAACAGGCAGGTGTGGTGATCCAGCCTATCCCTAAAGTTTAGCCAGTTCACTTGACTGTAAAGATCAAAGGCATGGGTTAGCTTTGGTGCTCCTGTTATAAGGCGACATGCTTTATTGAGGAGAACATTGTTCTTTTAAGTGCAGTGTCAGATGCAGATCCATAGATCACTGTACCATAATCCACTAAGGATAGAACAGAACTATCAGAAATATCTAATCAGGATGGCAGCTTTTTCATTGTCCCCTTCATGCAGTCTACTGCTTCTGCCATTCTAATCCTCATTATTCCTCCCTTGCTTTCCTTTCTTGGTAGCTTGTGACAATAGCGACTGCAATTGAGCACTTTAAAAATGGGTGACTCAGTCACGGTGCCTGTCCACAGGGCTACCAGGCTGGGAGGATGATTGGATGGGATGGTCTGCAAATATAGTGACAGGTTGTCGCTATATGTACACGCATGCAATGGGGGAACGAAGACGCCATGCGACAGGCAGAAGGGGAGGGAGGGTCTGTGAGGCGAAAGGGTGATGGGCTGCCACACTGGCCCTGTGGAATGGTGGGTGGGTGGGTGGGTGGAAGGCTAGGGTTGTGAGGGTACCAGGTTTGGTTCCAGGTGCGTGTTCATTTTTGTGCCTGGCCATTATTTTTCTGCCTTTGCATCCCCCAACATGCACCCCTGGAGTTGAGACTCCTTTAGTAGGGGGATAGAAATTGAAAAGCACCCATGGGGGGACTTAGGGGGCACAGCCCCTGCATAGAAAAAAAAGTCCCTGGCCCCTTCTGCTGTGTGCCAGAGTGTACATCGACAAAACTGATTTTCAGCGATGTACAATTGCCTAACGGCACGCCTTTCCTCAATTGCCGCTATCACATGGAACCTTTTTTCCCATATGTATCTGAAGAAAGTCTCATCCCTTTTGAAACCTCTTTGGCTATCCTTTCCTGCGTCCTGCACCTTTGCACCCTCACTGTCATTCCTGCTTCCCTTTGTTTTACTTGTAATACCTCCATGTTCTCCTCCTTCTGTGTTTCCTTACATCTCCTGAATGCAACCTTTTTCATCACCACCTTTTCCACTTCCCAAGAGAACCATAACAGTCTCTGTTTCCTTCTGCTCTTTCTCACTTCCTTCACAAAGATAGCAGTTACCTTAATTATGCCTTCCAGTATTCTTCCTAACTGTGCCTCTACACCTTTCTGGCATCCCCACATGAGGCAGTTACTGAGACAGTTTCCCATTTCTTTAAATGCACCCTCCTAAGGTCTAGGACCCTTGTCCTCATGTTGGTTGCTCTACTCCTGTCTTAATGTTAAAGTACACTGTATGGTGATGACTGGTACCTAGTGGACTGCCCACTATGATGTATGCAATGCTGTCCCTCTTTGTAAGCACTTTTCCATCCCTAGTTGGTTCTTTGACTATCCGCTTGAAAAAGTTGTAGGGAGTGAAGAATGTCACTGCTTCTTCTTGAAGTCACAGTTTGAAGGCTCATTGCACATCTGGCAGACTGAAGTCACCAGCTATCAGCAACTCCCTTACTTGCCATTCTGATGGCGGCTTCACCAACTGCTTCCTGTCCTTCATCTGGAGATCTGTACACCAATGCAGCATGGATAATGACTCGAGAACCTGTCTCCAGGAGACTCCAAAGCACCTCAGCCCTTACTTTTTCTCTGGGTGTCCACGTACTGTACCTCTGTTTCCTTGATTCCTATTCTCACATATAGTGCAACCCCTCATCCCCTCCTACCTGCCCAACTTCTTCTGAACAGAGTTTGCATTATTAATGTTTTTTTTTTTTTTAATTAATGCAGCTTCCAATGAACCCTTCTCTTGGACCACTCATGGAACTTTACAGCTAAAACTAAACAAAATAACTATTTTTGGCCTAATTCTTGATCACACTCAGCAGCAATGCTACATGTGCACTTTCTACTTCCTCTATTGCGCTATCTTCCAAAAGTAAATATTCAGTGCAGGAGTTCCTCTCTAGCTTTTGCAGGAACTGCACATCAATCCAGATATTAGCTGGTTCTGTCAGGGATAGTATCCACTAAAACCTCCTATGACTGCTAACAGATGTTGCACTCTGTAGAATTGTAACATGCTGTATTCCTGGGGTATTCTGCAATACTGTATTGTATTGATACATATGTTGTGCCATGCTGCTTATCCCTAATAACATTTCAGTCATCCTCTGGTGGCTATCAATGAACCCTTGCACTCCTCCACAGGTACCAAGCAACCTTTGGTGTCTGGTAGTATCCCCATCAAACAATACAGACACCCAACCTTCACATGCCATCACCAGTCACTAAATGCTGTTCCCTTTTAGTAATGCAGAACACTAGCAATTGGTATACCACTCATATCCTCCAGACAGAGATGCCAGTCTCCTATGCAGCAGCAGCCTGGTGTCCAGGGGTTCCGACTTCTTCCTATGCCACTTGCTGGTTCCCAGTGCACCCATTCATTACAATGCAGTCCCAGTATTCTGACATGCTCCCCTTTAGCATTTTTGGATTCAGCCAGCACACAACAGCATATTACCCAGATGGAAGAAGTTGTAATGATTTGCATCATAAGATGCAGGTAAAATGTCGAAATTGTGTGCTACATCTTTAAAGCATTGTCAGCATGCTAGTATATAACCTTGTGTTTGAAAATCATCTAAATTTGGAAGTTCTAATTCAAAAAAGTTACTGTAAGCAGTAAAATCCTGAGAAATATCTCACATTCATAAAATAAATGAAAAATCCTCCTAATAGGTCCAATAAAACACAAATCTTAAAAACAGTACTTGAAACCAGTTTTAGTTGCATATGATTATATAGTTAAAGATTAAAATAATTTCAGTAAACTATATCCCAAACATTAATAGTATTAATTAACAAAATAAACAGTCACTTAAAACTGGTCTTGCAGCATATCTCTCAACTGCTAATAATTTCACAGTGTTATAATTTTACACTCAAATTTACCCTTGCTCAGCAAAGGTTTACTTATGTTCTTCACCATGTCATGCTATTTCTGGACACAGAAACTATTAAAACATTGAAATAACTTGATAGAAGCATTCCTTAACACTTAGCATATGAGGCCCACTGTTATATGATGTACAGTTCTCTTAAATAAGCAAGTACTTTACATTCTGACAATTTACTCTGAATCTTGAAGGCTGGTGTTATGCATTTTAATGCTGAGAGGTTGGGAGGTATGTCTGGCAGTAAAGCCTAGTGGTTAGAAGAATGAGTTGTGAACAAGCTTGGTAAATCCGGTTGGCCTGGGTGTGATTCCTACAGCCTCCACTTGTATACTGTATGATCCTGAGCAAGTTAATTAACCTCCCCAGTACTGCTGGGTCACCCAGTAAATGGGACTTGTGCCCAGTGGAGCTTAGTTGGTTACAAAAAATAACAAAAACAATATTAATAATAATTAAAGAACTAATGACCCTCTTCCAGCATTGTGTTTATATTTTTAAGGTTCACATTATATATTTAACAGAATTTAATGTTGATTGCAGCATCCTTGACATTTATCAAAAGACATAAGCTCTGCTACGACTACTTATTAATTGGGCAAATAAATGAAAAGAAGAAGAATCCAAACAATGCTGGCTTTAGAAGCTTAAAGAGCATATCACATCTATTAAATCGGATTTATGAATGTTTTGCTCAGGTCTTTTCAGAGCCTGTATTTCCATAGTCTGCTATTTAACAGCATTTTGCTTCTCAAATTCCTGTGGGAGGGTAAGAGATCACTTTGTCAAGACTGGACAAACGGAAAGATATAAAGCTGCATTGATATTGAAAGATGAAGATAGACCAGGGAACTTATTGATTTTCTATTAACCACATTTCATTGTTCTTAGGCGAGAAGGGTGTTTCATACTTTACTTGGGGACAAAGTAGAACGGAGAACTTCAAAGGTCACACAACATTACTTATCCCTTTTATCATAGTTACTTTACAGGGCCAGTTCTACTGTGACCTTGAAAAATATGGAGACAATTCCTATTTCAGGTGAAAAGACCTAGATTAACTCTGAAACATCTATATTTCTCTGAAGAGAGGTGGCATGGGACTACAGAATTTCTATTAGTATTATTTAGTAGCTAACATATGTCTAGTTCCATGGTACAGATCTCCCTTGAGCCTGGTACTAAGTGGAAACAGTCTATTACCCCCCCCACAAAACAGCCTTAAAATACTCTTTTCCTATACTTTGTGAAGATGAACAACAGAGCCATATTTCATTCACCATGTCCTTAGCACATGCTTGGCAAGCTGCTGACTGTCTTAGTATACAAAACCAAATGAGCTCAGTCACTGCCCCACCCACACACATTTTACAACCCAATCCTCCCAATCTGTAACTTAAATCTATTGTAATATGTTTGGATAGAAAGAGGCCTATTCTTAGCACAATATGTTTTACAGATAACTAATCTGGACCCTTCAGACAAATTCTGGAAAAATGTATCTACTTCATGAGTACTTAATTAATTATCTTCAGACAAGGCATGCTATCAGACGGTGCCTAGGATGTCTAACACTAATAGTAGAGACTGCACAATAACTGTTTAACAACTTAGATACAGCAGAAGAACTTACAGGAAATATCTATAACCTAATTAAATATAAAGCCTGCCTAGATTTGCCTCATGACAAAACTCCTGGCAAAGAGATCTTCAAACTCAAATGAAAAAATAAGAATGGGATAGGCTATTGACATTATGTTAGCCAGTCTCTAAAAATATTAAGCCAAAGCAGATCCAATGTATTATGTGGGTTTATATTATCCCTGCCAAAATTCACAAATTTAATCTGTCCCTCATATCTGCCCCAGATGTTTGACGATGACTGGAACATTATTACATATGTTTGTTTCATGTCCCTATCTGCACCAACAGTTAATCAAAATTTCAGATACAGTAAGATGAGTGTTAGGTATGGACTTCCATAAACCCTGACATCATTTAATTTAGTATAATTCTAACCTCCTTAGTTTCAAAAACAAACTTGCCTTATTTAATATTACATTGATACATGCATGGACATTTCTATTGTTCCAAGAAATATGTTTCTCCTCCTAATTATGATCTCTGGTTATGCTCTTCAGCAAGCACTTCAAAGATTGAATGTGCATGTTATACTATGACTGGTGAGAGGAAACATTTAATGAAATCTGACAATGCTTTGGGGATTTTCAAGCTAGAGTTTAAACACCCAATTTGTTAACAAAGTTTTTTCAAACATTTTGCATTCATTTTTAAAAGAACTTGCTGGATCTTTAATATATTTTCACTGCTTACTTGCTGCTCTCTAATGTATACCCCGGGTTATTGATAGTGTCATTAGGAGTTTCACATGCATTACATTATGTGTCATCATCTCTCTGAACCCCTGATAAACTGTGATGCTTTTTGACTTTCCTTTGTAATTTGAAGATTCTGTATTTGTCAGTATCTCTGGCACTCCATAGCTTAGTTATTAATTATTTTATCAAGTATGCCTATGGGCAAGAAGTGTCTCTTTTATAGGTGACCTTGGTCAACTATAGGTAGATAGACCATATTAAAGTTGCATAGACAGTACATTATAACAAGGAATTATTACATATATCATCCAGTGTATACCTAGAAGTAAGATATACAAGTAGCTACAGACAACATGAAAGTATTCTGCTGCTATCTTTCAAATTGACATTTGTTTCCATTGTAAGTGATCAATTACTTTCTACAAAGAGGGTTTGCTTTGGTGTTCCCCAATATTATTTCCCCAGTCTCCAGTTTTACTGTTTACTGCTAATCCACTGACTATTTGATTATTCAGTCTAATCACCATATTACCCAGATGACACACAATTTTATGAAGAAGAGAAACAGGAGGAAGAAGAGAAGGAGGAAGAGGAAGAGGAAGTAGTAGAAAATTTGTATTCATAATGGCCATGATTCACCACTTAAAAGAGGTACATAGGAAACCCTTCAAATACCTCGGGTTACGCATGACCCGATGCTTGATTTTGGTGCACATATCAATGAAGTATGCCACTCTGTTAATGCTAAAATTGGGGTGGCCTGGAGAGTATGCCACTCACTCACCCCAGCTGCTAGGATCTCTGTAGCTCATGGTGTATTACTTCCTCAAGTCCTATATGCCTTCCTGTATTTTCTTATGCCAACCCTAGAGATCTCCATCAAGTGGGACACCTCCTATAATAATACAGTATCTGTAGATTAAGCTTTATTGGCTCCTCTCTAACTCACGCTGCCTCCTCTATGATGCCTTACACTGGCTGTCTCCACTGCCTGCCGTTCTTATGCACTGGGGTGTTTTATTGACTCCTTACCAGAACCCCCTAGGCTGGCCAGTATGGGTGGGCATGTTTACTCCAGTCTCTCACTCCCGAACTCTTAGACCATCCAACTTCCAGTGCTCACTGTTCATCACTGCTCTTCTAAAATGGGTGCACAAGTATTTTCCTATTTTGCTTCTAGGATTTGAAGTCACTCACCCATCATATTAAGAATAACTCATCTCACCTCGCTTTTAAATGATCACTGTTTTCTCACCTCTATTCTCTTGGTACCTGCAACTGCTTGTTTCCACTGTATTGTCCTCAGTTGTGTTCATGCTATCTCTGGATAATGTCCTAAAGTATATATGTTGTCTATTTAGGGAATTCTTTAACCTTTTCTCTCCTAGCCAGGCTATTTTGTTTGTTCCAATGTATTTGCCAATTACTGTATCCAACCCTAATCTTGTGTTTATTCCTTAATTTTATCTCTGTTCACATATTTAATTACTGTGATATTGTTGGCCTGACAGGTATGTCCCTACATGCCTAATTTGTTGACATTGCTGTACTTACTGTTTGCTATTACTGTATTGTCACTTTGTACTCACCCAGGTCCTGTCGAAAATATACACAGGCTTGTTGCCTAGTGCACTTACTCAGTTACCAAAAGCTAATAAATAAATAAAATATAAAAACCCTAAGTGGTAAAGCAATGCTGGATACCCCACCTGCAGCATTCACCACAAGTATGCTAGCACAGTCCACGCTGGATCCCTGGCTGTCCAAGCAGCTATGTGCCAAGGGTGGTCCAAGGCCATGCCAGGGTTTCACCCTGTGCCACACTGTTCAAGGGCTGCAAAATGTATGCAGGGGCTAACCTGACATGCCACAATACAAGCACCCCCACAAGTCAATGTTAGCTGACAGTAACCCCTACTGGCGCTTCCCAGCCCACTGGGTGAGGACAGTTGGGGCAGCCTTGGGTGCCTGTATGCTCTCCAACCAGAACCACAGCCCAGTCCTGACTGCAGGGTATATCCCTCCAATGCCCCTGCCTGGTCCCAAATCCCTACTCTAAAATTCCCATTCTCTCTGTTTCACCTCCTAGGACTATTGGACATTCACCCTCCTAGGGGCTAACCAACACATTCATCCCAGCCAATCCCAGGCTCTTTTTTCTCATAATTACCTCCTTGTCTAAGAAGCTGCTACAGAATCCCAGCACCATGTCCACCGTGGCTAGCATTTTACCTCTACTCAGTTGTCTGTTCTCCTTCCTCCCACCCTCCTCTTCACTATGCCACCTACCTTTCCCATGCCCCTCCCCTACTTGGTTCATATTGTAACTCCTCCTTGTCCCTCCAACCTGCGCTTTCTCTCCTACCCACTCCTACCTGGGCACATCCACTATACATCTCCCCTTTCCTAATCAGGCCCTCCCTCCTGGACTCTCCTGCACCCTACGTGATTCTCACCCACCCCTGTTCCCAACACAAATGTCCATCCTGCCCCCACTCATGGTGTGGCTCTTCCATTCCAAGCTACCTCTGTATACTAGCTCAACATCTATCCTTCACCTCCTCCTTCTGTAGCGGAGACATATACCCAAATCCGAGACCCTCGACAACTACATCATCACCAACCTCAGCCGCACCCCACCCTGCATCCCATCCCTTCCCAACTGCCAGGTTACCCTCCACAAAGGCCTCCATCTCTTTCACCTAAATATTCATAGCCTACCACTTAAAATTGACCAGCTACAAGTTCTCACTGTCCTACATGACCTGATATCCTCATCCTCTCTGAAACTTGGCTTAACAAAAACATTCCGACTCCTCCAGTCGCATCCCTGGTTACATGATGGCCCACAGACAGGAGGCCATGAGAGGTGGCATGTAGCCAACTTCATAAGTCGGACACACTACAAAATAATCTTATCTAAAACTGAACCTAAAGAGTACGAACTTTGCTGCTCCAGCTCACACTACCTTTCTCACTGCCCATATTCATTGCCGGAATCTACTGCCGACCAGGCACCCCTTCCACAACTGTTACTGACCTTCTTACACAAATCAGTTCACGAGCACCCACGGGGAATTATATGCCATGGGTGACCTTAACCTAAACTGGTTAGCCCTGGCCCTCAACAAAACCAGGATGGATGTCGCAGCCTCAATTTAACCCAACTCATCACTGAGCTCCCCTGCCTAAACCTTAAATTAGGTAACCACTCCCTTATCAACTGGGCTCTGACCTCCCATCCTCACAGAGTCATAAAACAGGCCTACTCACCAACTCTATGAGTGATCATCATGTCATCTACCTTGTTTTCAAAATCCGCTGTCTCAAATCCCAAAATAGTTCTTAGTCCAACTGTCGCTCAAATCCATAAACCTTGCTCCCTCCTAAATGACCTTGTCCTAGCTAACTGCCCCCAAACTGATAGATGACACCCTACTTCACTTCAAAAACACATTCCTTAAGATATGGGATTCCCACACCCCGCTACAATGTACTAGGGTATCGGTATCCACCTGCCTTGCTCTCCCAAGAGCTCACAGCTGGTATGAACGCCCATGACTCAGCATGGTGAGCCTTCAAAGCCTCATCCCTACCTCAGGACCTCTCCTACTACTGGTATCTGTGCAACATGTGCATTAGAGCAACTCGACTAAGCTAAAGCAGAGTACTTAGATCCTCCTCCAATCTCCTCCACGGTCCTGGATCTAAATGCTGCCCTCACTGCAGATTTTCGTGCTGTACAACACTGGTTGAACTCTCAACGCCTGGTTTTAAATACAAAAAAACAAAAGTTATGATGTTTGGCTCCAATCACAAGCTTAGATCCTGTCCTCTGACCATCTCTGTCTCTGATATCGATGGGGACCCTATAGAAACTGTCTTCCTTTCGTTACCTTGGCATCCACCTGGATCAAACCTTGGACCTGAAAGCATATACAGGAAACTTGCAAGTCAATTAACTGCAAATTGGGGCTGCCTACAGAACCAAATACCTGCTCACCCCTGCTGCAAATTGGCGATAGCCAGAGGCATTCTATTGCCAACCCTTACATATGGGTGTCCCATCCTGTCCTTGGCCACCAAATTCACTGCAACTATGGGATACTACCTTCAATAATGTGTGCAGGTATGCAACCAAAGCACCTCGGCTGCAGCATCATTGTCTCTATATCAGGACCTTGGCTGGCTCTCTCCTTCCTCTACCAGGCAGTACTACTTGTACAATTTAGTTGATTCCATCCTAAGGACGTCCAAGCCTGCTATCCTGTCTGATCTCCTCAGGCCGGCCATTCTCACAAGGAATCTTAGATCGGCTGATCAGACCTTACTATCCATCCCCTTTGTTGGACTAAAAGGGCATGGGCTCCTTCCATCATGCTGCCCCCCACCCATGGAACCTACTACCTCAGGATCTAAGAGATGGCTCCACTCATGTGACTTTTAAGAGCAAACTCAGGACTTTCCTCACTACTATGGACAAATGTGTTTGCTTTGACCCTACCTGATCCACTGCATTTGTACTGTTTCTCATTGCTAGCACTTTTGCCTGTCCAAATGGGTGTTCTATACTGTGCCTTGTAATTAATGTTTTATTTTGTGCCTTGTAATTAATGTTGCCTTAACCTGTTTCTTTATAAGCCTAATGTTAGCTGTTGACAATTGTAAGTCGCTATTCTACTCCATGACATTCTTATCTTCACTTCACAGCCTCCTCACTTAACCCCACTGCTGCTCTCTCCCCTTCTTCTGTTATATCCTCTCCCTCTTTGCCACTCCCCACCAAACTCACCTTTACCTGTTCCTACCTCATCCATGCCCCTCTTTAGTCTCCACCCTCCTAGCTGTGCTTGAGTTACCTCTCTCCACCTACTACCCTACTCCCACCGTCTACCGACCCCCCTTCCTGCCCTGCTGTCTCTTGGTTCCACTAGCTCGGCCTGACTTTGACTTACTTTTGCCATATTGCAGTGAACTCCTCCGCCTCTATCCACCTCTCACCGCATCCTCACTCTGCCCTGCTGTCTATTGGTTCCACCAGCCCGGCTGTATTTTCCTACCTCCTACTGCTGTTGCCATCTACTGCAGCTCCCCCTACCACCCTCTCTTAGCCTGCCATCTTTCGGCTCCATAGGCCCGGCTTGCAGGTTGGTACCTCACCCCTGTTGTGATTCCGATCTGGCGCACCTCCTTTCCACTTAATCTCTCCTCCCCATCCTTTTGCCAGTTTTCCTTCCTTGTGTCTTTTCTACTGATGCCTATCCTCTCTTATTTTCTGCCTTCTACTATTCACATTTTGAGTATGTTCCATGATCAAGTGCTAAAGTATATTTTGTTTACTAATGTATGTTACATTGCCATATGTATTTCTCTCTGCATTTTTTGTACTCGTTGTCTTAATAATCTGCTGTACTCCTTGTGTGTTGTAATTGTACCTCCTGGTCGTGCCTGAAAACAGTCACTTGCTAACTAGCGCACTTACCCGTTAACAAAAACTAAATAAATAAATAAATAAAATCTAACCTTAATAGCCCTCCAAATTCTGGAAGGTTATACACTCCCTCTTCTCACCCTCAGCGGCCAAGCCCTCACCTATCCTTAGTAAACAACTCCACACTCTTGGATCCTGTCTCAGTCACTGCTGAGTTTAACTTATATTTCTCAATCTGTTCTTCCTTGCTCCTTTCCTCCTTACCCCCATGTCACCATCTCCACCACCTACAGGGCAAAACTACCTCAAAATACAGCCATATTCTCCTTCATGGAAATCTCTGGATGAAGCTCTAGAAGCCCTGCTAACATTAAGCCCCTCAAATGGGAATTCCTGAATGGACTAGACCCCAAACATCTGTTCCTCTCAGCCTCTGCCACAGCCACCCCTATTGCCTTCCTCCTAAATCTATCTTTCGCCACTGCATCTGTCCCTCTGTCCTGGATGCACGCCATTGTCATCCCTCTCCACAAAGGGGTGCCTCCTCCTCCAGCTCAAACTATCTGCCAATCTCCCTCCTCCCTGCTCTGGCGAAGCTGCAAGAACATTTAATACTTAGGCAGCTAACCTCCTATCTCACCGACTCATATTGCTTCACACACTACCAGTCCAGATTCAGGAAAGATCACTCTACTGCCTCCTCTTTACTAAGGTTCACTGACGCCATCCAATCTGGAATGGATGAGAGTCTCATCACCTCTGCCATTTTCATCGATCTGGCCAAGACCTTCGATACAGTCTCCACATTCTGCTACTATCTAGCCTCTCTGACTCTGGCCTCTCCACATCTTCTACTGCCTGGTTCAGTGCCTATCTTACAGACCGCACTCAATCTGTCAGGCTTGCAGATGCCATATCCCTCCCTCCCCATGTCCATGGAGTCCCCAAGGATCAGTGCTTGGGCTTATCCTAGTCTCTATTTTTCTAAACAACCTGCCCCAAACTTGTTCTGTCTCCTTGATCCACATGTATGCTGACGATACTGTCCTATTTTTTCTGGCTCCTCCCCAGCCTCAATTGCCTCTACCCTCCAGGCAGATTTTAACAAAGTCCAACTCTGGTTCAACTCTCACCAGCTCTCTCTAAATGCAAAAACCCTGTAACTATGACTTTTGGTACATCCCAATGACAAGCCAGGCTCCCCTGCCTCCCACTTTCCACACCCTTGATGGGTCAGAGCTGGAGAACGCCACCTCCTTCCGGTATCTTGGAGTTTGGCTTGACTGCCACCTCACCTTCGCAGTCCATGCTGAATCTGTACCAACAAAACTCTGCCCCAAGCTCAGAGCTTTATATTGGAATCATTCTAGCCTCCCTATCTGGTCCATCATGAGCTTATCCAGAAGATGATACTTCCTCCCTCGATTATTGTGATACTGTATACAGTGCCACCCACAAGTCAGTTTTATCCAAACTGGATACCCTTTTAATGCTTTCTGCTGGTTAGCTCTTGGCGTCTCCTGCTTTTCACCGCTGCGGTATACCCTCCTTGCTTTCCTCCCTTGAGAACCGCTTCGTAATACACTGTGCCAGTTTATCTTGAAGAACTGGTTTGGTACCCTCCCAGTGTGCCTGACATCTGTACTATCACCCTCTGGTGCCCACCTATGCTCTAAGGTCCCTAGACTCCCGACTCCTGTTAGTCCTCAGACATCAGACCCAAGCTGGCCAGGCCACCTTCTCTCACCACTTCCTCAACTCTGGAACTCTTTTCCCTCTGAGATTCACCACTCTTCCTCTATCCGCTCACTATCCTATGCCCTTGCCAACCACTGCAATGTTTGGCAAGGGCATAAAGAAGCAAAGTTCTTCTTCTCAGTGTGCTTTTTCTGGTGAAACAATTTCAATAAATAAATAAATAAATAAATAAGTAAATAAATGTCCAGGTCTGTCCCTCCCCCAGCAGAGCCCAATGGTCCCTGTCCCATCCTTTACAGATGCCCAACTCCCCAGCCACTCACTCATGGTTAGTGGCCCCCAACCCATGGCATGAACATCCCACCCTCATCCACTGTACCTTTATGTTTGTGCTGGGTCATCAGACATGAGCTAGGCATACCACCACACAGTCCACCTTGGCTGCCAACTGTCCAAATGATGCTGGGAGCATGTTGCCTATAAATAGGTAGTGTGCTCTCAGCATCAGTCACTATGGATGGTGGTAAAGGTGAAATGTGTGTTATGATGTTTAGCTTGCTGTCCAGTGACTGTGACACTGACATACAGGTATGAGGGATGGGGTGGGATGTTAGTGCCGCTGGTGGATGGCCACTAACCACCACTGAGCAAGCAGAGGAAACACATCTGGTACCAGGGTGGGGACCACCTCCACTGGTCTACCGTGTGACTCTGACATGGCACATTACCACCCCAGTGCTCCCTAGTCACCCCTGACAACAGGCATCTGTGCCTAGTGGGCTGTACCAAGTAACCTTAGGTGCCATGTCAGGACAGTCAAGTACACTTCAGTAACTCACAGGCCAGGAGCTGCTGGACCAGGGCTCCAGTTTGAGGGAGTCTCTGCAGAATGGAACAAGGGAAGGGCTCTGTCTTGGTGGGGCAGCTGTGCACCAGGCATTGTATGACACACCATGCCAGACAGGAGAGGCACCACTAGCCACCAGGGACCTACCGTACATCCACTGGAATGCTGACATACATAGACCTCTGTGTGAGGCACCTACAGTGGTACTATACACATGGCAGGCACCCATGTGCCATTTATTACCCCAGACCCACACCACAGCACAGTGGATTCACTCTGGGACCCAGGATGGGCATCCGATTGGATGCCTGCCTGGGTTCACACTCTGCCCCAGCCACCCTCCATGCACATGTGTGCCTAGGGGTGGCTTCATGGCTAGGTGGCCAGGGATAGTGAATACCACTATGCTAGTGCATACCTGTATGTGGCTGCAGAGCAGCGCGACCACTGTATGCAGTTTTCATATATGGGCAATGCACCTTAGTGAATTGCAGCCACAGTGTTTATCGCACACATTGTAATTCAAGCAGTGATAAAGACTAGTACTTAAGTGATTGTAAGTATGTAGTGGTAGCCAATTAACACATCAATACCCATGCACAGCTAAGGACAACTGTATGAGCCAGTTTTATGGGAAAGGGATGTTGGCCAGGACATTGGGAAAATACTGTACTCTTGTAAAAGTGCCATGGGATCTTTAACTTCCACCTGGACACCCACCAGGACAGCACCAGAGATAGGCAGAAGGAAAACAAATTAGCATCTCATCTGAACTAGTGCACACCCCAAAAGTGCAGTACCTCACTCTTATATCACTGAAGTACCAGCATTTGGGATATGAGCCCAAGTCTTCATGAGGTACAAGTATCCAAAACCTTCAATCCCAGTGGCAGATGTGATACCAAAGAGCCATGTGGACACCTACATATTGACATATTTAAGAATAATTGTTTTGAAGTACTTTACTCCTGTCTGACCCTTATCAGTGTTTGGTTTAAAACTAAGATCTCTTAGTTACTGTATGTGTAATGCAATCTGAAGTGTTTCTCTTTGGCAAGAAAGGATTGCATAGATAATAGAAAATTATTTTGACTACCTTGCAGTACAATTAAGTTTATTCTTTTAATAATATGTATTCTTTGGACTTTTATCACTTTTTACTGCTGCTAGGCATTTTCACACACCTTCTGGCACCAGTGCAAAACCTGTGTGTGGATGCCGCTGGCTAATACATTTTAGCTTCACTGGGTGCTGTGCCATTGGGAGCTGAAAAGTTTTGGAGAGTTTCTGACAATGCATGGAAACTTCCAGTCACCTTTAGCATTGTTACTGGTATCTTTAGGGACAGCAGCAGCAGTAGGAGGGAGTGGGGTGGATGAGATCCAGGATTAGGAGGGAGTGGATTACAGTATATGTTTTAGAAAACAATCAGAATGGGGACGGGCATCCCACTTAATGACATTCAGTGTTTCATAGATCCTTGCTGCAAATGAAATGACTGCTGTACTTCACTCTACATACTGTGTTTGAGCTGAAAGACTGCAAAATGCATATGTTTATTCTTGATATTCTGACAGATTTCTGTTAACTGCTTTCTCTATTTACATGTTTACTGATTACTCAATTTTATTTATTTGAAATTTGTTGACTGGTGTTATGGTCTTTTACTTCCTGTGTCATTTTATGGATGAAATATTTTATTACGCAAAATCCAATAAACTAAGTTAAAAAGTTAGTACTTTAAATGAAGTGGCTAACTACAGAATTGGTTAATACAAATACAGTAAAAGCTTTTGCCACATCATAAGGTGTAAAGGGCTGGGGTCCACCTGGAGTGATGCAAGCCTATACTGGCATGATGGGTTGCATCTGTCCAGGAGGGAACTAGGATCCTAGGTGATAGGTTTAAATGCTTCATTGGCAAGCATTTAAACTAGCCAAGGAGGAGGCACTGAAAGGAGCAGGAAATCCTAGCCCCAACAAAAAACATGGCAGTAAGTACAGTAAATACCAACATAGAGGTGTCGATAGGGATAAGGGCAGGGGTAAATGGAGAAAGTGACAAAGGCAAGAAGGATAGGGATGGGGCAAAAGGAGTAAGACCATGAGGAAATGGAAGGTAATGAGTACCAATGCCCGTAGTCTGGGCAACAAGCCCCCTGAGCTGGTGGCCTTGATGGAAGAGGGATGCCTGGATATCGTAGCAGTCACAGAAACATGGTACACAGAGAACCATGACTGTGATGTTAACATACCAGGATACATAACCTACAGGAGAGACAGGCAGGGGAAGAGGAGGAGTAGCTCTATGTAAAGGAAGGGATAAAAGCAACTGAACAAAAGAGTAAACAGGGAGGAGAGGGCGCTGTGGGTCACCTTGGAGACTGGAAGGGCACCACAATCCACACAGGGGTTGTGTACAGACCGCCATGTCAGGGGAGGGAATGGACAAGGATGTGATAGAAGGCATTCTTAGAATGGCAGAGAAAGGGAGATACTGTTAATGGGAGACCTGAATATGCCAGATGTTAACTGCAGCATGTTTGCTGCAGCCACATCCAAGAGCAGGGCCATTCTTGATGCCCTACAGGTGGCAGGCCTCAGACAGCTAATTTCAGAACCCACTCGTGAGGGAGCAATCTTAGACCTCGTACTCTCAAAGCGGGGCAGTAAGAGGATCTCAGATCTAGAAGTGGGTTGCCATCTAGGAACAAGTGACCATCAAAGAGTGTGGTTCATGTTAAACTCAGCTACAGAGTCAAGGCATACAAAAGTGAGGGTACTGGACTTCAGGAGTGCTGACTTTGGCAAGATGGGAGAGTGCCTCAGAAAAGCACTAGCAAACAGGCTAGAAGGAGGTGTGGAGCAACAATGGGAATCATCAAACTGCCATCACAGAGGCAACAAGCCTTTGTGTGAAGCAAATAAACAAGTGAAAATGAAAGAAAAAGCCACTATGGTTCCTCAAAAGAGGTGGCTGTGAAAGTCAGGAAGAAAAATATAGCATTCGGAAGTATAAGGAAACACAGAAAGAGCAGGACAGAGAGCTGTACCAGTTAAGGCAGAAGGAAGCAGGGAAGGAAGTCAGAATAGCAAAGGCCCAAACTGAGAAAAAGAAAAGCCAACTCAGTTAAGAAGGGATAAAACCTTTATAGGTACATCAGAGAGTGTAGAAAGACAAAGGGAGGGATAGTGAGGCTGAATAGAATGAGCGGTGGGTGGGTAGAGGAGGACAGTGAAAAGCAGGGATACTGAACGAATATTTCTGCTCAGTATTCACAAAGAGGAGGAAGTGCCTATTCAATTAACAGAAGCACTCTTGATAGGAGTCAATCCCAGTCCTTTCACATAAGAAAGGGTTCTGCAAGAACTCCTAAAACTGAAAGTGGACAAAGCAATGGGGCCTGATGGAATTCACCCCAGAATTCTAAAAGAATTAAGGGGGAACTAGTGAAAACACTAGGCTACTCTTTTAATAAATCATGGGAGGATGGTGTGGTACCTGAGGACTGGAGAAGGCGGATGTGATTCCCCTTCACAAAAGTGGGACCAAGACAGAGGCAGAAACTACAGACCTGTCAGTCTGACCTCTGTGGTAGGGAAAGTGATGGAGTCACTTCTGAAGGAAAAAATAGCTGAGTACCTAGAGGCCAGTGGGGCACAGGACCCAAGGCAGCATGTTTTCACAGCAGGAAGGTCATGTCAGACAATCTAATAGATTTCTTTGACTGGGTGACCAAAGTAGTATACCAGGGAGGGGCTGTGGACATGGCCTACCTAGACTTTAGCAAGGCATTTGACACAGTCCACACAAAGATTAATAGTCAAATTAACCAGCCTGGGAGTGGGTCCCAGGGTGGTAGCCTAGATAAAACATTGGCTGGACAACAGGACACAGAAGGTAATTGTAAATGGAGTCACTCTGAAGAAAGAGGGGTTACTAGTGGTGTACCGCAGGTTCAGTATTGGGTCCAGTCCTTTTAATGTCTTCATAAGTGACATTGCAGAGGATTGGAAGGAAAAGTATGCCTCTTTGCAGATGACACAAGATCTGCAACAGGGTTGATACACAGGGGAGGCATGGAAAGGATGAGAAGGGACTTGGCGAGGTTGGAGGAATGGTACAAGTATGGCAGCTAGGATTCAATGCAAAAGAAGTGCAAAATAATGCACCTGGGAAAGAAGAACCCAGGGAAGAATACACAATGAGGGAGGGGTAGTAACAACAAAAAAAAGGAATGGGGCCTGGAGGTAATCATATCAGATGACCTTAAGGTCAGCAAGAATGTAGAAGGCAGTAGGGAGGGCTGGTGGTATACTGGGATGCATAGGGAGAGGCATCAGCAGAAAACAGGAAGTTGTTATCCCTCTGTACAGACAGTTGGTGAGACCCATCTGAGTACTGTGTCCAGTTCTGGAGACCCGTCTCTGCAAGGACATAAACAGGATAGAGGCAGTCAGAGGAGGGCAACTAAAATGGTGCAGGGTCTGCAAGAGAAGCCGTATGAGGAGAGACTAAAGGAGCTTAATATGTATACCCTTGAGGAAAGAAGAGGGGGACATGATAGAAATTTTAAGTACCTCAGTGGAATGAACAAAGTCCAAGAGGTAGCATCTTTCAGAAAAAGAGACATGCAAGAACAAAGGGACACAATTTAAAGATGGGGGGCGGTTCCGGGCAATGTGAGAAGTATTATTTCACAGAGAGGGTAGTGGATGCATGGAACAGCCTTCCTGAGAAGGTTGTGGGGTCTAAAACTGTGGGAGAATTCAAGAATGAATGGGACAGACATAAGGCAATTCTTGTGGGGGGTAGGAAGAAATAGGCCGTTGGTTAACTAGGATCTGCAGCCTATCCTGTAGGTAGGAAATGGGCAGACTAGATGGGCCAAGCAGTCCTTATCTGCTGTCAAAGTCTATGTTTCTATGTTTCTATGTTAATAAATGTTAATATGCTTTTAACACAGCTGTAACAGGTAGACAAGTATGCTTTGAAGAAACTTTCAATGCAATTATTCTTATACTATTGAAAAATACAATTATGATTAATAAACATCCTGAAATATTTTAATAAATGTGTCTTTGTCATTTAAACTGTAGTGATGCCATGATGTACCCTTATTCCTTTTGCTACTGTACAATGTGGGAATCAGGATTGTCATCCAATGTTTTGGTTCTTTATCCGGTTATATTCAATCTAGTAGCCAGGTGGCTAAAGACTGCTGACAATTTATTAGTGGCAGCCAGTACAAATACTTGATTCACTTCATTTACCATCTGTTAATCTTGGATACATCTCAACAGTATTTAAATAGTTTTGCCTTTGCATTTAAAAATGTAGTGACCTTTTCTACCTTTGGTAACAATGTGAGGGGCCAGGATTAACATCCAATATTTTGGATATTTCCCACATAATAAAAAATACAGCCAGGAGGTGTCCAATCACTACTGAAAGCTTACAAATGACAACTAATAGAAATGATTGTTTCACTTTATTTAACATTCTGGGCAGGATTCACAAAATAGGTGCACCCAGCGCAACTCAGATGCACGGCGCAAGTCAGAAATGCACCAGAAGCCGACCCAGAAACAGGGTGAATGGACCAGCCCAACTGAGATGCCCTATGTTGAACAATATGTGCCATAGGCACAATGTAATGACATGCAGCACGATATGTGGGGCGTACCCATGCACAATAATAGCAACCTGATTCACAGTGCATAACCATGGCACATCTATGGGGCAACTCCAGTACAAAGCCATGATGCACCATAGAAAGATAAGTACAAAGAAGGAGACTTATGTCCAGCACACCTGCAGAATGTGAATGGAATGGCTGCAGCAGCACACAGCCAGAGCCAGAGGGAAGAGGAAAACAGAGTGAGGGAGAGACACAGTCAGCCAGCCAGCAAGCAAGCCAGGCAGCAAACCAAGCCAGAGGGCCACACAGACAGCAAAAATGAACCGGTAGCTGTCACCATAGCTGGTGCACAAATGAGAAGGAGTTGGCAGGGCACTGGAAGGCACCATAGACAGCCAGCCCCATGGCGGTAAAGTGCCCCGCTGTCCTTCGAAGAGCTCACAGAGGTGGAGACAGTAGGGTGATACCACTAAACAGGGCCATGCTGGAGACAGCTCTGTGGCTGTGCCATGATGAGATGCAGACATCCACTGCACAAGGTCACGCCATCTTAGTGGAGACCAAGGTAACAACAGTCATTTGCCTGCTCACCACAGGAACCTTACAGATGCCTACTGGGGACACCACTGTCATATCATAGGCCTTGACATCCCACCTCCACACAGTTCCTCAATGCACTCTACCGCGAGCTCAGAATACATCCAGTTCCCCAGCACCTCTAAGAGGCGGACAGAAGCCATGCAGGATTCCACAGGGTGGCACGCATGCCAGGCATCATAGGGGCCATTTGCTGCACCCATGTGGTGATCCACTCACCACCTGGTGAAGAGGCAATCACATACATCAACCGGAAGGGTACCATTCTGAATTGCCAGGTGGTGTTCGATGCCACAGGAGCATCACCAATGTCTGCACCACACACCCTGGGAGCACACACTGATGCCTACATATGGCACCAGTCAGCACTCTGCATGAGGTTTGAGGATGGGGCCATACCAAGTGGCCATCTGATAGGTACATGTGACAGGGCACCAACAGCACAGGTGGGCACCAAGGCCTCGACACATGGGATGGGCTGTAGGCAGTATGAAGCAGGCGCATGGACCCTGGGACAGCAGGGGTGTGAAAGGTACAAAGGCAGGCACAGGGTGGCATGCAAGCACTGTGCACCACACGACAGATGGGAGCATGCAGGAGCAGCCATGGTAGGATGCAGGACTGCCATGTATGTGGATGCACAGGCAGGGAGAGCAGGACATGGGCACACACCACCACAAAGGGCAGGAATGAGTACAGGGCACATGCTACAGTGTAACCCAATGTACTAATGGACACACGTCTATCCCCACAGGAGTTGCTGCTACCCACTGAGGCCCTGGCTCCTCACCTCCTTCCGACGACCAGGAACAGTGGCTGAGGAATGCTACAATGAGGCCCACATCATGACCGTGCCATCATAGAGTGTGACTTGGCATGTTGAAGATGAGATTCTGGTGCCTGTGTCAGTCAGGTGGTGCCCTACAGTACAGCTCTGAGAAGGTCTGTGGCATATTCCTGGCCTGTTGTATGCTACACAACATGGCCCATGACCATGGGATACCTGTCGAGGCTGGTGAGGGTGACAGTTCTGAGGAGGAGGAGGGATGGGGAGGGGTGAATGAGTACTCCCTGAGGGCCAGGGAGGCGATGCTGGGAAGTGCTGCAGAGATCCAAGGCTTGCAGAGAGGGCACAGGAATACTGCATGCGTGTGGTGGAGGAACACTTTGGGCCTCGTGAGGTGAGTATGCAGGTATGTATGCATGCAGGTGTGAGCACCACAGTGTAGGGACTGCATGACATGGGAACAGTAGATATCAGATGCCACACAGAGGAGCACACACAGGTGCACGCACACAGTGGGAGACACACAGACACCAAGCATGCATCAACCTAGAACCACTCAGGCCATGTCGCAGACATCACAGATCAGTGTGCACTGCAGCCTGCACTCGGGCATGGCAGGCACTGGAATACACTCATCATTCCCATGACATGGCACAACAGTGGTACACACACACACTGGACAGCCTACATAGGTAGCACAGGGTGGTGCAGGAAGAGCTGTGGGGCAGGCGACGCCACACACACTGCCACTGGCACCCCACAGGGCATCCAGTACACCGGGTGTGCCATCCCACCACCACAGAACTGTGGACATGGACATCAGGGGGCCCCGACCACCATGGACACAAGGGGGCTCTCTGCACAGCTGGTGGTGGTGAGGTGCCACCACCACCACAGGGGAATTCCTAGTGACCCCACAGGATTGTACACCAAGACTGTGAATGGGTGCCTAGTGGAGTGGCCATCTGATGCCTGCCAGCTGAGCCATGAATGGAGGTGTGGAGGCCAGTGGTGATGGAGTCAGCAGCAGGGGTTCACCTGGCTCCACTGCCAGGGTGTACAGGATGTGCTCCTAGGCATCTGACTGGATGCACGATGTCCACGGTGTGTTGTGGATGCAGCCACCACCTCTGCAGCCTCTGCAATCTGGTCCATCAGCTACGGTCATGCCCACCAGCATGATGCGTGTCTTTGCCAGCATCTGTGCATGCTACACAGGCACAGACTCATGCTCCTGGACCATGACAGCCCTGTGGCTGGAACTCAACATGGAGGCATCCTGCTCCTCCACAGTCACCCGCAGAAGGTCAAGGGAAACCCCGTGTCATCGGGGGTGATGCAGCATGATGTCATTGTCGATGACCAGGGATGGATTAGCCTGACCTGGTGTGTCCACAGGTGGTGGATGCACCCTGGCAGAGCTGCAACATGGTGGGGCTTGGCAGGGCACCACTGCTGGCTACCATGGGTGGTGACCTCCAGGGCCAATGGTGCGGTGCATGCACACAGGCACCCTGCCTGGATGACACTGACATTTCCAGCATTGCACTGGGCAGTGGTGCAGGAGCACAGCACCCACAGCTTTGGGCAGCTGTGCTGACTGCACTGGAACCCAGCACAGTGGGAACATTAGTGGCACCCAGGGACCTGTGCACAGGCAACCCCACAATGTGTACACTGCTGTCTGCCATGTCTCGCGGCGCTGGTGTTGGTCATGCTTTGGCAGTGCCAATGCCTTCCACCTGCACACCAGTGGAGAGCACAAGGAGGCATCCACAATGTCCATGGCATCATCTGGGTAGGCATCAGACAACCTGGACAGGCTTTCCAACCAAGTGATGTACCCGCTGGCTGTCCTGCCATCGCTGGCCAAGGGGCCTGCAAGGCCCGCCATCACGGGATCATGACTGGTGTTGCCGGGACATGGATGTTGTGGTGTGGAGTCATCCATGGTGGTGCCATCTGCCCCATGTGACCGCCCACATCATCGCCTGTGAGAGCATCATGGCCAGCCATGGCCATGACTGCACCTGGAGGCATGAAGGTGCTGTGGAGAGAGGAAGGGAGACCATGGTTAATGCACAGTACACATGTCACAGTGGTGAAGCATAATGGAACACGGCTGTCCACACAATGCCAGGGCCGCGAGCCCTGTCCACAACAGGGCCAGTACGTGTTGGCAATATGCAGGTCATGGGTGGTCAAGCCTGCCACTGTCCCATTGTGCACACTGCATAGCAGTGGCGTCACATGCCACATGGGTGCACAGCGGACATGTGCCCTCCAGTGCTGTGGCATAGCACCTGCAGCACCATGGGGCATGACACACCAGGCCAGGGATGACTACACCGGGATGCTGTGCCTGGGGTACAATAACAGTGCATGGCATGCAGGGACAGGTGTGCCTACTGTGGCACATGGGTGGGCAAACCTGTTTAGGACACACAGCTACTCACCATGCTGCGACGGGCTGCCATCCATCTGGAATCCACCACCTGGGACACCATGCATGGCTGTCCTGGAGACACTGGTGGCTAGGAAGGCCTCATTGGGGCTGAGCTGTTCTGCCATGCTGGGTCCACCCCTGCCTGCAGCAGGGATGCCTGGATGTTGCCCATCTTCTCCTTGGCCTTCCTGGGCCATCATCCCAGTGCTTGCTGCACTCTTGGACCACGAGGTTGTACAGTGCCACTGCATTCACTTGCTGGGCCACGTCCCCCAGCCTTCTGACTATGCCATCTGGCTACATCCCTTGCCAGTGAGAACATCCAGGCATAGATGGCATGCCTCAATGAGTGCCTCTCCTCATCCTTGGTGAAGTTTGGGTGCTGCCTGCTGGTTGCAACTGCTTCCTCTGTCATACTGGCTACTGTGGGGAAGCATCTACTGGTCAGTCATGCCTGTGGTACACATGGTCCTGCTTCATCTGCCTCTGTCCGTTGCCCCCATGGCCGTTATGCCGTTGTTCTGGGCGGTGGTCTGTGGGCAGTCGTCCTACACAGGTGGAACTGGGAATGCTGCACATGCATGTATGACACCCAGTCCCTGGCTGGGGCAACAGTGCAGCCACGCCAGGGGCACACTGTGCTGTCTGCCATGGTCATGTCTTGGTACCTCTGCAGCATGTGTGCTGCCACTGTGGTACCCAACCATCCCGACAGGCACTCATGTGATGCCCACAGGGCGGGGGCACCGGATATGTGCACATCCATGGTGCAGCTGGCAGCAGTGTGGGGCATGCGATGCTGCCATCGTGCCTGCACAGGTGCTACTGTGTGCCTCGGACTGACCTGTTGCATGTTGCTGCATCCACTACACACTGCCGGTGCCACCCAGTCACACATACCTCTCCTGTGTCCCAATATGCAGTGGACGGCTCCTCTGTTTATGTCACATGACCTCCGGTTTCAGATCGCAAGGCCTAGGCCCAATGATGACCATATCATCATTCAGCAGGACTGTGTTGTACATGTTGGGATTTGTATGTCACGGTTTACAAACAGCCATTGTGGACATGACAGGGAACAGTCAATTAGTGCTATGTGCACCTTCTCACTGCCCTGTTGCTGTATACCATGTTATGGCCATGTGTTCCACGTATTGGGAGGTGCTGTTCCACATCTGGGTATTGGACCATTGCCTGGTGTGCATGCCCACATTCAATCACCCCAATATGTTATGTTGCCCTATTAACATGGCTGTGTACTCACCCTCAAGGCACTGACTCCTCTCAGTCACCTGGTCTCAGAATGCTGAATGGAAGCATTTATGACTCAGGGCATGCAAATGAGGCCTGAGCCCCTGTTAATGAGATGCTAATCAGCTGAGATGCCCATGCATGTGGGATGAGGCTCTCTTTTGGGTGCATTCTCTGTGAATTGCACAATTGCCCCAGCTTATCTCCACCTTCACAGAGCATCTCAGGGATGCACCGATGGCCATACAGCACATCTCCGGTGCATGCAATATCATCTGGTGTATGTTCCTGCATCTGGGGCACCCAGATGACTTTCTGTCATGCATGTGTGGTCACTGTGCCTGGTGACTCATCTCCCATAATGTGCAGTTACACTGCTGACCTGATACACCATTGCAGACTTGCTGGCCATGATACTGTGTACCTTAACATGCAGTGTGATCCAAGATGCACTGTCCATGCTGTACTGTGTTTGTACTGCCCATGGATTGTGCACAGTGTTGATAGCTGTTCGTTGCATGTGCCATGCACAACATGGTGCCCACACATGCATCACGCATGCGCAACCAGGTCTTGGACTTGCCACACCATTGCAGACTACATTGTGCATGCGTGGGCATGTTGCCTTTGCCCTATCATGCTTCATGCTCAGTGTGCACTATGCTGTATGTGCCTCACTGTTTCACATGGTGCATAATGACTGCTCAACTGCGCATTGCCTTGTTTCACCATGCCACTGTTATTTACCCTTGTAGTATGCCTAGGGCAGGAGACAGACATATTGAGCCATGAACCAGATGGAGCTGCTACATCTGGTGGCACTTATCATGTCTGTGGAGGGGCAGTTGTTTGGCCAGAATGACCTCCATGAGCCCAGGGCTGAGGTGTTGGCCTCCATTGCCTGAAGCATTATGTGATGCACAGGGATGCTATGCACTGGGGAGCAGTGCAGGGATCTAATGGTGACCTCTAGAGGTGGGACCTGGAGAGGCTGGCACTGCTGTGGCACCATGCATGCAGGGTGCACTACCAAGACCAGGTAGGTGTTGTTCATCTGGCTCCTTTATGCTGGTGTGTGTGTGTCGAGACCCTCATGGGGCACCCTCATGGATCTCAGGCATCCTGCACACATGGCAGTGGCTGCACCTGTCCAGTGCTGTCATACCATGTGTGCCATGCTGGGTATGGCTGTGCCTGCCTGCAGGCTGCTGGGTGTTTCATGGCTGGTTACCACTGTCTGCTGCATAGACACAGGCTGGTGGGGGGCACTGTGGCAGTGCATCCTGTACAGTGGCAGTGGTTGCTCATGGTGCTGTATGTTGTGTTTTGCAGGACCAGATGCCAGGCAGTGAGCCATGGATGCCGTTGAGGTGCAGAGGTGGAGGATCATGGGTGCCAGTCCTGGTGCCCTTCCAGGGGCAGGTGGTGATGCATTCTGCTATTGCTGCATTTCAGTTGCTGTAGGTTTACTGCTGGGTGGGGTGTTGTCCATGTTCAGGCCTTCAGTATGTGTTCTTTCTGTCATTGCTGTAGGTCTCCAGGATTGCCATGCTGTAGCTGGGGTGGTGCCCTGTTGATGAGGATCGAAGGATCCATGTGGCCATCCAGGCAGCCCCGGCGTCCACTGTCCAGGACTGTACAGCACCTGACAGCCGCCTGCAGGGCATCCTGCTGCAGCTCCCATCCGTGGCCATGCCAGGGTGATGCGTGGCAGGGCACAGTGGCACTAGTGGCCCCTACCTCTTCCTGGGACCGTCCCTTGTATATAGTTATTACATAGCCCACTGTTACTGTCCTTCCTGCCCTCCTTCCCACCCCAGCACTTTCCTTTCCCTTTTGGTGTTGTTCTTGTTGTTCTTGTCATACTTTTCTGTTGTACAGTTTTTATGATATTACTCTTTTATAAACATGTTGTTCTCAGCACTTGTGTCCATGGGTTTGCTTGTTCTGGCTATGTGGTTTTCCTTGTGCCCTGTTGACTTGCTCCACTTGCTCTGCATAGCTCCCCTGTGTGACTACAGGGCATCCAGTTTGCCCTGGTGTATCTCAGATTGCACCAGCGCATCTCCAGTTGTGCCATTGTGTTTCATGGTGATTCACAGTGGTGCTGTGCTCGACGCTCCCACTGCACGGCCTCTGTGAATTGCTCTGTCTGTGCTCTGCACATCTGCTTTGTGTCGGCACATTTTGTGATGCACCCAGCGCAACCTCTTTGTGACTCCTGCCTCTATGTTTAACAGATGTGCACTGAAAATGTAGTTATACAATCATTGTGTACTATTATTACCCTTGCTGCCACTGTCTGTGGCAGATTAGAAATTGCACCACTTTAGACTTTTACCTGGTTATAAGAAATCGGTAGACAGTTGTTCAGGGACTAATGGAAGATGTCTAGTGGTGTCAAATAAAAATGGCACATTTAACCTTAGTTAACCACCTAGTACAGTGTTCCACAAAGATAAAATGATGTTTATTTTAATTGCCCTTAATGTATATATTTTTCTGTATTCATTAGTCACCTGGCTAACGGGTTTCTTACAAGCAGGATAAAAGTCCAAAGAGAGGGTACAAACCCTGGGATTCCACAAAGCAGCAAAGGTTAGTTAGGTTCACAGTCAGGATTTTAAATGGACACATATGTACATAGTGTATGTAAACGTAAGACATGAGTGTGTGGGTTAGCTGATAAGAGCACTTCAGGGCGCATTAAGGCAGAGGCGCTAGCGCGAGTGCCTTATGCCCCGGGCGTGCTCTTATCAGCACGTAACCCACACCTCGGAGTGTCTTATTGCACTTATAAAATGGGCCCCTGTAAAGAAGTTAATTTAAAAATGCACATAGAAACCATATAAAAAGGCAAAAATTAATTATTAGTAGAAAAAAGTAGTCCTTCTGAATGTGTTTGAATGGATCTGTTTTATTAAAAGTTAGTACAGAAGGTTTGTGTTTGTGGGTGTCATTAGTATCCAGTCATCAACAAAGTCAGAAACTGTCAAAGACTGTGTTTTTTTCTCTTTTGTAATTTATGTGTTTATTTATTTAAATACCTAGTCTTGGTTAGAATAAGGGGGGAGCATGTCTTCATGCAGTTTCATTTACAGCATCAATGGGGATCGAGGCTGTGCCATACAGTATTATGTTTCTGGCCCACGTTCTTTTAAAAATAGTAAACATTAGTGTGTGTACTTTGAGTTTTTAAGGTCTCTGTTCTAAATGGCTAGCTCAACTGAGAGCGAGTGTGTCCCTCAGCGGCCACCATACTCGTTCATTTCCTGATTTGCGGTTTTCAAAACGGAATGGTTACAGTGTAAAAATGAAAAAATTTCTTTAAGGCAATAATATCGTGGTTCAGTTTTTTTTTTTTTTTTAGGTCAGGTATGAGACTACAGGTAATGGTTAGTAAGAGAGGCAGGAGGCGGGATGCCGGAGAAATGCAGTACGGATGGAAGACATGAAGCGGCGGCAGGAGTTGAGGCAAGAGACTGCAGTGAGAAATCCTGGGTGTCTGAATTTTGGTTCTGGACCTTGGTAAACAGAAACTGAAGTAAAGGTGAGACTGTCCATAGCTTAAGTATGTGGAATTTTGCTTGGGTGGTTGTGTTTGGGATACGTGTTTTCATGACAGCACTTGTGCTCAATTTGGCACTCATATAGAGGAGAAACAGCGTGTTTGCTTTCGCACTGGAGTAGCATGGTGTGTGCCTGTTTATTTAATAGCTTCGGTGATGATTTCTTTACATTTGCTGGTTTATTACTGCTTTTGGGACATGAGAGCCTGTGTATTGCCTGTGTATTGGTGGAAGGGCTGTGCACAGTGGTTGCAACATATGGTTAGCGTGACATGGAGCTGCAATTAGTTTTTCAGAAAGGATGGTGTTGGGCACAGTGATATTTTTGTGTGGTGTGGCTCAGCTTGGCAGAATTAGTGCTGGTTGGCACAATACATGCTGATAAGGACACGGCTAAAACTAGGTTTTAGCGAATCAGCATTCTGGATTTTTAAGCCCATTTTATAAAATATTTATTAATACTTAGTAAAGATTAATACCCTGTATATAGGTAAATAAATTGAAATAAGCATTTGTATTAGATAACACTACATGATTTATAGTGGTCATTGGCAATCTGGCTACTGAATTTCATATTACAAGAGCAAACATCAGAAACTGTTGGTGCAAATGATGGGTACATACAGAGCAGCAAAGAGTAGTAAAAGTAACCATCAGGGCATCTGTACTTTTCAGTGGTAAATGCATATTTATTTAAATAATAGTGTATGGTGGAATGTTGCTAGGATAGAAATCCATCCCTAGAATAGGGTTGTTATGCTACAGTAGCTATGTCATCGTAGCTGTTATACTGTACAAGCTATATAGCTACTGCAGCATAACAACATAGAACCACTAGAGCATGTGCAATTTAACTACCAGGAAGAGGCTGCAGTGGTGAGAGCAAGAATGGAGTGGAGTGGCACTGAAGAAAAAAAAGGTAAGAACACAGCTATCTATGCCAAGCATATGTACTCATCTTGAGGTTGCAGTGGTGACTGAACCTCTCAAGCTGTGCTGTCGAGGTTCAAACAGTAGCAACAGCAACCTCTCAATAAATACATACACTTGTTATAGATAGAACACTATACATTATCCTCTGTTTTATTGATGGTTATTAAACATTAATTGTTTAATAAAGTAAGAACAATAGCAGTAATATAAATGTCATAAATATATAATTGGGGTGGACAAGGCAATGGGACCAGGTGGCATACATCCCAGGGTACTTAAGAAGCTAAGGGTGGAACTAGCAGAGCCATTCGCAGAACTGTTTAGTGAGTCTCTGAGCACAGGAGAGGTCCCAGAAGACTAGAAGGGCTCATGTGATCCTGCTCCACAAGAGTGGTAGCAGGAGGAGGTAGGAACTACAGACCAGTCAGTCTTACCTCAGTAGTGGGCAAGATTATGGGCACTCCTTAAGGAAAGGATAGTACAACACCTGGAATCCATAGGGGCACAGGATCCAAGACAGCATGGGTTTACAAAGGAAGGTCCTGTCAAACTAATCTCATAAATTTCTTTGACTGGGTAACAAGAGTGGTGGACCAAGGGGGAGCAGGTGATGTCGCCTACCTTGACTTCAGCAAAGCTTTCGACACTGACACATAGAAGACTGATAAATAAGCAGGGTGGGTCAGAAGTTGGTCAACTGGGTGGCAAACTGGTTGACGGGCAGAAAACAGAGAGTGGTGGTAAATGGTATACAGTCAGAAGAGATGCAAGTTACAAGTGGGGTACCTCAGGAATCAGTCCTGGGGCCAGTCCTCTTCAATATCTTCATTAGTGACATTGCAGATGGACTAGAGGGTAAGGCTTGTCTGTTTGCAGATGACACCAAGATCTGCAACAAAGTAGATGATCCAGATGGGGTGGGCAGAATGAGAGAGATCTGGACAAACTAGCAAAATGGTCAGAAGAGTGGCAACTGGATTTAATGCAAAGAAGTACAAGATCATGCACATAGGGAAGAGAAACCTTGAAGCCACATATAGGCTGGGAGGAGTTGCTAGCAGTCACAAAGGAAGAAAGAGACTTGGTATCATCATCACCGATGACCTGAAATCATCCAAGTAGACCTCTAAAGCAGTAGATAAGGCTAGGGGTTGTTAGGGTGTATTAGCAGGGGTATCACAAGTCGTAAGAGGGAGGTAATAATCCCTCTTTACAAGACACTGGTTAGGGTCCCATCTGGAGTACTGCGTGCAGTACTGGAGGCCACACCTTCACAAGGACATTAACCAAAACTGAGGCAGTCCAGAGAGGGCAACAAAATGGTGCAGGGACTGCATCAGAAGACTCATGAGGACAGATTAACAGAGCTCAATATGTATACCCTTGAGCAAAGGAGGAGAGAGGTGATATGATAGAAACATTCAAACACCTTAATTGCATTAACATGGTGAAAGAGTCTAACATGTTTATATATAAGAAAATAGCAGGACAAGAGGATACAGCATGAGACTAGAGGAGGCCGATTAAGGGGAATCTGAGGAAATTCTTTTCACAGAAAGGGTGGTGGATGCATGGAGCAGCCTACCTCAGGAAGTGGTGGCTATGAATACAGTGCAGGGCTTCAAACAGGCATGGGATAGGCATAAGGAAGCAATACAGATCAGTATGAATAGACAGGCCACTGACAGAGCAAAAGCGATGGCACATTTATAAGGTAGAAAAAGAAATGGGCAGACTAGACGGACTTATGGTCCTTATCTGCGTCAACTTCTATGTTTCTATGTAATTGACTTATTAGTTACTTGCAGTTACAAGCAAATTACTGGTTAAAAATGTTTAACATCTTATTAAGTAACAATAGATTGTTTACTGCAGTACAGTTCAAATTAATCTTGTTATGCATTCAGTATGCATCCCATTTTTTGTTTGCCCTTGCACTAAGTGAACATATTGGTATGACAGTGAATTTTGAGATGTGTCTCTGTCGGTCCAATGCAGGGGCTCAACAGTGTTAGACCAGTCATCAGCCACACTGATCATGACACTCTTCTGATCTTGCGGGAAGAAACTTCATGTAGTTCAAAGAAAAGAGCCACCTGAATCACAGGATGCCTCTTTCCTTTGATCTGAATAATGCCACCCAGTGGAAGAGCTGTTCAGCATCATGATCAGCCTGTTGTGGCCTCCCCAAAGTGAAAACAATCCTTCCTACCCCATCCTTCTCAATTTTTCAACACGGGTGCCCAATTCCTGGTGCTGGTTAATACCACCACCTGACAATTTTCATAGTTTGACATCGGGAGCCCACGGTGGTACTGCCAAAATAACACTGACACTGGGGTGCCCAATCCTGAGTGTGGAAATCTAAAATAAATAAAACCATCCTTTTAATCTTTCTAGTTTTATATACCCTGTAACCCTATAAAAAGAAAACCACCCACCAATGTCTGTTGCCACCACCGGCCCTCTGCTGCCATTACCTCCTCCCACCAGACTCTCCCACTCAGCATCCACTACCACACCCCCACCCTTACTTAACAACTGGAGGGCTAATGCTGTAATCCTCTCTGAACCAAAGGCACATCTTCATTTGTCAATGCTGGACCAAGAACCTGAGGACGTCAGGTATGTGGTTCAATGTATTTCAATGGGTTTTGAACTTGTCCTCACAACTTACTAACTTTTGAATATTTTCCTCAAATTTTCAACATTGTCTTTGAACCCCACCTCATGAACAAAGATGGTGAAATTATGCAAATCCATCCCAAATGCTGATTTCATGGGTGCTGTGCAAAATCACCTTTTGGGCAGGATTTAAACATTTTCTCCATCTTTTTCGTGAGGTGGGTCATAAGAAGGTTATTTTGGAAATTTGTGGTAAAATATTAGATAGTAACTATCTAGTATGATAAAAAACTTAAAAACACTAGATTTGTACTAATTATGTTTTGACTTTATTATTTTCTAGTTATTTGTTGTTTTCTTACTTTCCCTGCTGTTGGTCTACTAAATACTATAGATAATACAACTATTATTTCACTGAGCATTTCACAGTAACTTGCTCTCCTGCAAACCACACAAATGCTGTTTGTGACATCACAGTCTGTTGTCAGGATGGGCACTATGATGTCATAAACAAAGGTACTGTGAGGTTAACAGGGAGAAGCATATTTTCAAATGTTTTCTATAAAGAGTTTTTGATGGATGACCAAAATTTGCTGTAAATTGTGAAATGAACATTGAAAAAAAATGTATATAGATAGATATAGATATAGATATAGTATATATTCTTTAGTAAACAGTACCAGCTGAAACATTTATGAAAGCAAGTGCTGAAGTGTAAAGTGCTCTTTAAAAAAAAAAAAACAAAGCTATGAGGATAAATGATCATCTCTTTTTATTGTTAAGCTTTAAAGTCATTCACAAATACACACAATCAAGCACAGCATACAAAAATACATTAACAGTTAAAGGAACACTTTACACCTTTATAAAATACATATCAAATTGATAATAGCATTGGTTAAACTCTGCTAAAATCCAGCACTATATATATATCCCATCAATACCTAATCAGTATTTCATGACGAGATTCATGATGCCACAAGTTTCTTCTTTTTCTTATTAATTACTTCAAAATACTTGGACATTCTGTTTACTATCCAAGGGTCAAAGGTGTGCATTAATATCATAGTTAGGATCTCATAAGTAACTAAATATCTGGGATCCAAAAGACTTTCAGTCGGTAGGTCTTCCAAAGAATACCACAAATAGTGCCATAGAACATGCACTAGGCCTTCAACTTGCCCAACCTCACATGTGCAATTTTCATTTTCTTTTGACAACTTATTATATCTTTCCCAGAGAATGATACCTTGAAATCTCTCAAACTTATATATGATGAATATTCTCCTTAACTTGGGATCTGTTGGTAGATCTAAATAGAGTTTGTAGCCAAAACATATATTATTGTTTGTATACCATTTTGAAAAGTGTGAGAACCTAATAGTCTCCAAGTTCCTTTGGTTCCACCAATTCGCTATCTGTTTATTAATGTATTTACGACATTTTAGACCTATTAATACTCAATTTTCTGCTATAGCTTTTAGACAGGTTAGTTTATATTCTTTCTGTAGATGCAGAAGCCGTGGTACAAAAATTTAGCATTGTTGTACCCTAACCAAATCCCAACTTTTCTTTTCTTTTAAGCACTCTACTGTCAAATGATTGGACAGGAGTTTCAATATCCTAATCCACCATCCAATCTTTTGTGAAAGTACTGAAGCCATTAAGGTATTAATTCCCAGTTCTGCCCTTATGTAAGCAGCAGGGCAAGAGTAGCCCACTCCCATTGTGTTCCTCACAGCTTAAACATTGGGCTGGTTAATTTATCCAGAGAAGTGCCTTCCCAGAGTTTTACCCCACAGAGCACTTGAGCCTGCTATTTCGCTTTCAGTGCACAAATCAAAGGTTTCACTGTTTGGCCACCAAATGTATAGCTGAATATCTCCAGGCCCTGGCTGTTTTTAAGTTACTGTACTCCCCTACGGTTTTTACATGTTCTGTTATGAGCATACATTGAAATGTTTAATGCACACTTGTAACTTTGGTAAATTTCAAATTTTGGACCACATTTTCAACATAGCCATCTGTTCACCACCCATGAACATGACAGCTGTAATGTTTTCAAATCCTGGCCAAAATGTGTTTTGCACTGTGGTGCAAAATCACCTTTCAAACAGGATTGAACATTTCTCCACCTTTGTTCATGAAGTAGGATTATCATAAGGCTATGTTTAACATTTGAGGTAAACATATTAAAAACAACAAAGCTATGAGTGCACACTGATATTTTTCAACACATGTCCAGCGCATCTTAATTTAAAAAAAGCAAAAAACCTGTAAATAAAAATGGTCCTCGCAGTCTCACTTGCTCCCACCCACCTGTTCACTGCGCACCCTGCTCCCTCATTACCCCCAGCCCATACTCTGGCCTCTGGAGCTTGGCGCTATGATCATTGGTGGACTGGGAACACGTCTGCACTCTTCAAAGCAGACCGTAACTGAGGAAATGCTGAGTAAGCTGTATAATGGAATAAATAGGTTTTTCAACTTTGTTGCATATCTCAGGCATTTTTGGGAATTTTGGGCCCAAAATTTTAACATTAGATTTTGGGACCCCTCCTTATGAATTCTTGCACTGCCATGGCATTAATCAGGCCGAAGGGTGATTTCGCTGTCACTGTGAAAATCACCTTTTAGGGCTGATTAATCAAACAACACTGCCAGTGTTCATAGAGTGGGCTCTCAAAAGCCTATATTGAAAATTTGGTGAAAAATTCCTAAATGACAGTTTTATGAGCTTGCATTGCGCAGTTCCTACGCACGCTGTAAGTTTGTGAATTTTCAATATTTTTCATTTCCAGATTTTCAACATTGCCATTTTACCACACCTCCTTATGAGCAGTACAGCTGTCATTTTCACATCCTGCCCAAAATGTGTTCACCATGTAGCTTATAATGGCACAGTCGGTATGTAAATCAATGTATGGGACACATTAGAAAATAATAGTGACACTGTTTATGAGAAGAGGTCTTAAAATGGCTACATTAAATTCAGTGAAAAAAATTCCCAAAAATGACTGTTTTATGAGCAGTTCTCACCTTTTGCTAAGTAAGTTTGCGAATTTCTATATTTTCACTCCAGATTTTCCACATTGCCATTTTATTACACTTCCTTATGAACAGTACAGCTGCCATTTTTCACATGTCACCTCAAGTGTGTTTATGAAAGGACATGGGTAGTTAAAGATGTAGAAGCAATGTTTTGGACAGATTAAGGAAATCACACAGTTACACTGTTCATGAGTAGAGGTCTTTAAATGGCTATGTTGAAAATTTAGTGACAAAAAGTACATAAAATGACTGTGTTATGAGTGAGCATTGTGCAGTTTCCATGCACCTCGTAAGTTCATGACTTTGTAATATTTTCAATCCAGATTTTCACCAGTGGCATTTTCCACACTTCCTTATGAACAGTACAGATGTCATTTTCACAGCGTAGCGAAATGTGTTTTCACACTTTCAGTGCAGAGATGCGTGGTCCCTGTGGGAAATCATTGTTCGGGACAGATAAGAAAATCACAGTGACACTTTTCATGATCGGAGGTCCCAAAATGCCTGTGTTGACAATCTGCTGTAAAAATCCCAACCTAATTACATTTTGGGTGTGCGTTGCACAGTTTCTATACACGCTCATGACTTCACCATTTTTTTAATATTTTTACTGCAGATTTGCAACCTTGCCATTTTTTACACCTCCCATGAACAGTACAGCTGTCATTTTTCACATCCTGTTCGGAATGTGTTTTTGCACCTGTGGTGCTAAATACCTTAGTCACTGTGCATAAGCAGCTTCGCACCATGCAATTCTGCTTAAAGTTGGACCAGCATAACATTCTGTGGTGATTTGCATATGCAGCCCATGATGCTTTGCATTATGGGGCATGTGTGATTTTGTATTTTCTGCTAACAAACTGATATGCCTCTGTTCATGAGGTGGGGTCACAAAAAACCATGTTGAAAATTTGGAGTAAAATACTAATGAATGCCTGAGGTGTTAGGTTTCCAACCATAACACCCTCACCCTGTAGAGAATGACAGGCATCAGGGTGTGACTTGGATTCTTGCCTGTAATGCTCATACCATTCCACATCCTGCAGCCAGTGAGAGGCATCGAGGTATGCCTTGGACTCTTCAGCCCCAAAGTTCACCCCATTCTCCTATACCGCACCCATCTCACCATATTTCCTGATGGAATGGGTGCGATAAGGGCCAAAGACCCTAAGGCACACCGTGACACTTGTCAGTGTCTGCAGGGTAGTGTGGCAAATGGCGTACAAGTATGCCTGATGACCCAAAGGGCACACCCCAATGCCTGTCACTCTCTGCAGGGTGGTGGTGGGGTTGGCTTCAGTTCAATACTTCACTGCCATTTCCATTATGCAGCTCTGTAACTTCTACACTACCAATGCCAATGCCAGCAAGCAAACATTCGGCATTGACAAATGCTTGTTTGTTAAGTTGCACTGTAGAATATGACTTTCAGCTTAAAGACTGTCCAGACGACTTATTCAGAGCTCAGCAAAAAAAAAGCTAACAACCAGATATCATACATGAAGAAATTTCCTCTGTAGAGCTTTAACTGTTCAAATGTGAACCAAATGTTAACTGGTTGAATCAATAAGTTTTATATGAACTGTACTGTATACAGTATGCTAATTAGTTAATATGTAGAAAACTTAATACAAAGTGATACCTAAACAACAAATTGAATTGTAATTCTACTGTCATTGAGGCAATAACTTAAAACTTTTCAAAGTACTCTGAAAGGAAGTTAAATGATTTAGACCAAAATGGTGTAGGTAAATCATACATGACACAAGCGCCAAATATATGAGAATGGAAGATAAAAAGAAAAGAAAGGAAAAGGATTGTTTTACTCTGCTCATGAAGATCAGAACCAAGTTTGTGGATTATCATTATTGTATACCCTGGTGATGTCACTTACAGTTCATGAATGATTTCTTCTCCTTATAATTATGGTGTACAAATTAGATACGGGTACTGTAAAGGCTTAGATGTTGCCAAATTTATGATTCATGTTTTATGAAATTCTTTGGTATTTAAATGTAATTGGGCACAAAATTGTTTTAGCTTTGAGAATGGAAAGTGCAATAACTCAGCTGTTAAACCATCCAAAAGTAAGCTATGCACCTAATTTATCTATCAAACAGTGAAATTAGTCTGAACTGATTAGCAAATGTCGACACAGTATTTCCACTCAATTTATGTATACTGTACAGGAATATTTTAAACTGATACACAGTGCTCCACGCTTTGATGGTGACATTTATTTTGGGTTTGTAAATAAAGACATAATTCAGCATATTTTAGAAATTCTACCTTAGTTGGTAAAGAAGTGTTTGATGGTTACAAGAACAGTACATTAACTTGAACACTTGGCTTTCAGATCTCACTGCAATCTCTTTTCAGACACATACTTTTAACCATATCACCCTTTATTGTTGGAGCAATATAATACACTTAAAGTACTGTAGCATTTATGAAGTTCAACTAGAGTGCGTATCATTCTTAGTCATGGACATAATGAGATAAACAATGAGGCTCAGCATCATGACATTCTCAGCAGAGACAACTTGTTATTAGACACACAACATTCCAGGTTTTGATTGTGTCAAATATTTGGTGTCGTCAAATAAAAGCACAATCAGTTCAGCATTTTTAAGAACCTTGGCTTGGTGAGACAAAACAGCTTTGGAAAATGGAAACATAAATTAAGCTGCACACTTTACTTTCAGAACTCACTGCAGCCTCCCTTGGACAAAATATTTGTAACTGCCTTTACTCTGTATCAGAAAACACCCAGCATTTGTCTGGACTGGAGGATGGCAAATGTTGCCCTCCTGCACAAGGATGGGATAATCAAATCCCAAGTAATTGCAGAACAGTGAGCCTAGCATCAATAGAGATCAGGCTAATTGAGCATCATTAATGGGTAAGCTACTGAGTCAATTATAAGGGAAGAGATAGCTGACTTTCTAGATAAAAAGAGTCTTATTGAGAGGAATTTAAATTGATTCATGTGGTGCAGATCATGTCAAATGAACATGATATATGCTTGCAATGTAGCAACACAGATTGTGGATAGGAGTCAAGCAGATGCCAGTTTGTACTGGGATGTCAGTACAGCTTTTCACTGGATGCCACATAGGTGGGTAATACAAAAGTAGAGATGTTATAAATTCAGACTGTGACAATAAATTTGGTATGCATTTGGGAACTTTGTGTATATGCACAACAGGAAAGTTTTCTGACTTCACCCACACTTTGAGCAAAAGTTATTTTTTAATTTTTTAATTTAATCCATGCATCCACTGTGCAGATGTTTCCCACCTCTTTCCACCAGTAAGACATCTAAAGATGCCATCACCCTTCAACCTCCTTGCACCCACCTCCTTCTCCACTCCACTGTCCCAGTGATGTTTCCTATAAATAAAAGTGAATCACATTTCTTCCACCACCTGTGCTATGTCATGCAATGTCCAGACACCACACCACCTGCCTCCCCACCCTGAATTAGAATCCTAAAAATCACATTGAACCCTCACCATACCCACCATATAGCACATAAGCTCCATCCTCCTTTCCTTCAGACACAGATTTATTGGGCTATATCTAGATAGTACCTATAAAAAAAACATCCAAAGGTGGAATAACACACCACCTTTAATTGTCAGTGTCCTGTGTGGAATGAATGAATGACATTTTCACTGACAGTAACACCTGAGTGTCAGCTTTTCAGGCAATCAGATGCTACTATAGAGGTCATCATTATTATATCTTGCTATTCTAATATCAAGACACAACAAGTACTGTATTGATGCAAATACATTCTGCATTCTTGTAACTATTTCAGATGTTAGAGAAGGGGTGATGTGGCTTCAGTGATCTAAAATAAACAGTGTACTACAAGAAAAATTTGGTCCACAGTACATGGAAGGCTTTATAGACAGTATAATATGTGATAAATGTAATACTGTGCCCTTGCATAGAAATAATGAATACTAAGTTGCAGGTGATGAAAAGTGTCTAATATTGGTTAGTCTCAAGAACTGTAGCACTGAAAATCCAAGGAATGAATTTTTCTCCATATTGTCCATCTGAAACACTGTTAGTCAAGATCATTAAACCACGCTTCTGATTACAGAAGGCCACCTATCCATATAAGAACCCGAAAATCAGGCAATTTTTTCCAAAACAGGGCAGGTGGCAACCATAATGATAACTGTGATTCAAAGATTCATGAGTCCTGTAAGGCTCAAGATGCTTCCGACTATTGCCTTCAAGCCATTTCAGTTTTTTTAATTTCTAAATTCAAACTCCTATTGCAGTATTGCTCACTACACTGGCAGAATTGATTTTACTTTTAAAGATTATTGTTCATGGCATGAAATGCAGTTTCACACAGATAATATGCTCTATACTGTTGTTTTCAAAGTATCTCAATGTTCATTCAAGAAATATGTATTTGTTACAAGATCACTTGCTTAGGTCAAACTGATGGCATTCCTAAGAAAAGATGATGGGAACTGGCTTAATTGCCAACATCTGTTAATATAGAAAACAATATGTTCATCCTGATCTCAGTAGTAATAACTCAGGATAGCAGTCTGCAAGGGGTCTGTGGAGGTAGACTGGGCAGGGATCCTCTGAGCTGACTGAATGGGACAAGTGGTCTTTTCTGCCAACAAATTCTATGTTTCTACAGTATATCTCTATTTTGCTTCTGAATTCTATGTTTCTATATTTCTATTTTGCTTCTGATGTCTCTGTGATATTTTCAAAACTCTATAAATAGAGCTCCTGTAATCATTTCTTACTGTGTACTAGTCATTAATGTTAAATTATAAAAAGCTGTCATAGAAATATGGCCTGCCTCTTCCCAGAATGTCAAATATTAAAAGTCAAGAAACATGTTTAAATAATATATATAGGATGGTGTGGCCACCCATACACAACAAGGCAATTCTTCACCAGAGTGTTTTCTATGATGGCTGATGACCTCGAGAGTGAAGCTTGCAAGGTCCCTCTGCCATCATAGAAAACACGAGTGGGAAGAGTTTCGAGTTGTTTGGGAGGCCATACATTGTTTAATATAGTGTATGACACTGCCAAAATACAGGATCACTTCCTTTTCTGACCATCATTTCTTGCTGGAGACCCACACTCCTGGTCTCTCCAGCCCACTAGCCAGCTCACATGGAGGAGTCACCAACTGCCCTCCTATGAATGGCACTGGTGGGGATGATTGCATTGTGACGTCCTCACTAGCAGCAGAATGAAAAGTCATTCTGCATTAGTGAAGACGTCACTACTGAAGCAGAACAACTTTTTGTGTATGGATTTCATACACAACCACATTCCACCATACACTATAAAGTATATCCTAAGTTATGGAAGAATATCCCCATCCAATACACCCATACATTACTGGTTCTTTTAGAAAGGATTAAGCAGTCCTGCTCAGAAATAAGTTACACACAATAGGTGACTTAAAATTTACAAGTTTAAGTATTTACACATTTGAATAATGGCCAGATGAACTAGATATTAAGCAAAATTGACAATTTTAAAATAACCTCGATCTTTATAGCCTATAAAGTTAAAGAATCAGACTATTTGTTAACCTGGATAACATCTAGATCTGGGATTGAAACCTACATCTACTACTTGCATACTGTGTGATTCTAAGTAGGTCACTTAACTTCCTGTGCTTCCAGGGTGCACCTGGAAATGAGGTTTGACTCAATATTACTTTCCTGGTCAAATATTCTAAAGTATTAAATAAATAGATATAGTGTTATCACAGCTCAAGTAGGAGAATTCTAAATTCAGTTCCTGAGGATCTACTTCTGGTAGTTAACAAAAATCTTGTCGAATGACCAGACAGCTGAAACCATCATGTTAACCACATTTTATGGCTGATATGGTGTCACCTAGAGGACATGTTTTCTTAAGGGGTTTGCCCCCAACCCCACACAGGGGCTGCACCCCATGCAAACCCCCACTATAGATTATCAACTGTGAGCTGGAGCTGATTTGGGTGCAGGACCCTCAAAAGACAGTGCCAGGTTCCAGCACCCGACACTGCAGTGACCTGGCACTGTGGTCACTGTAGTGTCAGACACTGCTGAAGTTTCATGATTGGGGTGGTATATGTATTTTGAAACTCAGAACCTTAAAAGTACATGACTTTGTGACACATCTAGGAATCTGAAGCAATTGTTTTTGTAAATGTTCATTCAGCACATTACTGTTTTGATTATTTCTTTACTTTTATACAGTGGGCCTAATTCCAAGATGGCTTACCCATGTCGTAAGGTGACTTGCACTAAACCCATAGGTGCAAGTTGCACCTTGCACCATGTGTTACACCGTTGAGATTCCAAGAGGTGGCCTGCACCATGGAATGAGCAGCCTGCACTCAAGGGACATCCACTGCCCAAGGCCCCTGCAGCATGCTGGAAGGGGTTGTGCAGCCTCTGCACCCTATTCCAAAGGGGCAGCTACTGTAACCCCCTTATGCCATTCTAAGAACAAGTGCAGCACTGGGGTTAGACCAGCTATTAGCTGGTCTAAGAGGTTTCAACACTGCACATGGCCTGTGGTCCCCCACAATACTGCAACCCATACACAGCCATACCCCATGGACTCCCCAACACAGAGTAACTGCCCATACCAGGGTGCCACCCTCCGGCACCGGGCCCACACTGTGCCACTGCCTCCTGTGCCAGTTCCACTCAGCTGACACCCACCCATGGCCTACAGGGCTTGCTGGCATGTTGTAGGGTTTGAGGGGCTGCACCCTGCCATCAGCAATTTGGTGGCAGCCAGGTCAGGTGTGTCCTCCCTGTGGAGCAACCCTGGCAATGCTGCAGGTCATAGGTATAAGTGCCAGGGATCCTGCCTGTTCTGGAATACAGCACAGGATTCCTAGTATAGCGGCGAATGTCACAACTCACATATGACAGCAAGTTGAGGCATTCATCTTGGAATTGGCCCAGTAAGTCTACACTCCAACTGAATTTGTTTGCATGAGATCACCATGTTTCAAACATTTGATGCACTATTTATTCTTATCGCATTACTATAGTAGCAGTCTTGTAAAAGTATCATTTTTGTGGATTATATCTTTCTGTGTTTTGTACACATCAAATGTAAGTGACATTAACAGTTGCTGATGAGACAGAAACTGGAAATTGTAACATTTGAATGTAATGCAAGGATAAAGTATCAGTGTATCATCTATTTTCTCTCTGCCTATCCATTGCACTTTAATGTTAATTAAATTTGAGAACTAAATCATGTTATTTTCTAGGTGGCATTTGTATTGTGAGAATAAATAGCATAATGTGTGGTCCAATGGTGCATAAAAGGCTGTGTTCCCATCGAGAGAACATTGTGTAATCATAAACCATGAAAGAAAAGCTATCTTTCTATTTATGTGCATATGTCTATATATATATATATATGTGTATGAAGGCATCTATGTATGTAATGTCATGATTAACAGTTTTTTGTATACGAACTCAGGAGAAAGCAGAACTGCGTAATAGTACTGTTCTGTGGATTCTAAGTTATAATACCATTGATCTGTCTTCAGATTTGTAGCATAATGTCTTAGAATCATGCTAAAAGGCTTGTGCAGCTTAAATTTCAAAATCACAGCATATAGTGATAGGGACTAAGAAGTAAATGTCACGGTGAGTGCAGCATGCAAGGATAGAGATTGGCCATTGCACGGAGATTGTGGAGGAGGTGCGTACAGTGATTAGCTGTTGCCATAGTGAGTAGGCCATTGTCATGGTGAGCACAGTGAGTGGGTATGGCAAGAGCAATGATTGTGGTGAGTTTAGTTAAGTAGCAAGTAAAATCTAAAACCTTAGAAATGGGAAAACTGGGAAAGTCAGAAAAGTACCATGTATTGCAGAAAAACATCACCACGGAATTCATAGCTATCGTGGTGCTGTTACGTCATCTTCAGATTCTGTAGCATCATAAGCCTCTTGAGTTTTACTCTTGAGTTTTATCATGTCATGGGATACTTTTGATGGTGTTACAGTGCCATAGCAGATAGTGGCCCATGTATTGTTCTATTTATATCTACTGTGTCTATAAATAGAGGTAGTGTGTATCAGTGCTGTAATATGATATAATTTCCATGATATGAGCTAATCTAAGTTAGTTCTAAAATAAATGTATTACCAATATGCAATGGCATGTACAGTTCATAGTACTGCCAGGATCATCTTGCATTCTCTGCATGGCATATCCATACATTTTCTACTCATATTTAATTCATCTAAATTTAAAAAGTCATTGCATGGCACTGATCTGCTCTTGTACAATATGACCACTTAGAGTGGCTGTCTTTTTAAACAAGCCCATAATGAATTTCTTCATTGGCTGACTGCCAGCAAGTTTAACCATTTTGAAATAACTATTTCTTCTAGTTCTTTAATTGCCTCTTTACTGGCAAAATACCCTTTTAATGGCTACTCCTCTGTAGTTCTTTGTAGCTGCACTACCAATGGAATTTTCTCTTGTTAAACAGTCACTCTTGGCACCTCATCACATGACTAGGAGTAGATATTTTGTTTTTTAAAGTGTTGCTTACTGTGAGTCTCAAGTTGGCCTCTAGGGTGAGGAGGTTTCTCTTTGAGCTGCCACTCTATGCTGTTCCCATATTGTCTACTAGAAATGGGTGTTCTTCTTTAAAATCATATAAGTTTAATGATCTTTTTTAACAGAAAAATAAAGTATAATAAAATAAGTCAATAACTACACAGAGAAGCTGCAGAATACAATGCAATGCATACATAACAATAGTTTTGCAAAATGATAACATTATCATCACTCTAGAAGTCACAGCTTCAGAACTCAAGGCTCCATGCAGAGCTCTACAAATTCAGCATGATGCAAAATGATATCTAATATGGTATTAAAAGGTAATTTATGTGGGCAGGGTCCTAAAATCTGAAAGCCCATGAGAAGCACATTTAAATGAGTTATTGGGCTTGCCTGTAGGCATTGGCAGTCCAGAGAATTCCTGTTTAAATATTTCTGAACTTAAAACATGGAAGCAGCCAGTTAATAGAACTTTCTGAAAGAAATTGGTACCACTGTTAGGCAAACTATGTTTATCAATATACAGCTTGCCCCACTTTGACATTGCTTTCTGTTCAATGAAAACACTGCCAAGTGGCCAGGCAGGTGTTGCTACATGAGGATGATGTTGTTCATTCATTATATTGTAGGACATCACTGAGTAAAGAAAGCATCTTACTCCAGCATGGGACAGTTTTCTTTTTACAGGTCCTGTATCATTCTAAATTTTGGAGCTGGGGAGGAGGAGAGGTTTGTTGCTGGGAGGGTCAAGGTGGAGGGTTTCTGTGCTACAATTTATGACTAGGAGACTGACACAGGATAGGAGAGGTGGGTGGTGTCTTTAATGATGTGTCATGGATGGGGAAAGGTATATATTTACATTTTAAACCCAGCTTTATTAAATGCAAGGTATACAGTCAAATGCAGGTATTCCTAAGTCAGTATACAGAACCAGTGCTGTACACATTCACCCAACTAATGTTACAAAGATGTCTTGCTGTCTTCATTAGAAGCTACATCTTTTATTATACCAACTTTGTTTGGAGTGTGGGAGGAGGAGATGGGCACTAAAGGGTGGCAGGCTTGGGGTATGTTGACAATTATGGGGTAGGTCAAATATTTCAGAACAGTTTTTATTAACAAGAAAAAAAAGAACTTCACCATGCAAAAGTTGTCATGAAGTTAGGCTACTTTGCCCTGCTATATGTAGTGTAAAGTTTCCAACTGTACGCCAACTACACTGGTGAATGTAAAAGTCACTGTATCTCTAATCTTACATTTACCTATCAATGTAATGCATAAGTACCACTGCATATGTAAATAGATCATCAGTTGGCTTCATTTTGGATGTAGAGAATTTGACTTCCAGAAATGGAAAACAAGGATATGTGATGTCTTCCAATTTTGTATGCATGAAAGTAAAACATGACCAACCTTTTGAAAGAGAGTTTTTAGCCATCAATATTTAAATACATTTTCAAACATTGGTCTATAGAGAGATACAATTTACATGAGACCCTTCAGGTCACAGTCTCTCTTGTTGCATCTTTATACATTCCATAGACATTGCTGTCTGTTTGTCTCTATCTATCATCATATATTTAATATCCGTTTTGAAAAAGTACTCAAGAGTATGAGTTTTGAGCTTTTACTTCACTCCTAATTTACAGTTACCATTCAACTTAAGCTGTTACACAGCACAGTTACAGTAACTGTTAGAACCAGTGATAAGTTGCATATAGCATATATATATGTGTGTGTGTGTGTTGTGTGTAGACAGATAGATAGATAGATAGATAGACAGAATCTAGCTTTATCTAGATATACTGTATCACATGAAATTCCACTGAAATGAATGAGGATTCCACAGTGATATACCTAGATATATCTTAATAAATAAACAATATGCCACAGTTACATCAGAAATATGCCTGACATTTTTCCAGAGTGCAGTGTGACCTTATGATATCATGAGTGGTGAAGAAGTGATGTCATAAGGTCAAACTGCATGAGGGGAAAATATCAGACATATTTATTGATGCACTTGTAGCATATTTCATTGATGCAACACCATTTCAATTTATAGCCGTATTCTGTTGTTTTAAAGTACTTTTTTGTTTAATTTACTAATTTTGGATGTCCAAGTGGAGATTCCAGATGACTGAGTGTGTATATTATTGTTTGACACAGCTGATCTATTGTGTCAGTGCATCTTGCCAATGTGCTTTCTTTAGGGTTGTGTAGTGGGGCCAAGAGTGGAGTGAGCAATGTGGACCAATGAAGAGTACTGAGACAAGATATCTGTTGGCAGCATGATGTGTACTGGAGTGCAGTTCTGAGAAAATGCTGACATTCTCAGGACAGGAGAGAGAGAGAGGTAAAAAGGTTAACTGTGACTGGGTTGCTTTATGTAATAGATGGAGATCCTGACTAGGAAGACAAAGTTTGTTTGTACCTGGCACTTGATTTTTGATATGATTCCATATGAAAGAACAAGCGGAGGAGAAAATCAGAGTGCATTAGAAGAGCTGCCATTGTTGTGAAACTATGACTGGGAGCCAGCACACAAGTGAGGAGGTGCACTGTGACTGTGCCACTCACGCTGCCAGCTCCAGCTAATGGGGACCCTTAGTGAGGATATTTTTCCTCCAGTGGACGTAGAGAGAACATTTTGATGTTCTCACTGTAGGTCCCATGGAAGGAAAAATATCACTGATATCTGCCTTTAATGTACTCTCAGTGGTGTTCCATAAATCAATGCATACTGCTACTGTAAATGTATGTAACTACCACAGTATCTCTTAAGAAATACAACTTGATATTTCATGGTGAAAGATCATTTTCACTGAGGCTTAATGAAGTTGTGTTTATCAGTAAGATCCACTTAAAAGATTATTTATTTATTTATGCAGTTGGATTTGTTTACCAAGTAGGCCCACTGAGGCAAACGCCCTTTTCAGGGCAACCCGAATTAGTTGACAGAAGTCAACACTGAATTATGATATATACAATGGCACAGATACATCACATTTATGTAGAACAAATACAGTTTTGTTCATTACAATGAAAGGCTTTACATGACAATATACAGTAATTGTGTAGACATAGCTATAGTATGACATTTCACAAATCAAGATACAAGGAATTTGGTAGACATGGAAGGTAGGTGTAGAGCACTAATTATAAGTGCAATGTGTTCCAAGGGAAGGCTGGCTCTAAGGAGACTTTTAAATGTCCCTATAGAGGTAGACTGTTGTAGGGGACTGGGAGGCCATTCCACAGCCTGGAGGTCTTGTTTAAGAAGGACCATTGGCTAGACAGTGACCCAGTTTTGGGGACCTCCAGAAGGGCTGCATTGAGTAATAGAGAATTCTGGCAGGGATTTTTAATTTCACTAGTCCAGAGAGGTTAGGTAGATATCCCATAGGGATTTTGAAAGTAAGGCATGGAATGGAGTAGTTTAGCCTATCATCCATTGAAGGCCACTTCAAGGATAAGAACACAGTGCAGTGGTGTTCCCTGCTGTCTGCTCCAGCTGCGAATCTGCCTTTCTTATGGTACATTTGTCCAGTTTACCAATAGCGCCAGACATCTCAGATGCCAACATCCCCAACAGCGACAGACACAATGCCAAGTGTCAGCATTGTACTGTCAAGGATATTGGCATGTTTTCTTTGGGGTCTCTGCCCCACCCCCTGGTCTCTAAATATACAACTTTGAGTCAGAGTTGTCTTGGGGATGAGGCACGACACCAGGAGATGCACCGCCATTGTCTGTGGGGACCAGCACAGTGACTCAATGATTTCAGGTGAATTCTCTTGCTGTGCTGGTCTTTGTGATGGTGGTGTCGACTTGCAGTTGGCATACCCATTTGTCTAGCCTTGCTTAGCTCAGTTTCATTTAACAAGGCTTGTATGGGTTCTCCATATAACTGCAAAGGGAAAGAAGGGTACTGGCTATGGAATGACAGGCCTCATTTGTGAGGAAGGACCTAAGCAGGAAGAGTAGGCCATGTTTTGCAGATAGTAGCCAAGATGGGTGTTCCATGTGTGGTCTCAAAGACAGTTTCCAGTCAATTTGGATGCCAAGATATTTGTAGTTATTCATTACCTCAAGTTTTGCTCTCCTGAGCAGACAATACAAAGAAGATTGAACCTTGTCAGTACCAAGGTTCCAGGACCCAAGGAACATTGCTTTCATTTTCTTAGTATTCAGGAATAGCTGATTATCCACTAGCCATTTTTACACAATGGCAAAGTCTAGGTTCAAGCCACCCACAACTGATTTTATGTTTGTATGAAATCTGTAGAGGACAGCATTGTCTGCATATAACAATGCTTGGGCCTGGCTGCAGTTTGATGGCAGATCATTTATGAAGAGGGAGAAAGTAGTAGACTCAATATGGAGCCTTGAGGACTCCATCATAAACATACATTAGGGCTGAAAGGGTAGCACCCCATCTCACAGCCTGGAATTGTCCAAAAGGTAACTTACCATCCAATTAGCAGACAGTGAATTAAGTCCTAGATTCTTTAGTTTCATGATAAGAAGTTCATGGTTTACTAGGTCAATGGCCTTTGTCAAATGTATAAAAATTGCTCCAGTGGCTTTTCCCAGCTTTGTTAAAGGGATTGCAAAAGGTAAAAAATATTGGTGAGAGAATCCTCAGAGAAAGAGAGAGAGTGAGATAAAACAGCCAGAGAGAAACAGAGATGGAGACAGGGGACCTATTATTTAAACAAACTAAATAAATTCTTACAAGAGTCACACAACTAGAATCACACATACAGCATGTGTTTTAATATATTTTGGAATAATTAAGCCAGTCTGCCATTAGTTTAATTAAATTTTACACCTTCATGATTAGGTAGCTAGTTTAGGACATCTTCCACACTTTCAGCTGTGAAGTGTGGATGATTTTACAGTTCTGTAATGAGGAAGAAAATGTAAATCTGAAGAACCTCCTCCAGAGTAAGGAATGATTTCCAATTTTCACTTGCAAGCTAAAAAATGTGCAAGAATTTGCTAGTTTGACTGATATGTTTCTTCTAAATCTGGTCAAATATTTTAGGCTTGAAATTGCAAAGCCCTTAGGAAAGATAAGACATTCATTATCCTTAATCCAACAAGAATTCAGTTACATGCAGTATTTGTATCATGTTGGTCTTGGTAAATCCAAACTCGGCTGGAAATAAATTGATGTCACGATTCAAACCCCCAAATGCAATACATAGAAAATAATGAATCGGTGTGTGTGTATTTGTAACCAGACATCCACGTACCAACACATGTTTTAGTTTTTATAATTGCTGGTCCCACTGACTGACTAAAACTGTCACCTGTTGCCTGGGCCTGCACAGTTGGGGAAGGATTACACTGGTTAGGAGGAGGACAGTGCCGGGCTAAGTATGATGGGGTGTGGGTCTCTGTCACTACATGCCTGCCCAATGAGAGTATGTGGAGTGTATGAGTGAATGAGTGAGTGAGTGAGTGAGTGAGGGAGGGCACCCACTGCCTGCCAAATTTGTGCCACATGCTTTGAGAGCCATGTTTGATTGACAGCTCTTATTACACACAGCCAGTTGTAACAGATAAATACATGTTTATTTGATGTCCAGTAATATTAATACAGTAATACAATACAATACAATATAATTTAATTTACATTATTTTATATGCAAATCAAAACTCTTTAGAACTCTGATGCACGGCCTGTGTCTGTGTGATTTAGATGAAAATGTTGCACATTTTCTTTGCAGTGAAGATAGTGCATAATAAGCATTCTGTATATAGAAAGAGCAAAGCATTGTAAGAATTTTCTTTCAGTTATCAATACAAATGTGCCCATTGCAAGCATTTTGCAGATTATTTCAATACAGGCATAAAATAGCAAGATTATTGTTATTCAGAAATAATGTCTGTCAAACACAAATGGCCTACATTGTTTTCATACATTGGTTTAACAGCTTTAATGGACATATGCATATAAAACCATAACACAGAACCATATCTTCCTACAGTTCAACTTAAAGAATGAAACAATTGATAACATGACTACTAAAACTAATGTTGGGTAGAGTGAACATAAATTACTTGATAAATAAGTTAATTCATTTTTTAATTACTCCAGCTAGGATAACCCTTGTGATGCAGCATCATATTCTCATGGGGTCCTAGAGAGGCAACAGCAGTCAACAAGATAGCACAGACCAATCAGCAAAGATGACTCATTCATGTGAAAAAGAAGCAAACAATTGCCAGATACTTCCAAACCTGGTTTCAGACTTAGGCATTTATGTGTATAGTTAAATTCAGGGTCCATTTACCTACAATCATTGCAGCAATAATGCTACCACTCACTACATCAATGATCTGGGTTTGAGAATGGACTTGACTCACTCAATAGCCAGCCAGGAGAAGTATTGGGTGTCCCAAAGATATTTCTCCTCCTTTGAGGAGTGGGATCATTTGCCCTGCGATGTCTTACACATAGCAAAGACTGGATGGCAGCACAGTCAAGACACATACATTTTGGAGCCAGCTCAGTGGTGCTGAGGGTTGAGGAGCTGGATGCCACACCTCGCACCACACTGGCAACCCGAGTTCGGGAGCAAGGTCAGGTGCCAGGGGTCGGCAGGGATGGGGGAGGATTGAGTGGCTGCGGTATCTCCCCTTGGGTGAGGGGTGAGGGATAGCTCAGTGCACCAGCAGCTCCTGGTAGAGATCAGGGTGCTGCAGCATGTCAGCTGCATGTCATGTAGTGTGGATGACTCTGGCAGGGTTGCCTTGCACCAGAATGGCATGGTGCACCATGCAGGGGAATGGGCACCAAGAAAATGAAAACCTGGCTCCACAGGGAGGCAATGGCAACTGAACCCATGCCCACAGCCAGATCCATCCTACCTGGCCTTCCAGGTCCTCCACCCAGGGCCCACTCAGACAGCCAGAGACTATATGCAAGAGCGCCCACCAGGAGTGCGGCCCACCCGGAGGGGTTAAGCCAGGCTACTGGCTCATGGAGGATGGGAGGAGACACAGGTTCAGGGGATCTCAGGCAGGCAGGAACAGGAAGGATGCCAGAGAGATGCCCCATAGGCCATGACCGGAGGGAAATAGAATCAAAGAAAAAAAGACACATACATTTAAGGAGGGACTACCCACAGCTTCAGCACTGACACTGTACTAGCTTATGATCTCCATCTCAACATATGGTGCACCATTGTAGCTCTAGTCACCCTTGTGGGTGAAAATCTATGTAGAAAAAGCTTGACCACAACTGGATGATGTCCTGGTTCTTTATAGGTCCCACATCACTGACTATGGCACCTCCGTTTCTTCTTTATGCTTCAGAAGAACCTAGCCATCCCTCCAGCTCTGCCATGGGAGTAATCCATGGGAGATCCTGTAATGCGGTATGCTTTAGAGATGATGGGTAATGGGGTTGGAGGGATGAGAGGCAAAGAGAACAGATCAGAGACAAAGTAGAGACTACCGATGGAAAAACAAATCAATTTACCTAATTTTAAACTGATCTTTTACAGTTTTGTTTATGATGAGGGTGCTAGTGCAAGATAATACTGGGGCTCTTTAATGGTCTAAGTTGACAATTTTGATCACTAGTGTTACTTTTGGCATGTCACATAAGAGACATACTTATGTGCACTGGTGTTAAATCTGTTGCTAGATTGTACATTCCAGTTTCTGAATTAAAGAAATTAGCTGACCCTACCCAGTTCCTTGGAGCTGATTTGAACTTTTCCATATCAGGTAACCAAATATTCTTTAAAAGAAGTTTATTGTTTGCTAATAATAAGCTACAATATGGTAATAAATGCCAGCTCACTGATATAGCTCTAGTGCAGATCCATGACACCACGTTGACAATTCCATGTCGACGCAACGCTTCCCTGACACCAGTACTTTGACCACAATTGCGATAGGGGATGGTCCTGTAGCATGTAATCTTCTTGTTTGGTGGGGGTTGTACCCCTACTTACTGCAATTCCCAACTCTGGTTCATAGCAGAGTCAGGGGATAAATCAGAACCTCGGGGAAGGTGCCGGGTCCCAGGCGGACTTTACATGCTGTGGTAATGTTATCGGTATTGCCCACATCACTGTAAAGCTATCGATGTCACATTGGTATACCACTCCAGTGCAACCACATATCAAAACCTGGGATCATGTGTCATCACATATCCCTGCAATGGGATAAGCTCGAGACAAACAGGTTATATGAGTGGGTGGGTGGGGACTGGAGAGCAGTTGATGACTAGGAAGGGCTTGCTGGATGGACACATCCTGTGGGTTACTCAAAAAGCATTAGTGAAACCTGCTGTGACGTCACCACTCTTGAGGAAAGGGGTTCTGAAGTGGCCCCAATTGTTGGGGTGGGAGACAAAGGCAAAAAGGGAAACTTCTAAAAGGAAAAAAAATTTTGATTTCTGCTATGAAATTAGCGACCACTGGTTTTAATGCAAAAAGCAAAAACATTAAAGAAATTGAAAGCAGTCAGTTCCATCTTAAAGCCTTCTACTGAGACTACCTGTCATCTGCAGAAATGGAAAGCACACTTCTCCCACTGTTCCAGATGCTCTGTGTTGTGCACGTGATATGCACCCAAAGGGATTACTCTGCAAGACCACCTGAATCCAAATCACCCACCTAAGGAAGGCATTTCTACATCTAGAAAAGCAATAAGTAATTGATGCCCCACACCAAGATGTGTTCTGATTCTGACATAGTTTCTGTAAGTTGGATGATTTAAGTTATACATCAGGGTTGTGCTGCATTTGACTACTAGATGAATGCAGCAGTGCAAACTGTCCATCTGTGTGTGTGAAAACAGAACAGCAGACATGTACGGTAGTCATGAGTGCATGTATACATGTAGAATGACATGCTTGCTCAGTTACAGACAGGCCAGGCTGCTGTAGTTAGAAATGAAAAACTCTGGTCAAGTTTCCAGGGTGAGGTGTAAGCACCACTCTCAGACTCTGTCTCCAGCCTCACTACTCAAAATGTACATTTTTCACTAGATGATAACAGTTTGTTTCAGTTTTTGCCCCTAGTCAAACTCCAGGCAACATTTTTGCATGGGGGTGGAGAAGGAGGGACACAATAGTTAGCAGTACATCAATTTTCATGTTAAAACCATAAGTGACAAAACAACAATCTATTATTTGTGGAACAAAATCATACTCCTGACAGCTATATTTTGAAAGAAAATCATGTACACCCAGCCCAGTGACACAGAGGCAGAGATACTGTCTGCTATGCTGGTGATGTGGATTTGGGAATGGACTTGGGTCACTTGGGGTTGGCCAGGGATGGAGGACTGAATATGCCTTGGAGAGCTCTCCTTCCTCAGATAAGGAGGAGTAGATGTCCTGCTGGTTGGCTGCCACCTGATGGAATCTGGGTGGCAGCTCTACAGGACCACATGGGAGGAACTTCAAACACATATGCCAGGGGTGCCTTCACAAAGACAGAGCTCACACATCAGATCATTGCATGCATTCAAGTGCAGGGAGAAAATGGCAGAAAAACTCTGACTGTAGCTGGAGGATGGCATGGTCCCCCACATGCCCCGCACTAGTGACAGGGCACCTCCAACTTTGGTCCATTGAAGAAGACACCAGAGAAGCTAAGTCCCAGAGAAGCTGGGGGAGAGGCATAGGGGACTGATCCAGATGGGGCTGATTGGGCACAACACAATAGAGAAAGTGTTGATTGGAGAAAAAGCAAAACCACTGTTCATAACACCCCTCCTACTACCACCTTGATGTTTTGTAAATGTTCCTGTAATCAACTACTTTGGGTAGATACTAACTTTATGACTGATATTTGATGAAAACCATACACTTTATTGTGACTTATCATTATTACTACTGCAAGAATGCTTATTGTTCTGAGAGGCAGTAGGTAATGGATTCCAGGAGTCCTCTAAGGATGTGCTGATGCCAAATTTGTATTCAGTGAATGTTTCAAAATTCTGCACTTTTTCCTTTGGTTTTGCCTGGTTGTACTTTTTGCCACTTTAGGATCACTTTGACTTTCAACCAGTTAACTCAATTGTGGAGTCCCACTCAAACCCAGTTCTAGGACCACTTTGTTTCTCAGTGTTTATCAATAACTTCCTTCCACCCCAAACTCCTGCTCCACTGTCATGTACACCAATAATGTAGGTCTCTACTTTAGCTTACCCTACACTGCCTGCATAAATTCACAACTGTTCAAAAATTCACCACAATTTCTCTTAGATATCGAGCAGGCTTATCGAAACAAGTTAATCCTCAATGCCTCCAAACCCAAGCAATGCTCTCGGGTCTAAATTGAAACACGAAGTTTGCCCTGATTTCCTGGATATATGTACTGTATGCTGTGTTGAAGGCTCTCAACTTGCCACCATGAAGCAATTTAAATATCTGGCATTTCCTAGACTTGGCACTGGACTTCTCCAACCATATCATTGCCATCACTGAATCAGTTAATTCCAGACTGGGTTTTGCATATACCATCCCCATTCCTCACCCCCAAGGCAAGACTAAATATAGATCAAGGAGCTCTACTTCCTGCTTACAATATAGCTCATTGATTTTCTCCCATACCTCAAAACTATTCATAAATGGGATGTTGCATACATATATGCTGTTTCTCCCTGTCCTCTGTCTGGCTTCCCATCACTGCACTCTTTACTCCTTCGTGAGCTGGTTATCCCTCTGAAGCTCAGTCCTACTCACTTGGGTTTCATATCCAAGCTTCATAGTTTCTCCCCTTCCTCACTCACTTTAGTCCACAACTCATGCAAATCAGACTGTCTTAAATACTCTGATGCTTCCTTTCTAACCATCCCCAGTTGGTCCAATATGTGAACATCTCCTTCCCCATGTTTTTGTAAGCATGTTTTTCTGTACCTCCTCGGTCCTACCTTAGAATAGGAATTAATTTTTCTAGCTTACACTTACTTGGTTAACAAAAGCAAATACATAATAAAAATAATGTGAAAACACTTTAGCTATCCCCAGATGGTCAGGGCAAGACTAATGACAACCCCTTCCTCCACCCTATTAATGTCCCATTATCTTTCTCCATCCCCAGACATTTTTATAAAATGTCCAGTTCCTGCACTTTGAATGTGATAAGTTGTTTTTTCTATCTGACTGGAGAACCAGGGAAGTTGAAAGAGGAAGGGAATGACTGGAGTGGGCAAGGTGCCACTTACCCCTTTGTATCCTCCAAACTCCAATACCAATGACTGAAGGTGTTTTGGCCAGTGTGTCAAAGCTGAACTGAAGACATGGGATCCAAACTGAAGCCTAACTAAAGTTGTCAACTTAGCAATTTGTTCACCAGACACCCTCTGTGAGGTACTTTAAACCAGACATACTGAAGCTATGTTCAGATGTCCGGTTTCATGTAGCAGCTGCTAGTGCTGTGTGGAATGCGGAATTCTGTTGTCAGAATTAGCATGCAATGATCATTCCGCCAGTGAACTTTTCACTACAATTTCACTAGTTCTTCTGCAGAATTCCTACCTTCTGTGATCTGGAATATTATAGATACATAGATAGTGTCGGTAGATGGCCTGCGGCCCACCCAGTCTGCTCCATTTGAGCTTGTAAGTTTAATTTATGTTTTCCTACAAGTCAGTTGCCCCTTAACCCTGACTTCCAGAATTCCTTTATGTCTATCCCATGCATTCTGAAGTCCCATGATTGTTTCAGCCCCACCACTTCCTCTGGCAGGGTGTTCCACTTGTCCACCACCCGTTCTGTGAAGAAATTCTTCCTCATGTTTCCTCTGAATCGTCCCTCCTCCAACTTCATCCGATGCCCTAGCCCTGGAACATCTTTTTGCTTAAAAATAGTGTATTCTTGCACCCTGTTCCTTACTGTAAAATACTTGTATGTCTCTATAATATCCCTCTCTCCCTCCTCTCCTCCAGGAGTACACATTCAATTCCTTCAACCTGTCATCATAGGACTTGTGATGCAATCCATGTACCATCTTTGTTGCCCTCCTCTGAACCTTCTCTACCATGTCTATGTCCCACGTAAGGTCTCCAGAACTGTACACTGTACTCCAGGTGGGGCCTCACTAGTGTCTTGTATAGTGGAATTATGACCTCTTGTTTCCTGCTGGTGATGCCCTTCCTGTGCATCCCAGCATCCTATTTGCTTTACCTACTGCCTTGTCACACTGTTTCCCTGCCTTGAGGTCATCAGAGATGATAACCCCAAGATCCCTTTCCTGCTTGGTGCATGCTATGTCCTCACCCCATCTGATATATTGTGCCAGGGCTTTTGTGCCCATATGCATTATCTTGCACTTTTTGCATTGAATTTCAATTGCCAAACCCCTGACCATTCTTCAAGTTTCTGCAGGTCCCTTCTCATTCTGTCTACATCCTCTGGTGTGTCCACTCTGTTACAGAGCTTTGTGTCATCAGTGAGCAGGAAATTCTGCCTTCTAGGTCCTTCCATGTCACTGATGGAGATGTTGAATAGGACTGGTCCCAGCACTGATCCCTGTGGTACCCCACTGGTCACTCTTCCCTCTGTGGAGTGACATCCATTTACTACCACCCTCTGTGTCCTGACGCCCAGCCAGTTACCTACCCACTGTACTAGTGTCCTGCTCACCCCTATATTCCCCAGTTTGTGTAATAGTCTTCTATGTGGCACATTGTCAAAGGCCTTGCTGAAGTCCAGATAGGCCATGTCCACTGCCTCCCCTGATCCACCTCCCTAGTCACCCAGTCGAAAATTCAATGAGGTTGGTCTGACATAACATTCCCCTGGTGAAACCATGCTGCCTTGGATCCTGTAGTCCATTGACAACCAGATGTTCCACCAATCTCTCCTTCAGTAGTGCTTACATGATCTTCCCCATTACTGAGGTGAGGCTTACTGGTCTGTAGTTCCCCGCTTCCTCTTGTTCCCACTTTTGTATGAGGGGACTACATCTGCTGTCCTCCAGTCTTTGGGTACCTCCTCTTCCAGAGATTGGCTACACAGGATTGCCAGAGGTTCAGCCACCACTTCTCTTAGTTCTTTAGGACCCTGGGTGCACCCCATCTGGCCCCGTTGCTTTGTCAACTCTTATTACTTCCAGTTCCTCTGGGACCCTTTCCTGTGTAAAGGACTTGCATAAATTTCTGCACCATTCGCACTCTCTTGTACTTCCTTCAGACCCATTACCCTCCTTCCTTAGTAAATACTGAGCAGAAATACCTGTTCAATATGTCAGTTTTACTGTTGTCCTCCTCCATGTAGGCCCCATACTCCCCTTCAGTCTCACTCTATCCCTCCCTTTGCCTTTTTTTTCACTTATGTACCTGTAAAAGGTTTTGTCCCTCTACCCACTGATTTTGCTATGTGCCTTTCTGTCTGAGCTTTGACTTCCCTTACTGACCTCCCTGTCTCCTTTGCTTCTCCTGGTACTTCTCCCTATCCCCTTCTGCCTGTGTCTTTTGTATTGTCTGAATGCAATCTTTTGGCTTTCACTTTCTCGCTACCTCCTTGGGAAACCATAATGGACTCCTCTTCCGCTTCCCCTTGCTAACCTGCTAATGCATAATTCTGTTGTTCTTGTAATTCCATTTTAAATACTGCCCACTGTTCCTGATTCTTGCCCCATTCCCTAATGCATCTTTCAAGCATCTCCCATTTTCCCAAAGTCTGTCCCCTAAAATCCAAGACATGTGTTTGTGTGGTTTGGTTCTGCTCCATATACCATGGAACAGCATTTATTTCCACATAAAATCATTCCTCAGCTACAGTATTTCTGCAGAAAATACTGAGATCTGCAGAATAATATTCTGTGGAACAGCATTTTCCATGGAAATTATTCCAAAACCATTTCTGTGGAAAATATAGTGATCTGCAGAATAACATTTGCAGAAACCTGCCATTCCGTTTCTGCAATTCGGCAGAAATTTGATGGAATTTTGAAAATTCTGTGAAATTCCATTCTACATAGAATCATAAAGTTGACGGCAGGTAAGGACTGCAAGGCCCATCAGTCTGCCATTTCTTTTCTACCTCATAAATGTGCCATCGGCCTTTGCTCCGTCAATGGCCTATCTAGTCATACTCATCTGTATTGCTCCCTTATGCCTATTCCATGCCTGTTTGAAGCCCTGCACTGTATTCATATCCACCACTTCCTGAGGTAGGCCATTCCATGCATTCACCACCTTTCTGTGAAAAAGAACTTCCTCATATTACCCCTTAATTTGCCTCCCCTAATCTTATGCTGTGTCTTCTAGCCTTACCTACTGCTTTAGTGGTCTGCTTGGATGATTTCAGGTAATCAGTGATGACGCCCAAGTCTCTTTCTTCTCTAGTGACTGCCAGCAACTCCTCCCAGTGTATAGGTGGCTTCAGGGTTTCTCTTCCCTATGTGCATGAACTTGCACTTTTGCATTAAACCACAGTTGCCACTCTTCCGAATTATTTTGCTAGTTTATCCAGATCTCTGCTCATTCTGCCCACCCCATCTGGATCATCTACTCTGTTGCACATCTTGGTGTCTTCTGCAAACAGACAAAACTTTACCTCCAGACCATCTGCAATGTCACTGATGAAGATACTGAAGAGGACTGGCCCCAGGACAGATCCCTGAGGTACCTCACTTGTGACTTGCATCATTTCTGACTGTATACGTTCACCTCCACTCTCTGTTTTCTGCCCGTCAACCAGTTTGCCACTCAGTTGACCAACTTGACCCACCCTGAGCCTGCCCAGCTTATTAATCAATCTTCCATGTGGAACAGTATCGAAAGCTTTGCTGAAGTCAAGGTAGGTGACATCAACAGTTCTGCCTTGGTCCATCACTCTGGTTACCCAGTCAAAGAAATCTATGAGATTAGTTTGACAGGACCTTCCTTTGTAAACCGATGCTGTCTTGGATCCTGTGCTCCTATGGATTCCAGATATTGCACTATCCTTTCCTTAAGGAGTGCCTCCATAATCTTGCCTACTACTGAGGTAAGACTGACTGGTCTGTAGTTCCTTGCCTCCTCCCTGCTACCACTCTTGTGGAGCAGGATCACATGAGCCCTCTTCTCCAGTCTTCTGGGACCTCTCCTGTGCTCAGAGACTCATTAAACAGTGCTGATAATGGCTCTGCTAGTTCCACCCTTAGCTCCTTTAGTACTCTAGGATGTATGTCATCAGGTCCCATTGCCTTGTCCTCCCTGAGCTTATCAAGCTCTTGTAGGACCCTTTCTTTGTGAAGGACTAGTGCGCACCTCCTCCCCTATGCCCATGGTACAGAGCTGTGGGCTCTGCCCACCTTCTATTCAGTAAATACTGAGCAGAAGTGTCTATTTAGCATAGATGCTTTCCATTGTCCTCCTCCTCACACGCCCCTTATCTCCTTTGATCTTAGCAATTACCCCTCTGGACTTTCTCCTTTCACTAATGTATTTATAGAAAGTCTTGTCACCTTATTTTACTGTCTGTACTAGTGTTTTTCTTAGTTTGGGCCTTTGCCTGCCTTACTGCCTTCCTGCTTCCCTTTGGGAAGTTTGGTATACTCCTTTCTTCATCCCACTGTGTTCCCTTATATTTCCTGAAGGCCTGCTTTTGGCTCTGACCTTTCTGCTACTGTTTTTGAGAACCAAAGTGGTTTCCTTCTTCTTTGCACTTCCTTTTCTCTCTAACACAATGGGATGTTGCTTTAAGTATTGCATCCTTAATGCTTGCCCACCGTGCCTGTACCCCTCACCTGTATTTCTTTTTGCCCAGGCTAGCTTAACTATGTTGGCCATCTTATCAAAGTCAGCTCCTCTGAAGTCCCATACTTTTGCCTTGGAATGGGATGATTTAGTTGTAGTGGCCAAATTGAACCTTACCATGTGATGGTCACTGGCCCCAGTTGACCTTCTACCTGGATATCTGTGATCCTTTCCTGTTAGTCAGTACTAGATCTAGGATAGCTCTGTCTCTTGTGGGTAGTTGTACCAGTTGTTTGAGGCCTTCCCCGCAAGGAAGCCACCATGTGTCTAGTTCTGGCAGATGTTCCTGCTGGTATTGATCAATCTGTATCTGGCATGTTGAAGTCTCCCATTATCAGAACTTCCCTTTAGCTGTTATGTTTTGTATATCTTCTAACAGTAGTATGTCTATGTACTCCCCAGGTCTGGGGCCTGTAGACAACCCCAATTCTTATGGTTGTCCCATTTCCTGTTTCCAGAGTGACCCACAGTTCTTCTGTCTCTTTATGTGTATTCTGAATTTCTATAACTTTGATATTTTCATTGACATACAGGCCACTCCACCCCTCTTATTGCATGTCGGTCTTTTCTGAACAGTACATAGCCAGGTACTGAAGTCTCTCAAGTGTGGTTACTGGTAAACCACATCTTACTAATTGCTACTATGTCCAGTTTAGCCTCTGTCATAATTGTCTGCAGGTCTGGGATCTTGTTTCCCAGACTGTAACATTTATGTGCATGATTTTCCATTGGTCAGATTTCAGTGTGTTAGTTGTTGGGTGAGGTCTGGTATTTACCCTGTGAATTGTATAGGAGCTGGACCTTTTCCTTACCTGGTGATGCAAATGAACTGCAAACATGCTGAACTCCTGTTTGACCACTAGCTGAGGATGGAGGGGTGTATTCCCATTTGACGATGGGGTGCTGCACTCCTCTCCCATTTGCTAGTTTAAATATTCTGCAAAGACATCAAACTTCTGCCCCAATGCACTGACTTCCTCCTTAGTCAGCTGCAGTCCATCAAATTTAGAGAACTTTCGCTCCCAAAACTGTTGCCAGTTCACTACAAATTTGTGTCTCTTTTCCTGGCACTAGCCCTTGAGCCACATGTTTAGCTCCCTACCTCTCCTTCTGACCTTCCTTCCATCTTCCCTCTCCCAGACTGGCAGGATCTCAGAGAAGGAGATGCCAGATGAAATGGATGATTGTTTGTCACCCAGCCTGGTCAGGTGTTCTTGGTCTCCACAACTGACTGGATGTGAGATCATTAGTCCCTATGTGTACCAGGATGTCAATGTTTTCTCCTGCTTGCTGAACAATTTTAGCAATGCAGTCAGTGTCTCACCACGCTGATGTACCTGGGAGACATCTGACCATTACCCCTGGCTGGAGATAGGTATCAACTCCTGAATCATGGAGTGTCCTATGATCAAAAATTATTTTGGATTTCCTTTTTGCTTTTGTGTTTTGGTTCCTGTTTTGGTGAGTTTTGTTGTGCTAGCTTCTGTGATGCAGTGTCCTGCTCTGCAGTGTCCTCTGCCCTTTGTTTGATTTTGGAGATAGAGACAGATACCTGTTTTAGTTTTTATATGGTTTGTGGAGGTAATATGTTGGAGAGCACCGAGTGATGGGGCACCTGATTTGCCCTCCTAACCACCTGCCTACCTCCTGGACCAACTATCCTCTGCAGTCGAGGTGCTTCTGTTGGATGTTGGGGAAATGGCAGGGGTTCTTATAATATATTTCCTCTTGAATATGAAATTTGAGGTGCACAATCTCTGTCCATGCTGCCTGGAGCTGAGCCCTAAGATTTCCAGTAACCCAGCATGAAGGACAGCATCCTAAATCCTGTAAACTGCCCTTCTGAAAAGTGTGCAATACCTGCCGCTAATGATATCCATTCCAGATAAGTTGCTGGGTTTATAACCTGGTCAGAGTAATTAAAAGGAAAAATGAAAGCAAAAGTTTGATTTGTGTTTTGTTTGTTTGTTTTGCATAACTTGTTATAACAAGTTAAATTACTAGTGCCCCTGTAAATGAAGTCACCGTGTGGATACCCACTGATGCACCCCTTCCTGCTTTGCTACAGGAAATGTCACAATTGTGCTACCCTATAAAAGGAGTGTAGTGTGGGGTGGTTGGGGATGGGGTGGTCTAGGCTTCCCCTGCTGAAAAGGAATAACCACAGATGAAAGAAACAAGGAGGTAAGAGCAGAAACAATCAGTCAGCAACAAATGCAGTAACCTTGAAAGCTTATCCAAATGATAGATACAACTGTAAAACCTGTAAAGCACCCCTGTAATAATTTCACAGAAGATATACCCTGTAAAAACACTTTGCTACAGAGAAAAATAAAGCAGTAACAGAAGAATATCTTGCAAAAGACAATTTGAATCAAAAGATTACAGCAGTAATCTGTTAGCACACACCTGTAGGAACACCTTGTAATAATGCAGCAGAAGGTATACCCAGCAACAACAATTTGAATCAGAGAAAATAAAGCAATAAAATGTTAGCAACAAACAGTAACAATCCCTGTGATTACAAAATAAAAATAACAACACACAATAAATCTGCCTATCGAAAGAAGTCTTAATCCTTTGCCTTGCTCTGGTAAGGTTCTACTGGAATTTGAAAATTCTACACAGCACTAGCAGCTGCATGAGCACCAGTCTACCTGCCTTCTTCCTCCCTTCGGTTACCTCCCTACCTTATCTTACATTCTGCCTTCTGTCATGCTCTGTTCAATTCTCCTGCCTCTGCTATCACCATATTTTGGACTGAACTGTTGCTTTGGTCCTCTTCACTCCTGCCCTGTCTGACCCTGTGAAGTGCCTCCTTGCTATACTCTGGCTCTGCTTCCCTGTGCTCCAGTGCTTCCAGGTTGCTGTTCTGTGCTTTGTGCCTTTGATGGCAGCTGTTCATTTACACTGCTCTGTCCAGGTGATGAGTTCCCATGATGGCTGCTCTGATTTTCCTTACCCCATTCTGGAGGCTTTTTCTCTTCTCCTGTCCTACTGTATTGTTTTTGGTGCTCCACTGCTGCACTCTCTAGCTGTCCTCATGATGCCCTCTGCTGCATTCTACTTTCTGTTGTTAATATGCCCTACTATGCTGGCTTTGCCCTAACTGGCTTCCACATATTTCCTTGGTTGCCACTGCTGTTGCAATGCTGTGCATTCCTTGATCATTTGGATGATTAATCCTAAAAACATCCCTTCTTTTACTCCTGTACTGGGTCCTCAGTCTCATATTTCATGTTTGCCTGCATGAACAGACAGTCACCCTGCTGTTCCCATTGGGGCTTAACACTCCAATGTCCATGACTACAGGACCTTGCCCCTGTCATATTGTATTATACCTCCTTCTCCTGGGCATTTGTATCAGGCTCTTGCACCACTAATAACCTGCCATTTACCCTTAGAACCCTGTCTTTCACCCACAACTACCGAGCAATCACCCCACTTACTCTGGGCTCTCATCCCAAGATTCTGATGGCAGGGCCAGCCTAGTGGTGCTGAGGGCTGAGGCGCTGGACGGCACACCTCGCACCATGCCGGTGACCCAAGAATGGGAATGGACTCAGATTGCTTGGGGTCAGCAGGGTGAGGAAGGATTGAGCATTTGCAGACAGCTCTCCTTTCTCAGAGAGGTGGGTCAATGTGGCTTGCTGTTGCTTGACACCCAGTGGTGGCTGGTTGTCAGCACAGGCATGCTGCCAGAATGGGGAACACCCATGTTCAGGGTGTATGGCTGCCTCTGCAGAGGCAGATCCCAGCTGTTCCACCCACTGCATGTTAGTGGGCCTGGGATAAAACTGTCAGAAACACTGGGAGCTGACAGGATCCATGAAGACCTGATAATCTCCTCTGCAGTACATGACCCTGACTTTGGGATTGTGCTCTGGGGAGTAAGCCTGCATTCTTCACCCTGGCCCTGCTGTAGGAGGTAATCCATGGGAAACTACTGGGATATGGCCAAGTGGGGAACAGTTGGAGTTGGAGGATGAGACCCTTTTAGACAGGGCCATAGCCACCTGTTAGATCCATGTAGGAGGCAGAGGAAAGTCCATACAGAAAAACATTCTGATAGCAGTTGGGATTCAATGCTAAAAGTGCAAAATCATACACCTAGGGCATAGTAACCCAAGAACTGAGTATAGGATGGGGTGGATAATGTCAGTCACTAAGGAGGAATGGGCCTTATGATTATCATGTCTCATGACCTTGAAGTGGCAGGGCAGTGGGACAAGCAGTGGGTATGGTCAGTGAGATGTTAGGATGCATAGGAGAGGTATCTCCAACAGGAGGAGGAAGTGGTGTCATGATTATATTATTCACTGTTAAGGCTACACCTGGAGTATCATGTTTAGTTCTACAGGTTGCACCTTTAGAAAGAACATAGGCAGGGCAGATGCAGTCTAGAGGAGGGCAACAAAATGGTGCAGTGGTTGTACCAAAATCCCTATGAGTAGAGATTGAGGGATCTCAACATGTACACCCTGGAAGAAAGAAGAGTTAAAGGGGACATGATAGAGACCTACAAATATCTCAAAGGGGAAAACAGGGTGCAGGATGGGAGTAGAGAGTCTTTTCAAATGAGAAAGAGCATCAAGACCAGAGGGCATGTGATGATGTTGTGGGGGATTTTAGGATTGATGTAAGAAAGTACAACTTTGCTGATAGAGTGGTAGACACCTAGAATAGACTGCCAGCAGAACTGGTGGAGGCATAAATAGTAGGGGCTTCAATCATGTATTGGATAGACACAGGGAGTATTAGCAAATGGAGAGGGAGGAGGAAGGGTCACTTGAGACCAGTTAGGATCTGCAGAGACAGACTAGCAGAGACTATCTGGGCAGACTGTGGGCCAAGCTGTCCTGTTTTGCTCACAAATTTCAAGTTTCAGTGTTTCTGCTGCCTCTTAAGTACTCGGACTTGTGCACACCAGCAAAAGCGTGGTGCTGAACACTAATAGTCAGACTGGACACAGGCAGTGTTTACACTTCCAATGCCTTATTTTTCCAAGTCCAACAGTTCATATACCAACAACTACTTCCAGCCTACTAACACTCAGACTGCTCCAGAACTTCAGCTCTCACAAGTCTTCTTCCCCTGAATTGCCTGTGTCCAATGTAGCTATATGAGTGCAACACCACCCTTTCCTAGTGTGTGTATGTCAGTGTTCCGGGTAGGCAACCCCTGAGGATCTGCACTGGTCCTATTAACTAAGCTGGTCACAGACCACATGTTAGCAATCACATTTTCCTTGGGGTTCACGCCACATTACTTGGCTCCACTGTTGTGACCTGTGGTCCCTGTACTCAAAGGATGAAACTAACCAGCCAGATTTGAAACAGAAATAATGAACATCTCCCTTCTCCTCAGGGCTCTTTCAGTATTCATGTTTTTTTTTTTTTTTGCACATCAGTAACCATTTTGTTAGTCTGGCAGTTCAAGCACCTCTAAGGGGTGGAGTCCTTCCACCCACAGTCTTCTTTGGTTGTAGTGCCAACCCTGCAACAACTTTGGGAGGGTGAAGCTCTCAACTGAGTCAAAAAGTGAAGAACAAAATATCTTTTAATCAAAGCAGCATGTCTGCAATTCTACATTTATATTTAAAATGCTCCTAAGACTGAAGGATGGCACTCTAAGACTTGAATCTCCTGAGGATTCCTCCACAAGGGTTTTTCCTCTCTTCCATTCTGAAGTTCCACTAAGTGTTCAACCTGAGTGGTGGTTCTGCAATTTATTAACAGTGGCTTTTCCTCCATATCCTTTATACCATGGCTGCATATCTTGTCTCCTTATGGGAAGTTCATGTTTCTTCACATTCTATTCAACTGCTCATTTGGACTTTCATCTCATAGTCTCCATGGAACCTTTAAGTATGAAACCCTCATCAAGAGGGTTCCAGTGTCTTTGTAACCTCACATGTGTGATAGTCCCTGTAGCCAGAACAGAAAGAAACCATATGCCAAATTTACATTGTAGAAGCATTCAAATATCTCTACTGTACAACTGTACGCAACTTAGAACTATACAACCGTAATCATTCCCACAACTACTTCACCTTAAATATATTCAGTACCTAACATCATAATGATTTATCTTACCTATTATTCCAGCCACATTATATAAGCAGTCCTATACACTATAAGTCACTTTATCTCCCATTAAATGCAACAGATATGCTCACAGTTCAGAGGGTAGCAGGAAAACATGCCATACCCCATGAGTGGTACCCAAATTGTGCATGCTCAGGTTTCCTTAAGATACTTATTTTTATTGCCCACACCATCCTCCCCTCCACCAGTGCCAATCTCCTTCTAGAATTCAGCATTCTTACATGAGTTGCCTGATGTCTCAGTAAACCATACATTGTTGATGTTGGTGAGCAATTTGTTAGCAACACAGCCCATGTGTTATTCCATACGCTCAAGTCTTATCAGCTTGCCTGTAATATACTAAGGATCTTACTTACTGGTACTTCTATACAGAGAACATGGTTTATTTACAATTGCATGGTCCAATGGTGGAAGTGCCCCTTGTATTTGAATCCTCCTCTGTTATGGCTTTCTTGTCTTCCTTTTATCATTTGACTTCTCCATTACTGCACCATTGTGTTTGTGTTATTTACATGTGTTTATATGTTTTATGATGAATGTTACCCAACCCTGTTCTAACCAGGTCCATCTTGTAAAAGAGTTCTGCTCAATGATGTTCGCCTGGATAAATAAAGATTGTGATTGATTGATTGATTAAGGAATTGAATGGAGCTGAAAGCAAAAAGCCCATAGTAGCTCCTATATTACAAATAATAGGTCAGATTTTAATTAACCAATATCACTTTAGTATTTTGTTTCATCATTACATTGTGGTGGGTGGCATGCCCAAGTACCACAACCAAACTAGTATAGCATATTTAAATGATATACATGTACTTTAGACACAAAAAACTTCACATATTGTAGTTAAAAGTACCATACCATTCAGAGCTCATTTAAAATTATTGCCCTCAGTACGCCTTCATAGAAACAGTCTACCATATTAATGACATGCTCACACCTGCATGTTTTTTTCTGTCTATTAAATATAATATTTCCTTTATATGAATCAGGCTTTTCTTATCTAATCTGTTATTTTATGCTGAATGATCAAGAGAAAAAAAACTATCATTTGCAGAACCAAGGTACTGAGTACACAAACAGTATTGTAGTTGAATAGTTTCAGAAATATGTTGTAGTTTTGCATGCATAGCAGATGTCTTGTCAGATTCTATCATCTTTGCAGGCCCGTATTATCAGTTATCAGTTCATACACAGGATTTCCGAATTTTAAAAGTTGTCAATGAAGAATGTAAGAATGAAGACAAACTGACTACTGGAAATCTGATAACATTTTGATAGTTATCCTTAAGTTCTCTGGTAACTGTACTATCATTTTGAATTGGGATCTGAGAAACAATTTAGTATATTTTTATTAAACTTCTTTTGACACTGCATATTAAGGGTAGACATTAGAAGATTCAGATGCACAGTAGAGGTATTTCATAGTAATTAGTAAAGGTTAGAATTTATGAAAGATCTTGCTCTAAAGTCGGGCCTCTTGGATACAACTGATGGTTAATCAATATTTTTTAAATACATTTGAAAATCCATTGATTTCTTTTGTTAATATGTTATTACCAACTCAGAAAGACATTAAATTTCAGGCATAAAATTTGCACTGGTCCCTTACAGAAATAATTATATGAAATGTTTTCATGCTGCACACATAAAACTACCCATGTAATATCCATGCTGCAGGCATACTTTAAATGTTAAATTGGAACTGTTTGCATGCATGTGGCATAATTGCAAAAGCAAGTGGTTACTGATAACTGCACACATAAAAGTTAAGTGATTTGCTCAGGATCACACAGTATACAAGTGGGGTTGATGAGAATCAAGCTCAGGTCTTCTGGTTTTCAGTTTGGTGCCTTAAACCACTAAGCTATACTGCTTGCATACATATGGCTCACTTGTACTTCAGTACAAATCTGCATACATCTACCTGCATGCTTATAGTCACTGATATAATTTTTAGTTGTCTTGTTCCCCCTCATCTCAGCTGCACAGCTGAACTGTAGCACCCATATCAATAGAATCATATGTGGTTCTTCCCACCCCAATACACACTTCCCCACAAAACTACTTAAATATTTCTGTCTGGTCTGTAGTCCTACTATTTCTCTCCATAGTTTTGAATGCTTCCAAGCAAACAGACTTCAAGGGCAAACACAAAAGTAGCAATAACTCAACACTCACCCACATGACCAGTCTCCCCATGTAAACACACTGTAGTGGGTGCCAACACTGCTACAGACAACTCACCAAGTATGGAGATAAGTCGAGAGTCTCTTACCTGAGTACTAGGGAGCTAACAGGTAGGAGTCTTTAACAGATGATGTCCATGGGTCAGACTGCTGGGGCATACCCCTTGAAATGAATGGAGTTATTTGTTATTACTATTTTATACATTATGATGGTGAGTTGGAATAATGTAGGCCACTGTTCTACAAACAAGCCCCTTGTTAGTTGAGCAGTGGCCTTCATTAATCTCCACCTCTCCATCAATAATGTATAATAATAATAATCAATCAATCAAGTTCTTTATTTATCCAGGTGAACACCATTGAGCAAGCTCATTTACAAGGTGGACCTGCATTATACAAGTCAAGTAACAATGCATTTATATACAGACAAATAGACAGTAGATGCAAGAGTACAACAGTACAGGTAGGCCTGCAATAGACAGGATAAGTAAAAATACATTTGGGTTCAGGTAAAGACAGTCTAAGGTTAATAACAATAGGATAGCAGGTCAGTAAAAATTATACCAGATACAACAACATACATGGTTTAGTATTCCTGTAAGGTAAAGGCATTATAGTCCAGCAAAGAGATTAGTTGAAGTGGATGGTACAAGCAAAAAGACATACATAGTCAGTTTAAAAATACCCAGAGCGTATCAAGGGGAGACATGTAGCCGGGAGAAGTGGGCAGCCAATGAGGGAATCTGGAACTGGGATAATACTAGGAGTGAAGTAATGAGAGCTGTGGGTATACAAGGAATAGGTGGGTGAGGGAGGTGAGATTTAGGGTGGTAGATAAGTAGGTGGCTCAGGGACAAGTTATGCACTGATACAAGAAGGAATGATGATGGGAAAAGCAGGGAGGATGTGGAAGGGTGTGAGTAAGCTAGGATCATTGGAAGCAGTTGCAGGCTTCTGTAATGTATTTTGAGTATAATGTCTTAAACACAGTGAGACTAAGAGGAGTCCTCAGCTTTAGTGATTTCTGTAGCACATTCCAGAGCTAGGATCATTGGAAGCAGTTGCAGGCTTCTGTAATGTATTTTGAGTAAAAGGACTTAAACACAGTAATACTAACAGGAGTCCTCAGTTTCAGTGATTTCTGTAGCACATTCCAGATTGATGGTAGAATGAATCCCACGGCAGCTCTCCCAAAATGCGTTAGGGCTTTGGGCACTTTCAGAGAAATCAGTGAACAGCTTCTTAGGGCATAGGTTCCAGGCATATTGAGAGTCAGGCAATCAACAATGTACTGCAGAAGTTTGCCAGTAATAGCTCTGTATGTCAGAGAGCTGCATTTTTATTTTGTCAGTAGTGTAGGAGGTCCAACCTACGGCCGCATATAAAAAGCAGTAATGGGTGGAGAAGGAGACCAGTGATGAAGCGCAGGAGCTCTCTGGTAAAGTATGTCCAATTACCAAGGTATGAAGTAGCATTTGGCTGTATATAAAGTCGGCGTAATCAATTAGGGAAAGGACGAAGACTGAACTAGCTGTCTCTTGGCCTCTGTAGTTAGTAGGCAGTTTAACCTGAAGAAGAGACCTAGTCTCTGCCTCAGTTTTTAACAAATCCTCCAGGTGGTCTGCAAAGGAGAGTTTGAAGTCTAGCCAGACCCCAGGTATTTGAATTTGGCAAAATTCCAGGGTTTCTCCTAGGAGGGTGGTGATGGGGGAATAAAGCAGGGTAGGCTACATGGTTAATAGGTGAAAATAGCATCGCCTTTGTATTTTAGCGTTAAGTAGCAATTTTACTAAGTAGCTGATATTGAAGTATGTTGAAGTCAGCTTGCAGGTCGCTACAGGCAGTTTCAGGAGTTGTACGGCTTAGGTAGATCACTGCATCATCTGCGAACAGATGAATTTTGCCTCATTGATGCCTGAGTCTATATTGGTCATGTAGATGGCAAATAGGAGTGGCCCCAGGATGGATCCCTGTGATGCCTCTTTAACAGATTTGAGGGGAGAGTTCAACTTCAGCCTTAACCTGTTGGTGCCTATCAGAAAGACAGTTGTGGAACCAATGCAAGAAGGTAGAATCTAGACCAATAGCTTTTAATGAAGAAAGAAGGAGGCTGTGGTCGACAGTGTCGAAGGCCTTACTTAGGTTCAGAAAATCAGCGAGACAAATTTTTGTTCTCTTGCTCGTGCTGCCAGTCATTTGTCTCCTTGGCCAGGTCATGATTGTACTATGTTCAGTTCTGAAACCAGATTGCATTGGGTTCAGCAGATTAGTATCATCTATGAAAGAGTTCAGCTGGGCATTCATGATTTTTTCCAGAAGTTTTGATAGTACCAGGAGAAGGAGATGGGCCTGTAGTTGTTTAGATCACAGGGGTCTCCAGATTTAAACAACGGAATAATATGTGCGGTCTTCCACAGTTTGGGAAGGGTCCATTGAGAAAGGCATAAGTTAAATAGATGCATAATAGGTAACGGCCAAGAGATGATAGGCCTTCTTTAGGTAGTATGGATCGAAGGTGTCAGTGCCAGCACTTTTTCTGGTGTCCAACTGGAGGAGGAGATCTTCAACCTCTTTAGTGAGGCAGAGAAATGAAAAGACTGCATCTGAGGACTAGATTCTGAAGGTTGCGTGGTAAGCTGGGAGCATAGGTTGTGTGCAGGTGAGTTATCAAAAGCTAGCCCTGAAGTAGCAAAAGTGATTGTTGAAGGCTTGTAGTATCTCTTTATTGTTGTTGATAGTTACATTGTCAGAAATAATTTTGAGGAGAGAGTGTTTCCTGTGGTATTACCAGAAAGTTTTTATTGTGGACCAGAACTTGGTTGGGCAGTTGGAGGAAGTGTCGAGTTCAGAGCGATAGAAATTGGACTTGGTTTCCCAATTAGCTTTATACAGTTGTTTCTGGCTGCTCTGAAAAGATGCCAGTCTTTGGCTGTGTGGGATTTGCTTGTCCTTCTTAATAGTGCTGCCTTGATGTCTGCTGTAAACCAACGAACTTTCTAGCCTTTATGTGGGTTTTGACTAAGGGTGTGGGTGTTAAGAGCGCTGGATACAATTTTGTTGAAAATGGCATATGCTGTTTCTACTGATTTGGCTAAATAGAAGGTCTGCCAAAGCAGGGAGGCTTTCAGGTCATTGATATATGCAAGTGGGTCTAAATTCCATTTTGATCTTTTGGTACAGAACCTTGCTGAGGCTGTTGGTTTAGGGACTGCTCTTATGCCAGCAATAAAGCAATGGTCACTAAAATCGGCAGAAAAGATCCCAGCATGGGAGAAGAAATGGGTTTGCTTACTAGAAGTACATCTAATAGTGTACTTTTGTAGGGTTTTAATAATAAAAATACCCTCATTCATTTCAATGGGGCATGCCCTGCACTCTTCCTTGCCCTATGTCATAATGTACCTCAGCATGGGATGTGGAGGTCAGCTTCACTGGTGGGGGCAGAAGCCTGACTATAGTGGAGCTCCAATAGTCTGTGCATACCATGCCACTCAACTGTCCATGAATGCAAGGGACAGTCCTCATTTTATCCCTGAAAACTGCTCTGCCCCTCATCCATCCCTCATGGAAAACATGTGGCTCACACAGAGGATGTCTTGTGAATTTAGACTTTATGGCAGGGACATCATTTCAGATTTCAGTAGGGGGAGCCAAAACCAATGATGGGCAGGTGCTAGCTAGCCCCTAGGCAGCAAGTTCTAGAATGTCTGGAATGCCTCTAAAGGTGACACTTATTTGCTGTGACTGAAAAGCAATAAGCAAATCAGGACAAATCCAAAAGTATAAAATTCATCAGTCTATACCCTGGAGCAGTGCATCAGATTTGGGCTTAAACCCACCCAGATACTAACCAGTTTTTTCCTGGCTGATGTTCTGAACCCCCCCAAAAAAAAAGTTGTCTAAATTTCTCTCCCCAACTCCGTTTCATTCAATTCCCATCCCATATGGGTCATGAAGCCACCCAAAGTCATAGAAATGTGAAAACACGTCAATATTTCAGTCCTTCCTCATTCTCCCTATAAAAAAAATTTACTTTTACTCATCTGGCCATCTGGCCAGAATCTGCAGCCTAGCACAGTGTACCACCAGCCCAGTTTTCAGTCCGCTCCTCCTCCATCCTTCTGCCAGAAGCTGGATGCTAGAACCGAGCATGCCAGGTTCCCAATGTGGTCTGTGACCAAGTCACCTCACCAAACAAACTCACCCAACCTGTATTGTTTGCTTCTTACTTGTCTGCTGCCATGGCTGCTGTTGCACTGCACTGATCAAGGTCTATGAAGGCCACCCACTGCTGTCACTGCTGCTGCAATGAGTAGATTGCTGCCATGAGGGACCCACGTTTGTTTTTGGCAAGCGAGCTTAGTAGAGGTTAGTAGTCTAGTCTCGAGTTATATTCTAGCTCACCCCAGCCCTTCAGTCACAAAGGGAGACAGATGCTCGCTAAGAGTAGACCAACAAATATATGCCACCACAACACTGCTATTGAGAGTTCAGTGCTCACTGAATCCTCCAAGCTGTAGCGGCAGCCTGTCTACTTGGTGGCAGGAAAGAAAATGTCCCACTTGCATGACTCGTTCTCTTGCTTGGCTGGGGCTCCTTCAGGTCACATGTGATGGTGCTGCCACTAATAGATGGAAAGAGTGGATAACACAATACAGACACAGTCGACTCAGGAGTGCACCTGCAGCATGAGCACAACACAGGCCAAGGGGCTCTTATTCTGCAACAGATTAAATCCAAATTTAATGCCATTATTGCCACACTTTAAGAACAACCTAGGCACAAATGCGGGGATCTGCCCCTCTGACTACCTAAATGGCACTCCTGCTTTATAGTAGAAATTTAAATCTCAGGAGCTAACATCAGTACAAGTAAATACAATGGCTTCCACTGTGTTCTGAGCTACTGTATCTCCATGTTTCAGGATGTGTCCTGATCATCATGAGGGTTAGTGTCCCTCATTGTCCCTCATATTTAGTGTCCCTGTCCCTCATTTCAGTGACAAAACATGATGTATGGTGCATGCTTCCAAGACCCTACTCAGCACAAAGAGTGCTAAGCATAGCCATAGTGTATATGCTCCATACAGAATGACAAAGGAAAGTAAGTGAGCCATAACAGTTATGGAGAAACACATTTGTAGCTCTAAATATGCATAAATGGAATTGCATGGCCCAAAACAAAAATGTCAGGCTTCACAACACAGAGGCCCTCTTCACACATCTGGAATGTGGGATGTTGCTTGACTATATCCTAGGTATTTAATGTAGTAAGCAAACAATATTTTTACAAATTAATGGTGATTTAATGACAAAAATCAAAAGCAATTAAACAACTTGCAAAGGAACAGAATTAATGAGTTTACCTAATTTTAATGGGACATCAATGAAAAGGTATTTTTATGGCTCTAATTGCTAACTGTAGTATGATAAATAGAAACTGATGTGTTTTTAGCTGATATTTGCACCAGCTTAGTTGCTGCACACATGGCAAGTGTGCAGCATGTGAACCTGATGTGATTTTTAGATGTTCACACCAGCTTACCTGCTGAACACATATCAGCTTGCAGCATGTGAACCTGATGTGCTTTTTAGACCTGGTTTGCATAGGTTAACTTTGTGTATGTGAATTGTATGCAGACATTGCACAATTAAGCATGTGGCATGCATTCTGCATGAGCGCAGCACACGTACATTTCTGTAAGGGTGTTTGTATAACTGGCAAACATTTTCTGCTTCTCAATATTATTGGCTATTGACAGATCAAAATTATTAAGATATGATGAAATGTCATTGTGTTATTATGTTTGATGGTACTTGTAAACGTATAGAATTAACAAACTTAACATCACGTAGTTAACATAAACAGAATTTTAATTCGGACTATGTCACACCAGATGGGTTATAGTAATTTCAAAACTAGCATGGCAGTGTATGTACTATTTTATTAGTGAATTACAGTTTGTAGCACATTTGCCATTCTGCTAACTATTGCTGCAGAAGGTGTACTGTAGGATGACCATCCCTCCACCATACCTGCTAGGTTAAGAGCCCCTGCCCCACCCTCCCTTATCGACCAGAAGGTCACCACCCTGTGATGTGTTAGTAAACTTTTATTTATAGGAGGTGACCTTCCATTGTTCAGAGTGCATTTACAATGTAATTGCAGACAGGACAATAAAACATCTTAAAATACAAACCATAATCCACTTAAACAACACAGAAATCCTAAATGTTATATTCCTAGAAATGATTTTTCAAAGAAATCTGTTTTGAGGGGTTTTAAACCCTTCCACAGTCTGGCTCTCATGTGTCTGTGTGATAGGGAAGGACTAGTTGGAGAGAGCACTGGGAAGAGAGAGAAAAGAGGCCATCCATTGGGTAGAGGAAGATTGACCAATCCAGAAGAGGAAAGAAGAGGTGGTTAAAAGGCCTGTATGTCCAGGAGTGGACTCTTTTCCTCCTGGATTCATCCAGGAGTCCTACCATATTGCATAAAAGCAGGACATTGGGCAGAGACAAGTCAGAATAGGAAAGTATTTGTCCCACAAGAGGGGTCACACTAAGAGTCATGATTTTGTTTTTGTTTTTCTATTTTTTGTGACACCACCAAAGGGCATACTAAATAGGTCAGTGTCATAATTTATGTTACTAATGTCACAGTCATTTTCAAATACAGAGATAGCTTGAGAGTCTATTTAAAGTGATTTTATGAGCTTTCACAGATGCCTTTTTCACATAGTATCCCATTGCCACCCTTGCTTCAGATGCTGAAGCTGCAATTTGTTTTATAAAAAATCTGTTATATACATTTTATAAATGTTTTATCAGAACTGTTTCTCCAGTTTTCTGTGTGCAGTCACACCCTCAGAATGATGTCATGCAAGAGAACTGTCAATGTTTTGCATACAGCACCAAGGAATTCTGAGTAAATTATCATGTTGATATAAATGTTAGTTAATCTGAGTGTAGTCACTTATTGTGGTGGTGGTAAATGCACCTAATATGTAGATGTCCATAGCAAGGCATTGTGGGTACAATAAGAGATTGTTTTCCAATTCGATTACTATGAGGTGCAGTCTCAAATCTCTGTAGTGGCTTCAACAATAAAAGCTCTCATATGTTTATTTTCCAAACAAGGCATTGTGCATATAGTATCTAGCTGAGAGATGCAGACACCTATGTCGGTATTGTAAATGTGTACAATACACAAGACCAAATTAACAGAAGTCTCTGTTTCAAAACAGTGCTTATGAACTTTGTTTCCTTGCATGATGTCACGCATGGGGGTTGCAGTACTGGGAAAAAAGGGGTGGGTTATGCAAATGATGCAGAGCAAAGAAATAAAAGCCTTTATTTCATGGTAAACAGCATTTTTGGCAGTTTGAATGGTAGCAGATTGAATCACAACTCCTACAGGTCACTACCAGTTACTAATCCATTTTCTATGGCAAGGTCACAAAATCACTTTAAAAGCAAAGGTAACACAATAGGAGGAGGGACCAACACCTCATCTGGACAAGTCTCTCCTTGGTTGGGATAGAGGTTGCAGCTTGTACACTGCCTGGAATCCCTTGAGCAGAAAGCCAATTTGAAATGGATGGTTGCATTCATTTGCTCAGAAAGCAAGGCTAAGGTGGATACTCCCAGCAGAGTATGCCACACGAAACAGTATGTCTTGAAATGTGATGGTAATATACATGTATCTGTGGCTATATAGTTTCAAGAAGTTAGTGTGTTTATTCAGGGATGAATGATTTAGATGGAGCCTGTCAGTCCAATGTATATAAATAAAAATAAGATTCAAGAGAATATCTACAGCAGATCATTCCTGCCACATGCCATGTGTCTCTTACCACCTCTACTTTTTACCAGTATTTCCATTCCCTACACATATTTTTATAATACTTGATAATTTAACAGTGTCAGTGGATAAGTAATCTGACCCCAGGAAGGTAGTCTTCTTAAGAACAGTAGTAAAAGAAAATGTATATCTATTATTAGAATTTTATTTCCTTATTTCTATGCAACGTGCCATAAATGGTACTTTACTGGCTATGGAGCAGTCAATATCAGTAACTAGATTAGGATGCATTCACTTATGTAGGCTCAAAGTTGCTTTCAAGACAATATTATCATGAATGCCCATTGCTAAGCAAACAGTATTTGCCAATTTGTCATATACATAATCATAAAGACTAGAAAATGCTTGTTATAAGGATTTAAAATGCACCATAATTTGAGGCTAGATGACAGCATAATGCATGCATGTCCTCGACCAAGCTAGTTAAGAAGTATATCAAGGCTGTTGGAAATGTGACAAAATATTATCATTCTTGTCTAAAAAGAGAGCATATACTGTGGCTGACACTTAAAAGCAAGACAAAGAAATCCATAGATATGTTCACCTTTTTGTCAGTTACCCCCAATGCTTGCCAATGTCATGTTTCAAGGTGGCTGCATGTTCTGACTAAATGACTGGAAGATCTATATATAAATAAGGGACTGTTGAGGTTTTAAAATTGATTTAGTCATCATCTGTATCCATTTCTTCTTAGTAATTCACTCACCATCATTTCTTTTGCTGGTCTCTCTTTGCCTCACCTTGCTGAACTGTAGTTGTTTTAGGCTACCCTCCAAATGCCAGCAAGCAGCGATATTATCCCAAGAAGAGTGTCCACCATGGCTGGTAGAATTGAATGGAAGCTTAAATCTCAGCTAACACAATGGTATAGGTAAGCTCTAGAGCTTCCATGCTGACATTAGTCCAATCTGAACTTGGGCTGCTCAGCACTCTGCCTTGTGGTGTGGAGCTGTACATAAGTGGAACTCTGATAGTATGCATCACATCCTTCTTGGATTCCAGGGAATACAGTATACTAATCAGCAAGTATACCCAGTACCATCCCCAAAGACATGTTGTGTCCTTTGAGATAACATTAATGTTCCACTTGCTCACTTGGATTCCTGTTGTCAGTATACCATCACCACTAGGCTGTCAGAGTGGTCTGAGTACTGAACTTCACTAGCAACTGAGTGATGCTGAATGAAAATGTTGATTTTCATTTACATTTTTACATATTTGTTTACAGTTCTTTTTCATCATGAGTGCCTGTATGTCATGAATTGCCTGTGTTTAACTGAGCTATAGAGGACTGCCTGTGCCATCATGGAATTTTTCACATTAGGAAGGAAGAATTCATTAGCTGCACACATCTTTCCTTCAACAGTTTATTAATGATTTCAATTTCTATGTGTTAAAGGACTTTGTGTACTAACCTGACCTCCCATAAAATCAACCTTTCTGCATTTTATCTCCATATACATAACAGTACGTAACATTCAACTTATTGAATTTTTTCTATGTATTGCCATACAGCATCCAAGGCTAAATAGCAAGTACATGATATCTAAATGTACCTGTCATGTTAAGCTAGTTTATTCTATATTGATTAGATAATTCACATCAACATATTTAAAAAAAATGATAGAATATTGTTGCAACTATTGCTACCTTTTGAGTATTTGAAATGATTTTCCTGCTAACTGAGCCGGTCAATGCTTTTAAACTTCATATAATCTTACAAGATAAGTATAATGATCAGGTACAGTTTATCACCAATGTACTGTAGCAGAAATTACTTCTGTTTTTTTCCATTTCATCAAAATCAAAATGTTACCTGTGAAAGAAAAGCCCTTCTTACAATATATCTATCACAAGCAGTTTTGGATTATTAAATATTAAAATTTTCCAAGGCACTATGAGCAAATTTCAAATATTACAATGAAAATTCTGCATTCATGGTTTTCAAGTAATATTGAAAATTAATACCTACATAATCACAAGTCAACCATCTTTAATATAAAAAGAATATTGCAGACATGTTCAGGAACTGCTCTAAGGCAAATAATTTAATAAAAAAGTAAAGAAATAAATGAACCAGGTCAGAAAAATGAAAATGGTGAGAAATGAACAAAGGCATGTAATGGGGCAGACTTTTGACTCTGTCTAATCAGCAGAATAATATATTGTCTTGGTGACATCTGGATTTCTTATTTAAAAACTGTTTGATTAAAAGCCTCTGGCTGCTTAAGTCAGTAGTTAGAAATCAGAGTTAAAAGTTATTCACTCCCAGAGAGAAATGTTGCAAAAGCATCTGTAATATTCAAATTTGTCTAAGAAAGTGTACAATAAGTAAGAAGAAAACCTAAATAAATCTTGTCTAAGTATTGCATGGGACCCCTGACCATTCACTGCATCTTCCTTTCCATGTAGGAAAACTACCAGTTCTCTTGTAAAACAAAAATCAAAGGTCAGCATTTGTTTGAAGTTTTTATTAATCAGTTGCCATTCTAATGTAAGAAAGACATTCAACACATTTACAAAAAGGGCTTCTGCTTCACTATTAATTTAATATTGAAAGACTACTCAAACAGAATGCCAAGCAGCTTTCACCATTCGGGCTTCTGAATCTAATGCACAGGAAGAATTATGTCATGAATATGAACAAATGAACTGGTCTAATAGTCAAAAGGAACTGCTTGGTTTGAATAAAAATATCAGGAGTGACGGCTTTTGACACTAGAATCACTACCTAGTTTTATTCAATAAAATCAAAATGCATTATAAAACTGTCTTCTTTGAGGTAATTGTGAACTGCGTCAACATACTTTATGCTGTCCACAGTGGATTTTTTTACTACAGTATATTGCATCTTATATATATATTAATAAAAGCATCCATGACCCCAGGTTTGTACTTACAACACAGAACTTGAAAGAAATCTCCTTTTATTTAGCAATTCAATAGAGAGTGTTAATTAAAGTAGGTCCTTGGTATGGAGAAAAAGTTTTAATTTGCTATTAATTATAATATACTCTCAAACATATGCAGAATCAGAAACAGCATGAAGCTTAGGTTGGCAACTTCACTGACACTGTTAGTTAATAACTAGGTTCTTTATTAATGGCTGCAAATTAAAAGGATTACTTCAAAGCAGGGCCATGGCCGTTAATAGAAGTATATCAAGCATGTTACTATTAGTGCCCTGTTCCATACATAATTTATGCAGTTTAGATTAACCAACTGTAGTTCATTACTGTACTAAAATTAACATTTAAGTGCACTATCATTCATATACACACACATATATATATATATATATATATATATATATATACAGTATATATATATATATATATATATACAGTACATATTCTTCCAGCACTGCAACTGTCATAAATATAGAAGTCATAAGCAGCATATTTATTTATCTGTTTACAGGGTAAATGCACGGATACAATGGACTGTTTTCAATCATGACCCCAGCCATGGAGATGGCACATATGAATACATACAATACAATTTACATAATTTTAGAAGGGTGCACATAAATTACATACAGTACAGTTTACAATGCTTCAGAAGGGTCAGGTGCCTACACAAAACAGGGAAAAATAAAATGATAAAATGCTTTGTATACAAGGCATATAATTAGGTACAATAATGCATTGGAAATGCAGGAAATATAAAGAGATATAAATATCATACAGTCCAGGAATGCAGTTAAAATAAAAACAAGTGCAAGACAGAGCAAGAAAGGAGCAAGTGCAAAGGAATGAGGGTGAGGTGCAACAGTTGAGTACTGCACCCTACCAGGGAAAGGAACAGGTGGGGGCTCTGAAGTTAGGTTGAAGACTCGCATCCTAAGTTACTTAGGATAGCAGGAACATTTGGTTTTAGACAGCAGCCAGGCATTGAGATGAGATATGAAGATAGGGTGTGAATCAAGTGAGCGTGGGAAACAGGGAGTTTATTCCACAGTGTGGGGCCACAAAGGACAGGGCTTTGCTTCCCTGAATGGTGGAGATTGTAACAGGTTGAGCCCTGTCTGTGGTGGGATGCCCATGTGTGGAGTGTCTGCCCCACCCCCACCCATTCCTTTTGCTTTTTGTTTCTGTGGGATGGCCACTCATGCTGGGTTTGAAAATTAAATATGTTTGCTATATGATTGTCTATTTTAGGGTGTCATATATTTAACAATGTATTGGAAATAGAAAGAAAAGATATGATGAGTTCCAAGGGTTGGCAGAAGAAGGGAGAAGAGGAGCATGTCCTCATTTTCCCAATCCCTTGCAAACCCAGTGGAAAGACTTACTATCTCATTAAAACTATCTTTTGATGTGAAAGAAAATGAAACATAAAACCCCTTAACATAAAACCCCTTAACCAAGAAAAGAGGAGTTGAGTCTAGACTAGAAAAATTAACATGTATGAACATGTATGTCTTTACAGTTTGATGGGAACTCCTAAGAATAAGAGGTGTATATTAGTTTTAGCAAAAGGGTGGATCTCACTAAACAATGATTGTTTTTGTAAAAAACAACAAAAAAGCTTAAGAGCAGCATTCAAGAAACTAACAGACTGGGGCTGTCCTATAATACTGGAGACAACCTTACACCAAATGCCCATAACTACTATTGCTTGGGCCATCCTGCTCCCCAAACTGGTCTACAGGATGGCAGTATACTATTCAGCCTCCAAAACTACTGTGCAAAATGGGATATGGTCTACAGCAACATTTGCATGTTTGCCTTAGCCCCAAATAGATGCATACAGCATTGCAGCCTTTAATCCAAACTAAGATGTCCTCCTGCAACAGCCTTGTGCAAATTTATAATAAGAGGTGTGATACATACTGTTGTGACTAAATGATCCCTGTGTCCCTTTGAGTGCTCTTCATGCCTGATAGCCAATCCTATCCACTAAGGTCTAATATTCCTGGTTTTGTAATCATACACAAAACCAAGATGAAACTTGGTAAAATTACCTTTGCCTTCTCGGCTCCTACATTTCAGAACTCCATCCCAGTCAAGGTCTATCAATGTCTCTCCAGTCAAGCTTTCAAAATGGAGTACCATGCTCTTCTTAACTAGACACTGGTATGTACCTTCCCTTAGGCTTCTAGAAATTTGTCACCAAGCCTATTTTGGCTGAACACATTACCAGTGAATGTTACCTACCCTGAATCCTGATTGCATGTATACTGTTGTACATTTTATTTTTTATTCATTTATTCATTACATATTCGGATTAGTACCTTTGAGACAAATGGCTCATTTACAAAGGTTCTGAGTCATAGAGGAAAGACAAGACAATATGATAGATACAAGTAATAGAAAGTCTGATGGCAAAAATAATAACAAAATAAGGTTAACACAGTACAAATAAGGTTACACAGTTCCAGTACCAGAAGTGCTGTAGGAGAAGATTACAATAGCAATTTATAAATGCGATTTACAGTTTAAGAAACTTCAATAAACAGATTAGAGTCTGGGTGAAATTCCAAGGCTGCCTGGGTACAGGAAGCTAAATTGTACAGCCAGAGGTAGCTTAGTCAGAATGGCAGAGAGGAATAGTTATGGGTATGGAAGTGGGGGAGTGGGATAGGGAATTGAGGGAAGGGAGCTGGGGAGAAGGGAGTAGAGATATATGCAGCCAGTGGTGGCTTTGTCAGGGGTACATAGTATTGCATCTTGCACAATGCCCTTTATGCATTACACAGAAACATAGAAGCTGTTGACAGATAAGGACCTCTTGGCCCACCTAGTCTTCCTAATTTCCCTACATAGAGTGACACCACATGCCCTACTTACTCTCCAGTTTTCCCACCCCTTCCTCTAAGATCCCACTGTGTCTATCTCATGCATTCTTGAATCCTGTAACCATTTAAGCCCCCACCAGCTCATTGGGAAGCTGCTCCATGTGTCCATCACTCTCTTTGAAGAAGTACTTCTTCCCATTTCCTCTGAGCCTCCCCTTCTATCTTCATAGTGTGAACCCTTGTCCTTGAGCACCTTTTCTTTGGAATATGCTTCCTTCTTGTATCTTGTTCTTACCTGTAAGGTATTCGAATGTTTTCTACCATGTTCCCCTTTTCCTCCTTTCCTCCAGGGAGTACATATTTAATTCCCTAAGCCTTTTCCCTTAGGGCTTCTGATGCAGGCCATGCACCATTTTTATTGCCCTCCTTTGTACCACCTCCACCCTATCTATGTCCTTGCAGAACTGGGGCCTCCAGAACTGTACCCAGTACTCAAGTGTGGTCTCACCAGTCATCTATACAGGGAATTATTACCTCCATCTTTCTGCTGGTGATTCCCTTGCCTATGCATCCCAGCATCCCACCAGCCTTCCCATTGTTTTTCACTTTGCTTTGCTACCTTTAGGTCATCAAAATTATCACCTCAGGTCCTTTCCTGCCTTGTGACTGCCAATATTCTCTTCCCAGTTGGTAAGCTGCCCCTGGGTTCCTGTTTCCCATGTGCATGATTTTGCTCTTCCTTGCATTATAACCCAGCTGCCAAACCATGGACCATTCCTCCAGTTTTTAGATCATTCACATTCTTTCCACCCCGGCCAGAATGTCCATTCTGTTGCACAGTTTTGTGTCATCTGTGAACAGGCATACTCTGCCTTCCAGCCCTTCTGTAATGTCACTAATAAAGGCGTTGAAGAGGACCAGCCCTAGTACTGATCCTTGTGGCACCTCACTGGTCACTTTGCCTACTTTAGAGTGTATACCATTCACCACCACCTCTGACTCCTATTGTTCAGCCAACATTCCACCCTTTTAACTACTTTAGGACATACACCTAGGCTCCCCAGCTTGTTTAACAGTCTTCTATGTGGAACGATGTCAAAGCCTCTTGCTGAAATCCAGGTATGGCATGTCCACCGCTCATCCCTGATCCACTTCTCTGGTTACTCAATCAAAGAACTTTATCAGGTTTTCTGACAAGACCTCCCTAGTGAAACCATGCTACCTCTGATCCTGTATACTATTGGTACAAGGTATTCCCCAATCCATTCATTAAGTAATGACTCTATTACCTTGTCCACCACCAACATCAGGCTGACAGGGCTGTAATTTCCTGCTTCTTCCCTATTTCCACTTCTGTGGAATGTGACTACATCTACTCTCCTCCAGTCCCCTGGTACCACCCCTGTTCTTAATGATAGGTTGAAAGGGCTGTCAGGGTGCAGCCAGTTCCTGTTTCAGTTCCTCAGTATCCTGGGGTACACCCGTCTGGTCCCATTGCTTTATCCACTTTTAGCTTTGTTAGTTCCTTAAGCACTCTTTCTTTTGTAAAAGGGTTTGTGTCCACTTCCCTTCCTGTTATACGCTTGTCCTTAATCCTTAGTCCATTTCCTACCCTCCTCATAAATACCGAACAAATGTATTTGTTCAATATATCTGCTTCTTGTTGGTCCTCTTCCACACTATCCCTCCTTCCCCTTCAGTCTTACTATCCCTTCCTTTGTCTTTCTCTTTTCACTTAAATATCTACAAAATGCTTATCTCCCTTGCTTATTGTACCTTGTGTATTATTTACCTTGCTATATTTAGTTACCTGTACTACTGCTTGTCTATGTTGTGTATTATTTCCTTGCTATATTTACCTCCCTGTGCAACTGTCTTGTCTATATGTATTGCACCATGTTGCTTGTTGTTTGTATGCTGTTATGATGACCGTCTATGTTATTTTTTTCAGTTTTGTTTTCACCTGGACAGTGTGCAGGAGATATACCCCTGATTGGTGCCTGGACTGAACTCCCAGTATCACTCCAGGCTGCCTGGACCAGGTGGCCCATATCTTGACCCTAGGGTGGGCCCCTGAGGAGAGACCAGTTACACCAGAGGCCCCAGCCAAGGCTTATGCAAGGCATCATTTGGGAAGTGATCTAGGGCTCTATAAGTTGCTGTGCTCTGGGTTTTCCCCCAAGATTTCCAGGAGGCACAGATATGAAATTATGTCAGTATAGGTTGGGCACGCATCCCACACCTGACCCACAGACATCCGCCAACATCTCCGCCACTGCCTGGTGGTCCCAGCTGTTGCACACCTACTCTCCGCTGGGTGTCACTGGCATGCCAGGAAACCACAACCCTCCCTGGGGCAAGAGAGCTGTTCATAGAACTCTCATCCTACCTCCCTCAGCCGATCCTCTGACCATCATGCTCACTTGAGAACATGGGTCATCAGCACCACAGGTGGTAGTGCTACCTCTGCACTAGTGGGCTAGCCTTGATGACCCCAATGTTGTAATCTCCCAGGTAATGCCTGAAAATAAGCAAATGTTTTGTCTAGTGCACCCACTAGGTAAACAAAAACTAACTAACTAAATAAATAAATAAACATATGTTGCCATTGATACTCATTATAAAAGAGAACAAGATACAAACCAGAGCTCTCATGAACATTTAATTTTATACACATTTATATTTAAAGAGATTTGCAAAGCCTGAAGGATTCTTATTTTGAAACAGCTCATTACTTGAATGTGCTGTTTGTGAAGATACTTGAGATAAGAGATTACCATTATAGGTCATATGCAAAAGTTTTAAAACTATAAGAGGCAGCACCATTCAATAAACATTTTTATAAAACCTATGTGTGGTCCAGGTTTTGTAACAAAAGTCAAGAAATTCATACTTTTTAGTGTCTTTTATTGTGGTCCATGTCTCCAAGGTTGCTGAATGTTGAGTCAGCATGCCTCCAGGCTGCTGATGTCATTTGGGGTGCTACTTAACTGTTCCTGTTAGGAAGTTGTATTGCTGCTAGTATTACAATGTTAGTCATTTCACTTCTGTTGGTCATTGTCTGCTTTACAATAATTTCAATTTAATAGGGACCTTATCTGCATTAATTCCCACATGAGATGGATGTGTTAGCCCTGGTAAAAGATCCTTTTAAATACATAGTAAAGCATTACAGATGTAGTGATTATGGGTCAATAATCACACGTCTCTCACTAGTGTTGTTAGGCCCATGACACTTGTGCAGAGTGCATTTAAACAACCAAGAGGGAAGTACAATTGTTGACCATAATCACACACCTGAGAGTGCTTTATTGCACCATTATAAAATGGGTCAGGAGTTTTCTTTTGTCCTGATTGGCCGAGTATATCTGGCCATGTCCTACAAGGGCATATTGTGCCAACCAGCACCTCCTCAGCCAGTCAGGATGGGGGAAGCAGTTTACTGGGTTAACCCAACCTCTGTCCAGAAGTGATGAAGTTGCCCCCCACTCTGAAACAGACTTCAGTACCCAATTTCACTGGATTATCCTACCAGATACAAAAGCCACTGACCAAATACTGCTGCTGTAAAAAAGAAAAGACATGTCTGTGATCTAGCGAAGCATCACACATGCTGCCTAGAAATGGCTTCCAGTCACATCACCAACAAACCAGTTGTTTTTAGATGTATTATGTTTTCAGCATATTTTTAAAGAAAAAGGGAGGAAACTGCAGGTCAGAGCAAGTGGCATTGCTGTGCTGTGGAACCACAGTGAACAGGAGGCACTAGCTTCAGAAGCACCAAACCGAACCTGCTCAATACTGCGGTGGGTAAAGGATATGCTTGCTCCTCTTTAAACCAGCGTCATGCTTGAGTCACACAGAGAAATCATCCTACCAGATGGCAAAAGTAAAACAAAAATAAACAACATCCAAAATAAACATTTGCTTGTCTCTGTGGATCTCAGGAGGGCATGAAGAGGGACATCACTCTCTCACAGTGAAGGCAGCCACTGTTTAGCTGCATGGTAATGACACCTATAAACACACACACAAAATAATAATGTGTGCCTGTGGAGAGTTGGGGTGCAGGGAAGAGACAGACAGGCGTCAGCCTCCTTAAAAAAGTAAATAGACACCAAGGCCTCTAATGACTTTCAATTAAACAGCTGAATTACAACACAATAAGGACAACTTTTTCTTTTCAATTGATATGATCATATTTTTTACTATTGTTAGATACACATTTTCTGCACAGTTTTAATTATTAACTTTACTGAGGGATCCATTATACTGTATAAAGCAGAATAAGACACACAAAATTGTGGTTTATGGCCTGATAGAACACTTCCCAGGAGCATAAGGCACTCAGTGCAAGCGCCCGTGCCTCATTGAGCACCTGGGGCATGCTTTTATCAGGCCATAAACCACACCTTGTCATGTCTATTCTTTACCTATCATGAGTGCAAAAATTGTTAAAACTGCAAAATGAAAAAGAAAAAAAATCAAAATACTGCTTGCAAAAACATTTTAATTTGTTATTTTAACTGCATTTGAACATAAAATAGTCCCTTTCTGTTAAATCAGCTAACTCTTATTTTGGTATTGGTTACAGATTTATAACAGCTAATATGCTGATTTACATACAGAAACAAGAAATTCTGGGTAGATTTTAAAGTTGACTTAAATTCTCCTTACTCAGAGTTGCAGTCTACTATTTTGAGTATGGAGACTATAGTTTAGGACCTAATATGTAGATGTACATAGCAAGGCATTGTGGGTAGAATATAAAGCTGTCTTCCATTTTCCTTACTGTGAGGTGCAGTCTTCATATTTGTAGTGGTTACAGCAGTATAAGATCTCAGATGTTTATTTTCAAAATGAGGCATTGTACATACAGTATATAGCTCACAAGATTTCTTTACTGAGAGATATAGTCTCTTATTTCTGTAGTGAGTACAGAAATATAATAGCCTGTATACTAAGCTACATAATGAGGTATTGTGGGTACAGTAAATAGCTGATATTATATCTCCCTAATCAACGTGCAGTCTCCTATTTCAGTAGTGTTTACAGCAGTACAGTCTGTAGAAAAGTATATGGAAAAATGTTTTGAGATGCAGGTAGGTCAAAAAGATCATTTTCCATTCTTTGTAGATGTTTCACTTTTACTGCCTGCTTGTGAAGTGACAGGTCTGAAGTGACAGCTCCTGTCAGAATGTGGGAGAGTAGTGATACTTTTATATGTTTATGACATTGGGCTTGAATGGGTGGAAGTAGTTCTTGTAATTATGGAACAATAATTACATAGCTCAGAGGGACTTTCAACCAATCAAATCAGTACAGTTTTTCTACATGTTATAATCTGGAGTAAAGACTAGCCAAGCCTGAATGTAAGTCAAATAAAAACTGCCAGGGAGAAAACAGTGGGCTGACTAGTGCATAAAAACTCTTAGTATGGTTTCAAACAGCATTACTTCTCCCACCACCATTTACAGGAGATGAGATAATTGTTTTATTGCATCCTGAGATATCATCTGTATTGAATGTCAGGTGTGAATATGCACAGCAATCTCAACTTGACAATAGGACTCATGAGGTGCTTTTACACAGGTCTATGTAACAGAATAGCTGTTATGGAAACAGTATTCTGTTACATCACTTGTGTGTAAAATGCATTTGTTTCATTTCCTTGGTGAACGTTCATCTAAACTGCAATCTCTGCTTCTTATGCGATTTGCACGTAACATGTTTCGCTTGATCTGGCTGTGTAAAACAGCCATTCCGTACCACTCCAGAAACTTCCATGAGAGCAGCAAACTCTGGGGAGCCAAAACAAATGGAGGCAGGATTAGCGGAATACTCGTAGGGGTGTAAGAGGAAACCCAAACACAACAGAGTACATCGCGCCACATAGGTAACGCTTATTTCGTTTTACAAACCTGTGTGTAAAAGCACCTATGCTTTTCACCACAACAGAAAGTTATAGAGTTTGCAAACTTTACATCAACGTGTGCTCTCTCTTGACTTCTGCACAGGCTAAAATAATCTATTTAAACTGTTTTTGTGTGTTACTGGCATTGAGCATAACACAACCACAATCAAACAGCTTTCAGACTCTTGCAACTGGCACAGTGCAAGGAAAACAAAACCTTACAGACCTCAGCAATGTGACAGCCTTCCTAGCTTATGTATAGATGAAAGAGAATAGCACCCCAAATTAGATCACCAGGGTGGAGACATGACAATTACCATAGGAACAGAAAGTCTCAGCATCTAGCAGTGTTGCTGAAGCAGACCACCCAGTAAATATCTATAAATGGTATGAAATGATGGAGTTTCATATAAAACACTAAGCAGACACTGTTGTTATAACAATGTTTAATGAATGATGCTGACAGTTTAATTTCTGTAAATTTCATCACCCATGCTCTTTAAGCATTCCCATCAAAACCAAGAATATAAATCACTATGGTCAGAATACTGTTAAAGCCCTTGCAGTCTTAGAAGTTCATTATAAGAGAGCTGAGCCTTTTCTTAATAAAGCTTGCGATAGAGTATTTGCAACAGAAAGACTTACTGAGCATTTAAGACAACACTTAGCTCTACAAGTGTGACTAACTAATTACTTAACAGTGCAGTTATAAGTACATGAGCATGAGCTACAGATTACAAAGGTACCTGGGGAAGGCTACCCCATTCAAAGAGACACCAGTTCAAATTAGGACTAATCATAAGCTGTGAGCCTGGAAAGCACTCTGACCTGACAATGAAAGCAAACAAGGACCAAGTATATGTCTGCCATGGGCACTAGATCCACCATGGAAAAATAAATTTGATCAGGTATCAGGTGATGGTTTTGTTTGCATGAGAACCACAGAAATTCAAAACAGTGCAGGCTTTGGAGACCCAGAGCAGTGACTGCTGCAAATCCCTCAAGCTGTCCTCCTTTGTGCTGTGTTTTGCTCAAGCAATTGTGAACTTACTGCATCATGCTTTACTCAGTATCCCTGTACCTGTGCCAGTGTTTCTGATGACAGAACATTCATCATTCCCAAAGTCCAACATCCTGTTCATAGAATGCATGGAACTATTTGCAGCTGCCAGGAAAACTATAACAATCCATAATGGAGGAATCTATAGCCAAGTAGGGTGGAAGACATCACTTACAGTGGTGCCCTTGATTGATCTCCAAATGACCATTATTACATATAAAAACATTGTTAAAGCTGCCTGCCATAGACTTTAATGGAGCACATCCCCATGCTCTCCTCTGGGAACACATCACTATGTGTCTGAGCGCAAGGGCCATATTAAGGATAGAACCACAGACCAGGAAGTGGAAGGTATCAGCAGTGCCAAGATACGATCCCTTCCTCTTCTAAAATAACAGAAGAAAATTTTATAAGCTATACCAGAAGGCATCTTGCTGAGGTAATGCACCAGACTATGTAGTGCACACCTACAACTTGATGAATCTCTTTAACCTGGGTAAGAAAATCACAACTGCCACTTGCATATGGTGTGACCTTAAATAAGTAATTTAATCCACTTCATGTGTTCCCAGGACACACCTGCAATTGAGCTTCTGCTGTGTGACTTTCCTGGACAGAAATTTGAAATAAAAGACCCGAATGGGATACATTTGGTACATTTTGTAGAGTGTGATTAGTATTTGAGGATGGCAAATGAATGGAAATCCTTCATCTAAGGAAGCACAGCAGCATTTTGTCATTTTCTGGCAGAAGCTGATGAACATCAATAAATTTCTAAGGTGCACGTTGTAAACTTTCTCTGGTATGATTGCACAATAGCTCTGCTCCAGTTATAATAGACTGAGTGTATGTGCAGATGGAGGGGGCAGTGGTGGAGCATGCTCAACATAGAAGAATAATTGACATATTTATAGATGCTGGTACAACATACAGAATAGTGTATGAGTGACCATACAAAACAAGACTGTGTTCCATCAAGGGATTTGATGATATCATAGACACCTTGAGGGTAAAGGTTAAGAAATGTCTATGATGACATCACATCCCTGAGATGGAAACACAGCTTTATTTGTATATGGTCACCCATACACTTCTTTATCTAGTATAAAGTTTGTCCCTAGAGGAAATTGTAATCCTGTAGAAAAAGTGAAAGCTGAACTCTATTTCCATTTGCAGCATCACTCTCCCGAGTCTCTCTCAGTGGCCACATGTTTTTAAACCATGTTTCTATTTGGTGTCTGTTTTTTGTAATACGAGCAGTAATAGTATGGTTTGAGAGTGTTTTTAGGTTGTTTAAAAGAAACTTTTCTCAGTCAGTGTTAACTGGAAAAGACAGTTTTGAGCTGCTGTGGTATGAGGAAAACTGCAGTCATGCATTTCAGGGTTGAAAAGTTGTGGTATTGTTGTGATGTCAGATGAAATACTACAACAACTTTTCATGACCTTGAACAATGCCACAACAGGAAAATTGTCTTTGTGGAATCCATATATTAGCAACTAACTGAAACTTAGCTGTTACACATGAAGAACAAGTAATGCCATTAGGTGCCATAAAATGATTGTTGATATTTTAGCCTTCAATCATGCAATAAAGATGATACAGTCATACCTCGATTATCTGGACCTCAATTATCTGGACTACTCACTAGAGCAGACTGCCGTCACAGTCCCAACATTAGCACTGATTGCGCTCTACTTTTAAACATTTAGCACGTGAAGCATAGATGCTCAGGGTGAGTTAAGCATTTTTATTGCTGGATTAGCATAGATGCTCAGGTGAGTAATACCACAATGCAAGAGTCAGTATCAGCCTAATGAGGTGTTATAGATGCCACAGTATGCATGAAAACAGAAATGAATCACTGCTGCAGTGACTCTTAGTCTTTTTATTAGTGTAGCAGCCATTATCCTGTCTTGATTTTATTTTTTATTGGTTTCTGCTGTGGTTTTGCTGATGGAAGGCTACAATACCTGAATTTAGCCACAGTACCTGTATCTTCATAGCCCGAGCTGTGTTCCATGTGTTCTGTGTCTCATCCCTCGCTTTTGCCTTTGCTTTTGTTATTTTCCTTTGCTGTGTGCCTCTGAAGCTTGATGGAAATCCAAAGTGTTGTGGTCAAAGTAAGTGCAAAATCCTCTCGATAAGTGACAAAATTGCTATTGTTGACCAACTTAGCAAGGGAGAAAGCAATTAATATTGCAGAGGCATATGGGATTAGCAAACAGCAAGTTTCTGACATAAAGAAACAAAAGGACCAATTGCTATCCCGTGCCACTAATGTTGAGGATGACCGGAGCCAAAGCATAGAAAGACTTTGAAATTAGCTGCTGATGAGAGGCTAGAATAAGCAACTTATATATGGTTTGCCCAGCTGCAGTGTAAGGCACTCCTGTGTCTGGTCCCATGTTACAAGAGAAAGTGCTATATTTTAGTCAGGAAATTAAAGAACAGAAAATAATTTCAAGGTGTCTAGTGGATGGCTACAGAGATTTAAGCAAAGGCATTCAATTCAACAATTAGAAATCCAAAGTGGGCAGATGTCAGCAGATGAAAGTGAGGTGCAGCCCTATAAAGAAAAATTAAACAGCAGGATCCACGAAAAGGGCTACACTGATGACCAGATCTATAATGCAGATGACATGGGTCTGTATTGGAAGCTGCTACCTGATAAAACACTGTCCGGTTCTAAGGAAGAGACAGCAACAGATTATAAAAAAATAAAGGATCGCATAACTCAGCTTGGCAACTTAGATACAACAGGCTCACATAAGCTAAAACCTTTTATGATAGGGAAGTTTGCCAATCCTCAGAGTTTTAAGAATGTGAACATGACTGCTCTCCTAGTTGTCAACACGCACCAAAAAGTGCTTGGATGGGCACTGATCTATTCTGTGACTGGTTCCATAAGTGTTTTGTGCCCGAAGTCTGGAGAACATGAGGTTGAACAAGTTGCAGCCAAAGCCCTACTTTTGGTTGACAATTGCTCAGCCCACCCTGTTGGCCTTAAATCAAGGGATGGCAAAATAAAAGTTGAGTTTTTGCCACCTAACATTATCTTTCTCCTGTAGCCTTTGATCATGGCATATTGGAGGGCTCAAGAAACAGTACAAGCGCTTACTCGCACGCTTCCTAACAGAGACAGATCCTGATATCTCAATTGTTGACAGTCTTAAAAACTGACACTTACAGATGTGGCATACATGATTGGTGACTCCTGAGAAGAGACAACACCAGAAAGCATTGCCAAATCATTTTCCTTGACATTGAAGATGGGGCAACAGAATCCATTATTGACTCCAGTGTGAATGTGGAGGAGGTAGAGCTGACAAAAGAGGAGAACAGAGACTTTGACAGTGCAGACATAGACGAAGAGATCGAAGAGATTGAAGAGCTCAACACAAGATCATGAGTTGATCACTGCCCTAGATCTCACTGATGGTGACATTGTCACCCTTGTCACCAACAGAGAATTGCAGATACTGAGGATGATGAGGACGATGAGGAAGATTGTGCTGCTGAGGAACAATGCAAGGAGATCATCAGTACCTCAGGCTGAAGAACACTTAAAAGTTTATTTCTTGGTAGAACAACAGTCCGATGCTGATCCCATACGCTCAATTACCCTCAACTGTCTGCTTGCTCTGTCATCTACAAAAATATAATGGGGTCAAGCAGAAGAAAATAGATGAGTTTTTAAAGTCGGATAGAGCAGAAAAGAGTAAAATTATTGTTATTTAATTGTTTTTAAAAATGTGTCTGAACATTCACTGTGTCCCCATAGTTCTAACCTACTTGAAGCATTTTAGCCTTTTAGCATTTTTAATCTCAAATAAAAATTGTGTACTGCAAAGTCAGACTTTTTGGGGGATTTTTCAGTTAACTGGACAATGGATTGCCCAGACAAAATCACTGTTCCTGAGCAGTCAGGATAATTGAAGTCCAACTGTACACACCGATTATGTCATTCACAGAAGTGGCACCATCCCAGAGCATAAAAGCACAGTTGAATTACTTTGTGTCTGCATTCCAACAATAAACAAAATGAACAAAATAAACACTTTGAACATGAAACAGGGTGTTTGCAAATGAAATAGAGGCATGGTCTAGATATGGGAATAGAACAGATTGTAGAAAAGCAGCATTGCCCTGATAGAGTGGTGAGGTAATGTGTGTTTGAAATGGTCAGAAATGTGCAGTTTCAATGTGTAAAAACAACACTAAATGAGACTCATTCACACAATCCAAGGACTAAAACTCAAAACTACTGATATGATCATTATGTTTTATATGATTCTGAGTGTAATGAGAATAATTTGGATACCTATACTGTAAGTTAAAAAGTACTGAATGTATAAAGGGATAATGCACACTAGAAAGACTAGCGGCCATCTGGGATGCAGGTAAATCAAACTTAATGACCAGTGCAGACACACTCTTCTTACGCCATGTAAATGACAGACATCCAATTAAGGTGTCATTAGGAATCCAATTACAATTATGGTCTCCTGAGTTTATTGATTGCAGATAGTCACATTTGTCTTATTAAACTGCTGAGATTAGTATAGATGTATATGTACTAGTATGAAAAATGCTGATCAAAGTTGAACTCAAGTTAAAAGTAAGATAAATGCTGCAAAATAATTAAAATGATGATTGTAAAGTAAATGGCACACTGTAAAAGCAAAACTATTTTTACAAGAGTAAAATGTGATTAATATAGGGCTATACAAACTGATCCAACTATATCCAGGAAAGAAACATATGGGAAAAACAATGTTGTAATTAGTTTATTCCCATTTGTATGTCATCTTGTCCATACCAATACTAACAGCATATTGTTTTGCACTTGTGCTGTACTACATTTTGGCTATTCAGTTTTAAAAGAATATTGATCTAAAGGACTAATTTATATGATTTTATATGTCTCTCACTTAATTTTACTTCTACAAAATGTGCAAAACAACTTAGCGTGACAGTATTTTGTAAATTAACAACTTTAACTATTTAAAATAAGTTTGTTGTTTTATTAGCCCTTAGTATGAAACACTAGTGCTAAGATACAGTCACAAAGGGTTGTTCCTAAATTGTCACAATAACCAGTTCCCAGTGGTGGTGATTTTGCACTCCATTTTGCTATATGCATTTCCCACATGGTTGCTATCCATGCTGTGATCATGCAGGGAACGGGTACGCAGCTGCTGCACAGTGGCATTCATAATGCATGGCAACCATCACAGTTAGTGGTTCATTTGTGTGACACCACTTGCCTATAGAACTGTTGAGGGTGGTAGTGGGTGTCACACAACCACAAGTGGAGAGCCAGTGGGGGAATGATAAGAATGTTTGAATACTATGGGTAGTTAGAGCACCTGCCAAAATGTATTCCAACACTGGCACAGACATGGGTTTTCTGTAAGGGGACCATGTGAGGGATGTCTTGCAACACTGATGGTCTGCACATTCTTACAACATAGCTCAGTGCCATGCCTCTGATGCTATGCCTTGCTGCAATACTATAGAAGTTGTGTGTCAGCATGTTAAATGGGTGCAAATTCTATTTGTGCCAACAGATTTACATTGTGACTTAGTCACAGGAAGTCTCCCTCCTCCCCGCTACTAAGAAAACATGCATGTATCACATGAATCAGTGGCAACACTACTGCACCCATTATGTGCCACTACTGTGACCTTGTAATTTATAAGGGCAAGTCAGCATATTGTATGGAATGCCCTGAAAGAGGGTCACTGGATGCATGTATTATTCTTTTAGATGAAGCCTATCTATAAAAGATACATCATGTAGTATACATACTGTATTCACAATCTATGTTTAGTCAACATTTCATCATAAAGGGCATTTCAGCACAACTACCTGAACTCCTCCCGGGAAAGTCCAATAATTGCTGCAATTTACCACTGCGCACTAAGGCAAGTAGACTTACTTCATCAAGACCTGCCTTCAGTTGTTGGGCTCTCCAGAAGGCATGCATATTTCCTGCATGCCATGATATATTAGGTATCAATGACAAATCAGCTGTCCCAAGCAGCACTTATCCTCCTAGCTCAGCAACTCTCCTGACTGCTCCTACTTCAGCCCTTTCTTTTCTCAGTCATGCACTGCAATCATAATGAAGTCATTCATCCTCCTGACAACAAGGCAAGCATTAACCCTTTGGTATGATCATTGTCTGTGTGTGAATAATATTATTGAATCAACTTAAGATAATAAAATGTTACCAAGGAGAAGTTATGCATTGAGCGTTCTGTTCCAGTACATGCATTCCAGTTAAGGACAGTGAATATCTATCTATCTGTCTGTCTGTCTGTCTGTCTGTGTCTGTCTTCTGTATGTCTGTCTATCTATGTTAAAACAATACAGACGTCCTCTGTCTATCTATCTATGTTTTTCTTTTTCAGTTAATCATTTTATTCAACATCATATGCTTGCACACACCAGTGCATAACACATCATTTATCACAGCACTATTGGTCAGAGAAGGATCATTGCAAGCTATCTACCAATGTTAAAGAAACACAGCAATCCAAGAGATTGAATACTAAGTTCATGGCTGGCATAACAAACCTCATTGTATTGTATGACTAAAGGTGCACTTAGCCAAAGAACTGGGGAAAAAGGTACCACATTATTTTAGGTTTAATGCACTAAGGAATATGACTGCATCACGTTCAGAACAAATTGATAAAGCCTCTTATAATAAGACCCTTATGAATAATAATACTAATGATAATAATAATGAAAAAATCATTGTTTTATTTTTTGAAAATGCCCTATCTTGCTGCAGTTATTCTATATAATTTGCTAGGTCAGTTCAGCTAAAGGAACTCATGCAATTTTAATCAGCTGCTGCAACAATAGGCACATAAAGGTTACAGTTTAGCATCTTGTCTATAGGGTTCGGTGAGACCATTTCTAGACCCCTTCCTCAAACAATCCTAATTTTAGTTTGCTATTTGACAGTAAGAAGAAGTACACAGAGTCAAGATGTCAGGTACTGTCATTACACCTCTGGAATTTTAGAAGTAAAGCAAACCTTGAAAGAAAGTTGACAATTATTTCATGATTTTCATGGTTCAAATTCCAAAAAGGAAGAGGAATAGAAGGAAAGCCACAATGATGATCATGATTATCTAAAGAAGATATGACACTGTTTATATTCAAGTAAGAAAAGGTTCTTAGCAGTTGCACTCTGTCAGGAATGCATTATGTTATACTTAGACTGAATTTTAGATGTAGATTAATGAACAAGATAGAAAAAATCATGAACTGAGAAGAAAAGGGTTTGATCGCTCTTGTCCTAAGAAGCCAAGAGAGGGATAGATACAATGTTCTTGTACAACACTGTACTGTATGTATAAGCTAGGCATTTATTCTAAATATGAATCATATTACAGCTTAGTTCTGTCTGTCTGTCTGTCTCTCTATCTCTCTCTCTCTCTGATTTGGTAAGTGTGAGTATCATGTAGCAACTGAATACCCATTCAGACACTAGTAGTTTGTAGAATAGTTTAAATCCACCCAGCAAATTTAGTATTAGAGAAGTTGGGAGTCAGTGGTGAACTAGTGGAAAATACACACAAGTGAAAAGCAAAGAGTTAGAGGACTTGGGCCTTTTAAATATAATTGCTATATCACTGTTGGGAGACAGGTTTGCTGAACATCTCATTAATGAATATATTCTTTTAATGCTAATTTTAAACTTTTGCTTGTTACCCATGAGACTCTTATTGCAATGTAGCATGCAATGCAACACATATTAATCCAACATTTAAATAGATTTGCATTGCAATTTAGGTAGGTAGCTAGTCCAATTCCTCTTATTAGTTAGAAATGTGAGCAAAGCCCACTTGAGTTCAATGCTAGTATTTGAGCTAGATGTCAGACTGAAGCTAAAGGAAATCTCCCTGGACACATTATTAAAACTACAGTATAACTAGATATTGATTACTACAGACCCTCATCTCAGCAGCAGATAGATAGACAGACAGACAGATTGACAGACAGACAGACAGACAGACAGACAGATAGATAGATAGATAGATAGACAGATATATAGATAGATAGACAAAGAGACATACAATGTGTTTTTCCATGCAACTCATTCATATTTGATATATTCTACTGTTTGAAATGTTTTGATGTTTTGTCAGTGTTGTATCTTGAGTCTGTCTTTCATTGTGTTGTAAAATTCCAATGGCAAGACTGCTCATTGTTTCCAAACTCAAGATCCCATCAGGAGAGATAACATGTCCCATGTCACAATTTTTGTTTTAAACCTGCAGTTTGTAAATAAAAATGAATCTGCAAATATAACAGCAGGTAAGGAGGTTGTAGAAACTAGCGAATTCAGGCTTTCAAAGAATGATGAGATATATTCCTAACAGAGAAGGGCATTGAGGGTTACACAGCATAAGTCAAGGAGTGGTAGTGAGAGAACTAGCAGCTCAGCTTCCTTTTACAAAAAGGTTTTAAAATAGTTGTTGCTGATGTGTGAGTGTAAGGGGCTGTGATTTGTAGAGAATGGGATGTGGGAAGACAGTGTTGTGGAAGAGTGGTGTGACAGAAGGCAACTGAATAGGTGTCATTGCTGTGAAAGGTTCAGTCATGTGACTGCTAGCAGAGAATCACATGCTAGCAGTCCACATTTAAGTATCATATGAACTGCAACCCCCAAGTGTTTGACATGCCCAAGCGATCCACAAGTCAGCATGGCATACTGCATAAAGCAATCGGGATACATAGGTAAGACACAACTGTACTTGAAAGCAATGATGATGTTGTGCTTACCAGCTGAAGTGATTAGTGCAGAAACCATCAAGGGTTTCAGGCACAGCTGGGATGAGTTACAGGATTCATAATTATGCAGGCAGATAGCAGTAAGATGGGGGTAAGGGGAGAGGTTACCCCCATCCAGTCAAAAGGTCTTAGGTTGCATAGGGTATAAAAGGTCAGACTGGATGGACCTATGGCCCTTTTCTGACACTAAGTTTATGTGTTTATATGATTCTATGATACAGGGTCCTCCCACCTAATAAGAGGCTATACTATAGGGATATGCTGAGTGTGGGGCACAGAGGAAAGGACCAACACTTCAGTGTGTTCTGCATGTGGGTGTGAGCAGATGGACTAGACTGATGACCTTGTTTGTAGACATCAGAGGGAGGTTATGGATAGCTTTATAAAGTTAGGGGAGGCTCCATCTGGCAGCAGCCTAATTCACTTTGTCAGAGGTCTTGTCAGTTTTGGTCTGGAGGAGAGGAAAATATTATGAATGCTCACTTCAACACATGACTGAAGGAATGGTGCAAAGAGGATAGATGGGGATACCTGGAGGAATCTGGCTGCTCTTGCAGACAGAAGACTATTCAAGGGGCTGGCCTTTACCCTTATGAGGATGGCACCAAGATGTTAGGGTCCAAGCTCAAAGACCACATTGAAGGAGCCTTTAAACTAGCAAAGGGGATAAATCAGAGGCAGATAGGTATAGCAAATCAGCTGAGGAGCTTAGCTGGTCTCAACCATGCTAAAACACAAGGAAGGAAGAAAGGAAGGAATATTAGGGCATAAATAAGAAATGGGAAAACTGGGAAAAGTTTCAGGAAATAGACTCCAATGGATCCAGAAAGGAGGCAGGAAAAGGAGGCAGGGTACAGCTGAAAAGAAATTCAGAAAAAGAGGAATGGTTCAGGGCAAAATGAAGGGGATGCAGGTGAACTAGAAAGTCACATGAACACCTGGAGCATGGGGAACAAAATTATTGAAGTAGAGGTGACAGAAGCACACCGGACCTGAGCAACTTCAACATGATAAATGTGGACTGGAGGAACCAAGTAACAGACAAGGCAAGAAGTCAGCAGGTAGTAGAGGTCTTTCAGAAAATGTTCCTAACACAGAGAATAGAGGACCCTACAAGGGAGGCAGCCATCTTCAACTAATGCTTATAAATAGGGACAATGTTTGGAAAATCACAGTGCTTTTACCCACTCAGAACCAACAATCACAAGACGATCTGGTTTACATGATTTTTCTGTTCATATCAACAAAATCCCCAAAAATCCATCATAGACTGGGTGCCTTCTTCTGCAATTGTGGGTGCATCCCGTTGCCAGCCCGCAGAGCCATTGTTCAGAAAATGATCCTGTCAATTTTGACTATGGGGACATTGTCTACTGTGCAGCCCCCAAGTCCTCCCTGACCAGACTGGATCCCCTTTTCTAATCCTTCTGTCGCTTTGCTCTTGACTGTTCCTTTTCACCCATCATTTGCTCCTCTACCAATCCCTAGGTCTACCATCCCTTCAGGACCACAGATCTTCACACTGCACATGCATCACTGCCAAATACTTGACCCACTCTTGCCTCCCTACCTCTCTGTGGTCCTTTCTGCTCACCCAGCCCCAGCATACAAACTCAGGACAAATTACTTTAGACTCCTTTCAATTCCACACAGTTGCTCCATCGGGCAGGCAGCATTCAGCTATAGCATGCCTAAGCTTTGAATTCCTCCCTCTGCATTAGCCTCCATTGCCACTCCCTATAATGGTCTCTTATCTGTGCATTTCACCTCCACCTGCTCTTGTGCCCAACACAATTCTCAGCTGTAAGTCACCTAACATCCCCAGTTTCCCAAAAAGTCTCTCCTGAACCTAGATATGTAGTTGCCTCCTTCCTTATCTAGACTCACAGTCTAGCTATCCCTGGTTCCACCCATAGCTTTATTTGTACTCATCTCTGCCCATCAGTTGTCAATAACTCACATGGTAAATGCACTTGTGTCCTGTACCGTATATACCCATCATTGTGTTGTAACCTTGTTGTTTATTCTCACCTCTACCCATTGTCTCATCGTTGTTATATTGTATGCTTCCCAATGTATTTTGTATTGTCCCCAGGACACATCTGGAAGCAGACAGAAATCAGTCCCAGGCTAAAGCCAGGGTTTTAGGAGGCTGATTGTGAATGGATGTGGAAGCTATTCAAAGGAAACTAGAGCGGATAGGAGCAGCAGCATACAGGGTGGAAGCACCATTGGAGAGGATAAACAATGGGATGCCAGAGGTCACAGATCTCAATATAAGGTAATAGGGATAGTAAGATGTGAAGAAAATCAGTGAGGTTCATGAGGAAGTGGGTGCAGCTGTGAGGGTAATGAAAAGGCAATGTCCATAAAACAGTATGCAGTAGCTCACCAGTAAGTGCACATACCCTAAGACAAGCAAAATTCACAGTCTTTAAAATAATAATTGCAAACTGCAAACCAGGGTCAACACTGCTGAAAAAGGAGAAACAATCCACTTCAAGCAATCTTCATCTCAGAGAAACTTAATTCAGAATTGTGCATATCTCTCTCTCAAATTTCAGCAACTTTGTTAAAATCATGAAGGCAGTAGTAGCGATCATGCAGTCCAAGGGCATTTAATTATATGGCATAAACTGGAAAGCATGGCTGGAAGAATACACAGCTAAAAGAGGCTGAAGTACAGTAATAGTGCTTTTTAACATATGGGTATACTACTACACCGAAAAGTTATTTATAACTTAAATTAGCATCAGACTCACAAAATAACAAACCAGAAGAACACCATGTGTGCCCAGTGGCTAGCCCAATTCCCCTGCAATGTACTGTGGTTCCACCACAGCAGTCGGCGCATCAGTAACAGACGAAAGAGTGTAGCAGGAGAGGAGTGGCTACTATAGCAAGTTTGAAAAGTCCCAAAACCACTGTACTCACCACAAAAAGCACTGTTCACCTGAAGATTAAATGATTCACACCACTGTGTTATTAAGTAAAAGATAAATGTGAACAAGTGCTGCCAGCTTTCACATAATAACACAGTGGTGTGAAGCATTTAATCTTCATGTGGACAGTGCTTTGTGTGGTATTGGGGTACAGCGATTTTGGGACTTTTCACTGCAACATAAACTGCTAATGTTTCAGCATCATCTGTGATGCCATCATCAGAGCTAATTACAGCATATCAGATGAGGACTTAATTTTTTTAAATTAAGGAAACACCCTTAATTAATTAAACACCTATGATAGTCCCATGCATCAAACTTAAAAATATTGAAAATATACAGTATATACTTTGATTATAGTGACATAAAGTCAGAAAAATTGCTTGAATACTCCATAACTCATATGCTAAGTAAAATCTATTTTATCTCCAGGATCACAATTTTATAATGATCAGGTTCAACAGAATAATTTCCTATTCAGGTGAAGGAGCACTATTTCATAACTATAAGAGTTCAACCAAGGAAAGTGTGCAAGAAATATATTTTATTTAGTCCATATACTGTATATACAGAGTATTGGGACTTGATATCCAAGTAGATATTTTAAAAGTTCAAAATCAGCCAGGCAGAGAGGGACAGAGTAGAGTTCAAGACAGAATGAAAGAGACCAGCAGTGCCAGGAGGAAGACTAAGGCTGAAGTGGAATTAAGGATCATGGAGGGTACAAAGAAGGGTGACAATGCCTTTCTTTACATTACAGGACAAGGGGAAAGTTAGGGATGGAATACTAAGACTAAAGAAAGGAGATGCAAGGAAGAGGAGAACACAAGAAAGGTGGACATCCTGAAAATATATTTCAGTTTGGTGTTCACAGTGGATGAAAAGGGCCAATGCCTGACTGTACTATCAGGGCAAAGGGGAGGAGGGGCTTGTTAATGAGGATTCCATTTCAGTTAAAAGGGTACTAAATGGCTTAAGTGCACAGAAGGTGGACAAATCCATGGGCCTGAATGGGCTGCATTCCAGAGAGCTTATGGAGATGGAGTAGATCCAGGCAGAGCCAGTAGTTGAGCTCTTTAGTTGTTCACTGGATAGAAGGGTAGTACCCAAGACTGGAAGACAGCAAACATAATTTCCTCTACAAGAGAAGGAGCAGGGATGAGTTAGGGAACTCTGGACCCATCAGTCTGATGTTTATTCTGGGAAAACTACTGGAAAACATAATAAGGACAAAGTTGGAAAGTCTCTTGGAGCCAAACAGACTTTGAGGTGAAAGACAGGATGAGTTCACAGTGGAAATTGTGTCGGACAAATGTGATCAACAATGTCTCTGACTGGGTGACTAAGGCAGAGGACAAATGATAGGTGGTGGACATTTGACTTCATCAAGCCTTTGACTCCATCCCACATGGATACTTGGATAAGAAACCAAACCACCATGGGGTGCCACAAAATGGGTGGAAACTGGTTAAGTGAGAGAACTCAAGGTGTGGTAATATATGGAAAGTTCTCGAGGGGCTTGGGGGTTACTTAGTAGGTTGCATAAGAGATCATTCATTGGATCAGTCCTCTTCAACATCTTCATCTGGTAGGGATACAGTGCAAGAAATGCCTCTTTGTAGTAGATACTAACATTTGTAGCAAGGCAGAAGGAATTCAAAATTTTGAAAGAGAACATGTGTAGATTAAAGAAGTGGTCAGAGATGCTGTATGACAGTTAAGATTTAACACCAATATGTTCAAGGTGGAGCGATACGGTAGGGCAGGCCTGTGTGGAATTTTCAAATTCAGATGGAACAGAAGTTTCGCAAAGTTTGAAAATTGCTCCCAATTCTGGTAGTACCAGAATTCCAGAATTTCAAAACCAGAATGTTTTTATGAATTAAAATCTGTGGAATATTATTCCACAGAATACATAATCAAGGAAAGTTATTCCTTGGTTTACATTAAAATGCACTTCAGAATTCTAAGGCATTAAAACTGAAATCCTGAAAAGCATTTCAGAAATACAATAGCCATTCTGTATGAATTCAATCAGTGGAATTGTACATTCAGCACAGCTCTATCATAAGTGTAACTAATCAAAATTGAAAATTTAGGGGAGGCAGTAGTGGAAAATCAGCGAGGAAAAGCCTGAAGTCATAATTTCAAACAATCTGAAGTCAGCAGCATAATGAAATAAGGTAATGAGAAGGGCAGATGGGATATTGGGGTACATATGGAGGGGTTTTGCAGCAGAAAGGAGGTGCTGCTACCAGTATAACGGTCATTGGTTCATCCTCACCTGCAGTACTGTGTGCAGTTTTGGAGACCATATTCAAAGAAACACTGAGATGGAGTAGATGCAGCGCAGAGGGTGGTAAAACAATAACCCAGGAATAGCAGGAAAGGACTAATGAGCAGAGATTGGAAGATCTAAACATGTACACACTGGATATGAAAAGGGAGAGAGGGTAAATGATTGAAACATGCTAGTACCTCCAGAGGATAAATGGGGAAGTTGAAACACTGAGTGGAAACACATTCTCCAGGGAACTCCATGAAGCTGGTTGGGAGTAAATTTTGGAAAGATATCAGGAACCATTTTTCAGAAAAGTGTGGTAGAAAGATGAAATAGACTGTTTAAAGGGGTAGTCTGTGGAAAATGAGAGGAAATTCAAAGGGGAGACAGTGAATACAGTACTGAACATGAAAGTGGTGAGGGGAATGAAGAGCCACTAGACCTCTTACATTCCACATTAGATGGTAGGTAGTGCAGACATGATAGGTTAAGGGCATTTGTGCCCACAAGATTCTCTGTTTCTATGTTCTACGGCTAGCATTCTGACTGAAAGTCTGTCATCAAAATACTATGTTACAACTATTATTATAAAGTGATGTCTGGCAAATCTTGCTTTTGAGTGCTCCAAATATGGTTATATGGGGTTATATAACATGGTAAACCCCTCCTCGAGGCCAAAGGGCTACAGGACAGCAGACAGCATGGCTTTGTAAGTGGCAGATCCTGCCAAACCAACATGGTGGAGTTCTGTGATTGGGTAACTAGACAATTGGATGGGGCCATGCAGTGGATATCATGTACCTGGACTTCAGTAAGAAATTGACTCGATGCCACATGGGAGGCTGAAGAGTGTTATAAGCACAGAGGGGTGCAAAGCTGATGAGATGGGTAGGGAACTAGCTTCAGGGAAGGCAACAGAGGGAGTGGTGATGGGTGGGGAGCCCTCATCCCAAAGGGTAGTGATGAGGTGTTCGCAGGGCTCAGTGTTGGGACCAGTGTTGCTTGGGATATTCATTGCAGACATATCATTGGGCATCAAGGGCAAGACCAGTCTGTTTCCTGATAACACCAAGATGGGAGCAGTGATGGATGACCTAGGGGATGGCAGGGGTTGCAGAATGAGCTGGAAAAGCTGGAAACCTGGTTGGACACCTGGCAACTGGGGTTCAATGCCAAAAGTGCAAAGTGCTGCATTTTGGAGTGAAAACCCAAGGAGGAGTTACCAGCTGGGGGAATGCAGCTAGCTGAGACAGAGGAGAAGGATCTGAGGTGCTCATTATGAGGTCAATGAACTACTCACCAAAATATAGGAAGGCAGCTGCAAAGCCAGCAAAATGCTGAGTTGCATTGCAAGGGTATATCCTCTAGGAGGGGAGTTGATTCTGTCACTGTATAGATCATTAGTTAGACCACACTTGGAGTACTATGTGCAGTACTAGTGCCTGTATCTGAAGAGGGACATTAAGTTACCAGAGAGGGCAAGTGCAGGATAACAAAGATGATCAAGGGGTTGGGGACTTAACACATGACAGGAGGCTGAGAGAGCTGACCATGTACTCAATGGAGGAGAGGAGGGACGGGGATATGATTTAAATCTTTAAGTACATGAAAGGAATAAACAAAACAGGTATGGAGGGGCTGTTCAAAGTAAGGGGCACCCGGGCCAAGATATGAGACTGGAGGAGGAAGGTTCAGGAGGAGGAGATGAGAACACTTTTTACAGAGAGGTAGCTGGGTGGAATCGTTGCACGGCAGAAGTGGTATCCAGTAGAACAGTGAACTGCTTCAAAGGAGCTGGGACAGAGCAAAGGGAGGGCCAAGGGAGGCAGCTGCAGAATAGGAGTGATAGTTGCACATTCGTGCAGACTTGAAAGACCACTAGGCTTTTATCTGCTGGCAAATTTCAGATGTTCATATTTAAAAGTGATGACACCATTTGATTTTTGTATCATTCTTGTTCTGAGAATGTTCATATTTTATTTATTTGTTTATTTAAGAGTTTCACCAGGAAGGGACACTGAACAAGTTGCTTGTCTCACAGTGCATCCTGGGGGGGAGTTGAAGGCATACAATAAATGTAATCAACAAAACAGTATATATTGCCAATATATGGGAAATGGAAGACATGCAAATAAGCCATAGGCAAACAAAAAACAGTATATAGTGCCAATTATGTATAGAGTATGTTACCAAGTAGAGAACAATTAACAAACAGTAACAGGCCTCAAGAAATTAGTTTGTATGTATATTCCATTACATCATAGTCAACAGAAGGTTAACAAGTGCGGTAACAGGATAACTATTACAGCCCATTTAGATGCAACATGGTCTGCTCAGTTGCAGTTGCAGTTCACTAATAGGTAATTGTGTAAGGCTGAGGAGATAGAGGAAGAGGAAAAGAAATGAGAATCGGGGTGGTGGAATTCCACAGCTTAGGAAGCAGTAACAGAAGGCTACCTGGTTGGACAGTTATCATATGGCACGGGACACCTGAAGTATGGAAAACTAAGGACCTAAGTGAATGGGTGTATGGTGAGGGATTGTTAGGGAAGAGTTGAGATAAGTAGGGAGGAGGCAAAACCAGAATTTGGAGACAAATTTAGCACAGTGGAGAAGATGTCTGTCATAAAGAGGTGGTAAAGCCAAAGTGTGGTAAAGTTGACAGTGATGAGTAAGGGTAGGAGCATCGTGTGCAAAGTGGCAGAAGGAGTTAAAGATGGTATCCAGTCTGGCTAGGAGGTCTTAGGCACGGCACTGTAGACTATGTCACAGTAGTCAAAGATGGACATATCTCTGGTTTGTATTGAAATTGAAAATGTTAATAAAAATAAATAAATAAAAGTGATGATACAACAGTGGGCTGCAGTGCATGAATAAAATATTTATAATACATGATGAGACAGATTCAGCGGTGGCTCTTAGATGCTGTGCTTCATGTTCCAAAGGATAATTCACATTCTAGAACATGAAATATTTCTCTGCATAGCTGCAGTAATGAACTCCGTTCTCCTGCCGAGCCACTACAGAATGCATGTTCATTACCGCATCTGATTTTAACAAGTTTTCATGGTGCTGTACAAATGGCTCTCCATGAGTACGCCATAGACAGCTCACACAGTAACAAAAATACTACAGACAAAACTCTGTAAACTATTCAAAAGTATATAAACTGGTATTTCTGAAACAGTCTCTTCTAATATAATGTACAATAATGTACCTCTAAGTGTGAAGAACTTTTAGTATTTCACACTCAGTGTTGTGACATCAAAATGGCACTCGATCTTCATTTTCATGCCTTTGATGTCATCACACTAACTTGGCTTGGAATACCGCTTGTACCTTATATATAGGGGCACATTGTTCTTTGTGTTCTTAATGTCATGTGCATTGTTGTGTTGGGCTGACTACATCCATTTGCTCTTCTCTTGGGTCATTATGCTGTCTTGAATGCTTGCTTATGTGCTTATGCACAGTTTGTATTTTACTTGAGAGTCCCAGTACTGAGAGTCTGACACAGCTGGCTACTACTGCAACCCAACCCTTGAGCCACTCCTGTAGTCTAGATATAAATTTATGGAGCAAGAAAGAAAGAAACAAACAAAGAAACAGTTGGGGCCTACACCCATGCACTAATCCATGAAGAAAGTTTTTTCCCTGTTTTTGTCGTTAGCATTGTGACTTCTGCTATTCCTATTAATTGAAATATATTTATTTATCCCAATTTACCACCCATTTCAGGAAAGGCCCTCATCCAATCCCAGTCTATTTTCTTCATCATATGGACTACTCCTGCTGTACCCTGACCACCCAGCTCAGGAAAGGACTTCCTCCCGTCAATCCCACACTTTTTGTTATTAAAGCTGAAGATTACAACCTTGATGAAAATGTGCATTTTGGCTTCCACACATGTAGTGTGTATAAAGTTGACTGGAAATAGTTTATTGGAGCCACTACACTTGTAATATACCTTTGTTAAGGGGTCTGGCATGAAATCTCAACTCTGAAAATCCCAATGCATGAATGCTCAGCATGGGAAACCAGAAAAGTTTAAAATCCGATTTTAATAATACCGACTCTGTAAATCCTGATGCACTTGTAATAACAGTAGACATCGGTATTCTAAACATTTTATGCTTCCAATGTTGGGCTGTCAGTGTTGGGGGAGGGAGACAAGTTTCAAAGGGATTCACTGCCAGCATTCAGGACACATTATGGACTGAAGCACCTTACCATGAGCCATGTTAATTGGTAGCAGCAATAAAATACTTTACAGAGTTCAACACAACTGAGACAGAGAGCAACAACCCACCCATCCACACTGGATCAAGTAGCTCTGAATTTCACAGCTGTCTTCATGTAAGCACTACAAATCTAAAAGCTAAGCTCAGCAGTGTGTCTAATATATTGGTGTACATTCTAATATATTGGTTGGTTATAACATTTTAATAAAACTATCTCATGTTAAAAAATACCTCAGGGCTGGCCTGGTGGTGCTGAAGGTTGAGGTGCTGGACACCACCTCGTGCTACACTGGCGATCTGGGTTCAGAGGAATGACCTTGGGTTGTTGGGGTGCCAGCATATGAGTGGGAGGCGAAGCAGGATCGAAACATGCCAATGGGCAGCTCGCCTCTCCTGAGGGTGGTGGGGGTTGGCCCCCATAGTTCCGCTCCCACTGGGTGGAGGTCTGGTGGGTAGTATAGGTGGACAGAGGGTGGCAAAAATGACTACAGGAGGTGGAAGGGCTGAGCTAGCACCACAGGATGCATAGCATGCCTCCATGCTCAAACAGCCATGTGCTAGTGCCTCGGGGGTCAGGGGAGAAAAACAGTGAAATATCTATGTGTCTCTGTTGCCAGTTGGCAGGAGGAGGAGGCGGAGATCAAATAGCTATATGAAAAAAAAAATATATATATATATACCTCACATGGATAACTAAGGTACCCTTGTTTATAAGCTGACATCAGTTAGCGGCACTGAACATCAATCAGTCTGGTATGCCTTTGAAGTGCTGTCTGCTGTAGCTTTTGGAACATAATCAGTGTAATCAGGGTAACTTGCTGCAGTATATAATGTGCCATGAGTTGCTCTAGTGAGAAAGGGTGAGCGTTTTGTTGGGCTCCAGAGAGCACTACCACAGGTAATAGTACTGAACAGTTGTGAACTGTAAACAGCTGAAAAGCCGAAGAGTGAGCAGTGTATAGTGTTGTCCTGAATAAGGGCAGCGAATGCCATGTTGAAAGTGTGGACAGCATAGCAGAGGCAGGTGCAGAGAACCAACCCCACCCCACCCCCCACTGACATCGGAAACATGACAAGTTTAAAATCTGTCTCCATTTTGTAGAGATTTGCTGAAGACAGCTGTGAAATTCCGTACAGTATTTTATTGCTGCAACCAGTTAACATGGACTCGGTGTCCTTTGAAGCTTATCTTCCTTCCATACTGACAGTCCAACATTGGAAGCATGAACAGTTTAAAATACAGCTGTCTGCTGTTATTAAGAGTGTCAGGATATACAGAGCCAGTATTATTAAAGTCAGGATTTGAAATTTGTCAGGCTTTTGATGTCGGATTTTCATAGCCTGGATTTCATACTGATCCATTGTTAAGCGGTAGAAGACTCCACTAAGGCAATCTCCATTATTTTCAGTTATCTTCTTCACTTTATTAAAGGAACACTGTTAACCTCCTTAGGTGTCAAGTTTTCCAAAAAAAAACATGTTATGATTGGTCACATTCAGTAAAGACTGTTGATGTAGCTGGCAATTTGATTTGGATTCCTTTTTCTTTTGCAAGTGAAAAACTGACTACCCACCATATCGGTGTTACCACAAGTAAACATGTGTGTTTACCATCCATGATCAACTTCCACTGCATTTTCCTGGACTTGGGAAAACCCTCAACACCATCTAACCTCTCAAGGTGCAGTGGGAGCAGAAGGGATTGCTGTGTCATGTGTGACTAAACTGGTTGGGGGTGTTTGTAATGTTCAGGAATTATGCAATAAGAGTAGATCAAGGATTTGAAACAAAACAAGGTTGGGAATAACTACACCATTATCATGCATTTCAGTTCTATTGAGATGGGAAGCAGATAAAACAATCAGTAACATCAATAAATTTTAGAGCAGGCAAGCAGTCATACAATGTGGGGTTTCAGCTAGAAATAATATGATGTAAAAAGGCCAAGGATTGACCGTGTCCCTTTAAGTATGAGTTGAGTAGCTGAACCCCAAAGCCTGTATGTTGCTGTGTGGGTTCTGAATTAATAGCTGCAATTCTTTAAGGAAAAAAAGCTAAAACTGTGACATAGATCACACCACTAATGTTATGGAAACAACAGTGATAAAGTTTTACTGTGTTTATAATACTGCTTCTAGGAAAAGTTTTATATTTAGACTCATACCTACACCAACCTTAGGTAAACAAATATATCAGTGGTGGGATCCACATTAGAGTTTAACACAATTTCACAAGAAGCTTTGCAGTCACTTAACTATGACCAGTGTGGCATCCTCTTGGTTTCAGGTTTGGTGATTTAAAGGAGTAGTACAGTCATAATTTTGGAAAAACACACATGTTGTGCAGTGTTTTGATTTGTGTTAATGTAGTCCTAGTGTGCCCTTCCTTTTCCTGCTATTGAGATTTTTTCTAAATTAGCCAGCTAGTTTTATTATAGTTTATGGCTCCTGGGGATCTCCATCTTTGCATGGCTTATTACTCTTCTTTTTCCTACATTGCCTTCTGTCCCATTTGTCAGTGATGTATCTGATGCCATAGCTTCAGCAAGTACTGGTTTAGAGTCAATTTTACAACTGTAAAGCACTGATTTTCAGTAAGTTTCCTTATCCAGTGAGCACTAAAGGCTACATTTATAGTTTAACAAATACTGTACTTGAGGTCCAATGGAATAGGTCAATCTAAATAAGACAACTAGAGTCTTTACTAATTATATCACTGATGATCTGGGGTGATTTGTGTGCTTTTTATGGTTTTGTGTAGTTTAATGAAATTCAAAGTTTTAAAAGCAAAACATTTACTCCTGCTTCTTTGACCACACACACATAGAAAACAAAAGTATTGAATTAGAGTTATTTAACAGAGGCCAACACATGAGACTCCTTTCTCTAGTATGTGCTGAATCAATGTGGTCCCAGATGCATCACGGTCACATGAGACTGGAGGCACTGTAGGAAAAGAACAGCAATAAACCACACTGAGATGGAGATCCCCAGGGGCCATAAAGCTACCATAGAACTAGCAGGATAATTTAGAAAAAGATTCTTATAGCAAACAGAGGATGGGCCCAGCAGGACTACACACACAAATCATAACACTCTGCACAACATGAGCAGAGTTTCCAAGGTGACACCGGGCTTGCATCAAGTCCTGCACCACAACACTTTGAATCTGGTAGTGTTCCAAATGATTTTGTGACAGTTACATCTGATTTTAGTAGATTGGACCCAGTTGTGACAATTTACCTGATTTATGGCAACTTGTGCCAAATGTTTGGTGCAAGCACCATAAAAGGTCACTGGATTGGATGAGCTAGACCATTAAATGTTTGTCTAACTTACAGCAATTGCTGCAGGGGTTGTAAAATCCTGTTACATTGCTGCAAGCCCAGTACATCATATCTTTTGGTGCATCGCCTGTGGCAGTCTGACTGCTTGGAAAGTATATCGGCCAATATTGTTTTGCAAATTTTTGACCTGCAGTACTCCTTTAATTCAGACTAAATAGTACACACAGCAAAAATATTCCCACACCCAAGTATGGGGCTGGTCCCAATTGCACTTCTTCTAAGTGTGCAAAAACATTTTTATTGCAGTATAGTAGATTGTATCAGACTCATTTTATTGACTTGCAAGCTGACACACTGACATTTTCTGTAACTTCATATCCTAGATCCCCTGCAGTGACATCAGACATAGACTGCAGCAGTGGGAGAAGTCAAAAGCCTGCAGTGCATGTGCATGTTGAAACTTTTATAAGCACTGATCAGATGTTTACCAGTCCTGCTGTTACCTTAGAGCTAAATACAGTCTTCTGTGACTGTACATAGCACAGGAGGAGGCGGGGCAAACAAACAAAGTTCAGAGCTTTTGCAAACTCAACTTACACTGCAGGCCATTGAATCTCTTACTACTGCAGCCCTCATCTGATGTCAGTAGCAAGGAGGATTCAAGTTTAGTGATTACAAAAATGTCAGCTTACTGAAATCAACAGGATAGCTGTTACAATCGACTATACTGCAGTAAGCAGTTTGTAAAACTTAGTGAGGCGAGAGGCATGGATGGACGGCTGAGGGCTATCAGCAGTTCAGGAAGTGCAGGGTTTCATAGGACACTGCAAACCAGAGAGTGTGTCACTCTTTGTATAGTAATAGAAAAGCTCAAATGTGCTGTATGTATGATTATCCCACTACAGCACATTTTGTTATCTGTTTGCATGTTTGTTATCTATAGAGTCTGTAAAACAGACTGCATGCAAAGACTATACAAGCTAAAACTCATTATTACAGCTACAGTACTTTGAGTGATCAATGAGTTATACATTAACTACATTTAAAACTATGCACTTACCTCTGGCTAGAAATGTTACATGCCCTGAGAGCTGAAACATACAGTATGTGTCAACCCTTTGTCACTGGAACGTGGGACATTGGCACTCAACATGAGGAAATTTGTGTGGTATTGACCATGATTATTTGTGACATATTAGACATTTGAGATAAAGGTTGGGGACATTGTGGAAGGTGTTTTATTTGTTTGACATGTAACTATGTGTTAGCACTATAAAGTATTATCCATTTCTGCTTTAAAATCTGAGCTGTATGGGCTGCACATTTTCATATGGGACAGAGCAGTGCTGATGGGTTAAAATGAGGGATATCCATGCTTACCATCATCAGCTGAGAGGCACAGTGTTTCAGAAAGTATGGGAAACAAAAACTCTACCACTATACTAAAGAAGCGCCTCTAAAATAACCACTTGAGTCTAGGTTGTGATCAGCCAGGTTCGTTGCATTCTGTATATTGCTTGCAAAATGTTTACATCTTCCTGTCCATGCCTAACCAAAACATTTTAGACCACTTATGGAGTTTTCATGAGGCATGTACCTGGGACCAAAGTGATATTGTCAGCTTGCTTCATGGTTTCAATGATAAGTTTCAAAGGGATCCATTTTGTCCCACTAGACAATTTGGTGTTTTTTTTTTGTTTGTTTGTTTTATGGTGAAGAAAGTACTTTAATAAAACTTGGTACCTAACAGTTGAAAATCATTTTACAACTAAACTTTAAAGGTAACAGTTATGAATGCTCTTTGTGGGCTTGGCATAAACCTGACATGGACAATGCTTTCATTTTCTCAGCAACACTTAAACAGAAGGGTTATGTTTTATGTAGCTTTGTTAAAAGCCAGCACTAGTGAGACTGCAGAGAAAAATAAAACATAACAGATTGTTTTAAATTCCTGATTAATCTGTATTTTCTCCAGATTTGAGTGCACTGGCCTTTATTTAATTAGTGTTCTAGATATAAATATTTGTCACAGTAGCTCAGCTGATGTAAGATATGTAACACTGACTGTACAGATGGCACAACACCGCGCTGGTCTCTGAGGAACAATTTGACCATTGCAGTAAAGAGCAATAAACAAAACAACAACATTGCAGCCCACTCCAGTTTATGTAGGCAGTCAACCTTTTATCACTGTAAAACCTTGAAATGAATGTATGAGTCTCTGCAGCTATAAACACCGTGTTGTTTACAGCTCAGAGTGATAAGTTCCAATACTAGCCCAGAAACCCTAGCAGTCTAAATGTCACCTCCTGACAAATGTGGAGTAACATAGTGTGGCTTGTTTTATGGAGAATATGTTTTATAAACCTCAGGGGCAGTTTATCACAAATTCATCCACTCTGCTGCAGATTGCTGTTTTAATAGTGGATCTTGGATTTCAGTCAGCACTTTGGCAACTTATCAGAAGAGGTGGAGGGAGAGAGGAAGGGGAACATGAAGTGTCACTGAAACAATTTGTCTGCTGTGCATCTCACAGAAGAATAATATAGCTGTTGCTTCAGTTTGGAAAGTCAACATTAACTACTCTGTCATAAACCAAAAATATGATTTTAATAAGAAATCATATTTTTACTTCACATCAAAAAATGTGGGGAGTTCCACTTAAATTGTAAGAATGCTTGGACATGGAAAACTGCCAGAAATCATATAGAAGTGCACTGAATAATTATATTTGAATCATCATATATAACAATCTTATCTTCAGTTGAAAAGTGAACCACCATTTCAAAGCTATTAGTGTTAAAGGTTTGCTCTGTCATGTGTCTGCTAACATGCAGGCATGAACAATTAACAAAACAGTTAAATGTTACTGATTTTTAAAATACTACTGTACTTCTGTAGCATAATATCTTTAGCCTAATGGCTAATATCCAACAGTAACCATTAGCCTATACAAGAGAATCACTGAAAGATTAAGGTGGAACATTTCCAAGGGATCAATCCAAGTTTTGTCTGCTGCTATTTTCAAAAGGAAATGCATCCAAACTATTAGATCATCTATGTGATGGTCTGTGTCCAAATGTTGCATCCAGAAGGAGAAATTGCAGCAAAAAATAATGCAAATCATATTTACATCAGTTTTCTTACCACCAGTCATAACAATGTGCCATAAATGGTGGCATCTTTTGAAAACAGCAGCAGAGCTACCCAGGTGAAATTGGGTGGACATAGATGCAATCTATGCATGCGTTTGGATGTACATTCCATCCTTTTGAATATCCTGCCCCAAATGTTCTTACTTTTCAGAAAATTAGGTCTCCACAGTGCCACCTTCAAGATCAACCAGAAAATGGAAGTGGGTGGCTGACTCAACTTTTCTAAGGTATGTCAATGGGATGGGGAGTAGAAGCCCTTGGGGTGCTGATCCCACTGTATGGCTCACTCGTGGGGTCACAACTGGAGTACTATGCCTGAGTAGGGCTACGTACAGGAAACAGGATGCCGTAGGTTGGAAGGGAACAGCAAAGGGTCACAAGATCTATAGAAGGACTGCAACATCTACAATATGAGAGCAGATTGGAAGCACTAAACATATACACCTTTAGCTATAGGATGTTGAGGGGTGACATGTGTCTGCTATACAGAGCTTTCATGGATCAAACATTATGGGATGGCTTGGCTTTAGAACTAAAAGTGCAACATCATAATACCAAAGCTCGATAATACAATTAAAAGCACTTTAGATGGAACTCACTAGAAAGGAAGAATTGGTACACCCAAAGAGTGGTGCCAATATAGTATTCACTACCACTGACAGTGGTAGGAAGTCAGAACATGACTGCATTTAAAACAAATTTAGATAATTATATAAAAAAAAATACAATTATATAGTATAATAAGTGGCAGGCAAAGTGGACGAATGTCTGAAAAGCCTCACATTATCTATGTTACCTATGTTAATTGACCCTAAGAGTGGGCCAGCTATAACAGGCCTCCAATTAATCATGAACCTCATGGCACCCTACATTGGCTGAGTTATGTCTTTCCTATGACAGTGTCATGGAGGCAATCTTTCCACCTTATATCCTGATGCTACATGCTAGCAGGCATTTTAGTATTTGAGTTTATAAAAATAGCACCTGACATTTCAAACCTTTACAAATATGATAAATCCTGTAATGATAATTCACATAATGATACTAATGGTTAAATTATTAATAATCAACAGCTTAGAACACAGAGTATGTCCCTATCTATTTAAAATCATAATGGAATCAAGGCCTGGAGTTCATCAGCAAGAAAGAAGGATGAGTGCAGAATACAACCATGTCTTATTTAGTCCTAAGTGAATGTATACAATATCAGCCTTTTTTCCCAAGTGTTTAACCAGGTGAGACACACTAAGCTGAAAGCTTGTTTACAGGTGTAAACTAAGAGCACAGGAAAGTTAAGTGACTTGCTAGGGTCACACAGTATGCAAGTGGGGGCTGTGGGATTCAAACCCTGGTCTCCAGATTTGCAGCTCAGAGCCTTAAACCATTATTGCCTTATTGGTGCTTCTTGGGTGGCAGAACATCTTGAAATGATATGCCAGACTTGCATATACTTATGCAGTCTGCACCGTGTTAGTACCTTTTGCCATATACTGTACTGTATGTGTTCAGTACTGCCGAGAGACACTCAGAGAAACCAAAACAAGTGTCTGGCTTGACTACTGGCCTCATTAGTGTACAACATGAAGAAGCCAATAGCTCTGGAAAAATCTTCATGTTTGTTTTGTCAATGTATCACATGTATTTTTGAATAAACCTATGGATCAGGTAGAAACCTGGAATTGAGTGCACTGAATATTTATAATACACGGTAGGATCACAATGAACCCAGAGCAGGGGTTATAGTTTGTAGCACAAACACACAAGCATGCGTACACACACACACACACACAAAAAAAATTCTGGGAGCCACATATACAGACTAAGTGATTGTCACAAAGTGGTCATAAGGACCATAGCAAGTGGTGCAATGCCTGCAGAGACCTCTGGGTGTAACTATTTGGCATGTTGATGGTTGCAAAGCCTGTCTATTAACTCATTTGCACTGTGGCATATTTGCAAGGCAAACCTTTCTCCATATCATTAGGAACAATATCGGTGTTTGGCAAATTGGGTGCTGGCACAACAAGGAGTCTGTCTGCAACCTGTTTTTATGCCACCACCCACTGTGTCTGTGAATGGCCAATACATTTTGTTTCACTGGTCGTGTGAATGATAGTAAACAGTAACTTGAAGTTTGAAAATTTTACCCATCAGTTCTATCTGATGATCCAGTGACAGTCACAATAGCAGCAGCATCATGGTGGCAGATAATGCAACTGTGCAGTTAAAGTAGAGTGATAGTGTGGTATACATGTGACAACAGGTAAGCAGAAAACCATCATACAGTAGGTAGAGTAAACCACTGCATGCAGGTCAACTATATTTTACTTTTCATTTTCATTTATTTGATTTATCAGGAAGGTGGACTGGATCAAGGACCCATTTCAGCCATGCCTGGGGAGGGTAATACAATTGAGTACAAGACAAAATATCTAATACACAACTCATGTTAGTAAAAACACATGACAGTATAAAATACTTTACAATTTTGTCTCAAACAGGTATGTACAATACATACAATACATAATCAATAATTGTTAATGTAATTACCTCCACCTCTGAGAAAATATAGCATTGCCATGGTTCTGTGGAGGATATGCTATTAAACAGAGCACTGAGTTTCATGACAGAAACCATCTAACTAAACTGAAAGTTAAGGCCCCTTCCATTTTCCACATAAGTTGAGAATTCAGGGATTATTGAAAAATAATTGTGGTTCCTCACTGTAAAACAAATGACTTTTCATCATAACTCATGTGCAGTAAGATTAATTGATTAACCAACTCTGAGCCTATTTTTGCTTTGCCAGATATTGCACATGATTTGCTTAACTCATTAGCAGCCTATAAAATATCTGTTTCCTTCATGGTATCCATTTATTGAGTAATCTTTACTTGTCTTCAAGCAGCCCAGGAAAATGAGATAACTATCATAAAATTATAACCCAAAGCTATAGCAGTAGTTTAAGATTTCCAATACAGCAGTCAGTGCTTGCTGTTTAATGGTCTGCTGTAGTGCAAAGGGCACAGTCTACAGAATACACACACACAATATGCTAATGTATTTGATATTTTCATTGCAATTGCATGCTAGTAAAATATATGTTGAGTGAACACATAATTTGATATGTCCATATATAATTTTTTTTTAACATCTTGATCAGGGAGTTGAAATTAAGCCTTACTGTCATTGTCATGACCAACTATTAATATCAGTATAGATAAAATATTGTCCACCAAACATAGGGATACACAGAAAATGGCATGCAGTAATGTTAAAAGTAGGATCACACTGAAATCAAAATGTTATGTCTCAGTTGGGCTATTCAAAGTAAATCGCTTTAGAATAAAATGTAAAACAATTTTAAATTGTTGAAATTTACATCTCTACTTAGAATATTTTTTATTTGCTGTTTTTCCAACATGAATGGTGACAGAAGGAATTCCTATTCAATTAAAAGCAATGTCATTCTTTCTACCACAAAGTAAGGCATAGAAAACTTTTTCTTTAATTAAGTATATTTTATTTTAACATATCACACACACAGAGAACATTAACAGAATATTGTACAAAGATCGAAAAAAAAACATTGTATAACAAACAACAACAATAAAAGCTAAAGAAATAGAAAGACCTACATATAACCCCCTCACCACAACCTGGAGCCAAACAATCAACAAAAGAACCACACAAACATTTCATGGACAAAGAAAATATATTACTATAGATGTCCTTCCGTTGTTCATCATTTCCACCATCTCCGAGTCCATGTGCTCCACCCCACCCCCATGCTACCACTCTCCCACTACTCCCAGCAAAATCATTATTTCAAATCATCAGAACCAAAGAAACTCCTGGCAACAGAACATTACTGTAAATGCGCAACAGTAAATGAAAATAAAATATTTCATAAAAATAAAGGAAATCAAAGCCAATTACTATGGTGGCTCCTGAGGACACACTCACTCAATAAAAGCTGTTGACATACACACAATTACGTAGGAGGCCGTAAGTCTTTCTAAAACTACAAAATATGATGTCACTAAAAAATTAACTAATACTGAATAAAATAGTCTATCTCAGCCATTGTTAGTGGTGGGGGTAGGGGCTGAAACATTTATGAAAATGGACTATTTTTACTATTTCAACCATTAAAACCTTTTTTTATAAATATATTGTAGACTTTTATAATTCTTTTTATTAAATATTTACTTAGGGGCCCATTTATAAGCATAATAAGACACTCCAAGGTGTAGGTTATGGCCTGATAAGAGCACTTCCCATGTGCTAAAAGCACTTAGCACAAATGCCTTGTGCCTCATAATGCACCTGGGGTGTGCTTTATCAGGCCGTAACTCCAAACCTCATCATGTCTTATTGCTGGCCTAGTTCACTTGATCATCCGTTCTTACTTGTCTACTGAATGTAATTATTTCTGGGTCTGTACTCAAAAATTGACTCATTGGGCCCAATTATCAAATGACAACATTTGGTGCAAGTTACCTGCACCCAATGGAATTGTCACAAGTGGCACTTGCACCAAATGTTGAGGTAGTCCTGATTTGTGGATGCAGGCTACATCAAAATTGGGATACCAAGGGATGAAGCAGCCCTGCGCCACCCTGCATCCAAAGTGCTGGTGTACCAGGTTGTAAGGGGCTTGCACCACAGTGGGATTGCAGCATCCCCTTATTTGGAATTTTGGAAGCCCTGCCATGGACACAAGTTGGGGATGAGGTTAGACCAACCATGAGCTGGTGTAACAGTCTTCAGCCACAGATCTGGGGTGAGCTGAGTTGAGGGGAGCCTGCAAGGATGTGGGACAGGGGAGGTGGTCCTGTGGGGTACCATAGTGGGCATGGTGGCTGTGGCAGGGAACACAGGTGGCATGGGGCAGATGTGCCCTCTACAGCTTACAGACCCACCAAAACAAGATACTCCTTGGTAGTCATGTACTGACTCTGTCCTGGACCCTCAGGTGCCACCAGCACAGGTGCCTGTCCAAGAGCTTGCACAGTCCCTGATGTGGTGTTAGGCAATGGCTGCAGGGTACTAGGTGCAGTCAGTGGACAGGGATGTACCCTGGACAATGTGACATTCCTGCTTCACAGCCCACCATGTGGATCCATGCTGATGCCCAGCTACACTGTTGGGGAATGTTTAAACTCCAGGACAGGTGCCAAGGCTGGTGGCACATAGGGGTCAAGGACAGAGTTAGTGCATGACTACCAAGGAGTACCCTGTCCTAGTCAGTCTGTCCAACTGTCCAGGGCACATCTATCAGGTGCCATCTGTGTCCCTGCTACAGCTGCTGTGCCACCACCACCTGCTAGGGCACCCCACAGGTTTGTCTGTCCTGTCCCATGACCTCTCAGCCTTCCTTCCCCACAACATCACAGTCTGGACCAGCATAGTACTGGGCAAGGGGCTTGACAGAACCCTCTATCAAAACCCTCAAGTGCACCAAATCTTTACTGCACAACTTCAGCTGTGGCAACTCTCAGGACTTTGGTGCATGGGCCCCTCTGTATTGAAATTTTTGTAGGGTCTCTGGCACCCAGAGTTTGCCACAGCTGGGGATTGGTGCATCATGTGCAAATCCAGTGGCTCATTGAAATTTGAGCCCTTTGTCTCAGCATCTCTACTCAGTTACCAAATTCAGCAAATAAATAAATATTGAACAACTTACTATTTCAGCCATATTCTATTTATCATTTGCATTAAAGTGATACACCCTCAGCCAAGTAGAACAGGCAAAGTACATGGGAGACTAAGGTTTGTGTCAGAGTCTGACTTCTTCACCCTGGGCCAGTGAAGACTATAGATGACTTTGAAGCCATGTTCTCAGCACCTAGGGAAGAGTGCAGGACCTCTTTGCAGCAAGACTGCTCCCTGTGAGGATCTGAAGATGGCATTGAGAATTGGGGTTGACAATGCAACATTCTGCATCCCCAGGTTGGCACTGGGCAGATTGCTGAAGTGGGGAGGGAGAGTCTATTTGTGGAAAAATATCTCCCAGTTGGTGAGACATGCCATATATCTGGTCCTACTGTATGTCACCATGCAAGGCATACTCATCCCAACTGACCCTGACTGCACTGTCGAACTTATGCAAACCCCAAGGTATACCACTAAATATGAGGGATCACCATAGATGGAGTACTTTCCATGTAAGTTGCAGTCAGGCAGACAGAGCTCAGTGTAGGTGATAAAAGAAGTGGTCTGTGTACATATGGGCAGACTAGCAGGCAGCTAAAATAACAGGAAGAGAACAAGAGAAAACAATTAGGTGGGACAAAAGAATACATTAAAAGGTAAAAGAAAATGATATGCAGAACTATGATATGCACTCTGTACAACTAGAACATTTTAGGCACTTGGTACCTATCAGGCAGCGTACCAGAGAGGATTGGAAAAAGAGCAGGATGTAGCCATAAAAATACAAAGGGAACAAATTTCAAAATTCAGAATTCCTGCATATATCTTCAAACACGCAAACATGTATTTGTCTGTTTATTTGTTTGCTTGTTTCTTTGTTAGTTAACCAGATGAGTGCACTGGTCCCAGCAGCCATTTTCAGGCATGACCCAGGCCATCAGGATGGCAAAAGTATTGAACAGTACAAGCACAAAATAGTGAATAACAAAGAGCACATATGAAAAAGAATTATTACCATGGAATTATATTGTCTAGGAACCTGACAGAAATTGTATATGACAACAATCAAGAAATACAGAAATACTAGAACAAATGTGTAAATATCTCACCAGAGTTTCAACAGTGACACTGGAAATAAATAACAGTAATGTACATATTTTGCAGAATAAAATAATATGCAGAAAGGTAGACCAGCAGGATGTGCATACCCAATTATGACATACACTGATTTACATATTACTGGGGACACTTGCTCTTGAGGTAACTGCCATGGCAGCCCTTATATGTGACTTAAAAGGGAGGATCCAGAAAAAAAGATGACTTGATACCTTGTATTGAACCAACATAGATTTTACAAAAAAAACAGATGTTTAAAATGGGAGGTTGAGTCAAGAGAGCAGAGGAAAATAGACACGCTTTTCACTGCCTGGGGCAAAATAAAGAAGGCCCTTTGACCCACGCTTGTAGCAGTTTGGGGACATTCCAGGATTAGATGTGAGGAGGACTGGAGACTCTGAGGGGAGTGATAGTGGTGCACTCAAGCCTTAGACCAAGCCTAAGCATTATGGGTATGTAAATCCTTGTGTATGGGTTGGCTGACTAGGTCTGCAGTAAATACAAAGTCACATATTATATAGGCTTTTATGTCTGTTTCAGCTAATGCTGTGAGCAACAAACTGCAGATTCATGTTTCATCCTATCAGGACTCTCAGTGTTGCACATTCACTAAGATTACTCATAATATAATTGATATAGCAAACCTTTAAATATAATCATTAATACAGTGATATAACTGTTAACAGTAGTTTATAATTGCATGTCATGTTCAGGAAAAATATTCCATTTATTCATAACCGATCCATGAAATCAGCTGTTACTGGAGTTACTGGCCACACTACGATAGTCTCACAGTCATTTCAGTGTAAGCCATAAGTAACTTGTGTGACCAGAGAGCAAACTTAAATAATCTGGGTGAGGGACCATTTTCCATAAAAGTTATCCCTTATAACTAAATCCTGTCTCACTGAGTTCAATAATTTTAGAGATAAAACTGCTGCTTATATGAAACATAACTTTACCATCAATCTGCAGCAATGAGCACATAGCACTGAGAAGACCAAAGCCTGATATCCTAATTAGGGAGCTGGGGTTTCCTCCTCCAGTAAGATACTTGTAATACTTGTACAAATAAGAGAATGCTAGATGATAATCGATTTAAGTAGGCTGGAAAATGGTTTCCGTTGCATTCTTTTCAGAACCTTTTGGCAACCTAATGTGTGATAACATCAAATTACATTGTAATCTTCTACTTGGGTTGATTGAGGTCACAGCATTTAACCCAGCAGCTGACTTCCTTGGTTTAATAAGTCCCCTGAGTAATGCACCTGCTCTTCAAACATGAACTTACCAATTATTGCCCAAGACATATTCTTCCCTTAATGCATGTACTTACAGTACTTCAGACTCATTCTGCAAGTACAGTACATACTAATCTTAGCAGTTTGAAGCATTTCTGCAACAATTTTTCTGCAATTCAGTTCAGGGTTTGAAGACAGTGCTTTTCCGACTAAGCACTGTCCTGTTTTTTTTTTTCCTTTTGTTTATAATGTACTTAGTACTCAAACATATTAGCAGTAAGGTAAATTGTTTCACATTAATGCTGCACACATGATAAGATCTGTCATTTCTTCAATGATGATGATGCTGCATGCAAGCAGTTATTTGAATGTGAACTGCAAATAAAATATGTTATAGTTATAATAATAAAAGTTTTCAGTTTAACACTTCATTATTTGTTTAATGGATATTGTTGTGTGAAAACTAATAAAATCTTAATTACAAAAAAATAATAATAAAAGTGAAAGCACTGCATTGTTGATGTTACGAATAGCTCATTAAAGTTTTCTCTCAGACAACACAGAAGCTTTGTTGTCTTGGACTTTCTTTAATTAAAGTGCTGCATGAACAGTCATGTTGCCATCAGCAATGCCTAAACTGTCGACTGATTTTTAAGGTCTTATTAGAACTGAATCTAAATAACTAGATATATTTCTTAAGCCAACAGTGAAATTAAAACTCATGGTTGACACGAGATATTGGACTTCATACTATCTTGCATAGATATGTTTGAATAGATAATTTGCACAAGGTATTTAAATAGAATTATGCTATGTATCTTTCAATAGAGGTCCCTCCTTTCATATAAGGGAGTGTTGGTCTATAAGTTACAGGGTTTTGATATTTCAATAAGGGATCTCTACTTTCATATAAGGAGTGTTCATCTATAGGTTACAGGGATTTTGATGTTTCAATTGAGGTCTCCTTACTTCTGTATAATAGAGTGTTGATCTATAGGTTACAGGGATTTTGGGAAGTATATATTGTTGAGTGTTTTCTTGAACTATGTGATTGAGAAGAAGCTCAGCTTATTTACTGTTACTCATTGTAAAAAAAAAAACTGGCACTTTTTTCCTAAATTGTAAATCAGTCCTCCCAACAAGGATTCAGTGCATCATTGCATCCTTTTTCATTTCTATGGAAGTAGAGCAAATTTTTTCAAATCAAAACGTCATGCTGTATTTCTTATTAAAGTTTAGCTGCTAAACTTTTACAAAGTACTGATGTGTCATCCTTGGCCTGCTATGTCTGTCTGCCAAAAAGCCAGTAGTCTCTTAAGCGATTACAAGCCAAACCAAACAGACTATATGTCACATCTCTGCAGGGGCTTGTTGGCAGCTTTGATCACCTTTTTTGATTATATCAGAATCGCCACACTCCAGTTTAGCTCTTCTCACTCTCTCCGGGGGCTCAGATGTCATCATTGTACACCTGATCTGATGAATCAGTTTTCCTTCTACTAAATCTCCTTCCTGGGAAGATGAAGAATCCACTGATTGATTTTGACCAAAGATTGGTTTTAAAAAGGTAAAAGAGACTTCTGACCTTTTGTATGATCGATTAAGGTTGTTATTTTAACTTTATTAGGTAATCAAGAAGAAATACATTAAGAAACAGCTTAGTTCATGAGCTGTCTTCCAAGCTTCTGGAAACTGTTTTACTCTGACAGCTAACCTAGATTCCATTTCTTCCTTTTCCTTGGAACCACAAGGGAAGTTGATTTTTAACATTGCACTTTGCCTAAAGGCTCTCAGTAAAATTTAATTCACTTACTACATTGATTTTCCATTATAATTTTTTAAGACTAATGATGTCTCGTAAGAATCTTTCAGTGTTTAGGAAAAAATAATGTGAATGATTTAGCAAAGGTGTATGGCAAGTATTAAAAATGTATTTCACTTTATAAGTTTCACTGATCTTTCTTTTGACTGGCATTATTTCAGGAAGTTGATGCAATGCCAGCTAACCCTCACTGCCTAGAAACTGTCCTGTTTCAGTATCTTTAAAAGCTAAATTAGTGGTCATTCTTTGCAGGAGAAAATCAGATTCAGAACTAATGGATCAGATTCAGAATGGTAAGCAAATCTGGAGCATTTATTGGTCGGACTGAAGTTAGGACTGAGCATTTACTTTAATGACCAGGACTATTACAATTATGAAATATGGCTCTTACTGTACCAAAGTGTACGGGACACACAGACTGTAGCATCTTTTGCAGGGCATCTCTTATTTATTCCAGTAAGGTTGTTGCCTCATTTTAACAAATTTATTATTCTGAAAGTTTTGGACAGAGCAACTTTGATAACTAGTATTTACATTATGTTCTGATTCCTGGTACTGGTAAAAACAGGTGTCTTAGCCTCCCAGCTTGTCATTGTCTTGCTTAATTATCTGAACTATTGATGTTCTTATTTCTTGTTTTATCCCCAGTATTACTGTATATACTATCCAACAAAATGAGACTCAACAAACATCTCTCAGTAACTTCAAGAACTGGTTTTGATGGAAGAACCATGACTGTACATACCATTCTGTCTCTTTTACCATTTAATGAATCTGTTGCTGAACATTACAGTATTAGAATGAGGACTGGTAGATACTATTAATGGTCACTGGATAAGGTCGATAATGTTACTGTTAGTTGGATTGAGCTTTTATATTATAACAAGCATAGAAACATAGACTTTGATGGCAAATAAGAACTGCTTGGCCCACCTAGTCTGCCCATTCCTACCTATTGGATAAGCTGCAGATTCCAGTTACCCAGCACCATAATTCCTCCTACCCCTCACTAAAATTGCCTTATGTCTGTCCCATGCATTCTTGAATTATCCCACTGTTTTGACCCCACAACCTCCTCAGGAAGGTGGTTCCATGCATCCACCACCCTCTCTGTGAAAAAAAGCTTCCCATGTTGCCCTGAGCTGTCCTCCCTCTATCTACAAATTGTGCCCCTTGTTCTTGTACATCTCTTTTCTTAAAGATGCTCCTGTCTTGACTTTGTTGATTCCCTTGAGGTACTTGAAAGTTTCTATCATGTCCCTGCTCTCCCTCCTCTCCTCATGGGTATGCATATTAAGCATTTTTAGTCTCTTTCAGATGGCTTCTGTTGCAGACCCTGCACCATTTTAGTTGCCCTCTTCTGGACTGCCTCCATCCTGTCTATGTCCCTGCAGAGATGGGGTATCCAGAACTGTATGCAGTACTCCAAATGGGGTCTCACCAACTGTATGTACAGAGGATAACAACTTCTTGTTTTCTACTAGTGATGCCTCTCCCTATACATCATAGTATCCCACCAGCCCTCCTTACTGCCTTCTCATATTGCTTAACCAGTTTAAGTTAATCTGATATGACTATCCTCAGGTCCCTTTCCATTTGTGTTGTTGTTAGTACCTCCCTCCATTGTGTACTCTTTCCCTGGGTTTTTGTTTCCCAGGTGCATTACTTTGCACTTTTTGCATTGAATCTAAGCGGCCATGTTTTGACCGTTCTCCAATATTGCCAAGTCCCTTCTTATCCTTTGCACCCTTCTTATGTATCAACCCTGTTGCAGATCTTTGTGTCACCTGCAAAGAGGCAAACTTTTCCTGCCAGCCCCCTGCAATGTCACCTATAAAGACATTAAAGAGGACCAGTCCAAAACTGAACCCTGTGGTACCCCACTAGTAGCCCCTTTCTTCAGTGTGTAGTCCATTTACTAATACCTCTGGGTCCTGTTGCCCAGCCAGCTTGTTACCCAGGTTACAGTACCACCCCAGGACCTACTCCCAGGCTGGCTAACTAGTGTATTAATCTTTTGTGTGGGACTGTGTCAAATGCCTTGCTAAAGTCTAGGTAGGCCATGTCCACAGCACCTCTCCTGTCTATTACTTTGGTTACCCAGTCAAAGAAATCTATTAGATTTGTCTGATATGACCTTCCTGCTGTGAATCCATGCTGCCTTGGGTTCTGTGCCCTGCTGGCCTCTAGGTACTCAATAATGTTTTTCTTTAGAAGTGATTCATAGAAACATAGAAGTTGACAGCAGACAAGGACTACAAAGTCCATCCAGTCTGCTCATTTCTTTCTACTTTATAAATGTGCCATAGGCCTTGCTCTGTCAATGGCCTATCTATTCATACTCATCTGTATTGCTCCCTTATGTCTATCCATGCCTGTTTGAAGCCCTGCACTGTATTAATATCCACCACTTCCTGAGGTAGGCCATTCCATGCATCCACCACCCTTTCTGTGAAAAAGAACTTCCTCACATTACCCCTAAGCAGCTCCTCTAATCTCATTCTGTGTCCTCTTGTCCTGCTATTTTCTTATATTGAAACATGTTAGACTCTTTTCACTTTGTTAATGCCTTTAAGGTGTTTGAATGTTTTGATCATATCACCTCTCTCTCTCTCCTTGCTCTAGGGCATACATATTGAGCCTGTTAATCTGTCCTCATATGTTTTCTGATGCAGTCCCTGCACCATTTTGTTGCCTTTCTCTGGACTGCCTCAATTTAGTTAATGCCCTTGTGAAGGTTTGGTCTCCATTACTGCACGCTGTACTCCAGATGGGGCCTAACCAGTGTATTGTACCTCACTCTTCCGACTTGTGATATCCCTACTAATTTCCCTAACACTGAGGTCATGCTAACAGGTCTGTAGTTTCCTGCCTCTGCCTTGCTCCCACATTTGTGAAAGAATCAATCTGCCCTCCTCCAGTCCTCTGGTACCACACCATGCTCCCATGATTTGTTAAAAGTGTAGCCAGTGGTATCACTAGTTCTCCCTTTAGTTTTTTCAGAATTCTTGGGTGAATTCCATCAGGCCCCATTGGTTTTTCCACTTTGAGTTTTAGGGTTCTTCTGACCTTTCTTTTGTGTTGGTCCATTAGTTTTAGTTCATTAATCAATGGATCTGATAATCACAATCCAAACAGAACAATAAGATATTTTCCTTCTTTCTTCTTTTCCACTTTTCTTCTATCCTGGCCCAACATCAGTGTATTCAGAGTGAACTCAAGGTACAGTATTTTAAGATGAAATGATCTGAACCAAGGATAGTAAATGGATTCATCAAATTTGGGTTAGTTACCTCAGGTGGTAGTATGTTAAAAATTCAGAAATGAAAATCAATCAGGTGCATAATTGAGATTTTCTTTTTTATCTTTGTGTTGTTGAAGTATTAGAAGTTTGTGTTATAGTAGGTGTCTTGCTTCCAGCATTGCCAGGGACACAACAATGATAAAAATGTTGTATGTCAGAGTGCAGTGGAAAAGCATATCTCACCATTTCAACAGGCTAATTCACCTATTCCTCCTCCCTCCTCCTCCTAGGCCTGTTCTGAGCTCCAACTGCCCTTTCATCTTCCTTCTCCATGCCTTGCACCAGCTGCCTGCTTATGTTCTAAGCACTTCTATATCCAAATGCCTTCAAATTACCTTCATAGTGGATGCAATGAATACTCTGATCAATACTGGCCTCTGAAGCTGTAGTACAAGTCCATTCCTTCTTTGTAACTTGGTTCTTGTAGTTAAGCAACTTTTCCATTATTTATTTTCACTTCTCAAATTTCTTTTGTTTTGCTTTATTTAAGTGTGTCTCCATCTTGCATTCTTCCATATTGCCTGCTCAGAAAATACCCTAATATAAGAAATGGCATGCTCTACATGTTAATCAGAGAGCAACTATACATTCCAGACTTTTCAAATGAATTGGAAACAGTGCTAATTTGGAAGGCAGATATTTATTTCCACTTTATCATCAGTACCACTAAGATCAAATAATCATATATATCTCTAAATTAGAATTGTTAAACAATGTCAAAATTAACAATTATAGACTAGTTTTGCTTGCGATGGACGAGTCTAATGAATCGGTTAAGCACATTTTATCCTGAATTTAGCATGTTAATCCCAATTATTGTCTGCTACATCCTTAGTCAGTCTTATGAAAAGTATACCACTCAGAAGTACTGTACTGTAGAGTCTATATCAAAATGTACATGTTCCTTTCATATTCTGTAGTAGAGTTTTACTATGTGTAAGGCTGATGAAGTTACACCATCTGATCAAAGTAAGGAACCTACAGATCCTATGCCCTGGCATTGGCACAAATAGTTGGTACCATTACTAAAGCTTTTTTCAGCTCATAATTCTCTGCTCTTTTAATGGAGTGCTGGTCCCACAAATATGGTCTTGCACAACTTGTCCTCTATGTGATTCAGCCATTTTTGGAGGAGACAAATAAAGGAAAACTGTTCCAACACTACATGTATGTAGATGCCCCAGTAATTTAAATGGCACTATAAACTGGTACATGTTTACACATCATATTTATTCTAGCCTACTTATGAAGTAGGATGTAGACATGATGGACCAAGAGTCCCTTCTGACCTCATATTACTATTTTAAGTTGCAATTTTAAAGGCCTCAATAAAACAGTATTTGGAACAAAGGAAACATCACATAGTACATGCCATGGGAAACAAAATACTGTCTCCTAGTGTACTCTAATAAAAAGAAAGACATTTGTATTTAAGTGATTTAAAACATGTACTGTATTATGGTCTATATTGCACCTGCACTGTATAATGGTGTTCTTAGATCTACAATTTATTTTCTTTAAAACACTAGACAACTGATAACTATAGAGTGGCAGGTAGTGCAGTGATTTCAGTAAATCATCACTTTTCCCATGCAGTTTGATGTGTTACTAAAGTTATGTTACGAGCAGCCTAATGAGAATGAATGACTTACAATCTTCTGGGAGTGACCCACTTAGTCATTCATAGCACCGAACAGGAGACAGCTCAGAGGTACAAGGCCATACACCCCTGTCACAATTATTCTGTCTAATGAGGTATCAGAAGCACTCCACTAGTTCAAAAGTCTAAGGGAAGGTAGCCCAGGGATAAAGTGTTTGGTATCTTCACAATGATGCCAAATCAGTTCTAAGATGTATAGAATCTATGACAGAGCATCAAGTTAAATGAAATATGCCATTCCTTGCTGAATCATTTGCACTTTAAAGAGGCGGAAGTGATACAAAATCCCCTGTAAATTGTAATGGAGAAACTTTTCCACAGCTATAGTACCTTATTTTTCACAACTACCTATGTGACAGTATGGTGCAATCACTGAAACATAAAAGTATCATATGAGTGTATGATTATATGGTGTGATTATCTCAGCTCAAATGATATGGATATACTGTTTCAGATAATAATGGCTTAATTTTTCAAAGGCATATTTGCATAGCACAAAAATGGCTGAAATCCAAAATCAACCTGCCTTGCAAAACATCTTTCTTGGGATATGCAAGCATTTTCTTTTACTTTAAAGCAAAGGAGGCGAAGACAATGTGGGTTTGTTTCTAAATTTCAGTTGCACCTAACAGCATTGGACTTTTTTCAGAGCAACGCTGTCCTTTAGTATTTCATATTTATTTGACTCGAACTTAATCACCTTGACATTAATTTAATCCATTATTTATTTTATAGGGACTTTGCTCCATTGCAGCCCACAGTGCAAGATCCTTCTACTTTCTCAGCTGGAGTCTGAGTGGAGTACATCAACTTAAGATTTTGAATATAGCTTCATATTTGCTGCAGGACATATCTCTCATGCTACGGTATAAGTGTGTCATCTTGTTCAGTTTAGAAGAGAAGACTGGAAAATGAAGTTTTGTGGTCTTGCCTTCCCAAACTTTGTGAGATGAGGTACTCATACCATAACAGATGTCTTGCATAGTACATATAAAGTTATTTAAATTGACTTGAGTAGGCTAGCATGATTTCTACATATTACATCAATTTAGAAAACTGCATGTAGTGCTAGTACTCCCCACCACCTCCACATCTGAAGTGGATTGCTCCACTTTAACACTTCCTGCAGAAGATGACAACTGTATGCAAGATAAGAGGGCCTGCAGTTCAGATCATGGTTGACTGGAGTTATGTAAGTGCTATATAATCTGTATTTTAAAGCATCTCTTTAACTCATTTAAATCCCATCATACAATTCCTTGATGTAATTGACTGATGTAAAGTTCACATATCACACTTTTCAAAATAGGCCTCCTGAATTTTATAAATGTAAGTGGCATGAACATTTTCCCAAATAAAACAGAAACAAGAGATAGCGTATGACTATGATAGTACATGCCTTTGGTTACAGTCAGACTACATTACTGCAACGCTCTTACATTGGTTTATCTGGAGGTCTGAAGCATCAACAGCATCTCGTCCAAAATGCTGCAGTCTGGCAGATTCCTAGGACACTTCAGTTGGAGAATATTACATTAATTCCACAGAATCTGTACGACATATTGACCCTGTAGGCTGATTGCTCATTTAGTGGTGCATCAGATTCAAAATGTCCTTGTATGGTTCAGCCCTGACTACCTGAACAACCTCTTGTCGTTATACACCCCATCCCCTTCTCCACTCTGCCAAGATGGGTTTGCTGTCTGACTCACATTAAATGTTGAAATTTTCTGGGGACAGAGTCTTTGGGGTACCTGCCCTGCTGGTTTAGAATACTTTGCCATCTTAGGTGCATGGTACCCCAGTGGTGGTGGTGGAAGTTCTCAAGAAAGTATGTTCTGCATGTTCCATCCATTTCATTTAGCCTAGGTAACCTGCTGTAATTATAATTTGATTGAACAGTCTGCTGTCTTAATTATTTTGCTAGTGTTTGAGTATTTAGTTGTTTTGTTGTAAGGTGTCCTGAGACACAGGAAAAGGCACCAGAAAAGAAAATTGCCTTGCCTTATCGACTGTGTTGGTCTTATAATGACAATGTTATTATAAAATGCTTGAATACTACTTAATTGTCTCCCCTACTTCTACTAGATTGTAGAGCATTTTGAATGCCCCATTTGTCCAACTATGAATGACTGTAATTGCATTCCTCCTGTCCTTTTCCTGGCTTGTAGTTCATTTTAGGATGCAGTGGTTATCCTTCCCTTCTATATAAATGACAGCTACCTTCTCTCCCTTTAGTTACTGTACTTGAGAGCACTATAGAGCAATATTGGGTCCAGCCTTCCTCAACCATGGAACCCCTATCTGTCCCATTCATTTATTACCCTTTCTCTGTTCTCTTATAGACTGATTTGTATAAAATAAATAGACTGAATCCCAACACTATGTCAGGAGCTGAAACCTTCTTTACAAGAATCCTCTCTCTGTCACTCACCCCAAATACCATTTATAATAAAATATGCTCCTCCTGACCCCCAAGTCATCCTTTGGGGCAATAGAAGTCATGAATCATGGCTAGTTAGTTAGTTGATCTGATTAATATAATAAAGTCTGCAAACCACTCCTCCATCCCTTGTCTTGCATGTTTCATATTATTACAGTTAGTAGACTGTATTCATTAATAGGACACACTGCAGGACAGGGGACAACTTAACTAATATGAATTCCTAGCTACTTTTCCCATCCTCAGTCATGGATTAGAGGTCAGAATAGTTTCCCAGCATCTAATAAATTACATTTGGTGCCCTGTTCAAGGGTTGGGGATGTTTTAAAGAGGATGTTTGGTAGTTGCACAGTGTCAGGTATATGTTAGTTTGTTCTATGAATCAGTATCTGAGATATTGGGAGAAAGGGGTGTGGAAAGTTCTGGGGCAGGCAAGGGTGGAAACAGAACTAGCTCTGGTCACCTGAGGAGGGAAAGGGTTCACTAAATATGCTTTTGCACACTTAGCCTTTAGCAACATGTGCATCCTAGAAAGGTTAGCTACTCAATTACAAACCTGTCTTGCAACCTTACAATAGACTGCAGAGCTAATACATGTTGAGTGCCGCCATATTGACAAGGCAACCAACAAATGAAAATCGAGCACTCATCCATGTTTGTAACAAACCTGATACAGAGACTGAAACACCAAAGCATTCCTTAGGACAAGGGATCATCAGTCAGCAGACCTTTAGAAAATAATAGGAACTGGCCTGCTACATTGACCAGCCCTAAAGAAGCAAAACCAAACATTTCCATGCCTTGTTTGACCAGTGCCACTGGCCCATGTCTTGCTTGACCAACAGCTGTCTCTCTGTCTCATATTTCAGACACTAACACTTGATCAGCAACTTTGACAATAACTAGTTCAATAGCAGTATAGTTCTACTCTCAGAATACAGAATTAATGCACTTCACCAACTCCCCAAAGCCTCAGAGATGACTGGACCATATTAGCTTCAGATAATTCTTAATTCTAAGAGTGTGTAGTCAGAAACCTTCTTACCTCCATCTTAATGTAATTATGTTGGCTAATGTTCTATCTTGTTTGACTATGCCCTGTTCAAACAGAATGACATTGATTGTTGCCCCCCTCCCGGACAGTAACTACCCTCACTGTCCATTCGGTTATCAGGAAAGAAGAGATGACACCCAAGAAGACAAGACACCCATCATCTTATATCAGCTACCAACTTTGCATCACAGTATTCTATTTTGGTGGGCAACAGTAGAATTTGATCTTGTATCCTCCATGATATATTGATGGAAATGAAGAACATTAGAAACAGTGCTGAATCAATAAGATTAGTTTTAGAAACACCACAAAATAATCATGAATATATAAGAAACAGCCAACACAGCAGAGTATCCCATAGGTTGAATCCCAATGCTAATTAAAGTGCACACCTTCAATGTGTGTTTCCATATGGTTCAAAACTTGCTCAGAGTCATAGGCATCTGTTTATATGAAGTAATCTAATTCACTGGCAATACACATTGTCTACAAAGTGAGAAGACATATGCTGATATTTTTAAATTACATTGCAACCTTATCATGACTTTCTTTGCACCACTCATTCTGATAACAAGCCTAGTCCTGACTGCAATAAATTATGCTTAAATCACCTTCGCTATAACAGGTGCCACATTTCACAGGTGTTAAAATAACTCAATATACCTCATTAGGCAACACTACTGCCTCCAGGCCAGAAGGATATGGGGTTCAAATCCCACTCTAAAACCTGGTATACATCAAATGCTGGCAGTGCCGTTCTTCACTGAGAAGTGGGGTATTGCAATTTAAGAGGTGCCACCCTTTAAATGAAATACAGACCATTTTAAAGAAAAGGAACTGACATGTTAACCCTCAACTAACAGATTTGTATACCCTAGCTGTTCATATCAGTTTATGTTTGTCTGAATGATTCACTTATAACCCTGTATGGTAATAATACTGGCCAAGCAGATTGCTTGCTATTGAAAATCTCTTTAATGCAACAAAACCAGTAAGCACTGATTCACTCCCTGCTACCAGTTATATCTAGAAAACCAGACACTTTTTTTGACTAAAAGCTGCTCTCTTGGGCTTCAACTACCTGTAAAATCTGGACTAAAATCAAAAGAATTCTTTTTGTTGTTTTATCTATTTATGGTCCCACACAACCCCAGCCCACCACTCCTTCAGGTCCACTAATTCCTTTATACCGCCAGTCTCACCCCCACTGCCTCTCTCCATCGGTAATGGCTCTATGCACCCTGCATTCGGGGACCAGCACTAACTATACCAGAAGGGCCCATCCCTGGAGGGGAACAGGAGAGTATATTATTTGCACGGTGCCCTGGGACAGACACGGGAAGGAGGAGGTGCACTCTGGGGACCTCAGTGTTGGGGAGGAGTGATCATCATCTAGTGGGATGAATAGCCCATTTCCCATTTTCTGTCTCCACCCACCAACATTGGTGCTACCACAGCATGCGTCTTGTGTGGGGATGCCCAGTAGTGAAAGTACACCACACTGCCTAGGATGCCACTTCAGCCCACCACCAGGAGCTGTTATAAAGTGGTTCAGCACCACCCACCTCCCTTGGAGGGAAGCATCAAAGGGATGCTCTGAACTCCTCCCTGCCAGCATCCACTCCTGACATTCCAGGCTCTGGTGAATACCCAGGTCATCAGCATGCGAGTGAAATGCCATCACTTGATGTCACAGATCCATCCTCCACAAGAATTCCATTTGCTACTTGAACAAATTCAATTGAAATCCAAAACTCCAAACTGTTCTTACTTTGTTTTCATAATCTTACTAGGCAGAAATGCTTTTTCTTAACTTATGCTTTATGCCCTCTTGCTGTCTTCCACACCTGAATCTTATTGGAATCCCCAGGTACACCTGACTCCTCTGCACCTCACATGGTAGCAAATGTCCCCTATAGAGTCATGGTTTGCCCCTCATTGGAGTCAGGGCTTGGTGAGTGCTCTACGAGGGATTTTCTGGTGTCATCAGGTGGTGTGCCACAGATCTAAATGGCCTGGATATATAGTTATCCTTTGCCTCTTGTGTTAGGACCATTTTTCTAGTTTTTTACACCCCATCATTCATCAGTGCTCCTGGGGTGCAGAGTCTAGATGTGCACAGAATCATGTTGACTGTATACCTGGTGGATCTCCTCCCTCACTTGCCTATTGCTGCATTGCCACCAATGGTCACCCATGTAGCAGCAGCAGGCAACACACTCTCCACAGAGGAGGATAGTGCCCTTTGGGATTCTCTGTCCTCCCCACTGGCTCCTTGATGACCCGGCTCTTTCCAAAACTGGATTGCTGACTTTAGGATTAGTGCCCTACTGCTGTGCTGCTGGACCAGCTATATATGCTTTTCAACATGTGAAAAACAATTGTAGCCACTCCCAGTAAACTAGGTGCTTCCTTGATCTCTGGAATGCTTTGTGCTGGCCTGCTAATTGCAAGACAGGATTCTATGTAACAATAATACCCGAAAAGGGTGGGTGGTATTGGGCTATACTGGACCATCCAGGGGCGTGATGAGGCCTGACACCACAGGCAGAGGGCATTATAGCCCTGGAAGGTCCAGTATAGTCCATACTGCCCACCCTGAAGGGTATGATTGTGCTTTAGAAATGGGTTATATGACATTTTGTAGAACTTTAAAAAGTAAACAAAAACTACAACAAAATAAGTAAAATCTATTGTAAAACAGTTTTCTTGCAAAAGTAGACCCTTTATTGGCATATTTGCCAGTAGAGGATTTGTTTAACACTTGACAGCCTATTTATTTATTGATTTTTACTGGTATCTTTACCCACCCCCATAGCAGGAAGTACTCAGCATTGTCAAAAACAGGAATGTAGAGTGTTTTAGTTATTGGCACTTTGATTTGGTTCAGTTTCATTTTTTAACACAAACAGAAGGGCACCATCAGGCAGAATGGCAATGATGGGAGAACAGGAAGTAAACAAGAGAGAAAACTCAGCAGTGACCTTACGCGATTTTTTTCTTCTTGTGATGCCCAAGTCCCTTAAGTATATTTGTGCACCTGCTATGTTTGCAGGATACTGAGTGGTACAGTACGTGAGTTTGGTGGATGCATGTAGACTACTGTACTGATTTTGTTTCGCAATAGCCGAGCACGTGGAAACTAGTTTTATGTCTTTGTATACCGCAGCCAAGATGCACTGTCAGTTTGACTGAGATAAGTCAGTAGAGGCTTTGGAGATGAGATGGGGATGAGTTGGTGAGCTGACACCAAGTGTGATGCACTATGTGGCAGTGCTATGCTAAGGGTTTTACAAATAAAACTTAAACTGTAAATGCACTGCCAGGTTGTGGCAGCAGAGAAGTGGACTGGTAGGTGGAGGTTGGGGACCAATGAGCAACTGAAGTGGCAGTGGATTGACAGTGATATGTGATGGCACTATATTCAAAAGAGGTTTTGTTGTATTTTTTAAATCCAAAGGGGCAGCGTAAATGGATGTGGGTGGTATAGCAACGGCCAAATGGGGAAGCGCGGAGTGTGAGTACTGCACAAAGGTGACCTATAAAAGAGCAGTTTGATGTTGTTGTTAAAAAAATACTTGCTAATGTAAGCCTGGTCAGCCTATCAGTGCCATAAACTGTTTTGTGCCATTTTGAGTCGTGGGGTGGTGGTGTCTCTGCTTTAAGCAAGAAAGAAAACATGGCGTATTTGAATTTTTCAACATTCTACAGCACAGTACTACTGGAACAATATGAGGCAACAGAGACTGGGACTCATTATTTCCCAGTCTCTGTTGTCTCATACCCGACCACCTAGTTGGCTCACTTGGCCAATCACAATTCAAATTCACACTTGCCCATTTTCTAATAAGTGAATTACAGCCAACAATTAAACCAGGAACCTACATTCTGAAAACAGCTTCACCTTAGAACCATTTTCTTTATATACATGGCAGAGACAGAACAGAAGCTTCAACCTTTTACTAATGATCTTCTTACAAGTTTAGAAATAACCCTTTCATTGTCTCTACAATTATCTTCTTCCTTGTTTTCATGTTGCCTGTGTAAATGTGGAACAATAGTCATGCATCAGCCAATGATAAGGAGATCAGTGCACTGATATAACAGCTTTGTTTTTTGGTACATATAGCACTTTATAGTTTTATTTTATTACACAGCATAACCAAGCTGAGGAAAAAATATGTTTTCCCATTTTTAAAGTTGGGTATGTCAAAGGAACAAGAGGTTAAATGACAATCATGGCATCACACAATGAATATGTGGCTGTGAAAAAATTTGAACCAAGATCTCCTAGTTCCAAAGACTCTGTTGTAGCCATTAGGCCACATTGTCTTTACTCAAAATGTAAGAATTCTTCACAGGATTAAAATCCGGGACTTCCACTTGAGCTACGACAAATGATCTGCCATGGGACTGAATGTTAATGTTTTGAAGGCATCACTCCAATTAACGTTTGTTCAAATTAGAAATAGCTTGCATTTGCTGCATTTACCTGAGAAAGGTTTACTTTACTATTCCAGATCTCTTAGTCTTTCATGACCTTTACAAAATAAAACAAAAGTCATCTTAATCCATCTCACAGGAGTTGAAGGCACTGGCAGTGTACTGTGCAGTTTACTCAGCTGTACTGTAGCCATGTCTTCACTTTGTTCATTAAAAGTGATTGCCTAGAAAGCAATCCTGAGCCATGTGTTATTTCTAAAGAGGTTCTTTAAATACTGTGCTCTTCTTAACCAGTAGCAAAAGCTCAAGCACTGCATTGCTGTGTCCAGAATTTTTGGCAAACAAAATGCATCATTTTATACAGTACATGCTACAAGGAAGGATCTTACATTATTTACACAGGGCTAATGTTAATAATTTGTTCAGCTTGTGGCAAACTCTGTAGTGTTCCCAAGGAGTAACCCGATTATGTCATAGAGAATGTTAGGGGACCTAATTAGAGTACATTGTAGATAAAAGAAAAGCAAAGATCCCATGGCTTTATTGTTTGCTGAGAATGGTTGCTAAAAGTAGAACATGTAAGTAGTATCATCAACATAAGGGGCAGTAGTCTTGTTTTAGCTGCTCCACTGGTTACAGGACAGTGCTGAGGTAAGAAAAGCTGCATGAAGCTTTTATGCCCTCCAAATGAAAAAAATAATGTTTTCGTTGAGCAAAACTTGGAAGATATTTTTCTGCAAGACAGGGCAGAACCTTTACTTTTCCCACCTGTATCAGTTGCTAGACTAACATGAGAAAATGAAAGCTACAGGTCTTTCAGAGACAGAGAAAATGGAATGAATCTGAATCATAGACAATAGCACTGCACATTTTCCTAGTGGTATTAAATCATATTACCGTTCAGTTTATTTTATTCTCTTTTTCCTCCTTAATTAATCCCATGGGGTATTCACAGTCCATGGCAAAATATAAGCTACTGCATCAATGAGGCTGGAAACAGAAACCTGGCTGACTATGCATGATCAAGATGTGTAGTACTACATTTGTCCATGGGGCTGATATTATTACAATATTTCTGACAAGCTGTTATTCACAAAATAAAAATGGATATGTTTAACTCATTATTTGCTCTTTGTAAATTTGATCAGGCATTCATATGCAAAGATATTTGGCACATTCAAGAGTTCATTATCTTATTTTAGTTCTCTTTAAATAACAAAATCAATACGTATTTCAAATAATGTTGATTTGGTTAAATTGTCACACCTATATCTGATGGAGAGTGAACTGCAGCTGCTCCTGTGCCAGTGGTTTCAAGGTATACCACTGATAACTAAGTAATTTTAATAAAAACAAAGTTTTGTAAGGATGGTATAGGCAGTTAATGCAGAAACAAGTAGTGCTTGGGCATTCACTTTATAAGGGATAGTGATACAGATATTACTTGCTCAGGAGATAACATTTTGCAATTATGGTGAATGGATTCCTTCTTTCCTTTAAGGTTTCTTTTCAAGCAAAATGAAAACAATTTTTGATGAGGACCAATAGCATTGGGTGTCCACAAATATACTGTGCTCACAATAGTAGATTTGTTTTTGTGGTACAACAATCTTTAGAAGACTGAGGAAACAATTTTAAAGAAACTGGAAATAGGTTATGCTTGCAACAAAATATTTAGTTACTGTATGTACATTAGCAAGAGTTTTGTTAAAGGTCTTAACACTTCTGTTTAAAGACCAGTTTGATTCTAGTCTTGCACAGTATTTATGTGCTGATTTGCATATACAGCCCATGATGTTTTGCATTATGGTGGTATGTGTGAGGTTGTCTTTCTTTGAAACTTGGCTTCCGGCCAATGCCCTTTGGGGTAACTTTGCATCAGTGCTTGCACACTGGGGTTCTTTGCTTTTTAGCTTGTTGTTCTGTTTTATTGGGCTCACCACAACCCAACCCAGATAGACCAATTTAGGGTAGCTGATTCATTCCACTGGGGTGTCATACAGATGAGGCACACTGATGAGTCCTGGTGGGATGAAACAAATGTCTGTGTCTTCTGTTGGCATCCTTTGCAGACTGTGTGAGAGGTATTTTGGCACCATGCAATTCTGCTTAAAGTTGAACCTGCATAATATTTTGTGGTGATTTGCATTATCGTGGTATGTGTGATTTTTATTTATTTGAAACTTGGCTTCCTGTCCAATGCCCTTTAGGGTAACCTTTGTTCTTTGTCTTTAGCTTGTTTTATTGGGCTCATCAAAACTCACCCAGATAGATCAGCTTAGGGTAGCTGGTTCATTCTACTGGGGTGTCATACAGACGAGGTACACTGACGAGTCCTGGTAGGATGAAACATTTGTCTGTCTTCTGTTGGCACCCTTGCAGACTATGTGAGAGGCCTTTTGGCACCATGCATTTCTTGCTTAAAGTTGAACCAGCATAATATTTTGTGGTGATTTGCATTATGGTGGTATGTGTGATTTTGCATTTCTTTGAAACTTGGCTTCCTGGCCAATGCCCTTTGGGGTAACCTTTGCCTCAGTGATTGTGCACTGGGGTTCTTTGTCTTTAGCTTGTTTTTTTTGTTTTTATTGGGCTCACCACAACCCAACCCAACCCATATAGACCAACTTAGGGTAGCTAGTTCATTCAACTGGGGTGTCATACAGATGAGGCACACTGATGAATCCTGGTAGACAAAACATGTGTTGGTGTCTTCTGTTGCCACCCTTGCAGACTGTGTGAGAGGCCTTTCGGCACCATGCAATTCTGCTTAATGTTGAACCAGCATAATATTTTATGGTGATTTGAATATGCAGCCCATGATGCTTTGCATTAAGGTGGCATGTGTGATTTTGTATTTATTTGAAATTTGGCTTCCACGGACAATGCCTCAGTGCTTGTGCACTGAGGTTCTTTATCTTTAGTTTTCATACAATGCTATTTTTTCCATTTTCCAAGCTTAGCAAGTTGCAGTTTTCTGCCATGTCCCATCCTGAGATCTTTGGTTGAATTAGAGCTGCTTCAAGGATCTGCAAATTATTTGTGTTGCTGAAACCGTAATATGGCTATAGAAATTATATGCTTATGTAGTTGTCCATTACAAAGGAAGGAAGGAAGAAAGAAAGAAAGAAAGAAAGAAAAAAAAAAAGAAAGAAAGTTGCAAGAATGAGTTGTGCAGTAGTAGTGATACTAGTCACAATGCCAGTGATCCAGGTTTGGGAGTCAACATGGGACAGCAAAGGCTGACTGGGAAAGGAGGAGGAGCAATACAGGAACATATTTTCTTCTTGGGTGTGGGAGGGATGTATGCCTTTCGATAAGCCATTCCATATTGAAGGCCAGAGGTAAAACTCAGTTGGGCTTACCAGAAGGAGAAGGAGGCCATCAGATGCTGGCATACTTGTGTTGGTGCATGTACCAGTGGTCCACTGCAGGAAGGAGTTCCATGGGAGGAAAACAGAGGAGAAAATCTTCATGTCTACCACAGATTATTCCAGGCCCATGCACTACCAACATGGCACCACAGCCACCATGCAATGGTCCTGGGGAAGCAAAGGTTAAGACATACATTTATGAGCACATAAATGACAGGTTTTGGAGAGCTGTCAGGAGGGGAAGGCAGACCAGCGGAATGTTCAGAACAGCTCAATTGAAAAAGAAAAGGAAGGAAGGCAGAAGAGAGAAAGAGAAAGAAAGAAAGAAAGAAAGAAAGAAAGAAAGAAAGAAAGAAAGAAAGAAAGAAAGAAAGAAAGAAAGAAAGAAAGAAAGGAAGGAAGGAAGGAAGGAAGGAAGGAAGGAAGGAAGGAAGACATGTGTATATAGAAGAATCCAGACATTGAACTGGATGACTGCTTTACTGAAGAGTCCAATTATAAGTGACCCACAATAGTTGATGTGCATATCTGTATTAAATGTTCTCTTAGAAATTTATAGGTTACCTGTTTAAAAGATTTTCTTATTTTTGATTGACTAATTCCATAGGATTAATACAGATTAGAGGTGTCTAAATATGCAATACACTTGGCCATTGCGTCAGGCCAAATTATTTTCAGTTGATGAGAATTTGGTTGTCTCTGTACTAACTGCAGAGTAATGCCTTTTATGCAAATGACTTTACTAATCTATTTGCATGATGCCTTAAATATTTTAAAGCATTGCTGCATTTCTAGATCATGCAATGATATTATCAAATGTATTTACCCAGAACAAGAAGCCCGCTTTTCCATTTATTTTATTATTTATTTGCTACAGAAGTTGAGCTAGGCAAGAACCAGTCCTAACAGTTTCATTTCCTCTATAAAAAGTCATACGCTTACAATTTTTTAACTGGAACTTGGATAATAAGTTAAGAGATTCAATAGCCAATAAATCTATGCTTTATATGATGACAAAGCATTACAAACCTATTGATTGCTGAAATCTAAGTGTTTGAAAATGCAAAGGGCACTATTGAGTTATTATTTATAAAAACAGGAAAAATCAAGAATATTGACCCAATGGAACTTTTAGAATAGTAACAATGATGTTAAAACAAGGTCCATATATTTTCATTTTCACTATGAAATTCTATGCCTTAAGTTTACAGGAATGGACATCATGCTTTCTCATCAGCATCAATGTCAAGATGGCATCTTCTCTTTAACTTCACTTATTGGTTAAAAGGAAATAAACATCAGTACTGGTTTTGTCAGATGTTATTTTGACGACTAGGTGATGCAGAGAGTGTCTTTCTCATTGTAACTACTGTCTTTTCTTTTTTTTTAAATCAACAATGACAGGAAAAACACAAAAGGCTTCTTGCTTCAGGATGTTTTAAAGAAGATGGAAGCGCAGTGAGTAAAGATTCCACTGTTGTACGGTCAACCATCCTTTTTTAAAACAAACCAATTTAGACAGTAAAACGAGGTTTCTGGCAATCATCAGTTGACTTAAAAGTACAAAACAAGCATCCTAGCTAAAAATCCTGAATGGCTATAGATTTTATTCAAAGAATATGCTGGTAGAATCCATTAATGATGTCATGCACAGGCCTGGGCATGATCTCATACCTTTCACTGGTTTATCAATTTTATTTTCTCTGGTCTTACATATAATGATGCCACTGCATTAGGATAATCCAGTGTAGTGAATGTGCCAAATACTGGCACATTTGCCTTCGATTGGCCAGTCAAACTTTTAATCCACTTGAGATCACTTTAACCTTTTGTCAAATGATAAAAAAATCCATCCCTTCTGTTGTGGCCAGGCCTAGTTGTACGACCACACCTTTCTCACCCAAGTCAATTTCTACTTTGTTCCGCATTGCAATGTCTGGTTCTTGGCATTTCACCAGATGCTGACTAAGCACTTTTAAAAACTAACTGCGGTAACCTAGGAAGGTGGGTGAGGATGGAATTGACTGGAGTGGCTGAGAGGTGGAAGGAGGTACCACATTTCCTTTTAATAGCATGCTTCAGCCCATACCAAGGATCTGAATTGCCTTCGCTAAAGAGTCAAAAGTTTTACCAAAGCAATGGGGGACTGAAGCTGAACCAAAGTTGTCAGTTTTCACATTCACTCACCATTACCACTTCATTTGCTATTTGTATAGTGCAATATGAATGACATATCTCATCTACAGTTCAGCTACACCCAGTGATCAGACTTGCTTCTTCAATGGTAATTAGGACACTTTACACCTTGTGATCAACATAATATGCAACACTGCCCCTGTTTCACTAATGCAGGGCCAGCCATTGTAATCAGCAGCAAAATAAATATATCACAAAGAACAATCAAATTAAAACCCATTACAAAACCACAAATAACACTGACATAGATCTAGAACAACTAAATGTGTGATTTTCTCTCTGCCTTCTTAAACTGAAATGGCAATTTGGACTGCTGTTGCAGTCTGCAGACTTGTAACAAGAGCCTAGGATCCATATTAAGGCTGCACTTGTACCTTCAGCAGAACTCCTGTCAAGCTGACCTCATTTAGAAGCTGGATGAAATATCTCATTTCAGCACTAGATCAGTCAGCATACAAGGCTTTAAATGTTTAGAACCTCCTAGGAAGGTTATAGTTAACACATTTTATATTTTGCTGAAACAGCTAGGAGTAGCACAAAACATTTCTGAAGTGTTTTTTTGTATGTTTTATAAGCTTTGGGCATTTGAATGAGAGGTTATAAAATGAAGAACTTTCTGGATTATTTTACAAATTTATGACATTGTGTGACTCCAGTCTAAATGGAAAGTAAAGCTTAGTTCCAAGTCTAATGTTAATCCTTGGTTTGTTTAAACTCACAGAGAAGACTGCCAATGAAATCCCAAGGCCAAACTAAATAAACCTTATCATGACAGAGACTTTAAGCTTGTATGTATTTATTAAAAAAGTGCAAGAAAGTATGATGTCTACAGTAACTTGTTTGCCTTGAAAGTTGAAACACATAAGAAAAACAGATTTATGCAAAAGTGATTGTAAGCACAAGTGGCTTTGCCTTATTAGCAAGAACTCCTACAGAAAGTATATAAAAGGGCAGAATTAGTCAGTATTTCCCAAAAGATTACTAATGTTTTCACCAGACCATTACTTGATCTGAATAATAAGAACAACTGTGTAATAAAAATCCAGTTACTGCTGATGCTAGCAACTTTTTTTTTATCGTTTTGGCTTTTACTAGCTTTACTAAATGGAAAGAAAGTGAAATATAAACCTGTTTGTCTGCTCCAGACGTGAACCTTTGTAAAGGAGTCTCTGACTCAAAGGTTGTAATTCTGAAACTTTAATAAATAAATAAAATATAAAACTCCTCTGGTGTTTCAACACTCCATAGCAAAAGCAAGAACCCTGTCTTGATTAAATAAGATTCATGTGAGCTTCACTACAATGGCTTTAACCCAGGCATTCCCTATAGGAATGATGTGTAATTATAACAAGTATTTAATATGTGTCAAGACTGTTTCTAGAAAGATAGCACTTACCATCTCAGACTATATAGACTATGTTACACTCCCAGCTCATGTATAAGCATGCTAAGAAATTCTTTTGAGATGGTTAGTCAGAAGAAGATGAATAACAAAACTTTGTTTTTTACAACTGTTACACATCCTTTCCGTTCAATATGTGTGCAATATCTGTGCAATGTGATTTCCTAGTATGCCATGTTCAAATAGTTATCAAATAAAAGGTCTCGTTTTCACATCATAACAGAAATTGCTTTGAGAATGCACAGCAGGAAATAAAAGAAATCCTAAACATCAAATTGTATCAGAACTAATAAGCTATAATCTTCCCTTGTATGTAATATTATAAGGGATCTACACTATCTCTCATATACACAGTGGCAATGCCCATATTGTATCCATGTTAGAGCTCAGATGTTATAAAGTTGTTCAATACCACTTAAACTCATAGTGCATGTCTTGCCCCAGCACTGTAGCATATGAAAGAATGATTATTTATTTATTTTTTTTAATTCTTCATACCACATCTATGAATTATTACTGCAAGGGCCTCTAAAGGAAAAGTTCTGTTTTCCTTGTAATTGGTGTATCTGATAAACATTTATACTTCTGGTTTAGAAAATCTCATGTGCAGTATGTACACCTGTTCATTGTGAAACCTGTAAAACTGAAAACAATCAACTTTCAACTAAAGCTGCATTATCACAACCGAACTAGCAAAATAAATATTCAGATGATACTGTTTTATAAATCTGCATACTTTATAGCCAGTTTAATTAATCATGTGCAACTCCTAAAATCAACCTGGACCCATTTAAACATGTAGTAGTCATTATACAGTACTTGCATCTTAAATGTCAAAATACCGAAAGGGATATATATACTAGTTAAACATTGTACAACTGTTCCATTATTTATGTTCAGTTGCTTGTTACTGTTGTTTGTAGAAAAAGGAAAGCTCCTTACTACATGTGTCTTTGTGGTGTATAACATCTGTACATACTGTGCCATCTAACTACAGTAGGTAACAGTAATTAGAATTTTAGTCAAATTATATTCAGTGACAGCAAAAATTAAGAAGTTTTATGTGCTCCTTAGGGTGCTTCTGACTCTGGACACATTTTGTGAAAGAGTGGTGGAAACATTTTCTTATATCATAGTTTAACATTTGCCGTAAAATATATTAGACACTAAGATATTGCATCAACCAGAGTACATTTTATGGTTTGCTTCTATAACACCTAACCAACTAGCCATCAAGGACCCCAAATCTGAACTTTGATCTTTCTTGCCAAATAAATACCTGCCCTTATTTCCTAACCATCTATTTCAGAACTGAAATCGCTATCCACATGCTGCACAAAAGTTTGTGCTGTTAAACACCATCAGTAAACTAGAATATACAGCTGAATATATTACATAGTGAATACCCTACTGTATTTATGGTTCCAAGAACTACAGTTGCATGTGAAATCACTCACAGTACTACTTCTACCACTATGACCCTTTTAACCATCAGTCTTAACATTATGTTTTGTTTTTCAATTAAAAGCAATTTGCTACACTATCTAAAATAGTTTGAATAGCAAATATACAACGTAACACAAAATCATTGAAAATATATGCACCATAAAGGAGAAGTCATGTAGGTGCTAGACAGCATGTCAGATACCCTAATTTAATTGAAATAAAACTGCTAGACATATTGCAAACCAAATGACAATGTTATACTATTATGTACCATACAGCTGCCATTGCCTGAACAGAGTGGTTTATAGATACATATGTCACCAACTCTTCAAAACTGACTTAAGTTTCTACTGTACCTGTCTTCTTCTGTCATAAGCATGCATTTAATCTGGCACAATGAAGACTGTAAACACAGTTTTGCAACATTAGCTATCCCTTAGCTTCCAGATAAAAGTGTATACATTATGTCACTCTTCTGGTTATTTATTGTCAACTGGATAATTACTGAACTTTCCTGCTGATGCACAGTACATCTGGTCCTTGTGTATTAACAGCTGAAGAAATTAACATTATTACTTACTAATGCAGACAGTCCAGACCTCTTTGAAACCCAGAGGAGTCTTCTATTTTCTCCTACCAGTCAAAGAAAGCTACGTTTCCTATTCCACACAGGCCCACTATCAACTGTAAGAGAAAACACAGCACATGCACATCAGCCCCCTAATCTTCTCAGGTGCACAACTGAATTATTGTTTAAGCAATATCAGTAATGCTGATTCTGCAGTAGATGGGAAAGCAGTCTGTACCTGCACTCTCCCTGCTGCAGCTGGAAGCTGGAGAGAGTAGCAGTAGAAAGAGATATACAAAAGTAGAGGCTCCTTCGGAGAAGCAGAGAGAAAAGAGACAGTCAGTAGTGCTGTCAAAGTATAGCACTCAGTGCTGCTGGCTATGTGAGGAGAGGAGGGGAGAGAGAGGAGGGCGGTAGACACGCACACACACACACACACACACCAACCACAAAGCACACCTGCATTTCTTAACCCTTTGCTGCCAAGGGTATCTTGCACTTCTGTGCCAGGCAATTTCTGCAATTTTTGTACCATATTATTTAAAATTAAAATATCCATATTTTCCCTCAAAGGAAAAGTAGGGAAACCATGATTTTTATTTTATTGGCAGACTCTAATCTTCTTATAGGTAATAATGTTTTGTCAATATCTAGTCATGTGACTGTGAAACACTGTCTGAAATGTAAATAAATTGCTATTTCTTCTTCTCACAAATGTTTCAGAAAAGACCCCAGGATACCTATTATTTAACTGAAAATCATGGGTAGCTATATGTTGCTGAACTTCTGTATGTCTGTGCTATGTACACAATAAGATCTTTTGTTTGGCAGAAACATGTTACTGCAGTGGTAATCTAGTTCAGTCTAACAAATGAAAGATGAAAAAATAGCAATGTATGTCTATGATTTCCTCATATGTTTTCTGTTTGAAAACCAGGTTATATATAACAACTATGTATTTTAAATTCTCCCACCATAAGGCTAACTAATTAAGCAAACGTTTGTACATTATTCCCACTGCCATAGATCTGCAAGGTGTATATTGTGTTTTATTTATTTCATAGTTTTTATTTTAGATGCAAACAGCTCCCAGCTCCTGGGGAAGTGCTGCATCAGGCTGCCAAATATCTTGAACATGAGTCTGGCCCAGGTAGGAAGCTGTCTCTACCGAGCACCTCAGGGAGGAAGAGGAAGCAACCATGTGAGTTTAGGCCTTCCAACCTCCTGGAAGCCCTTCAACTGGTTGTCAGCTGTTTAAGACCCAGGTCTGGCCTGGGAAGGAAGACATCTTTACTCAACACCATAGGGTGGTAGTACTCTATTTAATTTTTAACAAAAGAGGAAAATGGCAATGTGCACTTTTGATGTCTTGTAGTTTTTTCTATGTGAAAATCAGGTTATGTATACAAACTACATGTTTTAAAATTTCCTGCCATAAGGCTAACTAACTTCACAGAGTTTGTAAATTATTCTCACTAACATAGATTTGCAAGGTGTATATTGTGTTGTGTTAAGTTCACAATATTTAATCTGGATGTAAACAGCTCGCAGCTCATGGGAAGCCCAGCAGCAGGCTGTCAACCATCTCAATCCTGGGTACAGTCCAGGAGGAAGCTGTCCCTACCCAGTACCTCGAGGAGCAAGAGGAAGCAACCCTGCATGTTTGGGCCTCCTAGCCACTGGGAAGTCCTGCAACTGGCTCTCAACTGTCTCAAATCTGGGTCCAGATCAGGGAGGATGCCATCTTTACTCAGCCCCTTTGGGCAGTGCAGGAAGCAGCTCTGCAAGTTTGGGCCCCTAGTCCTTGGGGAAGCCCTGCAGCTGGCTGTCATCTGTCTCAAACCTGGGTCTGGCCCATGAGGGAAGCCATCACTACCCAGCACCTAGGCTGGTGCAGGAAGCAACCCAATGTGTCTGGGCCTCTCAGACACTGGAGAAGCTCTGCAACTGGCTGTTGACTGTCTTAAACCCAGGTCTGGCCTGGGAGGAAGCCTCCCTACGCAGCACCTCAGGGCAGTGTGGGGAAGCAACCCTGTGAGTTTGGGACTCCCAGCCATTGGGGAAGCCCTGCAACTGGCTTTCAACTGTCTCAAACCCAGGCCCAGCCTGGGAAGGAATCTGTCCCTACTCAGTGCCTTCAGGCAGTGCAGGGAAGCAAACCTGAAAGTTTGGGCATTCCAGCCTCTTGTTAAACTTGACAGTAGCCTGTCAACTGTCTCCAACCTGAGTCTGGTGTAGGTAAGAATCTGTCACAACCCAGAAACTTGGGACACTGAGTGGAAGCAGCCCTGCAAGTTTGCATCCCAGCCCTGTGGAAGCCCTGCATCTAGCTGTTGACTATCTTGGACCTGGGTCCTGCCTGCCCAGTACCTCAGTAAGAGCAGGCTGTAGCCCTACCCAGCCTGCATGTACTGAAGACCAGCTCAGCTTAGTGGCCTGCTCTCCTGGTACTTTGGGAGAGGATGAGACAACCAATCCCTGTCCTACAGAAGTCCAGAAGGAGATCAGAATTGCCATGCTTGGGATGAGCAGAGTTCCAGGAAGTCAGATTGTGGGTGCATCCATCTCCTGTTGAAGGAGTAAAAGGTCTTTGTGGAGGGAACCTGGAGGCAGGTTCCAGGACCAACTAGTAGAACCCTCCTCTCTGGAAGTCTGCAGAAGGTCGAATCTGCCTGGATCCAGCTGTGTAGAGTTTCATAAGGTCAGCTTGAGGGTGTCTCCACCTCCACTGAAAGGTTGAAGGGTAATTGGGAGGAATAACTAAGCAGGTGCGAGGAGATTTGGATGTGCAATTTAAGCGGAAATGCCCCAGAGCAATCCAGCAAGTGGAATACCATTGAATAATCTTGTTCTGTGGCTCCCAGAATAGGAATCAGACTGAGCTTGTGACCACCCCCTGCCATGATCCAGGACTTAAACCAGGAACTGTGCACTTAAACCTGTATTAGTCCTGCACCCAGGTTCCTCAGTAAGAGCGATCCACCTAAGAGGCATCAGGGAAGTGAGGACCAGCTTCCCTGTGAGTTTGGGGATCCTATCCTTCCATGAAAGGCTTGAAGCAGAGCTGCAGTAGTCAAGGGGGCAGGCTAGCTGCCTTAGAAGGCCTGAGTCACTGAAGTTCAGCTAGGCCCAGTACCTTGGTCCCCTGTGGGAAAACTAGGTGGCTGAATCCTGCCTACAGAAGGCTGGAATGGGGTCATATTTGTCTTGCTTGTGCTGAGCAGAGTTCCAAGAGGTTGTCCACTGAGTGTCCCTCTCGTGCAAAATAGGTGAAGGGTACATTTGGGGAGGAAACCTGGAGGCAGGTTCCAGGACCATATAACCCAGCCCTGCTCTCTGGAAGTCTGGATGGGGTTAGATTATCTATCCTCAGGCTGAGCGGAGTTCCATGGGGTTGGCCTTAGGTGCATCTACCTCCCACTGACTGGGTGAGGAGGACATTAGGGAGGGAACCAATAGGCAGGTTTCCATACAAGAGTCAGAGGTCAATGACAATGGGCAGTCCTCCAGCCAGGTGAGACTTGGATTGACATGAGATCCCTACTGGGCCCAGGGGCAGAGGCCAGAAGCCAACAGGGGGCAAGGCCCTGGCCCAACCTGGCCAGCCTGCCTCCTGCACTAAAGTGTGGCTCAGCTGGGTGGCAGGGCCTCTGAGTATTGAGATCAGACAGTCGAACCTTATGTATGAAGTCTGGCATGAGGTCAGATTTGTCCTGTCTGGGTGAGCAGAGTTCCAGGGGTCAGCCTCAAGGTGGCAATACCTCCTGCTGAAGGGGTGACAGGAACATAGGAGAGGGCACCCATAGATAGGTTTTAGGAGATTTTAGCCAACTCATTTTTTGTGCAAAATGCAGACTATGTCCAGTCAGAGGTGGTCAGAGACTCCAAAGGGCACTCTAGATCTTGGAAAAGCACCTTCCTAGCATATGTACACTGATAACAGTAACCATATGGCAGAACTCTGCTTACAGAACCTGAAATGGGGTAAGATTGTCCCTTACTAGGCCACACAGTGTTCCACAAGGTTATCCTCAGGGTGCCCCCACCTCACATCAAAGGGGTGAAGGGACATTTGAGAGGGCACCCATAGGAAGGTTTGAGAAGAATTCAGCCAGCTTGCTTTTCTGTGTAAAATCCACAGACAAAGTCAAACTAGAAGTTGTCAGGGACTCTGAAGGGCATTAGTCTGAGCACAAGGCACTGCTCTTGGGCTTGTCCTTCGAGACTGAGACCAATGGGCTGAACCCTGCCTACAACATGGGGTTGGAGTATCCCTTCCTGGGCCAAGCAGAGTTCCATTGGGATTGGCCTCAGGGTGTCCACACCTCCCACTGAAGGAGTGAAGGGGACACTGGGGAGGACACCCATAGAAAGGTTCAAGGAGATTTTGGCCAAATCATTTTTTTGTGCGAAATACAGAGACTAAGTCCAGTTGGAAGTTGTCAGGAACTCTAAAGGGCACTCTGGATCTGGGGACAAGGCATCTTCCTTGGGCTTGTCCTCTGAAGACCAAGGCCTGACAGATGAAACGTATTCTATGGAAGCCCAACATGAGGTCAGATTTGCCATGGCTGGGCTGAGCCAAGTTCCAGGGAGTCAGATTCAAGGTGCCAATACCTTCTGTTAAAGGGGTTAAGGGACTGGGCACCCATAGACAAGTTTGAGGAGATTTCAGCAAACTCAATTTTCTGTGTAAAATCCAGAGACTAAGTCAGGTCTGGTCAGGGACTCAGAAGGCACTCTGGATCTGAGCACAAGGCAACTTCCCTAGGCTAATCCTTCAGAGGCCATGATGAGAGGGCAGAACCCTGCCTACAGAAGTCTGGTATGGGGTTGGATTATACATTTCTGAGCTGAACTGAGTTCATTGAGTTGGCCTTAGGGTGACCACACTTTCCCACATAAGGGAGAAGTGAACATTGAGATGGCATTCATAGGCAGGTTCAAGGAGATGTTGGACAACTCATTTTTTGTGCAAAGTCCAGAGACTAAGACCAGTTGGAACTGGACAGAGACTTCAAAGTGTACTCTAGATCTAGAGATGAGGCACCTTCCCTGGGCTTGTCCTCTGGAGACCAAGACCAGACAGCTGAACCCTGCTCTCTCAAAGTCTGCATGGGGTCAACTTTGTCCTGCCTCAACCAAGCAGAGTTCTATGATATATAATTCACAGTGCCCATACTCCCACAACAAAGAGGTAAAGGAGACTTTGGGCGGGAACCCATAGGCAGATTCCAGGACCAGATGGCTGAACCCTGCCTATGGAAGTCTGCATGAGGTTGGATTTGCCCACCCAGGCTAAGCAGAATTGTATGAAGTTCACCTCAGGGTACTGTACCCCTATCTCCAGCCAAAGAGGTGAAGGGACTTGGGTAGGGTACCTGTGACAGGTTCAAGGAGATTCTCATTAGTACTTTTTGTGCAAAATTGAGAGACTAAGTCCATTCAGAAGTGGTCAACAGACTGAAGGGCACTCTGGATCCGTGGATGAAGCACCTTCCTTGGCATGTCCTCTAGGGTAGCATCCAGTGATTGGAGACTTGGTTCAGAACTGACACTTGCAACAAACATAGAAACATTAAAGGTGACAGTGGATAAGGCTGCTGGGGCCACCTAGTCTGCCCAATATTATTAATGTTTATTTTTGCTGCAGACCATATTTGATTTATGGTGGAATCTCTTCCCCTTCCTACCCCTACAATTCATTTGTGTCTGTCACACCAAACCTAGACCATCATCTTCAGGGTCTGAAGGCACCCTTTGACCTGGGGAGAGTCACTGAGAGAAGCAGCTTCTCCCCACTTGGAACATGTGCGAGCCAGGGACCTTGGTCCCCAGTTTGACTCCCTCAGAATGAGACTGAGTAGCCTGGGCTGGATGTTGGGGTTCTATTGGGCAGTGGGGCATGGTACACCCTGGCTGAATGCTGATTGGATAATAGCCCCTGTCCCTTCATGGAACACAGGTATTTCTCCAAGCACTGAGGACTGCAACGGCCATCCTGGTTGTCTCCTGTAGCCACCACCTCCACCCTTCTGGGCCTTGGGTTGCTCTCAGCCTGCTCCCAGGAGTCCTCCCACAGAGGCCTCCTGCCCAGTGTGGAGATCTGGGCCCCTAGCCCTCCTCTGGCTCCCACCCACCAGTGAATGTATCAGGCTGATCCTGCCAGTAGTGCACACTTGAGTCAAAGATTAAGCCATGGAAGTCTTGGTACAACAGATACTATACTGAAACTGTGAATGGCTCATTAACTCTTTCCCTTTGCTGCTAGGGGTATTTTACACCCCTGTACAAAGTATTTTTTTAATTATTGCACTATATTGTTTAAAATAAAATGCCATATTTGCTCTTCAAGGAAAAGTAGGGAAACCATGACTGTTTTTACCTTTTATAGACAGTAATATTTTGTTGATATTTGGTCATGTGATTATGAAATATCACCTGAAAAGTAAACAAAACATTTCAGGTGGTACTCAAACATATTGCTGAAAAACCTATAAGACTTATTATTTATCTGAAAATCATGGAAAGCCATATGCTGCTGAATTTCTCTATGCCTATATTATATACACAACAAAATATCTTTTGTGCACAGAGAAACATGTTACAGCAGTGGTATTCTATTTCATTTCTAACAAATTAAATGTGAAAAATGGCAGTGTGCACCTTCAATTTCATTACAGTTTTTTCTATGTGAAAACCAGGCTATGTATAAAAATAGATTTTTAATTAATTGTCTTGCCATAAAGCTAACCAGCTATGCAAAAGTTTGTAAATTACTCCCACTAACATAGATTTACAAGGTGTACATTGTGTTGTGTTATTCTGAATGCAAACAGTTTGGTGTTTCCACTAGGCTAAAAAGCTGTTACTATTAATAACCATACAAAGCCTATATCTCTGAAATGTACAGTACCAGGCCGGTCTATTAAGGCTAACAGTCTGTATATAGTTATATTTTTTTTCTATAGAGCTTTTGCCCTTCTACCTGCTTCATCAATGGAGACATAGCATTTTCTGTTTTTCCTCCTCCTATTCCTGGGGCCCCAGAACACAGTTGTGCATGCTCGTGGAGGTGAGCACACCTGTGGCTCCACTGATGGCCCCTTCCCTGCCCAGCCTCCCACTTGGCTGTCAGCAGCTCAATCCAACTTGGCACCTCACCCCAATAGACCTATGGCAACCCAAGCTCACTCTGAACCCGGTTCACTGGTGGCACAAGGTGTGGTGTCCAGAGCTTCAACCCTCAGCAACCCCAGCCTGGCTTAAACTGTATATTTATTTTAAATAATTCTTGCATTAATGATGAGTGTCCATGGCTGATTTGTGACATTTTGCTTACCCACCTTACATCCCTTGTACTGGGTTTTACATAGATTTGCCAAAATAGACACAATGCTCCATTTCTAAGTTGGCCTCTGCCAAATCTAAACAAATATATGCAACTGTGCAGGATAATCTAAATAAATGTAATCAAAAAGGGAAAATGAAAACACTTGAAGTATACATTGCATTCCAGTTGTTGTTAGAAACAAATACTCTGCAGTTGTGGAGCTCTAATCCAATAAAGTACAGAAGACCCTATACAAAACTATGCATTTTTAGGTTCTGCAGAGTTTACCCATTCCAGTGGTGCCACACATGCAGTATATACTTTACCACAGATATCTGCAGGAATAGCCCTAAACACATAAGATGCTAAGTTTAGTCTGCATGGGATATATTTGAATCACAATGGAAAATGCACAGCATTGCTTCTCTGGTATGTAGAAACACAGAACATCATGTTACTGTAGGAAAATATTTATTTTTGCCCATTTTAAACATATCTGACTATGTGAACGGTATGGGCTGCATGCCTATTGGCTCACACTGTGGACCAATGGGTGTACAGCCCTCACCGTATGGAGTCAGTCACGGGCAGCAAGCAGGTGGGGATCTGCCACCTGCCACTGACCGGGGCAGAGGAAGTGGGGCTCAGTGGGTGGGTGGGGAGGGAGTACCACTGGACCTCCAGGGATATAGGAAAATTATAATATTCCACATATGCCTGTGATCGGGCTGCAAGCGGTCCACTGGACCACCAGGGATTATTGGACTATTGATTTGTCTATATGCCCATGATTGAGCATGGGGTCACCACTAAAGGTGAAGCCGGAGCTCGGTGGCCACCCACAGGTGGCAGCTGCCGTGTTGTGCCCTGCATACGGGCAGCTCACCTGTGGGTGGCCAGCTGTTGCTCCTTTTTTTTGGCTCACATGTGCAGCACAGGTAGAGGTTGTGTGTGCATGGGCTCAGCACATCCCAGGCTGAATATCAGGATGTGCAGAGTATGCATGGGCATGCCCCCACCTGTGCCGAGATACATTACTGATGCACTCCGGCGATCGGGATTTGTGCCAGGCTCAACCCCTTGAATACTGCACCGGATGCAACCTTCTGAATATCCCACCCATAGGTTGCTAGTATATTTTAAAGGGGCAATGTGGGTCCATAATGGTGAATGCACAGCATTGCTTCTCCAGCCTGTAGACATTTAGGACACTATGATCAAGGCCACTGTTTTTCGGTTTTAGCAGAAAATCCGTAAAATTCCGAATTAGGGCTGCATGAAAACCGGTAAAATGAAGATTTCATGGAATCTGGCATTTTCTATCAGATCAGTAAATCTATAAAAAGTGTGTTTTTCTTTTAGTTCCTTCCTGTACTATTTTCAGTTTGCTTTATTTAATGCTCTGTATATTAAGCCTTCTTTAATTCTGATTATTTATGCACATACTGAAAAATGATAACAGAATCCCAGTAAAATCCGGAAATTAGAATAACAATCACCGTGAAATTCTGGAATCTTAAGTCTTGAAAACGGAATTTAATTGTTTTAATCACCGAAAATCAGTGGCCTTGACTATGATACCAGATGAAAGGTAATATTTTTTCAGAAACTGCACAAACTCTGGTTTTAAAATGGGCAACATTATCCACTATCCAAATGTATGCTACCCATAATCCTCTACATTTGGTAACACTATGAAAAATAATGGAAATTTGCATAGTTTTCATATTCTGGCAACTAAATGTCTATGTAAGATAGGCTGCATAAATACCACATTTTTTGCCGGTCCACCGCACAGCGATAGGGCTACCACTTATGATACCAATACTCCAGGTTTGGGAATGGACCAGCAGGGTCAGAGGGCCAGCTGGGTGGAGGAGGTTAGAGCATCCCATGGACTGTTCTCCTCCTTCAGGGTGGAAAGGTGAGCATCTGACACATGCAACTGCCAGAGCCGAAATGTAGGGGAGGTGTGCCAGACATCAGTGCTTTGATGCACTATGTCATTGCATGCCATGGCTCCAGGGAACAAAGCACCCAAAATGCTGAACCCCATTGATGTTGGTGGACTCCTACAGTCCCACTGTCCCTGCCCAAATCACTCAGCTGGTAACTGAGTACAGTCCTCTATCAGGAATGGTCCATCTCTGCGGCCCTGCCTTGGGGAGGTAAGCCAGGAAGGAACACTGGGAATTGGGGTCTGCCAGAAACTGAGTTCAGTTTCCATTGGGGCATGCCTACTTGTGGCCCCGCTAGGTGGGCAAGCCTGGGAGAACCTTCACTGAGGTAAGTCCCAAGGCCAGAGAGAGTGGGCGTTGAGCTACTAGGGGATAAGGCACCAAAAGAGCAGTAAAAATACCACAGTTTTGGATTCTATTGAGACAATTGGTTACAGCAATACAACATTTATGTACCTTTATGACAAACATTTGGTTGAAATGGTTTCAAAACACATACTGTACTAAGTGTATTTTAAAGGGGAACATTTGGGCTATTATAGAAAATGCACAGCATTGATTCTCTAGCCTTTAGATATTTGGGACACTATGGTACCATGGGAGAAGTACATACTGGACCAGATATTCAAAGGAGGTTGTGCATGGAGTACAACAATGTTGCGCCATCGCAACCACTGATGCGCCCAGCACGACATTCAAAGGGAAAAAGTGCGCCGCATAAATCCAGACGCGCAGGAGCCGCATCAGTACGTATGCAGGCACAGGTGGGGGCATGCCCATGCATAACCTGCACAGCCCGATATTCAGCCCGGGATGTGCAGAGTCATGCATGCGCACTCCCTACTTACGCCTGCACAAAGTTAAGCCCCCAAAAAAGAACAATGATGGCCACCACAGGTGAGCTGCCGCATTGCAGGGTGCAACACGGCAGCTGCCACCTGTGGATGGCCACCCGAAGTTCCTGCCTCACCTGGCGGCACCCCCATGCCCAATCATGGGCATCTGTTTAAATAAACCCTCATCCTATATCCCTGGTGGTCCAGTGGACGCTTGATGCCTGATCGCGGGCATCTGTTTTAATATAGGGAACATCCTCGTCCTATATCCTTGGTGGTCCAGTGGACTATTTCACCTGATTGTGGGCATCTGTTTTAATACAGAGAACCCCTCCGGCCAACATCCTGGTGGTCCAGTGGACCACACTCTGCCCGATTGCGGGCATGTGTTAAAATACAAAGACTTCCTCGTCTTCTAGTCCCTGGTGGTCCAGTGATCGGATTGCTGCTCATCCAGGCATCTGTAAAACAGCAACCTCCATTATTTTCGGTGGTCTAGGGTACCCCCTTCCCCACCGCCCACTGAGCCCCACCGCCCCCGCCTCCTCCCCGTCAGCCGGCGGGTGGCAGCAGCACCTCACCTGCCTGCCGCTTCATTGCCAGCACCGACTGACACACTCAGTAGGCTGCACGCCCATTGGTTCACAGCGTGAGCCAATGGGTGTTGGCATCTAAATTGACATTATTATTATATTCCAGATATGTGAATGATTTCCATTCACATATCTGGAATGTGTAGTACGGTATAGCTGACGCCCATTGGCTCACGCGTGAACCAATGGGCATGCAGCCCTACTGAGGTGTCAGTCAGTGGTGGCAGGTGGCAGCCAGGTGGGTGCAGCCACACACTGGCTGACTGGGGGAGCGGGAGGTGGGGCTCAGTGGGCGGGTGGGGAGGTGGTACCCTAGACCACCAGGGTAATGGGAGGTTGTATGTTTTACAGATGCCCTTGATTGGGCAGAATGCGGTCCACTGGACCACCAGAGATGTTGGTGTGGGGTTATTTCAACAGATGCCCACGATTAGCAGCAATCAGTCCACTGGACCACCAGGGATATAGGTTGAGGAAATATTTTGTATTTTAACACATGCCCGCGATTAGGCACATATCGTCCACTGGACAACCAGGGATATAGGATAAGGAAGTATTTTGTATTTTAAACACATGCCCGCAATCGGGCACATATCGTCCACTGACCACAGAGATATAGGACAAGGAAGTTCTTTGTATTTTAACACATGCCCGCGATCAGGCATTATCGGTCCACTGGACCACCAGGGATATAGGACAAGAAAGTCTTTTGTATTTAACACATGCCCACAATCGGGCACATAGCAGTCCACTGGACCACCAGGGATATTGGATGAGGAAGTCTATTTTAGACAAATGCCCGCAATCAGGCTGCAGGGCATCGGGTCCTCGATGGCTGCTGCCTGGCAGGGTGCCAGGTGCAAGTCATCGGGGATCAGTGCACCTGTATGTCACGGATGCAAATGGGACATAATGACATGCAAATTGTCCCATGTGCACCTTGCATAAATTATGGCCCCATTTGCATGTCCCCTTTGAATATTGCAGGTGCTGTGAATGGCACAATGGCACTTGCACTAGCGCACTCTCCATGCTCCACTCTGGCCACTAGCGCTGGTGCAGTGCCACTGTGCCATTAGACAGTGGGGGGTGGCCAGGGGTAACATTCAAAGCTGCTGAGCCATAGTGCAACTCCATTGAATATCACCCAGGCCACACCCCTGTGCAGCCAGTTGAGCTGTGCCCAGGCTTGCACCACAGTCTGGAACAGTTTGAATATTCAGGCCACTGTATTTTCTGAAACTGCACAATATAGTGGTTTTAATCTTAAACAACATTACCTGCTACCCAAATATGTGCCAGCCATAATTCCCTCCTCTACATTTGGTAGGACTGTGAAAACAATAAAAGTTTGCATAATTGTCACATTTTTATTTATTTAATTCTTGGACTGTAATACCTTTGAGCTGAAAGCTCATTTACAAAGGTTCCACATCATAACTGCAACAATCAGACAAACAATACAAATAAGAGAATTGAAAACTTTGTCATACAGGGGAAAAGGCATATTTTGCTGAATATGACAGGCAGAAGTAAATCAGTCTGATCTGACCTTGTCTGGTTTCATAAATGCAAGAGAGCATCAGATAAACTGGTGCACAGAGAGTCAAACAAAATGAACAGCATTTGCACATTATTACAGCACTGTTTCAAGCAGGAGAGAATCAGTCAGAATTGACCTAGTCTGGTTAAGGGATGGAAGACAGGGGAAAAGGTAAGACATAGAGGCAAGGGAAGGGCAGTGAATGGATGGAGGGGTGATGACAAGGGGGTGACAGGGTTGTGTGGAAAGGAGATGGCAGCAGGAGGGGATGGGGTGGGGTGGAGACAGTAGCAGTTAGGGTAGAGGGTAGGAGGAATGATGATGATACAGGGAGATGGGGTAATGCTAATTAGGATTGGCAGTCACAGCTGCAAAGTGTGGTTAGGTGTTGGCAATGTTTTCTCTTAAGAGTCCTAGTTTAAGTTCAGACATTATGTCATAGGGCTGTCATTTAGCCAACAAGGTGCACTGTAGGCAAAGGGTGACAGGGGAAGAAGGTAAGACATAGAGGCAAGGGAGGGCAATGAAGGGTTGGTGACAAGGGGATGACAGGGTGTGTGGGAAGGAGATGGTGACAAGAGGGATGGGATGGAGGGGTGAGACAGTGACAGGTAGGGTAGGGTAGGGGGATGATGATACAGGGTGGAGATGGGGGTAATGCTAATTAGGATTGGCAGTCACAGCTACAAAGTATGGTTAGGTGTTGGTGAAGTTTCCGCTAAAGAGTCCTAGTTTAAGTTTGGACATTATGTCATAGGGCTATCATTTAGCCAGCAAAGGCACAGTAGGCAAAGGACTGCTGAACTTGTGAGGCTGGGCAGAAGGGACTTGGAGAGACTGTCTAGCAACCAAATATGTAAAATATGATGCAAGAAAATGAACACCCTTTTGTTGGATTCTAGAGACAGAGAACTGGTTACAATGGTTCACAAACGTATTTTCCTTTACCACAAATTCTGGTAGAAATAAGCCTGAAAGACACAGGTTGCTAAGTGCATTTTAAATCTCTTGTACATGTAAGTAACATGGATTTAAACAATTTGTGCTAAGGATGCTTTGGTGGGGTACAAGTTGGGTTACACAGTTAGTACTCTTGAAGAAGTCAAAAATGGGAGGACTTTGTACTTGAAAATGAGACAGCCAGATAATTAGGTAGAAAAGGTCCAAAATATTGCATTTTCAGTATTTTTAGTTGTGAAGCCTAAGTCAATGCAGTATTATGGATAGCAAACATTTTGGGGAGGAAACTTTCTCACATATCACTGAAATCTTCATTTACACACTTTAAAGCAATATGTATTGTTCCCTGGTAACAAAATGCATTGGAGGTTTCTGGGTGAGAAATGTGAGCAGTGAGACACCGCATGACAATGTTTTCTACATAGGCATATTGTAATGGGAGGTATGGACAAAATGCCATGGTAAGATTGGCATTTGCAGTGTCAGAATATCTGGCAGAATTAGAACTAGGTTGATTTTGCCCATGCAAGCGTATAGTGACCAGACATATAGATTGATAAAGAGTGAAAATTGCACATTTATTTCTGTGTTTTGTATTACTGTGCATAATTCATAGGATTAGTGTGAGTAGCAACCCTTGAATGGGCTGTTATTTTCTGAAGATACTGAAAATAAATACTTTTCATATAATGGCATACTACCTTTGATTTCTACAGGCCACAGAAGTAATGCTGAACACTTATCATTCTGAACCAATTTAGTAACTTTAAAGTAATAGAAAAGACTCTGTATGTATGGTATTCATTTTACTATGACAACATCAAATAGAACTGCATTTCTGGATGGAATGACTTCTATTTACTTGTTCAAAAATGCCATAAAATAAAATTAAAACAAAATTGTATATAATGCCTGCAATTATAAACTATAGCCTGAGATCCCTTGAATAAAAGGCTGGTAGTATAGCCTAACAGAGTAATGAGCTCTGAATGAGTTTGTTACATCCAGCTGGCCTGGATTTCATTCACTAGCCTCCTGAGTGAGTCACTAACCTTCTCAGTGCTCTTGGTTGCTCCTGCAAATGGGCATTGTGTCTAGTGGGTCTTACCTGATTACCAAAAGAATAACAATAATAATAGGTTTGTGGGTGCTGAGATAAGAAAGTAAAAACACTCTCAAAATGTGTTTTAAATTGTGACTGCTTTGGTCTTCTCCTCATATACAGCATGAACTGTTGTACCTATCAGTCATTCCAGTTTTTGAGCTTTTTTTTTCCAATTGTTTAACCAGGTGAGACACACTAAGCTGAAAGCTTGTTTACAGGTGCAACCTGAGAGCACAAGGAAGTTAAGGACTTGCTCAGGGTCACACAGTATGCAAGTGAGGACTGTGGGATTCAATCCTAGGTCTCCAGATACGCAGCTCAGAGCCTTAAACCACTGCACTATACTGCCTCCCAACTTGGTGTGGTATTTCTCAAAGCAATCCTTCATGCACAGGTCTGACTCTGGAACACTGTGACAGTAATTTCGTCTCTCCTGATGCCTTTTATGTTTACACGCATGTGCAAGAAACATAGTGCAATCATCCAAAATGCAGTGCCATACAGTTGAAAGGGAGAGTCTCGCTTCAGTGAGCAGTGCCCCCCACACACACATGCATGCAAGCACACATATTGCATGCTCATGCACTCCCCCATGCACACAGTATGGCTGGACGGGGTGCCCAATCCCCATCAGCTTCATGCCCCCCAAAGCTTTCAGGTGCCAAGCTGGGAGCCCACCCCAGCGTAATAAAAATTGTTATGGCTGATGGGGTGACCAATCCCTCATCGGCTCCAGGCCCCCAAAACAGCCTTCCAGCTGCCACGCTGGGAGCCCACCCCAGCGTGGCAAACATCCTGTGTCGTCTTCCTAAAAACAAAAAACTGTAAACAAAAACTTCCCTGGCGTCTCCCTGCCCACCCATGCCCACCCTCTGTGCACTTTGTTTCCCCACACTCCACCTCACCCCATACTTACTTCCAGAGTCCGTGTGTGACGATCTTGTGGACCAGGAACACGTCTGCACTCTTCAAAGCCGACACGCCAACTGAGGAAATGCCAGTAAGCTGTATAATATAATAAACAGGATTTTCAACCTTGATTCATATCTCAGGCAGTTTTGGATTTTGGTACCAAATTTTCAACATAGGTTTTGGGACCCTCCTCATGAATTTTTGAACTGTCATGGTGTTAATTGGGACCAAAGGGTGATGTCGCGTCACTCGTGAAATCACCTTTTGGGACTGATTAAGGAAATGACAGTGCCAGTGTTCAAAAGATGGGCTATCAAAAGCCTATGTTGCAAATTTGGTGAAAAAATTCCTAAAATGACTGTTTTACAAGCTTGCATTGCACAGTTCCTACGCAAGCTCATAAGTTCAAGAATTTGAATATTTGCACTCCAGATTTTCAACATTGCCATTTACCACACCTCCTTATGAGCAGTACAGCTGTCATTTTCACCTCTCACCCAAAATGTGTTTCCACGCATGCTAGTGTACAATGGCTAGTCGGTGTGCTAAATCAATTATGGGACACATTAAGAAAATCACAGTGATAATTGTTCAAGAGCAGGGTCTTAAAATGGCTATGTTGAAAATTTCGGTGAAAATTCCTAAAATTACTGTTTTAAGAGTGTGCATTGTGCAGTTCCTATGCACACTGGTAAGTTTGCAAATTTTAATATTTGCACTCAGATTTCAACATTGCCATTTTACAACACCTCCTTATGAGCGATATAGCTGTCATTTTCACGTTGCTCAAAATGTGTTTCCATGCATGTAGCACACAATGGTGCAGTTGGTGTGTAAGCAATGTTTGGGACTGATTAAGAAAATCACAGTGACACTGGTCATGAGCAGAGGTCTTACAAAGGCTATGTTGAAAATTTAGTAGAAAAAATTCCCAAAATGACTGTTTTAGGAGTGCACATTGCGCAGTTCTCAGCGCTCACAAGTTTGCAAATTTTAAGATTTGCACACCAGATTTTCAACATTGCCATTTTACCACACTTCCTTATGAGCAGTACAGCTGCCATTTTTCACATCTACGCCCAAAATGTGTTTCCGCACATGTAGAACACAATGGTGCAGTCGGTTTGAAAGCAATGTTTGGGGCTGATTAAGAAAATCACAGTGACACTGGTCATGAGCAGAGGTTTAAAATGGCTAGTGTTGAAAATTTGTTGACAAAAGTCCATAAATGATTGTGTTACGAGTGAGCATTGGCGTAAGTTTCCACACACCTCGTAAGTTCATGAATTTGTAATATTTTCAGTACAGATTTTCACCAGTGGATTTTTTCCACACTTTCTTATGAACAGTACAGCTGTCATTTTTCACAACATGGCTGAAATGTGTTTTCACACTTTCAGCACAGAAATGTGTGTCGCTGTGGGAAATCATTGTCCGGACAGATAAAGAAAATCACAGTGACACTGTTCATGATCTGAGGTCCCAAAATGCTTGTGTTGACAATCTGCTGTAAAAATCCCAAACTAATTACATTACAGGCGTGTGTTGCACAGTTTCTACTGCGCTTGTGACTTCACCAGTTTTTAAATATTTTCACTGCAGATTTCCAACATTGCCATTTTTACATCTCCCCATGAACAGTACAGCTGTAATTTTTCACATACTGTTCAGAATGTGTTTTGCACCTGTGTAGAAATGCCGTAGTCGTTGTGCAAAAGCAGCCTTTGGCTAACAAACTGATATTGCCACTGTTCATGAGGTGGGGGTCACAAAAAACATGTTGAAAATTTGGAGTGAAAATACCAACGAATGCCTGAGGCGTTAGGGTTTCAACCATAGCCCCACCCTGTAGAGTATGACAGGCATCAGGTCTGTGACTTGGGATTGTCGCCTGCAATGCTCATACCATTCCACCCCCACCCACACCCTGCAGCCATTGAGAGGCATCGGTGTGCCTTGGACTCTTATTCCCAAAGTTCACCCCATTCTCCTATACCACACCCATCTCACCATATATCCGGATGGAATGGGGTGTGCATAGACCAAAGACCCTAAGGCACACCATGACACTTGTCAGTGTCTGCAGGGTAGGGTATTGGTGAGATCAAATGGCTATTAGCAAAAGCACACCCCAATGCCTCTCACTGTCTGCAGGGTTGTGATGGGGTTGGCTTTATTTCAATACTTCACTGCCATTCCTATTATGCAGCTCTGTAACTCCTATACTACTAATGCCAACGCCAGCAAGCAAACATCTGGCATTGACAAATGCTTGTTTGTAGCAGGATCTACATTTCTTTGGGGATCTAGCCTTCCTTTCAGTAGCTGGGAGTATTCTACAGAAATGTCTTTCAGTCAATCTAGCCACATGGTCATTCCTTTCCATTTCAGATATTTCTGTTGAATCAAATGGGGACTCAAGATCACATCACTCTGGAAATCTAAGTATTTTAAAGAACCGATGTATTTGCCTGGTACAGAATAAAGGCATTATAGATAGCCAGTTGAAACAGGTGAATAGCTAATTTCTTGTACCAAGCCACAGTTTTCCAAGTGGTGTCCTAGGGCTCAGGCATATGTGGCTGCTTTGTCCACACCACACATGTGCTTGTTATACTCTAGGATACACTAAGGCTTGTTTACCAGTTTGTCATGACCAAGAACTGTAACAGCTGTTGTAAAGTCATCATGACTTTTAATTAGAAGGCATGCATCTTTTTTATCTGTAGAATGTTACAGCCAGCAGTTCACCACATTAGAGCATGGGACTTCTCACATTTTTGCTTTCTGGCTGCCAACTCTTTGGGAAATAGCTGCCTGTTGGATCTGATAGTGCCATAAGCTACTGTATTATACTAATACAGGACATTAAAGAGAGGAATTACAGTGCAGAAGTTATCTACTTAGAGGTTGTAGCCAGATCTTAGCAAGGAAGACTTAGGTATAACAATTTTTCATTTGGGATCAAACATGAGGGGTAACCTGGAACATCCTGAGTGGCATCTTTCCTGTGTTTTATTATCATATAATATTTTATTGAAATTTTCAATTTTCCACATTGTTTGCATAATACATAGAAGCGTATTCACGCTAAGCCTCAATCTCTTACAAACAACCACAGGATGGCTAACAATACTGCCATCTTAAAGGATACATCCAGGGTACAACATAGCTCTAAACTGCATCACTATTCATCAAAATCAAATCTCAATTGGCCTTGAAGAAGGCCTAAGCTATTGTAAGGCAGACTAACTGCAACAGGCTTTAATTAGACACAAAAATTTGCATGGATAAGGATTCAAGGAGAACATTACCTTGCAGCACAGGCCTCTCATTTATATAATGAAAATATACCATCTAGCTTTTATGATTAGTTTATACCCAGTAGTCCCACAATAAAGTGTTTAAGCTATCCACAAGATCAGGATTGAAGAGAAAAAAGAAGGTGGAAAATATGAGGATAAAGAGTTAGAGATAAGAGGAAGGAAAAGGAGCATAGCAGGGGTTACACACAGAGGAGGGATACCTTGTATTTGGCATACCACTCTAAAGTCAACTTGCTAAGATAATAGGAGGATTTTGTAGTGGGGAGGAGACACTCTGCAAATGTGGGAATGCAGGTAGGCATCCCATTTTGAGTAGTAGTCAGCTAGTTTGCCTCTAGTTGCTGCTGTAAGCCTTCTCAAAGATGGCCAGCCTAGCCATGGCTGCCCACCATTGAGAATGTGTGGGGGTAAGGACTGCTCCATCTCACCAGAATGGTCTCTTTGCTTCCATGATAGCAACCAGGACCCAGGCTTTACTAGGAGGAAAAGTGCATTTACTGAGGAGGTGTCCCCAGTAGTAGGGAGTAATGTTGAAGAGATTGCGGGTTACCACCTAGAGCAGAACAGTCCTTCAAGACTGATGTCCAGAAGTGCGGATTGTTGGGCACAGTCATAGTATATGGTATAGGTGGGCCGAGAGGATCGGCATCTCCAACAGCTGTCTTGTGGGATTATCTTTCACCTATAGAGGACTGAGGGAGTTTGATACCATCTGAGGAGTTAAATTGAATCAACTGGATCTTTGAGTCTACATGGGCCATATGGGCCAATCTGAGACATTCTGATCTTTTCCTGTGTTGATTCTGAAATGGTATTTGTGCCCAATGGAACCTTTACAAAGTTTGTATAATTTAATTCCACATCAGAGGAAGGTATTGTTAAAACATTATTCTCCCTTGAACAGCAGAAGGATTCATCCACTGGAAAGTTTTAGGAAGGGGTGTACATCTCAGGAAACATTTGAAAGAGATGCTCAACAATAGCCTAAATTAAAAAAAAAAGCTATCATTCTCTGGACAGTCACTAGGAAAAGCCAGAGTATTGTCACTGTAGTGCATAAGCCTCAGCAGAAGCTGAAATCAGTTCCTACTCATTATAGCTGGAAAAGAGAGGTAGACTGAGCAGGGTGGTGGACAGCACATGTTGATGGTGGATTTTTTCACTATCCCCATTTCCAATGTCAGGGACATTTTAATTTCCTCTAGGCATGTAGGACTCCACTGGTGAGCCATTGCATGCGATTTTATCTTGGCTGTATATTGAGTCAAAAACTGATCTGCATATAATTGTGTTTACACCACTGTAATAGACACTATTTCATCACAAAAAAAATTACTGAAAATTCTGTATGGGGTAAACCTTTTGTGTCAGCATGGACATCTGCATTACTAGTGAATGGGCTACTACATGGTTTTTCCATATCTGGGAATTTCATTGGTGAAGAGAATATAACCACAGTAGTGCCTACCATGGTCTGTAGCTAGCATTGGGACAGTTGTTTCAGAGCTAGGCATTGCCAAAGGATCAGATTCATTTATGAAAGTGGCACTATAGATGGTAAGACTCATATTCCTAGCAAGGTGTCAGGCTCAGGCCGGCCAAATGGCTCCGAGGGTTGGAGGTGCTAGGTGCCACACACCTCATGCCATGCCGGTGAACCAGGTTCAGGAACTGATTTGGGCCACTGGGGGTCAGCAGAGGAGGGATAGAATTGAGTGTCCGGAGGGACCACTGTCTCTCTCCTGGGTGGGAAGGGACCTGCATTGCTCCCTGCAGACCCCAATGGAGATCGGGGCCCTGCAGGAGTTTTGCTGTAACATGGGATGGAGCAACAGTGGACATCAACACTGCAGTGCAGACACCATTGTATGTCCATGCTTCAGGAGGAGAACAGCAAAGAAAAACACCAGAAGACCCAGGGAGGTGACAGTGACTCGGGAGCCATCGCCACATCCCAATGTCAGACCACTGTTCCACCAGCTCTACCAAGGCTCTAAACCCAACTCGGGACCATCCCTGTAATCTCAGAAAGGTCACCAGGTAGATGAGGTGGACCCTGCCGGGTGGGGTGAACCAGGGGCAGGACAGATCTGTGGGTCTGGGATGGGCGTGCTCGGCCATTGTACTCCCAGTGGAAGGGTTTCAGACAGGGATTAGAGGCTGAGGCTTTGAGGGTACACCCGAGAGATGCCCTGGTCCCTGGTACTAGAAATAAAGTCTACAAAATAAAAAAGGTGTCAGGCTCAGACAGGGCATATCTCCTCTGGTAAAATGAACTTAGGCAGTGTCAGTCTTGGGCAGAATGTCAGGCTCAGGCAGAGTGTCAGACTCCAGCATGGCATTATTATCAGAGCAAGGATCAGTCTCAATGGGAGTAATACACAGGCAGAGAATCAGTCTCAGGTAGGGAGTAATACACAGGCAGAGAATCAGGCTTGGCAGGGAGCCATGCTCAATCAAGGTGTCTTGTTTGGGCAGAGTTTCAGGCTTGGGTAGGGTGTCAGACTCAGGTAACAGCTTGTACTTTAGTTTCCTTTTTGGCTGAGGCTCTTACATAGACTGCAGCTCTAATTCCGGCTCAGGCAGATGTTTGTGCTTTTTTTGTGATAGTTGCATCTACTTTCATCCTGTATTGCAGGCACTATATCATGGGAAAATGAGGCTCAAGCAATGTCTTGGGCTGGAGCCGATTGCCTGTGTTTTGTTTTTAATGATTGCCCTGAGTGAAGGAACAAAATGAGCTTCTTGTTCTGGCAGAATCTCCAACTCTTTCTTTTGTAATTACTTGAGTTGCAGATGCAGACTCAAAAGTAATTATTTTCAGGCTCAAGCACTGCTTCTGCCTGAAAAGTTGCTTATATTTATGTTTTTGTTACTTCTCTCAACCTGCATTACTGCCTCCATCTCACATGCTGGGCCTCCTGGCTCTGGTAGGTCATAAAATTTGGGATTTTCCTTTGCTTACAATTATGCTTTGTGTGACACCCTCAGCCTGCATGTAACCTCCAACTCTGACAAAGTCTCAAATGGGACTTCTTTCTGGAACATTATCTCAAGATCCAATGCCTGCACAAGCTTAGGCAGATCCCTACACTTCTTCTGCATTTTATGTTTTGATGCTTGCTTGAGCTGTGAATTATGCAAATGTCTGTGTCTCCGCTTTTATGTTTTAGGTTCAGGCTAGCACTCTCTACTGGGCACACATATGCACTTACCTCCACATAGGGAGTTAGACTTGGCCTTAAGGCTGCACTGCACTGCACTGGACTATCCTCATCAGCATTGCTTGATATGGTATCGTCAGAGGAAATATTGCTTGGGCACTAGTCACTCCCAGACTCTGGATCAGTAAAGTCATCCAACTTTGACTCAGAGCTTATAGTATCTTTTAAGATCTGCAGTGCATCTCTGTGACAAGATTAGCAATCAGTATATCTTAGCGGAGATATATTATCTTGCTCCTCCCTCTTTGGAACAGTGTAATTAAAAGCAGTAAATGTTTTGCTTAACAGTTGGACCACACAAGTGAGAACCTAGAGGCTTTGGTTTGAATCACACTATGTACACTTACAGTACTCACAGTGTGGTACAGTGTAACCTCTGTATACTGAGTAGACAATTTTTTCTGCTTTTTATTTTATTTTTCTTTGGTAATCAGGTGAGAACCTACAGCCCTAGGTTTGTATCCTACTCAGGACACTTACAGTGTCATTGTATACTAACTGACACATTCTTTCATGCTATTTTTTATTTTATTTTGTATTTTATTATCATTCTTAAGTAATCAGATAAAACCCACTTGGTACAAAGCTGGTTTACAGGGGTGACCTGGGAGGTTCACCCATGATGGTCCATAGGTCAACTACCACAATGTTCTTTATGATGCCAGCATTAGAGCTTGTGACAGAGGGCACCAGGAAATGGCACACACACACACACACACACCACACCCACTGGTGTGTGTGTTGTGTGCCCCTACACCCCTATAAAATATATAATCACCTCCACCTCAGGCATATCAGGGTTGAGAAGGCACAGCGAACTGTGCCCTAAAGTCCTGGATGTCCTTGTTTGGAGCTCCCTAATGAGGGTGCCCTAATGACAATACCCTAATCACTACACCCTTATTACAGGATACCACCAAGAGTACTGGGAAGGAGTATATGAATAACACTATAGTACAGAAAATGAAAGGTATTCTTTAGTGGCAGAGATATTCTCTCCCTCTTCCTCCTGGATTGTAAAGTGCTTTGGTATAGCACAATTAAAGGCACTAAATGTTTTCCCCTAGCACTTGGTGCACACAGGTGAGAACTGAGATGTCAAGGTTCGAATCCCACTATGGACACCTTACAATGTGGTTGGATATACTATCTTACAAACTTTCTTTTTTATTATTGTATTTACTCTTTGGTAATCAGGTGAAAGCCTGGAGCCCTAGGTTTGTTTTTCCACTACAGACACTTACAGCATCATTGTGTACTAACTAACAGATTCTTCTATGTTATTTTCGTGGGTTTTTTTTTTGTATTATTCTTTGGTGATGAGGTAAGGCCCACTGGGCACACAGCCTGTTTACAGGGCAACCTGGAGCACTAGGAAGGACTATAGCTAGGAGTAAATTACAGAAAATAAAAGGCACTATATAAAACAAAAATTCCTTTAACATACCCTAAAACAGCAACTGGAAAAGTAATGAAAAGTCCTAAAACAAGCGTTCTGCAAAAAATTAAATTGTTTAAATGGCCAAAATACAAGGCACAAGCTGATAAAGTAAGAGAAAAAGTAACCATTTTAAACTAAATAAACCTACCTAAAAAATCCAAGCAGCTTAAAACTGCAATAAATCTGTAAAACTACACTACAGGTCTTTGAATTGATACAGTGAATCATTTTTAGTCACTCCCAAACAGAAATATAGCAGAGCTCAGCAACCTCCATCTGCCCTGCTATATAGTCTTCTCTCAATACCTGCTTTTCCATTGCAAGAGAAAGTAAAAGCTGACATACCACGTGGTTCCATTGGTTTCTGCAAACACGTGATGTCTGCCATTCCAGACCCACAGGATCACAAGACTAAGGGCCCCTTTCAAGATTAAGATCCTGTAGGTCAGAACTGGAAAAGACAGCAGTGATCCAGTGCCCGTTTCCTTTCCATTAAGGCATACAAAGTAAATCTTTATGGCTCTACACTTTAGTTTTGTGTGCTGTGCGCCATATGGTACAGGGCACTAAAGGGGTTCAATCAATTATGGTTCCTTTGATCCTCCAATGTTACTTGAAAACTGAGGTAATTCTAGAGCTAATACATGCTGATTAGCTCCTGATCTCCAGAGGTAGGTGCGGTTATCAGACCAAAGCCAATCTGGGTCTTGTCTCAGCAGCTTTGGTGACTCTATTAAACTCAGGCCAGTCACAAGTTCCTGCAGTGGCAATGCAACATTTGGAAGTCTGCCCTATCAGCTTTCAGGGGTACTATCTGTGTCTGCCATGGTGATCACAGGTAGCAGGGAATCAGGCTTTGATTCTGGAGAAAGGAGCCTAAGAAATGGCTATCACATCCAAGGAAGGCAGCAGGCATGCAAATTACCCTCCTGACACTGGGAGGTAGGGATGAAAATAGTAATGCAGAACTCTTCTGAATTGCTTTAATGGAATGAGTACACCTTAAATCCTTTAATGAGGATCTATGGGAGGACAAGTCTGGTATCAGTGACTGCAGTTATTCCAGCTTCAAGAGCGTATATTAAAATTGCTGCAGTTAAAAAGCTCAAAGCTGGACCTTTGGAACAGGCTGGTGCTGCATTGAAAGGTGAACTACTACCTGTCCTAGCCCCTGTGTCTTGGTGCTCCCTTGATGACCTTCATCGAATGTCCTGGGGTCCAAAGTGTTTACTTTGAAAAAATTAGAATGCTTTAAGTAGGCCAGTCACTTGAATACTTCAGCTATGAATAATGGACTAGGACTCCAGTTTAATTTTGTTGGTTTTCAGAACTGTGACCAGGATTAAGAGGGATGGCCGGGCATTTGTATTGTGCTGCTAGTGGTAAAATTCTTGGACCACTTCAAGATGAACAACTGTGAAACTATTTGCCAAAACTATTTTCATTAATCAAGAATAAAAGATGGAGGTTTCAAGATGATCAGATATGGTCATAGTTCCAACCATAAACCATGACAACTAGCGATCCGGTGGCATTATTCCCAATACCCACCAGGCAGAGAGCTATTGGAAATCAAAGTCTTTGGGTTCTTGGGGAAGTGTAGTTGCAAAGTTAAAACTTAAAGGAATTCCTGAAAGGGCACCACCAGGCATGGAGATTGTGGCTTAATTTGACTCAACTTGGAAACCTCACCTGGCCCGGACAAGGAAAGGACTGACAGATTGCTAGCTCTTTCTCAATTCTGTGGGTGGTAGTGCATGGCCATTATTAGTTGGTGGAACAATTGGTCTGGTTAATTATTTTTTATTTATGACTTTGTTAACTGGATAGGTGCACTGATCCCAGGGACCATTTTCAAGCGTGACCTGGGCCACGTAGGTGGCACAGGTAAAACATCAGAATAACAAGAACATAACAAGAGCAGGTAATACACAGTGAAAAGTTACAGTTACATTTGGCAATACAGGTGGCAGTAGTTGAGGGACAACAAATAACAAAGCAAAGTAAGGCTCACGGTGGTACAGTTTCAGTAAATAAGAAAACCTATTTGGCCCTACCCTGGAACCTATGGGGGCTAGTTCTTAAAGCAGTGGCAGGTGGATGCCAACAGAAGCCAGTCTTTGAGGTGAGTCTTGAATGGGCAGTGAGTGTTTATGGTGCTCAGTTCAGTAGGCAGCTTGCTTCTTAATGTGGGGGCTGCTACAGACAGGGCTCTAGTGCCCATGTTCATGGCTACCCTGAGGATTTTCAGGGAGGGATACAGGAGGATTTTAGGCAGCAGTGTGAAGTTTGGATGGTGAAAAGGGGAGCAAGAGGAGATTTCTGGCCACTACAGATGGCAGAATCACAAAACTGTACAGTAAAGGTCAAAGCGGGCTTGTAATGAGAGCCGCCCCCAGTGTAGTGTAGAGTGAACAGTGGTGTGTGGAGAAAGAGGCCAGCAGGGAGAAGTGGCAGGCACTGTAATATGCTACTGATAATTTTGCCATGGTGGATGCAGGAGGGTCCTGGTGTAGATGGGAGAGCAGTAGTCCAGGATAGGTAGCAGGTTTCCCTGGATGATGGCATGGCAGGCCTCAGGGGGTGAAATATTGCGGTATCTGCAAGGCAGCCCCTAGGTTTGGTGCAATCTTAGAACCAGGGAGTTTATGTGCTCTTGTAAAGGAAAGGGAGATGTGAAGCACAACCCTAGATATTTGAAATGTTTGACATCCTCTAGGGCATGCCATCAGGGGATGTGATGATTAGTGGTGGGTTAGATTTGCATTTTCGTTAGGAAGGGCTTAGCTCCAAACAACATTGCATTTGTTTTTGCCATTGACCAGAAGGAGGTTGTCAGAGAACCAGTTGTGGGCTGCAGCCTAGTTTTGTGAGAGGGCTGCAGAGATAGGTGGGAGGCTTTCCACAGGAGAAAAGCACGGGTCATCATCGTAGAAGATTGAGTGACAGTTGAGACTATCCATTGGAAGGAAGTTAATGAATAAGGAGAAATGGAGGGTGTCCCAGGAAAGAGCCTTGGGGGTCCCAGTAGAGACAGGCAAGGTGGGCGACAGGCAGGCCAATGCACACAAACTGGGAGTGCCCTTCATTGGCTTCCAAACCAGGTGGTGACCTCTTGAGATCAGCCAAGGAGATGTAATTTGGAGAGAAGGAGGAGTGACTGACCAGGTTGAAGGCTTTGGAGAGGTCAATGAAGACTGTACCAGTTGCATTTCCATGGTCCATGTTTGTGAGGATGTGGTCAGTTAAAGTGTGAGGGCAGTGGTGTTGGAGTGATTCTTGTGGAAGCCATGTTGTTGGCTACATAGTAGGTCATGTTATTTACCTATGCAGTCAGCAAGTTGGTGGTGGATAGCTTTTTCAGTAACGCTAGGTGAGGAAGGATGGAGATCGGGCGATAGTTGTCTGTGGATTGTGGGTCCCCGGCTTTATGAATGGGAATGACCTTCGTGGTTTCCATGTATCAGGCATGAAGAAGTGGTCAGACTGAGGTTGAAAATGAACATTGGGGGCAATGATGGCAGAGGAGATAAGTTCAAGGAAGATGGGGATAATCTCTCTGCTCCAGGGAGTCGTGGTTTGGGAGGCGTTGTTTAGGAGTTTTGCTATGTCAGCGTGTGAGAGTATTTTGAAGAAAGAGGGGGAAGTGGAGGTTGAGAGGTAGGTGATGTTATGGGGGCAGGGGATGTTTTTTTTTTTTTTAAGGTCATTTGGGAGTTTTCTCAGGTACATAGTGAGATCAGAGAATTAGTTGTTGCCTTGGCCACTTCTTGGGGATCAGTAATGAGGCTAACATTAGTGTGGTGGTGGGACAGGCTTACTGGGGGTTAGTAATGAGCCAGTGGATGCCCAGAATTGTTTAGGGTCCCTGAGATTAGTTTGCTGGAGATTGTGAAATGTGTCTGAGATCTTTGGCCAGGTGTTTGCAAAGATTCCTCTGATGCCTGTAATCATCCCGTAGGGTAGGGGATGGGGTGCTTTATAGGATGACCAGGTACTGTCCTTGTCTTTCATGTGAGGGTAAGGAGGTCTTTCATGACCCATGTGAGTAGCCACCCCTCACCCTTCTGGTGGTGACTGGAAAATGCTTGTCCTGTAGAGTCAGGAGAGCTTGAGTGAGCATGGATGCTGCCTGGGTCACATTTGATTCTGAGAAAATGACAGATCAGTCCAGTGCCCGTGCCTCAGAGAGAAGGACAGGGGTGTTTGGGCTCTGAAATTAAAGAAAGACAGGTATTTAGGTGGGGGCTGCTTAAGTTTGGATGACCAGAGAAGGTACTTAGGAGAGTAATCGCTAATGAAGTCAGCCATGAATGCGAGGGTGCAGGACACAGTCCTCCCAGTTAGTTACAATCCAATCCAGAAGTGTCTGTGTGCCCTTGCAAGGGTTCTGCCTTTTTCTACCTTGTTCCAATATTGAACAAGACTCCACCATGCTAACTAGTTATGTAGTCTTGTGCAGCTGTCTGCATCTTCTTACAGAGATGAGATTGAACAATAACAGGTCTGTGAATCCTTAGGAGTCTGGAGCTGCATGCATGCTACACTAAATGGATCAGTCTGTGTTTACCCTAAGACAACAGGTCCCGGTAATCCACTGAACAAAGCTCTGAGTGAAACGGTTGTGCAGTTCTGTTTGCACCGATATCTCATCTGTTGCTGCTACTATGAAGTATTTTGCAATTTGCTCTTGATTTTCACAAAGATGTTTTGAACTACCACTTTTCTTGTTTTAAGTAATAAACTTGGTGAAGCAGAGACAATGAAAGGTGCCAGATATTTTACTTTCCTCTGGCTGTTTACTCAGCCAGGCATGATCAGGTTGTGGAGTGCCCTTACCAAAATATCCTCAGAAAACCATAGCATTACCATTTTCCACCTTTTCCATACCATTGTAAATTCCATTGCAGTACCACTATATCCCCTGACTGGTAACACATTGGATTTGTTTTAGTTCCATTGTAAAACCACTGTTGCCATTGTGGTACCACTTGGACAGTGGTATTGCAATGAGAATATAATGCATGGATGGTACCACAATGGCTCAACACACACCACTGTATTCCACAACTGTTTGGTAACACAACCAGTTTGTTTCAATTCAGTGTATTATCGCTGCTGCTACTGTGGTACCATGTGCCATGGTGGTAACACGGGTGATTTCATGATCAATGGTAACACAATGAACTGCCACTGCAACACCACTGAAATTGGTCTCACAATGGATTTATTTCAATTCCAGTGTATTACCACTGCTGCCACTGTGATACCATGTACCATGGTAGTAACACTGGGGTGATTTCCATGTAGAATGGTAACACAATGAGCTGCCATTGCAACACCATTGAAATTGGTCTCACAATGGATTCATTTCAATTCCATTGCCATACCATTGTGGACACTGTGGTACCATCTGTGTGCAATGGTAGTGCTGTGGTGCACTGAGGGGATGCTGCTAGCTCAATGATGACATTGCACTACCACTGCTATTGATAATCCCACAGGGGTAGCGTATGTTAGTACAGTGGTTCTAATATGGTATGATACCGACCACTCTAGGTCCTCCTGCTAGTACCCCCATCATACTGACATCAGAGCCCCCAGTGCCCCCCCTCATGCATGCCTCTTACACCCTCCACTTTGGCTTCCCATGCCTGTCTCCCACTCACCAGTTCTCACCAAACTTAGATCTGTAGCTGCTCAATAAGGACCACATGCAACAGTTTTCTTGGTCATAATATTTAATCAGTACATTTGATGATGCTAAATCATTAAGTATCATTATCGAGCAATAGTTAAAGCTTCCATAAACCATAAGTTTCTTTCAGTGCTGATGGTATTTTCTTTTATCATCATGATTAATCATAGTTGATCAATACCTGATGCAGGTTATGGCAGCTAATCAGCATCTGCTTCACAGATCATGCTTGGTCACAGGCATTCCACTAAAACAAATACCACCAACAGCTTAATCTGGTTAATCATCTTAAGCTGGTCTGCAGGCTATCAGATCTATCCACTAGAAGTCGCATCAAGTGTCTTGCTACCTACGTCCCTACTCCTGCACTGGATAACAGTTCTGCAGCCTACTCACAGCTGCAGAAACCACAAATCCCATCCCCTCACCCCTGTGCCCTGTGACAACGCAAGATCCTCTAAAAATTGTCCCTCTCACTCCCATGTGTCCACTAACTGTGTAACAAAGGCTACAGAATATCCAAGCACAAGAGGCTTAACAAGCCTCTCCCAATCATGCTGAAAACCCCCATACACCCTCACCAATCATAATGCTCCCTCCAGCCTTAAGGGCCCTTCGTCAGGCTTTAGCTACTACGTGGGGAGCATTGAACCAACCCGGCCCTTTCTCCCCAAACTTCATTCTCAGTGACCCACAAACCCCCTCTGGGCAAACCTGGGGGCTCAGTCTGGTTCACATGAACACTGGGATCCTGAGACACAAAATGCCCACCTTGAGGCCTGGACCCTGCTCTACAAGCATGACATCTTAGCAGTGACAGAGATGTGGCTAAAGCCAGACATCCTCCCTCATGAAGTTGAGTTGACTAGCTATCAGACCATAAGAAAGGATAGAACTGGGAAAAAGGGGAGTACTTATCTACCTCAACTCCTACTTAAATGCCTCCCTGATTGATCTCCAAACACCCAATGGATCTCAGGGTGAGGTATTACTTCTCAAACTGCTCCTCAGAGATACCAAACCTCTCTATGTCGGGTGTGCTTACCTCCCACCCCAAACCACCACCCTCCTTAGAATCCTCACAATGCTATCCTGAAGCTCTCCCTGTGGGAGACCATCCTCCTCGGAGACTTCAACCTCAACTGGTTTGCCCAAATACCTCCCGAATCAAGAACTTAATACTGGATGCATACTTACCCAGGTGATTGACATGCCAACCAGGCATAATACCAAATCTGGCAACCACTCACTACTCGACTGGGCACTCGTTTCAAACTCCCATCAGATACAGACTGCTGGGATTATGTCCCACTCCTTGAGCGACCACCGCCCTATCATCTGTATCTGGTCCAATAAACCCCCAAGGTTGCTGCCAGAGTGATTTCTGTGAGAATTTCAGCCGATTTGTACCAGCTGTCCTCTACTCTGACCTCCTGAAGGTGAATTGGGGCCCCATTGCCTCCCTCCCCACAATTGACGAGGCCCTGGATTACTTCACCAAGACGTTCTTGGCCATAGCAACCAACATGCCCCTGAAAAAACTCAGAGTGCAGGAATATGCCACAAATGGCTAAAACCTAAGCTAAACATTCCATGTGGCTCCAGGACAAGGCATGGGGCTCTACAAATCCTCCAGGTGCAAACCGGACTGGGAGAAATATCGGTGCCTGAGAAAGCAAAGCAAAAAAGCCACAAAACAGGCCAAATCAAAATTCCTCAGGGACCACCAAACAGGCAATCTAAGGGACCCAAAGAAATTCTGGAGCCACATAAACTCTCTCTTAAAGGCCACACAAAGAACGATGTCTCGCTCCTAGTTGGGAACTCATTTACTAACTGACCCACTAAAGTGGCTGAAGCATTCTGTGTATCCTTTACAAACCCCACTGGCAGCCTCCCAGCAGTGCCAGGGACCCCCCACTCCCACGACCAGACACAGTGCTTCCCTCGCCTCTTATTCCCAGGACCCAAGTTTTCTGCGATGCAGCGAGTGCGTGAGCTACCCAGAAATATCTGCGGAATTTGCAGTCACCCATGGAATTCATGGCGTCCGTGGAACAAACGTGCCCCTCTGAAATGTTAGTATGCCACACTGGGAGCCCACCCCAGCATGGCAAAACTTCCTTTTCAACAGGGGTGCCCAAACCCCCGTCAGCTTCATCGACCCCCTCAAAGCTGCCTGGTGCCATGCTGAGGCCACCCCTGCATGGCAAATGCTTCATTGCCGGTAGGGTGCCCAATCCCCGTCAGTTTCACTGCCCCCTCAAATGCTTCTGTGCCATGCTGGAGCCCACCCCAGCATGGCAAAACTCCTTGCCAATGGGGTTGCCCAGTCCCGTCAGTTTCATAGAGCCCACCAAGCTGTCTGGTGCCATGCTGGAGCCCACCCCAGCATGGCAAAAGTTCCTCCTTGTGTGAGAATTCAGAGAACTCTGAAAAAAACCTTCCATCAGTGATTCTTTTGCCCCTCCCAACCGCACCCACCCTCTGCGTACCCACCTCCCCATACCCCCACCTCAACTCATACTTACCTCGGAGCCCAGCTCGATGATCTTCTGTGGACGGGAATATATCTGCACTCTTCAAAGCCGACCGTGAACTGAAGAAATGCCAGTAAGCTGTATAATGGCATAAATGGATTTTTTCAACTTTAGTGCATATCTCAGCCATTTCTGGAATTTTTACAAATTTTCAACATGGGGTTTTAATTAACCTCATGAATGCAGTCATTTTTATTTTCATTAATCAGTTTCAAAAGGTGGTTCCGCAGTAACTGCACAGAACCACCTTTCTCGGAATGATTAATGAAATGACAGTGTCACAGTTCATGAGGTAGGCTTCTAAAATCCTATGTTGAAAATTTGGTGAAATTATTCCCAAAACAACTGTTTTATGAGTGTGCATTGTGCAGTTCCTATGCACGCCATAACTTCGAGCATTTTAATATTTTCACTCCAGATTTTCAGTATTGCCATTTCACACCTCCTTATAAAGAGTACAACTGTCATTTTCACATTTCACCCAAAATGTGTTTTTCGCACATGTAGTGCACAATGGCATAGTCGGTGTGCGAGATCAATGTTCCAGACAGATTAATAAAATCAAAGTGATACTGTTCATGAGCAGAGGTCTTAAACTGGCTATGTTAAAATTTGGTGACAAACGCTCTTAAAATGACTGTGTTACGAGTGTGCATTGTGGCAGATTTGGCAAAAAAACAAAAAAGGAAAAAATATCAGGTGTAAATGTGCCGTAGAATTGCCGTAGAAATTGGTACTGAGCTACAGAAGTTCTATGCAATGAGAACTCTGCCGTAGAATTTTCTCCGATGTGCCGTAGAAAAATCGGGGCCCTGCTTATTCCACCTGAAACTAGTTGATCCCAGCACAGTACTGCCCCTCCTGTGCAAAATAAACCCGACTCGTCTCCAGGGAACAGCAGGCTAGAACCCCGTCTTCTGAGGGCTGCAGCACTGGCCATCACCTACCCCATTACCCTGCTCATCAATAGATCCCTCCAAGAAGGACAGTCCCAGTAAATGGAAAGTTGCCACCATAGTCCCAGTCCACAAAAAGGAACTTGGGACAGAGTGGAGAACTATAGGCCCATCTTTCTTCTCTGGCCCTTGGGAAAAATTCAGGAAAGACTAGTCTATGATCAACTTCAAGACTACCTGGAACAACACCTAGTCCTCTCCAAAGTCCAGCATGGCTTTCGGAAAGGCCACAACACCGACACTGCCCTTATCAGGCTAACGTCCGGACATACTAAAGAGCCATGGACCAAGGCACCCCAACAGGCGCACTATTCATTGACCTATCCAAGGCCTTTGATTTGCTAATCAGGAGCTTCTCCTAACTAAGCTTCATCGGCTTGGCATGGGTCAGCTCTCACTTTCCTGGACCACTAGCTACCTGACTAACCAATCACAAAAGTCCACTGGCAGGAGTCCAATCAAACCCTAGGCTTGTGACTTCTGGGGTTCCCCAGGCTCCATTCTGGGCCCCCTACTATTCTTACTATTTCTGAATGACCTTGAAGAGGACTGTGCACCCTGCAACCTTATCCTCTCGTGGATGACACTGTGACCTACTTTAGTGACCCCCAACCCTCGGTTATCTCAGCCAAACTCCAAGCTAGCCTTGCAAAGCTTGAAGCATGGTTTACTACCAACCACCTAAAACTAAAGGAAGATAAAACAAAAGCAGTTCTCTTTGGGACCCGACAGCTGGGCTATGACCATAGTAGGCTACTACAACTCTCATCAGCCCAAGGAAGGCCAGTCAAAGTCACTGACCAGTTTAGGTATCTTGTGGTTGTCCTTGACCAAGAGCTAACCTACAAACCCCATATAGATGCCTTAACAAGATCCATCTACCAGAGACTGGGCCTCCTATACCGCTTGGAAACTCCCTTTCTGGAGAAGCATGATGGGTCATTGCAAACTGCAACCTCCTTCCCTCATTGCTATATGGCTCCCCACTACTTCAGTCCCTCAGACAGTCTGAGCTAAACAAGTTCACCACCCTCTACCATTGCATTGCTCGCTTCAGAACCATCTCCACCCCAAGGAGACATCACTGTGAGGCTCTTAAAGACCTCCACTGGCTGACACTAAGGCATAAATTATCTTACGCCTCTGCCTGCCTTACCTACAAATTCTCCTCCATTCGTCACCCTGGCGCCTTAGTGGCCTGCTCACCCTAAAGTCTCCATCTGTAACCTTCAGTCTACTACCAGTCGGCTTCTTAACATCCCCGCATTCAGACCAACCAAGGAAGCGCTCCTTCCAGTACATTGCCCCTCACTTCTGGAACTCACTTCCTGCAAGCTTGCTTGACAACCCTCCCTCTCCTTGTTCAAAAGGCGGTCTTAAAGCATACCTTATTGAGCTGAGCCTCTGTGGCTGTAACCGCTAGATAATGTACTCAACCTTACCCCTCTTAATTGACAACTGACTAAAATCTTGCTCCCTCTGGACTAGCTAAGCTAATGCTAATGTCACTGTAGACCTGCTGCAATGTAACTGTACTCTCTAACCCTGTCAAATGTACCCCACTGACAATGTGTACTCTGACACTGTCTTACTGTATGTATACTGACACTGTCTTATTGTATCCTTGCCTCATGTACTGACTGTGTATGTATTATGTATCTGTTTCACTGTAACCTAATGTAAAGTGGTTGGTGTACTCAACCCCGGGTCACCCCTGAAAAAGGGATCTCTGGTTTCAGAGGGCTTAGCTGGTCAACATATTCTAAATAAATAAATAACGTTTCAGTTGGTTACCATCTGTATCCCCTCTCACTGGTCACCTGTGAAAAGGGACATGTAGTCTCTATGGGCCAACTGGATCAACAAAATTTAATCAAATAAATAAAAATATACAAATAGGCTTGTAATATTTGACCATGATTAAAGATCAGCTCTCAACTAGCCCTCCACTGACATGTACATGGCAACTGACCTGGCCAGGAGTCTTTTCCATGAATGATTCGCTTTGCGGGCTATCATTGTAAAATGTTATTCCACTAGTAAATTTATTCTCTGACCCGCCAGCTGAAAATGAGAATCCTACTGCCACGCCCGGCGATGCAGCCCGTTTTGTGTGATGTCAATAAATGAAGCCTGCATGGGCGCTGCACATTGATCAAGATAGGGCTGATTTTTTTCAAAGGTTTTATATATCTTTAGATTTTTAAGAAATCAAAGTGACTGCTCAACTAACATGGTCCTCTTAGTCGAACTGTCGCTTTGATTTCTTAAATCTGACATTAAAGATACATAAAAAACTTAGGAAAATCAGCCCCATTCAAGTCAATGTGGCATGCACATGCAGCCTTTGTTTACTGATAGCACAAAATGGGGTTGCGTGTGGTGGCATGGCCGTAGGATGCAGAACTGGTTCTATTTTTTTGCTGGCAGGTTAGGGGAATAAATTTACAAGTGGAATACCTTTTTCAATGATAGCCCGACAAAGAATCATTTATGGAAAATTACTCCTGGCTAGGTCGAGCCTATATATGTGTCAGTGGGGGGTTAATGAGAATGTAGAAGCTGCTCTTTAATCATGATTGATGTACCTAGCCCTTACTGGCTGCTCTGCTGTAATTAATTTGCATAATTTGTCATGTTTAATCATGATCAGTCATTGCCTTTGAAAATAAAGGTATGACATTCTGTATTAGGCTTCATTAATCCCATCCTGCAGTGGTGATAGCCTGTCTGTGCTGAAATTATAAATTTACCACTGTCCTGTAAGGGAGGGAAGGGACGGTAACTCTGGCAAACTGCTGTCCAGCTGACCCCTTTCCACTTCGGTCTGCCTGCTCTGCCCCACATTCGGACATTACATGTCTCCAGAAAGGGCACAGGAACTCCCATACAAGCCTATGGGGCTCTTTTTCAGAAAGGTTTATAGACATTTAAGAAACCTTTGATAGAAAATGAAAGCCACTGCTCAACAAATAGGGACCCACCTGAATGCTGATGTGTTTGCCTTAACATTTCCCAACACCTCCTCTAAAAAACATAGTGTTTTTTCCTCTAGCTTCTGTTTACATGTCTAACACCTTTCACCATAATTTTTTAATTTCACCCACTGTTCCTCTACTTCTCTCTAGTCTCCCTCCTGCCAGGGCATCCCTGAGGCAATCCTCCATCTTTGAAAGTCTTTAACTGCATTTCCTGGTAAAGGGAAAGTTAACTTACTTGTTCTTGGTTATACAGTGTGTAAGTGGGCGGGGGCTGGGATTCAAACCTGTGTCTCCATGATTGCCGCTCAGTGCTCTGCCTTCAAGAATACAGTGCCAACAGCACATAATGTCCCCACCACATATACATACAGTATATACAGTACTTGATGCCAAAAAAACAAAAACACTACATTAATGCAGGTATTATGCAAAGCACACAACACAAGAAAATGAAAAACAGGGTTTGAGCCTCACGAGTCTTGGCAAATTGTTTACGTGGTGTTCCTAGGGTTGCCAATCTTAATGCCCATCCCCACCCCATCCCTATAGCCTCCTTTCTAAAGCACAAGGTACAGCTCCAACCCAGTGCCTCATATAGCAGCCATTCATACTTGTAAAACAAGAACAGCAATGGGCTCACAAGGATCTGCATCTCTTTATGAACTATGACAAACAGTGTAGGGTAAACAAAAAATAATACTTGCTTGATACGTTATGGTCAGTGTCCTCCTTCGCCTTGTCAATGCCATGTTAGACCTATAGATATAAAAGGGAAAATGGGTCAGTATAAAAGGAAAAAAAGTGGGTTGTGTGTTGGGGGGACACCAAACCTGCACTGCACCATCAACCTGGCTTTTAGAATGACTTGGTCACTCAAGGGATGTCATGGTTGGGGAGGAGAAGATTCATTGCCCCAGTGCCCTAGAACTGATCTCTTTTAGGGGTAGGAGGCCATGTTGCTCCACACATCGACCAACACAGGGCAGGATAAAGACACCAAGGGACAGATATTCAAAAACTTTGCCCAGGCACAATATATGCTTCCCTGGTGGTGTAGTGGATCCCTCCCTTTACCCAACCTGCCTATAGAATACATGGAAACATAGGCATGTGACAGCAGAAAAGGCTGCATGCCCATCTAGTCTGCCCAGTTTGCCTATATATCCACTAGGCCTTTTCTGTAGTCCCCACCTGTGCCAATTGCCCTCTGTGTTTATTCCATGCCCTCTTGAACCCTTCAACCATCCTCTCCCCACCACTTCCCTCAGCAGCCCATTCCAGTTGTCCACCACTCTATCAGTAAAGAAGTACTTCCTAATGTTTCCTCTAAATTTCCCCCTTGATTTGGAATTTCCAACCACCATCCATTGCAGTACAACCAACTGCAGCAGGCTAAATGTGACTATCTCTAGGCCAACATCCCCAGCCACAACCAGTCCCATAACTCCCTGCAGCTGGCACCAGAGCAACAAGCAGCAATTGAAGTTCTGATAGTGTGCAGTGCATGTTCAAGTTCCACAATCTCTGGTCAGAAGTTTTCCACTTCTGCTTTTCTCCAGGTGTTAATTTCAGTCCTCAGTGACAGAACCTAGCCCTGAGAGCTTATGTAAACTCTTAACATCCATTGTAGGACTCAATCTCCCACCGCTGCCCACTGTACCAAAGCCAGCCACAGAGGTTCCAGGATCTGCTGCAAATGAAGCTGTCAGTGCAGAATCAAGCAAAACCAGTTCACCATAAGCCACTACACTACAGTAAACAGCAGGCAAACCAAAATGGCTCCACATGCAAAGTGCACATTGGGACCAGACCGACACTTGTGTGGGACCCTGGTGTGAGCCAGCCAGTTGGAGCAGTGGTAAGGAGAGACAAAACCTTTTACATGAAGGTAAATCAGTGAGAAAAGGAAGGCAAGAGGAGGGTTGTGAGTCTGAAAGGGGAGGATGGAGGGAGGTTAAAGGATGATGATCACTAAAAAGCAGAAATACTGAACAAATACTTCTGTTCGGCTTTTTACAAAGGAGGGGCAGTAAATGGGCCAGTAATAAGATAGGGAGATGACAGAAATTGACACAGGTCCCTTTGCAAAATATAGTATCCTCATGGAACTGCCAGCAATAAGGTATGGGGCCAGATAGTGTGCACCCCAGGATACTGAGGGAGCTAATGGAGGTGTTGGCAGGACCTTTGACTACCCTGTTCAACCTGTCATTGTAAACAGGTGATGTGCCCACGGATTGGAGGGAGGGGCTGATGTGGTCCTTTCTATACAAAAGTGTTAACAGGAGGATGCAGGGAACTACATACTGGTCAGCCTGACCTCAACAGTGGAAAAGTCATAGAAATACTACTGGAGGAAAGAATAGTAGAACACCTGGTTGTCAATGGTCTACAGGGAAGGTAGGCAGGGAGCACTGTTTAACCAGGAGTAGCATACTAAGCTGAAGCTTGTTTCCAGGTGCAACCTAGGAGCACAAGGAAGTTAAGTGACTTGCTCAGGATCTCACAGTATTCATCTAGGTGGCTGTGGGATTCAAACCCAGGTCTCCAGATCTACAGCTCAAAGCCTTAATCCACTGCACTATACTGCATCCAGAAGCCAAGGCAGCTTGGTTTTACAGGAGGAAGGTTGTGTTAGACGAACCTAATTGAGTTTTCGACTGGGTAACCAGGGAGGTGGATTTGGGGGGGTGTATGTGGCACACCTGGATTTCAAGCACGGCCTTTGACACCCTGCACAGAAGGCTGAGAAATGAGCTGGAAGGCTTAGGGGTGGGACAGAAAATAACAAGGTGGGTGGAGAACTGGTTGAAGGACCAAGCCAGATGGTGGTGGTAAATGGGGTGCATTCCAGGGTAGAAGAGGTGTGCCCCAGGGGTCAGTGTTGGGATCCATCCATTTTAACATCTTTGCAATTATATAGTGGAGGGACTGCAGGGAAGGTGTGCCTATTTGTAGATGGTATGAAGATCTGCAATATGGTGGAGACCGGAGGACAATGAGGAGGGCCTAAAGATTCTGGAGGGTGGTCAGAAACTTGGCAGCTGAAATTCAATGCCAAAAGTGTACAGTAATGCACATGGGGTGTAACTAACCCACAAACCATTTACATATGGGGAGGTTAAGGAAACCGAGCAGGAGAGAGATCTGAAGGTTATAATTTCAAATAACCTTAAGGTGGGGAACCAATGCAGCACAGTGGTGGCCAAAGTGAATAGAATGCTGATGTATATAGGGAAGGGTATAAAACAGAAAGAGGAGGTCCTGATGTTCCTTTATAAATCCATGGTAAGGCTTTACCTGGAGTATGGGATTAGTTTTGAAGGCCTCACCTATGCAAGGACAGACAGATTGAAAGGGTTCAGAGAAGGACAATCAAGATGGTGCATCCTATGCATGGGAAGCCCTATGAGGAGAGGTGGAAGGAATTGGTTCTGTGCCCACTGGAGACTAGTCAGCTTCCTCAGGTTTACTGCTATCTGCAGGATTATTCAGGATTATTTAAGAGTTTCAGAGGACTTGCTTACTTTCCCTGGCCTCCTGACGATATAGGCTTGGCCATACTGCTGGAGCCTCACCTGGCAAAAGTCACACTCTCATGCTACCCCTGCGTGTGGGTCTGCGGTACTCTAGCCTTTGTGGGGCCTAGCTGCCGCCTCTACACCTTCCTCCGGGCTGGACCTACATGGGTCCCAGCCGCTCCTCCTGCCCACGTATGGGACTAGCTGCTCCATTGCCTTTAGCCCTGGATTTCACACCTTGCACTCCTAACTGCTCTGCCTGCCTCGGAGCCCAAAGTTTCAAATATTTACTATGCCTGCTTGCCAGCTCACAGCGTCCTTCTTGGATGATTCGAGTTCAGGGCTGTCCAGCTTCTTGCCCACTTATTGCTCACCTGCCATTGCTTCAAGGTTCCTCCTTATTCATGTGGACTTCCATCTGATACTTGGACCTTGTTACATTTTCACTTGCCTGCTTCAGGTCCTCCTTACCGCTGTTGACTTGCTTCACGTTATGTCTCAGGATTTGCTTTGTGTCCCTGGATGCTTACCATGTTGCTGCTCTGCTATTACTTTATTGTTACTCCCTTATCGACTGACCATGTGGTCCAGCCATGCTGGCTGACCTTTATGGGGCTTAGCTGCCACTACCTACTTACCTTACTAGTGATCTACATGTATTTGAAGCGGTGCTGCTGGCCTACATGAGGCTAGCAGCATTACCTATCTTACTAGCTGACTCGCCATCTAGCAGCATGCTAGCCTTCTTAGGTTTAGCTACTGATTCTGTTTGACTCACTGGCTGACAGACTCATTCAACCGTACCATGTTTTGCTCATCAGCCAACCTACCATTGTCTAGCAGCACTTACCTATCTCATTGGGCTAGCCCCTTCATTCCATGGATGCTTCCTGCAGAGCTGCTTTTATTCAGACCTACCATTCCAAAATGTGCTCCTAAAGCTCTGCCTCCAATTGGATTATTGCTGGAGTGCAATAAGATGTTAGCTTCAATTCTCCCGGATGCTCCTTGCCATGCTACTTCAACTCCCTGGGTTCCTGCAATCATCTCCACCAGGACTCCCTGCTGACCTTGTTCCATATTTGTCTTCCTTCGTTGAACTAATGCCTCGAACTTTGAATACCTACAGTTTCAGAATGCTTATCGCCTTGATCGAGTTGCCAACTCTTCCACCGAGGTCTCTTCACTGCAATCCCTACCATCCTCATTCTTCAAGATACGACAGACAACAGACAATCTACTCTCCTAAGTCTGCCTTTAAAGTACAGAACTACTCCACTAAACTAATTTGGGTATACCAGTTACATACCATTGCAATTTGTTCCTTGCTACTTTGCTGCTTCTCTGCATTGCATGCAGCTCAACATTTCAATTGCATTATCTACCACTGCTCTGCAACCTGCCTTGCCCCGTAAGAGAGTTAGCATCATATTTAGTCAAACCTGTGCCCTTGCTCAGGCTCAGAGGTCCTTTGTTCCTATATATTACTGACCACAGTCGCCTGCTTCTACCACCTGCCTTAGACCATCAGGCTGGGGGTTAAACTACTATCTTCACCTGCCTCGCCCAGCTCAGGGCCTGGAGATTCCATTCTACTATATGTCTACCTGCTGCCATGTCAGCCAGCCAGGACTCCTTTATACGGACTCGCATCTGGATGTTTCTACATTCATCATGTATTATTGGATGCTTTGCCCTGCTGCTTCAGCCGTATGGATTTACTACTACTTCCTCTTTCCAGGACACTCAGTTGAGCTTCTCCGAAGACCCTCACTATCCTGATTTATGCTCTACGCTTCTCGGACCCTGTGACAATGCTACTTCATTCGACTCAGCCCTTCAATTATTACCATCTAGGACTCCTAGCTCGACTATTCAGGACTCATCTGGATATTCTTCAAGTCAGTTCTAGCTAAGGTATCATTCTGGCTTGAAACTTAGATGTCAACATTGTTACACAACCATTTGGATCACGAAGCTCTCTGATTCCCTTGCTTGTACCATTCTTCATGCCCTCACTTTATAATGCACTAATCTTGCAATACTACTTCCTGCTTTTCTGCAGTCACTCATGCAGCTTGCTTGCACATCACAGCTGACCTCGTATATGTCCATGCTACACACTACTTGCTCATGCTACCTGCCTAGCCTTACTGGGCATAGAGGTCCATCCACCTACTCGCAATTACAATCTATTGTGCTCCTCATGAGCTGGAAATACATTTGACCTACTTCTACACACATTCACTATGTCCTCTACCTACTTAAGGCTTTCTTCCACTATGAATTGAGGTTCTACTGCTCCATCCTCCCTATTATGTAGCATATGCCAGTTCTTGTGCTTCATCACCACGGCCTTCATTTGCTAACCTTGCCATGCAGAACTTGACTCATCAGTTCTTCTTCACATGGATGCTGCCCCTCAATTCATGGATCTCTCTGCAAAGTCATCCTCACCTGCTGGAGTAGCTTCACCACCTGCAACTCTTCGCTCAAATTCATTTCAGCTGTGGATTCCACTCTATTTCATTCAGCCTGCTCATGGATTCTTGAACTTGGGGTTTACTAGATGGATGCTTGCTCTATTCACCTGACATGTCATACTTCAATACATCTTCAGTTCTCCATTTCTCTGCATTGGGTCTCTACAACTTGGGTTTGGTTTGTCGATTACAATATTTAGGATTACTCTCCTTTAATATGCCCAGAAGGATGGGCAGGTCAGTAGCCATGGGTCCTCAGAGGTTTCCCTCAAGGAGTTTTCCTCTCCTGCGTGCTGCTGGTTATACTCTCCAGAGTTGGAGGAGGTAATCATACTGCTACTCATATTCTTGGGGTGTCTTCCACTCGACTCCTTCATCAGTTGGATACAGAACAATCATTGATATCGTAATTCTTTTGGGGTCTCATAATACTGGACTAAGCATTCTTACGTGGGATACAAAGTAAGGAGAAACCAAACTAAGCTATAACAATGTTACTCATCAGCTCAAGCATCTAAGCACTTTTGCACAACACTATCCAGCTCCACGTACTATAAGAACTGTCTGTATAACTATGTTCAAAGTACCTAAGCACAGATCAACTCAAACTGCTACATATCGGAAGAGCCATGTCTTACTTACCTATCTGGCCTCTGTATCCAAGCACAAACCTCCATTATCCAATTACAGCATGTAGCACAAGCACTGGGCTATAAAACCACATAATAAAGTGATATTTGGGGCTCATCATAAATCCCTCTGAGCCCCTAGGTGATCTGCAGGTAGCCAATGAATTTAAATAGTAGTCCAGATGGGCAGGTGGGGATGCTTTTAGGCTAGTGGCCCTATATTATTTAAAAAGGGACACTGGTGGTAAATGGTGATTTTTAATTATATTTAACATTTCCTGGCATCTAGCTGGGGAGGGATCTGTGGGCTCTGACTACATGAAGCAGGCAGGCAGGTCGGTCAGAAACTGCCAATCGGAAATGATGGCTATGTAGCCATCAGTTTAGTGCTACTTCGCTACAGTGACAGTGCCGGCAGGTGCTTTCAAGTCTCAGCCCACACAGAGTTCAGACTGTGGCCTGCAACATGTGCATGGAAAAAAAAGATGGGGAATTTTGGGAGGTGGAGGAGACTAGGCAACATGCCTCACTCTACCAATCAGCCACACAGTGCCTTTGTGAAGACCACCAAGGGGCTTGCTATGAGGGTCTGGAGGAAAGCCAGCAGGAAGCAGTAAAAACACTAGCTAAGCTGCATGGCAGCTGAGTGTAAGTGTCCTGAGGGGCTTGGCAGAAGGGACTGGGAGAAAAGCTCAATATGGGGCCACAAGGCTGGTCTGGTGGCACTAATGGGTTATGAACGAAAAATTGAGAACAGATAAAGGCCATTCAGTTTATCTAGTCTGCTTGAGTGTGTAGCACTTCAGTCCATTAGACTGCAGCTGCCTCCACTCCCCTCATATACGCCCTCCCCATCTCTCAACCCCTGAGATATGTACCTCCCTTGAATCTGCCCCAAACCCTCTTGAAGCCCCAACACTCTGCAATGATACAACATCCTCTGGCAGAGCATTCCACCCTGCCACCACCCTTTCTGCGAAATAGTGCCTCTGCAGTTCCCTCTTGAACCTGCCCCTTCCAGCTTTATGGAGTGTTCCCTGGTTTCCTTCCACCTTTTCAGATTGAACATACACCTGGTGTCTACTTTATTCAAACCCTTCAGGTACTTGAAGATCTCAATCATATCCCCTCTCTCCTTCTTTCCTCCAGGGTATACATATTGCACTCTCTCAGTCTCTCCTCATATGGTCCGACCCCATCCCCAGGATCATTTTGTTACCCTGCACTGTACCCTCCAGTAGATTGATGTCCCTTTTCAAGTAGGGTGCCAGAATTGCACGCAGTACTCTAGGTGCGGTCTCACCAGGGACCTGTACAGGGGCAAGATGACCTCCCACTCCTAGAAGTAATCCCCTTGCTATGCACCCTAGCATCCTGTTTGCCTTCACTGCTGCCTTCCTGCATTGAGCAGAGTGGTTCATCTGCCCAGTTACCAGCACTCCCAGATCCTTCTCCTCCTTGGATTTTGTTAATGGACACCCTCCAGCCAGTAATTGTGTCCTGGGTTCTAGCCTCCTAAATGCATCACTTTGCACTTCTTGGCATTGAAATCAAGCTGCCAAGTGTGAGACCATTCCTCCAGTTTCATCAAATCCTCCTGAAGTACTTTTGCTCCTCCTCCCCATCTACTTCAGCAAACATCTTTGTGTCATCTCGCAAAAGGCTGCTGCTACTCTTAATCTCCACTGCAATGTTGACTATGAAAATGTTAAACAGAACTGGTCCTAACACTGAGCCCTGTGGTACACCACATGTTACTGCCCTGGGTTCAGATGCCTCCTTCCCACCACGACCTTCTGCTGTCTACCCTACATCCAGCTCTCAACCCATCTTACCAGTTTCCTCCCTACTACCAGACTCCTCAACTTGCAGGTTAGCCACCGTATGGCACTGAGTCAAAGGCCTTGCTGAAATCCAGATAGAGGACATCCCACATGTCCCTGTCTAGTGCCTTGTAACCAAGTTGTAAAATCAACCAAGTTCATCTGGCAGGATCTGCCTGAGACAAACGCATGCTGCCTGCTGTCCTGGAGATTGTTATCATTAAGAAATTGCACCAGTCTTTCCTTGAGGATTGTCTCCATCAGTTTCCTACATTGCGGTAAGGCTTACTGGTCTTTAATTCTCTGTTTGTCCTTGGGCCCACTCTTATGGAGAGGTACCACATGTGCAGCCCTCCAGTCCATGGGCATGCACCCAGAGTTCGAGAGGTATTGAATAGGTCCACCAATGGCTTCCAGGACCTCTACCAACTCTCTCAGCACCCTGGGTGGACTCCGTCTGGGCCAGGTGCCTTGTCCACCTTCAGGGACTTTAGGCCCTCCTCACCCTTTCTACCATGATTTCCCCATCCATGGTTGCTTCTCCTCCACCCTCTCTCACCTCGCCTTCTTCTCAGGTATGGGCCCATCCTCTCCTAGGTAAAAAACTGAACAGAAGTATTCATTAAGTACTTCTGCCTGCTCAACTAACAATTTGAACCTTGGTCTTCCTCTTCTTTCTGATATATCTGAAGAAATCCTTTTCTCCTTCTTTGATCCCTCTACTAACCTTCATTCCCTAGCCAACTTTGCTGCCCTTATTACTTTGCTCACTTCTCTGGATTTCTTCATGTCTCTTCTCAGTCTTCAACCCTGTTGGATCTCTTGTAAATCCTAAATTCATTTCTCTTCTCCCTCACCTTCTCCACTACCTCTCACACATCCAACTTGGTTTCTTGGTACTGGCTTTCTTGCTCTTGCTCATGACACAAGTTTTAGTGGCTTCAGCCAGTCCTGCCTTGATGACTGCCCATTTTTGTTCCCTGTCCATTTCTAGGCAGATGTCTGCCATATGACTTTCCAGTATTTGTCCTATCCTGCCAAAGTCCGCCTTTGAAGTCCAGGACCCTAGTTTTGTAGTGGCTACTTCCTACCAGATTGATTGAGAACCACACTGCAGTGGTCACTGCTTGTTAGAGGTTCCTCCACCCATACATCCCTTTACCTGTTCACCATCCTCCAGTACCAGGTCTAGTATAATTCTTTCCTCATTGGCTCCATTACCCTCTGCAAGGAAGCCATCCTGGAACACTTCTAGGAGGATCTTTCTCTGGTGCAAGTGGTTGCTGGAATGTCCATCCACCCCGGTAGATTAAAATCTACCGCCATCACTGTACTCCTTGCCACTATGCCTCCTTATCTGCTCACCCAATTCCCTTTCAATGTCCTCCTTCTGGGCCGGAGGTCTATAAATGACCCCAGACAGATCTTGGTCCTTTCTGGTTGTGTAGTTGCAGCCAGATTACTTGACCTGCCTACTATCCTTCCTCCCCAATTACATCTGATCCCTTCCCTAACATAAATGGCAACCTCCCCAACCTTCTCTTTATCTCTATCCCACTGGAATAGTTTGTACCCTGGGATGGTTAGGCCCAGTCATGGTGCCTGGTTTCCCACATCTCAGTAATGGCAGCTATGTCTACCTCCACCTCTGCCATCAATGCCTGCAACTGTACTAACTTATTCCCCAGGCTCCTGGCATTTAATGAAACCATTCTCCACACTGCTGCTAGCCTTTCTGCTTCTTTACCCTTCACTTCAACCACAATTTCACCTAAGCTAGTATCTATCCCAGTGGTGGGGAGAGGTCCATTGGACCACATCTTCTGGTGATTACCAGCTCCAATGCCCTCCCACCTAGTTTAAATGATACCTCTCACTGATGAAACTCCCCAGCTTCTGCTTTAACACCTGTGACTCTGCCTTGCTGAGTGTAACCTATCCCCTGCATAAAGATCTGTGTTATACCATGTGCTACCCAGTCTCCCACCAGCCCATACCCTTGGACACACACATTCCCTCAGCCACTTGTTGAAGTCACTGATCCTTTTCTTCCTGTCTGTACTAGCCCTTGGCACTGGCAGAACTTCTGAGAAGGCTACCATTGTTCCCTCTTTGCTGCTTAGTTTCCCACTTCCCTGAAGCTGTCTTGTACCTCCTCCCCTTCCTTCCCTTCCAGATAATTTGCTCCCAGGTGCACCACATGTGCGGCTTCCCTCCACCTTCCCCACATATCTGCTCAGTGCATAAAGGGTAGAACACACCACACAAAGGAAGAAAAAATAAATATATATATTACATATTGTATATTATAAGGGAGAGGGACATGGGGAGTGGTGCAGTGCTAATGCACTGGCTGTGGGGCAGCAGTTTCAGGGAGAATTTCTGGAAACTGTGTTGCTGTCCTATTTGCAGGCAACTGTCAGCTCTGAGGGAGGAGGTAGCCCACCTCCAGGCTAAACTAGCAAGGACTGAGGGGCCTCCCACCCAAAGACCACCACTGCCACAGAGGCTGCAGAGTATGAAGAGCAGGTGGACCACAGTGGGTTCTGGGAGGTACGGGTGGTGGAACAGAGGTGAAGCCCCTAGTTGTACCTCTACACATACCATATGCCAGTCTGGCAGAGCATGATTCCTCTATGATGGCACCCTCAGTGGAGACCAAGAAGAATGCTGAGGACACCCACAAGGGAGACCCTCAGAAGGGTGACAAGGGACACCACAGGAAGGAAACAGCTTTGATAGGGGACTCAATTGTTAGAGGGATAGACCTAAGGAAGAGAGAGAAGGGAAGTAAGGTGCCTGCCTGGTGCCATGGTTTGGAGGGACAAGAAGCGAATCCTCAGGATTGCAGAGCGGCATCACAGGAGAGGGAACTAGATATCATTGTCCACCTTGGGACAAATGACCTAACTAGGCATGGGATCAGTGCAGTGCAGGATGAAACTGTGGAGTTGGGGAGGGGCCTCAGAGAGGTAGCAAGCACAGTTACCTTCTCAGAGGTGCTGCCAGTCCATGACAGGGATGAGGCTAGGTATTACACACCATGCAGTTTAATGAATGGTTGTAAAACTGGTGCCGAGCACAGGGCTTTGGCTTCATTGGGGACTGGGGTACACCTGGAGAGATGAAGGTTTATCACGGCACGATGGTCTGCATCTGTCCATGAAGGGAACCAAGATCCTAAGTGACAGGTTGAAATGCTTCCTGGCAAGCTTTAAACTAGCTATGGGGAGGTGCTAATAAGAGGCAGGAAATTTCAAGCCTCCCACAAAACATGACGGTAGTAAGGTAAACAATGAGGTACAGTGCTCAACAGAGGGCAGGACAGGGTAAATGGAAAAATAGACAAGGGCAAAAGAGCAGGCATGGGGAAAATTATAAAGCCAACATTAAATGGAGGCAATGAGTACAAATGCCCGTAGTCTGGGAAACAAGCTTCCTGAGCTAGTAGCCTTGATGGAAGATGAACACTTGGATATTGTGGCAGTCACAGAAACATGGTACATGGGGAACCATGACTGGGATGTCAACATACCGAGGGTACACAGCCAACAGAAGGGACAGGGAGGGAAAGAGGAGGTGGAGTAGCTCTATACATAAGGGAAGGGATCAAAGCTACAGAACTAAAAGGTAAGGGGAGGACAAGAGGCATTCTGGGTCACCTTGGAGACAGGGAATGGCATCACAATCTGCACAGGGGTTGTATACAGACCTCCATCTCAAGGGAGGAAATGGACAAGAAAATGATAGAGGACATTCTCAAAATGGCTGAAAAGGGAGATACTGTTAATGGGGACCTGAATATGCCGGACATTAACTGGATGACATGTACTGCAGCCACATCCAAGAGCAGGGTCATTCTCGATGCCTGCAGAAGCAGACCTTAGACAGCTAGTGTTGGAACCCACTCGGGAGGAAGCAATACTAGACCTGGTACTCTCAAATGGAGAGAGAATCACAAATTTTAAGTCGGTAGACAACTGGGAACAAGTGACCACTGCACAGTGTGCTTTACAATAAGCACAACCATGGAGACAAGTCATACAAAAACAAGCATAATGGACTTTAGAAGGGCTGACTTTGGCAAAATGGGTGAATACCTGAGGAATACACTAGCAAATGGGCAAAAGGAGGAGGTGGAAGAACAATGGAGAAAATCAAAACTGCCATTATAGAGGCAACAAGCCTTTGTGTGAAATAGATAAAGAAAACAAAGTGGAGTAAAAAACCACTATGGTTCTCAAAAGAGGTGGCAGGAAGGTTAAGGAGAAAAAGGCTGCATTCAAAAGTATAAGGCATCACAGAAGGAGCACAACAGGGAACTGTATCAATTAAAACAGAAAGAAGTGGGAAGGCAGTCAGAATAGAAAAAGCCCAAACTGAGGAAAAATAGCCAAGTCAGTTAAGAAGGGATAAAACCTTTTATAGGGACATTAGGGAGCATAGAAAGGTTAAGGGAGGAATAGTGAAGATTAATAAGGAGAGGGACGTGGGCAGAGGGAGACAGTGAAAAGGCAGAGATACTGAATGAATACTTTGCTCCGTATTCACAAAAGAAGATGAGAAGGAGTTATCTAAACCAGACAATAGAAGCACTCTGGGTAGGGGTTGACACCAGTCCATTTACAGAAGAAAGAGTCCTGAAAGAACTCCTAAAACTCAAGGTGGACAAAGCAATGGGGCCTGATGGGATTCAACCCAGAATCCTAAAAGAACTAAGGAAGGACCTAGTGACACCACTGACCACACTTTTTAACAAATCATGGGAGGATGGGGTGGTACCTGAGGACTGGAAGGGCAGATGTGATTCCCCTTCACAAAGTGGGAGCAAGCCAGAAGCAGGAAACTACAGACCTGTAAGTTTGACCTCAGTTGCAGGGAAAATGATGGAATCACTTCTGAAAGAAAGAATTGTTGAGTACCTAGAGGCCAGCAGGGCACAGGACCCAATGCAGCATGGATTTACAGCAGGAAGGTCATGTCAGATGAATCTAATAGATTTCTTTGACTGGGTGACCAAAGTAATAGACCAGGAGGGGCTATGGATATGGCCTACCTAGACTTTAGCAAGTCATTTGACACAGTACAGCACAAAAGATTAATAATCAATTAGCCAGCTTGGGAGTGGGTCCCAGGGTGGTAGCCTGGGTTGCAAACTGGCTGCACAACAGGACACAGAAGGTAATAGTGAGTGGCACACATTCTGAAGAAAGGGGATCACTAGTGGAGTACCTCAGGGCTTAGCACTGGGTCCAGTCCTCTTTAACATCTTTATAGTTGACATTGCAGAGTGTCTGGAGGAAAGGTATGCCTCTTTGCAGATGATACAAAGATCTGTAACAGAGTTGATACACAAGGGGTAGAAAGGATGAGAAGGGACTTGCAAGGCTGGAGGAGTGGTCAGACATATGGCAACTTAGATTCAATGCAAAGAAGTGCAAAGTAATGCACCTGGGAAACAGAAACCCAGGAGAAGAGTACACAATAGCAGGGAGGTACAAACAACAACAAAATGGACGGGACTTGGGGTAGTCATATCAGATGATCTAAAGGTGGGTAAGCAATGTGAGAAGTCAGTGAGGAGAGCCAGGGGATACTGGGATGCATAGTAAGGGGCATCACAAGTAGAAAAGGAAGTGGTTATCCTCTGTACAGACAGTTTGTGAGACCCCATCTGAGTACTGTGTGCAGTTTTGGAGACCTCATCTATGCAAGGATATAGACAGGATGGAAGCAGTCCAGAGAGGGCAACTAAAATGGTGCAGGGTCTGCATCAGAAATCATACGAAGAGAGACTGAGAGAGCTTAATATGTACACCCTTGATGAAAGGAGGGACAGGGGGACATGATAGAAATGTTCAAGTACCTTAAAGAATCAACAAAGTCCAGGAGGGTAGCATCTTTCAGAAAAAGAGTTGAGTAAGAACAAGGGACACAATTTAAAGATAGAGGGTGGACGGCTCAGGGAAATGTGAGGAAATCTTTTTCACGGAGAGAGTGGTGGATGCGTGGAACTGCCTTCCTGGGGAGGTTGTTGGGGCTAAAACAGTGGGGAATTCAACGTGCATGGGACAGACACAAGGCAATTGTAGTGGGGGTGGCAGGAAGTAGGCTGTTGGTTAACTAGAATCTGCAGCTTATCCAGTAGGTAGGAAATGGGCAGACTGGGTGGGCCAAGTGGTCCTTATCTGCTGTCAAAGTCTATATCTGACCATATTCTGTCCCACACTACTTGCTGTCATGCCTGGCATAGATTCTACCCAGATGTTAATTTTCTGGCACCCTTCCCCATCTTATACCCTTAAGTATAGAATCCCTAGAATTAGGACTCACTGGCACTTATCCTGCTCACCTTCTTGTTGACCATCACTCCTGCCCCCAACTTGTGAGGCTCTCTCATGCCCCTCTCCTGCGTCCCTTTGCCTCCTTTAACCTTTGCCCTGTCCTCCCCCCCTGCAAAATAGGACCGGGCTACCGACCTCTACCTCTGAACTATTTTCCTTCTGTGGAACCTCCCTTTGCATTAATTTGTTGCTCCATCCACCATGCTACCACCTCTTCTGCTATTACTTCCTGGGTCTTCCCTGAAATGTGGCCCTCCCTTACTCTGACTCCCTCCTCTCCATATCCTTAGCCTTCCCCAGGCTGCCTGCTGCTTCCCTTATCCTCTTGTCTCCTTGCTCCTTACTTCTCTCCAGAAAGACTGCATCTCCACGCTGAGCCCCTCCCAACCTTACCTTCTTGGTGTACTGTCTACTGCCTTCCTCCTATGTAACTTTTTCTCCTGTAGTGACCTCTCCCTGTTCCTTCACTGTAACTTCCCTCCGCTCTGCTTCCTGGTCTTCTGGACTAGCCAACCCTGAGAATCTGTTTGCAGTGCTAATCTCCTTCGATTAATGAGTCCAGTTCCCTTCCCCCAGGCCGACAGCTTTGCTCTGACCCAGTCTTAGGCATGCCCTGTGCCGGACCCACCTCCAGTCATCACTTCCTCCCTAGGCTGCAGTCGCCAGGTGGCCCTCCTCCTGCTGTCCCACCTAGTTCCTTATACAGTGAAGTGAAAAAGTATTTGCCCCCTTCCTGATTTTCTTATTATTGCATATTTGTCATACTGGATGTTTTCAGGTCTTTAGAAAATGTAATATTAGATAAAGGAACCTGAGTGAACAAATAACACTTGTTTTATTTTTAATTTCACTTATTTAATGAAAAAGTTAACCAACACCAACTGGCACTGTGTGAAAAGTAATTGCCCCCTTACACTTAATAACTGGTTATGCCACATTTAGCTGCAATGACTGCAACCAAACACTTCCTATAATTCAATATCAGTCTTTCACATCGCTGTGGAGGAATTTTAACCCACTCTTCCTCGCAGAACTGCTTTAATTCAGTAATATTTGGTAGGTTTTCAAGCATGAACTGCTCATTTCAGGTCCTGCCACAGCATCTCTATTGGGTTTAAGTCTGGACTTTGACTAAGCCACTCCAAAACTTTAATTTTACTTCTTTTAGCCATTCTGATGTGGACTTGCTTTTGTGTTTTGGATCATTGTCTTGCTGCATGACCCAACTATGCTTCAGCTTCAGCTGACAGAAGGATGACTGGACATTCTCCTTAAGAATTTTCTGGTACAGAGCAGAATTCATGGTTCCTTTAATTATGGCAAGTCATCCAGGTCCTTAGGCAAAGCACATCCCCACACATCACACTACCACCACCATGTTTGACTGTTGGTATGGTGTTCTTACTGTGGAATGCTGTGTTTGCTTTACATGAGACATTATGGGATCCATGTCATCCAAAAGTTCCACTTTGAACTCATCTGTCCATAGAACATTTTCCCAAAAGGCTTGTGGATCATCCAGGTGCTTCTTGGCAAATGAGAGACGAGCATTTATGTTCTTCTTGGTTAGCAGTGGTTTCCGCTTTGCTACTCTCACATGAAGCCCATTTTTGCCCAGTCTCTTTCTGATTGTGGAGCCATGAACACTGACCTTAGCTGAGGCAAGAGAAGCCTGCAGTTCTTTGGATATTATTTTAGGATCCTTTGAGACTTCTTGGATGATTTACGCTAGCCGCCCTTGGAGTAATTTTGGCAGGCGCCCACTCCTGGGAAGATTCACTACTGTTCCAAGTGTTCTCCATTTGGAGATTATGGCTCTCACTGTGGTTCGATGGAGTCCCAGAGCCTTAGAAATAGCTTTGTAACCCTTTCCAGACTGATAGAGGGCAACAAATTGTATTTTGATCTTTTCAGGAGCTTCCTTTGATCATGGCATAATGTGTTTGTTGAATCTTTGTGCTGGCAACGTGACTCTGATGGTAAGGGTCAAAATAAGTGAGGTTTTATATTGGCAGGGCTGGCTGTAATCAAGCCTGGCTGTGTTCAATCAGCTGACTCTAATTATCCCTTTAATTGGGTTGATTTAACTAGGGGCAATTACTTTTCACACAGTGCCAGTTGGTGTTGGTTAACTTTTTCATTAAATAAATGAAATAAGTAAAAAGAAAAGTGTTATTTGTTCACTCAGGTTCCCTTTATCTAATATTATATTTTGTCTAAAGACCTGAAAACATCCAGTGTGACAAGTATGCAATAATAGAGAAAATCAGGAAGGGGCAAATACTTTTCACGCTACTGTATGTGCCTGTTATGAAGAGCTCTTTGAATGCCTCATTAGTTTCCCCTGGTTGTGTTTCCCTATTCAGTCTCCTCCATGCCTCCAGTTCCCTTATCAACCACCCTATTTCCTGCCTGAGCTGGCCCATCTGCCAATACACCCCAAGTGCCCCTGCCCTCCAAGCCACTCCCAGGAATATGACTGCTCCAATCCTTGGCAACATACAAACCTTCCTATCTCCCGCCTAACTGACTGCCACTGCACATCCTCTCCTCCCTTAACCTGATTCTGCCCCACTTCATGGACCCCTTCCCCACCTTGAACTCCCCATGTCTGTTATGAATATGTGTAGCCCTCCCAGTTAGGCTTTTCCTGTCTACCAACACATTCTGCTGCCTTGTTCTCCTCCCTGCTGACACCCTGCAGACACTACTCAGGATGCTACACTCCTGCTTTGTGGCACTCAAGCTTCATGGTTGCTTAGTCACCTTGAAATATAAGTGGATCCCAGCCCTACTATTGGCTTGTCCAAGTCACGTGACCACCCTTCCCCTTCCTGTGTATTTCCAACCTCTCTCTCCCTCAGTTAATGCCCCCTCCTCCCAGCCAAGACAAAATCATTTGTTTGGAACTTGTACTGTTGAAATCACACAGCACATTGCCATCTCATGAAATTCTAGCTCAGTCCTAAAGGAAAACAAACAGCACAGCAAAAGTACTTAACTTCTACCTCCAACTGCCTGTTTCCTTCTGCTGAATTTCACTCCAACTGGGTTGAGGCTCTGGATTCCACAACAGTGACCCAGGTTCAGGAGTGAGCTCAGACAGTTGGGAGTGGGCAGGGAGGGATAGGATCGAGCATCTGGAGGACTGCTCTCCTTCCCAGGGAGGGATCCAAGGAACACACTGCTCTTGGGCAGCCCTGATGGTTGTCAGGGGCAGTGCAAGAACAAACAGCATTGCATCTGCAAGGGCAGAGTTCCCTGTACATTGGCATGTAGTACCATTGGATGCAATTGCACATTTGTAACTCTGAGGGGCAACCATGTAGAAAAACCCTCTGGTGACCAACAGAAATGAAGGCAACCCTGGAGACCTGCCAGCATCCTGCCCGTTGAACCCAATCGCATCATGATCTCCCACAGGCAACCTGATATCATAGTAGGTCCCTCTAATTCAAGACCAGGCCCTAAGGTGCCCAGGCCTCCCTGGGGGTGGTCTTGGGGGCTGGACTGCCATGGATCAGGAAGGGATCACGAGCGGGGGGGCAGGCTGGGAGTAGAAGCAGAGTTGAGGGGTATTCTGGAAGGATGCCCTGGGTATCCAGAATGCAAAATAGAGTGTACAAAAAAAAAAAGATGGGCCACAATGGAAAAGCCACACTGCAGTTAAAGGACAGTGCCCAAAATGGGCTTAAAAGTAGCTATTGGAGGTAGATGGGGAAATCAGTGGACTCCCAAGAGGAACATAAAGCAGCAAGCACCACATACTGTAGACTTGTACAGTGGCTGATTAGTTAGCCTCTGGTGCTCTAAAGGATTGGCTGCAGGAAAAAGCATAACAGCCAGGAGTGCCCACAATAAAGAACTCACAGCAACAAATAGAAGGAACACTTACAGTAAGTTTTGTTGGATAATTTGAGTTGTTTTGCTGGCGGAGGAAATAGTTAAGAGCTCTTGGGTTTTAGATGCACAGTGGTGTATTTTGGAGTTTATATGACCATACAACACACGTCTGTTAAAGTAAGGTGTCAGATTTTTGGGCTTAATAGCCCATTACTCTGCTGCAGTGATAGTCCTCCTTGTCAAAATTATAAATATTAATGCAGTCCTGTAAAGACAGAAGGGATCATAACTCTGGCTGAACTACTGGCCAGCTGATCCCTTCCACTTCCCAGTCTGCTGACCACACCCCACGCTCGGACATTTTGTGACATCTGTCTACAGCACTCTTCACCAGCCCACTTCCATCAACAGAACCCTACGTCAGGCCACCTCTGTCCAAAGCAGCCTACACGAGACCACCTACATCCAAAGCACCCACCAGCCACTTCTCCCAATGGCCCCACCATACTAGCATCTTCCCAACCACAGCCCCAATTCAAATGCCCCTCACTCCACAGCTTTGGACAATAGTCTCCTACCACCATGCTCCAACACTAACCCCTTTCTCCACAACACAAGACAGTTGCCCAGACACTAGGCCCCACCCTCCAAAGTACCCTAAACTAGCCCCTCCTCCACTGCCCCAGACAGCACCCTCCCTCCTCCATGAAGGCCACCAATATCCTGACCTCCACTGTCCCCAAAATGACCCTGTTTCCTCCACAGCCACAGTCCTAACCATTCCTTCCAAGGTCTCTGACATACACACATACACACACATACACACACACACACACTCTCTCTCTCTCTTTCTCTCACGCACTCATTCGCTCTCAGCTCCTCTGACACACACTGTAATGGGCATGGCCACAGCATTATAGCCAACCCATGTATAATAGAATCTGAGTCTCTTACCTGAGGAATAGCAAGCTAGAGGTAGGTCTTTAAGGGATGATATACATGGGACCCTGTAAAATAAAACACAAAAAGTGTCACGAAGAATCTGAAGTTCTTAGAGAGTAAATAAGGTGGACAGAACAAGTTAAAGATAGATGATACTTACCTGATGAGAAAGAACCATTTGTGTCCTATCAGACCTATACAATAAAATCAGGTTAATATGAGAGAAAATACTGTAGCAAGAGCAGAAACAGAGAGCTGATAAATGCAACAGGTATAGAACAAGCGCAGAATAAGGAAAGCGGGTGAATTTAGAATTAAAAAGTACAGTTGTGTCAAAGTAGGAAAAAAGACACATAGTGAAAGCAAATCAAATAATACAAGAAAGCAAAGAAGGCATTTGGGAAGGGCTCAGCCAAATCCTTTTAGTGCACTGGATGGCCAGGTGTCCAGTATTTCAGAACAGAAGCCCAGGTGGGTTAGTGGAGCTTCTTATGGGCTAATGGCTCAGCTTTAATGAAATAGGGAATGGGAAGGAAACTGATTAACCAGGAAAAGCACACTAAGTCAAAGCTTGTTTTCAGGTGTGAGCTAAGAGCACAGGGAAATTAGTGATGACTTGCACAAGGTTACACAGTATGTAACAAAGGGCTGTGGAATTCAAACCCTGGTCTCAGGTTTGCAGCTCAGTGCAAAGGTGCAGTGTGATGCATACTTGGTCCTACACAGCACAGGTGCTGATTACATCCATAGTGGCTATAAGTTTTTCAAGCTAAAAATCACCATTTTCATGGCGAGCACACAGCGAAAAATGAGTTTTCACAGAAGCAAGTCTGCCTTTAATTTTGTGCACAGTTGGCAGCCGATCGGTCCATGGAGCAAATTAGCCCCTATCCCATCTAGGACAGATGTGACACAGCAAATATTTGGACTGCATTCCTATTTTAACACAGTCAGTAGCTGACCAGGACTTGGAGCAACAGCCCCCACCCTTACAGCAACCTGATGCCTGTGCTCCCATCCATCCAGCAACTGGAGCCGAGCAGTTCCAGATGCAAGATTGCATTCCTTTTTAGCACAGCTGGCAGCTGAATGGGACTTGGAGCAACATCCCACACCCTTCCAGCAATCTGAGGTTCAGCGGTTCCACGATGCAAGTCTGCATTCTTTTTGAGTGTAGTTAGCAGCAGAATGGGATGTGGATCAGCACCACCACCCTTCCAGCAACAGAAGATTAAGCAGCTCCACGAAGCAAGGCTGCAAGACAGAGAAATAACCTTGTTTTTAGCTACAACAAGCATGTTAGTTAACAAATATGACAAGTTAGGACTTTTGTAATATGTCACGGAGACACCTGGTTTTATGGTAATCATGAAATCCATGCACTGAGTGAAAACCTTACAGCATTGTCCATAGTGTAACCATGTCCTGCAGACTATAACACAATCATTTTCCCAGATGCATGGTCAAGAGCCCTCCCAGCTACTGAAACATAGAATTTGTGACAGATAAGGACCACTTGGCCCACCCAGTCTGCCCATTTCCCTACCTAATGGATAAGCTGCAGATCCTAGTTAACCAGCAGCCTACTTCTTCCTACCCCACCCCTAGAGTTGCCTTATGACTGTCCCATCCATGCTTGATTCCACCACTGGCTCCCTTTGCCTTCCTCCCCACTGGCACCTACAGGCTACCTTGGCCATCTTTCCCTTTCAGCAACTACAGGCTACATGCAACCCCCAGCACCATTTAACCCCTTCTCCTCCAACTCCCCAACCCCCAAGCTCTGTAGTGAACTCCTATAGCCCACACATCACTGCTATTAAATGGGAAGATAGATCTACAGATTCATAGATCAAAGTTTAATTCCAATACTGCAGTAATTAAATCCAACTCCGTTCAGGTTTAAATTTTAATAGAACAGCAGCCCTCAAAGATCTAAGTCATTCTTCTCCTTACTTAATCTCAGGTTTGAATTCACTGCACAGGCTATAGTACAGACCCCTCAAAGCTATCCTCCATAGCTCAAAGTTTAATTCACTGCACTAACCAATAAACCCAACTCCCTTCCCCTCACTTAGATTTGAATTTGTGAGATGCAGCAGCCTCTTCAGAGCTAATGTATGGGATTGTGGGGCAAGACCTTTGACTTTACCTGCAAATTATTTTCAAACTTTTTGTGGCCCCTCCTTCAGATCTGACAGATCTTGCTCTGTAGGTACAGTTTGCCTAGATGTTTTCATCAAATTACTGTTTAACAGATAAAAAAAATTCTACCTTTTCCTCAGCCTGCTCTAACTTTCTCTTCTGTTTGCAGACCATTTCTTGTTGCTTGGTGTAAGAATGCTTTGAAGTCTGTCTGTAGTAGCTGGTCTCACATTGCTCACTGAAGCATGCCTTTTCCAACAGCTCAGAGTTGTGAACCACATTCCATCCTGAACACTTCTGGTTTTGTGCCACAGTGAAAGGGTCCCCAGATGCACAGGTCTTCTGTGGAATATTCCTACTGGACCTAATATTTGTCTTGCTGTTTCCAAGCTGGCATATTTTCAATGCAACACCTTCAGAGAAATGTACCCATTCATTGTGATTTTATTTCTTTTACTTATAGTTTTTGCTGTTTGGTATTTTTTTTCTACATGTTGCTGTGTTTGTTAGAAGGAACCAAAATAAGTCCCCAACAGAAAAAAGTAGGAACAACTAAAGGTAGGAAAGCTATGTGCATGACAAAACAACATAGCTGAAATGAATTGTTCTGGGCCACTGAAAATCTTGTCAGGCAGATGGACTTCTAGCCCTGCCTTCTAATGGCTGTAAAGTTATTTTCAGCTACAGGAAATGACAAAGGGGATGATGGCAAAAGGAGGTGCAGCACAAAAGAAAAAAAGAAAAAACAAGAATGTGGCTAAAAGAGGAAGTTAAAGAAAGAGGGTGCAACAGTGAAAGGAGGATATTAATTGGAGGCTACAGTAATGAACAAGAAGTGAGAACTTCAGTGTAATGGAGAGGTGTGTCAAGAAATTAAGCTGGGACTACAAAGGAAAATGGGAATAGTGGGCATGAGATCAAGAGGCAACCACAGTATTCCTCCTGGGGTGGGGGCGGCTGAGTGCCATCCAACTGAGGAATTTTCTCCAGCTTTTGCACCCTCCCAGCTTCTCTCAATGGCCACCTACATTTCAGGTTGCTGTGTAGGAACACATAATGTTGTATGGTTATCCACAATGTCATGGCCCTCACCAATCTGCCACAAGTGATGCTCAAGCTGTGTGATAATTTACTGGGTCAGTAGTTGCTAGTGGGGACTACTGAGGCTACTGGCAACTTGTTTGAGCAGAATATGCCTAAAGTAAACATGTTTTTCTCTATTGCAGGCAAACTAAATTGGTCCAAGGGGTTACAAGCATACTATCATGCCCTTCCTGAGATGCCTGGCAAGCAATTTCTTTTAGTAGGGCTCCTGGAAAATGCTGCTTGGGCACTACATACTATATTCTGCCCCACTCAACAGCAGGAACCCTTCTCCCACAGACAAGCTACCTCCTGCACTGCCCTCCTCTCTCTCCCATTGGGAGAGGCCTGAGAGTGGAAGATCCATAGCAGAGAAGTGCTGTTCAGCTTTGTGTACTGGGAGGGTGCTTCTTCAGGGGGCCCAGACCCACAGACTATGCTTTGACTGAGGGATGCTATGTGTCTAGCAACTGTGCAAAGTAGCTCATGGGGACAGATACAGGTAGCTTAAGTGAGTAGAAGCTGTCCTTGGTGACACAGTACCTCAGGTTTATCTCATCTGCAACCACTCCGCCCAGCATATGGAATGGCCCTCCCCTTTGATTGCACTTGGCACAGATGGCAGGCTCCTGGGACAACCCACCCTGGTGGCAGGCACTACACATGGAATTTTGCTGTGGTTGTGCACATGTGCTTCCTACCAGTGTCACTGCACTGTCCCTGCACATGCTCTGCTGGTACCATGATGTGCCATATGCAGTACTGTTACTTTACTATGCAACATGTGTTACAGATACTTTGCTGTACCATGAGAACTGCTGTCACTTCTCTGTGCCACATACACTGAAAAAGATATGCTCTACAATATGAAGTGCGGACACTGCTAGTCACATGCAGTGACAGCCCCTGACTAGCCGACGTGCAGTGCAGACACCATAGTGCATCACAAACAGCACTGACACAGCACTGTGCCAGTTGCAGGGCTGACATTCTGCAGTTCAATATGCACTGCTAGCACTGCACAGTGCCATGTGCACTTCGTCAATCACAGTGCCACATTTTGTGCAGACATCATTGTTTTGCTAGATGACGATGCAGATACTGAACAGTGTACATACACTGCAACACCACACTGTGCATTGTCATCCGGTAAGCTGTGCCACTTGCGCTGCTTGCATCACATCGCGCGCAGGCAATGCTGACACAACACTGCCATGTGGCATACTACTGTTTAACACTATGTTGTTCCATGGTGATGCTGAGACAACACTTTGCCTCATGCAATGCAGACACTGTACTGTGTCACATGTGATATCAACATTGTGCTGTGCCATGTAGGACTCCTGATAAGATATATTCAGAGTGGGTACTGCTCACTTTTGAACACTGGTGAGTAAAACCAAATATTGATGCATACAAATGGCAAAATACAGTGTGTGAGAGCACACATTAAAATGATACAAAATCATTTGTGTTATTTGCCTTATTTTATTGTTGTGTTTTTATCAATATTGCCAGGTGAAATTAATGACGAGCACAGCTGAGCACTTTGCAGTTCAACTTTGCTGGCCTGTCAACACAGCAGTATAGCTTTCACTTGGTGGCCTGACATTCTAGGTTTGGAGGTGAGCCCAGAATGTCAGAGTGCTAGCTGGGAAGAGGAGGATTGAATGACTCATAAACTGCTCTCCTCTACAGGGGTGAGGAAGCATCCGGTCTTTGACCAACCACTGGTGGAGCCTGGGAGTCTGACAGCTGGAGTGAGATCTTGGAGGTGTGTCAGACATCCAAAACTCTTTGTGCCACTATGTCATTGCGTGCCATGCCTCTCTGGGGATCAGTGTATTCAAAAAAAGACAACATTAGCCCAGCGGAGGACAGTCACCCTCCACTAGACCCATGCAACCAATTTAGGGTACCCCCCAGGATCACGAAGCAACATCCATTTGGGAGAGAGTAGGGTCTGCAATAGCACAGTAGGAAGGCATTTTAGGCCACTCTGGGTGGGCCAAGGGTTCTTTTCTGCTGACAACTTCTATATTTCCATATGAAGTCCCTCACCAAGCAGCCCCCACCCTGGGGGTAAGTCGAGATGCATTCCAGCAGGGTGGGTAAATCCCTGGAGATGGGGGCTGAGGTGGTGGGATTGGACAGATGGTGACTGGACTATGGCAAAAAACACTTTGCAGCTCATTACATTTTGCACGTTTTGTTTTTTATCTACTGGAGGGATGATTTGGGGTGGGTTCTCAGCACTGTTCCTCTCCTTACAGATCAGTGCTTGTCTGCCCTGGGGCCTACCTCATGGAAGGGTGCCACCACAGATTCCCCACATCAGGGACCAAGAAAGGAAGGGCTATACTTTCACCCTTCACCTGAGACACAGTCTAGTTCAGACCATGGTTAGGGTGGCAGTATGGGTCCACAGACAAACATGCAGGGTTTCACTGAAATGTCAGCTTCCATTCCAGTTTCTCTCATCCTTTTGCAACCAGTGTGAGGCATTCATGTAGAGGCATGCAAGCATCACCAGTCCACTGTACCTCTCTTCTGCACCACCTAGCCTGTGCTATTACTAGCCAGAGGTTGGGGCATACAAGCTCTCCCTCCTGAAAAGGAGAGCAGTCCCAGCTCAGTCTCTCCCCTTCCAAGCTGGCACCAGCAACTAGAATCCACTTCCAAACTGAGGTCATCAACGTGAGTGATGTGGCATCCAGTGCCTCAGTCCCACAGCACCACTGGTCCATCCCTTTATAGGATTAAAAAAAATAATATATATATATATATATATATATATATATATACACACACACACACACAGTATATTTTGTAAATAAGCATATTGATGGAAAATTGATTGCCCCTTTAAATGTCTTACCATTAAGCACTATAAATAGAGGGTTTTGTATTCTCGACATCACACCTTGAAAAAATGCATAGGGCATCTGTGAAGTATGAGCTGTGAGAGTGTGTGATGCTGTACAATGAATTCAGTAAAGGCAATTACTGTCCTGCAACACAGCAGTGTCCTTTGCATTTGATGAACATTGATGAATGATGGGCCAACTTCTTGTAACTGCTAGAGCCAGAGTGATCACACTGACACCCAGCTTGAGTTAAATAAATTTAAATAATTTTGAATAAGACCACCATCTCACTGTATGTTCCTTTCTGGGCCCCTTTTAAATACATTTGAATAGATCCACCCTTGGCAGTTCCTTGCTCCAGAGCCTTGCACTGACCACACTAACATCCATGACCATCCTTTATCACACTCACTGTGTGAAAACATATATTTTCTTTACTTCAGTATTAGTTCAGGCGGACAGTGCCTGCTTTCTGACACTGTCACTGACTCACTACCCCAAACTGGGGAGAAGTTGAAACAGGTGGTGGGTTAAGTGTATGCTGGATGACCTGATGGCTGCAGGCAGGTGGGAGGTCTTCCCTTGATGGGTAGCTGACTCCTCCTGATGTTCGTTCATCTAATGATGCTTTCCTGTTTATGGAGGCCACTGCCAAGGAACTGGCATTTACTTTTTCTTTACAAAAAAAACATAAATATGACTAAACAGAACCCACACTGCAGCTGCCAACTGCTGATCCTGGGGACCGCTGCAACTATTGAACCACTGACACTGCTGGGACCACTGAGACTGACATAGGGATGAGAGGAGGACTGCAGGTACTGCCTTTACTCTGAACTTACTTCCCTGTGTCCTCTTTATTCTCTCTACTTTCTTCATGTTTTGTTTTTCTTCAGTCATCTGAACTCCCTGGCTGTACTCCTTCACAGTAATTCAAAGCTCCCTAATGGCAATTACTGGCCTCTCAATATCCTCCATGGCATCCAGGATGTTGAATCCATAACAACCAGCTGTCCAGTGCAAGCTGGATGTTAGATGTGACACTGGCTTGTGCCACCTTTACTGAGCAGGCTGCAATAAGAAAAACATTTTTTAATTGCAGACAAGCACTGTATTTTATATGGCTCTGGCCACTATGTTTACCCTCTCCTTGCAACCTAAACTATAGGGGCACCTGGGTCACCTTACTGAGGCTCATTAACATCAACAGAGCTTGCTGGTGATGCAGTCTTGGGATATTACATGTCTGTCTTTGCTGCCCAATAAAACATACTTAGAAATTAAACTACCTCTAAAACAAGAGGCTGTCATAGCTCCCCTCATTTTGATGACTGCTCCTTCCTCATCTTTGTTTAAAAGTAACAGTCTACTTCATGATCTTCTGGCAGGAAGTCACATCCCATGCTGATTTCCTTTCCTATTGGTCTTGCATCTGGTCTGAGCCAGGACCGTTTGCTGTTGCTACTGAAATATCGAGAACAAAATGCAATTGAAATGAATGAGCCTATATACATTTTGTTGGGACCATTCATTTCAATAAGCGATTTTTCTGGTCATTTTGTGTTGGGCTAGTAAAACTCCTGTTGGGTCAGTGGATTTTCAAATCACTAGCCCTAATGGCCAGTGGTTAAAAGTTATTTTCAGCCCCTGTGACAGTCTGTAAAATCTCTAGCATCACAGTGCAGGATGGCCACACATGGAAAAGGACTGTCCATATCTTTCAACAGTCCCTTAGTAACATATCCCTCATTTTATCCCTCAGCATTGCTGTGTCCCTCACTGTAATTGGTGTTGCCAAGGTGCTGCAGCAAAAGTTAGTCTTCAGCTGTGGGGGTCCAGCTTCAAGGTGGGGGTCCAGCTATAGGGGACCAGATCTAGAAAGACATCCCATACCTCTTAACTGTCCCTCATTACAATATAGCATCATGGCAACAACCATCTGGACTCCCATTGTAATGGATGCAGATTCAATTATGGCTCAAACTCCCCATCCCCAATCATGTAACTAATTCATGGGTACTTTATGATCCAGGTGAGAAACTTCTTTGGAGATGCTGATTCTGGAGAGTGGATGGGGACACCTGTAAAACAAAAGGTTACACAGGAGTCAAAGGGGACCCATAGTTCTTAGGGAAAAGTGGTACAGATAGATAATAAACAAAACTATCCTTAATGGCTATTAATGTATTTCCACAAGATGACCATTATTTTCATGGTAATAATAAAAGCTAATTTGGACAACTTTAATGGCAATTAATGAATTGGCTACATGACCATCATTTTCATGGCAATGAAAACTCATTTAGTTTCAATAGTTATTATGCCATTAAAATAACCTGACACAAAATTTAAGGAATATAACACACACATTAAATACTTAATGGATACCTGTAGTGATTAATTTATGTCATGGCTGAGTAAGTTAACAGTTTAGCCATGAAACATCAACAATTAATGGAAATGTAATGGGAATAAAAATTGGCCATTAAAAGGGTGATACAAAATGTAATGGTGAAAAGAGGGTTTGCATGAAGAAAATGGAAGATTAATGGAATTTAATGGAATTTTAATGGATTTCAATGAAGCAGTGACATCCCATTCAATTTAGGAACTTAGCTGAGGGTTGTTATTGTGATTTGCATATAATGTGCAGTTCATAATGTGTTTCTTTATCAGTGTATGTTTCATTTTGTATTTCAATCAAATTTTGTTTGATTTTGATGTATACCATGTTGGTACCACAGTGGTATTACATTTCTAGATGCACTGATACCACAGTGATACCAAATAAACTTGGGATTTATATGTGCACCAATCTTCTCCTCTAACATAATACCCTTGTGGTGACATTATAAAATACTGATACCACGGTGGTACCAAATAAAGTCTTGGTGGTATATAGAAAACAGTTTTGTACTACCATTGCATTATCATTCTGCGAACTTCTAAGGCAATATAGAGTCCCACATGAAAGTGGACTCAAAATTATGTAATACCACTGTGGTACATTACCCATTTACCAGTCTGGGCAACCTGCCAAAATTGCCATAGGGATGCCACTGTGCCATGGCACTTTTCACTGAGACCAGAAACTGAGCTGGGTTGACACCACTGTACTCCAGACTACCACTGGTAGTACCTTTAGACAATTTCAGGTATACCTAGGTATTGCCATTGATAATACACTGTGTTGCCATTGCAACACATTTGGTAAGGGTGGTCATTTTGTTTTGTGTCTTCTTTGTACAAACTGCCTGTTGCTACTACTGAGTGGATGGTTTAATGAGGTCCTGGGACCAGCTCCACAGGATTTAGTCAACCCCAGCAGTAAACTGAGATGACAATAAAACTTGGATATCTAGAGGAAGTAAAAGTCATGACAAGGTTTCCATAGGAGAAAATGCAGAAGGATCATTAACAGATTGGCCTAGGTTGGTGGTAGCCTGAGGCAAAACCCAGCCCAGGAGGCTCCTGGGATGATGAACAGAAATTAGTTTGTTCCCTTGGGACACACAGGTGGCCTTAACTCTGGCTGGGGTTCCCTCTGTTGACATCTGCTGGGTGGCATGATCCCCTCTCCAGGAGCTGAATATTAAAGGAACTGACAGAAGGGCAGCACCAGAAGGGGACCACAGTGAATAATACAAATAAATACACAGCACTCCAGGCTAGCATTTAAATATATTTTACTTTAGATACTAAAAGAAAACAATAAGTAGTAACAATTCAATTTCATGTTGCAATATATAATAAGTGGTTCACATAACAATGAAGTGCAAAAACAGCCCAGTGCTTCAAGGCCACCAGGACCTCTTCATCAGGAACCACCGTGAAGCCTGAACCCAGCCCAGGAGGCTCTGGGCTGGTGCATGAAAAAGTCTGCATCCTGGCAAACTGAGGTGGCCCAGAGCTCCAGCCAGGAGTTCCTTCTTTGGCATCTGCTTGAGGGTGATGTCCTCCTCCCAGGAGCTGAACATTAAAGGAATTGGTGGAAGGATAACACCAGGAGGGGACTCAGCAGTGTGCAAATCCCTGCTATGGTTGAAAAGAGGGCCTGCCACAGACTAGGGATCCAGATCATGGTGCTGCTTAGTGGGACACCCTGTCCCTGTGCTGGGGACACACTCTGGGACTGGTCACCATCCCCTTGACCCAGTCTCAGGTACCTAGCTGGGCTGGACACACCAAGTCCTCCATAAGGTGTCAATTCAAAGAATCCAGTTGTTCATATGGCCTGCAACATTTCCCCACACTGGCCCATGTGAGTCATCATGAGAACCCTGCTTCCATGCAGTGTGGGGTCAGTAATCCCAGGCAAATCACCTAGATGTTGTGTAAAACTCCATTTTATTTTCTGCAGTGATCCAGTCTCCTCTGCAGCCTTCCGGGCTGGAGACCCAACTCATCCTGCATGGGAGGAACAGGCAGAAAACTGTAACAACTCTTGCTGGTGGATCCACTTGGCATTGCGTCAGTGAAGAATGCAGCTAGCTTCAAGAACTAATGCAAATTGCAGGACACATTGATCATTAACACTTCAAATGCACCTTGAGGTACCTGGTTACTCCTGGGGATATGCCCATCTGAGGGTTGTTCCATCAACTGCCTGAGGAGAGGTACTCCTGATGGTGTGGCTGGGAGTCAGAGGAACCTATGGCCTTCTGTCACCCCAAGGTCAGACCTGGAAAACCTCTGCCCCATGGGTGTCTGCTGGGATGAGCTGTCATGTCCTGGCATGCACAGGTTTCACACCAGAGCTTCCAGGACATCTGCCCACTATTGCAGATAAAGGGAGATAAGCTCGAGCCACTGATCATTGTGGTATCCCTGATATGGAGAGAGCCTTGTCAGACCACGGAGGTGGACAACCTGTCCCCAGGGCTGTGAGTGGTTTACTGCTAGGCTGCACTGGAGGGACTTCTCCTACCTGGCCCTGATGCTTGGACTGGCAGCCCATGTGATGTCTCCAGTCCACCCCTCCAGGATTCTCCTCCTAAAGGCCGGGCAGGCCCCTTGACCTCAGGGGAAGGCTGCCAATTCCTCTTCTCTCAGAATATAACATCAGGCCAGAAAAGGTGATCCACTGAATTTAAGCATATTAATAAGTGGAGGAAAAGAAACTTACCAGAATTCCCTTAGTAAAGTGTGTGAAGAGGAAAAGCCCAGCACCGCATCCCCGCTTGCCTGGTGGTCATAGGAAATGTGGTGTGCAGAAGTCCATCTCTGCACAGCTGCCCCAAAACCTAAGTTCTGTGGAGTGAGGAGAGGCTTCTGGATGGTGTGATGCCTGTTGCAGCCCCTAGCATGCTGGGTCTAGTCTTCTTGGTGTCAGGTTGTTTGTGAATGCATCCAAAGTGGGTGGCAAACTCCATCTAAGTCTAAACATCAGCACAAGATTAGTAGTCAGCAAGTACCAAAGAAAATTGAAAATAACTGAAGAAAGAGATCAAGAGGGAGGAAACCATTCAGAGTAAACAGGTGGGGTCTACACAGTCTGCCCAGAGGATCTCAACTTGGCAGGCCAATAGACCATCTGGGAAGGTGGACACCCCAACGACACCAGGTCCTCTCACCACCTAGTTGTCTGTGAAAAATAAATTTAAAACAAATTAAAGGAGGAAAGTAAGAAGTCATTGCACCACAGGGCACAGAGTCAGTTATATCCAAGGGCTATGGGAGCCATTATCCATAGGGATCAGAGTAGGAAACACAGTCTATCCACTCGTCCAAACAATCTCACGTGAAGAGGCAAATTCAGGGAACCTCCAACATTCAAAGTCACTAGATCCACAAATGCTTGCTGATGAAATTCCAAAGATTCCACAGTATACCAGGGCCCCTCAATCCCAACAGGAAAACACCACAGGAGATAATGTGGCCTGATAAAATGCGGACAAGCTATATTAATAGCCCAACCTGGTAATCTAGGGGCATAGAACTCAGCTAGCTCCTTGGCTAAAGAGATCTCAAGCCCCCTTCAAACCACAAATCATGTGGAAAATCCCAGTAGGAGTCAGGCCTCAGACCAGTCCCTGGGACCAGATTCAGAATAATTTCACACTAGTTTTATTGTGACCTGGCGATTATCCCGAAATCCCCTTTGTCCTGGTATTTGGAATGTTGGGCCCCATTTCTGGCCATCACTGGTGATGGGTGGAAAGTGAGCTATGCAGTGATGAGTAGGAGGGCTGCTGTGGATGCACTGAAGCACAGGGCAAGGGCATGGATGGAGCTGCTGCTGCAGTTGCAGATCTTTGTGTGTAGTACAAATATTCAAATGAGCACTTTAAAGGCTGAAGTTGTGAAGGGTTCCATGTGAACAGCAGTTAAACCTCAGTCAGTCAGTCCTAAAAGATAGGTGATAGCCATTCCGAATAGACAGGTGATGGCCTCCATGGCCCTCAACCACTAGAAGGGAACTGGGTTCAGATCCCTGAGCCTAAAGTGATGGAGATGGAGGCATCACAGTGTCCAGTTTGGCAATGCAAATGAGCCTGGTGAAATGGTTGGAGCCCTTGGGAGAGTTCTTTTCTGTGTAAACTAAGGGCGAACTTGGAATGGGTTTATCCCAAGAGAGGGCCCAAGCCCTGGAAAGTGTTGCTGATCTGCATCAGCTGAGTTCTCACTGGCCCTTGAAAGTTAGGGGAATGTCTCTCACCATGCCATACCCATATCCACAGCAGGACTCAATGTGAAAAGTCACTGACATGTTAGAATAATATAGGTAACAGAAGCCAGCAACCAAGATCCATAACTTTGGGATAAGAAATTGACTCGAATGGCTGGGTTGTTCAGGATTTGGCATCAAGTGGGGCTGAACATGTGCTGTGACTGAATGAGGCATTGCTCCAGATGGCAGTGACATTGGACACAAGCTGAACCCTTCCTGTGAATTGCCTAGCTATGGCAGGTGCCGCTGTCGACTGCTGTCCTGTATCAACCAGCAGCTAGCAGCTGATCTAGAACTGGCATGACTCAATGGAATCTGACTGTTTAATTAAAACAGAGCATCAGGAAGGCCTGAGATTGGTGTTGATGCAATGTGATTTTGCCCAGTGCTCTGAATGTCAAAATGAGTAAATTCAAGGAAGCCGAAATGATGGGAGTAACTGTGACTCTCTTAAGGCAGCCAAATGCCTTGTCATCTAATTAGTTATGCTCATGAATGGATAAATGAGATTCCTCTCTCTACTTACTATCTAATGAAACCACAGACAAGAGAATGGGCTTGGCAGTATCAGTGGGGAAAAAGACCCTGTTGAGCTTGACTCTGTGCTCATTACAGGGTCAATGAACAACTCGGCACAATGTAGGAAGGCAGCTGCAGAGGCCAACAAAATGCTGGGTTGTATTGCAAAGGTATATCCTTGAGGAGGGAGGATGATTCTGCCACTATATGGGTCATTGGTTAGACCACACCTAGGTACTGTCGTGCAGTACTGGCGTCCATATCTGAAGAGGACATTAAGTTACTGGAGGGTTGCAGCGCAGGTGACAAAGATGATCAAGGGGCTGGGGGACTTATCACGAAGAAGAGGTTGAAGGAGTTGAACATGTACTCACTGGAGGAGAGAAGAGACAGGGGTGACATGATTGAAACCTTTAAATACATGAAAGGAATAAACAAGACGGGTACAGAGGGGCTGTTCAGTAAGGAGGGAAGGCCACCAGGGGCCATGATATGAGACTGGAGCAGGAAGGTTCAGGAGGAGATGAGAGACACTTTTACAGAGAGGTTGGTGGCTGGGTGGAATCGTTACCTGCTGAAGTGGTATGCAGTGAAACATGTGGACTGCTTCAAGCGTAGATGGGGACAGGACAAGGGAGATTTAATAAGGGGAAGGGTGGAAGGGAGGGCAGCTGCAGGAATAAGGGTACTAGCTGCACATTCCGAGCAGACTTGATAGACCTCTAGGCCTTTATCTGCTGCAATTTCGTATGTTCATATGTTCGTACTCTAGACTGGCATTGTGAAAATGCATGAGAGGTGTAGAATAAGTGGGAGACCTCAGCCACAAGTGTAATACCACTACTCTTTTGGTAAAGATTGGAGGTGAGCCCCACAAGGGCTCTTAGCTCTGGCTATAAGTGCCCAGGCCTCCAGGTTTAACCTGCTCCAGGGACAGTGTCGGTGAGGGAGATTACTGGGGCAGTAATATCTGTCAAAGAGCAATACAGGTGTCATAAGGCAAGCTCAGAAAGGACAGAAATCTTAAGTGAAGCAGAAGGACAAAAGCCTGCATGATCTTGATTTTCAGTATGAATAAAAATCATGAAAGAGAGCCTCTCAATCCATCTGGTCATTTGTGATTTAAGCAGGAGGTGTCAGAAAAGTTAGATAGGGACTGTTCATAGTGACATTGCTTTTTGATCCTTTAATGTCAGTTCTTCCTATTATTGTGAAGCAGAATTCACCAATCATTGGATTGTTCACCCACTTTAGGGAACATTAGCTGAGTTTAGGCCATTGTGAGACAAGTTGGTTTCACCTACTGATGATGTGTTGTTCCAGTAGTAATTCTGCTTAGTATGAGAAGAACTGCAGGTTCAGGCATTTGGTGCATGTTCTTGGCTGAGGAACCAGTGGTGTGAAACTGCTATGGTGGTTTATGACTGAAGGAGTCTAAGTCAGAATCCTACCTAAATGTAATGACAGCATAGCTCCGTAGATCTCAGTTGGCCTGGGATAGCTGAAGGCAAGATTGGTACTGACAGCCATTAGTTACTGGGTTGAATCACAGACAGAAGGAGGATGACTGTCTCTAGCAGTACACTGCATGTTCAATTCATGGGGAACCGGGTGCTAAATCATGCATAGACAACCTGATTTGGGGTCAGGGTTTTGTACATCCCAGAGCAGAAACATGTTGCAAGTTTGTCCTAGAGCCAAGGTTTTGTCGGAGTTGATTTGCCAGCAGGTCAGGGAGTCTAGCGGGAGGGATGGGGGTACCAGGGAGGATGGCTGAAGTATTCACCCCATGGGAGGTATGTCACCACCAGTCAGGCTCCTTCAAGTCACAGACCAGATGGCCCCAGTCGGACTTATCCTGCAGTAAGCCACATGCCCTAAGGGCTGGGGAGACCAAATGACCACTTACCAGATGTATCTGACCAGATGACTTGAATTCCTACCTGCTGGGATTTGTCTAAGTAATCGGGATCAGGCTTAATTGGCACTGGGTAGATGTTCCTCGGAGGCACAGCTGGACTTGGGTGTGAGTTCTAAGCATGTTTTGATGGAGGTGGGTCCCTCTCACAGACTGGGAGGTGAGATGTCGCCCAACCTAGTGGAACCCAGATCTTTGTAGACGGGGTGAGTGATGGTGGGATCTGAGGTTACAGAGCCAGTGGATATGAACTGAGAAAATGCCCCAACTGGAGGATCTTTCCTGGTTTTATGAGCAGAGGTGAGGGGAGCAGATCCATGGCCTACCCTGAATGTAGACATTCAAATCTGGGTTGGACTGGAGGGCATGCCAGGACCTCGGGGAAGGAAAGGAGCATCCCTGTGATTCTGTGGTTCCCATCTCCAGGGGAAGCTCTCCAACTGGCTGCTGACCATCTCAAGGCCCCTGGAGTAGCCCAAAAGCAGGATGCAAACCATCACAAACCTGTGTCTGGCCTAGGGAAGGAGCTATCCTTTCTCAGCACCTCAAGGGAGGAAGGAAGCAATGTTGCAAGTTTGAACCTCTCTCTTCAGAAGCCCTGCTATGGGCTGCTGACTATCTCAAACCAGGTCCAGCCCAGAGAGAAGCCATCTATACCCATTACTTTGGTGCAGTGTGGGAAGCAACCCTACAGTTTGGGGACCCCATCCCTTTGAGAAGCTGTGCAAGTGGTTGTTAACTGTCTTGAACCTGGATCTGGCTGCCTAGTCACTGGGGAAGTCCTGTTACTGTCTGTCAACTGTATCAAACCCATATCCAGCTCAGGGAGGAAGACATCACCACCCAGCACCTCTGGGCAGTGCATGGAATCAACCTTGTGAGTTTGGACCTTCCACCACCTGAGCAAGCCCCTGCAACTGGCTGTCAACTGGCTTGAACCCAGGTCTGGCTTGCGGAGAAAACTGTCCTACTCTGTACTTTGTGGTGGTGTAGGGAAGCAACCCTGTGAGTTTGGGCTCTCCCATCCTTGGGGAAGCCCTGTGACTGGCTGTTGACTGTCTTAAACCCAGGTGTAGCCCATGGAGAAGCCATTTTACCCACCACTTCAGGGCAGTCGGGGAAGCAACCTTGAGGTTTGGGCCTCAAGCCCCTATGGAAGCCAGGTAACTGGATGTTGACTGTCTTGAACCCGGGTTCAGCCAGGGAGAAGCCATCCTATCCAACACCTGGGGTGAAGGAGGAAAGCAATCCTGTGAGTTTGGGCCTCCTAGCCCTTGGGAAAGCCCTGCAGCAGGCTAGTGAATGTTTCAAACCCGGTTACAGCTTTCCCAGTGCCTTGAGGGGTGGGCAGGCCCCTGACCTTCATACTGACCTGCATGCACTGAAGACTGACTTGGCTCACTGACCTGGACCCCAGTGCTCTGGGAGGGACCACATACCTGAACCCTCACAATGGAAGTCTGGCATGTGGTCAGTTTTGTCCCTCTTAGGCAAGTGGAGTTCCAGGACGTCAACATCAGTTTGATCCCACCTCCTACTGAAGAGGGTGAAGAGGAACTTGGAAAGGACACCTATAGGAAAGTTTGAGGAGATTTTGGCCAATTCAGTTTTAGTGCAAAATCCAGACACTAAGTCCAGTCAGAAATGGCCAGGGACTTTGAAGGCACTCTGGATCAAGGGACGGCACACCTTCCATGGGCATGTCCTGTGGAGACTGAAATCAGCTGGCTGAACCCTGCATTCATAAGTCTAGCATGGGTCAGATTTGCCTTGCCTGGGCCTAGCAGAGATCCTTTGGGTTGGCCTCAGGGTGCCCTACCTCTTGCTGAAGGGGTGAAGTGGACATTGGGGAGGGCATCTGTAGGCATGTTCAAGGAGATTTCTGCTAACTCATATTGAAACAAAATCCGAGACTAACTCTAGTCAGAGGTGTCAAGGACACCAAAGGACTCTGGATCTTCAGACAATGCACCTTCCCTGGGCATGTCCTCTGGAGACTGAGACCAGATGGCCAACCTGCCTACAGAAGTCTGGCATGGAGTCGGATTATCTTTGCCCATGTTGAACAGAGTTCCATGTGGTTGGCCTCAGGATTCCCCACTTGATGATGAAGGGTAAAGGGGACTTTGGAGAGGGCACTCATAGGCAGGTTCAAGGAGATGTTGGCCAACTCAGGTTTTTCTTGTGTCGTCAGTTGTTCTTTAACTTTCTAATTTTGCTGGGGTTCATATTATTTCACAACTTTCTATCTTTAAACTAAATATTTTCTTTCTGTTTTGTTATTTTCCTTATTGAGGTCAATTAATTAATGCCACATTTTTGTCTTCTCGTTTTAGATTTTTTTATGTCTTACATATAGGTCCTTGATCTGGATCTGAATGATAGAGCTCAACAATCAACAAGCACTTGTCAATGCCAAATGTTGCTTGCTTATATGTGCTGTTTAGGTATTTGGAAGTGAAGTACCATGCCTAAGAAGACCACAGAGGACCCTGGGTGGGAGTGTGGGCAAATCTAAAGTCTCAGCAGAGCTCCATTGAGCTCGCTCACTCACCATCTCTCACTCACTCATTCTATTTCTCTCGATGCTGCAGGCTGCCCTTTTTATGCTGGGCTCCTGCCTGCATTATCCTTTTCTGTCCACAAAGAAATCTGTAGCAATCCTGACACAGCTCCATTGAGTTTGCTCACTCCCCTCTTTCACTTGCTCATTCTATTTCTCCCGGTACTGCAGGCTGCCTTTTTGTACTGGGCTCCTGCGTGCATTTTGCCTTTCTGCCCACAAAATCCATAACAGTTCGACCCAGCTCCATTAAGCTTGCTCACTTCCCCTCTCACTCGCTTGTTCTCTTTCTCCTGGTGCTGCAGGCTGCCATTTTGTACTGGGATCCTCCCTGTGTTGGTACCTTTATCTGCCCACAAAGAAATCCACAGCAGTCCCGACAGAGCTCCGTTGAGCTCAGCTCCGCCCTCCCTCCCTCCCATGCTTGTTCTGTTTCTCCCTGCGCTGCAGGTTGCCCTTTGTACTGGAGTCCTTCCTGCATTGGTGGTTTTCTGCCCACAAAGAAATCTGCAACAGTCCCAACAGAGCTCCATTGAGGCTCACTCACTCCCCTCCTCACTCGCTCGTTCTGTTTCTCCGGCCTGTAAGCTGCCCTTTGTACTGGGCTCCTGCCTGCATTGGTGCTTTTTCTGCCCACAAAGAAATCTGTAGCAGTCCCGATAGAGCTCAGTTGATCTTGTTCCTCCCCTCTCTCTCACTCACTCGATCTTAATCTGTCCCAAACACTGATTTCCCACAGCGACCATGCTATTCTGCACCAGAATCAAAAACATATTTTGGCCAGGTTGAGAAAATTATAGTTATACTGTTCAGAAGGAGGTGTGAAAAATGCCAGTGTTGAAAATCTGGTCTTGAAAATAATACAAATTCACGAGGGTTACAAGTGTGCATGGAAACAAGTGCAATGCAGCTTGTAATACAGTCATTTATGGACTTTCATCCGCAAATTTTCAGCATGGGCATTACAGGACCTCTGCTCATGAACAGTGTCACTGTCATTTTCTTAATCTGTACTGAACACTGATTTCCCACAGTGAGCGCACTATTCTGTGCCGGAAGTGTGAAAACACATTTGGCCATGATGTGAAAAATGACAGCTGTACTGCTCATTAAGAAGGTGTGAAAAATGCCAGGGTTGAAAATCTGGCATGAAAATATAACAAATCTGCAAACTTACCAAGTGTGCATAGCAACACCACAACACACGCTTGTAAAACAGTAGTGATTTAGATTTTTTTCCACCAAATTTACAACATAGGCTTTTGATAGCCCACCTCATGAACACAGCACTGTTGTTTTGTTAATCCATCTTGAAAGGTGGTTCCACACATTGACCATGAAATCACCTTTTGGGACTGAATAACACCATGACAGTGGCTGAATTCATGAGGAGCAACAAGCATCCCAGGCATGCACAGGGGCAGCCTGCTTTTGTGCATGCCGCAGGATTCAGTGCCTGTGTTTAAATGTATTTCCTGGCACTTCCAGTGTTCAGTTTTGTGTAAAAAATGGCAAATCTAGTCCACAATTAGAAATGCATGCCACAATTAGCTTTTCAGGGTGGGCATGTAAAAATCGCCAGTTAGTGCAGGCCATTCAGATGCACACTCTCAGCATTCCTCTGCTTCCGGGTGACTGGGTATTTTTGGCGGGGACGCTGGAAAGTAAAATATTAATAAAGCGAAGGAAAATGGTAAGCATTTTTCCTTGTTACACATTAGAGACGTTATGTGGGGCATATTTGATAGATAGGAGCACAAAGGTGCACTGATAGCCTCATAGAAACATAGAAACATAGATTTTGACGGCAGATAAGGACCTTGGCCCACCAGTCTGCCCATTTCCCTACCTAATGGATAAGCTGCAGATCCTAGTTAACCAGCAGCCTACTTCTTCCTACCCCACCCTAAATTGCCTTATGACTGTCCATGCATGCTTGAATTCCACCACTGTTTTGACTCCACAACCTCCTCAGGAAGGCTGTTCCATGCATCCACAACCCTCTCTGTGAAAAAATACTTCCTTAAATTACCTCTAGACGCCCCCTTTATCTTCAAATTGTGCCCCTTGTTCTTGCACCTCTTTTTGAAAGATGCTACCCTCTTGGACTTTGTTGATTCCCTTGAGGTACTTGAAAGTTTCTATCATGTCCCCCTCCCTCCTTTCCTCAGGGCTATACATATTTAGCTCCTTAAATCTCTCTTCATATGTCTTCCGATGCAGACCCGCACCATTTTAGTTGCCCTCCTCTGGACAGCTTCCATCCTGTCTATGTCTTTGCAGAGATTGGGTCTCCAGAACTGCCAGTACTCCAGATGGGGTCTCACCAACTGTCTGTACAGAGGGATAATAACTTCCTGTTTTCTACTGGTGATGTCTCTCCCTATGCATCCCAGTATCCCCCAGCCCTCCTTGCTGCCCTCTCACATTGCTTGCCCACCTTTAGGTCATCTGATATGACTACCCCAGGTCCCTTTCCATTTTCTTAGTGTTAGTTTTTTCAAATGGCGGTTGGTTCCCAAGCTAGACACGAAAAGGAACCAGGCGTAGCTTTCGGTTCCTGACAGGAAAAAGAACAGAAACAACTAAAATCCCAATAAATAAACAAACACTATGGTTCAGGGAGGAACGAGTTTACTCACAAAAAATTATAAAACAGGTAAAAAATTACCACAAAGGCGATTCCCTGCGGTTTCACAGAACCAAGAAAAAATGCTGCAAACCCTAAATAAACCCACTAAACTATCTTAAATACCTGAAATTACGGGCAGCAACATAAATCTAAGTAAATATAAATGAACTTCTCATCAAAATTAGTGTTTGTGAAGAAGTTGAGAGAGCTCTCTGAAGCGTCCGAACTGAGGAGGTGGAGTAAGAATCTGAGCATTCACAGCAGTTACTAGGGCAGCAGTTTGAAATTGGCACGAGCCAATGAGAGTTCCCTCATTTACATATATTCCAATCTCTCCAGAGCAGTTCAACATTGAAGGCTGACTGCAATAGTTAAGCAAACTGAGGGATTCCTGGGGTCTGAATAGGTTATCCCACTGCTGTTATACTGTAACAGATAATAACTGGTGATCCCGATATCAACCCATTTTGAGACCTGTAAAAGTCATATCGACCTGCGAGTTGATTTGGCTTTTACTGTCTCTCATCGGGTTGTGTGCACTGCATTAAAGTACTTATCAACTCGATAGAAAAATGAGAGAAACACTGACAGTGCCCTTTAAGTCCTGTTTCTCTTTTTTTGATACATCTACTGAGAAATCTCTTGTATGCAGCCTTTTGGTTTAGCTTAAAAGAAAAACTGAACAAAATGGCCCTGATATTCAAACTCGCCAGGCTGTGGCAAAGCGTGGGTGCAGCTCAACTTTGTTGCGCTGGGGTGTGGTCTGGGCGATATTCAGCAGAGCTGCTATGGTGCAGCAGCTTTGAATATCGCACCCTGGCCACCCCACTGTGCATGGCGTGCAGTGGCACTGCACCAGTGCAAGTGGCCAGAGTGGAGCATGGAGATGCATTAGAACAAGTGCCATTGCGCCATGCACAGCACCTGTGATATTCAAAAGGAGACATGCAAATGGGGCCATAATTTATGCAAAGGCATACATGGGGCCATTGCGTATCGTCTCTTATTGCATCCCATTAGCATGCAGGTGCACCCGATCCCCGACGACTTGCACTGGCACCCTGCCAGGCAGCAGCCGCTGGGACCAACGCCCTGCAGCCCGATCGTGGGCATTTGTCTAAAAGAAACCCCTCCTCTAATATCCCTGGTGGTCCAGTGGACTGCTATGTGCCTGATCATGGGCATCTGTTTAAATCACACTGGTCCCCTGCAGCCTGAAGGCATTTGTCTAAATGAAACTCCCCCTCTAATATCCCTGGTGGTCCAGTGGACTGCTATGTGCCCGATTGCGGGCATTGGTATAATAAACCCCCATCAATATCCTGGTGGTCCAATGGACGCACTCTGCCTGATCGCGGGCATCTGTAAATCATAAAAATAGTCCTATTACCCTGGTGGTCTAGTGTATCCCCTGCCCACCCGCCCACTGAGCCCCACCGCCTGCTCCCCCCTAGTCAGCCAGAGGGCAGCAGCACCCCACTCGAGCTGCCCGCTGCTCCACGACTGGCAGTTGTAGCCGCAAAGCCCATTGGTTCATTAGCGTGAGCCAATGTGCAAGCAGCCCATTCCATACTACACATTCCAGATATGTGAATGAATCATGGGTGGCCATTATTTTTCCATTTTTGCTTAACTTTGTGCAGGCACAGGTAGGGTTGTGCATTCATGACTCTGCATCCCAGGCTGAATATCGGGCTGTGCAGGTTATTCATGGGCATGCCCCCTACCTGTCTTGCCTCCATGATGCACTCCAGCGCATTGGGATTTGTGTGGTGCACTTTTCCCTTTTGAATATCGCACCAGGGCGCATCAGTGGGACTGTGCATGGTGCAACACTGTTGCGCCATGTGCAGCTACCCCAGATATCTGGGCCAATGTCTGCAGGGAGTTGTCTGCCAACACCCTTGTTGGTGATATCACAAAACAGCTTTTTCTAGCTGTTGTGGGGTGCACTAACAGGAAACAGCTCACTTATGCCTAGAAAAGCAGAGGAATGGCATCAGCTGCCCAGAGGGAACCTACTCTTCCCTTTCTCAAATGCTGTTAGAGTCACAAGCACAGAAAAAGTGCAACTTCTAATAAAACAGTGCTGAGCAATTACATTACTCTGTGAAGCAAAAGTCATGCATGCCCAGCCAGGCTATCATAATCAATACAGTTCAGTCATAGTCTGAAGTATCAATCCAGATTTTCCACCAAACCACTCCTCCCCATTCACCCACCAAATATAGCAACTGTGTTCTGAGTAATGTGACCCAGCTGCCTTTGCACCTCTAATATTCAGTGTAAAAAAGTTTGTGACCCATGTCCCCGATCAACTACTATATAAAGTTGCTTAAATATATATTCTGTGTATCAAAAGCAGAGACCTCACCTACATAATTAAAATCAAAACACAAGGTTTTTTATAACATTGGATTGAAATGAATATAATAAGTCTGACACTTTTTAAGGTTGTTTTTCTGTGCGCAAATTTTTAGTGCTTCGTGAAATGGTCTGGAATGATAGCACTAGAACCTGAAGTCCTCTGCTTATCTGCATGACAGGTACAGCACAGGCAATCACAGTGCAAGCTTTCTCATACTGTCCACCAATGTACCTCAACCCTGCCATGGAGGGACCACAATGTAGGTGAGAGGGTAGTTCAGAATTCATGCCCATTTGATCCTTGGCTTCTCATGTGAGACTGCCAACAAAGGTTTCAGCTTGTGCCGATTGTGTTGGTGGTTTTGTGATTTTGGCACCTACCGACTGTGAACTTGACTGAAAACAACAACTCATTTCACATAGGCTGCTTAACATCCCTGAGGTGATATCAGCTTTTGACCTCTACCAATCTATGCTGGATTCAAACCAGTGAGCTAGATGTGTAAGGCTCTGTAACTCATTACCTATCCACTGAGCCAACCAGTTACTGAAGTTTAACATGTTATGGACCATTATAGTTTAACACTTTATGGTCCACTATAGCTTTATTACTACAGATGTTGCAAACATTTCCTTCTCCATTGAAGATGTGGTAGTCACAAAGTTAGACCTACATGAAGACCTCACACAGTGATAATATTTTGACCAATTTATTTATTTATTCATTTATTTATTTGAATTTTGATAACTGGGTAGATCAACTGAGACAAAGTCCCTTTTCAGTGACGACCGATAATAAAACATTCAAGAACAAAATATAATGCACATAGAATAGTACAGTGAGTCACAATATACAGTTAAGCCATAGCTAAATAACAATAGTACCAGTAGGAAATAACCAAAGGATTGAGGATTACAAGCGGTTTGCAGGTAGCCAGGGAGGCAGGAGGCAGATTAGCATTTTATACCATGTGCAGGGACATTTATGCCATTCACATACCAGATGTCAACAATTTAAACAGCAAGATAACTAAAGATAGTCAGATTCAACTGCATTTAGTTAGAGAACATAGGAGTTCAGGTTACAGTCAGATGTTATTTTAGGTAGAGAAGGAGTGAAAGTGGGGACAACAAACTGCACTTCATAAAATTAAGGAATGTTCTTTGCTTGTATAGTCAGGCTTACTTTGTAAATGGTGACTGTCTGAGCAGGTCACATGGTGTGCAAGATACTGATCACATGGTTACATTACTGCAAGAAGTACAGAGATGTAACCGTGTGCCAATCATCTCATCCAGTCTGTTAGTTGAAAGAGTAGGATGTGTCTCTATTGTACTATGAAGAACATTAGACAACAAGCATTTGTCAATGCCTAATGTTTGCTTGCTGGCATTGGCATTGGTAGTGTAGAAGTTACAAAGCTGCATAATAGAAATGGCAGTGAAGTATTGAACCCACCACCACCCTGCAGAGAGTGACAGGCATTGGGTTGTGCCTTTGGGTCATCAGGCATAACGGCCCCATTTCACACACCCTTCCTTGAAGACACTGACAAGTGTCACGGTGTGCCTTGAGGTCTATGGCCCTTATGCACCCCCATTCCATCAGGAAATACAGTGAGATGGGTGCAGTATAGGAGAATGGGGTGAATTTTGGGGCCAAAGAGTCCAAGGCATAGCTCGATGCCTCTCACTGGCTGCAGGGTGTGGAATGGTATAGGCATTACAGGCAAGAATCCCAAGTCACACCCTGATGCCTGTCATTCTCTACAGGGTGGAGCGTTATGGTTGGAAACCCTAACACCTTAGGCATTCGTTGGTATTTTCACTCCAAATTTTCAACATGTTTTTTGTGACCCCCACCTCATGAACAGTGGCAATATCAGTTTGTTAGCGAGCTGCTTATGCACAGCGACTAAGGCATTTAGCACACAGGTGCAAAACACATTCGAACAGGATGTGAAAATGACAGCTGTACTGTTCATGGGAGATGTAAAAATGGCAATGTTGCAAATCTGCAATAAAATATAAAAAAATAGTGAAGTCATGGCGTGCATGGAAACTGTGCGCACACCGTAATGTAATTAGTTTGGGGATTTTTACAGCAGATTGTCAACACAGGCATTTTGGGACCTCCGATCATGAACAGTGTCACTGTGATTTTCTTTATCTGTCCCAGACAATGATTTCCCACAGCGACCACGCATCTCTGCGCTGAAAGTGTGAAACACATTTTGGCCATGTTGTGAAAAATGACATCTGTACTGTTCATAAGGAAGTGTGGAAAAATGCCACTGGTGAAAATCTAGACTGAAAATATTACAAAGTCATGAACTTACGAGGGTGTGTGGAAATGCGAATGCTCACTTGTAACACAGTCATTTTATGGAGTTTTGTCACCAAATTTTCAACATAGCCATTTAAGACCTCTGCTCATGAACAGTGTAACTATGATTTTCTTAATCTGTCCAAAACATTGCTTTACTTTACCGACTGCACCATTATGCTACGTAGTGTGGATACACATTTGGGGTGACATGTGAAAAATGGCAGCTGTACTGTTCATAAGGAAGTGTAATAAAATGGCAATGTGGAAGATCTTGAGGTGAAAATATGGAAAATTAATGACACAAATAAGCAAGGAACTGCATGTAAGCTAAATAAAACAGTAATTTTAAGATTTTACCAAATTTTCAACATAGCCATTTTAAGATCCTCTGTTCATGAACAGTGTCACTGTGATTTTCTTAATGTGTCCCATACATTGATTTCACACACCAACTGTGCTATTGTGCGCCATGTAATGGAAACACGCTTTGGGCAAGATGTAAAAATGACAGCTGTACTGCTCATAAGGAAGTGTAATAAAATGGCAATGTGAAAATCGGAGGAAATATTGAATCATGAACTTATAAGCGTATGTGAACTGCGAATACACGCCAGAAACAGTTTATTTTTAGATTTTTCCACCAAATTTTCAATAGGCTTTTGAGAGATCACCTTATGAACAGTGGCAGTGTCATTTCATTACTCAGTCCTGAAAGGTGATTTCGTGCAGTGACTATTAGTGCAGTTCAGGCCTGATTAATGCCATGACAGTGAGAGCATTCATGAGAAGGGTCCCAAAACCCCATGCTGAAAATTTGGTGCAAAAATTCCAAAATGGCTGAGATATGCAGCAAAGTTGAAAAACCCTATCTATCCCACTATACAGCTTACCGGCATTTCCTCAGTTTGCGGTCAGTTTTGAAGAGATGCAGATGTGTTCGGTCCACTGAAGATTGTCGCACGAGTCCGGAGGAAGTATGGGGTGAGGAGGTGTGGGGAGGTGGGGTGCACAGTGGGTGGGTGCAGGTGGGGCAGAGACAGCGAGGACCATTTTCAGTTTCAGGTTGTTTTTCTTTCTAAAATGACGATGGGGACATTTGCCACACTGGGGTGGGCTCCCAGCGTACCACAAGGATGGCTAGTGGGGGCGATGGAGCTGACGGGGATTGGGCACCTCCGTTGGCGATAGCATCTGTTGCCATGCTGGGGGCTCCCAGCGTGGCACTCTGTACTCTTAACGGGGAGCCAGTGGAGCCGATGGGGATTGGGCACCCCATCATCTATCTCGATGTGTAGCCATGCTGGGGTGGGCACCCAGCGTGGCATAGGAACTCTGTTTTGAAGGTGCAGCACAGCCGACGGGGATTAGGCACCCCGTCGGCTCATAGTGTGTGTGTGAGAGGCGAGCATGCAGTATGCATGCGTGTGTGTGTGTGTGTGTGTGTGTGGCGCGCATGAGCAGGCGATATCTTATCGCTGCTCACTGAAGCATAGCTCCCTTTCAACTGTACTCCACTGCATTTTGGACTGCTGTCATAGACAGCTCCAGCAGGTATTGAGAACTTCAGCGGTGCCTGCAAACACACTGACTGAATTGGAAGAGGGCTGCCACACCTCCAAAAACTCGGATGATGGCACTATGTTTCTTGCACATGTGTGCAAGCAAACATAAAATGGAACAAAGAGTGAGTCTGAGCGGCTATTTTTGATAGTCTGTGTTTGGAGTGCTTCTAGTTTCAATCAGAAATAAGGCAGAAGTGAAATGTGTATTTAAAAGACATTTTGCAGTACAGATACTGAATTTGTGCTTCTCTAATCAGTTTATTCTCAATGCTCCCAGCTATGTTTGGAAGTGAGCTGGGTTTCAGAAAAGTGGTTTCCCACAGATATTTTTTTCACATATTGACAATGCACTCTCAGTGCTGGTAGCAGATTAGAAGTGAACTGGAAATAAAATGAGGAGGGTTACTAGTTTTTCTGCCAGGATAATGTAAGTACTGTATAGAAGGCCATAGGTAAAGGCTATCATTGTTTAAATTATTTTTATCTGTTTATTGTAGCTGGTAGAACAGCAGCTGGCATGGTAGGCTGCCAGTGTTCAAGGATGCCTACCAGAGGGAAGGAACTGGATCACTGGGGAATTAACGTCTGTGTTACAGGCAGATGGTTGCATTATATGGGACTCCTGGATCACCAGGGAGTTGCTGTCTTTATTATGGACAGGAATGTGGGACATCTCTGGACCACCAGGGAATTATTTTTGTATTATGGACTGACAATTATAATAATAATAATAATAATAATAATCTTTTATTTATTTCGCCTTTTGAATATCAAGCGCATTCCAATAAGATAAATATGATAAAAATACAGAAATCAATATTATAAAACAGACAAAACAAATCAATGAACAGTAAAACCATAAGCCTTTTCCCACAGGAAGGATTTCAAAGCCTGTTTAAAACTCCCCACAGTCATGCACTCCCTGGTCCAACAGGGTAGAGAGTTCAAAGGAAGGGCACAAACATAAAAGCATGGCCCCAGCAGATTTTAACATCACCCTTGGAATCTCTAGCAACCCTCATTGGTTGAGTGGAACAATCTCACAGGTTGATAAGGAATCAGGAGTTCTTTCAGGTAATCAGGGCCCAGATCGTGTAGGGCTTTAAAAGTCAGTAATCCGACCATGAAGGTGATCCACCACTGAACTGGCAGCCAGTGCAGTTCCTGCAGCACTGGTGTAATATGAGAAGATCTAGAGTACCCATCAACATCTGAGCTGCGTAATTCTGCACCAGCTGCAAGCGGTGGATATCAACCCTCGAAGCCTCAAAGTAAAGCAAGTTGCAGTAGTCTAGGCATGCCGGTCACAAAGGCAGGATCAAAGTTGGCAGATCACCGGACTGTATAAGGTGCTTGATCCTAGCAATATTTCCTAGATGGTAGAATGATAACTTAACCACCACTGACACCTGGGACTGAAAGTCAGCCCCGCATCCAATATCACCCCCAGGTCTCGCACCCATTCAGAGACCTGTAGCTCGACATCTCAAAAAACAATCCAGATGGGGAGCCAGTCCCAGGTCCCCTATCCGGCGATCCAGATCCAAAACCAACTCTTCCGTCTTTCCAGAGTTCAACTTCAGTCAGCTGGACATCATCCAGTCCTGGATCTCATTTAGGCAGCTGTTAAATACCGAGATAGCTCCTTCCTGGTTGGGTGCAAAGGACAGGTATAGCTGGGTATCATCCGCATAACAATGAAACTCAGCCCATTCCATCTCACAATGTCTCGAGGGAAGCATGTACACTGCAAACAACATGGGGACAATATAGAGCCCTGAGGAACCCCACAAAATAGAGAGATGGGATCAGAGGAAAAACCCTGACACCACCCTCTGGGTTCTTCCGGTGAGGTATGAAGTGAACCATCTGAGAACAATCCCAGAAAGCCCACAAATACATCTCAGGTGCTCAAGTAGGACCCCATGGTCAATGGTGTAAAATGCTGATGACAGATCTAATAGTACCAAAATGGACTGTTTTCTCTGGTCTTTCGCTTTCAGGAGATCATTGAGCACCGAACCAGCACAGTCTCGATACTGTGCCTCTTTCAAAACCTGATTGGAGAGATTCGTAGATGCTATGGATGACCAAATGGTTCTTCAACTGGGCCTCCACTACTTTCTTGATCACCTTCCCCATAAAGGGAGGTTCGAGATAGGCCTGTAGTTGGCAGGACAGTCTGGGTCCAAAGATACTTTCTTCAACAAGGGTGTCACCACTGCCTCTTTCAAGGAACAGGGATATTCACCCGAGTCAAGGAAACACCAGACTATCTGTGCTAGAACCAGGAAAATGGACTCCCACACCCCAAAATTAAGGAAGTAGGGCCTGGATCTAAACTACAGCAGGTGGAGCAACCCTTGGACAATCCATATCCACGATTTCCGGGCGGTCGAAGGTACTCCAGGAAAACGAAGGGGTAGTGACCAGGTCCTGACCAATAGCAACCCGCATAGAATTTGTCAAACAGATTTCTGACCTAATGTCAGCCACCTTATCAGCAAAGAACCGAGCAAGCTCATCACACTGTAATTGTGAAAATGCTCTACGGAACTGTAGACAGGTTGGGTTGCACAATCTGTCCACAGTTCTGAACAGCTGAGCTGGTCGGTTCTGAGCAGCAGAAATTTCCCCAGACAGGAACTCTGCCTTCTACGAGATTTCTGTCTGATAGAACTGATAATAGTCTAACAGTCTAAGGTGGTCAGCATCCAGACCAGATTTCCCAACAACATTCTAACCCAGCGTCCAGTTTACACACCTCCCAAGGCCCCATCAAACCATGGAGCCCGAGGTCGAAGGAGAGGAAGCACATGAACTGGAGCAATAGAATCCAGGGCAGAGGTGATGGCATTATTATAGGCCACCACCAACACCTCTGGATCACTGCAATGCACAGGAAATTGTGATAGGTCAAGGACCGCAGCAAGGCCACTGGAAGAAATATTCTGCAAAGGGTGGTGCTTGACCATCTCCACAGAGGTCGGCCTACAACTTGGGGCACCAAAATTGAATCTCACATGGGGGTTGATGGACCATCTGGTACTTACAGCTGCTGTAGCTAGGATGCAGTGCAGTAATGCTGCAGTATATCATAAAGTGCTGCAGTATGCCGAAGGATAGTGGAATTCAATGGCAGTTAAGCCCATTTCTTCTGCAGTATATTGTGACATGTATTTACTACAAGTTACAGCATTGCATCATGGCTAGCTCTGTCATATTTTCATTATTACAGGCAGGCAAGCAGGGATGGGGAATGAGGGAGGTGCATGCCATAAAACCTGGTTTGGGGAGGAGATATTTATCAAATCACTAACAGCTACTTTCATCCTCTCCAACCTACCAATAAGCTGGTATGCCTATATGCTAGGCACAGATGGCTGCTTTGAATAGGCATGCTGGCATACTTTTGGGCCACTTGCAAATGGGTTAGTGACACACAAACCATGCCATCCAGTATGGCATTGTCCAACTTTACCATGCTTTACTGGTGCTAAGTGGTGTCTGTGAGTTGCTAACCTGTATAACGACCCTTAATTAGCTGAGAATATTCTGATCTGAAACATGTCAATGACTGCACTATTGCTGACTGATAAAAAGCTTTTCTAATGAGAACAGTTTTAATTACCACCTTCCCATCAGAGGTATGTGACCAGGTCACTACTCCCCAAAAGCAACACCTGTGTTGATGACAAAAAAAAGTGATGTTGACTTTGATTTTCTGAAGTACCATAGAATCGTTGGTGCCTCCTTCTAAAGTTCTTGCTCCTTTTCTTCCTCTGCCTCCTCTACCCTCTTTGGATGCCAGCGAAAATGAGTAGCAGAAGCTTCTAGTACCCTAGTAAACCTGCTGTCATGTTTTGCCTAGGTTGACAGATGATTTGCCTAAAGAGGCGTTCTGCCTACCAGTACAGGATGTGACCATCTTTTACCATGGCTGACATGTGCCTGGCATAGTTGCCATTTTGCATGATAATCACCCACTGGATCAATACTGAAATAATCCCTTACAAAGAACGTGGATGAGAATCAGTAATTCACTGTGATGGCAGTTGGGAATTTCCTTTCATATACTGTATTACTTTTTCTGGTTGTGTGGCTTGTGGCTGCATCTTCTGCATCTTGGTCAGGATGATTTGCCCACCATATTGGTACCAGTGTCAGCTTTCACATTTTGGATCTTTTAGCCCTATGCTGAATAATGGGATCAGATACTTGTTGTTGAGGTCACACTGGCTGACATTTTCTCTTTATTGGATTTCAGTTGCCAGCGAGCATCTGTTATATCATTATCTTTGCCCATAGTCACCCCTACCTCTTCTTTATTGGGGTCCTTATACTGTACATTCCCTCTCATGCCCCCAAAACCTTTTCTCCTACTGCCTCTACATTCTAAGGTGTTGGAACAATTGAGAGAGTAGACTGAGGCTTATTATTTCTGCCTTCATTGTCTAGAAGTGTAAAACAGGCAGGACACTGTCCCACTTTTATAGGGAAAGATAAACTTACCAGGAAACTATTCTGTTATAGCCTGTCCTATCCTTTACCTGTCTTGTCCTTTCAATCATTTCTAAAATTACAGTAGTTGCACAAAAGATATTCCCTAGTGACCTAGGGGCTGGCCTTTCTGGTAGTCTGTTTACCTTCCTCATCCCTTGCTCCTTCTCCTGTACTTCCCTTTCTTTCTATTTTATTTCCTTCTAGATTCCTCTCTGCTGCTCTATATGGTTAATTGACCATGAAATAGACTTATAGCATCTGTAATCATTGACTTACAGAAGGAGTTATTAAAATAAATCCTAGCTGCTCCTCAGGCTGTGAAAAGGAGTCAGGATAATTTTTTATAGAAACTAGGAGTGTGTTAAAAGAACACGTTCACTCTAAAGGCAGTTGGGGTTAACATCTGTAAGCCTTACCTAAACTTGTTTTTCTTACTTATTTGTTTATCACAGGAAGCTTAGGAAGGATAGAAAGATAGAAACATTGAATTTAAAGACAGATAAGGGCTACTTGTCCCACCTAGTCTGCCCATATTTTCCCTGCCTTTACTGTCACCACAGACCCTTGAGCTCCAGCTCTGTTCCTCACCTTGCTTTCCACTAAGATTCCCTTATGACTATACTATGCATTCTTGAATCTCATCACTGTTTTCATCCCTACCATCTCCACTGAAGACTGTCCCAGTCATGCACCACTCTTTCAGTGAAGAACTATTTCCTCACATCTCTCATTAATGTGCCCCTTCCTGCTTCATTGCATGTCTCCTTGTTCTCTTTCATCTTTTCCTCAGAAAAAATACTCCGCTCCTGTACCTTATTTACCACTGTGATGTAATTATCTCCATCATATCCCTGTTCTCCATCCTCTCCTCCTCTCTTCCAGGGTGTATGTATTGAGGTCCTTCAGTTTCCCATCATAAGGCTTCTGATGCAGATCCTCCACCATTTTTATCCTCCTCTGGACTGCATCCACTCTATCTATGTTCTTCGTGAGATGTGGCCTCCAGAACTGAACACAGTAGTCCAGGTGGGGTCTCACCAGTTATCGTTCGATGGTAACACCACCTCCCCTTCTGCTTGTGATACCCCTCCTTATGCATTCCAACATCCCACTGGCCTACAACCTGCCTTGTCGTGCTGCCTTGTCACCTTGAGATCATCAAATATGATTACTTCTAGGTCCCTTTGATTTATTTATTTATTGGAACATCAGTTTAACAACCTTTGAGCCAGAGGCTCATTTACAAAAGTACCTCGTCACTGTGAGGACAAAACAGTGCAGGAAAACAACAACCAAGCAGACAAAACATCTGAGACAATTAGGAAGCAGCCAGAAAATCCAGGCATTTGTCAAACACAGTATACAAACAGGCTTAAATGTCACTTTACAGCGTGGACAATATGCAGTAGTTACATGGAGATAGATTCAGTGGGAAGAATAAAGGTAAGGCTGGATGGGGGTATCAGAAGAGGAGTGTAGGGAAGATAGTGCAAGTAAAGGTAGAGCTGGACAGAAGGCCAGAGAGCAGCTCAGTGAGCCTTGTCTGGGAGGATAGGAGTAGGCTTAGAGGCAGGTACAGCTATGTGTTGAGAGCAGGTAATTTCTAAGACTAGTTTTGAAGTTCAATAACGAGGTGGCATCAGTGACTCCTGCAGGAGGGCATTATACCAACAGGGGCTCTGTAGGGTAAGCCCTTGACCTTACAAGGTTCTCGCCTCGGTATAACCAGTGCAGTTTTGCAGGATATGCGGGTATGCACTGTAGGGTTAGTACGATGGATAGCAGTTGACAGGCCTGGTGGGGATAGCTCAAGGAGAGATTTTTTGTTAGGAGGCAGGTTTGGTATTTGAGGCACTCATCTAGGTTGAGTAGATTAGCCATGGTGTAAAGATGGCAAGTGTGGTTTAGACTAGGAGCCCCAGTTATGAGCCTGCAGGCCTTGTTTAAGGTGAGGCAGAACTTGTTCAGGGCAGTCTGGTCTGCTGAACCATACACAGGTAGGCCATAGTCTACCAGAGATAGAACAGAGGATGTGACTGCAAGTTGGAGGCATCCGTGGGGAGGCAGTTTTGTGATGATAGAGGATACCCAGCTGAGAGTTAGAGGCTGAGGCAAGGGCAGAGATGTAGGCATGAAAAGAGAGGGCAGGGTCAAAGGTTATACCTAGGTATTTATAAGAGTGAACTAGCTCAGTAGGAGTTTAGAGGTGGAGTGGACTGCGAGAGGATAGTTACTGGATTTATTTTGGGGTGGGCAAAGAGCATGGTTTTGGTTTTCTTTAGATTAATTACCAGCCTATGCTCAGTAAACCAGGCTTCTGTGTCATTGTAGGATTCCTGCAGAGAATCCTGAAGTGAGATGGGATTACGGTTGGGAGGCAAATAGTACAGCATCATCTGCATAAAGAAGGATTTTCCCAGTGCATACACTGGGCAGGAGTTGAGAAAAGGAAAAGAGCAAGGGCCCAAGAATACAGCCCTGAGGGACTCTGGAGCGGATAGGGCAGGTACTGGAAAGTTTCCTGTTGATTTTCACACATTGTAAGCGGGCCGACAAGTAGCTGGAGCACCAAGAAACAGGCCCAGTGTCAAAGCCTAAGTGACTAAGGGTAGCTAGCAGGAGAGGGTGGGAGACAGTATCAAAGGCTTTTGATAAGTCAATGAACACTGCACCTGCTGAGAGCCAGAGTCCAGTGAGGTATGAAGAAAGTTAGAGAACTCCAGGAGGGCAGTATTGGTGCTGTGGCCTGCTCTGAAACCGTGTTGTTCTGGGCAGAGGATGCTATATTTGTTGAGGTATTCAGAGATTTGGGTGGCCACAATTTTCTCTAAGGCCTTAGAGAGAGAGGAGAGGAGAGAGATTGAGATAGGTCGATAATTGCTAGGGAGGGTCCGATCACCACCCTTGTGTATTGGGATGACAGTAGCTATCTTCCAGGCAGAGGGAATGCCCTAGGCAGAGGGATTTGTTAAAGAGGCTGGTGATTGGTGAGAGAACTAGATCCAGAACCTGACAGAGAAGACTGGGATCAAGGAGTCATTGCCAATTGTGCTACTCTTTAAGGCTTTGAGTAAGTGAGTCTGACTTCCTGGGCAGTGACTCGGCTCAAGTAGAACAAGGGGTGTGAGAATAGGGACAGACCTGGAGGGAGGGAGTGAAGAAATTATCAGGGAGCACTGGGCTAAGGTCTGTGAAAGAATTGTTGAGGTGGTTGGCAATAGGACAGGGTCTGAGGAGACCGAACCATTAATGTTGATAAGCGAGTGGGGAAACGCGTGCCACCATTCAGCTGCTTAATGTTGTCCCAGAAAGTCCTAGCCTTCCCCATGAGGAAGTGAGGGAGGCTTGATAGTGCTCAGCCTTAGCTTTGCAGTGGCCCATGTACATTTGTTCCGGGTGGCATGAGGCCAGCCTGTCAGCTGGCGGCCAGTTTCCATGGCAATATGCCATAGATTGTCTCTGTGCTTAGAAGTTGGTGCAGGGTGGGGATAATCCATGGGCGTGCTTACTTTGGACCGGCATGCAGTAATGGGTGCAAAAATATGCTAAGCAGAGTTGAAGGTGTGAATAAAGAAGGTAAGGGCCGTGTCAATATCCGGCGTTTGATGTTTGCTGTCTGTCAATATCTTCTTCCATTTTGCACTCCTCCTCTGGGGTTCTGTGTCCTAGGTGCATGATTTTGCACTTTTCATATTGAAACCAGATGCCACCTTGACCACTCATTGAATTTTCTCAGGCCTCTTACATTCTTTCTGCCACCTCTGGAGTGTCACCCTATTGCAGATTTTGGTGTCATCTGCAAAGTGGCAGATCTTCATGGACCTCGAAGGTGATGCGGACCTGATAGTGGCCATTGCCTTAGACACCAAAAAGCCTTTGATTCAGTTAAGTGACCATACTTATTTGTGGTCCTTAATAAATTTGGGTTTGGTGATAAATTTATTCAGTGGGTTCAGACTATTTATTCCTTACCCCAAGCATCCATTTTGATAAATGGCACCTTATCACCTACTTTCCAATTGCATTAAGGTACCCGTCAGGACTGCTCCCTATCTCCTGCCCTTTTAGTACTATCTATTGAACCAATGGCCCAGTATCTTCGGATTCTCCTAATATACTAAGGTTGGAAGTTAGTGGGCAGACTTGTAAGTTATAGCTTTTTGCAGGCGATATCTTATTAACAGTGAAATACCCGGGGTCCTTAGTCCCTGCCTTGGTTCATATCTTAAAGGATTTTTCCTCCATTTTGGAGCTTTCCAACAATTGGAGTAAAACTGAATTCCTCTCTTTAAATAAAGAATGTAGTAGTGTATCCCTTTCTGAGCTTGGGTTTATGTGGGCCACTTCCCTGTTAAGTATTTGGGTATTTTTATTTCCTGGGACCTAAGACAGTGCCCTCTCTTAATTTCAACCCATTACTTAAACAGTAGAAGGAGGATGTGGCTAAATGGAGCCATTCTTACCTATCCCAATGGGGCAAGCTCCAAGCCCTATAAATGATAGCCTTGTCCAAGTACATATTTAATCCAGTACTTACCCATAAACCCTAAAAGTTGGTTGACATAAATCTGGTAGGAGACCCCAGTTGTTTTTCATCAGGGGACTTTTGCCTCCCTATGTGAGGGGCTCTGCTTTTTAAACTTAGGATGATCAACTCTGAGTCTGAGTTGATTTGAGGAGTGGTGCAGGACTGGGGAACAGAGTGCCAGGGTCTCAGGTGGACCATTACAGTTAACTGTCAATGTTTTCCGCATCAACATGTTCGCTGTAATGGTGTCGCCATATAGGGGCAGTATACCTCAGTTTGTTCCTTTGCACTCTTCACTGCTTTTTCTGTCTCCCTCTGCTTTTCCTGATACTCCCAGTTTTCTTGCCTCAGCATTTCTTCATATATCATGAATGCAATCTGCTTAGATAGCGATCTCTTTTTCATCTTGCTTTTGATTTATTCTTTTGTGCAGAGGTTTGTTGCCTTCTATGCCTTTCCTTAACTTAGCCCACTGTTCCTCCACCCCACCCTCACTATCCCCCTGGTCATTTTTGAAACATTCACCCATTTTCTTTTTAATCTGCCCTCCTGGGAGTCATGTGATGCACTGTTGCAGGTAACACTCGCTTCCACCTGCTCCATCCCTTCACCTGATTTATTTACTTTGAAATTATATTTCTTCCTTTTCATATCCTGCCAAAGTGATTTTGGACAGTTTGCTAATGTACCTGGAGTGTTATGGTTCCATTTCCTTCACTGAAAATGGATTCAGAGATGAAGGTTGCCCATATGCTCCACACTCCTTCTCTGATGCCTGATAAATGTTGGAAGAGGACAAAGGCCCAACCAAGTATGGCCCAACATGCAGTGGTGACTTCTGTGCCCTTAACAGATGAACAGTTCTTACAAGAACTTTGTCCGCTCAAGGATGCCCTGCAAGCCATCACCAAGGAGCTCAAGCAGTTCCATGAAGATAATGAAGCCTTAGCCCAATGAATCACAGACAGTGAAGCAAGAATAAGCTCCCTTGATGATTGATGAGCCCAGTTGGACCTAGAACTGGTAGTACACAGAAGGAAAGCGACCTACTTGGAAGAGAAATTAGAAGATTTAGAGGGCACAGCTGCCACAATAATGTGGTAATCTTGGGGTTGCCAGATGGTGCTGAGGGCTCCAGTGCTCTGATGTTTACTAAAAACTTTGTGAAAAACTGGCTGGCACATCTTCTAATGGATCATCCTACATTATAGAGCAGGACCACCGAGGCCTCCATCCTACACCTCCCATCAGTGCTGCTTCTCACCTACTGATATTCAAATTTTTGAATTATCTAGCTAAATAGCATTTATTTGTTAGGATGAAAAAAATAAAGGAAGCTACCTGGGAGGGTCATAAATTGTGAGTAGTGCAAGATCTACCTCTTGCAGTTCATCAGAAAATGAGCAGCCTACAGTAATATGATTACCAAGCTCATTGCAGTGCACATAGGTTTTAGAATGCTGTATCAGGTGAACTGTCAGAAAACACACAAAAGTTTGACTCAGCTGAAGAGGGTAAGAGTGAGCTCCTGCGTCTGTTCCCGTTCTCTTTAAACAGACCACATAAACATAATGCAGTACCTTGTTTCACATTTTAATACTGCTATGACTTATGAGGTAATGTTTACTTTTATTCAATAACTGGTTCTGACTTTCATAGTAGAACAGATGCCTAATAAGGAGACTTATATTTTGGTTGAGTGGGACTAGCAGATACTTGCCTTATCGATTTGGTGCCTAGTTTCATGTTACTGGAGAACAGTGGACATAAAGATAGACATGGTGAAAGTTTGCAAGGTTATCCCTTCTGGACTAGAATGAGGCTTTGGTTTTGTCTGTCCTTTTGTTATTAATGGCTCAAGGATCACTACAAAGCTGGGTTGCATAAGCTGTCCCCTAAAGCTTCTGTTCTGAAACTTTGCCTTATTCCTCGTATGGCAAGAACCAGATAATTTTTGTTTTATGCGTGTGGACTGTTGCCTTTTATGGATCGTTTGTCACAAGGCTTTTCTTTTTCTGTGGCCATTGGATTTTTAGAAAGTGATATGACCATACCAATAGCTTTGAAATATGGTAAGAGGCTGTACTAGCTCCTCTAAATATGCAGAGGCACATCTCTTAGACTTTTACCAAAATAGCACTTGCTTTTAATACCCAGCCTTTTGTTTCTGCAGTCAGTGGATTCCAAGACAACAAATGATTGTCTAGGAGATCTCTGAACATTGTTTCTGGGATACCTTCCTTTCACCCTCTAGAGAGACATTTATTTATTTATTTATTTATTTTATTTATTATGTATTGTAATCTCAGATAACACCTTTGAGAACAAGCTTATTTCATAGGTTCCACATCAGAGGATAAATCAAATTGGTAAGCATGAAACAAGAGTCAAACACCACAAGGACTTATACAAACTGTACAAGAGGGACTAACTAGAGGAATTACAATACAATTGGCATTGCACAATGTATGCCAAGGCACATGGTTGTTTAAACCAAGAAAAACAAACTCTTTAGAGGAAGGAAAAACAGACTAAAACTAACAACTAAACAAAATCAACTAGGTAAGTGGAGGCAGCAGGCCGGGGCCTCGTCAAGGTGAGTAGGATTAGAGTCAAAGCATTTTAGGGTGATCATGGGAGCTCAGGATAAATAAAAGAGGATAGAGGAGGGGATGGGGAGGGTGGGTTGTGGGGGATAGGGAAGAGACAAGGAGGGGTGAGGGAGAGAGTGGGGTGATCAGTAAGAGGTGAGAAAGTGGGTTATGAGGGGTAGGGGTACAGGGAATAGGTGGAATGACATGGAGGTGAGGGGAGAGTGGGGTGATCAAGAGGAAGTGTGAAAGGTGAAAGATTAGCTAGGGGTAAAGTAAGACGAGGTTTAGGTGCTGGTCACATGAAGGAAGGGGTTATGGAAGCAGTCACAATATGCATGAGCAGCTAACTGTTGTCTGATGGCACAACTGCTGTTCTTTAATGATCGACTACTCCTCCTAGTACTATTCTTTTATTAGAATGGCAACCTATTAGACTTGCAGACCAGTTTAACTTATTTGTGTCACTGGTTCCAGTCAAAGCTGCCTGGGTTTTTGTTTTCTCCTGGAGCAGTTGAAGGATATTCACTATTAAACTGGGCTGCTTAGGTGGCTTCTCTGAACCCTTTTCTGTCAGTCTTCAATCTCTCATTTGTGTGAAGAGGAACTGTCCTACATTTTTCACTGCAGATTTGAACTATGGATTCTTATGTAGTTTTTTTTTTACATAATGCTTCTCTTTTTACAGTTTACTTACACTATGCCAAGGGCATGCTCTTGATAAGACGGTTTAAGGACATTTATTTGACAATATGGGTTTCTTCTTTTTTTCCTCATTTGTGTACCATTTTATTACATTGGCTTAGTGCCCTATACAGTTACCTGATGGTCTTATATTATCAACAAGTGTATATATTCTATTTTTCTGCTGGCTATTGTTTTGCATAGTGGATCTGAATTTGTTATTCCTAGGGTGGGAGGGGATTGGATGGTGAATAAATGGTACATAATTTTGGACCTTAGCTTTTCTTGGGAGATGTGGTCATCTGGACTGGGAGCATTTCAGAGATATATCACTGTTGGGGTTTGAGGTTGTTTCTTATGTCTTTAATGGTGTCTTATTCTCTTTATAGAATTGCAGTTCTGGGGCTGGGGGAGGGCTGGGTTCCTGCAGCTCAACATGATTGTTTTAGGTTTATTATCTGTTATAGGGTATGTGGAGTGTTTTATATTTTACAGTTCTTTAATATGTGGTAATGGTAGTTATGCATTCATTTCTTGGAATGTAAATGGAGGGCAGAAGAAAAGAAAGACACATGACACACGATATTTAAAAAAGCTTAGTGTCTGAATTGTATATTTGCAGAAAGCACATGTAAAATGAGAGGAGGTGCATTTATTTCAGAAGGAATGTGTGGGACTGGCTTATAGTGCTGGGTGTAGTACCAAAAGTGGTGGGGTGGCCATACTACTTGCCCAAAATATTCCTTTTCTTTGGAAAAGGAATTCTGGGACAGAGGTCGCTTTATTTTATTCATGGTAAACTGGGTTCAACAGAAGTAGTTTTGAGACCAGATTCTGGTCCCAATGTTGATTCCCCAGCTTTTCCACAAATTTAATTTTGGTTCTCCCTCATTTAGCCCATATTTCCTTAATAATTGGGAGATTGGGACATTGTTTACCAACAAGATCTGGACAAATTGGATATATGTAAGAGGGTTTGTCCTGGGGGCAAAGGGTCCTTAGAGATTTTATGGATACCTTAGGTCTTGTGGACCCTTGGCGTACACTCCATCCACTGACAAGCAATATATGTTTCATTCATCTCCACATGGATGCTTTTACAGACTTGATTACTTTTTATCAACCAGGAATGTCTTTGTCAGATTTTGTTTTAATTCAATAAGCTTTATTTAAGTTTCATTTTAACATGATGATCACAGAGGCATGGGTAACAGTTGGGCGACCAGAAGGTTTACCAACAGTACAATATAGAGTAATCTAAAAGGTTAACAATACTACTATATTCAAGTAGGAAACTGAAGAAATCGAGTACGGAGGTGACGCCCACTCCCCACTCAACCCTCTAACCCACCGGTTTACCCTCCCTATCCATCCCTAGCCAAGTGTGAATCCAGGTCCATCAAATTATGTCACTTATAAAGAAAGATCTTCTAAATAAATACTTAGGGCTTCCATATAGTAAGCAGTGCATCCAGTGGTCCCCAGCTATTCTGATATGTGTCAAGCCTATTACTGTTGAAGAGATATGTTTCTCCAGTTGGAGAGCAAGTAATATTTCCTTGTGGCATTCCAGGACTGATGGGAAGAACTTTATTTCCAGAGCCTCAGAATGATCAACTTAGCTGTGTGCAGAAATCAGTCCCATCTGTGCTTTCCTAATTCTGAGAGTACCATGGGTAAAGTAATGTAATAAGCAGGCTTCTGGAATAAATAGGTCAATGCCCAAAATGGGGTCTATAGCTTGCTTGATTGCTTGCCAGAAGGCCTGCACCATTGGGCAGGTCCGTAGCATGTGATATAAAGGTACCAGGGAAGGTCGCAGAGCATGAACAATCAGGAGAGGCAGTCAACCATGTTTGTGAGCTTTGCTGTAGTGAAGTATAAGTTCGCATGATATCGAACTGGATTAGAGGCAGTCTGTCCTGCTTGACACATGTATATGTATTTTGCCATACTTCACTGTCAAGGGATAATTCCTGGGACCATTAATAACAAATCCCTTGGGAAAATTTTGATCTAGTGATTGCAACTCTTTATAAACTTTGGAAACCACATGTTGTTGCCTAGCCAACTGCAGAATCATAGTTAATCTATCAGTGGGTAGCGGTGGCGTCAGTCCTATCCCCATGTGGCAGCAACAGCTTCCTTGAGTTGATTAGATTTGAAGATGGTTCTAGCCAGTACACCAAACCTAAGCTGAAAAGTGGGAAAGGAAATTATTTTACCACTAGAATATAAGTCTAATACATTCTTTCCTATTAGAGGAGGTCAGTAGGAAGCAGTGATGGGATTGTGTCCAATTTTGAATTGGGGTTGCCCAGAATTGGTTGGGCTAGTGATGTGTGCCACTTACAGGCAGTATGTATTTGTAGCTGATTTAAGGCTCTGATTGACCACCCTAAAGGGGTGTTCCACAAGTGTTTAGGAATTGCTCTTGAGGTGGCAAATATTAAGGACGAGAGGGTACAACAGTGCTGAGCAGCCAGGAACTTCTCAATTCCCAACCATAGAGGTGCATGGGTCTGTAGGCCATTGGCCTGTGATTCCTGTGTCCGGTGTGCAATCCGACTGATATGGTGGGCACAGTAGTATGTATAAAGGAGGGAGCAGAAACGCCCTGCAGTTTCAGTGCACTGAGTTTGAAGTAGGGATGTCTGAGTCCTTGTTCTTCCAAATAAATCCATTAAGCATACTTTGAAGTATGGAGAACCACTTTTAGGAGGAAAAATCCAAGCATTCCCATAGGATATCGGGTGAGATAGCATGTTCATTTTAACAGTGCTTATCCTTCCCCAAAGTGAGAGGAAAGAGCTCTCCATCTATCAAGATCAGCCTTTATTATATGACAGGTCTAAGAGATTAGCTTTGATCATTGTGGGAATGTCTCTAGAAACTTTAATTCCTAAATAGACAAGGAATTGGGTTCCCATGAAAGATCAAAGTGTGTCAGCTCAGCCTGGGTGATTCTATTATTCAAGTGAAAACTTTGGTTTGGAGAGATTAAATTTATAGTGGAAATCAAGGAGAAATTTTTAATCTCCTCTTTAAAAGAGATGGGATGCTTACCTTGGGCTCTTTTCAATGCAACAGTAGATCATCAGCATATGCTGAGAGGTGTAACATTGGTTGCCTACTTTAATTCCTTGAAGCTTCAGGGATAATATTAATTTCCTGATCTGGGGCTCCAAGTAAATATTAAAGAGGATGGGAGATAGAGGCAACTTTGTCTTGTACCCTGACAGAACAGAAAGTATACCATTGCACCATATTTGGGCTGATGGGGAGGAATATAATAGCCTAACCACTTAAGGAATCCTTCAGGGAGACCAAAGTGTGCCATGACCACAAAAAGAAAGTCCCAAGGGACCCTATCAAAAGCTTTGTGGTGTCTAGGAGATGAGAACTGCAGTTGTGAATCCCTAGATGCCAAGAGGAATGCAATAGTTTGCGCATGTGGTCCCCAATGACCTTCCTGGCATAAATCAATTTGTTCTCTACTAATCAGATTGTTCAGGAGGTCCTAGCCTATTGGACAAAATTGTTGCCAGTATTTTAACATCCGTGTTAATCTATGAAATAGGTCGGTAGCTTTCAGGATATTAAGGGTCCTTGCCTTGCTTAGGGAGGAGGTAATTAATGCATTAAGGAAATTTGACTCAGAGAATCCATTCTCAAACCAGAAGTTATATACCTCTGTTAATAATGGAGCTAGCTCTAATAGACATACTTTATATAGATTGTTAGGTAAACCATCAGGCCCGGGGATTTGTCAAGCGGGAGTTGTTCTCCACATTCATGACTTCCCTAGTGTTAATAAGACCACCTAGGGAGTAGCCTGGGAGGGGGCAATTTGGGAGGTCAGTGAATTTAGATACTTGGTGATATCTACATCAGTAGGATGGTCTGCCTGAGCTTCAAAGTAAAGCTTCTGATAATAATGTCCCAGAACAGCCACAATTTCTCTAGGGCGGTGACCACTGGACTGTCTTTATCTGGTTTAATACCTGGGATAAATCAAGAGGCTTGACTTGCCTAAGCTGAATAGCCAAAAGCTTCCCTGCCCTTCCCCATCAAGGTAGTTAAGCTTTGCACATTTCAATAAGCTCTGCTTTCTGAGACATCAGATCAGCATATTGGGCTTTGCAAACTGTGCAATTTAACAAATCTTCTTGTGGGGACTGATGGTTAAGTCGTGCTCTAGCTGACCAATTGACCAAAGCAGAGATTCCATCTACTGATTCGACTGTCAGAATTTCGTAGCAGCCAGTTGAGACATTACCTCCTAAGGGCACATTTCAGGGCTGCCTAAACCACATTTATTCTATTCACTGACCCCGGTTAATCTCTAGGAAACTGGACATAAAATCCTTGATCTGTTGCAAGGAATCCAGTTTTTGAAGCAGTTGTGTATTCATCCACCAAAGGAGTCCTTTTTAATTCCAGGTCCCAGGAGGTATGAGAGAGAGATATAGGTGAATGGTCCAAAATGCCCTCTCATGTATCTTGGAGCTTAGTATGCCCAGAAGGGCAACAAACTCAGTAGGAGGAAGTCGATTCTAGAAAATGATTTATGTGGAGGGAAAAGAAAGTATATTGGCGATCATCAGGGTTCAGAACTCTCCAGATATCTATTAAATCCACGCCCCTCATAAGGCCACGTAATGCCCTTTGTCTGAGAGATAAGTCTTGTCTCTTGCGTCAGATCTACCTATCTAGGTGTGGGGATGTAACAATGTTCAATCCCTCCTAGAAAAGTCAATGTGGGAGAGTTGGTGATGATTAATCCCAAAAGGTGGGTGAAGAACTGGAAGTCACAGTTTGTGCCATATATAGCTCCCAAAATGATTCTTTGGGATTTTAGTAAGCCCTGAAGGATGATATGCCAGCCACTGGGATCCCATACTTCTTTTTTTTAGTTTGAAGGAATTCTTTTATCTATCAATACAGCTACCCCCCCCCCACTACTTGTAGATATCCCTGACCTGAATGCTTGTCCCACCAAGGTCCAATACAATAAAGGCACATCCTCTTGTCGGAGGTGTGTCTCCTGAAGACATACTATCCCTGCCTTTAAGTGCTGGAGATGCCAAAGAATAACTTGCCTCTTGCATCTGTCCTGGGCACCTCAGACATTCCAGCTTGCAATAATATAGGGGCCACTCACTGTGGATCATTAAAGGGAGACAGTGAAATTTAGAATGGTGAATGGGAATCATTGCCCTGTTCAGCATGGCACTTCCCTCAAAGGTAAACTCAGCTAGCACACTTGGCCCCCTTCCCTCAAACTATTTATTTATTTATTTATTTCAGTTTGGGATTAATACCTTTGAGTCAAGTACTCTTTTCAAAGATTCCATGTCAATTGCTAAAACAGACATAACAGTATAAAATACAGGGTTAACAGTAAAAGAACATTGAATCATATACACAACCAGTAATAGAACAAGTCTGATGTTTACACATCAATTTAGTACTAATTACACAAGTTTGATTCAAGGAAAGAGAAGGGGAGGTCAGCCAAAAGGTGGCATCGTCAGAGGAGGAGGAGGAGGAGTGTTCAGCCATGAGGAGACATCATTAGTTACAAGGGATAGGGTAAGGGGTACGGGAAGGTGATATTCAGTGGAGATATTATTGAGGAAAGGGGTAGGTACTGGGAGACTGTCAGCTGAGTTATTACCACATTAGCACCAGCAGGTACTGAGGTCATTTTGAGCCAAGGAAGGTTCTGAGCCCAGCTTTGAAAGTACTAATCTTGGGTGTCTCAGAGAGGTCAGTGGGTAGTTCATTGTACCACTTTGGTCCCTGATACAGGATGGAGTTTTGGGCAAGTTTCGTCCTTTTGAAGGAATCATCATCCTGTCACTGGCCATACTTCAGGTCGATTTCATGGGGACATACAGCCTAAAGTGGCCTTCCAGTGTGGAAGGCGACAAACCCAGCAGCACTTTTTAGTAGCAGGCAGGTTTGATATTGCTCTTGAAGGCTGAGTGGGAGCCACCCAGTGTCTTTGTAGAGCATGCAGGTATGGTGTCAATGGCAGCCCCAGAGTGAGGTGGCAGGCTTTATTGAGGAGTGTGCTGATCCTGTTTAGGGCTTTTTTGCCTGCCATAAATAGGCAATCCATGGACTATGGTAGACTGTATTGAACTACTAGTAGGCTGGTTTGAGAGCATCAGGAGTCATTGAGTGTCTATGACAGTAAAGCACACCCAGCTTTGCATTTGCGGTCTTGATAACTGAGTCTATGTGGCTTGAAAAGGTGAGAGTGTCATCAAACACGATGCTGAGATAATTGAACTTGGTGACTTAATCTAGAAAGTCACCATTTTGGTTATGTATCAGCAGTGGCAGGTATTTCTTTTGCTTTGAGAGGTGGTGAAGAGCACACTCTTAGTTTTTTGACATTTAACTGTAGTTTGTTTTCTGTGAACCATAATTCAAGATTAAGGAAGCTGCTTTGGAGATCTGTTGTGATGGGTGGAAGTCTTTACCCCGACTGATATTATATGTCATCAGCATAGAGAACTGTGCTTGCTAAGCATGCTGTAGGGATGGAGTTCATAAAAATGCTAAAGAGTAGAGGACCAAGGATTGATCCCTGCGGGATCCCAAGGGTCACCTCATTAGCTGCAGATAGGGTATCACCTATTTTGACTCATTGTGTCCTGTTGGTGAGGTAGCTGACAAACCAATTTACCATCTCTGGGGATAGACCTGTGGATAGAAGGCAGCTTAGGAGGAGGTTGTGATTTACAGAGTCAAAGGCCTTTGTAAGGTTGATGAAGACTGAACCAACGCATGCCCATTGTCAATGCATTGTATAAGTGGGATGAGTAGTCCACTAGTGCGGTGAGTGTGGAGTGCTTTTTGGAAGCCATACTGCTGTCGCAGAGTAGATTATGTTTACCTAGGTATTCTGTAAGTTGCTCTGAGACCATTCTTTTGAGTACTTTTAGATAGGGAGGGAGGATGAAGATGGATCTGTAGTTGGATGTTTATGTCTTGTCCCTGCTTTAAAGACAGGTATGACGTTTGCTGACTGCCTTAAATCTGGTAACACTCCCGATTTAAGAGAGGCATTGAAAGCCATGGTAAGAAGACCAGAGAGTTCATTGAGGAAGACCAACCAGCTTCTTCTCAAGCATATCCATCCCATCCTGGTCTTGCCAAAGGCCCTATTAGTGTGTTTAATTGTTTCAGCCTTGGTGACACATTTAAAGTGAAATGGTGGTACCTCTTTTCTTAGTGGGTCATGAGGGGCAATTTGTGTTTGCTGTGCTTGCGTATTCATGGAATAATCATTGGGAGTACACTTGAGAGGTCTGTGAAGGTGTTGTTCAGCTCATTGGCAATATCAATGGGTTCCTGCAAGGGCCCTTTGTAGTAACAAGAAGGTCAGGGGAGCCTTAATGGCCTTGCCCATCAGGATTTCAAGGTCCCCAAAGTCTCTACCAGAGCCTCATGTTTTAAGTAGATTCTTGCAGTAGGAGGCTTTGGCCTGTCAGTTTAGTTTGGTGCAAGCATTTATGGCTGCCTTGTAGGTGTTTATTGCAACAGATGTTCCAGTTGCATTTGCTATATGCCAAAGATTGTCTCTGTTCCGCATGAGTCCAATTCGGACTTTGGAAAGCCCAGGATTGGTGGTTCTCCTAATTGTTTTAATTCTATAGGATGCAAAAATATTGCAAGCTCGATTGAAGACCATTATGAAGTAGTTAAGAGCCTCATTTCCATCAATATCCCTGCCAATGGAGACCAATCCATATGTGTCATGTACAGTTTAAAGTGCTTGAGTAACCTGGCCTCAAACAGCATGTTTTGCATACCGTGGGTGGGCTTTTGTGAAGTTGTTTGACCAGGTACACTTCACAGGGCAGTGGTCACTGAGGCTGTCAGGCAGGACAGCAATGTCAGTTATACGTGCGGGTGAGTGGTCAGGAGCCAATCTATGACAGAACTGCTCCCTGTTTTGTAGTTCATCCTGGTGTCAGTTGTGACCATCTGTGTTAGGAAAAGACTGGTTATTAAATCCTTGAGTTTGGCATCCTTCTGTAAGTGCCAGTTAATGTTGAAGTCACCTACAATGATCTTCTCCCTGTGGTTGCCTAGTTGCTCTTGGCTTGCGATGACATGGTTTAGCCCAGCAGGTTGGTGCACTGGAGGTATGTATACTGTGGAGACCAGCAGGACTTTATTTTGTATTCCTATACTTAATTTGGGGTTCAGAATTTGGACCTTTTTGTATCAAGACTGTTATCAAGGGCCTGCACCTTTATTCCAGACCTGACATATACTAGGCACCCACCCCCATGTTTAGCAATCCTATCTTGTTGGAACGAGTTGTAGCCATCAAGTGAGATAGATGCATCCAGTGTCTTGGGGAAAGCCAGGTTTCAGTGAGCACTATAATGTCTATGTTGATCACTGTACCCATGCCTGAATTGTGCAAACTTGGCGAGGAGACTGTTAATATTCAATGATACTATAGTAAATTGAACTTTAAGCTCAGTCAGTTTAGAGTGAGGGGAACAGAGTTTGGGTGAATATTCCTGACAGTAGTAGGAGCAGCAGGATTAGAGAGCAGAAAATGACAAAGTACATGTAAAGTTGATTTAAAAGGAAAATGCTGATGGTTAGTTACATCCGGATGAAATGATGAACTGTTGGGATCCAGGGTCACATAATATGTTAAGATTCTTGAAAGGTGATAAACTGTGGCCTGGGCATATGCAAGGTGTGAACTATAATATAAAACATAAAGGAAACTTACTCAGGTAAAACATACACCCTAATACCCTCCCTTATTATCTATAAAAAAATTAAAAAGGGGTGAATAAGTCCTCTATAACACGTTACTTTTCTACTCTGAAACTCTGGTTCAAATCAACTGAACCACTTAACTTATACAGGTGAGTGATGTCTTAGAAGCAAATTTGAAGCACCGAGCAAACCCCTCCCCACTCCTGCCAATCGCCTGCTGCACAGACAGCATTGCAAACATATAAACAATCATAATAAAACAAAACTGAGTATCATATTAAACCAGTTAAAAGTCACTGGGCAAAAGCATACATGACCAGCATAGGTGTCCTATGTTATTTTGATTAATATCAACAGGGAGCAAGCCTGTATATGTCAAAAAGATGGTATTGTACATACATAGGTAATCATGCTAAAGACAGAAATAAGTATCATGTTAAACCAGTTAAAGTCACTGGGCAAAAGCAAAATAACCAGCATAAGGTCTCCTGTTATATTGCTTAATACCAACAGGGAGCAGCCCTACATATATCAAAGGAGCTCATAGAACCACAACGAAGAAGGGCCTAGTACAAATGTCAGCTTAGACCAAAATCTGAAAGGTCTTTATATTCCATCATGGTCTGAGGTCCTCTGGAGACCTGCAACCCTATGGTAGTTTCAATGTCTCTACGTGTGTGTGCTCACTTAGGAAATATTATCTCGGGGCAAGTGCAGGCAAGCAGAAGTACAGTCTAAGCAGTGGGACAGATGTCACGCCTGACTCCCCATAGGATCCACAGAGAAAGGCTTAAGGCACTAGGGTATGCTCCGTCTGTAACCTGGGCCATCTTAACAACTACAGTCCAGTGGGCCCTCAAATGGTGGAATAAACAGAAGTCAAATCGGGACTAGTAATTAGCGGCTGTTACCTCACTGAGCTCAATAAGGTGAATCAAAACCTCAGTATAGCCAGATTTTGACAGAAGGCGGCTACCTCTCTCCATTTGAGATCTCTTCACTTAAACAAATCTGGAAGTAAGGTTTTAAGCACTTGTGCAGCTTATTCCTGTGACTCAAGAGATCCACTGATCCCTGGACTTGATTTGAAGGACGCTGGGTATCGCATGCAGAATGGCTTGCCCGGCGATTATCTTGAAACAATTGGTTGCATTTCCTGTCTTTTGCTCAGACCGACTAAGGGAGGTCTTGTGAAATCTGGATTTTGTGTCTCTCCCAAAGGACTTCTTGGAGCTGCTTAATTTTGGCAAGAATGTGCTGCCTGTCCAAAAGTTTAAAAGCTTGAAGATGAGTGGTCGAGGTGGGCAGCCAGGTGATGTTGGGGGACGGAGGCCCGATGCTGCTTCTATAACATAAGTGGTGCCATTCAGGATCGTCCCGCAATCTCTCACACAATTTTTGTATGAATAGTATAGGGCATTTCCTTCTTCCTTTCTGGGCACGCCGATGACAAGGAGGTTATTCCTCCTACTTCTTCCTCTAAATCTTCAGTTTTCTTCAAGCCGTTTGAGTCTCAGCCAAGCGGCATAGTAGCTGTTCGCTTTGCCTGCTTTCTCTCAACAGAGATCAATTTAGCTTCTGAGTTGCTCACTTGGATGATTAACGACTGCACAGAAGCCTTGATTTGTTGAAGATCATCAATATGTCTGCAATCTTCCCTGAAATGTATGCATGATCTCAAGGAATTGCTGTTCTGAGAGGGCAGCTGCCGGGGTGGATGTTTTGGACAAGCCGGCAGGCTGGTGTTTGAGGCACTTCATGGCCTTGTCTTTCCTTGGAGTTGGCAGAGGGAGTGCAGGGTCATTTTCATATAAACTTCCATAATCTCCATAAGTATAATGATCCAGAGAACCTCTACAGTTTGCAGGTGATATTTGTAGTTGCTATCTGCTATGAAAGTCAAACAAAATAGGCAATTTAGGCAGCAGGGTGCGGAGCTGTAGGAAGCTGCTGCTTCTCTTCAAGCTGCCATCATGTGACCATCTGTCTCTCTTAGATTTAATTTAATCAGAAATCCTGTCTATGGTTATATCGGATCATGCCGAGTGAATTTAATCCTTGCTGTCAGTGGGCTGGAGAAAGGCAATTCCATGTGGTGCCTTAACTCTCAATTTCTCCAGGATCCTGATTTCCTTCAACACATTAGTAATTTTTAAAGAATTTGCTGGAGCAGAATGAGAGTCGGTGTCAGCAGTGGACTTGCTATGGGGAGCTTTAAAGTGTTCTTATGAGGTGAGTGAATACTTCTTGCTTCTAAACACTTTAAGGGTCACCAGTCAAAGCCAGGAATAGCTTTTGTGTGATATTCGACAGATTGAGAAAATCCTTCATTCACATACCTTGAAAGTTGTGTGGGCTCGATTAAATGTATTACTTCCACAGTACATCGACTTAATTGCACAGAAGGCGGAACTAGCCTTGTTTTGGACAAAGATGAGGTACCTTGAAGCTGGAGAAAGAGCTAGCAAATTGTTAATTCTAAGGCTTCATTCTATCACATCTGCTAGCTTTATTCCCAGAATATGGACCATCCCTACTGATGTCCTGATTGCTCACCCGTAAAATTGGCAACATTTTCTCTTCATTTTACTCATCCTTATATGTAAGCAAGCCCCTATGCTGCAAGAAGAGGTTCAGATATCTGAATATTTGGATTCTCTTTCCCTCCTGGTACTTACCCCATTACAGCAAGAGATTTTAAAAAGCCCAATAAAGGGAGTGATGTTTTAGCTGATATATGACAACTACTCCTCGATAAGGCCCCTGGGCCAGATGGTTATATAAACAACTTTTACTCAGTCTGCTCAGTGGATTTTGCTCCTCTTCTGACCTGGCTGTATAATTTTTGGTATTCCTTCAGTTTTCCAACATCATTACAGAGGATTGGATTACCGTAATCAAGAAGCCGGGTAGAGATGAGGTGTCCCCAGATAGCTCCTGACCAATCTCATTACTTAACACAGACATAAAACATTTAATCTAAAGTCCTAGCTAACCAGATGACCCAGGCGTGGGACACTTTAATTTGTCATTCACAAGTAGGTTTTATGAAAGGCCGCCAGTCTGGTGACCATTTAAGGAAATTGCACCATCTTATTTTGGTGTCCAGGGAAGGTCATCCCCAGTGGCTCTGATCTCCTGGATGCTGAAAAGGCATTTGATAGGGTGGTGTGGCCTTACCTTTTCATGGAATTGGAAAAATTTGGATTTCCACAGGAATTTTTGACCTGGATTAATCTTTTGTATAATAATCCATGACACACATTCGTTGTAATGGGGTATTATCCTCTCCTTTCTTTTTACAATGGGGAATGAGACAGGGCTGCCCCCTTTCACGGTCCTTTTTCATTTATATTTAGAATCCCTCATTTACTACCTTCAAAACAACCCAGACATCAGGGGTATTAGAGTAGGTGACACTAGGTGCACCTTGTTGGCTTATGTATGGCAAGCCATTAGGGACATAATTCAGAATCTTTGCCTGTATAGTAAAACACATACACTATATAGTGAAATATATACATCATATAGTGAAATATATGCATTGTATAGTGAAATGCAGGCACAATGTAGTGAACCACATACACGATCTACTGAAATATATACATCCTTATAGTTAATTAATATACTGTATACGAAATGCATATCTCATATAATGAAGCACGACATAATATACTGAAATGCTTATACTATATAGTGAAATACATACACTGTGTACTGAAATACACATACTGAGTACTGAAAATGCACATACATAATGTACTGAAACAAATGTACTATGTACTGAAACATATAACACTACCTATTAAAATACATACACTACAGACTGAAAAACCCACATAAACTATCTAGTGAAACAAATACTCTTTACATTGTAACACATACACTATATATTGAAAAATCTGCATACACTATTTACTGAAACAAACACACTACATATTGAAATACATACACTGTCTATTGAAATACATACACTACACATTGAAAAATCCACATACTCTGTCTACTGAAACAAATACACTATATATTGAAACATCAACACTTCATATTGAAATACATACACTACCTATTAAAAAAAATACACTATGCATTGAAAAATCTGCATCGCTATATACTGAAACATATACACTATATACTAAATCACTTACCCTATATATTGAAACATTTTGCATACTCTATATACTGAAAGAAATATATTGCATATTGAAATACATACAGTATATTTAATAAAATCCACATACACTGTATACTGAAATAAATACACTACATGGTGAAACACATACACTATGTATTGAAATACATACACTATAGACTGAAAAAATCACGTACACTATATACTGAAACAAATAAACTATATACTGAAATGGACTACATTCTGAAATGACCCCTCCTTGAATGACCTGCCCCTGCACTCATTTCCTGTTCCATTCAGGTAGCTGTCAGCCTGGTGAGCGGATGTCTAAAGCTGCAGAGCAGAAGGTAAACAAAACAGGGTTTCTTTTATTCTACTTCTTTATGGGGGTTTCCATCTTGTTTTGCTTGCACACCTTTAATCAAATTTCAGAACATTGTGATGTGACAAGAAACTTTTAGAACTAATTTAAAATGCTTTAGTTTATTCTTTTAAATAAGTGCTACCCTCATTTACTGTTAAAACACATTTGTATGGGAAGTTAATACTTAGGATATTGCTAACATAAACACAGAGGCGAGCATGCATTTTTCCAAGTTAAATTTTTGATCAGATTTATGTGTAATTAATTACTGTGCTAGTCCAGCAACTTATTTGGGCGAATGCTTAGCAAGCACTACAGGAACTGTGATAGTGTAAGCCAAAAGCTTTGCTAGTTTGTACTCTATGGACAATGTTTTGATTTAGTTTTTGTTTTATTGTAATTTTTGTTTAATAAAAGTTTCTTGGTTAAGAAAAAAATATATTTTTTTTGCTGCAATCCCTCAGTGCTCAGTTCTCATCAGAGCTGGCATATTCATATAATTTGCATGTTTCTATACTAAATAACTTTACTGTCATGCCTCATTGGAGGCATTCACTGTCTGTTTTGGGTTTGAGCTTCTAAAACTGTGTTTTATTTTATTTCTTTCCAGAGATTTTATCTCCTTAGTCACCCTGTGAGTCCCTTGCCCACTGACATCTTCAGCCCAATCACCCACCATCCCCAGGACTTACCTACTCTGAGATCCCCCACTCACACACACATCCCCCATGCAGGGCTATGAGGTGGAGGGCAATTGACAAGGAGACACATATTCAGACAGGAGCAGAGCCTGATTAGTAGTACAGAATCTGTGGCAGGTTGTTGGATAATTCTACCACTGGGGTTTTCTCACCTTTGGTTTCATCCCCGGGCAGCCAAGCATGCAATAATGCCAGTACATATAATGCTTGTACTTTGCTTTGCCTGCCTGAGTCCTCTTTCTTATGCAACTCCACTGCCCTGCCAGCCCTTCTCAGCTAGGTGGATGTTGGAAGAGTGGGGTGGTCGAACTCCCCTCTATAAAGAGAGGCATTCTCTGAGATGTAATTGTATCCCCCTCCTAATCCCTGTACAACCCAGGTCCACCCCAAAACTGTGCCACTGGCATGGTAAGCAGTGCAGTTACCACCAAGCTGCTAGGCCAGCCCACCAGACTGTTTTATAAGTAAATAAAGACAGCATTCAGATGAAAGAAGAAAACAATTTTAACTAACTTGTTATAAACGTTTAAGTCACATCAAATGTTCTGAAATCAGATAAAGGTTTTCAAGCAAAATTAAGATAAAACAATACATAAAGAGATAGATAAGATAACCCTTTATGTTTACTTTCTGAATCTTAGAGGCATCAGCAGAGGATTTTTAGTCCATTAGGGCCCCATTTTCAGAAGGTTAGAAGACTGCTAAACATCTAAGCACTGTGCTAAGTGGGAACAGCATTGTTGAACAGGTGCTATATTTAGCAGCCCCGAACCTAACCCGATCATGTGCATATGTACTACTACTACAGCCTTGCAAGTGAGGGATCCCCTCCTGCATACAGCTCACAGTGTTATATAAAGGTTTTGAAAGTGCTTAACAACTGAAATTGCAATACTGTTAACTGCTTCCAAAAATCCAACCCTCTTTTGAGCATACAGTAGAGCATATTGTCACTCTACCCCTGGTCACCATTTTGATGCTCCAAGTAGTATACCAAAATGATCATTGGCATCTAAAGGTTCTACAGCCCTGATTGCAGTTTAAATGGCTCCAGTTATTATAGTAAAATGATTCTTGGTGTCTAGTGCTCCCCCAAATTGCCATTCAGATGACCCAATTATCAATTATTATAATAATATGGGTGTAAGTTATTTGTTGTTTACTTACTTACATATTTAAAAGTTTCACCAGGAAAGGCATACTAAGCTGGGAGCTCATTTCCAGATGCACCCTGGTGGAAGGGAACTTGTACAAGGGGTTTTCAGTATCACAGGAGTTCAAAATACATAACATACATGGTGGAGGACCATTGACAGAGCGTAGTGGCATGCAATCACAAACTACATTGGGAGTAATACATGCAAGATGAGAGAACTTGAGTGACAAGCAAACAATTGAAAATGCATATACAGCACAGTCAGGAGGCACAAACATATGTTGGCAATCAAATACAGAGCAGTTTAAATCAACACTAGTTGAAAACATTTCAGCATAATGCCTACAGTGGGAGCTTAAGTGCCTAAATTATAGCTGTACCTAAATTAGAAACAAGTCTATAGGAGAGCAGGAGGGAAAATTAGGTGCAAGTGCAGGAGAGAGGTGAGACCTCTGAAGTGATTTGAAAGGACCCAGGGAGGGAGACTGGTAAATGGCTGAGATGAGGGAGCCCCAGATTTTAGGGAAGCGGTGGTTGAATGCGGTTCTGCCGATGGTCATGGAGACTGAAGGGACTGCTAGGGTTTGAACATTTGAGCTTCTGAGGGTATGGCTGTGGGGGAGGAGAGGTAGGAAAGTAGGAAATAAACCAGAATTTTCCCACAAAGCTGGCACAGTTGGCATGGTGTCTGTCTACAAGAGAAGAAAAGGATAGAGATTTATAAATAGAACAGTGATGAGTCCTAGGAGGACAGTCAATGGCGTAATGGCAGAAATAGTTGAAGAGTGTGTCCAGTCTGGCAAGGGTAGTGACTGGGGCTGGGCTGTAGAACCCATCACCATAGTCAAAGATTGGGAGGATCATTCTTTGCATAATAGCATGGTGTGCTGTTGGTGGGATACAGTCACAGTTCCTGTAAAGTGTACCAAATGGGGTGCAGCTTTTTGACTATACCATCCACTTGTTCAGAAAAGTTTAGGTGCTGGTCTAGCCAGATACCAAGATACCTAAAGGTGGTAACATCCTCCACAGGGAGCCATCCAGGTGTGGAAAGTAGGAAGGGAGGAGCCTGAGAGTGTCTGGTGCCCTGTGCCAAAGGACATGGAGACAGCCTTCTTGGCACTGAGGAAAAGCTGATTTGTGCACAGCCAGGGATGAACTTGATTGAAGTCCAGCTGGAGACTGTGAGCCTGCTGTAAAGAGGACCGTGTCATCCGTGTACATGTGAATGGATGCAGACAAGCATTCAGATGGGAGATCATTAAGGAAAATTAAGAAAAGAAAGGGCCTAACACATATCCTTGTGGGACCCCAGTGGATACAGGCAGGGAGAAGAGGGGTCACCAATTTTGACTGCCTGGGACCTACCCATGTGGTAGGAGTGGAACAGCCAATGGCTGAGTCAGAGAGGCCTGCAGCCAGGAGTCTGGCTAATAATTAGGGTGGGAGACAGTGTTAAACACTTTGGCTAGATTGACGAAGATATCAGAGGTGAATAAGCTGTGATCCATACCACTGTGGATGGATTTGGTGAGTCTGAACAGGGAGATGTTGGTTCTTGTGGAAGCCAGACTTGTAGTGGGTGAAGAAGGTAGAGGAATCCAGAAAGAGAGAGAGCTGTGGCAAGACAATGTGTTCCTGTATTTTGGAGGAGAAGAGAAATGGGTCAGTAGCTGTTAGTAGCAGATGGGTCTCTACCTTTTGAAAGAGGAGTAACAGTGGTAGTCTTCCAGTCAGCAGGGATGGAGGAACAGCAGAAAGAGAGGTTTGGGAGGTCAGCCAATGGGGAGGAGATTGCAGAAACAGAGAGATGAGGAGCTTGCTATCCAGGACATCTGGGTTCCTACTCTTGGAAGTGTTAAGGGCAGGAAGGGTGTCAGAGGATGGAGTTACTGGAGAGAAGGAAAATAGGTGGAAGGAAGGAGATGACTGTCATGCTGGCTGGCAGGGGTGAGAGGGAGATGAGGAAGGGAGAGGGAGGAGAAGAGAGGAGGTGCAGGAGATAAGAAAAGAATTAAACCTCTGTGGTGATGATGGAGGAGTTAGAAATGGGAGTCACCCATTTTGAGAACAGGCAAAGGGGATTGAGTGGGAGGGAGAAGAGATTGTGGCAACCTTCAAAATGTACACAGGTGACCAGTGCTGGGTACTGAAGGTGGATGTAAAATACTCACCTTTGGCAAGCCTTATTGCCCTGGTAAAGGTGTTGTGGAGGTGATGACACCTCTGGAGGCCATGGGAATGGGTCACATTTATTTTCTGACCAGGCCAAATCATGCACTTGCAAGCAAGCTATGAGTCGGCCATGAACTAGTGGAGGTGGGATACCTTTTCTCATGTTCTGCACTGGGGGCATGGCAGTCCCATATTTCGAGGAATTTGTTTTAAATACATTAGGATGGGGTCAAGGAGGTCAATGAGATAGGAGACCAATCATAGTGGCTTATGGGGTGAGGTCCAGGATTTGAAGGAAAATATGATCAATGTTTTGGTGGGGGTGAGGGGCTTTAGTTGAAGAGATGCAGCAAAGGGTCATGACTATGGGGTCAAATCAGAAGACAGGAACGTCATGAGTGGAATGCCACAGGGTCCATCCTGAGTCCTTGTCCTCTTCAATAGGCTCATCAACAATGTTTGAGAATGAATCTGGGGCCGTGTATCTTTGAAGATGACTCAAGCTCTTGGGAGGGTAGATAGTAATGGGGAAGAAGGAAATTGTAGAGTGACATGCAAGGAGTAGAGAGGTGGCCTAAGGTTTGCCATTTGAAATTCAATGCCAAAAAGTGCAAGGTGATTCACTTAGGGAACAAGAACCCGAGGATCAGAGTACTGGATAGAGAGGTAGAGCTGTGCACTACAGCTGAGTAAAGGGACCTAGAGGTCATCATTAGTGACTCCTTAAACAATCAAGCTAGTACAGTGAGGCCTCTAGTAAGGCAAATAGGATGCTAGGATGTACCAGAAGGGGTTCTGATAGTAGAAGAAAAGAGGTTTACTGCCTCTTTATAGATCATTGGTGAGGCTGCGCCTCATGTACTGTTCACAGTTCTGAAGACCTCACCTCAGGAAAGATAGGACAGGCTGAAGACTTGTAATAAAGGGTGATCAGGATGATTCAGAGCTGACAGGACAGATCTTATGAGGGATCTGCTCAAGGCACTGAATATATCTTCACTGAAGACCAGACAAAGAGAGGTGATATGATAGAGACCTTCAGGTTCCTGTGAGGAATAAACAAGGTGAACGGAGAAGAACTACTTAGCATGAGTAACAGTTCAAGGACATGGGGCAGAAGTAGAACTGATGGAGGAGGTTTAAGAGGATATTGGAAAGTTTTATTTTCCAGAAATGGTAGTGAAATGTGGAATAGTCTGCCAACGAGATGGCAGGCACCAAAACCATAACTGGTTTCAAGCATGGCTGTGACAAAGTGAAGGGTATAGTGGTTACTCAGGCTGACAGTAGTAGGGAGGGAACAGGAAGTGGATAGTGAGGCTAGTACCTGTATGGACAATAGGTCCTGAGGTTTAATAGGGAACTATGGCAGACTGGGATGTACCATTGTTTGCTTTTTCTGCCATCATTGTCTATGTTTCTGTGTTTCTATTTTCCATGATCCCTGACATCTATTGGCCCCACCCTCAGTCACAAATCTGAGCCCCTCCCAAAGCCATCCAGCAAGTCCTCCACCTCCCCATTAGCCCCATTTACCCAAGATTGCAGCCACCTCCCTGTGACTGTGATCAATGCAGCCTCTCAGCTCATTACCTTGGCGGGCCACTGTCTGAGTGAAAGAGAGTGAGTGCTCACCTACTGTAGAACATCTGTTTCTATAGTACAGTAGGTGTGCTCACTCCCCTATCACTCAGAAGGTGGGACGCAGAGGACTGGGCCTGTCACAGTCACAGTGGGAGGGACTGCAGCTGGGGTAATTTATGGGCCACCATGGGGAGAGGGGTGGAAGGACCTTAATGGGTGGAATTGGTGGGGGCTCAGACTTACAACTCAGGGTGAACTAGATGCCAGGGATCTTCTTAATATACTAATCATGAGCATCTGAATGGTGATTGGGGTGTGGACATACTAGATGTCAGGGATCATTTTACTAATCAGGGGCATATGAATGTGACTGGGGAACTACTAGATGCCAGGGATCATTTTATTACAATATCAGGGCATCTGAATGGTGATCAGGAGGTGGGGCTGGCACTGCTCTGTACAATTTCTCTATGCAGTCATGCACAGAGGCATTGTGCAGAGATGTGAGATAGCCATATGGGCTGATAAATATCCCATTAGCACCTTTCCTACCCTATGGACTTAGCATGCTGAGCATTGAAAATGACTAATGGGGTAAAGGTGCTATCCTATTTTGGAAATGCTGTCTCCCTTTGCTACTCTGAATCCCTGTCTTACTGGAGTCTGTAATCATGCCTAGTCATGTCACAGTGGGCTATCCAATGAGAACCAGTGATCACTGTACAGCGTGGTTCAACATTAAGATGGGTGCAGAGGCAAGTCCACAAAGATGAGTGTCCTGGGCTTTAATAGGTTGGATTTTAAAGAATAGGAGACTGCTTCAGAAGCAACCTAGCAGGAAGGATTGTCAGAGGCGGTAGAGGAACAGTGGAGAAAATTAAGTAAAGGCATAGGAAGACAATCAGCATCTGTATGAAGGAAGTGAGCAATAGTAAGAAGAACAAGCATTTGTCAATGCTGAATGTTTGCTTGCTGGCATTGGCACTGGTAGTATAAAGTTACAGAGCTGCGTAATAGGAATGGCAGTGAGTATTGAACTGAAGCCAACCCCACCACCACCCTGCAGAGTGACAGGCATTGGGGTGTGCCTTTGGGTCGTCAGGCATAACGACCGCCATTTCACCACACCCTACCCTGCAGACACTGACAAGTGTCACGGTGTGTCCTTGTGGTCTTTGGCCCTTATGCACACCCCATTCCATCAGGAAATATGGTGAGATGGGTGTGGTATAGGAGAATAGGTTGAAGTTTGGGCCCGAAGAGTCCGAGGCACAACTTGATGCCTCTCACTGGCTGCAGGGTGTGGGTGGGGTGGAATGGTATGAGCATGACAGGCAAGAATCCCAAGTCACACCTCTGATGCTTGTTTTCTCACAGAGTAGAGGTGTTATGGTGGAAACCCTAACGCCTCAGGCATTCGTTAGTATTTTCATCCAAATTTTCAACATGGTTTTTGTGACCCCACCTCATGAACAGTGGCAATATCAGTTTGTTAGCTGAAAACTGCTTTTGCACAGTGACTATGGCATTTGGCACCACAGGTGCAAAACACATTCAAACAGGATGTGAAAATGACAGTGGTACTGTTCATGGGGAGGTGTAAAAATGGCGATGTTGAAAATCTGCTGTGAAAATCTTAAAAAACTGGTGAAGTCACAGTGTGCGTAGAAACTGTGCAATGCACACCTGTAATGTCACTAGTTTGGGGATTTTTACAACAGATTGTTAACACAGGCATTTTGGGACCTCGATCATGAACAGTGCCAGTGTGATTTTCTTTATCTGTCCCGAACAATGATTTCCCACAGCGACCATGCATTTCTGTGCTGAAAGTGTGAAAACACATTTGCCATGTTGTGGAAAATGACAGCCATACTGTTCATAAGAGGTGTGAAAAATGCCACTGGTGAAAATCTGGACTGAAAATATTAAATTTGCGAATTTACACGCATACATAGGAACTCTGCAATGCAGCTCTTAAAACAGTCATTTTTAGGAATTTTTCACCAAATTTTCAACATAGCCATTTAAGACCTCTGCTCATGAACAGCATCACTGTGATTTTCTTAATGTGTCCCATACATTGATTTCACACACCAACTGCGCCATTGTGCACTACATGGTAGGAAACACGTTTGGGTGAGATGTGAAAAATGACAGCTATACTGCTCATGAAGGTGTGGTAAAATGGCAATGTTGAAAATCTGGAGTGAAAAAATTGAAATTTGTGAACTTACGGTGTCGTTGAGACTGCACCTATGCGCTCGAAAAACAGTCATTTTTAGGATTTTCACAAATTTTCAAAATAGGCTTTTGTGAGCCCACCTTATGAACACTGGCAGTGTCATTTCATTAATCATTCCCAAAGGTGATTTCGTGCAGTGGCTGCAAAATCACCTTTCCGACCAATAACTCCATGACAGTGACAGCATTCATGAGAAGGGGTCCCAAAACCCCATGTTGAAAATTTGGTGCAAAATTCCCAAAAATGCCTGAGATATGCAGCAAAGTTGGAAAAACCCTATCTATTACATTATACAGCTTACCGGCATTTCCTCAGTTTGGGTTCGGCTTTGAAGAGTACAGACATGTTCGGTCCACGAAGGATTATCGTGCCGGACTCCAGAGGTAAGCATGGGGTGAGGGTGTGTGGGGAGGCAGGAGTGCAGCAGTGGGTGGGGCAGGAGACTCGGGGACCGCTTTTAATTTACAGGGTTTTTTAATTACTAAGAGGACACAGGATGTTTGCCACTCTGGGGTGGGCTCCCAGCGTGACAGCTGTAAGGCTGTTTGGGGGGTGGAGCCAACGGGGATTGGGCACCCCCGTCAGCCATACGGGCGTGTGTCACGCTGGTGGGCTTCCAACATGGCACCAGGAAGCTTTTTGGGAGGCGTGGAGCAGGCGGGGCATTGGGCTCCCCGTCGGCCATACAGTATGTGCATGGGGCGCATCAGCACGCAATATGCATGTGTGCATGTTGAGAGGAGCTCTGCTCACTGAAGCGACTCTCCCCTCAACTGTATGCCACTGCATTCCAGCTGTCATAGACAGCTGGAGCAGTGAATTAGTGCACTGTGACCGCGCCTGCAAACACACTGACTGAATTGGAAGAAGCTGACACACCTCTGGAAGAAACTGGATGATGGCACTATGTTTCTTGCACATGCGTGCAAGAAAACATAAAAGGATCATTATGGTGCTGTAGGGAGTGACCATGAAGGTGTCTAAGGTGAACGCATTGCATGGTGGGATGAGAAGCAGATCAATAGGATCGCAAGGGTAATGGCAAGGATAGAAGAACTGGATGTTATCATCCACCTGGTTATGAATGACCTGGCAGGGGTCAAAGTGGAAGTAGCTAGAATCCAAAAGGATTTCAGAAAGTTTGGGGAGCCTGAAGCAAGTAGAACACTCCATCTTCTTCTCGGAGGTGCTACCTGTCCATGGCAGGGGAGAGGCTAGGGCATAGACATATACTTTGATGGCAGATAAGGACCACTTTGCCCACCTAGTCTGCCCATTTCCTACTGGATAAGCTGCAGATCCTAATTAACCAACAGCCTACTTCTTCCTACCCACCACCAGAATTGCCTTATGTCTGTCCCATGCATTCTTGAATTCCACTTTTAACCCCTCAACCTCCTCAGGAAGGCAATTCCATGCATCCACCACCTCTCTGTGAAAAATACTTCCTCACTTGCCCCTGAGCCGTAGCTCTTCTATCTTCAAATTGTGTCCCCTTGTTCTTGCACATATCTTTTCTGAAAGATGCTACCCTCTTGGACTTTATTGATTCTCTTGAGGTAATTAAAGTTTCTATCATGTCCCCCTCCCTACTTTCCTCAAGGGTATACATATTAAGCTCCTTTAGTCTTTCTTCACATGGCTTCTATTGCAGACCCTGTGCAATTTTAGTTTCCCTCCTCTGGACTGCCTTCATCCTGTCTATGTCCTTGCGGAGATGGGGTCTCCAGAACTGCACGCAGTACTACAAATGAGGTCTCACCAACTGTCTATATAGAAGGATAACAATGTCCTGTTTTCTACTGTAATGCCTCTCCTATACATCCCAGTATCCCCCAGCCATTCTTACTGCCTTCTCACATTGCTTACTTACCTTTAGGTCACCTGATATGACTAACCACAGGTCCCTTTCCATTTGTGTTGTTGTTAATACCCCCATCATGTGCTCTACCCTGGGTTTTTGTTTCCCAGGTGCATTACCTTGCACTTCTTTGCCTTGAATCTAAGCTGCCATACTTTTGACCATTTCTCCAACCTTGCCAAGTCCCTTTTCATCCTGTCCATCACCTCTTGTGTATCAACCCCATTGCAGATCTTGTGTCATCTGCAAAGAGGCATACTTTTCCTTCCAGTCCCTCTGCAATGTCACTTATAAAGACATTAAAGAATGGGATCCAGTACTGAACCCCACGGTTCCCTGCTAGTAACCCACCTTTCTTGGAGTGGAGTCCGTTTACTGTTACCCTCTGTGTCCTGTTGTCCAGCCAGTTTTTTACAGGCTACCACCCTGGAACCCACTCTCAGGCTGGCTAACTTGTTTATTAATCTTTGTGTGGGACTGTGTCAAATGCCTTGCTGAAGTCTAGGTGAGCCATGTCACAGCCCCTCCTTCAGTCTACTACTTTGGTCATCCAGTCAAAGAAATCTATTAGATTCATCTTACATAACCTTCCCACTGTGAAGCCATGCTGCCTTGGGTCCTGTGCCCCACTGGCCTCTAGGTACTCAACAATTCTTTCTTTCAGAAGTGATTCCATCATTTTCCTACCACTGAAGTCAAGCTAACAGGTTTGTAGTTTCCTACCTCTGCTTTGCTCCACTTTTGTGAAGGTGAATCACATCCACCCTCCTTCATTCCTTAGGTACCACACCATCCTCCCATGATTTGCTAAAAGGGTAGTCAGTGGTGTCACTAGTTCTCCCTTAGTTCTTTTAGAATTCTTGGGTGAATCCCATCAGGCCCATTGCTTTGTCCTCCTTCAGTTTTAGGACTTCTTTCAGAACCCTTTCTTCTGTGAAAGGACTGGTATCCACCCACTATCCAGAGTGCTTCTATTGATTGGATTAGGTACCTCCCTCCTCTTTCTTTGTGAATACTGAGCAGAAGCATTCATTCAGTATCCCTGGCAAAGGGCACTCCACATCCAGAAATTCAATTCCTGGTTGAAGGAATGGCATGGAAGGAAGGGTTTTGGCTTCATGGGGACTGGGGCCCACCTAGATGAATGCGAGCCTGTATAAAGACAATGGCCTGCATCCATCAGGGAAGGGATCTGAGTAAGAAGTTTGAATGCTTCAGTGACAAGCATTTAAAATGGCTGGTGGGGGACAGTCAAGAAGGTGAGGTGGCTTAGTATCCCCGGGCACATGCAGAAAACAAATTGAAGTCTTGGACATTGAGAACAGAAGGACACTGGGAAGCAGTGAATTCTAGGCCACATGAGAAAGACAACTGGGCAGGGGAAGGAGCTGAGAAGGGGAGGGGAAGAAGCAGAAGAGCAGCAGCATGGGAAGGAGGGCATAGGATACAAAATATGGAAGGCATGGTAACAAATGCCCACAGCCTGGAAACAGAATCCCAGACCTACAAGTACTGATAGTAGAGGCAGACCTGGACATAGTAGCAATAAGTGAGATGTGGTACATTGTTAATAATGGGACATTGATGTACTGGGTTATGCTCTGTTCAGGAGGGATGGGGGTAAAAAGGAGGAGTGTAGCCCTGTACATCAGAGAGGGTATAAAGGTGACAGAGGTGCAGGGTACACAGGGGCAGGCTGAGGCACTGTGGGTCATCCCTGAACATGTCAAAGGCTCAGCAATACGCACAGAGGTGACTTACAAGCCTTCAGCACAGGGGAAGAAGTGGACAGGGAGCTTGTAGATGGAATACACAAGATGGAAACAAAAGGTGAAGTACTGCTGCTGGGGATTTTAGTGCCAGATGTCGATTATTCCACCCAGGCAGCTGCTTCAGCCAGAAGCAGAAGCATCCTGGATTCCCTACAGGGGGCAGGTCTCAGGCAGCTTGTGCTTGATCCAGAGAAAAGGCCATTCTCACTGACAGGGAGATGCATCAGAATAGCCTTCTTCAGAATCTTATGAAAGGGTGGCATTCAGGAGATATGAAGAAACACAGAAGAATGAGGATAGAGAGGTGTACCAGGTAAAGCAGAGGTAAGCAGGTAAGGTAATGGAGGCTGGCTCACGGCACAGTGGTTGGATTTCGCTTGTAGCGACCGGGTTCGAGAACGAGCATGGGCTGGAGGGCGGGGGAAGATGGATTGAGCATCCCATGGACAGCTCTCCTTCTCTGGGGAGTAGGGACTGGTCCAGCACCTGCTGGATCCTAACAGAGGCTGGGAGTATCGCAGGATGCACGCCCAAATGCTTAATGGGGAGGAGAGGACGTCAGCGTATGCATGACATCATTATGCTGCCCCAACAGTAAAAAGAAAAATTGCTCACTGGCCGACAGATGATGGCTCTCTGTTCCCTGAGCCTCCAGGGCCTCCTGCTCCTCTGCAGCAGCTCCTGGGCCCTAGTAGTGTGTGCTGATGCCATCCTATCTCCTGGTGCCTTCCCTCGGAGGAGGGACCTGCCTGGCAAGGGATATGCCAGGATATCCCAGGGATTGGCTGCATGAGCACCAGAGAAGGGCTGGGTATGACAGCAGGGCTGGAGGAGCCTGTGGAGCCTGAAGGAGTTGGGGACCAGTGAGCATGGGGGCGGGAAAAAAAAGGTAATGAGGGATCAAAGGCTCAGACAGAAGAAAGCATAGTTAAAGGATATCAAAGAAGACCAGACTTTTTCAGGTACATCAGCAAGGATAAGAAGGCAAGGGAGGGATTCTGAGGATAAGGAGGAGGACAAAGGAAGACTGCACAGAGAGGATCAGAAAAAGAAGACATCCTGAGCAGGTACTTCTACTGTTTTCATAATGAAAGAGATGGGCAGACCACCAAGGAGCAGCATGAAAACTGGAGGGGTGGACACAAGTCCATTTTCAAAGGAAAGAGTATTATTGAAGGGCTTCTAATTTTAGGTGGACAAGGCCATAGGACTGGATGGATACATCCAAGGGTATTAAGGAACTAGTCAGGGAGGTGCTTGCTGCTGCTCATGGCCTTATTCAACAACTCACTGGAAACAGGAGTGGTTCCAGAGGACTAGAGGAGAACAGACATAGTCCGTTTTATAAGAGTGTCAACAGGAGGAGATTAGCAACTATAGTCTGGTCTGTCTTACTTGGAGTCAGGGGAAATTAATGGAATCCATACTAAAAGGGAGACTGTTAGAGTATCTTTGAATCCAGTGGGCTGCAAGACCACAGGCAGCACTGATTCACAGGGAAAGGTCATGCCAAATGAATCTGATAGATTTATTTGAATGGATGACCAGGAAATAGATAAGGGGAGAGCAGTGAACATGATTGATCTGAGTTTAGCTAGGCTCTTCAACATTGGCCACATAGGAGGCTGATAAAGAAACTGAATGGCCTAGGGCTGGGATCCAAAATGGTTAATTGGGTTCAATGTGTCTGGTTTCGTCTTGTGAAACATAGATAATCTTTGGCTGTTGCCTCTCTATCCATGGGTTATACCACCCTGTGAGTATGAAGAGAAGGAACCTAGAGGAGGGTTTCACCCCTTGAGATGCTGTGGGAGTGATTCCTTGGCTAAAGGTACCTTAGAAGAAGCCCATGGGAAAGAGAGGCGTGCCGCTGGAGGAGGAAGGTGGATGGAGGGGCAAGGAAAAATTATTGTATAAGGAGTGAGGAGAGCAGCCCTTAAATGGGCTGAATGCGGGTGTACTATTGGACTGCCCCTTAAACTACAGACTGTAGCCTTCCAATTAGTACAGTAGCTAGTTAATAGATAAGAGACAGAGTGTGGTGGTTAAAGGCACTCACTCTAATGATGGGAGAGTGACCAGTGACCACAGGCTCAGTTCTGGGACCAATACTTTTTGAACTTAGGGACACTGCAGAAGAACTGAAGGGAAGGTATGACTTTTGCAGATGATATCAAAATTTGCAATAGGGTGGACACCCAGGAGTGGTGGAGATAATGATCAGGGATCTTGTGAATTTTGAGGAGTGGTAAAAACGATGGCAGTTGGGTTCAATGCCAAAAGTACAAAATCATGCACCTAGGGCATAGGAACCCATGAGCTGAGTATAGGATGGGGGTGGGGTTATTCACAGTCAATAAACAGGAAAGGGATCTTGGAGTTATTATGCCTGAGGACCTCAAGGTGGCACTGTGACAAAGCAGTGGGTAGGGCTAGTGGGAAGCTGGGGTGTGTAGGAGAGTATGTCCATCAGGAGGATGGAGGTGGTATTGTCAGACCCCACCTAGAGTATGACATAGTTTTGAGAACAATCCTCAGAAAAGAACAAAGACAGGAGGAGCAAGTCCATAGGAGGGCAATTAAATGATGTAGGGTTTACATGAGAAGCCCTAAGAGGAGAGACAGAGGATCTTAGCATGTACACCCTAGAAGAGAGGAAAGAGAAAAGTGACATGATACAGGTCTATAAGTATCTTACAGGAGGAACAGGGTCCAGGGAGTCGCTTCAAATGTGAAAGAGCACCAGGACCAGGAGGAATGCAATGAAGTTGGGGGGTTCAAGAGAGATGTGAGAAAATATTGGTAGATACCTGAACAGATTGCCAGCTGAAGTGGTGTGAGGCTAAAACAGCAGGGGCTTCAAGCATATGTGGTGTAGACATAGCTGTATATTACAGAAGAGGCTAGGAGGTGGGAGAGTCGATGGAGACCAGGCAGAATGTGAGGAGGAACATGAGACAGGAAACATCTAGGCAGACTAGGTAGGCCAAGAGGCCCTATTCAGCTGACAAATTCAGTGTTTCTATGTTCATGATCGCACACCTACTATAGAAACAGCTTTTACTAGAGTAGACATCTGACTGTGAACTGTCATTCAGTTGGTGGCTGCTATGGATGTGAGTGGAGGGTCTGTGCTGGTTGCCATACACCATAGGTTGGGGAAAGTGGGGGCAGTTGTAGTGGTACTTGGTAGGCTGGTTGAGTGGGGTCAATTTCATACTTATGGGGCGGAGGAACCACTCAACACCAAGGATGGTATGGAAGAATTACAGCTCTTTCCAGACTACTAATTGGGTCTCGTGGGAAACCTGGTCTGGATACAAGACAAATGGTACAGAGGAATTACTGATCTTATCAAATGTCTGATTGGAGCCCAGTTGATCGGTGGTGGGGGTTTGCTGGACACATGGGATAAATGTCTTATTACACAGGCATGCAATTTTGGGGTGGGGCACTGGATACCTGGACAGCTATGCCATGTACCAGTGGGGGGCAGGGCAAGTGGTAGCCTGACATGGCCAGGTGTTGGGAGTGTAGGAACGACAGCCATAACACCTGGTTTGGGGAACCAGTAACTAGCATTGCACTAATGGATAGCTTTATCTCCCCAAACCTCCCAGCATGCCAATGTGCCTATGTGCAAGGTGCTGTCAGCTGCTTTAGATAGGTGCACAAGGATGTATTAGGGCCACTTACAAATGGGCTAGTGACTTGGTAACCAAGCAATCATATGGCCCTTGCAATACTATCCTGCTTTAGAGGTGCAAATTGGGATTAGCAAATTGATAACCTGTCTAATACTCACAAAAAACTTGAATATTCTGCCTCAGGGCTTTTCAAACCATTGTAACTCTGTTATATGGTATCACATGAGAAAGACAATTGCCATTGAGTGCTTACTGAAAGGGTGACTCAATAGTGGTGCCTGTTCTCACGGCGAGTGGACAGGGGTGAATGCTGGTACACCAACATCCTGTCACTGTATGTATACCATTGTGGCAAGAAGCGAGCACACCATGTGATGGGCAGAGGGATGGCAGGGTTTGTGAGGGGTAGCGAAATGGTGGGTTGCTGAGCTGGCCATGTGGTGTGGCGGGTTCATGGGAGACTATGGTTGGGAGGGTGCGGGTTCGGTGCTGGGAGCGTCGGGATTTTGCCCCAGCTGAGAATTTTTGTTTTTACTTTTCACCCCCGCCTGCACCCCGGAGTTGATAATCTTTAATAGCAGGTAGGAGGCCATTTTGCCGTGGCTGATTAGACATTGGTGAAATGTATTTTGCCGATGTACAGTTGCCATAAAGGTAGTCACTTTCCGCGACAAGAGTTAATACATAGATCCCTGTGAAATGGTTTAAAATATTTATTTCTATGTTTAGTTCTAAGTATGTTCATTCTCTAGGATGTCTTGCTTGATGTCATGCTTGTATGCTCTGTGCCCTCATGTCTGTAGCTGCTAATGTTTAATTGTTGTATGCTGCAATACAATAATGTACCCTCTACTGCTTCATGTAGATGAATTTCACTGTACACTCCCTATTCCCTTTCCCCAGGATGCACTGTGAGATGAGCAACTTGTTGTTCAGTGCGCCTTCCTGGTGAAACATTTAAATAAATAATTTCAGACTGTAGCATGGTAAAAGCCATGCTACAATCCACGTGTAGAAACTGTGCTTAAACCCTGTTCAGAAGTAGGCAAGAGCACAGTTTTAGACCAACACTGCTGCCTTAACCCATGCTGACATCAGTGTGGAAGTGATTTGTGATGAAACATGGGTTAAGACAACACAACAACCAAAATCTGTATTTTTGGCTTGTGGCACCTCTCTGGCGCCATCCTAGAGAGGGCCACTAGCCCTGCCGTACAGGCCTGACCACGGTTAAGGGGCCTGAGTCTCTATATTTGATATTACTCGGGTCCTTTCCCAAGATCACAATGAAAATGCCTGACTATCTAACTGCTGCAGGTATTACCAAACCCAAACCCTCTAGTACCAGTTCAGAATGAAGCCCCACATTTTGTCCCTGGGTACCTGAATGCCGCTGCAGGCCTGAGGTGCAGCTGGTCAGCCAGAACACCCACCTGAACCAAGCAACCCCCACATGTTCCTCTTGATTGCTTTAAACCTTGACCTGGCTTTTAGTCTCACTGAACTTGAGCACAGATAACTGTATATTCCCCAGGTGCAGGGCAATTCTTGCCCTCACCACGGCTCTGATGTATAAGTCCTCGAATAACACACATGACTGAAGTCCTGGGGTAGCTGGATCAGCAGACGCAGAACCGGGCCTGATGCTTAATACTTCAAGGTGTAGAAGCTGCAGCTTGGATCTTCAGCATGACCAAAGGTCCTGCAGCCAATCTGCCCTCCAGCCCACTGCAGGGCATTACAAGGCCCGCCAGCCAGGAGGGACCCAGACACGGAGTGTCCCCACAGCCTGGCTCCCCACAGGTCAGAGCACCCCAGCATCTGGGCACGAACCCACAATCCCTTGCTGTCAGCGGCCCCACTTTATGGGGGTCAGTGAGCTCCTACCTGGCACATTTAGGATGGATTCTTCAGATCATTTCCATTCTTTCTTCAATTACCTGCTATGGTGTGTTGTCAAGCAGTCTCAGCTACCTTCCCAATATCAGGCTCCTGGGGGACTGTGCAGAGTCTGAAAATCCAAGGGTTTACCACAACAGTCTCCCACCTTGCTGCATTTCAGAAGCAGACAGCAGACACCCACCCAGACAGCAGCTGCTCATCTCCCTACCCCCACACTCTTTCAACTCCAACACAGCAGCCACTGTTGTGCTCTGGCTCACATGCAAGTTCATCAACTCTTTTCAGAAATACTTCAAGAAAGTTCCTTTTCTCACCATGCAGGTGCTAGTTGACTCGGACACAACAGGCTGTCTCTTGACTTCTAAAACCTGGGTTCCAATCCAGTTTTCATATCCATTTTCGACAATCCAGTTTTCTCTGCCAAAAATCAGTCCTTTAACCTCATCTTTCCTTTTCCTGTAGATGCCTTGTCTTTGGCAGGGTCAGACAGAACCTTCTATACTTTTTCTTACGTCGCATCAAAATCCTTGATCATCCATGTCCCACAGATGTGGCACAGATGAAACTGAAGAGACTTTCTCCCATCCTTTTGACACAAATCCGTCCATTTCTTTAATCCTGTTTCTCAGTCCATTTAACCTTTACTCTGAACACTTTCACCGCTGTGGTGCAATTTCTCTGTGCAGCAACAGAATACTGCAGTTCTCCTCTCTGCAGAGCTGCCCAAAATCCTCTCTTTTTCTCTCTGGATGGGGAAAGGCACAACCAGCTCTGGGGACAGACTGCTGGCAGTCCCCAGGCAGCCCCCTCACAGCCCTGTAGCCCTGTGTCTCCCTAGGCTGAGATCCTCTCTGTGGAGGGATCCTATCGAACTGAACTTAGAAACCAAAGTTCTTTCCCTTGGGAGATTTCTGGCACCTCCCATTGGCAGAAGCCACTGTCCTCAACCAATAGAAACATAGAATTTGATGGCAGATAAGGACCGCTTGGCCCACCTAGTCTGCCCATTTTCCTACCTAACAGATAAGCTGCAGATCCTAGTTAACCAATAGCTTACTTCCTCCTACCCCCACTAGGACTGCCTTATGTCTGAGCCATGCATTCTTGAATTCTTCCACTGTTCTTGACTCCACGACCTCCTCAGGGAGGCTGTTCCATGCATCCACAACCCTTTCTGTGAAAAATATACTTCCTCACATTACCTCTGAGCCGTCCCCCTCTGTCTTCAAATTGTGCCCCTTGTTCTTGCATATCTCTTTTCTGAAAGATGCTACCCTCTTGGACTTTGTTGATTCCCTTGAGGTACTTGAAAGTTTCTATCATGTCCCCTCTCCCTTCTTTCCTCAAGGGTATACATATTAAGCTCCTTTAGTCTTCTTCATATGTCTTCTGGTGCAGACCCTGAACCATTTTGGTTGCCCTCCTCTGGACAGCCTCCACTCTGTCTATGTCATTGCGGAGATGGGATCTCTAGAACTGCACACAGTACTCCAGATCGGGTCTCACCAACTGTCTGTACAGAGGGATAACAACTTCCTGTTTTCTACTATTGATGCCTCTTCCTATGCATCCCAGTATCCCAGCCTTCCTTTCTGTCTTCTCACATTGCTTGCCCACCTTTAGGTCATCTGATATAATTATACCTAGGTCCCTTTCCATTTTACTGTTGTCAGTATCTCACCCCCATTATGTAAGCTTCCTGGGTTTTGTTTTTCATGTGCATTACCTTGCACTTCTTTGCATTGAATCTGAGCTGCCATACATTAACCATTCCTCCAGCCTTGCCAAGTCCCTTTTCATCCTTTCCACTCCATCTTGTGTATCAACCCTGTTGCAGATCTTTGTGTCGTCTGCAAGTGACATACTTTTCCTTCCAGTTCCTCTGCAATGTCACTTATAAAGACATTAAAAAGGACGTCCCAGTACTGAACCTGTGGTACCCCACTAGTAACCCTCCTTTCTTCACTGTGTACTCCATTTACTACTACCCTTTGGCCCTGTTGTCTAGCCAATTTTTTTATCTAGGCTACCACCTTGGGACCCACTCCAAGGCTGGCTAACTTGTGTATTAATCTTTTGTGTGGGACTGTATCAAATGCCTTGCTAAAATCTAGGTAGGCCTATGTCACAGTGACCCCCTGGTCTACTACTTTGTCACCCAGTCAAAGAAATCTATTAGATTCATCTGACATGACCTTCCCATCACAAATCCATGCTGCCTTGGGTCGTGTGTCCCACTGACCTCTAGGTACTCAACAATTCTTTCCTTCAGAAGTGATTCCATCATTTTCCCTACCACTGAGGTCAAACTAACTGGTCTGTAGTTTCCTGCCTCTGTCCTGCTCCCACTTTTGTGAAGAGGAATCACATCTGCCCTCCTAAAGTCCTTGGGTATCATCCCATCCTCCCATGATTTGTTAAAGTGAGTAGTCAGCAGTGTCACTAGTTCTACCCTTAGTTCTTTTAGAATTCTTGGGCGAATCCCGTCAGGCCCCATTGCTTTGTCCACCTTCAATTTTATTAGTTCTTTCAGAACCCTTTCTTCTGTAATTGGACTGGTATCGACCCCCATCTTCAGACTGTTTCTCTTGTTTGCTTTAGGTACCTCCCCTCCTCTTCCTTTGTGAATGCTGAGCAGAAATATTCGTTCAGTATCCCTGCTTTTCACTGTCACCCTCTACCCACATTCCCTCCCTTTATTAAGCCTCAGTATCCCTCCTTTGGTCTTTCTTCACTCCTAATGTACCTATAAAGGTCTTATCCCCTTCTAACAGAATTGGCTATCCTTTCCTCGGTTTGGGCCTTTGCTATTCTGACTGCCTTCCCAGCCTCTTTCTGCTTTAACTGATAAAGTTCTCTGTCCTGCTCCTTTGTGTTTCCTTATATTTCCTGAATGCTATCCTTTTCTCCTTAACCTTCCTGCCACCTCTTTTGAGAACCATAGTGGTTTTTCTTCGTTGTGTTTTATTGATTTGCTTTACACAAAGGCTTGTTGCCTCTGTGATGGCTGTTTTGATTACTCCCCATTGTTCCTCTTCCCTCCTTCTTGTCTGTTTGCTAGTGCTTTTCTGAGGCACTTTCTCATTTTCCCAAAGTCAGCCCTCCTAAAGTCCAATAGTCTTGCTTTTGTTTGGCTTGACTGTATGGCTGTGTTTATCGTGAACCACACTGTTTGGTGGTTGCTTGTTCAAGATGGCTACCCACTTATAAATCTGAGACTCTTTCTCCATCCCCATTTGAGAGTACCAGGTCTAAGATTGCTCCTCCTGAATGGGTTCCAATACTAGCTGTCTGAGGTAGCCCCTGTAGGGCATCAAGAATGACCCTGCTTTTGGTTGTGCCTGCAGCAAAGGTGCTCCAGTTAACATCTGGCATATTCAGGTCCCCCATCAACAATATCTCCCTTTTTCTGCCATTCTAAGCAAGCCTTCTATCATTTCCTTGTCCATTCCCTCCTCTGAGATGGGGGTCTGTATACAACCCCCATGCGGATTGTGGTGCCATTTCCTGTCTCCAGGGTGACCCAGAGTGCCTCATCTGCTCCCTGTTTACTCTTTAGTTCTGTTGCTTTGATCTCTTCCTTTACATAGAGAGCTACTCCTCCTCCTCTTTTACCCTCCCTGTCCCTCCTGTAGATTGTGTATCCTGGTATGTTGACATCCCAGTCATGGCTCTCTGTGTACCATGTTTCTGTGACTGCCACAATATCCAGGCAAGCCTCTTCCATCAAGGCCACTAGTTCAGGGAGTTTGTTACACAGACTACGGGCATTGGTATTCATCACCTTCCATTTTTGATAGTCTTACCCTTTTAGCCCCATTCCTGTCCTTACTGCCTTTGCCTTTTTTACATTTACCTCTGTTCTGCTCCCTAATAACTTCTCTACCTTGGTGTTTACCTCACTAAATTAACATGTATGAGTTTCCTCAACTCCTCACTGGTTGCTGAAAAGGGCATCCAGATTGCCCCTGGTGTTTTTCCCCAAGAGTCTTCACTGAAGCTTTACTCTTTAGCAGCCTCTTCCCTCTGATGGTTTAATACAAAATTTAGCATTTTTAGTTATTTTACAGCCAGCTGCTAATGCTGAAACTTGTTTTCCCCAGCACCAGACAGGCTAAGAAATATGTGTAGTATAACAGCAGCAAGAATGAGGGATAAATGTTCTAGATCTACATGGATTAGATGAGTAGGGACCACCAGACTATCAAGGAATTTTTTTTTTTATTGTGTCCAGGACTGACAGTGTGTGTGTGTGTGTGCGCATGTGGGGAAGGTTACTAGCAGGCTGCGTGTGTGCAGTTAAAACACGATTCCCAGAATCATTAACTAACCATAACCAGGCAGTGTGTTAGCATTTTCAGAAAGCATTTCATATATCTGAACACCTTATATGCATTAGATTAACCCCTAGTTGTATGGGCACCTGGTTGCAATTAGTAATCCTATGCAAAAAAAAAAGAAGAAAATGGTGCCATGCTAACAGGTTAGCACTGCACAGAAGAATGCTTTTAAAATAGTACCAGCCATGCTTATCACAATGCAGTGCTAATCCTGTTACATTTTCTGAGCCAGTCATTAGTGTTATGCACTTCTAAGTGCTACACCAGGGATAGCACACCGTCACAGAAGGTGGTGGTAAATGGAACTCTCTCCAGTGAAGACAGAGAGTAACCAGTAGGGTGACGGAGGGCTCAGTAATGGGACAAGTCCTCTTCAATGTCTTTATAAGTGGCATTACAGAAGAACTAGAAGGGAAGATGTGCCTTTTGCAGATGACACTACAATATGTAATAGCATTGATAGGTGCAAATGAAGAGAATGAGTAGGGACCTTAGAAAACTCGAAGAGTGGAATGGGACATGGCAGCACAGGTTCAAAGCCAAAAGTGCAAAATCAAGCATCTAGGGCATAGAAACCTACAAGCTAAGTATAAAATGTAGGGAGGTACTGATGGTCACTAAGAAGAAAACCTTTATATAGCACTGTGCTCTGTATGCAGGAGAGGATTACTCATTTGCATGGCCATAGTAGTACATGTGCACATGCACATGATCAGGTTAGTATCAGGGGCTGCTGAATATGACACCCATCCAACGATGGTGTTCACACATAACATAATGTTTAGCACTGCGCTAACCTTCTGAAAATGGGTCCCTAATTGGCTAAAAAATCCTGGCTGATGCCTCTTAAGAAGCAGAAAGTAAACAAAAAGGGTTATCTTATGTATCTCTTTATGTATTGTTTTACCTTATTTTGCTGCAAAACCTTATTTGATTTCAGAACATTTTGATGTAACTTAACACTTTTATAACAAACTAGTTAAAATTCAGTTTTTATCTCTTCTTTCATCTCAATGCTGTCTTTATTTACTTATACAAACACAGTCTGGTTAGCTGGCCTAGCAGCTTGGTGGTAACTGTACTGCCTCCCATGCCAGTGGCCCAGTTTGGGGTGGTCCTGGGTTGCACAGGGTTTAGCTTGGGGAGATACGATTCAGCATCCCGGGAATGCTCTTCTCTCAGGGAGGGGGAGTCGACAACCCTGCTCTTCAACATCCACCTAGCTGAGGAGGGTTTGCAGGGCAGTGGAGTTGCATAAGAGAGAGGACTCAGGCAGGCACAAAGCAAGTAGTTGCATTTACCTGCACTGGCATTATTGCATGCTTGGCTGACGGGGATGAAACCAAAGGTAGAAACCCCTAATGGCAGAATGATCCAACATCCTACCACAGATTCTACACTACTAACCAGGCTCTGCTCCTGTCTGAATATGTGTCTCCTTGTCAATGGCCCACTCCACCTCATGGCCCCAACATGGAGGATATGTGTGTATGTGTGGGTGGGGGTAATTCAGAGCAGGTAAGTCCTGGGATGGTGTGTGTGATTGGGCTGGAGATGTCAGTGGGCAAGGGGTCATAGGGTGATTAAGGAGATAAAAATCTCTATGGAAAAAAAAAAATAAAACACAGTTTGAGAAGCTCAAACCCAAAACAGACTGTGAATGCCTCCAGTGAGGCATCACAGTAAAGTTATTTAGTATAGAAACATGCAAATTATATGAATATACCAGCTAAGCTCCTGATTAGAATGGGGCACTAAAGGATTGCAGCAAAAATATTTATTTTGTTTCTTAACCAAGAAACTTTTATTAAACAAAACATTAAAATAAAACAAAAATTAAATCAAAACATTGTCCATAGAGTACAAACTAGCAAAGCTTTGGCTTACACCATCACAGTTCCTGTAGTGCTTCCTAAGCATTCAGCTCAGATAAGTTGCTGGACTAATACAGTAATTAATTACACATAAATGTGATCAAAAATTTAACTTGGAAAATGCATGCAGTCCCCTATGTTTATGTTAGGAACATCCTAAGTATTAGCTTCCCATACTAATGTGTTTTTAAAAGTAAATGAAGAATAAACCAAAGCATTTTAAATTAGTTCTAAATGTTTTTGTCACATCACGTCTCTGAAATTTGATTAAAGGTGTGCAAGCAAAACAAGATGGAACCCCCATAAAAAGTAGAATAAAAGATAGCCCTGTTTTTCTTACCTTCTGTTCTTCAGCTTTGACATCCTCTCACCAGGCCAGCAGCTAACTGAATGCAACAGAAAATGAGTGCAGAGCAAGTCATTCAAGTGGAAGGGTAATTTCAGAATGTAGTCCATTTCAGTGTATAGTTTATTTGTTTCAGTATATGATGTATGTGTTTTTTCAGTCTATAGTGTATGTATTTCAATACACAGTGTATGTGTTTCACCATGTAGCGTATTTGTTTCAGTATATAGTATATGTGGATTTTTAAATATACTGGCCCAGATATTCAAACTGCACCCAAAAGTGCGCAACAACAGGAGCAAGCGCAAGTCCACTGCACCCATGCGAAAGAAGCGTGATATTCAAAAACTCGGCGAGGTCAAGATGAGCCTGTGGCACACTACTGAATATTGTGCCACCTGTGCCATAGGGTAACCAGGGATGTGCAGTTGCACATTTCAGATGTGCCATAGCGAACCAGGGATGCTCAGTGGAGCAGTCCAGATGCGCCATAGCGCAACCAGGGATGCCCCGTGGAGCAGGGCAGCAGTGCAACAGCACAACCAGGGATGCACAGGGACAGGATGCAGGGCCCACCACCCATGCCGCAGATGGGCAGAGGAGCACACAGCAGACCAGACATCACCCCCACACCCCATGCACTGCACAACCAGTGGAGAGCTGGAATAACCACCAGCCCATGGATACCAGCAACCAACCCACAGCCGGGGCATGGTGCCACAGCACACCCCTGGCAAGCTGTGACTGGCACACAAGGAGGGCTCGACCACCTGTGCCACACATCCCACCAATGCAGAGCACACCCTGCACCATGATCCCCATACACCCTGCCCAGGAGTAGCGGCCAACAGTGCAGGACACCCCATGCATACCACCACCCCACTGAGACACTGCAACCCTGTGCACCATGGAGCCATGCAAGGCAGCCCCACCATGTGGACCCTGCAGCATGCAGCAGACAGCGATGCAACAACTGCATACACAGTGCCACCCTGCACATCTCCCGGTATATCTGAGAGACCACCATGCATCAGCACACGAGGTACCCCCACATGCGACAAGGCATGCCCCGACCTCACCACCAGTGGTACAGCACCCTGCACACCCTTCCAAGGACACATCCTTCCCAGCACTGGCCACAACAGCCAGCACAGACACACACAGTGTTGCATGGGAGCATGCACCATATAGGATGCAACACAGTGCATGGACAAACAGCCACCCATACCCAAAGGCACACCAACACAGGGACACAGTAGCGAGTCAACCAAGCCACTGGCATGTGGCCACAGCAGCCATGTACCACGAGCCAGCACCCCTACATGGCACAGGTGTGCCAGCCACCCCGCGCAGGGCACCATGAAGCTGTATGCCACCAGTATGCGGCCGGAGCACAAGTGACAGACAGTGGAGCACATCCCCTGCAACAGACACAAGCGACAGAATGGAGGGGGCAACAACAGTGGAGGCCACAGTGTCACCAGAGGCAGATGTGCACCATACTGGTGATGGAGGCAACCTGACATTGTGCCGGGTACAGTGGTTGTCCAGCATGGACAGCCACCACTGACATGCCAGCAGACCATGCATATCACAGACATGCAAGGGTGTCAGCTGCACAGGTCATGGATGGTCTGACAGGGGTGCCATGCACACAGTGCATGCACTGGACCACTGCACACAGGCATCCAGTGCACAGAGAACAACACACAAACCATAGACAGTGACCGATCCCCCACCCACACCATAGGCGGTTCCCTTCTGGACACACACACGCCCATGCTTGCACCACCCCTGATGCCATGCACACCACTGCAGCTGAGCACCTGTAGCCCCTACAAATCAGAGACCACCACAGTTGTCATAACAAAATGTATGTATTAAAAAATAAAACACTCAAACATATGTACAAATATATACAAGGGTGGGGGAAGGGCCACAAACCAGGTGGGGCAGGCATGGGGCAGGGGTGTACAAATGGGAGAAGGAAGAAGGGGTGTGAGGGTGGGTCCAGGGGGTTATGTGTGTCAGGGGTCATAGGAGGGCCTATTCTCTTCCCTCTCCACTCCTGTGACACCTCCGGTGCTTCTCCTCCCTGACCCGTGCCACTCCATCTGCTCCAACAGTGCCAGGGATGCCGTGCCAGCTGCAGAAGCTCCTGTATGCCCCATTCCAGGGCCATCCAGAGTTGTCCACCTAGGACAAGGGAGCAGAGTCAATACGTGACTGTCCAGCCTCCTGCAGCCCACCCATTGTGCATGGCATACAGCCAGCCACAACACTGTGATGCTGTGCGACCACCCATAGTGACCGCGTCCCACAAGACCTGCCTACCCAGGCACCCACAGCCATGACGGACCACTGCACACACCACCGCCCATGTCCCACACAGCAGCACCGTGCTGTACAGTGAATTGGCTAAGCGATCTGAAGTCAGTGGCACAGCCATGTACCCGGTGCATGCATGGACCACCATTGACACACTCCCAGACATGCAGTGCCACTGAACAATGCTGACTGTAACAAGTTGCGTGCATGGCAGTGGTGTCAATGGATAGTGGCCATGCTCCGCTGCCCACCCTATTACACAGCATGCAATAGTAATCATGGATGTAAGGCATTCACCATCATCAGGCTGGTCCCTGCGCCTCTGTGGTCCTGCATCCCTCCCAGCCTGCTGGTCCTCTTGGTGGTGCCTCCTATCCCTCACCCGCTGATGCCCTCTGGGCCTAAGGTGCAAACATGGAGAGAGGAACATCAGTACAATCTGGTAGCAAAGTCCCCTACCCCATGTGTGTGCAATCCCACACAGCCATACCCATCCACCCCCACCCCGATACCACCACCACGGCCAACACTGGATGGCCCCCAATGTGCCGGACACATGCAACCGTGATACCCGTATGGATGTTAACTGTGTATGGATGGGGCACCAATCTAGCCATGGCACCGTGCCCCTCATAGCGCGTTCCAGCAGGCGGGCAAGCCTATCCGGTCCTTACACCAGAGGTCCCCATATCAGTGGCGACACTGCTCGGCCATGCGCCCGATTCCCATGGCCTCCACCAGCACCACCTCCTCCCATACTGCACTCCTGGCCCTGTCCAGGTGGTGCATCACCATAAGTGCCCCAGCATGGGGCTCTACAATGGCCACCAAATTGATGAGCTCCACCTGGCTCCACACAGCAGCCATCCTCCGTGCCATCTCTACAGCTAGTTGGAGTCAAAATGGTGCTCAGTAGCACAGTCCGCCACATGCAGATGCTGTGCAGTACAGCCCCTGCCATTCCCTATTGCTGTCACCGAACAGCCGCGATAGTGGTGCACCCATCGCGGATGCATGGTGCCTAGGGGCAAAGGTCGGGCACAGGGTCAAGGGTCTCTCGCGGACCGCCACAGCATGACTGGTACTCGATGCATGTAGTGCGATTGGGTGCCTGTGTACCCACCTCCTGTAGTGGCCTACCGTGCTGTGGCCCCAGTGCGCCAATCGCACCCAGTGCCACAGCACCATATATGTGAACAGCGCAGTAGTGCCACTGGCACAATGGTGGCCATGCCCTGCATTGCCTCCACACACAGCACATCAGCAGCATGGCAGGCATCTGCATCATCACCATGCACAGTTCGGTGTGTACTGCGATGTCAGAAATGCACCCTTGCCTGAGCACGTTCAACACAATTGTGCAGAGCACAACAGCGCGATATTCAGCGGCATATGCAAATCAGCTAATCAGCCATTCAATGGTGCAGATACTGTATTTGCATCCACTTAAAATTGCGCCTTGCCTCATTTGCATGTGTTGCGCTATAAAATGCAACATTGGCTGCACTGGCCATAGTGGGTTACTGCAGTCTATTGTGTGAGTTAAAACAGAATACCAGTGACAACCACTCCCCAAAAACATGGTACATTTTAATATTTAAACAATTACATGGCTACTGGCTCTACTTACTTTAAACTTCATGTAAAGAAGGGGTCCTCTTAGTTTTCAGACTGGAATTCCAAAGTGAGCAAGCTACACCACCCTTCATGGTAGGACCCTTTCGGTGTAGTCCCTACACTAGCTTAATAGCTCTAAAATGCCTGCAGTGGCTACTCACAAATATAGAGTACTGCCTGAAATGGCCTACAATACATGGCCTAATTGGCTCCTTAAATAAGGTACTTCCACCCAGGAACATTTACAGGTTGTGGAAGAGAGCATGTTGTAAGGGTGCCACACCTTCCCAAATCAACATGCTCAACTCTGCATGCCCACAAATGTAATTCACATTTCTGCTAGGGTGCTACTGGGTTGTGGTAAAAACAACAGTTAAAAACAGTATACCAGTGCACAACCACCCCCAAAAAACATGGTACATTTTAATATTTAAACAATTACATGGCCACTGGCTTTACTTACTTTAAACTTCATGTAAAGGAGGGGGTTCTTTAGTTTTCAGATTGGAATTCCAAAGTGAGCAAGCTACACCATCCCTTCACGGTGGGACCCTTTCGTGTAATCCCTACCAGTAGCACCCTTCTCCAGAAATGTGAATTGTATTTTGAGCAATGTAAAGGTTTTGAGCATGCTGTTTGGTTGTTTTTAGAGTTTTGGGAGTTGTGTTGCTCTCCTGAGCATGCTTCCTGCCACCTCTTTGGAAATTCCTGAGTGGAATCAATTAAAGGAGCCAATAAGGCCATGTGATTTAAGCAAATTTAGGCAGCACTCTATATTTATGAGTAGCCACTGCAGGCATTTCAGAGCTGAGAAGCTAGTATAGGGACTACACCGAAAGGGTCCCACCATGAAGGGGTGGTGTAGCTTGCTCATTTTGGAATTCAATCTGAAACTAAGAGAACCACCATTTTACATGGAGTTTAAAGTAAGAAAGCCATTAGGCAGTTAAAATGTTTGAATGTTGAATATATGCCATGTTTCTTTGGGGTGCATTGGATGCCACACACCAGTAGTACACTTCTCCAGACATGTGAATTGTATTTTGAGCAATGCAAAGGTTTTGAGCATGCTATTTGGTTGTTTTAGAGTTTTGGGAGTTGTGGTACTCTCCTTAGCATGCTCCCTGCCACCTCTTTTGGAAATTCCTGGGTGGAATCAATTTAAGGAGCCAATAAGGCCATGTGATTTATGCCAATTTAGGCAGCACTCTATATTTATGAGTAGCCACTGCAGGCATTTCAGAGTTGAGAAGCTAGTGTAGGGACTACACGAAAGGTCCCACCATGAAGGGGTGGTGTAGCTTGCTCATTTTGGAATTCCAATCTGAAAACTAAGAGGACCCCCATTTTACATGGAGTTTAAAGTAAGAAAAGCCATTAGGGAGTTAAAATGTTTGAATGTTGAATATATGCCATTTTTCTTTGGGGGTGCACTGGATGCCACACACCAGTAGCACCCTTCTCCAGAAATGTGAATTGTATTTTGAGCAATGCAAAGGTTTTGAGCATGCTATTTGGTTGTTTTTATTGTGGTGAGTTGCATGCTGTTTGGGAGTGTGGACTGTGGTGTGTGGGACATGCCTGGGGCTGCACAGTCACAGGTAACAACTGTCATTCTCACAGGATGAATAATGAGTGATCGTGGGGTGGAGGAAGAGGAACAGAGATGTGGGAGGAAGAGGAGGCCTAACTTCACAAAGGCAGATACAGATGCCCTGTTTGAGGCCAACCTTGACCAGGGAGCCACTGATCAGCGGACGGCGGGAACACCACAGGCCCGTGCTGCTGCTGATGGGAAGAGGTGGCGATGCCGCCAACCTGCATGGCAGCCACCAGCGGTCAGTGCAGGAGTGCAAAAGAAGATGGGCATGGACAGGCAGAGGATTAAGGACAAAGTGGCTGCCATTAGGGCAGCACAGTCTGGCGACGGTGGGGACAGCCAGATGTGCAACTGACCCCACAAGAAGAGCCGGATGCTGGCAGCATGCAAAGTTGTGCCATCGAGGGTGCCCGGTGGTGGATTCCAGACGGGTGGTAGCCCATCACTGCATGGTAGGTCCTGGTCTGTCAATGGGGGACAGGGTAGGGCAGATACATTAATGCTAATGTTCCTTACAGCTCCTGAGCATCTACATGGGTCAGCGGTGGTGGGCTTGTCCACTGAGAGTGGTACCATGGACACAGAGGAGGGCCCATCCACCTCCACAGGCATACTAGGGTGAGAGCAACAGTGGGCCCTCCTGGATGTCCTGACTGATGGTGGAGCAGGTGTGGAGGAGGCCTTGCCTGTGTCCCAGCGCCAGTGTCCATGGATACCAGCAAGCTGAGACTTGGGCTGGTGCTGGATCTGTCACTGATGATGATGGAGCTCACTTCATGGACAGTAAACGTGGGCCACAGGATGGCCACACAGCAGGTGACATCACGGACATGGCCGTGGGTGGTGCCGCCATGGAGGTCTGCATGACATCACAGTCCCAGCCTGTGCCTGTATGCACCAGTAGGGCAGCACTGGTGTATATCCAAGACAGTGGGGCTGTTGTGGCCACTGCGGTGGCACTGTTGAGCCCTGGAGGCGGCAACCAGAAGGGCAGTGTCAGCAGTTGGCCAATGGCCGTGGGGTACAGTGTCAGGGGTGGCATCAGTGCACCGCCTGTGGACATGCCAGGCCTGACCCTGGTGTGCAGCACCCACCCTCAAGGGTGTTGCCCATCAGGGCCATGAACACTGTGAGAACAGCATGCCAATCAGCCAGATGACCTCTTAGAAGAGCACAACGCATGCTCCAAGAATCAGTCGATCAGCAGGTGCGGCTTGTGACGGCAGTGGATGCACTCAGTGCGGCTCTGCACCAGGCAGAGAAGCGGCAGCAGAGACAACACTCTGCTCCTGGCAGGGATGGACCAGATGCGGAGGATGTGACCGCTGCCATTGACAGGCAGACATAGGCAATCACAGCTGTCATGGCCACAATGGGCACACAGTTATTTGCCCATGCATCGCAGACACTGCGCAGTGCAATGTCTACCCCCATTCCTGGCATCATGCGACACCCTCCTAGTCGACACGGGTTCAGCTGTGGGCATCCTGAGCATGCCTGGCGCAGGCATGTTCGGTGTTCTGCAGACCCCTGCACGAGCACAGTCACGCTCACGCAGTGGAACCCTGCAGGACTGTCGGTGCCACCCCATGAGGCCATTGGTCACCCTGTCACTGCAGGCATGTCTTGGCGGGGCCACCCATGCATCCGTGGTGGCCGGACACGTGGTGCATGACTGACCCATCTCCCACCATGGCTACTGTCTGATGCTGCCCTGTGTGCATTGTGTTGTTCAACATGCAATGCATGGGTGGGAACCTGCCCTGCACGCACACACACGCTCCATCTGCACACCCTCCCGGCTGCTGTCCACTGTGGTGTGTGCATGATGATGCCTGCATTGCGCTGTCCACTACTGTGCAGAAGTGCCCAGCGCCTGACACATACACAATGACAGGCATTGGGCGTGGTGGTCTGTGGATGTGAGTGTGGCTAGGGTGGCACTGAGGTCGTGTGCCTCCTACCCTTTGTGCATGTCTTGAGGTGTGTGTGTGTGTGTGTGTGTGTGTGACCGCTGTCGTGGTTAGACCTTTCCCCATCCCTGACGGGCGCAGTGTGGTTCCATGCTCGCCATTCCCTTTAAGGACATGCACCCCTGGGTTTGTCCATGTGTATTTGTGGGTTGTGCCTTTGCCACTGGTGGTTGCACATGGCCCCATGACTTACCTGGATTGTTTGAAGTGCTCCTCTGTGATGGTGACCCAGTGCAGCTGTGCCATCTGGATCAGTCAGGGGTTCCTTCAACCAGGGAGCTGCCCATCACCATCTTCACCAGCCTCCTCATCGTCCCATCGCTGTCCCCTCTTCGACCTGTGCACGGCTATCCCACAGTCATTGGCCATGTTGTGCAGGATGCAACAGGCTAGGAATACCCCACAGGCCTTTGAGGGGCTTTACTGTAGGGCACCGCCAGACATGTCCAGGCAATGAAAATGTGCCTTCAGCATCCCAACACCGCCCAATGACATTGCATGTGGTGGCATGTGCCTCATTGTAGTAGCGTTGCTGTGATGGGGTCGCGGGCCACCAGTATAGTGTAAGCAGCCAGGGACAGAGTGGGTATCCACTGTCACCGTGTGTAGAGGTTGGACTTTAGTTTGGTGATCAGCCGCCTCTGCCTTGGGCCATCTAGGCCAATACCCATGTCACCTCTGACTATGCCCTCCCAAGCTCCATGTCTTTCTGCGTGCTTTGCATACTCACCCACTAGGTGGCCAGTGGGGATGTCCCCCTCTCGAACCTGTGGCACAGTGTGGACTGGTGCCAGATGAAGGCATCATGTGCTCCCCAGGGTGCATGGCACAGACATTGATTATGCACCCCTGGCATCGCACACCACCTGGCAGTTGATGCTATGCATCCTTCCAATTCATGTATGTGGCCCCTTTGGGGCCAGGTGGTGTGGATGGCCACATGGGTGCAGTCTATTGCCCTGAGCATGCCAGGCATACTGTGCTACCCTGTGGAAATCCTGTATGTTTGTTGTGTGCTCCACTGGTGTGCTGGGGAAACGGATGTACTCCACAGCATATGGCAACAGTGCACTGAGGAACTGAGTGAGGAGGCATGATGGGCAGACTGGGTTATGCCTGTCTTGTCCTCTGTTGGTATCTGGAAGGTACCCATAATGAGCAGGCACATGCAAGCTGTCACTTTGTCTCCACTGACAGAGCATGGCTCTGTCGTGTGGGTACCTGCATCACATCACTGCACAGCTCACAGAGCCACCTCAGGATCGCCTTGGTTCAGTCGGTACCAGCCCACCATCTCAGTATCAGTGTACAGCTCTGATGCGTGGGCTCAGTACTGCCTGTTGGGGGCATACCGCTGATGGGCCCTTCCACGGCCGCCGCCCCTGTTGCCTGCCTTCACCCCCTCATAACTGCCTCCATCTGGATGGTGGCACTGACCATGTCCCTGGCTTGTTACCCCCGGCAGCTGTTTCTGTGTTCCCTTGCTGTCCTTGCTGCTACTCCCTGCACCGGAACACCTCCTGTAGTGGCCTCAGTGCAGTGTGGCACTTCCCTTGACCTGCTCTGTGGCAGAGGTTCCCCACACTTTCCCTCTTCCTGGGGGTTCCAGGTGCTCTGTCTCTCTCCTGCTCTGTCCTGCTCCCGTTTTGTGTGCCTGTGAGGCTGCCTGCAGTTCAGCAACATGTACCTTCCTGTTGAGTTCTTGTGCTCTCTCTTGTTCCTTTTATTTTGGCTCATTTCGCTATCGCCCAACTTCCGCTTGTTCTCATTGCACATGGCGATGTTGTTGAACATCGACTGCGCCATTTATGCATGGTTCCTCCCTTTAGTTGCGCATGCATTCATTATCATTGTGCTCTTGTGCATTGTGATTTGGGGGTGCATTCAAGCCCCCGCTGAATATCATAGAATGGCGATTTTCAGACTTGGCGCTGGCATCGTCCCTCGTTGCACATGGCGTAACTCTTTTGAATATCTGGGCCACTGTGTATGTATTTCAATATGCAATATCTTCTCTCAGTATACAGAGTATGCAAAATTTTTCAATAGGTAGGGTAAGTGTTTTAATATATAGTGTATTTGTTTCAGTATATAATGTATGCAGATTTTTCAATGCATAGTGTATTTATTTCATAGATAGTATGTATTTTAATATGAAGTGTAGATGTTCAATATATAGTGTATTTGTTTCAGTGAAAGTGTATGTGAATTTTTCAATGTGTAGTGTATGTATTTCAACAGATAGCGTATGTTTCAGTATGTAGTGTATTTGTTTCAGTATATAGTGTATGCAGATTTTTTCAATATATAGTGTATGGAGTTACAATGTATAGAGTATTTGTTTCAGTAGATAGTTTATGTGGATTTTCAGTCTTAGTGTATGTATCGCAATAGGTAGTGTATATGTTTCAGGACATAGTACATTTGTTTTGGTATATAGTGTATGTGGATTTTCAGTACTTAGCATGTGTATTTCAGTAGACAATGTATGTATTTCACTATATAGTGGAAGCATTTCACTATATAATGTATGTGCTTCATTTGATATATGCATTTCCATATACAGTATATGTATTTCACTATATGATGTATATATTTCAGTAGATCATGTATGTGGTTCACTACATTTTGTATGCATTTCACTATATAATGTATGTTTTACAATATGATGTATGTATTTCACTATGTAGTTTGTTTTACTATACAGCCAGAGATTCTGAATTATGTCCCTAACAGCTTGCCACACTTCTGCCGATGATTTGTTATTATATGGAAGACCCTGTTCTTTCTATATGGACTGCATTAAGAGAGATAAAGCATTTTTCTGTTTCTCATGCTACAAATTAAATTTATGAAACCAAGGTCTTGCCTCTCAATAATTTAGTCCCCAAATTAGAGATCTTCAAATTAGGCTTGTCCTGGGAATCGAGGTCCCTTATTTACTTGGGAATTCTCAACTCCTGCTCGCTGTCGCAATTAGTAAAGGACAACTTGTCCTTTTATTATATACAAGATTTGCAGAGATGATCATCCCTTCTGCTTTCACTGTGGGACATATCAGTGTGATTAAAATTAACATGATACTGTGTACTTTATATTCATTGGGCATGCTGAACATATACAGTACTTTCCAAAATATGATTCACCAGATTACAGTCTATAATAAAAAAAAATTTGGTGGGGAGGAGCTATCCTCCATGCCTAATTTAAATTATCAGTTCCTAAACAATTTGGTGGGTTGCAGCTTCCAAATGTTTTTCTGTATTATGGTGCTCTTCACAGTAGCGAACTGTTGTTGTGGCATCTTAGAGGGGATGACCAGCAGAATGGTTCTTATGTGCCTATTTGGTTGGACCTCTAACAGTCTCTCTGAAAATCAGTTGGGACCCAGCTTAGCAGTCTCCTTCATATAAAACCAGCTCAGTTGCCTCACCCCTGTGATTGCCACCATTGCACTGGTCCCTGAAAGCTCACTTGCAAGTGAATATGTATCTGGGAATATCATGGACAAGGGCGCTTGTACAGCCTTTAGTTGGCAATCCAAATATTCGGATAGTGAGCCAGCCTGTCCTGCCTACTTTCTGTCCCCTGTTTAATAACCCAACTCTTTAATCTCTTCTAGAAAGAGATAGATTTATTCCTTTAACTCTATGATGTACCATCTTAAGTTACCCAATGCATCCATTTTTAAATACATTCAACTGACCCATGCAATATCTACCTTTTAGGGTCAAGGCCCTGGGACTGGGGGATACAGTAGTTTTGAATCTCTGTTGACCCCAGCCACGTGCCCAACTCTCTTTCCAAGATGTACAAACTTTCCCAGTCATTGGATTCTATAAGCACCATTGGGATATGCTATCATTGGAAACATTTGTTTGGTCTCCAGGATGATGTCTGAGACTGGTATTCTGTGTGGCGTGCTCTTTACAATTATATTACATAGACAAGTTCTGTTTTATTCAATTTTGAATCCTACATAATATGTATTACACTCTATTTTCTGTATCCAAAATAAAAAAAATATCTTCCCTGTGTTCCCATTGTAGCCTTGCAGATGGTACCCTGAAACGTATGTTATGGGATTGTGGTAAGGTATCCCCTTGGAACAACATAAAGTATTCTCTTGATTCTCTTTAGGATTAGAAGATCTTTTATCCCAGAGATATGTTTAGTTGAGCAATTTCCAACAGATCTTCCTGGTGTACATAAAGCTCCACATGGCCTTGATTTCCTCAGGCAAAGTTAATTATTTTGCGGCATTGAAGGACACCTCTACCCATCTTATAGAGAATGGCATCAGGAAATCTTGTCAGCTTTAATTGTGGAAAAGCATATATTGCTTCTGTGTAAAAGTGTTCTGACCAATTCCATGCCAGATGAGAGATACTATACACATTGTTGTCTCTACAATCCATAGGGCTGCAACCAGTGGTTTAGCCATCAGAGTAGTTGGCTCTTATTTAGTCTAATTTTTTCTAATGTTTTATTTAAACTGTTCTGCTATGCCCTTAGCTCAATGCTTTATTATCAATACTGGTTGAACTCCGGATGGAACTCTCTGAGGGAAGAAGGGTTGACATAAGTTTGTGTTTTGCTTCACTGTGACCTGTTGTGTTTATTGTTGGCATCTTTATTTTATTGTGGAATTTGCTTGTATAGTTTGTATTCATTTTGTGTCCTTTATGTTGTTCTGCTGTTTGGAAAATTCAAAAAGCATACTTAATGAAAAAAAAATCTACCATCCTGATGTCCCAGACTCTCATCCTTGTGAGGTTCATTTCACCATCATCGTTGTGTTGAACAACACTGCACGGTGATCACTGTTCCTAGGTGGCCTTTCTCCTGACCTCTGCAATACTGTCCCTGTTAGTGAGCACCAGGTCCAGTACTGCACCATATTGAGTGGAATCCTGACTAGTTGCCTGAGAAATGCCCCTGCAAGGAGTCTAGGATGTCCCATCTTCTAGCTGCCACTGCATCTGGGAGGGTCCAATCTACATCTAGCAGATTCAGGTCCCCACCAACAGCACTCTCTCTGCTGTTGTGCCAATGGCTTCAACCTGTATTTTATCTAATGTGTCCCCCTGTCTTGGAGGTCTGTAGATCATCCTAGTGTAAATAGTTTCTCCATTTTATGTCTCCAGGTGACCAGCAATACCTCCACCTCCAATATTCCCACCAGATTCCCTGTGTCTCTGTCAATTTGATACTCTCCCTTACATACAGCAACACACCTCTTGACCCTTCCAGAATCTGGTCAATATAGCATGGACAAAACCGCTCATGAAATAAAGCACTGTAATGGCGCGAATGGCACTAAAGTGACAGTGGTTCACATGCGTAAGAACTGCTACCCTGTTGCTGTAGGCTGCCATGAAGGAACATCAAGGATACTGCTAGGGTGGTGTTGGCTGAGCTGCTCCCATGGTGGAGTGGCTAGAGCACCTGACTCCAATGGTAATAGGGACACGGGACTGAGGTTCGGTTCACCCCAGGTCCCACCATAATGTATTTTTACAGAAAGAAACTTTGTCCCCACTCTAAGTTTTGCTCTTCCTCCAAGTCCACAACCCTCTGGGTTGATTATTATAAGTTCAGGGTTTGCTGGACAAAGCCTCCCACGTTGAGGGTGTGGTGGGAATAGTCCCCACAAAAGAAAGAGAGGTGCTGTTTTACAGTGGTGTGCGCCATGTTGATTTGGTCAAGATTTTGTCCCAATGCTGTTAGAGCACAAGCCGTTGTGTCTGCACTGTAGTGTGTATGTGTGGTTTTCTCTGTGATATTATGACCCCGTGCTGATCCTTCCTACTCATCCTATCTTTCCTGAACTGAATATAACCCCTGGTAGTCATGCCCCAGTCATGGTTTCTTATGCTGCACACTCAGTAATGGCCACAATGTTCAGGTCTGCCTAACATTATGGCCTCTAGGTCATGAATTTTATTTCTAGACTTCTTGCATTTGTACATATTGCCTTCCACATTTTGTTACCACTCTGCCTGCTGCCCCCCATTTTTTCTTTTCACCCTGCCTCCATTTCCTCTATTTTTACAGCTTGTTTTCCTATCCCTTTAATTTCTACCACTCTGCTTTTGTCTTTATTTTGCACCCTGAGGGAGTTATCTCCCTCACATCTTCCCTTCTCTCTGTTGTAGTCGTGGGGTGGGGGAGTATGCCTCCTGATTTCTTCTGCCATCCCCTCACCTAGTTTATATGTTCTTCAAAGTGACATTTAAACCATTCACTGAAGACTGCAGTTTGCTTGCCCTATGGATACAGGCCATCACCACTGCATATGCTTGTATCCTCCAGGTTGGTGTCCAGACCACAATGTAGCCAAATCTTTCCACCCTACACCATTCTCTGCACAATCCCAGTCCTGCCAATTGACAAGTCATTAGATCCCAGATGGACAATGACATCCAGCTGCCCTCCTGCCCTGCCACCCTACTAATCCTTAGGATTCACTTTCCATCCCTCCAAGCCAAGGTACCAGGTAGGCACCTAACCTCCTTTTTATTCCTTTCTATTCCCCAATTTACCCCCAATGATTAAGTACCCAATCATGAAGCTAGCCAGTTGAGTGTGGTGAGCTGAGAAGAAATGGCCACTGTGAGGACAGATCATAAAATTGATAAATAGCCATGGGAAGGCTGCAGAAAGGGTGATGTAACACACTCTGAATTCTTTGAGAAGAAGGTCAGACTAAGTAAGAAACTGAGAGCAAGAACAACCTAACCTTATCAAATCAGGTTGAGCTGAAGCTGAAAGTTATACTTCCACTGCTTAGAAAGAAGGTCTAAACATTTGGAAAAGCAAGTCCTTTCAGAGCAGATGTGGAGTTCAAAACTTTTCTGAACTAACCATTTACAACTGGTGTAAAGCAGTTGCAAATTTTTCAAATCTGTTTGCCATTCTGATGGCATCTAGCATCTTTATATTTTTATTGTTGTGTTGTGAACAAAACAATACTATTTGCCTTTATATTTTTAATGGTCTATGTGTACTTTCTGACATACTCCTGTAGCACAAGGTTCATAACAGCTGAGTCAGCTGCTGAACCCTGCATTTTCCTTGTGATGCTGAATGGCAAGTGTTGCTATCTACCTCTTCTATTGGCAATGACCTTTGCTTTTGTATTTCCTCATCCTGATGACAAGCATCCTGTAAAGACATTTCCTGCCTCTTTCCTTTTATAGCCTCCTTATTATATGCCACTGACATCATCACTAATGTTATATAAGCACCGAGGTGCACAGAATACTTCTGCTTCACAGCCATGCATAAATAATAGCTGACATTTGTCTAACACAGTCCAAAAATATTGTTTTTCATTCTATAATTCTCTTACTTTAAAAATGTGTGCTGCCTAACTACTGAGGTGCCTTGACTACTACTTCACACTTCCACTAAGACAATTTGACAACAAAGTTGTCAAAATCCATTACAGTGACAGGCGCAATGAAGACAGTTAGCACTGTGTCATCCGAAAACCAATTTTTTGCCCCCAGACCTTCCATTTTTAAATAACCAGCTCAGAGTCGGAGTTGTTTTGGGTGGGGTGAAACACTGGGAAATAGTCCCAGTGATGGTGGGACCATTACAGTGACCTGTGGATTTTTGTCACTGTAATGGTCTTCACTGTACTAGTTTCACTGTTTGAATGGTATAATCTGCTTCACAGCCCATGCAACGTATGACTGACTGTTATTTTATACAGCAGAAGTAAGTCTTTTCATATTATAATTTTACTTGAAAACATATGCTGCCTAATCACTGAGTTGCCCTGGACTGTTGCCACACAGCCCCATACAAATAATAACTGACTGTAGTCTCACAGCACAAGAATATTTTATAAAATTTTGTACCTTAAACAAAACTGCACTGCCCGTACTTTGAGGTGTAGAACATGTGCATGGGCTATTGTTTTACAACCCTAAACAATAACTCTGATTGCTGCCTGATATAGAAACAGTTTTTATATATTCTTTTATTTGAAAAACAAAACCATCCCACTTCCAGAGTTGTACAATATGGTGTCCAGTGCCTACTCACAATCAGTAGCAAGCAATACAGATCATTAAAAAATAGCTACACTAGTGAAAAGAATTGTTAAAAGTTTGCACCATTCAGTAAAACAACACTAAAATAGAGAACTAACTCTCTATTCTCTAGCAAATTCTGCTAGGATGTGTTGTTTTGTACACCAAAAAAGCACAGCTAAACCTATCAAAATATTTGCTAAAAACATTATCTCTAAATGAAACTTTTATATCCCTTCCACAAAGAGTCAACACTTGAACAGAGTAAAGGTTTCTGCAATAACTATGATTTTTAGCAATCTAATAAGACTGATTTTTCAGTATTCTGAGATACATACTGTACAACTCATTCTGCTCTCACTGTCTGCATGCACAAGTATTTTATTTATTTATTAGAATTTCAGATAAATACCTTTGAGCCAATGGCTGTTTTACAAAGGTTCCATGTCAATATACAAAGACTTGAAGTACAGTTTGTGTGAGATTAGCAGGCAAGCAGTTGGAATACAAATTTCAGTACAGGGTATACATACATGGTCTAAAAGCTACAGGTAATATAAATATCAGTTATAAAACACAACCAAGCATATATTTAAGAATGAAGAGTCACAACAAGCAATATTTACATGAATTAATGCTACCAGAAGGGCACTGTCAAATGGAAAGGTGGAGTGGAAAAGTTGAGTTGCTGCCAGTTGTGCCAGGTAGCGTAGGAAAGTGGAAGAGAGAGGCGCAGAGGGGTAACTGTGAGGGAGGCAGAAGGAGAGGTGGTGGGAAGCAAGGATTGGGGAATTTATAACAGTGGGTGGGGCAAGCAGATTAGAAAAGGGAGACAGGAAGGGAGTTGAAGGAGGGTAAGAGAGGAAGGTGGTGGACCAGGGCTAGGAGAGAGGCAAGGGTATAGATGGGGAAGGGTGGAGGGTGGTGGCAGGCAGAAGTGGGGATAGTAAACAGGTGTGAAGAACAAGAGTGACTGCCAGGGATGTTAGGAGAAATAGTCACAGGTGGCTCTGGACACTAGCATTTGATGTAGCTTGTGTTTGAATGAGCAGAGGGTGCCTAAGTTGGTGAGTTCACTGCTCAGGAGTTAAACATCTTAGGGCACTTCCTGCAAAAGATTGCTGGCCTTCTGTGGTGTAACAGTGGGGAACAGATAGAATAGTTGTCAGAGCTTCTTGTGCAATGGGAGTGGTTGGCTGGGCTTAAGAGAGACTGAACTCCAGGAGGCATAAGTCCCACCCATGACTTTTTGCTATTAGGCAGGTTTGGAAAGTAACGCTCCTGAAGTTGCAGCCAGTTTGACTGTTCATAGAGGTCGAGGTATGTGTGGTAGGCAGCACCTGTAAGGAGTCTGCAGGCCTTATTTAGCACTGTAATTATTGCTGTAGTGCTGTAGCTGTGGCTGCTCTGTAGATAACACACCCATAATCAATGATGAAGACAATAGAGCTGTATATTGCTAACTTAAGGGCATCAGGTGTCAGACAGTGGCTATGTTTATAGAGAAGGACTTTACAGATATTTATGGATTTCGAACTGAATCGATATGGCTGGAGAAGGACAGAGTAGGGTCCAGGGTTACACCAAGGTATTTGAAAGTCTTCTTCTGGTCTAGGGTTGTACCTGAGCTGTTTTGATAGCCAAATGTTGGTATTTATGTTTATGTGTGCTGTGGAACACCATATTCTTTGATTTTTTTGTTTGTAATTTAACACTAGTTTCTGTGGGATGAACCAGGCCTCAACTTATGTGAAACTTTCCTGAAGTAGTTTCTCCAAGAGGAAGGGGTCAGAATTCTTACAGGAAATCACTGCATCGTCAGCATACAGAATAATGTTTTCATCACAGGTGGAAGGGAAATTTATTCAGGAAGATGCTGAAAGAAGGGTCCCAATATTGACCCTTGGAGAACACCAGCCGGACAGTTAGTTTGGAGGAGTCATGAATCTTAACTTGTTGTGACTGGTTGGAGAATAACTGTTGAACCATTGTAGAGTGTCATGGGAGAGCCCTAAGTTGCCAAGTTGTTCCAGTAGTAATCGATGGTTGACTGTATCAAGGACTTTGAGAGGTCTATAAAGGTGGCACCGCAAGTTGTCCTTGGTCTAGTGCTAGTTGAATGTGACCTGTAAATTCAAGGAGGCAGAGGTGGTGCTATGTCCTTTGTGAAAGCTGTGTTGGTATGGGCATTGCAAGTTGTATTTCTCCAAGTACTCCACCATCTGGTCTGCAATGATTTTTAAGAACTTTGGATAAAGGGGTAGGATGGAGATGAGCCTGAAGTTACAGTGTAATGCCCTATCCCAAGACTTGTGTATTGGGGTCACCAGGGCAGATGTCCACTTGAGCAGGAACTGGGAGAGCATGAGGAACCAGTTAATAATATTGGTAAGAGGGTGCAGGACATCATCAAGGGTGAGGTCAATGAGCTTCAAGTCAAGTGTGTCCCCACTTGATCTGTATTTTCTGAGCACCTTGAGGAGGTGTTTTTTGGCATCCCTTTCAGTAACTGCCTTGAAATGGAAATGTGGATGATTTGTATCCTGAGTCTGTTGATATTGGGAGGCCGTGGTTTGGTTGGTGTCAAAGAAGTTAGAGGAAGCACATGGCTGAGGTCAGTGAATGCCAGATTGAAAGTATTGGCAATTGTGGTGGAGTCCAGGGTGTGGCTCTGTGCTTACTGTGGCAGCACACACCATGTTACTATCATCCTTTGGACAGCTAATCAGTCCTATGAACTTCACTCTGGTTGCATTACTAGAAAGTACAATGCACTTTACCAACAAAATTTTAAAACAGCAAGACTGTGAATTTTAAGCCCATCTGTTTTGTGACAAAGACCATGCAAAACAAGTGTACTGTCATTATTTTGCACACAGACCAGTCGATGCATAGTTGATGGGCTTCACTAATCCCTATACATCACCAAAATACTTGCAGGATATATAGTATATGTAAAATGGGCTCACTCAAAATATGTAATTTATACCCCAGTGATTGAAATGGGCTGTAATACACTAGTGGTGAAGCTAAGGTTTATATACGAGTCACTAGACCACCACCAACAGATCAGTCTGTGTCAATTCCTGTTACTTTGCATCTTTATCCCAAACCCCAGATGAGGCTGAAAATAAGCAGCATTGTTGAGCCCTCCTTTCCTAGTCAACAAAAATGAATAAATGAATAAATACATACATACATACATACACCCATACATGCATACATACATAAGTTATGCCATAACTCTTAGCTAATCAGAATTATTTGATTCTGAACATTCCATGCATTATTATAACCAACCATAAAAGAGCATCTCGTGGTGATAGTTACAAACTCTGAAGTTCTCAGTTAAGTTGACATAGTTCCATTCCCACATATGGCTTGCTCAATTTTTTGTTTAATTTGTATTCCTGTTTCTCTCACTATCCATCTCTTAGGAACCCCAGGCATGCCATGACCCTCAATACCTCTCCCTGCACTCATCTGCCCCACTAGAGATGCAGTGAAATAAAATTTTGCTAGTGAAATTGCAACAAAATTGCCAATTTCATCAGATGAAATATTTTATGAATTGCGGCAAAATTTTGCAATTTTGCCCACAAGTCCATAAATTGAACCTCCCACACACACAGAAAATCAACCCCACTGCCTGTTGACTAGTGGCGCCTCCCCGCCGCTCACTGGCCGAAATTGCATTATAAATAAGCACTCCCCAAGTTAACCTGCCCCCTTTGACCTATTTAAAAAAATTCACCTTCCACTCCTGTTGTCTAGTGCCTCCGCCAATCACCAGCCATAATTCCATTAAATAAGCACTCCTCCCAAAGTTACCCTGTCACCCCATTTGTTTTATTTTTAAAAAATATATACCCTCCACTCCCTGGCATCAAGTGACCCCCCATTAGGTAGCAGCACCACCCAGCACCCCCAGTACCCTGATTCAGCTAACAGCACAGCCTCCACTCTCCTCCATGGCTGAAAGCCTGATTGAGCATGACTGAGTGCTTGAATGAATGGATGCTGCTACCTAATGATAGGAGTGGTGGGTCCACTGGAGCACCAGGGAGTGGAGGTAATGGTTTCAAGCAAAACAAATGGAGGGGCAGGGTAACTCTGGAGTGCTATTTAATGCTAATTACATCTGGTGATCAGCCAGGGGACCACTGGACACCAGGGAAAAGATTTCGCCAGTGAGTGGCCAGGGGTGGGGAACACTAGACACCAGGAGAATTCTGGCCAGTGGCCAACATTTCACTGCGGAGGCAAAATTATTCTTGCAGGTGGCAAAATTTCACCATGGGTGGTGAAATTTCACCCATGAGTGAAATTTAGCTGGTTTAGGGGCAAAATTTCTCTGCAACCGTGACTAAATTTCGATGCTCAGCAAAATATTTCATAAATGCTAATTACATGAAATATTTTGCTGGGTGAAATGTTATAATCTCCACACATCTCTAGCCTCTACTGCACTCTGATAGCCCCTGAAACAGTGTTGAGGTGAGGGTATGTACCCAAACTGTGTTCTTTGTCAGGCAGTGAGTGGTGGGTGGTGGCATCTGGATATACTGGGTCCATCATCCACAGGCAGTGGGGCCTTTATTACATTTACTTCCCTCATGCTAGGATGCTAGCACAAATGATATTGAGCACACACACACACACAGAGGGCACAGCTGCATGAAATTGGCCAGCAACCTTCTGCCTCAAAGGTGCACCTTGCTCATAGCATTACCTCTGGCTACCTATGTGGCATTGTAGCAGTGGTATCAACACAGCCTCCCTTCCTAGAGAAGTAGATACTCAATCCCTCTCCCGACTGTCTTCAGATAACCAAAGTCTGCTTCTGAACCTTGGTCACTGGTGTTGTGAGTGATAGGCCTACCTACCATGGAGCTAAGAGCTTTTCTTGGAGATCTAATTTTCTGTGAAGCAAAAACAATTTCATTTTGAATTCAAGATCCATTTTGTTTTTGCTTAGAAAACAGAGATCTTCAACATAATTTATAATCAGTTTCTACTCATGTACCATTCATGTGTTTGGTATGGTTTTCAAGTTTCTTTTAATTTCAAGTTTGCCATCTCCCAGGGTTCCCTTTCATTTCCTTAATCTGCAATATTATCTCCTTTTTTCAAATTATTATTTTGGCTTTTATTTCTGGAGTTCTTCCAGAGAACCAGTTATAGAGCATATGTTGGGGAAGTGAAGCCCTCAACCCAATTTCTTCTCCATAAAAAATGATAAACTATGTTCTTAATTTTACTCTTTCCACTCCCATTTTTTCCAAGTGCCCATATGTCAAATTTCCTCTGGTTTATGTATGTTTCAGCACCAGTCTGTCTCTTCTTCAGAACTATTTGGGCTAATATAATAAACAAACATAATTTTCATGTTACTTTTTCAAAATGTTACCCATCAAATTGAAATATCAATATTATCAGATCAAAACTCAATTAAAAATGAAGAATGCAGGAGAACATACCTGCTGTAAAATAAATACATGCAAGTGAAATAACATCCATTAAATTCAAAAGAGTCCTGGTTTTAAATAATGATCTGTAAAATAAGGACGGGGTTTGTAAAAATGTTGGTTTCAATTTTCATTTTCTTTAGTATTAAGTTTTAAATTGTTTAAAAGCAATATTTTTCTCCTGTGTTTAAATAAATCACACCCTCTAATTAGTTCTTTCTTGATTTTAATGTTAGCGCCATACACTTTCAAAGCTGGGCTCTGTAAGACATAAGTTTGCCATTGTTGTGTTTCTATTCTCATTAGTGCTCACTCTAACTTGTTCTCAAAATAAAGTATTATTTCTAAAATGTTCAGTTAATTCTGCTTAGCTCAGTATTTATGTTATTCTCCCCTTCCTGTAGTAATTTTGTTCTTTAGGTACTGCTCGTTGCTGTGGGGGCTATTATAAAATCTGCATTGTCCCGACCACCATTTTATCAAATGCCATCTTCCTCAACTTTCTGCTTGGCTATACAGGTAAAAGGGGCTGAGCATGATAACCTTACAGAGTGCATCTTTTAAAGTGCACAATGCTAACATTACAATCAAGAAAGAAAGAATTAGAGGGTATGATTTTTAAATAAACATAGGAGAGAAATGATTAATTTAAGAAATTTAAAACTTAATACAAAAGAAAACTAAAAATTGAAACTAACATTTTTACACTCAATTTACAGATCTCTATGTAAAATCAAGACACTTTTGAATTTAGTGGTGCTATATCACTTTCAGGTATTTAATTCACAGCAGGTGTGTTCCCCGCATTCTGCATTTTTGAATTTAGTTTTGTTCTAATAATATTGATATTTCAGTTTGATGTATAAAATTTTGAAAAGTAATATAAAAATGACTTTTGTTTATTATATTAGCCCAAATAGTTCTGAAGAAGAGACAGGCTGGTCCTGAATTGTACTTAAACCAGAGGAAGTTTGACATATGGACATTCAGAATAAATAAATAGTAAAAAGAGTAAAAATCAAGAACAGAGTTAAGCAGCCTAATGACAATGCCTCACTAATTTTACCTTCATTTCAGTTATATAAGCAAGGAATTGAAGTTAAACACATAATCCAAATGTGCAATTCACATGTCTGTTCAGCAATGAATTTAAATGAAAAGTTCATTTGAGGCTTGGCTCTTATGCCTCTTGCATGTGAAGTTTAAATTGAAATGCATGATCAGGACTGAGATGTGAACAGCATGATCAAGACTGAGACGATTTGACTCATACACATATCAAGAGGAGCACAGCATTGGCTTTGAAAAGCAGGAAAGGTATTAGTAACAGTGTGCTTCTTAAATTTTGTGAAATTGAATGGATATGACTGAGATTTGTGGATAGGTGAAAATAATCATAAAAAGGTTTTTACTTTGGTGGAGCAGACTTTAGTAACATTTTCAGTTACAAGTGACTAATCGGTAAATTATGGAGGTCAAGTGGAGACTATATTGTGATTGTGGACCAGAGAGCAACTGTGTTACTATTTTAGTGAAACGACTCTAGTGAGAGTGATGTATGGGAGTATGGTTGACACCTTCAGATAAGGCATCTGTTTTAAAGTATATGAGCACTCAACATGGCTCAAAGTCCTGACTACTTCAGAGTAAAACTGTATATCCAGATAGGGACCCTTTAAACTGGACTATTAGGTAAAAACAAGAAATAAACAGGTGGCAACCCTATGTAACAGGAGTTCAAGTGAGACGGTGATGAAGACATCACAGTTTTCTTTATTGTTGAAAGGGAATTGATTGGCAGGTATTAGTACTTTAGCACCTGATTGGTCTATTTATGCAATCAGACTGCTGGTGTATCTTTTTTATTTTTTTATTTTCCTCTTCATCTCCTGTCTGCTCTCGAGCCCACTCCTTCCGTCCGCTCATTTTCCCCATTCCACCTCCATGGATCTGCCCCTAGAGTGCCTCCTCTCTCCTCCTGCACAGTGGGGTCTGTCCCTCTTGGTGGTCTGGATGGAACTGGAGCGGCCATCCAGAGCTGCCAAGAGGTGTTTTCCATTTCTCCTAGGTCCCCTATCCTCTGAGATGTTGAGCGCTAGGACGATGTCCCAAGTGGTGGCGTGCTGACGGACGCCAAGCCTCTCATGTGCCGGCCGATATCCCTCCCTGGCTCCGGTGAACGAGTAGCCCATCCTTCCTACTGTTGGTGCTTCCACCGGCTATGGAAGGATGCAGAATGCAGATGTGTTCTGGTCTCCCACCCTGAGGAGGAAAGCATCCGCTGGGACGCCTGATCCTCCCTCTCCCTGCTGACCCCCAGCCACCCGAGTCTGTTCCCGAACCTGGTCGCCGGGCGAGCGCGAGGTGTGGCGCCCAGTGCCTCAACCTGCTGGTGTACCTAAGCTTAATATAAATCACAATGCTATATTCAAGATGAAAATAAATATTTATTTTCACTTGAATACATAATTAGCAAAACACATTTTTGTCCCACCTCTAACCAATTGAGACAGTAGTTGTATCTTTAGTAAGTAAATTATGGTTTGGTTTATGCTGTACATTTTCAAATGTAATCCTCTTGAACTAGGTTTTATAGCTCTGTTAATTTTTGTTTTAAAACTCATCTTCATTTAAAAATAAGCTGGCCATACATACAGTATATCATTGGACAAGTCTTGATAGAATCACAAAGTAGACAACAGCACTTTATGTATGGTAAATGTCCACCGCTTGTCTTATAACTTCCAGATTGGTGGATACCATTGTTTTACTGCCAATCATCTTTCTACAGTTAGCAGTCCATCATTTGGAAACTGTAGGCTCATGACAGTGTTGAAACCATGCAAAATTGGGCAAACTGAAAACACAACAGAACAGCAGTAGCAACTGGTTAGTACTTAGGCCGAGTATCCATCACTAGTTTTTTTGCAGATAATGGGTTAAGAACAATCCCTGTGGCTAAGGGTTGGCTGGGAGGGTTCCTCCTCTTACCATGTTTTGCTTGCCTCCCATCCACCCAGCCAACCATGAAACTGCACCCCAGGTTGTTTACTCACCCCCCATCATCTCTGGACAGAAAATTCCTCTCTCTCATCGACCCCACACAGTATTGTATTTTCTAGGGTTAACTATATTTCCACATTATTCTTTCCATTTTGCTCATTTACGTAACCCTTGTCTCCCATACCTGTTGGGTAGGTGAGGTTTCCTGCAGCCAGGATGCAGTGATGCCCTTCAGGGTTACTGTGTACAGGGCCTGTAAAAGTCCCTGCTGGGACTTATCCAGTATCCTGGGATTTGCTTCCCAAGTACCATCTGCTAAAACATGTTCAGAATGTTGATGCCCTCCAAATAGAGTGGCCAACACTGCATGGATCTGATACCAGAAGGATCATAATGTTGGAGCCCAAGAATATATGGAAGGAGATTCCACCCCCAACATTTCTACAATAGAGGCTGGTGCCTCCTGTTTCAAATTGCTGGGCAATGGTGGAGGTATGAAAGAACCTTGTAAGACACTTCCATCAAAACTCCCACTATATGGGTAATTTTGTTAGCTTCCATCCTTTTGCAGATTTTGGACCACATCTCCTCTTGTGATGCCACCTGCATGTCTCTCTTTGCTCTGAGCGACAGTGAAGAGAACTCAGGGTGATTGTTACCCAGCAGAGAGACATATGCCCTACAGCTACATCTATGTCTTTATTTATATATATTTCTTTATTTTATTGAACGCTTTGGGTTTACAACCCTGAGTCAGAGACTGATGCCCAAAGGCACCACATCAGTAGACAAGTATACAACAGTTAGGCCAAAATATAAAGTTTGGGTACATAATATTTTACGGTAGATAAGCATTGGAACAAAAGACAGTCACAGTCAGGATACAGGTGTGACAGAGTCGAGTACAACAGTTAGGTCAACACATACAGTTTGGGTACACATGTTTTACAGTATATATAGTGCAGTTTGCAGTAGACAAACATTGGGACTGAGTAAGTCGTAGCCAGGACATAGACCTGACAGTGTCAAGTTCAACAGGACCTTTGAGAGCAAGGGTTGCACTTAATTAGTAAAATAGAGCTGTGGCTAGGTGAGGGAGCAGGAGGAGAGTCTTTGTCAATGGTCAAGGGGTTAAGGACTGTCACAGTGATTGATGGTCTGAGGGGCCTTTAGGAGGGTTTTGAAGAGGCCGAGTTTGGGTTCAGACATAATGGGGTGAGGGTGGCATTCATCCAGATTGGGATTCACTGACTGAGTGGTGTTCAGAGGTGAGGGACAAGAAATGGGGATTTAATGGAGTTGTGGGTGATTTTGTTTGGGGAGCAGGCATCAGGAGAGGCGTGAGACTGGGAGGGATAGCCCAGTGACAATCTTTTTGGCCATAAGGTAGGTGTGGTATTTGAGTCTGTTGTTGAAGTCGAGCCAGCTGGACTGCTGGTAGAGGGAGCATGTGTTAGTGTAGCGGTCGCAGCTTAGTAAAAGGTGACAGGCCTTGTTGAGGGTTTATATAACTCTCTGAGGGATATGGTATCAGCTGCACTATAGATGAGGATCCCATAGTCAATGAGGGCAAGGACAGAGGAGGATGAGACAGCAAGATGGAGGGCTTTGGGGTGAGGTAGTGTTTGATCCAGTGTAGCAAGCCAATCCTTGTATTTACAGCAGTGCACAGGTGATGCATGTGAGTGTAGAAGTTATGGGCAGGGACCAAGTGAATTCTGAGGTACTTGAAGGAGGTAGCATGGTCAAGTGGTTGAGACTTGGACTTGAGGATGTTGAGGGTGTAGACCTTATGTTGAGTCTGGGGTTGGCAAAAGCATCACTTTTGTTTTTTGTAGTTTAGGACGAGTCGGTGTTCTGTGAACCAGGACTCCACTTTAGAGAAGGCCTTTGGTAGATGGAGTTGGAGTTGTTGGGGATCTGAGTGAGAAGTGAACAGTACAGCATCGCCTGCATAGAGAACCAGATGCCCAGAGCAAGCCATGGGAGGGTGTTGAGAAATATGCTGAAGAGGAGGGGCCTAGGATAGACCCCTACGGGACCCTGGACCTGACATGGAGGGATGAGGAGAGGCAGTGCCTATCTTTACTTGCTGAGTTCTACCTGAGAGGTACTTAGTGAAATATCTAGTGGCTTCAGGGAGAGACTAGTGTTGGTTAGTGCAGATAGGAGGAGGCATGACTGACTGTGTAAAATGCCTTTGACAAGTCCATGATGACTACCCCACAAGATGGCCTTTGTCAAATGCAGAGTGCAGGGTATTAGCAACTCCAGCAATGCAGAGGCGGTGCTGTGGTCCTGGTAAAACCATGCTGTTGCTTGTGGAGTAGGTTGTATTTAGTGAGATGTTCAGTCAATTGGTCAGAAATGATTCTTTCTAGGGCTTTAGAGAGCAGGGGAGATAGAGATCAGCCAGTAGTTACCTGCATTTGAGAGGTCCCCACCCTTGTGTGTTGGTGTGAAGACAGCAGCCTTCCAAATGGAGGGAAGGTCCCTAGGCAGAGGGAGTAGTTGATGATGGAGGTGAGGAAGGAGAGGACTGTGTTGAGAGTGAGGTGTAGAAGCCTGAGGTCAAGGGAATCAGCACTGTAACGGGCATGTCCTAAGGTTCTTAGCAACAGGGCCTGGCTTTGGAGGGAGACAGTCTTGAAGCGAAAAGGAGGGGTGGTGTGGGTGGGAGGATTGAAAAAGTGAGAAGGAGTATCCCACTGAGATTGGAGAAGTAGGTATTTAGAATATCGGTTATGTATTTGGGGTCTGACACAGGAGTGCTGTTCTTAACGATGAGGGAGGGGGACAACATGGGTTTGCCATTTCGTTCTTTCAGGTTGTCCCAGAACTTTCTGCCTGAGCCCCAGGTAGAGGTGATGGAGGACTTGCAGTGCTCAGCCTTTGCTTTATGTGTCTCCCAAGTGCATTTGTTTCTCAAGGCCTGATAGTTTTGTCTATCGACCAGTTTACCTGAGTCGAGGGCACATTGCCACAGGAGTGAACAAGTGCATTAGATCCAGGAGGGTCTGGGTAATCCAGGGGTGGAATGACCCTTGATGACATTTCACAAAAGGGGCAAATTTGTTGCAGGCAGTGGAGAAAGTGTAGATAAAGCAGTCAAGTGCTACATTGACATCAGGGCATTATGGATGGGTGACCAGTCTAGGAGCTGAGCTGCAGTTTCAGGTGCTGGAGCATGCCTGTCTTAAGACAAGTTCCCCTGTACTGGCTGACCAAGTGGGGGCCATCTCACCGGCTCGATATTCTCAACCGCCAGATTTCATTTCCTGAGCCCTGGCTCTAACCCTATCCTGTATTGTTGAACATGGTAATGTCCTGTTGGAAGCCCCTGAACAGTCGTCTTCTATTGTGTAAACCAATGATTTCTATCTGACGAATGGCATTAACAGATTGCTATGATGTTAATCTCTGTCGATTAGTAAAGTCTCTGGTTTGTTGAATCTCGAGCACTCTGTTGCATTGTTATGTCCTGTCCAGAATGACGTGGAGCCTTGCAAAGGAGTCCTTGACTCAAAGGTTGTAATTCAGAAATGTTCAATAAATAAATAAATAAATAAAAAGACGCCATTGAAAAATGAGTTTGGGGGTTTGGAGTTTTACAGGACCAGGTACAGGTCACAGGGGAGTGGTCACTCATGGCATTGGGAAGCACTGTTACCCTTGAGATTCTGGAAGGGCAGTTAGATAGTATCAGGTCAAGCAGTGTTATGGTGCCAGTTTTAGGGTTAAGCCTGGTGGGGTGGAGACTACTTGGGAGACGCCCATTGTGGAGATGGTATCCTTAAGGGGAGCAGCTGAGAGAGAGTGCCAGTTAACATTGATGTCTCCAAGTGCTAGGCACTCGGATTTAGGGGGCAGCTGAGAATGATTGTCAAGGGTGGAAGCAGGAAGGTAGTCTTTGATTCCTAGGTGGGATGTAGACTGCAGTAACTAGAAGGAGGCAGAGACTTTGTTAACAGTGATTTGCAGACTGAGGGCTTTGGCACTGTGGTCTAGGTGGGCTGGGGAGAGTAAGGCACTGGAGGGAGTCACATAGGTAGATGGTGCAGCCTCCTCCATGTTTATTGCACCTGTCAGCCCAGAAGACTGAGTAACCGGGATGTAGATGGCAGCGTCATGGGTATTTTTAGAGAATCAGGTTTCTACCATGCAGAGTATATCAGGCTGGTGCTGGGCAATCCAGACTTGGAGGAGTCCAATTTTTCTGCAGGATGCAGATATTAATATAAGTTAATTTCAGGCTGTCAGCTTTGGAGTGGCTGGGGTGGCATGTGAGGGGGCCATGGGTTAGGGTGAACATTGCTGGACATAAGTAGGATGAGTAGAAGCAGGGGCTGGAGCAATAATAGCCAGGTTGCTTGTGGAAGCATCGGGCTTGGGAGGTTAGGTGGGCATTTTTTGGGGAGCTGAGAACAGGGATGGGGTGGGAGAGTATGTGGGTAGCAATGAACATGGGCAGAATGGGGCAGTAGGCAGGGTGGATGAGGGTGGCATGGAGGAACAAAGTGTTGGAGTGTGTTGAAAACTGGGTGTGGGATCTAGGGGTAAGGTGTGAACAGGGGAAGGGACAGGGCGAGGGCTAGGATGTGGATCAGCATGAGCAATATCACTGGGGAGAGGGAGGGAAGATGGCCATGGCAGAGATGGGTGTATATGGGGCAGTGTGGGAAAGGATATAGGATATAAAAGGCAGTGTACTTACAGGAAAGCTGTCATAGTGCAGTGGTAATGACACCACCTTGGGTGGAGAGGGTGCTAGGTTTGATCCTGGGGAGAAGGAGGGAGTAGCAAGGGAAGCTGGGGAGGATGAGTAGGATAGACAGGCAAAAAGAGGTGCAGTAGTAATTCCTAGTGGCCTGGGAATATAAGGAGCTAAGGGAAAGTAGACACTTAGTAAAAAGAGCCAACAGTCACGTAACATGTGAGGGGCTATAAAGCTAGAGATGTCCCATGGTGAGAGGGTGGGCAGTTGATGGCTAACACCCCACAAAACAGAGAAGCAACAGAGAGGAATTTACAGGTGTCTAAGATCACTTCTATCCCTGCCGGATGTAGGCCCAAGAGAAGTGAACTACAGGATGGGGATCAGGGCCTAAGTACAGTACTCAAGCACTGCCCAATGGTAGAAAAAGTCTTCAGTTGTGAGAGATCCTTCTAACCTTCTCAGCAGTGCATGAGAGGTGAGGTAGTGTTGTGCCTGAAGGTATCAGAAATGGTCCTGTGCTGGAAGGTTGAATTTTTCAGTAGTACCCAAGGGAATACATACCCTGTCCTGGACAAAATGTAAGTATCTTGTCAGTTCCAGTCTATTCTATTAGTCTGTTCAAGGTGGAGTAAAGTCTACAGTTAGCACCACCAGAAGGTCTATTTCATTGGGAAAGTGCAAGGCTTACTTATCTTTCAACAGCATGCATACAGTGTGCTTTGTAACTTGTTAATGTCACTGCCCAGTCATGAGGGAGATGGGCACGTGAGGGAGGGAAACGGAGGCACACTTTGGAGTCACACACATAAGGCTCAAAGTTAACTGCAACCCACCCGCATTCTTGCTCCTCACTCACAATGGAGGAGCACTTTGGAGCCACACACACAAGGCTCAAAGTTAGCTGCAACCCACCTCCATTCCTGCTCCTCACTCACAACAGAGGATGGCTTTGGCACCACACATGCAAGATTCAAAGTTAACTGCAACCCATTCCTGCTCCTTAGTCACAAAAGGAGTGCTTTGCAGCCACACATGCAAGGAATGGAGAAGTGTCTTCCACAGCCTGTGTTTTGGGAGGGCGTTAGCCCCTCAATGCTGTGCATTGACTGCCCTGCCCACTCCAGCCACCCTCCTACCCAGGGTTGTCTCTAGATTTATTGGACTGTGGTGGTCATGTGACCAGTTATATGGCCCCTGTGAAGACTGTAATAAAACTGGACTGTGGTGGTCATGTGACCAGTCACATGGTCCCCGTGAAGACTGCAATAAAGTCCTCACTTTCCCATTTGCAGGTTATATTAACTGACCATGAGGGGTCAGCCTTCCTCATCCCTATCTGTTCTCATCCACGCAGCTACACTCAGCTCATATTCCCTAGTAACTCTCTAACATCCTCTGCACCCACTGCCTCATTTTTCAGTCACTTCTTCTCCTCCCGTCCCTGATTTCAAACCCTTGACTTTTTATGCTGTTGACACTAACTCTACCACTGCGCTTATTAGGCTCTAGCTCACTTTTAACTTGTCCTTTATTGCACTTCAACATGTCATGTTACTGTTTGGTGAAATCTTTGTTTCCTCTGTACCCCACAACTCTGGAGTCATGGAACCTGTAATCAGTCCACTGCTTTTCTTCCTAGTTCTGGTACTGGCCCTCCCCTACCCTCTGTCCCACTTCACCACTACCTATTTTTACAACTTTGCTTACAGTACCCATGGGCTGGCCAGTAGCACTAACAGCACAGCACCCCTCTCACTTCAGCAATTCATGGCATAATGTATTGCTCAACTAATCTTCCCAATTTCCCTTCCTGTTTCCTGCTGAATCATGTTCTTTCACTTCCAGTACCCTCTATTTCTAAGCCAACCTACAGGATGAAGAGACACAACACAGAGTTGCTTAAACGATGTCTCTTTAGGCGTGCCCTGTTACTCCTGCTATTTTCTTGCAACATCCATCCTAATCCCGGCCCTTTCACTACCAAACCCCTTAGCCAATGTGCCAGCAGCCTCAAATTAGCCTCAGTGAATATCAGCAGCCTGCTACTGAAGCTTGATATTTTTCAAGCATGGACCACACAGCACAAGTTTGACACCCTGGCCATGGTCAAAACATGGCCTTCCTCCAAAATTCCAGACTCCACCGTGTCCCTTAATGGGTACGTGCTCTTTAGACTAGATAGTCTTAGGAAAAGGGAGGTGGCTGCATCCACTCAATACTCTCTTCAAGGGCTTGCTCTTCCACCCCTATCTTAGGAAATGAAGCCCAGGCTTTTGCCATCAAAGTATCTCTTGGTAGCAAGGGTAAATCCTCACTGTCATATCTGTTTACATTCCTCCCCGTAACTCAAAACTTGGCTTTAACTTTATTCTTGATTACATATCATAGCTGCTTAATAAGGCAGAGATTATCGTAATGGGTGACTTTAATATCAACTGGTCAACCACTTCTGCAGCCCCCACAGGGACACTGCTGCAGCTTTAGATCTTGCTCAGGTTGTGTCTTCCTCAACTAGCATTAATTACAGGATGTGCACCAGTACCCTTATTGACCTCATATTCTCCAATCTTCCAGAAAGGATTACTAATGTCATGGTTTTGCTGACTCTCAGTGACTACTCTCCAATTATTTGCAGCTGTTGAACTGCTCCCCTAAACCCCTCCCAAGGCCACTTACCAGCATTCCCTTAAAAGGTCAACTGAGGCACTTCAGTGACTACCTCCTCAACTCTGACTGGTCCTGTCTAGACACTGCTACCATTGTGACAGTGCCCTAGCCTTCTTCATTTCCACATTTAATTTCACCTGCTACATCTTTGCCCTTTCACCACGTATATTATTAAAGGCCAGGTTATCCCCTGGATCACCCCATCACACCTGACTCTTATGACCTGCCAGGATAATCTTTGGCATAAGACCCTGGCATCTGGTCTCCTGTAGATAGACAGTGGACAGGGCTACCAGAAATGAATGCAGCTGGGCAATTTGCCATGTCAAGGTGGCCTATTTCAAATTCCATCTTTACCATCTGGGACAATGGGCAGAAGTATTGGGACAACATAAATGACCTTACTGGCAAATCCAACCCCCACACTTAATATCAATGCTGTACCCACCCAGGACCTGCAGCCCATCTCTGATAGATTTAACAAGGCATTCTCTGATCTCTCTGGGGTTCTTCCACCTGACTTTTTCAATACTACCACTAGTTCCCCTACTCCCATTGGTTAAATGACCTCACCCACTGAAGTCTCATCTGTACATAATCTATGCCCTTTAAACATTCACTCTGACAGCATCTGTAATAAGGCAAAAAAGATTACCATTTTAAAATTGTCCATTGTTGCTGCTTAGAAAGGAGACGCACGGAGATGGTGCTGATGGCGGAAGAATTTTAATGATTATAACAATAATCACAGCGAGATTACAAGTGGTACATCCTTCATTTTTCATTCTTCAAACTAACAGTGTATAGTGGCTTGCTTATATAGTGGAAGACAGTACTATCAGTTTCCTATGGAGTTCTATGATTGGTACAGACAAATATAAACTTTAACTTTAAAAAGCAATTTTCTTAGTTCTTTCTTGACAAGCAATTCTCTATTTAGTTCTTCACATGACCTAATGTATGAGCTAGCTCTTGTATTGATACTACTATATAAGGATAATAATAATAGTCATTACCAGTTATTAAGATCTAGAAGGAAGAAATAGACTTGCACTTTAAGAATGTGCACACAAGCTTTTTAGTCTGTCCTATCCTCCTGATAATAATAGTCAAAGGGTAACTTGAACACTCTCCTGTATTCTGTCTTTGCAGACACTTAAAACACCTGTTTTCTACTACTTAAATGATTAGTACAGATATCAAAAGATACTTGAATAGCTTTACAAGTTATATGATTCAGCTTCATAGATCATTATTAGTTACACAAACACCTTATGTTTTAGACCAAATAAGGTTTGCCTGCAATATTGGAACACATTTTTATCCCCTATTACAAGCCCCTTTGGACCAATATTGCTTAATTATTATTTATGCAACAATGCAACTCCTCAGAGCATGTACATCTCACTATGTACTTTACATTATTTACAATCACTTGATCAATAAGTGTTGATTAAATCCACTCTCTGGCCCTTTTGTCACATTTAGGCATTCAGTTGGTGTTACAGTTAAGCATAGGGCATCTGAGACTACAAAACATAATGAGTTGCTTAAACTAGCATAGTTATAAACACTATTATTACCCCAAAAACAGTAGGGCAGAGTTAACACATAAACATTATTGTCCTTTGGTGTGGCTCTGTTTATAAAAGAAACACATTTGTTTTAGTCCATGTAGCTTTGGTGATCCAGTCTTGAGCTTTGATGCACAGCTAGACCAGCTGTTAAGTATGTAAAGTCAGTGTTCACATTGCTGGCTGACTGATTAGCAGACACTCTGCACTGGTCAAGGGTGCATTAGATTGTGCATTGAGTAGCCACACACACACTGGCATGGCATTTCTGTTGATTACACTCTGGTAAACAGATTAACAGTCCTTAAACAGTCCATAGTAAAGCAATAGGTTTGCATAAAGTATCAACCATGTTGGAAATAAACAACAATGAAGAAAATGGATGTCTTGCTTGAAGATCAATCAAGAAGAAAATTTTCTTACTGAAGTTTAGAGGATTGCCCCTACTCCAGATTTTACTTCATAGTAAGTAGAAACAACAAACTTGATTGTAGAGTTCAAACTCACTAGACCGCTTCAATTGATTTAAAGTTGTACAGTCCTTATGTAATTCTGCTAAAACATCACACTTGCAGAGGTAATAATGACTCGATTTATGCAATAGAACTTATGTGGAACCAATTAGAAAACATAAGCATTTTTGCAATAGAACAATTTTATGTGGAAGTACATACACAACTCCCACTCCAGCTTAACTAATTCTTGAAGCATATGTTTTGAAGAAAATCAAAATACACATTTTTTTTTTTTTTAGTATTTATCCCTATGGGGAGATAGCAATGTACCTTGCAACCTTTGTGGACATTACAGTGGAAGGAAGGAAGGAAGGAAGGTAGCTTACCCTCCCCTGAGCTTCTAAGAGACAGCTCAACTACTGTAATACAAGATTATTTTTATAGGATAGAAGAAGCCAAGCATCCCAGGGTTTTCTTATCCTAAGCATGACAAAATGTCAGCTGAGTTTAAACAAAGAAGTTTTGCTCACAGTTAAATGTTGATTGACTGTGTTGGCTGCAACACAAGAAGGTCAAAAGGTCACATAGTGTACATACAACAGTGGCTTCAAACCCAGTTATTTTTGTAGTGGCCTTGAACACTACTGATATTAAAAATATCTTAATGTTACATTGCACAGGAAATAAAAAACTTTTAAACATTTATATCCAAGAACACTTGAATACCATATTTAAAAATATGCCAACATCATTTTTAATAAGAATCTCTTTGTCCTTTAGAAACTCTAGTGTTACTGATAACATTATTAATCATACCAAACTGTGTTTTTTGGTCATAGTAGCAATTACAGAAGAACAAGTGTCTAAGCCTTTGCTTTAGTCCACCCCACAGCATACTAAGAGTATTTAGAAACAAACTCTTTAACATTAGAAGAGACAAGGTTTTGGGCATTAAGTTAGTATGACTTGCCAATAATTAGAACTGACTTTTCATTCCTACATTTTAACTGCTCCTATACAGGAGATAGCACATGCCAAGTGCTTTTGTTTTAAACTTTAAGACATTCACATATTACCAACATTCTACAGAAGCTGTGTCATAGTTTATATTGCAATTAATAAAAGAGAATTATCCCTATCTAAAAACAAAGGTCTCCTGTGCCTTTACAAACTATTACTTTTATGTCTCTTTTCTTTTTCACCATTTCTTTTTTAGATCCTGGTGAGGAGGTAGTGGGTCTTTTTCATCACTTTCTCTGTGATGTGCCTCATCATCCTCTCTCAAAGTATCTCTTACTTTTGCATATTTTTATCATAGCTATCTTCTTGCTTTTTATGTCTCTCTGCCTCTTCCTTGTTTCCCATTTTTCAGCATATTCCTTTTTAAAGTCTCATTTGTTAACAAATTACCACCTAGCTATATTATCACCGACTTATACAATATTTGCTAGTTACTTTTTTATTAAAACACTGCTGTGCTTGTTAATCATGGTTTATATACTCCCCTTTTAGGTGTTTCCTAGAAACAACCTATCAATGTTTCCACACTCATAATATACAGTTATACCAGTTGATCATCAGGCATTGGTTTGTATGCTTTTCCCTTTAGGTGTTTTCCACAGAAAATGACCTATTAGTGTTTCCATACACATTTTAATATCTTTTCTTGCCTGCCTAGCCTTTACAGCCAGGTGCACCTGCACTGGTGCCCTGGTCTGTCCAGCTATGTCTTACAGCTCCCTTGTGAGGTCTGGCTTGCAAGTCCCAGCACCTTCACTAACCTACTCTGCCCCATGAGTTCCTACAGAGTTAAGCTTACTTTTATATTTAAACAATTTGAGAAGCATACAAAGCATACATCATCTGATTAGCAATTGGCTAAACTGTCTGTGTGCACCATTTTCTCGCTTTAAGCAATCAGCACTACGCTCCAAGCGTCATCGCCTTCTTATTAAGCTTCAAATTGTACAGCACCAGCGATCCGAGTCTTAAAGGCACCAAATGTAACAAAAGGCAAAAAAAGATTCCATTTTGTAAATTGTCCATGACTGATGCTGAGAAAGGAGATGAACAGAGATGGTGCTGATGGTGGAAGAATTTTAATGATTATAACAATAATCACAGCGAGAGATTACAAGTGGTACATCCTTCATTTTCATTCTTCAAACTAACAGTGTATAGTGGCTTGCTTATATAGTGGAAGACAGTACTATCAGTTTCCTATGGAGTTCTATGATTGGTACAGACAAATATAAACTTTAACTTTTAAAAGGCAATTTTCCTTTAGTTCTTTCTTGACAAGCAATTCTATTTAGTTCTTCACATGACCTAATGTATGAGCTAGCTCTTGTATTGATACTACTATATAAGGATAATAATAATAGTCATTACCAGTTATTAAGATCTAGAAGGAAGAAATAGACTTGCACTTTAAGAATGTGCACACAAGCGTTTTAGTCTGTCCTGTCCTCCTGATAATAATAGTCAAAGGGTAACTTGAACACTCTCCCTGTATTTCTGTCTTTGTGGACACTTAAAACACCTGTTTTCTACTACTTAAATGATTAGTACAGATATCAAAAGATACTTGAATAGCTTTACAAGTTATATGATTCAGCTTCATAGATCATTATTAGTTACACAAACACCTTATGTTTTAGACCAAAATAAGGTTTGCCTGCAATATTGGAACACATTTTTTATCCCCTATTACAGCATCTCCTTCTAAAAGCAGATGTGACTGTCTCTAGCCTCCTCTCCTCTCCTCTCCCTCCACTACCCTGCCTTTTTCCCCAAATTTGGTAATCTACTATGATATGGCCAACTCTGGCTGCTCCTTCTAATTTATCTCCCTCCCCTGCCCTAACTCCCTCCTCCACCTGTCCCCCTTTCTCTATACCACCAGCTTCCATCCACTATGTTTCCTACTCTTGCTTCTTGTTCCCACTCCTCTGTATTCCTGCCTCTCAATTGTATCCCATCTATGTAACTGTCTGCTCTAAGACCAGATATTTATTCAAGGTACCAAGTTTTGATTCTAATTATTGCACTTATGTTTGTTCTAACTATGGGTATCATCCATTATGTCCCACCTGTTAACTCATGCTGTTAATAGTCTTCTTGCCTCTGTATACCAATTTGTAACCAAGTTCCCAGTTTCCTGGGTGATATTGCATTTCCCATACTTTGTCTTCCTGTATACCTACTGGAAATTGCTTCTGTACTGTCTTTTGCTGCTTGTGATTATGTAGTTGCACCTCTTCACTCTACCTTCTGTTCATATGACGTGGAGCCCTGTGAAAGGAGTCTCTGACTCTAAGGTTTGTAACTCCAATACTTTCAATAAATAACTAAAATAAATAAATAAAATAGTGGGATGGGGTGAAGCAGCTATATCTCCATGTCCAGCCACTCTGTATTATTTTGTTGTTTGGGCCAGTGGATAAGAGGGACAAACTGAGCAGTTAAGTAGCACTTACGAAACTCAGGCACTGCCAGACCCCTCCCTTTTCCCTTGGGAGGAATAGAAGTTTTACTGAATCTGTGGCACACCAGTGCAAATACAAATTTAAGGAGGCTCTTCTGCATGTGATTATAGAATGCCTCTGGGATCTTTAAAGGGTCTTGAAAAGTAAGAGGAGTCTAGGGAGCACCTTCATTTTGATCACGGCAAATCGACTTTTGATTCTGAGAGAGAACAAGTCACACCTGCCAATATCAGCCTGTAGCTCCCTGATCTTTCCATAATTTAGCTCAAAGAAGTCCTATAAAGTTGGGGTAACTCTGATCCCTAGATGCCATACTATATTCCTTTGTGCCCACTGGTATGTGCATGTGGCCTTACTTGGCAGGTGCCCCAAGACTCATGGCCTCCTACTTGATATAGTTTATCTTATAGCCTTCTATCTGACTATAATTATCCAGTTCCCATTGAAGGGCAGGTACAGAGATCTCTAGGGAAGTCAGGAAAATCCATTAGTTTTCATCACAGAGTGAGATTTTGTGTGCTCTGCCTCTCACCCATACTCCTATAATCTCTGGATTTTAATGAACTGCCACCACTAGGGTTCAGTGCAGAGGGTGAATAACAGGGTGAGAGGGCACCCTTTGGTGCCCATGGACAGAAAGAAGCAGTCTGACTGGATACTGCTTACTTTGCTCACCACCTGGGGTGACACATGGAGTGCCCAGATGCTATTGCAAAATGTGTCCGCCCAGCCCCATCTCCTCCAAGTTGTGGTGTAAGAATCTCCAGTCCACTCTGTCAAAGGCCTTTTCTGCATCCATGAAGATTGCTAACATGAACTCATTAGGGTTATTCTGCCAGAGAGAATATCAACAGATAGTGCAGATTATCATGGCTAACCCTTTGACTGCAGACAGAATTAGAACGTATTGGAGTTCTGGACAGATAGAATAGTCCACAGCCTTGCAAGGGTTAAGACATACATTTATTAAGCCAGTCTGATCCAGGAGAATGAGAGATCCTACCTACCTACCTCTGCAGTCAGGATGCCAAGATGGCAATGCAAATCTTCAAGTCAACGTTATGGAGAGAGATGGATCTGTAAGACCCACAACATTGGGTCCATGGGCTTTGGGATAACCAAAAGTGGGTGTAATGCCAAGATAGTGGGTCTCATTCTCCCTAATGGACTGACCATCTCTGTGACTCTACAGGAACCTGTTTCAAAGGAGTGAGAAGAGTCTGGTTTGTGTAAGCACAGTACTGCATGACTGGTTGCCTCCTTGTGGAGCTGTCAGACCATGATTGTCCCTGCCCAGTTCCATGATTTGAAGAATCATTGCTGGAAATAGCATATTGCTCATACCACCTTCACCTCTAGCAGACACTTCAGCTGTGCCCGGCAGGCCTGTAGCTGCCGCTTTCACCTATTCATCTAGCACTATTTTCTGCTTGGCTTCCAAGTCAAAAGTTTATCTCCAGGGACAGCTGCTACTGCAGTCTTTCCTTTCTTGTTAGAGACAAACTAATGGTTCAGCAGTTATCATGGCCTTCAGATCATTGCACCATGCCGCCTCCAAGGGCAAGCCTTGCTATTGTGAACTCCATCATTTTCATGCACCCTTCAATCAGAAGTTGACAGCTGCAGCCCCAGATACAGTTAGATATTTCCTGAAATTCCTCTGATATCTCTGGAAAATTCCTGCCTGCCTGCAGTACCACTGTGGCCAACAGGGAGAATCTCTTTAGATATATTGTAAAATATTTGGAAATATATGAATGTATATATGGCTACAACTGTAGTTGGGGTCTCTGAGGAGGGAGATCTCCAGCTAGATTTCCATCACAAGGAGGCTACTAAGATGTCCTGAACCACAGGGTGTGGTCTGAGGCTGTGTTACTCTTGATTTTGCATGCCTCCACCATGTCTAACCAGTTGGTAGAGGTGAGAAAGAAATCAAGTCCAGAAATATTCATGTTGTGGGGCCTACCAACACAGGCAATCTCACATGGTGGGAGAAGCCAGCAAGTCCAGTTCTCTGGATAGTCTACTAATGCAGCTGCCTACTTATAAACCTCTGAGTCTGACCTGCTGGATCTATCTATGTGGGCTGCATAACTCCATTGAAATTAATATCCACCAGGAACAACTCTGTGGGGTGGGGGCAGAGCCCAGGAAACCAGTTTGTCCCATAGAAACTGCACATTTTCAGGTTCCTGATTGGGAGCATACTAGTTCACCAGGGTGCATGGGACTGAACAGCATGTCCCCTTGAGAACTAGGAACTGCACCTCAGGGTCATCAAGAACTGATGTCACTTCCAGTGGTCATGTGCAGTGGACCAGAATGACCACTCCTCCTGTGTGGGGACACTTGGTAAGACGCTGAGTATACTGGAACAAACCCTTGATCCCTACAGTTTGGCGTGTTCTGTTTGAGTCAGGTACATCTCCAGGATGAATGCCATTGTAGCACCTTGGTGCTGGAGTGCTTGGTTATTCTGGTCCACTTAACTAGGCTGTTTATGCCATGTACATTATAAGTCACTATCTGTCACTCTATTTGTGTGTGAAAACAGAACAACACTATCTGAAACATATGCAGCCACCATGGAGGTACAGACCTTCAAGCTGTCTCTCATCCATTTGTATGGCTGCAAAGATGTTTACTGAGACCACCAGAGGTGCTAATCAAAGGTCAATCATGTGACAAACTGGCACAAAAGGATCCACCCTCCAACTTTAATCCTTCTGTCAGCTTTGGTAGATCCTTCTTCCTCCCATATCAGAAAACTTTGAAGTAAGAACCAAAGACCCCAACTGCTGTGTTAGAAGGCCTTTCTGGGCACACTAGGCTGTCAGAATCTCCTTTGTGTCTCAGAACTGGCGTTTGCATAGCTGTGAGCACTGAACTCCATGTGTGTTTCTCTGTCAGGAGGTCTCCCCACCCTGCCACAACTTCGATTTAACAAAGGGAAATGAATCTGACCAAATGAGTGAAAATTCTGCATAGATCATTAGGCTGGCAGTCCTCCAAAATCTGTCTCTGGCTCCCACCTCTGATCTGTAGCCATTCTATTCCTCTTGTATTAAGAAGATAACATGCATGCCTCATTGGTTGGCCTTCCCAACCCTAGTTCATGCACTCACAAGGCCCAGGTGGCCCAGTGCTGAGTAGGGAGCTGTGATCACCAGGTTGTTCCAACTTTGGTTCCATTAGACCCCCACACTCAAATGATATCTGTACCTAGGGAATGCTTTGACTTCTGGAGGTCTTTGTGGGAGGAGGTTCTCCTGTCTGTGTGCCAGTATTGCAACTGGTTGCTTGGAGGGGTGAGGTTCATCCTCTCTAAATGTGCTGTGGGGCTTTGCCAACCTTTGGACCTGAACTGCTTTTTTGCACCATGCACCTCAGTAATTTGAAGCTTTGGTTTGGATCTGAGCTACAACAGTTGGGGAGTGCAGGGCCCCACCTACACACAAAAAACATTAAGGCACCAGAGGCATCTCGTGATCACATGTAGATGTGGGGTCTTGATAGTCAGGTAATCCACTGCTATATAATGAGCAAAACACCCACCCAGGATCCTCCAGTCTTCCTGCTGTAGCCTGCTTCAGAAAAGAGAGCTCTTGGGAACCCACGCAGTGTTCCCACCATTTGCCATCCACTGAGCAAAGCAGGTCTCAGTTACCTCAGGACTGCACAATAGATTCCCACTGAAGTCATGGTCCCCTCTCCTCTGAACAGAGGTGGGACATTTTCACCAAGTATTCCCTGAACATCTCCAACCCATGTGCATTCAGTGATCATTAAACATGCACAGATTATTTAAAGGATATCAACTTAACAATTCTTTATCGTGGCAATTACTGGAACAGTCCATGAAATGATAGCTGTCAAGAGGGGAAAAGCAACCTCAGCCAGGAGGGAGGTTTATGTAGCCCTGCATCATAGAAATAAATGTCTCTCAGTACCTCCATGCTGGTTAGGAGGATCACAACTGCCTTACCATCAAATTGTGTCTTTCCTGTGTAAGGCCATAAGAACAAGCAGGAGTCAGGGTTTTCGGTTGAGGTCTCTGGTTGCTGGTCAAGGGTGCTGTTTCTCAATCTTCTTCTGCCAGCATCTGGGGTCTTTGAGCTTCTGACAATTCCATTTCTGAACTTTGGTGACATTTTGCCAGGCCTCATTGTCCAGGAACATCTCTGTAGCTGGATCCAGATCTGCAAATAAATCCCTGCTACATCAAGCTTTTTCAGTAAGGGTTTTGTTTTGGCCAGGTGACACCAGTTGTGTGCCCCTCCTGCAGATCAATTTTAATTTGTACAGGGTGAAGATCTGTATTTTGACTTCTTTTGGGGCAGGAACTTTATAATTTCCAAAAGGACATTTTTGCAGAATGGTCAAACATGTAAGATCATGTTCAAAATAGAGCCTCAAATACCCAAAGCACAAGTTGTTTTTGTTTCCATGCCATTTAGAATTTCCATTTCACATGTAGTCCAGAAATGTTAACAACAATGGAATGTGGATGAGCTGTTGGTCAGTGGCTCTGTGCCCTCAGCACTCTGAGCCCATATGATGTTCAGGGGCTCCTCATTAGGTCACGATAATAGTTCCCTCCAGAAGAATTTCAGAAACGTGTTCATTACTCCAGTTTCCAGACCCTTAGGGAGACTGTGGATCTTTAGGTTGTCCCACTGGATCTGGGCTGTAAATCATTGAGCTTCACTTTGAGCTCCCACCCAGCTGTTCAGGAAATGCAGCATTGTGTCATGCTGCTAGAAGGTAATTATGGCACCTGTCAGTCCCTCCTCAATGTCCAATAGCAGGAAGGCAAAAATCAGTACTTACTCAGAACTCAAAGTAAGTCAGCCTTAATATTTAAAAATCGTCTACTATCCACCATAAAAACAGCAGCATCTAAGAACGCCAGCAACCGCTATTGGTTTCACACACAAACGTGCATCATCAGGAGGTGTAATCCATTGATAGCACAGGACATAAATACCAATTTCTTAAAGTGACAGTGTCAAAACTGCATCAGTAAATACAAAGTGCCTAGTGCAAAGCGCAATGAGTTCAGACATATAATGACCCATCACAAATAAATAATGGAAAAGAGTACTATATCCTATCTAAACACAGCAGCAATATTCATATCCAGAAACTTATACATTTTATGACTATTGATGAAACTCAAAATTTCATAATAAAATATAGAGATATGAGAAGTTTGAAAACCTGAGACATCATGAGTATGCCAGTTCTCAAATCTACATTGAGATAGTGCTTGAGGTACCACAGGTATGTTAAAGCCTCTGCACCCTATGAGAGAAATTACAATAACAACATTAATCAATTTTCAGAGCCAAGTTAAAAGACCTGTTCAGCATTCAGGTACACAATATAATATAATTTCTTAACACAGCTTATTATTTCCTCTTTCTGATGCATGCCATAAGTTCAATCCTATCATTAAGACCTGGTGGTGACATAGCCCCAGTGTAAAGATCCAGTAGGACTCCTTACATAGTAATAGATCATCAATGTCACCATCTCTTGGGCCTAGTTTCACCTTGTGTATTGCACAGAACTTAAAGTTGTGTATACCACTGGTCTCTTTCATCAGGTGGACTGCTAAAGCATTTTTGTGTCCCCATTAGAAAAGGATCTGATGTGTTCACCAATATGTACTTTTAGTGGAGGGGTTGTTTGCCCACATAAAAGACTCCACACTCACACTTAGCTAAATAAATAACATTCTCCATTAAACAATTAAAATATTCAGACATCCCATAGAGATGTGTGTTATTGCATGTGGTAAAGGTGTACGTCTTAGAATGTGGGGTCAGAATTTGCAGGTAAAACATATAAAATTGCCATGTAGTAAGGGAGGCAACCATGTCCCCTGTTATTGGTTTCCTCTGTTATTCTAGGCTGATAACTATGTACCAACCTGTCTTTTAAATTCCTGTCACTATGGTATACCATTCTGGTCTTTCCTTCACAATTTCTGTTAGCAATGGATGGTGCATTATATAAGATACTCCAGTTAGCATTACTAATGCCTTATATCTTACTGGAGTGTGTAGTAAAATTGGTGAAAAATGTCATCCCATTAACACTTTTCCTGGGGAGTCTGTCCTGAAGTAAGGTCTTTCATGGTAATGCGATCACATGTAGATGTGGGTCTTGATAGTCAGGTAATCCACTGCTATATAATGAGCAAAACACCCACCCAGAATCCTCCAGTCTTCCCTGCTGTAGCCTGCTTCAGAAAAGAGAGCTCTTGATATGCATTTTGTACAAGAGTGCCATTGTATCCTCTTTCTTTAAAGCAATCACACAGTTCTGAAACCTGTATCATGTAATCCAATTCATCCTTGCAGTTCCTATGCACCCTTAACATCTGGGACTTGGGAATAATATTGACCTTGTGTCTTGAGTGGCAGCTGGAGGAGAGTAGGACTGAATTTCGATCTGTCTCCTTCTGAAACAAATTGGTGTGCAAAGTGTCATTAGGCAATTTGGTTATCTTTAAATTTAAGGTGGAGACTGATGTTAACTCACTTTGTACAGTGAATTTCAGATTTTTATTACTGTTTTCCAAATATTGCACAAATTCTCCCAACTCTCCTTGGGTGGTTTTGAGCTGTTTTGCCTGCTTGTCCTCCTCAATGTCCATTGTTATTTTCTTGATAACTGTGAGTTCTTTGAATGTCTCTGGCAGTGCTTTCTTCATTGCTTCATCCCAGCTTTTCAGCTCAAAGAAGATCTTCTTAGATGCTATGGTGGAGCTCCCTTTCCCCTGATGGAAAAATTATTTTATTTTATTATCAAGAATTGGTTTTAAGTATTATTATTATTTTATGTGATTTTTGTAGGGACTAATTTCTGGTTAAGATTAATGTTTGCACAAGTTCCTAAGAGAAAACAAAAGTGTTAGTTAATTAAGTCTTAAGACAAGGTATCTGGCTAAAATGCTTAAACGGAAAATATCTCTGTTCCCTAAGCATCCCTTTGCCATATGTTAAATGAGGTCTGAGGAAAGGAAGATGGGATTCCATTTTGTTTTTTAAGCCATGAGATTAGTGGACACTTTCAAAGTTGAGTCTGGACTTCAATCAGATAAAGTCGTGTAGTATGATGTTTTCTTAGTAGCCTAGCCACATTCCAAAAATACTTCAGTCAAAGCTGTCAGAGGTACCAGAAAAGCATCTCTGTGATGTCCAAGCCTTGCATAGCAAATTTATGGGTTTGTTTTGTACAAGAAAGTTTTGGCCTGAGCTATGTTACCATGACTACAATCAGATAGGAGGTTATGTGACTGGTACAGCTTAGGAAAACTTGCCTTAGAAAATTACTTTAAAAGTCCCATTACTTTGTATAGGAATAAGAAGTTGTATTCATAGTTTAAAGATGCAATGCACTGCCGCTACAACAATTGGACAGTTATTATACACTAGTATAATAAATATGCTTACCAAGTTTCATGATTGCAGGACCAAGGGTTCAGGAATTATGATCAAAACTTATTTTAATAGAAGTTTCTTATTAAAAACTAGACAAATCTAATATCTTGTAATAGCTCACATCTTGAGAAGTCTAAGAAAATAACTCTTACGTCTGTATTTTGTTGCTATGTAGAGAAAAATATCTAAAATAATCTTTCTGACAGATTAAGATTTATGTCTTTAAGCAACAAAGAACCTCATGTGTTTCTAAATAAAAGTAATATTTTAAAGACTTTAATGATGGAATATTCTTACAAATCTTACATTATTCTGTAGCTTAGAATATTTTGGGCAAGACTATCACATTATTTTAAGAAGTTTTATTAAAATTATGAAGTTATAACCCTTAATAGTGTAACTTAGGAAATATAAATGCCAGGAATGTCAGATTCATACCAAAATGTTCACCTTGATGTAAAACACCTGATTATTAAAGTTCAATGTTTAAATTAGGTTAAATAAGAATGTTATTTAAGGAAAATCAGTTTGAGCATAAACTAGCCCTGAGGAAAAGGGGACGTCTTAGAAGGCATGTCTGTATCTATGTCATCATTTATCATCTAGGAAGTCCTACCTTTTAGTGACTCAGGCTAATCAAACTCTGGTGACGACATCACCAGGGCAGGTTGATATTTAGCAATATACACAAGAAGGTGTGGGATGCCAGGATTTACCCATGCCTGGTGTGTTGTTCAGTTATGAGGTGCAGCTAAGTTACCAACAATGAACCAGAAGTGGAAAATCCTGGTATCACCCATACCTTGAGTGGGATATTGTGATTATAGATTGGGAAATTTAATAAAATAAATGTAATTTAAAAAATCTGTTAAGTACTTAGTTGTTTTTTTGTAGTTTTTATACATATTCTTCCACAGTACTGTAAATAGTCCTAGGAGAGCTGCTGTGAAAACACCAAGCCCAGTAATGTATGTAAGCTGTTTTTAGCATTTTACTTTTATTAGAGGAAGCTGTGCAGAGAAGGAGTGGAGCTCATGTTGGGGTCTGGGTTAAGAGCGTGGCTGAAAATGGACCAAGACAATGGAAAGCAAGTATAATTTTTGGGAGGCAGCTTTGAGTTCAAGCCAGCTGTTATAGAGATGCTGTGAGGAACGTAAAAGCAGGGCTGAGAAACATAAAAGCAAGGTAAATGGGGAGCAGGGGGTGGTTGTCTTATGTTAAAACAGTGAGTTCTGGGCTTTATGAAGTCTTGTTTCCCAGCTGTGTTCTGATTCTGGGTCAGGAAAACATTTTTTTTTAGTTTTCGTGTGCATGGAAGAAAGGAGAGGGTGGAGGTGCCGAGCAGTAACCGCTGTGGCCACAGTTTTGAAGTGTTCAGCCACCAGTTAAATACTTATAGGCCTTCTGGACCCAGCTTTGCAAAGTCTTGAATGCTTTGGGAGAGGGAGGATGAGGGCAAGGTGCACGAAAAATGAGAAGGGTGCTTTTTTTTTCATTTGATGTGGTCTGCTAGGTCGGGACAAGAGTGGAGAGGGAGGGATTTGAGCTGTGACCAAGAGGTTAGGTAGTTTCAATTTAGGTGTGCTTAGCATAGCAGAAGACATGATACAGATGGTAGTGAGAAAAAGAACATGCTTGTGTTATAGTGGGTTGAATTTCTGGATGTGGTGTGGTGGCACTTGTTTGGGGACAGCTTGTGGACGAGTTTCATTTTGCTTTTGTGTGCACAGACTGCTGACCAGAATGGGTGTTCAAGAAGAAATATGAGGTATGGAGAGTGGAGACCAGTATAGCAGTGAGTAGTTCTGCTGTTGGAAGGGTCAGTATTAGGTAGGTATTTGATTAGGCTTGCTGGCACTTTTACCATGGGGTGATAACAGGATTTACACATTGTAAAGTGTGCCAGCCAGCCAATCAAAAGGCAGCATTTTGATGCCATTGTATAATAGTGAATTTGTCTGGTCTCACCCTCAGTCAGAGCCAACTATTGATGCAGAAGGACCTGTTAGTTTAACTAAGAATTTTATGGCTTTATCACCATAGCTAGGCTACAAAGCTTTGGGCCACAACTGTTTGGAACAAAGGGTCTAGCCTAAGGATAGCCAGAAGCTTATGCAGTGCTGCCAGAAGATCCAGGTGCAAAAACCAGATGCAAGGACATTCTCATTGTGTGTGAAGCAAGGTCTGTGTTTTATTTGCTGAGCATTTTGACAAAAGTAATGTTGCTGCCAATGCCTAGACCAAAGACTTAACCTTGAGTTTAACAGCCAGATATAAGCTGCAGTGCTGAGCAGAAAAAGTCTAGTGTACTAAGGTTTTAAAAGCAGATGAAACATGAACAGTCATTAAAGTTCCAGTTGTTGAAACAACTTTGCTATCCACAAGAAAGTTCGTTGAATCCAGTATTGCTATGAACTGTGCAGACTGGAGCTGTGTTCTACAAATCCAATAACTGACTTTTGTTAAAGTGACTTTCAGCCAAAAAGTTTAATTTGCAGAGTTTGTCCATGCCAAGAAGTTCCAGGGTCAAGACAATTAGCTAACAAAGAGACTCCTAATCAAGAGCCAGACTCAACCAAGAGTTCTAAGTTGAGAGAAGAAGAACCACTTCGACAACCAGAAATATAAATATAATCTTATTACTTTTACTAATTAAGTTCAATTAATAGTCTTAGTAATTTAAATTGACTTATCTGGAAAAGTAAAAGAACATTTTCTTTTAACTATAGAACTTGGGTATATAGCTTAAAAACTCTAAACTGAGAGGTATTTTACATGATCCAAAAAGTTAAAACTGAGTTTTATAAAAGTGTAGTACAAAACACTGATGTAATGAGTTGTTACCAGTTCTCATGAAAAGAAAAATACATTTTACATGCTATAAAGTTTTAAAACAAGTTGCATAGAGGAAAAATCTGAGATATTGATCTTACAAGTATATGTTCTTATGCATGAAGGTTATGTTAAATATTAAGTATGATAAAAGTTTAGTATAACTATTACTATTTATCATAATGAATATTGCTTATTCATTTGCATTGCTTATTTGCAATTTTGTTGTTCTTTACAATATTATGCTTTATATTTATGCTACTGAGGAATATTTAGAATTATTATGTAGGTGTAAATAAAATATATATTTTTCATATAATTATAAGTGTGGAAAGCAGTATTATTTGCCATTATATTTGAATCTGAGAGCATAGGATAATATTATATGTAAATTTTTGAAATAATTTTGGGTAAGGCCAGAGGTGAATCTAAGTGCATTATTGTAAAAGTGATATTACAGCCTTTGTTCCTACATCTTTTAGGGTTCTTATCCAGGATATAATTTTTAGTAAATAACAATTCACACTAATAGTGTATGAAAAATAAATGTCTTTATTATTGTTAGTATTTGCAAGATTTCAAAATTGCAGAAATAATACTTTTCTGTTTTGTTTTTTGAGTCTGAAGCTACCTTAAGCAAAAGAAAAGGAGCTAAGCCTAGAAGTGAACAGAATAGAATCTCTGACTAACATTAAAGCAACAAGAAAAAGAAAAAATAACTTTTAAATCCTCAAGAAAAATATTTGGTTTGTTTAAATTGTTGTGTAAGAAGTTATTGCTATTTTAACTGTTTTCATAAGAATACTTAATTGTTGCTTATCCATAAGGTAGGAAATGGGCAGACCAGGTGGGCCAAGCGATCCTTATCTGCCGTCAAATTCTCTGTTTCTATGTTGTTGTTAAAGTCTGTAACCACTATTGCATAGCCATGACAACCTTAGCTGTAACTGTAGATATGCTTAGCACTGAGACAGTAATTTATACCCTAGCAGAGCTGAATTTTATTAAAAGTAAAAATGAAAGAATACAACAGCTGGAAAAATGTTGGAAGATAAATGTTTTGAGTGTGGTAGGTTTGCGGGCCAGGTAGACATTTTAGAAAAGCTTTCACAGGAGCATAACAATTACCTTTCTAATAACTACTGTGACTTAGTCAAGCAACAGGTTGAAAATGCTGGCTTGCAAATTGAGTTAAATGCAGCTAAATAATGTCAAGAACAGTGTTTGAATTTGAAAGAAAAAGTTGAACTAGCAGATGCTTATGCACAGGTTAACAAAGATTTAATTGAATTAAAAGAAAAGTATGAATGTTTACAGAGTAAAGTCAAGTTAAATAAACAATGAAAGCATTTGAAAGGTTAGATTATTTGCCTGATTCTGGTATATCATTGAGTGTATCATCTGACTCAGAAAAGAATTGCCTCAGAGCAAAACAAGATTACCCAAGACTTAAAAGGAATTAGTATTCTGATTCAGAGTATGAAATATTCAAGAAATACAAGAAATACAAGAAAGGGCATAAAACTAGGCAAAAAGGGAGTTCCTCTGTGCCTCAAGCTAAGGTGTTGGGGCTACCACCTCTAATACTCCAGCTAAGGGAGGGGGAGAGAATTACCTCTATCTAACAAAGAAAACCATTGAAGCCCATGCTTGGTCCAGCTGAGGCTCTGCAGCCTTATCAAGACACAAACCAACACCAACACTGGAGTCCCTCTCAAAAGGGAGGAAGCCCAGGTGCATGGTATGGCCGTGAGCATGGTGAGAAAACTGACCACAGGGTGGTGGCATTATTGTGACTCTAATCAGAAAAGTAATAATGAAACATTAGAAACATAGACTTTGATGGACGAAAGGACCACTTGGCCCACCTAGTCTGCCCATTCCCTTCCTGCTGGATAAGCTGCAGATCCTAGTTAACCAATAGCCTATTTCTTCCTACCTCCAACAAGAATTGCCTTATGTCTGTCCCATACATTCTTGAATTCACCCACTGTTTTAACCCACAATCTCCTCAGGAAGGCAATTCCAAGCATCCACCACCCTTTCTGTAAAAAATACTTCTCACATTACCCCTGAGCTGTCCTCCCTCTATCTTCACATTGTGTCTCCTTGTACTGGCACATATCTTTTTCTGAAAGATGCTACCCTCTTGACTTTGTTGATTCCTTGAGGTACTTAAAAGTTTCTATCAAGTCTCCCCTTTTCCTCAAGGGTATACATATTAAGCTCCTTTAGTCTCTCCTTGTATGGCTCTGTTGTAGACCCTGCATCATTTTAGTTGCCCTCCTCTGGACTGTCTCCATCCTGTCTTTTTCCTTGTGGAGATGGGATTCCAGAACTGGATGCAGTACTCCAGATGGGGTCTCACCAACTGCCTGTACAGAGGGATAACAACTTCCTGTTTTCTACTGGTGATGCCTGTACCAATACATCCCAGTATCACCCCAGCCAGCCCTAGTGCTTTCTTACATTGCTTGCTAACCTTTAGGTCATCTGATATGATTACCCCTAGGTACCTTTCCATTTTGTTGTTGTTAATACCTCCCCACCCCATTGTGTGCTCTTCCCCAGGGTTTTTGTTTCCCATGTGCATTACTTTCCACTTCTTTACACTGAATCCAAGCTGCCATATTTCTGACCATTCCTGCAACCTTGCCAAGTCCCTTCTCATCATTTCTACCCCTTGTGTATCAACCGGTTGATATCTTTGTGTCGCCTGCAAAGATGCATCTCAAAAAGTTCTTAACATAGTTCTCCAAATCTAAAAATAACTAGACATAGTTGTTCAAGACTAGAGAGAATTATTAATAATCCAGAAAAGGAATTGGAGAAAGAAAGGTAGAAGAGTTAAGAGCTCATTTTCAAAACTGGCTACAAGCTGTTCGGTCATCTCCTGACTTGCTCTTTTCTGTAGAAAATGTCTCCTCAACTGTACCTTGTACGGATGTGACTAGTAGTGCTATGTGACTTGTAGATCCTGTCCACATTATTGCTGACATGGTTACAGAAACTGCTATTCTTAAAAAGGATGATGAGATTGAAATAAGATTTAAAAATGAGATGCCAAGTGAAGTTAAAAATACAAGTATCAACTGCAGTATAAAATGCCATTGTAGAACTGCTGTGTTGCCAGATAACAAAGACAAAATCTGCTAGGGCAACTTAATTCCAAAAGGAAAAGCAGAAATATTTCACTGTGACGTGAACATTCATGAACAGTCTAAATCATAAGGCTTTGCATGATTCTGGGGCAGAAGTAAATCTCATGTCTCAAAATCTCCATGATAAAGTGACTGGTGCCTTCGTGACTCCAAGAAGTTGAAAACCCTTCCTGATAGCTTACAAATTGTATGTTATGGAGAGAAAGCTTAGAAGACCTTAGGTAAAGTTTGGTTACAATTGAAATTTGGTAAAATGGTGATTAAACATCCAGTGTATGTTACTAACAAAACAGGTAGTGATTTCTTAATTGGAAATGACCTTCTAAAGAGGTTTAAACTATTCTAGTATATGGCCAGAAAATCTTATGGTCACAGGAAAAGAGGCCTATTCCATTTAGAAAGAGTCAGTAAAGTTTCTAAACAATAAAAGTCATGCTACTCTAAAGAAAATAATTTAATGATTAAACTGAATTTTGTAGGTTCTAATGTAATTGATGTATGTAGTTTTGGTAATTCTAAAAATTGGTTAAATGGAAAAGTAAAGCTTATGTGGCTGTGTGTCAAAACAATATGTGATAAATCTGTAATTAAGACAGATGCCTAGCTTTCTTCACAAAGAAAGTAAGTCCTGTTTTTCACAGTGCCATCCTGTATTTGACAAAACATTAAACTTTTAAGTACCAGACCCATTGAGAGCTGTGGAAAAAAAGTGCCACTCAATAAAACCAGAGGTAATGCCACAATGCCAGACAACAACAGAGCTTGTAAAGTTCTATATTGTCCAAGCAGTGCACAGGTTTACCCAGTTTTAAAATAAATGGTTACAGATGTTCCAAACTACAAATAAAGTTTGAAAAGTATAGGCACTTACCTTGAAACTCCAGATAGGGAAGGTATACTACAACCTGTATGTCATGCAAGGTTTGACATCTCCCATGCCTTGGGATAGATTTTATTTTTTTAACCAGGAGAGACACACTAAGCTAAAAGCTGGTTTACAGGTGCAACTTGAGATCACAAGGAAGTTAAGTGACTTGCTCAGGGTCACCCAGTATGTAAATGGGGCTGTGGCATTCAAACCCAGATCTCCAGATTTGCAGCTCAGTGCCTCAAACCACTGTGCTATACTGCCACCTAATGAACTTGTACAACTGGGCGTGTATACAAGACTAGTCAATAAAATTATGTGGTCACAATTAAGGAAAACCCTTACCCAGTAAAATGGCATCACTAGCCTTGAGGTCTGGATAAATTATGCCTCTAGTGTGCCAAATGGTGAAGTGCTAACTGCAACAGTTTCAGATAAAGTAAAGTAATTTTCTGTTCAGGTTAATGGAAAGGTGTCCTATAAACTGTATTGTTTGTGCCTAACTTAGTGTAGTAATATGGATTTGAGTATCCATTTACACTGTGCCTAGGTGTTCACTAAAGTAATGTATGTTTTCCTCAAGTACATAAATCCAAAAATAGGGCCTGCCACTTTTAAAACTAACTGTGGTAAGCAAAAATGAAAGGGCGGAATCCTTTACAGTTCAGTTATTTGTTGTTACAGTCATTGGGGACACTAACAGAAAATATTAACTTAAAAGGAGATATAAAAAGGTTTTAAAGAAGCATATGTAGTTAATTATGTTAAACTAAAGTGGAGAACAATGAGGAAAATACAATGTTGAGAAATAAATTCAGGTAAAACATTTTTTAGTAATGTTATTTCAGTTTCAAAGAAAAGCACAAAGAAATAGTAAAAGGTTTAATTTTGATTTAGTAGAAGTATAATGAAGTAACACAATGGTAGAAAACTTTGTAATTTCATTTTAGGAATCCCAGTGTAACTATGATTGCTATAAAGGTAAACTACAATAGAGCTTAAACTTAAATCTGTGTAATGCCAAAAGGTAACTTCCAGTCAAGGAATGATATCTTGGTAGACGCTGGTAAAAGTTACAAGTGTTAGTTTTGTAGTGCTTTCAGCACATGGTGGACAGAACTTGTGAAATGTAACAATAAGTAACTACTAGCCTTATTTGTACTGTAATACTAAAAATTTAAAAGGTACAAGAATTTAAGAAGAATGAAAATAATGAACAAGAGTTAAACTAAAATGTTAATTGCAATGCTGATCTTTGAAGTTAATGAACAAAGATAATTTGTTGTATTTGTGGAATGTTAAAACAATGTAAAAATATAATATTGTTTTGAAAGTGTACGTAGTTGTAATCATGTTTACTCATGTTAGTTCATGTAGTACTGTACACATTTCTATGCAAAAGTATGTCTCAATGATGTCACATGTGATGATGTCATATGTGATGATGCAATGTGTGATGATGTCATAAGTTACCACATGATGATGCAACTGTGTTTTATGTTTCATTTCACTGCAATGTTTAAAACTATACACACACACACACACACATATATATATATATATATATATATATATATATATATCTAGTAGGATTATCATTTTGAATTACAAATGCATTTTTGGGGTGCATTTTAATTCAAAAGTTGGGAATACAGGAAAAAATCCTTGATGGAAAAATTATTTTATATTTATTATCAAGAATTGATTTTAAGTATTATTATTATTACTGTTTTATGTGATTTTTTATGGGACTAATTTCTGGTTAAGATTATTGTTTGCATAAGTTCCTAAGAGAAAAAAAAGTGTTCATTAATTAAATCTTAATACAAGGTATCTGGCTTTAATGCTTAAAAGGAAAATATCTCTGTTCCCTAAGCATCCCTTTGCTATATGGTAAATGAGGTCTGAAGAAATGAATATTGACTCCATTATGATTTTTAAGCCATGAGATTAGTGAACACTTTCAAAGTTGAGTCTGGACTTCAATCAGACAGCCTAAAGTGCCTCGGATCCAGCAAGGGTTCACAGGAGGTTGTGAGGGCTGCAGTGAAGGCACCTCCCCAGTCCCTGGAAGAAGCATCTTGCAGCATCAGCCTGAAGTGCCCTGGATCCAGTGAAGGTCCACAGGAGGTTGTGAGGGCCACGGTGAAGCCGCCTCCCCACCCCCTAGAACAAGTATCTCGCAGCATCAGGTACAGCTAACGAAGTCCACACCAGTCCGAGGAGTTCAACTCCTCACAGGCTCCTCGGACATCTGAATTTTAAATTTGGTGCCATTTAATTTCAACTTGCCCAGCAATTAGTGTCGGCATACTTGAGAAGATAGTTTTTGCACACTAGAAATGCTAGTTCTTTGTTTATTTTCTTCAGTATAAGAGGGTTACTTAATTACTGCTACTCAATGCTTTTACAGCCTTAAAATGTTTTGAGTTTAAATTAGCTATACTGCTCTCCTGTTTAAAGGAACTGGATCACTTTAGATGTACTACCTAACTGCTTTAACAGGAATCCAAATTAAGTTAATCCTTACAATTTAATGCTTTAAGGAGCCAAATCTAATTCAAGCTTACACAGCTCTAAATGCATCTAATTCAAGCTTACACAGCTCTAAATGCATTGATTTAATACACTGCCTTAAGACTACCTGTTAGCTGTTGAAACTAATTTACTGTAGTGACTGCTGGACCTGCCTAAAGTAATCCCGATGTTGCTCTGCTAAACTGAACCCATTTTAATTTTCATACTGTGGCCTGTAAGCATAAACAACTGTTCTCTACTTTAAACAGCCTGGTGGAAAGAGGTTTCACGCTACTGAGCCCAGCCTCTTTCAATGATTCATTTCCAGCCAGTGCAGGCCCCTTGCCCCATCTCTTTCTTCTCCCCACTTGCTGCTATATAAACCTTACCTGCCTTTCTGTTCTCCACAGCCTGAAGTGCCCCAGATCCAGCCAGGGTCCACAGGAGGTCGTGAGGCAGTGGTGAAGTCTCCTCCCCACTCCCAGAACAAGCATCTCACAGCATCAGGTATGGCAAATGAGTCCATGCCAGTCTGAGGAGTTTAACTCCTCCAAACACCCTGGGACATCCAAATTTTGGCCCTGCCACCCCGCCACAACCCTTGGTGAGCAAGTGCTTATATAGGCTTGTTGGCTGCTGTCTGAACCAACCAGCCCTCTTCTCCATTAGTAGCCTATACCCTGTCACCACTAGAGGCAGCTCAAATTTCACTTTCCTACTGCTGGCTATTCCTTTAGCTTCCTCCTACTTCTTCAATACCATGCTCCTTTTATTCCTCACTCTCTTTATGCTATTTCTCTGCTGATTCTCTCCCCAATTTTCCCTGTGAATCATGCTACCTGTGTCACTGACTCCTTCAGTCTGGCTGGCAGCCTCCTTCTACCATCCATCCCACCTGGTATCCAGTGACCCAGTGAGGCTCTTATGGCAGGGCTACTTCAATATTTTACACCCTTCTCCCCATGCTGATGGTACCATTCCTCTGCCCTCCCCTACTACCTACAACAATGACCACCACCTCAGATGCACCACTCTTGTGCACCTGTCTCACCCCTGTCAGTCACCCTGATGGAAACCCTGTATCCATCACCCATTCCTACTTTGCACCTCCTCCTCCTCCTCCTGTCCACCCCATATACTATCCCTCCCTATTCTCACATTTTCCAACACAGCTGGGTCCTTCTTATGCAAAGCTCATCATCTCATACAGTTGGCCTGGAATTCCATCCCAGGTCCCTCCTCCTCCCCTTCCTTATGTCTGGCAATATCCACCCAAATCCTGGCCCTCTCAAAACCTCTACACCCAACCACACTCTTGCCAGCAGACTTCTGCATTGCCACCCTTAATGTCTTTAACTTATTAAAAAGTGGGACTCATATCAGGGATGGGTTTTCCAGCATCAGCCTGATGTCATTGCCTTGAGTGAAACCTGTCTCCCTGACTCCTAACTCGACAGTAACTCTGTCCAGGTACAACATCTACTGGGCTGACTGGTGGGTAAATGTGGGGAGGCTGCACCATTTATGTTAAGGCCTCATTACATGGTCAGTTACTGCCCCAAATGAAACCTGGACCACAGGACCTTACACTCAAACTCACTCTGGGGCACTCCCAAGCCCTTCTCATCACGGTGGTTTACAGTCCCCCAGGGACCAGAAAGTGGCCTTCCACTCTGTCCTGTCCTATCTCACCACCCTTCTACCACAAAATGAAAAACAGTTCTTGGTGACTTCAATGTCCACACAGCTCATGATCTCCACACATACAAACACCTCAGGAATACTGCACCAAAGCCATCCGCTATCTAAAACTTCCTACTTTAAAGCTCAGTTCACTTAAAACTAAAATCCCAATGCTTCTTTCGGGAAGCTGATCAATTCCTTCTTGACCCACCCATGAAACAGGCATGTTCTTCCTCAAATTAGATGGCACTACAGTCTCGGATCCTGCCACTGTGGCTGATCTCTTCAACAAGTTCTTCGCCTCCTGTGCCATCCCTGACTCCCCCCCAACTCGGCCAAACCTTCCTACACAGCTGCTGGCTTCATCTTTCCTCCCACCATGCCCCTGAAGTATATCACACCCCTCTTCCTCAACTCTTCCAAATCTAGCCCAGATGGTATTCACCCTAAATGCTCTGAATCACAGCAGCAGCTGTAGCTGCTCCCTGCCTCACATACTGAACCTCTCTATCCACTGCCACTGCACCTCAGCCTGGATATCTGCCAATGTCATACCGCTGCACAAAGATGGCGACTCCTCCCAACCAGGAAACAATAGACCCTATCACTCCTCCCTCCCTGGCCAAAGTACAGGAACTTTATACAGTCCAGGCTCTCGGTCCTCCTCTCACCAAACAACTTACTTTCCTCAGTCTAGTCTGGATTCGAAAACACCACTCCACCATAACCACCATACTAAGTGTAACTGACTCCATACTCTTGGCCATGGACAATAGTCAAATCTCAGCCACCATTTTCATAGACCTGGCCAAAGTGTTTGACTCAGTATCACACCTGCTGCTACTCTGCAAACACCACAACTTTGGTATCAGACCCCAGCAATTGCCTGGTTCCTCTCATACTCCACAACAGGCAACAATCAGTTCAAATTGGTGCCACTCTTCTCTCCTCTCCTCTTCCTATCGTATCAGGCATTCCCCAAGGATCTATTCTGGGCCCTATCCTATTCTCTCTCTTCATAAATGATCTTCCCTCCATCTGTCTCTCCTACAACATCCATATGTATGCAGATGACATGGTCATTTTGCCTCGGCCTCCCATGAAAATGTCTTCCCATTCTGCAAAGTGATTTCAACAGAGTCCAATCCTGGCTTCTAAAAACGTTCACTCTAAATGCCAAATAGACAGTCTCTATGATTTTTGGCTCCAGACAGAAGCTAGCAACCTCCCTGCTCCTCAGCACTTCCACCCTTGGACTGCTCACCACTGGAACAAGTTTCAGCCTTCAAATACCTGGGTGTATGGCTGGACTGTCACCTTAATTCTCCACTCACGCCAAGGCAATCTGCACTAAACTCCTACCAAAACTCACAATCCTCTACTGCCACAAATCCTGCCGATCCCCACCTGATGCGAGCTTGTACGCAAAACTATCTTTGCCAGTTATAGACTATGCAGACATAGTCTATGGTATAGCCCCTACATCTTCCCTCGCTAGACTTGACATCCTGCTCAAAGCCTTCTTCTGTTTTGCCACCACCTCCCCTTACTCACCACTGCCTGCTCTACACCCCACTCTCCATTGCCTCACTCTCTCCACAGGCATGCCATCCATTGCAGCTCCTCTTAGCAAAATTCTGGTTTGTGTCCTCCCCCTGCACTGCGTCCCTACTCATCCAAACCCCCCACTACCCTCTTTGCCACAGGGACTCCTCATATTTTCCACCTCCCCACCCTAGTACCCTCTCAGGACAACTTGCCTTCTCATACCACCTCCCCTTCTCTGGAACTCTTGCCTCTGACCTTCGCAAGGCCCCTTCTTGTTCTGCTTTACCCAGCTCCTCAGGCTTCTATCTAACCTGCACTGTCCTATGTGCTCAAATGGTCTAAATGCACCATGGAGGCACCACTCTTCCCTTTCCAACTCACCTATGACGCCACACCCTAGTAGTCCTCTCCTCATCTCTCTACACTCTTAAATGACCAAATGTTACATCTTTAATAATGTGTACTGAATTATATAATAACTGATTGTGATTATTGCCTGTACTTACTGTTACCTTGATACTCCCTGTATAAACTGTATCCTGGTCACACCTGGAAACAAGCCTCTGCTCAGTGTGCCTTTCCCATTCATCAAACTTTTAAATAAATAAATAAATGCAAAATCAATTGGCTGGCTAAGACCACCGTCCTGCTCATTGACCCTGCTGTGGCCCAAGACCGCATGCAAATAGTCCTCTCCCCATTTTTCTGAATCTACGACTGGGTCCTCCTCCCTACTGGACCTGGTCTTCGCTAACCATCCTCACAAAATCACTAGCACCACCATGCTCCCAAATGTGCTCAGTGACCACTCCCTAGTTCTCTGCACCTGGTCCTGCAAAGCCCTAAGACCCCTCTCAAAATAATCCGCCAGCTCAAGTTTGGCCCTGTTAGACTTGCCCTTCTAAAATCTCACCTCAGAATGCAGGACTGGTCCTTCTTAACAGATACCCTTGATCCTGACTGAGCTCTTGACCTTTCATTCTGACCTTTAACACTATCTGTGACAAATTTTCCTGATTTACCAAAAGGATGGTCAAAGACAACCCTGCCCCTTGGATCACTGATCACCTCCTGGCCCAGATGTGGACTTGTGACTCACTATGGCACCTCTTCAATGAGACTGGCTGCCAGCGAAAGACAGAAGTATAGAGAGGCCCAGAACAAATGCACATGGGCATTATGCAAAGCCAAAGCCAAGTACTATAAATCCTCCCTACCACTGCCTGGGGCTCAGGGCACAAATTCTGGAATAATATGAAGGAAAACTGTGGCAAAGACCCAAATCCCCAATCAGATTGTTTTGACCGATGTCTGACCTCTGAACATGCTTGCATAGCCATAGCTTCAATTGCACCTTCACTAATCTCAGCCATGTCTTCCTCCTAAATTCTTTGACCCACCTCTCCTTTCACCTCACGTTATGACACCTACAAGTCTGCTGAGCCTTACATCAAAAATCTCAAGCCACTCCCACTACAGTAGCGACTCCTAAACCTGAGGCTTCTCTGGCTCACACTACATGATGTCCTCAGCCCCCACCCACATTCTCAACCACTCTCTGCCAAGGTAAATTCCCACCCACTGGAAATCTGCTTCCATTACCCCCATATTTAAGAGTGGGGACTGTACTGCCACCAACAACTACCACCCTATCTCTATCCCACCCCCATCTAAGGAACTTGAGCACATTGTCTCTGATCAGCTCACTGACCATCTTACCAAACATTACCTACTCTGTAAACAGCAACATGGTTTCCACAAAAGACACAATGCTACTACAGCCCTGCTGGAATTCATTGCACACATCCATCCGCCTTAGAAAGAGGCTATATCACTGGTGCTGTCTTTGTTGACCTCACTAAGGCATTTGACACCATCAACCACTCCTCTTCCTAATCACTTCTCCAACATTGGCTTCTCATGGATGCCCTATGCTGGTTCACTGACTACTTGTTGGACTGATTCCAACAAGTCAAAATTGGAATCACCCTATCCAACAGGCTCCCAGTTCACTCAGGGTCCCTCAGGGGTCCATCCTCAGTCCCCTACTTTTCAGTCTCTACTTTAACTCCTCCTCCCTGCATCCTGCTCTGACAACCTACTAATATAAGTGGATGATGCTGTCCTATATTCATCTAGCCCCTAACCCTATTCAACTCTACCAATCTGGCCAGTCCTCCTTCAGTGATGCTGAACAGTGGTTCCCTCACGCAGTGCTGACTACTAAACTACAAGAAGACTAAGATCATGTTCTTCTCACATCCACAGAACTCAGGAAGGAGCTTTGCCTCCAAGTTCTAACTGCCGATCAGACCCCTCTCAAGCAAGTGTACTCCTTAAATATCTGGGCATCACCCTAGACCTGGCCCTTAACTTCCACCAACACATCCATCACCTGTCCACTGCCCTTAATGTCCATCTCGGCATACTCTATTGGTTTAAACACTGCCTTACTCCTGACGCCCTCTGACTCACTGTCTCATCCTCAGTCCTCTCCTCTTTGACTATGGTATGCTTATTTATAGTGCTGTGGCCACCTCAGCCCTCTAAAGACTCTGTCTCTCCCTAAACAAAGCTGTTGCCTTGTACTGGGCTGAGACCATCTCACCCATACCTGCTCACTATATAACTCTATTAACTGGCTTAATCTAGACAATAGGATCAGGTTCCACACTTGCCTTATGGCCAAAAGATCACCCTCAGTCTTTCCCCCTGGTCTCACCTCAATAATCTATCTGGCTCCTGCATAAAACCACCCATAGCTCTAGCAAGGAGCCTCACTGTTCCCCACTGTCAAACCTCCCAATTTCAAAGATCCTTTGAATTTAAAGATTTTTATTGTTCTCTGTAGATGATGCACATGCAGACACAATATTACATATGTTCTCTAGGGAACACTGCAACATTTGGAGTTCCCAGGAGTCTTCAATAGCACAGCAGACCCTAACATAGTACTTCTTAGCAGTATCTTAAGCAGTATCATACTTTACTTATTTGCTGTATTTGTGAAGTTCTTATCAATATATGGATCAGTCCCTGTCCCTCTCCTTTGGGAGGGGACCTAACTGATCTGGCCTGTGTTGCTGCCCTAATCTCAGTGTGCTGGACAGGATCTGGCCCTGAGAGATGAAGGATATGGTGCATCCCAAAACATAGGCATAGTAATATCAACTATATACAAAGTGGCAATCCTTCATGGTAGGGGACTCTCAGTAGTGTTGGGTACAGGATTCCAGATGGGGTAGGGAGGTAGCTGTGGGGCAGTGTGAAAGTGGTTTGCCATGAGAGTCAGTATGCCACCTCCCTATAGGATGTTGTGGCAATACTTTGAGTCAAGGTAGGGTTGCCAGCATTTCTCAAATTGAACTACCATTCCCCTGCAAAGCTCAAGAATCTTTCAAATGCAGCCCCTTGAGCTAGTGCTAAAAAGAAGCTCATTGAAAGTCTGTATCCCAGAGAAATGCCATCTCATCATAATTAGTCTTCTTGCCATGGCCCCCACTGCTGTGGCCCACTGGGCTCCCAGTCAATGTCTTGGCATAGTATGCCTCCCACAACCCAATAGGAGGAGGGGGGTCTGGGTCTACCATAGGAAATATCTTTCTACACGTGTCCTGGGTTGCTGCCTAGAATGGTCAAAGATGGGGCAGTCCCAGAGTACATGGTACAGATGGTCCCCTGGCTCACACCACCAGTAGGTATCATTTGGGAAAGTCACATCTTATTTAGTTTGGCCAGGTCTCTTTACCATCTGAGTTGGTTCTTTTCGTGATGAGCCTGGTACATCCATCTTGGCAAGCCACTTGGATTCTGACCCACCCATGATCCCATTGATGTGCTGAGATTGGGGTCTGCAATTCCTCTCCCACTGTGCCCTGGCAGTTAGGGATCCAGGGATGCATCCCTGAGTGCAGCATATATCCAGTTGGTGCTGTTTTTGGTGCACTTCCCCATACATCTATTGGGTGAGGGTCATGTTGCACCCCATATTATGAGGTGCATTTGATACATGGGCTGTAGCATCTCTTATTTGGAGATATCTCCAAAAATGTGTAGATGGGAGAAAGTATTTTGTTTTTAGACCCTCAACGGTATCAATTGTATATGATCCAGGAACAGCAGATCCTGTACCTGGGAAATGCCTTGGCTGCTCAAAGCTTCCAGTGGATAAGTTGCTTCCCACTGTCAAAGAGGGATTGTTCCAGACAGGCATGTATTTCCACGGAGACGGGTCTAGTTTTAGCAGAGAGTATGTTTTCCTCCAGAATTTAATAGACATCTGCATGCGTGAGGGAGGCTAAGAGGGGTACTTTTCTTGTCATAGAGGACCACTGCTGGGGATGGGGCATGAACTAACAATGCTTCTAGGGGAGCCAAGTTGGAGAGGCCTGTCCTGTCTTCAAAACCATCCATTGGGTGACCTGAGTTGAGACAAAAGCCATATGATACCCTTACAACCATAGTAATCCCCAACCTCCCTACTCCAGTGCTGCTGCAACTTAAGTTTACTAAATCTAGGAGGGGACCCTTCTCATAGGAAGCTGCCCATCAGTGCTTCAAATTTATGAAACCATTTCTGAGGAATAGGGACCAGTAAATGAGCTAGCAGATTTAATATTTTTGGGCAGCCATCATCTTGATGGAGTCTAGCTTGCCCACTAGCGAGAGCCTCAGGGCTTTCCACTTTCTGTGTCCTGTCCAAAGGAATCTAGCAGTGTATTGAAATTGGCTGTAATCATTTTTGTCAGGTCACGGTGTAAATTATACAGAGGTATTTAATGCCATTGGGGACCATTTCAAACCTAGGGATGTAAAATCCTCCCCAGAGCTTGCCAAGTTCAGCGGAAGGACCTCTGTTTTAGCCTGATCCATCTTTAAGCCTGATGCTTGGGTGAATTCTGCCAGGATATCGAAGATATCTCAGATCACTTGGGGGTATAGGCCAAGGTGATTAAGAGGTTGTCGGTATATAAAATGTTTTGAAATTGGTGTCACCACTGTATACCTGGCATCAAGTAGGATTCCTGAGTGCTATTGCCAGGGGTCTGATAGCTAAGATGAATAAGAGATGGGAGAGGAGGCAACCCTGCCTCGTGGCTTTCTGAAGTTTGAATGGGGGACAATGTGCCATTGGTAAGGACGTATGCCATGGAGGAAGCGTGATAGGAGTTTTATCCAGTTGATAAAGCTAGGTCCTATACAAATTGTGGTAAGGGTGTGAACCAAGAAGGACCATTCGATCAAGTTGAAGGCCTTTTCAAAGTCTATTGCTAGGGCCACAGATGGCATTTTGGACCTTTTGCCAGGTGCATTAGAGTAATCAGCGTCCTGTGGTGGTCTGATCCCAAAATGACCTTTGATAAATCCTGCTTGGGATGAGTGGGTCAAGCCTGGTAGGAGCTGCTCCAGTCTCCTGCCAGTACCTGAGCCAAGATTTTGGCATCGGCATTGATAAGGTATATAGGCCGGTAGCTTCCTGGTGATAGTGGTTCCTTCCCTTTTAGGAAGAACCGTGATAGTTGCTTCTCTCATCGAGGGGGTAGGCGCTCTGCAACCAAAGAGTCTTGAAAAGCCCTAATCAGGTATTTGGTCATGTTAACTCCTTGCACTTTGTATAGGTCAATGGGCAGACCATCTTCCTCGGGGCCTTATGGGGTTCATGGTTTTAATGCCCACTTCTACCTCTTCCTCCATTATCGGGGCTTCTAGGTTATTAGTGTCAATATCTGGGAGTCTTGGGATGCATAAGGTGGCCTTAAAGCCTTTGATTTGGAGCATGTCAGGGGTGGGAGGAGGAACATAGTTGCTTATAGAACTGAATCATAATTTCATTCACCCCTTTCTGAGGTGACAGGGTACTCCATGCTTATCAGCCAGGGCATGTATTGTCCTGGCTGTTCATTGGTGCTTTAGTCGATAGGCCAGTAGTTTACTGGCCTTTTCTCCACTCTCCCAGAAGGCATAGTGCATTCTTCTCAAATTCAACTCTGCCTGGCATGTTAGGTGGGCATTGAGTGAGATCCTTGTACTGGCCAGCTGTGCTAGTAAGGTTTGGGGTGGGGTTTGGGATTTGAGGTTTTGTACTGGGTTTCTAAGGTATGCAATTGTTTTTCCAGGGTCCTTTGATCAATTGCAAAGATTCTTTAGCTTCAAGGCCCCTTCTTAGATGAACGGTCTGCCCAGATCTTTGCAAATGAAAACAGAATTGACCTCTTCAAAACCTATCTCTGGGCCATCTCCAGTCCTCTAACAGCTGTGACTGCCATTGAACACTAGCAGCACTCCCCTCACTCCCATGACTATGGCCTCTGTCTGGCTTACCGCCTTAGCCCCCAACCTCTATTTTGATTATCTCTATTTTAGTGCCTATATATAAATCTGTTGGAGCTATGTGCTAAACTTGTTAGGAACCGATTGTTAGCTTTACTGTGTTTTTCCTTGTGTCAAGTTTGTTTGTTTCTGCATTGTATTTCCTTACTGTTGTAATGTTCTGTTTTTGTTATGTAGAGTCTTGTAAGTGAGTTCGTGACTCAAAGGTATTTTCCAAATCCTTAATAAATAACTCACATCTTGAGAAGTCTAAGAAATGATTCTTAAGTCTGTATTTAGTTGCTATATGGAGAAAAAACACCTAAAAGAATCTTTGTGATAGTTTAAGATTTTTGTCTTTAAAAATAACAAAGAACCTCATGTATTTCTAAATAAAAGTAATGTTTTAAAGGCTTTAATAATGGAATTTTCTTAAAATCTTATATTATTCTGTAGCTTAGAATATTTAGAGCAAGAATATCACTTTATTTTAATAAATTTTATTAAAATTATGAAGTTACACCCTTAATATTGTAACTTAGGAAATATAAATGCCAGGAATATCAGATTCATACCAAAATGTTCCCTTGATGTAAAACACCTGAATATGTAAGTTTAATGATGGCTAAACAGATAACACTTAAGGTGGGTTTTAAATGTCTCCACAGAAGGGGCCTCCTCACCAATGGCGGAAGCAAATTCGACAGGACAGGCCAATGATACTAAAAGCGTATCACCTGCAGTTTTCAATCTCATCCTGTATCACCAGGAGGCCCCTCAAGGAGGATCGGGAGAAAGGACTCGAGGCAGCAGGCGTAAGAAGTTCCACCAGCTAGCAAGGGCCCAGTGTTTAATACAACATCACAGTAGTACAGAGCCATCAACAACATATTTAAAAACACACTTACAAGCATACACACTACTTAAATGAGTGTGAATCTTTAATTTGAAGTGATTTGATGCTTTTGAGATACAATGGTCTTAGGCAAGTATATTAAAAGTTTTGGTATTTAAAAATATTTTACCAATTTGATTTATTCCCTTCTCTAAGCATCTTCTATGTGGCTGACCTGTCAGTTGGTGGCTTGTAGCCATTCATTAATGTTGCACTTCCAGTTACAGTTGGGACCCTTGATTTTTATTCTTTGGTAATTGTGTAATGCCAACTAGGCAAAGCCTGTTATCAAGGGCTGAGACATGGAAAATTATTCATAGTTCAAAAGCAATCCTTTTAAATGGCGATAAAATGTTAACTTTATTTTGTTTTTTGTTTTTTACCATTTGATAAGCTTGTTTTTAAAGTTTTTCAGCTTGGCTACTTGGTCCAAATGCTCCATAGCTTTACTGTGATGTCATCAGGCATTAATGCAGTTGCTGTTCCATTGGTTAAGTGAAATATTATTGCATGCTAAACCGAAGTAATCTTTTCTTTGCAACAGATGTAAAATGCTGTGTCTTGTTAATTTAACGGTATGTAACTCATGAAAAATACCACCATTTACCTAACAAAATGTATTCTAATGGGTGGTGTAAACAAACTTGCATACAAGTGGAAATTCAGACAAAACACCGAAGTCAGGTCTGGGATTGCAGAAAAATGGTACACCCTTAACAGTGCACTCACTGTTTTAAAGTTGGCAGTTTGAGTGTTCTTGAGTATGGCATTATTGTGTTTAAGCAGCATTTTGTGGGAAGAGGGTTAAAGAAGTGTTGGCAGGCGGGCAGCCATGATGTGTTTACTGTACCTATATAATGATGGGAGTTGGCAATATTATATTCAGAAACATGGCTATATTGCAGGAAGATCCTGTTGTTGTAGAATTAGATGATAAAATACCTAGAGTTGCATTTAGAAGAGCATGTACTCTCAAGATGTTCTAATGTACAGTAAATTCTTCACACCCCGAGTTGACAGGCCTACTTGGCTACCACTGAAACCACAGGGTTCCTTTAAGCACTAGATGCAATATATGTAAATATGCCAAAGGGAAGAGAATTTCAGAATAATGATGTCAAGGGTCAAATTAGAGATTTCATCACTTGTGATATGAATTTTGTTGTATATTTGTTGACTTTTTACATGTGGAATGGGATACATGACATATATTAATAGAAGCCTTAAAACCTGACCCTAGAACATATTCAATCTATCATTAACAAAAAAAAAAACAAAACAGGCACACCCATTGAACACCACTTTCATGAACAGCACAATTTTAATCTGAATGGACTCTTTTATGGGCATAGAAATTGTAAAGCAACCCATTAGAGGTGGAGACAGACTTAAGCACTTGCTTCAATGAGAGAGTTTTGGACACAAACTTAAAACACTCAGACCAAATGGTTTTAATGATATATTAAACATTAGACCTTTTCTATGATTAGGGTTACTTTACTTTCTTAGTATAGTAATTTATGAATACCTGGTAAATGGACTGAACTGCCAACTAATACCTGTTCTCTTTATCCAACCTTTTCAGATGTTTAGAACTGTTCTCAGAATCACAAAGCACAAGGGGGGTTGTCACTCTATCTATGCTATGTGCACATACCTGGGAGTCACTTTGGAACACACAAACAGCCCCACAAGAAGTGGGGTGAGTTCAGTACCATGAATTTAACCAGACCAAAAAGGCAAAATGGTATACAAACATCTGGCTTTTATTTATGTAGATAAATAGAAGGCTTACCCACACTCTGTGAAGTCTGCAATAAAACATAACCAGATCAGGTAGGTGCATAGAGGATAACATCCTTTGTAAGCTTGAAACAATACAATCAGAAGAGCTATAACAACCAGGATGCCTCAGAGTCCCTGAACTGGACTAGCTATGCAAGCACATTACTGCTTACATATCGACTAGTTGAGTTATCATCAGAGCTTAAAGACCCTGTGGTGGGATGTTTAAAAAGAAGACAGTTAAAATGGTATACCCCCACCACAAAGTGCACTGTGCTGTGACAATCAATAAACAGAATAATGAATCATTAAAAGGGCTATTAGTAATACAGGCACCACTACATCAAAATTAAGAAACACCTAAAGGTTAAAAGGTTAAAATAAAGATACACAGAGATAAGAAAGTGCAATTTAATAGACAGTGCAAGGAAGGGAAAAGCCAAGTATGCACACCAACAGAAAATATATATTTTGGATATTTGTTTTTAAATTCACACTACTAACGTAATTAAGACAACAGAAAAAAAATAGGTATTATATATCTATAAGGCACATTTGAGATTGAGAATCCACAATACAGCCTGCAAGTCATTTGTAAAATCTGATGATAGAAAATGTACTTAAATAATGCTGATTGCAACTCAGCTTGCTTGGAGACTATATCGGGCAACCAGCAGAGTCAAAAGTCTGCTGGATAACATAGCAAACATACATAAAACATTCACATTGGTGGTCAATGTTCCCCCATCCTGATCCTTTGTACAATGCAGTTCCCCATTTCTCTGGTGGTCAAGTGGACCTCCCACCCCCCACCCTGGCAGGATTGACCCATCACCCCTTCCCTCCTCAAATCGACCCCAAGCTGCCAATCAACACAGCCCTCTGCCTACCCTCAAGGCTGGCTATTGGCTGAGCTTTTAAATGAGTATGTACTGTATAAAGTATGCTCTCATTGACAGTGATTAACAGTTCATTCTGAGTTGTCAATCACTGTCAATGAGCATGAACTGTATACCATACATGATCAATAAGCACTCAGTCAGTGGCCAGATATGGTGGTGAATGGAGGGCTGTGCTGGTTACTGGTTGCTAGCTTGGGATCAAGTTGGAGGAGGGAAGCAGGTGGTGGGTCAATCCTCATAGGGTGGAGGGTCCACTAGACCATCAGGGAAACCAGGAACTGCATCATATAAAGGATCAAGATGGGGGACACTGGTATCCAATGCGGATGTTATATGTATATTTTGAACAGATGACTAAATGAAGGGACCTTGGACATCAAGGTAAATGTTTTAAATATATGGGACAGGTGATTGGGTGTGGGGACAGCTAGCCACCAGGGAATCTATTTATTTTATTATGGACTAGCTATTGGGGAATGTGGGGACCACTGCCATAAGGGAAAACTTTAATTATTTGTATATTTACTTCTTGGACCTGTGGTCAGTGAGGGGGAAATGTGCCACTAGATCATGAGAGACTACGTAGTTTTAAGATACTGTGTGATCAGAACAACATTCATCTGGGGGACCTACACTACCAGGGTATCCTTTCACATATATATATATATATATATGGGGCTGGCAATCAGTGAAGGAGGGACCACTGGACCACCAGGGTATTTGTTTCCTAATCACTGACGGGTGATCAGCCATAAGGGAGGGTGTTGGGAACTAGACCACCATGGAGGTTCTTGTTAGTCTCAGAGGTACAGTGATTGAGCACACAGGGGTTGAGGGGCACAAACTTACACCTGGGCATTCATTACTTGTTTTGAACTGTAGGCTCAGCAATCGGGAGGAGAGTAGGACCATTAGACTACCAGTGAAACATTTTAACAAGACAGGGTGGTGATCTGAGAATGTGGAGGGGAAAGACCACTACACTAGCAGGGTTATGTGTTCTATTTTTGAATGGGATGGCGATTGCCTGGGGGCTGCCACTAACACCATGGATAACTCTACAGAAATGGGTAATCGGGGGCAGTACTGCAATGCAGCCTCACTCCCAATGCAATAGACCCATAATGGGCATGCAATGACCCCTTAGTGCCTTGCATTCTCAATGGGTTCATTTGCATAGGCCCCTTTGAATATGGGGATTTTTGCCCAGGTGGAAGCAATTCTGCTACCTATTGTGGGAGCAATGTCTGACAGACACTAGGTGGCATTGCTCTAGATCTCGCTGGTCTCTATATTTAGTGGAATTGTGCCAATGCACCATTCCACTGAATATAGCAGTTTTGTACACCTGGGCAACTGCAGGGCAGTTCAAAGTTTTGCTCTTTGCTTTTCCCAGATTTAGATATCAGGCCCCATGAACCTAGCTAATCAGGACCCTTTTAGCTAGATTGTGTTTGTTTGTTTGTTTTTAAATGCCACAAATACATTTTCAGGGCACCCCAATATCCAGGGTACCCAGCTTAGTGGGAGGAGCCATTCACCTATGTTTTCTGTATGAGACCAGCTGGGCTTTCTTGAGCTCTGTAGCTGCAGCTTGAGTTGTACTGTGGGCTTCAGTGAGAGCAGTGAGCCATTGATCCCTGATCTATCTGTCTGTCTCTGTCTGTCTGTCTGTCTGTCTGTCTGTCTATCTATCTATCTATCTATCAATCTCTGTTTCTATCAATCTGCACTTACTGTATACTGTATTTATTTTATAAGTGGAGCGGGTGCCCACACCCAGTACCACTTGTCTTAACCCCTCCCTTCTAGGTTGCTTCTCCATTTCCATATTGTATGTGGTGGCTCTGGTGTTCCCACCCCTGGTGCCTTTGAATAGTAGTCCAGCACTGGGGTGCCCAGTTCCTCATGTCAGGATGTCCTTCATATCCCCTGTGAGGAAGAAAACTGTCCCTCTGTTATTCCTCTGCAAAAAGAAAACAGTCACCGCCAATTTTACCCTCTCACCTCGACCTTCCACTCAGCACCCCCACCACACCCCACACCCCTCACTCAACTGAATGTGTCCCATGGCAAAGATCCACTCTGTGACTGAAGACATGTCTTGATGCAGGAACCGCGACTGCTATATGAGAAATTAAGGTAAGTGCAGTTCAATGCATTTCAATGGGGTTTTGAAGTATTAGGTATAAGTTTGTAATTTTGCATGTTTTGACCCAAAATTTGAACATGGCTTTTGGGACCCCACCTCATGACCAGTGGTGGTGGAATTATGAAAATCAGACCCAAAAGTTTATTTTGTGGTTGTATGGTGAAATCACCTTTCAGGCAGGATTTGAACATTTTTACCACCCTTGTTCACGTGGTGGGATCATGAGAAGGATATTTTGAAAATGTGGGGTAAAAATAAATAAAAATGGCAAAGTTATGAGCTTACATTGAAAATGTTCTACACTTGCTTGTAAGTTTGTTAATTCTAAACATTTTGACCCCAAATTTTCAACGTGATATTTTTTCACACCATCTCATGAATGAGACAGCTGTCATTTTTAAATTATGGCCAAAATGTGTTTTAGCACCTGTAGCACAGATTGATATTTTGGTGGCACAGAATGACGTTTCAGCAGAGATTTCAAAATTTTCACCTACAGGGTTCATGAGGTGGAGTAATTAGAAGGCATTCTAAAAATCTGATGTACAAAAATGGTAAAATGCTCAGGTTATGAGTGAACATTGCAGTATTTCAATGTTCATAAATAACTTTGAAAATTTCAGTAACCATTTTACACACCACTTATAAATGTGACACGTTATGTTTTAAATTCTGGACAAGAGGTGTTTTTCATTTCTGATGCAAAATTACATTTTGGACAATATACTATAATTTGTACATGTCATGTTTATAAGGTGAATCATAAAAGAGTATCTTGAAAATGTTGGGTAAAATTTAAAAATATTATTGTTAACAAACTTTGGATGTAGTGTTAGTCTTGACCCCAGTGAGTATGCTTTGTCATCCCTTGCCACTGAGCTGAGTTCAGGTGTGAGCTCAGTGACCCAGTTGGATGGGGTGAGGGTAGGGTGTTTGCACTGTTATGCGACAACCCCCAGATAGAGAATGACAGGTATAGGGTTGTCCACATGGACCTGAGTACCATATATGGAAGACAACTGTTCTCTTGGCACCCATTGGTAGCAGAGTGCCCTGTATATTGACTCCATATGCCCTCTTGCCCTGTGCATCTGTATCTGTGGCCACATGGAAGCACAGGGACCACAGGGATCTGCACCTCCAAAGCCCACCAGACAGACCCATTAATTCTTTATATCCTTTGGTGGACAGATTATTCTCTTGTGCAGGGCATCTGCATCTGTTCTCACAGGTCCTGAAGGGACCTGAGTGAATGAGGATATGATTCCACTATCTCAAAAAGAAAATATTTTTTGCTAAAACCTTGCTGATGAACTAGTTAGGTAACTTAATGCCACAAAGCAGGAAAATGTGGTGTTAGGATTTCCAACACTAACTTCCCACCCTACCTCCCAAGCAGCACAAGGAAAAATTGTTAGGGTTTTAGGTATCCAGAGTCTTGGTGATTTAGTTGTGTGGTCTTCCCTTGGGGTTGTCAACCCTAATGCCCTCCCATTCTCCAGTACACAATGTCACATTACTAATTTTCTTCATGCATTGCCTACAGGGCTCTGCATGCAGAAAGATACAACAAATTGTGTTGGCAACATATGGCAAGACATACTTCTCTACCTCTGAAGAGTGTATTTCTATGAGGCAGTGGCTTGGAGCTGTACCTGTGCTTTAGACTGAAGGCTACAGGCTGGGAAGGGTGAACATTAGGGCTGACAACCCCAGGTTGAGCCTCACCACTGACTTGCTAAGACTCAGAGACCCAAAACCCTATTGCTATTTTCCTTATGCAACTTAAATAGTGGTGGCAAGTTAGGCTGGAAACCGTAACATCAATGTTCCTCACTTTTGTAGTGTTAAGTTATCCTAACTGGTGCCTTAAATGTTTTTGACAAAGAATGTATACATATTATACTGGCATGGTAACACCAGTATAGTCATGGTTGATTAAGGTGTTCAATGTAAAACTCCAAATTTTCACATTAATAACATTGGTAAAATTCGATGGAGTAGCCCAAACATTTGCATGCACTGTCAGTCTGGCATAGTCACAAGATGTGAAAAGTTTTAGGACAGCATGTTGTGTGGTTTCTGAGATCTGAGATCCTTATTTTGAAAAAGAAAGACTATTTTCTATATATAAGATAGTTGTTTTTGCTCACATCTGCAGCCCAGATGGTATGGAATTTTTAACCAAACTTTCAAGATAGAAGCATTCCGTACCAAGGTAGTGCCTTTAGAAGGTATAAGGACTTACAGTTTGTTTTTGATAACCCTCTGATACCAATGGTAAAATCACCAGTTGTGAGGGCTTATTTCTCATTATTTACTGTCATGAGAAGCAATTTACTTGTCATGAGAAAAATACTGACTGTATCAGCCGTTGTCTTGTTTTTTTCTTTTATCTAAAAACATTGAAAATACATAAAATGATGATTTTCAAAAAAACAAACCCCTGAACCTAGGTAAACGGCACCTATTTTGCCCAATTTTGGTGTTTGTTTTTGAAAAGTGCCCTAGAAGTAACACTTCTGGGCACCCAAAATCCTGTGTTCTCAGCTTAGCGAGAGCAGCCTTTCACCCTTCTTTTCAGTACAAGGACAGTGGGACTTTGTTGAATTGTGAAGCAGCAGCTGAAGTCTTTCTGCCATCTTCAGTTGGAGCAGTGAACTGGCAATCTTCTGATATATGTATATCTATCTATCTATCTATCTATCTATCTATCTATCTATCTATCTATCTATCTATCTATCTATCTAGGTCTCTGTCTACCTACTGTATCTATCTATCTATCTATCTGTCTGTATATATCTCTGTCCCTTTATCTATTCAAATAACTAGCATACCAGGGTGCTCAATCCTGGTTCCACTTCATTCTCCTCTTCCCATTCAGGTTGCCTGCCCTCCCTTTTCCATATTAGATTTAAATATAAGTGACTGGGGTGCCCACCCTAGTACCACTTCCCCTCCCTCCAGGTCAACCACCCCACTTCCCATTAGATACATGCTAAAACTGGGGTACCCACCCCAGTGCTGCTAAAGTAGCCCAACACTGGGGTTCCCTATTCCCAGTGTTAGAATGTCCCTGAAACAAAGAAGACTGGCCCTCATTGATTTTATTCAATTTGAACTTGTGAAAAGAAAATTATCCCACAATAATCTAACCCCTACACCCACCAACCTCACACACCCCCACTAGCATGCACTCCCACACCCTCACTCACCTACAAGTGTCCCATGAAATAGTTCCACTCTCTGATTGAAAAATGTCTTGCTGATGCATCCAGCGACTGTGATACAAGAAAATCAGGTAACTGTGATTTAATGTACCTGTATTTCAATGGGTTTTGAACTTTATTCATAACTTTGCCATGTTTTACTCCTTTCACCCTGAATTTTCAACATGGCCTTTCTGGGACCCTACCTCATGAACAGGGAGGTAAATATTTTCAAATCTAAATCTGTCCCAAATGATGATTTCATAGTTGCTGCTGGAAATCACCTTTTGGGCTGGATTTGATAATTTTCACCTACTGGGTCCATGAGGTGGGGTCATAAAAAACTATGTTGAAGTGTGAAAATAATCAAATCCTAAAGTTATGAGGTGAACATTAAAATATTTCAATGTTCACGCTGCGACTTCACTGTTTTTCATTTTTTCCCACCAAAGTGTCAACATGACCTTTTTGGAACCCCACCTTATGGACAAATAGAGGTGACATTTTTCAAATCCATCCTGAAAGGTGATTTCTCAGTTTACCCACCCATAAATCCTGGGTGTCTAGCTTAGCATGGGAGCCATTTGCCTCCATTGTCAGTATAAAGTGGGACTTTCTTGAATTGTGAAGCTGCAGCTGAGTCATGCTGCTGGCTTCAGTTGGAACAGTGAGCCACCAGCCCTCCCTCATTCTGCCCTGATTTTCCTTTTGAACAGAAAATGGACTGAGGTGTCTACCTCTGGTACCCCATGCCTATCCCCAGGTCTCCTGCCCCTTCCTACCAGTGTGTCTACCCTTGCTACCACTTGTCTGAATCCCTCCCTCCAGGTAGCCCAAAGATATAGTGGCTACACTGGGGTGCCCATCCCTGGTGCCCAAAGATATGGTGGCTATACTGGGATGCCCATCCCTGGTGCCACAGAATAGTATCTGGACATTGGGTACCCAATCTCCCAGTGTCAACAAGGTCCACCTGAAATGAAGTAAACTTTCCTCACTTATCTTTTTATGATAAAATGACCTGTAATAAAGAAAATGGCCCATTGTTGATCTCACACCCCAAACCCTCACCCTCACCCACCCCACCATGATCCTTCACTCAGCACCCACCACCCTGATCCCCTGCACACACACACACTCACTCATCTAAACTGTCCCACTTCATAGATCCACTCATTGATCAAAAAGACATCTTGCTGTTAGAACTGGTGACTGTGATATGAGAGAATAAGGTGAGTTTAGTTTAATGTATTTCAATTGGTTTGAACTTTTACTCATAACTTTGTAATTTTTTATATTTTATAGCTAATTTTTAACATGGCTTTTGGGAAACCCAGCTCATGAAAAGAGGCGGTGAAATTTTTCTAATCCATCCTGTAAGGTGATTTCATAGTCACTGGTTGAAATCACCATTCGGTGGGACTTGACAATTTTACTTACCAGGTTCATGAGGTGGTCTTAAAAGACTCTGTTGAAAATGTGGTGTACAAATATGGTAAATGGCTATGTTATGAGTGAGCATTGAAATATTTCAATACTTATGCATGACTTCACTAATTTATATTATTTTCCACCAAACTTTCAACATGGCTGTTTTAGACCACACCTCATGAACATGGCAGTTGAAATGTTTCAAATACATGATGAAAGGTGATTTTATATTCACTGTGCAAAATCATGTCTTTGGCAGGATTTGAAACTTTGCACCAACTGAATCATGAGGTGGTGTCAACGAAGGATATGTTGAAACTTTGGTGTAAGAATATTGCTAAATGACCAGGTTATGAGTGAACATTGAAATATTTTAACTTTCACTCATAACTTCATTAATTTTCAATATTTTGACTTCAAACATTCAGCATAGCCTATTTTTCATAGAAATTGATAAACGTGGCAGGTGTTTTTAAATCCTGGATGATTTGGGTTTCGTAATTGTGATGTAAAATGATGCTTCAGCCAGTTACTATAAATGCCACATATCACTTTTATAAGGAGGAGTCATAAAATTGCTATCTTGAAATTTTAGGTCAAAATAAAAAAAAAATAAGAAATGTTGTGTGTGATGTGAGACTTTACCTTAGTAGGTAGTGCTTTGTAATACTGTGCCAGTGAGCTAAGTTCAGAAGTGAGCTCAGGCAGCTAGATGGGGTGAGACTGGGGATGGCACTGTTATGTGACACCACTTCCCAGCCAGGGAAGGGAAGGGAAGGTGCAAGGTTGCACACACAGGCCCAGTTACCATATAGTGAAGAGAACTATTCTCTTGGCATAGTGTCCTGCACCTGTGCATCTGTGGGTGGCAGACAGCCCTGTGCATTGGCTGAGACATAGGCAACTTGCCCTGTGTGTCTATGTCTGAGCCACATGGAAGCAAGCATAGGGTCCAGAGGGCCACAGCCCCATGAATTCTTGGCATCCATCACTGCACAGAACTGCAGGGCCCTGCACTCTGTGGGTGGGCAAGTCTTCCCTTGGTGCAGGGTTCAGAGGGCTCTATGTGTCTGCATCTGTTCATGAAGGTCCCAAAGGAACCTGCATGAATGAGGATCGATTCCACTGTCTCAAAAAGAAAATCATTTTTGAAAATAAACTGCATTAATGCACCAGTTAGGGTTCAAGTTAATGCCACAAGAGTAAGGAAATGTGAAGTTGTGGTTTCCAAAATGAACTTTTGGTTTCCAACATGAACTCCCAACCACCACCACCAAGCAGCAAAAGAAAAAAATTAGGGTTTTGGGTCTCGAGTCTTGACAAATTAGTGGTAGGGTCTTCTTTGGGGTTGATAGACCTAATAACCACCTTCTTCCCTGAGCAAACAAGGTTTATTTATTTAGTTTTTGTTTACGGGTAAGTACACTAGACAAGTTTTATGCCTATTTTCAGGAACGACCTGGGAGAGTACAAAAGGGTACAACAGGTACATTGATACAGTAATTGGTTCAGACGAATACATTCAGGTACAAAAACAGGAGAAAAGACAATTTTTACAGTTTTACATTTACATGGAAGGTACACCCAGATACAGTGCTGGAGCAAGGTATAAGTTAGAGATAAATTCAATGACCAACAGGGCTGGTGAGGATTATGAGCATAGTAACATCATAGTCGGTCAAGCAAGGGAGGGGGATTTGGATGAGGACATAGCGCAAGAGTGGTGACGCCAGAGCAGGAGAGAAGAAGCCGGCACCAGTGGACACCGGGAGGCTAAGGAGGCTTAGGACATTCACAGCGAGAAGCCACCTTAAGATGATCCCACAGGGAGGTCCGGAAACTCTTGTGAGGAGGCAGTATGGACTCTTTCAGGAAAGGAGTTCCAGAGCCTGGGGCCATGGACAGCAAAACTCCGTCCCCATGTTAGTGCGGGAAGTAGGTACATTAGTAGGCCAAGGCCTTGGGATCTAAGCAGGTAGGGGAGAGGTCAGCAGGAGCAAGAAACTGGGCCAGTTCGGAGGGGTGCAGAGCTAAGTACTTTACTCACGAGGCACTCAGTGCTTAAGTTAAGGTGATTGAGCGAGATAGCCAGCAAGCTTCTGTGAGCTCACAGTGATGGGTGAGGTGGGGCGGCCAGGACAAAATGACAGATGTTGTTGTACGCTGTGCTCCACTTGCTTAGGAGGGTCTTAGAAGTATGAGCAAATATGAGGAGCCATAGCTGAGGGAGGAAGTAGTACTCCCCTGAAGAGCTAAGCGAGCTGCTGGAGTAGGGTTGTACCAAGCCCTGTAGGCCATCACCAGTTTGCGGTTTACACCCACTGCAGGCATTATGGATATGACTACCAAGGTCCAATTGGGGATCAGCCACTCCTCCAAGATATTTGAGGGAGGTCACGGTAGGGAGAGGGAGCCATCTTCATAGTTGATATGTAGGGAGTTGAAGAGGTTAGCTATGATCTCTTTTCTTTATGCAGGGTCTGCAATATCCTGCATAGAGAAAGCTACAACATATTCTTGTTGGTGACATATAGTGAGTATACTTCTTTATCTTTGAGGAGTGTATCACTATATGGCACTGGCTGGGAACTGTACCTTGTGCTTCAAGGAGGAGGCTAAGAGCTTGGGGGTGAGCATTAGGGTTGACATCCCTAAAGGAAGACCCCACCACTGATTCACCAAGAATACAGAGAACAAAAAGCCTATTTTTTCCTTTTCGCTTCTTGTGGGTGGGAATTAAAGTTGGAAACCTTAGCACCACATTTCCCTGGTTTTGTAGCATTAACTTGAACCCTAACATGCGTTAACACAGTTTTTTGTAAAGAAGAAAGTATTGCAAAGAAAACTGTGTTAATGCAGAGATCAGGGTTCCCAAAATTGAAAGCACACAAAGTAGGAAAATGAAAACATTAGTGTTTGGCATCTCAGGAGTCTTGGCAAAATAGTGTCGTGGATTTCCTTTGAGGTGGTCAACCCTAATGATCTACTTTCCCATCCCCAAGCCTCCTGCTCAAGCACAAGTTACATGTCCAAGCCCTTACTTCATGGAGGTAGAGAAGTATGGATTGCCACATGTGAAACAGAATCATTCATAACATTTTACCCACAGGGCCCTGAATGAAGCAAAAGAATATGTATTACTTGGTTAGTTCAGTAGAGGGGTGGGCATTAGGGTTGACAACCCATGGGACACCGCATCACACCACTGATTCATCAAGACCCCTGAGACTCCTAACTCTGATGTTTTCATTTCCTACTTTGTGGCCTTTGACTTTTTGGGAACCCTGATTTCTGCATTAACACAGTTTTTCGCAATGAATTTCTGTTCTTTTGTGAAAGACTATCCATACGTGGAAGCTGCAGAAGTGCAGACTTGGCCCATCCACCTGACCCATTGAGCTTTCCCCAAAACTCAGCTGTCTGGCATGGGATCACAATTCACTACCTGGTGGGTCAAAATTCAGCACTACGCACAACAATTAAGCAACTGATCAATCAAGGGGACCGGGAGCAGAGCTGGGAACAGGAAGCAGCACTGAATTAGGAAAACTGTTTTAATTCACTATTTACCTTTTCTCTCTTTCTGAGATACTTACAGGTCAGGGGCTTGTGTAGTTGATTAATATGCAGGAAAGAGAAATTGGTCATTGTAGGATGGCTGGAGGACTACCTGGATATCATGGAACTAGAGCAACCAACCGAGGGGGACCAGGAAGCAGAGCTGGGGGACAAGTAGCTGTATGACTTTGGAGCAGGCATGAAGAGGGAGCTGGAAACAGTGCAAAAGTGAAAAACTGTTTTAAATCAATGTTTACCTTTTTTTTCTTTTCAAGACATTACATGTCGGGGTAGTAGGTAACTGGCAAGCAGGAAAGGAAAACTGGCCATTGTAGGAGGACCAGATGACTGCCTGGAGGTCATAGGACTTGAGCAACCAATTGAGGAGGACCAGGAAGCAGAGCTAGGATAATAGGTAGCTGCACAACTTTGGAGCATGCATGAAAAGGAGCTTGATGCAGCATCAAAATAAAAAAGCTGTTTTAAATCACTGTTTATCATTTTCTGTTTTCAAGATACTTACAGGTTGGGGATGAGTAGGTGACTGGCAAGCAGAAAAGGAAGTTGATTACTGTAGGTGCGCTGGATAACTGACATGAGGTTGCAGGACTTAAGCAAGCAATTGACAGGGACCAGGAAGCACAACTGAGAGGATAAATCTGTTCTGCCTAGTATGTCTTATCACATTTGTGTCCCAGAATGTGAGTGGAACACAGCAAGAGTGAAACAGGTGAGATGTCTGACATCTTAGGCATCAACAGGCAATAGCAGACATGCAAGGGACTCTGCCAGACTGACAAGGTAAAAGATGTTCCTTTTCAATTTGCTGTTACCTGTTTAGGAAGCTACAGGAGATGGGGTAGCCACTATCCACTGGGAAAGAAAGAAACAAACATGTAGCTGCTACAGGTGAGAATAGGGAGACACCCTATCTAGGACAAGGTGCAGTGATGGTTCAAGTAGGACAAAAGGGAGGGTTAATTGAATGCCAGGCAGTAAGGTGGGACCCTGCTGCCAGTGGACAGCTTGCAGTATGGTCATACAGCACACACCTGTGGACCACACTCTGTGGACACCAACAGATGCCAGCACACACAGGCAGCACTGTGGGCATGGAGGATTTTGAAGTGAGAGTGTATGGGTGGCCAGGCTGTGCCACAGATCAGGTGTGCCACAAGGCTGGGACACATTATGCAGTGCACATGGGCCATTATTGGGAATACCCCAACACCAGTGTGCCTTTGGACAATATATGCCTACCCGACCACATACCGCACAGCTGTACAACTGCCACAGCACACAAAGTCGGACATGTATATGTCACTGTAAGCATCCCATGCCAGAGGTGCAGCATCTGTGGTCACATAACAGTGTAACAGTAATGTCCACTGTCAGTAAACACCTGCAGGTTGGGCTCTTACTATGTATAGTGCAGTCATCATCACTGCCCCACACACCATAAGCATTGCTGTGTCCACACACTACTGGCCCCTTGCTACTGTAGTGTCTGCTGCACTGTAGCATGATCTACAGTGTGACAGTTACATGCAGCACCACCATCATCTCTGCCTATGCTGTGTTGTCCCAGTATAGCTGCAGACAGCAGCACATGTGGAAGTAGTGTTCAAAACTGTATAATATTCCCCAAGCTGTTTGCACAGCACTAACATCGCTTATGCTGGTTTAGTGCAGGCTAAACAGTTAGCCTGGTGCAAACTGCATGCAAATCAGGGCATAATGAGATGCTAATCTGGATGTTTGCCCACAGACTACCTAAATAGGCTAATTTGCATGTCACTTTGAATATGGCAAAGTTTAGCACCGGGCAAATGTGTTTGCACCAGGCTAACGGAACCCCGCACAAATGTGTTAACTCTGTGCAAACAATTTGGGAATATTTTACAGTTTTGCACACTGTACTTTCACATATGCTCAGGCTCGGTAGCTGTACTGGTCCATTTATTTGCTGGCAACATTGTCCACATAGTTCACCTCTACCTACCTTACATCACTGTGCACTGTGTTGCTGTTGTGGTTTGCACTTCCTGGTTGCCATATTCAAGCTGTCTTATTCCAGGGCTAAATTTGCCCTGCACTCCCAGCCCAGTTTTCCCGCCTCATTCCCATGCTATATTCAGAAGCTGTTTTCCTGGGCTATTCCTTTTGAATATAGCTTGCTTTGTGCTCTGGGCTAAGTTTGCCCACTAGGCAGTGCTAATTTAGCCCGGACAAAGTTTTGAATATCTGGTCTGTAATGTCTTTACATTATATACCTATGATAATTACCATGGTTACTGTAAGATGGAAACATTTCTAGTTACAGAGATGAGCCCTATTAGCTAATTTAGAGGTGGCTCCTCAGTCCAAGATAACGTTATACAATTTTGTAGTAGTCATCACTTTGTAGAGACAAAGGAGTACAGTTATACATGTAGCAGTGTAATTATACAAATCATCAGAAGATGGCAATGCCAACTCATATATCATAATCATTACAAGGAGACAGGTGTCCTAACATCTTGTAAGCAAGAAACACATATATGTATTAGAAAATAAAGTGTATAACAATAGTATGCATACATATGCTAACATCTACTCTTATACTGAAGATGCCCTAGCCCTATATGTTAGTATAACATATCTAAATGCTAGCTGTCTACAGTGTACCTCTGGGGGTACCAATAAGGGTCCAGGGACCTCGTACAGCATTCCCTCCCTTGTTGCCTCTCAAAGGGCAACACAACAAAAGTGGATAGGGGGCAGGGTCATTTACAGACCGGATGCGAGTCTTGTAAAGGAATTCAAGCTACTCATGGTGTTGACGCTTAGTGCTCATAGGCAACAAAGCATGATAATAAGAAATAATATCAAAAATGCTTGTATAATAACAAAACCTTTAAAGGTGATCTCTAACCAAGTGTTAGTAGTGCATTACTCATATCACCATCATTAATAAATGCAAGGACAGCTTCATTGACTTTAGAAATATTATTGCTGATGTGGATGAGATGGGTGTCTTTCCTCTCTAAAAGTGATTTTAATGTCAAGGTGAGGGATCAATGTGTACATTAAAGTAAGGTTAATACTCAGAATGAGAAAGCAGATAAATGGGGTTGCCTTATCAATAATATCAGCCTATGAGAGGGACGGGTGTAATAACAGTGTGCTCCAATAACTGACTTCTGATGTTGCATGAAACAGAAGTTGGGGCTATCTATAGCACATGTCTGCATTCCTATATATAGTATTTTAAATTAGTAACAATACAATATTCCCCATCAGAGTTATATTGCATTTTAACAGTGGGAAGTCTCCATTTTGCAACTGTACTGGGCAGGTGTAGGTAGTCTTGAAATCTGTGTTGACAGGCGATGAACCTCATCTTGATAAGACTGGTAGAGCTTGTATGGAGCTGATGTTGAGTCCTGAAGTCTGTGCCATTAATGCTGATGTCATTATCCATGGAAAAGGACCAATCAATACTGTCTGGGAATAGCCACATACAGGTTTAATAACATCAAATACATCACATCGACACAAATAAATATAACCTTTCTTCACGCAGCAATCTGTTTGCAGAGAGACCCAGGCATCCAGAATAAGATGGAAGACCAGTAGGGAGATAAGTCAAGGCTTTCTGTAGATATCTTCATCAAGGTGCCCAATGGAATGAACAGTTTCAAGTTTATCAAATAAAGCTGTAGCAGGATCAAACATGGTAAAGAAACAGTAAAAGAAACAAACATGGTATCCTTAATGGAACAGTTCTTAGAAGTAAAACATGGACCAGTGCTAGGGTGTCCGTCACAAAACCCAAATTCCTAGCTGTGGAAAGTAGAATAGTTAGAGTTTGTAGCATACACATTGCAAAACAGCTGGAAGATTTGCACTGAGGACAATACCATTAGAGATATGTCTATCATGAATGATATCAGGGATCTTTCCAGATTCTAGATCACGGAAAAGATTATTGATGGTAGTGATAATGTATGAGCCATAGGCTGAACACAATATCTCATGGGCAATATATTGTTTATCTGCTTCTTTGTTATTTTGTGCAATGAGAGCATTAATCTTATCTTTAGAATCTGTAAATGCCTTAGCAATGTCATGCATGTTGTATACAGTGTATCTTTCTTCTTGACTAAGACCATCTACACTATGCAATAATGGGGTAAAATATCATTTACCAAACCAGTATGGAATTTTGTGAATCTGATTTGATAGCAGCAATGTCAGCCTTATTCCAAATAGACATGGCTGTGCCAAAACACCTGTGATGGTGCGTGGCACCCGTGACATCAGAGCTGTCAACTTCATGTGTTTACGCTTTGACTTTGATCATCAAGGCTAGGTTTTCTCCTAAAATTGCCTCTATATTCGTGTATGTACCCGGCAATAGGGCCTTGAGTACCAATTTGAAAAGCTGCTAAGCTATCAAGCAATAAAGTACTATAAAATGCTGAAGTGTTAGTAGTATGACACATATCAAATTCTATCATATCTAGTAAGTCAAGTTAAACAAAACAGGTATATGCATAAATTGTAAGTTGTTAATAAGTGTACCAGGTAAGGTAGTAGCTGTTAGGTCACTATGAGGACCAAGGGTATGTTTTGGACATTCCAAAGATATTTATCTATGGGGATAACACAGAAAGGTACATGGCAGCAGAGGCCATGTTATGTACAGCACAAAATTTCCTGGCAGAGTCCTTAGACAAGGAATTACAATATGAGGGATCAATTAAGGCAGTAATATTGTATAAACCAGAATGTCTAAGAGCAGTTTGGAGCAAGGACAGTGAACCACTAGGGATAATTTGTGTTTGGCCAACCATGGAAAGTTCCTTGGAAAGCTTGGCCAAAGGGAGAATTTGTCCTTGTGACGTGGTTTGCCATTCAATTTGTAGGGCAGATTTATCAGGAGCAACAACCGAGGCAGTGAGGTAGGCATCTGAACCTTCTTGGACAGTAATCAAATTGTCGGATATGGTGATGAAAACTCCTCTGGGGTGGATGCTGGATGATCAAGGTGAGGAAGGAGGTGCTTTACTGTGCCTTGGATGCAGGGGATAACTCCTGACATGAGGAAAATGGAACAAGATAGCAATCTTTGTCAGTGTATCTGAAAAGGAAACCAAACAATAGTAAATTAGTACTGTTCCGCCCGATGGGGTAAGGAAAAGTAATTATACCCTTTATACAATTTCACCTGATTTGCATGTAACCATTTGTCAGTCAGTTTGTTGTTCTGCATGAGACTAACCTGATAGACTGCTGAACTGATCTTGTTAACAATGAGGTAGGGGCCTTCCCACTTATTGGAGAAGGAGTGTGTGGGTGTGCAAATCTGAGAACCATTACCTGATATCCAACTTGCCAATCCACTTCTTGTGCGTGTTTGTCAAACTATATTTTGACTGTTGCTGGGCCTTGCCTATGCAATTGGCAGCATGCAAATGAGTGTGTATGAGGTCTTATCTGAGTTTTTCCACATATTGGTCTGTCATGGGGTTGTGCAGGTCAAACAACAGGTGCTCAGGTAATCTCATTTGTCTACCAGTCATTACCTCAAAGGGTGTCATCTGGTTGGTGGCTGATGATGTGCCCCTGATTGTCACAGGATGTAACAGCAATAGGGAATCCCAAGTTTTGGGATTGTCTTCAATGAATTTGGAAAGCATTTGCTTAATCTGTCTGTTGGCTCTCTCTACTTGACCTGAAGATTGTGGGTGGTAAGGTATGTGAAACTTTGACGAACTCCAAGGAGTTCAAGTGCTTCTTTCATCAACTCACCTGTAAAACTGGTTCTTTATCGGAGTCTACCTTAAGGGCTAGTCCCCATGTGGAGAAAATCTGTTCCACCAGGATTTTGGCAGTAGTTTTAGCAGTACATGTCTTAGTGGAGAAAGCCTCAACCCACTTAAAGAAACGATTGGTTACCACAAGAGCATACTTGTTATTCTTGCTAGTATTGGACAAAGGGCCAAAGAAGTCAATCTGGATGGCATGCCAAGGGCTGGAGAGCTTTTGTGGTAGTAGTTGGCATTTTGTTTGGTAGGGATAGGATTATTTTGTGCATACAGAAGGCAGTTATCCATGTACTGTTTGACATCTTTGGTGACACCAAGCCACCAGGTGGTTGTCTTAAGCCTTTGAGTGTTTTTCCACTCCTGGTGTCCACCAGTAGAGTGGCATGCACTTGGTGCATAAATCCGGCATAAGATGTCTGGGAACCACCCACAATTTGGTGGGAGTATCATCTGGCTGATACAAGATGAGCTTATCATCAGGGACAGATGTAACTTGCCTTCATGCCTCCAGTAGGGGTTGTGGGTAGGTAGATTCTTCTCAGTACCCTTGTCAAGGAATCTGAACACATCTTTGAGCTCAGAGTCAGCTTCCTGGGATGCCAACAGGTCCAAGGGGAAAGGGTTCAGGTTTCTTCCTTACCACTGCAATGTGTACAGCTGCTCTGGCCTCTGGATGGTCCATCATCCAGGTGTCCTCCCCTAGGCCTCTTCTTTTGCAGGTGTCTGCTGTGTCATTGAAGGCAGGATGGGGTCATGTATGGAGATAGCTTTAAACTTGTGTACATAGAGTTTGTGTGCAAACTTTTGTGCCAGTGAATGAATGTATATTACCAGTTCCTTGTGTTTCACTGGGCTGCCATCAGAGGAGAGGAAGGAGTTCTTCTGCCAAAAGGGAAGAAATTCTGTAAAGAATAACACACCCAGTCTGTGAAGATGATGGTGTCCTCGGTTCCATGCTGGATGAACTCGGGCACGAGTTACCACTGCCATCTCAGCATATTGTGATAATGCCACACTGCAACGCTAGAAATTTTAACAGTGTTACCATAAGTATAAATCACTAATATGCCCATCACTGCAATCTGTTCTCCCTGGTAATAGGAGGCTGAGCCATCTGTAAAGACACGACACAGTGAGGTGTTCTCAAGTAATTGTGGTGTAGCAGGGAGGAAAGGACCTGAATATGGAAGATCAGGTGGCTGCAGTGTGCAGTTGTAGTGTTCTCCTTGAAAAAGGAAACCATGTGCCAGCATGGATGGCATTTTGGTTGGGTGAACCTGTATTTCTCTATCCTGGAGAAGGAGGGACCAGTGTGTCAGTCTGGTGTTGAGTGACCATTCCTTCACTCTGTCTGATAGCAAAAGGTAATTGGGGTGTGGTTTGTGTTAATGATCAAAGGAGAGTACCCTATGATATACAAGAAGTGTTTGACAACCTGGTAGGTAGCCAGAAGGTTCCTTTCACAATGCTGTATTTCTGTTCTACTGGGGTCAAGAGCTGTGATGCATATGCAATTGGTCTCTGGGTGCCGTGAACCTTCTGGTCAGCTCTGCTGACATAGTAATGTCAGAGGTGGCACACTCCAGATGGAATGGCAGAGCTGGATTGGGGTTGACCAGAGCTGGGGCTGAGGCCAAGGCATGTTTCAGTGATGTCACAGCTTGGGTGTGAATGGGGACCCAATTCAGGGAATGCCTTTTCAGTAATTCATACAGAGGCTTTCTGTGCAAAATCACAAATAAAATCTCTGGAATAGTTTACCATACCTAGAAATCTCCTAAGAGTGGTCATGCTGGTGGGCAATGGCAAGTCTTGCAGTCCTTATCTTCTTCCAGGTAAGACTCTGTCCTTGGTCAGTTATTCTCAGGTCCAGAAGAGTACCTCTTTCTGCATAGTTGTCTTTTGCGGATTACATTTGAGGCCTGCCCTCTGAATGAGGATCAGTAGTTCATCCAAGAGATCAAGGTGTTGTTCCTGTGTGGATGTTACCAACAGCAGGTCATCCACATACTGCAAGAGACACTGGGGTGAGAGAAACCCTCAAGGGCATCCATCATGTGTAAATGGAACAGGGAGGGGCTGTTATGGGATCCGGTGGTAAGCAGGTCCGTGTACTGTCCACCCTCAAAGGTGAAGGCAAACTTATACTGACTCTTGGGAGCCAATGGCAATGACCAGAAACCATTGGAGATATCCAGGGCACTGAACCATTTTTGGTCAGGGGTCAATAATCACAGCACATCAGGTGCTGATGCCACAGATTAGGGCACAACTGAGGTGACCTGGTTCAGTCTCCTATAGTCAATAGTAAGTCTCCAGGCACCTGTGGATTTCTTCACAGGCCACATTGGGGAGTTGGCAGTAGAAACTCATGTCCTGATCACACCTTGCTTGAGAGTGATTTTATTGTTTCCTAAGAGAAGGCAAGGCCTCCAGTGGAAAGGGTATTACCATTGCCTTTCATGTGCTGGGCCTGTCACTTCAATGACAGTGTGCATTCTTCCACAGTCATTCTTGTTGGTGGAAAATACCTCCAGATGCCTTTGTAGAATGGGAGGAGCTTTGGGAAAAGTTCATGATTTTGAACAAATCTATGATGTCATAATCTTTATTGTTTGCAGAGATTGTTGCCGCGATGTGTGAATCAAGAATCATGATGGTGTAGTATTGTTCCTGAATCTGTATCAGTAACATGTTGGCTAGGTCTACCACACAGCTGTGTGGTGCTAGGAAGTCAATTCCAGTTGTACTAGAGTAATCATGCAATACCATTAGCTGGAAGGTGTGATAGGCCTTCAGGTGTCCCAGTTCCACAGGTAGTGGCAGGGAACGGTTTGCAGGCAATCTAGTTCTGTCTACTCCTGACATGTTGGTCCTCCATCTGGTGGACCAGGGAGCTGTCTCTGGTTGTCATCGTGTAATAAAGACACAGCTGCGCCTGTATCCAGTGGCACTGTCAGTAGGCAGCCCCGACCTAGGCCTCAATACAGGGCCTTCCGTTTGTATCCAAGATCAGCTTGTTTACAATATGGACTGGGGCCTGTAATTGTCAATCTGTACTGGTGGAGGCATAGAGTCTGGGCCTGGCTCCTTTGAACCACTTCACCATGCTGCACTGATGCTATATAGGGAGCTGCTTCCGGGTTCAGGCCTGTATGGGTCTGAGGGCCTGTACTTCCAGTGTCTCCTTGGCCTGTTGAGGCCTGCTCTCTCGGTTGTATGGCAGCAAGGACCCGAGCAGGAACAACATCCGTTACAAGAGCACACTTGCCCAAGAAGTTCTCGAATTTTGGGTTCTCTTCAGCTATTTCCCTACATGAAGGACCTGATCTTGTTGTTTACCCTTATTATTCTTGTGGTGTTTCTTATTCTCATGGTAGTTCTGGTTCCCACCCCATTATTGTTGCTGTGGCTGCTGTTGTTGTTGTTGGACCTGCAGGGGTGTTGGTTGTCTGTAGGAGAGGCTGTTTCTCTTGGCCTACCCTTCCACCATGTAGTGCGTGCCATGGTTTCTGGAGTGGTTTCCACGGCGGCTACTTTCTTGGAACGGAGCCCAGCTCATAGATGTAGAAATGATAAACTCTCTCGGTTTTCCGAAGAATATCGGCAAACCTCTCCATGGTGGGATAGGTGGTTGGCTCTACCTTCCTTCTTACTGCAGGGATCATATTCCTAAGGAATAGGGTCTTATATTCAATAAGGTCCACATCTGCCACTTCTTGTACAAGGTGCTTCCCTGCTCAGTAGGCTATCCAGAGCCTCTGGTGGAAAGTCACTGGACTTTCTTTGGCATTCTGTTTTACAGGGTATGCAAGCATCCTCCTACCACACCTGGGCTGTGTGCATAAATGAGCTCAGCTGCTACATCGCCAAAGGTGGCAGTGTTGTCTTGATGGACAGCATCGGAAGTTTTCCCACAGTCCAGGATCAATGGTCTGGCGTAGGATCTGGACCTGGTAGTCTGCATAAGACTAAGCATTTCACATTTAGCATGCACCTTTCCAAGTGGCAGCTGAGGTTGTCAGATGGGCTCATCCGACCAATGCTGTCAGCTACTTGCTGAACAGAATAGGCCATTTGTAGGGGATTATTGGGGTGATCAGGTGGAGGTAGATCCCCGGGAGCTGTCCAGGGCTGCCTGAGCTGTGGCTTCCACTATGGAATGGACTACGCCTCCTGAGTACCAGTTTCATGTATCAGCTGTCTTATTTGTTTTTTTAAACCCGCTTATTTCTATCTGGAATAGGCACGCTGCTTACCGCATTTTCAATCATTCTCTCTATCTTCTGCCTGTCTTCCTCATTAATAATGTCTACTGGTGGTGACATTGGGACTAGGTCTGGGCCTGGTCCCCTATCATGGGGTCACCATGTTGGCATCACCCATGAGGTGCGTCATGATGTCGATGATGTATGACATGAGTTACATGTGACTGGTGCCGCCATGTTGTGGATGGTTGGGTGGGGTGTCTGGGCCATAGTAGGGGTGTGACTGGGCATTGTACTGTGAGATGTCATCATCTGATACCTCCCTTCAGATGACGTTGTCCAGGTGGGGCCACACCTCCCATTGCCTTGACATGTCCAGCCAACACCTCTCGCTGATGGTGCAGTTTCGCCATCTTGGATTCACATTCAGCATGATTTACACTTGCAACATTCACATGCACCTCATCCTGCATCTGTTTTTGTAACACTATGTGGCGCTCAATTCGCAATTGTCCCTAGTAGCCACTTCTAAGCCATTAAGTACCTGATTTATCTCATCCTGTATCTCTCCCAACTCCTCACTCAACTGTTCATTCAATCTACTTAATAAGTCATTCATTTGCAAAAGCCTGTCACTTGTCCTGTCTCAAACATTTTTAGGAAAAGTTGTAAACAACAAGTGAAACTTTGAAACACCATATATTGCCCACACACGGTCACCAATTGTCAGGAGGTCTAAACCTCATGCTCAGGTTCTTAGCAATAATGGGAATGCAAGGAATCACAGCCACATTGCACAAGAGTAATAAACTTGTTTATTACTACCAAAAGGATAATCACAGTTGTCCTAAGCAGTTCTTACCAATACAAACTGGGAGCCAATGCTAAGCGTTTCCTATACCTCGAGGATTGTCCTTGTCTCTTGGGGTCTCCAAGTTAGAAGATGTAATGTCTTACATTATATACCTATGATAATTACCATGGTTACTGTAAGATAGAAACATTTCTAGTTACAGAGATGAGCCCTATTGCTAAATTAAAGGTGTCTCCTCAGTCCAAGATAACATTGTACAATTTTGTAGTAGTCATCACTTTGTAAAGACAAAGGAGTACAGTTATACATGTAGCAGTGTAATAATACAGATCATCAGATGATGACAATGCCAACTCATATATCATAATCATTACAAGGACACAGGTGTCCTAACATCTTGTAAGCAAGAAATTCATAAATGTATTAGAAAATAAAGTGTATAACAATAGTATGCATACATATCCTGACCTCTACTCCTATACAGTAGATGCCCTTAGCCCTATATGTTAGTATAACACATCTAAATGCTAGCTGTCTACAGTGTACCTCTGGGGTACCAATAAGGGTGCAGGGACCTCATGTAACACTTGCAAAAAGCATTTTAAGTCATTAAAGGTATGGGGCAAAAACTATATTAGCAATCAACATGTTTGCAGGGATGTTTGAAGGGCAATCATTTTGCCTCAAAAAGATGCTTTGAAGCTAAAGTAAAAGCTCAGATGTTATATCGTCTGAAATATGCAGAATAAATGGTGAAGTCTATGATTTGGAAGTTATATAGAATCTATACCTCAAATTATTACTGGGCCCACTTTCTTATGCCTTGAGTGCCATAATAAGAGCAGAGACTGGAACACTGGACATCAAAACAAAAATATTAAAATATAGTCTGGTGTTTTGGAATAAGATAGTAAGAGCTCCAAATAAGAACTTAATACATCATTGCTGAGAAGTTGCCCAAAAGGCTGAGTTAAGGACTCCTGGTTCTCCTCTTTAAATAATTCTCTTACCAAGTTTGGCTTAGAAAATATTATATTATTAATTGCCCTGGAGACCCGCATAACTTTATAATTACTGTGGTAAAAAGAATCATTGATTCTGCCTGCCAAAAAGATCTGACTACTTTATATGAGTCACAAGAGTAAACTACTACAAAATTGGTAAAAACAACTTTAATGTGGAACAGTACCTCCTTTATTGCGATAACGTTAGACATGAAAAAGCTAGCACAAGATTTAGGTTTGGGCTACTGTGAGTTCTCCTGGTTACCAATACATTAGGAAACCTTTCCATGCATTTGTAACCCAAGTATCAGACTCTCTATACCTCATATTGTTTTGAATGTACAGTTTTGATAATGAATGAGACAGATGGTTGAAACCATTTTCACCTGCAATCAGGGTAGTAGCAGAGATGTGAAATTAAAATGTATTATATTTTCTAATACCATGGCCAGTACTTTTGTTCTGGGTAACTTTGCTCATTACCAATTAATAAGGTTAATAGACTCAAAATGTAAGGAGTATATAAATCTAAATGCCATTTTGCACTCTGGAGAAAAGAAAGTAAACATATTTTTCATATGTGGTTGTTTTTAGATATGCATAAGCTTTTTAATTTTTAGCATCTTGTGTTTGTGTTGTATGTGTGTATGTTTTTACGTGTATACATACTTTAAATAAATTTGACTTTGACCAATGACATCTAGACAACATCAGACTTGCTCCGCACTTCATGTACCAACAACCAGCACCCCACCAATCCCTCCAGCCTACTGGCCTTGGTGTACCAACCCCAAGATATTACTAGGGTTAGAACTACTGCCAAATGTTGTGTCCCTTCCTCCCTGGAGAAGGAGAACTGTTCATCAGACATTTATTCCTCCTCCCTTGCCAACCCTCAAGGCTCTGGACTTAGTCCCAAGCCTAAGTTATCAGTGCCACAATGGTTAATGCTATCATGGCACCATGAGCCAGCAGAATAGCCTTTAATATCTGATTCAGAGTTCAGATGTGAGGGAGACCACTGGACACCAGGGAGGTTAGGTTATCGTGTGTGTGTGTGTGTGTGTGTGTGTGTGTGTGTGTGTGTGTGTGTGTGTGTGTGTGTGTGCGTGTGTGTGTGCGTGTGTGTGTGTGTGCGTGTTAATGGGACCCTTTACATCTCCTCTGATTGGGGGACTCAGGTGGCTGTTGCTTTGCACCCTGTTATTTGTAAAATGTGCTTTTGCTAGTTGTAACTAGTGCTACTCCAGCAGGCTATTAAGCTTGAGCAAAAGGCTTCCAGTATCCTGATGAGGCACATGATAATGAGATGCCATATCATTACCATGTGCACCTTGGGGTGCTCTATGTGGTGCACCAAAAAACACTTTGATCAGCACACAGTGAAGCTTTCATGATGGACAGTTCAATACACAAATGGCAGTGCCTCACTGTGCATATGCAAATAGTGTACATGCTGCCACAAAGGCAGCTGTTTTGTAGCTAGTCTCTTGAAAACTGCACATACAGTACATACAGTACATGTTCATAACTACAGGAAACAAAAGTCTTCATGACATCAAATCCCTAAATTGTAAGATGTTGGAATAGGTTTAAACAAACTTGGGGTCACATTTTCCATTCCACCCCTAAACTTAACCTCACTCTCTCCTTCCCTTTCCCTGCACCTCTTCCCTTCCTCATATGCTCACACTCACCCTCATCTCCCACAATTGCTTCTCCTAATATTGACAAGGCCCTACATGCTCCTACCTTTACCCATCTATTCCCAACCTTCCCCTTCCCTCCTGCAAGTGCTATTACTATTATTATGATTATTATTATTATTATTATTGATTTGTAACTGCTACTGAACTGGAACTGAACATAACCTTGTGTAATTAATTTTGTTTTTTTCTGCCTTTTGTGTATTGTACCACTAGTTTCAGTATCTGTTGTATTTATGACGTGAGTCTCTGTAAATGAGATTCTAGTCCAAAGGCTGTTAATCTGAAACTTCAATAAATAAAATAAATAAATAAACATTCATTAAAGAATATTGTCATTAGTGTGAAATGGAGAAACATTTTGAAAATAAGGAAATTCTTTTATATTCACTGATTGCTACTTTTTCTTTGCATAAAATATAATGTTTTACTATTTAATCTACAATTGCATTTCGAGCTTCTTTGAATGAATTAATTAAAAGGCTAAGTCTGATGTTTGATGAGTGAACCACCAGCATACCACTTCCTATGTTATATAAAACAACTTTGGCCTCATTCCGAGCTCAATGCAGCAGCTGGGGCTCTGTTCCCACCCCACCCCAGTTTGTTGCTTTCCTCTTGGCCTTTGGGGCATTTCTGTTTGTATTTTGACTTCAGCCTTTGTTTAGCCTGTGCCTTATGTGTTGATTTAGCTTAGTATTATGTATGTCTGCCTTTCTGGCTGTAGTATGCTTCTTCCATTTTTCTAGGGCACTCATGCTACTCCCATTTCCTCATTTAACTCCATTGCTTACCTAAAGCGTGTTGACAGTGTGCTGACTCAATTCTTTGTCCTACAGTACCTCTAATTTGTTATTTTTTTTTATCTGTTTTACCTGCTGTTCATAACCAAGCTACTTGCAATATTTTACAACAGTCGTTCTACCTCATTCATTTCACCTGGCTCCAGCCAGCAGCAGCAACAACTTGAACTCCAGCCATTGCATCCAGCCTTGCTCAGTTATTTCAGCCATTAATCAGTCAGTCTATTTCAGTATCTTCACCACCGTCATGGTTGTAATGCAGCTTCCTGCATTTCCTGCTCATTGCTCTGTGTTCACTATCCTATTGGCCTTTGATATACATTTGTATTTTCAGAAATTTGTCATTCAGTTCATTTTAATAATATCAGTTGTTCTTCCACAGTCCTCATTCAGTCTTTAGTTGTGAAGACCACATTGGCAACACCTCCAAAAGCTGTTCTCCCCACAGCTGTCTAAGATCCACCTAGTTTCATTTTATATTTCTTTCCTTAAGTTTCCAGTTCAGGTTAGGCCTCTCCATGATTTTTAAGCTGGGTGCTTGCCTTCAGCAGTCACTACTCTCCTCATTCCACATTTTGGGAGGGGGCCTTTTCATGGTGGGAACTTCATTTAACTAAGAGATCGGTCTGGTGGCACTATTACAGTGCTATCCCATTATGGCGACAGTAGTCCTGAAGAAAATTCCCTGAACTGGAATTCCAAGTTAACAAGGTGAGCCATCATAATAGGACCTATGCCAGGAGGGATAATGGCAGAGGCCATGGATCACAAAAGGTGTCTTTCACAGGGTTTCTCTTCTTAGTGCCAAAGGCAAAATGTACTTTTACATTACAGTATTTAGCCTGTAATACATTTTATGCTGTGAGATGGGATTATTGCACCTTATCCTAGAATTCTGCCATTTCCTCTCTCCTTCTGAAAGTCATGCCTCTGTCTGCTATCAATTGTCACCAGCTATCAGATGTCTATGTTATTACTCCACTCTTTCTATGTTTGCAGCTCCTGCTTTGCAGTTCTTTTGATCTCCTTCCTGAGGTACTTTCAGTCTAAAGGAATTATGTTTCCATGGTACCTCTGGGGTGAAACTCTTCATAAGTGGGTTCCTTTGCCTTCATGATACTCTGACGGGGTGGTAATCCCTCAGGGAACAGAGAGTGCAAATGGACAAAGTATTTACATATAATAGTCAAAACAATTTAACCACAACAAGCCTTCAGAATATCAACAATGTTGCATAAGCATTACTTCACAAGGTGGTTGTGTATGCCCATTGAGTTATAAGTCAATTGAAGTTACCCCATTCTAGTTTACTTCACCAACTAGAAGCATGCCACTGTTTTCATAAAACCAAATGGCTTAATTAAAAATGCTAAGATTTTAAAAAATTTGTAGCTGAAATACTGATGAGGTCATTCGATAAGTATATACCACCATGAGATATGGTATTTTTTTGTCATGGAATCACATTCTCAAATAACAGACACTTAGACCATTTTGGGGTGCTCAGTCTACAACATCTTTATTAAACACAATCTTTACCTATTTATTTACCACATATACATCACAATGCATCACATGACTGTAATCATCATCTCCTTTTTAATGAACATAATTCTCAGATGCAAACCCTGAGTCACCACCTATCGGCATTCTGGATTGCAAACCCCAAGGAGCCAACATGTGTAGGTGCACACCCAGTCATGTTCCTTCTTTTCTTTTAGCCCAGTACCCCCGTTCTTTGTTCTTTAAGCTGTGACTTCTTCCCTCCCCTCCAACCCCTTTATTTCTTTCTTCCTTCTATTTTACTTCTTTCCATTTCCAGCAACCCACTGCTGTCCACCTTCAGCAGTCCACCCATGCAACTCCACCAGTTCCTCCACCTCTTGTCTAACTCTCCAAGGCAGCAGCAAAGTAACTCAGAACAGCTTCAAGCTCTGTGGCTTGTCACAAGTGGACTGAATATTTGAGACACACTCCTACAGAAAGTTCAGAATAAAGGTCAAGTTCTGCTAGATGACTGTACCCGATACATCTGTTTCCTGATCTCAGCTATTCAACTAGACACCATAGCAAATCCTTTGATGCTGTCAGAAATGAGCTCCATACTCTTGGCATCTCCATATTCTGCAGATGCCGGCCAGGTTGTGCCTACAGGAATGGGGCAGAATTTACATTTCTGCAGACCCCGTGAGGCAGGTAAGTGGGTGAAATAATCAAGAAAGACTTTTAGATCAGCCAGTACAACAAGAAGCATAGGGTGAGAACTGAGATTACAATGTGTTCTGACCTTTTCTAAACATGCAACTGAGTTTCTTCAAATCCACTCACTATGGTCTCTGAATGTGTACTAGGTTTCTATGTTAAAGGCGTTTTTGATTAGAACAGGTGTGTGGTGCATTTATTGTATTCCTGTAAAATATACTGTTATGGGGTGCAAATGATGTTTAAATTACAAACTAACTTAAACTGGATAAGCATTCAAAACTCTTGTCCTTGTCTGCTATATTGGCAGAAAGGTGGCCTTCTCCATGTGGTGAGATGACATGGGCTCTATGCTAACATTTGCTCACTTCCCTCCTATGCTTCTTTGGCCCATAACACCCTACATTATCACATATGGAGGACCAGAACATTTGCTTTGACTATGTCTATAATGCTATTCAACCCCTCCTCCCTCTTTTAGATTTCAGATGGAATGTGGTCATCACACGTTCTAAGGTTATGTATTGTTTACACATTTCTGTACTCTTAACTCAGATTATACTGTGTATATTTGTTATAAAATTAATAAACAAAGCAAAAAAAACAATGTTACATAAGTGTTACTTCACACGGTGGTTGTGTATGCATATTGAATTATAAATCAATTGAAATTACTCTAGTCTAGTTTACTTCCCAACTGGAAGCACACCACTGTTTTCATAAAACCAAATGGCTTGATTAAAAAATTTAAGACTTAAAAATTTGTAGCTGAAATATGATGGGGTCACTCAAAAGACTATATACCACCATGAGATACAGTTTTTTTTATCATGGGATCACCTCAAATAACAGACACTTAGACCATTTTGGGTGCTCATTCAACAACTCCATTAAACACAATCTTTTCATGTTTCATTACCACATATACATTGCAGTCCATCACATGAAACTTCCAAGGTGCCAACATGTCTAGGTGCACACCCAGTCCATGTTTCTTCTTTCTCCTGGCCCATGACCCAGGTCCTTTGTTCTTTAAGCTGTGACTTCTTTTCCCCTTTGCCTCCCAATCCCTGTATTTCTTTCTTCCTTCCATTTCCTTCTATCATTTCCAGCCACCCACTGTTGCCCACCTTCAGCAGTCCACCCATAGCCAACTCCACCAATTCCTCTTCCCTTAACTTGACAGCAAAATAAGAAGAAGGGAAGCTTCCTTCTTTCTCTTCCATTTGGCACCTTTGGCATCCCCAATCACTCTCTCCTTTTCTTTCCTCATCCCTTTTGTGCTGATCCTCCTCCCAGCATCCTTTGCTGTCCCTCAACCTCCCTCCCCCATCCCCATCCCCTTCCTCTTCTTGACTGGCAACTGGTCAGGTCAGGTGACTCCTGACAATATATGCTGTCATTGATTGTGGCAACCACTTTTGGCATGGGTCACCTTCTCAAATAACAGACACTTTGATCATTTTGGGGTGCTCAGTCAACAACTTCTTTATTAAAACAATCTTTGCATATTTATTTACCACACATACATTACAATCCATCACATGACTGTAATCGTCATCTCCTTTTAATGAACCCTTAATTCCTCAGATGCAAACCCGAGTCACCACCTATCGGCATTCTGGTTGCAAACCCCAAGGTGATAACACATCTAGGTGCACACACAGTCCATGTTCCTTCTTTTCTCCCAGCCCACTACTCCTTGGGCCCCTTGTTCTTTAATCTGTGACTTATTTCCTCTTCCTCTCCTACACCATTTAAGCTCTGTCTTCCACTAGCCCTTCTCCAGCTCCTGCTTCCCCATCCATCTACCCTTGTTACACTCCTCCAAGAGCCCCCTCAAGCTGTAAATTGAACAAATTGAGTCCTATGTTTATCAAATATTTCCTGTTCAGCCTATACATCCCAGCACACTCATTGGAAATGTCCCGTGTAATGATCGAACCTCCCAGCAATTGCACTTACTATGGCCACTATTTTTCTATTGAACCACTTTCAAGTCCCTTCTAAAGCCCTCAGGTCTCTTGCCTGTTGCCATACTCTCCTTTGGCACAATCTCTGACCACCAGCTGATCACCCTCTGGCCACCAGTTCCTAATGGTTTCTAGGTACCCTTTCATTTTCCACATCATGTCCACCCAGTGATTAATCTCCAAATGAATTAATACATCAGGCTTGGGAAATTTCATATTTCATGTCCTCTAGTAATGGCAACAGCTGGGGCCTACTGCATGCCCCTGTATACCCTTCCAGTGCACCTCTTTGCTGTTCTCAATCTGCAGATGTTTCCCCAGGCCCACTGCCATGCTTCTTTCTGCCCAGAAAATGAATGAGTGACTGCAAATACATATATTTTTCCACTGCCAGGTCTGGAGGAACACAAAACAATTAGATATTTTTCTAATGTAACTTTTATAGATCTCCAAACTCCATCAACCAACCTGTTTCACAGCTATTACTTAACCACCATTAGCAGCAGTCTCTGATGCGGCCCCAATCCAAAACGAATGAGATGAAAAACTTGTCTGAGCCTCCTCCACAAACTCCAAACCTTTCTTCAAGGATTGCCATGAGCTGGTAGCCAATGATGGGCTCCTCAATACCGTGCAGAAAGAAAGGTGGTCTAACCACCTGGAATTTCCACATGCCTGCACCTGGCAAACCTTAATGATCACCAGTTTGTTGATTGTCACTGCTACCCCTTTTCCATTCTGATCTGTCTTGGACCTGCTCAATCACAGCTCAACACTGTTTTCAGACCATTGTACCTCCTCCCATACCAGCCCATTCTGAGTCCTTCAGCCACCAGTAGCTACTACCTCACTGGAATGTTACCAAAAGTACTGCTGAAAAAGCTGCTATTCATAATGTGAGTAGCATATGCTCCCCAAAGACCCCACTAACCTGCCCATTAACTGTACCAAAATTAGGAATCTATCATCTGGGCTTCTCCCTTTAATCCTCTGCCAACCCTGCATCATTCTTCTAATTACCATACTTTTAGAAGGTTCTCCCCCACCCCTCAGGCTGTACACTAACCCCACAGCTGCCAGGTGGATGCCTATCATGGAATGGGTTATCCCTTCTTCCCACTTCTGGACCAAAACCTCATCACCTGCCTCTCTGTTACTGGACCACTTACCTCCATTCTGGCCTGCTCTCTGAAAGCCTAAAACATGCACCATGATCCCTCATAAGCCCTCAATATACCTGTTGACCAAGAGCTCTGGAACAACAGCTGGGCTCCTTCCAGCCAATCTCCCATAATTGGCTTGATACTACTGTTCTCTCAGCCTCTGCCCCAGGTGTGAAGCTGTGGAACCTGTCCAACTGAAGATAGTAAAGGCTATAGCTTCAGTGTTCCTGACCCCTTCTATGTGCCTAGCTCTAAGCAACATGTTCAGTCTCAGACCCTGTAACACCAATTGCCTCAGTATCCTTGTTACCAGCTCTGCTGAAGCTGTTTGCTAGTTTAACACCTCCATCACTTTCTTGTAGTCACAAAAAGACCACCTTCTGGTTTCTCAGGTGTCCCCCCCACCAGTGTCACTACCCATATTGGGAATATCTGCAGGAGTGTAATATCCCACATTAATCCTCTATTCATGTAGTCCTCAGGCCACTGCACTGACAATCACCATCCCCCAAAATATGCTGCCATCCCTAGCACCCCAGCTGAATCTGTGTAGCATTCTGAGTCTGTGCTGAAACCCAGTCTTTGACAGACTGTAACCCCATTATATTGCTGCAAAACTCTTCCCAGACCAAATCCAAATCTTCCCTTATGCCCTTGGTGATATCTGTTGTTAGGTTGCCTATGCCAGCCTGCACGTAAATGCTCTGCCAGGTGCCACTGCCCTGCATGTGAAGCTCAAATGCTCTAAAAGCTGCTGCACCACCACCAATGACACCCTCTGTTTCCCCATGCCTGTCCCTAGTACTTCCCACAGTTTTGGACCTTCCCTTCTGGTAACCTGAACAAACCTTGTTCGGTATCCATGTCTATCCCCAAGAACCCAGACACTGGCTAAGTTCCTCCATATTCTCCTCCACTAATGAGATCCCCAACTTGATGCACATTTCTTGAAAACAGCATAACATTTTATCTGACCACTTCTTCCTTGCTCTATGAACAATAAAAATCATCCAAATAATGCACTACTCTCCTATATCCATATTGTTCCTTGAATGTCCACTGCAATCAAAAGCTGAACATTTCAAAGGTGGAACACACCACAGAACATCCCATCGGTATCACTTTATCAAAGCAAAATCTCCTTCTAAATCTAAAACCTAATAAATCCTGTCCTTCAGTTGAACCAGGAGTAGCCTAAAGTATGCCTTAATGTTGGTCTTCACCAACCATGCCCTTCAACTACCCTGATCTTTTGCACTGATGGTCCATGGTCGTATCGATACCACAGACTGTTCATCACTAATGAAGTCATTAACCGATTCCCCTTCTGGGTATGGCAGGTGGTAAATCATGCAGAATTTCCCAGTCTGCTTCTTGGGCACCAGTTCAAAGGTGACACCATGAAATTCAGAAAGGTGGTGCCATGAGCAGACCCTCCACCCTGCCTGCTGTCAACTCCTTCTGTATCTTCCTTGCCAATACTTCATCTTGACCCTTTCATTAAATTCTTCACCCCATTGCTCTCCTCCACCCCTCATACTGCAGATGAATACCTCTTATTAAACCCTTCTATCAGTTTTCTGGCTGCCCATTTCTCCGGATACCTTTCAAGCCACCTCCTAGGGCCTCCTTGTTAATTGGTGACTTTGCCATCCTAAATCTCCTGCAGGTCATGTTTTTCAGTTCCTTATTTCCCTCCATATCTCAGCACCCCTCAGAGCCCCAACCCTAACTTGTACACGTACATTATTTGTTTTGTATTAAACCTAGAAAGTAAAGTATAGCTACTGTATATGTTAAATAGGTAGTGATAAACCAACAGAAATATGTTGTTTCAGATTAAGTATACTGTATGAACAGTATACAGTGGTAGCCATCACTTCAGTGAAATGTGGCAAGGGCTGGGCAAAATTAGCAAATTCTGATTTTGTAGAATGTTTTCCAAAATCCATGAAATTTCACAAACTTTTGGAAATTTTCAGAAATGTTCTATTGGTCATACCTTGCTCACTATTTTAGTCAGAAATCTGAAATGTGGCATGTGCATTGTTGGGATGGAGCCCTAAAAGGGTGCCAAGTTTAATGACATTTGGAAGAGGGGTGGGAAGTCAAAGTGGTTCAAGATATGGTGATTTTTCATTCATGTGAATATTTCTGAAAATATTTCTGTGCTTAAAATTTAGCTATCTTTGGAACTAGATAAATGAAAATCTATACAAACTTTCTTGAAAAGTCATAGAAACTGCTAAATAGAGAAGTAATTGGTTGTGTAAATTGTACATTCCTGGAGTTCAAAAATTCACAACTTAATTACTCGTTAAATTGTTTGAAAATCTTTATAATATTTGGATGTTTATAGCTGTGTTGCTATTGCAGGTATATACACTCTAGGGCTGGCATGCATACCATAGTAAATGTGTCACAGAATCTGATTAAGCTGGATAAATATGGTTTAGCATGTGAAACTTTATTGTGGCTACTTTAGAAATTACTAATTACAAAATTTGCTAAAAATTCATGGACACATAAAAGGTAATGCCACTAGAATTCCATTTGTGGAATTTTACTTTCTAAAGTACTGATCACCACTGAATTACCTTACCTGCACTAGAATCATGGCCCTGCAGTACCTCCAAAAATTCTGTGACATTGATGCCCTGCATCATGCTCCATCATGACTAAGGGTATCCTGATACTTCTGTCACAATGGCCTATGTCACAATTATTTTGTAAGGCATGAGGCTTGGTGTCACTTCATGCCCTGTTTTCAAACAGTAAAAATATACATTGTTATATACAGGGCTGTTAAGGTTCAACAGGTGGCATTGTACAGAAACAACTTCCACAAGTCATTAAGTATGTGAACTCTAGTGGTTATCTGGCATATTGCAAGAATTCAGGCTATAGCAGAGTGACATCCATGAGTATTCTTCATGATCATCTCCAAGGTAGTGACCTGACTCTTAGCACAACTATACTTTTACTATTGAGCCTTCTATGAATGCTGCCTTATTGTCACTTTAAGCAAGCCTTCGATGAATGCTACAGTACCTTATTGCCACTTTAAGCACCCTTTGCCTTCCTTTACAATGCAACTCAAGCGAATGACTGAGAAAAATGTATGGACATGGCTTCAACAAAACTAACACAACATTCCACAATTGCAAAAAGCTCAGAAATTCTGCTTTAATTACTGATGTTATTTTAGAATCTTTGGCTGCTTATAAATTGGACAGCTTTGAGCAAGAGATTAGGAGCTGACCTAAAGAGCTTCTGCTTTCCGTATTGGATCTTCTCCAGGTCAGCAGCTCAACTGTCAGGAATATACTGTGTTTATAGACATAGTCCCTGATCAGGTTGAACCCAGCCATCATTGGATCCAGCGACACTGGCAGGTCGACTGCATTATGCAGTCGGCTGCCGTTCGCACTTTGTTCTCTGTTTTCTCTTAGGGGTTTCCACCCCCGCACCCCCTACTTATGGATTCTCAACTCCAGTCGGAGCTGATTGAGGGGTGCAGGACCCTGACAGACAGTGCGGCTTCCAGTGGGTATCCACCATGGCTTAGTACTGTAGTCACTGTGGGGGACCTACGCTGGTGAAATATCACTGTGGGGGGTAACGGCCATCATTCAGTTGATTACTGGGTTTTCTCAGACATTTTTTCCTCCCATCTCTCCAGGTGGGGTGGTCCTCTGTCAACCTCATATAGCTACAGTTTCTCCTGCAGCAGGAGCAAGCTCCTGGCCCAGCTGCAGGGGTCACCGTGTGATGGAACTCACCACCATCCCTCCATGACTGAGATGAACTGCTGAGCATTAACTGTCTCACCCATGGCCTGCCTCCTGACATGACTTCCCAATCTCACTTCCAAACATGGGTTGTCAGCATGGCAGTGTGATGCTCTGCTGCCCAGTCCATGGAAGTGGCCTCAAAGCCTGATGTTTAGGGTAAATAAACCTAACAAAATTGGTCACTTTCTTTACTCTAGTTTTGAAGTTATAGGAACTTAAAATTCTGCAGATTACATAATTGTGAAATGTAATTTAAACATTTATGAAAGTCTGGAGGCTTATAATTCAGTCACCTTTAAAGACTGGGCCTGATTCTGTAGCACCAAGGGCCCTGTGCCCAATTCTGAAGGGACAGGGTCAGCTGGCCAAGTTCTGTGGTTTGCAACATTCACAGAGTACGCTGAAGGAAGGGCATACCTGAGGGGCATGTCGTAAAACACAACCCTGGACAATAGGGCACAAGTGCCCCCAGCCCAATCCCCAATGCCAGCTGCCTGCAAATGACATTCTCATAATAATAGTAAATGCCCCATAATCCCTGGTAATTCCCTTAATAATAGAAAAACAAGCATTTGTCAATGCCGAATGTTTGTTTGCTGGCATTGGCAGTGGTAGTGTAGAAGTTACAGAGCTGCGTAATAGGAATGACAGTGAAGTATTGAACTGAAGCCAACCCCACCACCACCTGCAGAGAGTGACAGGCATTGGGTGTGCCTTTGGGTCGTCAGGCATAACGGCCATGCCATTTCACCGTGACCCTACCCTGCAGACACTGACAAGTGTCACAGTGTTCCTTGGGGTCTTTTGGTCTTTATGTGCACCCCATTCCATTAGGAAATACAGTTAGATGGGTGCGATATAGGAGAATGGGGAACTTTGGTGAAGAGTCCAAGGCATACCTCGATGCCTCTCACTGGCTGCAGGGTGTGGAATGGTATGAGCATTACAGGCAAGAATCCCAAGTCACACCCCTGATGCCTGTCATTCTCTACAGGGTCGAGGCGTTATGGTTGGAAACCCTAATACCTCAGGCATTCGTTGTTATTTTCACTCCAAATTTTCAATAAGTTTTTGTGACCCCACCTCATGAACAGTGGCAAAATCAGTTTGTTAGCCGAAAGCTGCTTATGCACAGTGACTATGGCATTTAGCACCACAGGTGCAAAAACATTCGAACAGGATGTAAAAATGACAGCTGTACTGTTCATGGGGAGGTGTAAAAATGGCAATGTTGCAAATCTGCAGTAAAAATATTTGCATCACCAGGTAAGAAAAAAGGTTTGTCTCCCATACGATGCACAGGGTAATGCCAAACCTCACCCAACAACTAACACACCAAAATCTGGCCAATGGAAAATCATGTACACAAATGCTCACAGCCTGGGAAATAAGATCCCAGACCTGCAAGCAATAATGTCAGAGGCTAAACTGGACATAGTAGCATTAGTGAGACGTGGTTTACCAGTAACCACACTTGGGAGACTTCAGTACCTGGCTATGTATTGTTCAGAAGAGACCGAGGTGCAAAAGGGGAGAGGAGTGGCCCTGTATGTTAATAGAAAATATCAAAGCTACAGAAATTCAGAATACACATAAGGAGCCAGAAAAACTGTGGGTCACCCTGGAAACAGGAAATGGGACAGCCATAAGAACTGGGGTTGTCTACAGGTCCCCAGACCAGAGGGAGGACATAGACACATTACTGTTAGAAGATATACAAAACATGACAGCTAAAGGGAGGTTCTGATAATGGGAGACTTCAACATGCCAGATACAGATTGGTCAATACCAGCAGGAACATCTGCCAGAACTAGACTCATAGTGGATTCCCTGCAGGGGAGGGCCTCAAACAACTGGTACAGCAACCCACAAGAGACAGGGCTATCCTAGATCTAGTACTGACTAACAAAGAAGGGATCACAGATCTCCAGGTAGAAGGTCACCTGGGGCCAGTGACCATCACATGGTATGGTTCAATTTGGCTACTACATCTAAATCATCCCATTCCAAGGCAAAAAATATGGGACTTCAGAGGAGCTGACTTTGATAAGATGGCCAACAGAGTTAGGCTAGCCCTGGCAAAAGAAACACAGGTGAGGAGGTACAGGCAAAGTGGGCAAGCATTAAGGATACAATACTTGAAGCAACATCCCATTGTGTTAGACAGAAAGGAAGTGCAAAAGAAGAAACCACTTTGGTTCTCAAATACAGTAGCAGAAAGGTCAGAGCCAAAAGGCTGGCCTCAGAAAATATATAGGGAACACAGCGGATGAAGATAGGGGGCATACCAAACTGCCCTAAGGGAAGCAGGTAAGGCAGTAAGGCAGGCAAAGTCCCAAACTGAGGAAACACTAGCACAAACAGTAAAAGAAGGTGACAAGACTTTCTATAGATACATTAGTGAAAGGAGAAAGTCCAGAGGGGTATTGCTAAGCTTAATGGAGAAAAGGGAGCATGTGAGGAGGAGGACCCTGTAAGGCATCTATCCTAAATAGATACTTTGCTCAGTATTCACTGAAGAGAAGGTAGGCAGGGCCCACAGCTCAGCATCATGGACACAGGGGGAGGGAGGTGAGCACTACTCCTTCACAAAGAAAGGTCCTACAAGAGCTTGCTAAGCTCAGGGTGGATAAGGCAATGGGACCTGATGGCATACATCCCAGGGTACTTAAGGAGCTAAAGGAGGAACTAGCAGAGCCATTAGCAGAATTGTTTAGTGAGTCTCTGAGCACAGGAGAGGTCCCAGAAGACTGGAGAAGGGCTCATGTGATCCCACTCCACAAGAGTGGTAGCAGGGAGGAGGCGGGGAACTACAGACCGGTCAGTCTTACCTCAGTAGTGGGCAAGATTATGGAAGCACTCCTTAAGGAAAGGATATGCAACACCTGGAACCATAGGGCACAGGATCCAAGACAGCATGGGTTTACAAAGGAAGGTCCTGTCAAACTAATCTCATAGATTTCTTTGACTGGGTAACCAGAGTGGTGGACCAAGGGGAGCAGTTGATGTCGCCTACCTTGACTTCAGCAAAGCTTTTGACACTGTTCCACATAGAAGATTGATAAATAAGCTAGGTAGGCTCGGGTGGGTCAGAAGTTGGTCAACTGGGTGGAAAACTGGTTGACTGGCAGAAAACAGAGAGTGGTGGTAAATGGTATACAGTCAGAAGAGATGCAAGTCACAAGTGGGTACCTCAGGGATCAGTCCTGGGGCCAGTCCTATTCAACATCTTCATTAGTGACCTAGCAGATGGACTAGAGGGTAAGGCTTGTCTGTTTGCAGATGACACCAAGATCTGCAACAGAGTAGATGATCCAGATGGGGTGGGCAGAATGAGAAGAGATCTGGATAAACTAGCAGAATGGTCAGAAGAGTGGCAACTGGGATTTAATGCAAAGAAGTGCAAAATCATGCACATAGGGAAGAGAAACCCTGAAGCCACTTATAGGCTGGGAGGGGTTGCTAGCAGTCACAAAGGAAGAAAGAGACTTGGGCATCATCATCACTGATGACCTGAAATCATCCAAGCAGACCTCTAAAGCAGTAGGTAAGGCTAGGGGGTGTTAGGGTGTATTAGTAGGGGTATCTAAGAGTCGTAAGAGAGAGTAATAATCCCTCTGTACAAGACATTAGTTAGGCCCCATCTGGAGTACTGCGTGCAGTATTGAGAGCCACACCTTCACAGGACATTAACCAAATTGAGGCAGTCCAGAGAAGGGCAACCAAAATGGTGCAGGGACTGCATCAGAAGACATATGAGGACAGAGATTAACGGAGCTCAATATGTATACCCTTGAGCAAAGGAGGGAGAGGTGATATGATCGAGACATTTAAACACCTTAAGGGCATAAACAAGGTGAAAGAGTCTAACATGTTTAAATATAAGAAAAATAGCAGGACAAGAGGACACAGCATGAGATTAGAGGGAGGCTCATTAAGGGGAATGTGAGGAAATTCTTTTTTCAGAAAGGGTGGTAGATGCATGGAATGGCTTACCACAAGAAGTAGTGGCTATGAATACAGTGCAGGGCTTCAAACAGGCATGGGATAGGCATAAGGGAGCAATACAAATGACTATGAATAGATAGGTCACTGACATAGCAAAGCTCGATGGCACATTTATAAGGTAGAAAAAGAAATGGGCAGACTGGATGGGCCTTGCGGTCCTTATCTGCCGTCAACTTCTATGTTTCTATGTTTCTATGTTTCTATTAAAAAAACTGGTGAAGTCGCAGTGACATAGAAACTGTGCAATGCACACCTGTAATATAATTAGGTTGGGGATTTTTACAGCAGATTGTCAACTCAGGCATTTTGGTGCCTCCGATCATGAACAGTGTCACTGTGATTTTCTTTATCTGTCCCGAACAATGATTTCCCCAGCGACCACGCATCTCTGCACTGAAAGTGTGAAAACACACTTCGCCATGTTGTGAAAAATGACAGCTGTACTGTTCATAAGGAAGTGTGGAAAAATGCCACTGGTGAAAACCTGGACTGAAAATATTACAAAGTCATGAACTTACGAGGTGCATGGAAACTGCACAATGCTCTCTCATAACACTGTCATTTTATGGACTTTTGTCACCAAATTTTCAACATAGCCATTTAAGACCTCTGCTCATGAACAGTGTAACTATGATTTTTGTAATCTGTCCCAAACATTTGCTTTCCTGCAGCACCATTGTATAGCTACATATGTTAAAACACATTTTGGGCGATATATGAAAATGGCAGCTGTACTGTTCAGAAAGAAGTGTAATAAAATGGCAATGTTGAAAACCTGCAGTGAAAATATTAATTAGCAAACTTACGAGCATGCATAGGAACTCCGCGCGACGCAACAACAAAACAGTCATTTTTAGAATTTTTTCACCAAATTTTCAACATAGCCATTTAAGACCTCTGCTCATGAACAGTGTCACTGTGATTTGCTTTAATGTGTCCCATACATTGATTTTGTACATTGACTGCGCCATTTTGCACTACATGGACGGAAACACATTTTGGGTGAGATGTGAAAAATGACAGCTGTACTGCTCATAAGGAGGTATGGTAAAATGGCAATGCTGAAAATCTGGGTGAAAATATTGAAAATTTATAACTTACGGCGTGCATAGGAACTGTGCAATGCACGCTCATAAAACAGTCATTTATAGTTTTTCCACCAAATTTTCAAAATAGACTTTTGAGAGCCCACCTTATGAACAATGACAGTGTTGTTTCATTAATCATTCCAGAAAGGTGATTTCATGCAGTGGCTGCAAAATCACCCTTCGGCCCGAATAACGTCATGACAGTGACAGCATTCATGAGGAGGGTCCCAAAACCCCATGTTGAAAATTTGGTGCAAAATTCCAAAAATACCTGAGATATGCAACAAAGTTGAAAACCCTATCTATCCCATTATACAGCTTACGGCATTTCCTCAGTTCGGTAGTCGGCTTTGAAGAGTGCCGGCGTGTTCCCGATCCACCGAGATCGCGTGCTGGACTCGGAGGTGAAGTATGGGGTGAGGGGTGTGTGGGGGCGGGGTGCGCGGTGGGTGGAGTGCGGGTGGGTGCAGACACTGCGAGGACAGTTTTGCTTTTCAGGTTGTTTTTCATTACTACGACGTGGGGCGTTTGCCACGCTGGGATGGGCTCCCAGTGTGGCACAAGGATGACTGGGGCGTGGAGCCGATGGGGATTGGGCACCCCATCGGCCATAGTATCTATTGCCATACTGGGGTGGGCTCCCAGCATGGCACCCTGTACTCTGGGGGATGAGGACAGTGAAGCTGACTAGGGAGTTGGGCACCACGTCGGCTATACCATGAGTTACCACACTGGGGTGGAAGTGCCAGCGTGCCATGTGGAGCTTTGGGGGAATGCAGCACAGCGATGGGGGATTGGGCACCCTGCTGCTATACAGTGTGTGTGCGGGGGCAGCACGTAGTGTGTGCGTGTGTGTGTGTGTGTGTGTGTGTGTGTGTGTAGGGAGGCTGTGCATGAGCAGGTGATATCTGATTGCTGCTCACTGGAGCGTAGCTCCCTTTCAACTGTATGTCACTGCGTTTTGGAGCTGTCATAGACAGCTCCAGCATCTGATGGAGGACTGGGGCGCGCCTGCCAACACACTGACTGAATTGGAAGAGGGGTGACACACCTCTGAAAACTCAGATGATGGCACTATGTTTCTTGCACATGCGTGCAAGCAAACATAAAACCATAATCCCTGGTAGTCAGTGGCTCCCCACCTGTCATTGCCAGATGACCACACCCCCCATCCAGCCAGTGACTGGCACAGCTACCTCTCACCACAGTGGCCACCTGACTGAGCTCTGTCTGAGTGCGACTGTATATACACACCCAATGAATGAACTGTCATTCATGCATTGAGCTGCAATATACAGTACATGTTCAACAGTGCTCTGTCAGTGGCTGGTCGTGGTGAGATGTGGCTTAAAGGTCGCCATGTTGGGTGTGGGGGATCGGTGGTCTGGCAAAGCTGGTGGGGCCATTGACCGCCAAGAATTACAGGCTATTTTTCTATTATTACAGGAATTACCAGTGATTACAGGGTATTTTCTACTATTATGGGAATTGCCATTTGTGAGCAGCTGGCATCAGGGATCAGGGCTTGGGGAGCCATGAGTAGCCCTGCAGGGCTATTTATCCATGTACTGGGGAGCAGGGCATGCTGCAGCCCTGCAGGGCATTCTAGTATGGGTTGCAGAAGTAGCCCTGTGGGGCTTTTTATGTTTTGGGGTCAGGGTGGTTTTGGGGGATGGGTGGCATATCATTGGAGGAATGGGCGGGCTGCACCTCTGGGGGCATAAGTTACAGTTGCACCAGCTATATGCTGGTGTAACTTACATGGTATTCCCTCTGGGGTTGTTGTAGAATAGCACCCTTGGGACTTTGTTGCTGCCCTTCCAGAATAGGGTGCAACTGCTGTCGTAATCTCCCAGTGCCATGTTGCAGGGGCTTTAAGACATGACTAGTGGCATAAGTCCACTTTGGCACAAGCAGCCTGCAGCAGGTCACAGGTTGCTTTGCAGAATACGGTATGTGAGAACTGCTGGCGAATCTTGCTACTTGCACTATTTCTTATGGTGCAAGTCAAGTTACGCTAAACATAACTTTTTGAGAATAGGGTCCATATATCTGAAACTTAATAAATGTCTGTATGGAGCAAGGAAAAGTCATCATACCAAAAGTGGTTCCGCTTGATAAACACATTTTACATTACACAGATTACACAGATATTTGCTGCCAGAAAAGGACCACACGCCCATCCAGTCTGCCCTTATGCTCGCCCCTGTTCCTCCACCTCCCTTAACATGCTATTATCCTTTTCCCCAACCCCTTATGTCTGTCCCATGCCCTCTTGAAACCCTTGACCGACTCGGCTCCCACCACCTCCTCCGGCAACCGTTCTAGGCTTCCACTACTCTGTCTGTGAAGAACTGCCCCTGCCATTGCCTTTGCATCTCCACCTTCTAATCAGAGCTCTGCCCTTTCGTGTACACTCCTTTTAATTTTGAACAAACTTCCTTCCTTCACCCTGTTTACACCCCTGAGGTACTTAAAGTCTCAATCATGTCCCCCCTCCTTCCTAGTCTGCAGCGGGTACAGGTTCAGCTCCCTCAATCTCTGCTCATATGGTATATCCCACATCCCTCATAACATCTTGGTCACCCTCCTTTGCACCCTCTCCATCATCTCTATATCCCTGCACAAGTGCGGTCTCTAGAACTGCATCCCATACTCCAGGTGCGGCCTCACCATGGTTCTGTACAAAGGCATTAGCATCTCCTCTTTCTACTAGTAAAACCCTTGCAATGCAGGCCAACATGCCATTTGCCTTACCCACCGCCTTGCTACACTGGTGCCCCACCTTAAGATTCTGTGATACCACAATCCCCAGATCCTTTTCCTGTTCTTTTGCCATGATTTCCTCCCCCAAGGGAGTAGGTTGCCCTCTTGTTTTCCTCCCCAGGTGCATCACTGTGCACATCCCTGCATTAAACTTAAGTTGCCAGGTTTCTGACCACCACTCTAGCTTCTCCAGGTCCCTCCTCATGGCCTCCACTCCCCTTCTGAATCCACTCTATTGAAGACTTTCATATCATCCACAAACAGGCACACCTGGCCCTCCAACCCTCTGTGAGGTTGCCAATATAGATGTTAAAGAGCAGTGGGCCTAGAACTGACCCCTGTGGCACCCTGATGATCACTGCCTGTTCCCTGGAGTGTGTCCCATTTACTACCACTGTTTGTCACCTACTCATCAACCAACTCCTTACCCACTTTGAGATTTTGTGGCCCACCCGTAGGCTGTCCAGCTTATTCACCAGCCTCCTCGTGATGCGGTGTCGAGGGCTTGTCGAAGTCCAGGTAGGCCACATCCACCACCCCTCCCTGGTTCACTATGTGCATCACCAATCAAAAACCCTATTAGGTTAGTCTGGCAGGACCTACCCTTAGTGAAACCATGCTGCCTTTCATCCTGCAGACCATTTTCGGACAGGAATGCCACCAGACTGGCCTTTAGTAATGTCTCTATTACCTTCCCCACCACCGAGGTGAGGCTAACAGGAGAGTAGTTTTGACCTCATCCTTCCTTCCTCCTTTGTGTGGTGCAAACACTTCTGCCCTCTTCCAGTCCTCTGGTACCATGCCTGTATTCAATGACATGCTAAACAGTCTCACCAAATATGGTGCAGTAACTCCCTCAGTTCCATGAGTACCCTTGGGTGTAGGCCATCAGGTCCCATCACTTTTTTACCCTAAGTCTACCCAGCTCTTCACTTACACTGTCAGCCATGAACACTATAGGATCCATGTGCCTGTGGTTCCCCCTTCCTTAGCATACTGGTCGCTGCCTCTCCCTCCTTCGTGAAGACTGAACAGAAGCAATCGTTCAAGGCCTCCATTTTCTCCAAGTCTCCCTCCAGAATAGTTCCAGCTTTACCCCTTATTCTCCCAGTCCCCTGCTGTGCCTTCCTTCTTTCTCCCACATACCTGAAAAGGTTTTATCCCCCTCCTGGCCTGCCTTGCTATCCTTTCCTCAGTGACCGCTTTACACCTCCTTATTGTCTGCCTTGCCTCCCTCCTCTTTTCCTGTATGTCTATCTATCCTCCATCCTTTGTGTTGATCTGTATTTCCTGAAGCTGGCTTTCTCCTGGACCACCTTCGCCACCTCTCTCTTAAACCAAAGGGTCTTCTCCTCCTCCTGTGCTTCCCAACTCTCCTGATGCATGAGTCCATGGCTTTCAGCACTCCTCCCTTTATGGCTAGGCCATAAATCCTCAACCTCCTCTTTGTTCCCCATCCTTGACATTTCATCAGTGAATACCTCCACATCATGCTAAAGTTTGCCTTCCTGAAGTCCAGTATCCTGGTTTTCATCATGTTCTTCTCCCTGCCCTTTCTCACTTCTCACTTTGAATCTGACCACTCTGTGGTCACTTGTTCCTATTTATCTCCCACCTCCACCTCCTCCACATTGTCTCCATTAGTGAGGACTACATCCAATAGGTTACCACCCCTTGTGGGCTCTTTGACCTGTTGGTATAGAAATATGCCTTGTAGTGCCTCTAGGATGCCCCTGCTCCTAGTTGATGCAGCTGTTTGGGCCTCCCAATCTATATCAGGGAGGTTGAGGTCCTCAACCAGTAGAATTTCCCCTTTCTGTGCCATTCTCATTGCTGACTTTGACAGATGTTCATATCCTTCCTCCCCTGTGTAGAAGGCCAGCACACCACCCCTACTTTCAACTGCTTCCCAGTTTTCCTGTCTAAGGTGACCCACATTACCTCCACTTCCCCTTCCTCTCCTGCTCCTCCATCATCCTGATTTCTTCCTTAATGTATAATGCTACTCATTCCCCTTTTTCCCCACTCTGTCTTTCCCTAAATAAACGATATCCAGGAATCACCATCTCCCAGGCATGATGCTCATTCAACCAAGTCTCACACACTGCTACTATGTCGAGACCCTCATCTGCCATGATGGTCTCCAGTTCCCACAGTTTATTCCCCAGACTCCTGGCATTCACCACCAAACCTCTCACCATAAAGCCCTCCCTTCCATATCCAATCCCTCCCTGCTGCTTCCTGCAGCCATTATATCTGCTTTGCCACTGGGGGGAGGGACCCTGGGGGTAGGCTGGCTGCCTCCCAGATCCTCCTTATCCCACCCCTCCCTAGCTGTGCTTGATCTCTGTATACCTGCCACATTAGACAGAAATAACTGAAAACACACTTTGGAAAAATTTTGCAAAACCTTTGTGACATCTCACAAAATTTCACAGAAGCAAAATCTGAATTTTGCCCAAATTCTGCTGGCAGAAGATACATTTCACACAGCCTTAAATGTGACAGGCTGCTGGAAGCTCCAATACTGGCAAATATCAGAAACACTGCCTACATCCAATTGTGACTTTTCTGCCAATACTGTGATGTGAGTGCCACATGGCATGCCAAACCTGCATGTGGCAAATGACCACTACTGTATATAGTGGAGCTGGCCTGGATACAGAACAGTACTACAGCATACTGCAGTAGTGTTACTGCAGTTAACACTGTAATTTCATGGCAGTTAATCCCTTTGAACATACAGTAACTCAAGACACTGCACTGCATCCTGAATGACTCCACTGTACATAATGCTACTGTGCAATAAGTCAATGAAGAAAGGTTGTCAGTGTAGAAAAGGTATACTGTATGTTTAGCTTTGCTGTCCCTAAATCCCTCATTACTACAAAAGTGGCTAAAATGTTATTGTTTAAAGAAGCTTAGACTGTACAATATGCAACTAACAAAGCATCTGGATATGTTGGGCAGGATTCACAAACAAAGCCAAAAATCCCGCAGGTGTGGAAAAGTCCTGCAGCACTGCGGAAAACGCAGTTGCGATATTCACAAAGAAAATTTGAGCAGGCAGAATTCCATAAAATCCCTACAGCTGCAAAATTCAGCAGTTGCAGAAATTGAACACGTGCTGAAAATCCACAACTGCAGATTATGCAGCTCAAGAAATAGCTTAGGAGGCATAACAACAGTGAACTTAATTAGCTGGAGCAGCAGACTTTAACATTGCTGCCATAGAATGAAGCTGAAAGCACCCACAAAGAGACCAGCAACCAGTCCCTCAACTGGGACCACTGCAGCACCACAGGTACCAGCAATGCCATGGCACCACAGTGGCTGATTGTCACTGCTGGTCCTCCCTCCCTGTGGAGTTCCTGTTGTCTGCAGGGTTAGCACTCACTGCAGGCTGGCCAGGCTCTACTGACTGTGGGGCTCCGTCATGGGCTGCACTGGGTCTGGTGGTTGTTGCTTGTTGCCATATCATGGCAATGTGTGCTTTGTTGCTGTAACTTCAGCCATTGCTATACTATCTGGGATGCTATTACCTGTGCCTCACCTCCACCTTAATTGATTCCAATTGTTGGGGCACTACTGCAGTTTGCTGAGAGAGAGTTCACCTCATTCCACAGCGTATAACATTTTTCTGCAACTGTGGAAAAAACTGGTTGTGAATAGCCTTTCAGGGATGTGCCTTACTTATCTCACACCTTTTTTCCTCAGGGACATTCACAGCTGCACTTTTTTCACAATCCGTAGTGTTTTTTTTCACAGCTGCAGAGGGTTTTGTGAATAGCACTCAGTGCAAATTCCTTTGTTTCCATAGCTATGGCAGTTTTGGGACTTAGGAAAGTTTTGCACCTTCAGAAAGCTTTGTAAATCCAGCCTGTTCAGTGTAAAGTGCATGTATTATGCATGCTAGCTGTGAAACCTGGAATGACTCTTTAGATCAGACTCCTAACCTGCCTTTGAAGTCTTAGCACCTTTCTGAACAGGTGCAACAATTTTCTTCCCTAAACTTAAAGTGAACCTCAAGTTAATTATCTACCAGTGAATAAAAAATGTAGCACACAGACACACACACACACTCACAATCACTTACTTCTGTTTCTCAGTGGCAGCACTAATGAAACACCTTTGAAATGTGATATTATCTAAAGGACTAGAAACATGCCCTACAGTTAGGTGGAAAACACTGACAGGAGGTTGCGGTTTTTAGTCTAATTACACATGCAGTGTCAAACTGGCGTTGCTGCTAGCACTTTACCACTGTGGTCTGCATCTAATCAGATGTCTAAGCAAGTGTTGGTTTTAGTGATTTACAAATGAACTTACAATTTTACTATTTTCCCTCCTGCTGGCATGTGTTTCTAAAGCTAAATGTTTAAAGAACAAAAGCATACCATAATGTTCTTGACAGGAGAGCATACTCAGTAGTATCTGTAAAGTCTCATATTTATTACTATGCCAATTATTATATTTTCATACCACAGGCCTAGAGTCATAAGGCAATGTTTTATTATTCAACGTGTCTCAAATTGATGTCTTTATCATGCATCTTCTGTATCTAATGATCCAATTTATGAAGCACAGTGCCAGAGGCAGAGTGGATCTGAGCCATTTAAAGCTAAGATTTAGCTATTCTGAGAGAATGCAAAAGCTCCTTAGTACTATATTATTAATATAGTTAAGTTTGAATGATGTGTGCGTTTAAAGTTTGACCCACCCCTTGGGTTACAATGTCCTATATGAAATTCAGTTTTTTAAAACCCTGCAGTGAGCAGTAAATGGGATGTTTGCATTTGCCAATGTGGCAAGATCTCAAGCTTTGCTCTTCATGAAGCCCTGGCAATGTTACTCTCACATAGATACATAGATACATAGACAGTGTCGGCAGATAAGGCCTATGGCCCACCCAGTCTGCCCATTTGAGCTTGTAAGTTCAGTTTGTTTTCCTAGAAGTCTGTTGCCCCTTGCCCCTGACCTCCAGAATTCCTTTATGTCTATCCAATACATTCTTAAATCCGTGATTGTTTCAGCCCCACCACTTCCTCTGGCAGGGTGTTCCACTTGTCCACCACCCGTTCTGTGAAGAAATTCTTCTCATGTTTCCTCTGAATCGTCCTCCCTCCAACTTCATCCCATGCCCTCTAGTCCTGGAACATCTTTTCACTTAAAATAGTGTTTTCCTGCACCCTGTTCCTCCCTGTAAGATACTTGTATGTCTCTATCATATCCCTCTCTCCCTCCTCTCCTCCAGGGAGTACATGTTCAGTTCCTTCAACCTGTCTTCATAGGACTTGTGATGCAATCCATGCACCATCTTTGTTGCCCTCCTCTGAACCTTCTCTACCCTGTCTATGTCCTTACATAGGTATGGTCTCAGAACTGTACACTGTACTCAGGTGGGGCCTCACTAGTGTCTTGTATGGCGGTTATGACCTCCCTTTTCCTGCTGGTGATGCCCTGCCTATACATCCCAGCATCCTATTTGCTTTACCTGCTGCCTTGTCACACTGTTTCTCATCTTGAGGTCATCAGAGATGACAACCCCAAGATCCCTTTCCTGCTTGGTGCACGCTATATCCTCACCCCCCGACTGATATATTGTGCCAGGGTTTTGTGCCCCATATGCATTATCTTGCACTTCTTTGCATTGAATTTCAACTGCCAAACCCCTGACCATTCTTCAAGTTTCTGCAGGTCCCTTCTTATTCTGTCTACACCCTCTGGTGTGTCTACTCTGTTACAGAGCTTTGTGTCATCAGCTGAACAGTAAAATTCTGCCTTCTAGGTCCTGCGCAATGTCACTGATGAAGATGTTGAATAGACCGTCCCAGCACTGATCCCTGTGGTACCCACTGGTCACTCTTCCCTCTGTGGAATGACAGCCATTTACCACCACCCTCTGTGTCCTGCCACCCAGCCAGTTACCTACCCACCAGACTACTGTCCTGCCCACACCCATATTCCTTTGTTTGTGTAATAGTCTTCTATGTGGCACAGTGTCAAAGGCCTTGCTGAAGTCCAGATAGGCCATGTCCACTGCCCTCCTCTGATCCACCTCCCTAGTCACCCAGTCAAAATTCAACGAGGTTGGTCTGACATGACCTCCCCTGATGAAACCATGCTGCCTTGGGTCCTGTAGTCCATTGACAACCAGATGTTCCACCAATCTCTCCTTCAGTAGTGCTTCCATGATCTTCCCCACTACCGAGGTGAGGCCGACTGGTCTGTAGTTCCCTGCTTCCTCTTTGTTCCCACTTTTGTATAAGGGGACTACATCTGCTGTCCTCCAGTCTTTGGGTACCTCCCTTTTTCCAGTGATCGCTAACGGGATAGCCAGAGGTTCAGCCACCACCTCTCTTAGTTCTTTAAGGACCCTGGGGTAAAATTCTATCTGGCCCCATTGCTTTATCAACTCTTATTACTTCCAGTTCCTTCAGGACCCTTTCTGTAAAGGACTTGTGTCCATTTCTGCACCATTCTCACCCTTGTACTCCCTTCAGACCCATTACCCTCCTCTTCCTCAGTAAAGACTGAGCAGAAATACCTGTTCAATATGTCAGCTTTACTGTTGTCATCCTCCATGCGGCCCCCATCCTCCCCCTTCAGTCTCACTATCCCTCCCTTTGTCTTTTCTTTTTTCACTTATGTACCTGTAAAGGTTTTGTCCCTCTACCCACTGATTTTGCAATGTGTTCTTCTGTCTGAGCTTTGGCTTCCCTTACTGACCTCCCTGCCTCCCTTTGCTTCTCCTGGTACTTCTCCCTATCCCCTTCTGCCTGTGTCTTTTGTATTGCCTGAATGCAATCTTTTGGCTTTCACTTTCTTTGCTACCTCTTTGGAAAACCATAATGGTCTCCTCTTCCTTTTCCTCTTGCTATCCTGCTTAATGCATAATTCTGTTGTTCTTGTAATCCCATTTTAAATACCGCCCACTGTTCCTCAACCCCTGATTCCTGTCCCATTCCCTTAATGCCTCTTTCAAGTATCTCCCATTTTCCCAAAGTCTGCCCCCTAAAATCCAGGATACGTGTTTTTGTGTGGTTTGGTTCTGCTCTTTCTGTGATTTCAAACCACAATGACTGGTGGTCACTGTTTCCCAGGTGCTCCCCACTGTTACCCCCATCACACTGTCCCTGTTTGTGAGCACAAGGTCCAGTATTGCCTTCTGCCGAGTTGGTTCCATGACCAGTTGCTTGAGGAAGGCACCCTGAAGGGAGTCCAGGATAAATCTGCTCTAGTTGATGCTGCTGCTGGGATGCTCCAGTCCACGCCTGAATATTGAAGTCTCCAACCAGTACCTACTACCTTGTCTGCCATCCTTGGATGGCTAGCATCAGCTCCCTATCTGTTTCTTCCTCCTGGGCTGGTGGTCTGTAGACCACACCTGTGTGGATGGCTGTCCCCATTTTCCTTTCCAGCTTAACCCACAGTATCTCTCCCATTTTGTTCCTCCTGGATCTCTGTGGCCCTTATGACATTTTTTCACATACAGTGCCACTCCTCCTCCCTTCCTGCCTGCTCTGTCTCTTCTGAATATGTTGTAGCCAGGTATGGTAATCTCCCAGTCGTGGTTATCATTACACCAGGTTTCAGTGATGGCCACAATGTCCAGGTCTGACTGTACCATGACAGCCTCCAGATCTTCCATCTTGTTGCTAAGGCTCCTGGCATTTGCACACATGGCTTTCCATGATTTGACCTCCTAGACTGTTTCACTGTTCTACTCCAGCCCCTTCCTTGGTTGTCATTTATCCCTGGTTCTCCTTGCTGTCTGCCCTTCTGCTGAATTTTGCCCCTTTCTGCTTATCCACCTCTTGGGCACTAATCTCCATCTTTTGCACACTGCTTTGCAGAGATAGCCACTCCTCCTGGTTCACTGGTTCCACTGCTAGCTGTGAGGGTGAGCAAGTAGTACCCTCCTTGCTGGCCTGTCACCTCCTTTGCTAGTTTAAATGCTTGTCAATGTAGCATTTAAACTTATCATTGAGTGCTTGATTCCCTCCAGGATGGATGCAGACCGTCAGGCTTGAACAAACCTCCATCCCTCCAGGTGGGTCCCCAGTCACCAATGAATCCAAACCCTTCCTCACAGCACCAGTTCTTCAACCATGAGTTAAAGTTCCTGGTGCATGCACTCCTATGCTCTCCTTGCCTCTCACAGGTAGTGCTTCTGAGAAAGTGACAGAAGTAGCTACTTGCTTGAGACCCTCCCCAGTTTCTTAAACTCTTCCTGAACTTCCTTTGGCTCCCCATTTGCCAGGTCATTAGTACCTAGGTGGATAATGACATCCAGCTCACCCTCCGTCTTGTCTTCCCAGTGATCCCCGGATCTTCCTTCCATCCCTCCATGCCGTGGCACCTGGTAGGCACCTCACCTCCCTGTCCTCCCCTCCTGTGTTCCTAGCTGGATCCCTCTTATGATGGAGTCCCCAACCAGGATTCGCTTCCTCCTCCTCTGGGGTCCACTGCTTTCCCGCTGAGGTCACCTCCTTGGCTAACCTCCACATCCTTTCCTTCCACTTCTCTGTGTACCTCTATTTGGTTGTCCTCATTTGCCAGTGTGGCATATGAGTTCTTGAGTGGAATAGGATCTGGGCTGTGCCTCTGCCTAACTGCTCTACCCTCCCTGAGCCCACTGTCATCCAAGTGCTCCTCGTTCTCGGCATCCTTTGAGGCAGTGGCATTGGACTGGGTGGTCCTGGATGGGGTGATGGTACTCCTGACTCAGTTTACTTCTGCTCTGAGTCTGGCTACCTCATCCCACAGTCCAGAGTGATGCATGCAGATAGGAAGCACCTCAGTGTCCAGAAGGTCTGCCTGAATATGGCTGCCCCACAGCCACTGCATTGCACCACTCCCACATTATACTGCAATTCCACTACTTGTCTGCTACTGAAGCTCTCTAGTTCCCTTTTATTAATTTACCGTACTAAAAATCCTGCCACTGATCCTCAGATAGTTTTTTTTTTTAAAGAAAAGAAACCAATAAATAAACAAATGAGTCAAAACACTTGTGCTGAGGGTGGGCTTCTTCCCTTATGCCCCTCCTACTTCACACCCCTTACTATACCCTGTGTTTAGCTCCTGTCAATCAGATTTAACAGGGCATATAATTAAGAGTTGGGGAAGGAGGAGGGGGCAAAATTAAAGACAGCACAGAATTACACCACCACTATGTTTTAAATTTTCAACAGCCCAAAACAATTATAAGTAAAGACAACAAAGAAAGTATAGTGTCACTAAAAGCCTACAATCTAAGTTTAAAAGAAAAATAGCAATTACCAATTACTCTAAAGCACTGAATTGAATATGTTTCCTTCCTTCCCTTCTGGCTTCTTCTGAGAAATTAAAACTCTGCTTGCTACTTTAACTCTGACTAAGCCCCACCTCCAGTTATCACGTAGCTGAGGTCAGAGGCCAGACAATTAACACCTTCACCCAACTACAGAGCAGTCAGACAAGCCAAGATAAAATTTGCAGCAATTAAAGACAGCACAGAATTACACTACCACTATGTTTTAATTTTCAACAGCCCAAAACAATTATAAGTAAAGACAACAAAGAAAGTATAGTGTCACTAAAAGCCTACAATCTAAGTTTAAAAGAAAATAGCAATTACCAGTTACTCTAAAGCACTGAATTGAATATGTTTCCTTCCTTCCCCTTCTGGCTTCTCACTTTGCCAAATCTGGGGCATAGTGCACATCACAAAAACTATACAATGTGCTTTGCCAGTTAAGTCAGCTCTGTTTTATGCAGGTGACTAGCTAGGTAGGTTACAAGGAGTACAAAAGGTCAAAAAGTGTTTTAAACTGATATCGTTTCTTTTTTATATAATATGTATTTTAGATATTAAGAAATACAGTTAATTCTATTTAAGTGTTTTTGTTATATTATTTTATTTATTTATTTATTTAAGCATATCAGAATTGCAAACCTTTGAGTCAGACTCCTTTACAAAGGCTCCACATCAGCAAGACAGTATACAAAACATAAGACAGACGATCATAAAAGCATATACAAACAAGTTACAGAGCATGGATGTCATAATAGAACATAGTTACACTCAAAGGTCATAAGACATTTTGCAATCAAGGATGTAGCTCCTACAGTGATTAGACAATGGTTATAGTCTTAAGGAGGCAATGGTTGGGTTAAGTAGGATTAGATAGTAGTAATCAACAGGACAGGTGCCCAAAGTGACACTAGGCCTTTGTCAGAGATAATAGTTACATTAATAATGGGTGGTAGATGGGTAGAGATATGAGTGTAGTGAGTGGACTGGAAGTTGGTACCAGCTGAGAAAAACATAGGGTTTGGCTAGAAGCAGTCACAGGCCCCTATGGAGTGCAGATGTTCCTGAGGAGGAGTTTGAAGTGGTCAATTTTAGTTTCAGAGTTGATGGCATTGGGAAATGGGTTCATCCAGAGAGGAGCACTGTAATGGAAAATTCTCTGGCCCAAGGCTGATTTGCAGTGGGGAACCTGGAAGGAGATTTAATAGAGCTCTAGTATTATTTAGCACAGGTGTAGGTAGCATTAGGGTGGAGGCCAGAGGGGTGAGACCATTAGTGATTTTTTTGGTGAGAAGGCAGGTCTGATACCTAAGCCTCCCATCAAAATCAAGCCACTTAGTAAGAATATATAGTGAAGATGTATGTGTCAGCCAATCACAGCCAGTAACAAGGTGACATGCTTTATTTAGGGATACCTTGATTCTACGGAGGGTGGTGCTATCAGCTGCTCCATAGACCAGGATCCCTTAGTCAATAAGGGACAGGACAGATGAAAAGGCACCAAGCTGCAGAGCTTCTGGTGGGAGACAATGCTTATAGCGGTACAGTAGGCCAATTGGTGTTGACAGACAGACTAAGGAGGTGGATATGTTCATGATAGGTAAGAACAGAGTCAAGAGTTACCCCAAGATATTTAAAGGAGTTTACCTGCTCCAGGGGTAACAGTCGGGAATTAAGGATTAGCAGTGAGGCCACTATGTTTGTTCTGGTGTGTGCAAACAACATTGTTTTTTTAATAGTTTAGCACCAGTCGGTGCTCAGAGAACCAGGATTCTGCCTCTTTGAAAGATTGTTAGAGGGATTGCTGTAAGAGGGTGGGGTCAGTATGGGTGGAGAAGAGTACTGCATCATCAGCCTATCGAGCATTTTCCCAGAGCAGGCCTTGGGTAAAGAGTTTAGAAATATACTGAAAAGAAGGAGGCCCAGGATGGATCCCTGGGGTACACCAGAACTGACAGGGAGGCTGATGGAAAGAGTGTTATTTATCTTGACCTGCTGAGACCTACCAGACAGGTAGTCTGAGAACCAGCCAACAGCATCTAGGAGAGACCCAAGAGGGAGAGGGCTGATAGTAGGAGGGAATGGTTTACAGCGCCAAAGGCTTTTGACAGGTCCATAAATACTGACCCAGCCAATGCCCACTATTAAGGGTCGAGGATGGCAGTGGTAAATTCAACAGTGCTGAGGTGATGTATGTCCTTTTCAAAATCCTTATATAATATATAATATAAATATCATAGTAAAATGAGAACGATGAGGTCCGAGTGTCTGGTTCTGTGAAACCAAGAAGAAAAAAGTACCCATTGTATCATATTTTAATGTAAGTTAATATTCTATTTTTTTAATAGTCTTTTAAACTAATTGAATCATGATTAAGATGCAAGTGATGGAGACTGTAGTGATGATTTTGCTGCTAGTCTTAAAAATCTTGGACTTATGCAAGAAGAATGAAGTCAAACCCATTTCTAATCTAACAATGAAAATGTAATGCACACTTATATATTTGATAATTTTGTTATTCATATAGAAAGATAAAGCAATATCCTATATTGTATTATACTATACTAAAATATACCTAGTAATATAATATTAAAATGAGGCAGGATATGCCAGCCTGGCAGCATGGCAGTAGCACTCCACTCATTATGTTGGTGACCTACATAGAAACAGAATCTGATGGCAAATAGGACCATTTAGTCCACTAAATCTGCTCATTTTTCTTCGCATTTATTGACACTGCAGACCCCACTTCTTCTCCAGCTTCCTCTATGCTTTGTTTTTTACTAAGATTCTTTTATGCCTATCCCATGCATTCTTGAATCCCACTACTGTTTTGGCCACCACCACCTTTGTTGGATGATTGTTCCAGACATCCACCACTCATTCAGTGAAGTACTTTATCACATCTCTTTTGAATTTACCCCTTCTAGCATCATTGAATGTCTCCTTGTTCTAGTGCATCTTTTCCACTGAAAAATAATACCATCCTGTTCCTTATTTATCCATGTGAGGTATTTATAGGTCTGTATACTGTCCCCTCTATCTCCTCTCTTCCAGGGTATACATATTGAGTTCCTTTTGTCTCTCTTAGTATGGCTTCTGATGTAGACCATGCACCATTTTAGTTGCCCTCTTCTAGACAGCCTCCACTCTGTCTATGTCCATCCTGAGATGTGGTCTCCAAAACTAGACACAGTACTCCAGTTGGTGTCTCACCAGTGATCTAGAGACCTGACTTCAGAAGCAAGCTTCAGTTGTCAGGGGTCAGTCAGTGAAAGATCCTAAGACTGCTCTGCTCTTTCAGGAGGAAGGTTTAACAGCCCACCATCTGACTGCCACCTAGGGAAGTCAGGTGGCAGTACAGCTCAGGTTGGCAGATTGAGGAAGGGTTGGGACACATCTAATGTTGGTGTTGACCATGCACATGTGGGAGCTTGCTTATGCATATCACACACTGGCTGCATTCCAGAGGACAGCAAAGTGGGAAAAATTGCAAGTGGTTGGTCAGTTGACACTTATTTGCCCCCATATTCAGCAGTGTCAGGCTCATCCTCCTGGATCCTAGGCTTCACCTCCATTGTGGATCACTGGATATTGGGGGATGATGCTGCCATAGGTACTAAAGGTAGGCCATGCTTTGGTGAGTGGGGGTGAGTGGCTCAGCCTGAGTGGGTAATTCAGCAGTACATTGCAGGTGGTCCAAGAAATCCCAGGATTACCAGGTGAGAGGGTCTCAATGGAAAGGACGTGGCAGTGGAAGAGACTGAAGGAGGTTCAGGCCAGAAGACTCATGGTTGTAAAAGTAATTGAAAAATGAGGAGTGTCTAAAGCTAAGTAGACTGGATTAGGTTGAAGAGGCAGAAAACTACATACATAGTGACTCTATCACATGAAACTGAAGAAAAGGTGGATTTTATCATGTGAATTAATTAATATAGTACTATCATTATTTATTTTGTATTCTATTTCTTCTAATTATTGAATTTTGAAATCACGGAAGTTTGAGTGATGGGAACTCTATGAAGGACAGTGAAGAAAATATATCTGTATCTATATCTATATCTATATCTATTTCTATATCTCTATCTATGTCTATATCTATGATGATGAAGCACATTAGGGCAGAAGCTGGATATTACAGCTAATAAGATTTTCATTTGGCAAGGTGGGGTTTAGTGTAACACATACAATAAAAAAAGCACAGAGGAACACATAAAAGGAGCCAATTTGTCTCTTTACCCAGTACACATAGGATAAAAAACATTGGATCAGTAGGCTAGATTAATGGAGATGAAAGTAACACATAGTAAATAAAGAGACCACTGCTGTTTCTGCACTATCACAAGATTTAAGAAGCAACAGGAGCACTGCTAACAGGCATGGTATTTGTGTTCAAGAATCACGTGGTGCAGTTTTACAAATGGCATATTATTACTCATGTCATGAGGTCATTAGCTTGTTATTTGGGCTGCAGAAAATGGCATCACTGCCACTACATTGGAGCCTACAGTAGTGTAAGCATGTTGGGGCCTATGCTCAAAGGTGTCTATTGTTAAGCACTCTGAAAAATAAGGAAATTGTCATTGGATGTCATTCATTGTACCTATCCTGAAGGTGTCTATTTTGAGGCATGACAGGAGATTAAGACAAAGCTTGCTACTCTGGATGGTATTAGGCTAAATTCACAAATGCCAGCAATTACCAAAACAAAACCTTGGTTACTAACCAGTGTTTACTCTCCCCACAGGTGCAAGCAAAATAATCCAAGTTCATCTGGAATTTCATCCGATTACATTCTTGATACTTACAGCTGCTCAGACCCTGATGCCAAACTGAACAGTGAGGACGAACTTGACTAAAATAACTGAGCAATGAAACTGTTGTTTTTTAGATTAGTTTCATTTAAAATGCTTTTGCCCAGTGAAGAATAAAGATAGCAGAAACACAGAAAGACTTGTGAGATTTTAAATAGCGCTGTGTGATATGCACTAACAATGCCAAAACTGTGTGGTAGGTAGTTACGAATGTCACCATTTTGAAGCCATGGATAAAAAATGGGGGTTGGTTCAATTAGCAGCAAGCAGTATCGATATAGCTTCAGTATGAGGGCAGCTACAATTTAAAGGTGGCTTCAGAATTGTGAAATATATTAACAAAGGAAAATTATCTGATAGGATTAATATGTAGATCACATACCCCTGGGACAGATAAAGATGGGAAGCTGAACATGGACTCTAGGAAGATGGCTAGTAAGGGTAGAGCTATACTCATGAGATAATTCAGTCTCCCAGACATAGATTGGGATATTCTGATGGCAGTAATCCAACAAATTCATCTGTTTATAGAGGTAACACAGGACTACCTTTTCACACAATGGGAAGAGACAATGGTGGGAGAATAACTATTAACTTGGTACTAGCCAGCCAAGTCATTATCAGTAAAATCTCAATAAAGAAGCAGTCAGACAAAACGGCCACAACAGTAATAAATTCAATACTGAACTGGATTCAAAGCAACAAAACTCCAGCACTGTGGACCTTTACTTTAGTAAATTGATTGAACTAATTGAGGATCTGCAGAAGGACATACACAAATTAGAGGGGCAGAGAATAAGTGGGCATCAATAGAAGGCAATAATGGAGCGCCTAGAATTGCATAACATATGTTAATAAACCCAAGGAACAAAAGAACGACTTTGTCTTGACAAGCAAGTGAGGAAGGCAATTTGGGATGAAAGGAACACTTCTAAGATATACAAAGAGGAAACAAATGAGGCAAACAGGCCTGTTCATTAAGAAAAACAAGTGAAATGCAAGGCCATCATAAGGAGGCAAAAGTAACACAGATCAAAGGATAGTAGAAAGGGGTCAAAATAATTCTAAAACATTATTTAAGTACATAAGAAAGACACTTTAGGCAAAGAAAAGCCTAGAATGAATATGAAATGTGGAATGAGTACAAAGGAACACAGAAGGAAGACACATTTTAAATAAGTACTTCAGTTTTGTTTTCATAGTGGAGGCTACATCCCAATGTATTGAGGAAGATGAGACAGACCCTTTCAGGAAGACAATTTTTATGAGCCGCTAAGAATAGGTGCACTGAAGGGTAGCAAACATTGTCCTCTGCATAAGGGTGGGGACAGGAAAATACAGTTAATGACAGGCTATTTAGTCCATCAGCTATAGTGGGCAAGCTGATGGGGTTAATTATTGTATAATGGAAGGGATAGTAGACTTCCTAGAGAAAAACACCTTATGGACAGTAATTAACATGAGTTCATGAGGCCTGAGGCAGGTCATGTCAAACAAACTTGACTGATTTTTTTTCAGTTCAGTGACATAGATATGGATCCAGGCCTGGTAGTGAAAGTTTTGCATCTGGACTTCAGACAGGCCTTTGATTCATTGCAGAATAGAGTCTCATACAGAAGGCAGGGGCTTAGCACTAAGGCAGAAGCCAACTAGGTAGACTGGGAACTTGGTGACAGAACCTGAAGCGTGGTCTTGAATGACAAGATTTTGATGTTGAGGGGTCACAGGCAGAGTACTACAGTAGTCTATCCTGGAATAGACTGGTATCAGTTGACAGATAGAACTGAGAGAGTGGTCTTGAATGTCAAGTTCGCTGATGTCATGGGCCATAAGAGTCTGTCCCAGAACTTACACTTTATAACATGTATACAGTATAAGTGGCATTGGAGTAGGGTTGCAGTGTTAAATGAGTCTGTTTTAGATGATGCAAAACTCTGTGGTTCATTGGATCATGAGGAGGTGAATAACTACATAAAAGGGATGTGAAAACCTGGAACAGAAGTCCAGAATTTAATATCTGAAATTCCGATCAAAAAACATAGTGATGCATATTTGAATTTAAAATCTGTATATGGAATATTGGATCAATGGAGTCATGGCTGTACACTCAGAGAAGGAAAGGGACCTGTACTGATAATTAACAATTGTTTAAAAGCCTCATCCTACTTTGCTATGGCATATCATAAAGCTAACAGGATTCTGGGATGTATCAGTCGATGTTTCACAAGTCATTGCAAGTAAATGGTATTGTTGCTTGCTGGTCTTTAGTTTAAACACTCCTGCAGCATTGCATGTAGTTTTAAACATCTAGCACATACATATTCAAATCCAATCCTACTCCACCCATGTTACCCACAGTTTACAAAGAATCAGAGATGGCAACTGGTACAAACCTCCTTGTTGTCTATGGTCTGAATGAATGAATCTGCTAACAGCTGTTTGATCATAGATCCCATCATTCAGATCAGTCACTGTTTTCACTATTACATTATGGGTGGAATGGGGATGAGAGCTGGATTTAGGTGCTAGTGGGCTGGATGGAGGAGGGTTATATTGCAGAGTGCTGAGGAGGGAAGAGAGAGCAATGGATGTTAGAGAGGGGCAAAGTGAAATTATTTTTTAACTAATATATCCAACAGTGGAGTTGGCCATTTGGTGCTAGAAAGAGGGTACCTTGGTGAGAGTGAGGTGCCACTGAACATCTGTTTTTTTGACATGGGACATCAGTCAGGACATAGTATGAGGGTACCTCTGAACACCAGGGATACTCAATCATGCAGCAGGGTGTGTGCATCACTGCATGCTGGAATACTTAGACACGAGGTAGAGTTTGTGAGTGGAGGGGATACCATGGACACCAGGGTTTCTTGAACATGGAGTAGGATATTGGAAGTGTTGCTACTGGAAACTAGGATCTGCTTGGTATGGGGTGGGATGAGAGAGAGGGTGTAGTAGTGGACAACAGGGACTGTTTGGTACAGGGTGAAGGTGTGCATGCCAGTGTACAGAGTGATACAGAGTAGGGTAAGGGATTGGATTTTCACTATGGGTACTGTCTGTTGTTAAAAGTATTAATAATGCCAGCCAAAGGCCAGCAATAATAATACAAAGTGGTGTAAATCTATTAATAAATTGTCTTTTTAAAGTACAGTAGGCAATTAAATGGAAAAAGCTATGTGTGGCCATCAGTTAGTGCTGCTCCTTAATGCTAGGGAAGGTAAGGAAATATGATGCTAGAGTAGGGTTTGGAAAAGTTAGAAAATTCTGCTTCCATGGAATTTTCATGACTTTTCTAAATTTCTTTAATTGGTCATGACTGTTATTCTTACATCTAGAGTCATAAAATTAGGCATGCTTACTTTTTGGAAGAGGCACCAAAGGGATGCAAAGTTTCATGTCATTTGGATGAGTGGCTTGGAATTGAGAGGGCTCAAAGTCTAGCAATTTATTGATTTGAACATTTCGTAATATTTCAGTGCTACAACTTAATAGCTACCTGTGGAGATAGATAATTGAAAATGTATATGCATGCTTTCTTGGGAGTCTTAGAAACTGCTAAATATGGAGGTAGTTGGTTTTGTAAACTGTAAGTTACAGGATTTCATAATTTCCCAATGTATTTATTTGTTAAATTGTGTGAAAATAGTTGGATGTTTGTTCCTCCTCTGTTATTGCAGGTATGCACCCAAATGTGGCATGCACACCAATGTAAACAGGTCCTGGAATCTAATAAATCTGGCTAAATGTGGTATAACAGGTTAACATTTATTGTAGAAATTTTAGAGATTACTAACTTGAAAAAGTTGCTGAAAATTCAGGGCTGCATCCACTAGGTAATTCCACTAGTATTCCACTTGTGGTATTTAACTTTCACAAAACATCTTTCACAACAGAATCCATTTAGCTGTGCTGAGTTGTTTGCAGATCTGTAGTTCCTTTTGGGTAACTACCCCTCACCCCAGTTTTTCTCTGAGTTTGACCAGTTGGACTCTGTGGACCTGCTTGTCATTCTTATTTCCTCCTTTCTTTCACAGACAAGCTCACTTCAGAAGAGAGCCCTCTACTCATTTTCCTGTGGGACCTACTGTATCCCTTAGAAATAGCCAGAATTTTTCCTTTTGGTTCTCCAGTCATTTTATTCCTTCACCAGGTCTCTTTGAGTTGCTCTAACTTCTGGACATTCAAGTGAATTTAGTGCTTAGACCAGTCAGTTTTGCAGGGTGTGAGTCACATATGTCCTGCTTTCAAGTGAGAATTGTCCCTGTATTCGCTCATGCTCCAGCTTGTGGTCTACTATTCTTTACTACTCAGCTCCTCTGCCTTCACTTGGTAAACCCATACTTCTAACTCCTGACAGTGGTGATCCCTGCACTAGCCACTTCACCTATCCTCTAGCTTAAATTCCATTGACTTTCCTTTTCATTGACATAACCATACCACCATGGTCTTTACAGAACTTAATTCCATCTTGGGCTGGCTGTTGATCACATTAATTTGATGTGTACTGAAGGTAGGTGAATTTTCTTAACTGTCCTAGCATCATGGCCCTGCAATGGCCTCCAACACTCCTGTGACAGTGATGCTGGAACCGTGCTTTATCATGACCAGGGCCACTGGAAATCGGCTGTGATTTTATCATGGGAAGCCTTGTTCAGGCATCCCTGCAAAAAGTGGTGCTTCCCACAAAATCCACATTTTAGCACCACTGCACTTTCAAAGGGCTGCATAGCCCACCAGTACTCCCCCGCAAAATCCCTCCCAAATCCAAAGTTTGCACATAGCTCATTCACACAAGCCTGCTCACGCTAACAAAACCCCCCAGTTTGTACCTTCAATGGGCTGCATAGCCCACCATAGGAGTCCTCTGTGCCATCTGATGTTCCCGATGTTGTCCTTAGTGCCTCCCTATGATATCAGTGCTCCCACTGGTGCCTCTCACTGTTTTCATGCAAGCCATCATGTTGGCATGTGATGCACTACTGACATCACTACAGCATGTCACACCAGCTTGGTCCAATCATGCCCATTTATTATTATTATTTGAATTTTGTGCCTTTCCTATCTGTTTGTGCCCCCTCAGGTCCGCCGAACCTTCATAAAGGTACACAGGCAGGTGAGGGGGTTACAGAGCAACAGTTTACTGGACCTGTGAGAGAGCAAGAATGGCGAGTCCTCACAGCATCAAGAGAGGGTAGAGAGCAGAGCATGACAAGAGAACAATGTCAATGAGAAAGCAGAGAGCAGAGAACAGAGAAGAACAGTGTACAGCCATCTATTTCTGCTGTCAACTGTTGGCTGGCAAACAAACTGCAAAAAAGATCTTAATCACTGTTACTAGAGCTGCCAGCCTGTCACCAGAACCCCTATTTCTGCTGCTGCTGAATACACTACAAGGTATGTGTTATTATTTTTAATTATATTATTTTATGTATAAGAGCTGTGATGATGATTTTAGGCTGTGGGTGCTGCTTTTTTTCCTGATATAGGAGTGAGCAACCCTGCTCAGGCAAGTAGGAGTAAAGGGAAAATGATGTGAGGCATAGTGTAGCCCTTGTGTGCCTTGACAAGGGAGGCAAGTAGCTTATATGTTGCTCTCAGAGGGCAGAAGAGAGCCCATGAGCCAGGAGAGCCCAAATGAAGGAGGTAATTCAAATTGATCTCTCCCATGATGGTCCAAATGAGGGAGGTAAATTTAAATGTCTTGAGGGAAGGTGGGAGCCCAGGAGGGCCTGAGCTAGGGACACAGCTGCTTTTTGTGTTCCTGTGGGAAGAAGGGAGCTCAAGAGGGCCCAAATAAGGGGGAAGTTCTTTACAAAAATTTCAATTGGTCTTGAGGGAAGGTGGGAGCCCAGGAGGGTCTGTGCTAGGGGACACAGCTGTTCTAAAAATTGTTGCTCTCAAAGAGAGTGAGGTGGAAAACTTGGAGGGTCTGGGTGGAAGAAATGGTACTGTTATGGAAAAAATGTAACTCATCTGGGAAGGAGAGAAGAGACATGCAATGTACTGCTCTGTGAAAAAGTTTTGTTTTAAATATGCATCTATAAACTGAGCTGACAGCCATAGAATGTCAGTCAGCTTTGGTCCATCACTTGCTCCTGTGGTATGTACTGGTGGAATATAGAGCCAGGCAGGCTGAGCCAACAGGAACATGTTTATAAAATTATTCTGGTCAAAGTTGGCTGAACCAACTGGCATAGAACAATTTTCTTTAAACATGTACACCAGTTGCCTGGATTTGCTCCCTGTGGTTTGTCTGTGCTTTGCTCCTGTGAATTCTCATTGATGGAGAGTGGAGGGGTGGGCCTGGTGGACTGGCACACTTGTTGGAAAAAATTGTTCTGACCTCTGGTGAGGGAGACGGGTGGAGCCAGCAAGAAGATTCTGCACAGAACAATTTTTTCATCATGTGTGGCAGTCACCTGGGTCTGTCCCTCACCGCTATGGTATGTCTTTGACTCACTGCTGTGATTCCTCAGAGATGGGAGTGGAGGGTGGGTCTGGCAGACTGGCACACTTGTTGGAAAAAAATTGCTCTGGCTTCTGGTGAGGGAGCAGGGTGAAGCAGGAAGCAGACTGGCACAGAACAATTTTTTTCCATCATGTGTAGCAGTCACCTGGGTTTGTCCCTCACTCCCGTGGTGTGTCCTTGACTCACTGCTGTGGTTCCACAGAGATGTGAGTGGAGGGGTAGCCCTGGCAGACTGGCACACTTGTTGGAAAAAATTGTTCTGGCCTCTGGTGAGGAGCAGGGTGGAGTGAGAAGCAGACTGGCACAGAACAATTTTTTCCATCATGTGTGGCAGTTGCCTGGGTCCATCCCTCTCTCTCATGGTGTGTCCTTGACTCGCTGCTGTGGTTCCTCAGAAATGGGATTGGAGGTGGGCCTGGCAGACTGGCACACTTGTTGGAAAAAATTGTTCTGGCCTCTGGTGAGGGAGCAGGTAGAGCAGACAAGCAGACTGGCACAGAAACATTTTTTTCATCATGTGGCAGTCATCTGGGTCTGTCCTCACTCCTGTGGCATGTCCTTCACTAGCTGCTGTGGTTCATCCATGCGGCACTTCTGTGATTTGTTCATGCATTGCTCCTGTGGTTTGTCCATGGGTTGATCTTGTGGGTTGGAGAATGGATGAATGGGTTGAGACGACATGGCACAGTGCCTTACTCCTGTGTTCTATATAGTGCCCAGATTAAAAAGAAATTGAAAGGTAGCAAGAAAACTGAATTTCCGGAGTCTTTTGTTCCATGGATACTAGTAAGTCTATGGGCAAGCTCAGCGCCACAACAAGGTAACTCCAGGAGCTGAGGTTATGAAACCAATCTGCCCAGCTTAGAACATTGTGGAATGCAAACTAGTGGAGTGATATTGGAGGATCAAGCATCCCAAGGAACGCTCTCCTCCCTCTATGCATTGATGTTCTCATTCAAGTCTTAATTTTTTTGGTTTAATTTTGTTTTAGTTAAACTACATGATGTCTACACCGCCACCAAAGTGCTTCCATCTTTCTCATGAAGAGGCCAAGGACTTTCATGTCTCTTATCTTTTGTGCCCACTATCAGGTTAAGTTATATCCCGGAGGATCTTTATGAGGATGGAGGATTGCTGTTTTGTCATGCTTGCACCCACACAATCAACTTTGTGCAGAAGCATACAGTTGGCATACACATGAAGTCACAGAAACATCTAGAAAGAAAGAAGCTGCAAAGAAAAACATGAAAAGTAGGTACTAGCCACACAGATGTTTGCAGATATTTTATTTTTACATAGTCTGTTTTCCCCTTGGGTGACTGGTATCTGCTCTGTCCCTGCCTCCCAAGTCCATCTCATCTCTCTCTGGCACCGTGGAACCCCATTTTCCCCGAACATGTGCCTTGTTCCTGCATCCCTTCCTTGCTGCTAGAGTTCAACGCTACCACCAGGCCTCTAAGAGCAAGACAGCAGATTTCAACCCCACTCAGGAGAGGAGAACAGCCAGTTGGACACTCAATCCTCTCCCTCCTCCCTGCCGACCTGAACTTGTTCCCAAACAGGTTGCCAGTGTGGCAGAAGGTAAGGCTCATAGCTCCTCAGTGCTCCATGCCACTGGGCTGGCCTACAGTTTATTTTTCCCTGTAAAATATTATATCTTGTTTTTTTTTTTTTTTTTAGGCACACCTCTATGACTGCAGTCGCTGACTTCTTGTTTGAGTCGAAGCAACGGAATCGTCCATTGAACAGAAAGAATTTGTTTTGGACTTAGTCAGCTGTTTGATCCATGCAGACATACCACTGGAGAAGGCTTCTGGCTTTCAAGAGTTCTTAAAGAAGCACACAAAACAAGGCGGTAGTCTTCTGGGACCAGCACAGCTTCAGAGCATGTACCTCCAAGAACTTCGCCTGATCATGAACAATCCCTGAAAGAGGTGGTGAAGGATCAAGATGTCTTCATTTTCCTGGATGAGACAACAGATGCCAGTGGGCGAGCGTGTTGGCTATTTTGGCCCAACCTTTACTTAATGTTGGGGAGCAGCCACTCCTAATTGGTGTGGAGTTTTGGATCATGTGAACAACACTACAGTATCCTAAGCTCTACTAAAAGTGCTAAACACCAGTGGGGTGAACTTCAATAAAGTCTTTGCCATTGTCACAGACAGTGCAAGTTATATGCACAAAGTTTTGAAACTGTGCTGTCCTGTGTCCTACCAAATGTAGTGCATATCACTTGCATTGCTCACCTCCAATTTGGTCTTGGAGGTCTGGGCACACACACTGGAAGACTTGAACACTGCTGTTTCCTTGTTAAATAAATATTTTGCCAGAGCCCAATGTGTAGGCATTAGTACTTTGCCTTCATGGAATCCAAGCAGGCATTGTACCCAACATGCCAGTATACACAGTGATAACTCAGTGGTGCTCCTGGGTTAACGCTGTGTAATATTTGGCAGACTATTTGCCTGTGTTAACAGAATTTGTTACAACACTACAATCTGATGCAGCAATCTTGAAGCCCCTGAAGTGCTTATTGAAAGGCAAAGCAGCAAAGCTGGTAACACAAGCCACTTTTGTGTTGGAACACTCTTCTGAACTTGTTAACCTTATTCTACAATTGCAGTCAAGCAGCCAGCCATAGGGACACTCCATATTTGGAACAGTGCAAAATGTGCATATGTTTTGAATTTCTCTGCCACTACAGGGGAAACTGAATACATACCAAATACAGTAGAAATGTTGTCCCACTGTCAGTTACATGAAAATCAAAACTGTGTGAACCTTTTCAGAAGGTTATGTTGGACAGCAGTGAGACCCTGGACAAAATTTAAAATCTCATCCCTCAGTCGGCACATTCAAAGCTGCCCGAATCTTTGATCCCAAGCAGCTGCCAACATTGGACAGGGAAAAGCAAGACACACCCAGGAGCTACCATCTCTGGCTGGTGTTTCAAACTTTGAATGGCATGGGTACAGAGCTTTTGCCCAGTCAGTACCCAGTGACGATTTTAATATTGCTGAGTGGAGGAAGCACAAAGGGATACACTTCCACATCTTGCTGCTGTGGCAAAAGGTATAACTGGCTTCCTGTAAGAATGGCAGACGTTGAACAGACTGTACACAGACCTTTTAAGACAATCGCTAAGTCTGACAGATGACAACACTAGACTACTTCTTATGTTGAAGTACAATAAGAAAGTTTAAAGATCTTACTTGGATAACAGGTACTGATCATTCTATGATGTAAAAATCCTTTCTTGACTATGTAGTGGTGGTGGTGGTGGTGGTACTATACTTTTATTGTAGAACACTAATAATGTTTATTGTTTGGATTATTAGAACTGGTGGTGGTGGTGGTACTGATTTGACAATGATGCTACTATTATAATGTATATTGTTTTTGATCAGTCGTGTGTGTTTTAATAAAACTAATACCTTTGTGTGTGTCTGTGTTTTTTTACAAAAACTTATACCTTTCTGATGGCTGGCTTTAATATGCATCACAAAGCAATTGAAATTGAAAACCCATACTTGTACCTCACAAAGGAAAATGTGCGCGGTAGCCTGCAGAATACCCAAAATACATGCAAAGCCCCACAAAATCCCCGCAAAATTTGGGAGGAAAAGTCTGGTAAATGTCCCGCAAAATCTGTTAAAAATTCTGCAATTTCCCAGTGGCCCTGATCATGACTAAATATACCTACATACTTCTGTCACAATGACCTGAGTCACAACTAGTTGCAACACTTGATATCACTTGATGATACTGTGTTCAAATGCTAAAATCATACATTGTTTTCTTTAGGGTTTTAAAGAGTCAGCAGGTAGTACTGTACAAAAACAATGCTGCACATGAATGTGCTGCCATAAGTGATCTAGTCAGTGAGCTGTAGTGGTTATCTGCCATATTGCAAGAAGACAGGCTACTGCACAGTGATAACCATGACTATTACTTATGGTTCTTCATTAAAGATACTGACCTGACATGTGGCACCGCTATACTTTTACTATGGCTCCATCTGTGAATGCTACCTTATTGCCACTTTACCTAGTCTTTACCTTTCTCCACAATAGCAGTTCAAGAGTATATCAGGGCAAAAGTATGGATATGGCTTCAACAACAGTCTCACAAAATTTCCCAATTCCAGAAAAAGCTCATGAAATTCAAGTTTAATTGCTGATGTTGTTTTGGAATTGTTGGCTGCTTATAACTTGGCCAGCCTTTGAGCAAGAGATTAGGGAGTTAACACCCCGCCTTTTTTCCCATATAATTTTTTCTCCTGGCTGGCAACTTATCTCTCAGGTATATACCTCTTCACAGAGATATACCTCTATCAGTCCAAATCTTGTATCATTTAGATGGCTACTGGATTGTTCTCTCAGTCATTTCCTCTGACCTGACCTAGTGTGGGCAGTGCCTCTGTCAGGCTCACACAGCTACAGCTTCCCTGCTATAGGAGCAAGCTCCTGGCTCAGCTGCAAGGGATGCTATGTTGGCACAATCCACTGCCAACCCTCCCTTACTGAGATACATTGCTGAGCAGCAGCTGTCTTGGTATGCCCCTCAAGTGACTTCCTTGGCTCACTTCCAAGGCCAGGTTGTCAGCATGGCAGTATGATGTGCTGCCACTGTGCAATCAGAGTGGCCTCACAGCCTCCTTTATAGGGTCACTGCCAAGTAAAGCTGGTGACATTTGATTCTCTAGTTTTAAAGTTATAGGGGCTTGAACTTCTGAAGTTTACACACTCTACTTGTAAAATGTAATTTCAACATTTCTAAATATTATATCTCTCAGTCACCTTTAGATATAGCAGTTTGAAACTTGTTACACATATTTGTGTTCATATGCAACCTCACCATTCCAAACATGATATAATTTAGACTAAAATGTGTTAAATCAGACAGGAAAAACTGAAATTACAGTTTTGGTAAATTTTCATGGACATCATAGATTTTGCCCTGCCCTATGTTTAAATAAAAACAAACCCTAAACCTTGGTGAATCTGTGGTGTGTTGTTTCTCCTGATTTGAACAATTGTGCAATGCAACAATGGTATAGTCCTAACTTTGGAACTGTCTTTCAAGGCACACAGAAATAGTCACTAATCAATACTGTCACAGAGAGATTGCAGAAGTAAGGGTAATACCAATGGTACATTACATGATCATTCACATCCCAAGAAACACTAAACCACAGACACTAAGGATCAGAAGAAGATTGTTTTACCTGAAGGTCCCATTTTTTTACTCTTAAGGCATTAACGTGCATTCCTAACTGATGTCTAAACATGTTTTTATTCTGCAATACAGATAGTGTTATAGATGTTAGACATACTAATAAATTAACAGATGTTTTATGACATATTCATACTATAGATTATCTTGCATATTTTAATATCTGTCAATATTTGTAATGGTCCTGGTGACATTTTAAACTGACTAAACAAAATGCCATACAAGTTAGAGGCTCAAGATGATCAGAAATTGTCATAGTTCTGACCATTTCCCATGACCTGTTGTGCTTCTGGAAACCAAACTGGCTGTTGTCTCAAACAGCCAAAAGCAGGCTGGGAAACCTCACTCCTTGTACACATGTGCAAAGGACTGACAGATTGGTAAATCTTTATGAGCCTCTATAATGATTGGATATCCAGTCCTGGTAAAACACCATAATAACCTGCTGAATTCTGTAATAACTGATAGTAAGTTATGACATTTTCTTCCTCGTGCTCTCACTTCACTGTATTTGTGTGAGTATGGAGGCTGCTCAGAGACATACTCCCTCATTCAAATACAGCTACAGATTTCTGTTGAAACCTTGCACCAGTTATTATAAAAAATAATGCCTCTGCAGGTGTGTGTTCAGAGGATTTTTCACACACTCTTGGTGCTTTTCAAATGCTTTGTTGTTTGACTCTATGTGAGTCTTTACAGCATAAACATATATAGCCATTTAATAAAATATAATACATACAACACGTTTCAAAATTCAAAGCATACACATATATATAAACTGTAAATTTCACATAAAAATGTTTTAAACATCATTTAATAATATGTCATTATTATTGTTTAGCCATGATTTATGCAGAGAAGTCAGAACCTTCCTTGCAAATAAATCCATATGCTTATGTTATTTCTTAGGTCCTAAGTTTAAATTATAAACAAATATATCATTTCTATGGAGCACCAGTTCACTAGAGAAAATGTGATTTCCTGATGCAATGAAAGTGAATGTAAACCATTTCAATAGGTTTTTATATTCCCTTAGGTGAGGCCTTAGAAGATGCTGTGCCCTAATTAATGGTAGTGTAGCAGGTAGCAAAACATCTTCTACTTGAGAATAGCCTACAGTAGATGCAATTTAGTTTACATTAATAAAATATCCAAAATATCTGATTCAGAGATGGTTTCCACTGGGGAAAAATAAATAGCAGTCACATCAGTGGAAAACATTTAACTAAATTTTAATCACAAGTGTTCTTATGACTGAACATGTTGATTACTATGTAACATTACTGAAGGGATCCATTTTAGGTATCTTATCATACCTCTACTTATTAGGTCAGTTGGTGGGCTCATAAGAATTCTAAGTCTCTCTTTGGAAAATATGTTGCTTGAAAGATAGTGACCGATGGAAGCATTTCTTATGTAGTTATATCTTGGACAGTAAGGAAGAATGTGAGTGAAAGTTTCAACACATCTTGACCGCAGTCACAATGTAGATCTTGTTCAGTAGGTCTGGTTTTAGAAAAAATATACTGAAGAAATTTAGATGGATATTGTTCAAGTCGAAATTTGATAAATATGGCCCTATTCATTGTATTAGGAGGAAGAGTAAATATGTACAGTATATGATTAATTTTATTTTGGCCATACAATTCATGTAATTTCAGTGTCCTAATTTTCCTCATATCAGTATTATATGATATTCATTTGAATTTATGCTTGCGTAACCTGGCATAGTCATGATGAGATATACCATAGTTATGTTTTTAAGTAAATCTGCCCATAAGTGTTCCAGCTTCAAAATGTTTTGTGTATCTAGAATATCTTTCAGCCAAGGGGACACAGAATTTCTAGTTATCCAAATTGCTTTTTCATCCACGCATTTTTTATTTGCCTGATTGGATCAGTATTTTTATATCTGATTAATGGGTTATTTTGCAGAAAGGGCTAGATATTTCATTTTAGTCTGGACTAATTCTGCCCTGGCAATTTCTGAAACTGTTGACCTAGGAATTTGTAAAATAGACCTCTATTGCTAAGTAAAAGGCTTTTCCAGTTGCTTAATAATTTTGTCCTACCATATTTCAGCAGCTACAAGGCTATATGTCACCTCTGTGATGCATGGGCTGTCACAAATAACTCCTGCACCCACCAGACCTAACAGACATAACCCTATCCGAAGCACCCTGCTGGACCTCATGCTAGTTAATAAACCACACAATATTACACACACCGGGGTGTTCTTCAATGATATAAGTGATCACTGCACCATTACCTGCATTAGACACTCTCCTTAGGTAAAGTTGTCCCCAAATACTAAATTGAAGAGATGCTTGAAAATATTCTGTCTAACCACATCCCTGCAGGACCTGGGCAACATTGTTTGGCAGGACTTTTACCTAGCCCCATCTGTAACAAAGCTTTCAACATCCTCTACAAACTACTAAAGGAATTGCTAGACAACAGCCCCCAAGGCTCTTCAAGTCCAAAAACAGACCACCTGGCTGGTTCTCCCCATTACTGAAGAAAGCTCTTAAGGATAGAGCCTCCATTGGAAAAAAGCCAGGAAATCTCAATTCAGAACTCGACTGGCATTGCATTTTGTGCCACCAGAAATGCCTGCACCAAACTTATTAGATCTGAAAAGCCAGTTATTTCCAAGCAGCATTATAAGATAACAAGAACAACGCTGCCGAGTTCTGAACATCCTCAAAGAGGTTGAAGGCCACACCACTGTAGCCTCTCCCCACCAAAATAGTGTCTGGGACAATATCTTTACTGACAAAACTAAGATCCTAAAACACCTTAACGATCATTTTTCTACTGTGGGGCTAGCCTTCGATACTTCCCCAATCAGCAAACTGAGTCCACGGGTTACCGCTGTTGACACTAGACCCAATGCTGACTCTATTCACGTCGCCTGCTGCCTTCAGCTTCCGACCTGTTACCTTCAAGCAAGTTGAGGACCTTCTTTTGCACTGATACAAAAAGAGTGCTGGTGCAGACAGCATCGAACCCTTCTTCCTAAAAATTGGTTACCATCACCTGACTGCCCCCATTACCCATCTATTTAACTCCTCCCTAATGCAAGGCATGCTACACAATCTAAGGAAAACTGCACATCATCCCCTTGTTTAAACTGGGGACCCGAGCGACATGAATAGCTATCGGCAATCTTCCTACTACCCACTCTCTCAAAATTACTTTAAAAATTGTTAACACCCAAATCTGGGAGCACCTGGACTCACAGAATCTGTTAAACGCCACTCAATCGGGTTTTAGAGCTAAGCAAAGTATGGTTTCTGCCTTACCAAAGTAACCACAGATTGACAAATGGCCTTAGACTCCAAAAGTATGTGTTTGCTCCTTTCCTTGACCTCAGCAAGGCATTTGACATGGTGGACCACAACATTATGCTTATTGCTTTGAGTGACATCGACTCAACAGTGCCACCATTAAATGGTTCACCTGCTACCTTACTAGCAGATATCAGCAAGTCAAAGCCTCAGGTGATCTGTCTCCTAAAACCATTGCTACAAGGTGTCCCACAAGACTCAATCTTGGGCCCAATCCTATTTACAATCTACATCAACAATCCTGACTCCCATCTGCGCACAGCTAATGTTCACCCATTTGCAGACGACACTGTCCTCTACAATCACAACCCCACTCTGGACTTGCATATGAGGACCTACAGCAGGACTTTATTTCTCACAGCATAATCTAATTAAACATAAGCTCCTACTCAACACTAAAACACTAAAGCCATGATTATCTCACCTAAGGCAGCACCTGACGCCACTAGCAATCACACGATCCTAACTCTATTGGGCAAACCCCTTGAAACTGTGGACAACTTTAAATATCTGGGGTTCTGGTGGGACAATAAATTTAACTTTCTATTTCACCTGAATGAGGTCACCAAAAACTAAGACAATGCTTAGCCATATTCTACTGCATCAAACACCTCCTCACAAAGATACCAGGAATAGGCTAGTGCAATCTACATTCATGCCTCTCCTGGACTATGCCGATTTCCTGTACAATAACTGTCCCTTCCTCAGCGCTTTAGTAAGCTTTGACACCCTCTACCACAAGGCCTCGAGGTGCATCCTTAACCTACCTTCTCACACTCACCACTGTCTACTTTACCATGAGCAGGGATGGTCCTCCCTCCCAGCAAGGAAGAAAAGAGATGCTCTTATCTGGCTCTACAGAACACTGTTTGATAAGCTTCCAGAGTGCATCTCGAGCCTCTTCGAGTGTGCCAAGGGTGCTTATGGCTTGCAACACTTCTCCCTACTTTGCCTTCAGACACCAAGAGTTAAAACATGTTGGGGCTCTGACTGCAATCACTTTCTCCTTCCCTTCCCTAAGGAATACCATGCAAAGCTCCTTAAAACTTTATGCCCTCCCTGGTCCATTCACCTTCAAAGCAAAGCTAACTGAATACCTAAAAGAAACCTGTAACTGTTTTAGGTGACCTAACTTCTGCAACCACCAATACCTTCTGAATTTATTCTGGCACTTAGTTCACCTAGTTCCTTAGTCAGGAGCTCCCATCACTTGTCCCATCCTTCTCCTGTTTCTCTCTCTCCCTCCTCTCTCTCTCTCTCTCTCTCTCTCCTTCCTCTCTTTCCCCTGCACTGTCTCCTTACCTTCTCCCCTCTCTCTTGCTCTCCCTCTCTCGTTCTCCTCTCTCTCTCGTTCTCTTTCACGCTCCTTCTCTCTATCTCTCTCTCTCTCACTCGTCTATCCTACTCTGGCCTGGTATATACATACATACAAATATTTTTTTATTGTGATGTCTTTGCTAACTCGTGTAATATTGTAATCTGTATTTTATGATATGTATGACCTCCTCATGTAGTCTTGTGATTGTCTACCTGTGCCTGTAAACTGCTGATGTCCAGGACCACCTTGAAAATGAGCTTGCTTAATGGTGTCTATGCTTGGTTAAATAAAGTTGATTGATTGATTGATATGGTTCATCTTAATTTCTGCTGCATGTGAGATAGAAACTATTGAATACCCCTCATACTGTATCTAGCATTAAAACTCAATAGAGCATTCTTTGTATAGGACAACTTGTTTAAAGTATATGTAACATGTTTTACTAACTTGCAGTTATTGGAAAAATAAAAACCAAATATTGATAACTAGAAACTACATTCAGGAGACCAGATCATTCGAATGTGTTGCAGTGGCAGGTGGGGCTATAGATTGGCTCTTGTCTCACGGGCCCACCAGGGACTAGAAGCCATTCCTTAAGGAAGTGGCGGACTTCGCTGCTGACCTGGTATTGGAGTCTCCCAGGTTGATGGTGCTGGGTGACTTCAATGCTTAGATCGACGATGAACTCTTGCAATTTGGACAGCACTTCCTCCAATTGATGAATTCATTGGGCCTCTCACAGGTTGTTACTTCTGCCACTCATAAATGTGGCCATTCCCTTGATCTGGTTTTCCTCCTGGGATGGAAGCCTCTTCGTGGGGTGGAACCTGTCAGATGGTCTGATCATCACACTGTGAGATTCAATTTTAGTACCCCTTGCATAGACCTACCTGTGGAGATGGTCAAGTACTGCCCTTTACGGGATGGGACTCCCAATGGTCTAACTGCGGTACTTGACCTATCAGAATTTGATGAGCTCAGATCCAGAGGCCTTGGTTCTGGCCTATAATAAGGCCATTACCAATGCCCTGCATTCTATTGTTCCATCCGTGTGCATCCTCTCTCCTTCACCCCACGGTCCCCATGGTTCGATGGGGACTTGAGTGAGATGCGTCAACTTGGACGCAGGTTAGAGAGGTGTTGGCTGAAATTCGGCCTAGATGCTGACCATCTTAGACTGCTAGAGCATTATCAACTCTACCCAGTCAGCAATTGCCAGTAAGAAGGCAGTATTCCTGTCTGGGAAATTGCTGCTGCTCAGAACCGACCGGCACAGCTTTTTCGAACCGTAGACAGACTGTGCAACCCAGCCTGTCTGCAGGTTCAGAGAGCCTTTTCGAAATCCTCAGTGCAAGGAGCTCACTCGGTTCTTTGCAGATAAGATGGAAGACATCAGGGCAGAGACCTGCACGACACTGTCTATGGAAACGGCTGTGACCAGGCCCCAGTCACATTCCCTCTTTTTTCCTGGAGTCTCTTCAAAAGGCTGGAAATCGAAGATGTTATGAGGATTGTCCAGGGTATGAGCACTACATGCTGTAGTTTAGATCCGGGCCCCAAGCCTTGATTATGGGCTGTGGGGAGATTATCATCCCGGTTCTGACGAGGATAGTCTGGTGCTCCTTAGACTCTGGTGAATATCCTTGCTCCCTGAAGGAGGCAGTGGTGACACCAGTGTTGAAGAAGGCTCTTGGACCCGACTTCCTCAGTAACTACTGGCCTATCTCAAACCTTCCCTTCTTTGGGAAGGTAATTGAGAAAGTAGTGGCTACTCAGTTAGACAACCACTTGACCGTCCATAGCATCTACGATCCCTCCAATCGGGTTTTTGAAAGAGGCACAGCGCGAGACTGCACTGGTTCAGGTGCTCAATGATCTCTTGATGGCAAGAGACCAGAAAAAATGGTCCATTTTGGTCCTTTTGGACCTGTCATCAGCATTTGACACTGTAGACCATGGAGTTCTGCTTGAGCACCTGAGAATCATCTGTGGGCTTTCAGGTCTAGTCCTCAGATGGTTTACTTCTTTCCTCACAGGTAGAACTCAGAGGATGGTATCAGGGTGTTTTCCTCGGATCCTGTCTCTCTGTCTTGTGGGGTGCCTCAGGGCTCAGTGCTGTCCCCATGTCGTTTGCAGTGTACATACTTCCTCTCAGAGACATTGTAAATGGTATGGGCTGGAGTTTCATTGTTATGCCAATGATACTCAGCTCTACCTGTCTTTGCACCTGACCAGAATGGAGCACTCTCGGTGTTCAATAACTGCCTCGGCGAAATCCAAGGTTGAATGAGGTCCAGCTGGTTGAAGTTAAATTCCTGGAAGATGGAGGTGATGGTTGTGGATCCTGGTCGCCAAATGGGGGGACAAACCATCCTTCAGGTTTATTCTCGGGGATGTTGGGTCCCCACTTCTGAATGGGTGTGGAACCTAGGGGTGATTCTTGATGATCGGCTGATACTACGTGCTCAAGTGTCGGCTGTCGTTAAAGTTTCCTTTACCATCTTAGAATATCGCTAGGAACAAGCATCGTGTTCCATCCGGGGACCTACCTACGCTTGATCCACGCCTTTGTGACCTCGCATCTGGACTACTGCAATTCCCTCTACTTTGGGCTTCCTGGTTGATATCCACCACTTGCAGCTGGTGCAGAACTCTGCAGCCAGTTGTTAACTGGGACCTCTCGTTCTTCCCATGTTACACCAGTGCTGCGGAGACTGCACTGGCTGCCAGTTCAGTGGTGGATTGCCTTTAAAGTCAGTCTGCTGACCTACAAAGCCCTGTATGGTTTGGGCCCTGACTACTTGAAAGAGCTCTTGGTTCCCTATCTCCTGGAGCGACCGCCTGCTCGGCCAGTGAGGGGTTGCTAGAGATTCCGAGGTTATTTTGAAATCTTCAGGTGCCGGGCTTTTGCGTTTGTAGCTCTGACCTCTGTAATTCTTACCACGTTGGATTAGAGAGTATGCGACAATGGGGGTTAACAAGCATTAAAATCCTTCTTATGGACTAAGGCTTATGTGGAAGAGGTTGATCTGGTTTGATTTTACTATTTTATCATGCTGTTTGGTGTAATGTATTATTGATTTGTATTGTAATGTTTTATTATGGTGTGATTTTATAATCTGTTCTGTGCCTTGATTTCTGAAAGGTGCATTAAAATAAAGAATATTATTATTATTATTATTATTTTATACCAGACAAATTTCTAACTTTAATGTTCAACCAAAACCATGTTGGTGTTGCTCATTCCTTTATACTATATGGCCCAGATATTCAGACTGCACCAGGCTGTGGCGCAAGCCTGGGCTCAGTGCAACTAGGGCGATATTCAATGGAGCTGCACCATGGCACAGCATCATTGAATAGTGCACCCTGGCCAGCCACAGTGCACATGGAGCAGTGGCATTGCATCAGCGCAAGTGGCCAGATTGGAGCAGAGGATGCGCTAGCACAAATTCCATTGCCCTATGCCAACAACTGCGATATTCAAAAGTGCACATGCAGATGGGTCATAATGTATGCAAGGCATAAATGGATCCATTTGCATGTCATTATGGCCCCATTTGCATGCAGGTGCACCTATCCCCGGTGACTTGTTCCTGGCGCCCTGCCAGACAGCAGCCGTGGGGACCTATTCCCCTGCATAGTGCAGCAATGTGCCCTCTGCCCGATCGCAGGCATATGTAGATCTAAATAATTGTCCCATATCCCTGGTGGTCCAGTGGACTGCTTGCAGCCTGAGCACGGGCTTATGAATAATCATAAGCGTTCAATATCCCTGGTGGTCCAGAGGACGTTCGTAGCCCATCATGGGCATAAGTAAAATAATAGCATTCCAATATCCTGGTGGTCCAGTGGACCACTCACAGCCAATCACGGGCATAAGTAATAATATAAGCATTCCAATATCCCTGGTGGTCAGCGGTACCCCCCTCCCCACCTGCCCACTGGCCCCACCGCCCACTCCCCCAGTCAGCGGTGGGCAGCAGCAGCACCACCACCTGCCTGCCTGCCACCTGCTGACTGACACCATACTGTAGGGCTGTACACCCATTGGTCCACAGTGTGAGCTAATGGGCATGCAGCCTGTACCCGTGCTACAAGTCCAGATCTGTGAATGGATCCATTCACAGATCTGAACTGTAATGCGATGAACACACCATTGGCTCGCTTGTGGACCACAAGTCACGCCTAGCGTGTCAGTTGGCGGGCAGTGGGGTGGCAGGCGGGTGGGTGCTGCTGCCCACTGTTGACCAGGGGCAGGGCAGTGGGGCTCAGTGTGCAGGTGGGGATGGGGTACCGCTGGACCAGTGAATATTTGGGATGCTGTATACTTATGCCCATGATCAGGCTGCGGTGGTTCACTGGACCACCAGGGACATTGGACAGTTTCAATTATACTTAAACCTGCGATTGGGCTGTGAGTGGTCCACTGGACCACCAAGGATATAGGATGGATATCTGAATCAATTTATGCCCGCGATCAGGCATGGGGGCACCGCCACCTAAGAAGCAGTCGGAGCTCTGGTGGCCACCCACAGGTGGCAGCTGCCATGCTGCACCCTGCACACGGCAGCTCACCTGTGGGTGGCCAGCTGTTGTTCCTTTTTTTTGCTCACCTGTGTGCAGTGCAGGTAGGGTTGCACTTGCATGGGGTCAGTGCATCCCGGGCTGAATATCGGGATGTGTGGAGCATGCATGGGCATGCCCCCACCTGCACCACATACATTACTGATGCACTCCGGTGCATTGGGATTTGTGCCAGGCACAATCCCCATTTGAATATCATGCCGGGCACATCAGTGGGTTGCGATGGTGCAACACTGTTGAGCCATGTGCAAACCTTCTGAATATCTGGGCCTATGTGTTTGTGGGTTCTGGGGTGCACCTGTGGCAGGGTATTTAATCTTTATTTGCATCCCGCCTAAGCCTCAGGATGCTTTTCACTGCACTCCCCTTCCAATGTTCTGACTCTTTTTAGTCTCCTTTTCTTTCAGACATCACACATTAGGAAATATAAATAAAATCTTGTTTATTTAATCTTTATCCTTTTATATCATGAACTTATAACATTTTCAAAATGCTATGAAATACTTTTTCCAGACTTTTGTAATGTCAGTAATTTTCTACGCTTGTTTGGTGCTCCAAAGTGCTCACCCACACCATTCTATCTTCTTCCAGCCTCCTCGGTGCTTTCAAAATCAGGTGATGCTATCACACAAGTATGCGTGCTGATGTTTGGGAGACCAAGGCGTAGAAATAGCATTTCTCTAGTGTGCTTCCAGAGCAAAAGAAAGCGGACAGCACTCTGAATATCAGGCAAAGAAATAAAGATGAAAAGGTGGACACCACGCAAAGGAAAGGAGAAAGTAACAACTTAGGAAAAAGAGTGTGGAATAGGTGATTGAGCCAAGAAAACACAAAACACCATGAGTATAGACTTAGTGGATGAGATGGATGACAAAGTACAAAGGAGGAAAATTTATGCTGTGAAATCTAATTGAACTGAAAGAAAAATACTGACATTACAAAATTCTGGAAAAAGTATTTTATAGAATTTTGAAAATTTTTTAAGTCCATGATATAAAAGGATAAAGATTAAATAAACAAGATTCATATTTATATTTCCTATGTGTGATGTCTGAAAGAAAAGGAGACAAAAAAGAGTCTGAGCGTTGGAAGGGGAGTGCAGGTGGAGAGCATCTTGAGGCTTAGGCAGGTTGCAAAAATAAAATGTCTAACTTTGTTTCCTATTCTTAACAGTTATGTATTTTCTGTGTTAATAAACAATTTATTTTGCCTGCAGTATTGTTGTAACATTGACTGTTGCTTTTTCAGTCACAGTGAGGAGACAGAAATCAGAGTTAAATCATCAGTGAACATGAGCGCTGGTACTGGAATGCTCATTACTGAGAGAGAGAATGAGAAGTTTCTGTTAAAAAGGAAATGGAAGGTCATTAACAAATCTATTAAAAAGTAGTGAAGAAGAATACAGCCTTGTTTCACACCTTGATTTATTTCAAAGAAATGTGAAACATTACCTGTCAAACTGTATCTTACTGTGGTCCAATTTTCAGAATTAAAACCAATAATTATTATTAATATTGCTTGCTATTTTTAAATTATATAATTTTTCCTAAAGAAGTGTCCTATTGACTACATCGAATGCACCTTTAAAGTCTACAAATGCTAACTCAATAGGTATGTTTCTTGATGTACTATTTCTCCAAAATATGGTATAGGATAAAGCACTGGTCTATAGTCAAGTACCTCTTCCTGAAGCCTGCTTGATTTATGTCTAAATACCCCACTGTTTAATCCAAGTGTTCAATCTAGCTAAAATAATTCTGGAAAAAATATTTTCCTAAGCAATCAAGAAGGCTAATTGTCAGTAATTTTCAGGAGATTTGGATCACTATTTTGAAAAATGGTACATTACCCTTCCATACATAAGGGATAAAATTCTCTTCTATAATTTTGTTAAAAAGAATAGCCAAAAGATTACCCTACCATTCTTACTGAATTTTGTAAAGAAATGGAGAACTCTTATCAGGTCCTGTAGCTTTATCAGCTTTTGTTTGTCTAAATGGCCACTGATATTTCATATGGGGTAATATGTAAAGGCTGCAAAGCATTCCTGTAATTTCATGAGGACATTATTTTGAAAATTGTCAGATGAGTCCCAACCAGAAATGAATCCTACCAGGCCCAGAATGTGGATGCTTAACATGGCAACATGTTTATTTGATACAAATTCTATTATTTACATTTTCCAAAATCATTAATTTCAAAAATACAAGTATATACAGTTCACATTTTCAAACACTTCCTCCATCCTTCAGTTACTTCCTTCTGGCTCCTCCATCATTGTATCTTTCTTCCCGGGTTCAGATGCATGATCCAACCCCCCACACCATATCATCCTATCATAATCGCCTCAATCTCCAAGGCTCAGACACCATGATCTGACCCCCCTAGGACTTCTTCCTACCACTCTTCCACCCCCTTTACTCCATGTCTGGGCACTGCAGATCCAAGCCTGTGTATTCCTTCCCTCCTCCCCCTTTTCCTTCTACCTTTACCATACCTTGCCCCCTTTTTCCTCCCCTCCTCTTCCCCTCCTGCAAGCCACTTGCTGCCTGCCCAGGCCCTTTCTGGAGACCACCTGCTGCTACCGCCACAGCTTGCCATCCTTCTTGGCTTCCTTTTCTGCCTCAGAAAAGCACTAGCAAACAGGCTAGAAGGAGGTGTGAGCAACAATGGGGAATCATCAAAACTGACATCACAGAGGCAGCAAGCCTTGTGTGAAGCAAATAAATAAATCAAAATGAAAGAAAAGCCAATATGGTTCTCAAAAGAGGTGGCTGTGAAAGTCAAGAAGAAAAGATAGCATTCTCGAAGTATAAGGAACACAGAAGGAGCAGGACAGAGAGCTGTACCAGTTAAGGCAGAAGGAGGAAGGGAGGAAGTCAGAATATCAAAGGCCCAAACTGAGGAAAAGATAGCCAACTCGGTTAAGAAGGGGATAAACCTTTATAGGACATCAGTGAGCATAGAAAGACAAAGGAGGGATAGTGAGACTGAAAAGAAAGAACAGTGGGTGGGCAGAGGGGACAGTGAAAAGCAGGGATACTGAATGAATATTTCTGCTCAGTATTCATAAAGAGGAGGGGAAGTGCCTAATCCAATTAACAGAAGCACTTTGATAAGGGGTCGATCCCAGTCCTTTTCACAGAAGAGAGTTCTGCAAGAACTCCTAAAACTGAAGGTGGACAAAGCAATGGGGCCTGATGGAATTCACCTCAGAATTCTAAAAGAATTAAGGGGGAACTAGTGAAACCACTGGCTACTCTTTTAATAAATCATGGAGGATGGTGTGGTACCTGAGGACTGAAGAAGGCGGATGTGATTCCCTTCATAAAGTGGGACCAAGACAGAGGTAGGAAACTACAGACCTGTCAGTCTGACCTCTGGTAGGGAAAGTGATGGAGTCACTTCAAGGAAAGAATAGTTGAGTACCTAGAAGCCAGTGGGGCACAGGACCCAAGGCAGCATGGGTTCACAGCGGGAAGGGTCATGTCAGACGTATCCTAATAGATTTCTTTGACTGGGTGACCAAAGTAGTAGACCAGGGGGGGCTGTGGACATGGCCTACCTAGACTTTAGCAAGGCATTTGACACAGTCCCACACAAAAATTAATAGTCAAGTTAACCAGCCTGGGAGTGGGTCCCAGGGTGGTAGCCTGAAAACATTGGCTGGACAACAGGACACAGAAGGTAATTGTAAATAGAGTCCATTCTGAAGAAAGGTTACTAGTGGGTACCACAGGGTTCAGTACTGGGTCCAGTCCTTTTAATGTCTTCATAAGTGACATTGCAGAGGGACTGGAAGGAAAAGTATGCCTCTTTGCAGATGACACAAAGATCTGCAACTGGGTTGATACACAAGGAGGTGTGGAAAGGATGAGAAAGGACTTGGCAAGGTTGGAAGAATGGTCAGAAGTATGGCAGCTTGATTCAATGCAAAGAAGTGCAAATAATGCACCTGGGAAACAAGAACCCAGGGAAGAATACACAATGGGGGGTAGTAACAACAAAAAGGAAAGGGACCTGAGGTAATCATATCAGATGACCTTAAGGTTAGTAAGCAATGTGAGAAGGCAGTAGGGAGGGTTGGGGTATACTGGGATGCATAGGGAGAGGCATCACCAGTAGAAAACAGGAAGTTTATCCTCTGTACAGACAATTGGTGAGACCCCATCTGAGTACTGCGTCCAGTTCTGGAGACCCCATCTCCACAAGGACATAGACAGGATAGAGGCAGTCCAGAGGAGGGCAACTAAAATGGTGCAGGGTCTGCAAGAGCAGTATGAGGAGAGACTAAAGGAGCTTAATATGTATACCCTTGAGGAAAGAAGGAGAAGGGGACATGATAGAAACTTTAAGTACCTCAGTGGAATCAACAAACTCAAGAGGGTAGCATCTTTCAGAAAAGAGATGTGCAAGAACAAGGGGACACAATTTAAAGATAGAGGGGGAGGTTCAGGGCAATGTGAGGAAGTATTATTTCACAGAGAGGGTAGTGGATGCATGGAACAGCCTTCCTGAGGAGGTTGTGGGTCTAAAACTGTGGGAGAATTCAAAAATTCATGGGACAGACATAAGGCAATTCTTGTGGGGGTAGGAAGAAATAGGCTGTTGGTTAACTAGGATCTGCGGCCTATCCTTAGGTAGGAAAGGGCAGACTAGATGGGCCAAGCGGTCCTTATCTGCCGTCAAAAGTCTATGTTTCTATGTTTCTATGTTTGCTACAACTCCTCCAATCTTCCACCCTTCTGTAACTGATCATCCCCTGGCTCTTACCTACAAGCACCTGACCCTCTTAAAGGGTGGGGCAAGAAATCTTAGCAAGAGAGGGAGAACCCTCCAGTACCATGCCTTATGAAGCCCTCTAGGACCACAGAAAGGATGCTAACTCAGCCCATCCCCTTAGCTAATCACCTGCTTTACCCACCAGCATCATAAAACACTTGGTGATGCTGCCATGACATCACCAGACTCCCGGCTACCCCTCCCTTACCTGTTACATCCATGAAACATTTCCTTGATGGGCCCCCAACAATTCAGGTTGCCTTTAAGTGGAAACCTAATTTTTAGATGAGTCCCTCCAGAAATTAATCAAACTAGGCCCAGAATTTGATGCTCTTGACATGACAACAAGTTTTTTGATACAAATTCTATTTTTTACATTTTCCAAAATCATTAATTTCCAAAACAAGTACATATAGATCTCTTTTCAAACACTTCCTCCATCCTTCAGTTTCTTTCTTCTGGCTTCTCCACCATTTGATCTTCCTTCCCTGGGTCTGGTCGCATGATCTGACCCCCACACCATACCATTCTATCGTAATCACCTCTATTTCCTAGGCCTGTAGCACCATGATCCAACTCAGCACTTCCCTCCTCCTCCCCCACCTCCCCTTTATTACACATTTGAGTGCTGCAGATCCCGCCCATGTATTCCTCCCCTCCTCCTCTTTTCTGCCCCCTTTTGCCCACCCTTGCTCCCACCTTTTCTTTCCCCTTCTGATGCCTCATCTCAGCAATGCATTGGAAGGTGGGCTCCCCCCTTGTAGGCTAAAATCTCAGCTTCTCCTTCTCCCAATTTCTACTAACTCTACCAATGGCATCAAGAAGAATGACATGCCCACCTCTTAAAGGTCTACCCCATTTGACCTAAACAGACCCTGGTCCTCAAAAGATATTTCCTTGTGTGGGAGATAACACCCATCTCTACCATCAACCTAGCCATCCTCCTATTTAGCCTCTTTCTCACCTTTTCTATCAACCTGATATCCCTAGCATGACTCCATACACTCCTGGAAGTTACTTTGGACCATACCAACTCCACCTAGGGCCAACAGCTCTTCACATGCTCCAGGTTGGCCTTAATCACCTAAAACAATGCCCCCATGGGGTCTCCCCAGATTGTCTCCCCAAATGAATTACCACCATGTCTGGTGTCCCACATGTTAACCTCAGCTCCTCTACAAATGGCATTAACTGGTTCCACTTCATACCCCAGACCCCTTCCTTGCAGCTTGGTCCACTCCAGCTTGAGCTCAGCTACTTCCTCCAGGCATGATGGCTGTATCTCTCAAACAATAGATGAATGAATGTCCCACAATCAGATTTTCTGTCTCTGAGGTCCTGTCAGGGTACAAATGAGCAAAATGTTACATCACTTCCTAACATACACTGTACTTCTTGTAGCAGTTTGACAGCCACCTCCCCACCTGCTTAATCTCCTTCACACACACCCACCCTCTTGCTGCCACCTCAGAAGCCACCCCAATCCTGAAGGAGTGTGGAATGAACTGCTCTGGGTCCTCCTCAGAAACTTCATGCTCTTCTTGAGCACCTCACCCACTTGGTACCCTGTTACGGTGTACTGTCCCATACTGGAATCATGTTCCTGGTCCTTCACCTCTGCACCTCTTGAAGTTGCACACATCTCCCCACCCATCCTGCACACTACTACCTCCACCCCAATTGATCTGTCTTAGACCTGGCCCACTGATCACCAGACTGTCCAGCCAGAACTCTACTACCCCCTCTGGATGTCCCCTTTGTCCCTCTTTCTAGCTGCCATCACCTTGCTCACTCTGAAACTACCTTAGCCATTAAATCAAATACTGCTCTGAAGATGCAGGCCTCCTTGGCTGATGTGCATACCCTGGCCCATCACCTCTAGGAGCTATACCAATAAACTCCCAGTGATGGGTCTCCTTCTGTCCACCCACCCCTTTGTCCCTACTGCCACCCAAGCAGCATGCACTGGACTGTCCTGCCCATCCTGGGTCTGACCAAGATCTGTCACTGCATTCCCAACCTATGCCTGCTAACTGAACCCCATTGTGCTGTGGGACATCCTCGCTTTCCATTTTCTGACCATGTACTTCATTACCTGGTCTCTGTGGTGAGGGACACTTACCTCAAGCCCTTTTCCTTCTGAACTCCTGAAAAGCCCCCATGCCCTTCATATGCCTTCAGCCTGTTGACAGACTAGAAGTTCCAGTACAGCAACTGGGCTCTTTCCACCCAATTGCTCACAGCTGGTCTGGTACCATGGTTCTCTGGATGGCTGCTCAGGGCCAAGGCCCAGAACCTTTCCAACTGAAGACAGGAGAGACTGTCAGTGATGTTGTCCTTACACCCTATATGTGTCTCACTTTAAAAGTCAGGTTAAGTCAAAGCTCCAGCAGCACTAACTGCCGCATCACCCTGTTAACTGTCTGTAGCCCTCTGCCTATTGAAGACCTCCACTACACCTTTGTTGTCACACTAAAATAGTATGCACTTGCCCCACATCCTGTACCCCCAAATTACCAGTGCTGCCCAAATGAGGAAGATTTAAAACAATGTGATATCAATCAGCAGACCCGCCCCTGTCCTAGACTCTGGCCAAGCTTCTGAAATCCAAGCCCTTTGAAAAAGCTCCCATGCACAGTGATCACGATGCATCTGTGTAAAGCTTCACATCCATGTTGTAGGCCCACAAACCTGCTCAGCTAGGAAGGCCAACCATACCAGTAAATCTTGTGTTGTCTTTATGATGTCCACCCAATGTGGCAGCTTTGCTTTCCTTTGGTGCATGACAACCTCTTGTAAATGCCCTCCCTGGACTTATGTCCGTGCTTCAAAACTTGAGAAGCCCCAGCAGTTGCTGTAACAATATCAGCGGTACACACCTCCTACCCTGCATCTGCTCTAACAGCCCCTAAGCCTCACCACCTTATCCCCTGGTAGCTGGAAACATTATGTCTCAGAGTCCACATCTTTATCCAGGAATTCAGCCTGGAGCCAGCCCTTCGGTCTTCCCCCTCCAACAATGGTATACCTATCTCCTTACACATCTCCCAAAAATCCTCACCATTCTCTCTGCTTCCTGCTTCATCCTGTGATCATCAAGAAATCATCTATGTAATGCACACACTCCTGTGCCCATATTTCCTCCTGAATAACCACTGCACCCAAGTACTAAGGTCTCAAAGTGGAACATGCCATTGAGCACCCCATTTATATTGCCTTATCAAAATAAACCCCATTCTCAAACTGAAACCCAAAAGATCTGAATCATCAGGCCTTACTGAGAAATGCCAGAATGCTGACTCAGTATCTGCTTTGTCCAGCCATGCTCCACCACTGTCTTTATCAACACCACCACTTGATCCACGGAGGTTTATGAAACTCCTCACAAGTCCTCAGGAATGGCATCATTCACTGAGACCCCATCCAGATATGACAGGTGGAGAATTAATCAGAATGCCACTAGTTGCTTCTGAGCACTAACCCTAGGGAGAGACTGAAAGTCCTTGCATGGTGGTGTTTCAAATGGGCCTCCAAGCTTGCACCTTTTCAGAATCTTCTTCTGGACTTTATCCACTTCCCCCTTCACTGACACTAAGTTCTTGGCCTTCATCCCTTTCCTATCCCCATAAAACCCAAAGGAAAATCCCTGAAACTCCTCCTGCAGCATTAACCCACCCTTATGCTAGGATAATCCTATGCCCAAGCTTCCACTATCCCTACATCAATGGGTGTCTTTTCAGAGGCAAAGCCCCATCTCCAACTCTCCCAGCTATTTCAGTTCCACCCATATTGGAGTTATAACCCCTTTGTGTGCCCCTCCACTGTGGGCCATCCCTGTGGTTTCCTCCATAACCCCCAAAAGCACTACTCAACATACTGTCCCTTGCTGCCCACCCTCCCTCCAGCCCAAGCCCTGCAGCTTGAAACTGGATGCAGCTCCACGCATTTGGAGCACACGTATTGAATTTAAAGTTTGTCTACGTGCAGAATGCGTTATTGAATCCCTCAGCAGGTCACCCCGGGGTGGTGGTGTTCTGACTGAGCCCCCCACCCATCAGCCCTGAGACGGTTAAAACTCAGAGTTTAGAATGGGTTCAGTCCCACCGCAAGTCCCCTTTAGCTGCCATCTCTTCCTAAATGCCTTGTAAAACTTCAACCAACCATATCTCAGCTTAGCCTTACATGTGTCACATGACATAGCTGTGTATGTTAACAACAGGATTGCTAGCTCTGGCATCTTTGCTAAAACCAGTGCACTATAAATGAAGAACCCCACCTTCCATGTATCAATGTTTTCCCTTGTATTTTGCTTCTTCCTTCTTGTGAAACACCACTGCCAATGTTACCACCATCTCTGACTTCCCCACCAATTCTTTTTGTTTGTACATTCTCACTGTATCCTCATCCACCAACCTGAAATGATCCACATACTCCCACTTCCATATTTTCTCCTTAATGGAGACTGGCACATGATCCCCAGTGTAAAACTGGGTGGGCCATTGTACAACTTTCTGCCCCTTTCCTCACCCTTTGCTCCTGTATGATCCTTATCCCCCTTTCAATTCCAGGAAAAATTTTCCTCCGACCCTTGTCCCCATGTCCCCAATAATGCCCTCCAAATAGTTCTTCAGGTTGCCCTAGTCGGACAAGTCCACCTTTCCCTTACCAGTTCCTGGTTCTGGCTCTGCTGGCTTGGGTCTGGGCTTTGGCTGGGGCATTGGCACTGGGTCTGGGGGCCCCCAGGCCATTTGCCACCCATGCCCCTGCCTCTCTACTCCACTAATGCCTTCCTTTCCTGGCTGCCTCCTCCTCCTCTGCCTCATGGAGCCAAGTTCCTCAATCAGCTTGGTCATCCTCCTCATCAACTTCATTGCCTCTTCCCTCAATTGGGTGCTGGAAGAGGAGTTGTGTTCTTGTGGTGCCATGCTGCTCATAAACATGCATAAACATGAGCAATTCTGACCCCTCAACACATGGCCACCTACTATTACATTTGCCCAACTTCTGTACACCTGCCCTGTTTTTTTATATTCCATGTGGGTGCCAACCACTGCCTGACGCCCTCTCCTGAATATCTCCCCATTTTCATTGTAGAGGCCCTCCTCCAGACCCCTCAATGCAGGACCAGTACTGCTTGCCTGTCCTCCCTGGGCTCCCCTATCATGGAACTCCCTGTCTGCTGGCCCTGCCATCCTCTTGTACAGTAACCGGGACTACCTTCTTTCTAATCCCCTCCCCTTACTCACAATACACCCTTTATGTACTGCCAATCAAGTGCTTTGGCTCTTTATTCAAGTATTTGAACAGAGAGTAAATCCTTCATGCAGTCCACCCCAGAGTTTGTGGCCTGGCGCAGCACCTGGTGGCACCCATCCTGCAAACTATCAGCTGCTGCCACTCACAAAAGACCATGACTTTCCTCACCATGCCAACACCCTTACCCAGAGGCCCAAGCACCCTGACTGTCTGCCCACCCTGTCTCACAGGTAGAGATATGCGATATTAAAAATGTCATTCAGCTAAATATTTTGTGAAAATCACACATTGGTGGAAATATTTCATGGGTGTGAAATTGAAACTTCGTGGGTGAAATGCAAAATTTCATTCACTAAACCAACATGACTTTCCTCACCATGCCAACACCCTTACCCAGAGGCCCAAGCACCCTGACTGTCTGCCCACCCTGTCTCACAGGTAGAGATATGCTATATTAAAATGTCATTCAGCTAAATATTTTGTGAAAATCACACATTTCGTGAATATTTCTATGGGTGTGAAATGGAACTTCTGTGGGTGAAATGCAAAATTTCATTCACTAAACAGCAAAATTTGGTGAAATTTCTAATTTCATTGTGAAATTTCACATGTGTGGGTGAAATTTCACTATTTCGTACCCGACGGAAAAGTTTGCAGAATGGCAGAATTTTGAAATATTTCATGTGGCAAAATTGTTAATTTTATGGCAATTTCACCAGTGAAATTTAATTTTGCAACATATCTACTTGCAGGTGCTGCTCACCAAGCTGCCCACCACTGCAAAGTGCCCCAAAACCCAGTTAAATGCCCCTGGGTATCCCAAGCGGCTGGCCACATCTTTCATAAATATCCGCTCAGCCAGCCATGGCTCTTCACATATCTCCAATGCTTCCCCAGCAGATTTCTGAGTCAGACACTTGCTTGATTATCCCTCCAACCAAGGCCCACCCAGAACCACCACTACTCAACAATTACTGTCCTGTGCAAACATGCCCAGCACTGATTGCAGCAAAACAAACTCCATTGAAGCCGATCACAGCCACCCATTCTCCCCCACTAGGCTCAATCGCCAGACCACATGGCCTTCCATCTGCATCAGGGTGCCTAATCATCCATGTTAAACTGTGGCACCTAACTGGACTCCACTGCTGCACTATAGTCACTACCAGTCTGGCTGTAGGAAGGATCAATGCAGGAGAAAAAGTCACCCACCTGTGCAAGGCTGGCACTGAGCGACCCTGGCTGCAGCGTGAGTAGAAAGGCACACAATTTCTACTAGCTCATGCCTTTGTAGTGAATACCAGCACTTGGACCGCAAACAATTTTAAATTTAACTATCCAACTGCAATCCTCTCAGTGATACTGAATTGATCCACAATGACAGTAGGGTCTGGCCCAACTGAGCCTATTCAAGACAACCATAGCACCCAGGCCTTAATGTTTAAACCATACTATGGCTAAATACATTTTGCTGACTGAAACCACCCTACTTAAAATGGGAATGCCATTAAATAAATAAAACTGCGCTAGCATGCAATGGGAATCTATCATGCATTACTAGTGGGCTGCCCCAACCATAATAATTAAAACATTACTATGAGAAACTAATCATACTGATATCACCTTGGTTAAAATGGAAGAATTAAGCAAAAGCACTACTGGTCTAAAAAGAGGACTTCCGCCCACACACAGCTATAGGTTTACTAACATCAGCCTATGAATAATTATATGAATTGGTAAACTTACACATGACCACGAAAGGCCTAGGCACCCACAAGGCCTGCCCAGCCCTCTTATGGAACCTTTATCTACCTCAGTTGTATCAATACAACCTAAAGTTGTCACAAAAAATGCTAAGACTAGAACACAAGAAATCTTAGCAACAGAGGAGAGACCCTCCAGTACCCTGCCTTATAAAACCCTCTAGGACCCCAGAAAGGACCTCAACTCAACCCTCCCTTAGCCACAATCACCTGTCCTACCCACCTGCATCATATGACACCTGGTGATGCTGCCCATGACATTACCAGGCTCCTCCCCAGCTACCCCTCTGCCCACCCTTACCTATCATTTCTCAGAAACATTTTCTTGATGGTCCCCTGGCAATTCAGGCTGCCTTTAATTTGCAACCCCATTTAACAACATAATTATTGAAACAATATTTTGATAATAATTGACCCAAGTCATTAGTGTTATAGTTGCTGAGATATATGAAGCATTATTGTCTCTTCCCTAGCTACTAACAACCAACATTTTTAAGTCACCAGATTGTATGACTTCTAGCATAGAAGACCATTGTTTAACCTGAAATAAGTGATGCTGGGAAAACAAACATTTATTTTATTCCTTCCTGAATTTATTCAATAGAGAATAATTTTCCTTAGACGAATTCAGTCTCACAAATCTTATGAACCATGATATAGATGCTTTAAATGCTTTAACAATCATTGTTAAACCAAGTATCATACATTTTTCTTTTACTGGGCAATATAAAAGTGGCAGAGTGGTCTTAGTAATATCCTTGACAGTTGTATATATCTCATTTACTGACAAATTAGGCATTAAAATATTTAATATCTCTTGTTTTCCCCAGGCTATCTAGCATATTAGATATTTTAGAATCTATTCTTGATAAGAAAAATACACTTCTATGATTTCTCATTTCTATTTGTTGTACAAAGGATTTTCTTCCTGATGTGTTATGTCTGCAAAATAATTTAATCTAAGGGGCAAAGGATAATTGTTACTCTCAGGGCATAAAATGACATCAAATTCTAAAAATAGTAAATCTGGCATGGACATGCAAACATATAATCCACTATACTAGCTCCATTTGAGTTTGAGCAAGTGTAATGTGCTAAATTTTCACCTTTGAGAGATCCATTTAGCATAATTAAACCTAATTTTTCTAGTAGATGCAAGCACCTTCTACCACTTCTATTCACAGTTTTGTTCATTGATATTCTTTTGGAATTAGAAGCTCTTGTATACATGAATCTGGAAACAGGGTGCCAAGTTTGGCATTAAAATCACTGATAATTAACCCTTAGACTGTTGACAGAATTAGAGTGAATTGGAGTGCTGGACAGATATATCAGTCTAGGGACCTGCAAGGGTTAATATTCTAGCTTCAGGAACTACTACAATAGCTTTCTGAAGTTGAAACTCTAGATCTTCCCAATATTATATGTCAAAGTAGCCTGTGTAATGTGGAGAACATAACAATTACATACAAGAGCAGTTCTTTGTTTCAGTGTATCAATGTGATTATTAGAGTTGATGTAACAAATGAATAAGATGTTATGTCTATATTTCTCTGAGTTCTAATAAAGAATACTAAACCACCTATTGGTCTTCCACATTAAGCTGACTTTTTGCTTTAGCTGAGACACATGTAAAGCCTTCTAGATATAGACTATCCATGGCCCAGTTTTCCTGCAGACAAATTATAGTATGTTTGAATACAAACATTTTAAATTCTGGGTCAACAACACTTTTAGTAACCTGCTACATTCTGAGATAAAATCAAGCTTGCTAAATTTTCCTCATAGTTTTCTGGAGAATTTTCTTGTTCAAAGTTTACTAACAGGTTTTCTGAGTCAGTCCTGTCCTACATCAGCTAAACATTGATAATGGTGTGTATTAGAATGTTAATATTTGATTGAGAATGCAGTTCCAGGGTATAAGGGAAGAAGTTTTTGTTTGTTTATGACTCTGAGATGTAACCATGTCAGAACACCTCATCAAATTAAAAAAATATTTCTACCTTGAGTACCCTGATGTTGGAAATCAGGCATTCACATAAAAGAATAGTCACTTTATCCAATGTATCGGTTTCAGTCAAAACTAAGTTATACAAAATAATGTTCTGAACAGCAAAAGTAATCCACCCTTGGTTGGTGCATCCATTTTCTCTCCAAAGCCATTTCACTCCTTTATAGCCCAGACTAAATCCTAATATATTTATTATAATGTAGCAAACTGTTTTCATGAAGAATGTTGCATCTCATTTTGGTGTTTTTCAGTACCATGCAATATTAAATGGCACTGGTCTCTCTCATGCATAATCATGGGGTGTTTTACCTTATTTGACCTTAGCTCTTCTTCTAAATCAGTTTTCAAGATAAATTTACCCTTTAAAAGTTTCCTTTTGATTCATGTAAATAGTTCACTATAGTAATGGGTGAATTTGCATAGAGACCTAGGTATTGAAGTGAAAATGAGGAAAATGAGGGTAAGCACTAAGGCTGGTGGTGCTGCTCATGAGTGAGCGTGCAGTTCAGTACTGGAATTAAAGTGCACTCACCCTTTCAAACAGTAATGATGCAAAAGGCCTTTTACTGTATTTACTCAATCTTGTTTATTCTCACCAACTCAGCCATTCAGAAAGTACAGCATGCAGAAGTAAGTACAGTTAGTGCTATACAGAGCACTATAACTTATGTTTCAGCCTCTAAGAACTCTTCAGAGATCTCTGAAGAAGCCTTAGGGTAAAATGTAAGGTGTAGTGCTCTGTAGCACTCACTTACTTCTGCTTCATGCACTTTCTGGAATGGTCATGATGACAAGAAATAAACATGACTGGAGTGAACAAAAAGCCGCGTACTATCATTGTATTAGAAGGGTGAGGTGTTTCTAAATTGAAGTGAAAATATTTGTTTCCAAATCCATATATAATTTCCATAACTGAAAGGGTCAAACAAACTGATGCCCTATTCACTGAAGCATGCCTTGTTACATGAATCAGGTTGTTTCTATCATTTTGGATAGCCAAGTCTCATTCTAGTAATTGAATCACCAGATTAGTTAATGAATCTGGGTTTAATTTATGTTTTCATGGATACCATGAATTATTATTACAGTTTTATTTCCTGAAAGCCAGAAGCCTTAGGGTCTCTCAAACATTCCCCTGATTAGTATGAATGTATGTATGGGACTAAGGGACTAATATAGTCCCTCCTCAGGAGTAGAATCCATGGCTTTGTTAGAATTTTTACAGTTTCCTTCCTGATTTTCTTCCATTTTTAATTGTGTAACTAAGTCTGTTTTTTTAAAATATAGGCTCAGTTAATAAATTATTTGAGGAACTTTTTTGATTTACTGCATGTACTGGGGTGTATTCCCTTGAGTTTTTTTCTGTCTTTTCCATGGGCACCTGGGAAATAGGAAGATATTTTATGATACCCATTGTAATATTGGAGTGTTTTTTATTTCCTCTTTTCTCCTTCTATTCTTCCTTCTTTTTTGCCTTAGCTAAATTCCCCAATTTGAAAGTGACGACATTTGATTCAGGGAATTTGCAGATAAACTAGAAAAATCATGTCCTGTAGTGTTTAATGGACAATTGTCATAGAATCTGCATCTGATCCTAGTTCTGTTTTACCAGTTCTCTGAAAAGATTTCTAATCAGATTTTCATGATGAGCTAATGCAGTAACCGTCCCTTAGAATAATTGTCTAAGTAGCAGAATATTTGCCATATGATGATCTTTTAATGCATAAATTAAACTAGAGTAAAACGTGTTGGGTAATCTTTAACTAAGTCAGAGTAAACATTATCCTCAAGACGTATGGAATTAGACCCCATATCTCTATTATTATTTGATATAGAGTTATCTACATTTAAAATAGGTGGTTTTTCCAATGAAGAAATAGAATTAACTATTTTTGTGATAGATTTAGGAAATTGTTCCCACTCAAATCCTGTAGGTATGTGAAGTTTAAAGTTGATTACTTTATTTATCTCTTTATGGGACAAAGACTGAACTTGCATGTCTGATTTGTCACCAAAGACTCCATCCCTCTTATATAAATTAATGGCTAATGAACTTTTTCTAAGAATGGTCTTCTCATCCCATGAGTTACCACACATTGATTTCCACCATCTTTATTATTATCTGGGGCATATTGTGTAATATCTAATGCCCCTTTATGCAACTAGGGGTAGAAGTACACAAACATTTATTGTAGTCTGTTTAGTCTGGTTTTGTTCTCTTTTTGTACATAATTTTTCTTTCTACTAATATTGATTGATAGAGAAGTTCCTCTATAGAGGAAGTGTCTTGGATTTAGATTTCTTACCTTGCCTGCAAATTGTTCAAATCCATTCCATTTTCCCTAGTGACCACAACCATCTCTAAATATAGGCAATATCATCAACAAAATACATTCTTCAAAATTAGATCATTAGTTGGTAGTTGTTGGCGTGTGAAGGTGGTGTGTTCAAAATGTATTATAAATTCATCAGTTTTACTCAGAAACTCACTGGGCTTCAGTTGCCAGTGCATACTGTCCACAGGCAATGGCCATGACTGAACTAAAATAGAAACAACACAAAAGTGGAAGAAGCCAAAGAAGAATCTCTTGACCTTCAGCTCCAGGTTCTTCTATTCTGGGGCCTGTTTTCAAAGTGACCTAATTTAGGAGATTATGAGCAGCATAAAATAATACTACAGTAGGTAGCAGCAGACCTCCCAACTATTCCTGATCTTTATTTCAGACTTCCTCTGTTCTTCCTAAAATTAGTGTCTAAGTGACTGAAGGGAAGGAGGAAGGGAGTTGCAAGCATAGCATAATGTCAGACCCTAGAGTTACAGATATGTTCTTCAGAAAATGCATTTACATTAAAATAATAATCTTACTTTTCTAACCTCTGGAGAGTAGATCACCATTTCTTTAACATGGGCCCTGATTTTAATCCTTGTCCCTGATTGTTTAAGCATTGTGCCATTGTCCCTGATTTATGATGCTTGAGGTTGAGAGGTGTGGGTTTGTACTGTATGGACTTTGTGTAGATTGCCATGATTTATAATTACTGGAAAGATAGGGGCATGTCTTTAATTCAGTTCCCAGGTCTCTGTTGACAATAGTTCCATTTAGTTAGTCCATGACAGTGATGCAACAGAAATGAAACTGAACAAACTAAATATAGCACTTAGTTTAAGAAATTTCTTGAAGTGTCTACGTATTGCTTAAATTCTAGAGACTGTGTGATTAAATCTGAGGGGCCTTCCAGAATTGCTTTGAATAATGATAATTCATGTATGGTTCCTAATATCCAGTGGACTCCATGCTATATGGTTTTAAATAGCTGGCATAGCATAGCAAAATGGGGTAATGCTAACCATTTCCAAAATGCAGAGCAGTATACTACTGATACCCCCTTTTTCCCCAGTATGGCACAGTAGACAAATTTAAGTTATATATATATATATATATATATATATATATATATATATATATATATATATATATATATATATATATATATATATATATATATATATATATATATATATATATATATATATATATATATATATATATATATATATATATATATATATATATATATATATATATATATATATATATATATATATATATATATATATATATATATATATATATATATATATATATATATATATATATATATATATATATATATATATATATATATATATATATATATATATATATATATATATATATATATATATATATATATATATATATATATATATATATATATATATATATATATATATATATATATATATATATATATATATATATATAGTATATATATATATATATATATATGTATATATATATATATATATATATATATATATATATATATATATATGTATATATATATATATATATGATATATATATATATATATATATATATATATATATATATATATATATATATAGATATATTTAAACATTTTGCTAACCATTCTGTGCCAAGTGCTGTGCATTTTACAAATCAGTTAAAGCAAAGGAAACTGGGAAGGCAGTCAGAACAGCAAAGACCCAAACCGAGGAAAAGATAGCCAACTCAGTTAAGAAGGGGATAAAACCTTTTAGGTACATCAGGAGCGAAGGAAGACCAAGGAGGGATAGTGAGACTTAATAAAGGGAGGAGGTGGGCAGAGTGTGACTGTGAAAAGGCAGAGATACTAAACAAATATTTTGCTCAGTATGTATAAATGAAGAGGGAGGTACCTAAAACAAACAATAGAAACACTATGGATACAGAAGTTGATACCAGCCATTTACAGAAGAAAGGGTTCTGAAAGAACTCTTAAAACTGAAGGTGGACAAAGCAATGGGGACTGATGGGATTCATCCCAGAATTCTAAAATAAATAAGGGTAGAACTAGTGACACCACTGACTACCCTCTTTAACAAATCATGGGAGGATGCGGTGGTACCTGAGGACTGGAGGAGGGCAGATGTGATTCCCTTCACAAAAGTGGGAGTAGGGCAGAAGCAGGAAACTACAGACCTGTTAGTTTAACCTCAGTGATAGGAAAATGATGGAATTACTTCTGAAGGAAAGAATTGTCAAGTACCTAGAGGCCAGAGGAGCACAGGACCCAAGGCATGGATTCACAGCAGGAAGGTCATGCCAGACAAATCTAATAGATTTCTTTGACTGGGTGGCCAAAGTAGTAGATCAGGAGGGGCTGTGGACATGACCTACCTAGACTTTAGCAAGGCATTTGACACAGTCCCACACAAAGATTAATATACAAGTTAGCCAGCCTGAGAGTGGGTCCCCACAATGATAGCCTGGGTGAAGAATGGATGGAGAATAGGACACAGAGGGTAATAGTAAATGGAGTCCACTCTGAAGAAAGGGGGTTACTAGTGGGGTACCATGAGGTTCTGTATAAGAACAGTCCTCTTCAATGTCTTTATAAGTGACATTGCAGAGGGACTGGAAGGAAAAGTATGTCTCTTTGCAGATGACACAAAGATCTGCAACAGAGTTGATGCACAAGGTGGGGTGGAAAGGATGAGAAGAGACTTGGTAAGGTTAGATGAATGGTCAGATGTATGCAGCTTAGATTCAATACTCAGAAGGTGCAAGGTAATGCACCTGGGAAACAAAAATCCAGGGAAGAGTACATGGGAGATACTAACAACAACTAAAATGGAAAGGGACCTGGGGTAGTCATGTCAGATGAGTTAAAGCTGGGCAAGCAATGTGAGAGGGCGGTAAGGAGGCTGGGGGATACTGGGATGCATAGGGACTGGCATCACCAGTAGAAATCAGGAAGTTGTTATCCCTCTGTACAGACAGCTGGTGAGACCCCATCTGGAGTACTGCATGCAGTTCTGAGACCCAATCTCCACAAGGACATAGGATGGAAGCTGCACAGAGGAGGGCAACTAAAATGGTGCAGAGTCTGCACCAGAAGACATATGAAGAGTGACTAAAGGAGCTTAATATGTATAGCCTCAAGGAAAGGAGGAGAGGGAGGGCATGATAGAAACTTTCAAGTACCTCAAGGGAATCAACAAAGTCCAAGAGGTAGCATCTTTCAAAAAGAGGTGTGCAAGAACAAGGGGCACAATTTGAAGATGAGGGGCAGCTCAGAGGTAACATGAGGAAGTTTTTTTCTTAACGAGGGTTGTGGATGCATGGAGACGCCTTCCGGAGGAGGTTGTGGAGTCAAAAACAGTGGTTGAATTCAAGCATGCAAGGGACAGTCATAAGGCAATTCTAGGGGGTGGGGGTAGAAAGAAAGTAGGCTGCTGGGTAACTAGGATCTGAAGTTCATCCATTAGGTAGGGAAATGGGCAGACTGGGTGGGCTAAGTGGTCCTTATCTGCCATCAAATTCTGTGTTTCTATGTTTCTAGCGCTAATGTACTAGAAAGTACCAACATGTGCAAAATAAAAATACGAAAGTGCCAGAAATGTGCAAAATGCAAGAAGGCTCCAGTTAATAAACCATTAATATCCTTCATGAAATAGGACCCAACTACACTTCTATTTTCTGTTATTGGCAAGCTGGAAAAGTTCATAAGGAAACCTTATGCTGACAAATAATAGTGTCTTCTTCAGAGTAGACTTTTGAATTCTTGTTTTATTTCCCAGTCTCTCCTAATATTGTATTGTCACCAACATTAAACAGGGCTTCATGGGTGAAACATATAGATAAATATATTTGAGAAAAGTAGAAAGGTAAATGAGGTCGAAGTGAAGGATGGACATAACTTACTAAATCTATTGACAACAAAAGAAGAAATAAAACATTCAATAAACCATTTAAAACCATACAAGTCAGCAGGACCAGACTCATTGCATCCAAGATACATCAAGGAACTAGCACCATTGATATCAGAGATATTAGTTCAGATATTTAATAGGTCTTTTACAACTGGCAAGGTACAGAAGATTGAAACAGGCTTTTTGGTACCATTGTTTAAAGAAAGGTAAATAAATCTGAAATGGCAAATTATAGACCTGTGAGTTTGACTGCAGTATTGGGGAAGGTAGCTGAAAGCATATTAAAAAAAGAATGAAGGAAAACTTGAAAATCTTAGGATTCACTGATAGGAAGCAGCATGGATTTAAGAAGAACAGGGCATGCATTAAAAATCATTTATGCTTCTATGAAAATATTATTGAAACAGAAAATAAAAATACACCAACTGATATATTTCTAGATTTCCATAAAGCGTTAGATAAAGTTCCACATGATAATCTAATAAAAATAATAATTAAAGTAGTAGCACTGAATTAGTCAAATGATTTTAAAATCTCTATTGAGAATTGTGAGACCTTTAGTTAGGGTTATTGTTTTGTTTTTAGTGTGTTCACTGCTACATGGAGAGGGTTGTCTCATCTGATAGTGTAGTTGGAAGTCTACTAGATGGCACTGAAGTACTGTGATAGGAACTGGTCTCTTTCTGTAGGTATAACAAAAAGCATTTTAGAGGATTTTTCCTTAAATTTTGTGAAGGATAAATAGGGAATCTCACAAAATTGCTTGACAAATTCAGCGCTACTACTGTATAGGACTGGATTGTTGAATTACTACCTGGATTAAGAACTGGTTGAGTTACAGGACCCAGAGAGTGAGAATAACTGGGAATTATCTGACAACATAAGGGTGGAAAGTGACATCCCCAGGGCTCCATACTGGGCCAGTACTGTTTCTCTATATATCAGCAACCTGCAGCAAAATATTACTAACCAGGTTGTTAAATTTGCAGACAACATTAAGTTGGGAGGCCCAGTTAGTTCAGAGGAACAACATAGGACATTAAAAATGGACTTAAAGAAAATTGAAATTTGGGAAAATCAAAACAAAATCAAATGTAATATTAAAAAATCAGGAATAATGCATTTGAGAAGAAATAATGGTAAGAATAAATATACTTTAAATGGGGAAGAATTGCAGGAAGTGGAAGAGGAGAAAGACTGTGGAGTACTTACTGACAATAAGCTCACTTTTATTAAGCAGCAAACTCAGACCATACAAAAGCTAATTACATGATTAGGAACATCAAATGAAGTTTTACAAATAAATCTATAGGTTGTTTATTGCCTATATATAGATCATATGTGAGACCATATTTGGATTTTGGGTCACAACTCTGGAATCCCTATACTAAAGGTGAAATAAAAAGGGTGGAGGCGTTGCAGAGAAGGTTCACTACAATGATGGGGACCTTGGGTATATATAAATATAAGGGAGAGACTAAAGAGGACCAGTCTGTTTACTTTGGAACAGAGGAGATTAAGAGGAAACCTAATGATTTTTAGGATTATAAGGGATAAAGAACTAGGAGAGGAGATAGGTCTAAAATTCACAGTAAACCAGAAGGACTGAGATGACATGGGGTGCAGATTAAATTGAAACTGTAAAAAAAAAAAACTTTTTTATTCATTTAAAACAGGACAGAGACAGTTTGGAACCCCTTACCAATGGAAATTGTTGATAGTAAGTCATTAGCATAATTTAAAAGGAGGATTGATGAATAGATAATGATAAATAGGGTAAAATGTACCCACTGAGGTGGGGAATGGTTTATATGGATCGTTCTGTCCTAGTTTAAGCACCTAGTATTATAAAGTGCCAGAGTGCTATTGCAGCAAGGTTGAAGTTTTGAAGTGCCACTGGAAGCTAAAATAAATAAAAATAGTACATAATAGTACATAAACACCAATATTTCCGCAGTCCTAAGATAACCTTAATTCAAAAGAACTCAGAGAGCACAAAAGCACGGAATAGAATGTCAATACAAAACTGAAAAGGAGGCTCAGTAAGATTCAAGTAAGGCTCATAAAGAGTAAACCTTCCAAAATACTCTGTCAGTGAACCAAAAGTCCAGAAAATGTAATGCCTTAAAAACCAGAAGACTTACATGACATTGTAAAATAAGAGATGTTTTAAGGTTTCTGAAGGCTCCACCATCATCGATGAGTTATGGTGTGTTGTGAGGCTGATAATGTCCTACAGAGCTAGTTTGTGAAAAGTTAAAGAGCAACTCTCTATTATAATAAAAGCTTAAAAGATTAGATTTACACCAATTAAGTTTAGGTTTTATTTATTTCTATTTTTTATTTTATACTTTCCCCTGACATTTGTCTACTAACTATTGTAAATAATCTAGCAATTATTTCACGAGTCTTCAAACTGTATCTGACTCTCCTGATAACCACACAAATTGTTGTTTGCAATATCATAGTCTGTTGTCATGATGAGCACTATAATGTCATAAACAAAGTCATTGTGAGCTTAACAGGGAGAAGCAAATGTTTTCAAATATTTTCTATACAGACTGTTTAGATGGCCTATCAGGATGCGTGCAAATTTTGGAACAGGGCATTGAATATGAAAAAGGTGTATTCTCTGGTAAATTGTAATATTTGAAACATCTTATTTATAAAAACACATGCTGAAGTGTTGCTTTTTAAGCTAGTGCTTCAAAAAGCCATAATGAGGTTATAATCTGTTTGCTAAAACACAAACCAGTATATTAAACAAAAATGTTGTTTTCTTCCCTGCTCTTTCATTCAAGGTTTGGCCAGCTCTGCAATTACAGAAAGACTCCATACTTAATCCTTATTTTTAATGAATACAGAAGAGGCATCTAAAGACGTAAAATACTATTGCCTGTTTGACTGCTTATATATTAATTTATTTAAATATATTTAAAACACTTATGAATATGCACAGTTTTAAACTCATAAAATGCCCAAAATAACAAAAATAAAACCAACTCAAAATCACTAGGTGGGGTTAGCAAAACCAGAGTCAAAGTCTGCTCACTCAATACAGATATTTGACCCAGCCTTTCAACTTTTGGCATTTTCTTTGTCCATGTTTGTTCAATCTGGCAAATTTCAAAATGCTTTTAACAATAATATAATCCAGAGTCAAGTGACTGGGTCCAATGTTATATCCAGAAACAAATTTAACTAATTTCAAGATTTTTAGACAAGCTGTAAGACAATCCCGTTGAAGTCTTTCCACAAGTTTCTGCAGTCAGTGTCAAAACTTCATAGGCTTCTGGCCTTGTGAGTCACACAAAGGCAGTGAGGAAGTGGGTTTAATGTGCCATAATGGTCATCTTATCATCTGAAAGATGGGAGGAAGTATAGTGCAGTGGTTTAAGGCTCTGAGCTGCAAATCTGGTGACATCCAGCAGATCATACTGGGTTTGAATCCACAGCTTCCACTTGCATACTGTAACCTAATCAAGTCACTAAACTTCCCTGTCTCCCAGGTCACTCCTGTAAAAAGATTTCAGCAGTATGCTACTCCTGGTTAAGCAACTGAAAAAAAAAAAATATCCAGACAAAAGGACTGGGAAGCCAAAACTCCTTCTTCAGTTCTCCAATTCTCTCTGAAAGGGAAAAATAAGAAAAAGCAGCAAGAAACACTTCTAAAGATGGTGGCCAGGCTCAATAGTATGATCACAGTTCAATAAAGCAATGATATAATACAATATTTAATTAAAAGAGCATAAACACAGTGAGGAGCAGGGCTCTGATTCTCAGGTCTCAACAGCTCAGCACCATAACTGCCATCCATTCATATTACTGATATTACTAGTACTCATAATACTAGTATTGCCCATATTACTCAGTGCTGATAATCTCATAAACCACTTGAGCTTTGATCTTGGGTCTTCTTGATTACCACATGCCTCAGGTGTGTAAAAATCCTGATAGCGCACACCTGCACAGGTATTATTCTCATCTCTATTCTGTGGGTGGTGGTATGTGGTTGTTTTAGTTTGTGTAGTAATTGATCTGATTAATTCTGATAATGAATGAGACTCTGAAGTTATGTGCAACAGGCAGTCATCCACAATTTCTCATAAGGACAGGGGCTTTCAGCCATGCAAGTTTGCTCAAGAAGGTCTGCAGGGACTTTTATTGCTTGAGGCACACTCTCCTGCACTGTGGTCCAGTGCTTGTGTGTTGCCAAGGCTAACAGGTCTGGGTAATTCAGTGAACCTCATGTACTTCCAGAGCTATGTGGAATGGTAAAATTCCAAATTCACAGAATTTCTATGAAATTTTGTGAAATTTCATGAACTTTGAAAATTTCATCAGAATTTTGTGGACTTTTAAATTTAGTAATGTGGTCATAACTTGGCCATAATGTAAGCTAGAACTTTGAAATTTGGCATATACATGCTTTACATAGATGGCTAATAGACTGCAAAACATCTTGAAATTTGGATAGATGGTTGCAAAATTATAGTTGCTCAAAATCTGCGATTTAATTTTTTCATGAACATTTTATCTGCATATATTTCAGCCATCTATTTGGTCAGAGATCTTAAATGTGGCATGGTTCCTTGATGATATGTATTATAACAATGTGCCAGATTACATGACTATATGATGCATCATCTCAAAATTATATGTGCTCAAAATCTTTAATTTTATCTTTTCTTGGGACATTTAGTGAAACGTCATCTGCATATAACTCAGGCACCTTTGGAGCTAGACATACATACATACATTAGCACAAATAACCTTTTTGTAATGCTTATAGAATTATCTAAATAATTAAAAAAATGAGTTAGAGATTTTTAAGTTACAGGGTTCAAAACTTCACTATGGAAATATTTTCAAAATGTGAAAACTATCAAAAATGTGGCTGAAACTTCTCTGCTCTTGCAGGCATAAAGCTTAACATTTGACATGAATATCCATAGTCAGTGTATCCTGGTATATAACACAGCTGAACAAATTGGTTTAGTAGTTTTAAATTTGCAGAAAAAATGGTAACATTTTCTCACATATTTATGGTAGAGTATAAATGAAGCATCCAGAATTTTTCTGTGGCATTTAACATTAACAATGCACATATCACTACTCAATTTGGTAAGCTGGGCTGAGATTTTTGCAGTCCTGCCGTTCCTCTCTGGGTGACTATTTTCTCCCATCCCCTTTCTCTTTTGACATAGCCAGGTTGACTCAGTAGAACTACTGATCCCAAAGATACCCTCTTTGTTCTTAACAGTGACAAACTCCCTTAAAATGTGAGTTACCAACTCCTTTCCTATCAATCTATCCTGTTGAAATAGCCATAATTCTTACTTTCTACTGCCACAGACATTGTCTTCCCTCACTACATCTTTTTGAGTATATCTAAGTCCCAGACTTTCATGTACATCAGGCTCCCTGTATCCTAAATTTACTGCATGTGATTCTTATATGTCCTGCATTTAGGTTGGAATTGTTGACAATTGTTGACTCTCTACTCCTTGCTCCAACATGGGGTCTACCACTGTTGTGCTACCCAGCTCAGCTTTTCAATTCTTGGTGAAATTGTGCATCTAACTCCTGAACCTGCTGACCCCTGGACTACCTGCCTCTTATAACCCATTCCTTAATTAGAATCCACCAGACTGAGTGAAATTAGAAATTTAACTTTTGTGGAATTTTTCAAGACATTCTACAATTTCACAAATACTCATGGAGTTTGACTTTAAGTACAGATGTTAGTTTGCAGTTTCAGGCAGCAAGCAATTAATAAAATTGGCATACATAGTCTCCTTGTAATGTCTAAGAACATGCCAAATTTCATGGTATTGCATTCTCTAGTTTTAAAGTTTTAGGGCTTTATACATTTGTAGTTTATATTCTTCAACATTTACTTTTTAAATGTTGTGAAAGTCTGACTACTTTTAATTAAATCCGATTTAAAGGTGCAAATATGAACTTTTCAGAAATGGCCATGTGGTATAGTAGTTCAAGTGTTTCAACTCTGGTTAAATTTGTTTTTTTTTTTTTTTTAAATTAGAGGGAAAACACTGAAATTTAAATTTTGCAACATCTTTGGCAGGTTATAACTCAGTCCCATTTGAAGCTAGAAATCTGAAACTATGTACAGTGAAGCTTGTCAGGATGACACCACTTTTACACACTCTGCAGTATGCTGCAGCAGTTACTTCAGTAAACAATGTCATTTAAAATCCCTTTTGTTATGTAGAAAAGTGTGACACTGCCAGGATGAAGCAAATGTCACAGTCTCCTGCATGTAAAAGGGACTAATTGGCATTTAAATTACATTGTTTTTCACAGTAACTGTGTTGCAGCATGCTGTAGAGTGCTAAAGATTACAAAATGCTGCAGAAATCGGATTCATCCTGGTGAGCTTCATTGCACATGTGCAAATGTAATGATAACCTGTATACCTGTCAAATTTTATAACATTTCAATAAATACTATCACAATTATACTAAAATTGCAGAAATCTAATTATTTGCAAAATATTTGGCCACCTATGCTCCTGCTCCCATTGAAACCTGAGACTTAAAATGTTGTCCCATGCTGGATGATTCTCTAAATCATTACATTTGGAGAAATTTGGATAAGAAATGTTGAAATTATCTCAGAATAACTGGAAATTACATTTGGATTAAATGTTTGGCCACCCATAACCTCACTCCCTTTTAGTCTACAACTCAGAAATTTGGTACACTTTGGTAAGCTTTTAGGTACTGTTTACATTCATAATTTTGTGTTAGTGGAAACATACTTTTGAAATTATAGTGAAATAACTGAAATATGAAATTTGCATTACACTTCCATGAAATTCTGCAGAATTGGAATGGTCATTTCATGTGCACTCTGTGGGTGGAATTTTATGTTCTGCACCACTCTATGTACTTCACAACCCTACTAAAATTTCAGTCCATTTTTGATCATTCACATTTTGGAATGCATTTCACCCTTGTTGTGACTATTCGTGGACCCTTTGCTGACTAACTATGACGAGCAACTCTTTTCTGTAGCTCAAGCTGCATGGCTATTACACAGAATAGATAGCAGTTTTCATCTAGGCTGGACACCATAATTAATTCCTTGAAACCCATGCACTTCAAAGCTCCTCCCAAAAATTTTTATTCATGTTATTAATCCTTTAACATCTGGAATGCATGCCCCTTCTTTTTCTATTCTTTGGCTATTTACCATTTGCTAACCAATGATAAACACAAAGAATATGTTCTTACTAATTGGACAAGGATTAAGGTAGAAGATCTTGGGCATTTATGTTATGCCACTGGAGACATTCTATATCACTCAATATGAGATAAAACAATTAGAAATGTTGATCACATTGGCTTTTAATTAATAATAACAATTAATTATTTTTCTACATACCAAAAAGACTGCTGCAGCCTTAGCTGATTGATCAATAATAAAAATACTTCCAGAGAAAGGCTCTAGATTGGTGAAAGTAACTTGCTGTGGTGGGGATGATTTGAACTGGAGACAGATGCCGAGAAGTGGATATGCTGCAATCATATCTTTATGCTTTCATAATTCTGGGCTCTGGTACACTGATATTTTGACAGTTCTATCATTTGAAATTAGTTATTTCATTTTGTTGTAGTGCTGTCTGCACTTGGAGCTCTTGTTTTTGTGGTTCACAGAGGTCAGAGACTGGGATGGCTTGGTATGCCTGGAAAGCCCTGGATCCATGGGAGAATTTTCCAAGCCAGCGTAGAGTCCAGAGCTTGGAGATTGAATACAGAAAGAGCAGAAAGGAGTAGAGAACAAAGAACAGGAGAGACACAGCCATGGCTGGTGATAGAATGGAGTCAAACAGAAGAGAGGAACATTTAGGAACAAGAGAAGAAGAGACTTTTTCAATATATGGGTATTCACAGTGGGGACTTAAACTGAACCCTGGATGGGAAAACTGGAAAACAGGGGTTTCGTCCAGGCTTTGGTTTGTCATGTATCTTTTATTTTTAACGTATTTTTACTAGTTGTTTCTTTTCAAATGTATATTATATATTTGATGTCAGGGCATTGACTTCTGTGGACTGTTAGATGGCTGCAGCAGTGCATGTTGCAGCTGATTTAACCCTGCTGGAGGTTGGCTGTGATTGGGCATCATGGAGGAGTTAAGTTTGATAACTCATGCTTATGTTGGCCTTTGAGAGTCTTCTTTTAATGTGAAATCCCTTGCTATTTTGTCAGTTTGTTAGTCAGATTTTCTAAATTAACAAGAGGAAATTTTTAGCTCTTATTGTCAGAGCTGATTTTGCAATCAGGCAAAATATTTATTATTTTTAGCTTTTGTTGACTGGGTAAGTGCACCAGACAAATCCTGCCTATTTTCAGGCATGACCTGGGGGGGGATACAGATGAATGTCAACTGACCTTGAACCAGATTAAGCTGTTGGTGGTATTTTTAGTGAATGAGGGAAATTTGGCCAGGGCACGAGAATTTCCCTACTTTTGATAAGTGACATGGGATCTTTAACATCCACCTGAACTACCACCAATCCAGGCAGATGGGACCGCAGTTTTAACGTCTCATCTGAAAGCGGCACCTCAAGTGCAGCACCCTCTCATGCTGCACTACAGTGTCAGTACTGGGATATTAACCCAAGTGCCAGATGTGGGAACTGAACCACAGCCCTCTGATCTCCTGGCCTCAGAGGTGAGTGTGCTACCTACTGAGCCACTGACACTGCTAAATAGAGAGAGTGTACTGATATTTTGTGCACTGACCCCAGGGTCAAACTTTTGTTTATTTTTTTTATTTTGTCCTGCTTCTGAATATTGTTTTTATTTCTTTAGAAAAACTCATAAAGGAGAGAGATAAGGCTGGGGGGACATAGCAGCACCCATCAACCCAAGGCCTGACTAAACTACAGGAACTATGGAACAACTGTAAAAAGGAGCTCAAAACAGCAAAGAAAACGGTACATCACAGATCTCCAGAATAAAAACTCTCTGACCCAAGAACATTCTGGCCACAGATCAATACCCTTATCAAGGCAGTCCCACCCAGGGTGATGATTCTATAATAGCTAATGGTACATGCCTAGAGAACCCATTAGATGCTGTCAATGCAATCAACTCCTTCCTCACTGACTAAATATGTTCAAAACTCCTCATGCAGGTTCTCCCACATCCACCATACCCATCTCCAGTAGCTCCCCTCCCTAACTTCCATTTTAAGTTGCTAACAAAAATGAGGTCCTCAAACTACTTAAGACGTAAAACCTCATTGTTCAGCAGGGCATGACAATCTGGAACCAAGACTGCTGAAGGATGCAGCACCAGCCATAGCTGCTCCAGTCTCGTGGCTGCTTAATAGATTCCTCTTGGAAGGAAAGTCCCCTCACTATGGAAATTTGCCCTAATCACACCCATCCATAAAGGCGGTTCACATGAACATGTGGAAAACTGTCGGCCCATTTTAATCCACTCCATCTTAAGCAAGGTACTGAGAGGCCGTCTATAACCAACTAACAGAATATATTGAGAGGAATGGCTTATTTACACCCAGATAACATTGCTTTAGAAAAAACATGGCACAGATGCAGCCCTTGTCTGCCTCATCGATCACATCTTCTCAGCCCTAGACAAGGCCAGTCCACTGGGTCAATCTTCATAGACCTCACAAGGCTTTCAACCTGGCGGATCATCAGCTGATCCTAGAGAAACATAAATGCATGGTTTAGACCACTGCACAGTTCAATGGTTCACTGACTACCTTCGAGGAAGGTCCCAATTCATCAGATGGCAAGGTGCACAATTCAGGAACTGCCTAGTTCAAGATGGTGTTCCACAGGGTTCCATCCGTGGCCCTTACTATTTTCTATATTAATTAATGACATTCCAAAGCACTGTGGTGAGGTGAAAATGCTTCTCTATGCAGACAATGCAGTGCTCTATAGGTCCTCCTAGGACTTGAGCTCACTGAACAGTGCACTGACAAATGACCTGCAACTCCTTGAGGGTTGGCTGGCTAGTAGTCAATTCCTGTTAAATAGGAAAACAACTAAGGCTATTCTATTCAGCCCAGCTAGTGTGGGAACAGACAGAGCTTCAATTCTAACTCCAAACCTCACAAATGGAGCAAGGATCGAGGTAGCCAATACCATAAAGCACTTAGGTACAACATTAGACCACAACTGTCCTTTCAGACTACATTAAACAACTGTCAAGGTTTTGAATCAGAAACATGGTGTACTGTACTGCCTCAGCCTCTTCCTCACACAGGAATCCTGGCTAAGGATTGCTACAGGAACACAACTACCCACCCTACTGTACGGGTCACCAGTGCTACTCACAGTAAAATGCAGTGAAATGCAAAAACTCTGTACCCTCTACCACAGGGTGTGACACTTTGCCACTGGGGCACTGCCAAGCAGCACCATTGTCAAGTGCTCCAAGCCATGTTCTGGATCTCATTGAAAAGTCACCTGAGTACCCATCCTTATGCTTAGCCTACAAGCTACAGTCAGATAATGCTCCACCAAGTCTAGATAAAGCATTGTCTGCCAAACAAAACAGTAGCCCTTTGATCCTTGAGCTGACAGCTCATCACTGTGCCCAAAGTTCAGTCCTCCCTGGACAAAGGGCATTCTTGGCCAGTATCCACCCCTCTGGAACTCTCTTCCTGCTAGGCTACAGGCACGTAATTCTCTTGGTGGGGTTCAAAAGGACTTAAGGCTCATCTCTTAGAACTTAACCAATGCACCTGCTACCACTGAAACAGTTATTCTCCTCGGGATAGGTAATCACCTACTGCAACTTTGTCTGTAAACATGCTTCACAACTATTTATTTGAACTATGTTAGGTGCTACTGTCTGAAACCTGCCATATTAGTATTCTAGAATATATATTGTAAACATTGCCACATCTGTTTTCTCCCATTTATTGTTCACTGTATAAGTTACAAAATGTCAACATGTTAGTGCAATGTACTGTCATGGATTGTTTGTACCTGTGATTAATCCTGGCCCGCCCCTGAAAAAGGACTGTCAAGGTCCCAGTGGGTTTACCGGTCAAAATTAAATAAATAAATAAATTAGATTGAGACCCTATTTGGGTCTATACATTTCTATACTTAACTAGTAGATTTTGACATTTTCAAAGATTTGTTAAATGTTGCCTAGCTGTGACAATTGACTGATCAATTAAAAGGCACAATCTGAAGATAATTGAATCCACAATACATCAATACTTGCAGCACAGCAGCATGAGTTAACTGACACAGTACTCAGTTTGGTTTTATTCATCAAAATAGCAACAACTAACAAGTTCCTTAAATTGATCTGTTATTGCTTGATAGTCAACTTGCTCACCTCCATTTATCTTTACTTAAGTCTAGTCTTCATTTGTTTGCCTATGCCTTAGACTGCACTTAATTGATGTTGATTGGTACTTCATTAAAGTGTATAAAAGAGTAGTAGAAACTTGAACTTCAGAGCCTGATAACTCTGCTAAAGGTTGCTGCTGTATGGTGTTCTGCTGGTGAAAGAGAAACTTTATATTTTGATTTAGAATCTAAAGCCATGTTAACTTTTAACAAGAGTCAACAAGAGTTTCAGAGCAGGTCACTTGGCAATTTGATTTTCTGTTACACTACTAGTAGTAGCGTGAAAAGAAATGAATACTGTGTGCCACTGTGCTTTTGTCTTTGACCTCCTGGTTATAGGTGCATTTGGTATTTGGTGAGGTGCATCTTATGCAGCTTGAGACAAACATAATGTGGCATAACAAATAATAATTAATAAAAGTAAGTAATTTAATTGAAGAGTAAGCTTTTTCATAACTTGTACTTTTTAGTCTAATAAATAATTTATAGAGTTATTTTATATTGCTACCTTGATTAAACTTTTATAAGTAAGTTTAGTCTTTTTTTTACCCTTAGAGGTGTGTGACTCAGTGGACTAGCTGATTGTTAGGTTTTCATGAAGTCCAGTTTCTGATAATTTAAAGTTATTTACTAATAGCAGGGAGAGACAGGAGGAGAGAAGAGGGAGGAGTAGCTGTCTATGTAAGGGAAGAGGTAAATGCAACTGAACAAAAGAGTAAACAGGGAGGAGAGGAAGCACTGTGGGTCACCTAAAGACTGGGAATGGCACCACAGTCTGCACAGGGGTTGTATACAGACCCCATGTCGGGGGAATGGACAAGGATATGATAGAAGGCATTCTTAGGATGGCAGAGAAAGGGGAGATACTGTCGATGGGAGCCTGAATATGCCAGATGTTAACTGGAGCACATTTGCTGAAGCCACATCCAAGAGCAGGGCCATTCTTGATGCATTACAGGTGGCATGCCTCAGATAGCTAGTTTTGGAACCCACTCATGAGGGAGCAATCTTAGACCTTGTACTCTCAAATGAGGACAGTGACAGGATCTCAATCTAGAAGTGGGTAGCCATCGGGAACAAGTGACCACCCGAACAGTGTGGTTCACAATAAACTCAGCTACAGAGTCAAGCCATACAAAAGTGAGGTTACTGGACTTCAGGAGGGCTGACTTTGGTAAGATGGGAGAGTGCCTTAGAAAAGCACTAGCAAATCGTCTTGAAGGAGGGTGAAGCAACCTTGGGAAAACATCAGAACTGCCATCACAGAGGCAACAAGCCTTTGTGTGATGCAAATAAACAAATCAAAATGAAAGAAAAAGTCACCATGGTTCTCAAAAAGAGGTGGTGGTGATGGTCAGGGAGAAAAGATAGCATTCAGAAAGTATAAGGAAACACAATAGGAGGAGGACAGAGCAGTACCAGTTAAGGCAGAAGGAAGCAGGAGGGAGTCAGAACAGCAAAGCCCCAAACTGAGGAAAAAATAGCCAACTCGGTTAAGAAGGGTATTAAACCTTTTATAGGTACAACAGGGAGCATAGAATGACAATAGAGGAATAGTGAGCCTGAATAGAATAGACAGTGGGTGGGCAGAGAGGACAGTGAAAAGCAAGGATACTGAATACATATTTCTGCATAGTATTCACAAAAGAGGAGGAGGAGGGGAGGTCCTAATCCAATTAACAGAAGCACTCTGGATGGGGTTTATCCCAGTCCTTTCACAGGAGAAAGGATTCTGAAAGAACTCCAAAAACTGAAGGTGGACAAAGCAATGGGTCCTGATGGAATTCACCCAGAATTCTAAAAAATTAAGGGAGAACTAGTGAAACCACTGACTACCTTTTAACAAATGATGGGAGGATGGTGTAGTACCTGAGGACTGGAAGAAGGCAGATGTGATTCCCCTTCACAGAAGTGGGAGTAGGACAGAGGCAGGAAACTACAAACCTGTCAGTTTGACCTCTGTGGTAGGGAAAGTGATGGAATCACTTCTGAAGGAAAGAATTGTTGCGTACCTAGAGGCCAGTGGGGCACATTACCCAAGGCAGCATGGATTCACAGTGGGAAGGTCATGTCAAATGAATCTAATTGATTTGTTGACTGGGTGACAAAAAGTAGTAGACAGGTAGGGGCTGTGGACATGGCCTACCTAGACTTTAGCAAAGCATTTGACACAGTCCACACAAAATTAATAATCAAATTAACCAGCCTGGGATCAGGTTGCAGGGTGGTAGCCTGGGCAAAACATTGGCTAGACAACTGAACACAGAAGGTAATTTTAAATGGCGTCCACTCTGAAGAAAGGGGTTACTAGTGGGGTACTGCAGGGTTCAGTACTGGGTCCAGTCCTTTTAATATCTTTATAAGTGACATTGCAGAGGATTGGAAGGAAAAGTATGCCTCTTTACAGATGACACAAAGATCTGCAACAAGGTTGATACACAAGGAGGTGTGGAAAGGATGAGAAGGGACTTGGCAAGGTTGGAGGAATGGTCAGAAGTATGTCAGCTTGGATTCAATGCAAAGAAGTGCAAATAATGCACCTGGGAAACAAAACCCAGGGAAATATTACACAATGGGGGAGGTAGTAACAACAACAAAAATGGAAAGGGACCTGGGGCTAATCATATCAGATGACCTTAAGGTTAGCAAGCAATGTGAGAAGGCAGTAGGGAGGGCTGGGGAATACTGGGATGTATAAGGCAAGGCATCATCAGCAGAAAACAAGAAGTTATTATCTCTCTCTACAGACAGTTGGTGAGACCCCATCTGGAGTACTGCATCCACAAGGACAGAGACAGGATAGAGGCAGTCAGAGGAGGGCAACTAAAATGGTGCAGGGTCTGCAAGAGAAGCCATATGAGGAGAGATTAAAGGAGCTTAATATGTATACCCTGAGGAAAAGAGGGCATGATAGAAACTTTTAAATACCTCAGTGGCATCAACAATGTCTAAGAGGATAGCATCTTTCAGAAAAGAGATGTGCAAGAACAAGGGAAGATAGAGGCGGCAGTTCAGGGGCAATGTGGGAAGTATTTTTTCACAGAGAGGGTGGTGGATGCATGGAACAGCCTTCCTGAGGAGGCTGTGGGGTCTAAAACTGTGGGAGAATTCAAGAATGCATGGGACAGACATAAGGCAATTTTGTGGGGTTAGGAAGAAATAGGCTGTTGGTTAACTAGGATATGTAGCTTATCCTGTAGGTAGGGAAATGGGCATGCTAGGTGGGCCAAGCTGTCCTTATCTGCTGTCAATGTCTATGTTTCTATTAAGGATATATACATATGTATATGTGTGTGTGTGTATATATATATATATATATATATATATATATATATATATACATATATATGACAATGCGTGCATCACGTCGGGATGCATGTACTGGGATCAGGGAGAAAAATAGAAAAGCAACTGAAATACACATTGAAAAAAAAAAAAGACCATTGGGAGTCTTTGCATAATGTGATCTCCAGGAGCCTTATGTACTGCATAGAGAACTACTGAAGATACAGCAGCACTAGAACCTTATTCAGACTTTTATTTAAGTAGGAAGTCCTCATCTAGCCACTTGGATTAATATCTGATAAACTTCTTAAAGAAGTTTGCCACTCCAAGAGGTTTTATTTCACTATTGTGTTTGTTGTGCTAAGATTATGATTATATTTTTACATTTTATGTATTGTGATTGTTAGGCTTACTTCTCTTTAAGATGATTAAAACTAGGAAGATTAAGAACAAAGATCTATCAGGCATGCATTCTCCATTGACTTCAAACAAGAAAAGAAGGTTACGGGGTAAGCTGAAGTTAGGTTCTGGTACTGGGACTACAGTAAGTCATACATCAGCCCATAGAGGCAAAAGTAATCAGAAAAATAGGGCTGAATTTGGCTCAGACAGAGATTTCAGAGCTCATGGACTGTGTTACATCCACACCCAATACCAATACTAATGCTTAAATCAATGGCCTTAGTCTTAGACTACAACATATATAACTAACAAACCTATGCTGGAAAGAATGACTTCTTTATTTATTTAACCAGGAGAAGCACCATTGAGATAAACTCATTTACAAAGTGGTCCTGGGTGGACAAAGATCATAAAACTGACACTCAAAAAGAACACACTTAGGAAAATAATACACAAAAAAGATACAAGGAAGCCAGAATACAAAATATTAAATATACAATAAATGATGTGTAACATGAGTATTCAATAAACAATTTGTACAATACATGCAGCCTACAGTGGTAGAAAAACAGGAGGAAGAAAAGAAAGTATGGAGGCAACAATTTAATAGGGGAGGAGAAAGGAGGAGAGGATGCAGATGAAGACAGACACCAAGTGAGTAAATGGTGTTTGGGAGAGGAAAAGCCAGGAGGAGAGGGGTGAGGTAGGGGAAGGGGTGAGGAGGGTATAAGACTAGGCAAGGGTCACTGGGGACTTGAGTCCTACCTAGAAAAGTAAGAAGAGGGTAAGAGGAGATAAAGCTCATGAAGGTCTCCAGTGTAACCTAGAAGGATAAGGAGGTGGATGGGCTTAACCAATGAGCATGCTAGAGTTCTTTGGCTTGCAGAAACAGTAGCGAATTTCTTTCAACAGGTGTTGAAGCAACATTTTGAAGGTAGACATACTAACAATCCATGGGAGTTTAGGGATTTTTGGATATTATTCCTGATGGAAGGAAGTGAATAACTTAAAGAAGAGATACCATGCCGAGTTCTAACTCTGGGGATGTCAAATGAGAGAGCAAGGATATTATGTAAGGGACTAGGACCCCTGAACAAACTAGGAGATTAGCAATATACTTTGAAGGTATATACTTCTGAAGGTATATCTTTATTTCCAGCAGATCTGGGTTTAAATTTGGTTAATACCTATTCTGACCCCAATGTGAAGTATCTGCTTGTCCATGTAAACACTGGGATAATGTTAAAATGAATATTAATGATCCAGTACCTTCTGTAAAATTTTCTTTGAATAACACAAATAATGAGCTTGGAATTGTTTCATATAATGCACAATTAGGAATGCATGTGGTGAAAAGTTTAGGTCCTAAAACATCTCATAATGTTAGTAGCTTTGATTAGATGAATTTACTGGACCAAAACTCCTGAGACTCTCTCTTACTCCAGATTTACTACTAAATAATTCACCTGAATATATTTTGGATCACTTTAGCTCAAAAAATTAATTCAACCCCTGGAGGGACAGACAGTCCCCATGGAGAAAACTTAATCTCCCCTCATCATTATCAAGACAGTTATTGGATTATATAAAAGATCCTTACCAAGCAAATGTTGTACTCCTAAGAATTTATAGGTGTGTATATATATATATATATATACACATATACATATTTCTTGGCAAAATACTCTGTTTCATACATCAGTTGGGTTGTTCCACAGAGACAAAATCAAGGAAATTCGGTGTTAAGGTTGCCATCCCTTGCACCCATACCCCGCCCCCACAAACAGGCATTGGGGTGTGTTGAGTCATCAGCCTAACTCTCACCCCATTCCATGTGTAAATAAGCTGAGGTGGTGCAGTATAGGAGAATGGGATCAGAGTTAGGACCAACAACCCCAGCGCACACCCTGATGCCAATTGGTGGGGGTAGGGTGGGTGTGGGTTGCAGGGTGGCATCCTTAACACTGAATTTCCTCACTTTGTCACTGTGGAACAACCCTAACTGATGCATTAAACAGTTTTTTGCCATGAATTTCTTCTTTTTAAGAATGTGCACTATAAATAGTGAATGCAATGTGGTGCCCCACACTCCCACCATGTGAATTTGTGTCACCGCTGTACAAAAGCATTATGACCAACTGAAATGGAAATTGGCAAATGAAGGCATGTATTATATCACAACATATATAACAAATGTTATCTGGATCTGTTCAACAGTTGCACAGTGTCACACCAGGAAAACTGAGTAGGGGTGCCAAAGAACATTTTTGCCACTTACTCACACAAGAAGCATATATATGACGGAAACAAAAACTGTTAAAGAAGACATGTACCATAGCACCCTGTGTGTCCAGAATTGTCTGTACATCCATTCAAAGGTCACACAGTGCCACGATCAAATAACTAACATGCACAATTCAGCAACCGTAAGTGCCAGCAACCTGAAAAGTGTCACAGTCAAAGATGTATTATAAATCTTTGTACATTCCAAATGCCAGGCAAATCAGATACAGGGTTCAAGTTATTGAAGTGTAATGAACCAAAGTTTCATTTGTTGGAGAGGCATAATTCCACACCTGTTAATGTTTACACACCAAATCACTGCAAGCACCTCCATACCACTAGGGCTACATACGCCATACATTTCAAGCCAGTAGCACCATGCAGAGCACTATGTACAAATATGTTAACTGTGTCATGCAGTATCTCTGCAGCAAATTATTTTTCCTACATGTAAACAGCATTATTCACATCCCCAGGACATCCACTCAACACCCTCCAAATTTCATGTGAAAAGACCAAACTGTTCCAGAGATATTCAATGTTATCTGCACCTTTAAGAAGTCTTCCACCACAAAGCGGTGGAAATCACGCCAAAATGTGCTAAAATGGTGGACCTGGCTGCTGTAAAATCTGTAACCATGAAGGGGCCAACTTCAAATGGCAATAACTCTGGAAGGAGCATTTTCTCACCAAACAAAAACTGACATGTTCCTTGAATAAAGGTCTGGCTATGTGGCACGTTTAGATCAATCAACCACACACTGGCTGCTCTATGTGTCATGGAAGAGAGTGTGGAAAAAGAGAAAACATAATGTTTTGCAGTGCACTGTGCAAATGCAAAAACACAAATGGTAATGTTAATGCAAACAGTGATGGCAACAGTAAGGTAAAAGAAAACAGTAACACTAATGGTAATGCAAACACAAACAGTAATGCACACGGTGATGTAAATGGAAATGATAATGCAAGTAGTAAGAGAAATGCAAGCACAAACGTAAATGAAAACAGAAATGGTAATGCAAATGGTAACACAAATGCTAACAGCAACAGAAAGCATAAATGGTAATAAAAGCGGTAATGAAAATGCAAGCGGTAACAGAAACACAAACAGTAACGGCAGCAGTGACACAGAAGAAACAATGAACTTGCCTGACAATGGAAATGCTAAAATGTAATTGCTAAGGGCAATGGAAACGCAAATGATAATGAACATGCAAACGGTAATGGTAATGTAATTGGAAGCACAAATGGTTATGGTAACACTAACGATGATGCCAAAGGAAACAGTAATGCAAATGGAAATGCAAATGCAAATGCAAGGAAAATGCAAATGTAAATGGTAGCGCGCGGTGACACAAAAGTAAATGCAAACAAAAATGGTAACAGAGCATGAAATGGTAACAGTAATGCAAACACAAAGGTACCTACACTGTGATGTAAACAGAAACGCTAACAAAATGGTAATGGAAACACTAATGGTAACAGTAACACAAATGCACAGCCTTTTTCCCATAAAGGTTCATTCAAAGCACAGTGAATACAAAGAATGTATGCCTAATAATGGCCCTCGGAGCAGAAAATGAGCACTTGGAATACTAAATTCCTTTTATCTCAGGAACCGTATGATGTAGAACAACATTTAAAATCTCATATTATTTATGACTTTTCAGTCTAGTTTTTTACTTAACCATTAGTGGGGGACTAAGTGTTCTGGCAAAGTCTGTATCTCAAACCGTTTTGAGATACGGGCCCTGAAAGCACAGCAAATGCTGTAATGTTAGCCTATGGGAAACAACATCAACTTCAGAGTGCCGTAACTTTGAAGCCCTCTAATATTTTGTCACCAAACCATCAAAAGACACATCTGTGGGATCGTGGTTTCTTTCCTCCAAATTTCAGCTTGAAAGACCAAACCGTTCTTTTGCAGCAGGGTGTAAAGATTCCCTACTGTTTTGGCCATAGTGTTGCAAAGTAGTTTTACAAATCACAACACTTTTGCAAATAAAATCCAAAACTCTCTCATATGCAAAAGTACTTTGTGACACTAGTTTACGAAATTTAAAAATGTATTTCTGGGGCGTTTTACCCCAAAAAGACATGGCTAGCAGCCTCAGGGTTCGACAAAGGTAAACACAAAAAGAACTATGTCCCTGAGGGTCACAAAATTAAATGCCAAGCATTTCTGTGACCACCAACTGAAAACAAGATGGTCAATTTGCGACACTACTAGGGTCATTTTGCAAAGTAAAAAGTGCATTTACGACACGTTCGCATATTTTAACTTTTCCATAGACTATAAAGGAAAAGTGTTTTTGAATAACATTTGAACCATTTAATATTTTTATTAAATCTTTGAAAGGCACATTAGGAACCCTGTCTGCATGTTCCCTGAAGGTTTTGGACCAGTTAGCAAACTGTGCAGGCTATGGTCGCGAGCAAAGAATGCGCAAAAATGTGTAATTTGTGCAGTTTTCAGTGCACTATAGCTCCACAACCATACATCTGACTGTAATAAAACTTGCCAGGTCCAGAGACATATAGCACCAGACTAGGCATTCCTAATTTCAGGCAAATCCATCATGCGGTGGCAAAGTTGTTAAGCTGCCAAATTTCAGATTTAACCTTAAATGGGGTACTCAACCCCTAACTATAGTGGCAATACCATGCCTTATATATATATATATATATATATATATATATATATATACACATATATCATTCTCTTAGTGTATTTGATACACATATATACATATATATGTATCTCATTCCATTAGAGCATTGGATAGTCATATTAGCTTTCTAGCTTGTACAGATGGTATCATATTACTCTATTTCTTTGCTGGAACTCAGACAAAATCAAATCTTCTCATCAAATTATGTGTAGAAAATGCTTTAGGCATAAATAAAAATAAGACTAAGTGTGATCTTTGGGAACAGAGGAAAGAAAAAGACTACATTGTATATTGCAAATTATTTTATTGAAACAACTAACTATTATGATTTTGTTTGGTGAAATTTGCAGAAAATGACTCATGGACCAAACACATTGAGTTAACAGAAATCAAAATGAATAATGCTTTCAATGCTTTCAAGAAATTCAATTATAAACTAGGAAATGGTTCAGTTAAAGACATCCTAACAGTATTAAATGTATTGGGAATTTTATATGCGCACAAGTCTGGGTTTCTTTAAATATCAGATCTTTAGAAATTTTCCTAAATTAAATATTACAATACATTCTATAAGCTCAAATGCAGTTCCTGCTGAAGTATTGAGAGCAGAGCTGGGGCAATTTTCTTTATCTTCTCTGATGAGAAAGAGGCATATAATATTTGCATTGGACCTTATCCTCTTACCAGAGGAGCAGCTGCCCAGGTTATGCTTGGAAGAACAAATCAATTATGGATATCAGGGTTTCATTTTCCCAAATAATAAACTTATTAGGAACAATTGTTTCAATTGAGTTAGGTAACTTACTATATGAAACCTATACTAGACCCAGTAAAGATATAGTCAGAGAAGTTAAAACCAAGAGCAGGGACATAGCTGTTAACTTGGACCAATCTAGAATTAGTAGTTTGAACTTATAACAATGGTATATAAATATTTAAGTACATCACACACTTGAATTTTACTTTTCTCATCTTTTAAATCCTAGTGATCAGACTATATGTTTAGACTGAAGCTATTCAAAGCAAATTACATACATTTAAAACAAAAAGACCTGGTGTGGTCTTGGAATTCTGCAAGTGTGGGATGAAAGTACATGATGATTTGAAAAATGTGGTACTTTTATGTCCTTTATATCACAGTAGAAGAGAGTTTTGGATTAGGTCTATACTGATTAATTTGTGTCTTCCTTCTGATCAAATAATTAGTATATTTCTTAATTCTACTGATATAAACACATTGTACTCTCTGTCTAAATTTCTGAGTACTCTCAATTTATAATGAATTATTAATGTGGTCAGGGGTAGCTAACTGGGAATTTTACAGTCTCTGTAAGCTCTTATCTTTACTTCTTAATGCTGTCAATTATTTGAAGTGTAGAAAAGAAAAATGTATTTTTGGCCTTAATTGGCTCTTTTTCCAGTTTGACATAGTCTTTTGAAATATTGAGATTATGGGCTACAGTAATTCATAGGGGTGTAGGTAGCCAGACCCAAACCCAGATGAGTCCCACTTACTTTTGCAAATTTACAAGATTTCTAAGAACATTTCCATCTTGAATCCTTCCTATTTCTTAGACTGGATAATGATGAAAATTCATTGGGACATTTAATTCTTTATTGTCATTTTAACCTTGTATTGAAGTATATTATAGAGAGGCAGGATGTAACTATTAATGTATGCTGCGGAATTTTTAATATGTATAGATTTCCTTCTTGCCTAACTGTTTTCTAATGACATGATGTTGAACAATAAACATGAACTTGAACTTGCTGTGGTGGGAGTAGGTGGGGTGCTGTGACTGTTCATCTACTTTCTATGGCTGTGTGGCTTGTTGCTACATGTGCTTTTGATAGGTTTCAACATCTTGGACCAATTGGAGCTATCCACCATATCAGTGTCTTTATAGCCCTACACAAATAACTGCAGTACTGTCTGGTACAGTCCATAAATATCTTTTTTATATAATGTGTCTTGGAAAAAACTCTAGTGCCTAACCACTGAGGTGCCCTTGACCATTTTTAAGAGTTCCATGCAAACAACTCAAATTGATGTTTGGCACAGCAAAAAAATATATATATTTCGAATATTTGTGAGCTTAAAAATTATGGTGCCTAAGCACTAGGATGTGATGGTCTACTGTTTCTTAGCCCTTCAAAATAACTCTTTGTCCAGCATATCCACAAAGAAAAATATTTTTTAATATCATATTTCTTAGTTAAAATGTGGAATCTAAGCATTGAAGGACCCTAGTCCATGGTTTCACACCCATACACAAATAACTCTCACTGTTGTTTGGCACAGTCAAAATATGTTTATGTAATTGTTTTACTTATAAAAAGGTGGTTATATGTAATGTTTCTTAGATTAAAACAATTTGCAGTGCCTAAGCACTATAGGGTCTCACTTTGTTGTTTTAAAGCCATACTTAAATAATTCTGTTTTCTAGCACATCTTGAAACTATCTTCTTTTTAAAATTTCTTAGTCAGAAAACTAACTGTGGAGTCTAAGCACTAAGGTGCCCCGATTGTGGTTTTACAGCACTAGACAAATAACTCTCACTGTTATTTGTGAGAACATGAAAATGTTTTTATAATATAATATTCTCTTTGAAAAACCTTCACTTCCAAAATCTTAGGTGCCTGTTGGCACTCATGCCAGTGGTAAGAACAGTCAGAGCAAAAGCACCCTTTCTGCACTGGTAAATAAATGTAATGTTTTAAAACTGAGCACAACACCAAAATTAGAATGCTAAACACAATTACAATTCATGTGCATGGACTAAACACAATTTACTGTTGGACTAGAGACTAAATTAGCACATTGTTTGTTGAGCAGCAGTTAACAAATGCACAGTTTGTTTTGAGAAGCAGCCAGCAAATGTGAGGCAGGGTTGGTGGATTCTGTAGAAGGACAGCATTCTGTGGGGATGTTAAATTGTCTGAACAGCATAGTACATAGGGAATTTTAGGACTGTCTGGACAGCAGTCAGCAAATTCTAGGCAGGGTTGGTAAATTATGTAGAAGGACTGCATAATGTGAGAATGTAAAATTGTCATAACTTCATGGTACATGGGGAATTTAGGATTGCCTGAACAGCACAGAACATAGAGAATATACACTTGTTTGAACTGCTCAGTGCATAGGGGAAAGAAGTATTGTCTGACCCAAACCAATGGCAATTAAGCAAAGTTAGAGCAGATGTATAAATACAAAGTAGATTGGGTAGCTTAGTTGTCTGAAGATAGAAGGTATTCTTCACATATTTTTGAAAATAGGGGTATTCTTCCTTATTTTTAAGAAAAAGGGGATTAATGAACAGGCAGCGAGGTTGGAGAGGTAACCTGAAAGGGATCAGGCAGGTCTGAAGTATGGTCTCCAGTAACTAGTGCAGAGGGAATCTTTGGAAGGGTGGGAGGGTGTAGTGTGTGTGGGATGGCCATGGTGTTGGATGTAGTAGGAGCTGGGGGGCTGCATGGTGTGCAGACAACTTACAGAGCTAAGACAGGAGGTTGGGTGGTTGACATGGGCACTAAAAAGATCAGGGAGTGGGAAAGGGAGAGGATTGGAGGAGGTCAAAGGAAACATCACCAGCTGGGCAGGGTATGAAAGAGAGAACATTGAAGAAGCTGCAGGGTAGTAGAAACAGGTGTAGAGGTAGGCACGAGAAGAAGGGGAGAGGACTGGAGGATGTCCAGAGGATGCAACAGAGGGGAGAGAGAGAGAGTAAGGTGGAGCACAAGGGAGGCTGCAGGAGACTTAGGCACAAGTGAAGTAAAGGTCAGGAGGGTCCAGGGAATTGGAAAGTGGTAGGATAAAAAAGCGCAGCAAGCACCATCAGGAAGGGTCAAGAATTAAGGAGGGGAGCATCAGGCAGCAGGCTGCTAGGCAAAGGGGCAGAGCAGGAAACAGATTCACACCCCTGGGGCACTTGAGGTAGAGGATGGCAAGGAGTGGCAGTGAGGAATTCATAGGAGATGTAGGAGGGCTAAGATGATAGAAGGATCAGGAATGGGGGATGCACCTTTGGAAGGGAACCTGGAGGAAGAAGCCAGAATAAGCAAGTGGATGGGGTGAAATCTATTTCAAGGAAACACAACGCACAGTAGAGGCAGTGAGGAGCATGCAGTAGCTCAAGAAGGGAAAGGATAAATGCAGGAGCAGGGAGAGGGTACCTTTACCGGAGGGATTCGGGCATTAAAGAGGAAGGAAAGGAGCAAAGGAGGAGTCAGAGCCCATGAAAGGGGAGGCTAGGATGAGAGTGAACTGGTGGGGACACTGGGGGTGAGAGATTTAGTCCAGGAGAGTAAACTCTGAGAAAGGAGGTGGACAAAGGGAAATTGGGAGTAGGGAGGAAATGGTATGCCAGGAAAGGGGTAAGCAAAACTACAAGCAGAAGGAAGGAGTAGCTGGGTCATGCTCATAAGGGATTCAATACTAAAGGAAATCAGATGGGGAGAAATGGAGGCAGGAGCAGCACCATTTGGGTTGAGTATATGCCAGGAATGACTGCACTAAAGGTGAAGCACAATATACCTCACGGGGCACACAGCAAGATGAGCAGTCACACTTGCTGTTCCACCTAGGCACCAAAGATCTGGAGAGGAGCAGTCTTATAGAGTGCAAGCTAGGTTCAGGAGCTTGCTAGGTTTGCAGTAGTGCAGGTTTCCTGTTGACAACTTTCCCAGAGGTACTGCCTGTGCCAAGAGCAAGCACATTAAGAAATCAGAGGATTAAATAATTTAATCAATGACTTGGGGGTTGGTGCAGACAGATGGGATTTGGGTTAGTGAGGACTGGGAAGCAACATGGGAGGATGAGCACCTATTTGCCCTGGGCAGGCTACACCTGAGCAGAGAGGGACAAGCAGTGCTAAAGAGAAAGTTAGGGACTTTATCAAAAGAAAGTATAATTTTAACTGATTTTGGGGGTCAAGAAGGGGCCACTCAAAGTGGCAAGAGTGATGGAAGGCTATCAGCCTCTCCCAGGATGGAGATAAAATACTGGAAGAAAGCAAGTACAAGCAAAGGTTAGTAGGGGAGAACAGTGGGGGAGGGGGTCCTGGTGGAAAGGATTATCAGCCAATGCCAGTAGTTTAAGGAACAAATGGTGGACTTGGAGGCCATCATGGTGGATGAGGACTGAACATAGTAGCTGTAAGTGAGACATGGTGGACAGAACATCATGCCTGGGAAACAGTTGTCCCAGGCTACAGACTGTTTAGGAAGGATATGGATGGTAAGAGGGGTGGGGTGGCCTTATATGTCAAAGGCACATTAGAGACAATGGAAGGGCAGAAAGAGGTGAGGGAAAAGAGTGGTTGGTTTACACCTTTGACACAGGGAGGAAGGAATAGACAGCTGACACAGGCAGTTACAAAGATGTCTCTCAATGATGAGCTTCTGCTAGTGTGGGACCTAGACCTTCCAGAAGTGGAATAGGGATCCTGGCCATGGTATCAGCTAGGAGCTTAGGGATCTGAGAGGTGCTACAAGGGTATTCATGCAACAACTGGTCAGGAGCCCACTAGAGGAGAATACCTGTTGGACATGGTCCTCAGAAATGGGGAGAGTGTGGAAGAGGTGGTGGTGGGTGACAGACTAGGTACTAATGATCATAGGACTGTGAAGTTCAGGATTTAAACAGGAAGGAGACAAATCAGACTAGAACGAGGGTGATGGACTTCTGAAAGATGGACTTTAACAAAATGAGGAGGATGTTTGAGGAAGAAATGGCAGGAAAGCGAAAATAGGGATGTTGTGAAGCTATTGGGAACTATCAAAGGAGGGTATTGAAGGCCATTGAAATTTGCATTAAAAATGAGGAAAAGCAAGAAATTGAGGAGACTGCTTTGATTAACAAGGGAGGTGGCAGGGGCAATCAGGGAAAGGAAAAGAGCATTCAGGAAATATAACAAGACACTAAGGGGAGGACAGGGAAGCCTATTGAAAAGAGGAGGGTGGCAGGCAGACGATAAGGAGGGCCAAAGCAGATACTGAGGACAAAATAGCTAAGGGCCAAAAGGGGGAGAACATTTTTTTAGGTATGTGGGAAAGAAGGAAGGTGAGGAAAGGAAAGTAAGGTTATGGGGAGGGAGGAATACAACTTGAAGGACTTTGAGAAAGCAGATGTGTTGAATAACTACTTCTGCTGGGTCTTTATGAAGGAGGGGATGGTAGGGGACCATAGGCTGGTGGGAGGGGTAGGAAAGGCAAAAGGTGGATCCTAGTATATTCAGCATCAACAGGGTAAGGGAGGAACTGGGCAGGTTAAAAGTGGACAAGGCAATGGGGCTGGATGGCTTGCACCGAGGGTACTCTACGAAGCTGAGGAAGGAGCTGGAAGCCCCACTGATGAGACTGTTTAACTTGTCCATGGATACAGGGTGTGTTCCAAGGGACTGAGGAGAGCAGATGTGGTGCCACTGCACAAGGGGGAAGTAAGGAGGTTACACAAAATTATTGCTCGGTCAGCCTCACCTCAGTGGTGGGCAAGGTGATAGAAGCACTAATAAAGAGAAGGGTGGTGGATTACCTGGTGGACAGTGGACTGCAGAATGAAAGGCAGCAAGGTTTCATAAAGGGAGATGTTGCCAGACAAACCTGATAGAGTTCTTCAACTGGGTGATGCAGGTGGTTGACTTGGGGGCAGTGGACATGGCCTACCTGGATGTCAGTAAGGCCTTCAACACTGTCCCTCACAGGAGGCTAGTGAATAAGCTAGAAAGCTTAGAGGTGGGACAGAAAATAACTAGGTAGGTTGAAAAACTGGTTGGCAGGCAGAAGTCAGAGAGTGGTGGTAAATGGGTGCATTCCATGGTGAGGGGTATGAGGGGTGCCCCAGAGGTCAGTGTTAAGACCCTTCCATTTTAATATATAAATTGGTGATATAGCAGAAGGTGTGGAGGGAAGAGCGTGCCTATTCTCAGATGATGAAAATCTGCAATAGGTTGGACACCCCAGGGGTAGAGGCCATGAAGCATGACTTGAGGACTCTGGAGGTTGTCAGAAACTTGGCAATTGAAATTCATTACCAAAAGTGTGCTGTGATGCATCTGGCATGCAAAATCTGCAAGCAGCTTACACTCAGGAAGGGAGGAAATAAAAAAACAGAGCAGGAGAGGATTCTGGGATTATAGTATCAGGCAACCTTAAAGTGGGTAGCCAGTGTAGCAAGGCAGTGGGAAGGCAAATGGAATGCCGGCATGCATTGGGAGAGGCATAACTAGCAGAAGCAGGGAGATGCTGATGCCTATTTACAAGGCCATAGTGAAGCCACACCTGGAGTATAGGGTCCAGTTCTGGAGACTGCACTTAATCAAGGACATTGATGGGATGGAGCGGGTTTAGAGAACAGCAGCCAAGATGGTGCATGGTATGCAGGGAAAACATATGAACAGAGGTGTAGGGAACTGGATCTGTACCCATTGGAGACTAGAGGAGAGGAGGGACATGATTGCAATTTTTAAATATGTGAAGGGATCAATAAGGTGAAGGAGCAGTGCTTGTTGAGAAGGAGGGAGGCGACTAAAACTAGAGGGCATTGCCTAAGATTAGAAGGTGGGAGATACAGAGGCAATGTGAGGGGTGATTCTTCATGGAAAGAGTGGTGGAGGCCTGGAATAAACTGTCAGAAGAGTTGGTGGAGGCTGAAACAATGGAGGAATTTAATAGGCATGGGACAGACATATTTGATGGGGAAGGGAGGCCCGTAAGAGTGGAGATGAGTAGGGAGGGGGAAAGGGCAGACTAGATTGGGCCAATGAAGTCATTTTCTGTGGTCAGATTTATGTGATTCTGTGTTTCTGTATTTCAAGTATTCCTTCCCCTAACAGATTCAGCTTAGATGCACTGCATCACACAGAATGGCAAAGTAAAACTTTCAAAATATCTGCTAAAACATTTGTTCTCCTTTTATGCCTTCCAAATCCCTTCTACAAAGTCTCAGAATTAAATGTGAACAGCAATTTCTGCACTATAATTTTCAACCTCCCTCTCACTGATGCCAATGCCATGTAAATATAAAATCCCAATGAAAAGGGTTAAATGTGCAGCACTCAAATACTTCGTCTATTTTGGAAATTTACCAGCTCCACTTCCTAACTTACTCGACTGCAGCCATGATGAAGGGTGAAGACACTGACTCACTGTTACACTCTATGCAGGACCCCAGCTGACTTGATGGGAGCACTGCCATTAAATGCACATACTGGAATTCTGAAGTTATTATACTGTTAACCTAATCAAAGGGTACTAATGCTCTGTTGTTCACATATGAGCTACTTTTCAATAATGTTGAGATTTTATTCACTTACTAAAGCCAAATTTAATTCAGACAGCTAACCAAGACTTCATGAAATCCTCTGCCCCTCAGGTAATGGAGTTTTAAAAGTTAACCAACTTTACAAGAATACGTAACTTGAGATGCAGTGAAATTTAATTTTCCTGGTGAAATTCTGGCAAAATTCAGATTTTGCCACTCAGAATATTTTAGTGAAATTCATGCATTCCATGAAATATTTTGTGGGTGTGAAATGCAGAATTTTGCCTGTGAAAGGTATAAATTTGCCAGCAAAAGGCAGAATTCTCCTTAAATGGCAAAATTTCACCACGGGTGGTGAAATTCAGTTATTCGAGGGCAAAATTCCACATTTTGCCAGTGAAATGCTGCATTTCACCAATGGAATTTTGTATTTTGCTTCTGCAAAGTATTTTGTGAAATGTGCAAATTTCGTGAAATATTTTGTGGAATGAAATTTGCAGATTTCACCCATCTGTATATCTAACTGGGATAAAATTAGTACTTCTACTATGGTGCTTGCCTGGTGAGGGTAGGGGTCATGGTACTGTTTCATGTGGTTCTGGTGTTTTGTCATAGGTTAGCCAATTTTTATTATTACTATAGTTATGGGGCGTTGGTAAGAAGGTGGGAGAGGGAGTTTGGAGGACTGGAAGGTTATGAAGTTTATAGTTGGGGAAATGGAGGGAAGGGATAGGTTGCATTGGTAATGTAGGGGTGAGGATAAGTGGTTTAACTGTTTCTTAATTTATGGTTTACAGTTCTGTTTAATCACTATAAAAAGCTTCTGTATTTGTTTAATGTTGACATACTGTCCACTTACCATCAGATTGCACATAAGTATTTTATAATGTTACATGTTAATAGCTGATACATTCAAGGTACATTCCTGAAACATCAATGGTCTAAAAACATGTGAAAAGGAAAAAGGTGATAGGAAAGTTAAAAATATGCAAACTGATGCTTTATGGTTACAAGAAACCAATATGACTGAAATGGAAAGTAGCCACATGGTAGAAACTAGTTAAGAGAATGTTATGGGTCTCATTTCATCTCCAAATCCAGAGGTGTGACCATTTAGCTCAGGCCCTGTTTCCTGGGTACATTCACTAGGATATGTACAAACAAGGGGGTATGTCTTTCACAACCCAATTGAATTCTGCTCAGAAACTGATAATAGGCCCTGTCTATGGTCCCAGTGTGAACACTAGGGAATTCTATCACCATTTGTCTCTGGAGATGGCCAGTTTTTATTGTCCTTTGATAGTGAATGGTGATTTTAACTGTGTAAATGATACTATCATGGACTGTTCTTCAAGGACAATATTGCCCTTTCTTGTAGTGCTAACACACTACTAGCCTTAATGAAAGACCATAAGCCAGTAGATTCCTGGAGACATCTAAATCCATCTAGTAGAAAGCATACCCACGACTCACATTCTGAAAAAGCCTATGCTCAGCTCAGTGCAGCACTAATATCCCAAACACTAATCCCTGCCTCACACTTGGCCTAGCATGGGACAATGGCTATCACAGATCATGCTCCAGTACTAGTCAACTTTTCAGGAACAGGCACTCAAGTTGTTAGAAAGGATTTGAACTTGACCCAAAATTGTTGAATATGGCAGAATTTCATCAGTTTCTGAAAAAATAAATAAATGAATACCTAATCAACAGCCCTAAAGGGACAACAACTGCCTCTATGAGGTGGAAAGCCTTTGATTTATTTTATTTATTTATTTGTATTACTGATGACACCTTTGACCGAGGCTCTTTTACAAAGGTTCCACGTCAAGGCAATAAGGATAATAAGGTACAAAACATAACATGATCTTTACAATGGAACTTAGGGAAAAAAAGACAAATAAGGTTACAATAATAGCCAAAGGCATTGTCAAGAATTGTGTTGCAGGTTAATTATGCAGTACAAGTCATAGGCAGCTAGAAGCTTTGTTAGGAGTGGGTTAGTGGGAAAAGAGAAAGAAGAGTGGTGAGGGGTGATACGGAGAGAGAGAGAGAGAGAGAGAAAGGAGGAAGGGAGAAATGGGAGGGCATTATGCTATATGTGGGTAGATGGGGAAACAGCAAGGGAGGAGGAAACATTTAAAGTAAGAATGCAACTTGGCATACACTGTAAAAATAGAGAGAGGATTGTTCCTTGCCTAAGCTAGTAATTATTTTTATGATGACTTTGAGAGATGTGGCTCTCCTGGCAATTCATAAGTAGAGGAGGGGCAAAAATACAGCTTAGATAAAGAAGGGTGATGGCACCTTAAAATAGGGAGATGTAGAAATTGGGGAATACTGCAGAACCTTCTATGAAACAGTATATGCATTAGAGGCCTCTATCACAACAGATGACATAGATTACTTCTTGCTAAGGCCTTTGTACAAACCAATGGGCCTAATACAAAATTTCTCAGATCAAGCAATCTGGAGATGGGCTGGGAGATCAGCCAAAGGAAGTGGAGGGATCCTTGGTCTTGATACCAAAAAGGCATTCAGTTGCTTGGATTAGGTATATGTTTGAAACCCTAAAGATATTTGGCTTGGAGGACAATATAATCAGGCAGATAAGCACCCTGTATAGCCAACCATCTGCTGAAATCATAGTGAATAGCACCTAACAAATCCTTTCCAACTGTCTAGAGGCACCAGACAGGGTGCCCTTATATTCCTATTATATGTATTAAACTTATTACTGGAGCCTCTAGCAGTGGCTATTCAGCATGAAGCCTGAAATTTAGGGCTGCAGGTGGTGGGAGGGCATCACAAAGTGTTGTTTTTTCACTGACAAACTTTAAATTTATTATTGGGCATCACCATTGGCATTCCTTGCAAGTGCCAATCCCACTAAAACTCTTATGTATTCAAATTGAGGAAGAACTTATACTAGGTGGCTTACTTCAGGGATTCCAATCATCCTGTCTGATCAAAATGCCCCACCCAAAAAGGCACAAACCCTTTACTAACCAGCTGGCAAGAGGTTGGGTGGCAGCCCTCAAGTCTATAGGACACATCAAGGGAAGTTTCCCAATACTGCATTACGTGTTTTTTTTAAAAGGGCTGCATGGTTGTAATGTGTTTCTACATCAAACTCTTCTAAGAAGGAGAAAAACTGGTGTAGCTTGTGTAAGTGATCTGTTCTATGGTGGATTTCTTAAATCCTTTACTGAAATCAAATAGGCATACAGTATGCAATCAAATACTTTTTTCCAACTTGAGAATAAGGCAGTGTCTGAAAAATGTATCACCAGCAATGTCCCAGATTAAGTAAATTCTCTGCAGTCTCCAACCATGTGCAATTCCCTGTCCCTGCCCTTACAAACCCTTCATACCCCCAAAAAATACAGAATGGAGCAGGGATCTTGACATACTGTGAATTGTACCATGTCAACAGGCAAGCAGGAATAAGGCGATTCACAGCTGTTCCAGAAGTAATAAACTACATGGATTTCAGCTTAATTTCTTATACAGAGCTTATCACATCACAGTTGAGCTCCATAAATTTAATACAGCGAAGACAAAGATGTAGCCAATATTTGATTATGATATACTAAATACTGATCTGGAATTTATGTTGGGAGCCAAAGCCAGAGGTAGAGGGAACAAAAACTATCAAAGACTTTGGGAACTATCCCTATTGAATGCTAGAAAAACAGTAACCCAAAACTGGGTCAGTGACACCCTCCTAACACAACATATGAGTTAAATAATCTGATTATGTGTATGAAGCTTGAACGCTATCAGCTCACAGTAAATGCTCAAGAAAATGTGTTTCAGCAAACCTATCAACCTTTATTAGCTGATTATTATCACCATGTAGTCTCAGTGGTAAATTATCTTGAGAATGATAGCTTCTCTTATATGTATCAATCATTCAGAATATCAGTGTTTGACTTACAGTATTAGACTGTGATGACATCCAATGTTTGTAATATTTGATAACATGAAATGTGTGCTGTTTCTTCTCATTCAGTGCCTACACTACTTAAAACCAATGTATATATATGTGTGTAACAGTCAATTCTTGTATCTATATCTTATATTGTAGGCCACTAAGATGAACTCAGATGTATCTTCAGAAGCTATTCCATAAAATATGTTTGCAAAAATGAAATCCCTCAGTTTCTTATATTATTTGTTGTTTCTTCAATTGTTGTGATCCATAATCCTCTCTTCCACCCTCCCATATCACATCTTTAAGTGAGATTATTATTATATCTCTTTACCTGTTGAAGAGAAGAAGGAGGAAGAAAGAAAGAAAGAAAGAAAGAAAGAAAGAAAGAAAGAAAGAAAGAAAGAAAGAAAGAAAGAAAGAAAAAAGAAAGAGAAAAATGGCTGCTTTTATTTAGCATTCTGAGAAATAGAATTTGTCATCGAGAAAAGGCCCTTGACCCATCAAGTCTGCCCAGTCCTACCAATCTAATATGAAATGTGAAACTCCTGGTGTGGCTCAGAGACATATTGTATCTGATTATTTCTGCTCTCACTGCCAGCTACACAGCAAGCACAGCAAGTGTGGTACCCTGCCAACTTCCTGCTGCTAGTGTATGCCAAAAGAGCATCCATTTGTACAGGAAAATAAACCATGCGACCTCCTCTCTAAAACAAACTTTACAAAGTATAATGTACTTCACTGTTGAAGTTTCACCATTGCAACCTAAGCAAAGCCCCAACCTCCTCTGCTTTACAGTCAAAACCACACAAAACAGTACTGTTATTTTACATTGCTGCAAAGACCCCAAGAAGCATACTGTATGAGAAAGATTTTGCTCAGCTCTACTTTTGACATAAAAGGTAGCATTTGTGTAGAGCAAATGAAGGATAAGTAGTCTGGGTAACAAGCTTCCTGAATTAGTGGCCTTGATGGAGGAGGAGGAACATCTGGATATTGTGGCAGTCACAGAAACATGGTAACACAGAACCATGACTGGGACATAAACATACCAGGATGCACTATCTACAGGAACAGGGACAGGAAGGGTAAAAGAGGAGCAGGAGGAGGAGTAGCTCTCTATATAGGGAAGAAATCAAAGCAAAAGAACAAAAGGGTAAACAGGGAGGAGAGGAAGCATTGTGGGTCAATTTGGAGACAGGCAATGGCACCACAATCCGCATAGGGGTTGTATACAGACCCCATCTCAGGGGAGGAAATGGACAAGGAAATTATAGAAAGTGTTCTTAGAATGGCAGAAAAAGGGAGATATTGCTGATGGGGGATCTGAATATGCCAGATGTTAGCTGGTGTACAGTTGCAGCAGCCACTTCAAGAGTGGGGTTATTCTAGATGCCCTACAGGGCATGCCTTAGACAACTAGTATTGGAACCCACTCGAGAGTGAGCAATCTTAGACCTGGTACTCTCAAATGGTGATGGAGAGGATCACAGATGTAGAAGTGGGTAGTCATTTGGGTACTAGTGACCATCGAACAGTATGGTTACGATAAACATTGGTTAGAGTCAAGCCAGACAAAGGCAAAAGTACTGGACTTTAGGAGGGCTGACTTTGCATAAATGGTGAGTGCCTCAGGTATGCACTAGCAAATGGGCAGGAAGGAGGGGTGGAAGAACAATGGGGAATAATTAAAACTGCCATCACTGAGGCAAGAAGCCTTGTGTGAAGCACATAAACAAAACAAAACAATGTAAGAAATCACTATGGCTCTCAAATGAGGTGGCAGGGAAGGTTCAAGAAAAGAAAGCATTCAGGAAGTACAAGGAATCACAGAAAGAGCAGGACAGGGAATTGTATCAGTTAAAGCAAAAGAAAGCTGGGAAGACAGTCAAAACAGCAAAGGCCCAAACCAAGGAAAAGAAAGCCAACTCAGTTAAGAAGGGGATAAAACTGTTTATAGGTGCATCAGGGAGCAAAGGAAGACCAAGGGATGGATAGTGAGGCTTAATAAAGGGAGGGCATGAGCAGAGGGTGACTGTGAAAGGGCAGAGATACTAAACAAATACTTTTGCTCAGTATTCACAAATGAAGAGGGGAGATACCTAAACCAAACAATAGAAACACTCTTGGATACAGGAGTTGATACCAGCCCATTCACAGAAGAAATGGTTCTGAAAGAACAATTAAACACTGAAGGTGGACAATGCAATGGGGCCTGATGGGATTCATCCCAGAATTCTAAAAGAAATAAGGAAGAACTAGTGACACCACTGACTGCCCTCTTTAATAAATCATGGGAGGATGGAGTGGTATCTGAGGACTGGAGGAGGGCAGCTGTGATTTCACTTCAAAAAGTGGGAGCAGGGCAGAAGCAGGAAACTACAGACCTGTTAGTTTAACCTCAGTGATAGGGAAAATGATGGAATCACTTCTGAAGGAAAGAATTGTCAAGTACCTAGAGGCCAGAGGGCACAGGACCCAAGGCAGCATGGATTCACAACAGGAAGTTCACTTCAGAAGAATCTAATAGATTTCTTTGACTGGGTGACCAAAGTAATAGATTAGGGAGGGCTGTGGACATGGCCTACCTAGACTTTAGCAAGGCGTTTGACACAGTCCCACACAAAAGATTAATACACAAGTTAGCCAGCCTGGGACTGGGTCCCAAGATGGTAGTCTTGGTATATAATTGGCTAGAGAACAGGACACAGAGGGTAATAGTAAATGGAGTCAACTCTGAAGAAAGGGGTTACTAGTGGGGTACCGCGAGGTTTCTGTACTAGGACCGGTCCTCTTTAATGTCTGTATAAGTGACATTTCAGAGGAACTGGGAGGAAAAGTATGCCTCTTTGTAGACGACACAAAGATCTGCAACAGAGTTGATACAAATGGTGGGGTGGAAAGGGTGAAAAGGGACTTGGCAAGGTTGGAGGAATGGTCAAATGTATGGCAGCTTAGATTCAATGCTAAGATGTGCAGGTAATGCACCTGGGAAACAAAACCCAGGGAGAGTACACAGTGGGGGTTGAGATGCTAACAACAACAAAATGAAAAGGAACTGGGGTAGTCATATCAGATGACCTAAAAGGGCAAGCAATGTGAGAGGGCAGTAAAGAGGGCTGGGGGATTCTGGGATGCATAGGGAGAGCATCATCAGTAGAAAACATGAAGTTGTTATCCTCTGTACAGACAGCTAGTGAGACCCCATCTGGAGTACTACGTGCAGTTCTGGACACCAATGTCTACAAAGACATAAACAGGATGGAGGCAGTCAGAGGAGGGGCAATTAAAGAAATGGTGCAGGGTCTACTCTGGAAGACATATGAAGAGACACTTAAGGAGCTTAATATGTATAGCCTCAAGGAAAGGGGGACATGATAGAAACTTTCAAGTATCTCAAGAGAATCAACAAAGTCCAAGAGGGTAACATCTTTCAGAAAAAGAGGTATTCAAGAACAAGGGGCACAATTTGAAGGGGTGTAGGTAATGTAAGGAAGTATTTTTCACACACAGAGGGTTGTGGATGCTGGAACAGCCTTCTGTAGGAGGTTGTGGAGTCATAAATAGTGCTGGAATTCAAGAATGCATGGGACAGTCATAAGGCAATTCTAGGGGGTGGGGTAGGAAGAAGTAGGCTGTTGGTTAACTAGGATCTGCAGCTTATCCATTAAGTAGGGAAATGGGCAGACTGGGTGGGCCAAGTGGTCCTTATCTGCCATCAAATTCTATGTTTCTATGTTTCTATAAGGTTCTGCATGCACTGCATTGTTTAAGGTGAAAGGAATATTTTCCAAAGTTAATGGCCCTCCATTTTTCTTTCCATGCCAGCTATATATTCTTATATGTTTGGCCATTCTGTGATGAAAGCATAATTTACCTTTGGGGTGCTAGCCTGAACTCCAGCAGGTTTCACTCACCTCAGACACTGCTGCTCTTTCTTTTTATATTTCTAAGGCAATCCATGGCATCAGTTACACCTTTCCAGGTTATTCATCTGAATGGACTGGAATAGTGTTTCTGATGTAATAGAGTCTTAGGCAGTTTGCAAAGTGAAAGCAGCAACTGCGGTGGAGAAAGGGATTTAGGGTAATTACAAAGGCGAAAAAATTAATTATTAATTTTATAAAATAACGCCAAAACATTTCAGAATATTTGACAAGCATTAAAAGGAAACAGGAGGGCATGTAGAGGTGTAAAAACTGTTTTCTATAACTTTTAAGAGTTTAGAGTTAATTGCACCTTATAAGTGGAAGGGGTGGTCAAATAAAGTAACTGTAATTAACCAGCCATTTTACTTCAAGTGATTGCTGGGTTTATTCATTTTACAGATATAAACAGGCTTTGTTGCCAGAAAAGGACTGGCAAGCCCATCTAGTCTGCCCTCTTCCCTGCCTATTCTGATATTTCTAACCCTATTTGGTCACTAGTATCTCTCCCCTTCCTCAAAGCAATGTGTCCCTCTGACTATCACACACATACTTGAAGCTCCCACAGTTTCTGCCCTGACTACCTCTTCTGGCAGGCTGTTCTAGTCATCCACCACCCTGTCCATGAGCAAATATTTCCTCACATCCTCCTAAACTTCCTCATCTTGTAGTGCCTTCTGTTCTCTGACAGGCACCCCATCTGCACTTGTCCACCCCTGTAAGGTACTTGTAGATCTCAATCATGTCCCTCTCACTCTCCTGTCCTCCAGGAGTATATGTTGAGTTCCTGCTCCCTTTCCTCATAGGGTACCCTTGCATTATTTTGGGAGAGATTATAACAGCCTTATTATTCTTCCTCAATTACAATATTCTTGATGACTCAGTTTCCTTCATTTCAGTATGTCTAAACTGAAGTCATCCTGTTAGGTAAGAAAGAGCAGTTTAATTCCAAATCTGTCTACCATCGCCTCCACATCTCTCTGTTTGCACTACTGATTTAACTCCTCCTCCTCTGTTGAGATCCTCAGCCATGCATTTGTCATCTGATTTGTATTACTACTCCTTTTTGTTTAATCCAAAACATTGCTGCCCATCACCTCACCTGTAACAAGAAGTGCAATCACATTAGCACTGTTCTCTGTGACCACCATTGCCTCTCTATTCCTGTCTGGATTCAATTCGGAAATGCATTATTTGTCTTTTAAATCCTCTGTGGTTCTTCCCTTGCCTAAATTATCTCTCTGACCTGTGCCCTGCTATTCTGCTGCTCACTCCCTTGCCCCTCCTCTACAGCTAGTCTCCCTATTCCTAAAACAAACAATTCCCTGTTAGGTGCAGTCTTTTACACTGCTGTTTTGTTTTGCCTGAAAAAGCCTCCCACTAACTCTACACCTCACAGACTATCGTCCCCTTTTCAAATCTTATCTTAAAATGCATTTCTTCTCTTGCCTTTAACTCTTAGAATAACCTGTCTTGTTGTTTCCTGGTCTATAAACCTTTTTTAATTGGGTCATTAATAATCTGCCTGTTGTAGTTCACTTTTTGCTTATCCTGTGAAGCGTTTTGTGATACATTTGTCTGCAAGACCATAGAAAATAACATTGTATTGTATAGTAATACTGAGAAAACCACCTGACAGCAGCGAAAGAGAACTAATATGGTATAATTACTAATGTACTTGATCTCCTCAGCTGTGATTCAATTTTAATGATACCTTACACATACAATTTCTAAACATTTTGACACTCTTAAAAAAAATACAAAAATATGCTTGCATTGCAGATGCTAAGATACTGACATTGAGTAAGCTAAATTGTGAAGAAAATCAAGACCTAGGTGTTATTCTACAGATACTTCAAAGAAATCAGATAATAGAGGGTGCAGGATTCACAATATGGAATTAATTTTCAGATAAAATCAGAGGGCTCCATGAAGGTGGATATGCCAGAATGCCAGGACCTAATGTAATTAAGATGAAAAAGCTCAGATGCCAGATTTTCTAACTTTCCCATATGGCCACTTATTGTGTGTGCAGTTATTTCAGAGCATAAATTCCCTATCAATAGGATAGTCCATCTAATGTGTTGAACTGCATATTCACTGTCAGTTCATATCAGTTATCACAGAAAATTATGTTAGTCAACATAAATGTTTTACAAGTACCAATTTTACACTAACATTAATGCAGTATATTTAAAAGCAGGACAAAAGCTCTGTTGTTCAAGTCTATTATTCATGTCTTAGCGGCATCATGAAGGCAGCAATTTAGCACTGAGCTATAAATAGAAATACAGTAGACAGAACTGGATGGTTTTGTGTTTTAATATTCCTTCAGGTTAAACTATGACATAACCTAATTACAGCAGTAGAGCTCTCACTGTAGGGAGAAATTTTGTTATTCAGTTTGACAATGAAGTAATTAGCTTCTATACTGGTTGTTTTACAGTAGGTTACTAATCAAGCCATCCACTGAAATTTAATTAACTATGTAGGAATGGATTATTGCTGAAAATGAAATAAGCTTTATTATTCAACATAAAACTCCACTACATTTACCAATGAACATTAGACAAAGGTTTCATAGACACTGTTCTCTTAATAGTTTATTCAGGCCTTGCAACATAAAACCCTAAAGTTTTTCTTTATATGTTTCTACACTGACAAAGTAAAGAGTTTTATCAGGAAAACATAGAATTTGTCAGCAGATAAGGACTGTTTGGCCCACTTAGTCTACCCCAAATCCCTGCCCATGCTGTCATCATCAAAGAACAAGAGTCCTTTATTGCAGTACTGAACAATGAATAACATTTTGCATATTTACAGTTCAGTAGTTGATTTTCTGCTCGAGAAGTATCTATTACAAAATGGGAGGAGTATTCAAGGAATCTAATTGCTACAATAAATCTTGTATCAATCCAGTGGCAAAAGGACCAGCCATCCTCATTACCAACATTGAAATCCTTACACCTACTACTTGGAAATTTAAACTTTATGGCAGCCATTGTCACACCTTTTGAAAAGTTTCAACTAGGCTCAAAAAATTAAAACTTCCTTAAATTAATAAAAACACATACAACTGACTTAAATGTAATGTCCCCATTATCCTGTCAATATACACATACAAAATCTTTAAAATGTACTACTCATACTTTTAATTTAAAATGTTCTTTTGCTTACAGTGAACTATTCCCACTGATCCCAACCTGGTTACAAGGAAATCATTGCTGTTTACCCTGCCACAGGTACAAAATGGGTTTAGGCTCCACATTATGTCTTCTATTATGAGTGTAGTTGGAGGGAACATTCTGTCAGGTGAATTATGAAGAACTTGATTACTGAATTCCATAGTAAACATTCTGTGTGTGTGTGTGTGGGGAGGGAGGTCATGCCAGCAGAATTATGCAGAATATTACATTCTTGAATTACATGAGAAACAAGCATTTTGTCTATTGCATGTGTGTAAATACATAAGAAAAAACAGGGTGGGGAAGGAAGCAGACCCTAGGTTTTATAAACACATTCTTCTAATTTTGAAAAGCACATGTGCTGGAACCTGAAACTGACAAACCTGTTAAGGGAAATCTTCATCTGTGGCACAAGTACTATGGTCTATCACCTGTTGTGTATAACTGTTAAATATGAGACTATGTTATCAATTGGCAGATGTATCAAATCAAAAGGTATTGCATTTTAATAAAACTATTTAGTGTTTATTGATTTTGAATTTGAGTACATTTTTAAAGATGGATTCAGTTTATGATCACAATAAGCACTTCAGAATATGGGTTGTTGTGGGATATACCCCTTCTAATGAGAATGAAGGCATTTAGCTACTGTATGTCTTCTGCCACCACACCACATAAGACATAAGTAAATGCTTCAGTGTTCCCAAACCCCATCAAATTGCTTAAATGCAAGGGGTACCATTGTGCTGCACTGTATTCATTCTACAGCACTGTTTGCATGAAACTTATTTTGCAACTAGTTATGAATGAGTCGCTGAAGAGATTAGCAATGGGTTGATACTGAGTTGAACAACATGCTGTAAAATGGTATCCCATTACTGTGCAGACTGATCATTGGTGCAGTCATTTTGTCACCATTATGTTGCCACAGGCTTCGAGGGCTACTTTGTATTTTTGTCATCTGTCTTCTGAGCATGAGCAGTTTCTTAGCACCATGGCCCAGATATTCAAACTGCACCCAAAAAGTGTGCAACAGCAGGAGCAAGTGCAAGTCCATTGTGCCCATGCGCAAGAGGTGTGACATTCAAAAACTGCGATGGCCAAGGCGCCTACAGCCGACGACTGAATATCGCATCACCTGCGCCATAGCACAACTAGGGAGGTGAAGCTGAGCATATCTGATGTGCCATAGTGCAACAAGGGTGTTCAGCTGAGCAGTCCAGATGTGCCATAACGCAACCAGGGACACCCCCAACAGCAGGGCAGCAATGCAACAGCACAACCAGGGATGCAGGGCCCACCACCCATGCCACAGATGGGCAGAGGAACACACAGCAGAACAGACATCATCCCCCATACCCCATGCACTGCACAACTGGGGAGGGCTGGAATAACCACTGGCCCATGGAGACCAGCAACCAATCCACAGCTGGGCCATGGTGCCCCATCACACCCTGGCAAGCTGTGACCAGCACACAAGGAGGGCTGACCACCCCATGCCACAACATCCCACCAATGCAGAGCACACTCTGCACGTGACCCCAGATACCCTGCCCAGGAGCAGCGTCCACACGTGCAGGATACCCCACGTACCACCACCCCCCACTGTGACAATGTAACCCTGTGCACCACAGAACCATGCAAGGCAGCCCCACCACGAGCACCCATCAGCGGGTGGCAGCACACAGCGATGCAATGGCTGCATACACAGTGCCACCATGCACAGCCCCGAGGTACAGCTGAGAGACTGACCATGCGTCGGCATGAGGTACCTCACACGTGACAGGGCATGCCCGGACCCCACCACCAGTGGTACAGCACCCTGCACACCTCCCAGGACACACCCCAACCCAGCACTGGCCACAACAGCCAGCACAGACACCCACAGTGGTGCATGGAAGCATGCACCACACGCGATGCAACACAGTGCATGGACAAACACCCATCCATACCAAGGGCACACCAACACAGGGGCGTGAGTAGCTGGGCAGCAAGCCCCAGCATGTGGCCATGGAAACTGTGTACTCATGGCCAGCACTCTATAAAGGCACAGGAGTGCCAGCCACCCTTGCAGGCACTGTGAGCTGTATGCCACCGCATTTTCCTGAAGCACAAGTGACAGACAGTGGTGCACATCCCCTGCAACACGCACAAGCCACAGCATGGAGGTGGGACAACAACAGTGGAGGCCACAGTGTCACCCGAGGCAGACATGCACCACATCAGTGACAGGGAGGCAACCCAGCATTGTGATGGGTACAGTGGCTGTCCTGCATGGACAGCCACCACTGACATGCCAGCAGACAGTGCAGGTCACAGACATGCAAGGGTGTCAGCTGCACAGGCCATGGATGGGCTGACAGGTGCACCATGGACACAGAGCATGCACCATGGACCACTGCACACAGTCATCCAGTGCACGAGGAACAACACACATGCCACAGACAGTGACTGATAGCTACTCCCACACCGTAGTCACTTCCCCATGGCCACACACACATGCTCATGACTGCACCACCCTGGCGCCATGCACACCACTGCAGCTGAGCACCTATAGCCCGCTGCAAATCAGAGACCACCACAGTAGTCATATCAAAAGAAATGTATTTAAAAACATCAAACAAAACTATGTACAAATATTTACAAATGTTTGGGGAAGGCCACAAACAGGGTGGGGGTGGAGTAAGGGGCAGGGATGAACAAATGGTAGAGGAAGAAGGGGTGTGAGGTGGGTCCAGGGGGTAGGGAAATCAGGGACATTGTTAAGCTCAGCGTGAGTCCCACTCCTGCTCCGGCTGCTCCTCCTGCCATGGCGCTGCCTGACACCCAGCCTGTCGATCCTTTGCAGGATTTCCAGTGATGCCCTGGCAACATGTAGTATCTCATGCAGCACCTCCCTGATTGCCTGCAGCTGCCATCCACCTAGGACAAGGAGCAGAGTCAATAGGTGTGAATGCACAGCTCCATACAGCCCACCCACTATGCATGGCATACGGCCATGGGACATGCCTCTGTGATGGTGTGTGACCACCACAGTGATCACGTCCACAAGACCTGCCCACCCAGGCACACACAGCCATGCGGACCACTGCACACACCCACCGGCCAAGTCCTGCACAGCACCACCATGGCTGTTTAGTGACATGGCTATGTAGTGCGAGGCAGTGGCACAGCCATGTATCCGGTGCATGCGCTGGACCACCATTGATGCACTCCCAGACATGCAGTGCCACTGGACAGTGCTGACTGTAACAAGTTGCGTGCATAGCAGTGGTGTCAATGGATGGTGGCCATGCCCCGCCGCCCACCCTGTTACACAGCATGCAATAGTAATCATGGATGTAAGGCAGTCACCATCATCAGGCTGGTCCCTCTGCCTCTGTGGACCTTCGCCCCTCCTGGAGTGCGGTCTTCCTGCTGGCGCCTCCTCTCCCTCACCAGCCATAGTTCATCTGGGCCTAAGGTGCAAACATGGAGAGAGAACATCAGTACAATCCTGTAGCAAAGTCCCCTACCCCCATGTGTGTCAATCCCACACAGCCAGACCCACCCACCTAACACCTGATAACACCACCATAGCCAACACCAGATGGCCCCCATGTTCCAGACACATGCAACCATGATACCTATATGGAAGATAAAATTGTATGGACGTTACACTTACCTGGCTGTGACACCGTGCCCCTCCTGGCATGTGCCCGCAGGTAGGCAAGCAGGTCTGGGTCCCTCCAACTCAGGTCACCTTATCTGTGGCAGCACTGCTCCGCCATCTGCCCCATTCCTGTGGCCTCCTCCAGGGCATTGGCCACCTCCTGCCACACCTGACTCCTGGACCTGTCCAGGGTGCCTCACCAAACAGTGGGCCAACTAGTGGCTCCACAATGGCAACCAAGTTTGCCATTTCTATCTGACTCCACTGGGCAGCTCTCCTCCGCACCATCTCTATTACTCGGTAGAGTCAAAGTGGCACTCTGCAGTGCAGTTCCGCCACATGCAGATGCTGCGTGGTACAGCTGCCATTTCCTATTGCACTGTCACTGAACAACCGCGATAGTGGTGCACCCATACCTGGCGCATGGTGCCTAGGGGGCAAAGGTCGGGCACAGGGTCAAGGGTTTCTGGCGCACAGACAGCCACAGTGCGGATGGAACCCAATGTGTGTAGCGCGATTGGGTGCCTGTTTGCCACCTCCAGTAGCGGCCTACCGCACTGTTGCCCCAGTGCACCTACAACACCCCAGTGCCACAGCACCATATAGGTGAACAGCGCTGTAGCATCACTGGCACAATGGTGGCGTGCCTGCATTGCCTCCCATGCACAGCATGTCAGCAGCGCAGCAGGTGCCTGCATCATCAGCCCAGGCGCGCGCGGTTAGTGTGTACTGCACATGTCACAGAACTGCGCCTTGCCTCAGCATGTTCAACACAATTGCACAAAGCGCAAAGCGTGATATTCAGCTGTCATATGCAAATCAGCCATTCAATGGCGCAGTCCTGCAATTGCATCCACTTAAAGTTCGCCTAGCCTCATTTGCATGGGTTGTGCTATAAAAGTGCGACATTGGGCTGCACTGGACATAGTCGTTACTGCAGTCTATTGGTGAGTTGCATGCTGTTTGGGAGTGTGGACTGTGGATTTTGGGACATGCATGGGACTGCACAGTCACAGGTAACACCTGTCATTCTCACAGGCTGAATCATGACTGAGCAAGTTGTGGAGGAAGAGGAACAGAGTTGTGGGAGGAGAATGAGGATAAATTTCACAAAGGCCAAGGCAGGTTGCCTGTTACGAGCCTACCTGGACAAAACCACTTCTCCAGTGGACGCCAGAGAACACCACAGTCCCATGCTGCTGCATGGGAGGAAGTGGCGCATGCTGTGAACCTGCATGGCAGCCACCAGTGCTCCATGCAGGGGTGCAAGAAGAAGATGGCGCAAACAGGAGGAGGATTAAGGAGAAGGTGGCTGCCATCAGGGCAGCACAATCTGCGACAGGTGGGGACAGCCGGAGGTGCTATGCCTGACCCAGAGGAGGAGGCGTTGCTGGCAGCATGCAGTGTTGTGCCATTGAGAGCATTCCAGGTGGTGGATTCCAGACAGGTGGTAGCCCGTCACTGCATGGTAAGTCATGGTCTGTCTATTGGGGAGACAGGGTAGGTCACATGCAGTAAGCGACTTTGTTTTCCCTTACAGCTCCTGAGCATCTGCATGGGTCAGCGGTGGTGGGCCTCTCCACTGAGGCCAGTCAGGTGGAGAGGGAGGCCCATCCACCTCCACAGGAATCTGGCTCCAGTGTGACAGTGGGCCCACCTGGATGTCCAGACTGATGTTGTTGGAACAGGTGCGGAGGAGGCCCTGCCCGTGTCCTAGCGTGCCAGCATCCACAGATGCCAGCATGCTGTGACTTGGGCTGGTGACAGGTCCATCACCGATGATGATGTCGCTAACGTCATGGGCAGGTGACCGTGTGTGCCACAGGATGGCCACACAGCAGGTAACATCATGGACATGGCTATGGGTGGTGCCGCTGTGGAGGCCTGCATGTCATCACAGTCCCAACCTGTGCCTGTCAGCACCAGTGGGGCAGCACTGGTGTGTGTATAGTACAGTGGGACTGTTGCAGCCACTGCGGTGGCTCCAGTGAGCCCTGGGGGCGGTAGCCAGAGGGCAGCATCAGCAGTTGTCCAATGGGCTTGGGGTACAGTGTCAGGGGTGGCATCAGAGCATCACCTGTGGACATGCCCAGGCCAGGTCCTGGTGTGCAGCGCCCACCCTCAAGGGGTGCTGAGCATCAGGGCTGCACACATCCTGAGGGACAGAATGCCGATAGGGCAGATAACCTCTTGGATGAGCACACCCGCAAACTGCAAGCATCAGTCAATCAGCAGATGCAGCTTGTGGCCGGTGGATGCACTGAGTGCGGCTCTGGAGTGGGCAGAGGGCGTCGCAGCAGAGAAACTGCTCTGCTCCTGGCGGGGATGGACCAGATGTGGGAGGATGGGACTACTGTCATTGACAGGCTGACCGCATACAATCACAGCTGCCATGGCCACAGGTGGCACAGTTGTTTGCCCATGCGGTGCAGACACTGTGCAGTGCAATGTCCACCCCATTCCAGGCATTGTGTGACACCCTCCTTGTCGACACTGGGTTCAGCTGTGGGCATCCGAGCATACCTGGCGCAGGCATGTTCAGTGTGCTGCAGACCCTGCACTAGCATGGTCACGTTCATGCAGTGGAACCCCTGGGGACCATCGGTGCTACCCATGAGGCCAGTGGTCAGCCTGTCAGTGCTGGCAGGTCTCAGCTGGGCGCTCATGCATCTGGGGTGGCGGGGCACTGTGGCGTGTGACTGACCTGTCTCCCAACGTGGCTACTGTCTGATGCTGCCCTGTGTGCATTGTGTCATTCAGCGGGCAATGCATGGGTGGGTACCGCCCTGCGCAGAACATACAGTCCATCTGCACACCCTCCCAGCTGTTGTCTGCAGTTGTGTGTGCATGATGATGCCTGCATTGCTCTGTAAATCAATGTGCAATGGTGCCCGGCATCTGCACATGCACAATGACAGGCAGTGGCGTGGTGGTCTGTGGACATATGCGTGGCTAGGGGTGGTGTTCTGGGTCGGTGTGCCTCCTACCCTTTGTACATGTCTGGTGCATTGTGTGTGTGTGTCTGTGTGTGTGTGTGTGTCTGTCTGTCCATGTGCCATGTTAGACCTCACCCATCCCTGCTGGTGTGTGTGTGGTTCCATGCCCAGCCACTTCCCTTGACAGCATGCACCCCTGGTGTGTGTCCATGCGTGTTTGTGGGTTGTGCCTTAGCCACTGATGGTTGCACATGGCCCCATAACTTACCTGGGTTGGCTGAAGTGCTCCTCCATGATGGTGTCCCAGTGCAGCTGTGTGTCCAGCCAGGAGCAGTCGGGGTCCCATTGCCCAAGAGGCTCCCATCACCATTGTCACTGGTGTCCTCATCATCCCCCCGCTGTCCCCTCTTCGACCAGTACAGCTATCCCACATTCGTTGACCATGTTGTGCAGGGTGCAACAGGCCAGGAATAACCCACAGGCTTTTGAGGGGCTGTACTGTAGGGCACCACGGGTGACCAGGCAACAAAATGTGCCTTCAGCATCCTGAACACCAGCTCGATGACATTACATGTGGTGGCATGTGCCTCATTGTAGCATTGCTGCGAAGGGTCGCTGAGCCGCTGGTATGATGTGAACAGCCAGGGACAGAGTGGGTATCCACTGTCACCTGTGTGTAGAGGTGGAGGTTAGTTTGGTGATCAGCATCGCCTGCCCCAGACCATGTAGGTCACTACCCATGTCACCTCTGACCATGCCCTCCCAAGCCCTATGTTTGTCTGTGTGGTTTGCATACTCACCCACTAGATGGCCAGTGGGGATGTCCCCACTCGAATCTGTGGCACAGTGCCGACTGGTGCCAGATGAAGGAATAATGTGCTCCCCAGGGTGCGTGGCACATACATTGATTATGTGCCCCCTGGCACCTTACACCACCTGGCAGATGATGCAAGCATAGCCCTTGCGATTCATGTATGTGGCCCCTAGGGCAAGGTGGTGTGTGGATGGCCACATGGGTGCAGTCTATTGCCCCTAGAATGCCAGGCATCACGTGCTACCCTGTGGAACTCCTGTATGTTTGCTGTCGCTCCACGGTGTGCTGGGGAAATGGATGTACTCCACAGCATGTGGCAGCAGTCGCTGAGGAATTGGATGAGGTGGCATGGCGCAGCCAACTGGGTTATGCCTGTGGTGTCCCTGTTGGTCTCTGGAAGGTACCCGTGGCCAGCAAGCATATGCAAGCTGTCACTTTAGTCTCCACTGACAGAGCAAGGCTCCGTTGTGTGGGTGCCTGCATCACATCATTGCACAGCTCACAGAGCCACCTCAGAATTGCTCGATTCAGGTGGTACCAGCCCACGATCTCCGTATCACTATACAGCTCGAAGCTGGTGTGGGCTCGGTTTGCCTGTTGGGGGCATACCGCCAGCAGGCCCTTCCGTAACTGTGCCCCTGCTGCCCACCTTCTCTCTCCCTCATTACTGCCTCCATCTGGATGGTGGTACTGGCCATGTCCCTGGCTTGTGTTCACCCCGGCAGCTGTTTCTGTGTTCCCCCACTGTCCTGGCTGCTACTTCCCTACCAGGAACACCCTGACTGTGCTGGCCTCATTGCTATGTGGCACTTCCCCTTCTGCACTGTGGCTCCCACACCTTCCCTGAGCCTGTGGGTTCCAGGTGCCCTTTCACTGTCCTGCCCTGTGTGTGTGTGTGTGTGTGTGTGTTGCCTGTGTGGCTGGCTATAGTTCAGCAACTTGTGGCTTCCCTGTAGTGTTCTTGTGCCTCTCCCTTGCTCCTTTTATTTTGGCTCATTTCCGCTATGGCGCAACTTCCGCTTGCTCCCCTATTGCGCATGGCGCATGTTGTTGAATATCGCACTGTGCCATTTATGCATGGTTCCTCTCCCTTCACTTGAGCATACATTCATTATCATTGTGCTGTTGCTCAGCGTGATTTGGGAACAATTACTCTCCCGCTGAATATCGCAGAATGGTGCATTTTCGGACTTGCGCTGGCACAACCCTATTGCGATGGTGCAACTCTTTTGAATATCTGGGCCCATATTTTTAAGCTGTTGCTGACTCTTGGAGTGGTGGCAGGTGTGTCTGCACTGATTGATCTGGTCTGTGTGTTTGTTGCCGATGCAGGTGTGGGATGTTAATGTGTCTAGAGTGCCTGATTTAATGTTCTTAGTTCTGGGTGTCTTGATGCACTGTGTGTTGAGGAGCCTGGTAGCAGTAAACTTCAGTTGCAGGTCTAAAAGTTGCTGGTACTGTGTCTTTTTTCTTCAGTTCACAAAGGAAGCCTCTCAAGAATGCCACTGCTGTATGTACTCTGATTTATGCTGTGAGTAAACACACTGCATGGGGACTCAGTTTTTTCTTTTTCTCCAACAAGGGCACAAGGTTTGCACTGTGATTGGGGCAATTTTCATAGAAGAGGCACTTTCTAGGATGAATTGGGAAATATTATGAGTTGGGGTCTAGGAGTGTGCAATGGTTTTAATTAACCAGTATAGTTGAGGGACGTTGGAAGATTCAAACTACAGGTATTGGGGCAAATTTCCCAACATTGCCACTCCTACTTATGGTGAATTTCTATTTTTCTAATTTCGGTTAATTGAAATAAAAAACTATCTTTATGCTGAATAAAATCACATACTCCCACAGAACCAGTACAAAAACATGCATCACTCCCATCCTCATGGCACTACTACCTCCTCCCCAGTTTCCCAGAGAATTTCTTTAATTATTGTCCTTGTGAGTCTCTCTCTCTTATAATGAAAGCAACCATCCCCTCAATGAAGTGACATATAATTATATTCCACCATGTCCCTCCCAACACCCACCCACACTGGTACTCTGCTACTGAATATAATCAGAATCCTAGCCCATCAACCACTACACCCAGCATCCTCTTTCCTGCATTAGTCATCACCCCAAAAAATGATTTTATTGACAAACTCAGATCGCCTGTAATAAAAGAAAACCCCATCCCACATTTACTTTATTAATTTTGTGAGGAATGGATTTGTAATGCTGTACTAGTGGTAATAGCTGACTGATTAGTGTGACCAGCTAGTCAGCTGTTACTACTAGTATGTCAACACTAATCCATTCATTGTGAATGAATCAGTAATGATGGCTGGTTGCCTTTATTGGAGGCAGTTTTCTTTTTCAGGTAGTCAAGCTACTGCATAATATTCTTTCTATTAGATGATGATGACTGAGGAGAGGAGAGGAGATGAGAGAATGCTGACGATGAGGGGTCTTACATTTCAGTAACAAAGGACTGGGTGGGTAGGGGAGAGGGTTTGCTACGTCTTGGCGTTGAATGTGATTATTGGAATGAGGAACAGTTGTTTTTATTGTAAGAGGGACTCAGGAAGGACAATAACTAAAGACATTTAGATGGAAAACTGGGAAGAAGAGGTATGTTGGTGCTTAAATAGTGGGGGTTGAGATGAGGCATGTTTTTGTATTCATGGGGTGGGATATTCAGAAGGGTTGCACATGGCGCAACACAGTTGTGCCATGCGCAGCCACTATTCTTGGTGGTGAGATATTCAAAGGGAATGTCGCGACACAAATCCCGATGTGCCAGAGTGCATCAGTAATGTACGGGTGCAAGTGGGGCGTGGCCATGCATACTCCGCACATCCCAATATTCAGACCGGGATGTGCTGAGCAGATGCAGGTGCAACCCATACCTGCACCACACACAGTTGAGCAAAAATAAAAGGAGCAACAGCTGGCCACACAGGGGTGCTGCCATGTTGCAGGATACAGCTATGGCAGCTGCCAGCAGTGGTATCTCGAGCTCAGCGGCACCCTCCGTCGAGGTAGCCCCCATGCCGATTGCGGGCATATGTTCAATAATTAAATGTCCTATATCCCTGGTGGTCAGTGGACGCTGCCAGCCCGATCGTGGGAAGAAGTGTAAAGAAGATTGCATCCATCCCTGGTGATCAGCAGTACCCCCTCCACTGAGCCCCACCACCTCCCCGGTCAGTGGCGGGTGGCAGCTCCCCACCTCAAGCTGCCTGGCTGCCCTCCAACTGACTGCATACAGTACAGCTATGCGCCCATTGGTCCACAGCATGAGCCAATGGGCGTGCAGACCATACCATACTACACAGTCCAGATAGTGTGAATGAATCCATTCACATATCTGGACTATGTAATACAATACTTGTCTGCATGCCCATTGGCTTACGCTGTGGACCAATGGGCGTGCAACTATGCCTTATGCAGTCAATTGGTGGGTGGCGGGCATGCAATGAAGACTTCTACCGCCGCGACCGTGAAAGCCGGAGTGGCAGGGCTTAGTGGGAGGGTGGGAGGGGGTACCACTGGACCACCAGGGATGGGATGTAATCGTTTACACTTCTGCCCGCGATCGGCTGTGAGCAGTCCACTGGACCACCAGGGATATAGGATGTTATATATTCATACATATGCCCGCGATCGGGCAGTGGGGCACTTTGCCGCTTGCAGGGGTGTCGGTCCCGACGGCTGCCACCTGGCAGTATGCCAGGTGCAAGTCACCGGAGATAGGTGCACCTGCATGCAAATGGGGCAATAATGACGTGCAAATGGCCCCCATTTGCACCTTGCAGCATTATGGTCCATTTTCATGTGCACCTTTGAATATCGCGGTTGATGCACCTAGCACAATGGCACTTGCGCTAGCTCATCCCCTGCTCCTCTCTGGCCACTTGCACTGGTGCAGTGCCACTGCACCATGCACAATGCGGTAGCCACAAAGCAACATTCAATGGTGCTGAGCCGTGGTGCAGCACGCTTGAATATCGCCCTGTTAGTGCCCTGGCACATCCTAGCCAAGTGCGCTGCACACAGGCTTGTGCCACAGCCTGGTACAGTCTCAATATCCCACCCATGGTGTGGAAGGGTGGTTTTATACCACACAAGGGTATTTTTAATTTCAAAGACTGACAAAACAAATTGTGCATAGTGGATCTGTGCTACCAAAGGAGCTACTGCACATAGTTTTAGACAGGCAGCACTATGTGAAGTGGCTTCATCTCAAGCAAAGTGATACTACATTTAGTCTCCACCTGATGAAGCACCCACTTCACCATGTGGAGAACTATGCAAAGTAGCATTTGCATATGTTAAGTCAGGCTACTTTGTATTGTGCTACATGAAATGAAGTTTAATATCATTGCACAGAACTTGTGAGGTTTTGCAAATAATTTCAGATGCCATCATTTGCTCAGTGTTCGCATGCATCAGGAATACAATTGTTTGCATTTTTGGCTCCTGCTGTATCTGAATCTGTGAGTTACACATTATTTATTGCACATTTTGGAAAGAAGCAACTAATAAAAGTCTGAGATCAAATCTCCTGTGGATGGTGACTGTCCTTGCTTTCTGGGTATTGTATTTTGTACCAGACATATCAGTAGTGGAGCTGCTTGGCCATTTTGGATCTTTGAGTGGTGCAATTTAAGTATGATGTCAGGGCACAATTATTTACACATCTTCTGGCTGTAATTTGCAGGAGGTTACTGAGATCAATGTTTAAGTGAAATTTGAGTGCAATGTTTGCACAACATTGAGGAGCAAATGTCATGCAGTATGGGGCACAGTTTTGGGGGTATCAGCTGTGTGATTTGCTGGAAGGATTGTGGACACACATAGTGTATTGGATCATTAATACAGATTTTTGCTATAAGGGTTTTGTTGTAAAAATACTCAAAGTACCAATACAATATAAAAGCAGAGTGCCTTCAATATAAAAATGAATAATACAGTGCTTTCTCCTTTACCCCCTTTATCTACCACCTTCACTTAATGTCACTGAGAACATCTGTCCAGTTTTCCAGGAATACTATCTCTCCCTTTAACTGCCACCCTGTATTATCTGACACCCTCTTTTACAACACAGACTCTGTTTTTTTTTTCTGGAATTAGAAGCTAGCCAGTTGGAGGCCATCTGAACTCTTGAGTTTTTCAAACACTGCTTCAGCATCAGCACTGACACTTCCTGTTAGTGGCAAAAAACACATGCAGCTGCATGTCTTCTGCACTGCAATGAAAACCATGTTGTACTGTCTGATGATCTTCCATAATGAAAAATACCAGCAACAAGACAGAACTCTGAGATACTTCACTTTTAAGGGGCATTGATCGAGGCTGGCAAGAGCTGAGTACCACTGACTGTTTTGTTTACTGAGAAAGGAAAAGAATCTAGTAACACAATCTCAGTCACACCACTAATACCTCAAGTCTGCTCAGCAAACCAGAGTGATCTACAGTATATGATTTGGTGCAAAATAAAATTGCCACAACTGATACCTCTCCTTGATCCTTTGCCAGTAAAAGATCACTGAACACACCAATTTGGAAATTTCAGTGTTCTGTATGTGGTTTAGAAACCAGACTGAAATTGTTTGAAATGGAGGTTTACTTCCTGAAATGTTATAGGAGCAGCCTTTTCAACACTCTGAAGTAATCACTGATGGGTTATAGAGGCCTTCTCTGACAAGTTCATGCCCAAACTGAAACTTTGAGTCTGAGCCTGTCTCCATCCCTTTCTGTTGGATCAGTCATCAGTATGAAACTTCCCAGGCTATTGTTCCTGAAAGAAACACTTTAAACAAGTGCAATAAAAACTTAAGTGAACAGAAAATCCACAGGACATCCATGACAGAGGAGACCAGACAATCTTGGATTTAATGAGCTTTATTGCCAAAAGCCAGTAGAGAAAAACTTCTAATTGACTATAAAAAGCACAGTATGGACTATTGGAAAAATGAAAAAGATAACAGAGGACTAGACACACATTACAAACAATGATAATGGGATGGCAGTGTTGTAAAGGTGTTCTTTTGATCACCTTTATCTGGTGAGTAAACTTACATTCATAATGAATCACACCTTTTATAGCACCCTGAAGGATCACTGATGAGTTATTTAAGTAGCAGTGGTCCAAAGGATCTAGGGTGGAACAAATAGGAAGTGGGAAATTGATTGCCTGTAAGAGGCCTTGTCATGGCCCAAGGTGTCCAGTCTGTAGTGTTTATAGAAAGTGTGACCAGAAGACCAAGTGGCTGCTGCAAACATGTCTGCAACAGATACCAAATTTCTTTCTGCCCCAGAAGTGTCCACTGTGCTGGTGAAGTAAGCTTTTAACTGGAGGAAGCAGTATAATGTATTGACCTTCTTGTAAGACTCCAAAATGGTTGACATTAGACACCTGGCTATGATAGAACTAGCAGTGGGTAATCCTCACTTTGGTACTTGAAATAAAAGGAACTGAATATCATATTTCTTGAATGGGGATGATTTGTCCAGGTAAGTTCTGACCATGAAAATAACATCCAGGTTTAGGAGACTATCCCTTTGGGATGGCTGAGGCCTGGATGGAAGCAGAAAAGGAGATCTCATGTCAGAGATGGAACAGAGATGTTACTTTGGGTAGAACAGATGGAACCGCCTCTATCCTTGTGGAAAGTCAGAAATGGTTCTGCACTGGATAAGGTGTACAGGTCACTAGTTCTTCATTCTGAACAGATAACAATAAGAAAAATAGTCTTCAAGGTCAAATAATACAGTTCAGACAGAGTGTAAGGGTTCAAAGAAGCCTTGGTTAAAGCGTCCAGCACCAAGTTCAGGTGTCATGGGGTTACTGTTGACCTCGGTCTGGATCTATTGTTGTCAGTAGCCTTGAGGATTGTCTGCATCTTAGGGTTAGCCCTAGGCAGGATTCCTTTGAAGTACCCTATATTGTTTCTATTGCTGCTGCCTGCATTCTAAGAGATGCTGTAGACAGTTTCATGTCGAACCCATCCTGCAGGAAATCCAGCAGATTTGGGATGATGCAAGAAGTGGTGTTGATGGATTCAATTCACAACACCTGCTGAATGTGAAACAATGTTGATTGTGTGTATGAATTGCTGAGAGTCTGCATAGATTGCAACATGGTACTAACTACCTTCTGTGAGAATCCCAATTCTAATGATCTCCTCCACTGAGTAGCTATGCCATCAGCTTGAGTAAGCGTGGTGATGGACGGAGAGTTGGTCCCTGTGACAGAAGGTTGAGTAGTAGTGGGACTGGTATTGAGTTTGTCCATCAACATTTGCATTATTGAGGCATACCACATTCTCCTGGGCAAGTATGGCATTATAAGAACCACTGTGGAGTTGGATTCTTGGATTTTTTAACAACATGCCCTTTCAGGGTAATGAGTAGAAATGCACAAGCCTTCTGGAACTGCCATGGGGATGATAAAATCTTTACTACTGCTGAACCATGTTCACTGTACCTTGCGTGATACTGCTAAACTGGCCTGTTTTGTTTTGTGGCCATCAGATCCAGTTGAAAAGGTCTCAATTGGGTCTTGATCATCTGGAACACTTGTTGATTGAGATGCCATTTCCCTGGATTGAGTGTTTGTTGACTGAGCCAGTCCACCTGAGTGTTGAGCTCCCCATGAGAAGAACTGCTGACAGGCTCAACAGGTGAATTCCTACTCATTTCAGAAGGATGTCAGCTTCTCTGGCCATTTATCTGCTTCTTATTCCCACTTGCTTGTTTATGTATGACATTGTGACTTTATTCTGACGTGCTGTCCATGTACCTGGTTGCAGAAATGATTGAGTGCTGCTTTGACTGTCTGACTGCTCTTGTCTCCAGTACATTAATGGGCATCTTTGCTTCTGATGTTGACCACTGCCCTATACTGTTGCCAAGCCTCAGATGGTGCCAGAATCTCCAAGCTGGCATCATTGTCTCTCGTTCTGGTGATCTGTCTATCCTGTGTTGCTCTTTTCTATATATTGTTGTTGTGAGTCCACCGTGGATGGACTGCTTCACTGGTTATGGTAGAGGCAGTCTCTTTTGGTAATTCTGGTCACCTCGACAGAGCAAGTGGTAGACTTCAGGGAGAGATCATACCAATCGCGGAGGCTTTTCAGGTTTACTTATGCAACGGTTTAGTATAATTTTAATTGTTCTTTTAAAATTCATTTAAAATTAATTTATAATAGACTTATATTTGATTTATACATTTTATTTAGATTAGTTGGTTGAGTTCTGTCATTGAATGTGGAATTTGTTTTAACCTGGATATCTTGTCCTCGCCTAATATCGGAGTGGAACAAGGGTTGATTTTTGGGGTCAAATACTCTGGCTTTAATGTACTGTCCCTGGCACATTGTGCTGTGCCTTAATTTGCAGTCAGAATCTCTGACGTTTTTCCTTCTTAGAGCAAAAGGCAATGTGCTCCCCAAAAATCAAATAAATAACAATTCTGAAGAATAATTCAAAATAGCTAAGACTGATTGCATCAAAACGAACACACACTGCATATATAAAGCTCTATAACTTTACAGAAAAATTTAAAGACTGAAAATATATATTAAGAAAATATAAACAATCTGATATCCTTTTTGATTTTTAAGCTACACAAGCTGAACTTGAATTCTTATTCATCCATATTAAATAATACAAACACACACATACACACACACACATATATATTTGTAATTGAATACACTTTATTGAAGAAATATCAACAAATGCAATACAAAATCAAACAATAAGGAAATGAATGTTTCAAATCAAGAAATAAAAAGAACCAAAAAAGAGATACAAACAGAAAAAAGCCACACCTGCAGAATCACCCCCCACCCCAGAGCCACAACTATATGGCCTATCCCTAAAAGCAGAAAATCCCACTTTATTAACACCACAGGAGAAAGAAAAGAATAGGGACTGTCTCCTTGAAGTGAAATAAAATGTCATGACCACTTGCTAAGTAGCACATTGTATGAAACCACAATAAAGTTGTACACCATTGCCTCATGACAAACACACAGCCAAGTCAGTTGAGTGTGATCAGGAATAGCAGCACTTCCACCTCCTCTGGAAGGTGATAAAGTGGTGAGTCACCTTGGTTATGGTCTTTTCCACATTGAAGGTGAACAGCATCTCATGTGCCATTCAGCATATGAAGGAACTGCCTCATCGGCCCAATGTTGCAAAACTAATTAATTCGCTACAGGGCAATAAGTGCCATGTACCTCCTACAAGGTCCTACAATCTGGTCATTATATAATCCCAATATACAAATCTCTGGGGTAAAAGCCCTACAGACCCTTAACAAATGATTTAATTTAGACTTACTCTGTGTCCAAAAAGGACAGCTCTAATGATATTTCCAGAGGATGTAGTAAAGCATGCCATCACCTGATTACAATGTTTGCATGTGTCTTGTTTCAATTTTGTATTCTAAATAATTTCTAGAGGTAAAATACATATCAGGCAAAGTCTTAAACTGCTGCAAACAAAACCTATCCTGAGATATATATATATATATATATATTTAAAGATGTGCAACCATAACTTTGCCATGCAGATTATGTAAGGGCTAGATCCAGTTCTTTAACCTAGTAAGAACAGCTCCAAGAAATTTTAAGGAATATAAATCTTGAAAACATGTATATAGGTGGGAGATCAAATGTGGTAGAGAATTACATAATACCACCTTATAAAATGGGTAAAAAAAGGAAAATCTGATTGGCTGGATGACCTTCTCAGCCATGTCCTTATCAGCAAGTATCATAGCCAACCGGTACTAACATCTTCCCAGTGACAACATAGCACCTCAAATCATTGAGCAGCAGGACAAGAAAACAAACCTATGACAGCTGAACGATCTGTGGCAGGAAACAAAATCCATACAAAACCACACACCTGTCAAATCGTCACGGTACCACCTCAGAAAGAAATAAAAGCATAAACAACCATCCAGAAATATTCACAGAGTGACCCATCACATAAAACTGTCAATAAGAATGGAATTTATGATGATCCAGCCTCTCAGCACTGACACGGAACTGCACCTGAAACCTGTAACAGAAACGGCAACACAAATCGATAGTAAACATGTCAGAAGTCAGCTTCATCCTAGACTTCAGCGAAATGCTAAGAAATCTTGAAATTCTGTCACACAGTGATCCTGTTACCTCAGTCAAAGCATCATCATACAACAGGACCAAAACCACGGCCACTAGTAGCACTGTCCACCGGCTCATGAGATTCTGGAAACAGCATCAACACCTACACAGACAGGCATACAGGACAGTGCCCCACACTGTACTGAATAAAACTGCCAGCATAAACAACGCTCAATTGACAGTCGATACACTGGTAACACCCACCTTAGCAATTCCTCTTATCAACAGCCTGTTGTGACAGCCAGAGAAACTTCAATGAGCACATCAAATGTCTTACCTGAGCCGAGCTCCCTGCCTCTAGAGAGAACTCCACCTCCTCAAACAGCGAATGTTCAGGCACCTCTGCATCATCACTGGAACCTGGGAAAAGAAAAAGAAAATGAAGCACCTAGAGACATACCCAGACCTATCAAACGACGTACTGCAGGAGCTAGAGAAAGAGAAAGATGAATTAAATACACAAAAACAACTACTTAGGCAGTATCAGTATTCAAAAGCTGGTATAGTACAAAAGGAATTCAAGTAGACCTAAAAATACTACTACAACAACGGAGCTCTGTTCACTATCATGAAAATACTATGCAGAAGTTCGTCGGCAGATGGCACACAATATAGTGTAGCAAGTTTAATTTCACTACGAGCAGGACTAAATCACCATATTAATGCACCACCTCTAAGTAGAAACATAAATATACACAGCCACTCCGACCTGAACCCTGCCAACAATATATTTACAGCAGTTAAAAAATACAGAAGGGAAGGCAAAGATTGAGCTGAACATCATCCAGTAATCAATGTACAGGACCTAGCTAAGCTTCAAACCTCCGCAGCTCTATCTCCAAACACACCCCGAGGCTCACTGCTTAAGGTCTGGCTCGATATCCAACTATGCATGGCATGTAGAGGCAGAGAGAGACTATGCCAACTGAAACCAGAACATTTTCAAATCCAAACAGATGAAATGGCCTAGAGTTCATGACACTCACATTTAATGAGTACACCAAAACCATAAAAAATGACTGTACTAAACAGCAACACCGTGGCTATATATACCAGCTTCCACAAAATCCACTTTACTCTGTTGCATCTTTTAAAAATAAATCAAAATACTGCCCCGACCCTCCTGCTTTCTACCTTCATCCAAGACGAATTCCAGAGTCTTTACTAAAACTGCACAAACCTGGTTCACAACAGAACCATTAGACATAAACTACCTAGCCAACATGATACCTAAAATTAGCGAAGAAGCTAACTTGTGCAGAAGGTACACCAATCACTCAGTCCGTGTAACAGCAGTGCAGCTCCTATCCCGCTGCTGGCCTAGGGCTCCTGAGAAATCATGGCTGTCACAGGCCATGCAAGGGAATCTAGTCTCCGCCCTTACTGGGCAGCCGAGCCAGAAGACAGATGAAAATAGAGCAGCATACTGTCAAAGAAAACAAAGACATACCAAAATGTCTCAAACTGTACTCCGATCCTCCAGAACTGTCCATCTTGCAGCACTTCTCCAAAGAAATTCAACATGCTTTCTCATGATGAGCCATCCTGCATGGAAATATCTTGCCAAAATCAACACACACACGGTGCAAAACCTAACTAAATTCAAAAGCATTAGCCCCGATCACTCAACTTCCAGAAAACAGTCAGAAATCAGCTAATCATTCACCTCGGCAAGTTTCTTTCCCAATCACCCATGCTGCAGCAAAGAGCATCAACTACCATGCACAGAAACAGATGCAACACCTGACAACAGAAACCAATCGGAAGACAGCGTACCTTTCACAACGAAAGTGATACAACAATTTAAAGACACCACCACCAAAACCCCATTTCTCATTCAAACTGCGATGCATCATGTGGAATTCATCAACTTCCAAGTAACAACAAAAATCCTGAAGAAAAAAAACTTTACCATTTAAAACCTATTTACTGAATGTTCAATGCACTGAATATACTAACCAAAGCCAACATGTATTTATTTTCTGCAGTTTAAAAGGTTCTGCAGTTTACAAATGTACTAACCTAAGCCAAAAGTTAATGTATTACACTTAACAAATCAGTTCAAATGTTACTGTTACACTTGTAAGGGACTGTTTTATGTCCCACATACCAAAAAAACAAAAAATTACTTGAATAAATTCCTTCAATAAAACAAACTTTGTCTCTATACATCTATTGTTTATACCCATTTTAAAAGTTCAATAAGACACTCCCAGGTGTGGGTTATCTCCCTGATAAAGAGCACGTCCAGGTGCCTAAGGAACTCATTGCAAGCGCCTGGTGCCTAACAACGCACTGGCCATGTGTTCTTATCAGGAGATAACCCACACCTCATCATGTCTTATTGCTTGCTTATTCAATACCTAGCCATCCATCCATCCATGTTCAGGGAAGAGGACACAGATGTGTCAAGATGCAGTATCTCAATTGATAAGATGTGAAGACAAAAGAAGGTGAAACCCAGGTAAAGTCATAAATGAGTGAAAATAAATAAAATTATTATTAGAAACTAAAACCCTATGTTAGAAATATCCAACTGGCCCCACTTAGAGGGGTTGAGTCTTCCTTTCAGTTCTGAAATGTGGATTAAGAAGCAATGGTTGAGAAAGGTCTTTCTGCAATGGAGTCTCATCTCCTGCACATCTGTGCATGCACTCAGACAGACTACAATATGGGGGTATGTTAAAGCAGCCTACTGCAGGTACATGAGCTGGGGTACAAACAGGAGAGAGACAGCATAATTGCTACCCACATACCGTGCTAGCTCTTCCTATATTGTTAGATATTCTGGCTAGTAGTTATCCACTCTATTCTATCGACTCTGAGGGTGCCATAAATTATATTTGCTGCTATGGGAAGTAAAATAGTAATGCAGAAAGTCTGGCAATTGCAATCCTCCCTGTTGTTTAGGCCCAGCCAGTACCCTATATTGACACCTAGTATACCTACCCTGCCATATAAAATGGGCTATTTTAATGTGAATCATATTAAACCACTTTATGGGGAGGACCAGGTTAAGCATTCCTGATGGGTTTAAAACCTGAAGTAAATTGTTCTTTTAATAATATTCATCCACACAAGGAGGGAAAGGGAAAGCAATGGCCAATGATTTAGATCCTGATCTATCCTTCACATAAGTGAATCCAAATTTTGAAGAAATAACCCAAATCTCATCCTAGTTAATTTGATCCTTAAATAAGCCAACATTTTAGGTTCCCACTGCAGGTGAAGTGCCAAAATAGTTGTTTTATCAACATGGTTGTTCAGGGGAAAACACTAGTTTTGTGAATTTTTAAGTTTATAAGCAGCAAAACAGCTAAATGCATTAATAACACAAAGCACCTGTGGATAGAAGACTCTGAATCTACCAGGTGTAACAAGATGTCATCGGTACAAATATAAATGTTATATTCCCGATGACTAATACTGAATACTTCGGATAGCATCCACATGTTTAAGTTTTAAAGCCAACAGTTCAAGATACTGATTGAAAAGTGAAGGGACAGTGGGCACCCTGTCATGTGCCTCAGGACAGATATATATCACCTTTGATAAGATCTAATTACAAAATACATGCACAATTGGAGAACTGTACAGGACCTGGATTCATTTAATCAATGTTTCTGGAAAATAAATTTCTGCAACATCGTAAAAAGATAATTCCAGACAACATGATCAAAGCTTTCTCCATACAGGGAGATCAGGGCCACTAAACCATCCACCTCCTGGATGCAGAGATGAGGTGGAGCACCTTCCTGAGGTGGTCACTAGAAAGGTGAACTGCCATGAAGCCCACTTGTTCTTGTTCAGTAAATGATTGCCATACTGCCTAACATCTGTGCACCAAGATTTTGCCAGTATTTCAAAATCCACATAGATATGGGATAAGGGGCAATAATTTTCAACCTGGAAGGATTTCTTCCCAGTTTTGGGATAAGGGTGAACCTAGCTTCAACAGGGACTCATCATTAAGCCATGTTTATTGCCAACCAATGTGTATACATGTCTTAAAACCCATATGTTCTAAATCTTCTGGCAGCATCTGGCAGCCTAAGGGCTTCAAATATCCCATTATAAAGATAGGTTAAAAGGGCACCAATTCCTCTGAGAACTTTTTAGAAAAATTAGATGAGACTCCATCATGGCCAGGAGCCCTAAGTTTAACTGTCTAATGGATTAACTAACTTCCATACCTGTAATTGTTTTTTTAAACCTTTCTGTTGGGCCGTGGTCAAACACAGTAAAACCAGGGGACCTAAAAAGTCATCAAGAGCTTTCTTCACATCCTCCAGTTCAGGGAAGGAGCATATAAATCCTGATAATATACTTGGAATGCTTCAGCAATCTCCTGTGGTTTAGTTTTGACATGTCCTCATCAGTAGTGTTTATCCCTGCTATTATGAATTTCATTTCTTGATGAAGGAGGCACAAGGCCATAAGTTCACCCACTGCATCATGCTGTTTAATGTACTCAAATTTAAATCTAAAATAGCTTGCTCAGTTTTCTCATTTAACTATCATTATAGTGGGCTCGAGCTGTGTTCAAGTGACACGGGTGCTATTAGGTGAGGTTGGGAAATGGTTTTCCAAATGCCTAATCTCCTTTAATAATGCCTTAATTTTGACCTCCTTAGTTTTCTTCTGAATTGTGGTAAGCCAAATATATCCTCTCCTAATAAGCACTTTCACCCTAGACCAGAGGGTAGCCACCCTATGCACAGAACCCAAATTCAACTCAAGTATTGGTGAATACACACCTTTTTTATTGGGTTCAGAATCATGTTTCATCATGGTACTTAAGAAGCCAACAATAATGGCTACTCTCTGAAACACAGATTTACATTATAGCCCAATCTAAGGGCATGCTCGGGCAAAAAAAAAAAAAGAAGAAAGAAGGCAAGAAAGAGAAATGAAGAACAAAAGAAAAAAAGGACAGAAAAATATAAATAAAGAAAGAAAAATAAAAGTCAGGAACTTTGTAGACCCTTTAAACACTTCAAGAAAGTGGGCAAACGGTGTTTCAAATTTATTCACTTCCATTATCCCAGTGTAATGACACCTTCCAATTTTGTGCAATCAATCATAAGATTTATAAGTTCTGTGAAGGATGTATACTTTGTATCCCAATGTTGCAAAATGAGCTTTTTGCATTAATTAAGAGTAGTTCAAGCAGATCATGACATTGCTGGGAAATATTAAGCCTATCAAAAATATGAAGAAGAAGAATTTTAGGATCGAATGGAACATCTATTCCAATAATATTTTGTATGAGACCTAAGTCTTTTGCCAAAAGCCTTTAAGTTCTGTGCATATTATAAACATATGTAATAATGTTTCTTGATTTGTTTTGCACTGTTGGCATATATCTAATAAATTTGGATTAAATTTGCTCAGCTTCCTCAGAATAAAACTAATCTTTGAAACATATTAAACTGAATTTGTCTCAGCCTAATATTTTTAGGGACAGATATGTGTGATGCTGTAATATTCTCCCATTGATCTAAGGTAATGGGGCTTACTAAATCTTGTTCCAAAACTCTTTCAAGGGAATTGAGAAAACCTTGATACCTGATAATAGATTGGAGTATATTTTCCTATCAATTTCTGTTCTATGTTTAATGCTGTAAAACATAATTGTAATGGGGAAGCTGAAGGTAAATCTAGATTACCTATACCTTTCTTCAGAATTTCTAATATGTAAATATATCAAAAGATCCTGGTTATGAATTTACTTTTGCAACTAACTCTTCATGTGAGAGGAATTGTGAAGTCTAGGATGAAAAAGATCTTTAAGAAATAAAAAATCTTTATGAAGTCAGTTGCTTGGGATATAAGAGAGTGGCAAACGGGCATTAGAAAATGACACTGAGAGTTGTGTAATCTTATGTTGAAAGCCCAACATTTTGTTTTGCTTTTGCCATGCCTTAGCTGTTGTTCTTGTACATAAAAGAGGATTTCATTGTCTAAATCTAAATCTAACACCATTGGTATCTCTTTCCCGAGTAGCCTATGGGCCTCTATAACTGTCCACTAAAGAGATTTACTATGTGGATTAAACCAAAATGTTGGAGCTCTCTAATTGAGTAGCCAAATTATATAAATACACATTTGCAAGCTCAGTCCTCCTCCCTCCATAGATAGATACATTTTCAATTCTGAGTCTGGGCATTTTGTTAACCCACAAAACCTTTTTTATATGCTTCCCCAGTTCATTAATTAATTTTTTCCCAACCTGATGGACAATTCCCAGAATAGAAACAACAGGTGGGGCAATAAACTCCTTAAGTTATCCACTATCCATGGGTCATTTAATAATTGTGCATTAAGTCACCAGGTTTTATCAGAATCTAACCTCTACCTAAACTTAAACAAAATCTAATTAGGTGGTGGTCAGACAATACCATGGCTTCTGTTTTACAACTCTGCACAACTCCTAAGGACTCATGCATAATAAGTAATAAAAACAATCTAGTCTAGCAAAGGAATTATGTGGTCTGTAGTAAAAGGATAATGCCTTCTCAGTTGGATGCAAGATCATCCATGGATCTGTGAGGTACAATAAGTCCATGAGTTCTTTGCACCCACTGGCCTGGAGAGAGACCCTGCTTACAACCCTCTGATTTATCCAAGTCAGTGTCCAGAACTATAGTCCAGTCCTTCCAATTATGAGTAGGAAAGATGTGAATGGGACCAGTATAGTTGTTAAATGTTTGAAAAACACCTGGAGAATCAGTATTAGGACCATAAACTGACCCCAACACAACCACCACCTGATCCAAACTCCCATGTAGAAATAGATACCACCCATCAGGGTCATACATTTTTGAGTCAATACAAAGGGACCTGCTTAGCAAACAAACTGGCTACTCTCCATGTCTGGAGCTATTACTAGGTCCATAAATCTGTTCATCCAACTCTCAGCACAACTGCAGAATTTATTCCTTAGGAAATGTGTCTCTTATAGGTAAGCAATTTGTGCTCCTAGGAGCTTTAAGTGGTTTAAGATGCTGCATCTCTTTTCTGGAGTCCTTCCCCTTTAATATTTCAGGAGACAAACATAAAAGGAGTCCCCATCGGTACATAGAGATTGACTAGAAAGTTATCCCAAGGCTATCAAAATCAAATAAATGTGGCTCCTAACTCCCTCCCTCCAAACCATACCCAAACCCCCATAACACATGAGATCATAGAACCAACACATCCACACTATACAGAACAGAGAAAACAATGTAAGAAACATGGACCTCATGGTTCAATATGCCACCCGAAGTATGTCATCCATGACTGGCCTGTCACAACCTCATGACAGCACTCCAAATATTCAAAAACAATTACCCCAGGCATTCTGGACTCTTAGTATAAAACCTCCATAAGCTATAAAGAGTAAGATTGGCTATATCAAGAATAGGCCCCTTTAATTATGTAATTGTAGCAAGCTGTAAGGAGCTCTAAGAAGAATCCTATTAAAATCAGTTTTGCCCTCTGGATGTAATGCTACTGTCCAGTTAGTTGTAATTTTAATTAAATTTAGTACAGATAGTAAGTAATTTATTGTTGAGGTGTAGGGCTGAGAATTAGGGTCTTTAGTGAGTCCAAATGTAGTTGCATACAAAATATTTTCCTCATTATTGAAGCAGATAGCCATAGCAGTGAGGAGAAGGCACACTGTCCAAATATATGAAGTGTGAGTGTCATTACTTTCTGACTAACTGCATTACCGGTTGTCAGTGAGCACCCTGGTTCCCTGGAGTGGCTCTTCTCTTTACCGTAGTCTTTAGTGAGGTATATTATGAGTCAATTTTATTGTTTTAGAATCCTTCATAGATGCTTTACCTTTATCACATTCAAACTTAGCATTACATTTACTGCAGACCAGAGAACAGGATTGTAGTGGAGTGTGTAAGGCATTCAATCAGGAACAACCTGTGAGGAGGGGTCACATGATGGCTGCCTGAGTAGAAGTACCTCTCACTGAAGCTCCTGAATGTTTGCCAAATTTTTATTTTATATAGTCACTTTACTCACCAAAACTGCTGTTGTGGCTCCTCTGTAGTGTCTGCTTCTGCTGCTGTGGTGGTGGACAACTTCTCCTGCATTAATGGACAATGAGACGAAGAACCCACTCCTGAAGCACACCCCGCCACTGACCCTAGACAGAGCTAAAACTCCAAGCAAGCTACAGCATGTTAGGGAGGGAGTGCAGATAATGCTATCCCAGGCCGTTCTTATGGAGTCCAGGTTCTTGGAGGAAATTACTCCCATTAAGGACACATTGCAGATTTTAGTGGCTGACATACAAAATATGTGATGTCCATGGAAGCCCTATCTTTGCAAACTGGAGATAATGAAACCTGTATATCTTCATTAGATGACTGGAGGGCTAAAGTATATCCAGAAGTGTTTACTCTCCATCAATGCCTCAAAAATGGAGGATCGGTTGGAAGACTTGGAAGGCTGATCCTGAAGAAATAATCTTTGGTGCTGGGCCTTCCGGAGGGCAAGGAGGGCTCAGCCAACCTTTTGCGCAGAGGCAATGTGAGCAGTGACATTGGCCTTCACTAAACAGGCTGCTATATAATTGTGCCGGCTCACAGATCTCTTCAGCCCACACCCTCTGGGTTCACCTCCAAGGCCTCTGAATTTTCTTTTATTGAACTTTCTGGATGAGCAATTTATCTTGAGTAAAATTTGTGACCTTAAGGAGCTGCAGTGGAAGGAAAGAGGCTCCATATTGTCCAGGATCTCCCCTATACAGTTCAGCAAAGAAGAACATCTCTGCACCCTGTGGTTTCTAAACTAATTGCTACCCAGTTAAAATACCTGGTCCACTACCCTCTATCCTCCAAGTTCAACAGGGAGGTCAGTGGCAAAATTTGATTCTCCAGAGAAAGCCAGCACTGAGTTGAAAAACTTTTCTTAGACCTGTTTAAGTGATCAACCTGTTATGGACATGGGGAAGCGCAGTTGGTTACAACTATATTTTATGGACTGTGTCATCTTTACTGCTATCCATACTCTGCTCTAAAAGTGAACTCTATTGTTTATTGTGCACTACAGCCCCTGCTGACTGACTTAATATTTGAGATGCGCTCCATTGATCCTTATCTGGCCACTTGGTTTAGCCATTAACAGCATGAAGACTGCCCTGTCAATTGTCATCTCCTACTCTACTTGGTGGTTCTGTGGCAGTTTATTTTCATGCTAGTAGTGAAACGGGTCTCTATCGTATGCTCAGATCTCCTTCCAACCTTCAGACGGCAACATCACTTCTGAAGCCTTGCTACAGTGCATATTTTGTCTGCATCCCTGCCTGGTACACTGATGAAACTGGCCTGATTCTTCTCCTCTACTTAATGTTTTTTTCCTGTTTTCTCTTGGACTATGTGGACAATGCTGCTTCTGCTGCTGGCTCTCGCCTGTGCACATCTGTTTTGAAAATCCTGTTATCTGACATGGCTCTGTGCTGCAAGTTCCATGTTATCTCCCTGCATCGGTGATGGACTGGCTGGTAAGTAGCTACATTAATTCTACCCCAGCAGCATTGTTGGCAGAAGATACTGATTCTGGGGAAACATGTTCATCTTTTGCCCTCTTTTGGAATATGTACTCCTTTGGACTTATGTATATTAAGTGCTCCTAATGGACTATTGGAGACTGTGTCTTTTCTTTATATTTTGATACTGATTATCTCTCTACAGATGTATGCTCAAGAAATTTAGATGGGATCAATTGTTATGTAATGGGAGAGCTTTGCACATACCTGTACTCATTGTTTAATGGCATTTTTCTAAATGTGGCTATAATCAATGGTGTTTATTGTTTTTACATTTTGGCAAAAAGGGGAGGGGGTTTCTGTGGGTGGTATTGATGTACATCATTGCCCAAGTGGCTATGTGAGGTCAGTAGATTGGACAAGGGGTCAGTTGTTGTTTAGTATGTTTGGAATAGTGTTAAGACCAGGAGGGTTCCATTCTTCCTACTGCTAATACATGTTCAAGCTTTATATGGTTATTGTGGGGATTTTGGGTTGGGGGAGGGTTATAAGATTTTCCCACACTGCAGTTCATTATGTATTATGATTGTTTTCATTCTCGTTACAGCCTATATGTTATGCTCTGGTATCTTAATTGTTTATACTTATCCTGCATTCATGAGGGTTTTGGTCATTGCATTGGGGCTTTGATGAGGGGTTATTACAATGGATAACTTTATTGGCTGTTTCATTGGTTTATAATCCATAGGCGGTCCTTTTAAGGTACATTAGGTATGCTTCATCTTTATAGTATGAGATGTGTTACTTGGAATGTTAAAGGGCTCGCTCAAGGGTGAAGCGGTACCAGATTCTAAGCATCTTATCTGCCTCACTGTCACATAGCCTTCCTTCAGGAAACCCATCTGCTTGCCTTGGATGGGATGTCCTTCTCATCCAACAGAAGGCTGTTGGGTAGTCTTATGCAGCTGGGAATGCCACCCTCAAAGAAGTGTGGCTATTTTATTTGCTAAAGGGTACAATTTCAGTTGCTGCACTCTATGAAGGACACACAAAGGCATTATCTCTTGCTGCAAGAGCTACTGGATCACTCTGGGGTCTTGTTGGGCTGTATCTATGGGTCCAATAAAGATACTCTAACTTCTTCTTCAGTTTATCCATTTTATTGGCTCCCCATCTTCACTCTACCTATTATACCTTCAACACCATCCCACATAGAAAGCTGATTAACAAAATGGGTAATCTAGGCATGAGAGACAAGGTGGTGAACTGGGTTAGAACTGGTTAACAGACGAAGACAGAGGTGTTGGTAAAAGGGGTATAATCTGGGGAGGGGTGAACACAGGGATCAGTACTAGGACTAGCCCTGTTCAATGTCTTCATTAGTGACATTGCAGAGGGTCCGAAGGAAAGGTCTGCCTGTTTGCAGATGACACCAAGATCTGCAACAGGGTGAATAGTCCAGAAGGGGTGCAGAAATGAAGAGGGACCCAGAGAAGCTTGAAAGGTGGTCAGGGATGTGGCAACTTAGGTCCAATGCAAGGAAGTGCAAAACAATGCACCTGGATAGAGGAAACCCTGGGGAGAGCTACAGGTTTGGGGGATCTGACTGTCACCAAAGAGGAAAGGGACCTAGGGGTTCTCAGCTCTGATTACCTTAAGGTATGAAAGCAGTGCACAAAGGCAGCAGGGAGGGCCAGTGGCATGCTGGGGTGCATAGCCAGGGTATCACTAGCAGGAGGCAGGAGGTGGTGATGCCACTGTATAAAACATTATTAAGGCTTCACATGGAGCACTGTGTGCAGTTCTGGAGGCCACACCTGCACAAGGACATAGATTAGGTGGAGACTATCCAGCGAAGGGCAACAAAGATGGTGCAGGGCTTGCACCACAAACATATGAGGAGAGACTAGGGACCTCAATATGTACTCACTGGAGGAGAGGCGACAGTAGGGGACATGAATGAGACTTTCAAGTGCACCTCAAGGGCATAAACAAGCTGCAGGTGGAGGGCTTTCCAATGTAGAAAAAATTCTAGAACAAGGGGCACAATATGAAATTGGAAGTGGTAGATTAAAAGGTAATATGAGGAAGTTTTTCACACAGAAAGGTTAATCAATGCTTGGAATAGTCTGCCACAGGAGGTAGTGGGGACAAGCACAGTGGAGGGTTTAAGCATGCCTGGGACAGGCACAATGGAAGCTTGAGAGGGAGGGAGGATGAAAAGCCATTGATCACATAGGATCTGCAGCCACATACAATGAATAGGGCCTACAGGCAGACTGGATGGGCCCAGTGGTCCTTATCTGCTGACAATTTCTGTGTTTCTATGACAAGAAATCCTTTTTGTCAGCGCTTCTGTTCCAGTGAAATAGGATTTATTGTCATGGAAAAGAATTTTGGGCATAGTTTTTTTTGTTTTCAGTCCTTTTCAGAGTTAGATCCTTTTTCAAATCCTTTATCATGGTCACAGAAAGGATCCCATCTCATGAAAAGGGATTTGGACTTAGATTTTTTTAAATCCTTTTCAAGATGGAATCCTTTTTTCATGAATGCTTTTTCATTCTTGTGAAAATGAATTGGCTCGTGAAAAGGATTTTGACTTAGGTTTTTTAAACTTTTTCACGAGAACGAAAAAGGATTCACTGATAAAGGAACTTAGCTAGTCATGAAAAGGATATAAAATACTGTTAAAAAAAATAATTCCTGGAGCATTTTAGTAATAAAAATAATGATACAAGCAATGAGCAACAGATAAGAATAGGGCTTATGGGCAGACTGGATGGGCCTGGCAGTCCTTACCTGCTGACAATTTCTATGTTTCTATGTTTCTGTGCTGGTGTGAGATTGGAACCTGGTGTTTACCCCTGATTTGGGTAGGTCCAGTCAGAGGTGTTCTGAATTTTCCTGCTCAGTGGTTCTTCCATGAAATGACAGACACTGTGGGCATTTGTGACCCATGGCAACTCTGAATCCCTCTGCTAGGAATTCTATTTTTATTCACCACTCCATAAGTCCTACTCTCACATTGACTACTTTCTGGTCACCAAGACCATCCTGCCCGGTATCCTGAGTAGTGGAATAGACCTCGTGTCCTTTCCAATCATTCCCCAACTTGGCTAGAATGTAATTTTACCTACTATTCACAGGGATAAGACTTGGAAGCTAAACACTCAGATATTTAAAGATGATAAGGTACAGGCTCATATCAAGGATATCATAGCCCAGTTTGTGACTCATAACATTGGTTCCATCCCCAAGGTAGACAAGGTCTGGTACACTTTGAAATGTGTGTTGATGGGGGAATTTATATAATTAGCCACTACGAGGCCATAAGCAGGAAGCTGCTTCACTTCTTCTTTTAAATAGTATTAAAGTATTGAGCAAAACCGCTCTCCTGTCACTCCTGAGGAGAATCAAGCAACCCTAGCAGTTCTCAGGGATAAATATGTGGAGAGCCTGAGGAGAGAACTGAATATGCTCTTCCCAAAAGCCAAGCTGACTATGTTGATCAGGGGACAAATTGAGTCATCTTCTTGCTTTATGATTGCGGAAGCAGGAAGTATCCCATCTAATTCTGGCCCTTTCTTCCCAACAGATAACTCCTCAAAAACTTCCGCTAGACATATTGTTCAGGAATTCAAGTACTACTACCATCAGTTGTATGGTCACCCTACCAATGCACCTTCTGTTGAGGAGACTGATAATCCTCCCTCAGTTGACCTTGGCCAAGAGTTCCTTTTTCAGTAGGCCTATCATGTTGCAAGAAATTTCAGTGGCAAACAGTTCCTTCCTATAGATAAAGCCCCTGGACCCAATGGAGTTCTTTTCAAACTTTTATAAACTTTTACTGATGTACTAGCCTCCTGCTCCAGCAACTCTATTCATATTTTTGTGAGTCTTGGTTATTAGATTCTCATTGCTGGAGGCCATAATAGTGCTTCTTCCAAAGCCAGGTAAATCTTGGACACGGTGAATAACTACTGTCTTATCTCTCTCATGAATCATGATATTAAAATTTTGCCAGAATTTTGACTAATAGAATTATACAAATCTGGGAGGGACTGTTTAGTCAAAAACAAGTAGGCTTTGTGAAAGGTCATCCTCAATGGACCACCTATGTAAATTATCTCACATCTTCTCTGCATCCAGGGAGGCCTTTCAGCTCATGGCTCTGGTCACCTTGGATGTGGAGAAAGCCTTTGACAGGGTGAACTGGACTTTTATGTTTGTTGTTCTTAATAAATTTGGCCCTCCCACCGATTTTATTAGATGCATCCAGGTTCTATATTCAAATCTACTGCAAAAATATATTGCAATGGGGTACTATCTTCAGCATTTCCACTACACTCTGTATCCAGCAAGGATGCCCGCCTCGCCATTACTTTTAATTTATATTTAGAGCCCTGTTGTTCTACCTAAACACTTCGCTCTTGATTAAAGGTATTCCAGTCAGCCCTTTGACCTTAGGGTTTCTCCTATGCGGATAACATCCTCCTCTTCCATCTTTCCAAACCTGCTACTTCAATCCCAGCAGTGTTAACCCTTATCCAAAACTTCAGAAAGTACTCCAATTATAAACTTAACCTAGACAAGATGGTGGTCATACCTCTAAAGTATTTAAATCAGATATTGTGGATCTGCACCTCACCTGGGTTACCCAATTCAAATATTTAGGGATAATCCTTACCCAAAATTCTACCCAGTTGAAAAAGCTGAACTTTGACAATCTAGGGAAACCCTCAAGGCAGTCATATAGTCACTATAGGGTGCAGAAACAGCAAGGTTGCCTTAAAGTACTTCATTTTTTCTATATTATTTGGCTAGCCACATAGCTAAATATGCTAAATGATCTGTGTCCCATCACAGGGGAACCCAGTTATATCCCAATGGCTACAGATTAAAAGAACCCTTATTAAGGATTTGTCTCTCTCCCTGATAGCCTTTTTCTTTGATTCTCTTAACTCTTGATGCAGTCACTTCATTATTCGTTATATTTACCTCATGAAGGTACATACCAAGCAATATAGGGCCCACACTATGGCAATCTAATAGATATCTCTCAACCGCTATACAACAATCCACACTTCACGTTAGGGGCTGGATAGTGACTCCTGAAGGAATTCCACAGTTGGAAGGCAAGAGAGTAAATGATTTTGTATCTGATGGTCAGATTGGTACAAGCCAGAATGTATTGGTAAAACTCCGCTTGCCACCTAAATCCATCTTTAAAGTTTACCAGATCTGGCATTTTGCTATTTCCTGGTTTGGTATGGCCCTTGGTCTAATAACCAGGAAGATTTTTATCACATGCTCCACTCTTTAGCCTGGCAACCTCACTCAGTATCCCAAATTGTCCTTGCCCTAGTTCCTAGACTCTTCCCAGATATTACAGATGTTAAAGGGTACTCACTACTGGTCATCTTCCTTCCCACATATATCTTTAATTGGGACTGCATTTGGACTGATCTTTATTTATACACCACTAATGACAAACTACGAATCACCCAGTTTTATATTTTACAAAATATTTATTATACTCCTTCCAAATTAGCTGTGCTAGGTAAGATACCCTCTTCACTGTATACCAGATGTGGACCGGATACTGGTTCTTTGTTTCATGTTTTGTGGGACTGTCTCAAAATTGCCCTCTCTAAGAAAAATCAGACAGAAAGTGGATCCACTTTTGGGTCTAGAGAATTACTTCACTAATGAAATTTGTGTCATAGGTGATTATTCACAGATTGAGGTTAAAGAGCAAGGATATTATATGTCCATGATCTCATTGTCAGTTAAGCATGTGGTACTTCACCACTGGAAGGATCAAGAGGCTATTTCTTACCCTGAATGGCTGAACAAACTTCTGGCCAACCTTCGTCTTGAGAAGATGATAGCCAGCCTCAGTAATTGGTTAACCACTTATACCAAGAAGTGGAGCAAATTACGTACTTTATTTTTGCTTCCTCTGTCCCTTGAGTAGAATGATGGAGCACAGCTTAAGCCTAGATCTATTTTTTTCTTTCTTGCTATAGATAACTGAGAATAATGTTCAATGTGCTTGTTTGTGGTCTCTAATTGACTGAATAATTTACATCCCCTTTTGTCTATGCAGTGTTTTACTTCCTGGTTAAACATCTACTCCTGATTTACTAGGTTCTCTGTGGGGGTTCTGTGTATTGGGGGTGTATTCTATTAGTTAATTGTATACTTTTTGCTTGTGACATGTTATGCTGTATGTCTTACAATGGTTGTTTGTTGATGTTTTACTATAAACTTTATTAAAGTGTTTTAAAAAAAGGAATGACCTGTGAGGAGTGGTTGCCAGAGAGAAGCAATTCTGAGGGAGAGAGTGCAGTTGCAGTGAAATCAGGAATCTGAGTTGGCTATGGGGCTGTGGAGTCAGTGGCCATTGTAAGAGACCAGACTGGGCTTTGGAAGTCACTGTGGGGCTGTTTGGCTCAAAGAACATTGTCTGAGGCTGAAGAGGAGGGAGTTATCAGTCATTTTGCCTGAAAGGATCTGGATCAGTGCCATTGTGTGGCTGTTAAGCCCAAATAGCCCAAATACCATCTTTAGTAGCCTGACTCATGGAACTGTTTCCTGTTGTGGGCCTCTTGTGAGAAGCATGTGTGAAATGTATCAGAGGATTGTGGCTTGGACTATCTCTAGCCCCATGACTGCAGAATTGGCATTTGTACTGTAGACCTCCTTGGTGCACCTATTTAGTCCTGGTAAGTACTCCTCCACACCTCAGGCAATGTTTGCCTAGAAATGATCTGTCCAAAGAGTGGTGGTGAGAGCTCTTTTCTATTGGGAGCAGTTGTGGTTGCTGTACAAGAGTAAAATTGCGTATTTTAGGAGAGTCATGTGATGCTAGCTCAGGTGTAGACATACCTCAGATGAACTCCATTGGGTCCATGCTTTAATATTTATTTTATTAGTAGTTCTGACCCTAGAGTGTGGAAATTGTGCATATGGAAGATACTCAACAATTAGAAGAGATGTCTGACACAGAAAATTTTGTGGAATCGCCAATGGCTGTTGTCGAATTCACTGGACCAGAGGTGAAGACCGAGAGGCCTATTGTTCCGCTCACCCTGGAGCTGAACTGCCCAAGGAGAAGCATCTCACTACCAATGCCCCTGTGGCTTCCCTCAGACCTCACCATAGAGTAATTTTTTCTAGAACGTACTACTCATAAAAATGGCAGTGTAAAATTAATTGCTGACTTTAAAACCTTCAAGCCAGCTTTCCAAGAACTTGCAGTGTGGGTCTCAGACACAGAGACCTGAATTAGCTCTGTGGAAGACCATCAGAATAAAATTTAACCTGAGGTAGTCCGGCTCCATTGATCAGTTGCCTGCTTGTCTGAAAATGTGGAGGACTTTGAAGGCCATTCCTGAAGGAACAACTTGGAGATCCTGGGACTTCCAGAAAATGAAGAGGGTACACATGCAACTGACTTTGTCCCATGTTTTATACCAAAGTAGCTTGCCCCGCCTAAAGGTCCTGGCTATATTGTGCAGTGGGCACACCTTGCAGTGTGTCAGAAGCTGGCAATAGGTGAGCACCTGTGACCTCTGATATTTTGTCTGCTCAACTATTTTGACAGGGTGCATATTCTGAGGCAAGTCTGCTCCTTACAACTCTGCAATGAGAAAGACGCTGCCTGTGGTTAGTGCAAGATTTGACACTTTAGGTAAGGCAGAAAGAGTTGACTATAAAGACATTAAATCTAAATTTTGGGACACTCACATTAAACACAAAATGCTGTACCCCATGCTTTAAAGTAGCCACAGATTCCAGTACCCAATGCTATGAGTCTGCAGCCAAGCAGCACAAGAGCTACTGACATTTTTTCCCCAATCGGTTTGGTAACAGGTTTTCAGGCTGAACTGTTAAGTAGTGTGGTGTTTTGAGTTATCTGTGTTTTCATTTGTTACATTGAGTCTACCCTTTTGGCTCTTTTGGAGACTTTGTAATGGGCACCAGCTATGTGCTGAAGATTTGTATGGAACATTTTATACTTTGCTGCACTGTCTTGTGAATTCATACTAATCGGCATGATTAGGACTTCTATACAGTTCTGCACATTCTAGTATTGGTTTGCAGTTGTGATCCTTCTGACCAAATGTGTATGTATTTAGGAGTTTTGAATGATAGCGAAAGCTTGTTCTAGCTTAGTGTTTTATGTTTTGCAAGTGGTGCACTTTTGTTCCTTTTCTTAATCCAAGGGTTTTGGATGATTGTTTTTCCTTCTTTTCCCCTCAAATTTATTTTCCTCAGTTGGTTACTGTTTTGTTGGTGCCCAGCCCTCCTGTTCTAATCATAGATATTTAACATTTTGAGTCTGATGGATATCGGACCATACATCAGCACTTATATGGGCAGCTTTAAAATGTTTTTTCATAACATCGTGGAGCAACTATTGTTTTGTTTTAAATTTCACTATGAAATTACCACAAGAAAATGCGGCTATGACCTTTCCAATAGTTCTTACAATTATTGCAGATTTTTTTAATCTGTTCTTCTTTGTTAGCCTTGCCTTTATATAATTCTTACCTCCTGGTTTTGACTGGCCTAAAGGAATAAGGTCCGTCTGCCATTGTGGAACTTAAAACATTTATTTTTATTTCTTTGTTGGGAAATATCTTTTTTGTTTTTATTTCCATTTTCTTTGCCCTTTTCCTTTGAGAGATATAGCACTAATAGCTCACACCTATTGTATGTTGTAAATCACTTTAGTATACTAAAACATTTAGATGTTACTGTGTTGCCTATAATAATTTTTTTTCTTTTTCCACACTTCCCTTTCCTCTTCCTTTCTCCCTTTTTTCTTTTTGAATACCTTTCTCTCTTTCCTCCCCACTTTCTGGAAATGGTGGTGGGAGGTGAACTGGTTATCTTTGGTTCTGCTTGGGTTAGGTCATTTTTAGAGATGCTTATCATTGGCTTCATTTTTTGTGTGGCTCTAGGGAGTCACCAGCCCATCGACATTCCTGGGCCTGTGTTTTGGGATGAGGTTATGCCCTTAGATAATAGGGTGAGCATAGGGGGATTTTGTGGATGGTGGTGTAGTGTATATTTTTTGTGGTGGGTTGGGAGGATTGGGGAGTTGTATGGGCCTCTTTAATATTTTTTGAGAGAAAGGGCCTTGCAGTTCACATGGGCATGTCAGTTGTCTTTTGAGCTACTTTGGCTTTACATATCTTCTATTTCCTTTTTATGGGACCCCATGGAACAGCCTCACATGGAATATTAAATGGGCTGTCCCAGGTCAAAAGAATGCTTATTCTAAAACATTTGTGATTATTGCAGGCACACATTGCATTCCTGCAGGAGACTCATATTGTGGCCAGTTAAGCTGCCTTGTTTGTACATTCTTAGGTGGTTCAGGTATTCAGAACTGGTCACAGCTAATGCCAAAGGGAGTGATTATTTTGATACATAGATCTGTTCTTTTTTTCCTTGTTTCTGAGGTCAAAGACAAGGAAGGAGGGGAGATTTGTTTTTGTGCATGGCAGCTTAGGCCACTCAGAACTCCTCCTAGTTTCCATCTATGGCCCTAATATCGACACTTCCTTCTTTGTTTCAGCCCTGTCTGCAACACATGCCCTTATGCACATCTTCCTTGGATTCTACGAGGAGATTGGAACCTGGTTATGTAATGATATGGCTGTAACCTACAGATTGTGATCTGGACTGTCACTGGCTCAATGAGGTCTTATAGATTTTCTCGATAGCTCTGGCCTTGCTGACCCCTGGTGGATTTTATACCCACTTCCAAATAATAAACCTTCTGTTTCAATCCCCACAATTCCTTCTCTAGGTTGGTTATGTCCTAATCTCTAACTCATTCTTTGCTAAAGTCTGTGGTTGTCAAATAGAACCTAGGGTTCTGTTGGACCATTCACCAGTCATACTTACTTTAGATATTATATTTGAGGCCAACCACAACCACACCTGGTCCCTTAATACTTATTTCCTATCTGACCTCAAATTGTTGCTCACTTGAAGGAGTATATTAAATTTTCCATTGAGCTCAACTGAACTCTATACAGGCCCTAGATCGGGCCTGGGAGCCTTAAATTAGGGATGCAGTGAATCTAATTTCGCTAGTGAAATTCCAGCAAAATCACCAATTTTGCCTTGTTGAACATTTTGCAAAATTACAACCTTGGGGTGGAATTTTGTCTGTATAGTGAGGTGAAATTGCACCTTATATTGTGCAGCAAAATTTCACCTATAAATTTTGCTTCCACTGGTAAATTTCACCTTAGTATTTAACTAAGGCGAACTTAGGAAGAAAATATCACATGACTTGCTTTCTGAAGCAGACTGAAGGTCACGGTGTGCCTGTACTCAGACAGGAAGCCACTGAATCTACATCCTTTTCCTGCAGTTTGTATGATAGGGACAGTAGAAGAGACTGTGAGATAAAGAAGGAGAGACAGAGACTAGAAAAACATACTTTGGTGAATTGTGAGTGAGAGAGTGAGAGTTTGTGTGTGTGTGTGTGTGCTGAATTTCTGTTCATCCCCATTTTGTTATTTAGCAAAGTTAATCTTCTCTTGTGTTCTACTTCTCTCTTTATCTTGTGTGTGTGTGTGTTTGTGTGTGTTTCACTTCTTTTTTCATTTTTCTTTAGGAGTTTAATAATTTTTTTTAAAATAATGATGTAAGGGTGTGGGTCTTACTCTAGAGCTGGACAGAGTGGAAGGGAGGATAACACATTCACCTTAACAGGTGTGTATTTATAAGTGAAACCCCGAGCAGCAGGAGCATTTGGCCCTGGCCTCTGCCCCGCAGCAGCAGCAGGCGCTGGTCATTGGCCGTGAACCAGCAGGTTCCTCACCCCTGGTCTGCAGCACTGTCAGCAGGAACAGCTTCCCTCCCAGCAGCAGGATGTGGACCCTGCCACAGCCACCAAGCAGCAGCAGCACTCAGGCTCAGAGCCCATTGCCCCCAGGAGGATCATGTGGCTCCTGTGGCTGCCAGCCCCAGTATGATGATGTAGAGGAGAAGCACCCCGGGACTTCAGCTTGCACCCCCCAACCAAAGAGCATCTGTTTGGGCATTTTTACCACAAAGGCAGATGATGTAAGTGTGGTTGTTTACAGCCTTGCAGTAAAAATATAAAGCAGGAAGCCAGAGTCCCACTTTGGACTTCTGGTCATAGGAGCCACCTGCAGCACCACCATGCTGTAGAGTGGTTCTCTAAACAGTGAGAGACAGCACCAGGAGGCAACACTGAGGCTCAGAGGTGCCATACCAGGGAGGAGGAGGTGGTCTAGCAACAGTACGCACCCAGAGCCAGAAGAGACAGAAGCACCCCCACCCTCAGCAGTGATACATGATGGAGGACCCAGTGGTGCTGCCCCACCCTGAGCAACCTGTATCCCCTCAAGTCAGGAGGTGGTCACCAGGACAGACCTGGAGGCTGTTGCACTAAGGTCCAAAAGTCCATCTGGACATTGACCAGTTCTGCCAAGATGTCAGGGATCTCCAAAAATAATGTTGGACAGAAGAAGGTCTTGGACCTCCTGTTGGAGCTTCATGGTGGTGGTGGCACAGGTGGCAGTGCCCAAGGAATGGCCTGTGGTTGTGGTGGTGTGCCAGTGTGTTTTCGTTTTATTCTACTTTTTATTTTCTACTCTTCTTGTTCTGCACCACCTCTCTTAAAAGAAAAACAAACAAAAACAACAAAAATATATTTTCTGTCCTCTTTGTCTTCTGATCTATATCCTTTTGTTTATTTTACCTTTTAAGTTGTTTATGCTCCCTCCCTTTCCCATCCCTCTCATATATGAATATGAATAACTTTGTCCTCCTGACCATGATTGTCCCCGTTCCTGCCTCCCATCCCTGTCCCCTGTTGTAGTACCATGCCCATAAATGATGTACTTTTCTACTTTTATCTTACTCCATTTTCCTTTATATGTTTCTTCCTTGCTTCTTCTATCCTATCCACAAATGTCAAGTACTGTGTAAAAACTTTATTATGATCAAATATATTTTCCAAAGGTATGTGAGAGTAAATCTTGGCTCTGCTCAAGGAAAACATGGCCCTCAGGTAATGAAATGCTTCCCAAAATATGTTACATTAAAGTCAGACAGAAATCTGGGTTCAGCCAAGATGTTTTATGGTGCCCACTACCAGTGCCTAGACATTCAAATTCTGTTTTGTCCACTGTTTACAATTGCTTTTAAGCCACATCTTGCTTCTGCAAATGCAGCACAGGCAGTAAATGTCCTGAAATGTTTCCTAAAAATGGGACATTAAATTCAGATAGAAATTTGGTCTCAGCCATGATGTTTTATGGAGCTCAACCACCACCCAGACCAAACGAAGGTCTTTGGTCCACTGTTTACAATTGTTTTTAGGCCACATCTTGTTTCTGCAAGGCAGCACAAGCAGTAAATGTCCAGATATGTTGCAGGAAAATGGTATATTAAATTGAGACAGAAATCTGATCTCAGCCATGACGTTTTATGGTGCCCCTCCTCCACTACCCATACATTACATTGCTGTTTTAGGTCAGTTTGCCAAATATTTCTGATTGAAACTCACTGCTGCTGGTGCCAAACAGGGCCTACAAGTCCAGAAATGTGACAGAAAAATGTTACATCAAACTGAGACTGAAATGTGGCTTCAGTTCTGCTGTGTTATGGTGTGCCACCACCTCAGGGACCTGAAAAGGGGTGCTAACCCATGCAGTGAAAATAAATTCTTCCTGAAAAATGCTATGGCTACTTGAAATACGTTCCTCCTGCTGCTGCTGTTTCAATTGATTGAGACAGAAATGTACAATTATCATTTCCCTAGCCCTATGCTGCTGTACTGATTGTCTGGCTGACTCTAGCTGACTGACTCTGTGGTAGTAGCTTGTCTGGCATTGGGGAGTGAATGACATTTTGGGACACTGTAGCCTGCTGCCTGCTGCTGTCTCTGACTACTACTTGCCAAGTTACCACAAGAACTACTGTTCTGTATGGTTTATGCCTGGTGGATTATCTTCATGCAGTCCATACTGCTGCTGCTGAACACATAAGTATCTGTCTTCATATTTTTTCCTTTGCAAGGTAAGGGTGTTGGTGGGGTTGGTATTATGGCATCTTGAGTTCTAGTTTGCTTGTACTGCTTTTATATTATTTTTCAGTGCTGTGGATGACATCATGCAAGGCTATGGGAGGAGATCTATGGATCATTGAAGGCACCACATTTCCGAATTTCTCAAAGCAGACAGCAAATATTGGAATTTTCAGTTAGTATAGTATGTCTGTTACTGTCATCTGGTAATCTGAACTTGATAGTAATTGTGTTATTTTTTGCCTTTGTTACCACTCAGCAATTCCAGTGAAGTTAAGTCTCATTCCATACTGCTGCTGCTGGCTGCTCAACCAGATCTGGGGATTTATTTAATTGAGCAATGGTTCCACTTTCACAGTCCTTGAGGTAAGTATTTCTTCATTTTTATGGTCTTCGTGGTGGTGGGAGAGTTGGTGGATGGTCACGGGTGGTGGGGAAACTTTTAACAATCCTCAAAATTTGTTCTAATATTTTTCTTATTTCAAGGTACACAGTGCTGATAGGGGAAGGGGAATGCCTACTACTGCTACTGTGCTTCATCATGGACCTCGGTCTGCACCACAGCATGTTCCTGTGGGGAATGTCCTCAGTTTAATGACATCACGGGGTATGGTAAGTATACATTTTTCCTCTGCTTCTCCTTCCAACTTGTTAGGTAAAACCAGGTATGCAGATTGACAAGTAGCCATCATTTTCTTATCTTTGGTCTTGCTTAGGTCATTTTCTCTGTTGAAGTTTAATCGTATCTTGATGACTACATCCATCCAGGCCCTGCAGGAGCTGTGTTGTGTCTGTGGAAGACTGGGTGAAAATGGATTCATTCAAAAGGGAAGATTGCTTCTTTCAAAGTCTGTTGCAACAGGGCTAGCCTTTTAATACTATCCTTTCCTCTTTTCGATCTTCTTATAATAATATCAGGAAGGCCACCTGATATCTTTCTCTGTGTCTCCTTACATTTTTCTCCAACCTACTTGTTGCTTTCCTTTGCCTGAATGAAATCATTTGCCATATTCCCCATATTGCCATTTTGCCCTCCATTAAAAGAAGCTCATTCGTATGTGAGGGAGAGTCCTGAATCTAGAATAGACATTATGTGCACATGTTCCCTTCTTGTAAATGAATAGGTTAATCCAGTAAAAGCAAGTTTCTAAGTTTAAAATACTAACGCTGCTAAATACCAAAGTGCACTGACATGTGGTAGCATTGTGCTTCTCATAGCACCAGGCAGTAACTGTGTTTTAGTATGCCGTCAAGGCACGGTCTTTCATCCTACAACTGCAGTTCATTTGCTTTTTTGGCTCATGCAAAGCGTGGTTCTTAATCTGCAGCTGCAGTTGTCCATCCAAGTTCCTGAATGCCTGTGTTAACAAACAGGCAGAAATAAACACACTGAGTGTTGGAATAAAAATAAACTGAGGGTTGCAGACACAAGTCCAGTTTTACTGGGAGATTTAAATAAAATAAAATAACGAGTAACCATATTGTATCCACTCTCCTGAAACAAAGTGCTTTCAGCATAAATAACTAAATAGCCAAACCAGAAGTTTGCTTTGCACTATGCTAGAAAGAATTATTACAATAGACTTTCTCCTCTTTGTAGCCAGTTTCGTTGGAAACGGGGTGGGGTAAATGACTAATTAAAGTCCTGTACTTACAAGACTGTGCAAGCAGTATAGAATTATGTGTTTTCATGCCCAGTCAGCTTAAACTCATTTTGTAAGCCTAACTAGAAAGCTGGAAAATATATGTTATGTTTTCTGTTGTTTTGACTTCTATACAAAATGAACTGTTATGATTGTGCCTTTACCTGAAGCAGTCATTTTAACGTGGCTGTGTGTTTTCTGGTAAAAGCTCCTAGGAGTTCCACTTTCTCTATGTTCTTATCTGTATTAGCTGGGCGGCCTTTCATTTCTCTATTCATAGTCTTGGATAGAAGGGGCAGAGTTTCTCGTGGACCTTTCAATTTATTTGCTTTTCCTTTCCATTATTTTAAGATCTAAACCTGAAGCAAGATGTAAATAAAGAATAAAACATAATTTATGTTTAAAATTATAATAAACTGCTCATTTGATAATTTTTATATCTATGACCAAATGGGAGGAGAGTTAGCTCAACCCCTGTCTGGCTAATATAAATGTGATGCTTTCCTTCATTCAAGCAGATAGTTAGATGAGGAGCAGATGTACTCTGTTCTGAACTGTGAGGACACTAGCTGTTTCTAGTGTATCTGCGCTGTATTTATTTTTTTTGCTTTATTTCATGTTATTGGTGAACAGCCCTTTTAATCAATCTAATATTTCTGGAATAATAAATATTTTCTGACTCTTCAAATTGGTGCTTGAATCCTGTTTATACCACATCTCACAAGTTGGTGTCAGAAGGGATATAAAGCCTGGCACAGAGGGCTTCTGATACTGTATTAGTATCTGTTAGAGGACTTGAGTGTTACAGGATGAACACGGAGTGGTGCAATGACAAGAAAGATGGTGGATAAATTGGGTCTACCATTGATGCCTGGGCTTGGTGATGTCTGGAGAAGACAAAACTGGAAGATGAAGGAGCTGTTGGAGGTATTCCAGAGGCAGAAGAACCAGAAGAGGTGGAAGTAGCTGTCCCAGCTGGTGATACTCAGGAACTGCTACATTGGCTGTGTGTACAGCAAGTAGCCCTGGAGAAACAAAGACTCAAGGACAGGCAACGAAATAAAGCTCAGTGGGAAGACACCCTTAGGGCCATACAGTCCTTAAGTGTTGGATGACCCATGGGTACTAGTGAGGTCCAAAAGACATTAAATTAACAAAGTTAAGTGAGTTAGATGATATTGAAACCTATCTGACCACATTTGAATGTATAGCCAGGGCATGTCAATAGTGCAGGAGTCAATGAGTAATCAGACTCAATCCATATCTTACCGGAAAAGCCCAGCTAGCCTGTGGACATGTGGATACTGCTATGAGTGAGAATTATGAAGCAGTGAAGGAGGCCATTCTGAAGAGGTATGACATATGTCTAGAGACTTATAGACAAAGATTTCATACTCTCAAGTTTCATTTGACAGACACACCCAAAGAAACATATACCGACTGAAAGATCTATGTGGCAAATGGTTACAGCCATCCAGTAATACTAAAGAACAGATGCTGGAAGTCATAGTTATGGAGCAATTTGTCACATATTACTGCAATGCGCATAGATGTGGGTGAGGGAGCACCACCCAGAAACTGCAGAGAAAGCTGTCCAACTGGTGGAAGATTATCTCGCAGCAAGGCCTAACAGACAAAAAGGTTATCCAGGAACAAGTGCACCTCTCCCCACGTAAGAACTTTTCCTGTTTCTTCTTCAATCAATGTACAGCAATCAACTAGTGGGGCAAAAACAAGTAAAACAGATAAAGTACATCCTACAGAAATCATATGTCATTACTATCATGGAAAAGGCATATAGCCTGGTTTTGCCTGAAAAAGAAGCAACACCAACACATCTAGTTTTGGCTAATTGGGGACAATATTTAACTCCTGTGACTGTAAACAGTAAACAGGCAATGGGGCTCTTGGGCTCAGAAAGCCAACAAACTTTAATAAAAGTCAACCTACTACATAATGAAGCTTGTCCTCAGACCCAAACTGGGGTTACACGCATTCATGGAGACACACATTTCTATCCTTTATTACTTGTGGACATAGAAGTACATCAGAGTAAACATAGACTTGATGTGGAGTAGTTCCCTGTCTCCTTTCCCCTGTCATTATTGGACATGATCACCCTGAGTTCACAATTTTGTTAAATGAAGCCACACATGTGGAGCTGTCACTACAAGTGCTCAAGAAAAGATAGAATAGACTTGCAACAGGTGTCTCCTTTTGGTGAGGACATTTTTGGTGAACCATGCACAAAAAGAAAATCCAGACAAGACAGGCAATTGGACAGAAAAAGATGGCAACAAACACATAAGGACATTGTATAAGAAGAAATGGACATAAACAATGTAAATATACAAAGGGACAATCTGTTTGGACTCGAACAAGCTAAAGATAAATTATTAGGACCTTTTTACGGGTTGGAAATCTACAGGGTGAGGAACCTAAGTGTGTTATAGAAAAGGATTGTTATATAGGGAGTGTTTAAACCGAAAACAAATGAAACTGTATCCCAATTAGTGGTGCCTTCTGTATATAAGGATCGCTTATTGTGTTTAACCCATGATGTTCCTTTAGCCAGACACCAGGGGCTGAAAGGACACAACAGAGATTACTATATCAATTTTATTGGCCAGGATTCATCAACAGGTGCATGACTATTGTAAAACCTGTGAGCATTGCCACAAAGTAGCCACTGTGAGCAAAAGGAAAAGTTCCCTTACAACCATTACCCTTGATCTCAACACCTTTTGAACACATAGCAATGGATGTTGTTGAGCCCTTACAAAAAGTGCAAAAGGGAATTGCTTCATCTTAGTTGTGTGTGACTATGTATCAAAGAATCCTGAAGCAATTTCCTTTAAGCACAGTAACCACAGACAAAGTGGCTGAAGAACTAGTAAAACTGTTCTCAAGGATGGGAGCCCTAAAGAAATATTAACAGATCAAGGAAGTAATTTTTGCTCACAGGTTTTAAAAAAGTTGTATATAGCTTTAGGAGTACATGCTATACATACATCTCCTACCACCCACAAACAGATGGGTTAGTGGAGACATTTAACCAAACATTGAAAATGGTGTTAAAGAAATTTACCCGAGATGAAGGGAAACACTGGATAGGCTATTGCTTTATCTCATGTTGCATATACAAACATGTCGGTTGTGCCTGAAAATAGTGTAAGCGCACCTACCTGGTAAACAAAAGCTAAATAAATAAAATAAATAATATAGGAGGTACCACAGTCATCTACCAGATATTTCCCTTTCTAGTTACTATTTGAAGGAATCCTAGGGTTTATTAGATGTCACTAAAGAAAATTGGGAAACCAAAAGCATGATACTTTACCATTAGCATCTCTGGAATATATCACAACATTAAGGGAAAAATTAGCTCAATACACCAAAAGGCCTAGATGCAACCTAGATCATAAGAAGTATCAAAAGCCTATTATGATCAAGGGTGGGAAGAAAATATTTCAAATCAGGAGACAAAGTCCTATTATTGTTACCTTGTACAGATAAATTGTTGATGAAATGGCAAATACCATGTACCGTATAAGGGCAGGTAGGGCCTGTCAATTTTGAAACTGTATGTCCAGATAAAAGAATCAAAGTATGTATATACTGTGCAAACTTACTTAAAGCATGGTATGAACGAACATACCACTGTCTTTGTTTATCCTGAAATAGAACAGAATGAGATTGAACAAGCTTATGAGAGATTGGATGAGAAAGGAACTATCAGAGATGTTGGCATTAATATTGATCTGTCTGACATACAGTGGAAGAATTAAACTGTCTATTAGATATAGACAGTGAAGCATTCACAACCTTACCAGGACACATGGATTGTATTACTCACCATATAGATGTAGGACACACAGTACCTATTAGGTTAAAACCTTAAGGGTTACCAGAAAGTGTAAGATCTGATGTAAACAATGAAATAAAGAAAATGTAACAAATGGAAGTGATTCAGCCATCCGTGAGTCCTTGAAATTCCTATGGTTGTAGTAAAAAAAAGAAGGAGGGTAAGAGTCTGTCCAGACTTTCATAGACTTAATGCTGTATCCAGATTTGATGGATATCCTAAGCTGCGCATAGATAACATCATTGATCATCTGGGTAATGCACAGTATATTAGTATGTTAGATCTATCAAAGGGATACTGGCAAATCCTCCTCGATGTCGAGTCACGGAAGAAAACAGCATCTGCACTTCTTGGGATTGTTTCAGTTCAAAGTAATGCCATTCGGATTACATGGGCCCCTGCTACATTTCAAAGAGCTATGGATAAGATTTGCAACCACATCTATCCTATAGCACTGCTCTACTTGGATGATGTCCTAATATTCAGTTCATCCTGGAAAGAACATATGACACATCTTAAAGCAGTTCTAGAAACAATAACTTGGGCAGAATTAACCATAAACCTCAAGAAATGCTCTCTAGCAATACAGAAAACTACTTATTTGGGTTTTATCATTGGAAAAGGGAAGTTAAACCAGAAATAAGTAAAGTTGATACTATCGCTGAATGTACACAACCTATGACCAAACGCATGTACGAAAAACTTCTGGGTTTAGCAGGTTATTATCTTCGTTTTGTCCCCAACTTCTCTGAACTAGTTACCCCTTTAACAGAGCTGACAAAAATGTCTACCAGCAAAGGTAATATGGACCAAACAATGTGAAGAGGCATTTTTATCCTTAAAACCTAAGTTATGTTCCCATCCAATATTACATAGACCTAATTTCCAGCGTTTATTTATATTGCAACTAATGCTTCCAACCATGGGATTGGAGCTGTGTTGTCACAAATGGACAGAAACAAAGAACATTCAGTCTTATATATTAGCAGAAAGTTACATCAGAGAGAAACAAAATATGCTACCATTGAAAAGGAATGCCTAGCTGTTCGTTGGGCAGTAGGCTCCTTAAAGTTTTATTTATGGGGCAGAGAGTTTACAATAATTACAGACCACAATTCCTTATGCTGGTTGAATATGATGAAGGACAAGAATCCATGCATCATGCATTGGTACCTAGCACTTCAACCGATAAATTCATAATTCAACATCGAGCAGGTACTAAACACAAAAAACGAGATTATATGTCTTGTTTTGGAGCTAATTGTTTATTGTCATATTTTTAAGACCCTGGGGTAATAGATACAGAAGCATTAAATAAGGATGTTAAGCAGAAATGTTTTGTTGAGGTCTATCGAAGGAGAAAATAAAATAGTGAGGGACCCGGGATGGAGCTTTGGAAGTGGGCAGGTTGAAGGTCCATCCCTTTTATCATAGTGGGGGATCTGTAGTCTGATTATGTTACTCGTTAAGGTAAAACAAACAATGGATAAGGTAACTTCCCCTGTTTCTTTATTGAGTAGGAGGAATGTGAAAATGGATTCATTCAAAAGGAAGGTTGCTTCTTTCAAAGTCTGCTGCAACAGCGCTAGCCTTTTAATACTATCCTTTCCTCTTTCTATCTTCTCATAATAATATCAGGAAGGCCACCTGATATCTTTCTCTGTGTCTCCTTATGTTTTTCTCCAACCTACTTGTTGCTTTCCCTTGCCTGAATGAAATCCATTTGCCATATTTTCCTCAGATTGCCATTTTGCCCTTCATTAAAAAAGTGCATTTGTATGTGAGGAGATTCCGAATCTAGAATAGACATGGTGTGCTACATGTTCCCTTGTAAATTAACAGGTTAATCCAGTAAAAGTAACTTCTAAGTTTAAAATATAAACGCTAACAAATACGAAAGTGTACAGACATGCGAGAGCGTTGTGCACTTCTCATAGCACCAGGTGGTAACTGTGTTCTAGTATGCCATGCAAGGCACAGTCTTTCATCCTACAACTGCAGTCCATTTGCATTTTGTAAGCCGTAAAGCGTGGTGTTCTTAATCTGCAGCTGCAGTTGTCCATCCAAGTTCATGAATGTCTATATTAACAAACAGGCAGAAATAAAACACACTGTGCGAGGAATAAAAACAAACCAAGGTTGCAGACGAAGTCCGGTTTTACCGGAGATTTAAATAAAATGAAATAGTGAGTAACTATGTTGCATTCACTCTCCTGAAACAAAGTGCTTTCAGCATAAATAAATAAATAAATAGCCAAACCAGAAGTTCGCTTTGCACTATGCAAGATAGAATTATTACAATAGGCTTTCTCTTTCTTTGTAGCCAGTCTCATTGGAAGGGGTGAGGTAAACGACTGATTAAAGTCCTGTACTTACAAGACTGTGCAAGCAGTATAGGATTATGCGTTTTCATGCCCAGTCAGCTTAAACTCATTTTGTAAGCCTAACTAGAAGGCTGGAAAACATATGTTATGTTTTCTGTTGTTTTGACTTTATACAAAACAAACTGTTATGATTGTGCCTTTACCTGAAGCAGTCATTTTAATTTGGCTGTGTATTTCCTAGTATAAAGCTCCTAGGGGTTCCACCTTTGTCTATGTTCTTGTTCTATACTAGCCGGCCGGCTTTCTTTTACCTATTCAAAGATTTGACATAGAAGGAGCAGAGTTCTCGTGGACCTTTCAATTTATTTGCTTTTCCTTCCATTTTTTAAGTCCTAAACCTGGAACAAGATGTAAATAAAGAATAAAGACATAATTTATGTTTAAAATTATAATAAATTGTTCATTTGGTAACTTTTATATCTATGACCAAATAGGAGGAGAGTTAAGCTCCTCCCTGTCTGGCTAATATAAATGTGATGCTTTCCTTCATTCAAGCAGATAGTTAGGTGAGAAGCAGGCATACTCTGTTCTGAACTGGGAAGGTACTAGCTGTTTCTAGTATATCTGTGCTGTATTATATATTTTTTGCTTTATTCCATGTTATTGGCAAACAGTCCGTTTAATCAAACTAATATTTCTGGAATAATGAATATTTTCTGACTCTTCAAATTGGTGCTTGAGTCCTGTTTATCCCATACCTCACACAGGGTGTTGCTTGAATCATGCTATGTTGGCCACTGACTGGTTTCCATACCATTACCATTAATGAGTAATCATCACTGCCACCACTACAAGGAGGAACTATATGCAAAACAGATGGTTGAGATGGTGTTTAGTAAATAATTAGGTGGAGGGTTAAAGTCTTGTCTAATCACTGGAGATTGCATAGCTGCAGTAATCATGAACATTTTAAATCCATTCCAAAGTGAGGACAGCAGGATTTGCCCTGCCCTGACCCCCCACATCCAGCAACTATTGCAGTTTCGTGTACCTTAACCTGGTGCTGTAGCATAAATAATCTTTTGGGAGGATTTGATGTTGAAAGTTGTTAAGCCTCTTCATGATTACTTTTGTAATGAATGACTCGCATCATTAAAGATGGCCACCATTCACCATTTCTCAAAATGTGTTCATCTTATGGTGTTAACTTGAATTAGTATGTTAAATTCATATGACACTTGTACTAGTCTAGAAGCCAGGGTTCTTGTACATGTCACTGATACTAAGTGGCAGAAATATTTTTCAGTCACATGGAGTGCATGCGTGCCAGGTCAGATCAGGTGACGAGAGGTGGCAGTGGGCAGTGTGGAATTTGCCATCATGGCACTTTTAAGCACATCCAGACAATATATCTTGATGTAAGATGGGGTTGATGTAGTCAACATGAAAAGTAAGATATTTTAGGAAGAAAAACATTATAACTGTAATCATGCAATTGCAAAATATTAATGGTTATGGTAATTACATTGCTGCTGCTTTATATAAGCTTGGGGACTGGTGGTGAGGTGACCAATCAATGGGTTATGGCAAAGGTGATCAAATTAAACTTATTACACTGCAGCACAAAACAACATATTACCATAACCAATCCAATGGTATATAGCTAAAATAAGGTATAATATACACACCCCAGCCACCATACTGAGTTGAAAGTTGTTGGGGGCCTTGGAGCAAACTAAGCCTTTTTCAACTTCCAATTCCACATCATCCAAGAAGCTCCCTTTGCAGTCTTCAAGACTGGAGTTCTCATCAGGTGGGAATCCTCTCAACATTGCTGCCTCATCTGCCTTGCTGCTGGTGGATGCCTTAGTCGAGGGATAGTCATCGTCCTCATCACCGAGACACAGTTCCTGTGGAAACACCATTGACATCACTGTGTTGTGTGAAATGTGCCTTCATTCATTTTGATGAATGTTAGCATGGACACATTCTTGGGTGCAAAACTGGTCCTATGGTCACCACATTTGCCCCAGCTGCACTAAACACTCATTCCACACTGACACTGGATTGTGGGCAGCTCAGGTGTTTCACAGCAACCAATGTTAGTGCTGCAGTACAGTAATGGCTCGTTAGTAATGGCAAGGTGCTTTCAGTCCCCATGTAGGCCTCCACCATTTTTTATGCTGCCTGGAGTTTAGCTGCATCATCTGTCTCCTCTTCCTCCTCCTCCTTTCCCTCCATATCTTGCACACCAACCTGAAAGAGAACATCCCAAATGGGATTGCTTGCCGTTTTCTGCTCTGTCTTGCCCATTTTCTCTGATTGGGCTGCCTGTGAGCTGCTGGTGGTGGTAGCAACACCCAATTTGACACAGTGTGTGCATTTTCATTTATGCAGCATGTACCAATCTAATGAGGTTCTCTGTTAACTGTTGTACTCACTGGACGACCTCCTTCAATTATAGAGGGAGGCCACATTTGTAGCATGGATCCAGCATGGTGGTGTTTGCAAAGTCAGCCGACTGTAAAATGCCAGGTACTTGGGTACCTGTGTCCAGCACATGGAGCATGTGATCCATTAGATCACAATTGCCACGATCCCACTTGCCTCTGTCTGGTGTTGCACATTCCCTAGTGTCTGCCTCAGCACACATATGAGGGTATGGACTGACTTATAGAAGCAGTGTCCCCACTCACTGCCTGTGTAGCATGCTTGAATGGATGGAGAATGCATATAGCCCATCAGTTTGGTGCCACTGCTCTGCTGCTAGAGTGATGGACACTCCAGCACTGTTATGGGTGGTGTGCAGCAGCAGGTATTCTGACACAGCCTTATACTGTTCATACAGCCGGTCAAGCATGTACAGTGTGGAGTTTCATCTGGTGGCAACATCAAGCTTCATCTGGTGCTGAGGCAGATGGTTATTGCGCTGTAGCTCACATAGATGGTCATGGGCCTTGCAGAATGGGTGAAGTGGACACGGATGCGACGGGCAACAGTAACTGTTTCCTTAATGTCTGCATGATTGAAAACTGCTGAACAACAAGATTAAGGCAGTGTGCTGGGTAGGCACTCTGAAAAACCACCATCACTAATGCACTTCACTACTTTGAGCCATTATCACTTGCAATGAATCCTGCTATGAGTGACTGTGTGTAGCCACTCATCAGTCTCGTCCAGCAGATCATTAAGCATTTTCACAGCCATGTGAGAACCTGTGACACTTGTCATACTCAGGGTTGCATGCTGCCGAATACCAAGTGTGTTGCTACCACCACAATTTTGCTTCACACATGCTTTGCCAGGCCCAAAATCAAGTACTGCCCAAGGCAACTGTGCCCAGTGTGCTGTTATGCACAGATATGATCTTGCTCCAGTTTGTCCACTAGTACACATATCCATGCTAAGATGGATATATTGTGATGCACGATGCTTCAATGCATGTCTAATGTAATCAGCAACTCTACTGTTCAGATCTGGCATAGCACACTTAATAAAACTGGTTCATGATGGAACTTGCCATTTGGGACAGGTACGGGCCATCAACCTCTGAAACCAGCATTCTCTATGAATGAGAATGGCAACAGTTCGATGACCTGCATTTCAGCAGTGGCTGCATTTAACTCTTGTGTAGCAGCATGATTGGGAGGTACTTTGCCACTCAAGAATGGTCTTCAGAGTGGGCTGCATCTTTGGGGCTGTCTGACCAGAACGCTGTACTTGTGGCAATAATGATTTTCTTTAGAGGTAACACTTGACTCTTGGGCTACATAGACCACAGGAAACCAGTTATTTTGGTTGCTTGTGGGTGTGGTGGTGTACTTTTCAGACTCATGGGACTGGGACTCACACCATCACTGCTATGCCCACTACTTGAGAGATCAAAGGATTGCTCAATCTCCTCTACCACTGACCCACCCTGCCCCCCTCTTGCTCTCTACTACATGCAGCTCTGGCATCCTTCTGGTGTTGTTCGAAATGGACCCGGGTCAGCAGAGGGTCGGCCAGGGGAGTAGGATTGAGCATCCTATGGGCAGCTCTCCACTCCGGGGAGGGTGGGTAGTGTTCGGTGCAGTGGGATCCCTGGGAGACCAGGAGTTCCATGCAGCCGACACTCAGTGTGATTGGATGTGGGTGGACGCTGGCGTCATTGCACAACCCCGCCTCCCCAGGGAGAAAACCGGAAAATGAGGAGGAGCCGCCCGCCGTCACGGATGAAGCTTCGCCGTGGCTTCAATGTGCTTCAGGCGGGTCCCTGACCTAATTACAGTGCCCGCTGCATATAGGGGCCATGTGTCATGGGCCCCACCGCGGGGGTAAGCCAGGGATCAGAGGCAGTGGCCAATGAAGCAGAAGCTGCTGCCCGTGACCGGCAGATGGATAAGGCGCGGGCGGCTCCAGGAAGGAGGAAAAAAATGTAAATGGAAAAAAAATCCTTCTGGTGTTGCTGCCATCTCAGCAAGTGCTTATTTTTCAGGTGGCGGTTTACCACCAGTGCCTATGTGGATTCCATTTTTCCCGACCAACATGGGCTTGACAAAGTTGGCATATTGCTATGCTTTCATCAGCAGGATCCAGCACATAAAAGTTCCAAACTAGGGATTTTGACCTCTGAACTTCAGATGCTTCAGGGACTGGGATAGTTCAGTAACAGGTGTGGAAGTGTATGTTTTTAGGCTGCTCTCATCATTTCAGTAAAATTACATTTGGGATGGGGTTACTTGACTGCTTGGAGGTTTGCTTATAGGCTTGTTGGCAGGCTGACCTCAGCTGTACGTGTAAATTGCCTACATCACCCTTGACCCTTTTAACTCAGGCTCCTATGTGGGATCATCCTAGTCATCATCATCATCACCAATAGTGATGATGTCCTTGTCTTCCTCCTCCTCCTCCCCCATCACTGTCTTCTTGGAGGACAGCACATTTTTCTTTCTCTACAACCATCTCAGGGGCTTACTATCCTTATCAAGAGGGTTATCAGTGTCTTGTTGAACACTATTATCACCAACTCTTGCAGGAACATGGACATTCACACTGACAGACTTATTATCACCCTCCCTGAGTCCTGGACCACTGCTCCTGTGCTAGTGTCAGTGCTTCTCTTCTTCTCACTGTCATCATCCCCACTAACATAGCTGCAACAGTTTGAGGCTTTAAAAAGTAAGAGCGCCAGTTCAATTCAGCCCCAACTCCTTTGCTGGTTCCTGTCACACTACCAGGGCCCACATCAGAAGACACTGATGCTTACATACATGTGCTTTCATTGCTATGGGGACTGGAAGTGAAATTGCACTTTTTTCAGCAGACTTCTTAGCTCCTTCATCCCCTCACCATTTCCTGTACTTGGTTGCTTCTTAGTAGGCATTTTTGCTGACTGCTGCTTCAAAGCTTTGCCTTTCGCTGGGAGTATTTGAAGAAAGGATGTACTAATACTAACTATGTGAATAACACCTCACATGTGAATGATGACATCACACATCTACAGTACTGTCTTGGCTTCCTTACCAGTCCAAACACAATCAGAACAGTTACCAGCACTTAGAGTACAACTAATGCTGTATATGGCAGGCAGCATATTCTAACAAAAAACAAAAGGTAACTTTTTCTCCCCAAACAGGCAAGGAATTACAGAAACACGTACAGGAAAAAAGGGCACAAGTGGCCAACTTTAAATACAGATCACCTGTGTCTCTGGATAAATAAAGTACTGTAATGTGTTATTACTTAGTACCACAATTTTCTTTTTTCATATATAAGGGCAGAGACAACCATAAAACTGCAACAAAGGCAAGTACCACACAATATGATAGTGGTCTGGATGGGAGGGATCACCAAGAAATCTCTTGAAAATGACTATTTTAATATATACTGTTTTATAATGCGCGCATCAGGTGCTATGCAAACAATGTTATAACAGAGAAAGGGTAAGGTAAGTTAACTAAAACAGGAACACCACTCAGTGTGCAGAGTCAAGCTCCAGCAATAACATACAGGGACCATTCAACAGTGCAGTGCAACTGCAAACGGACAAGTTCAAGTGATCAGGTAGAAGTGCTTAAGTAAAGATACAAAAATACAGAACTTTTGATTTTCACAGTTTTAGTAACACGAGTTAAAACTCCAGCAAACAGAACTAACCACAGACAAATAAAATAAAGGATTAGCTCTTTGTGTTTAAAACTTTAGAATTCACAATCAATTCACAACTAAAAGCTGAATAATGGTATATATAACACAGCTAGTAGGGCAGAAACTCTCTCAAATAGGACAGAGAAACTTTTCAGAGAAAATAAATGGCAATATATAACTCAATTAATAAGAAATAACAGTAAATAAAAAAACTCACAACTGTGAGTAAATACCAGTCAGCTTGGCTAGAAACAGCTTGTACTGTTTTACACTCCTACCCTACCCACACAACTCTTTCAAAGACAGAGAAAAGTAAAACATAATTTAAACTAAGTATTATACAAAAATCCACAAATTTAGAAAATGTTCCCTAGCAGCATAGTAGCACTAGGAAAAACTTCATATTTTGCAGCAATTAGCTCTCAAAAACAAGTTTTAGCTATGTTTTCAAAGACTTTATTGCTTGTAATGCCTCACATAGAGATTGTCTATGGGGAGTCATTCACAATGAGGATATTCTCAATCGAGAGGTTTCCATGGCAATGCTAGACCTCGAGAGTGAAGCGCGAGGTTGTCTGTTGACATGGAGACCTCGAGATCAGAGAATATCCTAGTCTGTGAATGGCTCACCATAGACAATCTTATATAGTGTATGGTGAGTCCAGACAAGTTTTTAACAGTATGTGAAGTACCTTCTTGGCACAGTTTATTCAAGTACCACTTGTCCCTCGTCTGTTGTCACCACTGTGGCCCAACACTGCATGTGCAAATGCAATCAATTTTGTTGTGCTGCACTGGTGATGTACTCAGCACAGCACAACAAGATTGTGATGCACTGAGTGCAGCACAACAATGCTGTTCCAGGCATGGATTTCCATATGGAACAGCATTCTACCATACACTATAACAGATTGCTGTCCAAGTCAACACACAGTAGAATGAGCTGTAAGAAGGCACGCATGACTTTTGACCTATTTACCCACAATGCATTGCAAATTTGGCCTTTGGACCAACATTTCACCAGTGAAATCAGAGTTATGCCAGTGAAATTATGCCACAAAGCAAAGTTTGGTGCATCAATGGGTGAAATTGCAGACAATCGCATTTAGGCAAAATTTGCCATTTAAGTGAAACCATGGAACCAAGCGAAATTTTGCTTTGCATATGCAAAAAATGTTGCCAGTGCAGATTAAGTGAAATTTTGCCAAGGCATGTTAAGTGAAATTTTGCCATTATGCAAAATCAAGAACACAGGCATAATTTCTTCTCGCATAGATGAAAATTTCTTGTAATTGGGGAATTACGGAAATATTTCGTCAGGCATAATATTTCTATTTCACACAACACTACTTAAAATGCCAGTGGTGTGGCAAATAAATACATCTAGCCACCAAGTGGAAGAAGAAAACTTCCACGCAAGCTGATACATTACTTCCTTCCATTAGTGACATTGACAAATATTTGTCACCGACTACTTGAGGATGTTTGTGCCCATCTTTCGCAACTTAGAGGTCAGGATTTGGCTCTGTTCTTGGAGGGCACAGAGACCCTTGAAAGTTTTAAAAGCTACCTATGTTGGTCAAGGTGAAAAGCTAGCAAATTATTAGCTTTTAGTTTGCAACAAAGAGCTGCAGCCCAATAGATACAATTTCTGTATGACCGACAGATTCTTCCTCTACTATGAAAGCAAGAGAAATGACTTGTATATTTAGAGAATACTATTTGAAATGATTTTCTGAAGAGCTACCAATAGGAGATCAATATACTGAAATGTCAGTTTTGCAAGACATTTCTCCCATAGTTGTCCAAAACAGCCATTCTGGATTTAAAGCATTCTTTATCAGAGCTAGAGGTCAGAGCAGCCATCACTTTCTTGCTCTAAACAAAGCCCCAGACCCTGATGGGTTTGCCTCTAATTTCTATAAACTTTTATTAATGACCTGTCTCCCTCCACTTTACAACTATTTACATTCTTCTGATCTATTGAGACCTTTTGTTGGAAGCTCGTATTGCTGTGCTGCCAAAGCCTGGTAGGGATGAGTCACACCCCGAAAATTACAAGCCTACTTTAATTAACATTGATATGAAAATTTTAGCTAAAATCTTGGCCTCCCACGTGACCATTTATGTGGTGATTTAACTGGCCCCAACAGGTAGGATTCATGAGGGGAGACTCTCAAGTGACCACTTTCTTAAATTATTTCACCTAATTTCCACATTCAGGGAGGAGGGAGGGAGAGATTGATATGGTTCTGGTCTTTCTGTATGTGGAAAAGGCTTTTGATAGGGCCTCCTGGTCCTACTTGTTTTGGTATTGCAACAATTCTGCTCCTCAGATGCATTCCTTTGCTGGGTTTTGTACTCACATCACATGGCCAGAGTGTTATGCAATAGGGTACTTTCTGATTCTTTTTGTATTTCATGTGGCACCAGACAGAGTTGACCCCTTTCTTCTTATCTTTTTTATTTGTACTTGGAGACTTTAACCCAGAAAATTAATGTCTTACCTGCTATTTCAGGTATTTCTGTGGATACACAAGAGTTAAAGATTTCTATCTATGCAGATGACATTGTGTTGCATTTATCAATCTCAGTTATCTCTCTTCAAGAAGACCTATTGGTAATTCAGCAATTCAGGGCCTTTTCTGGCTACAAACTCAACTTAACTAAAACTGTTGTTTTTCCTCTCCCCATATTTTTAAACTGACTTTTGATGTTCTTGGACTAAAATGGGAAACAAAGAACTTAACCTATTTAGGAATCAAAGTTTCTCATGATAAGTCCCTACTTAAATCTTTGAACTTGGACTTAGTTAAACAAATTAGTCAAGATCTGAATAGGTGGAAATCTTTACCTCTGACTTTATGGGGTACAGTAAATTTTATAAAATAAATATACTCCCTTGACTTTTAGATTTGCTAGGTATGTTGAACATTGTTTTACTGATTAGTTGGTTTAAAAGCTTACACAGGATACTCTCCAGCTTCTTATTGGCATAAAAGCTGCCCCATCATTCTTATGACAGATTAGTGTGCCCTAAGGAGATTGGTGACTTTCAGCTCCCCATGTTTTAAAATATTACTTTTCCTTGCATGGTGGTAAATATTTTTCTGGGAGCCTTTGATACCAAGACTGCGTCTACTTACAGTACCTCCCTCTTAGCTCATAATTGAAAAAAGACTTGTGCTCCCAATATCAAACTGACCTTAAATCTTTATTATTTTGTCCCTCACAAACTCCTCCGCCTCTTTTTTTTTTTTCAATTGTTTTTCCTCCGGTCGTTGCTCCATCGGGACTCTCTCTCTCAGGCATCTTGACTTGTTCCTGCTCACCTAAGACCCCCAACCTAAGTCTCCCTCATAAGACTCCAACCATTGCACCCACCTTGTAGCTGGAAACCTTGGCTTGTACCTCCCAAGGTGGGGCCCTACTCACTCTTTGGTGCTCCTTTGAAGTCTAGATTCTGCTGCAGGCAAGACTTGGGAAGAGATTAGAAGACCAGGTGGGTGAGATCCGGTGGTGGGCATGGGGCCAGGTGCCGTTGCCTACCCGATGATGCAGAGATTTTCCTTGTTCATGCTCATTGCTCCTCCCCCAAGGCATGGATGTGCAATGACGTTCAGCACAGGTGGCATGCTCCGCATGCATCTGGAGGATGTCCACTGACACCTCACCCCATGTTGAAAGTGGTACCAGGCTGCAGTACACCTAGCCTCCACTGGGCATCGCTAGCACCAGGAAGCACACCACCACCCCCAGGAGGAGAGTTGTCATTGGATGCTCAATACTCTCCTCCCTGGCCCAAACCCCAGTGACCAGAGCTTGTTTCCGAACCCTGGTCACCAGTGTTTTGTGAGGTGTGGTGTCCAGCTCCTCAATCTTCAGTGCTACTGGGCCAGCTCTCCCACCCTCTTAAATGTATTCCATTGTATTGGTCCTTCAGGCACATGACCAACTCTGCAAACACCTTAAACTTTCTTATATTAAAGATCCTGTCCAACCTCTTTGTAACAATCTTAATATTACCATTGATGATAAACCCCTACATCCACAATATTGGTCATATTTCAATTCCCTATACTTCCTGACTTTATTGTGGATGGAATACATATTTCTTATGGCCAGTTTTGGGTAGAATTTGGGTCTCCTGCATCCCTTTTTTCAGTACTATCTACTCCTCCACTGTCTGAGTAACCTTTTGGGTCTCTTACCATGGCCTACCAGTTCTGGCTCCTTGTTTTAAACTTGATAACCATAGTACAAGAAGAGCATCCAATTTTGCAATTATACAATGCCAAAGACCAAATGCTATGGGACTCTATATCACCTGCAGCCCTTTATTGGGTTTTATGCTCCATATTGAATGTGATAATGATTTCTGGGTTTGCATTTGGACAAATCTATACAGATATATTAAACAGGGTAGACTTTTTATTGCAGCAAGTTAACATTTTACAGTACAAGTCACATTAAACTTTTCCATCAATGAGTTGGTGTAGCATTTTATTTTTGAATTGGCAATGCATTGGCAACTTATATCGCATTATTTTCAATGCTTAACCAGCTGAAGAAAACATAAAATGTTTTTGCAACTCAGTTGGAATAAATCTACAATCTAGTCACAGTGCAATTGAAAGCTGCATTTTAACTCCTAAGAAACAGCTTGGGCTGGGCTTTGTGCTGAATCCAGCAACACTTATGCAACTCAATCAAAAATGCTAAAGCAACTCATTGGAGGAACAGTTTAATGTGACTTGTACTATACATGGATTGTATTTATCACCTACTACGTTGCACAGGATGGGGAGAGCAGAGACACACATTTGTCCTCGCTGTCATGAATCTGACTGTTCACTGCATCATATGTTATGGTCTGCCCTAAAGTTATGTCATTTTTTGAAACTTATACAATCCAAATTAGACTCTATTATTAGGTGTTCAAGATGCTTGTACACCAGAAATTTGTATTTTGGTAATTATACTACTCTCTTCAGAAGGTCTCATAAAGAACATATGGCCTTGATAGCTGCAGTTACCAAATTTGTAATTTTGAGACACTGGCTTGACAGTTCTGTCCCCACTTGGTCTGAATGGTTGGCAGAAATCTTTCTGTCTTTACAGATTGAGAAATCTATAGCATATTTCTTTAAATCTCCTTATATGTATCAGTCCTAATAGGAAATCCTACATACTTTGCTCTCTATTTTTAGTGATATGTAGCTCCTTTTCCTTAAACACACACTTGCAAGGATGGGGGTAACTAGGGAGAGGGATTGCGATTGCATATTTTTGTTATTTGTGGTTAGTATGTTTTTCTTTTTTTTCTTAACCATATCCCTTTTCACCCTAACCCCATTTTTCTATGTAGCTTATTGTTATTGTGTTATCTATTTATTATATTGTCTTTTCTAGTTTGTTGTACTTTTATGTTACATACACTTCTATATTCTTAATAAAGTTTATTAAATTGCAAAAAAATGCTAATTTCAAAACTACGGAAAAAGAGGGGTGACAGCACTTTCTTGATGCCTAGCCCCCTTATCCACTCAATCACCCTCCAGCAGTTTAAAGCACCGCATCTCTCCTGGTGCATTACAGAGCCAGTGGACCACCTTGACAATCACCCTGTAGCAGTTTAAAGCACCGCATCTCTACTGGTGCCTTACAGAGCAGCAGACCCCCGACAATCACCCTCCATCAGTTTAAAACACTGCATCTCTCCTGGTGCACTACAGAGGCTGCAGACTCCCAACAATCACTCTCCAGCAGTTCAAAGCACTACATGTCTCCTGGTGTACTACAGAGCCTGCAGACCCCCAACAATCACCCTCCAGCAGTTTAAAGCACTGCATCTGTCCTGGTGCACTACAGAGCAGGAAGACCCCCAGCAATCACCCTGCAGCAGTTGAAAGCACTGTAGCTTTCCTGGTGTACTACAGAACCAGTGGACCCCCACCAATCACTCTCCAGCAGTTTAAAGTACTGCATCTCTCCTGCTGCACTGCAGAGCCAGCACTCGCCAGCCCAGCAATCACCATCCAAGTATGGAAGAAGCTGCTTATCCAGCGTGTGTCTCTGAAAGCGTCATCTTCAAACCCTGTACTACCATGAATGTGCCATTTTCAAACCCTGTTCTGCTGTTGTTAAGTAGGCATTTTGAGTGTGCACTGCAGGTAATTGTAAAGGTGCAGCAGTCTGTTGTTTTATTTAGTATTACAGCATTACATGCCTGTTTTGTTTTGCCTTGTTAGGCAGCTCTGTGTTGTTCTGGGCAGTCCTAATTTAGGTGAAGCCCCAGACACTTTGAAAATAGCTCATATTTTAGGGAAAAGTTTACTACACTTCGAAATTGCCTCTGCTCCTCTGACTCTGCTTTCACTTTCCCCTCAATTGTCTTGCCTTTAATCCCTTTCTCGTGCCTTACCTCCAACAATCCTCTTTTGTCTTTTTCAGATGTTTAAAGCATAGCATCTCTCCTGGTGCACTACAGAGCTGGTGGACCCCACAATCACCCTCCAGGTACAGAAGATGCTGTTCATCCAGCATGTGTCTTTCTGCCGCCATGCAAGTATGGCAGCTGCCCCATTCTTGGTCATCCCTATGCTTATACTGTAGTCTTGAAAGGTCAAAGGTCCTGAAGGCACCAGAAACTATCTTTCCTTCCTGTTGCCCCACTGTTTAAGTATAGTCATGCATTCTTACTTTCTTTATTTAATCATCTGTGCTGAGTGACATCTGTCCCACCTCCTTTCAGACCTTACATTTATCATACTTTTGCCCTCCCTTCAATAGCTTTTTGTTTAATCTCCTATCAGCTACCAAGACCCTTTCCTCCCATTGTCTCGTCTTGCACCACCTCCCACTGATTCTCCCCATACTATTAGCAGCATGCCTGTTATTGACACAAGGTGCCTTAGCCACTGTTAAGTCCCAAACCTTATTTGATATATAATTGCCATTTAAAATGACCTTACTCCCCTTCTTATACTCATGTCCTACCTCTGCACATCACCTGCTGGGGAATCCTTGCCACCCCTCCTGCACAATATATTGTTGCTTAGGCTCATTCCCACCAGTATGTTTTGCTATCCTGAAATGGCTAGTCCCACCCCTCACTGTGGGGCACACCCACAATCCTTTGCTTATCACCCTGGTCACCCCCATCCTGTTCTAATGGGTGCCATTTCATTGCATTTTGCCCCAATCCTTTGTTACTCTTATATTAATAAAAATGGGTCCTTGCATCATTCTTCTAACAAGCTGAAAGTTAAACTCTCACGCTATTGGCTAAAGCAATTTATCCTCCTCCTACCCTTTGTTCCAGGAATATCAAGCTAAATCCATGCCCTGTCACCCCACTTACATCACCAATAGATTTCACATCAGCGAAAAGGAGGAACATTATGCTGATTACTGTGTGTAGTTTCGTCAAGAAAATGGATGCCATGCAATCTTGAATCTCCCATACCAGCCCTGCCATTCTTGTGTTAACAAAACTTGGTTAAATAAATCTACCCCACACCTAGAAATAGCTCTACCATCCTACAATGCTTTTCATGTTGATAGACCCACAGGGGGTTATATATGTAAAAGATAAGTTTCCCACTAACATCCTGTGTGTCAGCACAGACTCAGACAATTTGAGGTCCTGGCATTAAAAATCCAACTTCCCTGAGCAGAAGCTTGCAATACAATTGGTGTTTATAGGTCACTGTCAGGGGCTTAGACATAGTATTATACCTTTGCAGCTTCCTTGATTCTAATTGTAATGAGTCCATAGTCCTTGGTGATCTGATTCTTGACTGGCTCAGTCACAAATCACAGCTCTTAAAGAAGATGTGATGAACTCAGCCTAAGCAAATTAATCTTAGAGTCTACTAGACCAAATAGAAAAAAAAACTAATAATACAGTAGCTCACTCCTTGACTTGATACTTACTAATAAACCACATCAAATCCCTAATCCACAGTATTTCACAATGACTTAAGTGTTCAAAATATAGTGGTCTGTTCCAGGCTTGCAAAGAATAAGTCCTCCTGTAAATTTATTTTGAAATGGAGCCTTAGAAGATTTATCATAGATAGCTACTTATATGACCTTTACACAATACACTGGCAAAAGTCTATTTAACCACTAATATCAATGAAGCAGTGGACATCTTTAATTCCACCATGCTTGGCATTATCAACAAACATAAACCATTAATTAAATGAAGGGCCAGAAAAGCATTGTGCCCCTGGTTTACAGGAGAAATAAAACATGCACTGTCATGGAGGGATCATCTGTGGGATACTGCCAGACACTCCAAATACCCTATTGACTGGACAGCATTCAGAGCCCACCAAAATATCTGCACAAAGGCAGTCAAGGAAACTAAAGCAAATTTCTATCTTAGTGCCTTAGAGTGCCAAGGGAAACCCAGCAAAGCTCTGGGGTATTATAAAATCAGTCGAGGGTGACATTCCTTCCATCCATCACCCTAAAAATTATTTGGCAAGGAATAGCTATTACTGACAAACCTACAACATTAGAAAAATTAGCACCCTTCTCTATAGCAGGCCTTGCCTTTCTACTCTCTCCAGCTGCTAGTTTGCAGCCTGCACATAGCCCATTAGATCCAAATATTAAGTCCTTACCCCAGGATTCCTTCTGCATTTCTCCAATTATCTTTAAAGAGTTGATGACTTACTTTACATCTCGATTAAAAAAGCACAGGAGCAGATGGCTTGGACCCTATATTTCTAAAAGTAGGCTCCCAATTTTTAACAGCACCAATATTGTATTTGTTAAATTTGTCCATCTCAAATAGTGAAGCCCTCTGTATGGAAAACAGTCCACATATTACCACTCTTTAAATCTGGGGACCCTGGTGACCTCAATAACTACAGGCCTATATCCCTCCTTTCTATTCTATCCAAGCTGCTAGAAAAACTAATCGATAATCAGATCAGGGCCTACCTAGATAATTTAAATTTAATTAATCCTCTCAATCCAACTTCCTGCCTCTTCTAGCACCACTACTGTTCTTGCAAAAGTGTTGGATTACTGCTTCTTGCCCTAGACTGCAAATATACAACAGGGGCAGTGTTTCTTGACCTGAACTAGCGTTTGACTCAGCAGATCATACGATACTGTTAGACAAGCTCAAGGAACATAGCATGAGCAGACCTACTCTAAACTGGTTCTCCAACTACAGTATTTATCTGGTCATCTCCAAAAAATCAAGGTTGATGGGACCTTCTCTTCACTTCTTCTGCTCTCTAGAAGTACCTCAAGGCTTGATTCTTGGCCACCATCTTTTCTTGTTATATACCAATACCCTAAGTAATAATATTTCAGATGCCAAGCTCCATTTTTTGCAGATGATACTGTTCTCTATATTTCAAAACCTTTGTTCACAGATGTTTGCCTCAAACTACAATCTGAATTTGAACTATTAGAGCAAAACATTCTCTGTTCTAAAGTATTATTAAATGCCAATAAAACTAAGGTTATGTTTTCTAACCTAATAATTATTCCACTGCATCCAAAATTCCACCTCCCCATTGCCTATCATAATCCTGTTAGGTGACACCCTGGAGAGGGTGGATAAGTTAAAATATCTTGGCGTCCTGCTAGACCAAAATCTCTCCTACTCTTCCCATATTGAAGATCTTGCAAAGAAGCTAAAGTTGAGGCTTGGTTTCTTTATAGAAACAAAACCTTATTTTGCAAAGAATCCAGGTTAAGGCTGGTCCAAGCCACTTTTCTTCCACTGTTAGATTATGCAGACATCCTTTATAGCCACTGCTCATTTACTACCCTCCATAAATTAGATGTCCTTTACCATCAAGCTAAGTTATGTCACTAATGCCGAGTCAGGATGCATCACTGTGACCTCTATGCTGAAATAGGTTTGACCTTCCTCGCTAACAGAAGATTATTAAATACTTATGTCTGGGCTTATAAAGTGTTGTGTTGTAAACTAAATCCTTGTACTCAATGCTCTTAGAAAAAATTATACATTACACTTGTGGTTCCTAAATTTTCACCAACTATAGCTTAGGCCTCCATCAGTCATACTATCCCCCTTGCTTGAAATAAACTACAATCATCCTCAAACTGGCCACCCTTGCCTCCCTCCAAATGCCTTTAAAAGCCTTGTTGCCAAATTTACCCAAGATGTTTGTCACTTCTATTCAAATTAAACCCTTTAACCTTGACCCCATACTTATCCATCTCTTGCTCCTATCTTGTATCTCCTCCCTATTACTTTCCTTAACACCTTAAACCTCCCTGTCCTTCTATGCCTTACCAACTGTGTTCTGTGATTGGCAATGTTCTGCTTTTGCATACCTCATTAGTTTGAATTATATTGTCTAGAGTTGCCTCCACATCCCATATTATCATTTGACCTTTGCACTTACCTTTGTTAATATTTGCACTTGATTTCAGAATTTATGTACTTTCTGTTGTCTATTGTTACTATATGTCTATATTGTAATTGTATGTTACCTGTCCACATAGGACCTCCTTGTAAATGAGTTTGCTTAATGGAGTTTTCCTAGTAAAATAAACTTGAACTCACATTTGGTTTCTGAGTCTTCATCTCATGCAATGGTGAGAGCATGTCTGTCATCTTCCTTCAATGAATTTTGGACATTGCTCCATTCAGAGTTGTTTTCATTTTGTGACTGTTTTCTGACCACTGTTCTCTGCATCCCATTAATAAGGATTCCCTTTTAATTTTGAGTCTTGCTTTTAAATTTGAACATTTTAGTTGTTGGAGGGTTACTGTGAAGCAGTAGTGAGGGATTGTAGGTAGTGTCTAAATGTTGTATGCATGTTATTAAATGTATATGTTTACATAATAATAGTGGCTGAACATGTGTGTATGTGTAGGGACTTAGATTACAGGTGAATTTGTTGATTGGGATTTATGTGTTTGTATTGTATGGTGGGGTGATTTATGTGGGTATTTTAATAGTTGAGAAATAGCTGTAGGGTGTGTTTGGCTTTAAACCTCTTCATATCACCTATTCATTGTCTCTGCTGCATGACCTTTGACCCTGTCTGTCCTGTATTTCCACAAACCTGTTAAGGAAGTAATTGAGGGCCATCTGAGTGACCTGAGAAGAGTAGAGGAAGAACCAGTCAATTAAGGATTTCTCATGTAGGAACTTAGTTTGATCCAGACCTGTAAAGTTTCTAAAGGTAATATATTTATGTGGTGGGAGGAGGTACTGAGGGGTCCAGGAGCAATAGATGGGGAGTGGTCACTTATGGTGTCTGCTAGGATACATGCAGATTTGATCCTGTCAGTGCAATTATTTAGTATCCAGTCTATCAATGTACCAAAGTTTGAAGTGGCTGAGGATCTAGTGGGGCAGTTTATTATTTGATATAAATTATGTCATTGTACCAGGGAGAGGAGAGTGTTTTGTGCATTGCCAATCCAGTTCAAATTAACGTAACCCAGGATAAGAGCCTCATTGTTTCCAATAGCAATGAAACCTTTATAAGCAATTCTTCAAGGCCAGTGATACCACTTTTGGCATGTTGCAGATGCAAATTATATGCAGTTTTTTGCACACAGGAGGAGGAATGTATGAAGGATTCACAGGAAGAGAAGGCTAAGGTAGAGGTGATGGAAAGGTTAAGATGAGATCTGTAATAGATTGCAACCCCTCACCTCTCTTTGGGTTGCCTGTCGATCTAAGTAAATTATAGCCTGAAAGAGTGCATGACGCATCAGGGATGGAAGGCTTGAGACATGTTTCAGACAGGCAGAGAATATCTGGGCAATATGGATTTACCCAGGCCTCCAATTCAGGCACTATGACAGGGCAGGCTTCTAATGCTGATTGAGCAATACAGTAGACCCCTAGCATTAGCCTAGGTATCATCAGAGTAAGAGTTTTGCACCACTGACCCAGATTTAGTTCAATGTCACCCAATAGGATTAGAACAATAAATAATAGGTACCATAGCTTTCTATGTAAGAAGAGGGGTAGTGGGATTAAACAATAGCAAGCATTTTCTTAATAATCCAGAAGACCCAGATAGATCACAGCTTTGGAGAGTAGGAGAGCTGTAAGATCAAGGCACTTAGTTGGTGATCCTAGAATGTTGGAGAAGGTAAATCAGTTTGGGTGAGCAATGTAGCCTGTGAGGCAGGTGGAGCAAATGACAGGGAGAAAACAGGCTGCTAGGAGCAATGTCAAGGCATAGATTGCTAGTGATAGTATTGTACAAACCATATTTGTTGCAAAGTAGGAAGCAGTTAATATTATGTGAGGTATATTAATGGAGGTTTGAAGACAGGAGGAAATAACAGAAACAGCATCTTTAACTGTGGAGTCAGAGAAAACAATCAGTCGATAGTAGGGGACCACGTCCCACGTGATCAGTGACTACTAGGAGCAATAGGTAAAATAGACTACTAGTCACTTGACAATCAGTCAGTTTTAAATGGAGACAAAAATAAGGCAACAATGAGAAATGAAAGGCCCAGTATCAGGCAGTACCGAGATTGCCCAGAATGGTATTTTGATAGAACCTCAGGGAGCTAGTAGAAAGTCTGAGTAGAGGTAGCAGATTAACAAGAGGCACTCTAGTGGGGAAATGCTATAACGCACTAATGGGAAACTTGGGTGACATGTTTTCGCACACCTCCACAGTTACGTGGTTACCATATGGCTATATATGTGAGACTAACAAAGGTGGGAGGGTACTGGGTGGAAGCAGCTGCACAGCAGCTGCAGGGAAAACCTCCTACTATGGTAAGCTGCAAGCTGAGCACTGTTCACTTTAGCCCCTAGCTTAAAAATCAAATAAGGCACTGAGGAAAACAACAGTGCTTCTTTTCATAAAATAACTGCAGCATTCTAGTGAATTAATGAAAATTAATGTTAAACTAATACAATGTAACAAACTGCCTGAGGCATATTAAGCAGGTGCTAGCTCCGAGTCACCAAAGTTGTAACCAGAAAATAAATTTAATTTTCTGCTTCTTAAATCAGCTAGGACCACTAGCAAGAATAATTAATTAGGGACCCCCATAAGTTTAGCAGCAGTAGCCAACAAGGCTACTCCTAGAAAAACTGCCAGATTCAAAATCAAAGTCAATGGAAAAAAAAGAAACACTGTCTTAGCGGTGTCCTGGGCATAACTTTGAGGAGTCAGGTGGGCAGCAGGAGGAGGAGCTCCACTGGCGGTCCTGCCTACAGCTGAAAGAGAGGAGGGTAACAGAGGTTTAAATAATCTTATAGGCTTGGGAAATACTAAAAATAGGAACAGGACAGACTCAGTAACAATGGAGGGTGAGGAGCAGGGAGAATGAGCGAGACAGAGGAAGAGTTGGGAAGGAGAGACTAAGACAAAGTAAGAGAGCAAAGAGGTACACAAGTAAAAAGAAATTAAGCAAGAGTAATAATTAGAAGCAGCACACATTGATTTTATCAACAATACTAAACTGCCTGCAGTATTTTATAAACAATCCTCCTACTGTGGTAAGCTGTGAGCTGAGCACTGGTTACTTTAACTCCCTAGCTTAAAATCACAATAAGGCTGCAGCTGAGGAAAAATCAACAGTGCTTTCTTTTCTTAAAATAACTGCAGTGTTCTAGTGAATTAATGAAAATTAATGTTAAACTACTACAATGTAACAAACTGCCAGAGGCATATTAAGCAGACACTAGCTCCGTCACAAAGTTGTAACCAGAAAATAAATGAAATTTTCCACTTCTTAAAATCAGCTAGGATCACTAGCAAGAATAATTAATTCAGGAGCCCATAAGTTTAGTACAGTAGCCAACAAGGCTATGCCCAGAAAATGGCACCATCTCAAAATCAAGGACAATGGGAAAAAGAAATGCTGTCTCAGTGGCATCCTGGGCATACCTTTGAGGAGTCAGGTGGGCAGGGGAAGCAGCTTCATGGGTGGTCCTGCCTACAGCTTTGAGGTCGGGTGGGCAGGGGAGCAGCTCTGAGGGTGTTCCTGCTCACAGCTTTGAGGAGTCATGCGGGCAGGGCAGCAGCGCTGCAGGCAGTCTTCCTACAGCTTTGAGAGTCAGGCAGACTGAGGAGCAGCTCCATGGGTGGTCCTGCTTACAGCTTGAGAGTCGGGTGGGCTGGGGAGCAGCTCCGCGATGCCCTCTCACCTATCAACTTTACTCACCATCCCACAGCTGAAACAAAAACAACCAGGCTCCCTCCACCACTATAGCCAGTTCCATAGGTCAAATCTAGAAATATCTGTGTTTGTAGTCCCTGAAAAACATACTGGAGGACCTGATAGGCATCAGTCAACCATAGCACCTATTTTTATCCCTTAAACAAGGCCTAATTAGATGCAGAAGAGTGACTGAGAGGAACTCTGCAAACATGACAATTGCCATGAAGCGGAAAAATCCATATGTATGCCCTTCTGAAAGTCAAGTCATAAAACTCTCCATACTTTGCCATTAGTGGCCCGGCCCTTAACTACCAAAAGTATCTTCTGAAGTTGAAGGGTCCTGTCACAGGAAAATGCAACTGAAATGGGTAATCCTCATTAGCATCACCCCTGAAAGGCCACAGTAGGGTCCTAGCCCTGTTAGCTTTCTATCACCACTAAAATTACAAGTGTAATCTCAGTTGACACCAATAAGATATTAACACTAACCTGTAGTGGAGAGTGCCTGCTTGCACAATTAAGCATTGGAGCTCAATCACGAAGAGCTAGTTCTGTCACTGGGTTGGTCATGATATGCATTACTCTAGCATGGGCCACTATGCCAGTACAGTCCACCATCAGGGTCTACCATGAAGAAACTAAAGCTCTGCCCACTTTCTCTCTCTAGCATCACCCTCTTCCTAAAAAAAAAAACACTAAAAACATGACAATGGACACAAGGAAAAAATGAAACAAGAAGGGGAAATTCCTATTGTGGTCAATCTCAACCTGTACCCACGCAATATAACACCCCATAACATATGTAGTTCAGAAGTAGTGTTCCCTCTATCACCTAGAAAGAAAAAAGTAAAAAACAAGGAGAATACTGCCCAAGTATACTACTAATAAACAAAAACCTTAAAAAAATATGGCAGGCAGTAAAAGGAAAGCTCAAGCATCCACTAATAAGGGCAGGGCAGATGTGCCTAAGATACCGCCCCAGCAACAAGTCCAAAACTGAACAAAGTCCATCTTCAAAGTCTGTAATAAGTCCAACAGTAATTCATAACAAGGTGAAACACAAACCAACCAATGAACAATGATACAAAGGGGTTCATGAGCCATAGCTACCCAGAAAAAAATACAGTTCATTGTGCTGTAGCCATGGCTTACTACTGTCAAGATGCTTGTTTGTTCTCTCAGTGAGGTGCCAAAAAAGATCTGGTAGTAGGGCACTAGCTCCTTCTTTGCTTGTTATGCTGAGGAAAAGCTCTTTTGACTGTCTCTGATAGTAACTATTAATCTGGCTAGGTAGAACATTCATGAATGAATGTGGTCCTGTTATTATTATTTGCTCTGTCCATTGGCTCAGCGGATAGCACACTCACTTCTGAGGCTGGGAGATCAGAGAAGGCTATGGTTCTATCCACACCAGGCACTTGGGTTAAATCCTATACTGACACTGTAGTGCAGCACACGAGAGTGCTGCCTCCTGAGGCCATCTTTCAGATGAGACGTTAAACCAAGGTCGATCTGACTTCTGTGGTAGTTCAGGTGGATGTTAAAGATCCCATCATATTTTCGAAAGAGTAGGGAACTTTATTGAAAAAGAGCTACAACAAAATAATATACAAACATCATACTTCATCATATAACAGTATATACAATTTAACAACAAACATTATCCTGGCATGATACATAATGAATCTTATACAAAAATTATTAGCATTTGCCCTTTAATCACAAAACACCCACACACTTTAACTTTCTCCAACTTGCAGTTCTTGATATCTTCCTGCATCATGGCCTGTAAGGTAATTTGCAGACTATCCAATACTTCAGCATAGTGAATCTGCCTCTGCTAAATCACCCAAACACATTGGATTGCCAAATGTAGTATCTGAGTATAGAGAAAATGATGTACAAAGTTTCAGGATGGTATTTACCCCATCCTCATATATACTGCCCATATACCAAATTGGGGTATGTCAAAGAGGAAACTAGTGTCTCACCCCATTCCTTTGCTACACAGGACCAAAAGGTATTATGTATTCACACTCTGAGAATAAATGAGCCTGTGTCTCCAGAATTTGTATACAATATTCACTTAATAATGTTCAGTACGCTGTTTCTGCTTATTGTTATTTCGGACATTTTGTTTACCATTGTTACACAACCATGTAGTGTCCCATACAAATTCTAGTAATCTCTTGCAGGTGAGCTGTTTAATTAAGAAAGGTAACCTGTTCTGTGGATAGTCTGGAAAGACACAGACTCTTTCCTTTCTTCCTGGAGAATATGAGAATATTGACTTTTCTGTCAGATGTTTGTAGCTGGGTAGTTGTAATATTTCATTTCATTGCCTTTTATTTGCTCAAGACCATATTTGGGAAGCACTGGAATTCTGTTCAACTTTCCTGGTTTCTTTTTGGACCAATGCACTAAACAAGGATCTAACCAGGAAGATACACACTGTTTCCAGATCTTATTCCTGGTTAAAGTACTGTACCTATAATATGTGTTAAAAACATGCTGCTGTAAAGGTTACCAGGTTTACCATGCCTAGGCCCCCTCTTGTTTCTAGTAGGTGAACTCTCTTTACTGGATTTAGTCTAGAGCCCCATAGAGCTTGAATGAAAATGCTAAATTGTGCAGTATAAATAGACTGAAGTGGAAAAACATAACAAATATGCATAAAAACTGGAAGCAATAATGTCTTTATTAGAAGTACACCTTTTTTTGAGATTTGCTGCCCTTCAAAGGCTATCTTCCAATGATGTTTTACCATGGCATCACATCCAAAAATAATACCTAATATAGACATAGGTTTCTTGGATATAGCAATCCCAACAAATTTCTCACCTCCCATTAATATAGTATCACCTAAAAGCAACCCCTTACTCTTATTATAATTGATTTTAGATCCTGACATATTAGAATAAGAAGCAAAAGTATTTGCTAAGGCTTGCTCAACAGTAAAAGGGAAATGCACAGTACTAAGTCATCAGCATAAGCCATAACTGTAATCGGGGGACCCTGCAGAAACTAAAGGCAATGTATGTTAGTATTTTGGTTTATACTTCTTAACAATATATCTAGGGTAAATGCTGACTAAGGGGCACCCTGTCACAAAACCTCTCTCAATCATAATGTCTACCTACCCACCCATTGACATTAGGAATTACAACAGCTTTATAGTATATGGTAAGGGCTTATTCTAGATGGAAATCAGTGGCTTTTCAAATGCTGTTGTAGGACAGTTCACAGGTCAGAAAAGTTGTTGTACTATCGATCTGACGTTACATCGATAGTACAACAACATTCCTGTCAATCAAACACAAATGCACTCCCATGTTGACACTCCATCAAGAAAACTGGAAAACATGGCGGCAACGCTTAGTGAGAACCTCCGACCCTGAGACAGTTGGACGGAAAGAGCCTCATACTGCTCCTTGCCCCAAAAGTTAATTTTTTATTTAGTTTTAAAACCTCACCACCAAACCCAAAAAAGAAATGAAGGACAGAGCGACTCAGTGAATGGGAGCACCGAGAAGTGGGATCAGGAGAATTTGACATTAGCGCTGAGCAGCGAGCCGGCGAGTGGACAAGTGAACCAGTAAGGAGAAAAACAGAAAGCCTCGTGTCCTGCACTTTTGAACTATATACTATATAATAGTATATGGACAATTCCACAGACAGGCTGTGTTTCATCTTGGGGTTGAGATGATTCTGGGACCTCAGCTTCGCCTCGAGGTCCCTGTGATGTCATCTCAACCCTGATGGAAACACAGCCTTGTTGTGTATGATTGTCCATACACTATTCTATATTTTGTACATGGTTTATAACCATCCAATGAATGTGTCAGAATGCCATAGGCCTTAAGGACAAAAAACAAAATTCATGTGAAACCTTATCAAAGGCCTTCTCCTGATCAATAGATGAAACATAACCTTTCACTGAATTGTTTTTTTGCATTTTCAAATAACTCTCACAACAAACTCAGATTATCATGTTGCTGTCTACTAGGTATTGCACATGTTTGGTATGGACTTATTAATTTGTCTGCTACAGCTATCAATATATTTAACAATATTTTACTCAGCATCTTTAGGTTAGTGTTAAGCAGGCTTAAAGGTCTCCAGTTCTTTAAATTTTCTTGGCCCTTTTTCAAACAAAAATATGAAGAGTGCTTGATTCATAGAGTCTGATAAGGAGGCATTTTGTAACATATTATAATAAACTATCCCTAAGACTGGTACAAGATCTTCTAAAAGCTTAATAAAACTCAGAACTTATTCCATCTGTTCCTGGGGATGAGTTTGCTTTTAAGGAAGAAATAGAAGAGTTATTTCTTCATCAGTAATTGACTTGACAAGTTTGTTGTCTCTATATCTTGGATTTAAGGAAGTTCCATTTTATCCAACTGAGAACAAGTTTATTAACTGCTGGGGCTTCTCCCCTAAAAGGGAGGACACAACATTTTCAACCTGTTGTATCTTTTCAGTGGGGGTGTCTTATTGCCAATAATCTGTTACCAGTTCTGTAATGACTCTGTATCCCACTCAGTCCTTGCACTCTTATAGGGGTCCATAGATCCTTTTTCATGTTTGTTCCAAATCTCAATTCCTACTCTAAGGATTTAGCTCTATCATACTGTAACTTAAACATTTTTTTTTTAATTTATTTCATTTGTGTCCCATTATCAACCTTATTGGTTTCTTTTTTGAAATTCAACATCTTTATTGAGTTTAACATAACAAAATATGTCTAATAATAAGAACATAAACCAGTACTAATCACTCTGAATACAAAGTAAGTATAAACAAAGCCTCATGATACTTCAGGAATCATTAAATCTGAACCAAACAAAACAACCCCCAACTAAAACCCCACTCTCCCAATCCCTCTGTTCTTACAGCCCCCACCCCCACCCAGGATGTGCCTTATTAAAAGAAAAGAGACTATTTAGCAAAACATATACCAAGAGGTAATCAATCTGCAGTGGACAGTATCAATGTAGGATAATACAAACCAAAGCAGCCAGAGGTATACACACAAGGAGATTAATTCAAATATAAAGCATACAATTTGCCCCATTTCCAGTCAAATGAGGTCAAGCAATTCTGGGAGCTTGCTATTAATCTTTCAGTCTTAAAACAAAGAGATATTTCTTTAATCCATTCTGCATAAGATATAACCAGTTGGTCCATCCAATGTCTGAGAACCAGCCTTTTAACAGCTATAGAGATTAAAGCCATATGAAACCTACGTTCCAAGACCTGTATATTAGAAAACATCCCTAAATACAAACTTCTATAGTAAACAAATCTCTCAGTCCCAAAAGGGGATCTAAATTGGACTGAATTGATGCTATAATGGAGCCATTTTGTCACAATGCCAAAAATGTGTACTAGGTTCCTTCAACTATGCCACACTTTGTGCAAATGTTCAAGGTAGTCTATCTAACCTGGCCAGCTTGACTGGAGTATAGTACAAATTATTCAAAATATGATATTGAATTAGCCTGTGTCTATCCTGAGTGAGATATCTATGAATGTCCACCAGTATCTGTCCCCAAACTAAAGGAGAATCTGGCAGAAGGAGGACCAAATTTTGGAGCCAATAAGGGATTAGGATGTTTGATACCCAATAGGAAGGAGTATATCTTGGAAATGCCATGGGGCTTGTTGGCATACTCCTGTATCTGGTCTAAAAGGGCCTGACTTGAGACAATGTGCATGTAGAACCAAAAGTGGAGACCATAAGGTGTCTCAACTGAAAAACTTTAAAAATATGTTTCTGAGGGATGTTAAATTTAGCCATTATATCTACCAAGGAAAGGAGGAAGTCCTGAGGAATAGGCTTTACACAACAGTCCCACAGCTGAGGGAGCCAATCTAGAGAGAGCTGAGAGCCACCTATCTTAATGTTCAGATTTAAAGTAAGAGGTTGGGCCCTATCATTTTTGGTAAGATATTAAAAGTTCCAACACTGTGTCAACACCTTAATGGAGGTCCCTATAACACTACCTTTGTAAGGGAGGAGGTAATGTAGAAAAGTATAGTAAGAAACTCTAGATAACTGGAGACTATGTTTATCTAGAGAGTGGAGATATACATCCAGTCTAGCATCATATCACCTCCCATTTTTGACATATGACTCACCCAATAGTATAACATAAAGTTGGGAAGATGAAGTCCACCTTTCTTCCTAGGTGTTAAGCTTTTAAAAGGCCCTCCTGGGTTGCTTGCCTTGCCAAATAAATTTAGAAATAACAACGTGGAGCTTCTGAAAATAGGACATAGGGAGATAAATATTCAGTAAGTTTAGTGGGTAAAAAACACGGGTAATACATTAATTTTAATAATATTTATACGACTCTCACAAGGATAAAGGGAGAGCGGTCCATCTCTGAGATCGTGTTGTATTTTAGACAACAAGTCATCCAGGTTAAGCTTTCTGAGAGCCTCAGAGTCCCTAGTAAGATGTATGCCTAAATATTTACAATAGGAAGGAGACCATTTCATACCGAACTGGGTGAAATTGGCATGGGTGTAAGTTAGCATTTAATGGGAATATGATTGATTTAGATAAATTCAGTTTATAATTGGCCACCTGTCCAAACAGATCAATAATTTGTAATATGTATTGTAATATGTATGTTAGAGAGATTTTGGGTTAGCCAAATGTAAAAGAATATCTTCACATAAGTCAAATTGTCAGAGATTGCTGACGGACTAAACATCCTGTAATCTGGGGTGAGTTCTTAATACTAAGTAAAAGAGGTTCCAAATATAAATTAAACAAAAAAGGAGACAGGGACACTTTGCGAGTACCAGTAATAAAGGAAATTGAGAAGAGAAGACCCCATTACAATAAATTCTAGCAGTAGGGGACTTATAAACTGTCTTAATCCATTGAATGAAAGTGTCCGGAAGCCCATTCTCCCAAGGGTAATCCAGAGAAAATCCCAGTGAACTCTGTCAAAGGCTTTCTCCACATCTAATGATACTAAAACCATAGGAGCGTGGAATCCTGGGCAGCCTGAAAATATGTGAGAGGATACGCAAATGATCAGCTGAAGATCTACCTTGAACAAACCCCACTTGTTCAGGACTCAACAGATTAGACCAAGTCTGCTTAATTCTAAGGGATAACATTTTAGTTAAAATCTTTATATCGTAATTTAGTAATGAAATTGGACGGTAACTAGATGGGACTGTCTGAGGTTTATCTGGTTTCAAAATCAAAACAATCATGGCTTCCAACAAAGTGGGGTCCAGGGGGTCAGAGGTAAACATATAATCAAACAATTTCAAAAGGAGGGGGCAAGTTCCTTACAAAACTTTATAGAATTTGGAAGGGAAACCATCAGGCCCCCGGGATTTGTCCAGAGCTAGTTCCCAATCGCTTCCTCCACCTCGCCAACGTAATAAGAGAAATCAAAACCTCTCCCCTGATGGGCCTGCAGGGTGGGAAGAGGAAGGCCATCCAAAATTGTTCAATATAAGATTGAGAGGGTTGAAAGGACCACTACTCTAAAGATCACTATAAAAGGACCTCAAAAACCTGGGAGATGTCCTTAGGGAGATCTTAAGGAACCATCAGAGGAGGACAAAGAAGAGATCCATCTCGATCCTCCTCTCCCTCAAGCGGATGGCTAGCATCCTGCCTGGTTTCCTCCTGGTCAAAATAACGAGCCCTTAGTTTTAAGAATAGCATATTCTGCCTTATCTCTTAACAGATTGGAGTATTCATTCCTAAATTTTAACAGAGTTTCCAAATCTGTTTGGGAAAATGAAGAAGATAAATTGTTTTCTGCAAGCCTAATTTGATTTAACAGCAACATGATCCTAGCCTCCTCTGCTTTTTTCTTCTAGATGCTAACTTAATAATTTCTCCCTGATGAAACATTCAAAGGAACACCAAATCAAGTCTTCCCTATTAGTTGAACCTGAGTTAATATCCATGAAGGAAGAAATTAGAGATTTAATATAAGAAACTATATGTTCCTCTTTAAAAGCTGTGTGTTTCCTTTCCAGGAGGTGTCCTTTGCACCTGTGGGTCAGGAGAAATCGAGATCCATGCTACGGGTGGTCTGATATCACAATTGCTTCAATTCCCGATTGTAGAACACCGGACAAAAGGGTGTTACCAACTAGAATAAAATCAATTCTGGACCACGACTGATGAACCTGGGGATAGAAGGAAAAAGCTGTCCAGAGGGATTAAATAAGCGCCATGGGTCACATAAACCCAATAGATCAATAAATCCCTCAGGGCAAGTTGTGAAGGGAAGGTGGTTTTAATGGTCATAGGCTTTATCTAGGTCCTGAGACAGAGCAATGTTCCAATCACCCCGAGTATTAACAAAGAGGGCAAGAGCCCACTCAGTTTATCAGCTAGATTCATAAGAAAGTCCAGGTCTCTCCGACTGGGCCATAAATTGCCCTAATACTACCCTGACATTATTGAGCATACCTTAACAATAATGAATCTGCCTTCATGATCCATTAAACACTCTTCTGCCAGAAATGAAATGTGTCTTTTAACCAATATAGCCACCCCTCTACTAGAAGAAGTCCCACAAGAAGCAAAAATTTGGACGTAGCCCTGCCGGGTGTAGCCCATTAACTTGATGTCATGAGGTCGATTTCCTGCATCAGAAGAATATCAACATTCAAAGAGCACAGTTTTTGAGAACCTGGTACCTTTAGACAGGTCTCTGACACCTCTGACATTCCACGTTGCAATTTTAATTGATATCATACTCATGAATTATTACACATAACAGTAAGAAAATATTTATCAATGGAAAAGCCATCCTGAAAGGCACATCCCTCCTACCCTCCATACTTGAAAATCTCCACAACCATAACCCACCCATCATCCCCACCCCCATCAGTGACCCTGAGAAGTAGCCAAAGTAAAGGAAGTCTCAACCGTAGTACACAACCCTTACTAGAATAAACTATAAGAAGGGCATCAGTACCCTGACCCCCGGCCCTCCAACTATATACAAAGGTTCTCCCGACAAGTCCCAGAAAGTTATTAGGAACTTTAAACCTTGAGTTGGGGACTGAAACCCATAGGCAACATTTTATTGGGAGGTGGATTCTATATCAAAATACCAGCACTGAGAGGGTATGCCCCAATTTGTTTCTGGTCTTAATAACAGGTGATGACTGGGAACCCCTGACTAATGTGCCTCCCAACAAAAGTGCCTTTCACCCTCTTCCTGGTGCGCTATGCAGTCCTTCCAGAGCCAGCTCCATCACGGAGCTCCCTGTCCCACCACCCTCTGACAAACCAAAGTGAACCATACAAAACTATATAGGAAGTAGGACTAACGAGTCCATGGGGACATATCAATCTATAGGAATTCTGATTGCCCCAAACATTACAGAGAAGCATAACACCCTTATAAAATAAATAGTTTGGACTACTTTGAGGTGAGCCACTACGTCGGAGAGTGCCTCCCAAGACACTCTTGAACTGCCCAACCTATAATAAAAGGGTAGGAACCTCCAAAACCCTCTCTGAGAAAATGCCGCTTCCTAGAATTCAGGCACTGACCATGAAGGAAATTAACTCATTGGCATCAGTAGCTCTCTCTGCACTACTTCCCTAGCTTGTCTACTGAACTGCAGGCCAATCCATTTTCATCACACAAGACATAAGCCAGAGCACAGAAGCAGAATGTATTACAATTCTTATGCCAACTAAACCAGGAATGGAAATCTTAATGCCCTGGTTGTAGCTACGATATCAGTCATTAGCCCATCCAAATGTTATGTCAAAAGCTCAGGATTACCAACTGCCTCTGCTGCTTTCTACTAAAGGGGACACAATCCAGTTTCATATAGATATATTAGGTTATGGCGAATGGAATGGCTCCTGCAATCCCATAGTCACATCCAAAGTAACATGTCTGCTGATGCCAACGGAGTCACAACAGGTGAACTAAGTCCCATGTTAATTGTGTTAATCACCCAACCTCACTCACTGAGATGTCGCCACAATGCATTTGAACCAAGAGACTTTTTCCTACCAGGTGGATGACTTGAGCTCTCAGGACAGTGTCTCCGATTGCAGCATTAAACAAAGTTTCTTCATTCATAATTTACTTCTATTTCCAGCCTCAGGAACAAGGAAGGGGCCGGAGGACCAGTAAAGGCTGAGGAAACCAAAAGGTCCGACGGAGCTGACAACGTGTGGAAACACCAGTTGGACAAAGGTTCCCACCTCTCAGGCTAAACAGTCCACATGGTCAGCAGCAGAAACTAGGCCTACCAGGCCATGCTCTGGCCTACTCAGCCTCCTGCTTCACCAGCTAGAAACTCAAAAGAGAAAAATGGAAAGAGAGCCCTGACAAACAGTGAGAGCCTAATATTATAACCATAAACGAGAAATAGCATTTTGACACATCAGCAAGTGTTCAGCCCAATTTAAACAGGTTGGGTAGCTTAAGAAAGAGAGCTGAAGCAGCTTGATCTGAGACTCATAAGAATGCCATGTCCCTTCTATGGACACTTGTAGCTTGGCAGGGTAGATCATTCTGTAGTGGATGCCAGCAACAATCAGCTTGCTAACCGTGGAATGAAAAGCTGAGCATTTCTGCCTCATTTTATAGGGAAGGTCTTGTGTTATTTGCAGCTTGGAACCACTCCATAGAATTGCTTGTAGTTCTCTTGCTTTGACTAATAAGTGTTGCTTCTCTAGAAAGCTTAAGAACTTGACAATGATAGGCCTTGGTGGTGCTCCAGGTGTGGGTTTCAGCCTGAGGGAGCGATGAGCATGCTCTATATGATATTGTGGGTTGAAGGGGATGGACCAACGACCTTGCTCAGAAACTTCTGGAGAAAGAGGATGATGTCGAGCCTTACTCAGCTTCAGGGAGGCCAAAATCAACAGGTCATTTCTCCGACTCCTTTCTTCTAAGTCTTCTGTTTTAAGTTGGAGTTTGCTGACCTGCTGTCTAAGTTGAATGATCTCTGGGACCATCCTCTCCTCCACTTCTCCATGGAAGAGGTTCTTGCCTCTCAGTCCCCCATTCTGGTCGTTAGAGTGCTAAAGATCCCCTCTTAATGATTTTAGTTCAGCAGAAATGTCTTCTAATGTTTCCTTAAACGGTAGCAATTCCTGAAGGAAACCTTCTTCAATCAGAGGGACTAATGAGGCACTGGACGGGGTTGATTTAGAGGCAGACCCTAGTCCTTGATGTTTAGATTTTTTGAGGATTTTCCGGAGTGGATGGTGGAGTGTGTTTTATGCCAGCTGGCTTCATCTCTGCTTCCATTGCATTCCTCAGCTGATTGCCAGATTGTAGTCAGACCCAAACACTCTGTGAATATAGCGATAGTAGCAAAACTCGAGTTGCAAATTTAACATTCAGTCGTTGATGTTAGTAGGGAAAAAGTAGTTTGAAGAGGGGATAAATGGGAGCTCCACATAAATGCTGTCTCTAGTTGCTCTGCATCATGTGACCACCTTATTGGTTTCTGTTATACAGATAAGTTTTTGTAGGTGATTTCTTAACTGGCAGTATTTCAAATAGTCCTTATTTGCTGCATCATTAGAATGGTTCTGAAAAAGACTTTCCAGGAAAGTTTGTATCTTCCCACCAAGAGGAAATGCCTTTATACATTCCTGCCACAGTTAACCAAGCAACCCATTCTTTTTCCATGCTGCTTAACCTTATCATTTTCCAACATGGTGTTATTCAGTCTCCAAAAATGTTTCCTAAATCTAGGAAAGCTATCCCAATAAACTTGCACCAATATGGATCTATAATCTGTGAAGTCCCAAGCCTGCAGTTTCAATCCAATAGATGCAGTGAAGGGATAAAAAATAAAATCTATCCTGGTGGATGATGTACCACTAAAATAAGTGTGACCCCGTAGGATAGTTTGCTCAGTAAGCATCTATTAAATTGACAGTTTTAACTATGTTCTGTAAGGCTACTGAATCACATAAAAGTTTGTCTGTTTTAAGACCCTATCTGACCTTGTTAACCCACAGTTAAAGTCCCCCAAATGACTAGGTGAAAGGAATGCATATATGGCTGGACCTTTTAAACAAGGATGCTATCTGTGCCTTAGGTTGAGGAGCATAAATAGATAGTCTAAAGCACTCTCCACGGAAATTGATGTCCAACATTGGAGCCCTACCAGGCTATATATCCACAAGTTTTGACACCTTAAGACCTGGATTAGTGAACAAAATCCAATAAAGTCACGTAAGTCTACACCAGTAGACCACAAAATTTCACCTTTACCCAATTTCTTGTAGACGGATGTAATTCAAACTGTGTCTTAATTCTAATGTCTTGGATACAATACATGTCACTAGTTACCGCACAACACTCCCAAAGTGGTGATCATTTTCTTGTGACTTTTAATGCTGTTGACATTAATGGTGGTTATGGAGAGGGAACCCATAAGTGTTTAACAGAAATGCAGGGACATATTAGACTGTGTCAAGAAGTCTTAGTGACCCTCCTTCTCCTCATCCTGTGTGCTATTCGATCTTCCCTTCAAATTCCTCAGCATCAGATGTAATGTCAGTAGTTACTTATGTGCTAGAGGAAGAGTCAGTATCCTCATCCTCTGAGTCTTCTCCTGGATTATCTAAGTCTAAAGCAGCAAATTTGCTCCTGGACTTCCAAGACTGCTAGTTTTCCATTCCTCTGGTATTACCCTGAGGTCTGGAAGCAAGGGTTTTACCTAGTCTATTTCTCTTTTGATATGACTTTTTGAAGGCATGTATCTGTCCTGAGGGCGGAGGGTATCTCCAAAATGCTGTTATCCTCCATAGCAGTAGCCATAGATGCGTGTACTCTGACCATGTTCCAAAATATCTTCTGAAACTGGGTTGTCTAAAGGCTGTATTTAGGGGATCTGAGGTCCTCTTCCTGTCTAGTAGTTTCATGCCTGCCTTGCACTGTCTGGTCCGAACTGTACTAGTCTTTGTGCTTTGAGCCACAACTTTTGGGCTTGCATCTGCTGGGCACTATTTATCAACCCCTCATGTGAGGGACAGCTATCCCTATTGTGGGATGCCAGGAGCAATTCCATACGCATGCCCAGTTTTCCACACAAATTACATTTAAATACATTTAAGCAACATAAAGAGACATGGCTATAATCTAAGCAATGACTGCATCTAGTGGTGTCACATGCTGAGCTCAGATGGGACCTAGAGCTGCATTTGAAACAAGATTTAGGCTGTCCAATGGAAAATAATACCCCTCTGTCTTTTCCCAAATAAAGGCTGCTGGGTGGATGCTGGCCCATTATTTGTGGAAAACAGTTTATTCTGTTTTCCATCCCCATTCCAAATCTGCTTACAGTCTAGAATGGGAGAGGGTCTATCAAGCACCTTGCACTCTGACAAAGCCAAAACAGAATTTTCTCCATATTTACTCCCTCATTATGGAACATTGTTGTAATATTTTTAACTGTTGGCTTGGTTAGAGGATAGCCATTAAGAGGGATTCATACAGAGTTATTTTTCATTAGCTGATATTGTGCCCAACATTTATCCAGACTAGAGACTGTTTTGAAACTTACATCGTAGTTGCCATTACCAAGATGCATCAAAGCAAAATTTCAGATGAAAAACTTTAAGGAATCCTTCAATAACTGTTTTGCAACATACAGTCTATCTGTTTTATTTCTAGCCCCACCATTGATAATTAAATCCACTGCATTCCTTCAAGGGGCTGGTTTCCCTTTACTGTGAAACAAGTCAGCAAGACAGATCATGGGATCCAGCCAGGCCCTTATATCAGGGTCCTGAAAAACACTATCAGAGGGCCTATTCTGTTTATATTAACATCAAGGTTATCAACAGTGGCAGCAAGTTCAAAGTGTTGTGCACAGTAGACACTTGTTGTGCACTGTTGTTGGGACCCTAGATGCTTTTATGTTTGAAGAGTCTTTACTTGTATCCTTGCCATTTCCACAGCTAAGTCCAAGACAGAAGAGAGGCCTCCAGATTATGCAAGCTTCTGTTGTGCTTTGAAAGTGTTGCACGTCCATGCCAAAGAGTCTGGAATCCACTCTCCTAAGTGTTTGTACCCAGTCTGCATTCTCCAACACACATGCAGGGGACAAGACTTCTATCCCAGTTTCTGCATTCTCCAAGGGAGTAGTCATGCTTTGGGATGTAGGAGTGAAAACAACCTCCGGTCACTTTTTCTTCAAAGCACTTTCCAAATTAGAGCAGGTAATACCGGACGAAGTGGCAGCAGGAATTGTACTACTAACTCACATTGTCTGTTATGTCTCTCCAGCTTGCATGGCATTTTCATTATTGCTTTCCTCTGTCCGGGGCTGCTGCAGTCCTAGTTTAAGAATTCTTGATTTTGCCATTCTGAGCAGGCCCCTTTCCATTTGCCTTTCGGCTCTTGGCACACAACTCTGCAAGCTGCCAGCCGACTGACATTTCTTTGGAGTATCCCTGTTCTGCTCTGCAGAGCTGCCTTTGATGCAGCTGCATCAGAGCTCAGCTGTTTTCAAAGTGAGACTGCATTCTGGGCCTCAACAGTGCAGTATGCAACTTTGACAATTTAGCCTGTAAGTTTTCTCTTTGTAATTTGTAACACAACTCTTCTTCAGTTACTTTTTAATAGCAGCTCTTTCTCTGAAAGACTTGTATTATTTGGAATTCTTACCTCAGAATGCACATACAAAGCAGAAGCTGTCTGAAAATGTTCCATCTCCATATCACCAGATTCAAAGAATTCTTCAGGAATTTTAAGCGTATCCATCTTGATTTGTGCACTCTACAGTAGCAGGGACAGGGAGGGCTTGCTCCCATGCCACTATAGCACCCAGCTCCTCTCCTGGATCCACCAAGGTGGCCATCTTGGGAAGATGACCAAGAGTTCCCCACAGACAGAAAGGGATTTTTATTGAAGAAAACAATACATCAATACAAGGAAAGTGTGAAACACAACCAATAATAGGGAGAAAAAAACACCAAATATGATATAAATCACAAAGATAAATAATGACAAATGCTTATGTCACAAAATCCCAACAAATAAAACAAAAACACAACAAAATCAAAAACAGTATCTAAACAGCTATTCACTTAGCAGAAAAAATGCATATGTACAGAAACAGTTCCAAAAGAGTAAATTATTATAGCCAAAAATATGTTTACAGAGAATCCAAAACTTTGGAACTGTGAGTAGTGTTCATAGAAACATAGAAACATAGAATTTGACGGCAGATAAGGACTGCTTGGCCCACCCAGTCTGCCCATTTCCCTACCTTATGGATAAGCTGCAGATCCTAGTTAACCAGCAGCCTATTTCTTCCTACCCCCACCCTCTAGAATTGCCTTATGACTGTCCCATGCATGCTTGAATTCCACCACTGTTTTGACTCCACAACCTCCTCCGGAAGGCTGTTCCATTCATCTACAAACCTCTCTGTGAAAAAATACTTCCTTAAATTACCTCTGAGCCACCCCCTCTATCTTCAAATTGTGCTCCCTTGTTCTTGCACACCTCTTTCATTCAAATTCCTTCTGTTTACTAACTGTATTTGCAATTTGTGTGATGACAGTCAAAGCTGGGACATTCAAATGCTGTAAAGAAAATTGACATTGAGCTTGCTACAAAAATACCTTATACATGCAAGCAGCAGATTTAAAATGCTGGGGTGATACTGTGAAAAAACAGAATAATCTCCCAGAACCAAAGTCTCATAAGTCTAGGGAAATCAACCTGACAAGCAGAATTCCTTCTCATGATATCCATGTATAAAATTTACAATGCAGAGTAGTAAGATGCTCTTCATAACCCCCACTGTTTAAGTTTCCTGATGGCAGCAATAGCAAAATCTGGAACTTCTAAGAGTGACACACAGTTTAGGAATTGAATCCCCATTTCAATAAAAAGGCCTAAACAGCAGATCCATCCAACCATCCTACTGGTGTCTACAACTTCCCATTTGGGAAGCATTGTAAGAAAAAGAAAGAAAAATAAAAAAACAAAGGATGTATCATACCAAGACCCCTGTCTTAACGGTAAGTAAATTAATTCCCATTTAACTGGATTGAGCGACTCCCCCAAACCATTTGGAAGAAAATACTGTACAATCTTATCTCTAAAGAACCTGGAAGAGGAAAAGAGGCGTACAAACGTACAAAAAATAAGAATTGTAGAAATTTCTTAACAATCAAAACTCTTTTGTTTTAGACAATGCCACGTTATCCAAATTTACACTTTCAGTTCTCCTATTCTTATTTTTCTTCCCAATTTAAATAGGCCAAATCCCCAGAACTAAAATGACACCCAAGAATTTTAATTGAATCCCTGGAAATAGAAATTTGCCCAATCCTGGAAGTGGAAACCCCATCACCAACATATACCCCAATACTTTTAGAGTAATTAATAGCCACCCTGAAAAACTTGCATACCCATCTGCATAAACTGCTACGTATTGGGGTTCCAAAAATGGGGACAGTGATAATCCCTGAATAGTATTATCCTAAAATCTCTTGTACAACAGGATCCAAAATAAATGTATTCAATAGGGGACTAAGGGACATCCCTGTCTAACTCCCCTGTGTAAAAATAAAGCATCTCCCATCTCCCCTGTTCACCATAGGGAATACCTTTGCTCCTTTGTAAAAAGACTTATCCATGTTCTGAAATGAAAAGAGAGCCCATAATGCTCAATCACCTGTCAAAGAAAATCATGGATACCCTGTCAAAGGCCTTGGTTTGATCTAATGCCAAAGATAACCTGATAAATGCCTTTGCCACCCAAACTCAAAAACATTATGCAAAAAAACAAATTTTGCTGAATATTTCTCCCAGGATAAAACAGGTTTGCACATACTGTATTAAATGAGAAGCAACCTTTGCAACCTATGTATGACACATAATAGCCGATAAAAGTTTATAATCCATATTGAGCAGACTAATCGGCATCCAATTACCTATATCAGCCTTATTACCTTTTTAAAGTAAATATAAAAGTTTGGCAGCGAAACATCCTGAGGCATACCTCCCCCACCATATCCAAAATCTCATTGTAAACCATATGCAGAATATCACACGGCATCCATAAAAATTTATAAAACTCATTTGTAAGGCCATCCACCCCTGAGGAAACACCCAAAGCCAAATGCGATTTCCTGCAATGGGTTCACCCAAACCCCCATTATCTGCTTCAGAAGGAATTGGCAACTCACATGCAAGGATATCATCCCACTTAACCCTGCAGTAAAACTAGTTCCCTGAAGATTTTGTAGAGACTGCCTAGCAATGTTTAACATCCCAACAGTAGTGTTTTTAAAGCCCCATCTGAATTAGTAAGTCCCTCCATTAATTTATTGTCAATCCAATGTTTACCTGTACAAGCCATAAAGGTTCAGTCTAAGGTAACCTTACAGTACCATACTGCATTTCAGCCTGCAAAGACTCCATACGGTCATATTGATAACATCTCAACTGATCCTTGACAATGTCTATCTGCTGCTTAATCCAAACATCTGCAACATTTGGTGAAGAAGTCAACCTATAAAACTGTTGCTGCAAACCCAAATAAGTAATATAATCCTGATTACATTTATGACTCCCAAAAGAAATGAACAAATTCTTAAAATCTTGTTTAGTATCAGCCCACCAAAGTGCCGGAGAATCATATAGTACCCTCACAGAGTTCTGGGCAACAAGGAGGGAATGTAATTTATGTTGCATATCCAAATCTTGTAATACTGAAGAATTCAGCTTCCACCAAGAGGTAATTGCGGAAACCTAGGAGGAAACCGAGACATATTTACTGTACAGAGCAGAACCAAATGATCCAAGAATTCACATAATTGAAGAAAAAAGCATGGGAAACAAAACTTGGATAAAAAATAAAATCAATCCTAGTACGAAGGCACGTCTCCTATAAATGGCTCCCACATCTTTATGACATTCACGATAAGCATCCTTAAGTGAGGGCAGTCTGTAAAACTTTCAATAAACATGAGAATCACAATAAACTTTAATTTGAACAGAATCCTTGAACTTGACATCTAGGCCACAGTTCATGTCGCCACCCATATTACCTGTTTCCAAGTAAACAGATATGGCAGAATACTATTAAACAATTCTATCCGTGAAGGCTAACTTTCGCCAGATACAATGGTTAAGTGGTAGAGCTGCCGACTCTGATAGCAAGGGTACTGGGTTTGAGAACAACAGCAGGACAGAGGATAGGTATTTTAATGGGCAGACTGGGTGGGCCATAGGCCCTTATCTGCCGACACTGTCTATGTATCTATGTATCTATTAACTTGAGGGGCATAAGTATTGATAAGATGTAAAGGAAACCCTTATAAACACAATCCAAGAGCACAGCCCTCCCAGGGTGTATATCCACCAGCTTAGAGACATGGACAGAAGTATGTTTGAACAGAATGAATAGGCCATCCGCTGCATCCTCCCATAGGACTGAAAAGTAGGGCCTCTGTTCCTGAGCTTAGATGCTTGTCTGATATCATGAATACAATTAAATCTACATAGAACATAGAATTTGATGGCAGATAAGGACCGCCTGGCCCCACATAGTCTGCCCATTTCCATACCTAACGGATAAGCTGCAGATCCTAGTTAACCAACAGCCTACTTCCTCCTACCCCCCACTAGAATTGCTTATGTCTGTCCCATGCATTCTTGAATTCCCCACTGTTTTGACTCTCTGATCTCTTCATGAAGGCTGTTCCATGTATCCACAACCCTCTCTGTGAATAAATACTTCCTCACATTACCACTGAGCCGTCCCCCTCTATCTTCAAATTGTGCCCCCTGTTTTGCACATCTCTTTTTCTGAAAGATGCTACCCTCTTGGACTTTGTTGATTCCTTGAGGTATTTAAAGTTTATATCGTGTCCCCCCTCTCCCTTCTTTCATCGAGGCTGTACATCTTTAGCTCCTTTAGTCTTTCTTCATATGTCTTCTGATGCAGACCCTGCATCATTTGAGTTGTCCTCCTCTGGACAGCCTCCACCCTATCTATGTCTTTGCTGAGATGGGGTCTCCAGAACTGCACACAGTACTCCAGGTCTTACCAACTGTCTGTACAGAGGGCCAACAACTTCCTGTTTTTCTACTGGTGATGCCTCTCCTAGGCTTCCCAATTTCCCCAACCCTTGTTGCTGCCTTCTCACATTGCTTGCCCATCTTTAGGTCATTTGCTGTGACTACCTCCCGGTCCCTTTCCATTTTTGTTGTTGTCAGTATCTCACCCCCATTGTGTACTCTTCCCTGGGTTTTTGTTTCCCAGGTGCATTACTTTGCACTTCTTTGCATTGAATCTAAGCTGCTATACATTTGATCATTCCTCCAACCTTGCCAAGTCCTTTTCATCCTTTCCACCCCACCTTGTGTATCAACCCTGTTGCAGATCTTTGTGTCATCTGCAAAGAGACATACTTCCCCTTCAGTCCCTCTTCAATGTCGCTTATAAAGACATTAAAAGGGACCAGCTCAGTACTGAACCCTATGGTACCCCACTAGTAACCCTACTTTTGTTCACGTGTGGACTCCATTTACTATTACCCACTGTGTCCTACTGTTCAACCAGTGTTTTACACAGGCTACCACCCTAGGACCCACTCCCAGGCTGGTTAATTTGTTTATTAATCTTTTGTGTGGGACTGTGTCAAATGCCTTGCTAAACTCTAGGTGACCATGTCCACAGCCCTCCCTGGTCTACTGCTTTGGTCACCCAGTCAAAGAAATCAATTAGATTTGTCTGACATGACTTTCCACTGTGAATCAATGCTGCCTTGGGTTCTATGCCCACTGGCCTCTAGGTTCTCAACAATTCTTTCCTTCAGAAGTGATTCCATCATTTTCCCTACCACTGAGGTCAAACTGACAGGTCTGTAGTTTCTTGCCTCTGTCTTGTTCCCACTTTTGTGAAGGGAATCATATCCACCCTCCTCCAGTCCTCAGGTACCTCCCCATCCTCTCATGATTTATTAAAAGGGTAGTCATTGGTGTCACTAGATCTTTGCTTAGTTCTTTTAGAATCCTGGGGTGAATCCCATCAGGCCCCATTGCTTTATCCACCTTCAGTTTTAAGAGTTCATTCAGAACCCTTTCATCTGTGAAAGGACATATCAACCCTCTATCCAGAGTGCTTGATTGATTGGATTAGGTATTTTCCCTGATTTCCATTGTGAATACTGAGCAGAAGTATTCGTTCAGTATCCCTGCTTTTCACTGTCACTCTCTGCCCTACCACCTTCTTTTGTTCAGCCTCACTTTCCTGAAAAAAATTATATCAGTTTGTAGAGAGAGACAAAAATGTAAACATGCCATCCTTTTTATAATTTTCAATATTACATGTATTTAAGGAAGCAAGTTTAATTTCTGCCATGAGTTGTTTAAAGTAAACAAATTACCATCAAGGTTTCAGAACATCTTCTTTCCATTTCTTTCCTTTCTTTTCCTTACCATCCATAACTCCCCTTCTCCTCTAATCCATTTCAGAAAAAAAGCAGATTTTGTGGATACATCTGATTCTGAGCCAGTGCATCCCTTTTGTACGACACCCTGATGGCGAAACAGGAAAAAAGACCATTCTGGCGACATCCGTGGTAATGGTCCTTTTCTGTGTTTGCCTTCCCCAATGTTCCACCCTCCCAGACCAACTCTGACCTGGGTTGGAATCCTAAAGTCTGGGGGATGTGGGAGGCAGAGCCCCCACATGGGGGGGTGTGGGTGGTACCAGCCCGACATAAAACACCCATAGAACAGGTGGTACAATATTTGCATTTGTATTGTGCCATTGTTGTGGGGAGGTCAACTTGCCACTGTCGACAAAACTTGGTGCTTCCTTCTGAGCCACCCTCCTGATCTTGAAGAACATGGAAATGGTTCTCAGTAGGAACTTCAGAAGGTTGGCTCAGATGCCTACTAGAAGCTCTAGTTACCTATTCCAAGTGGGGATTTGAAACTCTGAAGTAGAGGGGTGTAGGCCTACCAACCTGTTTAGGTAGGGGTGCACAACTGGAGGGGTCAGAGAAACCTCAGCAGAGACTGGTGTATTTGCTCTGGGGTCAATGTCATTAGAGTGTGCAGCTGAGGGAGGCCCTGAGGCCTGGGTGGATTATGAAATATGGGGATCCTCAGTAGAAAGTGAAGCAGAAGAGGTGGGGTCAGCACCAGCAGAAGGAGCAGAAGTGGTAGGGTCTGCACAGGGTACTTCCCTAGACTGTTATCTATCCTGTGCATTATTAATAAGATCCTCCTTATTACCACCCTCTTGTTTATTTTGCCCAGCCCAAGGGCACTGGTGATAAGCGTGACCCTGTTCATTGCAGAGATTGCAATGAAAACCTTCCTGCAAGTGCCGCTATCATTGTCAAATTCCTACAAAGAGCACATTTAACCTTATTGCAGGTGCTACTGAGATGCCTCTCACTGCCACATTTGTAACAGGCCTTAGGCTGCCCAGGGTAGAAACATGCTCCTCTATCCTTTCCAAGAAAAACTGTTAGAAATATGAACCATCTCATTTACCACAATATTCAATTTCACCCTGAATTTCCAACTCGTGTCCAGATACCTTCACCATCAATCACCATTTTGGAGCCCCAAAACTGTACATTTATGTTCTAGCCAAAAGAATATCTCCTCCGTTCACCCCTTCATTCCTAAACATAACATGTACTATTTTATAAAGGGGTTTTGTAATCGAGATAGCCCAAAAAGGCAACCATAGAGGCTGTGATTTACAGTTTTCATATCTGTTCCAACATTTATCCAGCTCTGAAAAAGTTTTAAAACTAATATCAAAGGTGTCTTCACCCTGTACATTAATTAAAGCATAAATATCACTAGCCTGAAAGTTCAGACAGTCTTTTAATACTTTTCTGGCTACATAAAGTCTATCAGGGTGTTCCTCAATGCCACCACAATGGTGAAAATGAACTGCATTCCTTCTGGATGCTTGTTTTAATCTATTGTTACAAAATAGATCAGAAAAGCGAGCCCAGGGTGTCTTTGTGATCGAGGGGAGAAGTAGAAGGGGAACAATGTGGAGGACCCTCAGGAACCCTAGTGTTAGAAAAATCAGCAGTATCAGGTGCCCCCAGAAGCGAGGGAATCATTCAAAACTGAAGTCTTACCTTGCAAAGGGTCCCCAGTAGTTACTGAATCTATGAGTGAAGAATCCAGTTTGAAAGTCTCCCACTGAGAGTCCGGTATCCATTTTCCATCAGTAAAATCCAGCCAGCATCAGCTAAGGCACTATCCTTTGACCAGTCACTAGTCAAAAGGAGTCTTTGTGTGGTTCTCTTCTACATTCCTAGAGCATGTACATCATCTGAGTGATTAATTCCATCTGAAGCTGTCAGATTCAGCTTCTCAGAGTGCTTAGCAGAAGCTGGTAACACTTCAGGAACATCAGTGGCAGAGTTTTGAATAAATCTGTCAAACCAGCATCACCAGCTGCAGTTTGAAATAGAGGTACCAAGGTGCTCACCGGAATTCAGGTACTAACAAAATGGGGCTCGGCCTCAAGCCACAATCTCCCATTGCATGGTGGTCACCATGCTCCACTCCACAAATCTCTACCAGAAGCACCCACAGTACTCGCACTAACCCTCACTTGAACCACCTCGGGAAGCGAGCCCAGGCTGCACATCAACTCCAAAGTGTTGCTCCATCAGCATCTCAGAGGCATCTGCCATGCAAACACAGCAGCTGGTCCCCCTACCTGCAAGTAGGAGAATTTCTCCTGTGTCTTGGCCAAATTTCCCCAGTCACTAAAAATACCACCAACAACATAATCTGGTTCAAGATCAGTTGGCATGCCTGTGTATCCTCCTCCCAGGTTGTGCCTGAAAATAGGCAGCAATTGTCTAGTGCACTTACCCGTCACAAAAACTAAGTAAATAAATAAAATAAGAAATTATGTCTTAGTACTCCTTGTGTTTCTGTTGGACATTCCAGCTTAGATTTTGAAATACATAAATTCTTCTGCCTTCCCACAGAGTCTCCTGGAGAGAATGAAACTGATTTAAAATGTGTTGTTTTTCAAATAATTCAGCAGCTGTAGAATGATTGGGTGTTGTCCTCTACTTCAGCAGGGTGAGGTTGTAGTGAGCAGTGAGCATGTTCAATTATATAATTAGGACTATGGGGTGAAGAGCCAGCTATTACCTGGAGAGGCTTCTGAACAAATAAAAACATATCTGGTCCTTTAGCTTGCTCTTGGATTCCAACTATTACTAAATTACTAAGGCTACTATGCCCCACTAGGTCCTCCATTATTTCCTCTAGTTGGCTAACCTTTTAACGGAGGGCCACCAGGTCCAGTTCCAGTTGCAAATGTTGGTCTTTCACGGAGCTGACTCTGACTTCCACATCACTAACTCACTGACTTAATTCTTCTATTTCCAGTTTTATCGACCACATTTCCCTGGTGATCTCAAAATGACACCCTTAAGGCCAGCCAGCTCCAGGAAAAATGGTCCACCATAAGGGGTTCTGTTGTAGGCAAGTCAGGTGACAGCTTGGAGCATGGTTTCCTATTCCAGGCTTACGCTCAGGGAGAAGAGATGGGGTGTCTCGCTGCAGCACTGAGCTAGTATTCATTTGTGCCTCAGATGACATTGAAAACCCAAGAGAGGTAAGTACATGGCTGTAGAAGTAGACTTCTGTCAAACTAGGAGAAAAACTGTGGTATGGAAAAACAAAAACAACAATAGACCTTTGAAATGGCAGATGCTTGCTGCTCTGCTGCTACACTGTTGGGTGCATCATGTGACTCCACCTATATTTTACATTTTTATAAGACGAGTGATGGAGGAACAGAGAATTTCAGAAATCTGGCATAATAAAACTCCAGATAAAATAGAAATACTAGATTAATTACAAACTATTGTAAAGCTTACTAAGTGTGATTTTTCACATGCTTCCTCAACAGCTGCCATCTTCCATATTTGGAAGTCTATTTTGACCAAAGTACTGGTCACTATAATAACTACTGACAACAGGTAAGAACAGCTATTTAAACAGACCTCCACTGCAAAACCTCAGTAGCAGCAGTCACTTGTTAACGCAGAGGAGAGCACCTCTGTGTTTCAAATTCCTTTGATACAAAGGACAGTTTGCATGTACCAAAGCCACCACCAAGATTTAATAGTACTAATACTGTTTGTTGATAAAAAACATAGAAGCAAACAATTGAGACTGTCATAGACATTTTAAGTATTATCAGCACTTGTTTCTGCCCACCCCCAAGTTTCTGTGTGCTACCACACCCAGAATGACATAATGCAAGGATATGTCAATGTTTTACATACAGCAGCAAGAAATTCTGTGTAAATTATCAGTTGACTTACATTTTCATCACTCAAAGGTCCAGTCCCTTATTTTGTTGGTGGTGACAGCACCTAATATGTGCAGTAGATGTGCATACCAGGGCATTGTGGGTACAATAAAAGTTGTTTTCAATTTCCTCACTGTGAGGTGCTGTCTCAAATTTCTGTAGTGGATTCAACAATAAAAGCTCTTATATGTTTATTTACAAAAAGGCATTGTACATACTAATTTACATAATGAAGCATTGTGGGCACAGTATATAGCAGTCTCCTATTTTGGTAGCGTAGATGTCTGCAATACCAAGATGGGCCAACAGGGATCTCTGTTTCAAACAGTGATGAAAAGAAGGTATTTACTTCTAATAAATAGAACATGGATTATTTTATTTATTGTATGTTGATGTGCCAATAATTACTTTCTACTTGTATGATAAAATGTTTGTTATTGCAGTGAAACAAGTGGATTTTCATTTTCGTCTCACACTGCTAGTAAAATAGAATTCAGTAGAATTCTGGTATTGTGATGTCAAAAACAGCCAGCTACTTAAAAGCCCAATGTATTTAGATTATAAACTAAATATATTCTTGTATCCTTTCAAAATAAATTGATACTTATTTCATCAACAAACTTTACCTTTTATGTGTTTGCACTATTGTGCTCCCTATGTATGATTTTATGTTTCTAAAAATAATTAGTTTCTCTTTTCTTCTTTCCAAGTAAAATCTGGTTATGAAGAAAATATTACCTGCTAAATTATAACAGAAGATCATGTTATCAAATATCACATATTTCTATTAAATATATACTATTTTTGTGGCAGGAAGTGTTAATTCTCCATATAAATCTGAAAACAGATTTGCAGTTTCCCATTGAAATACACAGGCAGCCTTGCCAGTGAAGAGTACCTAGTATCATAATACAAGGATTTCATTGGATTCTTTTCTCACTAGCAGTTGGCAAAATACTAATAAAATTATGAAAAGTAAGAAAAAAACAAATAAAAGCAAACTGAATGACTGCAGAGGCATATAAAAGCTTCAAATCTTCATTCCTTATGATATACACCAAGGATTCATTTCAGATATTTATCTGTGTGGGACATTGTACCACTGAACTTAAAAGTAATGGTCAAATGAAAAAATAATGGCTCATATTGTTCGACCAAGCCCAGATTCATAGAACAGCAGTTTAAAACCTTTGTAACAGCCCTGAGGGAAGGTTTATCCGAGTTAAAGGTACTCTCTGGTCAGTTCCACTTTTACTTGGTAGTATATGGCCCTAATATAGATGATCCAGGGTTTTTATGAGACTCATATCTGTTATTCTCCCAATGCTTCCCATCAGGATTATTTTGGAGGTGACTTTAATCAGGTTGTAGATTCTAATCTTGACAGGTCAGGTAGTAGACCGGGGTGGTCACTCTGGGGCAGAGGGCTTTTAAAGACCTAGTAGACCAGTACAGGCTCTGTGATGTCTGCATGTCTTGCACCCTGATTCTAGGGAGTTTACCTTCAGGTCAATGGGTACCTGACTCGCATTGATTACATATTTATTTCTCAGGTTCTCCTGCTTGGGGTTAAGACTCTTTGATTCAGCCTGGCCCTATCTCCAATCATTCACTGGTGTTATGCAAATTGGCATTCCTTAATTTACCTAACAGGAAACCAGATGGAAGCTTAATGAACAACTTCTTAAAGATGCTAATATTGCAAGCTCATAAAGGAGCAAACTGAGTCCTTTATTTTATCCAACCCTTTGATAGTGCAAAGCTGGATATTTTGTGGGGGCCTTTAAGGCTTACATGACAGGAATCCTTATTAGTATGGCGATGGGTAGGAAAGAGCACAGGAGATGGAATTATTATCATTACTGTCCCAAATTAGGTCACTTGAAAATAATTTTTCTGGTAATGCCCCAGATGAAGATAAGAGGAAACTCCAAGTGTTGAAAGATATTTAGAGTTACTTCAGGAAAAGCAGAATTAGCTATTATTGGTACAAAGAGCTAGTTATACAGATCAAGGAGAGATGGCAGGGCACCTACTGGCATTACATATTAAGCAACAAAAATCGGTGAGATTTATCCCCGATCAGGGCAATGGCAGACGGACCCTGAAAGTATCTCCTACTGAAATAGTGCAAGAATTTGCCCTATATTATGCAAGGTTGTACAGTAACATGGAGTATCCTCCTGTCCTGGGAGCATGGAGAGTTATCTGAGGGATTCCCATCTGCCCTCCCTCTCAGAGCAACACAAGGGTTTTCTGGTTACTCCTATAACACAGGAGGAAATTGCTGAGGTTATTAGTGGATTACCTGCAGACAAAGTCCCAGGCCCAACGGATTCTCCTCCCTATTTTACAAAGTTTTTCAGGATCTTTTATTACCAGTACTTTATTGTTTATTTCAATATATTCTAGCTGGGGCAGAGGCAGATCCTCACCTCTTGAGACTCTGATTTTCTTCTCCCTAAAACAGATAAAGATCCTGAGCTTGTTCAGAGCTACAGATCTATTTCCCTTCTAAATCAGGATATTAAAATTCTCTCGAAGATACTAGCCAATAGGTTAACTGTAGCTCTCCCTGAGTTAATAGGTACAAACCAGGCGGGATTTATAGAGAGCTCATCATCTGATCACTTGCGTACCTTATCTCATGTTTTGTCTGGCTACCAGGGACACGGAGTTCCTGCAGGACTGGTTTCCCTGGATGCTGAGAAGGCATTTGATCGAAAGTGAATTGGAACTTTTATTTCGAGTTCTGAAGCTTTTCAATTCCCTTCTGAATTCATATCCTGGATTGCTGCATTATATAAAATTCCTACAGCAAGGATCTCTGGGAATGGAGCCTTTTCCAAATCTTTTTCCACTCCATTCAGGGACTAGACAGGGATGTCCCTTATCTCCTCTATTATTTAATCTATATCTGGAACCTCTCATCCAAAATATTCTCAATAATGTTTCCATACAAGGCATTTGGGTTGGGCGTCATGAAATTAAAGTCACTGCATATGCGGATGATTTGCTGATACATTTATTTCATCCAGTATCTTTTGTACTGGCTTTGTTGAGTGAAATAGCAAGATTTTTCTCCTGCTTTGGCGCCACCACTCTTGCGCTATGTCCTCGCCCAAATCCCTCCCTTGCTTGACTGACGCCATGATGTTGCTATGCTCATAATCCTCACCCGCCCTGTTGGTCATTGAATTTATCTTTAATTTATACCTTGTCCCAGCACTGTATCTGGGTGTACCCTCCACGTAAATGTAAAACTGTAAAAATTGTCTTTCTCCTGTTTTTGTACCTGAATGTATTCGTCTGAACCAATTACTGTATCAATGTACCTGTTGTACCCTTTTGTACTCTCCTGGGTCGTTCCTGAAAATAGGCATAAAACTTGTCTAGTGTACTTACCCGTAAACAAAAATGAAATAAAAAATAAAAATTTAGTGACCTGTACAACTACAAACTGAATGCTAGCAAATCCTTATTCTTCCATTAAACCATAAGGTATTCAAAATGATATCAGCCCCTTAGGTTTATGCTGGACTCCCAGGTCATTCAAATACTTGGGTATTAAATTATCTCAGAACCCCTAACATGGTTTAGGGAAAATCTGGAATCCTCTCACAGCTGATAATTCATGACCTCGATAGGTGGTCCGAACTCCCCATCTCATTATGGGGCTGGATCAACATAATTAAGATGAATATATTTCATAGAAACATAGAAACATAGAATTTGATGGCAGATAAGGACCGCTTGGCCCACCCAGTCTGCCCATTTCACTACTTAATGGATAAGCTGCAGATCCTAGTTAACCAGCAGCCTACTTCTTCTTACCCCACCCCTAGAAATGCCTTATGACTGTCCCATGCATGCTTGAATTCCACCACTGTTTTTGACTCCACAACTCTCTCCGGAAGGCTGTTCCATGCATCCACAACCCTCTCTGTGAAAAATGCTTCCTAAATTACCTCTGAGCCACCCCCATCTTCAAGTTGTGCCCCTTGTTCTTGCATACCTCTTTTTTGAAGATGCTACCGTCTTGGACTTTGTTGATTCCCTTGAGGTACTTGAAAGTTTCTATCATGTCTCCCTATCCCTCCTTTCCTCGAGACTATACATATTAAGCTCCTTAAGTCTCTCTCATATGTCTTCTGTTGCAGACCCTACACCATTTTAGTTGCCCTCCTCTGGACAGCTTCCATCCTGTCTATGTCTTTTGGAGACTGGGTCTCCAGAACTGCATGCAGTATACTCAGATGGGGTCTCACTAGCTGTCTGTACAGAGGATAATAACTTCCTGTTTTCTACTGGTGATGCCTCTCCTATGCATCCCAGTATCCCCCAGCCCTCCTTGCTGCCCTCTCACATTGCTTGCCCACCTTTAGGTCATCTGATATGACTACCCCAGGTCCCTTTCCATTTTTGTTGTGGTTAGTATCTCACACCCATTGTGTACTCTTCCCTGGGTTTTGTTTCCCAGGTGCATTATCTTTCACTTCTTAGCATTGAAACTAAGCTGCCATACATTTGACCATTCATCTAACCTTGCCAAGTCCCTTCTCATCCTTTCCACCCCACCTTGTGCATCAACTCTGTTGCAGATCTTTGTGTCATCTACAAAGAGACATACTTTTCCTTCCAGTCCCTCTGCAATGTCACTTATAAAGACATTAAAAGGACCGGTCCTAATACTGAACCTCATGGTACCCCACTAGTAACCCCCTTTCTTCAGAGTGGACTCCATTTACTATTACCTCTGTGTCCTATTCTCCAGCCAATTCTTTACCCAGGCTGTCATCTTGGGATCACTCCCAGGCTGGCTAACTCTTATATTAATCTTTGTGTGAGGACTGTGTCAAATGCCTTGCTAAAGTCTAGGTGAGGCCATGTCAACAGCTCCTCCCTGATCTACTACTTTGGTCACCCAGTCAAAGAAATCTATCAGATTTGTCTGGCATGACCTCTCTCGCTGTGAATCCCTGCTGCCTAGGGTCCTGTGCCCTCTGGCCTCTAGATACTCAACAATTATTTCCTTCAGAAGTGATTCCATCATTTTCCCTACCACTGAGGTTAAACTAACAGGTCTGTAGTTTCCTGCTTCTGCCTTGCTCCCACTTTTGTGAAGGGGAATCACATCTGCCCTCCTCCAGTCCTCGGGTACCACCCCATCCTCCCATGATTTGTTAAAGAGGGTAGTCAGTGGTGTCACTAGTTCTACCCTTAGTTCTTTTAGAATTCTGGAATGAATCCCATCAGGCCCCAACTTTGTCCACCGTCAGTTTTAAGAGTTCTTTCAGAACCCTTTCTTCTGTTAATGGGCTGGTATCAACTTCTGTATCCAGAGTGTTTCTACTGTTTGTTTTAGGTACCTCCTCTTCCTTTGTAAGTACTGAGCAAAAATATTTGTTTAGTATTTCTGCCTTTTGCAGTCACCCTGCCCACCCTCCCTCCCTTTATTAAGCTTCACTATCCCTCCCTTGGTCTTCCTTCACTCCCTGATGTACCTATAAAAGGTTTTATCCCCTTCTTAACTGAGTTGGCTGTCTTTTCCTCGGTTTGGGCCTTTGCTGTTCTGACTGCCTTCCCAGCTTCCTTTTGCTTTTAACTGATGCAGTTCTCTGTCCTGCTCCTTTTGTGATTCCTTTTACTTCCTGAATGCTTTCTTTTCTCTTGAACCTTCACTGCCACTTCCTTTGAGAATCATAGTGGTTTCTTACATCGCTTCATTTTGTTTATTTGCTTCACACAAAGGCTTGTTACCTCTGTGATGGTAGTTTTATTATTCCACATTGTTCATCCACCCTTCCTTCCTGCCCATTTGCTAGTGCATTCCTGAGGCACTCACCCATTTTGAAAAGTCAGCCCTCCTAAAGTCCAATACTTTTGTCTTTGTATGGCTTGACTCTATTGCTGTGTTTATTGTGAACCATACTGTTTGATGGTCGCTAGTTCCCAGATGGCTACCCACTTCTACATCTGTGATCCTCTCTTCATCTCCATTTGAGAGAATCAGGTCTAAGATTGCTCCCTCTCGAGTGGGCTCCAATACTAGTTGTCTAAGGCATGCCCCTGTAGGGCATCTAGAATAACCCACTCTTCAAGTGGCTGCTGCAACTGCACTCCAGTTAACATCTGGCATATTCAGAACACCCATCAGCAATATCTCCCCTTTTCTGCCATTCTAAGTGTACTTTCTATCATTTCCTTGTCTATTTCCTCTCCCTGAGAAGGGGGTCTGTATACAACCCTGTGTGGATTGTGGTGCCATTGCCGGTCTCCAAATTTACCCACAGTGCTTCTTCTCCTCCCTGTTTTCCTTTTGTTCTGTTGCTTTGATTCCTTCCCTTATGTAAAGAGCTACTCCTCCTCCTCTCTTTTACCTCCCTGTCCCTCCTGTAGATAGTGTATCCTGGTATGTTTATGTCCCAGTCATGGTTTTGTGTGTACCATGTTTCTGTGACTGCCACGATATCCAGATGTCCCTCCTCCATCAAGGCCACTAATTCAGGAGCTTGTTACTCAGACTAAGGGCATTGGTACTCATTGCTCTCCATTTTTGATGGCTTTACCTTTTGTTGCAGCATCCCCACTGACCTTTCTACCTCAGTCTTTTTCTCATTTAGTACCCTGTTTTGTAGGGAGAGGCTGGATTTTCCTTGCTTATCAGTCGCTCCCCTTGACTAGTTTAAAAGCTTGCAATGAAGCATCTAAACCGATTGCTCAAAAGACTTGTTCCCTTCCTGCACAGATGCAGACCATCCTGCCAGTATAGGCTGGTGTCCCTCCAGGTGGAACCCCAGTCCCCAATGAAGCCAAACCACTTCTCAATACTTTTATCCCACTGCTTGGTTTAAAAAGTTAGATGGCATATTCACTAGATTTATCTGGGCTGATAAGTATGCTTGATTGGCCTATTACAAATTGGCAGTTCCAAAACTTGAGGGGGTTTATGGATTTCCCATCTGGCTATATACTACTGGGCCAGTCATTTAGCAAAATGTCTGAGATGGGTATCTCCGCAAAGAAAAAGAGCAACTGGCTTGGCTTAGGATTGAATTGGATGTAATTAAGTCCAAGAATCTGAACCCCTTTACCTTATTCTATCTTAAAATTTCCCAGGTGCATATAACTGAGGAATGTCCTACAGTATTTACCTCTTTAAGGGTATATGCACAATTGTGTTCATTTTGCAATATACTCCCCACTTGGACTTGGCCCAATCTATCTGGAATTCCCATCTTTCACTATTAATAGGAACCAGATTCCCATCAATGGTTGTCCTAATTGGGGATGGGAATCCTCTCTCATGGATGAAGATGGGCAATGGTTTTCAGTGGGGATATTATCAGGAAATTTCATATTCCAGCTCCCTTTCACTTTAAAGTTATACAGTTAAGGCACTTACTTACAATAATTTTGGTAATATCCCCTCCCAGACTGTCACAGCTCTGAGGAAGTATTTTTCACAGAGGGTTGTGGATGCATGGAACAGCCTTCTGGAGGAGGTTGTGGAGACAAAACAGTGGTGGAATTCAAGCATGCATGGGACAGTCATAAGGCAATTCTAGGGGTGGGGTAGGAAGAAGTAGGCTGCTGGTTAACTAGGATCTGCAACTTATCCATTAGGTAGGGAAATGGGCAGACTAGGTGGGCCAAGCAGTCATTATCTGCCTTCAAAATCTATGTTTCTATGTTTCTAAGATGGACCTGGGTGGAGCATGAACAATTGTATATACAGGTCAACACAGGTATTTACAAGGTAATACAGATAATACTCTTTACAGAGAGGAAGAAAAATAAGTTCATATGTACATAGAATTATACAGGTATTGTACAGATTACATGGTATTTACATACATAGAAGTGTCTATAGGAAGATAAAGCAGGTTATCTAAGGTTGCAGGAGGAAGTAAGGAAGAAAAAAAAAATATACACCAGGTAGAGGTGAAGGTGGGGGAAGGGAGGGAGGTAGGGGAGAAAGGCTAGGAGGGCACGTGCACAGAAAGGAGTTGGTAAAATGGGATGTAGAGAAGGTGGATGGAGAAAAGGAGTATGTGTGAGCCCTGGGATTGAATGCTATAAAGTACGGGCATGGTAGGATGTCACAACCCAGGGTAGTGAGCTCCCTATCCGAGATTGGGAAAGGAAGAACAAGGGATGGACAGACCTAGTGTTGATAAGACAGGGGATAAGAGAGAGAGAACAATTAGGCTGGTGAGGAGCAAGCTGGAGGGTCAGTACTAAAATTGGGTCTAGGCGTGGCTATATACCAGTGCAGACACTGGTACTGGGTCTGAGTGGGTGAAGCAGTTACATATTCTCTGATTGTATGGAAATAAAGCATCTTGAAGGCATTTATACTGATTAGAGTGCTTAATTTGAGTTTTTTGTGAAATCGTTCAATAAGGTAGGTAGCACGAGCTTATGGCTGCCCTGCGAAGTGGGATTTTGCTTTGGGTACTTTAAGTGTAATAACTGAGTAACTCTAATGCATATTTCCCAATTATACTCAGGGAAGACAGCAGGAGATGTAGTAAGGCAGCTTATTAGAGATGGCTCTATAGGTCCAGAGAGCGGCATTTCTGTGGCGCCTGAACTTTAGTGATGTCCACCCATTGCCGCATATAGGGTGCAGTGATGCATGTCGAAGGGAATCCCGTTATAAACCTCAGTGCTCGATGGTAGAGTGTGTCCAGTTTAGCCATGTAAGAGTTGGGGCATTGGCTGTAGAGGAAGTCAGCGTAATCAACCAATGATAGGAAAATTGATTGGACCAGTTGTTTTTGGCATCTCTGGTGAGAAATTGGTTGATTCTAAAAACAATCCAAGCCTTTGCGAGTCGTTTAGCAAGTCCTCAATATGTTCAATGGAGGAGAGTCTTTGGTCTATCCAAACTACCAGATACTTGAATTTTGTAACAAATTCTAGTTTTTCACCCTAGAACTGTGGTAATTTGGGAACTGTTCCACTGGACACAGGGTTAGCTTTATGGATAAAAGGGAGAGGACCATCGCTTTAGTTTTTTGGCATTAGGAGTAACTTTTTTGGAGGAGTTGGCTTTGCAAAGGTTGAGTTCTGACTGTAGGTCATTGCAGGCAGCTTCAGGTGTTGGGCGACTCACATAGAGAACTGTATCATCTGCAAACAGATGAATGTTGGCTTCTTTTATACAGTAGTCGATGTTATTAATGTAGATTGCAAAAAGTAAGGGCCCTAATATAGAACCTTGAGGTACCCTCTTTGCAGAGTTTTAAGGGGACAGGCCTCCTTCGGCTTTAGCTTGTTGAAGGTGCCCTGTAAGATAGTCAGTAAACCAACGCAGAGAGGAGGGGTCCACACCTATGGTTTGAAGGGAGGAGAGGAGCAGACTATGGTCAACGGTGTCAAAAGCCTTGCTTAGATCAAGGAAAACAGCACAAATAAAGTTTTTGCTCTCAAGATTACGCTGCCAGTCATTAGTAACTTTGGCGAGGGCTGAGATAGTGCTATGTTTAGCTCTGAATCCAGACTGCATAGGATTTAGCAGTTCCCTAGACTCAAGATGAGTCCTCAGCTGTGCATTTACAATTTTCTAGGAGCTTGGAAAGGACCAGAAGGAGGAATTGGCCTGTAGTTATTGAGATCGCCAGGGTCATCTGATTTGAACAGTGGTATGACATGAGCTGTTTTCCATATAGATGGTACGGTGCCCTAAGACAGGGATAAGTTAAAAAGGGGGTCACGGTATTGCTAGTACGCGGTAGGCAATTTTAGGGAAGTAAGGGTCATGGGTGTCGGCCCCAGCACTTTTTCTAGTATCCAACTGAAGCAAGAGGTCCTCTACCTCTTTCAGTGGGGCAGGTTGAAGCGAGAACGGTGACGAAAACTATCGGAGTTTCAGACAGTTGGTTGGCAGTCTGGGAGTGAAGTATGTTTGCAGGGAGCTATCAAATGCCATGCCTGCAGTAGCAAAGTGGTTATTGAATCGTCAAGTATATCCATCTTTTGGTTATAGTCAAGTTGCCAGGGTAATCTTCATCAGGGAGTGAATTTCCTGGGAGTGGCCTAGCAGATCATTGATTGTGTTCCAGAGCTTGATTGGGCTCTTTGTGGCAGAGTCGAGTTTGGATTTGAAGAAGGTGGCCTTCGATTCTCTGATTGTTTTGGTACATAAATTTCAGTAGTCTCCAGAACTGGTTCCAGTCCTCTGCAGTGTTCAGTCTGCGCCTTTTCCAGAGCTTATCTCTTTCTAGAAACAAGGACTTTATCTGAGGGGTGAACCATTTACAGGTTTTGGTCCTAGTTCGAACTTTAATCAGGGGAGCATACTTATTAAGGGCCCTTGATAGAATGTTGTGAAGATATTGTAAGCTGACGTAATCATTTTGGCCAGGTAGAAATCTTGCACTCAGGGAGTACTTAAGCTCGTTTAGGTAGGCATGTTCATTGAAGTTGCGCCTGGATCTCTTCATAGAGAACTTGCTGATGGGTGCTGGGTTGTTGGTGGATCTTACTCCAAATAAAACAATGGTCGCTGGCGTCTGAGAAGAAGACATCAGTGTGGAGAAGAGATGAGGTTTGCTCACCATTAGCACATCCAAAGTGTACTTTTACTGGGGTTCTTCACGTTTAGGTGTGTTGGTTCAGTAATAAGTTGCATCAGCCTGTGTTCATCACAGAAGGATGCAAGGGGCAGCTGTGTTAGAGAGCCAGTCAAAGCTGAGGTCTCCTAAAATAATAGTTTCTTGCAGCCCCTGTCCCAACTTGTCACTTAGATATGACACAAGCTGTAGGCCAGCAGACAGTGGTCTGTACCATCCTATTACGCAGAGTGCAGTAATCTGTGTAATTTCCACTTCAAGAATTAGGCATTCAAATTCACTGGGACAGATGCTGAGGATAAGCAGAAGGCAGAAAATTTGTCTTTAGTGTAGATAGCTACCCTCCTCCTCTGGCATGCCTATCAGCTCTGAACAAGGCATAGTTGGGTATGTTTACTTCTCTATCAGTGGTGCTGGGTCTAAGTCAAGTTTCAGAAATCACAAGTATGTCAGGAGAGGTATGATTTACCCAGGTTTGTATTAAGGTTATCTATTTAAGGAGGCTACATACGTTAATATGCAGAAGCTTATTCCTTTTAAATTTGCTAGTTCTGCTGGCAAAGCAATAGCTTCTGGGGCCAGGGTTGAGTTCTACATTGCCTGAACATAGCAGGAGGATAAGTAGGATTTTCTAAGGCGCTAATTATAAGCTTGTAATTCCTGCCTTTCTGCCGCCTAGTAGATCTGATGTTTTTAGGGACTGGAAAGTAGCCACCATAGAAGAGCTGATCTGTTGTAGCAAGAGCTAGTACCACTACCACAATAGGCGGGAGGAGAAAAGAATTCTGCGTGGTGGGAGGTGGGCCTTGTGGTGGGGGAGTGTTATAAGTACTACTGGTATGTGTGGTCCAAGAGCAGGTTCGGGTATTGGTACTTGGAATCACGGAGGCAATTAAAAGGTTGTTGCCATGTGGTATACTGCACAAGGTGTCGTTGTGAGACCAAACATGATGGTAGTTCAGGTGTCCAATGCTGGGCAGCTGGTATCAGCAGAAGAAGGGGCAGTATAAGGAGCCATATAGGCCCAAATGATGGTACCTCAAAAAGGAGCCACTCTATTAGCCCAGGGGCCAGTGGGGTTTCTGGATTAATGCAGCTTATCAGTAGCTTTCTGATCCAGGTCGACACAAATTTGATAGCATTAAAATATTTAGTGGTGAAGCACAGCCAAGGAGAGCCTATGTGTTTTAGTAAGACAAAGCCCTGAGAGTTGGATCCCATAGGCTGGAAAGAGAGGGGATCACGAGCTAAGTCTCTATTGGTGGGCACTGTGCCAGGGATGTGGACTAATATTTTGGTAGGAGATACTGTTTTAATAATCAGGAGGTGGGGTCAAAAAGTTGCGCTAGTTGCCATACCTTGTAGGGCCTTGGGTCCATGTCTGCGGTCTCAAGCATTGGCTAGAGGGCATCGACCACCCGGTAGCCAGGAATCCTGTGGCTTAGGAGCTGGGAGCCTGGGCAACAGTTGCTCAGCTGAGAGAAGGAGAGTGAGGGTTAATAAAGGGATTCACATAAAGGGTTAGACAGAACAGCGGGGAATCAAAATTTGCAGAACAAAAGGACGTGTATTACTTTGGCACCCAAAAGTGTCTAGGGCCAGTGCATGTATGCAGGAAAGGGCTGTAGACACTAGATTTCTTTCCCAAACCACAATTCAAGTCCTTTCAATTACAGACTGGTTAACACTTTGGATTTTTAACATTTGTCTCAACATAAACATTTTAGGGTTTAAAATCAAAGGGCAGAAGCGCTTCCACCAGGGACCAATCAGAGTGTGGTCTGAGGGGCACTGGTAATCTAGGTTAGTTGCAGCAGTTTCGTACCTTGTAGGACCTTGGGTCTGTGTCTGCAGTCTCGAGCATCGGGCTAGAGAGGCACCGACCACCCGTAGCCGGGAATCCCTGTGGCTTAGGAGCTGGGAGCCTGGGTGGCAGTTCTTCGGCTGAGGGAGAGAAGTAAAGCAAGGATTAATAAAGGGCATTTATACAAAGGGTCAGACAGAACAGTCACAGGAGGCCTCCACCAGCAGGGCACACACAGGCACCCAGACACTGAACCCAGAACACAACAGTGGCATGGATAGCAGGTGACAGGAGGTGCCAATGGACAATGGAGGGACACCAAGGAAGCCCCCATCTCCCCAGGCAGGCCACATCCTGGACCATGCAGCCAAGCACACAAACACTACACAGGCACATAGGAGCCCACACAGGAGGCACTGAACAGGCTACAGTGCAGGTAGCGTGGAAGACCACATGGGACAGGCCACTCAATGGCAATCAGAGAACCCAGCACAGTCTGTGGACAGTACTCAAACAATGACCATGGCTGTGAGCCACCACCATGCACACACCCTCCACACCTCCTGACTGCCACCCCATGGGTACTCCAATGCACAGCCACTGACCCAGGGATGGACACCACCACAGTGGGACACACCACAGTAAAAGCAGGGAACCATGGAAGCAAAACACATGCCCCTCTCATGCACACAACATGGGCAGACACTGGACCACTGCAGCATGGCTCCATACACCACCTGAAAAGCAGATACAGATGCAGGCAGGTATGGTAGAAAATATTTATATGAAAGAACTATTTACAAATATAAAGGGGCTGGGAAAAGATAGGTACAGTGAGGGAAGGGACAGAGAACAGGGACTGTACAGTGGAGGAGGACTTTAGGAAAGGTGCAACAGGGGAAACAGGGGCAAAGATTAGCAACATCAGTGATGGCCCCATCCGCCACTCCAGCAAGCAGTCGCTCCTCTGCTCTGCTGCCATCATTCACCATATGACAATGACTACCTCAAGATACTGGACATCACCACCAATGTCTGCCACATGAGCTGTCTGAGGCATTCTTAGCAGCGCACTCCGTTGCCAGATGCCAGACAGCTATAGCAAGGATAGGACAGGTGATCAGTGCAATGGCTCAAGGAACCATGCCCACCCACAGTGCACAATGGGCATGGGCCACACACCCCTAGGGGCCAGGAACTGACACCCACAGGGAATGGACCAATGCCAGCCAGCAACACGGTGCACCACGACATTGCACAGAGGTGGTCCCCACTGCACAATGGCCACACAACTGCACAGTGATAGTCACATGGCACACTGCAACAGCAGCACTGCAACAACAGTGGTGGCAGCCGAGTGCATGCCCACTCCACCAACTGGCACACATGTCCAATGGACATACCACAGTGGCATGCACCACGCACAGTGTGACACACACAGCTGAAATGGCACATGGCACAGGTGGTTATGCCCACCCACTGCCCACTGCCAACCCCTTGTACAGTGAGAAGGACCATGACAGTGCTTACCTGCCCCTGCTGGTGCTCCTTGTTCAGGTCCTCCCCATCAGGGTGTACTGCCTGATCGTGCTGCTGCAGTCCTGGCTCACCTGCAGTCCTCCAGCCCTGGGAATGGAAAAGACAGGTGCACATCAGTACTGACCAAAGCAGCTGCTCCCCAGCCCTCTGTGCACAGGGCATGCCCCTGCCTGACATGTCCTGCATGTCAGAACAGCTGCATCACAATGCAAGCGGCTGCTGGAATGCCACTCAGTGATGTGAATGATGACAGTGTACCCCACTGCATGGCATGTCAGGCAGCAAAGCCAACACTACAGTACAGCACCAAGGAAGACATGCAACATGGGATGACTTACCTGGCTGTGGCACTGCACCATGCCTGATGTGTACCTGAAGCCTCCAAACTGGTCAGACTCCTGCATCAGGTCACCATACCAGTGCCCACACTGCTCAGCCATCCTGAGAAACATGAGAAAGGGTCCTGAAGGAACTGGAAGTAATAAGAGTTGATAAAGCAATGGAGCCAGATGGGTGCACCCAGGGTCCTAAAAGAACTAAGAGGTGCTGGCCGAACCTCTGGCTATCCTGTTTAGCCAATCACTGGAAACAGGGATGTACCCAAAGACTGGAGGATAGCAGATGTAGTCCCTTATACAAAAGTGGGAACAAAGAGGAAGAGGAACTACAGACCAGTCAGCCTCACCTCAGTAGTGGGAAGATCATGGAAGCACTACTGAAGGAGAGATTGGTGGAACATCTGGTTGTCAATGGACTACGGACCCAAAGGCAGCATGGTTTCACCAGGGGAGGTCATGTCAGACCAACCTCATTGAATTCTTTGACTGGTGACTAGGGATGTGGATCAGGGAGGCAGTGGACATGGCCTATTTGGACTTCAGCAAAGCCTTTGACACTGTGCCACATAGAAGACTATTATACAAACTGGGGAATATGGGTGTGGGCAGGACAGTAGTGTGGTGGGTAGGTAACTGGCTAGGCAGCAGGACACAGAGGGTGGTGATAAATGGCTGTCACTCCACAGAGGGAAGAGTGACCAGTGGGGTACCACAGGGATCAGTGCTGGGCCCAGTACTGTTCAACATCTTCATCAGTGACATTGTGCAAGATCTAGAAGGCAGAATTTTACTGTTCACTGATGACACAAAGCTCTGTAATAGAGTAGACACACCAGAGGGTGTAGACAGAATGAGAAGGGCCTGCAGAAACTTGAAGAATGGTCAGGGGTTTGGCAGTTGAAATTCAATGCAAAGAAGTGCAAGATAATGCATATGGGGCACAAAAACCCTGGCACAATGTATCAGTTGGGGATGAGGATATAGCATGCACCAAGCAGGAAAGGGATCTTGGAGTTATCATCTGATGACCTCAAGGTAGGAAACAGTGTGACAAGGCAGCAGGTAAAGCAAATAGGATGCTGGGATGCATAGGCAGGGGCATCACCAGCAGGAAAAGGAGGTCATAATTTCACTATACAAGAACTAGTAGAGGCCCCCACCTTGAGTACAGTGTACAGTTCTGGAGACCTTACTCACGTAAGGACGTAGACAGGGTAGAGAAGGTTCAGAGGGGGCAACAAAGATGGTGCATGGATTGCATCACAAGTCCTATGAGGACAGATTGAAGGAACTGAACATGTACTCCCTGGAGGAGAAGAGGAGAGAGGGATATGATAGAGACATACAAATATCTTACAGGGAGGAACAGGGTGCAGGAATACACTATTTTTAAGCAAAAAGTTGTTCCGGGACTAGAGGGCATGGGATGAAGTTGGAGAGAGGACAATTCAGAGGAAACGTGAGGAAAAATTCCTTCACAGAATGGGTGGTGGACAAGTGGAACACCCTGCCAGAGGAAGTGGTGGGGCTGAAACAATCACGAGTTTAAGAATGCATGGGATAGGCATAAAGAAATTCTGGACGTCAGAGGTAGGGCAACAACTTCTAGGAAAACATAAGCTGAACTCACAAGCTCAAATGGCAGACTGGGTGGGCCATAGGCCCTTATCTGCCAACACTGTCTATGTATCTATGTATCTATGTAACTCTGTCCTCCTCTCCAGGCTGACAGATATGTCCTGCCATACACTGTCCTTGGCCTGCTGCAAGGGCACCTGGCCAAACAGCTATGGGCAGAGCTCCACACAAGCAACTAGGTTGACCACCTCCACGTCAGTCCAATTACATGCACGGCATCTCTGACTCTGCACCATGGCTCTCACCAGTTCAGCAGTGAAAATGTCGGGTACAGGTGCATTTGGCCACCACAGGTAGCAGATGCATGATGTGCTGGAGAATGCGCCCAGTGCCAGCCATCGTGCAGTGCTGGATTTGTGCAGTAGGCATGGCCCAGCAGGGTCACGGGGTTATGGAGATGACCCAGGGGTCAGAGGTCAGTGGCCAGCACATGTCATGTGTGTGATTGTAACATGCCATCATGTGTGACCATGTGCGTAGCTGGCCATGCGCAGTTGTGCAGTGCAGATACATTTATGCAGGTCACATGTCTTGTACGATTGACACCATGACAGCGCAGCATGCATGCACACTGCAGACCCATGCACCAGATGTGTGGGCATTGTGCCAACTCTTGCTCCAGCACAATACCATTTCATAGGCGCAGTTTCCCCAATATTAAGATGCTGCATACAAATGAGCTCATTAGCCAATGCATGGTGCAGTGGGGTGCATTAGCATATCATTACCACGTGCCCAACCCTCATTTGCAAGCATTGTGCCTCATAAGCACCATGGAACAGCACAGGCCATGTACTGGTATTGCAACTGTGACAGCTAAGTGGTGGTTGCCGCAGTGGCACACTGGGAGCAGACAGCACTGCAAGGTGGGACAGACCAGGAGATGCTGCCACTGATACACTGTGATGTCCATGTTCACAATAGGCAACATGTCTGCACATGAGGAGGGCAGAAGCAGGGCCTGAATGGAAATGCAGGCCCAACTTCATGAAGGGAGAGACGGATGCCCTGTTCGAGGCCTAACTTGACAGGGAGGCCCTGCTGAGTGGTACCACGGGCACACCACAGGACAGGGCTGTTGGATGGGAGAAGGTGGTGACCTATATCAATCAGCATGGCAGCCACCAGAGGTCAGCACAGGAGGGCTGCAAGAAGGTCAGGACTAACAGGCAGTGCATAAAGGAGAAGGTGGCAGCCATCAGAGCTTCCTGCAATGCCACCGGAGGAGGGCCAGAGGATGAATCCACACTGACACCAGACACATCGGTGGAGGATGTGCCTGTAGGAGGCTTCCAGATGGGTGGCAGCCCATCACTGCATGGTATGTATGCCAGCCATGCACAGCTGGTGGCCTGGAGGGTGTGTACATGGTGTACTGTCATGCATGCGGCCATCCTGCATGGCATGTGCACATGAGCACTCCCATGCACATTTCATGCTGCAGGACACATGTTCAGCAGTGTACAGGGGTCACATGGGCACTGCATCACTGATACACCATCCTTCTCTTGAGCACCAACACGCCTCTGTGCAGAGGATGGGGCACCAGCAGTGGCACCCATGGATACCAGCATGACCCTGGAGGTTGAACTATCAACATCCACTGGCATCCGGGGCCCAGCAGGCCACAGATCAGCACCACAGTGCCTGTGGGTGTCCTTGGCCCAGGGTCAGACGAGACCCTGGATGTGATCCCGCAGGATGCCAGCCTTGGTGTCCTGTGTGCAGAGACACAGATCGAGGTCTGATTCGATGACAACTTCACACACCTCCTGGTCTGCATGGGCGATGTTGTGGTGTGTCTTCTGCTGGCAGCACAGCCAGTTACCGTGACCCAGTGGAATACCGCCGCAGCATTAGCTGCCCGCCACCACCGCGGTGTGGCAGTGTGCATTGCCATGGATGTGCCCTGCATTGGTGATGGTGCAGCCATGCAGGTAACAGGGTGGTGTACAGTGGTCGGACGGGTGAAGCATCAGGCCGCGGGTGCCACCTGGCAGCCAAGCACAGGGCTGACTGAGAGTGCACCTGCCATACTCATTCACCCTGCAGACCCCAGTGCAGCATCTACTGGAGAGGGGGCTGTGCAGCATAGCAGGTCACCCCAGCTGATTGTCAGCCTGCCTGGGAATCCCAGAATGCAGACTGTCTGGATAAATACACCCGGCTGCTGCGGGCATCCATTCAGCAACAGGTGCTGCTCACCACTGGGTGTGGACACTTCATGCAGAGGTGCGCCAGTTAGCTGAGCAGCAGGACGGGCACAGTGCAGATCCTGGAGGGTATGCAATGCATACATAGGGCAATGGCTATATCCTTGGATCCACATTGCCAGGACGATTGTGGATGGCTTTCAGTTGCTGGCTGCCACAGGTGTGACCATGCACAGGAGACCCCTCCACAGTGTGTTGTCCACCACATGGACCCCATGTCAGGTGACCCCAATGCAGTGGACACTGGGCTCAGATGTAGGTATCCCAGGAATGCCCGGACTGGCCTGTTTGGGCACCTGCACACTCACATGAGGACATGGTCACAGTCCCATACTTCCACCCCAGGGCCTGTTGGATACCCCCTGACTGATGCACAGCCTGTGGCTGCTGATCAGCCCTGACATGGCTGCTCCCATGGCCGTGGTGGCCATGGTGCCATGTGGCTTCCTTTGATCTGTGTGATGCTCTGACTGCAGTCTGCAACTGTTGCTCTGTGCACTCATGGACAGTGTGTATGTGCCATACCAATGGTGGTGCACCTGTGTGTAGTGCCATATGCTGCCTGTGTGTGTGCATGCCCAGCCATGGGACCATGTAGCATAGGCATGATGAGGGCAGTCTAGCACTAGTTGCACCTGTGCATCAGTGCCATGCATCTGATCCATGCCACATTCCAATGCCTGGGAGGGTGGGGTATGTGTATGTATGTGTGTGCTGCTGTGTGTCGTTGTGTGCCACTGACTCCCCTACCATTGCATCGTGCCTCTGTGTGTGCATGCCCTCACCATGCACATCCCTGCATGTGTGCTGTACTTGTCTGTGTGGCCCATGCATGTGTATCACACCGCCCACCTGCATTCGACAAAGTGTTCCTGTACGACAGTGTCATGGTGGCATCATGCCAGCTGCAGGAGTCAGGGGTCCCTTCACACAGGGGTGGCTGTCCACCACCCTCCAGCCCATTGTCTCCATTGTCCCACTACTGTTGCCCTCATCTGCCTCGACAGCTATCCCATGGTCAATGGCCACCTTGTGCAGTAATCAGCAGGCCAGGAATAGGCCACAGGCCTTTGTGGGGCTGTACTGTAGGGCACTGCCTGACCTGTCTAGGCATTGGAATCGTGCCTTCAGCATGCCAAAATGCACTCAATGATGTTGCATGTGCTAGCATGTGCCTCATTGTACAATTCCTTTGCTGGGGACAATGGTCGCTGGTAAGGAGTGAGCAGCCAGGTCCTTAGTGGGTACGTGCTGTCACCTGTGTGAAGAATGACATGGTTAGCCCTGGTGGTTTTCTGCTGTCTGTGTGCCACACTGGTACACTGTTGTTCTGTGTGTGTTTGTGTGTGTCTCTCTCTCTCTGTCTCTCTCTCTCTCTCTTTGCCCTCTCTCCTGCTCCCATGTCTCTGTCTCTCTCCCTCTGTGTCTGTGCTTGTGTCTTTCTGTCAGTCTCTCTCACTGTCTCTCCCTCTCACTCCTCACTCTAACACTCTTGGCGCAACTGCTGTTTATGTGTTTGTGCCCTGTTTTAATTGGAACAAGTCTGGTCAGTGCATCTTTGCGTTGCTCCACACTTGTGCCATGTTCACAGTTGAATACACGATTGTGTTGCATATTCATGGGAATGCCCTTGTCCTTGTACCGCATGTATTATAGTTACACATTGGTGCAAAATGGGTTTTGCGCTGTGCCATGGCTCCCACTGAATATCACTCGGTTCATTCCTCTGCATTTGCAAGAGGCTCAACTGAGTTGCTACCATGCGCAACTGCTCTGAATATCTGGGTCTGAATGTATGGTAAAAAGATTATTAAGAAATGTTTATCACAGAATTATTACACTGATTTGAAAGACTGTTTCATTAGCAAAAATTAAAATCATAACAAGAGAGATGATGAAGAGCAAAACAAAAACATAGTTGTACTCAGGTTAATCTTCCGTACTCATTTGACAAGAACATTATAATTAATATACCCAAGTCACTAAAAAAGAAGAATAAGAATAAGCAAAAAGTAAAATGGTTGTAGAAACAAAGACTCAGAAAGCTGAGAGCAAGGAAAACAGCTCAAATGCTCAAATAAAAATGGGAACAAATCTGGCATGCTTGGGAAAATTTTTAATTAACACACGAGATAGCCAGGACCTCTCTAAAGAACCAACAATATCACCTGCATATAATTTGGTGAAAAGAATTTGGAGCTTAAACAGTACCTCAAATTAAAAACACAATGTCAAAGGAAAGTACATTAAGTACAGAAGAACAAGCAATAACTAAAACTAATAACACAAGGGAAAGGGGAAATGGTTTAAGCAGGAAAGGCACACTAAGCCAGAACTTGTTTTCAGGTGTGACCTGGGAGTACAAGGAAGTTAAGTGACTTGCTCAGGGTCACCACAGTATGCAAGTGGAAGCTGTGGATTCAAACCTAGATCTGGCCTGCTGGATGGCACCAGATATGCAGCTCAGAGCCTTAGGCCACTGCACTACACTGCCTCCATTACACAACATTATTGATAGTGAGTGGAATAACCAGAGAACAGGAAGAGACTAGTGAAGGCCAATTTTCTAAAATAATGTATCTACTGTTTTAAGAAAAAGGAGAAATTGCATTTTATGGGTGGTTAGATCTAAGGAGAATCCAAAACAAATATTTTTATTTATTAAAACCTTGGAAATGGCAGATGTTATGTGGGAAAGAAATAACATGTTGAGAGACTTAGGAATAAATATGGACCCACCAATCCCCACTGATAGTTTATTATTTGATGCAGTCTTACAAAATACTCAACCACTGGAGACTGCAGTTTTAAAACTGAGATAGGAGTTAAAGGAATTAAAAATAAAATAAATGAAACTGAAGACTCATTGAAAAGAAAAGGAAGGCATTTATTAAGAATCACAGAACCACCATCATTATTCATGGTTCCAAGAAAGGATATGCAAGGGAATGGTAACAGAGAGACCATTTTGTTTTTCATTTTAAAACAGAACCCACAGCTATGATTTGGGAAAATAGAGAATACCTAAATCATTATGTTTTCAAAGTCAGAAATACAATCTAATCCAAAGCAGTAATAATTGGGCCATCAGTTAACCTTAATAATGACTGAGCAACAAGAGAAACAGATATAACACTCAGGTAGAGATGAGATCCAGAACTGAGACAAAACAAGATAGTGGCCAAATTTTAAAGATCATGTCCTTATTTGTGTCGAATGTTCCTCGAGGGACCAATACGGAAAGCAAAAAGCAATATTAGACCTTTTTTCTCAGTTACTGCAAGAATCACTTACATAGGATTCAATTGTTGGGTAGAAATAGCAGCTGAATATACAAATTGCCCAGGAACTGATATCTTTGGGGACAGAAAATTTCCTTTTAACTACTTCATAAAGTAGAAATTTTAGATCAGTTGGGGCTTAATTTAAGAGACCCAGATAAAATGTTCAAAGTATGCAGACAATCTCATTTCATACAAGGGACTGAACAAATCCAGCTTGTTGAGTATGTTACATTTATGCCAAGTATGTTTTGTCAAATAACAGATGTACTGCTGTACCTCAGTTCCATGCATGACCAACTCAAGCGGAGCTGTAAAATCTCAACAAAATGAGTTAATTAATCAGTGGCAGATACTATCTTGGAATATAGGTAGTTTGGCCACAAAGCTTCATAATTAGGATTGTATGAAGTATATAAACTCTTTTGCTATAATATTACTTCAAGAAACATGGAGGACTGGTATCCTTCCCAAATTACTGGGTTCCAAATATTTTTTAAAAGGAGGTATGAGAGCTTTGAAGAAGAGAAGAAATCAAATGGGGATGCTGACAACCCCCAAAAAAAACCTCAGAATGATGCTAATGTAAAATGCCAACTGATATTAATAAAAGTCTTGCTATCAAAGTAATTACAGAAGAAGTTAAGGTAATTTTCATAATGTGTACTTACCTCCAAAATTTCACATTTAAATCACACTGTTAATTTGTCTAAAGTAAAGAAAATATTTCACATCATAATACAGGGACATCTAGATCATGATATTTTCATTTCAGAAGATTTTAATGCAAGATTAGCAAGTACTCAGTCTCATATATTAAACCTATTTATGGATATCCATGACAAAGGTAGAATTAATATTTTAAATAGTAACCTTTCTAACATAGGCCAAATGTAAGACAAGAAACACAACAAGGCTGGGCTCCTCTTAAATGATACAGCTTTGGACTTAGCCCCTCTTTAATTAATGGAAGAACTAGGGAGATAAAGAAGTTTCATGTACACTTAATACGCCAAATGAATCTTCCTTAGTAGACCTACAGTATACTTAGTTAACATGAATGCAATCAGTGAAATTGGTAACTTTAGGATAGACCAGTGAACAGAATCATCTAATTTTCCTCTAAATGTTTATCTGGATTATGTAAAACCAAAGATAGATAAGACTAGCAGTACAGAAATTTATGATATTAATGCAAAAAGAATTAAATCACAACTGAAAATATAGAAAACAATATGTCAAATTCAGCAATGTTCAACTACAAATCCTATTAAAACTCAACATCAGAACAGGAATATGCTAATACTTATCCAATTAGCCTTTAGTATGATATATTGAAGTTTATAGCACCTCTTCTTTATCATTATAATCAAACTATCAAATAAAGAAAAGAGATACTTGGTTCAATTGTCAAATGTTTGACAGCAACAAAGAAAATATATAAGTTAATGAGGTAGGTTAATACTAATAAGACACAAACAAACCTCAGCTCATTAAATGCAGAAAGGAAACATTACATTTACATATTCAAGGTAGAAAGATCAAACTTTCAAAATATATGTGGTCAAAATTGTATATGACTGTATATTCTGGTAACGGTTGCTAAAGGTTTTATTTTTTCTTCTAATTCCCTTGATGCATTCATACAACCTGAAACATGGGAGGCACATTTCACAAAAAGTCTATTATGAGCCAGAAGAGGCACAAAGCAGATTATTACAACAAATGAAAACAAGACATAGCTATGCTATGTTATCCAAATCCAACTGATGTTAGTAAAAAGAAATACAAGAAACAATTTCACAGATGATCCTAATTAAAGCTCCTGGTCCTGATAAGGTAATTGGGGATGTCTGCAAGTACTTTGTGGATTAATGGGTACTATTACACTTTTCTCCATAATTATATGAGTCAGTCCTAGAAGTATCTTCTATCTTGGACAGAGAATGTAATTTTCCCATCCATAGAATAGGATATCAAACTGATCCACTTACATTCAGACCTATTAGTCTGATAGATACTTCACAAAAACATTTTTGCATGAATCAGTCTGGCAAAGTAAGAAGCAAGGGTCAAAAATAATTTGTTAGATGAAACTCAAAATCACTCAACAATACAAAATTGTATGATATCTCATCTTATAAGTATGTAAACATTAAGAAAGGAAAATGATTTTGCTGTTTTATTGATTTACATATATCATTTGATAGTATAAGTTGAAAGACTCTGTGGTTAACAGTGTACAACTTAGGTATATACAGATTCTTGTTAGATGTTATTAAACTGTATTGGGCTACTTGGTCTAAGGTTCAATACAATTTGAAACAGAGCTTAACAAATGTTTTAAAACCAGTCTTGCATTAGACAGAGTTGTATTCTAGCCCTGTTACTTTTAATCTTTATATAAATGAGGTAATAAAACAATTGAATAATGATGAATTTCATTCTCTGAAAGTACTGATGCAGAAAATTCCTCAGATGGTACATAATACAGAGATGATTTTGTTTTAATCTTCACATCATTAATAGGCCTCCAAAGGCAGATGAAAAATTTACCATTTTATCTTAGGTTAAATGTCTTTGGATAAATCAGACTGAAACTTAAAAATTAATCTTTGTTGCTCCACATAAAACCAACTATTCATTGTATTGTCAGGAGGAAAGCTAGGAACCAAAAGATCTTATGAGTATCTAGGCTTGTTATATGCAAATAATAAATGGAGCCTACATATTAGTGATATTAAAATCAAATTACAGAAAACAATTAACAGAGTTAGAGATTCATGCACATGCATGGAGGACAATCAGTAGATGGTAGTCTTCTTGTTATAAATGCTAAAATGGGGACTTGCAAATGTGACCCAACTAAAATAGTTATGAATAAAATCTACATATATTAATTGGGATTTCCTATCTTTATAGCAGATTTAATTTTAAGGTTGGAACTAGGACAGTTCTCCTCAGATATATTAATAAAAGAAAAGATGACAACATTTATTTTGAAGTAAAAACAATGAATAAAACAGACTGATAAAAGAAAAAATGGAAGAAGAAACTGATTACTAAACCAAGGGCTCAGTACCACCTTGTTGGCTGCTTTTTGTGCAGCTGCCACATCAGGAAGCACCATGCTCTATTTCCAGATTCAAAGCAGCATTGCCTGGCTTACTAGAAGGCACCATTTAATTTGGCTTTCAGTAGCCTGTTAAACTTAATTTTATATGCCTCTAGCTGCCTTTTAGCAGGCTCACTGAGGTCTAACTTGTACTGTACTTAAAGGTTGTACCATTTGTTTTTCAGATCTATTTCATCTGTGTCTTTTTATGTGGTTGCAAAACTGATGGGGAGGCTCATAAGAATCACTTAAAGGTTATCTCATTATGCTGCAGCAGATGGCTATTCCCTGAGGATCAACACCTGATAATCTGCCACTGCTCCTCCACTGTGGTTGTACGCTACTGGTTCATTCAGAGGGACACATTTAGGTGCCAGGTTGGTATTTTCTCTGCTGGAGTGACTATGAGGTTGAGCACCACTAGTGCATGGTCAGAGAATGTCCAAGGCCATATGATAAAAGTTTCCACAGCATGTACTCAGTTGGAGGAAAGCAAAAACAAAGACCAGGTGGCAATATACCTAGTGTGGGGCAGACCAACAGGTATAACTGGACACCTGGGTTCACATAAAAAGTTATTTTCTTTTTCAAATTGAATATATTTTATTAATTTTAGAAAATATAGAAACATGTGAACATACAATGAACATTATCTATCCTTAATATAAAACAGAAAGAATGAAACAGGTCAGTGACAATGACACAGACCTTCTAGTAACAACTTAACTACCAGGTCCTCCTAGTCCACTCCCTCTGGCCAAAGAGGAATAAATATACTCTGGGCTTCTTAAAAATGAAAAAAAAAAAATTAAAATGATAACTTGAAGAGTGTGATGTTAAGCCCAGAGAGGATATATATCATATCTATACAGGTCCATACAAATGTATTATAACATGCAACATAAAACTAAACAAAATACTTAACTAAGTACAGTACCAAGATCTTATTGGATATTTACTTTGGGGGCATGGGAAAGTAGAGGAATGAATGAAAATATTGATCTTTGTCTGTTCTTATGAGCATATGGCATTTCTTTATGTACCAGGTTCTCTGATTAACATGCTCTTGAATGCTTTACAAGCATCTCATTATTGCATTGTTGATCACATAAAATGTTTGATGTGTTGTTTTCTTAGATTATATATGCTGCATCTAAGTGCATTGCTACAATGAGTAACTGTGTAGGTATTTTTGGTTTCCATGTGGGAGTATACATACAAATTATTTATATGCCAGGTTTCTCCAACTTTGGGATATACCACATTTTGAACTGTGTGTATGAACATGCGTTTTCTATAACTTAGCTAATTCTCTACATATTTTGGAGATTGTTCCTGGCATTTTAGTATAATTATAATAGTTGTGAAAGGAATGTTTAACTCAATTTATAACATGGGTTAGTGTGAAGTATCATTTGCACTGGCCCATCATCATCAGCAGCAGCTAACCTGGCATTAAATCCAATCTTTAATGCATGGTTCAGTGGAGTGAGTCATGTATATGTGCCGTTGGCATGTTATCTTTATAACCTGCCAAAAGTTGAACAGCAGCCATTGAAAACATGCTGAAGCAAGAGACAGTCCCTCCCATTTGGGAGACAGAGAGAGAGGGACAGCGAGAGACTGAGACCTGTAGCGCTGCATTTGTTTACAGTATATATTTGCTATAAGTCTGTTAAATAATGACTCAATGTGTTTACTGGCTGCATGAGATGCAGCACACAGTTAGTGTATTTCTCTTCTGTGTGTCTCTCTCTCTCTCTCTCTGTGATCACCACTTGTCCCAAGGTTGTGGGTTCCTAGCAACAATACACAGCAAGCACACCACGTAATGTGTGTCTGTGACAAGTGGCACAGTGCTGGTTGTTGGTGCATGGAGATTGAGGGCATGGGGTGGCATTTGTGAATGTGCTGTCACAGTGGCCACAGACCTGGAGATGACATCCTACAGTTCATACCACATCACAATGTGACAGTCAGTTTTACACTGTGTCACTTGCCATCCTTCCTTGTCTGTGGGTGCTCTCCTGGCACAGGTGAGACAGGCAGCCTCACCATCACAGTGTCTAGTGTTTGTGGGTGTGTGGGAAGGGGGGGGGGGCCACTGAGTGGAGACCAGCACTCAATTCCATGCCAAGATACAGTCATCTGGTCAGGGGAGCATTAACAGCTGCAACCACATGGGTCTGTATATGTTGTAGCAGCACAACACCAGTGATACAGTGAGCATGAGTTCCAGAAGCAGGAGCAGGCTCCCGACATTGTTCCCTTCTTCTGTGTATGTGCATGGGTAGTAGGAGGATGGACACAGTCCAGCATCTCACTGCTCAGGACATTTCATGGGTGGGGCTGGTGTGTGAGAGCCACCACTTAATGGACTCAGGTGACTCAGTGAAGTAGACACAAAGGACAAAGGAGCAACAGCAGTTGGAACCCTGCAGTGCTGTACATGTTGCAGCTGCACCACGCAAGTCATACAGCAGAGAAGAGTTTCAGAAGCAGTCACAGGCAGCCACAATGTTGAGTCCTTCTCACATCTACACAGCATCCAGTAAGTCCCTGCACAAAACAGTGATCAGCAGGTCATATGAGCAACGGTAAAGCGATGCAGTAACAGTCAGGGAAACATATTCCTGTAGGGCTGAAAGCACTGATCAATATGTGTGTTTGTTTCCCAGGTTTTGGGTGCAGGGTGCATGACAGAGACATCATTGAGGCAGTAAGCAGCTGTGTCAGACAGAGAAAATGTGACACATCACACCTTTAGAGTATGTATGACATTTCTGTCTGCAGAACACACATGGAGTGTGTTCTATTTTGTGGGACTACTTTCCACATGGCAGGATACACTCTATTTTGTGTCTTTTAACAGAGGAAAAATTTTTTCTGTGAGTCAAGTCAGATGTTTTCAACAACCCATATTATAAATTACAATAACCCACTCAGGCTGTGGGTTTATAGGCATTTAATACATGCCAGGGGTACTGTGGCCTTGTGCCTGCATAGCGTACCCCCAGGAATGCATTAAATGCCTATAAACCCACACCCTGAAATGGGTTATTGCTAACTAAGCATCTCTGATCAAACCTGGCAGCTGCCCAGGTGAAACGTCAGATGTGATATAATCACAGCATTCCCCATTACTCTGTGCAAAGCACAATGAACCTTTCGCAACTTTGTATTTTGCATTTTAACACTTTTGTTCATTAAAAACTTGCTTTCTTTTGAAGACATATGGTCTATCTACCAATTCTTGATGGCTACTTCTGTGGCTTTGTTTTCTTTGCATTTTGGCTCCATTTATGTATGCAGAGTAGCGGTCCCCAGTGCAGCATCACACCTGAATGGCACAGTAAATTCCAGTTACCTTGTTTATCTCTCCTGCTGCTTGGGAGCCTCCTAATAACTCTTGACTCATGTTTACATCCTAGCTGAGTCCCCACTAATATACTGCTTCATCATAAACATGTTCTACTGGACATTTGCACTGTCTAGCTGGATATCACTCTAGCAAGCTCTTCAGCTATGCAGATTACTTATTTGGTTGCTCCCTATCTGGGTCACTCTCACGACTGTTTTCCCATAGTCACCTACCACTGTATACTGCTGAGCATATCTGTATATTGCACTACCTAGTTGAATAACATACAGCCTAACTCTTCAGTTAAAACAAACTGGTCAGACCAACACAGATGCTTCAGAGCCACATGTCTGAGTAAAACTACTCAATGGTGATGCTGCAGCTGACAGTGTACTTGCCCTTCAACAAATTAAGCGGAAAACAAGCATGAGACTGCAGTCCAGGAGTAACACCAATTTGTAGAGGTCAAAAATTCAGACTAGATCAGTACCTCTGATTTTTACATGGCCCTTCAGAGATAAATTAGTTATGTACTTCATCAGTGGGCCAACTGATGAAGAACCGAGTTTAAGTCTGAAGCACCAAGTAAGTGCAGTGCTCTCTGTGTGGTTATATAATAATAAAATGTTCCTACAATTGAAAGTAATGATCCACTCTGTTTTTTTAACCTCTACCAATTGTTATTCCTGGAGTGTAATCCCCTTCCTGCTTCAGCAATAAAAATACCCTTGGAGTGAAATATCTTTCAAGACACTGAGCCACTCAAGTGCTATGGCCCCAAAATGTGCAAGCATTTTCAGTTTCATTATTTATTTAAGAGTTTTACCAGATAGGCATACTGAGTGGGAATCCACTCATTTCCAGATGCGACCTGGAGTTACATACTTGAAAATACAAAATACAAAGGTTCATAGGCAATGGAGCCTACAACAGGTATGTAATGGTGCATGCAACAGGTGCAAATGGGTACATAAAGGGTGAAACATCAGGTCCAGAGATGTTACAGGCTGGACTTATGCATTTGTTATTTAGATTACAAGTTTAATGCAGAGAGCATGAGTTGCTGTAACAATCATTGGGGTCTAGTTTAGAATAATAGAATAGAATAGAATAGAATTTAGTATATGCTTGCATGTACAGTTATGATGTCCCTTATGGTTATTAGTGCATTATTGGGGTCTTCGGTGACAGAACTACAAAGTGAAGCTGAGTAGTTCTGAGACACAAAGGACTTGAGCAGAAACTCTTGTAGCCACAAGACACATGGGAACTGTACAAATAAATATTTTATAAATCATGTTGAAGATTTCTGTTAAGAAATGCAACTTTAATTTAAAATACAACTGTTAGAGTTTGTGGAAAATTAGAGATACCTATGTGTGATTAAATGGACTATACTATCTGAGCTTAGAACTGTAGCATTAAAAATATTTGCATGAGATGGTCTGTGAGAAAAATAGTACTTGAAATGTTTAGAAATAAACAGTCCTGGTTAGCCAAGAATTATGTCATAATTTACAATGTGTTTTATGTGCTAACAGCAATTTCATTATGTCACGACCACAAACCGCGAACCAAAGAGCACCCAATGTCAAAAGGGCAAGAGGATAACACCAACCACCGCAAACAGCGATGGTTGCTTACTTCTCCCTTAAGCTCGATAATAAAGTAATTTATATGTGGGATGCTATGCCCCTACACCCCCAACTAAAGGATTATCCACTCGGGTGGGGGCAGACTTAGAAAAAATATAAAAATGCAGTAAGAAAAATTTCCTCCCACACCAGGATCCAGGTCCACGATTCCAGAGAAGTGGCTTAAGCCACTATACCAAATAGCCAGCTTGGTAGGGCTTGGCCACATTACTTCTCATATCTTCTTCTACCGAGTGCGCCACTGCTACACTTGCTCTAACCTACTCCTCGGTATTGTGTACCACTCGCTTTTACTACAAATGGTTTTATTCAGTCGCTCTTATTGAGGTGCTCAGTAAAACATGCTCATATCAACAGACAGCTTTATAATATTGTATATAGAGGATAATGGATGGGTAGCCATGCAAACCAAGCTTGTGTTGTCCCTGACCTTGACAGTAGTCAGAACCCTGCTGGCAGTGCAGGCTTGTTATGCACATGACTGGGCATCCACTGTTTCATACAGTGTATTTTTATCTTAAAAAATACATTGTTACCCCACAAACACACACAAAAAAGACACATAATTGAGGACATTTTAAAACTAATAAAGCTACCTTACACCCAACTACTAATACTCCTTGCCATGCTACTGACAGTTTATTTGCTTTTAAAATCATTTGAAAAAAGCTTACTTAATAAAAAGGAAGACCTGGCTGATGAGCAAGAGCAATATCTGTACTTATGTGCTTCTATTAAAATCAACACGGTTTCACACAAATACGTTATAGTGTAGATTGTGCTAGTCCCTATTTCCCAGTTCCTTTCGTTTAGTAAATTAAATCCTATTTAAATGATTTTGAAAGCAAACAGTATCAATGGCACTGGGTAGGACATTAGCAGCTGGGTGCAGGGTGGGTTTACTAGTTAAAATGAATTAAAAATAGAAAGTTTCTGTGTTTGGGTCTATGTGTGCATGTGTGGTGAGAGGAGACAACTATTGTGAAAAGAACAGAACACAGGTGGCACTGATTTCCATTCTTATTAAAAAAGATATTACACCACAGACAAGTGCAACAGCATTCTATCACCTTTGTTCTGTGGTACCAAAGCTTTTCAGTTTGGATGGAAAGCCATGCAGAACAGACCCTAACTATATAATATAGTGCCTTTCATACACACTGTAACCCTAAGTGCTTTACAAAGCACCAAGTTACAGTAGTAAGGAGTTATGTGCTGCACACATACAGAGGCCACTAAGCACACTCATATGATACACACAGACATACTACAATAAACCGGTGGTTTTCAAGCCACATATCAAGAGTACCACACAGTGCAGCCACCAAAAATTACGGTAGACTTACTCTTTACATTTGTCATCCCATTCCCTTAATACAACAGATCCCTTTTCCCACATAGTACAGTACATAACAAATGAGGTTCCTATTGTCTTCTCTCTTTTGCCAGTAGAAAATGGTCAAGGCTGGCATCAATGCAGTAGTAGTGCTACCATTCATAGGCAAGCAACCTGAGTTCTGGAATAAGCCAGAGCCATTCGAGGATGGCCAGGGAGTGGATGACCGAGTGTCTCACAGGATGCTCCCTCCTCCACAGTGTGAGGGTCTCTGTATCCATCACAATGCTGCTATCTGGGTGAACACAGGTAGAAGCAGAGCAGAGGCATGGTGGAGGGGCATCTGCTGGGCTCACAGCAGACATGCAGATGCACATACTGCTGTTTGGAGCCCGTATGTGGATAGCCCAGGGTTAGGGAGAACAAAATAGCCAGCAGTAGTCAGAGATGATCCCTAGTATACCTGGTGGACTCCACACTATTGTCACCATGCTGCTTGATGCAACATTAGAGATTTGGGAGGATTCTGCCCCTCCTATCTCTGTCTGTGATGCAGTGCCACTGCTTGATGGCAGCGGTATATTGCAGTCAGAGGTGATAGAAGTCTGGTATTTGGAGGAAGACCAAAGAAGAGCTGCATCTGAGATTGGAAGGAACATAAATAGTAAATTAATCAAGCAATGGGGTGTTTACCATTTGCATAGTGTTTAAGTAAAATTTTATTGGTGGGGGATTGAGGAGGGTGAAGTCCTCCAGGACTGCCATATCCTCAGAGAAAATAAAACATAATTTCATTTATACACTTGCCAGTGCCAGTGAGGATCCCCAGTAGACTGCAGAGGCTCCAAGAACTGGGAGCTGTAGAAGATAGGGCCAAAGAGGGTAACATATGTGGTTTGTGAACCAGGCAGAGGGGCTGCATGGCTGCTACTGCTGGTGTTAGACAGGCATAGCTAATGGCCCTCTCCACTGGCCCTATTCTTCAAGGAGTTTGTTTCAGGATTGGGAAGATACTAGGCTATGCCCTACCATCCAACTCACCCACATAGAGAGGTGCACTGGTCAGTCACAGGGTACATGGGGGCACACACCAATATTGTAGATACTCTATAGTACCTGGATGGTGTGCATGTGGTGCATAGGGGATGCTTCATGATTTTTCAAGGACCTCTGCACTCATGGAGACACTGCAAACCATTTAAGGACTGGACCTTAAATATACAGGATGCTGCAGATACCAAACACATGATAATGAAATGAGATAAATACAGTGCAGTACATTGCACTTTAAAGATACAGCTGTAACGCTTCCTTCTACCTTGCCCAACCAATTGTGAAGCTTGATCAAGTAGAAATAAAAAAGTGTAAGTGAAGGTACACACTGAACAGCATTATTTATTTATTTATGTATGCATTTGTTAACCAGGTGGGTGCTCTGATCCACTGGATCATTTTCAGCCATGACCTGGGCCATGTAGATGGCACAAGGATTACAAACTAGTACAAAGTACAAATACAGAACAAGAAGAAATCCAAGTACAGCGTATGGGAAAAAAGAAAAAGAAAATGAAAAAGAGTTACAAGTACAGTGTATTTCAAGACCATAGTAACATTTTTACAGTATGATCAATCAATCAATTAGAAATGCACAGACATATAGAGCACGTATAGGTTGCTAGGGAGAGCTACTCAAGATACAAGCAAAGACCATGTTATTGTTTTGTAAAATGCTATATAATAGAGTGACTGCTGGAAGACCTTAGTGACATAGTGAGCTTGTTTGGAGAGTTTTATAATAAAATAAGACAAATGAGGAATACTATATAAATACATAGTGGGCCCCATGCACAAATGGGTGGAAAATATATGTCAGAGGGGGCACTACCTCGCCTACTTGAGTTCCCCCCCACTGCAGACAGGGTGCACACTGGCCAGTATTCACTACTGGCCACCACCTGTCTGTGGCCCCATCCCTATGGTGTGCAGATGCATGGATGAAATTTCTGCTGACCAGGCGTGCATCCAGCGGGATGCCAGACCCAGTCTGTGAACAGATCCCTACGCCCGTGGGGCACAGAATATACTAGAGGGCATGATATGCTCCACCAGCTTGGTAAAGGTGGATGCCTGGCCACCCACAGGCCTCCTTGATGATCCATGGGCTGGGATGGCATGTGTGGGGGTCTGCAGTGCCTCCACATCAGCACTGCTGCGGCATCAGCATCCTGGGGGTGCATAGCCCTTATGGCTGGGTGTTACCCATTGCAAGGTGCACCCTTGCACCCAGCACTCTGCACCTTGTGAATGGCCCAGAGTGTGAGCACACCATCGACATGCCCCCGTCTGCCCCAGCACGTTGCTGTCCATGCAGCCAGGATTAGGTGTCATGGGGCTGCATGCCCTGATTGATGAATTTGGTGGGGGGTACAGTGGGTGTGGAGTGGCTATGCACCACAGAAACACGGTGCATAGTCACTCCACACAGTAGTGCATATGGCCCAATGTCTTTAGTACAGGTCTGAGTTGATCAGGGAATGCAAATAAAAACATACCATTAGAAGTGGCTGAATATAAACTACCAGGATAATCAGGGTTAAAAGTTCCCTCAGTAAAGTGTGAATAATGAAAACGAGCTCTGTAATTTAATTCAGCTCAGTGTAAGAGCAAGTAAGTCAGAGAGAGAGAGAGAGAAAGAGAGAGAGAGAGAGAGAGCATCTTAGACAAAAGCATTGGTTTATAGTAACTCAGAGTGCTTAGTTCTTGTTCTTAATGATGTTAACATTTAGAGTTTGGCAGGCTACACTCCTTCTGTGCCATGCTCTTTTCTGCTGCAACGCTTTATAGGGCTTGCCTATCCCAGAGCCATCATTGCTCAGTGCTCTGTGAAGATACATGCTCTGTTTAATACTTCACTTTTTCAAGAGCAAATTACTGTATGAAAGAGCCTTCCTTTTAAAAATACTTCTGTTGTGAAAATCAGTGCAGTTAACACTATACACAAAGTTATCTATCTCCCATGCCCTCAGAATATGCATTTCAATAGAAATCAGAGCAATTACTGCCTAAAACTCTCTTAACAGGCACAATTATTAAAGGGTTTGCAAAATGACTTAAAAGGAAGAGATTGTTGAAGTACCTAACTGCAGCTTTACAGTCCAGCAATGAAATAGTGCAGTCTAATGCAGGCAGAGGTGGAGGAGGGGCCAGACACAAAAATACTATTGTCATAAATGGAGACAATGGCAGAGAGTTGTGAGTCATGTACAGCCAAACCACTGAGGGAAGAAGACAGTCCTGTCATAGTCCCTTATATTTCTCCTACTCATAGCAATACATCAGCATGGTGACATCACAATGCAGTTATAAAATTGTGTAGCAGTTGCTCCCTGTCTGGGTCACCTCTATTTTCTGCTTTCGTCTGACACCTGCTGCTATATATTTTCAAAGCACATTTGTATTTTGCACTGCCTAGCTAAATATCACCCAATCTAACCTATAAAAAATGTTAATTGAGTGCCAGCTTAGTGGTGCTGAGGGATGAGGTGCTGGAGGCCTTACTCACACCATGCGGTGACCTGGGTTTGGAAACAACCTCGGGTCATCAGGGAGCTGGCATGGAGGGAGAGGTGGGAGCAGGATTGATCTGCCTAGTGGCATTCTTCTCTCTCGGGATGGAGGTTACCCTCCTGCAGTCCTGCTGCCATCGGGTGGCAGTCTGGTGATGGTGCAGGTGGGTAGATGGGTGACCGGTGGGGGTCCTACAGTGTGATGCATCCATGTTCATGCCAAGGATCGGAGGGTAAGGATGGAAAATGGGGAACAACAGGGATACAAAATGTTAATTGTGGTTTCTCCTCCCTGGTAACCTCTATACTTTGTGTTTGCAATAGCCACCTGCTACTATATCTTTTGCAAAGTATATTTCTATTTGCACTGCTGAGTTGAATATTACAAAGCTTAACCCTCTGCTATATTATTTATTATTGCAGGTTAATCCCCATCTGGATAACCTCTCTATACTATTGCCACATAGCCACCTATTGCTGTTCATTGTACTTAGCATAGCTGTATACTGTATTGCCTAGCTGCATACTTGCCTATTCAGCAATACCTACTTCATGGTTAGCTTCATTATGTAACTAACTTACCAAGCCTATTGTGTCACTATTCCTTAGCTATCCTCTGCCAAGTTAATTATGCATATTACTGTGGTTTCTGCTGTTTTGTTTTGCATCCCACCACCTGACCACAGTGTTCCTTTCACTTCTCTTCCTTCTCCATTTCCCTTCTCTTACCTTTCACCTCTCTCCCCATTCAATTGTTCCATCCTCCTTTCCTGCACCCTCCTCTCAGACCCACCACTCCCTACCCTCTTCTCTCCCCTCCCTCCTCTCCACCCTGGTATTTTCCCCTCTCCCTCCATTAACCTGGAGTTTCTCCACCATACCCTCCTTTCCTCTCACCCCACCCACTCTCTTACCCTCTCCAGTGGTAGGAAGCCCACTCCATCCTTCTTGTCATTCTCCTGCTCTTCTTCCTGTCTGGTGATGTGGAGACAAACCTTCTCCTCCCCTCCTCTGCCACTGTCAAGGGTCTTAACATCTTCCATCTTTATGCCAGAGTCTTCTCACTAAACTCAACCTTCTCTCAGTCTGGGTTCAGCTTCACTCTTGATGTTCTCTGTATTTCTGAATCTTGGCTCTCTGCTAGGACTCCAGACTGTAGTTTGACCCTTCCTGACTTCCATCTATTCAGACAGGACAACAGAAATGTGGATGAAGCATTGCTATCTATGTTAGCCAGAGACTTCTTTTGTATTATGGCCTTCAGGGAGGCCATACCCACCTCTCCTAGTGAGGCTCTCATTCCCTCCTCTGTACCCATATTCATTTGGGTTGTCTATGCCTCTCCTAAAATCTCACACTCTCCCTAGTTGACTCACTTACATAAAACCCATCTCATTCCTCCACAGGTGAACTCATCCTCTTTGGGGATTTCAATATAAATTGGCTTTCCCATCCTCTAAATCTACCATTCATAGGACTGAGTCATGTAATCTTTCCCAGAGTACTTCAGAACTCACTTAGCTTAATCCCCACTCCACCAACTATACCCCTTTGAAAGGGTTCTAACCTTCCACTGTGATCACATTGTTACAGCAGGTATATTGCTGGATTAATTTAAAGACCATTGCATGATGTTCTGTATCAGAAAAATCTGGTATCCCACTTCCTCCCAAAATACATCTTTCCAGGTCACTGCAGTTGCTAAACATGAATTCTGCACTGAGCTACCTTGCTGAGCAGACTTTTCAGCCATCCTCTGCCTCTGATATTGGCATGGTACTCACCCTGTTTCACTCCAAATTCTCCTCTGCCTGAGACAAGCATGTCCCCTTAAGAAAGATCAAGTCAGAACTCCACCACCACCACTGGATTACCTCTAAGATCATCAACCTTTACAAGTACTGTGATCTTGCCTGGGCCCTACTATAAATTATCCCACTTGTTTCTTGACCTCATCTCTTATGGGGCTTTTAGGAACAAGTACACAAAAGACTGTCCAGGCCACAAAATTACACTATTGCAAGGCCAAGATCAAAAAACCTTAACACCCCAGCTAAATTCTGGAAGGTTATCCATTCCCTTTTAAACCTCCACCTCCCCAGTCTGCTCACCCAGTCCTTGTGATTATTGGCTCAACTGTGTGTAATCCTCCCTCTGTTGTCGCTTACTTCAACAAGTTCTTCACAACCTGTGTTACCCTTCTGCTCACCCTCCTAGATCCTCTCCTGCCCTTCCTGTTCCCTTCCTCCACTGTCTACCCCTCCCAGGTTACCACTTCCCCTGTCACCATCCAGAAACCCCACTTGCCCTTCCCTTTCTCATCCCATGTAAGTCCTGCCCTGATGGCCTGGATCCAAGCTTTTCCATCCCTCAGCTCCTGCCATTGCAGTTCCCCCTACTCATCTGCTCAAACTTTCCTTCTTCCTCTGTAATGTTCCTCCATCCTAAAGTTGACTAAAGTTATTTCCACTCATAAAAGGAGTCCTTCCTACCTTGTCAACTTCCATCACATTTCCTCCTCCTCTCTCCTCCTAAAGCCACAAGAGAAACTTGTCCATTCAGACTTCTTGACTAATTCTTATCCTCCAACTCCCTCTCACACTTCCAGTATGTTTTCCAGAAGCACCATTCCACTATCTCCTCCTGCTGCATGTCACTGATTCCAACTTCTACAGGATGGATCAGGGCATATCAACAGTGTCATTTTCATCACTCTGCCCAAAGCCTTCGACTTGGTGTCTCATCCACACCTCCTTGACAAGCTAAGCTATACCAGCCTCTCAGCTCTCACTGGTGATTGTTTCCATTCCTACTACATACACTGTCAACAATCCTTACAGGTAGAAGGTGTCCTGTCACCCCATGACCAATTCAGAATGTGGTCTCACTGGGCTCCATCCTGGGTCCCATCCTGTTCTCCATTTTCTGAAGGACCTCCCTCTGTCTGTGCCAACTCACATATTCACATGTATGCTGATGACACAGTCATCTTCACCTCCAGTCCTTCTAACACAACTATTGAAAACCTGCTCCAGCAACACTTCAACAATGCCCTGCACTGGTTCCAATCCAACCAACTTCAGGTCAACACTAAAAATTGTGTCTGTGATATTTGCTACCTGTCAGAAACTGGACAGACTCATGGCACCCAAGGTTTTCATCACACTGGATAGTACCCCTTGAAGCAATGCATTCTACCAGGTATCTCACCATGTGGCTTGACAGTAAGCTTGACTTCTCAGCCCATATTGTTCCCATCCATGGAAAACTCCATCCGAGCTTGTTGTCTTGTACTGCAACAAAGACTGCTTATCTCTGTTGGTACACAGGAATTTTTACCAAAATTGTGCTCCCTGTCTTTGATGATGCGATCTGGTCAATGGCACTGTCCGCTCCACTTCCATTGCCAGGTGGATGCCTTCTGTCACTCCTTTTGCTGCTTTGCTGCAAGCTGTCCCCTATACTCACCACTGCTTCCTCTACTCATCCCTATCAATCCTCAGTTCCATGTTGAAAGAGTGCCTACAAAATGGCACAGATAAAAACAAATTCTTAAAAGTGACAGCCAAAATGGTGATGAAGCACTGGCGTGCTCCAAAAACTGCAGAGCATACTGACATTTTCTGTGAGGGTATGCCTGCCACACACCCCAAATTAAGATAACTATCTTGGGGCAGATTATGTATTCCTACTCTGGGAGGGATGCAACTCAGGGAAGGGCACAGAGTCTGGAGGGAGTACAGAACAGAATGGGGGGTTTACACTGCAGCACAACATGTAAAAAAAAAACACAAATAAAAACCACTACCAATCAGGGTCATCAAACCCAGGTCTGCTGCAACTAGAATGAAGACATACAACCAGTGACTCTAATCACTAAGCTACAGAGCACCATGGCTTCCTGGCACAAAACAGCTCACTTCAATTTCAGCCAGCTTACATTGCACTGCTTCATTGCTTTACTGAATACCCATGTGCTATTAAACCCATTTCACAAAAAACACAGTAGCTGTTTTGTACTCACTATTATGCGTTGCTCAAATTCCTTCACTCTTATCATGAGATAGCTAAATCCTCCCTCTGCCCTCATGTCACCAGGCTCACTGTACCTCCTTCATATCCAAATATGGCTTTGGTTTCCTTCCCTTTTCCTCTCCTCTGTCCTCTACTGACTTCCCTGCCTCCTGTTCCCTACACCCAGGGATCATCACACTTCATCCTCCTTACCCTGACTCCTCAACTGGGCAATCTGGCTTCTCATATCAACTTTCCTCACTCTGGAATCAGCTCCCTTCCTCTCTCTGCCTTTCCTACTCCCGTGACTCTCTTAGGCACCAGTTGAAACTCCAACCTCACTACACCTGCTCATGTTGTATCCTTATTCCTGACACCACCTGACCTGAGCCACACTGACCTTGGTAGTGTATCCAGCTGGGTCACCACTACCTGCCTAGTGGTTTCACTTCCTCACCATCTCTGCTTTATCAGTGCTCACACATAATTTTCTTTATTACCTATTTTTGTGCCTACTTATTTTTGCTTCAGCTAATTTACTTAATGTTGCTCAACTGACTTGTTTTGTGTATTGTACTGCTGTTTCTCCTGCTTCCCTCCCTGGATGGCAGCTGGATGCAAGCCTTGGCTCAGTGTGCATCTCCTACTTACCAATTTTCAAATAAATAAGTAAATAAAATAGAATGGACAACAGGATTTCCATGCCACGCTTTAAGTGATGGAGCAAAGGAGAACAATCTTAAAAACTTCTACTCGTTCACTGAGTAACTCTACCACCCACACACTAAACATCACAAATGGCTCAAAAATAGAACTAAAATGACTGAACTAAAAGTCAAAAATGCCAAATTAGTCTAAACATGCTAATGATCACAAAGCAGGTTAAATGCAAACAAAAATGAATGACAGCATCTCAACCAACAGGCAGACACAAATTGACCACTGGAGTCTGAGTCCTCAGAGACAAAGCATAGAATACCAAATAGCCACTGAGTGCTGTAGCATCATGTAAGCTCTGAGCAAGAAAACATACACCAGAGTTCTTTCTCACCTAAGATGGCCACTGAGATCTGATGTCTCATGAGATCTTGGCACCACAAATAAATCTGATGCATCACAACACAATCAGTTCTCCTTCCTAAGATGGCTGCAGAGATCTGAGATTTTACAAGATCTTGGCACCATCTTAATCAACTTCAAGGAAAGTCCTTCTAAACATGGCTGCTGAGATGGGACATGCTGAAAACCTCAGCACCATTTTGATGGACACAACTAAAATTCCAGAATGAAACTCATAATAATGCCAGTTGATCCACAAAAACAAAGTACATCTTTTCATCACCTTTTCAGAACAATTTTAATCACCCCTTCAAGTTCTGGAAGACATCCACTCCCTCTTCTTTCCTCCTAACCAGTTCCCCTCCCAAGTCTCAAGCTGAGAGACTCCATCTTTCCTGACTCTCCATCAGTGGCATCTGCTTTCAACTCACACTTCATTACCTGCCTTCTGTCTTCTATCTTCCTTTCCCTCCCCATACCCTCCTCTATATCCCTTCCTGTACCATTCTTTCTCTCCCTTTCTTGTTCTTGCCAGTTACCCTGCTACTTCTTTAACAGTCATCCTGGCACTGAGCCGTAGAAAGGAAGCAGCCTTGATGGACTAGACTCCAAGCTCCTACACCTCTCGGCCCCTGCCATCACCTTTCTCATTTCTTCCCTTCTCAAACTTTCTCTATGGCATCAGTCCCAGACACCTGGATACACACAATCATCAATTCCCTCCCAAGTGGGTGACTCCTCCTCCCCAACATCTACTGCTCTATCTCCCTCCCACAACCCTATCCAAACTACAGCAGCACATAATCTGTCTCAACTCTCTACCTTCCTTGACTTCTCCACCTTCTTCACCCCTTCCAGTTTGGCTTCCATAATACCACTCCACCACCTCATCCCTCCTTCAGCTCACTGTCTCTATCCTCAGAGGCATGGATCAGGGCCTCCTCACCACCTCCATCTTTGTCAATCTAGCCAAAGCTTTCAACATTGTTTCTCACCCACTTCTCCTCAGCAAGCTACAGTCAGTGGGTCTTTCTGTCTACATAACTAGCTGGTTCAACTCATAACTAGTGGGAAGATCTCAATTTGTTAGAATCAGAGAATTCCTGTACCCCTCCCCATTTGCACTAGTGTCCCCCAAAGCTTCATCCTTGGCCTGCTACTTTTCTCCATCTTCCTCAATGATGTTCCCTCTGCCTGTTCATCTGCAGTCATCCACATGTATACAGATGCACGGTCCTATTTATTTTGGGCCTTCAACAGCTGAGTTGACAGCCAGGCTCCAAACTGATTTTGATGTTGTCCAGAATCAGTTCAGATCAAATCAGCTATCCCTGAATGCAAAGAAAACAGTCTATATGTCCTTTGGAACTTACCAGAGGCTTTCCAAACTCCCATTTCTCCCCACCTTCCACACTACGGATCGTGGTCACAATTGATGATGTGCACTCATTTTAAGTACCTAGTGGTCTGGCTTGACCAACAACTTGACTTTTCACAGCATGTAGACGCCATTCATAGAAAACTCTACCCCAAACTCGATGCTCTTTTTAGGCATAAAAGTTGCATCCCTCTTCCTGTCCACTGAGATATAATCACTAAAATGATCCTCTTCATCACTGATTATGGTGGCATTGTCTATGGTGCTCCCAATGTCCAACCTGGCCAGACAGGACTCCTCTTTCACTTCTTCTGCCACTTTGCCTTGGGCTGCCCTCCCCACACTCACTGCTGCTCCTTGTACTCTGCCCTCACCCTCCCTTCCCGGAAGATATTCACACAGCCCACCATGCTTCCTTCATTTCTAAATTCTGGCAGGCATCACTCCTCCTTATCTCAGCTCTCTACTCTCCCCTCAGTCCCCTCATTGTACTCCCACTGTAATTCAGGCTATTATTCCCTCTTACTTCTGCCTCATAAATTTCTTGCTGGTCAGGTTGTCTTCTCCTTCTGTTTTCCTAAACTTTGGAACTCTCTCTCTCTCTTACTAGCCATTCACTCTGCATCTTCCAAATGCTCGCTCTCCTCCCTACTCCATGTCCACACTGCTTCCTCTTGTAATTGCATGTACCTTATAGCCCTATCAGCTCCACTTTCTCCATCTGGCCTATCTCTTCCATACTCCTACCCTTCCACTCTCCAGCCCTTCTCCAAACCTTGGCAGGCCTGGAACATAGGAATGGACTGGGTGTGCACCCAACTGTGTCTGGTTCTTGTGGGTTTTGAAACCCAGAGGTTGTAGGTATGCCCTGTCCTCTACCATACTCTCTCCCCTTTCCTATTCCCTTCTACTCTAATCTCAAAATTTCCTTCCTGCCACTTTTACTCCTTACACTTCCCAATTCCTACCCTCTCCCCTGCAGGCCAGAAAACCAGGTTACAGGCTGGGTGTGCACCCAGCCATATTTGACTTCCATGTGGGGTTTGCATCCCAAAGGGGCTGAAGGCTGCCTCTTCCTCCATACCATATCACCCCCTTTCCTAGCTCCTTTTGTCACTTATCTCCATCTCCTATTTCCTTTCCATACTTGTCTTATCCCCACTTACCCCCTTATCCTGCCCCTCAGTGCACTATCCCTATTGTTCATACTGATGCTATTGTTCCTTTCTCTGTTTCTAAGTGGGCCTCCTGCCCTAGCCTTATGTATCAATATGTTTTCTATAAGCATATGTCTAGTACACCTACAATGAGTCAGCCATGATGAAGCACAGTAACTTACAGTAATGGTATGTCACAAAATCCTGCATGACAAAAGGGCTTAATTGCTATTGACTTCAATAGCCTTCAGTAATCTGCAGCATTCTATGATATTTGCAGCATTTCTGTGTTGCATCCTGGCTGTCAGATATGTACTATGCTAATGGACAAAACCTTGCAATGTTATTTAAATATCTGTATATTGTGTTATTTTGAGTAAAACACACTGCACTTATCCTATTTCCCCTCCCTGGATGCACCTGGGAATGAGCTAATTTAAGCTCAGTATGTCTTTCCTGGTGAAACTTTTCAAATAAAAAATAAATTATGTGGAATGAAATCAGCAAACAGGGAATGCAAAAAGTAGGCTATTATCCTTGACCTGACAAACACTGCTGCCTTAGAACCCCCAGAAAGTCAAGTCTTGCACCTTACAAGAATATGTCTGCAGTGACACAACACTTGCAGACCAGTAGAGAGGCATCCCAAAATGGCAAAACAGAAAGGGAAAGTGCCATGAACTGAATCTGACATGGAGAAAATTTGATGGAAGCAGATAAAAATATAAATTTTGCTAACACTACCAGTCATGCAGCTTGCAATGCCCTTAGCCCTGAGCAATCAATGGAGGAGCAGGAGAGGATAATCCACTTGGAATCACACATGGATAGAGGCATCAGCCTGAATCCATGCACTGCCAGTGACCAGCAGGTAAGCCAGGTGGATAAATGCCGTAAGTGGGGAAAACCTCCCGACAGAGCATAAAAGAGCAGTCAAGTGGGTGGGAGCAGGACATTACTCAGCCCAAAAATACAAAAACTCAGAGTCAGGAACAAAAAGAGGAACTATGCTGCAGAAACATAGGAAAGCAAGGCTGATTTAAAGATAGGGACAACATCAGTCATGTCACTGCCTTTGAATGAAATACAGGTAAGAAACACCTTTAGTGTCCAGTGGCTAGCAAACCACTAGCATAAAAACACTAAATGAACAGCGAACACAAAAAGCAGCAGAACTAGATAACAACCTGACTGCAAGGTGAAGCGTCACCTCACCCAGCCATTACAGAGCCACAAAATGTTAAAAAAACCCAGCAGAACTGCATGTGTAAACTACATGAATAGGCTGCCTGGCCTTCCTGGCTATATCCTCACTTCTCACTGACCCAGCTACTGCTCTTCCTCTCTCTCCCTAGCCTCACCTGCCTGTCTTAACCCCTCCTCCACCCACCCACCCTGAATACTACCTTAATCATGTGCCTCCGCCACTCTCTACCCCTATTCTATTTCTCCTTGCCTGCCTTCCTCCCTACTGCATGTCCAAAGTCTGCTTTCCCTCCCTCCCCACAGCTTCCACATTCCTACATCCTTCCTCCACATAGGCACACTGCACACTGGTCACTGCCCTTGCCCAGGGTCCATCTTACCACCATGAAACTGTCTTACACCCACACTGGTCCTAGCCCTCCACTCTGGTCCCCTTGTTTACGCTTACCCTCACCCACTATCGTCGATGCTTGGCAATTTCCCGAGATGCTAGCAGATGAAAGCATTCCTCAAAGAAATATGTCACAGCTTCTTAAGGCTAATACTTCTCCTCCTAATATTGTCAGGCAATGTGCACCCAAACCTTGGCCCATCTGGCTCTAAAGTCACTAAACTGAGCAAGCCTCCGGTGCCCTCTCATGCATATCAATCAACATCTGCAGCCTCCTTCCTAAAATGGATGCCCTACAGGCCTTCACCAACCAATGCTGCCCTGACATTCTGGCAATTGTTGAAACCTGGCTCAAGCCATCAGTACCGGACCATGCAATCAGCCTTCTTGGCTACAATGTCTTTAGGCTGGATCACCACTCCAAAAGAGGTGGGGCTGTGCTCTCTACCTGAAAGACTGCATACAGGGCACCACATCATTACCTCACTCCAACCCACAACTGCTCAGATACTGCCAGTGAGAATCCTCCTCAGAGCCCAAAACAAAACCATCCGCTGTTGCCACCATCTCGTCCCTCCCAAAGAACAGGGAACTGGTCTAACAGCTGTTCTTGACTTTGTAAAGTCACTTCCACTGGACACCAAATCCACCCTCAGGCAACTTCAACATCAACTGGCCTGCAGACAATGCTGATGCACATAGGGATACTGTTGCTGCAGCGAACCTCACACAAATGGCTGACTCACCAACCAGGAAAAATTGCAGGACTGGCACCAGCACACTCTTGGACTGGATCCTTACCAGTCACTTATCATGGATATCTAACACTATTGTAGTCCCTGACTCTCTCAGTGACCACTCCCTGTTAGCTACGCCTGGTCAAATAAATTCATCAAACCACACCAAAACTAAAACCAGCAGGGTTCTACCCATGGTCACCTTCCTTGAATCAAATCCCACCTCCTCCATCAAGACTGGTTCCCTATCTTCAATCCAACCAACATAAACACTGCCCTTGACCACTTCATAAATATCTTCACTGTGGCCTGTGACATGTATGCTCCTATTAAGATATGCAAAGTCAAATCACTCAGTAACCCTTAGCTCACAGGTGACCTCCTCAGGATGCTAAAAACAAGATACCACCTATGGGAGCTGGCCAGAAACTCTGAAAGGCAAAATGACATCCAAAACTACAAACGTGCCCCACAATGACTGCACCAAAACCATCCGGCAAACAAAGTCCACCTACTATAAGCATGCCCTCACAAACTCTGGGGCGATCTTGGACTTCTGGAAGAACATAAAGGAACTCACCAGGATTCGATCAAAATCCACCCAATCAATACTCAACATCAACAGAATCACAATTCTCAACCCAAAAACTATTGCGGATACCTTTAAAAAGCCTTTACCGACCTCAGCACTGTCCTACTCAGGACTACTTCAAAATGGTGAAGCCCTCTTTCCACAATGAACACTACTCAACCAGCCCCCACTTCTACTTCAAAGTGGTTAAGGCTCAACAAGTATGCAAATATGCTACCAAAGCCCTTGGTAAATCAAGATTCAGTAATGACTCCTCGATCTCAAAATCCTGCCTCTCACACTTGATGAAGTGCTTAGTCCTCTGACCAGAATTTTCAAACTGTCCCTCAGCCTTAGCCAGTTCCTGGACAGATGGAAATCTGCTACTGTCACCCAATCCATAAAAGCGGTGACAAAACTACCCATGATAACTACAGAGCTATCTCCCTACTATCCCCACTTTCCAAGGCACTAGAACGCATCATCTTGGACCAGCTCACAGAATACCTGGATCGTACAACATCCTGTGCAAGCAACAACACGGGTTCTGCAAGGTCACAGCACCTCCACAGCCCTACTTGAATTCTCTGGCACAGTCCACAATGCACTTGACTCTGGTGAACTAATAGGCTCACTCTACATTGACTTAACTAAAGCCTTTGACACCATCAATCACCACCTCCGCTTGTCCAGCTTCAGAACACTGGGCTGTCAACTGATTCCATTGGCTGGTTTAAGAGATACCTTGAAGAATGGTCCCAAACAGTAAAAATCTGATATACTCTCAGACCCTAGACCAGTCTACCCAGGAGTCCCCAGGGCTCCATTCTGGGACCCTCCTCTTCAGCCTATTCTTAAACTCACTACCAGACAGCTGCCCAGAACAAATAATTCTCTATACAGGCGATGCTGTGATTCTCACAAAATAAACTTCTGCAGGCCTTCTCCTCCATCAAATCCTGGCTCCTAAATCATAAACTGCTTCTCAATCAGAAAAAAACAAGTCAATGTTCTTCTGCAGCCCCACAACAAAACAAACAACTCCACCTCTCCATTGCAACCGAACAAGGAGCCATCCTAGAGCAAACACAATCGTTCAAGTACCTCGGCATCACCTTTGATCCCCACCTTTCATATGCTGTCCATATCAGCAATGTTGCAAAGTCAGCCAATGAGAGGTTAGGCATATTACTCTGGCACAGGAAATCCTAACCCCAGAAGCACTATCAGTGGCTGTCCAAAGCTCCATCATCAGCAGCATAGACTATGGTCTTATCATATTTGGGTCTGCAACTACCACTGCTCTCAAATGTATTGTCACCTCCCTGAGTAAGGCCTGTCATCTCATCACTGGCTCACATCGCCGTACCCACACATGTGACCTTTATTCCCAATCTGGATGGCTTCAACTGGACAACGCATAAAATACCAAACCTGCATCACGGCCAAGAAAATTATGAAGGGCTTGCCTACTAGTGTCTGTGCCTCCTTAAGTCTAGACATAGAACGTCACTACAAGGAGATCCAGTTCCCATCTACTACATATCCCACGATGTCACACAACCCAAGGACAAAGATCATTCACCTATCGGGCATCCAACTAGCTCAACTCTCTAGGCAGCGACATAGCAGACCACTCCAACACCCGGTCTCTTCAAATCCAAGCTCGCCTTTCACTGCTTGTATCCTGTGATTGTCCATCTTAACATTTCTACCTTTCCAGCTGCACATGCCCCAGCACCCAGCACTAGCAATCAGTCTTTGCACCCTAGCACCTTACCTGTCATATTCCTTGACAAGTCCCTTGGCTGCACTATCTCCCACCCTCACCCACCTCCCCCATATCTCCTCCACCCCAGCTCCCAACCACCTCTCATACTCCCCCTTACCCCTGCCTCCTTCCCCTTCAATATCCTACAATCATTTCACCCCACCCACCCCCTTCCTTGTCTTGCTCATAGCTCAAGACTTTGTACTGGTTATTACATGTCTGTAAGTCAATGATTATATATTTGTAACTAAACATGGTGATTGTTGCACACGCTGACGTGGAACCTTTGTAAAAGAGCCTCAGCTCAAAGGTATTGTAATCCTAGATTGAGATAAATAAATAAGTACAGAACTCAGAGGAAACACAAAACTCTCACAAAATATGATATGATAAATCCAAAATATAGTATCTTACCTAATGTAGCAAACAAATGGCACATATCCAAATGTAATGTGAGAAGCCAAGAGGATATCCATATTAAATTGAGATTGATCCAACAGGAAGAGCATCAGAGACAGGATCAGATTCAAAGTTTTTGGCTGCATCAGCCTATAAGAGGAGGCCTCAATAACCCATTAGTGATGACTTTGGAGTGCTGTAAAATGTCGATTGATAGTGATGATTCTTCTGGAGGTGATCTACTTGCTAAAATGCAAACACGTTTTCCACAACCTCCGACAAAAAGAATGTTGGTATGACCACAGTCAAAACAAAAATTTCAACCTTATTATAGCTTTGATTCATTTTTAAAAATAAAAGTTCTCAATTTTGCCTTTTTTCCTTACAGGTGATTGTTTAAATGGTCCAAATGATTTTATAAATGAACATTGCAAGTGGTGCCAAGATATGATCAAAATAAATATTTTAATATAAACAGCAAAATAAGCATAAACAGCTGTCCTTTAAATGATTGCATAATACAAAGTGCATATAGTTTTCAGGTACAGCAAGTACAGCATGTATGAAAACATTGAAAAGAAAGAAAATTGCCAAGCCTTTTAGTTTACATTTTATAAAAGAAATGAGATAAATAAATTTAAAATGTTGAAAACCATGTACAATTTAGATATAATTTTGTATAGTCATCTTTCAATGAATTTCAAATACCTACTTAAAATCAAAAGTAAAATTAAAAAATAAAACAAAACTTTATAGTAATTATCAGTTAACTAATCAATTAACTAATTAAACACCAACCCTACACTACAAAATATAAGTATCTGAAGAGATGCTTTGTACTATAGCAGAGACTAGAGCACAATCTTTCATCCAAAATGATGGAGAGTGTAGAGAATATGGACCCAGTTTTAAAGGCACTTAGAATCAATGCAAGAGACTTTTAAAATTAATTAATTTATTTAAAAGTTTCACCAGGAAGGCATGCTGATCAGAATGGCTCATTTCAGATGCATCTTTGGGGAAGGGAAGAGGATACTATATACAATTCACGTGGATCGATGTAACAGCTACATAGAAGTAACAATAATAGTTGCAAATACAATAATACATACTGCAGCAAAAGAATATACAAAGTAGGCAACAGTGAAATAGAGAAGAATATCAACAGCAAATACAATATATATTTGCACAGCAATAATATATACAAAGCAGGCGACGAGGCAAATTGAACAATGGCTAAACATTTAAGTAAAACACATCAAATCTTCTACCTTCTAGTAAAGGAGAAGGCTGGAGAAAGACTGGAGTCATTCAAGTGTGACGAGGGAGAAACTAGGCATGAGCAGGTAGGGTAGGTGTGAGCTACAAAAAGTGATGAAAGGGATGAGAGGGATGCATTAAAGTAATTTGATGCAAGTGGCAATGCATGTTGTAGTTTGTGTCAAATGCAATTTCCAAACACAGACTGTGACAATGTCAGACACAGCTTCACCAAAAGCACATGTGGCAAAGATGCATAGAATGCACACTGCACCAAGGCACAACTGCAGTTTGTGGCAAAGAAAGCTGCCATAGCCTCATAAATAGAATTCCAGAAGGCAGAAGCCCCACATATGCGTCAATGATTCAATGCACCTGTTAGATCAGATTGGCATTGGTCTAAAACAGACAGCATATAAATAAGGCCATGCAAGTCAGTTGAAATGAGTCACAACCAAGAGAGCAACTGCAGCAGAAGCACCAGTGGAGTGATGAGGAAGAATGCCTTTCAGGCTAGCAGCCCCATTAGCCATTATGCTGACAATGCATAAGTGATGTTTGCATGCCTGCAGCTGCCACCACTGGGCACAGCAGAATGTGCCTATGGAGAGGGAGTATAGAAGACAGAAAGACACCCTGGAAATGTATACAGGAGGCAGCTCTTGTTCCAGGAACTCTCAGAGGAGCAGTGCCTGGCACGAATCTGCCTACCATGTGTCATCAGATAGGAGCTATGTGAGGAGTTCAGGTGGATCGGCAGAGCTGAACCCAGAGGAGGAATCTGATTTCAGTTGAAGTAACTGTGAGTGCAGCAGTATGCTTCCTGGCAATGAGAACATTCCAGATCCCAATGGGTGACACTGTTGGCATCTCCCTTTCCGCAGTGTCCAAATGCCTGAAGCAGTTCCTGAAGGCCCTGCTGTGTAGGACAGACAAATACATCTCCTTCCCACAAGAGGTACAGCAACATCATGCTGTAAAGCAGGGCTTCTATGGCATTGCACATTTCCCCATGTACTGGGTACTGAGGATTGCATGCAAGTGGCTATACATGCACCAACTGTAAACCCAAACATTTATGTAAACAGGAAGGGATATCATTCCATGAATGTCCAGGTCATGTGCGACAGCCAGTGCTGCATCCTTGATGTACATCATGAGACAGAGCAGCCTTTATGAGGCATTTGCACATGGGCCCATCCATGAAGAATGACTAATAGGTAAGTGCTGGGGCAGAGAGGCAAGACAGTTGCAAGAAGGAATGAGTATGTAGCCACAATGTGAGCTGCTTGGCCAACACTGCAGTAGACACTGAAGCATAAGCCACAGGCAACCTTAACAGAGTGATGGCTGACACAGCATGTAAGACATGAGCGCATAGCTAGCTTTACCATCAACAGATATCCACATGGGTGAAGTGAGTGACTGATAGCTCCCATGTCCGAGGGGCTGAATGCCCCTAGGATGGGAAGATCCACATATGGCCCAGGTGGGGAACAGGATGGAGAGTGATGTGAGACTGTGGCTAACAATGACTTTCTACCCCACAGGTGATAGTAGCTACCCCAGCTGCTGTGGCTGATAACCCCATTAAGGTACCTGAAAACTGAGCAGAGGTGACATATAACGAGGCCCACGCCACCAGCAGGACCATCACTGAGCACACCTTTGGAGTCCTTGGGATGAGATTCTGCTGCCTGGACTGGTCAGGAGGGCCTTGCAATCTATAGCACAGATGGCATGCCACATATTTGTCAGCTGCATTTTGCACAATATTGCACTGTTCCACCATATAGTCCATCCAGACATGATGCACAGCCCCAACCAGAATGAGGGAGAATGAAGATGGTAACTCAGAGGACATCAGATGTGGGCATGAGGCAGGACGAGGGGCACAGCAGCAGCGGGTCACTATGCTTGATTAAAACTAATCCAGAGCCACTTTGAATAAACACACATAGAGCATACAGGACATCAGACACTGAAGTAGGTGCACTCATGGTCATGTATGTGTGTGCCCAGGTGGTGTTTGAGGAATAATATCCTGCCACCTGGGGCTATCATCTGGGAGTGCCAGCATCTTGTGCGTCATGTTGCCCACTGCCTGGTAATTGGCCCAGGTGAGGGTAGTTCATCATCATAACCCAGTGCATGCTGCCTGGCAACAGTGGAGTTCAGAGGGTGTCACCCATGGGAGGCATGGGAAGATGGCGTCATTGATCACACACACAAACTTACACACAGGTGAAGGGGCCACCTGGAGGCTATGTGACTGTGCAGGGTGTGGCGACAGTGGGTGGCAATGATTCCATGTGTGGCCCAGGGACAGCATGGGACAGTGCCATGGCAGCAGATGGACAGGGCACAGGAAAATTGTCCATGCAAAACAGCGATGACTAAGTAGGACAAGTGTCCTCATAGTGTGCACATCATTGACAGTAGGGTCAGAGGCACATGATATATGGGGTTGTCAACAGCATAGATACCGTTACAATTGTGGAAGGCTTGGGCAGGGTCCATAGATGTGTCAGTGCCAACCTGTGTGTTCAAAGCTGTAACAATGGGGCCTATTCTGTGTGTTCTGCTTTGGACCCAAATACACCATACAGTGGGACAGAGGAATCCTGATAGTGTGTGCTGAACACAACCATTCCAACACAATGCCAGGGACAACAGCAGTGATGAAGGTGGCACAGCAGGATGATACAAGGCATGTACCAGTGCAGTGACAGGAGTTCAGCTCCTTCATGGTATATTGCCGGGGGAGTGTGGGTGAGAAAAGGAGGGTGTGTCACGATCAACACACAGGAGGGAGACCTAGGAGATGCTATGATATGAAGAAGCAAATAGGGTGCCACAGAGGCACGTGTGCATGCATGTGCACACACACACACACACACACACACACACAGACACACACACACACACACACACACACACACCACCAATGATGCAAAATAAGGCTACTCAAAGGGACAGAGAAAACCACACCATATACAGGGCAGCCTCATGCAGTCTGTATCTAAATGGTGACATTGCATGCCACAATTTGCATCACATAGAAATATTCTGCAAATTGCATGACGCATACATGTCAAGCGGAATACGGAAATAAACATAACGTCAGTGTTTCACATGGCGTAACCTTTGAGAAACATGCAACTGTGCTACAAAGCCAGTCAGCAGCACAGCATGCACTACCAGGGTTACAGGGAATCCCAGTAAAAATAATAGAGAGAGACAGGTGCAAAATGTCTACACCACATAGCACGCTCTAATTTTACAGAGGATGAAACAACCCTCTTTGTCAGACTAGTGGTGCAATGGGACAGAGTACTTCTGTCACTAGGCAACAATCACCACATAGAGGCCCAGTGAGATAGGGTGTGGCACATCATAGCAGTGAAACTTCAGCATCTGTCTGGGTCCGCAGAAGCATACAGCAGGTCAAGCACAGGTACAATGACCTATCACTCCGAAACACCACCACTCTGCAGAGACTCCAGTAGATAGCCATGGGCACTGTGCATGTAGTAGAATGGCCCATTCCAGGAACACTTGACCAACATGTCTGCACATGACTGCAGTCAAGTCACATGTGGGTGGTCTCCAGGGCTTGCCACAATGTGGCAACCAGTGCTACACAGTGCATTGCATCAGAATAATGTGTGCCATAAGGGATGCTCGCTATGGCATAGTGCAGAACCTCCTGAGGTATCATGACCACCGTCCATAGGCGTATGTCTGATGTATCAGGTGTCTGTAATACAAGGACTGATACACACCAGTCCATGTGCCACTGTATGCCTGAATGTGGCCCCAATGGACAGATGTATTGCTGCCTGCATCGTACATGTCACAGTAGGTAGTGACAACATGAGCATGGGTGCTGTGTGACCTCATTACTGCATGTTCCTGTTGGCACATGTATCAGAGCCTGATCAGACAGATGGAGGAGTCATGCAGACTGCCTGGGGTTGGACCAGAGACCATGCAAAGGGGCCGTGACAACAGATGTATGCGTATGGGAAACAAGCACAGTCAGCCATGTGTGGCCTGTTGTCAACATAACACCCTGAAAGGCCCAACACATAGTATGGTCACCACACACAGCTGCACATGGAAAAGTGTATGGCATGGCTGTTGGCATTACACAGGTGACATTGACGATGGCCAGACAGTGAATACATTGCAGTAAATGTTACCATGTGCTGCAGACCATGCGTGATAGCACTGGTCACACTTGTGAATTTCCTCTACACAATGATGGTGCTGACATGCAGCACTGTGGTGTTCCTCAAGCCCACCCTAATGTCACCTAGTTCTCTGCCTACAATATCCCCTTAATTCAGCATGTTGTGGCAGAGGCAGTCCATCTTATCCAGCTCCATGGCCAGATCTGGTGACCCTGTTGCATCAGCTATGGTACCCTCCCCTGGGAAGAAGTCTTATGCAGCATTGTCCTAGATTCTTTCAGCTGGACTTGGGACATTTCCTCATGGTTCTCTGTTCTGCCATCATTAACAATGCCACATCCGCAATGTGTGTTGCCATGACTGGGTGGTCCTGGTCCTCTTGGCTCTCTCCAGGCTGTGTGTCTTCATGGGCGGTGTTTCACCTCCAAGGCCTGCAGATGTGTCACTGTCTGTCTCACTTTCCTCACCACCCTGTGCCTATTCTGATCAACCACTGGGCCCTGCTGTGACTATGTCCAATGTGCTGCTGGTACCTGGGAAGACAGCACACATAGTCACTGTGGTTCAGTCTGTGTCCACACTGAAAGACATGTGGTGCCTTTGTGTCACAATGCATGGCATATGCTTCAGACATACAGTAGTACCCCACCATTTATGACACTTTAATTATATCCCTACAATATGCACAGTACTTTCTAACAGCCATTTGCCCTTATTACGTCATTGCACTGTGACATATTTGTACAGGCATGGATAATACACAGGGGATGAGATTGGTCCTGTTACAGGGTCTATGTAGGCATGTTCTCATTCTAAAATATATATATATATGGTAGCACGGTAGTGCTACCATAGTTAGAGTTGAGGAGCCATTTCTATGTTAAACCCCAAAACTTTGCACCTTAATAACTTTACAACTGTTTGACAGATTTGCCTGAAATTTGGAATACGCAATCAAAAACCACAGGCCTTGGGATCTGCCAAGTTTTGTACTGGATATCACGGCTGCAGAGTTATTAAGCATGATCTGTGCGGCGCATTATGCTTTTTCTGGAATTCTACAGTCGGCTAGCCTACAGGTCGTATGGTTTTGCTAACCAGCCCAAACTCTTCAGGAAACATGCGGCAGGGTCCCCAATGTGCCTTTTGAAGATTTCGTGAAAAATATTAAACGGTTCAAACGTTATTCAAAAAACAGTTTCCCATTATAAGTCAATGGGAAAAGCTAAAAAGTTCGACAGTGTCGCAAATGCATTTTACTTTATCAAATGGGCCTGTTACTTTAGCAAAATCAGCCATTTTTTTTCAGTTGGTGATCAGAGAATGGTTGGCATTTAAATCTGGGACCCTCTAGCAGTCTAATTCTTTTGTATTCACCTAGTCGGACCCTGAGGATGCTTGCCATGTCTTTATTTTGTGGTAAAACACCCCAGAAATATGTTTTCAAATTTCTGGAAAAGTACTTCGCCAAAATTACTTTCATGCTCACGAAAGTGTCGAACTTTTTGTGAAAGCTTTGTAAGTGCGACAGTAGTTTTCCATCTGTGGGAAAGTGACAGCGATTCTTTGGCACTGCGCTGCAAAATAACCGCTGGGAGTTTTGGTCTGAAATTTGGAGGAACAGAGCCCACATCTCACAGATGTGCCTTTCTGTGTTGTATTGAAAAATATTACATGCTGCCAAAGTTACGGCATTTCAAAGTTGACAGTTTTTCCCATAGGATAACATTACTGACGACCGCATTACAGAAATCCTTTGGCACCCTGCTGCAAAATAACAATTTGGTCTTTTTCCTGAAATTTGGAAGGAAGACAGCCAACAGCCCACAGATGTGCCTTTCAGTGGTTTGGTGAAAAATATTACAGGAGGCAAAGTTATGGCTCTCGAACTTTTCTTTTTTCCATAGGGGATAACATTCCCAGCGTTCGTAGCGCCTTTCATGGCCCGTATCTCGGAAGCGGTGCAAGATCACGGACTTTTAACGTCTGTAAAATTCTTAACAAATTAGCCAGGACAGTTGTAAATAATATGACTTTTACATTTTTTCTCGTCATACGGTTCCTGAGATATAACGTATTTAGTATTCCAAGTTCTCATTTTCTGCACGATACTCATTATTATACATCGTTATTTGTACTCACTGTCTTTCTCTATGCAGGTTTTGGGAAACCAGCCTGTGCGCTTACATTACTGTTACTGTTTCCCTTTCCGCTTGCGGTTCCGTACCCATTTCACTTACCGTTGGCGTCTGCGCCACCATGTGCGTTATCCTTTCGCGTTTTCATTTGCGCTTGCATTTCTGTTATTTTTGCCATTTCTGTCTACAGTACTGTTTATCTTTCTGTTTCACTTACGTCACCATGCCCATTGACATTTCTGTTTGCAGGCACCATGTTACTATGTGACAACACATCACGTGGCAGACCGTTCCATCTACGCCACCATGTCGTTACCCTTTCTGTTCTCATTAGCGATTGTGTTACCATGTCGCCACTGTTAGCATTTCTGTTTGCGTTGCTGTCCCTGTTAGTATGCCACAAGACATCATGTGGTGGGAGCACGGGCCCTTACATTCACTATTACTCATTATCATTCTCAAAAGAAGGAAATTAGAGGCAAAAACTCCATTTAATGCATTAGTTAGGGTTGTTCCACAGCGACAAAACTGAGGAATTCGCTGTTGAGGTTGAAACCCCCTTGGACCCTCCGTCCACCCCCAACTGGCATTTGGGTGTGCATTGGGATCGTGGGTCTAACTCTCACCCATTCTCCTATACTTCTGCTGCTTTACACATGTGATGGGGTGAGAGGTTACATCTAACGACAACCAATGTGCATGCCGGTGTTAAACCTTGTTCAGGGAATGGTTTACCTCTTCATGTATGTCAATAAAAGATTAACATAAGGCAGTTAGGATGTTTGCAGGAATTACAAACCTCCATTTAACACATCACGTGGCAGAGTGTTGTGATCTGTGTCACTGTGTGCCTTGCCGTTTATGCTTTCATTTTCACTTCTGTTACCATATGTGCCACTGTTAGCGCTTCTGTTTGTATTGCTGTTGATGTTACTATTATACAAGACATCAACAGCAGGGTCAATGAGGCAGTGGAGCACCCAATGTCAGACAAAGGTAGGTAGTATATTGTAATTGTAGGTGTTGATGACAACACAGATGTATGTGCAAACTGAAGCATACTGTATACTGTCAGCTTGTATATGTGCCACTGTGTTCTATTTGATCTACTATTTGCTTTCTGGGTCACCCTTGAAAAAGGGATGTCCGAGGACCTGTGGGCTATCCGGTTATTAAAATTCAATTAAGCAATAATGCATGATGCAGGGTTATGTTAATGGTCTGTTAATCACCTTGAAGGGTGTACTGTGGCACGAGGTGAGCCGAGTGCCATATGTCTGATAGGGTGATTAACTGACTATTATCATTAGTGTTAGCAATGCCTTATTATTATTATACAATGGCAAGAAAAAAATCTTGGACTCTAATTGGTTAGTCTTAGGCTGGACCCGTGATGTTAATCAGTACAACATCACGGGTCTAGTCTCAACCTCACTGTGAACCCATTTGGATGACCACCATGACCATTTGTCTTTTGTTGCATCTTCTCTTAAGAAACAAAATATTTTTCCTCACTAATAAAACATTCTTTAAAATTATTTTTTACTTTATATATGCAATGAGCCATTGTATAATAGCAATAAAGCCCACCAGGGTGTGTGTCATTTGGGATAACGTCACGCTTCAGTTGTTGGACACTCGGCCTGTGATCCTCGTGCCCAACCACCTGAGGCATGACGTTATCCCAGAACGATCACACACCCTGTTGGGCATTATTGCTTAATTATCATAAAATGTTTTAAACTGTTTAAAAGCTTGTTCAGGAAATGGTTAACCTCTGTATGTATGTCAATAAAAGATTTACAGAAGGCTGTTAGAATGTTTTCAGCCGGTCAGAAAGCTTAGTTTCTGAGTCCCTTTTATAATCAGTTAATAAGGCATGACAATGGGTTATGTTAATGGTCTGTTGATCACGTTCTAGGGGTGTGCTGTGGCACGAGGTGTGGCTGAGTGGCACATGTCTCTACAGGGTGATTGACTGGCCATTAACACAATTCATGGGAGTGACTTATTGCTATAATAATGAAACATGTTTTAAACAATTGTAAACCTTGTTCAGTATATTGTTAACCTCTTCATGTATGTTAATAAAAGATTATACAATGGGGTATGAAAATCCTGTAACCTCATAGGTCAAAACACATCACATGTCCATGGTATATCCTGTGATAATCTGCGGCTGAGAAATGGCATTTATAGAAAAAATACCTAAACACATTTAAAATTTCTTTTACACATGGGTCCATTGTATAATCACATTAAGGCACTCCAGGGGTGTGGGTTATTTGGGGATTTACCACTTCTTGTGTGGTTAAGTCATTCGGCTGCGCCTCGTGACACACCACACAAGGCGTGGTAAATCTATCTACACCTAAATCTGCTATATACTAATTAACATAAGGTTGTTGGGATGTTTGCAGCCAATTAGAAAGTTCCATTTTGTCAGACTCTGAAGTACACATAGTAGTGACTGCATGGTACATGTATAGTCACAGCTGTGTACTGTTGGTGCTGATGTGTGCACCTAGTATAGTAACAATGACTGCATAGGCACAGGAAAAGTAAGTACATTGCTGAGTTTTTACACTGTTAGGAATTATGTCAAATGTGACATGCAATGTCCCACATCATTGTATATGCTGTGATACTGATTGTATGTCATAGGTACCAAACAAATTGATGGAGGTATAGTTGTAGCAGTATTAGTTAACATTGATTTGTATGCTTAAGTCATACACACTTATTTTATGTCATAATGGTATTTAAAGTAAAGAGTCGACACAGGTGGTTATGGTTTGAAAAATTTATTGCCAATTTGTTAAATGGAGAAAAGGTCCAATCAAGACTGAAATTTAGTTGACAGAAGCAGTCTCACAATACAATCTCTGTATGTGTGTAATCATTGCTTGTAATATATGTAAATGTGTAAGAATGATAACAACTGTATAATATGAATTGGAGTAAGTATGTGATATTATAGGAAACTAATCAGGTGTTGTGTGTTTCTAGTGATGTTTCACTACTCACTATTCTTTATGTGAGGAAGTACTTTATGACATTTGACCTGGAATTCTAATAGTAAAGGTGAAACTGTGGCTTCATTATATATTTACTATTGAACTAAAGAGACTTTGCAAAATCAGTGGGTAAAGGGGACAAAACCTTTACAGGTACATAAGTGAAAAAAGAAAGACAAAGGGAGGATAATGAGACTGAAGGGGAGGATGGGAGCCGCATGGAGGATGACAACAGTAAAGCTGACATATTGAACAGGTATTTCTGCTCAGTCTTTACTGAGGAAGAGGAGGGTAATGGGTCTGAAGGGAGTACAAGGGGTGAGAATGGTGCAGAAATGGACACAAGTCCTTTACATGAGAACGGGTCCTGAAGGAACTGGAAATAAGAGTTGATAAAGCAATGGGGCCAGACAGGGTGCACCCAGGGTCCTTAAAGAACTAAGAGAGTGGTGGCTGAACCTCTGGCTATCCTGTTTAGCCGATCACTGGAAACAGGAGGTACCCAAAGACTGGAGGACAGCAGATGTAGTCCCCTTATACAAAAGTGGGAACAAAGAGGAAGCAGGAACTACAGACCAGTCAGCCTCACCTTGGTAGTAGGGAAGATCATGGAAGCACTACTGAAGGAGAGATTGGTGGAACATCTGGTTGTCAATGGACTACAGGACCCAAGGCAGCATGGTTTCACCAGGGGGTCATGTCAGACCAACCTCGTTGAATTTTTGACTGGGTGACTAGGGAGGTGGATCAGGGGAGGGCAGTGGACATGGCCTATCTGGACTTCAGCAAAGCCTTTGACACTGTGCCACATAGAAGACTATTACACAAACAAAGGAATATGGGTGTGGGCAGGACAGTAGTGTGGTGGGTAGGTAACTGGCTGGGTGGCAGGACACAGAGGGTGGTGGTAAATGGCTATCACTCCACAGAGGGAAGAGTGACCAGTGGGGTACCACAGGGATCAGTGCTGGGACCGGTCCTATTCAACATCTTCATCAGTGACATTGCACAGGATCTAGAAGGCAGAATTTCACTGTTCGCTGATGACACAAGCTCTGTAACAGAGTAGACACACCAGAGGTGTAGACAGAATGAGAAGTGACCTGCAGAAACTTGAAGTATGGTCAGGGGTTTGGCAGTTGAAATTCAATGCAAAAAGTGCAAGATAATGCATATGGGCACAAAAACCCTGGCACAATATATCAGTTGGGGGTGAGGATATAGCATGCACCAAGCAGGAAAGGGATCTTGGGGTTGTCATCTCTGATGACCTCAAGGTAGGAAATAGTGTGACAAGGCAGCAGGTAAAGCAAATAGGATGCTGGGATGTATGAGGCAGGGGCATCACCAGCAGGAAAGGGAGGTCATAATTCTGCTATACAAGAGACTAGTGAGGCCCCACCTGGAGACAGTGTACAGTTCTGGAGACCATACCTACGTAAGGACTTAGACAGGGTAGAGAAGGTTCAGAGGAGGCAACAAAGATGGTGCATGGATTGCATCACAAGTCCTATGAAGACAGGTTGAAGGAACTGAACATGAACATGGAGGAGAGAAGGGAGAGAGGGATGATGAGACATACAAGTATCTTACAGGGAGGAACAGGGTGCAGGAAAACACTATTTTAAGCGAAAATGATGTTCCAGGACTAGAGGGCATGGGATGAAGTTGGAGGAGGATGATTCAGAGGAAACATGAGAAAGAATTTGTTCACAGAATGGGTGGTGGACAAGTGGAACAGCCTGCCAGAGGAAGTGGTGGGGCTGAAACAATCACGGATTTAAGAATGCATGGGATAGACATAAAGGAATTCTAGAGGTCAGGGTAGGGGAAACAGACTTCTAGGAAAACAAACTGAACTTGCAAGCTCAAATGGGCAGACTGGGTGGGCCATAGGCCTTATCTGCTGACACTGTCTATGTATCTATTTATCTATGTTTGTTAAACAATTAAATGTTTTTTTGAAATGGGTGTATGTCGTAATTATGTGTAGTGCATTACTTGTGGTATGTTAATAAGGCAGTGTCAGTAGGTTGTGAACTGTGATTACACACTTGATAGAAAGTGTTTTTGTGTAATTGTGTGACTGCTAATGTGGATGTTCCTGGGGTGGGCGAAAAACCTTATGCTCACTGTCTAAGTAATACAATATACAAAAATGTTAGTTTTGTGAATTTGATTGGTGTTATTTAATAATATGTCTCTGACTAGGCGCCAAATGGAAAATACCACCCGACCCCTCAATTGAGCGATCATAAATATTGTCAGGAACAGATATGCAGTGTGTTGTGATCAGTAACAGTGTCCGATTTACAATTGTCAATATTTTTACATATGTTAGAATTACTTATGTGACAAGTTGAAAAATAGAATATTTTTACATGAACAAATGACATATTATCAATTCTTACATTGGCTTCTATGTAAATTCTTAACTTGTAAATACTAAAACTGTGCATGGAATGCATCTTTAACAAACTTATGGTTAATTAAATGTAGTTAGTAAAGTGCTGAATAATATGTAAAACATTCAGTTGTACTTTAGTGTTAGACTAGTATTTTTTAGTACAAGTATCAAAGTAGTTATTAACAATGTACACCTGAATAGAAATCTTTATATTATGTACAAGTAATTGGAAACACATGTAAAAGTCAGTAAATGAGATTCTGCAATTGGTTCTTATTTACAGTTGTGTAATTCAACTTCTTGCATTATCAATAAAGGTAGTTATTTTTACATATGTACAATACTAGTATTACGCATGAAGCGTGACAGTTCTACACTGTTGCATGGTGAGCGAATGATGTTCTCTATGTCAAGAGTCAATAGACAAATTGGAGTGTTGATAGAGAACTTGTGACAGAGTGGAATGTTTGCTGAATGTTAGAAGTGTTGCTCAGTTATTACGATAATAACTGAGAAGTTCTGTTTGTTTGCAAAGCGTAACAGCTTACAACTCATATCAATTTGTTGTTATGTATGAGTTGATACATGGATGATTAAAGAGATGTACAGAGGAGGAGAGCTGTAAGTCCTCAGTTTTCAGATGTACAATCTTTGATAGATATATAATCATGGTTTCTCTAGTGACTGTGAATATTGTTGGCGCCGATTGAAGCCACTACAACAATTTTCATGTGAGTCACTGATCCACCTAAGATCTTACATGTTATAGTGTATGGAATGTCTCTGTCAGAATTTCATTTTGTTGAAATTGTATGGTTTGTTTAGAGTCATACATCATATAACATTGTAATGAAGGTATGGATGTTTTTGGGACAAAGTACTCATGTTTTAAATGCAACATGTTTTGTCCTATTCTTCTGAAATATGAAGGTTATCATAATTCTTCAATATTAGAATATCAAATTGAAGTGTTGATAGACAACTTGTGACAGAGTGGAATGTTTGTTGAATGGTAGAAGTGTTGCTCAGTTATTTACGATGATAACTGAGAACTTCTCTTTGTTTACCAAAGTAACTCTTTATAACTCATATAAATTTGTTGTTATGCATGAGTTGATACATGGATAATTAAAGATATGTACAGAGGAGGAGAGCAGTAAGGCCTCAGTTTTTAGATGTACAATCTTTGATAGACATGTAATCATGATTTCTAGTGACTGTGAATATTGTTGGCGCGATTGAAGCCACTACAACAATTTTCATGTAGTCACTGATCCACACAAGATCTTACATGTTACAGTGTATGGAATGTCTCTGTCAGAATATCATTTTGTTGAAATTGTATGGTTTATTTAGAGTTGTACATTATGCAACATTGTAATGAGGCATGAATGTTTTTTGGACAAAGTAGTCATTTTAAATGCAAAATGTTTTGTCCTATTCTTCGAAATATGAAGGTTGTCATAGTTCTTCAATATTAGAAGATATGCATTTTCAAGTGTCATGGCGATCTCTGTTTAAAACTGTTGTAGAGTCGTCACACTCTAACCAACCAGTTCTGCACCTTAGTAAGGAGGTGTAATGCCCAGAATGCATGGATTGACCATGGTGATACATTATACTGTGAGTGTCAAACACTGATTGGTTGAAGACTGTTCTACTAGCTGTGTAATCTGTGATAGGAGTATCAACTTTGAGCCCGTTGGGTCAAATCTGTGTAACATAAGCAACAGATATTGAGATAAACTTTTGAGACGTATGGACTGAGTGCATCTGCCTCCACACCTTCCACAGGCATGACTACATTCAGCATTGGTGAATAGCTGTCGAAATTTGACACTTTTGGTCTGAGGGACAAAGAGTAATCCACAGCATGTCTTGTGTGGTTTCACGCTGTGAATTGCCACATGAAGCATACATATTTTGTAACATATGTTACTGTGAAGTACTGCCCCATTGGGGTGCTGTCTTCATCCAGGTTGTTTATGAGAGCAATCATAAACTCAGTAGTGTCTTGCTGTATGTCTGCAGCAAACGTACTACATCCAGCATATGTATCTAACACCTGTCGTAGTGGTGTTAGTGACTGTACATTGTTAGAGTGGTCCGAAGTCATGTTGATAATCTGCTTCAAAGCGTTTGATAGAGATTGTCTTGTAAAGCAGATATTGTCTATACAAACTGTGGCATGTGTAGAAAAACTTGCATAGCTGAGTTAGCAGCAGTTTACTCCACTGCTGTTGTCAAAGACTGGTACAGCAGCTACACCAACTGATTTCTGATGAGTTGCTGGTTGTGAATGTTTACTTGAAGTTGTGGCCTTTGTTGAACTCTTTTCGCTGAATCACTTTTGGAAGCTTGCTGCTGTTTGTTGTTACCTCTAGCTGTGACTGAATGTGTGAAACAGACAGATATGTAGGCAGTGGTATTAAAGACATTTGTGGCTGTTGTAGAGTACGTAACACTGTTGTACTCAAGAATACATCACTTGTCAGCTTGTATTTTCTGAGGTGCTATAGTAATGATGTGCAATCCAGAAAGGCTGCGACTGCGTGAAAGTGCGATGTAGCTCATGCCATCCTTGAAAATGTCTGTACCTATGTCTACCATTGCTGAATCCAAACTCAATCCCTGAGATTTGTGAATGGAGACAGCATATGCAACTACATAATGGGAACTGTTTCCTGTTTACATAGACATCCTTAAAAATCTGGAATTTAGCGCAGGTTCGATCTATGTGTACAGAGTGTTCCATGTTGTCAAAGTGCACTACAAGCGTTTCAATATATGTCTTCGACATTGTAGACAAAGTCAGTGATGTTTCCCATGGCACCGTTTACCATACCTTGTTCTACATCTAGATTACGTCACAGCATGATACCTGCATTCTTACAAACTGTGAGAACAGCTTCTAGGCCAGCTGTTCGTGAAACATCTGACTTCAGTTCACTTAGTCGTTTAGTCATCTTTGCTACTAGCTTTCGACTAAGAATAACGCCATCAACTGTATCAACTGCATGCAGAGTTATAATCTCTTGATTTTCTCTCTGCAGCATTAGATTGTTGAATTCAGTGCATTTCTTTAGTCGTGGCATAAGACACACTATGTGTCTGCCAGTAGAGTATATATTGCTGAAGACATTACATGCTGTTTCTAATCATGCACTATGTACTGTGATTTTCGATCATTTAACATACAAACATGTTCTGGTGATAGAGAACCTGTACGAGCTTCATCTAAAAGTGATTTGTAAGCTAGATCACCACTTTGGCGCATGTTCTCAGACAACTCAACATAGGTAAATTATTCCCATATGTTATAGCCTGCAATGCAACCGAGGATATTCTTAGCTTGCTTGGCAGTTAGAGTTGTAAATACATGCTCTGCATTGACTAGTGCAAGTTGTAAAGGTCTCCCAACACAAATATACTTCATGCCAAATAGCACTCCATTGTCAGTACCTAAGATCTGCTGTAGACGTAGATGAATACAGGCAAGCATGACATTGGAGACCATGCTGATTTGTCAGCGATCAGTAACTGCATCTTTGTGAACATGGAGCGGAGCTGAGATGTAACCTCGAATGACAGTGTACGATACTTTCCAGTTCTCCCATGTTCGACTGGCAACATAAAGAGACAGTGTAATGTAACTCCACCAATGTTGTATGCTGCTAGTCCTGTGGGGCAGTTACAGCAACAGACATTGAAAAGCCTGTCACACTCAGTACTTCTACAGTGATGGCTTCAATTAGGAAACTCTTTCCTGTGCCAGCTGAACCACTAACAAACATTAGTAGTGGCTTGTAGTCAGTGCAGTGACATTGTTTCGTTTCATGTAGTATACCATGTTGGACAGCTTCAACTACTTGAGAGTGAACTGTATGCTGCAGCTGATTTAGTCTTTCTCTTAAGTCAGCTGGATTGACCATGGAGTGTGTGCCATGCTCCATGGCTGTCTCAAATTTCTGACATTAACACTTCTGGGGCATTTAAGGGCAGAGGGTCACCTAGAACACCTTGTCCTTCTGGATCAAGGTTGTCTTGTGAACTAACTGGAGTGTCTTTCTGAAGCTGCTTCTCTGCCTTCTCAAACTGTTCTTTCTCAGCTTCTAGTCTTTGTATATATGTCTGTGAGTACTCAGTTTGGAAATTCTCGTAAGTGAGATTGAACTGCTCTTTGAATGTGTCCAGATCGCCTTTTAATTCAGACTCAGTCCTCCAGGGTCTAAATAGGACTAGGAGAGCAAAGTAGTAATGTTCTGTGCTCTCTGACGTGCCTAGATGGGTTGCAGTGATCTATAAGCCATGGCTTGTGTCTCTTCACTGAGACAGCCATCTAGTCCATTGACCTTGTAAATGGTGTGTTGAGTCAGGTGCTGCACCTGTCTTGTGATCATACCATAGCCACCTCAAACAGACACATATCATTCATGTCATTGTGTCTACGTGGGTAGTATGTGTCTATCAGGTTATTCTTCAAGATATGTTTTGAAGAAGGTGTATTGACAGTGAGCTCCTCAGTTTCGGCATGAGGAATCAGTACATGCTTCCCTTTCTCTTTGTAGTTTACACTGAGAAAATATACAGCATCAGACTTCCCGTACAGATGTGTACCCATTAACTGGTCACTGGCCGTAAGCTCCATATTCTCTGTGTGAAAGAGTCTTCAAAGCATAATGACCACAGCTGAGATGTCAGGCTTTTGCCTGAGTGGCAATATCCTCCCAAAGATCTTGCAAGCTAGGTCTGTTCATGTTTGGTTATATGCGAGTGAGCGTACCAACCAGGGCCAGTGAGTTATCAGCCACAAACTGAACATCTATGTTTGCTTGCCACATTAGGAGAAAAGTTGGGTTGTAGTCATTGATGTACACCTCTTTTCCATCTCTGGGTAACTCGTATACCCTCTTGGTTGATTGTGCCTTCAAGTGGTGTCGCATTGCTGAGAAAAGGTCATTCATGGCACCATTCTGACAAACTCGTCTAGGAAATCCAAGCGACATTATGTGTACCAAATAGATTTGTTCTTTACTACTCGCCGACAATATTTTCGCCAAATATGTCGCTGGAACTTTGTACCAACTTCTATAGTGTAGGACTGTCATACTTGTGTGGAATGTGACAAGTGATATATTTTTGATGAATGATAGCACTTCTGCTGCTTCATGTTCACCAATGCGTGGTGCATCCTTGATCCACAATAACATATGGATGTGAGGGTGCACCTGCTATATTCTGTCCTCCAAAAGTAATGTTCACAATACCTAGAGGAGGATTGTCTTGACAAGATGAAAGTCAGAATGTCATGGAACAGGTTGTAGCGTCTTGTGACAGACACGGATCAGTGAACACATTTCTCCGACAGTCATCGATGAGATGCCTTCGACATCAGAATTTGCCCACTTCAACAGTTCAATGAGTTCATCCTAGGCATATTCAGCACAACTAAGTGTGACAAACCATGTGGCTGCACCATTCTCTCGCAGCATTGTCATCACTTCAGAGTGTCTGTGATACCAATATTCTTTGGTGCCCGGAGACTTGAAAGTATGGAAGAGATTCACTTGCACATTTTCATCTTTCTGCTTTAATTTCTCTAGAAATTGAGCAGCTGTTATTCCATCTAGTGGACTTGTTAGACGAATGGCATGTGCTATAGCGCAGACAGAATACTAAGTTCACTCTCCCAGAGGAGATGGAACAGGTACTGTATGTTACGTCTGAATTTGCCATCTTTGCTGAGGACACGGCTAGTGCGGTACTCAGCATCCTATACACATACTTCTCTTTCATCTAGGCATCCACCTGACCCTTTTGGAAATAGGTCTGGGAAACAGCGTTCTTCTAGTGTTGCCTCCCAAATGCTGACAGGCTCACCTTCCACCTGCTTCGTTTGATAGAGATCAATGTTGTCTCCTAATGGATCTCTGCCATGTAGTGGGTGAATTGTGTACTGTTCATACAATTGTCACTTGTCTGTGTACTAACCTTCTCAATGATTGGCTCACTTTTTCTAATAGATCATGTTGCACAGAGAGACTGGCCATCTGATCTATGTCAAGGTCTGTATAAAAGGGATTGTTACTCTTTAAATAAGCAAGAGCAAGCTTTACCTTTTGCACATTGACAACATCTTGCCAGATGACCTTGGCCTTGTAGGCACACCATTTACAAAAATTACCAAGCTATTTTCAGTTGAGATTGCTTGAACATTTTCCTGTAGAGGAAGTGGAAGATACATCACAGAACCCTTTAGATATCTAACAAGCTGTTTCTGTGAAATGTTCCATGTCTTTGTGTTCAGGCGTAGAATCGTTTGGAATGGTTTCATTGTCTGAATTAGAATGCGTTCAAACATATTCAATGTTGAAATCTCACTTGGTGTAACATCTGTTTCCATGTTATTCAGCATTGACCTTGCTGAAAGTGTTACACTTCACTTTTGAAAAACAGTGTTTGCATAGCACAATGGTGTCTTGTAAGTTAAAGTCAGATTTGAGCAGCAAGAATGCTGCCAGGCAGGATCCATGTCATTGTATGGTGACAAGGTTTCTAGGTTGACTGTGACTGTTTGTTTGTGTAGCACAAATGGTTGCATGACACACATACAGAATCAAACTTCTGAGACTTTGCAACCTCAAACTTAGCAATTTCCTTCCCGTACTGTTTCAGAATGTCATTTTCTAACACTGAAACAGATTTTCTACAAAGTGTTACACTGAAAATTAATTGTTTCTGGTACAGAAGTAATGTGTTGCAGTTTTTAGGAAAGTGATGGCACCCTGCATGTCACCTGATTGCAATAAGTCATTTAAACAAGTGTACTGATGTACAGCTCACTTTACTTCATATACTCTGTAGACAAAGTTTCGCATGCCTGTTTGATGCACTGCAAGCATCGCATGTTGTGAAAATACTATCACAAACACCAGCATTGAGACATGCAAGTGGTGACCCATGAGTCCAGTATGTGGCCGGATTTCACAATGGTCAATTGTTGTAAACAGTTTATGTCTGTCTTTGCGATCTGTTACTACAAATAGGTTTACAAAGTGTTCTACTTTTTCAAATGGCGATTGCCCTACGGTTGCAGGTGTCATCACATGGCCATGCCGAGACAGTGCCGTTTATTGAAGACTGTGGTTGGATCACAGTCATCATCAGTATACAATTGATTGTCATCAGAGATACTGAGGACATTTGTTAGTTGCCGGACTCATCAATACTGAGCGTGTGTTCTTTTGTTAAGTAATGATAAGACTCTTCCCAGAAATATGCCTCTGAGTGCTGTGTGTGCAGCCACTGTCCTGTGAAAACATGACAGAAGTTGTCAACAGTCAAACAAAGATACTGTTGAAGCCTTTTTTGAGCATATACAAGTCTCCTGAATTGTTCAAGGACGTGGTACATCTTACGCCACAATCGCTGTAGTACAAACAGTGCTCTGTTGACAACGTTCATACTTTCAGTGTAAATTCATCAGAAAGCTGACTCTTGCTCTTTTGTGGGTGTGCTGCAGCACAGCAGCGATAAGTCTTCGATCTTAGCTTTACTTGCTAGTGATTGGAAATACTTTCTCTATCTGAGTTGTAAATCACCAGTTGTGAGTTTACAGCGTTGTTTTAGCGTTTCTTGATGGTTACACTCAAAATAGTTGTGTTTCGTCCTCAGAGATCTACACAACATTTGTGATGGTATACATTTTTCTTTTCTGTTAAGGAATTTCGTTTGGTTGTGCAGTGACTTGATGTAGGGGTCACTGTTGCAGTAAAGGTCTGTCGATGTTCATTTTCTGGTGTGACTTTACTGTTTTGTTTGTTGCCCTTATACAACAGTGTAGTACTATTATACCGCTCTCGTTTTGAGACACATCTACGTCTGTATTTAGTTGACATATTTTGCTATTATGGTTGACAGTGACAGTAAGCAATCTTAAAGAAGTATCAGGCACCTGTATGAGAGACAGAGAAAAAAAGTTTTAGAATAGGCTAGTAAATTTCTTATAACAGTGTGTATTGATTGAATTGTAAGTTAAGTATGTACAATTTGGTAAAACCATAACTAAACAATAGTTTTTATGAATGTGCATTGCGCAGCTGGTATGTAATATCAGAAGTTTGTACATTGTAAATATTTCTAGTCCACATTTTAAAACTTTTTTTCTCCATGTGTACTTATGATTAGGATAGGTGTAATTTGTTACATGTGGATGAAAATGTGTTTTCCACCATGTAGTGTGTTATGGCATAGTCAGTGTGCTAATTCACTATATGGTAGACCAAAAACTTGAGAGTGATAGTGTTCATTACCAAATCTGTTACAATTAGTATGTTTACAATTAGAGGAGAACATGGCACTATTACTGTTGTGTGACTTCGTCTAGCACAGTTGCTAAGTATGCTTGTATGTTAATAAAATTTCAATACAGTTGCTACATATTATCAACATTGTGTTTTAGTACTCCTGTCTATGACTATTGGAGCTGTTATTTTAACAACATGCAAAATGTTTTCTGCACATGTACTGTGCAATGCTGTAGTTGATTGATGAAATCACTGTGTGGGGCACAGTCACAAAATTACAGTGCCAGTGTTTATGAGCAGGCGACTTAAAATGAACATGTTGAAAAATTGATGTGAGAATTCTGAAACATTTCTGATTATACATAGATACATAGACAGTGTCAGCAGATAAGGGCCTATGGCCCACCCAGTCTCCCATTTGAGCTTGTAAGTTCAGTTTGTTTTCCTAGAAGTCTGTTGCCTCCCCTGACCTCCAGAATTCCTTTATGTCTATCCCATGCATTCTTAAATCCGTGATTGTTTCAGCCCCCACCACTTCCTCTGGCAGGTGTTCCACTTGTCCACCACCTGTTCTGTGAAGAATTCTTTCTCATGTTTCCTCTGAATCGTCCTCCTCCAACTTCATCCCATGCCCTCTAGTCCTGGAACATCTTTTCGCTTAAAAATAGTGTTTTCCTGCACCCTGTTCCTCCCTGTAAGATACTTGTATGTCTCTATCATATCCCTCTCTCCTTCTCTCCTCCAGGAGTACATGTTCAGTTCCTTCAACCTGTCTTCATAGGACTTGTGATGCAATCCATGCACCATCTTTGTTGCCCTCCTCTGAACCTTCTCTACCCTGTCTATGTCCTTACGTGGTATGGTCTCCAGAACTGTACACTGTACTCCAGGTGGGGCCTCACTAGTCTCTTGTATAGCAGAATTATGACCTCCCCTTTCCTGCTGGTGATGCCCTGCCTATACATCCCAGCATCCTATTTGCTTTACCTGCTGCCTTGTCACACTGTTTCCCTACCTTGAGGTCATCAGAGATGACAACCCCAAGATCCCTTTCCTGCTTGGTGCATGCTATATCCTCACCCCAACTGATATATTGTGCCAGGGTTTTTGTGCCCCATATGCATTATCTTGCACTTCTTTGCATTGAATTTCAACTGCCAAACCCCTGACCATTCTTCAAGTTTCTGCAGGTCGCTTCTCATTCTGTCTACACCCTCTGGTGTGTCTACTCTGTTACAGAGCTTTGTGTCATCAGCGAACAATGAAATTCTGCCTTCTAGGTCCTGCAGTAATGTCACTGATGAAGATGTTGAATAGGACCAGATTTACAACTACGCACTGCAGTTCACATGTACACTTGTAAGTTTGTGTATTGTCTTACTTTTCAGTTGAGAATTAACAATTTTGCTTTTAACACACAACCTTATGAATAGTACAGATTGCATTTATCACATCTTGACAAAATTGTGTTTATGCTTATGTGCTGCGTTTTGGCTCAGTTGATGTGAGAAATGACCATATGGTACAAATGTATAAAAATCAGAGTGACACTGTTATGAGCAGAGGTCTTAAAATAGCTATGTTTACATTTGGGTGTGCAAATTACAACAAATAACTCTTTCACAAGTGTGCATTGCACAGTTGTTATGCATGTGTAACGTTGTAAATGTTAAATTTCTGAAGTGTACTGAGTTTGAAGCAGCTACAGCACATAATGTGTTTATAATTGAAAACTGAGCTATTTTCTCATTAAATCTGAAATTGTGGCAATAGACAGCCTTTGAAAATTGCTTTCGTGAATCTGAAAGTTTAGCAAAAAATACTTTCGTGCATTGAAAGTGTCACAAATATTACTTCGTGTATTGACGGTGTGGTCAAAAATACTGTTGAAGTTCAACACTTTCATAAATTTTACTCTCGTGCATCGAAAGTGTCGAAAATGTACTTTAGTGCTCGACAGTAAAATTACTCTAACACTTGGGAGTGCCAAAAACATTCATTATTGAATCAGAAAACAGTGTGTTTGAGTGACAGCTAGGTCTACCAATGTAATTTAAGATTTGTCAGGCCATTTCTGAGAATGAATCAGAGACAGACAACACTGAAGAAGAAGTAAACAGCAGCCATTTTCAATATTGCTGAGAGAGCAGTTTGAAACTGTAAGTACAGTTTATATTCAAATAATTTTTCTAGTATTAAAAACGTATAACTACATGTAAATACTATTAATCAAAATGTTTTATATGCTTAATCTCATTATGTAACTTATCTAACATGCTGTATTATTAAGAGAAAATAGTTTAAAGTGAGAAATCAATTCAGTACTAACTTGTACAGATACAGCTGCAAATGGAGGTAGATAGGAAGGTGCACATGGAGTTCTATGAGAAAATGGAACCAATCAGACTTGTTTCTGATGTTGTAATTGTTTAAAACTGCCTATGAAAAGGATGCATTTTCCCAGTTGTCAGTGGTAGCAGATTTTTGCAGGAACATAGGTGTAGTAATACTGAATGCATCAGTTACATTGGTTAATGAAGGCAGAGCAGCAGGGAATGTTTTTATTTGATTTGTGTGTTTTGTCTGAACCCACTGAAGCTAGCTTGAAATAAGGAGGAAAAATATCAGTTTGAGTTTCAGTGCTGTCTGGTCACTGGAGGGTGAACACTGACTTTCTTTGTAACTCTCTGTACAACTCTGAGTTTTAAAACTTGGAATGGCAGAAAATAGCAAAAGGACTTTGTGGATGGTTGGAAGCAGTTACATAAGATGAGCAGCTGAGTTTGCAGTTCATAGTAATTTTGGGAGGGACCTGCAGCTCCCCAATTGCTATGTAAGATGGTTTAGTCGTGGTGGCATGAGATGGGAACATCTTATGCCAACCATGCCTGAACTTTGATAACTCACCTCCTCCTGACATACTGCTAATACATCTTGAGGCAATGATTTGGGCTCAAAGCTGGGTAGATTTAGTTACAGAGGCAAATTGGACCTTGCTTCTATTATGTCTATGTTGCCTGCCTGTATTATCATGTTTTCAAATATTACAGAGCATAGAGTCTGGCAAGCAGAACATCATATGTATCTGATTGACAGAGCTTCAGGAAAGTAAATGTACAGATAACTGCTTTTTACGATGCATGGAATGCATACTATACTCACCCTGAAATAAAATACTGTAAGGATTGGCTATTCCTACCAGATGGTGTACATTTCTCGCATGCTGGCAATTGCCATTTTCTGGGAGACATTCATGATGGAATCCTCAAAGTCCTGTGAGATTGTCAGACTCTTTGAGGAAATATTACAGCATACACAAAGGTTCTTTTCAGAACCATATAAATGTGGTCAAAAATAGATCAACTGCATGCATAACTTGAGCATGGCACATATATGGGTTTGCTATATTAGAATAGTGGAGACACAGCAATAGTAATTACCCTACTGCTGTCATTTCACAATTGTATGATGTTGTTATGTCTCAACATTTAAGCAATAATGTATGATCAGGGTTACATTAACAGTCTGTTAATCACCCCTCTGGGTGTAATGTGGCATAAGGTGCAACTGAGTGCCATATTGCTCTAGGGGTGATTAACTGACTGTTACTTAATCTATGGAGTGCCTTATTGGTATTATAAAATGTTTTCCAAAACTAAACTGTTAAAAGTATCCTCTATAAATGTTTTCCTCATTTAGAGGAGATTTTAATAAAATAGTTCTTACAGCAGCAGTTTAAGAATGCTGGTTGAAAATCAGAATGAATCATTTCACACATTCAGCTGTGCCACAGGATGGAATGATGACGGAAGAATCAATGTGCCATGGTGATCAGGCTGTACATGACAGTATAACATGGATTGATGTAAGGTTGTTGGAATCCTAAGAGCCAATCAGATTGCAGTGTTTCTGAGAGCCTTTTATAATTGTATATAGTTTGAGTATGTTAAATGAGTGTAGCATTTACTGTGGTCTTACAGTGTTGTAGTTGTCACAGTATGGTATGTGAAACAACAATAAAGCGCAGTGGTTCTGTTCCATTATACATTTCTTTACTGGTATGCCAGGAAACAGAGTTGTTTTGAATGTAGCAGATATGGGTAGTGATTAGTATATAGGCTACCATGAATGCACAACAGAATTATCATACTATTTAACTTTCAATCAGTTTTATGCTCGTCTTCTCATTTATTAAGTCTATTTCTAGGTGTGTGCACAGTTGTGCAATGTGTGGTTCATCTGTGTTTAACATCACTTTGATATGCTGTGTGAACACTTCAGTGTAGTGAACATGGATATGTGCTGGTGTGTCCAATCATATTGATGCAGTTGCTCCCCACCCCTGAGACTACTGGATAACATGGTAGTTGCACACCATAGTGTAGCAGCAGTTGTTGTTACTGTTGAGGTGGCTGAATCCTTTCTTGGGCCTGTATAATGTCACTGAGGTGTGTTTCTGCTATGTTGAAGGACATGTCATCTTTAATTTAATAAGTATTATATGGAATTTGTTTAAGAAATGATTAATATTGTTAGATGATACTAATGTAGATATTTGTTTCTGTTTGTATTTCAGAACTAGACAATCCTAAAATCAGATAATGAGGCAGTGGACCTTGTGAGAGGTGTGTGCACTGCTTGAGGCAGTCAGGCTAGAGGTAATGTGAAGGTGTTGATGAGGAGTACAAACCGGAAACTGGATTCGATGTGGAGCACATAATAGCTATCTGCACGCAGTTTTTAAAGTAGAAATAAGACTGTGTGCAGCTATGCGGAAGTGGGCTATTGCATGTGTTTTTACGTTTGAAACAGCGTGAGGATACCAGACAATAGTACGTGCTGGTACTACCTCGCATATGGGCTTTAGGAAGCTGCTGGCAAGTCATCGCGGGGAGCTGCCTACTCACCGTAAATAAATCAGCACAGCAGCTTTTTCATAATGGATGTGCATGTATTCAATTTTAACAATAATTGTATACTGCATGATTAAGCAATAAGACATGAGCAGAATAATGTTAATGTTGTGCAAATCACCGTTTACTGGTGTAGTGTGGCATGAGGCACAGCGTGCTACATGCCCACGGTGATTAGGTGACCATTAATATAAAAACTGAGACTGCCTTATTAGTATTATCATACCAATATTTTTATTACTAGTGTGAACATTGTTTTGCCTGTGATTAGTCTCCACATATATGTTAATGAAAGATTGACATACAGCTACTAGCATGTTTGCTACCAATCAGAGCTGTATTTCTCACACCCTTTTAAAATACTTAATATTATATGTAAGATGCACTATGAAAACATGTACCGAATTCTTCCATTTATTTACTGTGCTGTTGTTCAGTCACAAACCACAGTTTGCTAAGATAGCCATGCCAGGGTGGGTGGTATTGGGCTATACTGGACCTTCCAGGAGCAATAAGGCCCTCCGTTGGGCCTCATTACGCCCATAGGCGGTCGGTATAGGCAATGCTGCCACCCTATCAAACTATTATTAACCCACATAAACCACCCTCTCCTCGCGAACATATCCCTGGTGGTCCAGTGGACGAAATGCCCGATCATGGGCGGTAAGTGTAATAAACCCACCTCCTCCCGAGGTATACCTGGTGGTCCAGTGGAGGAAATGTCTGATAGACAGAGACATGTACAAATGTACATATCAATACTGTTTGCTGCTCCACCAGTTACAGACTATGTAGATGATGGTGTTCATGCCCCAGCACACAAAATACAATTGTTATTGGAATATGTGACCATAATGTTTACAGATAAAGCCAGGATTTTTCTTTACACTGCAGACACTTATTTTAAAGCTCTGGTACCAGTAATCTGCTCGTTTACATGCCGCTCGGGTCATGCACGAGTTCGGGGAGAAGTGAAAGTATTACAGGATTTTGTCGGTAGCACAGGGGACAATCAACCAGGTACCTTCTTTACATTACTATTTTTAATTACAAATGATGGCAGGATTAACCAGATAGGTTTGAGAGGTGTGTGTGTCTTTTTGGGGGATGAAGCAGGACCTAGAGAGAGACTTCTCTGTAAAGAAAGTGAAACATACTTTCACTTTCTTTGCAGTGACGATAGGACATAGAGATATCACCATGACGATAGGAACATGGAGATATCACTATGACGTATAGGAATGTGGAGATATCTTGATATCTTCACTGCCTATCTGAGATATCATTTTATCCCCACATTTATCCCAAAACACATGTTGTATAAATATATATATATATATATATATATATATATATATATATATATATATTATATCTATCTATATATATATATATATATATATAGATAGATAGATAGATAGATAGATAGATAGATAGATAGATAATAGATAGATATATATATAGATATATATATCTATATATATTTATTTCCTGGAACTTCATTATCTTACATCACATTACTACTCTGGATACGGGCATTGACCTTATGGTTCTATGATTATGACAGGACATCTATAGCCCTAGTCATACATGCTGCTAGTGTACATATGCTCCCTTCTGCAGCTGTTGCTTGTAGTTTTGTTACATCCATTTTGTTGAGACCTTTCAACCTATTACTGATAGGACATATACATTTCTCATTCTATGTAGTCAGTTTCCAGCATTCTAATACTACATGTGGTACATCACACCTAGTCTTCACAGCGATACAGCATTCTTTCCAGGCTACTCTCCTGGAGCCCTGTCCAGGTCCAAACTCGCATTCACATGTTCTTTCACTTGCACATTGCCAGTACATGCAGTGCATATATCACCCAACAGTGCCAGCTGGATACTAGCATACGATGCACACCATTCCTTACTGCACACTTGTGGTACCAATGGACCAGTAACACGCTGGCATGACCAGTGACATCACATATTACACCTTGTGGTTGTTGCCCTTCCTGCACCCACACATGGCACCTCTTCACCATAATGCATATAGTGGTTCCCTTAGTGTGCATAGCACTACATCATCCACCACCTTTCACCACCTCACAGATGCTCAGCTGCATGTTACTCAGCCCTTGCTTGGCCACTGTGACACATGCCACTCGCATTCTGCACTACAAAATATGGCCCAAGCATAGCTATGTGGTACAATATTCACATGATATCTCACATCTGTGACCTTTGGCAACATGTGGTATACAGCATGGTGTGCCCTGGGGACATCCCCTTGCATACGTTCCCACATGGTTGTGTGTGGGACCATTCCTGCTGGCATTGGGCAACCACTGCACCATAGGGCATTGGAAACCACCTGTGGGGCAACATGAGGCCCTCCCTTTACACATTCACCATTGCAGCCTGTGTTCATCCCCACAATGTGTGACATTATGAACTACCACCTGTCACATTGTTGGCTCACCCCCGTCTACTTGTCCAGGTTCCTATCCACGTAGTTGACACTCCATGACACTGGGCCTGACACTCACAATCCCTCACCTGCATCCTCTACATCATCTGTCCAGCACTCCATGGGCCCTCCACCATCTCAAACTGACTGATGCTGCACCTGGTGCCTTTACATGCATATTCTGACCATGTGCATCACACAACAGCACACATCGTCATGTCATATGCTTCTGTTTGCTGTTTCTCTTGTGATGGTTGCACTGGCATGCATCAATCCACCACCCTCTGCTTCACACCATCATGTGATCTGTTTCACTCCACCTCACCCACATGGTTCTGTGGCCCACTGTCCATGTTCACATCCATGTATACCTGGCCAGGTAGTGACACCACACCCACATGCATATGGCAGCACTCTAACTCGTGTCGCACCCTCTGCCTTGTGTTGCCCCCCACACACATTTATGCACAGCCTGTGTCCCACTTCATGGGGTCTCCTGTACTGGCACCCAGCGGAGTTTACATTCTGCCAACACACCGGTCATGGGGACACAGCACCTGTGCCACACATTCCTGTTGGAAATACCATGGTTCCCCATATCATCTCCACTGCAGGCCCCTCCCCCACTTGGGAACAATCTACATGTCATCATGGCTTTTCCTCCACTTATGCCTGTCTGCACCCTCATACCACCGTGCTCTGGATCCCACGCCATCATATCACATCAGGCTCTGTTGTATGGTAGACTTCTTCCTGCACTTGTGCAGAGCCCTGCTTACATGCAGTTGTGTGCAATCTGAATGCATCCAGATTGCTGTCTCCTTCTGTAGTATGTGCGCTGAGGTGGCAGGCCACATGTTCCTCCTGGATACTCAGTTGTACAACCTCCCACTGGTCTTCCTCCAGTGGCCATTATGCTGCACAGGTTCCACTTTCTTCTTGGAGTGGCACCTCAGGTCCTGAAATGATTTCTGTAACTCATGGATTGACCTCTTCATCATGCCTAATGCATTGACTTGGTGGGAACCTCTTCCCAGACCTGTCTCTGTCACTGTCTGATCCCTTGTCATCACCTCTGTGCAGTAGGAGGGTCTGCATGTGCCTCCACCTCCTCAATTAGCACATCAGTTCCCTCAGATGTGAAGTTTTTGTTTCTTGCCATCTTGCTTGCCATGATCTCAGGCATGTGGCCTCAACCTTGCACCATTCTGTGTAGCAGTTTGCGGTGCATCAAAGTTGTGCCAAATCCCTCACTGCAGCTTTCTTTTTGACGTAATCTGTGTCAAACACCCCACTGTGCTACACCTTTGACACAGTCTGTGGTTTGCGCAAACCCACTTAGATCGGTGCAATTCCTGAACTTCCTGGAATATGTGGCACACTGCCTATGTCACAGCTGCATTTGATGCAGTCCCTGACTTTGCCACAATTTGCCTCGATCTAGGTGGTCTTCTAAAATTGGGCCCTATGTCTCTTCCTGAAAGACAGGGTACAACAGCATCGTACAGTCTTTAAATGAACAGAGAGTCTTTTAAAATTGGTCATTCAACTTTATATCTTGTCCTTGAGGAAACTCCCCACAGGAATGCCTAAGCCTCTTTGTCATTCTTCTTGGGACACATTTTCACTTAGAGTTGTGTATCTTTTCAGGACAAGTAACATTACAGGTCTGGAAAGTTTTGTCCAGCAACCACAGTTTATGTGGACATTGATTTCACAATTTTATGACATCAAAACTAACACATTTGATGGCACTGATTGGACAATTGCAGATCTTATGAAAATGTAACTCCTGTCTTCATCACTCATTCCTAAAGGATGGGGTATGATTAAGGATGTTCCTCATACGATTTTAATTTAAAAGTCTTTAAACATTAGCAATAAGACATGACGAGTGCACATTGTGGGGGATAACGGTACACCGGGTGTATTGTGAGGCACGAGGCATTGCTAGTACCTCCAGCCACCTGAAAAGTGCCGTATTTCCCACAAAGCATACTCTGATGTGTCTTATTGTGATTATAAGTGGGTCCAAATTACCCTTTCGGGGTGAAAATGCACAAAAGAAACGTTTTATGACTTTTTTAAAACGTTCATGCACTCTAGTAAAACATTCCCAGCACATGTCAACACTGATGTGCCATCTCAGATTCAAATATTGTGCACAGCTAAATACATTTTATGTTTGCTTACACATGAGCAAGAAACATTATGCGGCAGCTTAGGAGAGAAGCGGGTTGTGGAGGCCCTGCACTGTGGCAGCCAACAGAGGCACAGCATTTGGGGGCTTGGCAGTTGTTCACCAATGGATGACACTGGTTTCCAAAACTGCCACCAACTTGTAATGTTTTCTCCACAGCAATCAGGGTCCACCTTGTCAGTGTAGTGTTAGTCATTCTGTTGCAATGAGGGAGTGACCTGTCATTGCAGGGCAGAATGTTGCCTAGTGTAATATTTTTGTGAACATGGCGGCAAGCCACCGCCATGTTCACGAACAATGTTACAACCCCAATGCCAAGGTGCCAATCCCCTCAGCATCATGTGCCCCCAAAACTATCTTTGTTTGCCAATGGGGCCCCAATCCCCATCGATTCCACTCCCCATCAGCATAATGTCCCCCCTCAAAAAACAGTTGCTTTCTGCCGGGTGGATGCCCAATCCCCTTGGCTCTTGCACCCTCCTTGGTATGTGCCAATGGGGTGCCTAACTCCCATTGGCTGCAGCCCCCAAAACAAAACAGTCAGGTGACATGCTGGGAGCCCACCCCAGTGTGCCAAATGCTCCTGTGAAAACAAAAACTCCCACAATGTTTTTTTTACCTGCAAACCAGAAAATGGTCCCTTCCGAGTCCGTTGCCCTGGCCCCCAACCCGCACCCACCCTCTGTGCACCTGCTCCTCCTCACCCATACTTACCTCTGGAGCATGGTGCAATGATCTTCGGTGGAGTGGGAACACTTCTGACCTCTTCAAAGCCGACCACGTAACTGAAGAAATTCCGTAAGGTGTATAATGACATAAAAGGTTTTTTCAACTTTGATGCATATCTCAGGCATTTTGGGAATTTTGCCCACAAATTTTCAACATGGGGTTATTGGGACTCTCCTCATGAATTTCGACACTGTCATGGCATTATTCAATCTCAAAGGTGATTTCACGGTCACTGTGTGGAGTCACCTTTCAGGACCAATTAATAAAACGACAGTGCCAGTGTTCATGAGGTGGGCTCTCTAAAAGACTATGTTGCAAATCTGAGGAAAAATCCAAGAAATGACTGTTTTATGAGCATGTGCAGTGCAGTTGCAATGCACACTCGTAACTTTGCAAATTTGCATTATTTTCCCTCCAGATTTTCAACATTGCAATTTTGCCATGCCTCCTTATGAACAGTACAGCTGTCATTGTTCACATCCTGGCCAATTCTATGCTTTCACTCTTCCGCAGAATAGCGTGGGTGCTGTGGGAAATCAGTGTTTGGGACACATTAAGAAAATCACAGTGACATTGTTCATAAGCAGAGGTCCTAAAATGCCCATGTTGAAAATGTTGTGATGAAAGTCCATAAAATGACTGTATTACGAGCATGCATTGCACAATTTCCATGCACGCTCATAACTTTGCAAATTTGTAATATTTTCATTCCAGGTTTTCATTGCCATTTCCCACACTTCTGTATGAACAGTTCAGCTGGCCAAATTGTGTTTTCACACTTCCAGTGCAGAATAGCATGGTCGCTGTTGGAAATCAGTGCTTGGGATACATTAAGAAAATCACAGTGGCACTGGTCATAAGCAGAGGTCCTAAAATGTCTATGTTAGAAAAATTTGTGACGAAAGTCCATAAAATGACGTGTTACGAGCGTCGTTGAGCAGTTTCCATGTACACTCATAACTTCACAAATTTGTAATAATTTCGCTCTTGATTTTCAACATTGCCATTTTCCCACACTTCCTTATGAACAGTACAGCTGTCATTTTCCATCCTGGCTGAAAGGTGTTTTTGCACTTCCAGCACAGAATATCATGGTCGCTGTGGAAATCACTGTTCAGGAGACATTAAGAAAATTACAGTGACACTGTTCATAAGCAGAGGTCCTAAAATGCCTATGTTGAAAATTTGGTGATGAAAGTCCATAAAATGCCTGTGTTACATGTGTGCATTGCACAGTTTCCACATATGCTTGGAAGTGCAAGCATTTTAATATTCCCACTACAGATTTTCAACATTGCCATCTCTTCACACCCGGATGGATGGTACAGCTGTAATTCTTCACATCCTGCCCGATCTGTGTTTTCATACATGTGGCATAGAATGGCATGGTTGCTGTTGGAACTCAAAGTTCGGACACATTGACAAAATCACACTGCCACCTTCATGAAAAGAGGTCCCAAATGCTTTCATGAGGTGGGGTCAGAAAAGGCCATGTTGAAAATTTGTAGTAAGTAATACCAACAAACACCTGGTGTGTTAGGGTTTCTAACCATAACGCCCCACCCTGTACAGACTGACAGGCATCAGGGTGTGCCTTTTGGGTTGCCAACTGTACTGCTCATGTCATCCCACCCTCCAGTCACTGACAGGCATCGGGTGTACCTTGTACTCTTCAACCCCAGACTCCACTCCATTCTCCTATGGTGCACCATTTCAGCATATGTCCTTATGGAATGGGGTGACTGTAAAGCCAATACCCCAAGCCACACCACAACATGTGTTGGTGTCTACAGAATAGGGTGAGGTGATGTGGATGACCATCATGGAGACAACCCAAACACTTACTCCAATGCCTGTCCATCTCTACAGGATGGAGGTAGGTTGCTGTGAAGTTCAATATTTCACTGCCATTACTATTCTGCATCTGTCTAACTCCTGCATTTCCAATGCTGATACCAGCAAGCAAACATTCAGCATTGACAAATGCTTGTTTAATCTGCCCTTAAACCTCTATTTTCACCTATTTGCCTCAACCCACCCCATTTGCCTGTTTCCTCACCTTTCTTTATTCCTGTTTACATTAGTCTCTCTTTTCCCCACCTTGTTTCTGTTCTGTTTTTCCTACATTCAAGAGATGGACTGCTTACTATGAATGATGCAAGAATTTTAATCCCTACTAAGTTCTCTTGGCAGAATCTTCACCCCACAATCATGCAACAGATGGCCTCAGATGGAACCAGGAACTTTGTTTTACTTGTAGCAGTTAAACAGCAGAGATTTTCATATAAGCAGGTGTGGTAGAAGGGAATGTTTCACAGTCAGCAAAGAAACACAGAAATTAAAATTGTATGTGCTGTAGTACAGTACTTCATTGTTTTAATTTTCTATAGTGTATGTGTAAGAAGTAAATTAAGAGTGCAAATAACATTTACTTACTATTTTTATATTTAAGGCAGTTTTGTTTTTAGTACCTACTTCAAGGTTTTTAGTGAGTAGAGGTGATAGCCATGTTCATCATCATCATCAGGTTTGATTTATTATAGCACAAATTGCATTGTGGATCAATGTGCTTCCCAGACAATAGAAACATCACACTGAAATTATAACCCTAGATCAAAATACAAACAAAATATATTAAATCAGCAGTGTAAGAGCTGGCCTTGTGGCACTAAGGGTTGAGTAGCTGGATGCCACACCTTGCACCACACCAGTGACCCACACTCGTGAATGAGTGCAGGCTGCCAGGGGTCAGCAGGAGGAGATGGATTGAGCATCTGATGGACAGCTCTCTATCTCTGGAGGGGTGTTTACCTTTGGTCAGTGCACACCTGACCCTGGCGGCAGCTGGGGATCAACGTCATGCCTCTGTAAAAGACTTTTGGGGTGAGAGCATGGCAGATGCTGGTGGGTTCTACATGGGTGTGTGCATGAGCCTGCCACAGTGTCATTGCATGCCGGCTGTCATGGGGACAGAAAAAGTGAAGAAAAAGGATCCTGGTGGCTGGTTGAGCAGCTTGATGGCCAGGCCATCGCACTCAGTCCTGCAGGTAACAGCCTGAGCTAGATCATTGTCAGTGGGTGTGGGTCCCCACAGCCCCAGCATGGGAGCTTCAGGGTGAGGACCTGAAGGGACAGAGGTGATAGGCAGCGCGGACAAGAGCCAACCAGGGCCAAGGTGTGGGAGTTTAATAGATAGCAAAAAATAAAAATAAATCAGCAGTATGAAACAATTAACCTACAGAAAATTGTCTTTTAAACAGATGGGTCTTTAGATCCCACTTAAAACCTCTAATGAGGAACTATCCTAGATGTATCATGGAAGAGAGTTCCAGAGGATGGGTGCGGCACAGGAAAATGCCCGAACACCTGATGGCTTTAAAGCAAACTTCAGAACTTCTAATAGTCCTGCATCTTTGGAGTGAAAGGAGCAGAGGGGATGATAGTGGACAAAGGAGGTCTTGCAGGTAGCCAGGCCCTGACCATGGGGTTTTATAAGTCAGCAAACTGACTTTGAAGGAGATTTGTCACCTAACTGGCAGCCAGTGCAGATACCGCAAGACAGGTGTAATATGACACAACCTAGACAGGCTGGTCAACAACCTGACAGCCGCATTCTGCGCTAGCTGCAGGTGATGATCTACCCCAGTAGCCCTAGGTTCAGGGCATTGCAGTTATCTAGGTGTGAGGTCACAAAGCATGGACCAGTGTTGGTAGATCACCAGGGGTACTAGGTGCTTGATCCTGGTGATGTTCCTAAGATGGTAAAAGAGATTTGGACTATGGCTGACACCTGTGCCTTAAGAGTCAAGCCTCAATCCAGAACAACACCAAGATCCCTCACCCTGTCAGAGATAAGCAACTGGGAGCCCCCAACGTCTAAGCCCTGAGACTTGCCCAGATTGCAGGTTCCAGCACCATACCTCAGTCTTGTCTGGATTCAGCTTCAACCAGCTTCAACCAACTGGCCCTCATCCAGCCCTGGATCTCAGCATTTGTGATGGCAATCAAAATATGTAGTTACAGTAGTATTGATTTTAGTGTAAAGAGACTGCTGGATCTTTATCCAGTGCTGTTGTGCTAAAATAACAGCCCTGGTAAAGATGGCCCTCAGCCAATCAGGTTTCATGATTTTTAAAATCCATTTTATAAGCCATAACTTATGACACAACACTGACATATTACAAAAAAATAAACAAATGACAGTGCCCTTTCAGTCACTATGTAAGAAACATTTCAAAGTGACTGCTACCTTTGTATCAGCTGTAGTCTTTCAGTAATCAATTTCTAGCAATAACTCTGCTTTGAAATATGGCTAAAAGCTGGAAACACCTCATTATATTGTTCATCTTTTGTATGGCTGCACGTTCAATTCTTCCAAAGAATCACATACCTCAACTCTGAGTGATTGTTTCTCTGTGAAAATTGCTGGACTTTACTTTGACTGGTTGGACTTGGTTTGAATGGTGGGGACCAGTTTAATCAGTCAAACCATGTATTGCAGTTCACTCTTGAAACAGTTAACAACAGTGCAGGGTTCAGTGCGATTCACAGGCTCCAGTCTCATTTGGAGCTGCTTGACTCTGCTTACTCATGTGAGTAAGAGAGAACTTCCTGAGCTCTTTGACAGGCTGTTAGCTAGCTGAGGCAGGGTTGTGTGAAAGATAATTTAGTTAGATTAGTTAGAAATTGTTCAAAACACCTAAATCTTCAAATGTTTGACCTACTAGCAGGGCTGCTGAAGAGGTGGATATACCTAGAGGAAAGGGAAGATTAAACAAGAAAAAGCAGGCTGAGCAGTAGAGTTGCAGGCTTGCTGCAGGCTTCTGGGATCAAGTGGTTGCCTGAGAGGGAGAGACAAGAAAGACTGTGCTCTGGGAGACTGGAAGAGGATGGAATGAGCATGGGCTGGGCAATGGGAAGGTGGGGCATTAGGTGGCAGTCTGCCAGTGCCCATTTGTTACCTTTTAAATAATTTCATCCATGCAGTGCAGCACCCTTTTTCTTTGTTTGTTTGTTTTTGCAGAATTGTTTTAGCAGGGCATTACAAATACTGTAAAAAAAGGAACTCTGGAAGAAACCTGACATGATTTTTTTTGGGGTAGGGAGTTACTGTCTTAGTACAGTGCAATCTCAGTCTGTTGAACCCCATATTATATGGACATCCCTATCTAAATGACTGGTAGTATGTCTCCCAAGTGAATATACTCTGAACATTTTAATCCCAGTTTTACGTGTTCACTGTTATCTGAACTAATTCCATATCTCCCAAGAAGTCTGGATAATCAAGATTGTACTGTAAGTTAATTTTACTCAAGTAAGTGTGTGCCAGATGACATCAGAACAGTGCCTAGTCACTGGTAGTTGGCACCTCAGTGGCATCCCTTTAAAATAATTCTACAGTCACATTTCTTTTTTTTGCAGATTACCATATTTTATTAAACCAATTTATGCAGGTTGTACAACACATAGAGTAGGTTACAGACAATACTTGATTTAAAGAAAATAAAACCCCACCCCAAAACAACATAAACCCTCCAATATGACTTCCCATCCCCCACAGCTATCCACCCTAGCAGAATCAATCCAATACCTTAAATACCGACTGTGGAAATAAATATAACTCAGTCCTGGCCAATAAATACAGAGTAACGTTAAGAAAGGCAAACTCATGAGAAGTAAAATACAAGCCTAAACATACATATACTAAAAAACTGACCTTGGCCAGAATATGAGCACATACTAATACTGGACATAGGCTAGAAGAACCATTTAACAGGTTCCTAGAATATAAATATAACCTACTAGTAAAAAACAGACAGCAAAGAAGGAAAAATGAGAGGGGGAGGAGGTCAAAGAAAGAAAGACGAAAATAGAGGATGTAATAATATGAACAGCCCTAAACTCCAAAGTTAGTTTTGAGATATTGGGAGAGTCTCCCCAATATTTAGAAAATTTAGCTGATGCCTTACACAACCTAAAGGCTAACCTTTCCGTATAGAATGCATTCAGAAATTCTTCCACCATTCCCTATATGAAGGAGCCCAGTCCTCTCGCAGTGGCGAAATTAACAGCTTAGTAACTGATGCAATCAGTGCCAGCTGATACTTCTGCTCTTTTCTTAGGACGTGTGCATACCTTCCTAATATACAGGTTTCTAGGCTAAATAAAGGTGAGAGATCAGGTATGGACCCGTCCAGGTTTTCACCAGCCCAAAACTTTTGCACCTTTGGACAAAACCAAAATATATGAATGATTGTCGCCAAGGGGTCATTACAGTCTTTACAGGCCGGAGAAGCCAGACTACCAACCCGTGCAACCTCACCAGAGAAAGGTATATTATGTAACAATTTGAACTGAACATCTCTTAGCCTTTCTTGTTTGATATAGAAATAGGTATCATTCCAAATTTTACCCCACGCCGCCTCCGGCCAGTCCAAAGCCAGATTGATTGTCCAATATAGGGAGTCTGAGAAGAGGAGGGACACACTTCTGAAATATACTTGTATATTTTTGAAATCCTCTTATTTGACAAACTAAGATCACTTAGCTCCTTAAAAACACACCTGCTCTGTCGGAACACCTACTCTTTCCTAGAAAAGCCTTAATAGTACTGTGGATTTGTAGCAATTGAAACCAGAATGGGGCCTAACCCCAAATTTTAAAATCAGTGACAACGGTGACAACAGCGAGTCCCCAGAAAAAAGTTGGCCAAACGTAGCCTAGGCAGGAGGTAGAAAAAGTTTTGCAATAGGATGTTTACCGATTAAAAATTTGGTTTTTAATATGGGTTGAGTTAAGTCAAATCCTGGGTGAATTTTGAACTTTGCACACAGTTGGTGCATAGCTCGGATATCCCAACCTAAAGGGGTGTCTCTAGCTATTTTAGGAACCTTAGCCCATGGAATATACAATAAAGATTCCAAATCTAAATTGAGCTTATTAGAAAAGCCCTGTCAAGTACTAGACCCGTGAAGATACTGCAGATCGGGTCCATAGAGCAGCCCTAGCTGCATGTATTACCAGATAATATGTGAAAAATCCGCAACTGTAGGCCACCATTTGCCCTCGCATAACACAGCTTATGGTACGCTTCTACGTGGAGGAGCCCCACCCCACAAAAATCTCGAACATAACTTGTTTAATGGTTTGAAAAAGATTTTGGCAGGTAAACATTTAAACAAGAGAGAGGATAGAAAATTTTAGGTAAAATTACCATTTTAATTGTATTAGCCTACCTGAAAGGGATAGGGGAGCTTTGACCATCTATCTAAGTCATCCCTAATTGATTTTAGTATCGGTTTAAGGTTTAAATTAACCAAATCCTCCAAATTCCTAGAAACACAGATGCCTAGATATGGTAGGGCCTCCGCTCCACTGCAACCCCAAGGAGAGGCACCAACTCTTCGAGAGACTCAATGATAGCGGATACACCATAGTCTTAGATACATTTAACTTATAGCCTGAAAATTCACTAAAATTTGCAATGAGTTTCAATACTTGTGGAAGCGAGGTAGGTGAATTTTGATATGTATTAATAAATCGTCCGCAAAGGCCGACACTTTAAATTCTGCTTCTCAATTTTAATTCCTTGGATTTTAGGTCTGGGTTAATGACTCTTATTAGGGGTTCGATATACAAATTGAATAAATAAGGAGATAATGGGAACCCTTGACGGTTCCTCTCCTTAAAGGAAAAGCTTCTGAAATCAAATTGTTGCACTGAATTCTAGCTGAGGGCATTGATACAAAATTTTCACCATATGGATAAAACATTCTGAATACCAATTTAGCTAGAGTGGCAAACATTGATGACCACTCCACATGGTCGAAAGCTTTCTCTGCCTAGAGAGACCAGGGATGCTTCCATATCTGGGCTTCCAACGCAGAGATTAAATAAAATAACTTTCTAAAATGATCGGTCGAAGAGTCCCTCCACGAAGCCAGCCTGCTCCGGACTTACTAAACTACCCCAAACCTTTAAGTCTGGATGCCAAAATCTTAGCAAAGATCTTAACATCCAGGTTCAGCAAGGATATTGGTCTGTAATTGCCTACCAAGTCTGGAGATTTATCTGTCTTAAGGAGGAGAATAATCCTGGCCTCAAACAAAGATTTATCCTTGACCCCGCAATCAGCCCAATAAAGGTAAAGCTGCTTCAGCAACGGAACAATGTGCTGCTATAAGACTTATAGAAAAGAGGCGTAAGCCATCCGGCCTGGTGCTTTTTCAATTTTATGAATCAATTGCCCGCCCAATTCCTCCTCGGTAATAGAGGCAGTTAGCTTTGGTCTGATGTTTCTGATAGACAGGAAAGGGATGCTAGTCATAAATTCCTCCATTTTTGCCATGCACTGTGGTGAGGACGGATAACTCGAATATAGTTTCTGATAAAACTCAACAAATCCCTCCAGTATGCCCTCTGGGGTAGTAATTAAATTACTGGATATCGGGTGCCTCAGAGCTGCAACCCATCTAGCAGAGGCTTTCTGTTTCATTACCAAGCCAGCAATTTCCTGGCCTTATTACCTTGGCCTACAAAGGGCCCGAACTTTGCTGCAGAGGAGACCACCTCTCCGTGAAGGTATTGGCATACCACGTCCTCAGGGTCAGTAATTCCTGCCCTGGCTCCCGGATCTAGTACCCCTTGAATACATTCTAATGCCTTAATTCTCCCCAGACATTCCTCCAAACACGATGTTTCTTTGGCCTTATGTTTAGACGTTATTCGAATTAACTCACCCCGCCATACCAATTTAAGTGCTACCCAAGTATAGTCCACAGCCTCTATAGACCCCCAATTCATTTCAATCGAGGCGGTCAAAAGTCCCTAAAGCATGTCATAATATCAGGGTCCTTCAATAGACTATTATTTAAGGACCAGGAGTATGATCTCAAAGGACTAGAGGCTGGTAACCACTTCAGGATTATCGGGAGTGATCAGAGATAACTCTAGGCAGAATGGCTACCCATAATTCCACCCAAACAATCTTTGCTTAATAAAAATAGTCTATTCTCGAGAATGACCTATAGACAGGGGAAAAGAAAGTATATTCTTAGAGGAAGGGTTAACCAGCCTCCAAGGATCCACCAAGCCTAAGGAGGAAGTAAACTTCTCAGAGCAGATTGGGCTGAGGAGGATTTCACCCTCTGCTCCATGAGCGATCCAACTTATTAGATTGAGCTAAGTTCCAATCACCGCCTAAAATAATTGGAACCCTTTAAAGGAAGCCAGTATTAATGTTAACTGGACAAAGAAAGTCGGTGACTCCTGATTGGGTCCATACACTGATCCAACACCAAGCTAACTCGTTGAGCTTGCCAAGAACAAATATATACCTGCCATTCGGGTCAGAGATTACCTCAGAATGAATAAACAGGGTTCCTCACAATTAATATAGCCACTGGCTGCTGGAAGAAAAGCTTGATCCAAAAACTTGCCCAACCCATTTTTTTTTTTTTTAATGTGATAACCTATCTGATAGAACGTGTGTTTCCTGCAAAACACCACTGCAGACTTATAGTTGGCCAAGTGATTTAATATGATAAACTTTTGCAGTTATCCTTCCCTTTAATATTCCATGAAAGAATATTCAGCCCGCTAGCCATGAATGAGTACTGATTTCCACAGGAGATATGGATAGCTGTCCCCTACTAACTAAAACCCATACCCAGATAAGAAAGAAAGGCTGCTAAACCCCTATCTATATAAAAAGAAGCATAAACCCCTATAAAAGTCACGCAACTAACAACCCAGGCCTGTAGCCCACTCCACTGCCTCTGATTCATGATGCTATAGAGGCTGGGTCCCCTCCACCTAATTAGTTAGAGTAAAAGGAGAAGTCAGTTTAGCAGGAAAAAAAACCTGTGCCCCTATATCACCTCTTTATGAGAACAGGTATTATATATAACACCTCAACATTCCATAACTCTGGAGAGGACTTAAGATGTCTTGAGGCCAGAGAAAATCAAACATGGCGTTACTTCCATGAAGATTAGGGGAAAACCAACCAAGTCATAATGGCAACATTTAACCGCTAAGAACCATATTGCCTTACCTAACATTATAGTTTATAAACAATCCCCTATAACCCTAACACCCTCCTATTGGTGCAATTTTGGGTCATAGTTACATTGCCTAAACCCAGATTGAATGTATAACTCAGCACCAGCTAAACTCAGACAAGCTCATAATAATGAGGATTACAGAAGTAATGGTGCTGGTGATGTATTACAAACTTTACATTTTGAAACTGACAGCTCCCTCTTGTGGATATAAACATAAAGCGCTTCACTCCTCGCTCTAGTGGAAAAGCCAAAATTAATAACAGAGGCTGTAATACTATATAGTAAATGAAATAACAGCAAATGTCCTCCTTGAATGTCCATATGTCCATACAAAAACATGGAAATAAAACTAGGTTCTGGTATAGTCCTCCTCGGTTTGAAATTAGCGATCCACAAGGTGAGCTCAAATGAAGTAGTGCTGATCCCTGAAGATGCCCTTTTAGTGGGCTGTATTTGCCACCACCTAAACCTGAATTCAGCCTTTATTTTGACAAAGAGATCAGGAAACCAGGACTCTAAGGAAGTGAGGGCATCTTCTGTCGTTTCATAGTGCTTAGTCCTCCTTTGCAGATACCTCTAGCTTTGCTGGGTATAACATTCTGTGGCGGATCCCGCTGCCCAAAGCTTCAAAATTATAGGATGAAAAGCCAAATGAGCCTGTCGATCTTCCATGTGAGATCTGGTACTAAACAGCTTCTTGCCCTCCCACTGGAAAGCAGACAATTTCGAATTTCCTCAGAATATGCTCCCGATCCAGATAATTTAATAGTTTAAAAATTATTGGTCTCGGCAGTTCTGAGGATGTAGGTTTTGCTCTCAGTGCTCTGTGGCCCCTTTCTATTATATATTCTGGGCCATTAGGCGAGGGGCCCACCCACTTTTTCAGCAGCTTTTGCAGGAAGCAGATGGTATTCTCGCCCTTCTCACCCTCTGAAGGCCCAGGAGGACCAGGTTATTGCATCTGCTCCTTCCTCTAAATCATCGAGACGAATCAGCTAGCTTCTCTAGGCTCCATTTGTAATCCTTGCCATAGGCCCCGCCTTCCAAAGCTCTTTCTATAGATGAAATCCTGGTTTCAGCATCCGCACCCGACGGGCAAGCTGTGTGTAGGTGCCGGCTTAAATTCAGCCACATCCTCGATGAGCTTGAACAAGGCATCTTTAATCATTGTCAAACCGTAGATTTTAGTAGGAGCAATTGTTACCGCTCGTTGACTGGTGAGGAGTCCGTCGCGCTGCTTGGCCTCCAGCTCTAAGTCTGGCATTTGCATACTGACTCGCTGAATCGCTCAGTCGGGTTTCTTTTGGTAGCTCAGGACAGCAGGTGAACAAACTAGCCAGAAAGCAGACACTAAACACCGCTCAGAGAGGCAAAACACTTGGTTGGAGAGGGAGACCCAAAGACTGCTGCTACTCCTCCATGCGCCACGTGATCCCCACAGTCACATTTCTTTTGTGGGAGTGTAAAACTCTTTACAATATATTTGCCCAAGTTGCAGCCTTGCTTGCAGGCAGCAGCAGTTGCTTCTTTCTTCTTCTTCCTGAGTCCTGAAGCAGCCCTTTGCAGTGCGATCTGGCAGTGAGTAGGGCAGCAAATGTATGCCAGCTAGCAGCATGTGCACTGTTAATTTGCTCTTTAAGTTTTGACCGACTCCTTTAAGCCAATATGGTAGCAGTTTTACCTTTAATGTTTTAAAGTTACATTCCTCCTGCTAAAAGTCAAACACATAATACAAGTTTTAAATGTTCTATTTATAACATGTGAAACTCTGTTTAAAATAAAGGCTTCAGCTCACCATGCAGAGTGGCATCATTTCAGCTGGTAGCAGGGTTCCCCCTAACTAAGCTGTCTCTCAATTCTGCTTTATTTAAATACTTACTTATGTTATCCTTCTTCCACTATAACTATGTGAGCTTGTGCATGATTAAGAAAGTAAGAATAGAAGTTGATGGTTAGCTAAATTACAGATATGCTTTTACATAACTAGATCTTTTCAAGTGATTCATTCACATTGGATGTTTGAACTGCTTTTGCTGTATACAAGCTTTATATGCTATACATTCAACAGTAAGATACTGAGATATTGTTTATATAGGTCAATTAGATATTACTGAAAATAATGGTTAAAATATACATATTTTTAAAGTAAATGCTGTTTAAGATGGATTAAATGTTGTAGCTCTTCAGAATGATGCATAGTGGTGGGATATATAAACTGCTGTACATTTGGAAAGTTTGTTTTAAATTTGCCATGCTAGAATAGGTGTGTGAAATGTCAATGTGGAATAGGAAAAGTTTTTTCACTTTGATTTTAAAGAAGTTAAAATTAAAATATTCTTGTTTCATGATAGAATAAGTGTTTAAAATGTCAATGTGGAATAGGAAAACATTTTTACATTGTTTTCGAGAAGTTAAACTTAAAATATTCTTGTTTCATTTAGGAGTATCTAATTATTGAACACACTATGGAATTATACCATTCTGCTCTCAGAATGGGTGAAAGGTAAGTGTTGAATGAGTTCTGGAATACAGTTTTAAGTTGGTATCATTTATTAAAAGTACCTTGTATACATTTTCATTATGCATTCTAATGAATTTGTTTTATAGGCCCAGACTCCTGAGTAAGTCTTAAAGGTGAAACATTGATTAAAGGGCTTGAGCAAGAAATTAATAAAAGAACATTACACTGAAGAGCTTTTTAATTCTGTGGCTAGTGAACTTTTGTTTCTTGGATTCTGAACTGCATATTAGCCCTAACCTACTTTGTTGTGATAGTGAAAACTATCTATGGAGTTCCTGTTAGTGTTGGTTTGGATGTGAGACCTCTTTAACCCATAGTGTTCTGGCATCAAAGGTACAGCTGCAAGCTAGGTTGAAGATTTCTCCATCTTCAGTATCTCTTTTCTGTTGAACAAAATTAAAAGAATGTAGTTCTTTGATTAATATTAGAAAAGCCACATAAGTCCTCTTATAGCAGACTAAAAATTTCTTTCTCTGCCACTTCAGAATGCAATATATTTTTTCAGATAAAAATGAACTCAAAACCAAGTAAATTATATGTTAAAATAAAGGAAAAAAACATTATCAATAAACATATGTGATCAAATACAGTACAAATTTTTATGATCCAGTAGTTGGCAAGATGGTTAGGTGTTAATAAACCCTTCTTCAACAGGGTTTTACCCACTACCTCCTAAAGGCATTGGCAGAATACCCTCCCACAGAGTGGTGTTGACAAAACCTAACACAGACCCTATGACACTAAACCAGCCTTTATCAGCTGGGTGGGTGCATGAGTCAAACTACAGGTGATGCAGAGCAGACCAGTGGTTACCTAGAGGACCTGTTCTTCATCCAACTACATCAACTCCCCTCATATGGAAACCATGCCTCCAAGCTCTTCCTCTCTATTCCTGGTGCCCGACATTAGGTAATGAAAGAAACCAGTTCTCAGATACCACAAGCTTGCCTCAAATAACTCATTAAATCACTTGCACCTTCAAAGGAGACAGACTTACTGAGCTTTATGTACTCTGGTTGTAATAATGTGTCCACTACACAAAGAGAAAAGCACATCCAGAGAATTCCTCTCAGCAAAAATCCATGAAGTGAAGAACTACTTTTGCCTCTTTAATTTATCCCTGGTAGAACAACAAGTGCTCCTTCAGGACTAGCTTACCAAAGTCCACTTTAGATGCCCTACACTTGTGCTGGAGTCTGTGACCTACCTTTAAACCCTAAAGCTGAAAGCAAAACCAGGCTGTAAGAAACCACTATGGTTCTCAAACGAAGTGGCAATGAAGGTTCAAGAGAAAATAAAGCATTCAGGAAGTACAAGGAATCACAGAAGAAGCAGGACAGAGAACTGTATCAGTTAAAGCAAAGGAAGCTGGGAAGGTAGTCAGAACAGCAAAGGCCCAAACTGAGGAAAATAAAGCCAACTCAGTTAAGAAGGGGATAAACCTTTATAGGCACATCAGGAGCGAAGGAAGACCAAGGGAGGGTTAGTGAGGCTTAATAAAGGGAGGAGGTGGGCAGAGGGTGACTGTGAAAAGGCAGAGATACTAAACAAATATTTTTGCTCAGTATTTACAAAGGAAGAGGGAGGTACCTAAAACAAACAGTAGAAACACTCTGGATACAGAAGTTGATACCTGCCCATTTACAAAAAGAAAGGGTTCTGAAAGAACTCTTAAAACTGAAGGTGAACAAAGCAATGGGGCCTGATGGGATTCATCCCAGAATTCTAAAAGAACTAAGGGTAGAACTAGTGACACCATTGACTACCCTCTTTAACAAATCATGGGAGGATGGGGTGGTACCCAAGGACTGGAGGAGGGCAGATGTGATTCTCTTCATAAAAGTGGGAGCAAGGCAAGCAGGAAACTACAGACCTGTTAGTTTAACCTCAGTGGTAGGGAAAATGATGGAATCACTCTGAAGGAAAGAACTGTCGAGTATCTAGAGGCCAGAGGCACAGGACCCAAGGCAGCATGGATTCACAGCAGAAGGTCATGCCAGACAAATCTGATAGATTTCTTTGACTGGGTGACCAAAGTAGTAGATCAGGGAGGGCTGTTGACATGGCCTACCTAGACTTTAGCAAGGCATTTGACATAGTCCCACAAAAGATTAATATACAAGTTAGCCAGCCTGGGAGTGGGTCCCAAGATGACAGCCTGGGTAAGGAATTGGCTGGAGAATAGGAGACAGAGAGTAATAGTAAATGGAGTCCAATCTGAAGAAAGGGGTGCTAGTGGGTACTGCAGGGTTCAGTATTAGGATCCTGTTCTCTTCAATGTCTTTATAAGTGACATTGCAGAGGGACTGGAAGGAAAAGTATGTCTCTTTGCAGATGACACAACGATCTGCATCAGAGTTGATGCACAAGGTGGGGTGGAAAGGATGAGAAGGGACTTGGCATGGTTAGAGGAATGGTCAAATGTATGGCAGCTTAGATTCAATGCTAAGAAGTGCAAGGTAATGCACCTGGGAAACAAAAACCAAGGGGAAGAGTACACAATGGGGATTGAGATACTAACAACAACAAAAATGGAAAGGGACCTGGGGGTAATCATATCAGATGACCTAAAGGTGGGCAAGCAATGTGAGAGGGCAGCAAGGAGGGTTGGGGATACTGGGATGCATAGGAGAGGCATCGCCAGTAGAAAACAGGAAGTTATTATCCTCTGTACAGACAGTTGGTGAGACCCCATCTGGAGTACTGCATGCAGTTCTGGAGACCCAATCTCCACAAAGACATAGACAGGATGGAAGCTGTCCAGAGGAGGGCAACTAAATGGTGCAGGGTCTTCACTAGAAGACATATGAAGACAGACTTAAGGAGCTTAATATGTATAGCCTCGAGGAAAGGAGGGAGAGGGGGACATGACAGAAACTTTCAAATACCTCAAGGAATTAACAAAGTCCAAGAGGGTAGCATCTTTCAAAAAAGAGGTGCAAGAACAAAGGGCACAATTTGAAGATGGGGGCAGCTCAGAGGTAATTTAAGAAGTATTTTTCACAGAGAGGTTGTTAATGCATGGAATGGCCTTCGGGAGGTTGTGGAGTCAAAAACAGTGGTGGAATTCAAGCATGCATGGGACAGTCATAAAGCAATTTAGGGGTGGGGTAGGAAGAAGTAGGCTGCTGGTTAACTAGGATCTGTAGCTTATCCATTAGGTAGGGAAATGGGCAGACTGGGTGGGCCAAGGGTCCTTATCTGCCTTCAAATTCTATGTTTCTATGTTTCTAGAGGCACACATTGTGAGGCATCAAATGTGAACAGACTGGTAGCAGAGTCTATAGAGTCATGCAGAGAGCTCCATCATAGACCTCACAATGGCAGCACACTCCTGGAAAGACCTCAGCCAGAATTGAAGTGTCCAACAAGTCCAGAGACCCACCCGGATCCAAATCTCATTTCACATGGCACTGGACAACTTCGCAGTTACAGATGGCATATTCAGGATCCTAGCACTGAATAATGTTGCACAGTGGTCCAACCAAATGACTGGCTCCACTGAGGTGATATCAGTTTCTGAACCCACTATGAAAACTAGGTTAAGATGTGCCACCCCACAAGTGGGTAGCTGAAGACATTTCTTATCTGAGCTCCAGCTTTTCTGAGCTGGAGGAGGTTACTGGCAAAAATCTGAGGGGCATCACCCTATGCATTAATCTCTACCAAAGGACAAATGTCCTTATTGAATTTAATGCCCATGTCCACAGCCATTTGGCAAACTCTTGAAGGAAGTCATATTCTACTCTGGGAGGGAAGAAATCCAGGAGAATCCTCGTCTGAAACCAAAATTACACTCTTGAGGACAACATACTGAAATGACCATTATGGATAAATAGGAAACACCACAAAAACCTGCCTGAATCTAATTCACATAGTTACATTGCCACCCTCTGCCCCAATTTCAGGCAGTGTATCACAGAAAACCGGGGATGTAGCTCAGTCAAAACAATGCCAGAAGAGTCACTGAGCCAAGTTTTCTGTGATATATACCAGATTGGCATAGGAATCAGAATATCATCCTTGATGATGATAGCTTTTTCACCACCAAACTGGCATTGCTGTGCAATAACCAGACTGGGATGACTGCTGGATTCACTCCTGAGTATCTCCTGTTTACAACATTGCCCAGGACTGAGATTAGACAACAACTATTTCTCCCAATTCATACCCATCTGAAAATGCCTTCTAACTCACATACCATTAACCAAAGAACAAGGTAGTGCCTTTCTTCTGTTTAGGTAGAAACACTGAAGACTTTGCATCTCTGTATACTACTGACCAAGAAACAGTAGCATAGCTATTACAAGGACAGGCTTCCTACGACAAATCTTGAGTACACAATTATTCACTTACATATGTTACAAATTTTGCATTTTGTCATAGGTTAGTAGCTATCCAGATAGCAGCACTCTTCCTTCTTTTTAAATCTGGGAAGAGAAAACTGAAATAACTAGTACATGTCAATTTTAGAGCAGGAATTTGGCTTATAAGTACATGCATTTATTGTATGTATTTATGGGAAATAAGCAGCCCCACTCATGACCTATATTAAATCATCAAATTGTACAATAATGCCAATATCTCACTCTGGAGAGATTTTATGGTATGTTCCTCTGAAGATCTTTCTCATTGTATGTGTATCTCTTATTCTAAGTATTCTTGTTAGCACCCACTGCTTGAGCTGGGAGGGTTCCATTTATTTGGACTGTGAAGCACATAAAAGAAAGCATTTGGTTGAGTTTCTGGATAACCGTGCTTTTTATGTAAGATTTTCCATTTGATTTGACAGTCCGAGAGGATATGGTACCAAAACACAACTACATGCTTACATCCATATACATCAGCATTCCTAATAAATGCTTGCACAGTGAGCTCAAGCACTGTATTCCAAACAATGAAATAAAGAAAAGAGGCACGCCCCATGTGAGAAATCTCTTTGGCATGAAACACTTCCATTATGGTCACATTCGTGATTAAAATAAAATTCTGATAATTTAATGTGTGGTGAGAGAGAATCTTTACCTTTAGACCACACATTTCTAGCTATACTTGTGTCTGTGATAGGACCACATGGAAATGTTTGCTAGACAGGGACTGCCCACAACAATGTCATGCATCAGTGTCTATACAGTATAAACGTGCATGGCCCCATCATTCCTCAGCTCCCTGTTTGTGATTAGACTTACATGACTTCCAAGCATGGGGAACCAGAAGATCAAACCAGCTCCAAGCCACAAGGAGAAAAATGGTGCTGAATATAATAGCCATGGATTAGAATCAGCCACAATCCCTTAAGCAGAAGGGGATGGAGGAGAGATGGCATTGTGTAATGGAAGACATTCTCTCACAGATCTACTGTTATGGTAAGTATGTAACTGTTCTGTTTTGAAGATATATCCTCCATTAGGCCAAAGAATTGACTCTCTCCTGTTCAGCTTCTTCAGTTTCCTCAGTTTCCTTGCTCTCCTCCATGTCAGGAGGATTCACCTGGTAAACAACAAAGACATGCTCCTTTCAGCATAGTATTAACTCATAAATTAATAATATGAACGCCAGCCCTGGTAGTGCTAACATATGTGGTTTGTTGCAATAAAGTGCCTTTAAGCACTAACAGTGCTATCAAGTCTTCCTTTGGGCACAGAACTAAAAACTATGAGGTTTCTCTGACCAAGCCCTAGGGCTTTCCAGCATCACTGCTGGATGGTCCTTGATCTTACCACCATGACAATAGAACTTCATAATAAAATTAATAATAAATTGGGAAATGGCTCCATGTTATGAGTAAAGCTATCTGGAAACATGCTGCTCCTGGTCAAGTTAGGGCACACGCAAAATGTTAGTTAGCATGAGGGACGCCAGCCAGAGCTCCAAGCACTCCAAGCCCTCAAATGAGCTACTGACTATAGCTTGAGATAGATCACTAATAGAGATGCAGCAAAGTTAAATTCCACCCATGAAGTAGATGCAAACTGGCCCACTTTTGCATTATTTTCAGGATATGCAAAGTGCCCATTAAAAGTATTACTTTGCCACTTCACCTTGTATTAATGCTGTTAATAACTTTGTTGCTCACTCCACCTTACTTACGCTTTGAAGGTGGAGTGAGACCTTTACAGGCAGCCCACACATCACATGGCTTACATAGTCCAGGTCACCCCTGGCCCCAATTGTGTAGCAGCAGCCCCTGGCTCCAACAACACCTGGGTCCCCCACCTGTGCTTGGTCCTCCCATACCTCATTAGTGTGAGTTCTTTACTACACTGCCTGGGGACAGCAGTGTAGTGAAATGTAATCTGTGTGGTGTGGAGGTGTGATGTGGCACCAAAGGAACTCAACTTGGCACAGATGGTCAGCACACCCACCTGTACAACCACCATATACAGTGGCAGGCCAAGTTTGCAGAATAGGGCAGTAATGTACCTGCTGGCCCTGCTGGGAAGAGGGGCAGCACAGTGTCCACCTGTGTGTAGTGGTGTGAAGTGGGAGGGCATGGATCAACCAGCTGCTCCACCACCACAACCTGCAGCAGGTAATGGCTCATAGGTTCATAGGTATGATAGATAGTTCAAGGGGCAAGTCCATTATGAACTTGTCACCTAGAGGTGATATTCAAATTTCTTCTCTCCCATATAGTTATCCACTTTACATTTGAACTGGGTCAAATTACTGCTAGAGACAACTTCTGTAGGTAGTGAGTTCCATATAGGAGGTAGGGCTCTGTGAAAAATGTATTCCTTTTGAAGTATTACATAAATCAGTTTTAAATTTTAGATTGTGTGTTCTGGTATTATAACCTATTCCAGTTTTTGAAGACAAAGGGCCTACATAAGGCAGAATCATGAACTGATCTATATGCTATACAAAGATTGCTCCTGTATGCTCTATATTTTAGGAAAACAATCCCAGAGTTTAAAGTCTGGTATTATAGTCTAAGTTGGCTAGACCTTTGACTTTTTTCATAAGTCATCTTTAGACTTTTTCTATCAAAGCTAATCCTCCCATAGAAGTTGGAGTGCAGAAGGAAGCACAATAATCGATTTGTGATCTAACTATGCTTGAATACAGTGGGATCAGTATGTCTGGTTCTCTGCTCTTAATATGTTTAATGATACAAGAAATTGTACCATGACATTTTCTAATAATATTATTGTTATGCGTAATAAACTTTAAATCATTTGAAATGGTTATTCCTAAGTCCTTTTCAGTTGTAATAGATTGTAATTTGTTATTATTTACAGTATACAATAAGATGCTTGCATGTTATGTTTTCTTAAGTGTATCACCTTACGCTTGACAGATTTAAAAGTCATTTTGTTTCTTACAGACCAACTAAATAAGTTATCAGGATTGGATTGTAAAGAGCTAACTGAATCTGAGTTGTTAACTATGCAGCCAAGCTTCTATCATCAGTGTACAGTATTTATGTATCCAAACATCATTTGAGGTTTGCATACTAGCAATTAATAAGTTAAATAGTAAGGGGTGCAGCATAGAGCCCTGCAGGACACCACTACTCACCTCTCTCCATTTGGACAGAATACCTTTAATGCTGACTCTTTGTTTCCTGTTACTAAGCCAGGTGTTAATACACCTAACAATGTTTGAATTAAATCCATAGCCTCACAATTCCTTAATCAAAATTCCATGGGAATGGAATCGAAAGCCTTTTCAAAGTCCAAGAAAATTAAATCCACTGGGAGACCCCTGTCCAAAGAAATACTTGCTGGTTCAAAGAAATTTATACTGTTGAGTTGAGATTATCTACCCTGAACAAAACCATATTGGCTAATATCTTGAAAGTTTATGTTTTGTAAATGTTTTAACATTTGTTTCTTTAAAACCGTTTCATTATTTTATCTATGCAGGAGCTGAGGCTGATCGGTCTACAATTGCTAGTGAGATGTTTATTTCACCCTTGTGTATTGGGACTACAGTAGCTACTGTCCATTCCCTTAATGTGTAACCTTCATAAAGGATACATTGAATAGTAGAGTAACTAACTCTACTAATTCAGTAACTAATTCTGTAATGAATTTAGCTGGAATATCATCAGGACCAGCTGAGGAGTAAACTTTAGTGGCTGTATAGCTATTTTAAATTCCTCAGGGTAATTAATGGATATTGTTCACTAGGTTCTACATTTTCTAGACATGCAACATCTTTAGTTTTAAAGACATTTAGAAAATGATCATTAAATTCTTTGGTCATTTCGACTCATTAGTGAGTGGCACATTGTCTTTAATTAGTGGACCAATGGTAGGTTCCTTTCCTCTTATTGATCCAATGTAATTATAAAACTGTTTTCTGTTGTCTTTGGTCACAGTAGCTACTTTTAGTACAAATTCTTTCTTAGCTGCCCTAATTGTTTTTTACATTGATTAGATATATTCATGAATTTAAGCCATTTTCTGCCGAGGAATCTTTTTATATTTACTATATGTTTTTTCTTTTTCTTATTAATCTTTCCATTTTACCATTCAACCAAGGGGTACTCTTTTTGTTCTTATGATTATATTTTTATTCTCTGGAACCCAGATATGGATGCAACAATCAATTTAATTTTTATAGCTGACCATATCTGCTCACTATTTTTTTAAATCAGGTTTCCAGTTCCACTCAGTAAGATAATTTTTGATAGCCTCATAATTGGCATTATGGAAATTACTTGCCTTAATGACACCACCATTTACTATTGTATAATTTTATACTCCATAAGACCATATTGTGATCACTGTCACCAAGAGGTTTGATTACGCTTGGTAATTCCTTCATGTTAGTTATGTTAGTGAGGATAAGATCTAGAATATTTTCCTTCCTGTAGGTTCAGATGCAAGTTGATCTAAATTATGCTGAAGGGTTAATTCAATAACTCTGTAGTCTAGTTTAGTTTTTCCAGTAAGAGTCAGCTAACAGATAGTAGGAAGTTGAAATATCCCACTAATGTTAGGTTCTCATAGTTTTCCAAATGTTCTGTAGTGTGAAAAATGGGTAATTGCTAATGGTATGTAAATTAGAGAGCAATGACATAATCCAGTTGTTAAAAGTCTGTCAGTTTGTATTTGAGCAAGTATTATTTCAGTGTCATTTATTATGTTAGCATATATTGAATTTGTGTATTGCTCAGGCACTTGTTTACAAACAGAGCTACCTCCTCCGTTGGAGTTTTGACAATTCTAAAATATACTGAGTAGCCTGAATATCAATTCCCAGGTTGAGTCTGTAAGCCAAGTTTCTGTGACCCCACATATATCTATATCGCCTCTACATAAAATGCATTTTAACTTGTCTAATTTATTACTTAGGCTTCTTGCATTAAGCAAAGTATATTTAGATCTTTACTCCCATAATTTACTGGGTTATTTTTTTTAAATGTCTGAACTTCATGAATACTGATCCCAGAAGTATCAGTGTTATTTTCTGTGGATGACAAAATAAGGGGATCTTTTTCCCACCCACTGCTTTATTTAATTTACATTAGACAGAATAAATTTGTAGATTTGTTTTCCAGCATTCTATTGCCAATGTTGTTTAAATGTAGGCCATCCTTACATGTGTAATCGGATTGTTTATAAATTCTTCTCAATGGATAAGACAATTTATTCTTTGTTTAAGACACCAACTGTGGAGCCAGTCATTTTAAGATTTGATTTTCCATTTATATAGCTGGAAGCCCTTGGGATGGGAAGAATTTCCAAAAACAATCTGACATTCAAGGTCTATTAAATGATTGTACATCCCAACAATTTCTTTTTAATGCTCTGTACATCTTGTGTGAAAACATTATTTACTCCTGCATGGATTATAACCAGTGGCCTCCCGGCTTTCAAGATGTTCCTTGTCATCTTTGTGATATCAAGGATTTTGGCTCCTCTAAAACTAGAGACAGTACTATTTGTTTTGTTCTGGTTACATATAGTACTGTCCAGGTTTTCAATCATTGAATCACCCAGCAGTTAGATTTGCCTGGTCTCAGGTTCATTTTTTTCATTAATGCCCATGTTATCAGACTCTGCCATATTCCTATTGGTCAAGTCCATTAAATTATCAGAATGAACATGTATGGTTTCATTACCTAAATTTAACAGGTCAGTCATTAATTGATCTCTAACAACAGTAAGTGTGTTAAGGAGAATACCACATGAAGGAGATCACGTGGATGCATAGTGCTGAGTAGAAGCTCTTCAAGAAGCTCCTGCCTCCTGATCACTCAATCGTCTTTTGGGCATCTGAATTTCTCCATTTCTCTGCTTTCAAGATTCAGTGCTGTCTGAACACTTTGAAAGTCTGGTTTGAGTGTAAAATTGGCAGATGGAGGCTTACATGAAGAAAGCCCTCAGAAGCATACCCCTACTACTCCCGAAAAGGCCTCTAAGAAATTCAGGGTTTCAGGTGGGCCTGAGAGGCCTGATCCTCCAAGTCAATTTGGAGAACAGGAACCTTAATGCTCACTAGGTTCCTTGAAGAGTTTAAGCCCTTTCATGAGGAAATGAAAGAAATGGCAATGGATCTGAAGTCTCTCCAGAAAATTAGATAAAGTCTCACTAACTGTCTCCATAACACAGTTCAAATAGTCTCAATAGAGAAAAGTTAGAAAATCTCGATCCTGATCTGGTGTCTATGTGTCAGAGGTTATCTTGTCTCAAGCCAAGCTTGAAGATCTAGAGGGCCGCAGCTGCAGAAACAACATTTTGATGCTTGGGTTACCGGAGGAAGAAGAAGGCCAACATGTTGTGGCAATTGTGCAGAAGTTGGTGTAGTGGGTTGCTGACCCTCTCCCTTTGGCCCTGTATACATTATAGAGTGAGCCCACAGGTCCCTACAGCCTAAACCTTCTCCGAGGACCTCGTCCCATTATCTGTCAGTTTCTGAACTACTTGGAGAAGCAGCATTTTCTGCAGAAAGTGAGAGCTTTGCAAGAGGTTCACTGGAAGAACATGAAACTGAGAATTTCACAAGATTTGCCTAGTTCGGTTCGCCTGAAGCAGAAAGCATTCCATCCTTTTGTCTCTAAGATAATTGTGGCAGGCCTGAAATTCAGGATGGGATACCCGCCAGGCTGCAGGTTCTAATATATGGATCCTGGTCCAACTATGATGATCCTGCAGCTGCCCTGATGAGCCTTAAATCTACGCTACCAGATCTATTTAAGGAGCCCTGAGATGCTGTGTTTGCAGGATGGAGAGCTGTGTGGAGCTGAGAATTGGAACTTTCGGGGTTTTTTTTTCCTCTTGAGAAACCGCTCAGTGTGAATGGAGGGAAACTTCCCTGTTTTTTTTGGACTGGGGGACTAGCGCAGGGCTAGCTTGCTACTAGTTTCCTTGGCCTCAATTGCAGAGGGCCCATGCCAGTTAAGGAAAAGGACACTTAGGGTCTCGGGTTTGTTTATGAGGGAACAATGTTTCAAGCTTTAGTATTCTTTGTATGGTAAACACAATAGAAAGGGAGTTGGTTTTCTGAACTTTAGATTCGGTTTAATTCATCTGGATTGGAATTAGAGCGTCTTGGCTTTCTGCTGCTTGCTTTCACTCTATCATGACCTGGAATTGGCCACTAGAGGGTGTATCAGACATTAGTAACTCACGGGGCAGCCCTCAGTTCGAGGGGATTTATTTGAATCTTCTCATTAGTCTCGAGTGCAGGACAATTAATTCTCGCACGGAGAGCCAGTGCTTGGAGGCTGGTTATTTCTGGAAGAAGCATTTTTTCAGTCTTCCTTCCCATGATGTGATTACTATCTCTTTCTCAATTCCTGATGTCGGTCTGTGGCAGAGGTCACCCCTCACTGGGTTCCCAATCTGGTTTTAGTCCTTGCATAACTGCCTCACAAGGCAAGGATGATTTCAATCATCTCTCAGTTTTGTTCGGTTTCCATGGCTACCAGGGTTGTACATGGCTTTCGCTCTGCCCTTTCTAATATGTTCTAATACGTTAACACTTTGGTGTGGTGGCACATTGAAAGCTCAGGACCATTCTTTCTTTTTGGGGTAACCAGCACTGTTTTGTTTTCTAAACAAGGATAGCAGAATGTAAGAGTGTTTATTAACAGGGGTACATCATCGGGGGTGGGGATGAAGGAAAAGCACCAGTACTGTGCTGAACATTGCTTGTGACAATTTAGAGGGTTGGGGAGGGTTTTGGGGATAATGTTGGAGGGTAGGGGTGGGTAGGGGGATGGGTTGGACTTAATTGTGGGGGATTAGGGAGGAAGGAGGGCTTTGAATGCAGTAACCATGTGTGTGAGGTTGCAGGTGCTATGTATCCCATGTGCTGAGCTGAACACACTAAATCTAACTACCATTACTGGATGGCTAATGAGATAATGTTTATGATTGGAATGTTAAGGGATCAGGAAAGCACAAACAATATCAGGCTCTAAACATTTAAGCTTACTTAGCTCTCAGATAACTTTTTACAGGAAACCCATTTATTAGAAGTGGAGGCTTCTCAGTTAAGGAGACAGCAGGTGGGACTGGTTTACAATGCCCAGGGATCTACAAATAGTTGCGGGTCATGCTCATGGTTAATAGGTAATCTCTTTGTTTCTACACAGGTTATTAAAGATCCAGACGGAAGGTTTATCTTGTTAAAGGTACTCTGGTCTGTTCCAATATTACTTGCAGTATCTATGGCCCAACATAGATGACCCAGGATTTTTTATGAGACTTATATCTGCTATTCTCCCACTGCTTCCCATCATGATTATTTTAGGGAGGATTTTAACCAAGTACTTGAGTCTAATTTAGATAGGTCAGGTAGAGGTCTGGGAGGGGTCATTCTGGGAAGAAGGCTTTAAATATCTATTGGATCAATGCGGCTTCATGTTCTGGCGGTCTTACATCCCACTCTAGGGAGTTTACCTTCAGGTCAATGACACGGCTCGCAGTCCCATTGATTACATACTTATTTCTCAGTGCCTATTACCTGGGGCAGACTTCCTGATTCAACCTGGCCCAATCTCCACCACTCACTAGTATTATGTAAATTGGTACTGCTTAACTTACCTAACAGGGAAACCAGACTGAAACTTAATGAACAACTTCTCAAAGATGTTAAATACTGCAAACTTATAAGGAGCAATTGAATCCTTTTGTCATCTAACCTGCTAGATAGCGCAAGCCGGACATTTTGTGGGGAGCCTTTAAGGCCTTCATGAGAGGGATCCTTATGAGCATGGCGGTTGGTAGGAAAAGGGCACATGAGAAGGAAATAATATCTTTACTATCCCAAATTAGATCACTTGAAAATACTTTCTTGATTAATCCTCCTGACGAGGATATGAGGAAACTCTTAGTGTTGAAAGATAGATATTTGTTTTACCCGAGACAAAGCAGAATTAGCTATTATTCATACAAGAGCTAGTTACACTGACCAGGAGAAAAGGCGGGGGACTACCGGCACTGCATGTTAAGCAACAAGAATCAGTGAGATTTATCCCTCCTATCAGGGCAATGGCTGATGGATCCTTAAAAGTATCTCCCACTGAAATAGTTCAAGAATTTGCCCATTACTATACAAACTTGTACAGTAACATGGAGCATCCCCTTGCCCTGGGAGTACAGAGATTTATCTGAAGGATTCATTTGCCCTCTCTCTGACCGACATAAGGATTTTCTGGTTGCTCCTATCTCTCAGGAGGAAATTGCTGAGGTTGTTAGTGAATTACCGCAGACAAGGTCCGAGGTCCTGATGGTTTTTCCTCCTTATTTTATAAAATATTTTGGGACCTTCTATTACGAGTACTTTTCCATTTATTTCAGCATATTTTAGCTGGAGCGGAGGCTGACTCTCACCTTTTGAGGCCTTGATTGTTCTGCTCCTCAAACCAGATAAAGATCTTGAGCTTGTTCAGAGTTACAGACCTATCTCACTTTTAAATCAGGATATTAAATTCTCCCAAAATATTAGCCAATAGGTTAACAGAAGTTCTTCCTGAGTTGATAGGTATAAACCAGGTAGGATTTATGAAAGGGTGTTCATCTTCTGATCACTTACGCACCTTGTCACGTGTCTTCTCGGCTACCAGGGATGCGAGTTCCTGCAGGACTGGTCTCCTGAACATCGAGAAGGCATTTGATTGAGTGAACTGGAACTTTCTGAGTTCTGGAAGCATTTCATTTTCCATCTCTGTTCATTTCCTGGCTCACACTTTATAAAACCCTCACTAAGAATTTCTGTAATGGGGCATTCTCTAAGCCATTTTCGCATCATTCAGGAACTAGGCAAGGATGACCCTTATCTCCTTTGTTATTTAATTTATATTTGGAACCTCTCATTCAAAATATTCTCAATAATGTTTCTATACACTGTGTTAGAGTTGGTGGCATGAAATTAAAGTCACTGCATAAGTGGATGACCTGCTGATACACTTATCTCACCCTGTATCCTCTGTTCCGGCTTTGCTAAGGGAAATAGAAAGATTTAGTGACCTCTACAATTACAAACTGAATGCTAGTAAATCTCTATTTTTCTCACTAAACCATAAAGTTTTCAAAATGACATTAGTCCTTTTGGTTTGTGCTGGACTTCCAGGTCATTTAAATATTTGGGTATTAAGCTTTCTGTAACCCTCTAACATGGTTTAAGGAAAACCTGGATTCTCTCTGTGTTGATAGCTCACAACCCTCGAGAGGTGGTCCAAACTTCCTTTTCATTATGGGGCCAGATCAACATAATTAAGATGAACATATTTCCTAGAATTTTCATCCATTATCTCTTCTCAACACTTTTATTCCTTTACTTTGGTTTAAAAGACACATGGCATATTCACCAGATTTATCTGGGCCAACAGATATCCTCGGCTGGCTTATCATAAGCTGGCAGCCCCAAAATTGGAGGGGGTTTATGAATTCCCCATCTGGCCTTATATCACTGGGCTAGTCACTTAGCAAAATGTCTGAGATGGGTATCCCCAGCCCAGAAACAGCAACTGGTTTGGCTTAGAATAGAACTGGATGCAGTCAAGTCCAAGAATTTGGACCCTCTTACACTATTTTTCCTTAAATTTCCTAGGTACGTATGACCAAGAGTGCCCCATAATAATGAATTTTTAAAGATTTATTCACAAATGTGTTCATTTTGCAATATTCCTCATCGACCTGGCCCAGTCTATTTGAAATTCTATCTTTAACTATTAACAAGAACCAGATTTCCATCAATGGTTGTCCCAATTGGGAGATGGGAAGCTTTCTCTTATGAATGGAGAGGGACATTGGTTATCAGTGGAAGATATTACTAAGAAATTTCTCATTCCGTTTCTCTTGTTTCAAAGTAGTACAATTAAGGCATTTACTTGTAATCAATTTCGTAACACTCCTCCCTCCCAGACCATCACTTCTCTGATACCTGAGGTTTCCTCACTTTCTGGATCTTCAGGCATAATCTCTAAGCTATATCAGGTTTGTTTCACAAAAATATGGGGTCCTTTGGACCTACAACATTCTGGAATAATTTTTTCCCTCAGCATTATTTGATTGGCATTCTCTGTGGAGATCATGTCATAAACATATTTCTCAAGACAGACTGCATCTCTTGCAATATCATATTTTACATAACTTGTACTACACCTCGGTTCAATTACAGAAGTGGGCTATCTGAATTCCAATATATACAATAAATGTTTGCAGGAAGAAGGAACACTTCTCCACATGTTTTGGTTCTGTCCCAAAATCTTCCCCATGGGATTCAATTAAGACTTTCCTGGACCCTCTGTTGGGCCTTCAGGAATACTTTACTCCCAAGATCTGTCTGTTAGGGGACTTATCATCTATTAGAGTTAAAGTATGAAAGTTTCACATTTTCATGATTGCCTTATCAGCTAAGAAGTTCATTCTACGTGCTGGAAAGATAAGTCCTCTTCATCTGTCCAGGAATGGGTAAAAGAAATTTGTCCAATCTGCGCCAGAAAAGTGATTGCCAGTCTCCACAATAGAATGGCAGTATATACCAAAATCTGGGATCCCTCTCACTTTTAATTTCTCTGGCTCAAGTCTAAGTATATCTCAGACTATATTGTTATGTAAGACCTAAGTAAAGTGCTTGACATTTGACAGGCATTAGGTTGCGTTACTGCAGTAAGGGAGAAAAGGGTGGGTCAGGCAGTTATTACTTTACATAGTATCGGAATGTCAATGTCACTGTCACTTAAACTGCCTTTTATTGTGGAAAATGTATCAATAAACTTTAAATTGAAAAAGAATACCACATGAGTTCAGAGGGCAATCTTGGTCTTGTAAATTTATTAGAGGGTCAAACTATTCTGAATAGCAATATCAAATAAAGCCACTCTTCTTCCTTTTTGGTCACTTTGTTACTCTGGACGTGATACCATAAATCTTCACTATATAAAGGGTCCTCCTCTCTCTAGCTCTCTTTCTTTGTGGGGTGTTTAAAGGATAAAGGGAATTGTTTTCTTGTGAATGTACCCGATATCTCCTATAACAACTTTAGGTCAGTCAGCACAGTTACTAAATGCAGATATGGTGGCAACCTTTCCAACTACCTGCCACACAGGTCAATTTGGGCCTGATGTGGAGTGAGTTGGAGGCTGTTACCACCATCTTGACAACGTTGAGCAGCAGTTGAGCAAATTGAGGGGTACCAGCTACAAATGATGGGATGGTTTAACTGTTGCTCTCCCATCAGAATGTTGATCATTAGTTTTAGTTTGTCCTTGCACCCACCACCCTATGTGTGAAAAAATAGTTCCTGATGATGGTCCTGATCCATCCCTCCACTATCTTCAAATTTTGGGCCATTCTTCATGACAACTCTTTTCTGGATGATGCTACCTCTTGTACATTGTTGATTCTCTTTTGGTACTTGATAGTTTCTATCATGCCCCCTTCCTTGCATTTATATATTATGTCTTTAGTGTTGCTCTTCGTACTTCATTCTGCTGCATACCCTTCAGCATTTTAGTTGCCCTCCTTTGTACAGCCTCCATCCTGTGTATATCCTTGCAGAGATATGCTGTCATCACTGCACACTGTACCTAAGATGAGGACTTGCCAAATATATGTACATAGGGATAAGAACATGCATTTTTGGACTTCATCTTAATGTGATGGCTCCTAAAGGATCTCAGTATACCCTCAGCTTTCCTTACTGCCTTCTTGCATTTTTGCATATCTTTAGGTCATCTGACACAGGTCACTGTCCATTTGTTGTTAGTCTCTCCTCCCTATTGTGCACTGTTATGTGTATAATATTAAGTGTGTGTTCTGTCTTTTTGCATAACCTTGTTTACCTCCCAAAATGATGAGAACCATGCCCAAAAGCAGCTGAAATAAAATAAAGTACAAAAGTGGCGTCCTTGCCTTCATTATATTCCTACTTAACAAAACCAGAAAGCCAGCACTCCAGATGAATAAATGCTGAAAAAATGTTCACTACTAGTGCAAATTTATTGATGGTGAAACAAGCCACACAAATGTCTTCTGCACTTCAGTGGCTAGGCCTTCATTAGGACCCTCTAAAATGGTTAACTGGTCAGAAGTGGAACTTGAGCAACAATACTCATGCCAGCAGCAACTTCACTAACACCACCAGTGGGGAGAACATCATCTCCAACTATCAGTGAAGCAACAGACTGTGCTTGATTGACAGAGACATCTCTTTACTGACATCAGCTATGCACTCCTGTGTACTACCACACCAATGGCCAATCTTGCTACTAGCAGCAGTGCCTTGGCCAGAAACAGCTTTCCTTGCACGCTCTTTGTAGGCATTTTGGGGATCACCAAGAAAATGATAAACTAATTTAGATTTATTAACTTTCAGTCTACGCTGGTGGATGGAAGTCAAAAACAACAGTTGTGGCTTGCAGATGGAGACTGGGCACTAAACACATGCAAACATGCAGACAGATTAAGATTGTGCTGCACACTCAAGAGATGCAGATGCAAAGGCACAACAACACCTTAACTAGTGCTCATGAATCCAAATCTGAAAAGAATAACTTTGCCGGTTTGGGAGGGGGCAGTGCACTACAGTAACAGTTTACTAGCAAGATACCACAAAGCAGTACAGAATAACACAGACAGATAGCAGGTTCACAGTGCTGCAATTGCTGTGTGGCACAATAAAATGTGTCTGATTTGATGGCATGCATCACACAGACATCACACACACACTACAGGTAATGCTCAGCAAACTGTAAACTTCAGTAATATAACCAAATATTTTAAATGAACTGAAATTATGCACTGCAGCACAACAATCAGCAAAAAGTTAATAAATTATTTAAAATATTACTGTGTGTACATGAACAGAGTTATAAAATAAAAATATAACCAAAACAGAAAGACTGCCTTTTTCCCCAGTTAATCTACTCCACCACAGATACGCCCTCCCCAAGTACACTTCAAGTATGTGTCAGTACACAGAATGAATGTTCTAAATTAACATTCAAAGTCCATACACAAACAATAAACACTCAATGATATGAGCACAGGAGGGTTTTCTACAATCAGTGTATTACATTTTGTGCAAAAAATGGCTCAGAAGGGCATTTTGAATGGTTTTCAGAGGGCTTCAATCTCAGAGCTCTGAGAACAAACTGTCCAGCTACCACTACACACACACACACTACACAGAACTGAGGCTGTACAGAACAATCTAAAACCCATGTGACCTGCAATCTGATCAATCACTGCAAAATTTACCTTGGACCTCACCAACAGGATGAAGTGATGCAGAGTACATTGATTTCAATGTACTTACATTAAAATTGGTGGAAGTGGTTGTGGAAAGGTGGAGTAACATGAAGTCATTGTTTCCAATGGACCTCACAATCCTAATTATAAGGCGTACTCACTTTGCATTGTGGATTACTTCACAGATTTTGCCTTGATATGCTTAATTGCTTCACGAGTGGATTTTGGCCACTTTGCCCACCTCTACCACAAATTCAAGAACTAGATATTATTGAAAATAATGGCATAAGCAAAAAGCAATGTTTAATATTATTAAAGAAAGTTCCCTGAATGGTGGTTAATTTAATAAAAGAAATGGAGCAGAGCAGCACTGCAGCCATCTTGCAGCTCTGCCCTCTCATCTCTCATCATGGAAGTCTTTAACCTATCAGAACAATGAACTGAAGAAAATAAAGAACACACTGAATGGGGCACCCAATGGCCAGTGGGTAAGACATTGTGCACCCATGAAGGTGCCTAGGGTTCAGAAATTAGTCCTAGATGCTAGCAACAGGATGGCCAGTGAGTGAGAAGTTCTGCTAGTGGTAGTGCATCTTTGATTGGATGAGATGGAGCTGCACTTCAACAGTATGACAAAACCCTGTGGTAGGACTCTGCAAGAACATTTTTTAATTCTTTGGTAACCAGGTAATGCCCAATAGGCAAAAGTGCCTCTTTTCGGGGTGACTTGGGGAGACTGGGGTTGTTAAGGACTTGCTCAGTCACACAGTATGTAAGTAGAGGTTGTATGACTCAAACCTAGGTCTGCGGATGTACTAAGCTCATTCACAGCTCACTACTCTAACCTCTAGACTATACTGCCAGTCAATTTTGTGACATTTCAGCTGTGTATGCAGATGTATGCTGATGTTGAGGCACCAAGAACATATTATGTGTGCCATGAGATGGTACAGGAACAGAATTACAGGGGAAAGTAAAGTCTTGTTCTTATTAATGTTGGTAAGAAGCTGGTATGTTTAGGCCTTACCCTACAAATAGCACCATCTACTCTAGATCTTGACTGAGTGTAGGGAGAGGATGCCCTTCCAAAACCCTTGCAATAGAGGAATGAACCATGGAAATGGCATAAGTAAGGTGATTAGTGATACGGCTGGGTGTTCTAAGAGAACAGGAGAAAGGTGACAAGGCCAGGTCAAGACAAAAATATGATTTAAAAATCTGCAGAATTTTTTATTTCATTTCAAATTTGGTGACTGTGAAAGGCACCCAAGCCAAAGCTCATTGCGCCTGGAGGAGATGGAGTAGGGTGAATTACAAAGATCTTAAAACTCCTTGTTGTACATGAAACCACAGAAATTTCAACAAATGTGTCATTAATATTACCCACCTGAAAATAAAATAAACTCCAAAGTACATGGGGAACTCTTTTTGTTTTATTTAATATATATATATATATATATATATATATATATATATATATATATATATACACACCAGTAATATATAGTTGGCATTCCCTGAAAGTGCTATGGACGTAAAACACTTGCTTTCATAGGAGGGAGAGTGCCAGACATCCACTATCTGAGCATGTTCTGCTTCCACTAAGTAGTAGCATTGGCACTGGCTGTGAATGTGACCCTGCTTGTAAACCTGAATTAGTATGAATCACCACAAGTGAGAAATGAAGTCAGCTTTTAAAGTATTTCCAAATACCTTGTTGTTTCACATTTAGTTTGTATTCATATTGTGAATTTAAGCACCAGATTTCAAACATACTGCCACCCCACCATCCCAGCTGTTCATTTCCATCCCTGCCTCCCCTCTCCCCTGCACTGTCCTAAACCACACTTGCTTTAGAAAAGAACATGGAGAATAATGCCCATGCAGGGTATGTTATAAGATTTTCCACACCATGTGTATGATAATCCATAAACCCCAAGAGCAAAGCTGTCACATCGAAGGGTGTGTGAAAAAGTCTTATAAATTTAACTTGCACAGGCATTATTTTTTAATAACTGTGCAAGGTTTGAGGAGATTGTTTAGCCAAAGGTAGAGCTGTTAGTCTGGAAGAGTACCTTTGTTGTGGGGACAGAGTGAAAAGTGGTCTCATGCCACTGTATTTTCATTTGCACTTACTGGAGTAAGAGCATGAGGAGGAAATGCCATAATAATCCACTATCAAGTAATTATGGAATTCAACTGGTTATTATATAAAGAATAATGGATATGTAGGTGTGGGATATGCAGTTTTTATACAGCAGGTGTGTGATAATTTATAAACGCTTGAGAGCAAAACTTGAGAGGTTTTTATTTTGTCACACACCGAGGGTGTATAAAAAACTGCAGTTCACACACCTTCATATGTGTTATTTTTATAATAACTGATGCTGGTGAGTGTCTTCACAGGCTAGCATGTTTCACACAACCCAGTGCATGATAGTAAAAGCCATATCAACTCACTGATTGATGCGATTTTGCCATATCAACTCATGGGTTGATATTACATTTTACGGGTCTCAAAACACAGGTTGATATTAGGATCACCAGTTATTATGGTGTTTTATCAGGGGTATATTTAGTCAGTATAGGGGTCGTGTTATTATAAAAAGACAACACAGTGCAGTTTTTGTAGAACTGAAAACCAGTAATCAGTTGCTTTGCCAATTTTCAGTTCAGGCAGGAAACTACATTAGCAGTAATGTTTTTCTTGCTTACCATCTGTGAAGTGATTGCAGGTTGGAAAACAGTAGGGGAACATGGAAGAATGGAATTAGACATCTGGGAAGACAGGGCAGAAATTACATCTAGTAACCATGTGCCATAATTTCAAACTGTACAAATAATAAAATTGTGGGTACTATACCAGACAATGAAAAGTGGCATGATGACCAACATGTTTGTGTGTATGTGTGTTTTCTGTTTGGGGGTGCAGTATCAGAAAAAATTCAACAGCACCCTTGGGGCACAATTGTAATTTCTTTGGAGTGGAGAGGAGGTTTACTCTAATTACTGTAATGTATTAAAAGCAATAACATGCTTGATTCAGAAGGAAGATAATGCTTATTGCTATAACAAACTATTTTCTATTATGTAAGGATATTTAAAACAAAGAAAATGTGAAAGCATAAATACACAGAATCTTCTGTCCTATTAAGAAATAAACCAAAACCAGCTACTGTACACCACATACCAATTTATAAAGTTATTTGTTATGCCTCATGTTTAAAAATTACTGTGGGCATGCATATATTCCCCTATGATGGCTCACCCTGCAGGAACTAACATTTACTGATGTAATTTAGATCCATTAGCTTTAAACAAATCAGCATTCGTTTTCGTCACTAAAATAACTCATGGTAAAATAGAATAAAGAAAATTAGACAAAACAGATCAAATCCACTTTCATTGTATTTGTTCTAATAGGTATTTTACATACTGCTAGCCTGTAGCTCAATATCCCAATGCAAATCTCCTTCAGTACTTGTCTTTCCTGCAAACAGTACTATTATTATATCACTGCTACTTTGCAAAGAAGGCTATATAATTCTGCTTTGACTTTGCTTTACACTTTCAACTTTCTCAGTTTTATCTTAGCCAGCTGCTTTGTTTCTGTCTACCTGTTTGTGTCAGCCTGTTCTTAAAATTCAGACTACTGTATCCATAAAATTAGTTAAACCAATATGAAAAGATGATCCCACTTCTATTGAGCTGTCATCTAGTTCTTCAAGGTCAGATGTGACAAAAACTCGGAGTACTGCATGATTATCTTAATATTGATCCAGTAATATAGAATCAACCCTGACCTCAGAACATTTCTTACAGCTCTCAAAAGGCAGTCTCACTCTAAACACATTTTATCAAAGGCAGATTGAAGCCGAGACTTCAAGCTCAGGTGTGAGATTAAAGACATTTCTGTACCTCAAGTTGTATACTTTAAACTTGATTGAATGGGTCAATATTTAGTTGATATGGGTCTCACCATGCTTAATGAGAGTTACTATTACAAATATAATTATACAGTAACAAATGTATAAATGTGGACAAAACACCACAGCTGACAATTAGTATGCCAAGTGAAGATAATTTCTAACTACAAATGACTATGGTAGGTACCATTAACATATAGGCTGTAACATTCCTATTTTCAAAACAGTGATCATATCAGGTCTTGACTACTATATTCTTACAATTTAAAGGCTGTCAGTGTATTAAGAGTGTTAATTAACTTCAGGATTACAAAATCCCTATGGTATCCATTTACTTTTAAAGAAATCTGTGCAAGAAACAAGGGACACAATTTGAAGATAGGGGCAGCTCTAGGGCAATGTGAGGAAGTATTTTTTCACAGAGAGGGTGGTGGGCACATGGAACCACCTTCTTGAGAAGGTTGTGGGGTCTAAAATGGTGGAGAATTCAAGAATGCATGAGACAGACATAAGGCAAATCTTGTGGGGAGTAGGAAGAAATAGGCTGTTGGTTAACTAGGATCTGTATCTTATCTGTTGGTAGGGGAAATGGGCAGACTAGGTGGGCCAAGCGGTCTTTATCTGCCATCAAAGTCTATGTTTCAGTCTTTCTATGTTTAAACCTTCTACAGTCTTATACCATGTGTTAACCTCTCGGTTTGATAAATTTAATTTACCCTGCCTCTTCTTTCTGGTTTGAAGGTGTATTAATCACTAACAAACATGTTTTGTTCTAGTTGCAATGACAATAATAGAAAGTAGATATGTATGTACTTTGACAGTTTATCTTGTGGAAAGGATCCTTGGAAAGAGTTCTGATGAATGGCCTATTTTAATGTTAATATTCTACTTTATATTCTTAACCATGTCCTCCTCAATATTTAGCTAGAAGATTGAGTTTCAGACTCATGTGTAGTAAATATAATGCATTCTATTCACGGCATACTCTATATTATATAAAGCACCTCTTTTCACAAAAGCAAACATTTTGTGGCCAGGGTACACTTCTTCAGGGCCCACCAAGGTGGCAACATATGTGTCATGAATAAAATGCATTGTAATCATTCACAGGAGTCTGAGTCTCCTCAGTCTTTATAGCTGTATTTATGTTGTGTCAATGGAATAGGCCTCATCCAACAAAAAGTACATTTTCTGTGTCCAGTCTACAGGCAAGGTGAGCAGCCAGAACCCCTCCCCCATATTAACCCAGCTTATTACATGTCAAAATATGTGTATGTGATCAACTTTCTCCAAATCATAATCTCTCTAGCATTTTTCAGAATGTCTTTTCTTACACATTCTAAAACACACAATGTTTTCAAACATCTGTAGTGGACATTTTGCAGGTAAACTCTCTACAGATTCCGAGACTTAGGTACCATAGACCACAGTCCACATTAGGTTCCAGTGTTCTTCAGGAAGTCATTTGTGAAATTTGTCATATTTATTGGATACCAGTCAGGTTTTATTAGGTATTTCATAAACATTTGTATAGTGTCTGGAAGGTCTCATAGATTTCTTGAATGTCATTTCTATGACTATGGTTACATAGGGTATACATGATATGTGAGTGTGGAATATGGGAAATATTTTTATGAGTGCATAGTGACCTCAAGTAATATCATGAGTGGCGGCACGATGAATGCAAATATTTCCTGTATTCCACACTTGCACTTCAGGTTCCAGATATTCAAACTCGCGCCAGGCTGTGCGCAAGCCTGGGTAGCTCAACTTGGCCGCGCAGGGTGGTGGACTGGACGATATTCAACGGAGCTGTGCCATGGCTCAGCATAGTTGAATATCGCACCCCAGCCACCCACAGTGCACATGGCACAGTGGCACTGCACCAGCGCCAGTGGCCGGAGGGAGCATGGGGATGTGCTAGTGCAAGTTCCATTGGCGCAAGGTGCAGGAACCGTGATATTCAAAGTTGACATGCAAATGGGGCCATTTGCATGCAGGTGCGCTTGATCCCCGATGACTGCATCTGGCACCCGCCAGGTAGCAGCTGTCGGGGACCGATGCCCCTACAGTGTGGCAATATGCCCCACAGCCCAATCGCGGCATTAGTAAAATAAAATAAGATCCCCAAATCCCTGGTGGTCCAGTGGACCACCGTCTGCCTGATTGTGGGCTTGGCACAAATAAAAACCTATTCCTATATCTCTGATGGTCCAGTGGACCACTGACTGGCTGATCATGGGCTTAAGTAAAAGAAAAGTATTGAATCAAATATCTCTGGTAGTTCTGTGGACCGCTGCCAGCCTGATTGCAGGCTTAAATATGTAAAATAGATAACTCCTATATCCCTGGTGGTTCAGTGAACCAATGACTGCCCGATCGCAGGCTTAAGTAAAAAGAAAATGAAATCAATATCCTGATGGTCCAGTGGAGTGATGACTGCCTGATGGCGGGCTTAAGTAAAAAGAAAAATGATCCAATATCCCTGGTGGTCCAGTGGACCGATGACTGCCTGATCACAGACTTCAGTGTAGGAGTATTGACCCCATATCCCTGGTGGTCCAGAGGACCCCCTCCCCACCCGCCCACTGATCCCCACCACCCGCTCCCCAGTCAGCGGCCTCACCCCACCCGCTCGTTAAGCCAGCAGCCCATCGATCGACACTCATCATTGCTGGCAAGCCCATTGGTCCATTAGCGAGCCAATGGGCATGCAGCTCATATCATACCACATACCAGATATGGATCCCATTCGCATATCTGCTATGTGGGTATTGCATGGGCTGCACGCCCATTGGCTCATGCTGTGGACCAATGGGTGTACAGCCCCACCGATGGTGTCAGTCGGCGGGCGGAGGTGCGGCAGATGGGCGGGTGCTGCCACCTGCCTCTGACTGGGGAGGGGCAGTGGGATCAGTGGCGGGTGGGGAGGGGGTCTGCGGGACCACCAGGGATATGGGGTCATACTCCTATACTGAAGCCTGTGATCGAACAGTCATTGGTCCACTGGACCACCAGGATATTGATTCCATTTTTTTTTTTACTTAAGCCCGTGATCGGCAGTCATTGGTCCACTGGACCCTCAGGCATATAGGAGTTATCTATTTTACACACTTAAGCCCCTGATCGGGCGGGCATGTGTCCACTGACCACCAGCGATATAGAAGTTGTCTAGTTTACACACTTAAGCCTGCGACTGGGTGGGTAGCGTACACTGGACCACCAGGGATCTAGGAATTCATTTTTATTTACTTAAGCCCGCGACCGGGCATGGGGTACCACCAATAGAGGAGCAGCCGAAGCTGATGGCCACCATGGGTGGCAGCGGCCGGTTGTGCTCCCGTAATCAGCAGCTCACCTGTGGGTGGCCAGCCCTTGCTCCTTTTTTATTTTGCTTAACTTTGTGCTGGCGCAGGTAGGGGTTAGCATGCATGGCTCCGCCCATCTTGGGCTGAATATCGGGCTGTGCAGAGTATGCATGGGCACGCCCCACCTGTGCCTGTATACATTACTGATGCACTCTGGCACATTGGATTTGTGCCAGCACGCTTCCCTTTGAATATCATGCCGTGGGTGTTTCAGTGGTTGCGCATGATGCAACACTGTTGTGCCATGTGCATCCCTTTTAGAAATTCAGGTCCCATGTATGTACTTGTACATAGGGGTCTTACTGTACTGTAGTGTATTTAGTTTTATTTTGAAGCGTGTTTATTTTGTATTTCTGCTGGCTTCTTCTATGTTATGGTGTTACTCCTCATGGTTCTGTTCTGGGTTTCTGATGTGTGCTGGCTTGTTGTTTGATTAGGTGATGAATTTTATGTGGTGCTAGTTGATTTACCTAGTTTCTGGTGATGTAATTTGGTGGTGTAACATGATTGTTTTTGCCAGTTTTGGGGCATGGTTATGCCATGTTTCTAGTTATCGGGTTGTGCCTATGTAGTGACAGGGTGGTTTATTTTGTTTATTTTACTTGTTAGGTGTTGTGCTTTATTTTATTTTTGTGGGATTTATTTTACACATCTCTGTTCTCCATCTTTTCCTATTCCGAGTGAGGCCAAGATGGCTACCATGTTGGGTCAGCCATCAGAATAGTTAGCTGTAGCTGTGCGTTTTATGTGCTTTTTATGTGATTTATTTGATGTTTTATTGTTGGATTATGATTTAAGATAGAACGCCGCTTAGCCATACGCTTAAAATGCTAATCGCTAAATCGTTAAATTGCAGGACTTATGGAGGCAGGTCCGCATCGGTCCGACCTCCCCAATGGGGGACTGCAGTGGTTGACGGAAGTGGCATGTTCTTGGTCTGTCTGGTCAGATTTTCACTGGCTAGAGTTCAGTGACATTGTGAAGATCATCCAAACAATGCGACCAACTAGTTGTAGTTTGGATCCAGGCCCTACACCACTTTTAGTATGATGTGTAGTTATCTGCCCAATCCTTGCTGACATTGTCTGAAGTCTTTGTAGTGGGAGTCTTTCCTGACCCCTTAAGGATGTGGTCGTTCAACCACTCCTTAAAAACCCTCCTTGGATCCAGATTGTTTAGCTAACTACCGGCCTATCTCTAACCTGCCATTTGTTGGTAAGGTTATTGAAAAGGCAGTTGCATTGCAATTGGATGATCATCTTATAACTCACAATGTCTATGATAGTCTCCAGTCTGGCTTTAGGAAGAGGCATAGCATGGAGACTGCCCTTGCCAGGGTATTGAGCGACCTCCTCAATGGCTAGAGATCAAAAGGCATGTACCATTCTGATCCTTCTCGATCTCTGCTGCATTTGACACTGTAGACCATGGTGTGCTGTTGGAGCACCTGCGGGTTTTGTGGGATGTCTGGTACAGTCCTCAAATGGTTTCATTCTTACCTCATGGACAGGTCCCAGAGAGTTGCCACTGGAATTTATTCCTCTGGTGCTCAATCCCTGCCTTGTAGGGTACCACAGGGCTCTATTTCAGCTCCCATGCTGTTTGCAGTGCATATGCTGCCACTGGGAGAAATCATCAGGTGATACAGTCTGGGTTTTCTGCTACGCAGATGATACTCAGCTGTATCTGTCCTTTCTCCCGGCAGGGTGATGCACCTCTGTGCTGAATAACTGCCTTGCAGAAATCAGACTTTGGATGAGTTTCAGCTGGCTGAGACTGAATCCAGATAAGACTGAGGTATTGGTAGTGGACCCTGGTCATCCTGGGGTGGGTATGGGAGCTGGACAACCATCAGGTATGTTACTTGGTGGTATACCACTCTACCTCTTATCAGGTGCGAAATCTCTGTTATTTTGGATGACGGTCTGACCCTAAAATCTCAGGTATCAGCTGTCATCAAATCCTCTTTTACCATCTGAGGAATATCGCCCGAGTGAAACACCTGGTTCCTGCGGGTGACCTTCCAACATTGGTCCACGCCTTTGTCACTACCCATCTGGACTACTGCAATTCCCTCTACCTAGGGCTACCTGGGGTTGATATCCACCGCCTGCAGCTGGTGCAGAGCGTGGCAGCCAGGCTTTTGACTGGGACTTCTAGAACCAGTCATATTACTATGCTCCGAACTGCACTGGCTGCCTGTTTGGTGGTGGATCACCTTTGGTTGGTTTACTAACCTTTAGAGCCCTACATGATCAGGGACCCGTTACCTGAAAGATCTCCTGATTCTCTACTGCCCCCACCATCCTCTCCGTTCCGCCAATGAGGGATTGCTGTCGATTCCCAGGGTCGATTAAAGACATCAGGATCTCATGCTTTTTTTTTCAGCACCAACCCTGTGGAATTCTCTACCTCGCTGGTTGAGATAATGCCCAACCGTTGATAGTTTTAAGGTTGGTTTAAAAACATGTTTATTTAGTTTAGCTTTTACTTAGTCATGGTTGATATATTTTAACATTTGCTAAAATTTTTATTATTTTGTATATGTTTTTATTTACAGCTCTTGGATTTGAAAGGCACTGTATAAATAAAGTTGGATTGGATTAGATTGGATTTATTTCCATGCTAAAGTATTTCAGGTACTGTACATTTTGTATCCTGCTTTTTCCATGATGAACTCTGTGTGCTTAACATTTGTGGGATTTCATTTATTGGGATACTTAACATCATATGTTATGTTTTTAGGCTAAAGTATCTTTTTTGCAAGAGTATTATATTATTTATTCCAGCTGTCTGGTCTTGGAATGTACACTCAGGTGTGTTTCACTTTTTTTTTGAGCTGTGTTGCTAAATAGTTTAGCTACCCGATTCTGATGTATCTGCAGTGGTTCATTTAGTTTGTGACGTATCCACAGTGCAGTTTATTTCACATTATTTCACTGTGGATACATCACTGTTTATTTATACAATGGGGTGAGTTTATATCTATATATGGATAGCATATATACTCACCCCATTGTACAAAAAATAATTATTGATTTAGTGTACATACTGTTACTCTCTTAATGCATATGTAGTTTCTGATCTGCAAACAACTATTCTTGGCCAATCCTATGCCTTTGCCAGCCTATAAAATGCAGACATTCTTGTCTAACCAAATTTTGAAGAAAGTGTTGGTTTTGCTTGGGACAAATTTTTGATTCCAACCTGTATGTTGGAGCCAAATGACTTTATGTAATGCGGATTGAAGAGCTTGCCTGTCTTGCCTGGCTGTAACTGCAAAATGCAGTGGTTGAAACCAGCTGAAGCTTTACTACAAGGTCAACTTGAACAAGGTCATCATGCATGTCTTCCTGTTGACAATCTGTGTTTTATTTTATTTTATTTTTTGAAATCTAGGATTACAAATACCTTTGAGCAGGAACTGCTCATTTACAAAGGTTCCATGTCAAAGGAATGGGGGTATACATACATGCAAAGGTCAACATTATAATACATAGTTACACAATAACAAGAAGTAAGAGACTGAGGCTTAGGAAATTCCAGTAATTCAAAATGTGCCAAATGTTAGGTAGCATGACATAACCAGCCAAGGGCAATCTTGGAAATAAGCACTGCAGGTAAGAGGGAAGGGGATGCAGGCAGGAAGGCCATTGTTGGAGGGTAGAGGGTGAGATAAAGAGCTCTAAGGGAGGGAGAGGAGGGATAGAAGTCAGGAAATGCCCGAGGAGGAAAGGAGAGGGGGCAAGGGGTAGGCAGGTAGAAGGAGGCAAGGAGGGAGCGATAGCTTTCAAGACTGAAGTGGAGGGCAGTGAATGGTGGGCCCTGATTAGGCGAGGCAGTCACAATGACTAGTTGAAATTAGATGTGTAAAGGGCTGTGCTGGAAGGAATACCAAGGACAACTTTTCCTGACTGATTGTGTTACAGGTCATAGGTGGTAAAAGAACCTACAGGTTCACAATTTTGCTGTTTTCCTGTTGTGATGTTTATTTCTCTATTATAGCAGTAAGAGCAGCAGTGAGAGAGAGACACTTTACAGCTCCAAATTGGTGACTCATGTCTGGAAACTCTCTGGTGAGAGCAGAGACATAGCATATATTTGGATTTTCATTTTATTTGATACATCTGTGAACTCATAACCCTAAACCCACCACTTTATGTAGATTCTCCTTTGTCTTATTTTATTATTTTCTATCTGTGTCCACTAATTGATTTGGGGTATATTTGTGTATGAATTGTTAGATTAGTGTTGATTGCTTGGATATGTATGGGTAGGATTTTTAGTGTATTATTGTTAGGTGGATGGTGTGGTGTTTGCTTAAGATTTTAGGGTGAGTGAGTGGTTTATTATGGAACTGTGTGGAAGACTGAACTTTTGTTGAGGGTGGGTTTATGTGAGTATCCAGTGGCATTATGTGCTTGGATTTCAGGGCCCAAGGCTTAGTTACTCCTTGTACCAGCTGCTTGACCTCCACCTCTCAGATACCCCCCAACCACCAGGGTGACATATAGAAACTGTAGGGAGGACAGCATGAGAAGAGGTGGGATGGTAGGTGGCAGGGTATAGGGAGTGCTAATGGTGGGTACTATAGGGCCTGTGAGGACCAGGAGGTGCCCGAGGACAAAATTGGACTTAAAGAGAGTTGCTGTTCTGCTGGCATCTCATGTGAGTGGCTACTTTAACTTTATGTATTTGCAATCTCTTTTTGGGGAGTTGATTGCTTGGATGAATACATGGAAACAATAACAAGTAATGTTGTGTAGTGCTCTTTCTTTGCCTACGGTGTGTTTAGTGCTGTTCATGCTACTGTGTACAATCAACTTCAGGATTACCTTGAGCAGCACCACCTCCTCTCCAGCATACAACACGGCTTCAGGAAAGGCCATGGCACTGACACTGCCCTCATCCGCTTACATCCGACATCCTCAAGGCCATGGACCAAGGCTCCCCAACAGGTGCCCTATTCATTGACCTATCCAAGGCCTTTGACCTGGTCAGCAATGAACTCCTCCTTTCCAAACTCCTCTGACTGGGCCTGGATAATCACTCGCTCTCCTGGTCTGAAAACTACCTGACTAACAGATACCAAAAAGTACGCTGGAGAGGAATACAATCTAGCTCTAGACCCATGACCTCCGGGCACCTTAGGCTCGATCCTAGGCCCCCACTATTCTCACTCTTCCTCAATGACATTGAGAGTGACTGCAAGCTCAGCAACCTCATCCTCTATGCAGATGACACCATTGTCTACTACAGTGACCCACAACCCAATGTCATCTCCTCCAAACTCCAGGCCTGTCTCTCAGATCTTGAGGTCTGGTTCACCACTTATTCCCTAAAGCTGAATGAGGACAAAACTAAGGCCATCCTGTTCAGGACTAGATGCTTGGGCACAGACAGAAGTGAGCTGCTCCTCCTCTACACAGCCCAAGGAACTAGAGTAGAGGTCATAGACCAATTCAAGTACCTCGGGTCCTCCTTGACCAGGAATTGACCTATAAACCCCACATCGACTCCTTAACTTGATCCATCCACCAGAAGCTCGGCTTCCTCTACCATCTGGAAAACTCCCTCTCTGGTGAGGCGTGCAAGCCATAGCCAACTGTAACCTCTTCCCCTCCATCCTATACCACGTCTCGACTACAGTTCCTCCGGGGACAGAGCTCAACAAACTTTCCATACTCTATTACCAAGTGGCTCGCTTTGCAACAAACTCCCTCCTAGGAGGCACCATGGTAGGCCTCGTGAGACCTAAACTGGCCCACCCTATGGCTCAAGCTGACCTACTCTGCTTCCTGCCTGGCCTTTAAATTTACCTCCTTGGCCCCTACACCACCTGCTGCTCCTCCAAAGTCCAGTGCGAACACTGATCCACCATGCATGCCCCCTCAATATCCCTCATGTTCACACCAACTCTAGGCAAGCACTCCTTCCACTATGCCGCTTCCTTCTTATGGAACACCCTCCCAGCAAGTCTACTCAACAAGCCTACTCTCCTAGGGTTTAAATCAGGCCTCAAAGCGTACCTCCTGGAACTAAGTCTCTGTGGGTGTAATAGCTAGCCCCGCCTGGGCTACTCTCTTGCTACCATCTGCTGAACCACGCCTTCCCACCTCATGAATATCGTATGGAAAAATGCTAACTGCACTATGTATCTGTCTCAATACCTGTCTAGCCTGTGATACCTGCTGTTCTCCATGCCCAACGATGATATCTACTCCCCAAAATGTATCAGCTTATCTACTGTACCCTAATGTCTATGTATGCTCTCACTGTAACTAAATATGTATTCACTACAAATTACTGTATTTTATACCTATGTATGTATTCACTGTAACTAATCCCAGGTTGCCCCTGAAAAGGGATCTCTGGCCTCAGTGGGTTTACCTGGTTACCAAAATCTAAATAAATAAATGAGAGACACCAAATGTGGTTGGTACCCATATCCTGGGCTCCCACTGGACAGGTAACTATTAAGCCAGAAGCTTCCTTTCATCCCTTGTGAGCAGTGCTTTGCATAGCCAGATCGATTAGAGACAAGACTACTATATGGCAGACTTGACTTCCTAGGTTGATCTAGCTTGTATCACAGAGACCTGGCTGAGTAATGATGTTGGTCCAGTCTTGGAAGCAGTGGTCCCAGATGTATTCATCCATTGCCCATGGATGGGTCACAGGGAAGAGGTGTAGCCATCTGCTTTAGATGAAAGTTAAACTCTACTGTTAACCCTGCAATGGCAACTTCATTGTTTGAATGCAAGGCTAGACATGGGGGTCCAGGTGTAGACTGCAGGATACTTCTCATGTACTGCTCTTCGGGGTGGGAGAGGATTTTCTGAGAGAAATTTCTACAGTTTATTGCCAAAAGGGCATTGAGTCTCCAAGATGGTTGATTATAGGTGATTTCAATGTCTGGGTTGGCAATCAGCTCTCCATGTATCATTATTATTTTCTCCAGTAGATGGCATCACTGGGCATGGAACAAGTAGATACTGCTGTAACCATCAACCTGGACATGCCTTGGTCATGGTTTTCACTGATGTTCATGATTAATAACTTTGAGATTGAGCTGGTCAGTTTGTTGGATCACTGCACATTGAAGTTGTCATTCAGAGCCCCTGTTCCCCATAGTCCACCCCCAGTGGAGATGGTCTGTTACTTTATCATCCCCAAAAGGAGTCAGACTGTAATGGCTCTCAGGTGTGATGGCTGCTTGAAGGACAGGATCAGCGGAGGCAGTGGTGTCCTAAGATAGGGCCATTATCTCAGCCTTCATGTAGTTTCATAGCACAAATATGACCCCAGGCTTAATTTCTGAGATCCCCATGGTTCGATGGGGAGCTGGGGAGATGACATCTAAGAGTCAGAGGTTGGTGCATTGCAGGAAGACAACCAGGACCAATGAGGGCACAGTGGCTTTAAGGACTTACTTTGGTGAGTATCAAAGGGTAATCTCTCATTAGAAGGCAGCATTTCTGTCCAAGGAGATCTCTGCAAGGATGAACAGACCAACTCATTTAGACTGTAGAAAGGCTAATCCATCCTGTTTGTCTGCCACCAATAAGAGCTAGTTTATCTGCCAGTGTGAAGAGTTTGCTCAGTTCTTCTATGACAGAGTGTCTTCAATTCAGGCTGGTATTACCCTGACTTGGGTGTCACAGCTGAGCAGAGTCAAATGGAGTGGTAAACAAGTGTACTTCTGCCTGGGGAGACTTTTAGGGCTGGTATCAGTTGAAGAGGCTTTGGAGGTGATCTTGAAGCCATGATCCACCTTTTGAACTGGACCTGGGCCCAACAAGCCTTCTACTAAATTATGTAGGGTTCCAAGAGAGCCAGTGTTAGGCAAGATAGTCAGTGTTTCCCTTGGTGGGATCTTTTCTGGGCACTGGTGAAGCCTCTTCTGAGGAAACCGTCTCTGGACCTGGACTGCTTGGTAAATTAAAGACTAGTCTCTAAACTCTCCTTTTCATAAAATGTTACTGAGAAGGTGGGGTTCTGCAGCTTAGAGGCACACCTCATGGCCTTTGACATCTATGAGCCTCTTTGGTCTGGATTCAAATTCAGGCACAGTATGGACACCACATTGACCAGGGTGTAAAATTACCTTCTTAGGGAGAGGATAGAAGGAACAGTCAGTTCTTTCTACTCAATCTCTTATTAGCTTTTGACATCGAGGACAATGGGCTGTTGCTGGACTCCATGATGTGGTCATCAACTGATCCGAGTCCTTCCTCAATGACAGGACACAGAGGGTGGCAATCTTTAATTTCTCCTCACTCCCAAAGCCCCAGCTCTTGTGGTGTATTTGCTGCTTCTGGGAGGGTCATTAGATGGTATAGCTTGGGTTTTCACAGCTATGTTGTATATGTCATTTGCAATCAGGCTGTGTGATGCACTTGAAGTACTAAATGTGTGCCTGTCCAATATTCAGAACTGAATCTCATCTAGCTGGATAAAACTCAACTCAGATAAGATGACATTAGTGATTGAGTCTGCTCAAAAGCAGGGTATGTAGGCAACCATGGAGATGACTGGCCTTTTGGCAGTCCCTCAGATTGTTGGCCTCTGCAAAGGTGAAGAATCTGGGAGTCATTCTGAATGAGAGACTGACATTTGAGGTTTGGGTGTCAGTGGTAACCCAGAGTGGCTTTTGTCACCTTAGGGACATCACCAAGATTAAAGCCTTAATTCCCCAAATATCTGCCATCTTTAATACATTAATTTGCCACTTGCAGACTGGACTACTGTTATGCTGTCTACCACATAGCTGTTAAAGGTGTCCTATAGGCCTGCAGCTGGTGAAGAACACAGTGATCAGGTTGCTGTTGGGCCTTCCAAAGTCCTGTCATATAACCCCAATCCTGTGTGAAGTACACTGGCTGCAGATGAAGTGGCATATCACCTTCAAGGTTGGCTTACTGACCTGTAACACTTTTATAGAACTGGATCTTGGTTTTCTAAGAGATCTCTAATTCATTACCATATCACACACCCTTCTGATACTCTGTGGTGGGCTTCCTCCTGTTTCTAGGGCTAGGGTGACATCATCCATCAATCACTGCTTTGAGGTAACTGGCCCAGTCCTGAGCAATATGCTTCTAACACCCTTGCTAGAGGCCTTTAGAGAGGCCTGAACATCAGCTTATTTAAGAGGCCTTTGGTTCCACCTAGGGCTAGGCAAAATTAGCAAATTCTGATTTCAAGGAATTGTTTGCAAAATTCCATGAAATTCTTCAGACATTTCTAAAATCTTTACTTAGTCATAGCACAGTCAATATTACAGCTAGAGATCTGCAGGTTGGCATTTGGAATGCTTCCAAGGGATGTAAAACTATGCTATGCTTCATGACATTTGAATGAGGGGCAGGGAGGTGATAGGAGCTCATGGTTAGGCCATTTATTATTTATGTGAAACGTTCTGAAAATAATTCTACACTTACAACTAAGCCATCTTTGGAGCTAGATAACTTATAGAAACAAATAAACATAGAGTTGATGGCAGATAAGGACCACAAGGCCCATCCAGTCTGCCCATTTCTTTTCTACCTTATGAATGTGCCATAGGCCTTTGCTCTGTCAATGGCCTATATATTCATACTCATCTGTATTGCTCCCTTATGTCTATCCATGCCTGTTTGAAGCCCTGCACTGTATTCATATCCACCACTTCCTGAGGTAGGTCATGCCATGCATCCACCACCCTTTCTGTGAAAAGAACTTCCTCACATTACCCCTAAATCGGCCTCCCTCTAATCTCATGCTGTGTCTTCTTGTCATGGTATTTTCTTATATTGAAACATGTTAGACTCTTTCATCTTGTTAATGCCCTTAAGGTGTTTGAATGTTTCAATCATATCACCTCTCTCCTCCTTTGCTCTAGGGTATACATACTGATTTCAGTTAATCTGTCCTCATATGTTTTCTGATGCAGTCCCTGCACCATTTTGGTTGCCGTTCTCTGGACTGCCTCAATTTGGTTAATGTTCTTGTGAAGGTGTGGCCTCCACTACACACATGTACTCCAGATGGGGCCTAACCAGTGTCTTGTAAAGAGGGATTATTACTCCCTCTTCTGACTTGTGATACTCCTACCAATACACCCCAACATTCCTCTAGCCTTACTTACTGCTTTAGTGGTCTGCTTGGATGATTTCAGGTCATCGGTGATGATGACACCAAAGGCTCTTTCTTCCCTTGTGACTGCCAGCAACTCCCTCCCAGTCTGAGGGTGGCTTGGGGTTTCTCTTCCCTATGTGCATGATCTTGCACTCCTTTACATTTAACCCCAGTTGCCACTCTTCCGACTATTTTGCTAGTTATCCAGATCCTTCTCATTTTGCCTAGCCCATCTGAATCATCTACTGTGTTGCAGATCTTGGTGTCATCTGCAAACAGACAAACCTTACCCTCCAGTCCATTTGCAATGTCACTGATGAAGATACTGAAGAGGACTGGCCCCAGGACTGATCCATGAGGTACCCACGTGTGACTTGCATCTCTTCTGACTATATACCATTTACTACCACTCTGTTTTCTGCCCATCAACCAGTTTGCCACCCAGTTGATCAACGTCCGAACCACCCTGAGTCTACCCAGCTTATTAATCAATCTTCTATGTGGAACAGTATCAAAAGCTTTGCTGAAGTCCAGGTAGGCAACATCAACTGCTCCCTCTTGGTCCGCCACTCTAGTTACCCAGTCAAAGAAATCTATGAGATTAGTTTGATAGGGCCTTCCTTTGTAAACCCATGCTGTCTTGGATCCTGTGCTTCTATGGATTCCAGGTGTTGCACAATCCTTTCCTTAAGAAGTGTCTCCATAATCTTGCCCACTACTGAGGTAAGACTGATTGGTCTGTAGTTTCTGCCTTCTCCCTGCTACCAATCTTGTAGAGTGGGATCAAATGAGCCCTTCTCCAGTCTTCTGGGACCTCTCCTTTGCTCAGACACTCACTAAACAGTTCTGATAATGGCTCTGCTAGTTCCACCCTTAGCTCCTTTAGTACCCTCGGATGTATGCCATCAGGTCCGATTGCATTGTCACCCTGAGCTAATTGAGCTCTTGTAGGACTCTTTCTTTTGTGAAGGGACTAGTGCACACCTCCCTCACCCCTGTGCCCATGGTGCAGAACTGTGGTCCTGCCCTACCTTCTCTTCAATAGATACTGAGCAGAAGTATCAATTTAGGATAAATGCTTTTACATGGTCCACCTTTATCACATGCCCTTATCCCCTTTGATCTTAGTAATACCCTCAGGACTTTCTCCTTTCATTAATGTATCTATAGAAAGTCTTGTCACCTTCTTTTCTGTTCATGCTAGTGTTTCCTCAGTTTGGGCCTTTGCCTGCCTTACTGCCTTCCTCCCTCAGGGAAGTTTGGTATCCTCCTATCTTTATCCTGCGCATTCCCTTATATTTTCTGAAGGTCAGCCTTTTGACTCTGACCTTTTCTGCTACTGTGATTGAGAACCAAAGTGGTTTCCTTCTTCTTTGCACATCCTTTTCTCACTAACACAATAACTGAAAATGTATACACACTTTCTTGGAAGAGTCTTAGAAGAGACATGGAAACTGTTAAATATAGAGGTAACTGGTTGAGTAAATTGTAAGCTGCAGGAATTAAAATTTAAAAATTTGATCATATGTTTTAATTGTGTAAAAATGTTCAAATATTTGGATGTTTACAGCTCTACTGTTCTTGCAGGTATGAACTCAGGACTTGGCTTGAATACAAAATAAATTTGTCTGGAAATCTTTTTTTAATGTAATAAACTTTATTGGGAAGTTTCTAGATATAATACAATACAAAAATATTCAAGCGTGTGAAAAAGGTTAACAGTTAAGTACTAAAAGCCCCTCCTCCTGATCCCTACTCATCCTCCCCCATATGTTCCAAACTTAAAGACAGGAATAAAATACATTTCTTGAAGGACAGGTATACATGGATACAGCAAATTAAAAGGACATTATACTAGCCTGGACAATCAGGTGTCCAATGGCCCTGCACAGAACATATATTTCAGAAAACATTTCTGTATTGAGGCTAAGGTATGCTCTAGTTGCAATATCTCTAGCATTTTCTTATGCCATTCTACAAATGATGGTATGGATTGATCCATCCAGTGTCACAATATGATTTTCTTAATAACCATAGTTATAGCATAAAGTGATAACACCTCACACCTAGTAGGGCCTGGTTGTCCAACCCCAGGAGACACCTTGCTTTCACATAAAGCCCCCTCCAAACCCAAGATGGGATCTAATGTGTATATTAACCTTTGCCAAAAGGTTGAGCTTTTAGGTAATCCTATTAAATACAAACAAGGGCACCCTCCCCAGAATCACACCTAGTGCAATTAGGTGAATTTAGAAGTCCCCATTTATGTAATTTCCAAAGGTGTTAAAAAAGCACATATAATTTTAAATTCAGTAAAATGATAGCTATCATAATTTAATATAACAAGAAATATTACACCATACCACCTTCCACTATTGCACATCAGGCTCCAGTCTAATGCCATAATAAACTATACCAATAATTAGAAGGAAGTCCATACCTATAAGACAATGCTTTAGTAAGCACCTGATAAATTGTAGAACTAGGATGTCAGTTAACACTCAACTCTCCTAGCTCTGGCAAAGTAATATATGATGATTTCAATGGGTAGTCTGTCCAAATTTCTGCTGGAGTAAGTGGCAAAGTTGATAATTAAAAAATAATCCTTATTGTCCAGTACATAAGTTTGCTGGAGAGTAACAAAAGAGGCCCAGTCCTGACCTTAGCGTAGGTTGGAGACCTGTACTTTTACTAATATTTTACCCAAGATTGTGAAATTAGGGTCAATCAAAAGGGTTGGTCAAACAGGTCAGTTAAAAAAATTCAGAATCCTCTGTAATTGGTTGTGTATCTGAACTGAAATACCAATGGGAGTATCCCTTAAGGATTTAGGTAGGGTTGGACATGTGATATAAAAAGTGACTGCAAGTTAATTCCTGGTGGTGACATAAATCTTCTTTAATAATTCACCATTAAGGAACATGAGATGTATGCTGTCCCCTATGGAGTGCTCAGCAAAAGTATTTGGCCTCCTGTGCTGCATAAAAATATCAAAGAGAATCAGGCACTTTCAAACCTCCTCCATATTTAGGTGCTGCTAATTTAAGATATCTAAGCTGAGCTTCTGTCCCTTCAAAGAAAGGTGGAAAGCATAGCATGAAGGTCATGAAACCAGCACAGGGGAGCTTGACTCTCAATATATTCATTGGATAGAAGAAGCGAGTGAGGACATTCATTTTAAGGATACTGTCCCTGCCCAACAGTGTTAGAGATAACTCTTTTCATCTCTCTAAATCAGATTTGATGGTACAGAATAAATCTGTAAAGTTTTCTGTAACAGTCTAGTGGTGGAAGTAGTTAGATGGATGCCTAAGTAAGTAAGTTCCCTGGAAACCCAGCTAAGCCCCATGTCAACTACATCCCTTTCCTTACATAGATGTTGAATAGTAGAATTGAGTTTTTCCTATGTTCAGCTTACATAGGGAAATAGAACCAAATTGATGAATCTCCTGTAAAGCTGTTTTAAGTGAAATAACGGATTTATTAAATATAAAAGGATATCATCTGAGTATACTGATAATTTATATTGATTAAGCCCTAACAAAATGCCTTCTGTAAATGGATTAAGTTTGATAAGCCTCACCAGGTTGTCCTGGAATCTTATTAAGCTGGGTAAATGTAGTTTAGTAGGTTAACCTTTATTGTGAATACTTTAAAATTATTAATTGGCACAATTTGCTCAAAAATTCATGAATGCATAATAGGTAATGCCACTAGAATTCCACTTGTGGTGTTTAACTTTACAAAGGACTTATCACCACTGAATCATCTTACCTTCACTAGCATCATGGACCTGCAATGCCCTTCCAACACTCCTGTGATAGTGATGCCAAGCATAATATTTCATAATGACTAAAGATATCCTTACACTTCTGTCACTTCTGTCTCAGTGGTCTAAGTCACAACTGGTTGTGAGGCTTGGCATCACTTGGTGCCACTGTTTTCACATAGGAAAAATATACTGTACATTGTTATCTAGAGGGTTGTTAAATAGTTGTAGGTGATATTTTGCAGAAGCAATGCTACATATGCATTTGCTTCTACAAGTCATTAAGTCAGTGAACTCTAGCAGTTATCTGGCATATTGCAAGAATTCAGGATGGTGCACAGTGATGTTCATGAGTATTCTTAATGGGCCATCACTCAAGATAGTGGCCTGACACTTCACACCACTATACTTTTACTATGGGGCCTCCTATGAATGCTACTCTATTGCAGCTTTACCCAGTCTTTATTTCCTCTAGAATAGCAACTCATGTGTATGACTGGGCATAATGATTGCTATGGCATCAACAAAAGTATCTCAGCATCTCACAATGTCACAAAAGCTCATGAAATTCAGCTTTAATTACTGATGTTATTTTGGAATACTTGGCTGCTTATAACTTGGCATGCATTTCAGCAAGAAATTAGAGAAATGACACACACAGCATCCTTTTTCTTTTTTTCACATTCATTCAGTTGGCTACTGAGTTTTTCTCCAGTATTTTTCCTTCCCATCTCCCTTGGTGAGGCGAGCCTCTGTCAGCCTTGCACAGCCACAGTTTCCCCTGCAGCAGCAGCAAGTCCATGGCCCAGCTGCAGGGGTTGTTGTGTTGGTGGAACCCATATCCAGCTCTTCATGCCTGAGATGTACTGCCAGTCAACAGCTGTTTGGGTCATCATGGCCTGTTTACTAGCATGACTTCCCTGACTTGCTACCAAACCTGAGTCATCAGCATGGCAATGCAGTGCTCTGCTGCTGGGCTATGGAGGTGGATACAAACCCTTATATTTGGGGTCATTGAACCTAACAAAATTGGTGGCATTCCATTGTCTAGTTTCAGAGTTATAGAGTCTTAAAGTTCTTCAGTTTCCATAATTGTGAAATGTAATTTAAAAATTTTTTAGGTTTGAAGCCTTATAACTTCATAATCTTTTATTTTTTGCTTGTATTTTCCCCAGTCCAGGTCAGCCCTTCCTTCTGCCATCCACCCAGCCCTGTCCCTGACCTTCAGGCACCTACCTGTAACTCCATGGGTTATCCTCCATGGCAAGCTGGTAGGGAGCCCCAATTCAACCCACCAGGACTGGATCCAGTTCAGCAGGTGCCTTCCTGTGGGTGGCACCTGTGGCAGAAGGTCATCATGCCGCTTGACCCAGACCTATATTTCCACATTTTCTATGGAGAGGAGCGTCCAAGATGACAATGGTTCAGCCGCAACACCTAGCCTCCTCTAGGTGTCAGGCAGTTGCTGGTGTCTGTTCCTCACCCTCCCAGGAGAGGAGAGCTGTCCTCCAGATGCTCGATCCTCTCCCACCCTGGCTGACCCCTAGTAACCCCGCTCACACCACGAACACAGTTTGTTGGCATGGCAGGAGGAGGTAAGGCATCACTGCCTGAGCTCTCCACACCACTGGGCTGAGTAATTTCATAATCGTTAAAAACACAGATCTCAAATTTGGGACTCCTCTGTACAGATCTCTTATAAGTCAACAGTCCAAAGCTGGTGCAATTTGGATAAACACTGTAACTGAGATGGAAATAACTGAAATCACAATTTTGATGAAATCTCATGAAATGTTCACAGAAATTTCATGAAATTTCTCAGAAGTGAAACTGGAATTTTGCCAGAATTTTGGTGTCTGAAAATAAATTTCATTCAGTCCTAGTCCTGTCTAGCTGACTTCTGACACAGGTTGACACTTGTATTTGGATTTTAGTAATGTCATTAGGTATTAAGTTTGTTTTGCTGTTTCAGTGTTGCTTTACTGTTTATTTTATCTGAGTTGTTAAATTTGCAAAACACTCTGAGCTCCACAGGAATAACTGCTTAATAAATAAAATACTACTACTACTACTACTACTCCAATGGTTGAAATATTCATTACTTTTTTCTTCAGGGCTTTTATATACTTTGAATCCAAAATGTAATGATGTTTTCTTTTGCATAATTGCTTCTGCTCTGTTAGGGTAACCCATAACATTTAATAAACTTCAGATATCTCTGTCTTCGTGGGGTGTTCTCACTAACCACATTACAAGGGTGCACAATTGAAAGGCCTGGAAATAATCAAGTGAAAGCATGAGGAAAGTTGGCCAGTGTCAGTAGTTCAAACAGAATGCTGAGGTACATCAAAAAAGTGTGACCACAGAGCAGAGTGGTAATCTTGCCAATCTATTAGGCCGTGGTCAGGCCATGCTGGAGTGCTGCATGCTGTTTTTGACTCCAAACTATTAAAAGGACATTGAGTCAGTCTATAAGGTTTAATGCAGGTCCACCAAAATAATTAGGGCTGGAGGCAAAATGATATGAATACTGTAGATTCCTGTGACTGTAAACATATTCACCATGAAGTAAATAAGGCTGAGAGGGACATGATCTCAGTTTTCAGGATATGTTTAGGTACTGACAAGATTGAACAGACATATACTTGATCTGGTGTCCTCAAGTAGGACAGAGGGACATGTCCTAAACCTCAGAGGTGTTCGATGTAGGTTAGTGTTTGCAGGCATTTCTTCTTATAGAGGTGGTAACTTTATGGGGTAGGCTAACATTGGAGACAGTGAATATAATGACAGTACAGGTCTTAAAAGTAAACCTGGGAAAATGTCTGCTTACCAAGAAAATTACGGGATATCTTTGGCACTGAATTTAAATGATGAGTTCCATGTTACCATGTTACTAAGTCTTCACCTTTTGGAGGCTCTTGCAATGTTGTATTTGACTATTGACCTTTTGACAGCCCATAGAAATCTTGAAATTTCTATCACCCAGCTTAGATCAACTTATGTCAAAGATATGTGCTTTTTTGGAAGAGATGCAAACAAGGTAGCACATTCATTTTAATGGATTGTATCCTGTTAGATGTTCTCTTGTTAACAAATTCCTTATTTTAAAATCAGTTTTCACAGTTCTCACATAAACTGTCAGTTTTTCCATAGCATGTATATTGCAGAGTTTGATATTTTAGTGTGGAAATATTTCCTTTAAGTCCCTCTTCCATTTTACTTACCACAGTAACGGTTAGCAATTGAAACTGCATACATCTTATATAACCCAAGATTTTTCCAAGTAGCAAATTATTAAATTATTCTGTGAATGATTACAGATGAAAGTTTACTGTCACAATAAACAGCAACATTATGCTGTCTCTTTCTGCATAGTGATTTGGATTAGTGGTTAGAGAATAAAACCTGAGATCTAGGTTTGGCAAAGGGTCTGAGAAGTTGTCGCTACAAATTTGGTTTAGCTTCAATTTAGGCCCTGTAAATTTTGTTCAGCTGCAGTAATTCAGCTAAACCATTTTGAGTCCATTGCAGTAACTGGCATAGGGTAAAGCAGATAGACTTCAAACAGGTTGTAATAAAGCTTTGAGGTTAGTAATGAGTATTTTTACACTAGCTTCCTTGTTTCAGGCAGTACTGATATGCCACTGCTAGGAATGTTATGATTGAAGAATTTTTGTGTGTGAAATTTTGTACTGGATTGACAGCATTGGAATCTGAAATCTTCTGCTAGCCACATGAGAGGTATATCATGGGTAATTATGTGCAAGCATCACCACACTGCCCTGCCAGTGTTCCTCAACCCTGACATGGAGAAACCACCATGTAGATGTGCAGATAGTTCAGAATAGCGATGGGTGAAGTTGCTAAAATTCACTTCACAAAGGTATTCACAGAGTTCACAAAATGTGTGAAGTGTAGAGATGCAGCGAGTTTCACTACACTTTTGAATTTTCAGCAAAGTTGCAAAATTCACTTCCACACAGCAATTCGCAAACTTGCAGCTTTCAACTGAAAATTCACCATTTCTAACTTTGCCTTGCTTTGGGTTTTGAAGTGCAAATTGCACTAAAAAAAAACAAAGCAAGGAAAAGTTACAAACTGTGAATCCTCAAATCCCTGTGTCTAGTGGACCCCTCCTGCACGATTGCTGGCCCCAATAAAATGAAAACTATATCATAATTCCCTGGTGTCTAGTGGACCCCTCACCCCACCACCCATCAGGCAATCCCACACCACTCTGCCCCCTGCCAGACACCGAAAGGGCCACCAGCACAGCTCTCCACTCACCTCCACAGACAGCAGCCCATTGAGATGATGAATGAGCACATGCTTGTACAAGCATGCACTCATTCATTCAGCCACCAAGCTCATAAGGGAAATTTTCCAGGGACTAGAGAACAGAGGGTGGCTGCTCCAGTCATCAGTGGGGACAGAATGGGGAATGGCATTTTGGACCCTAGAGATGATATGAGCTATGTGACAGAGTGAATGAGCACATGCTACAAACATGCACTCATTCATCATCAGCTCAGTCTGGCTGCTGGCTGAGGAGGTGAGTGGAGGGTTGTGCCAGTGGCCCATTCAGGGACAGCATGGGGAGTGGGTGGGGTGGGATTGCCTGATTGGGTGGGATGTCCACTAGACACCAGGAAATTAAGATATATTTTATTTATATTGGGGTAGGCAATCTGCAGGGTTGGGGGTCTACTAGGCACTAGTGATTTTTGATAAATTTATTTATATTGGGACCAGCAATCAACAGGGTGGGGGTCCACTAGACACCAGTGAATTAAGATATATTTTTATTTCTATTGGGGCCAGCGATCAGCGGGTGGGGGTCCACTAGACACTCATGGAGTTTAGATATGCTTATTTATATTGGGGCGTAATCAGCAGGGTTGTGGCCACCAGAATCCAGGGATATAATTAATTACATTAATTTTGCAGGACTGTTTGTGGCAAAGTGTGGAATATCACAGGCAAAATTATACACTTCATAGTCCATCTATGCTCCATGAACTTGCAAATTGTGCTCCACAAATTTGGCATAATTCGTAAATTAATTTGTGGAGTGAATATTGAAAACTTTTCCCATCTCTAGTGAAGTGTGAATTCACGAAGTGTGGAGTGTAGGCAATGTGGAAAATTCACCTGTGAAGTGGCCGTAATTTGCTTGAGAAGGGCCAATTTGCCACTTTGCAGTGAAACATTGAGTATTTTGGTGAAGTCGTTTTTTATGAGGGTAATGAAACCTTGGGAAGCTTCACAAAGAAGCATTTTGGCTACTTCACAATAACTTCACAAGCAAAGTTCAACTTTAATGCAGCTCTAGGTTAGACTCCATGTCCATTCAAGACTTAGTCTCTCTATTTAAGACTGCCAATAAGAGTTCCAGTTAGTGCCAGCTGTGTTGGTGGTTTTTGTGATGTGGACACCTGCCCACTCAGAACTGCACTGAGACCACAACAACTCATTTCATGCAGGCCACTGAACAGCCCTCAGGCCATACAAGAGGTTGTCCTACTAAAGGGCAGCTCAGTTTGTCATTGGCTCACTTTGGGATTAGCCAAAGAAAGACAGGAGAAGGGGAGGATGGAGAGAGCCAGGTAAAAAGGGAAGGATGGAAGGGGCTGGAAGGATGACATCACAGGAGAGGGGAATGAGGTCAGAAAAGGAGGCAGGCTAAATGGTAAGGGGTGATTGACAGCTCTAGTGATTGGAAGAGTGGAACCAGGGAAGGGCATCACAAGGGTAGAAAGGGCTGCAGAGAGAGAGAAAATCCTTTTCTCTACTGCAGCTGTTTGACTTCCACTTCCATACAGGACATCAAAATGGGTAGATTCTGCTGGCAAATAGGTGGCAGAGGGATGACCAGGCCTTGCTGCCTGGGTGGCCTCTGGAAGGCCTGGTTGTGGAGAGTGCAGAGTCTTGGTCATTGGAATGAATATTAAGGATTGTCTGAATAAGGTGACTAATACTTCATAATTTTGTATTTAATTGCAGTTGACTGTGGTCACCCTTCTTGTTACTGTTTTTTCTGTTGGTTTGGTGCCCAGGTTTGGGGCACTGCTGACCTATGAGGGTAATTATTATTTAAGAAGCCAGGTAACTGAGGAAAATAAGTTGAAAGTTGAAAGAGAAATAAAAGATTTGGTTTGCTTGTGACTGAGTGCAATTGGTGTGTGAGGCTTAGTAAAGAGCAACACAGAGCAACCCGCCTGGAGGATCAGGGCACATGGCATCTGCCGTGGAGAAGGGGATGGTGTGCCTCATGGAAGGAAGAACACAATAGTCATTGGTTGGCATCCGGGAGCATTTGGAACTAGAGGGCAATTGGTCCCACCAAAATGGAGACCGTTTTTCTTCTGTGGTTGGCGATTTCCACGCAGTTCAGTGGAGTACAAGCAGGGCCGTATGGAATCTCATGCCATCTGAGCAGACCAAGGACACACAGCAGGCATCTTCTGCACGATGTGGCCTCCATTGCATGGTGCTGGTAAAGCATGTGATGGCTTCTGGTGCACCAAGGCTTTCAGGAGGCAAGGACTTTTGCATCCTGGACCAGGCAAGGAACCCATGGATGGTAGTGGTGGGTGGTTTGTTCAGCTGAAGAAGTGCGCCAGTTCCTGATGGGCCAGCTGACAAGAATCAGGCAGCATGTGGAGTCTATGGTGGCAGTGGGGCTCCAAATCCAGAAAACTGGACCAGCCCAATGGTGGGCCTGAGGAAGGCCTAGCCACATTGCCTGGGTAGTGACTTGGAGGCCAGCAGCATTTATGCACCAATAAAAAGGGTTGAGTCAGGCCCATGTACTTGGGGACAAGGTTCAGGAGATGCTGAGGGACTGATAGCAAAGGGGGGGCCACTGGGCACCTTGGTGGGTGTGCTTGGTGGGGCTTCCATTTATGATGGCAGGCCTGGGCATGCATGGTCTTGGGACAGCAGGTGGAGCATAGTCCATGGTTCCAAAGGGGAAGAAAGAGAGAGGTCCAACGGCAGGCCTGAAGGATGGCCTAGTCATGTGGCCTGAGGTGGAATAGCGATTTGGGAGCCAGCATCATTTAAGCGCCAGTGCAAAAAAAACCGAAGGAGAAACAGGGGCTTGATTGAGTCCTGGTTACTCGAGGAAAAGATTTGGAACTGCAGAGGATTGCTCACAAAGAGGGGTTACTGGGTGCCAAGTGGGTGGTGTGTTTGGTGGGGCTTCCCATTTCCAACTGTGAGCCTTTCATCAGGCATGGTCTAAGGACCAGAAGCAGATCAAAGTCCACAATTCAAGGGGATCAAAGCATCCTACAGGGCATGAATTGACCAGGGGTTAAAAGTTTTAAATTCATTTTTCTCGGGGTGCCACCACAATAAATTGGGACAGACCTGGGGGCAGTAACTCACAAGCAAGATTTCTGCACTGCATTTCTGTGACTAGGTAGGACAGTCAAATGGGGCAGGAGCAGGAGGAATGTTCAGCCAGCAGCATCATAGGTTCCTTTGATACTCACAATTGACTTCCTGCTTCTTGCAGCAATGTAAATAACAGAAAAGAAAAACACAGAGCATGCCAAAGTCAAAGTCAAAGTTTATTGGCAAGAAATATTCTATTGAGCAAGCTCATTTACAAGGAGGTCCTGAGCAACTATCAAGGCTCAAAACATAATTAGCAATTATACACTCAGTAGGCAAAGTAAGAACTATAAGGCTTACAAGTAAGCAACAATAAGCAACAATAGGGTTTACAAAGATATGTACAGTAAATACCTATATACACATGTACAGGCCATGGTGAATAGAACAGTGAGGTTAAAAACAAAAATAAAAAGTTGAGGTTTGGACATATGGAGCATAAGAGTTAAACATTTGGACAGATTTGATATGAGACAATGGGCCAGCAGGGATTTTAGATGAAGAGGAGGATGGGGTGGGGTGAGAGGGTGAATCAGGGGTGTGGGTAGTAGCAGATAAAGGGAGGATGGAGGGTGGTAGGGCAGGAGGTGCAGAGAGAGCAGGAAGTGGGGATTTTGAGGAGGGAAGGATGGGGAGGTGAAGGGGCAAGGCAAAGGGTGAAAAGGTGGTGGCAAGGAGGAATGGAGGAGGCGGGTGGTGGGGCAGAAGGCACGGGAGAGCAGGGAAGTATGGGAGCGGGAGGAGGGATGGTAGGGCGGGGGTGAGGGAGTAGAAAGAAGGTGAACTAGGGATGGAGGGGGTGAGAGGGGAGGTGTGGTGGGAAGGAAGTGAAAGTGAGGGAGGAGGGAGTGAGAGAGGAAGAACTAGGAAGGGTGGGATTGAGTGGAAGAGAAGAGGACTCAATGGCATACACAGGAGTCACCAATTTTTGGGAGACTAGTGCTTTGAAATTGCTTAGGATACTAGATTTTGAAGTTTGTGGTAGGATTGTACTTTAATCCAAGCAGCCGGAAGGGCATGACTTATGGACATATTGCTGAGCCAAGTACAGGAGTAGGGTACTTCTAGCATAATCTAGTTATTTCTCCACAGTTAATATAAGCAGGCAGTTCTTCAGAAGACAGTTGAGATGTATAGGGGAGCTTAGACAAAAGGGCTTCATATAACCAGGTGAGGGAGTGGATGAGGTGTCTAGTCGATAAAGAGGACCAGCCTAATTTGATATACAGTGTAACTCACAGTGAAGCGTATGACTTTGTGCATTGGAAATTAAATGAATTGCTCTGTGGTGAGTGTATCCAACTGGCGAAGTAGGGAATCCAAGCATCAGCCATAAATAATGTCGATATAGGCAGGAGTGAAGGTTGTCTGTACTAATTGTAGTCTGGCCTCAGCAGTGAATAGAGATTTTTCCTATAGAAGAAGCCAATGCATTGACGCAGTTTTTTTTACAAGGAAGTGGACTGGGCAGCAAAGTTAGGTGTTGGACAAGAACACAGCCCAAGTATTTGAAGTTGTTGACTACCCCAAGATCATCGCCTAGGAGAGTTCTAATGGGGTAGGGGCAGGGATGATAGAGCATTTATGATGGAAATTATCTGGTTAGAATTGAAGTACATGACTTTCATTTTTTTGACATTTAGAAGGAGTTTGGATTGTGGCAGTCTGAGATGGAGAAGATTGAACTGGGATTGGAGTTCTATTTGAACATCGGAAACTGAAGGCCCAGAGAGGTAGATTACAGTATCATCCACGAATAGGTGAAGCTTAGCTTTGGAAGTTATAAATGGCTTTGATGTAGAGTGTGAAAAGGAGAGGTCCAAGAATTGAGCCTATGCGTGTGCCTTCATAATAGGAAGGAGCAGGAGAGAGCTCATCTGCTTTTACCTGTTGACATCTATCAGCCAGGTAGCTCTGAATCAAGATAGTGAAGTGCAGGAGATGCTGTGGCAGTGTAAAGTGTCGAAGCAAAGCATGGCTGACCATATTGAAGGCTTTACTGAGGACCAGAAAACTGCACCAGTCACTTGTTTCTTATCCATGGAGAGTAGCCAATCATTGGAACAGAGGCCAGGGCTGTGGTGGTGCTGTGGGATTGCCTGGATCCAGATTGGGCAGGGTTATTAGGTTAGTTGTTTCTAGGTAGTCTCTTAGCTGGGAATTTACTAATTTTCAAGGAGTTTGAGAGTAGAGGTAAAATTGATACAGGGCAGTAGTTGTTCAGATCCATAGGGTCACCAGATTTGAACAGAGGTATGATTTGAGCTACCTCCATGCATCGGGAACCATATACTGGTGCTAGTGGACAGATTAAACAGGTGCAATATGGGAGCTGTAAGGTAGTGGAAGCCAGCTTTAAAGAAGAAAGGTTCTTTTCATCTGAGCCTGCACCTTTGTTATTGTCGATGTGGAGAAGGAGGTCCCCATCTTCTTTGTATTGAAACGGGCAAAGGAGAAGTTGTTGGTGACAGTGGCTGATGTACTATTAGGTAGGCGGTGGTGAGTGTGGCTGCTTTGAGGTATCAAAAGCCAGGCCCACTGTTGAAAAGTGGTCCTTGAAACTATAGAATGTCGAACTTATTGGAGAAGGTATTGCCACTGAGCAAGATCTTACTGGATAAGGAGAAGGGCATTTGTGATCTTCAGCAGATTTAATGATTTGCAGAATTTGGCGGGGTTATCCTTGGCTGAATTGAGAGGCAAGGAAAATAGTATCGCCTTCATAGATCTGATCAGTTTGGTACATGCATTCCGATAGGTTCTGGAAGGCAAACCAGTCAGTCAGTTTAGTTCATCTGGTTGTGGCCCAGAGACGGTCCTCCTGTCAATGCATCTTTTATCTCAGGTGTGAAGCAGGTGGAGAAAAATGGCCAGAATCTACATTTGATCATGGGGACATGTTTGTTGATAATGGTAGTTAGCATGTTGTTGAAGGAGGAAGTAGTGATATTAATGCATGGGGCCAGATAAAGTCAGTCCAGACAATGTTTCTGAGGTCTGAGAGATATTGGACTATGATAAATTTATAGAAGCTCTCTTCCAGGTGCATGTAATTGTCGGCTTGGATGGGGGTTGACCTCTGATGCCAGCACGATGGCAGTGGTCGCTGACATCATTGTGGAATACAGCTACATGGGTAAATTTATGGTGTCTGTTTGTGAGGATTAGGTCAATTAGGGATCCATTGGAGGGGATTTGGGGTTTGAACAAGTGACTTTAGGGACTAGTTGAGAGAAGCCAGATTCATCGCAGCATTCAAAAGGAAAGGTCCTGTCAAACTAATCTCATAGATTTCTTTGACTTGGTAACCAGAGTGGTGGACCAAGGGGTGCAGTTGGTGTCACCTACCTTGACTTCAGCAAAGCTTCGATACTGTTCCACATAGAAGATTGATTAATAAGCTGGGTAGGCCTAGGGTGGGTCAGAAGTTGGTCAACTGGGTGGCAAACTGGTTGATGGGCAGAAAACAGAGAGTGTGGTAAATGGTATATAGTCAGAAGAGATGCAAGTCACAAGTGGGTTACCTCAAGGATCAGTCCTGGGCCAGTCCTCTTAATATCTTCATCAATGACATTGCAGATGGACTGGAGGGTAAGGTTTGTCTGTTTGCAGATGACACCAAGATCTGCAACAGAGTAGATGATCCAGATAGGGTGGGCAGAATGAGAAGAGATCTGGATTAACTAGCAAAATCGAAAGCAAATAGCAATAGCAAAAGTCGAAAGAGTGGCAACTGGGGTTTAATGCAAAGAAGTTCAAGATCATGCACATAGGGAAGAGAAACCCTGAAGCTGCCTATAGGCTGGGAGAGGAGTTGCTGGCAGTCACAATGGAAGAAAGTGACTTGGGCATCATCATCACCGATGACCAGAAATCATCGAAGCAGACCACGAAAGCAGTAGGTAAGACTAGGGATGTTAGGGTATATTAACTAGGGTATCACAAGTTGAAGAGGAGTAACTCCTCTTTACAACACACTAGCTAAACCCCATCTGGAGTACTGCATGCAGTACTGGAGGCCATACCTTTACAAGGACAGTAACCAAATTGAGGCAGTCCAGAAAGGGCAACCAAAATGGTGCAGGACTGCATCAGAAAGCATATGAGGACAGATTAACAGAGCTCAATATGTATACCCTAGAGCAAAGGAGGAGAGAGGTGATATGATCGAAACATTCAAACACCTTAAGGGCATTACCAAGGTGAAAGAGTCTAACATGTTTCAATATAAGAAAAATAGCAGGACAAGAGAACACAGCATGAGATTAGAGGGAGGCTGATTAAGGGTAATGTGAGTAAGTTCTTTTTCACAGAAAGGGTGGTGGATGCATGGAATGGCCTACCTCAGGAAGTCGGGATATGAATACAGTGCAGAGCTTCAAACAGGCATGGGATGGGCATAAGGAAGCAACAACATGAGTATGAATAGATAGGCCATTGACAGAGCAAAGGCCGATGGCACATTTATAAGGTAGAAAAAGAAATGGGCACACTGGATGGCCTTGTGTCTATCCTCATCTGCCGTCAGCTTCTAAGTTTCTATGTTTCTATTCCTTGAGTTTTGGCAAGGGTTATAGCTTTTAGCCTGTCAATATTTATGTCACCAAGGATAGTGATTTCATTATGTCTTATGTCAGATATGGTTCGTAGATAGGTAAGGAGCTCCAGACCTGCAGTTTGCAGCCTGTAGCTACCTATTACTGTAATGGTTTCCATGGGGAATAGTGACAGATTTAATGTCAGAGCTTCAAACTCCTGGGTACACTGGCAGTGGCAGTACTGGATACTGTAAATCTATCTTTGACGTAAATTGCCACCCCCCACCCCTAGTTGCTCTGTCACATTGGAAGAGGTTGAAGGAAAGGATGGATATTGCAGTGTTAGGTGTTGTGTTTTTCAGCCAGGTCTCGGTTAGGACTGAAATATAAGGGTCCAAGTGGGAGATCCATGTTTGGATGAGACCAGGCATGGGAGAAGAGCACTGACCTCCAGAGAAGCAAGTGGCTCTGAGGGGTGGGTGCGGGGAAAGGAGAGTTTGAGAGGCAGCTTATGGTGGTTGCAATAAGCTGATGGGGCCAAGTAGTGAGGGCAGGCCACCATTTTCAGGAGTATGGGGCCTGGGAGGGCTGCAGTTTACAGAGGAGGCCATGTGAAAGGAGCAGGCAGGTGGTATCCACGCATTGCAGGGTGGGGAGGGCTTGTGGGGGAGCTCTGGAGGATAGGGCCTACCAGCTGGGTGCTGCTACTCAAAAAAAAAGGAAAGAGGATAGAAACAGACAGGAAAGGGAGGGAGAGAATGGGTGCATTGGATTTGGGGACCCCATAGACAGCTGGAGCAGTGATTGCCACCGGCGGGGGGCTGGAACCAGAGACCCCTCTGGGGAGCAGGCAAGCAATGGTTTTGTTCTGTGGTTCCAGGATGGCACCCAAGAAGGCTCTAGCAGAAGGCCAGCAAGGTGCTGGCACAGAAAGCAGTGGAGCTGATAGAGCAGGTCCAGGCAATTATAAAGAAGTCCAGGAAGAGGAGGAAAAGAGGAAAGCAGACAAGAGGAAGGACCCACTGGCCAGGAAGAAGAGTCCCAACAAGAGGCCAACAAGGAGCAATCCAGATGAGGGTGGTGAACCTCAGCTGGAGGAGGGTAAAGTACAGGTGGTGGACCTGTTGGTAGAAGGTAGCTTAAAGGCTATCTGGCAGGCGTAATGAAGAAGCAGGAGAAAAAGGCTGGGAGGAGGTGGACAAGGTTTGGAAAGAGCTGAAGGGAAAAGAACCCCAAGAAAGTGGCAGATAGAGCAGGGGCCGGGAGGGTAGCAGCAAGGCCAGCAGTGGTGGCCACCAGGGGTGACTCTGAGAGATCATGCATCACAGGTCCTAAAGGAAAAGATATGGAAGGGGAAGTGTTGACATATTTGCCTTAATTGATAAAGATTCAGCAAAAAGTAGGAACAGAAGGAGTCGGGATAACTCCAAGATGGCTGTGGCTTTAGCCATTGTGAGCAAGATCAGTGAAGAGGTTACCTACAAGGGTAAAACATTCAGGGCATGGATGGAAGGTTTACACATTTTAGTGCTATTATGCTGCAGAAGAAGCCAGAGCTGGCTATCCCATTCATACGTACTCAGCCATCATTAGGGATGCTTATAGTGTTAAGAGTGGGTATGAGTAGTTGATGAAAAACTCCAGCAGAGGATGGCATCACATGGGGACATCAGGGTGGGATGTCATATTGTCTGAGCTCTGGATCAGGAAACTGTCAGCGCAGGGGAGCAGGGAGCGAAGGAAAGAAGAGCAGTGGGCGGCAGTGGCAAAAGAGTGCTGGGCATTTAATAAGGCCAACTGCACATGGACTAACTGCAAATATAAACACACTTGCTCAGGCTGTGGGGACTGCACCATGTTTACAGATGTAGGACACATTGGGACAGGAACATGGGTCTAGCTCAGGGCAGTCCTTTCTTGGGAGCCATGGGGGGCAGGGGGATACAGCGGGCAAGAGGAAATGTTAGATGGCAGAGTGGGAGGAGACTATGGTGGGTGATAAGTCACTTTTGCAGGAGGGGCCAGGATGGGAGGGGCCACCCAGCACAATCTCCAGTAAACCACAAGTAATAATTGCATGGACTGAAGACTACCCAGATGACAGTGCAGGTTTGATGCTTAGAGAGGGTTTTACAATGGGGTTTAATTTATACTATTCTGGGTTTAGGAATGCTATGAGAGCCAAGAATCTGCCATTGATAAAGGGAAGGAAGAGAGAGTGGATAGTAAGATCAAGAAGGAGCATGAGGCAGGTCAGGTAGAAGGCCTTTCAAAGCCCATCCCTTTGATAATTTTAGGGTCTCCATTCTGGGCCTAGTGCCTAATAAGGTGCTGGGTGAGGACAGACTGATCCACCACCTATCGTACCTAGATGGGAGTCAGTGAATGATGCCACAGATCTAGAGAGGAAGACGTGTCATACGCCACTTTGGACAATGCGCTATACCTGATAAAAGCCAGAAAAGGTGTATGGGGTGACATAAATGTACATAGAATCCACTTTTCAGCGCTCCAGTCCAGAAGCAGAATTGGGAGTTACTGGTTTTCCAGTTTCAGGAGAAGTACTACTTCAATAGGCGATGCCCATGGGTTGTTGGTGGCTTATGCTATGTTCAAACTTTTAGTACATTGCTGCAGGGGTGTTTACAGTGCGGCATAATTAGGTAGGGTCATCCACTACCTGGATGACATTCGATTCATAAAGGAGAGTAGGGAGAAGGCAGAGGCCATGCTAAGGAGTTTCAAGGCTTTATGTGGGAGAGGAACCCCAGGCAGAGGACAAGACTGAAGGGCTGAGCAGGAGGTTGAAATTCCTGGATATAGAGCTGGATTTGGATCAGCAATGTTACCATTTACTCATGGACAAAGTGGACAGGTTGAGAAGACTCATCCAGGGATGAGAGGGAAAAGGAGGTGCAACTCAAGATAGTTCAACAGGTGTTAGGTCATATGAACTTTGCCTGTAGGGCAGTGGCCCCAGGGAGGGTGTTCACCAGGTGTTTGTCCAGGGCATCCATGAAGGCCAGGCTCCCCACCACTGGGTGGACATTAGCAAAGGGAGTGAAGGATGACTTGCTGCATGGGAGGTCTTCCTGGAAGGATACAATGGAGTGACTTTTGGAGGGACCAGTGGAAGGAGGGGAACACTTCAAGCTCTTTACAGATGCAGCAGGTGGTCTTGTCATGGCGTCCTATTGCCAAGGGAATGGATTTCAGAGCATGGCTGCCAAGGTGGTTAGGACTAGGACTGACAAAAGACATTATATTCCTTGAGGCATTCCCCATATGGATAGCCCTGGTGGTATGGGGTCTAAAGTTTAAGAACAAGAAGGTGGTCTTCAGGTGTGATAACATGGCTGTAGTGGCGGTGATAAACAGACAATCAGGGTCCACTGAGGCAGTGCTGAGGTGGCACGCATGCTGTATGGGAAGGACTGAGGCTGAACTTGTCCTTTAAGGCTAGGCATGTGGAAGGGGTTAAGAACGAAGTAGCTGACAGCCTTTCATGTTTACAGTTGAACAGGTTCTGGGCATTAGCCCTGAGGCAGCTGTACAGAGAAAATGGGTTCCACCACATCACTAGGAAATTGGATGGATCAAGCCAAGCTACTCTTTGAAGTGCCTGGGCCCTAACATGCTGAGGGCCTATGAAGCAGAATGGAGGGGGTTTCATGGGTTTTAGGAGTGCTAAGTTGCAGGTAAGTGGCCCAGTGACTGAATCCCAGGTTATGAGGTATATGGTGGAGAAATGGGAAGCAGGGATGTCAGGTGCTACCATAGGGATCCACCTCACTAGTATTGGCATGGTCTGCCAATTGCAGGGTTGAGGACACCCTCTAGGGCACTGGCCATCGCTGGATGCAGCAAGGGTGGATTAGGTTACAGGTCCAGAGGATGGATAGGTGCAGACCAATAGGCAGGGACATGCTGGTGAGGTTGGTAGCTTGTTTGTCATGTGTGTGCTCCTCAGTTTATGAAGCAAGATTGTTGGTAGCCATTTTGATGGTGATGCATCGAGGTGCCTTCTGAGTTAGCGATGTGGTGGTGAAAGGGAAAGGTGACAAGCTGGGAGGGCTGCAAGACCAGGACATCGCATGTTCAGAAAGCTCTGCTGTGGTTTGGCTTAGGCATTCCAAGACAGACCAAGCAGGTAGAGGAAGTCAGTAGAGTTCTTCCAGGCAAACAGATCAGAGGAAGCAGTGGCGAAGGCCTTAGAGGACTACGTAGCAGTCAGACCAAAGTGGGGGGGTTCTTTCGGCATGGCAATGGGGATCGGTAACAGCATCTCAGGTTACAGCTGTGCTCAAAAGGAATGGGTTTCCTTGGTGAGGACCCAATGAGGTTTGCTTCACACTATTCAGGATTGGGGCAGCCTCTGAAGTGGCTAGGCTGGGGGCTCCTCACTGAGGTAGAAAGGGTGGGCAGGTGATCTTCCCAGGCCTATAAGAGATATGTGCAGAAATGACTGTTAACATACTATATATTCTGTGTTTTCCAGGTGCCAGACAATGAAGTGTGGTGTGGATTTGAGGCCATTCATTTATCAATTGGGAAGAACAGTAGGCTGCCACCATGGCAGGGGCCTGAAGCTGGGACAAGATCCAGACAGGAATGTGATAAAATGGCATGGGCAGTGGGGACTCAGATGGCAGTGGCTGTTACCATTATTAGAGGAGCACAGAAGATTCTTGACACTGCGGATTTGATCATTATACATGCCGGGGAACGATTTGGGCACCTTGCCCAGGGTGGCATTGATCCACATGATATTAAGAGAATTTGAGGTTATCAAAGCTTGGTGGCTGAACGTGTCCATAGCTTGGTCTGAAAGTATTCCATACAGATGTTAGAGGCATGCCTGGGATGTCCTGGCAATGCATAGGAGCTGGAAGCTGGTAAATGGGAAGATGGCAGACTGGGCTAGGAAGTTGGGGGGTTTATACATAAAGTACAAACTGATTATGCACAACACGCCAGGGATGTATCAAACAGACAGGGTACACATGTCGGTAGTGGGTAACACAGTGCTCAATGGGGCAATTAGGAGGCAATCAAAAAGTGACAGGGTTTTCGGAGGGTGTTTGCTAGTTTTTAATGGGGAAGCCCAAAGGGCCAGACTGGCAGTCGGCCTATGGGATACTGGAAAAAAGGGGGAAGCCCAGCCAGATGGGGGTACAACAAGGCAGAAGAGGGCTCCTTACAGGGGTATTCACCTCAAGGGGGACAGGGTTGGGTGATCAAGTGGGACACCTGATCCCAGAAAGAAGAATAAAGAGTGAAGGGGCATCAGGTCCCTTACACCCAGGCCTAAGAAGCGAAATGCTAAATGTATATGTGAGGAAATGCTTGAATTGTAAATAAAGGAAACCTCCAGAGAAAGTGTATGTAAATAAAATATGTGGTTTATGATGATGGAATTTAAATGGTGGTATAAGTGGTTTGGAGAATCTACCTTAATAAACATTGAATGTTTGAACCATAAATTGGTGTGGGTATGGTTCATTTCAGGAGTCCATGTGACAAAAGAGGATGCCCTACTAAAGGGCAGTCCAGGTTGTCATGGGCCCCTTGGCTTAGCCAAAAGATGCAGTGAGAGGGAGGGGAGGGGAGAGAGAGCCAGGTAAAAAGGAAAGGAGGGAAGGGGGTGGAAGGATTACATCACAGGAGGAATGAGGTCACAAAAGGGGCAGGCTAAGTAAGGTGAGGTGTGATTAACAGCTCAATTATTGGAAGAGGGAATCCAGGAGGGGGCATCAGAGGGGTAGAAAAGAGTCTACAGAGAGAAAATCCTCTCTACTGCAGCTGTCTGAATTCAACTCCCACCACCTCCCTAGAAAGACAAGGTATGTCAGAATTGCCAGGTGGGGGCAACAGGGATACTCAGTGTGTCACATTTGGGTTGCTGTGTAGAACAACAGTTGTTGATTCGGGGGAGGAAGAAAATGGGAGGCCCAGCTGGATGGGGGTACAGCAGGGGCTGATGAGGCTTCCTATGGCATATTCATCTCAAGGGGACAGGGGCTGGGTGATCAGGTGGAACACCTGAACCCAGAAAAAGAATAAGGAGTGAAGGGATATTGGGTCCCTTACACCCAGGCCCAAGAAGAAGAAATGCTAAATATATATGAGGAAATGCATGAATTATAAATAAAGGGAAAACTCCCAGAGAAAGTGTATGTAAATAAAATATGTGGTTTATGATGATGGAATTTAAATGATGGTATAAGTGGTTTTGGAAAATCTGGTGTGGGTGTGGCTGATTTCAGGAGTCCACCAAATGACAATGACTTTCACCCACTGTTGACCTGTGCTGGTTTTGAATTAATGACCTAGGTGTCAAAGGCACCTTAACCCACTACCAATTCACTAAGCCACCTGCTTACCCAGGGACTGTTATGTTTGTGGTGGAAATCTGCAACCACTAAAGTCACAGTGTTGCAGTTCACTGAATTGAAAAATAAATATGTACTGCTGACCTCAAGACTTGTATCTCACTGTAATCTCTGCTTTTCCTTCATGCCAAATACTGTATTCTCTTTGGCCTCATAGATTTAAAATGTATTTTATACAGGTAGATATATGTTAAAGGGACCCTGTCAACCTGTTTTCCTCATATTATTTCTAGTGGAAATCTCACATTGTATGATTGCTTACCCTCTCGAAAATTCACTGATGGTGCTGTTGGTTTTGTCTGTCTCCTTGTTGTGCAGAACTGAAATGCATGGCAATGTATATTTATAAACAACCTTGTTTTTGTTTACAATACTGGTTCTGTTCTTACTGCATGCTTTTGAGCATAAAAACACACGAAACAGTGCAGTCACTCATAAGGCACTAGCCTCCTAAACTCCCACTGCATCATGAGAGGCTAGACTATTTTGTGGGTGTTCCCAAGTCCAGGAAAGATGTATTTGGAGCTGATCAGGAATGTAAACAAACCTGTTTTGGTGTTATAACACCAGTATGCTGGGCAGTCTGTTTTTTTTTTTTTACTTTTTTAAAGAAAATATGAATCAGAATCAAACTATCAACTACATCAATAATCTTTACAGAATTTTAGCAATCATAAAATATGTTTTTAACTAGGGACACTTTGAGACCTAACGGGTTGACAGTGTCCCTTAAAGACACAATGCCCAATTTTGACAAGTACTGTTAAAATAACCCAACCTGTCATATGTACGAAAAAGACCTAAATACTCTCAATAAACAATATGGAAAATATTGCAAAATAAGCTTACATAACTTTTGTTTTAACCAGGAGACACACACTAAGCTGAAGCTTGTTTACAGGTGTGACCTGGGAGCACAAGGAAGTTAGTGACTTGCTCAGGGTCGCATAGTATGCAATTGGGGCTGTGGAATTCAAACCCAGTTCTCCAGGGTTTGCAGCACAGAGCCTTAAACCACTGTGCTATACTGCCTCCTCCAATCTTTACAATCTAGGTACCCTAAGTATCATGTGCAATCATGCCTATTTTTCATTTTGATAGCCATCTGAAACTCTTGAAGGTAAAACATAGTTCTAGATTCTAATAAAATGTTATTCAATGACATAGCCATCCTGGACAGTGTAATGTCTCCAGTCCTATTACAGATTCTCAAATTTCCAAGCCACCTTGCTTCAACTTATCAAAATGAGTATCAGGAAATGCATTTGTAACTGTATCTAACAAGTTGTGTAATGGATCTGCTGTTAAGATTTTATAAACCAGGGTCCACCTTGATGGTTCAGTGGCCACACACCACACCGACATGCAGGGGACCTGATTTTGGAAGCAGACTTGGGACACCATGTCAGAAGGCAGGCATGACCACAGTAGCTGCTGTTTGGCAGTGCACAGTGGTCAAAGAGAGATAGGCACTGTCCACCTGTTGATGCAGCAAACCCTAAAACAGTGGAGCTTTCTTCCTCCACTGGATATCACTGTGTGTGTCTAGGGCCTGAAGGGCTACACCAGACCAAGGGAGGAGGGTGGGTGGGTAGAAAGCCAGAGAGAGAGAGAGGAGAAACCCATGTATCCCTATATGATGGAATGGGTTCTTGGACTCCCCTGGATCTTTGTGAATGCCCTGACAATGAATCCTAGTCCACATAGTAAGCTGCCATGTGGGGATGGCCTTCCCTCTGGATCCTCTGCTACAAGGGAGAATCCGTGAGAGAATCAGGGCTGGTGATGAACCTGGGAAGCCAGTGGTCAATGGGACAGAACTGTGTATATCCCTTGGATCAAGGTACATCCCTGGAAGAAGAACATGGCTTGGGAGAAAACAATTTACGTGAAAAAAAAAAAGATTTTATATATCCTGATTAGCGAAACAATTCCCTTTTGCTGCTTAATGATCCCAGTTTAAATTCAGGTATAATATGCAAGGACAGTACTGAATTTATATAACGAAGCTAACCTGGGAATCATATTATACATTATGTTTAATTTTGCCAAAGTGATATTTTAGCTTTACAGTTTGCTGTGTCAAATATTCTAGGGCTGCGATCAACATATGCTGAGTTTATTTTGCTTGCATCTTCTTTACGTGAATATGAGACTAACCTTCTTAAACCCCAAATTTTCTATTCATTTTTGAACTGCAGAGTCTTTGTTTAAATTTATTTGTGACTAAGACATACGCATTGAGTTGGTGTTAGCTCATTTGCAACATAGACCTGAGTTCATATGTAACAAAATTACAACAATGAAGAAATGTAATTAATATAATTACAATACATCATAGGTAAATGGAGAAATAATTACAATTCTTTGTACAGTATGTACCAATTAAGCAAGCATTGCATATACAGACTTAATCAAATACCAGGCAGAAAGGTTTATGTTTAAGCCCTGCCTCTAAAAATTATCTGTTTTAAAATACTAAGGTGTGTTATTTTAGCTGAAAAGGTCTCAGAGTAATTACTGAATGTATGGAATGTGAAATTCAAGATCACTAGCTAACTGAAAAACTGGTCTTGTGGTGTGCACATCTAAACAATTAGATAAGCAGAGAAATATTCAATAATACTTTTGTGTCAGCACAGAGCTGTAATTTCAATCTGCCTGTAACTTTTATTACCTCTGTTCCCTCCCTGGGTCATAGATAGAAACGTACCCCTTTTCCAGTTACCCGCTTTTTATATAAATAGTAAATAAATATTTGATGTGAATTGTACAAGATGTAATATCTCTGTGTGATAAAGATTAAGTCAGTTTAACAATCTAGTCATACTGTAGAACAATGGTGAGTTAAAAATGGATACCAGGAACTAACCTGGTGACTATATTATACAAAATGTCAAAATTCTTTAGGACATAAGCAGGGACCAAACTAAAAGAAAATCTCCATTAATCCAAGACAGAAACATTTGGACCTCTTTGATGCATAAAGCCTACTGATTCAAAGTCTATGGTTTCTACACAGAAACCATATTTTGGAATGTAATTTGTTGCATCTGACATTAATGTGTTCAGATTCAGAATGATTGCTCTTCAGCCATAGGCCAAACATTAATACAAATTAATCTGCTGGAAGACAATGTCCTTTGAAGTAGAAAAAGTAGTGCTATGCAGAATTGTCAAATTCTGGCAAAACAAAATTCCATGGATTTTCAAAATTCTGTCAAAATTCCACTGCATTTTACCACAAACAGAATCCTTGGAATTCCACAGTATAAAATAGTTGCAGAATAATTTTCTGTGGAAAAATGCTGTTCCATGGAATATTATTCTGCATATTTCAAAATTTTAGTGGAAATTGTTGGAATAATTTTCAGTGGAAAATTTGCTTTTCCGTGGAATATTATTTAGTGGTCACAGTAGGTGGAATTCCACTGAAGAACCAGTGAAGTTCTGGGAAAGTTCTCTGGCAGAATGCTATTCTGCACTAATTCTGCTGGTGGAATTCCACATTCTGCACAGTACTAAAAACACTAAGGATTTAACTGCTTGCCAATTAAATCCTAAGGCCAAAAAGCATACAATTTGTATTTTCAACATTTATTGCTGATTTTTAGCTGACAAATACTGTGGTACAATAGAAAATTCAAATGGAATAGCTAATTGTATTACAAGGAGACAGTAATGACTAACAAATATAATGGAGCCATCTGCATATAACTGATATCTTAAATACACTGGGCTCTTAAGTAGCTGGTAGTCTCTGAGATCACAATGCTAGCATTCTGCTAAATTCTTTTTACTAGTAGTATGAAAAGCAAAGATGAAAATTCACTTGTTTCACTACACTAGCAAATATGTTATTATGAAAGTAGAAAGCAATTACTAACTCATCAAAATACAATAAATAAAAGTCAGTTTTCTATTTATTAGAAGTAAACATCAGCTCATTAAGAGCCTAGTGTATTTCAATGTGAAACTAAATATGTATCTATCTTTTTCAAAAGAAATTAATGCTTATTTCATCAACAAACTTTGCCTGTATGATTTTAAGTTTTAAACACAATAATTAGCTTCTCTTTACTTCTTTCCAAGTAAAATCTGGTTATCAAGAAATTGTCACCTGCTAAATTGTAACAAAAAATCATATGTTATAAAAATCAAATATTTCTATTAAATGTTAATATTTTGGTGGCAGGAAGTGTTATTTCTCCACAAAATCTGAAAACAGATTTGCAGTTTCCCACTGAAATACACTGGCAGCCTTGCCAGTAAAGATTTTCTGACATCATCATACAGGAATGCCACTGGATTTTTTTCTCTAGCAGTTGGCAAAATACAAATAAAGTGATGAAAAAGTAAGTAAAGAAACAAGTAAAATCAAACTGAGTGATTGCAGAAGCATCTGAAGGCCCCAGACCGTCATTCTTTAAAATATGCACCCTTACTAAGCACCTGTTCTTTAAGTTAATAAACTCATCAACTTGAAAAGCATCCCCAAATTATTAATATGAAGTAGATGAGAAAAGAAAAGTGTCCAGAACTGAACCCTCTGGCAACCTTTTAAGAACAATCTTATTTATTTATTTAAGTTTAGGATTAATAAATTTGAGTCAGGACTCTTTTCAAATGTTCCAAGTCAGTCAAAGACAATATACAGAACATTAGAAACAGAGTACAAACATTAGTTCACATATGCTACATTGAACAGATAGATATATAAGGTTTTACTTGAACTAGTTACATTAAAACACAGATCTACAACTATAAGCTAGCAGCTCTATTTGAGTGTGGTATTATTTAATATGAAGTGCTGAGGACAGTCATTGGAGGAAACCCTGGCTGCCAGGAGTAGTGCAGAAAAACAGTCAGAGATCACTGAGGAGACCTCTGTAAGTAGACCAAGATTTACAGGATGGGAGGGATAGCAGCCAGAAGTAGGCTTTGTAGGTAGTATGCAGCAAGAATAAGCAGTTGGGGAAGTGAGGAGATTGCAGGGTGGGGAGGCATAGAGTGGGAAGGGTATTCTCCAAATTGACTTGCAGGGGTGGGGTGAGGAGAGTGGTTTTGGTGGGTGGGAAACAGGGGAAGGGATATAGGAGCAGGAGGGGATGGAGGAGGTTGGATCAGGTAACATCAGAGACAACAATAAAGTGATGAATAACATTTAGAAAATGGACTTAAGAATGTAAGCATTCTGAATAGCTGCTAGGCATGCCAGAGGGTACATTTACTTGCAGTTAGAGATCTGCAAAAAAACAAGTGCTAACTGTGCCAATCCATTACTAGTACCCTGATGCCAGTGAAGATTTTAAACATACAAGCCACCATTTTTCCCCAACATTACTGAGAAGAAATAGCAAGTAACCCTGACCACACAGACACACATGCACAACCCCTCAGGCTGCAAAAGAATTGCAAAATTAATTAAAAGGTAGTCACACTATTAAAGGAAAAATGGTCATTACAGCAAATCGGCTTCCACATAACCATGGCTAGAAGTGCAGTTTTCAAAAGGGCAGTGCACACCTCTCCATGCTTCCTTAATCACAGCACTGCTTCTTTCCTGGGCTGCTTCCCATAAACTGGCCACCTCTCAGAAACACATACAAAAATTGGAAAAAGGCATCTGTCCCAACTACCTCCTATTCCAGAGTAGCTCCGTAACAACATTCCAGTAATTCAGAACTTCACCGAGTTACTTCAACATGGTGCATAACTTACCATGATCAGTGAGCAACCAGTCTAGTGATGGCAGCTGGGGAGATCATTGTCTCACAAACAGCTTTTTTTTTGGTCTGGCCCCAGCCACTTTCCCTGAACAGAGCTTGGACCATGCCTGCATGCCATCCCCCTCATGCCCAGGCTTATCCCTGGCCAGGGCCACTGAGCAGGTGCCCACTCCCCATGGTCATTGGTAGCTTGCCCTGGCTTACCCCTGGGTGGGGCCACAGGAGCAGGACCCTCCCCTGTGGACACTGGCGGCCTAGGGATGGCAGTGGAACAGGGTGTCATGCTCAGGGACCAGAATTTTTGAAGACTTTGTAACAATCTGGTGGCAGGGACATGCAATGATGGCCAGCATCCACCCCACCCCTTGCATTATGGTGCCTGCAGTGGCAGTACCCCAGTCTCCACCACAGGTCTGCTATGTGCCAGACATTCTTTCCCTCCCCAGGAAAAGGAGAACAGTCCCTGGTACACTCAATCCTTCTCCTCCAAGCCACCCTCCAACTGAGTCCATCTCTGAATCTAGGATGTCAATGCCTGAAATACGGCTGGCCGCTGGTGCAGCGGTGGGATTCCGCATGCGGCGCTGGCGGCCGGTTCGGGAGACGGACCTGGATCATCGGAGGGCCGGCTGGGGGAGAAGGATGGAGCATCCTATGGACTGCCTCCTTCTCCAGGGGAGGTGGGTCAGTGATCGGAGCACTAGCGACCCAGGCGAAGGCCTGGAGCCACAGCCACCGACACTTAAGAGGACTTGGAGGGTGGGCCAGGCGTCATTACGTCATTGCGTTCCGCCTCCCTGGAAAAACCAGAAAATGGGCGGCTGTCGGCTGCCCTACATGAAGCGGCGCCACCGGCTGAGTGGCCTCTCCAGGCTGGCCCTCAGTTCAAAATTAGTGTCTGTTGGGGTGTTTGCCCATCCCGTAGCCCGTCCGCGGGGGTAAGCAGCAGGGTCCCGGAGGAGCTCGAGGCCGTCTTGAGAAGGTGGAAGCTGTACGGGCTGATAGTCCCGGGCGGCCGGTGGCTAGGGGAAGGAGGAATAAAGCATAAAAAAAAAAAATGCTGCAAGTGGACACCTTGATGCTGCTCCAGCAGGATGTCTCCACAAATTGCTTTTTCTGTAGAAACAGCATTTTTTCTTTTCTCCTGCACTTCCCTCTCCTTTCACTGGCAGGGCTATAAAAACTTAGCCAAGGGGTAGCGGAACTAGGAACAAACAAGGAAGAAACTGAAGAGGCTGAAACAGCACACAAAGAACTATAACAGCGCCCTCAACTGCCATTGCCAGTATAACAGGGACTACTTTACCACAAAAGGTTCTGGGTGGTCAGGGCACTGGCATAATGACATGGCAATGGCAGAGCTAGCAACAACACTAAAACACCAAGTGCACTCCAGCAGAATACCAATGAGCCAGTGTGCCATGTGACCTGCAGGAAAAGGCGCTGCAGGCATTCAGAGCACCAGGTAACTGTGGCATGCACAATGCGGCATGCATGGAAATGGCCATCACCATGGTGACTGGCAACAAAACACCAGGAGAACCACTGCAGGCCCGATGTATGTCTGCAGCAATGCACATGCAAGCAGCGGACAAGTGATAGCCACAACAAGGAAACCTGGAAAGGGCACATATCCCATCAGGCCAGCACTGACACAGGACACGGAGCATCACAACATATGGGAGAAGGGCAGGGTCATGCTGAGAAGGTGAAAGATGGGAGAGGGAATGCCAGGGAACCAGGAAGGAGGGGCAGACTGCAGCTTGTGGCACTGTTGCGGCCACAGGCTCCTGCTCCATACCCACACACAGTGTGTGCCAGGTCCATGTCCCTGGGCAGCATGCCCACTTCCTTTGTGCTCCCATTTGCACCATTGTGTCCCATCCATGGTGTTTGCCATGTTGTACCTGCCCTCCTGCATGGTCACACACATGATCATCATTGGGTCCGTGGGGGCACTGTCTATGCCACCCTGTTTCTCTGTAGTGCACATCGGTGTTGCTGCATCTCTTGTTGCCCCATCCTCATTTGGTGAGTGGGTCTGCTGGTGTGCAGTGTGTGGCGCTGCCAGACTGTGCTGTGTCAGCTGGTGCTCCCAGTCCCTGTGGCTTTGTGGTTCAGCACTATTGTTTCTGGCTACCTCCTGCTGGCACTCTGATTGACAGTGCTGCGATGCTGGTGCTCTGACCACCCAGAACCACCACAAAAGGACTAACAACTCAATTTTAGTAATTGTTATAGCATTACTTTAGTTTTTATTTTTGTAATTCTATAAATAATGACATTTGCAGCCCATTTTCTATGTGCAATTGGAAAATGGGCAGTGAGAATCTGCATTTTATTTGTTTAGGCCACCAATCAGCTGGTCGGGCATCAGGCAACAGAGATCAGGAAATAATTAGTTGCAGTTTCTGTTGCCTGATTCCATTCTAAAATCATTGGGCTCATAAAATGTTGAAAAATGCATAGTAGCTGTTGATATTTTCCATTGCTCAGCAAATGAGTTTCTCAGAAAGCCACCCTCTTGCAACAAGATCAGTCTCAGTCTTATAATGTTTATTTTTATTCTTTTTCCCTTTCTGTACCTCACACAATATTTTTGCTGCCATCCATTCTCACTGCCAACCATCCATTGTCATTAAAACTGCAAATGCAGTGCTGTTACTCAAGCTGCAGAGGGCACTGAGTGTAAACTGACAAAGACCTGGGGACAGATACCACTTTTTTTTTACTCAGGTCTCCTACTCTCACAACACCCAACAGAAACAAATGTCATGACCATACTTTAGCCTTGGATAATCATGCTACACAGGAAAATGGGCAACAACTCCTTTGCAAATGTCTGGTCCTTTTAGGAAGGGATTGTGCTTGCAAATTACACAGTGGCTAAAAAAAAAACAGAAGAAAATCACTGATAGAATCTCCAGGGTAGGAGGCAGAAAACTGACAGCAAGCACCTAGCTCATTTTCAAATGTCCAGTTCTTTGTGACTGTAATCACAATAAAACAGAAACTGGAAAAAATCAATGACAACAAATCTGGAGTAGCTACAGGGGTGTTGTGTGGGAGGAAGAACTAAAGCCCCAAAATACAGCACTCATTTTTACTGCTGTTTGCGAGTGTGTATGTGTGTGTGGGGGTCACAAAGAAAAGTGGGAAAAAAACTAATAAGTCTAAATAGCAGCAACACCCTCTGCTGGCACTACTGAAGGAACTACTTTACAGCAAAACTGACTTTTAATTCCTTTTCACTTATTTTAAATTATTTTTTTTATTTTAAATATTTTGTATGATCGTTATCTAAAGCCTATTTTCTAATTACAATAATACCCAACAGGGTGGGTGGTATTAGGCTATACCAGACCTTCCATGGAAATAATGCCCTCCACAAGCAGAAGCAGTGCTCACAGTGTAGACTGGGTGCTGGTAAATAAAATCCACAATAAGTAAAGAAAACCAGCACTGCATGCATCAGTTTAAAAGCTGTATTTACTGTGCAAATTTAATTGCATTGTCAGTACCTCTTTTGGATCCAGTGTAGTGCCAAGTTCTACAAACCACAAACATACACCAGCCCAGCACTTCGAAGTGCACATCTTCTTCATCAGGGTGGCTTGCAGCACTATCCTCATGAATTATTTCACAGTGTTACAGGTGAATAAGATATACAATTAAACAATTAAAAATCAGTGAATAATCACCTAAGTTAAATTAGTACAAAATATATACATACCCATTGATAAAAAAGTACCATATCTGCTGGCACTTTCAAACCTGCTGTATCTTTTATTTGCTGGATAATTTCCTTTTAAAAAAAACAGATAAGACAACTGTGATGGTACCCTTACTTTACAAATAATAAACATATTTATTTCATCCATCTTCTTTATGCATAAATTAATAGGCGTATTCTGTTATATATTTATATATTTGTGTAATAGGTGGGGAAGGGGTGAAAATTGAGAAGAAAGGGGTTTGAATTGGTGTCATAGATTGTCCCCTCCTCCCACCAACCCATGTAAATGTTGGCATAGGAGGAGCAACTGAGGAACCCATAGTGGTCCCTCTTTTCTGCACAAAATATCTTCCATCAGACATGAAAAAGTTGCTTTTTAAAATTAAATCCAAGGCCAAACAAATAAAAACCACATGGTGTTTGAGGGTGAATGTTCAAAAATAGTTTTGACTGCTAAAATACCTGTCTCATGTTCTATGCAAGTGTATAAGGATGTAACATCACCTGTTAGCCATAAATAGGAATCCTGACATGTAAACTGTTCCAGTTTTTGTAAAACTGTTGTTGTATGTTTTATGTAAGACCTGAGTCTAACTACCTTTGTTGTAAATACCCATCCAAATAGGCATCTAACCATTCCATTAATACCCACTGCCCGATATTATAGGACATCCAGGAGTGTTGTTTCTGTCTTTGTGTAACTATAGAATATGGTAAAAAATCGTGCTACTTGAGATATACAATTCAAAACCTCATATCCAGAATTTGTGATCCAACCCTCCTCTAAAGCCAAATTAAGAATAGATTCTAACTTACCCTTAAAGTGAAGTGTGGGATTTTGGGACAGCAGTTGTTAAGTACTAAATTCCATGAATTGCCTCTCTGCTTCCTTAATATAATAGTCTCTACTCAGAATAACCATATTACCCCTTTGTCTGATGGTTGATGTCCATATTAGATATACTTTGTACAGTAATTCTTTGAGGGCAGCTGGCTCCATTGTTGTCAGATTATCCAGTGTTGCTTCTCTTTACACTTTTAATAGCTTCTGCTATGTCTCTTAAAACAACATCCTGGAAAACTTTAATGGCCTCGCTGTCTGGACAAGGGGTATAAATCTTGATTTTTTTTTAGAATCAGTTTGTAAGCTACACCTTGAGTATCATTACTCACTTCATCCCTCTCACCCACATCAAATTCAAAGTTAGCTGCCTTTATTAGTTCTGCTAATTCTGCCTCTGTCATAACATCAAGTAATGGAGATTGAGATTTAAATCAGTGGATGCATTAACTGAGCAGTTACCTGCATCATCTTCCTGTTATGCGATAATGTTGATTCATTCTGATTACTGGCAAAATACTTCCTCAAGTTTAATTTACTCTTGGATAAAAGGAATCCACATGGCTCTTTAATATAAAAACACTAAAACCTGTTGAATTCAATGACTATATGGAATGGCAGCCACTGCTTTGTTAAAGGAATGAATTTAAACATGAGCAAAACATGGAGTTTAACAAATGACTTTACAACAAAGGAGAGTTCCAACATCCAGAATCTTGCACCAGTAATGATTTAATTATTGAATTAATGCAAGTTTGAATTTCCAGTGACCATTTATAATAGCCCATTGAATATGAAATTAAATATTAGGACAGTGCTTAAGCACTAGTGTATCAGTAAATGATAGAGGCCTAAGACGATTGTTTATAATAATAAAAATATCCTTCTCAATGTTCAACCTCCCCACCTATAACACAAATATATAAGCATATAACAGAATATGTCTATTAATTTACATATAAAGAAGGTGGATAAGTAGCTAGCCCAGTTATACTGTAGGTTAAGGTGCTGCAAGCGACAACTAGAGCCATGCCAGTGACCCTGGTTTGGCAACAGATATAGATCATTGGGGGTCAGCTCAGGGGAGGGCAAAGAATTGAAGGAATTACTGCTTGTCAGCTATCACCCTCAAAAAAGGATATAGGGTCCTCCTTGGGGTTCAGCTGCCTCCTGGTGAGGCTGGGTGACACATTACATTTGAGGAGCCCAGCGGTAGGCCACAGAGGGCAGATGAAGCTATGGTCTGTAACTGCAGTGCACATGCATGCCCCCATGTGCATGCACTTCTGCTTCCAGGGCCTCAGGATAACTGGCAACAAGTAAAATGCCCAGTGGACCAGGAAGGCGACGGATACCCCAGTGACTACGCCAGACCCACTGCCAGTCCGACCCTCCACTAGCCGCAACCCAGGACTGCTTCTCTAATTTAGATAGGCCACCAGGTAGGCCAGGTGGGCCCTCCTGGGGGGTGATCGGGAGTGGGATGAGCAGATCCATAGGTCTTGGTAGGTGATCTGTGAGGTGGTTTCAGGCTGGGAGTGGAGGCATTAGTCGAGAGAGTACTCCCAAGAGATGCCTTGGACCACCAGAGCCATAAATAGAATAAAAAAAAAGAAGGTGAATGGAATAAACATTTTATTATTTGTAGTTTAGGATACCATCACAGCTGGCTTATCTTTCTTTTTTTAAAGGAAATTATCCAGCAAATAAAAAGATATAACATGTTTGAAAGTGCTAGCAGATATAGTACCCTTTTTATCAGTGGATATATAAGGTATATTTTGTACTAATTTAACTTAGGTGATTATTCACTGATTATTTAATTGTAATATTCACCTCTGACATTATGTATAACTTCACAAAAGTGGTGATGTAAGCCACGCCCCAGACAAATAGATATTGAACCTCAAGTTCTTGTCTGGTATATGTTTATGGTTTGTGAACCTGACACTACACTGCATCTCAAAAGAGGTACTGACAATGAAATTAAATTAATTTTGCACAGTAAATACAGCTTTTAAACTGATGCATGGAGTGCTGGTTTGCTTTTACTTGATGTGGATATGAAACCCTTTACCTGTAGCATCAGGCCCCAATACACCCCTGGTGGTCCAGTATAGCCCAGTAATGCCCAACCTGTCAGGAATTAATTCCAATTCAATACTCTCATGGTAGGTGGTATGGGCAATACCTGACCTTCCAGGAGCTATAAGGCCTACCACCTGTAGCAGAAGGCCTCATTATGCCCCAGGGTGGTCCAGCATTGTTGATACTTTTTTTTTTAGTTGTTTTACCAGGGTAGCACACTAGGCTGAAAGCTTTTTATAGGTGTGACCTGGGAGCACAGGAAGATTAAGTGACTTGCTCAGGGTCACAGTATGTAAGTGGAAGCTGTGGGATTCAAACCCAGGTCTGGTCTGCTGGATGTCACCAGACTTGCAACTCAGAGCCTTAAACCACTGTGCTATACTGCCTCCCAAAATACTGCCTACCATCTTGGTTATTATTGCTTGCATATAATGGAGTCAAGCACATAGAATTTATTTCTAGCAACGTGAGAAGCATTCAAATTCTGATGGAATGGAATTCTATGGAAATTTCTGATGCAAAATGGTTTTCATAGATTAATAATCTACAGTTGATTCTTTTCCATAGCCAACAAAATTCTATGGTTTATGTGATCTGCAGAAAATTATTCTGTAGTTTACACATAAATGTTTTAGGTATTCTGTGGAATTTAAAATAAATTTTGAAAAGTTTTCAGACTCATAATTGCCATTCTGCACAAATTATGTGGGTGGAGTTCTACAGTCAGCATAGCCCTAATGCTATCTTAAGTTTATAAACAAGTCAACTTGAAAATCAGTCCCAAATAGATTAATACACAGTTGGCTAGACTCATGAAATAAATACCACACAGTATGCCATGTTTAGGGCACTGGGATAAGGGCACCATAATGTGGAGCTGCAACAAAGGCATGATTGACAGGGGTAATCTGGATTTGAGAATATATTGCACTCACACACTGTAGGGCATCCCACAATTTTCGGGTCCTTCATGGCATGCCACACTAGAGGACATTACACAGAAACATAGAATAAGACAGCAGATAAGAACCAACCAGTCCACCTAGTCTGGCCGGTTCCCTACTTGGTTTGGAAATGCCTACTCTTGTATTATCTCTACATTAAATTTATTTTGAGGGTGCTGGGGGTGAAGCCTCTGCAAACCTAAGTGTTTCCAGGGATGGGGCTTTGCAGCTGAAACTGTCAGGTGACACAACATCACCTGCAATAATTATGGGTGACATACTTCCTGTGCCCTAAATGATGTTGCCCACATTACCTGCCCACCATCATCGTGAACCCAGTAAATGCATGCTACTTCTTGTAGTGTGTGCTATACTGACTAATCTGAGGAAGCAGCCTTAAAAGAAAACATCAGCAGTTATTTGAGACATTCAGTAAAATCACTCCAGTCAAATACTGTGGAATTAGCACCTGCTAACTGCAGGGGTCAATCAGCTGAAGGATAGCAGAGCAGGACACCACTGCCATTGAGAAGAAAAGCCTTTGTCAATGCCAAACATTTGCTTGCATGTATGTGCTATGCAGGTGTTTATTACTGATAGTCCACAGATACAGATGCCCTGAGACAAGAAGCCTCAGTCCATGGGTCCTGCACATCTGTGCAGGGATGGATGTGAGGAATTCATGGGGCTGTCAGGCAGGCTGGAAGGCCCTGTGATCCCTGTGCTTCCATGTGACTGCAGATACAGATGCACAGAAATAGGTGCATTGATCAGCCAATTCACAAGGCAGTTTGCCACTCATGGGTGGAGAGGTGCAGGCTGTATACCAAGAGGACAGTTATCTTCACTATATAGTACACAGGCCAATGCACACAACTCTGCTCCTTTCATTCCATGGTTGGGGGTGCACAAAACAGCACCATTACCCAACCCTCACCCCATCCAGTTGGGTCAATGAGCTCTCCCCAAACTCAGCTCACCATCAGAGGATCACAAAGCATGACCACTGGGGAGAAGACTAGCACTACACAAACCTTATAAAAAATTATATATATATATATATATTCATAAAAAAACTCCATTTAATGCATCAGTTAAGGTTGTTCCACAGTGACAAAAGTGAGAATTTGATGTTAGGGTTCCTTGCCCTGCACCCACCTCACCCCCACCCACAGGCATCGTGGTGCACGTTAGGGTCATTGGTGCTAACTCTCACCCCAACCTATGTGCAAACAAGCTGAGGTGGTGCAGTGTAGGAGAATGGGGTGAGAGTTGGGCTGATGACCCCCAAAACACACCTCAATGCCTGTGGGTGGGGCAGGTGGGTGGATGCAAGGGTGGGAACCCTAACATTGAATTTCCTCACTTTTGTCACTGTGAAACAACCCTAATTGATGCATTAAATGGAGTTGTTTGCCATAAATTTCCCTTCTTTTGAGAATGTGCACTATAAATAATGAAGTAATAGCTACGCTAAATGCAAGTGCAAACGCTTAACGAATGGTGATGCAAAATAAATGATAACGCAAACAGTAATACAAACACAAGCACAAATGTTAATGAAAACAGAAACGCAAGCAGTATGGAAATGCAAACCATAACGCACATGGGCATGGTAACGAATTGAAATGTAGACAAGTCACGGTAACAGCAACGATGACACCAAAGGAAACACAAACAGAAACGCAGCAGGAAGACACGCAAATGGAAATTCACATGGTGATGCAAAATGAAATGCAAACAAAACAGTAATGGAAATGCAATTATTAACAGTTATCAAACACAAGCACAAATGAAAAAGCAAAGGGTAAACATAAGGTGGCGAAGATGGGAACGGTAATGCACACAGAAAAGCAAATGCAACGATGGAAACACAAATGGTAACACGCATGGTCATGGTACACGAGTAGGAAATGCAAATGCTAATGGTAACAAGCAACAATGATGGAAGGAAACACAAATGGAAAAAGACAAAACACAAATGGTAATGCATATGGTGATGCAAAACAAAATGCAGACAAAACCGTAATTGAAACATAAATATTAATAGTAATGCAAATGCAAGCACAAATAAAAGTGCAAAGGGTAATGCACATGGTGGCATATATGGTAACAGTAATGCAAACAGAAACACAAGAGTGTATGGAAATGCAAATGGTAATGCGCATGGTACCTCAATAGAAATGCAAATGCTCACGGTAACAGCATTGATGATGCCAAAGAATGCAAAATGAAAGCGTATGCAAATGCAAATGGTAATGCATATAGTCCTTCAAAATGGAATGCAAACAAAACAGTAATGAAATGCATATGGTAACAGTAACGCTAAACGCAAGTGCAAACAAAAGGCAAGGGTAATGCACATGGTGGTGTAGATGGGAATGCTAACGAAATGGTTACAGAAACGCAAGTGGGGATGCTCACTGTGGCAGCAACAAAATTGCACACCTTTTCTTCACCAACAGCTGTATAGAGAAACAAATACAAAGAATGTATTCATAATAATGGGCCTCGGAACAGAAAATAAGCACTTGGAATGCTAAATTGCTTATATCTTAGGAACCGTCGACATAAATTATGACTTTCCTAGCTACTTTGTACTTAGCCCTCTAGTGGGACTAAGTATTTTCCAAAGAAAAAGAACGATTCAAGTGTTCCTTACATACAGGCCCTGGAAGGCGTGGTGGACGCCTCTATGTTAGTCTATGGGGGAAAGTGTCAACTTCAGAGTAAAGTAACTTTCCATCCACGCAATATTTGTCACCAAACCACCAAAAGGCACATCTACAGGATGTTGGCTTTCTTCCCTCAAATTTCATTCCAAAAGACCAAACTGTTTTTTGCTGCAGGGTGGCAAAGACTTCCTGTTATTTTGGGCATAGTGTAGCAAAATAGTGTCACAAATCATGACACTTTCACAAATGAAATCACAAAAGTGTCATGAGTGCGACACTAATTTTTTTACAAAATTTCAAAACATATTTCTGGGTGTTTAACCCCCAAAAGACATGGCTAGCATCCTCAGGGTCCAACTAGGAAAACACAAAAATAATTGTGTCCCTAGAGGGTCCCAAATTTAAATGCCAAGCATTTCTGTGACCATGAACTGAAAAAAATTGCTGACTCATGACACTACAGGGGTAATTTGTGACACTAAAACTGCATTTGCAACACTTGAACTTTTGTTAACTTTTCCTATTGACTATAATGGGAAACTTGTTTTTGAATAACTTTTGAACCGTTTATATTTTTCACAAAATCTTCAAAACACACATCAGGAACCCTGGCCATATGTTTTCTGAAGTTTTTGGACTGGTGACACAAACCATGATATCTGTAAGTGCGAGCAAAGAATGTATAAAAAAGCATAAATGTGCTATGGAATGTCACTTTATAACTCTGCTACTGTATATCCAACCATTACAAAACTTGGCAGATCCAGAGATCTATGGTACCACTCTGTACCTGCCAAATGTCAGGTAAATCTGTCATACAGTGGCAAAGTTATTAAGATGCAAAGTTTCACACTTTAATCTTAAATGGGGTACTCAACCTAACTATAGTGGCACTACCATGCCACTATAAAAATATATATATATATAAAAATTTCACAGGATAGGCACACAGGACAATAAATTGCTCCTCTCAGTGCATCCAGGAGGGAACAGGATTCACAAGAGGATGTATAAAAACAGTGCATACTTGCTAGGGCAAATAACAGTTACAAAATGCGAAATACACAGGTACAAAATTGACAAGTACAGTGATATTGTTGGTACAGGTAGTAGTAGGCACATTAATTAAGCAAGAAACTTAGAGAGCAGGCAGGAATTACAGATGAGAGTGGCTAGTTCTGAAGGTTAGTAATAAGTGCTGGCAAGGGAGAAGTGCTGGTTGTAGTAGTCATATGAATCAAGGAGGATGTGGAAGTAAAGCACTGTAGGGAAGTGAGACAGAGGATCGAGATTAGAGTGAAGAGCAAACTTAGAAGCATGAGCAGTTAGAGGAGAAGAAGTTGTACAGGGATGAAGAGAGAGAGAGTGAGGGAGGAGGAGTGTCTAATTTGAGGAGGCAGTTGATTCCATAGTTTTGGAAATGGAATGAGAATGCCACTGCTCTGTGGAGGCAGCTCTGCAAGGAATGGCCAAGGTACAAGTATTATGAGATCTGAGGGAGGAGAAGGGGTGTGAGGGATGGTAATAATGGAGGAGAGATAAGGTGGTAGACAACAGAACCAAAATTTGGAGATAAATTTGGTCCTATGGGCAAGTTCGCCAGTTGTCGAGTGACTAAAAGGAAAGAGCATGATAGACAGCACAGTGATGAGTGTCGGGGAATAGTCAAGAGCAAAGCAACAGAAGGAGTTGAAAAGGATGTCCAATATGATTAGGGAGATCTTGGGAGCATAACAGTAGTCAAAATGGGGAGAATCATTTTCTGCACTATTTCATGCCTTACCGGTAGAGATAGACAGCTATGGTTCCTGTAGAGGGTGCCTAACATGGGACACAGTTTTTCAGGATGACGTCCATGTGAGCAGAAAAGCTTAGGTGTTAGTCAAGCAAAACCCAAGGTATCTAAATGAGGAGGTGTTCTCAAGCACAGTCCCATCAAGAGTGTGGAAGGTGGACAGTGAAGGAGCCTTGAGAGTCTCTGCCTAGTACCAAAGGTCATGGAGACAGTCTTCTTGGCATTCAGAAATAGTTGATGGAGCTAAGCCAGTGTTGAACTTTATCAAAGTCAGCTTGGAATCTGTTTGCTACATCAATGGTAGCCTGCCCAGAGGTAAACAGAACAGTATCGTCTGTGTACATATGGATAGAGGATGAGGTGCAGACTGCAGGAAGGTAATTTAGGAATATGGAGAAAAGTATGGGGTCTAATACAGAACTCTGTGGCACACCAGTATTAATAGGGGGGTGATATAGAGTAAGCAGTCTTAACTGATTGAGTCCTACCAATAAGGTACACTCAGAACCAGTTTACAGCAGAATCCAATAGACCTGCTAAACTAAGGTTTGTTAGTAGGAGGGTGGGAGATGGTGTTGAAAGCCTTAGCAAGGTTGACAAAGATAGCAGAAGTGATTTGGCCACCATCCATCCTTGAGTGGATGGAGTCAGTAAGCCCAAGGAGGAGTAGAGGAGTGATCCTTCCAGAACCCAGATAGGAAGGATGTGAAGAAAATGATTCAGAGGGATAGGCAGTGAGCTAGAGAGGACAATGTGTTCTTGAAACTTGACAAGTATAGGTAGGAGAAAAATGGGCCAGTAGTTGCCAGGATGAAGAGGGTCATCGCCCTTGGATAGTGGAAGGACAGTTGCATGCTTCCATGCATTTGGTACAGAAGCAGACAAGAAAGATAGGTTTTGTAGATCTGTTATCTGAGAGGAGACTGCAGAAGCAGTTAAGAAAGGTAGTTTGGCATCGAGCCCATTGGGTGAGCTCGCCTTTATTAGGGTTAATTGCTAGAAAGCTGCCAGGGTTTCAGCAGGAGAGACAAAGAGAAGGAGAATGAGTTACATTTTGATTTGAATTAGTGGTCGGGTGGAGGGATGATGAGAAAGGAGGAAGAGAAGATAGGAGGGCAGAGGCACAGGAAGTGAAGTATGTATTAAATTCTGTAGCAACTAAAGGGGGGTCCAATATTAGAAAGCCATTTAGTTTAAGGATATGGGTTAGAAGAGTTGATGGATTGGAGAACCAGACTTGGACTACTTTCCAGAATTGAGAGGGTTTGTTTATGTTTGTCTGGAAAGTAGTTCTGAAATATTCAACCATAGCCAACCTAATAGTCTTGGTGCAGGAGTTGCGAAGAGAGCAGTAATGTTGGAGATCACTTGGCAATTGGGAGACTTTGTATGCCTTCAGGCCTACTCACAAGCTCTTTGGCAAGCCAGCAATTCAGGAGTGGCCCAGGAAAGATGGTTACCCTGTACCCTAATGCACCTGACTGGGACATGTTTATTCCAGATGTGGAGGCAATTATTGCTAAAACATTCCAGGGCATCATCCACTGAGTTGGCTGAGAAGATAGGTGACCAATCAGTGAACACGAGGTCGAGGAAGAGGAGGTTAAGGTCATGGGATTTGTAAGATCTGATTTGTAAGATTTTATGTGGAGATTTAGATCTATGGATTTTGTGAATGAGGAAGATCATGTGATTATCACTTAGTGCATCAGGAAGAAGGCCAGATTGAAATGACCTTATGTGAGTGAGATGTGAGCACAGTCAATAAGGGAGTAGTTATGTGTTTTATAATTTAGCGAGTAGGCTCCTAGAACCAGTTGTGTATGTGTGTGTGTATATATATATATATATATATATATATATATATATATATGTGTATATATCCAAGCACTCTGCCTAGCTCGATAAGTCTAACTACCTTTGTCTTACTAAACTGCTCAAATCTAACCCCTTCACCTCTATGCTATTTAAGACCTGCTCTGTCTTCTCTCTCCAGTTGCCTGCCCCTGAACAGGGCTGTTCAGCTCACCCACGGTCATCCGCACTCAGCCAGCCACCGACCAAGATCAGGACACCCACCTGCAGCTCTTGGAAGTGCAGGACATGCAATCAATCGTGAATCATCGGTGCTTCCAGCAAACCCTCTCTGATTGGCCAGGACTTTTCCCTGCTATAGACACCTGGCACTTTGTTAGATTTTCAATAGAGCTAAGCACATTTTAACTGTGTTATTAGAAGTTTTTCAACTGTATTAGCTGGATTATAATTTGTACTACTGTTTTAAAGTGCTTACACCTCTTCTGTCTGACTGCTATTCCTGCAGCCCCGCCCCCATCCAAGCACTCTGCCTTGGCTCCGATAAGTCTAACTACCTTTTTTTTTTTTTGTGGCTAGTTTTCCATTAGCAGGTTATACAGACCTGCCACTAGAAGGTTTCTTGGTCTTCTACATAAATCACTGTACTCACTCATTGGCAATATGGCCTGCATTATCATTTTGTGGCCTCACAGCTGATTGGTCCCTTACTCCATTCACTTGCATTGCTTGATTTTTCATGGCAAAAGCTGTTGTTGGGTTAAGTTTAATTTGTTAAATCCTGCCAAAAGAGCTGTTTTCATGTACTTGTGAAATCCTTGGGGCTTTTTGTTAAGTTTAACTGTGGTTAAGTGATTACAGCATCCTGTTGTTAACTTAAAGTGGGCCAGACGCTACGGTGCCCAGCCCCCACAGCCTTTTATTGTGATAATTTAAGTCTGAATTGCCCAGCAGAAATGCTTGTTCCTGCCTAAATATTAACTCCTGTGCCATCTTCTGTCTCTTCCAGTCGAAGCTCCTGTTGAAGCCCTCGTTGTGAGCCAGGGGCTAAGTTTTGCCAGCGGGCGGCAACCGCTTAGCCACCTCCAGGGACCAGAAAACTGGGAGGGACAGCCAGGGAAGGTACAGGAAAGCTGCAAAATTTATGCCCACCTACCCTGCCCCTGCTCGGATGTTATTTTATAGGCATTTTCCCACCAAATTACAATTCCTGCCCCTAACGCCACACTATCCAGTAATCTGTCTCATTGCCACTGCTGTACTGCCAAATCAGCAACCCTTCCTTATTGTTCTCCTGCTACTACACTGTTGTTTCTAGTTCCATTTAATCATCAACCTTGCTTTCATAATGGGGATCCCTTTGGATACTCCTGGCTATGTTCTTCATGTTGTTCAGGGAAAAGACATCCTCCCTGCCACTGTCACACTGAAATGTGTGTCCCACCTTCCTAGTCTCGCTATTTCACCATTATTAAAGAAGGACCAGATCCTTATCTATGCACTACCTATGCCACAATTTAACCAGTGGGTAACCTCCATGTAGGGACTCAAATTGCTCTATCAACATATCGCCGGTACCCCATTATTGGGTATACAGTTCCCCATTATGCCTGACCACCAGAATGCTATTGAGTGTATTGGCATGAACCCATAACCCTGACTGGCTTATCTTAAAACAGAAGCCCCTGAATAGAAAAGGAGGACCAAAGATAGTCTCCTCATTTTCTCTTGAAGCCTTATGAAACTTTTGATTTTTTCCTGATCTGTGTTGGAAATGTGAAATTAACCCCGGACCTCCACAGTGCATTACCTCACCAGCAGACTTAGCCTCGACCAAAGGCTAAGCTTTCTACATATCAATGCCTGCAGTCTGCTAAAAAGCTCACTTTGATACAATCCTGGGTTGCCCATACTTTGCCAGACTTTCTTGTGGTATCAGAGACATGGCTCAGACCCGACACAGCAGACAGAGACATAAACTTACCAAATTATCAAATATTCAGAGAGGATCAGCCAGACAAGGGGTGGGAGTTGCTATATATGTCAAATCCAATATATCTGTAACTCACTTAGATGCAACATCTATGCCCAAAGAATTCAAATGTCTATCCTCAAAGTGGCTCTCTCCAACACTGCAGCATTTGGCTAGTTGGCTCTACAGGCCCCTTCAGTGGATCATAAGCTTCAGCCCACCTGGGGAATCAAATCAAGATGGATACTGAAGAGACCATAATCCTAGGTGATCTAAACCTTAATTGGCTATCCAAGGTCATGCTCCTTTAGTATTATTTTGTGATACATATGGTTTTTCACAACTTACATATGAGCCAACAAGAGTCAACAAAAAATCTGAGCAACAGCACATTACTTGACATCATGCTGGTGAACAAACCCCACCTCTTCACGCACACTGGAGTGCTGTTCAGCGACATAAGTGACCACTGCCTTATTGCTGGAATAAGGTCATCCGTAAACTAACACCCCAGCTAAATTCTACTGAGGAGATCCAAGAAAACTTTCAACTCTGAGGCATATCTTCATGATCTAAATCACTCTATAAGATGGCAAGAGTTCTACCTAGCAGACTCAGTGGAAAAAGCTCATCAGGTGTTAAACAGCATAATACTAGATGCCCTTAACACTCATGCATCAATTACTAGAGTTTGAATTAAAACAAATCTTGTCGTTGGTTTTCACCTGACCTTAAATCAGCCCTGCTTGAGAGAGATAAGCTTTGAAAAAGGCAAGGAAGACTAAGAACCCAAATGACTGGTTGATATTTAAGAAAGCCAGGAATAGCTGTACCAAGAAAGTACGGGATGCTAAGGCTGCCTACTACATGGCTGAACTCGACTCCTCATACCACAATCCTGCCAGGTTCTGGAGCACTATTAGGCATAACGGACAAGATCCTAGCACTTCACTACCAGCTCAAATGCACCACAACAAGGTGACAATCTTGGACAGAATGGAAATACTGGATGCATTCAATAATCATTTTACAACCGCTGGCCTTGCATTTGATACCTCTCCAGCCAATCTGCTATGTGCTCAGTTAAGCTCCCAGTATATAGGATCTCAGTTAGCTGAATCCTCCTTCTCCTTCAAACCGATTCTGTTGAAACAAGTGGAGGATCTAATCTCGCAGATGGATATAAAAAGTGCAGGTGCTGACTCCTTGACCCCTACTTTCTAAAGATTGCAATGCATGCACTTGCAGTTCCTTTAACACACCTTTTAACTTGTCCTTAAAATCTGGTTCTATTCCTGCAACATGGAAAACAGCCCAAGTTTTCACTCTACTGAAATCAGGGGACCCCATGGACCTTAACAACTATAGGCCAATCTCTATCCTTCCAGTACTATCTAAGCTGCTAGAAAACTGGTAAGCATCCAATTAAGAGATTACCTTGAAGAATCTAATCTTTTAAATCCAGCACAATCCAGGTTTTGGTCTAAGCATAGTACTATTTCTGCACTGGCTAAAGTTACAAACGATTGGCAAACTGAACTGGATAAAAAGAATAGCGTTGTGCTGTATTCCTTGATCTAAGCAAGGCATTTGATACGGTGGACCATGAGCTGCTACTCTCTTCCTTGCACTCCATAGGCTTGGATCCATCCTCCCTTACATGGTTCAGGTGTTACCTAACAGGAAGAACACAGCAAGTGAAAGCTGAAGGAGACCTATCTCCACTAAGACCACTTCTAAGAGGAGTTCCACAAGGATCTATCCTGGGCCCTATCCTTTTGCCATTTATATTAACAATATTGATTTGAATCTTACCAAAGCCACTGTACACTTGTTCGCAGATGACACTGTTTTATATGTCAGCAACCCATCGCCTGCTACAGCTTGTGAAGTTCTACAAACAGAATTCTCTATACTACAACATCAATTATTGGAAAAAGCTTTTAAATGCAAAGAAAACAAAAGCAATGTTTTCTCCACCCAAAGCCATACAAATCCTCATTACTAGACAACCTCCCCAGCTATCCACTATCCTTGGTTAAAGCCTTGATTATGTAGAAAAATTCAAGTATTTGGGGTGTGGATAGATAGCAAACTTGACTACACAGTTCATATTGGAGAACTTTTAAAAAGCTTCACCAGAGACTTGGTCTATTTTTTAGAATAAGGCACTTTCTAAACAGAGATTCCAAAATGAGGTTGGTCCAGGCCACATTTCTGTCAGTAATTGACTATGCAGACTTCCTCTATAGTCACTGCCCTATCTCCTACCTATGCAAATTGGATACACTATACCACAGAGCTCTGAGGTTCATAACAGATCTACCATTTAACACTCACCATTGCTCACTCTATGCAGCAGTCGGTTGGACATCTCTACATCTCAGAAGAAACAGAAATGCTGCAGTATGGACATACAGAATTTTGACTAAGATGCTTCCAAACTATATATTAGACTGCTTCACACAGGCCACAGCTGGCACCTATGCCCTAAGAAGCTACAATTTCATTATGCTCAAAGTGCCTAAAGTCAACACCCGGCATGGGAGATCTGCTATCAGCTATAATCTAGCTATATCATGAACACCGATTCAAAAGTCCTTGAAGCTGATCAACGGGTATCCTTAGCATCCTTCAAGCATCTATACCTAAGTCTCTTCCTGAAAATGCAATGGCTTCCACAAGTTCTAGTTTATTCGCAGTTCTTTCCTTCCCCTCTCAGGCTGCCATCATATCATGGCATTCACTTCCTAGAATTCATCTCCACAGATACCTCACCCCTGGCTATAATCTTCTCCCATTAACTCCAGGCTCCTACCTTAGCCCTTATCACTGCCTTTCACCTCCCAGTTCTAGCACCAGCCCCTGCTCTAGTCATCGTACCCCTTCCTACCATGTCACTTGTCTCAGTCTATGACCACCTCTTTCAGTCATCCAATCACTATCTCTTTGTCCACATTGACTTCCCTTGGATCTTTGGAATCTTGGGTATATCATGTTGAATGTATGCCATGTTTACTGCCAATGTTGATATGTATATACTGGTTTACCTAGAGTGCATCTCATATGTTCCTACCATATCGTGTTATGTTTAAACAATTTCTGTTCTTGATTTCTGTATATAAGTGTTTTAATTATTCATGTACATATACCAATTATTGAACCTTGATTACTGTATAGAAGTATATACGTGTTTTAAATCTTCCTATACATGTACCAATTATTGAACCTTGACCTTATCAGGTCCATCTTGCAAATGAGCTGTGCTCAATGATGTTCGCCTGAATAAATAAAGATTTGATTGATTGATTGATTGATTGATATATATATATATGTGTATATACATATATATATATATATATATATATATATAGGCTACATGATGGGCATGAGTGTGATATGGCAAATATTGTCACCTGCAGATTGAGATATCCAGAGCTCACAATGCAGGAGTTACAATATTTGCTATATACTAATCTGCCCATCATGTTTTTGATATATACAATAGGGCCAAGAGTTTTAGAAGTTTTGTTATGCTGTCTTGTGTTCTGTTCCTGTTTACGTGTTTGCTCATTTTATGTGTGAGCTTTTTGAATGGGCTGGCAATGTTATAACGCTAGGAGACACATGAGTGTGTCTTGCAATGCTAAATGAGTTAGTTTTAGATAGGAGTGAGAAACATAATTTTGTGAGGCTGTATTGTTTAGAAGACTGGCTGCAGTGAAGCTGAGAGCATCACTGTAATTGTAATGAGCTGAGATGCAGAGTGTCAGAACAGCTGATACTGTTTTCAGTGGTAATTAAGTTAGATGCAGGCAGAGTGCAAAGTGTTCTGTGAAACTGTGCTCTTTAGGATTCTGGCTGCAGTCAAGTTCAAAGTATTACAGAAATTGTAATGGGTGAGAATCAGAATTGAGGAACAAGTGAGAGTGTGTTTCAGTGGTAGTTGAGTAAGCTGCAGGCAGTAGTTAAGACTGTTCTGTGAAGCTGTGCTGTTTATAATTCTGGCTGCAGTCACAGTAATGAGCTGAAAGTTGGTGGTGGTAGGTGTGTTTTGTAATGCTCACTGAGTTAGCTGTAGGCAGCAGTGAGACCTCTAAAGTAGTTTTGCATTTGTGTCTATGGTAACAGCACAGGTGTTTCTTGCATGCTGAGGGAAAGCTGCCTAGAGTGATGACCTTTTGTGATCTGTGTGTGTGTGTGTAAATGGCTGATATCATCACAATAGAGCAGAGGATAAAATATCACACTGCAGTGGACAATACACTGTTTTATCTCATTCATTAAACCACTCACCCCATTGTGTGTGTGTATATATATATATGTGTGTGTATATATATATATATATATATATATAATATATATATAATACATATACTACCCATTCTCATATACTGTTGCCACACAGCTTATTTTAGAATGGAAAGAGGTGAGTGTTATGGTTGGTGACCCTAGTGCACCCCTCCCCACACCTCCTGGTCACGCAGGGCAGGGGTGGGGTGTTAGTGAAATCCTAATGCTTCTTCCTAACTTTTCTATCACCAACCCTAACTAATGCATTAAGGAAGTTTTTGCAACTCATTTTCTTACTTTTTGAGGTAGCATAATAGTATCCTAATTTTACTGAAATCAGGAGGTAATTAAAAGGCCAGAGAGACATGATTAAAGGTCTCCTGTTTTTTGTCTTAATTAGAACTGACCCAGCTAACAGGTTATAGGGCTCTTAAAGTTTTATGAATCATATAGGAACAACATTTGATACCGACATGGTGTTAAAAGTTGTAAAACCTTTGATATGCCTTGGGAATAGGAACCACCCAAGATCAAAGAAAAATGTTTAATTAAGGAGTCATATTAGAAGTGAAATTTTTGATGATATTACATTATTTAATATACCTTCTGCTACAAAAACATGTTTGGAATTTTAATTCTAAAAAGGAGGAGCTAGATGACTCACCAAGGGGGTGGGAGATGGCACTGAAATTTATCCTTGTAACTGGGGAATATGTCATATACCATCTTGGGAGTCTAGAGAGAGACACAACTCTCTAACTTTATAAGCACTTACAGAGGTAATACATAAGACAGAAAGATCTAAATGTATTTTGGTAGGAGTTTGTTCTGTAGTTTTCCTTGTTTTTCTTTTATGTGATTGTGATGCTCTTTGATATTTGTTCTGTATTTTATCTTACTGTTTTATCCATTTTAGTAAACCTATTCTTAAGAGACTGCCTGGGTGTCTGTCAGTTCTTTTTGCATGTGATGTATATATGGTTTAGTCTGACCATTGTTCAAGGGCTTGATGGTGTTACCAAACTGGGAAAAGGTAAGAATATACATAAAGTCTCTTATAGAGTTTTAAGGGTTCATTTGGAAGCCTGCTTGGTGCTTCGTGAAAGGTTCTACCACAATCACCAAAGAGGGTACTTATCTGACCCTGCACATTTGGGTATGCTAGCATAAGGTTCACAGTTTGAATCCCCCAGAACTTGAGACTAAAGGTGTTTCAGACTCAAAAGCAGACAGTAGGGTTACCCTGTCTGTTATCTGTTTACACTATTGTGCTCTGAGGTTGGCACTGTGGGAGCAGAGGGCCTGACTCATGGAGTACATTTGTGACTGCCCCATAATATATATTCATTACAAAAACTTTTGTTAATGCATTAGTTAGAGTTGAAGCTAAAAGTAGGGAAATGAGGTATTAAGGTTGAGATCCTAACCCCTCACTCTCCACATAACAACAGGGCATGGAATGTGCCTTGGGGTCATCAGCCCTTACTCTTACCTCATTCTATGTGCAAGAAAGCTGACATGGTAGAGTATAGGATAATGGGGTGATAAGTGGTCCAATGACCTCAAGGCACACCCCATGCCCTGTTGGTCTGTGGATGGTAAGGATGGGCTGGTAGGGTGGGGGTTAGGGTTTTCAATCCTAATGCCTCCTTTCCCTACTTTTGTCCTTCAGCCCTGATACTTTGACAAAGCTTTTTTGCAATGAATTCCTTACTTTTTCAGAAAGTGTAATCTTACCCATATATAGTTTAGAACACAGGGCCCCATTATTGCATAAGGGATGGCCCAGCAGTCCCATAACTGTATAACCCAACTACCTATAATTATAACAGTGCAAGCGCCAGGCCTAGACATTTCAAGTAACCTCTGTGCTGCAAGTGGCGAGTATTGAAATTACACCCATGAAATGCTGAATTTCGCTTATGAGTGGCAGAATTTCACCTGCAAGTGGTGAACTTCTGCATTTGCAGGCAAAATTTTGCATATCATGATGAAATTTTGCATTTCACCAGTAGAATTTTGCACCTGCAAAGTATTTCAAGAAATGCATGAATTTCACAAATTGTTTCACAGAACGAAATTCTGCAATTTTGCACAACAAAACTGGGAAAGCACAAAGTGTTTTGCCATTACTCCAAGATGATGATGTGCATGACATGGATGGAGAAAATGTACCAGACTCAGAGCACAGAAAAGCACGGTATCTCACATGGACATTTGATGATCGTGTAATACCAGTGAAGTGTCTTTAATCAGGTACAAACATTTTTGATAGTGTTTCTCACCACAAAACAAAGTGAGAAATATGAGATGGTTGAAAACATTCACAAGTGTGAGATAAGAATGCACCGTGGTTTGATGGGCCATTTTCTGGCATGTTTACAAACTAGCTTGTGACAGCATATTTCATCACTTCAGTATGATTTCTGTACACAGTTCAGGAATAAGAAGATATGTGGCAGATTTGCATCGTGTTAGAAGTGCTGTTAAAAACTTCACTAATGTGATCACTTGTTATCTGAAGGTGACATGGAAGGTGCACTGAATTTTATTAAACAGCTGAAATAATGCAAAGCACCTTCTAATGAACTGTTGGGATGCAGTCTGGATCATATGTATCAATATGTCACAGTGAAAGAATCAGAGTTGATTAAGAAATTTGGTAATCCAATTGCCACAGAGCTAGCTAAGCGACAAAAGCTTGATTATGACTGTGCCATGCAACCAAATATTCTACCATGAGCAGACAGTTATGTTTGACTTATGAACATTCATTGGTGGAATGAGATGTGGGGTTCATTGATTGCTTACGTCTTACTAAAGAGTGGCTTTCAACAACAAACAAACAGTGGACATTTGCTCATACTGTTTCCAAAAGATTAAATCAAACACTTTGCCTCCCAGGACCATAGTGAAAATTCATCAGAAACATTAGCAGGATTTCAGTCTGACACAGATGGAATTTCGAAACTTCTGTAAAGTTGTGAAAATTTTGTGGAAGTTTAGCTAAAGCGAAATTCATAACTTTCACCCACCTCTATTTGTACCAGATGAAGCAGCTCAATGGAAGAACTGCTGGTATTTGGGAGGCTACATTAGTAGCACGTTGTTTCACTGATCTGTTTCCCCACAATAATGGTGGTCGGTTGGATGAACATGAGATACGCATTCCTGGAACTGAATACTGAGCATCCAGACTTTTACATTTGGATGGCAAGTTCTGATAAAACATTCAGTATTTGTTTCAACTGCTGTGGGAGAGTGAGCTATATACTCTCTGTGTCCATTGCACACACTCCATGGCTCACCAATGATTTCCACGGTATGGCAGCTGCAGAGTTGCTTCAAAAGTTAAAACAAGAGGATGAGGCACTGCAGGTAACTTTGAACTCCATCCTTTCAATTAGTGCAAGGCATGAAGAAAACTGGTACGAAGGCACTCTGAAGTGATGTGTATGTTATGAGATTATAGTGCAGCCACTTGGTCTGTTACACCCAGCTGCGTAAGAATGCAGCTGGAAGAGCTGGCAGACCCTTCCTCAAGAGGGAAATGCAGATGTAGATGGCATATCATCTGTCAATCTCTTTGAGATGTGTTCTCTAGACCATGTGTCTGTGTCACAACACGTTCACTATCGTTTTCATGCACTGCTCAGATTCATTCTATCAAAAGTAATTCACCTCTTGGTATTGTTGAATATTACTTTTGGAGAGTGGAATATAAGGAATGTGGGCTTCTCATATTCACATGCTGCTGTGGGAAAAGGATGTTCCCACATTGGTGAGAGTTCATCATGCAGTACATCACATGACAGATCCCTGACAAGTCCGACAGTCTGACACTATGGAAACTGGTGGAGAAATTCCTGCATCATTTGTTTTCTAAGTACTGTCACAAAGGTGAAAAATGTGGCATCTGGTGCACAAGGTGTTGTTTCAGATATCCCAGGTGTATGTGTGTGAAAATGGTCATGTGAATGATTTGTTCTCAGCCATACGCCATCTCCTGAAAGTGAAATCCACAAAGAGAGTCTGTGAATAGCCCAGAAAAGGAACAGAGGCATTCATTAACAATTACAATCTATCTTTGTTGTTGATGTGGCAGGCAAACATTGATGTACAGTTTGCTGGAGACAATTCCATGGTCCTGGTTTGGTATGTTACTTTGTACATCATCAAGAATGAGCAGACATGCTTACTGTAACTTTTGATGATTTGCACAACAGCAGTAGGTCACTGCCTTCTTGGCTGTAGTCACTGGGGTTGAAAACTCTGTCATACCTTGAATGTGGAGCCTATGAAGCCAGTGACTGGTTGACCAGAACATGTCTGCGTTGAAAATCTGAGCCAATACAGTACTTGAATGTCAACTACAAAGAAAGAGATGTTGATTGCTCAAACATCATGATGATGTTGAAGAGCTTGGGAAAAACAGGCCATTTTCATCATTGATCTTTAAAAATAACTTGACATACTATCCACAGCACCAAAATGCCATGGAAAACATGTGCCTCTTTGAAGTTGCACATAGTACGACTACAAGTACATGGTTGAGTTGGATCCAGCAAGAGATATACACAAGTGACAAGCTTCCATGTCAGTCTTGTCAAAAGGTGGAAGCCTTGGTTGATTGACCATTGCTAGCTTAGTCTAAATACTGCAGAGAAGCGGGAGCACTACTAGTTTGCTCTCCTGTTTCTGTTCAAGCCAAGGAGAAGACAGCTCAATAAAAGATACCTGCAAGACCTTTGAGGAGCAGTCCAATTTTAGCTATAAGACCTTCAAGACTGAAGCATCAGTTGCTTATATTAACAGATTGTAATTAGAAAAGAGCAACTAGAAAAGCTAGACAACAACAACTGGAGCAGGATACACCAGTTAAATCACAAGAACTTTGTGATCCAGAGGAAGAAGGAGTTTTGGGAGTACCTCTCCTCTTTTATTTTTTTTATTTATTATGCTTTTCTTGCTACCCACCACTGTGACCTCAGCCTTAGTCATGACCCCTTCCTCCACTCCACATTAGCCACAAATCCCTGCCCTCCCGCTACTCCCCAGGTGGGGTTGCAGCACACAGGCCTAAGTGCCGCAGTGTCAGAATAGGTCAGGAGCAGGCCTGAGAGCTCATTAGAGTGGAGGGGCAGGCTTCATCCAGGCAGCAGGCAGCAGTGGTTTTCTCCCCTGCATGTGGGGTGGGGATCTGCAATGACAGCCAGCATCCACCCGCCCCTCAAACAATTTTTGTTGCTAGTTGCTACAGTACCACTGGCCTCTGCCAGGGTCCGTCTTCAGCGTCAACTCCTCCCTCCCCAGCAAAGAGGCAGTCATTGGGAGCTCCATCTTTCTTACCTGGCTGGCCCTTGACATCCAGGTCCATTTCTGAACCGGGTCACCAGTGTTACAAGCAGAAATCCAACCACTGTGCCACGGGCTGGCTGCACATCTCCATCTTAATGATCCTGCAGTACTGATGTTAGAGATTTAAAGTGTTTTGTAGAAGGCAGCCCACTTCATCACAGATAGTTGCGTTATCCAGCTACCTTTGAACAGACACCAGGAAATCATCTTTAATGCTGTAATGTATGTCATGGAGCATGGTATGCAGCATCAAAACAAGGAGTGTTCTTGTGAGGACTATAAATCACTATGTATGTCTGTGAGTGGTGCTGCTGGAACAGACAAGAGTTTCAGTATCAAATCTATTAGTGCAGAAATAGGAAACATACTGACTACCTACAGTACATCTGTCATTGTGACAGCTCCACTGGGCTAGCAGTGTACAACATAGGTGGTGTAATTCTACACACCTTTTATGCTGCCTGTTGAACATGGCAAGGCAGGTGAGTACCGCAAACTGTTGTTTGAAGTTGCAAGTGAGCTGCAGACCATATTTGACAAGATGGAGCTCTTGATTATTGATGAGATCAGTATGGTTTCCAATGTTCCTCTTGCCTACATTCACCTACATCTGAATGAGATTGTTGGCAGAGATGATTATTTTCCCTTTGGTGGAAAAATATTGTTGTTGTGGAGACCTTCTTCAACTAGCACCTGTAAATGGTCAACATGTATTCTCTAATCTTTATGTTGAGGAAGCTAGGAAGACTATTGGGTGCATTGGTGGAATTAACCTCTGGGAGTTTTTCACCTATGTTGAACTATTGCAGAATATGAGACAGAGTGCTGATCTGCACTATAAAGGTCTACTTTATGAGACTAACATCAGAAACTTGTCACCTTCCAATGCAGAACTGCTGAAGACATCGCTTTAGCCAAAGGGATATTTCCATGTTTGATGCATGTGATATCATTTCAAAGCTATGCACTGATGGGACATGTGTTATCTGTCTGATCCCAAGAGGGGCTGAGGTGGGTGGGTCAAAGGACAGAGTGTTGCTGGTGGAAATCAGGTCTTGATGCCGACAGGCTAAGATTGATGGACCATTATAGGGACTATCAATTGCTATCTCATGTAAGAAGGCAGAGTTTCTGTCCAATGAGATTGCCCCATCACAGAATAGACTGGCTCAGCTCTTTCAAACTGTGGCCAGGTGGTGCAATCCAGCCTGTCTGCAAGTTCAGAGATCATTTCACAGGAAAAGTGTGATGAATTTGCTTGCTTCTTTGGTAAAAGGTTGCCGACATCAGATCTGAGATCAGTGCAGCTCACCTAATGAGGGTGCAGTGGTTGGTGGAGGTTACTCTCCTGGGTTGGTTGGTGTGACTTTGACTGGCTGGAGATCATGGATGTCATGGAAATTGTCCAGAATATGTGACTGATCTGCAGTAGTTTGGATCCAGGTCCAACTCACCTCCTGGTGGGGTGTGTTGATATCTTCTGCCCAGTCTTAACAGAGATGGTCTGGTGCTCATTGCAGTGAGGAGAGTTTCTGGACTCCCTGAAGGAGGCAGTGGTGACACCCCTCCTTAAAAAGCTTCACTCAGCCCAGATTGTCCTGCTAACTACAGACCCAGCTCCTAACCTTCCTTTTGGGGAAGGTTATTGAGAAAGTGGTCATGCAGCAGTTGGAGAAACATTTAAACATCCATGATATCTATAATCCTCTCAGTCGGTATTTGGGAAGAGGCATAGCACAGAGCCTGCCCTTGTTCAGGTGCTCAATGATCTCCTGAGAGAGGATTAGAAGAGCCATTCCATCTTGGTTCTTCTTAATCTTTCTGCAGTGTTTGACACTGTGGATCATGGGGTGCTCCTTGAGCATCAGCGGTTCATCTGTGGTCTGTATGGTACAGTCCTCAGATGGTTCCATTCTTTCTCACTGGCAGACCTCAGAGAGTGATGTATGGGGTGTATTCCTCTGACTCATTCTCTCTGCCATGTGGGTGCCACAGGACTCAGTGCTGTCCCCCTGTTTTTCGTGGTGCATATGAGGCCATTAGGAGACATTGTAAGATGGTATGGGCTGTGTTTTCACTGCTATGCAGATGATATCCAGATCTACCTGTCTTTTTTGCCTGAATAGGATATTGCGGTCTCTGTGTTTAACAACTGCCTTGCTGAGATCCAGGATGGCATGACTACCAGCTGGTTGAGATTGAAACCTGACAAGACCGAGGTGTTGATAGTGGACCCAGGTCACGGGTAGAGGGGTCGGTGGCTGGTCAGGCCTCCAGGCTTTGGCTTGGGGCTGACAACTGCTGACCTCTGAGCAGGCACGGAATCTGGGTGATATTTTGGATGATAGGTTGACACTACATTCTCAGGTGTCGCCCATCATCAAATCCTCTTTTACCATCTGAGGAATATCACCCTGATTAAGCACTTTGTTCCACTTGAAAACCTTCCAACTTTGGTCCATGTATTTGTGACCTCCTGCCTTGAGTACTGTAACTCCCTGTACCTAGGGCTGCTGGAGGTTGATATTCTCCATTTGCAGCTGGTGCAGATTTCAGCGCCAAGTTGCTGACTGGGTTGTCTCAATCCAGCCATGTTACACCTGTGCTACACGGACTACATTGGCTGCCAGTTCAGTGGCAGATCACCTTCAAGGTCAGTTTGTTGACATATAAAGCACTACATTGACAGGATTTGAGTTACCTTCAAGAGCACCTTCATCCCTACTGCACCCTCTGACTGCTCAATGAATGAGGGATTGCAAGAGGTTCCCAGGGTTCGGCTGAAGACATCTGGAGTGTGTGCATTTGAGTTCATGGCTCCTACCCTGTGGAAATCTCTGCCTTGTTGGATACAAGAGTGTCTGACTGTGGAGGCTTAAAACTGCTTTAAAAACTTATCTGTTTGAACTTGTATTCCCTGATCGTAATTACTAAAATGAGTCTATGTTCTGTTGATTTTAGAATTGAATATTTATTTATTGAATTTTAGTGTACATGTGCTATAATCATTTGGAATAACACCTTTTAAAAATAAAGTGAATTGAATTGAATTGAATTGAAATAGACTGAAGATTTAAGTAGTATGCAGAATTCAGTTACAATATTCTGAAAAGACACTGCAAACAGTTCTGATGCTGTCATCACTTGATTCAGTCGATAGTGTCTGCATAAGTTCCAAGATGATATTGAAGATTATTGAATGACTGAAAGAACTGAAGTCTGTTGTATCTTGAACTTCTGGCTTGGAGGCAGTTCTGACAAGTCTGTAAGAATTCACATGTCATACTACATCATAATGTTGATGTGGATCATGGACTCATCAATGGTGCAGTCAGGCACATAGTTGAATTTCAGTACAATGTTCAGAGAATATTTGTTGAGATGGTTGTGGTGAAGTTTGACAACAAAGCAATGAGGTCTGACTGGTTCGCCCAGAATTCTAAAAGAACTAAGGGGAAACCTGGTGACATCACTGACTACAATTTATAACAAATCATGGGAGGATGGTGTAGTACCTGAGAACTGGAGGAGGGTGGATGTGATTCCCTTCACAAAAGTGGGAAAAAGGCAGAGGCAGGAAACTACAGACCTGTTGCTTGACCACAGTGGTAGGGAAAATGATGGAATCACTTATGAAAGAAAGAATTGTCGAGTACCTACAGGCCAGCAGGGCAAGGGACCCAAGGCAACATGGATTCACATCGAGAATGGTCCTCTTGGATTTGTCTGCAGCAAATGTGCTCCAGTTATCATCTGGCATATTGAGGTCTCCCATCAACAGTATCCCCTTTCTCTGCCATCCTAAGTATGCCTTCTACCATATCCTTGTCCATTACCTCCCCTGACATGGGGGTCTGTATACAACCCTTGTGTGGATTGTGGTGCCATTTCCAGTCTCTAAGGTGACCCACAGTGCCTCCTCTCCTCCCTGTTTACTATTTTGTTCAGTTGCTTTACACCTTCCTTTACATAGAGAGCTACTCCTCCCCTCCTTCTCCTCCCTGTCTCTCCTGTAGGTTATGTACCCTAGTATGTTAACATCCCGGTCATAGTTCTCTGTGTACCATGTTTCTGTGACTGCTATGATATCCAGGCATCCCTCTTCCATCAAGGCCACCAGTTCAGGGAGCTTGTTGCCCAGATTACAGGCATTGGTACTCATTCCCTCCATTTCTGATGGCCTTACTCTTTTGCCCCATCCCTGTCCTTAGTGCCTTTGTCACTTTCTCCATTTACCCCCGCCCTTCTCCTATCGACATCTCTATCTTGGTGTTTACCTCACTTACTACCCTCTGACTTTTGGGGCTAGGATTTCCCTGTTCCTTTCCAGTGAATCTCCCATTAGCTAGTTTAAATGCTTGCCAATGAAGCATTTAAACCTATCACCTAGGATCCTGGTTCCCCTCCTGGACAGATGTAGCCCATCATGCCAGTATAGGCCTGCATCACTCCAGGTGGACCCTCAGTCCCCAATGAAGCCAAATCCCTGAGCTCTGCACCAGTTTTCAACCATTGATTGAATCCCATGGTATGGAGCATCCCAGCCTCACCTACACCATAGATAGGCAGCACCTCTGAGAAGGATACCATGCAAGCTACTTGTCTAAGGCTCTTCCCAACTCCACAAACTCTTCTTGCACTGATCTGATCACTTTATTAGTCAGGTCATTTGTCCCTAGGTGGACAATAACATCCAGCTCCCTCCCTGTGAGCTGCTCCAGTGATCCTGAGGATTCACTCCTGTCCCTCCAAGCCATGGTTCCAGGCAGGCACCTCCTCCTCCCTCTCCCTTCCACCCTCAGTTCTACCTTTCTAACAATGGAGTCCCCACCAGAGTTGTTTACTTCCCCTGTGGGGGTCCCATGTCACCTCCTGTGGGTCTCCTTGTGGAGGTTCCCAGCATCCTCTTTGGTCTCCACTGTGGGTGCCTCCATAGAGGAACCACACTTTTTCCAGAACAGCATAGGAATTGTGGAGAGATACAACTGGAGGGATATGCCTCTGTTCCTCCGTGCTCACCCTCCCTGAGCCCCACTGTGGTCCAACCGATCTTCTTTCTTGGCAACCTCTGAGGCAACGGCAGAGGCCCTGGTTGTCCCTGGATGGAAGAGGAGTTCCTATAGATTTCTTTTGACTGACTGCCTAAAGTAGTAGACCAGGAAGGGCTGTGGATATGGTCTGCCTAGACTTTAGCAAGGCATTTGACACAGTCCCACACAAAAGATTAATAAACAAGATAGCCAACCTGGGACTGGGTCCCAGGTGGCAGCCTAGATAAAAAAATGGCTGAACAATAGGACAGAGGTTAATAGTAAATGGAGTACATTCGGAATAAATGAAGGGTTACTAGTGGGGCACTGCAGGGTTCATTAATGGGGCCAGTCCTTTTAATGTCTTTATAGGTGACATTGCAGAGGTGTTGGAAGGAAATCAATGCCTCTTTGCAGATTACATAAAGATCTGAAACAGGATTGATACACCAGTAGGGTGGAAAGGATGAGAAGGGACTTGGCAAGGTTGGAGGAATGGTCAAAAGTATGACAGCTTAGATTCATTGCAAAAGAAGTGCAAAGTAGTGCACCTGTGAAACAAAACCCAGGAGAAGAGTACATAATTGAGGGGGTATGAACAATTACAAACATGGAAAGAGACCAGGGCTAGTCATATCAGGCAAATTAAAGGTAGGCAGGCAATGGAGAAGGCAGTAAGGAAGGTTGTGGGATACTGGGATGCATATGGAAAGGCATCACCAGTAGAAAACAGGAAGTTGTTATCCCTCTGTACAGACAGTTGGTGAGACACCATCTGGAGTGCTGGGTGCAGTTCTGAGACCCTGTCTCTGCAAGAACATAGACAGGATAGAGGTAGTCTAGAGGAGGGCAACTAAAATGATGCAGGGTCTGCACCAGAAGCCATACAAGAGAGATTAAAGAGCTTGATATATATATATTGATATATTATATATATGTAAGGAGGTAGTGGGACATGATAGAAACTTTCAAGCATCTCAAGGGAATCAACAAAGTCCAAGAGGATAGCATCTTTCAGAAAAGAGATGCAAGAACAAGGGGCATAATCTGAAGATAGAAGGGACAGCTAAGGGGCAATGTGAGGAAGTTTTTTCACAGAGAAGGTGGTGGATGCATGGAACAGTCTTCTGGAGAAGGTTGTAGGGTCAAAAACAGTGGGGAATTCAAGAATGCAAGGAACAGCCATTAGGCAATTATAGTGGTGGTAGGTGGAAGTGGGCTGTTGGTTAACTAGGATCTGCAGCTTATTCAATAGGTAGAGAATGGGCAGACTAGGTGGGCCAAGCGGTCCTTATCTCCCATCAAAGTCTATGTTTCTATGTGTCTATGTAACCTTGAGTTCCTACAGAGCATTGGTAAAATTCCAACTGGTTAAAGATATTAATGCTACAAAAAGCAATTCCCACTCTGTGTTGCATATGCTGTTTCAATTCACAAGTCTCAAGGTTTGAGTCTGGATGCAGCAATACTGTAGTTGACATAGGCAATGGTATCTACAAAGATGGCCTGAACTATGTTGCCTTATCTAGTATCATCAGTCTCTTAGGACTGCATAATAAACATTGTACCACAAAAGAATCCATGCTGATATAAAGTGTGTTGTTGAGTACAATCACCTGCAGACTCTGGCTTAACCAACTAATCCCTGATTCTGTACCTACTGATGTAGTGATACAAGATGTCTCCCTAGATGTTATGCATACATTGAAGAGGAAAAACATTGTGTTCTTCAGTCTTCTGCCTTCAGTTCTCAACAATTAATAGATGCTGTTGTTCAAAACCAAGTCACCACCAGTGAACAAGTGTATTGGTCTGACAGCAAAGATAATGTTTGACAACAATACAGGAGTTAATTGCTAGGCTAACTCTGCAGTGCAGGTCTTCATCCATATACCAGACTTTGTAGATGTGATTAGTGGCTCTAGATCAGCAGCTTTGTCTTATTCATTGAAGTGTGTTTTAAGTGCTAGTCAACAGCAACTTCCAACCTTGAAGACATTGACTCCTGTACGTGTAGCTCTGGCAGCTTATTGAGAACATAGGACATTTGCTGATAATGCTCAGCTAGATGTTGCAGAGTTCATGATGGGTAACATTAATAGTTTGGAAGGTCACAACATTCCAGTAAGGCAGCACTTCGCCATTAACTATGTGCCCAAGTATTCATGTCTGTCTTGTGGTAACATAGAGAAGTGACAAATAACATACTGTGGATTTCTCACACGTAAGATGAACAATCTGAAATTCTGAAAGTTGGTTAGAGATGCTTAATGTGGGTCAGTGTGAAACATAGAAACATGGAATTTGACTGCAGATAAGGACCGCTTGGCCCACCCAGTCTGCCCATTTCTCTACCTACTGGATAAGCTGCAGATCCTAGTTAACCAGCAGCCTACTTCTTCCTACCCCACCCCCAGAATTGCCTTATGACTATCCCATGCATGCTTGAATTCCACCACTGATTTTGACTCCACAACCTTCCTCCGGAAGGCCGCTCCATGCAACCACAACCATCTCTGTGAAAAATACTTCTAAATTACCTCTGAGCGCCCCTCTATCTTCAAATTGTGCCCTCTTGTTCTTGCACACCTCTTTTTGAAAGATGCTACCCTCTTGGACTTTGTTGATTCCCTTGAGGTACTTAAAGTTTCTATCATGTCCCCTCTCCTCCTTTCCTCGAGGCTATACATATTAAGCTCCTTAAGTCTCTTCATATGTCTTCCCGTGCAGAACCTGCACCATTTTAGTTGCCCTCCTCGGACAGCTTCCATCCTGTCTATGTCTTTGTGGAGATTGGGTCTCCAGAACTGCACACAGTACTCCAGATGGGGTCTCACCAGCTGTCTGTACAGAGGGATAATAACTTCCTGTTTTCTACTGGTGATGCCTCTCCTATGCATCCCAGTATCCCCCAGCCCTCCTTGCTGCCTTCTCACATTGCTTGCCCATCCTTAGGTCATCTGATATGACTACCCCAGGTCCCTTTCCATTTTTGTTGTTGTTAGTATCTCACCCCCATTGTGTACTCTTCCCAGGGTTTTGTTCCCAAGTGCATTACCTTGCTTCTTAGCATTGAATCTAAGCTGCCATACATTTGACCATTTCTCTAACCTTGCCAAGTCCCTTCTCATCCTTTCCACCCCACCTGTGCATCAACTCTGTTGCAGATCTTAGTATCATCTGCAAAGAGACATACTTTTCCTTCCAGTCCTTCTGCAATGTCGCTTATAAAGACATTGAAGAGGACCAGTCCTAATACTGAACCCTGCGGTGCCCCACTAGTAACCCTCCTTTCTTCTGAGTGGACTCATTTACTATTACTCTCTGTATCCTATTCTCCAGCAATTCCTTTACCCAGGCTGTTATCTTGGGACCCACTCCCAGGCTGGCAACTTGTATATTAATCTTTTGTGTGGGACTGTGTCAAATGCCTTGCTAAAGTCTAGGTAGGCCATGTCCACAGCCCTCTCTGATCTACTACTTTGGTCACCCAGTCAAAGAAATCTATCAGATTCATCTGGCATGACCTTCCCACTGTGAATCCATGCTGCCTAGGGTCCTGTGCCCTCTGGCCTCTAGATACTTCGACAATTCTTTCCTTTAGAAGTGATTCCATCATTTCCCTATCACTGAGGTTAAACTAACAGGTCTATAGTTTCCTGCTTCTGCCTTGCTCCCACTTTTGTGAAGGGGAATCACATCTGCCCTCCTCCAGTCCTCAGGTACCACCCCATCCTCCCATGATCTGTTAAAAGGGTAGCCAGTGGTGTCACTAGTTCTACCCTTAGTTCTTTAGAATTCTGGGATGAATCCCATCAGGCCCCATTGCTTTGTCCACCTTCAGTTTTAAGAGTTCTTTCAGAACCCTTTCTTCTGTAAAGGGCGGTATCAACTTCTGTATCCAGAGTGTTACTACTGTTTGTTTTATGTACCTCTCCTTCTTCCTTTGTAAATACAGAGCAAAATATTTGTTTAGTATCTCTGCCTTTTCACAGTCTCCTCTGCCCACCCTCCTCCCTTTATTAAGCCTCACTATCCCCTCCCTTGTCTTCCTTCGCTCCTGATGTACCTATAAAAGGTTTTATCCCCTTCTTAACTGAGTTGGCTATCTTTCCTCGGTTTGGGCCTTTGCTGTTCTGACTGCCTTCCCAGCCTCCTTTGCTTTAACTGATACAGTTCTGTGTCCTGCTCCTTCTCACGATTCCTTGTACTTCCTGAATGCTTTCTTTTCTCTTGAACCTTCACTGCCACTTCCTTTGAGAACCATAGTGGTTTCTTACATCGTCTTGTTTTGTTTATTTGCTTCACACAAAAGGCTTGTTACCTCTGTGATGGCAGTTTTTATTATTCCCCATTGTTCTTCCACCCTCCTTCCTGTCCATTTGCTAGTGCGTTCCTTAGGCACTCACCCATTTTAGCAAAGTCAGCCCTCCTAAAGTCCAGTACTTTTGTCTTTGTATGGCTTGACTCTATTGCTGTGTTTATTGTGAACCATACTGTTCGATGGTCGCTAGTCCCAGATGGCTACCCACTTCTGCATCTGTGATCCTCTCTCCATCTCCATTTGAGAGTACCAAGTCTAATATTGCTCCCTCTCTCGAGTGGGCTCCAGTACTAGGTGTCTAAGGCATGCCCCCTAGGGCATCTAGAATAACTGCACTCTTTGAAGTGGCAGCTGAAACTGCACTCCAGTTAACATCTGGCATATTCAGATCACCCATCACCAATATCTCCCCTTTTTCTGCCATTCTAAGTATACTTTCTATCATTTCCTTGTCCATTCCTCCCCCGAGAAGAGACCCTGTATAAACCCCTGTGCGGATTATGGTGCCATTGCCTGTCTCCAAATTTACCCACAGTGCTTCTTCTCCTCCCTGTTTACCCTTTTGTTCTGTTGCTTTTATTCCTTCCCTTATGTAAAGAACTACTCCTCCTCCTCTTTTACCCTCCCTGTCCCTCCTGTAGATAGTGTATCCTGGTATGTTTACGTCCCAGTCATGGTTTTGTGTGTACCATGTTTCTGTGACTGCCACGATATCCAGATGTTCCTCCTCCATCAAGGCCACTAATTCAGGAAGCTTGTTACCAGACTACGGGCATTGGTACTCATTGCTCTCCATTTTTTGATGGCTTTACCTTCTGTTGCAGCATCCCACACTGACCGTTCTACCTTGGTCTTTTTCTCATTTAGTACCCTGTTTTGTAGGGAGAGGCTGGGATTTTTCTGCCTGTGTCAGTGCCTCCCCTTTGACTAGTTTAAAGCTTGCTAATGAAAGCATTTAAACCGATTGCTCAAAGACTTGTTCCCTTCCTGGACAGATGCAGACCATCCTGCCAGTATAGGCTGGTGTCCCTCCAGGTGGAACCCAGTCCCCAATGAAGCTAAACCCCTGTGCTCAGCACCATTTTTCAACCATTCATTAAACTGCATGGTGCCAATTACCTCACGCCACCCATGCCTTTGACAGACAGCACCTCTGAGAAGGATACTGTGTCTGCTACTTGTCTTAGCCCCTCCCCAACTCTGCAATGTCCTCCTGCACTGCTCTAACCTCATGATGAGCAAAGTCATTTGTCCCTAGGTGGACAATATGTCCAGCTCAGAATCCTTGCAGCTGTTGTCGTGATCCTGAGGATGCTTTCCTGTCCCTCCAAGCCATGGCACCAGGCAGGCACCTACTTCAGTTTTCCCAGCTCCTCCCAGTTCTATCCTCTATCAACTGAGTCCCCCACCAGGAGCTGCTTCCTTTCCTTGTGGTGTCCTCTGCCTCCTTCTGTGGGCCTCCCTTGACAGCTGTCCTCAGACTCCTTAGTCTCCTCTGTGGGTGCATCCATAGGGGAGCCATGCTCCCCAGAATGGTGTATGGATTGTGGAGTGAACAACTGACTGGGTGTGCCTGCTCCACCATCCTCACCCCTTCCTGAGCCCACTGTGGTCCAACTGCTGTGTTTTCTTTGCAACCTCTGAGGTAGTGGTGGTGGCTGTGGTGCTCCCTGGATGGGGGAGGTCCTTCCACTGTCCAGTGTGGCCTGGGAAGGTCCCTGCATCAATGTCCAGTGTGGCCTGAAGACGGGCAACTTCCTCCCTCAGGGCAGAGAGTTGTCTGCAAATAGGGCAGCATCTCAGCCTCCAGAAAGACTCCCGGAAGACTGCTGCCCCACAGCCATTACATTGCACTACTCCCCACATTTGTTGTTTTTTTTGCTGTGTGATTGGTTTGTAATATAGAAATATATATTTATAATATACAATGTGTATGCTTATATTGTCAGTGCAGTGTGCTAGAGAGGATATGACAGTGACATGCACCTTGCACTCTTGAAGAAATGATGTCAGAACCCCAGGTATAAAGGAACTATTTCCAGGGGTGGGTGGGGTGAGGGTGGGAAGGGTTGGGCCTAAACTGTGCCCCTCAAAACAATCAGCTAAAAGCTCTGACCCACTTCTGCAATGAGTGCCTTCCTGTCAGCAAGATGCCCTACACAACAATTTGATAGAGAAATACTCTGCTAATCAAACAGAGAAAATCCACACATCCAAGTCAGACACAGGTAAACCTTCCCAGCCCCAAAACAGTCCTGGTGGTTAGTGCTCCGAGAGCTGTCAGCCCCAAAATAAGTCAGCTGTGCTTTAAACTCTTCCTGCACTGAAAATCTTAAGAATTGTAAACAAACAAATGCAAACCTAGATCCACCACCCTCTGTTGCTTAACGACTGTCTTTTCCTGTTTCATACTGCAGGTTTTTCTGTGACCACTCCTTAACCCCAGTAACTCTGTTCAAAGAGTTTTAACTATCACAAACCTCACGCTCAGTAAATTATTTAAAAATAGTTTCTGTCCCAAAATCCTAGTAGTCAATCCAGCTACCCCCAAGGGACAACCAGAATGCAGTATTCAAACACTTATGAGGTTACTTCCAAGATAAGCAGAGTTTGCAAGTTTCTTTTTCAACTCCTCAGCTAACTGTAATTCATTTAAAAATAGTTTAACTGTCAGCAAATCCTAGTAGACAATCTAGCTACTCCAGGACCTACCCAAATGCAGTATTTAAATCCTTCTGAAGTTACTAACAAGCTAAACAGAGTTTACAAGCCCTTCTTGGTTAAACACTAAATAAATATGAATAAAAGCAATTACCAAGGTGGTTAGTTTCACCTCCCACAGAATTAAAGCAAAGTGCACGTTTGTTGCAGATATCAAGTGCACTATAGAGTTTCCACACAGCTCACTAGTTGAAGAAAGTTGTGTCCTTCCAGCTCCAGAAAATGTGCTTTGTGTCTTTGAAATTGCAGCCAGTAGTAACTTATAGTAATCTGATCTCTTGTGGCAGGAATACTATGCAGACTCTGAGAATGACTCAGTACCCTACATATCTCATGCTAGTTCTATAATCACAGTGCTGGTGGCTCAGTAGGTAGCACACTCGCCTCTGAGGCCAGGAGATCAGAAGCTGTGGGTTCAGTTCCCACATCTGGCACTTGGGTTAATATCCCAGTACTGACACTAGTGTAGCATGAGAGGGTGCTGCACTTCTGAGGTGCTGTCTTTGGATGAGACATTAAACCGAGGCCCCATTTGCCTGGAATGGTGGTAGTTCAGGTGGATGTTAAAGATCCCATAGCACTTATCGGAAAGAGTAGGGGAACGCTTTTATTGCAACAGAAATCGTAACAGAACACAAAACAGGATCAAAAAAAAGAAACATAGAATAACTAAATTACAAACATTCACGTCACAGCAAAATCAGAGTCCATTACCCAAGGAAGGGCCTTCAAAGTTCCAAAGTTCCACCTCAGATAAATAAGTACTTTCTTGCAGATAGATATTCTTTAAGTCTTGTACAATTTTTCTCAACTCCAAATACGAGCATTCTTTTTGTTGTAATGTAAACAAACACCTTACCATCCAGATATTCCACTTAATAACAACAAATACAAGATTCAAAGTGTTAGTATGCCAAAAGACCACTGAGGGAAAAAACTCCATAAACAATATTCAAATAGGAAACTGTCTGAAACAAGGAAGTTTCCATACATGTGCCAAAAAGACCACCAAGTCTGAATAAAAGAACATTCAAAAAATAAATGAGATATAGTTTCAGGTTTAGTAAGACATAACAATCTAGAGCACATTGGTCTTGGGAATTGCTTATGTTTATGATTTACCTTCACGTTAATTCTTTCCATGGCAGAACAGCAATGAGAAGTCCCACATATGGGCTGGCACCCCTCTTACAATGTAACAAAACAAAAGTGAAGGGATATATTGGCTGGGGCACTTGTCAAAGGGCACCTGTATAGGCACTGAACCATCGAAAGTAAAGTATTATATAATAATTTATAAGAAGAATTCAATAACATCAAGCTGACATCTTCCATTGTTTCAGGCGTAAGAAAATATGTTTAACGTATATTGGTATTCCAACAATTATCATCAACACAGTCAGGAGTATTACATTCCCATTGGCGAACCCATAATCTACAAGAATCATAAAACCAAGGTTCCCACCCCTTTGGGTATTAATCAACAAAGGCTTAAAATTTGCTGTGAGGAAAATACAGGTAAAAATAACAAAGGATTAATCATATGCAAACCACCCTCTGCAACCAAGTATGTCAAATTTCTTTTGATTAGGTTCAGCCTACTCCCCAAAATGCTTGAAAAAACAGGCTAAGGACTGCGGTTTCTAATTGTTTAGGAATAGGGATATAACTCAAATAAAGGAAGGTTGGTATCAAATAAGATTTAATCAAAACACGCTTCTTTTCCCAATCTGTCCTCTATTCCAGTAGGCCACCTTAAGTTTACCCTGTTGTAGTTTAACATCCCAATTGTAAAAATCAGAGTCCACTGTCCCAAAATAAACCCCCAAAATATGAATAGGGCCTTCAACCATACGTAAAGGACCTATATGGTCTGAAGGGCTAAAGCAGAGCCTAACCGACACCCACACTTTTAGTATAATTCAAAACTGCACCAGAAAACATACCAAATGTAGAACATACCTGAAGAGAGAAACCACAGAGGGCTTATTGGCTACAAGAAAGCAAACATCATCAGCATACACAACAGCTTTATAAGGTGAGCCAGGACAGAACTAAAAATAGCATGAATCTGAGGATGGCATTCAACCGTCGAAGCAAAATGTCTAGAAAAAAACATACAATATAGGGCTCAATGGGCACCCTTGGAGAACCCCTCTCTTGATGGGGATCATTGGTCCCACCAACCATTTACTACTGGTACAACAGTGGCTGTTCTATAAAACCACGAATCCAGCGACTTGAAACCGCCGGTACATGTGACAACGAAGTGCTCCCATAAGAAATCATGGTTAACTGAATCAAAAGCCTTTCTGATCCACGGAAACCACTAGACCCGAACACATCGGCATAACCATGAGAAAACAATTCCGAAGAAATCAGGTGGTCAGAGATTCTTCTGTTAAGGTACCAAATGACTGTCAGGATGCAAAACCACCTCTGCTATTCTCACAAGACGCTTTGCAATAATTTTCATCAATACCTTAAAATCAGTATTCAACATACATAAAGAGTGCCAATTTTCAAGGAATGTAAATCCCTTTTGTTTATATATATATATAAATCAAAGTACCCTTAGTAAAATCCAAAGGAAGAATTTCATAGAAACATAGAAACATAGAAGTTGATGGCCGATAAGAACACTAAAGGCCCATCCAGTCTGCCCATTTCTTTTCTACCTCATAAATGTGCCATCGGCCTTTGCTCTGTCAGTGGCCTATCTATTCATACTCATTTGTATTGCTCCCTTATGCCTATCCCATGCCTGTTTGAAGCCCTGCACTGTATTCAGCCAAACACTTCTTGAGGTAGGCCATTCCATGCATTCACCACCCTTTCTGTGAAAAGAATTTCCTCACATTCCCCTTTATCAGCCCCCTCTAATCTCATGCTGTGTCCTCTTGTCCTGCTATTTTTCTTATATTTAAACATGTTAGACTCTTTCACCCTTATTAATGCCCTTAAGGTATTTGAATGCCTGATCATATCACCTCTCTCCTTTGCTCAAGGGTATACATATTGAGCTCCATTAATCTGTCCTCATTTGTCTTCTGATGCAGTCCCTGCACCATTTTGGTTCCCTTCTCTGGACCCTCAATTTGGTTAATGTCCTTGTGAAGGTGTGGCCTCCAATCCTGCACGCAGTACTCCAGATGGGGTCTAACCAGTGTCTTGTAAAGAGGGATTATCCTCCCTCTTACGATTTGTGATACCCTACTAATACACCCTAAAAGCCCCCTAGCCTTACCTGCTGCTTTAGAGGTCTCCTTGGATGATGTCAGGTCATCAGTGATGATGATGCCCAAGTCTCTTTCTTCCTTTGTGACTGCTAGCAACTCCCTCCCAGCCTATACTTGGCTTCAGGGTTTCTCTTCCCTATGTGCATAATCTTGCACTTCTTTGCATTAAATCCCAGTTGCCACTCTTCTGACCATTTTGCTAGTTTATCCAGATCTCTTCTCATTCTGCCCACCCCATCTGGATCATCTACTCTGTTGCAGATCTTGGTGTCATCTGCAAACAGACAAGCCTTACCCTCTAGTCCATCTGCAAGGTCACTAATGAAGATGTTGAAGGACTGGCCCCAGGATTGATCCCGAGGATTTCCCACTTATGACTTGCATCTCTTCTGACTGTATACCATTTACCACCACTCTCTGTTTTCCGCCCATCAACCAGTTTTCCACCCAGTTGACCAACTTCTGGCCCACCCTCGAGCCTACCCAGCCTATTTATCAATCTTCTATGTGGAACAGTGTCAAAAGCTTTGTTGAAGTCAAGGTAGGTGACATCAACTGCTCCCTTGGTCCACACCACTCTGGTTACCCAGTCAAAGAAATCTATGAGATTAGTTTGACAGGACCTTCCTTTGTAAACCCATGCTGTCTTGGGTCTCTGTGCCCCTATGGTTCCAGGTGTTGCACTGTCCTTTCCTTAAGGAGTGCCTCCATAATCTTGTCCACTACTGAGGTAAGACTGACTGGTCTGTAGTTCTCTGCCTCCTCCCGCTACCACTCTTGGTGGGATCACATGAACCCTTCTCCAGTCTTCTGGGACCTCTCCTGTGCTCAGAGACTCACTAAACAGTTCTGCTAATGGCTCTGCTAGTTCCACCTTTAGCTCCTTAAGTGCCCTGGGATGTATGCCATCAGGTACCATTGCCTTATCCACCCTGAGCTTAATAAGCTCTTGTAGGACCCTTTCTTTTGTGAAGGAGTAGTGCTCACCTCCCCCCCCCGTGTCCATGGTGCTGAGCTGTGGGCCCTGCCTACCTTCTCTTCAGTAAATACTGAGCAAAGTATCTAGTTAGGATAGATCCTTTACAGGGTCCTCCTCCTCACATGCTCCCTTTTCTCCATTAAGCAGCAATACCCCTTCTGGACTTTCTCCTTTCACTAATGTATCTATAGAAAGTCTTGTCACCTTCTTTTACTGTTATTACTAGTGTTTCCTCAGTTTGGGACTTTGCCTGCCTTACTGCCTTCCCTGTTTCCCTTAGGGCAGATTGTATGCCTCCTATCTTCATCCCACTGTGTTCCTTTATATTTCCTGAAGGCCAGCCTTTTGGCTCTGACCTTTCTGCTACTATATTTGAGAACCAAAGTGGTTTCCTTCTTCTTTTGCACTTCCTTTTCTATCTAACACAAAGGGATGTTGCTTCAAGTATTGCATCCTTAATGCTTGCCCACTTTGTCTGTACCCCCTCACCTGTGTTTCTTTTTGCCAGGGCTAAGCTAACTCTGTTGGCCATCTTAGCAAAGTCAGCTCCTCTGAAGTCCCATATTTTTGCCTTGGAATGGGATGATTTAGATGTAGTAGCCAATTTCACATGTTACTAAGGAATTAAACACTAAAGTCAGTTCTGAAACCAAGTGGTCACCCAACACTTTGTATAAGGCAGCTGGGAGTCCATCCAGACCAGGAGTCCTCTGTAAAGGTAAAGAGGAAATGGCCAATTTCAAATCCAGCTGTTATTGGTAAACATATTTGGTCCAAAATTGACTGTGAAGGGATTGGGATTTCAAGATCATTATAAAAAATCACAGGATCAACAGCTACTGCTGGAAAAGAACAAAATAAAGCTAACATATGATCTGTTACAATTTGACAAATATCTGACTGAGAAGTACATAGACCACCTACAGAATTAACTAGACACATCATAGTTTTTGGGAAATTTGATGGGAATTTGCCTCAAAGGGCATACAACATCATGTGTTCCAGCCGTACCAAATTTATGTTGATAATAAAGTTGTCACGATTGATGGGATTGGAAATTCAACATATCATCCTATACCAATTTTACTTGCTGAGAAAGGTCATGCCCGTCATATAAGCAATTGTTAATAAAGACTGAAAATGAACTCTCTTTGCAAATAATCCAAATACTCCTTCTAAATTTCTGACTGCTATAATTTTTCAAAGAAAACAACCAAATCATGCTTGGTATCCGACCACCACTGAATATGGTCTGTATAACAGATAAAAACAGATTTACAGGCCGGAAATGACAACAGAGACTGCATAAAGGCTGGGACTTGTAACAGGAAGTGTTGAATTTCCAAAGTCGGGTCCTTTATGAAAGGGAACAACAGACCCTAAACCAACAGACAACAACTTATGGTCTGAAAATGCAACAGCCTGTACCGTGGCAGAAGCAATATTTAAAGTCTGAGACAAAACACAAAATCATTCTGAGTTGCCAATTTACCCTTCTGAAATGTAGAGGTATGTTGTTTTGTAAAGGACAAATAAGCATCAGTCAAATGGACCAATTTCCCTAATTCCTGAGAATCAAAACAGTTTTCTAGTAGTTGCAAAAGAACTCTTATCATGAAGACTTAAGCCACAATTAAAATCACCAGAAAAAATAACTTGAAAAGAAGTATGCAGAAATGGACAAGTAAAGAAAATAAAGCTATTCATGCCATTTTAGTCTGAGGGCATAAAGATTAATCACCCTATAAGGACAGGGCCCAATCACAAAATCTAGAATGGGAGCTCTACCCAGAGCCACATCATATAGTTTTAACGAATGAAACCCAGGACATTAATCAAAATCCTCAGACCAGAACAGGAATCTTGGCCTATGGACCAAAAGAAGGTCCCAGCAGCCAGTCCTGCTGTGCATGTCGGAAATCAGGTATCTTGCAATAAGAAAATTCCCAAAGGCAAAAGTCGTAAAAAGGAAAAAACAGTCGCTTTCAGTCACATGCATCACACTATTTACATTAATAGTATGACAAGTAAATTGAGACATAGTATTTAAATAAGGCAGGAAAACTCATCACAACTTCCTTTCCCAACCACCTTTTTCCCTTTAAGTTTCACCCTGGCTTTCCGCTTTTGAGAGAGACCAGTACCAAGTTGGAAATCAGATTCAGTAGTTCCATCAGGGAGAGAGAAGCAATGGAGGAAGAGACTGACTCACTTCCAGCATCATCTGAGACAGGTTGGAGTAGCTCAAAGAGTTAGAAAAGGCACAGAAGAAACTCCAGTACCACCGTAGGGAAGGTAGTACTTGGGTCATGTTCCTCATAGACCTCCGACATCCAATACTGGCAGGTACCGAGGAGAAGGAGGAGGAGGGCATAGCGCTAGGACCTGGAAGAGGGTCAGTACTGACAAAACAGGCTGGACAGGCCGAAAGGTATCTGAGGTCTTAACAGAGTACTCTCAGAAAAGGAGACCACGGGGCCTCTGTGCCTGGTTCTTCAACAGACACAGAGACCTGCATAGAAAATTTGTAAAACTGCCGAGGCGGTACTGCCGATGTAAAGCACGAATCTGAGCCTTCTGTGCTTGCTAATAATAAAATGCTGATGAACCCCACCATCATGAGAATCCTGATTGTGAACAGCCCAGTGACAATTCTGAAATGTATGTCCCAGTTCATCACAAAGGTTGCATTTGCACTCGTTCAAACAATGGGCCCTCATGACCCAATTCACCACATATATTGCATTTCATCTTGTCACATACATTACTGAGATGTGTGGAGTCACCACACTGGTAATAAGCCTTCGGCTGACCAGGTAAAATAGGACTCCCTTATCCTGACCTATAAAGCAAGAATTAGGTAAGTGTACAGGACCTGACTGAGTAGTGTTCAACAAAACCTTAATCTTCCATCCCCTGTCCAGATATTTTCAGTATCCAGGATGGCCTCCACCTGACCCTGGACGTTACAGCGCTGTTTCAACCAATAGATAACATCAGCCACATCAACACCCTCATTTTGGAACAAAACAGTGATGGTTTTAAAAGTAGGTTTTGAAAGAAGGATGCCTGGAATGGGGTCCAAAGGCAGTGTTCCTCAAAGCATGGTATTTCGTCCAGAAACACTCCAATCCACTAGCTGTTTGAAAGCTAATATCAAAGATGATTCACCAGAGATGTGAATCATCGCATATATTCATGAGAAAAAAATTTTAACGAGTCCTTAAGAAGTATACGTGCAGCATATACATGATCTGAGAGCTCAGGTAACCCTCCCTTATAAACTAAACGTACTGCATTATGTCTTTTTGCTGCTTGGATAGGGAATTTGAATAAGGATAAAAGAAGCGACTCAGCTCAGCCGTTTTAGATATTGGTTGCTGTAAAACTGTACCTGTAGCCCCTTAGGATGTATCAGTAGAAGAAGCCTGTAATTCTGGTCCTGGAAAATGTGCGAAATAGGGTTTTGTGTTAAAGCCAGTTCCTGTGTTAAGCTCAAGGGGTCGGGAGAGACTGCAGCCTTGTCTGATTCACTCTGCAACTCAGGAAGTCATCAGGACTGGGGGCCACACAGGAGATGGACAGGAATCCATCTCCCTTTAACAGGTTCCTGTACCCAGCCAGCACCCACAGAGCCATGTTCACAGACCAGGGAAGCTGTCTGGGGAATCCACAACCTGGGGTATCATCGATGAAGGAGGCGAGGTGAGCGGTCTCCATGTCACACATCACCCACCACAAACGATTGGGAGGTGGGGATATAGCAACAACAACTGGCACCTCGAGGCTTCAAACACTCCTGAACATCAGCCGATGGGTGAGTCTCCATAGGTTGTCCTCAAAACCTCCTGGCATGACAGGAGGAGAAGTAATATGCCTTTCAGTGTTGTGTTCTCTTAAGGTTTGAAGTTCTTGACAGAGTTTCATTCTGCTGACCGCAAAACTGCTTTCAGCATCAGTCAAATGTTCACATAACACCTTCTCCACATTACAAGCCACTTCATGATCTGAGGAGAAAAATCCTCCATTACATCACCTTTAGGCATAGAACTAGAGTCCATACCAGTATCAGGGAGCTGAGGTTCAGGCACTGTAGTCAGGACATGCAAGTTAGATTCCAAAGTAGTACAATTCTGTGGTAAATCCTCTGTAAATTCAATGGCAGTGTCCATGAAATCAGAGGTGGGAGCCAAGACCAGAACTCCCACCTCCATAGCTTCCTCCACAGCAGGCACAGAGCGTCCGCCATCTTGAACAGAGGTTCCCCCTCTGTAGAGTAGGTGAATTTCCCAGTGTCCTGGCCAAATTTCCCTCATTCACTAAAAATACCACCAACAGTTTCATCTGGTTTAAGGTCAGTTGGCATTCATCTCTATCCTCCTTCCCCAGGTTGTGCCTGAAAATTGGCAAGATTTGCCTAGTGCACTTACCAGTCAACAAAACTAAATAAAATAAAAATAAATAATTATTTGACTTGCAAGTATGTAAGATTGTGACACCAATAACAGACTTTATTGTAGGTAAAGTCATCTTTGGACATGCACATTTTGGCACTCATATAATAATTTTCCACCATGGTCCTTCTGTACAGTTTGGTTATTATGTCACATATCACAGATACATACAGATGTGGATGGACAGAGTGTAATGATGCTATATGCAGCTTCAAAGACAGACTACCCAATAATCTTAAGGATTCGTATATCCTGGTGCTCAGAAACATGGAGCTTGTACAATGTGCATAACAGTAGTTCATCACAATATGCCTCTAACTTATGTACAGTTTACTTGAAATTTGACGATATACAACTTCCATTTTCTCAAAGTTATAGCACCTGCATTGTGTTGAGCCTTTAGGACAGTGAAAAGTATTAATCATTTTCCTTTTCTTCCTACATGTAATGCCTGGATTACTCTACTCATCAAAATGTACTGTTTTGAGATGCTGTGCTCTGTTCTGATTCTCCCAGTGTCTATGTACAATCAGTAAACATAATAGATCTTGGCCTATGTAAAGATTAATCATGGCTAATGGCACAGTTGTACAAAGTAACAGTGCAACAGCATCTTGACATAAGAAGAGATGAAAGTACTATTACTTTTCTATATCTTACTACATGTAATGCCTTGATTGCTCTACTGATTAAAATTTACTGTTTGCAGTTCAAGTGGCTCATGTGAGGGTGCTGGACTGTATTTACAATCAGTGAACATAAAGTATGTTGGCCTATGTAGATGTATGTCATGGTATACTACTCTGAAAAAATATCTACTGTGCTTTCAATTCAAATACATGCCTACTATTAGGACTTGGTGCTGTCTGATACAGCACATAATTACAACTACACCATACCTGTCTGGCTCTGAACCACCAATCAAATTATGACTGCCTCTTGTAAACATGTATATATGCCTGGAAATATTGTTCTTTTGTAAATATATTGTTTTGTCATTATTGTTATAATATTATTTCAAAGATAATGCAGTTTACATCTGTGTGCATACATGCACATGTGTTACTTGCTTTTGTTGTAAGCACACAGTAGATTTCTGAATTCAATTCTAAAAGTTTAAGTATTACTGTATATAACTGATAACCTGAAAAGAAAATGATTATCATTGATGCACCTAGTATGCTACTCATTATGGGTGCCTGCTTTTTCACAGGATCGCCTTCATTATGGGGTCAAGTGTGGAATTTTCCAAGTACACTGTTGTAAATAGTTGTACATAGTTTTTAAATGCCATCACATTATTCTCTTGTTTAGTGTCATCTAGTATTTAGTAGAATCAGATAACTTACTTATTTATGGCATAAAATGTACAGTATATTTTTAAAGTACTTAGTTTTTCACCTGTTTGGGAACACAAGTATACTTTGGGCCTCATTCAATTGGCATTTTCAAATAAAGTTTTTGAACTTATGCTCCATGTCATGTGTGCTTGTTTATAGCTAGTGATGAAATCTTCTGTAGTTGTATTATGATCGACTGATATGTGAAGTGTGAATATCATATGTTCAGTGTTTCAGAAACTGTAATTAAGTTGCAAATGAAATGTAACATGTTGATGTTTCATATTTTTTGCAAAGTTTCACATTAATGCAATACATAGTAAGGATAAAACTTTATAAAAAATGTTTATTTGGTGATATAGTGTAATGACTATTCAACATGCTGCTTAGTACTATAATGTTGTGAAAAGGTATACCAACAAAATAAAATAAAAAGAGTGATTAATTCATTGCAAAACATCATTAATGCAGCAGATAGGGTTGCTATCAAAGTGACGAAAGTAGTGAAATGCAGCGTTAGGATTTCCAACCCTAACTCTGCATCCCCCTCAACAAGCACTGAAAGGGCAAGGCAACACATGCAACCAGAGAGCCATCATCAGGTAAGACAAACAAGAAACTAGAAAGTGGGAGGGAAGAGTAATGGAGTGGAGTTGAATGACTCCATGAGGAGTAGAGGGCAGCTCAGGAGACTGAACTGAGCTGCACACTCGAGCAGACATGGGAGAACATTGTGTCCTGTTTGTGCTGGCAATTTTGTATGTTTTTATGTTTGTAAGATACAACTCTCTTAAGATAACACAAGACATATCCATCATCATCATGGTCCACCAGGTGTACGAGGTCCTCTGCCATGCTAGTGTGTTGTGGGACACCCGCATGCTGAACATCATGGAGGAGGGGCCACTGCTGGAGCCACACCCAAAGTGCTCCTAGAAATCCATCAGGAGGCTGCTGAGGTCATGGTGGATTGGGCATTACATAAGGAAGGCTACTTGAATGCCACATGCAGGTCTCCCACCAACACAGAACCATTATAATATAGATCTGGGTGTCTTCCCAACACACTGCCATGACACTGGAACTCACACAGCCCCATGGTGGTCCTGCTGCTACCTGTCTCCTCATGTATCTTTCTCTGCATTCACTTACTCATTCTCCATGATACTGTCAGCCTCACTGAAGGTCTCTGTTACAGGTGCTGCTTCAACATTGTGTCATAATACTGCAGCTCCAGGTGCATATGAAACATGCTGGCATGGCAACTGATCTCATACAAGCCTATTGTCATGCAAGTGTTAAACTTTCTGTCACTGATCGGGCTCCCTCCTGTCTGGCTTATGCACTACCACCACTCCAGAGTGTTTTGCACACAGGTGTCTCATACAGCACACTGCTAAGGTATTCAACATGTATGTGTCCTCCCAGCAGAGTGCTATGTTACTACACATTATACAGCCTCACTATGGTGATGGTAGTGCTGCTCATGCAAGATATGTATCCTTCACCAGCTGTGTCCATGCAGTGCCCCATTGTCCATAACTCCAGTATCATCCTAGTACATAGTATGTGTGCAACCCACCAACAAACTGTCATTGCAGTAGGCCTGATAAAATTGCAGTATGCTGCTGATGACACCCTTTCTGTCACTTATCTGTGTCACACCTGGCTTCTTCATTGACTTGCTGTGGTAAGTGACCCTGACAGTGTCATGCTGGGTGTCTTTCCCAAGTCTTGTCCAACACAACTGCACAGCACTGGATGTCTGGATACCCCACAGACACAGTAACATGTAAGTTGAGATCATAGAACTCTGTTTTGGTGCTAGTATAACACCTTTATTCACCCATCTGACTGTCACCAACCCTGACTATACAGAGCTGGACCGTGTCTTCCCCAGGATGGCCAGCACACAGTTGTCTTCCCAATACACTGTCATGGCAGCATAGATTGTTAACAGACGCCATAGAAGCAAGGCTCATACAGCCATACATGTACTGTGTTCACGGTACCATCTGTTATGTCACCAATCAGTCTCTCACCAGCCCTCCCTGTGCAGTGTCCCATCCCCCATGACCCTGGCAGCCTCAAGGTAGTTCACTAGGTAGCACTTTGGGGTATGGTGCCCCAGTGGCCCCTCCCCATGGTGCCAGAATCTGGGTCTCCCAAACACTGACATGGCAGCAGGCGTCATACACTTGGTGGACCATGATGATGAATGTGTCTTGTGTTATCTTCAGGTAATTGTATCTTGTTTGTCTTACCTGATGATGGCTCTCTTTGCTTCTTATGTTGCCTTTCCCCTTCCAATGATTGTTGAGGGAGGAATATGGAGTGAGGGTCGGAAATCCTAACATCACATTTCCCTACTTTTATTGCTTTGATAGCAAACCTAACTGCTGCATTAACAAATCTTTTTGTAATGAATATATATATATATATATATATATATATATATATATATTTTTTTATGGCAAAAAACTCTGTTAATGCATCAGTTAGGGTTCATAGCACAGCAATAAAAAGCATGAAATGTGGTTTTAGGTTACCATCCTATCACCTCCACCCCAACCCTCTGCACACCAACAAGTACTGGGGTGTGCATTGGGGTTGTGGTCTAAATCTCACCTCATTCTATGTGTAAAGAATCTGAGGTTATGCAGTATAAAAGAATGGGGTGAGAGTTAGGCATGATGACCCCCAATGCACACCCTGATGCCTGTTGGTGTGTGGAGGGTGTGGGGTGGTAGGGATAGTAATCCTAACACCATATTTCTATGCTTTTGTTGCTGTGGTATGAACCATAACTGATGCATTAACATAGTTTTGCCATGAATTTCCCTTCTTTTTTAGAGCGTGTAATGTAACTGGTAACTGGTATATGTTAGTGGGAGGGTGGGCTCTGTGTTCCTTCACATTGTCCATTTTTATGTAATGATATGTATGTGAAGAAAAGAGCCTCTGGGCCCTGTGCTCCACTCACATGTGAAATACGAGCCATACAGCAGACCTATAGGGCAAGGAACCCTTGTGCCACTAATGTGCCAATATCTCAACAAGCATAACAGCTACAAAAAAATCCAGTGCTGTTGTAATCATGACAGTGAGCTGTCTATGTGACAAAATTGACTTAATCTTTATCTGCATCATTTAAGAGATATGGGCACGAAATGCTCTGAAAAGGCATCTGTGCAACCCTTGGAACATGTTTTGCCAATATCTCAGTAACTGTAGAAGATAGGAAAAACATTCACTAGTGGTGTAATCTATGATTTCCAAATATGTTTCTCCATGTTAGTTCAACTGGAGTTGAACTAAACAGTAAGATAGCGAAAACTTTGTATCTCGCTTCATTTTGAGATATAGGTGCGAAAGGCATAATGGGCCGCTTAACATTATCCTATGGGAAATTTCTCAACTTCTGAACACTGCAACTTTGGGCCCTTGAATGTTTTGGCACCAAACCATCAAAAGGAACATCTGTGAGACCAGGACTTGCCACCCTGCAAAGTTCAGCTCAAAAGACCCAACCGTTCAGTTGCAGGGTGATAGCAAAAATTTGCATTTTTTTTAAATACATTCACAAATCACGAAAGTTTTGCAAAAGTATCACAAAGGTTCTCATTTGTGAAAGTATTTTGGCAGTTTCTTTTGTGGTTTGTTAAAATATTTACCTCCGATGTTTAAAACAGCATTTCTGGAGGATTTTACCCATAAAAATGATAGGGCTGGTATCCTCAGGACCCAACTAGGTAAAACAACAGTTAGTGTTTGCCTAGAGGGTCCTATATTTAAATGTAAGACATTTTCTCTCTCACTAACTGAAAACAAGATGGCCACAGCATAAAAGTAAAAGGGCCATTTATGAAAGAAAAATTACATTCTTGAAACTTTACGTGAGATCGTATATTTTCCCCATTGACTATAATGGGACATTGTTTTGAACAACTTTTGAACAGTTTAATATTTTACACCAAATCTTTGAAAGGCACGTCGGTGACCCAGACTGCATCTTTCCTAAAGATTTTGTACCAAATGGACAAATCATGTGGGCTGTAGGCACGAGCAAAGAAATGCATAACAAGTCAATTTTTTGCATTTTATGGTGTTCTCTAGCTCTTACCATATCCAGAGATCTATGGTACCAGACCGCACATGCAAAATTTCAGGTAACTCCATCTTACAGTGGCAAACTTCTTATGGTGCAAAATTTGAGATTTAACATTCAAGTGCTTACCCAACCCTAACTATACTGGTGCTGCTGCACCAGTATAATATATATATATATATATATATATATATATATATATATATATATATATATATTCATACAAAACATTTTGTTTAATGCATCAGTTAGGGTTGTTCCACAGTGATAAATGTGAGGAAATTTGGCATTAGGGTTGTCACCTTGTACCTACCCACACTGCATCCACCAACAAGCATCGGGGTGTGCATTGGGGTTGTCGGCCCTGCCTGTTGGTGGGGACTGGGTGGGCATGGGTGCAGGGGTGACAACCCTAACACTGAATTTCCTCACTTTTGTCACTGTGGAACAACCCTAACTGATTAATTAAATGGAGATTTTGCCATGAATTTCCCTTCTTTTGAGAATGTGCACTATAAATAGTTAATGGAATGTGGTGTTGGGAACACGGTTCCCTTGAGTGAAAAAGAAGCTTCTTGCCACTTTGATACGTAAGAACCATATATCTGATGGAACCAAAATTGTTAAAAGAAGACATGTACCATAGCACACGTTGTTCAGAATTGTGTGTACATCCGTTCAATGGTCACACAGCGCCACAATCAAACAATGTAAGATGCACAATTCAGCAACCGTAAGTGTCAGTGACCCAAGAATTTTCACAGTCAAAGATGTATTATAAATATTTGTACTTTCCAAATGCCAGGCACATCGAAAATATGGTTCAGAAGTTATTGAAGCATAATCAACCAAATTTATATTACATCGGAGTGGCATAATACCACACCTGTTAATGTTTGCACACCAAACCACTGCAAGGCACCTCCATTCCACTGGGGCTACCCACACTATAAATTTCAAGCTAGTAGCACCATGCAGAATGCTATGCACAAATGTTAACTGTGTCACACAGTATCTCTGCAGTGAATTATTTTTCCAACATGTAAACAGCATTATTCCATCCCCAGGACATCCATTCAACACCCTCAACATTTCATGTAAAAAGACTAAACCATTCCAGAGATATTCAATTTTACATTTCTTCACCTTTAAGAAGTCTCCCACTACAAAATGGCGGAAATTGCAGCCGAAAATTCACTAAAATGGCAGACCTGACAGCTGAAAAATATGTAACTGTGAGGAGGCCAACTTCAAATGGCGATAACTCTGGAACAGAGCAACATTTGTTCACCAAACAAAAACTGGCATGCTCCTTGAACACAGGTCTTTCTTGTTAGTACGTTTCAGATCAATCAACCACACACTAGCTGTGCTATGCATCACAAAAGACAAGCGCAGAAAAATAGCAAAATATAATGTTTTGCACTGCACTGAGCAAACGTAAAACACAGATGGTAACATTAACACAAGCGGTGATGGCAACAGTGAGGTAAAAGAAAATAGTAATGCTAAAGGTAACACATATGCAAGCGCCAAATAGTAGCATCACAGTGACACAAATGAAATGATAACGCAAACAGTATGAGAAATGCAAGGCAAAACATAAATGAAAACAGAAATGGTAACGCAAACGGTAACACAAACACTAATGGCAACAGAAACGCAAATGGTAACAAAAGCGATAGCGAAAATTCAAATGGTAACAGAAAAGCAAATGGTAATGGCAGCAGTGTTGCAGAAGGAAATAGTAACACACTCGACAACAGAAATGCTACCGAAAACACAAACGCTAAGGCTAACGGAAATGCAAATGCAAACGGTAATGAACACACAAACAGTAATAGTAATGCTACTGGAAACACAAACAGTTATGGCAACATCAGCGTTGATGCCAATGAAAACAGTAATGCAAACAAAAACACAAATGGTAATGCATATGGTGATGCAAAAGTAAATACAAACAAAAGCAGTAATGGAAATGCAAGCAGTAACAATACTTACCAAATGCAAAGCGTAATGCAAATACAAAGGGTAATGCATACAGTGATATAAACGTTAACACAAACAGTAATGTAAACACAAAATGGAAACACTAATGGTAACAGTAACATAAACACACACCCTTCCCCAAAAGGTGCATTCAGAAGCACAGTTAATACAAAGAATGTACACATAATAATGGTCCTCAGAGCAGAAAATGAGCACTTGGAATACAAAATTCCTTATATCTCAGGAACCGTATAACATAGAAAAAATGTTCAAATCTCATATTATTTATGACTTTCCAGGCTAGATTTGTTCTTACTTACAGATAGAAAGCTCCTTCATGCAATAGTGAGTCGGTTCACTGCAACGACGGCCAGCCCAACACATAACAAGATTCCACACAGCAGCACTCAGAAAGAATACACAAAAGCCAAGTAGTTCAACTGAATTGTTGATTTATTCACACCATGGGGGAGCCCCTAGTGCCTTGGCAACAAGCCTTCAAAGGGGCATAAGCTATACAAGCATATGTCTCACTTTAATATGCAAAAATGACATCACAGTGATAATCCAATAAAAAGCAGATTTTTACTAACAAGAATACATATAAAAATCTTTTAACCCTTTATACAACTTCCTATTAAACACTTCTTCTGCATTTAAATCTAGCGAATTAATATATTTTCACATTATGATATTAAATGATCGTGTCTTTAGTGTAATATTTTATTCACTTTGATTAAACCAGACAGTCCATATTGCAGTGACAGAAAAAAGCCTCAAAAAGGCAAACCATAAAGGCAATCATATGAAAGATGACAGTAAATTCAAGTTGTTGTTCACATAACAAGCAGTGTTATTTTATTTATTTCTAGGATCTCAAAAATGGGATACACCATAGAAAAATTATTTGGAAACACCATTTGATTAAGAATATAAACAAACATTTTTACAATTACATTAGAAATATTTCTTATACAACTTTTACTAAAACTTCATAATCTGAATATAAATAAGCAAACAAGTTTCCTTGTGGTTTTCTCAAGAAAACATATCATTAATAAAGAAAGCATACTTCAACAGAAAAATTTCCTGCATCCCAGGTACTATCATTGCTGGAAATAATTCCTTAGCCATCTATACGGAAAGACCTAAATGGAGAAAGACAAAGGATGGAAAAACATTTAGGATTACTACCTAACTTATCACTATCCGATGTGTAACAGTACACAGAAACATATACATATATAAATTCATAAAAAAGGGTAGGGAGGGAAGGGGAAGGAGAAGGAGGAAAGGAAGGAAAGTGAGAGGAAGGGGTGGTGGTGGGGGAGGAAGGGAAAATAAAAGGAGGTTTTCATAGAGTTAACCATCTCACTCCTTTAAGAATGGCTTTAAATCCTATCTATCATTAAGGCCCTGGGTCTAACTGCATCAACTTTAAAGATCCAATAGCTCTCTCTTTGCACTAAGAGGTTTTCTCTGTCACCTACTCTTGCTGGGCATATGCCATTTAAGTCCCATAAACTTGAAACAACTGGGATCAAACTGATGTATTTCTGCAAAATGCCTGCTTACAGGCTTGTCAATTTTGTGATTTATAATGGAATGAATATGCTCCTGTATTCATTCTTTCAAAGTCCTTATAGTCTTACCTACATAAAAGATTACAGCTGCACCAAAGAATATAAACAACAAATGTAGTACGTGATATAAAATCCTTTACTTCTATTTTCACACCACTTGGTAATGTGATACTGTTACCTGTTTGCATATACTTGCAAATATTACACCTTCTGCATTTATGGACCCCAACTGGTCTCACAGGCAACCAGATCTGAAAATGTTTACTTTTTAGAAAACTGACTCCTAACCAACCTATCCTGTAGGTTAGCTGTTTTTCTAAATGTGATCCTTGGTGTCCCAGTAATCACCTTTCTCAATGTGTCATCACCTTTCACAATATCCCAGCAGTTCCAAACTATATTTGCCCACTTGCCCTGCAAGATTGTTGTATTCAAAGAGAAAGTTATTGTATCACTATCCTCACATTTCCTAACAGGCCCACTATTAATTAACTTTCTCTGTTCCTTAGTTTTACTCTTTCAAATGCCTCCTTTAAAACTTTATCTTTATACCCTCTCTTTCTAAATCTAGCCAGCAACTCCTCAGCTTGCTTATAAATTCACTATCATCTATGCAATTCGTCTAATTCTTAAAAGCTGACTATAGGGATAGAATCTTTAAGCTTTGCTGGATGCAAACTGTCCCATCTGAGCAAGGAATTTGTGGAGGTGGATTTCTAAAGCCTTTTGTCTTAATGGCACAGTAATAACATCACTCATAAAGGTTACATCATGGAAATCAATATTTTCCTGATGAATCACCAAGTAAACCTTAAATTTAAACAATGTCCATCCACTTAGAAAATTCACATGCATTCTCAGTGCTGCCCTTCCAGATACACAAGCAATCATCGATATAATGCCCCCATTTTATAATATTTTTACTAAATGGGTTAACAAGGGGTTTTCAAGATATTGTAATTCCCATAGTCCCATAAACAGGTTTGCATAGGCAGGGGCCATTGATGCCCCCATTGCCGTGACACATTCCTGTTTATAAAATACATATTAAATTCAAAATAACTGTGATAAAGAACAAAAATAAGGTCTCATTCCAAAAACCAACAGGTGCTTTTGTTTCATACTCACCTTTTCCAAAAAGAGTCTGGAAGCTTTTACACCATCCTGATGCCTAATGGATGTGAATAGGGATTCAACATCTACCAAAATCCATAAAAATCAGGTTCCCGAAAGAAATGTTTAAACTTTTAATTGTGTCTCCAGAATGTCGTAGATATGATGGCAATTTAAACATACTATGCTGTAAGAATAAGTCAATAAACTCACACAGATGCTCTGAGATGGAGCCAACTCCTGACACAATGAGTGTCCCTGGTTACTCAGACAAACCTTAATGTATTTTTGGGAGACAATACAAGGTGTGGGCCACAGGGTATTCACAATACAGATATTTGAATTCACCATCACTAATACATCCATCCTGCAGTGCCCTATCTAAAAGAGAATACAAAGCCCTTTTATACTGATATGTGGGGTCACCAGCTAACTTCTTATAATTATTTACATCAAATATCAATCTCTCAGCCATCTCTTAATACTTTTCAGTATATATCAGCACAATGTTGCCCCCTTTATCTGCCTTCTTAATTACTCTATTTTCATTAGCTGTTAATTCTTGTAAAGGCGCATTCTTCACAGCACTCAAATTTATTTTATGTTTGGAACCCACATTTTTGAAAAAGCTCCCTTACCTTGTACAGGACAGTGATTTCAAATGCATTGATATTGCTGCTAAATACTTCTAGGCAAAAGCCCAATTTACTTTGAACAGTACATCTCTCATTACTTGAAATTCTTTACCATTTAAAAGCTCATTTGCAATACCGACAAGCCTTCAGACCCCAAAATGATATCTGGCATCTGCTTATTCTCCAATGTCCTATATTTCTTGCACTGCCACTATCAAATAGTCCAAGTCTTCTTCAAAACTGTCTGATTACTCGATGCCTCAATAAATCCCATAGCACCAAATGACTCATTTGCATATCTATTAACAAAGAAAAACTTCAAATGTATTTTCCGAAACAGCTTGAAAATGTCCACAAAGGTAGCAAACTGATGAGCGCTTGGCGTGGAACAAAGTTTAAACCTTTCTGCAATAACCACGTTTGAGGTACATTTAATTCAAATTTACTTAGATTTACTATTTGTAGCTCATTGCACTCTTGAGGGGCTCTGAGAGTTCACTTTTTCCCATTTGGTCCATCCTCTCCGCTTGCCTCTTCTAGTCCGTTTTCTCCATTTTTGTAACCTCGATATTATTAACTGCTTGTGTTCCATGTAGAACTTCTTTTAAATCAATAGTAACTGATTTTGCAGAAAGTTGATCAGAATCACATTTCTTCTGGACCACATTATTTTTATTAAACCTGTTCCTGCTTTTATTCCTCAGTGTCCCTCTGCTTCTCGACCTGAGATCTTTATCTTTGGAAGCTCAAAAGGTGTACCGTATTCATAATCCTTACTACCTCTTAACATTTTCTGTTGTTTTTGTTCAATAAATTTCTTCTCATGCTTTAAAACTTTATTTTCAGCACTTTATCAAGATGGACAAATTTTGATGTTCTTTAAATGCTGCCTCCTCTTCTATTGCTAACTTGAGCTCTTTAATAAATTCTTGGTAATTTTCTACACCTTCTTCTATAACAAGTTTTATGTAGGCTAATAAGGCTTCCTCAGAAACTTTCAGCTATGCTTCCTTCTTTTGAATTTGTCTAAACCACACAAAGGTGATTTAATTAAGCAATATACCACGAGATGGTGTTGGTGATGCCAAGATTTACCCATGCCTGGTGTGTTGTTTGGTCACGAGTGCAGCGGAGTGAGCAAAATACACCAGACATGGGTAAATCCTGGCATCACCAACACTCCACAAGTGGCATATTGTGATTATACTATGGCCTCTTCACTTTCTGTAGGAAAAATTAATGAAAACACTGTTTTTTTAATATCTTTATTGAATTAATTGTTGCACCAGAAAAAATAGTTCCCTGTTATTATGCAGAGAAATGGCGCTGTTCCCCATCCCTAAGGGGAGGGTTTAGTCCCCATCCCCACAATGTAAAGATGGGGTTTTCAATTGTGATGATGTAGAGGGTATTTGTCAGCTCATTCGCGGTAATATCATTGATAATAATATATAATAATAAATATCATTGGTTCTATTCTACTAGAGCCTGTGCAGCTGGCTGTTTGTGTTTGTCTCTTGTCAGTAGTTTAGTTTTTGTGGATTTTCATGTGTTTCTGCTTGGAGGAACTAGACCATTCTTGGACATAACATCTATGAACATTTCCTGGACTAAGAAACTGCAAAACATCAACACCAAGTATTGGCATTCTCATCATAAATCAACTTATTTGGAAGCCATCAAAGCCAAAAGTAAGGTCAGTAAATCTGTTATACAAGCACTGAGTTGTGGAGTGCTGCACTGAATCCACATTTCCATCTGACTTGTTCTTAAAGATGTGTACTTGTCTTTGAGGTCTATTCAAAACCATTTTGGAGAACAAAGGGAAGAGACTAACAAAGGATTTTACATCCTGCATATGCCCCAGGCCAATGTTCATCACCTTCAGAATTTAACCCCTTCAGGAAATTATCACATTCTGGGTTTTGAGCTACAATAACAGTTTCTGGTCACAGGTAGTTCACCATTTCCTGAGGTTTGATTACTTTTCATCAATCACGAGGCACCTCTGACAACATAGCTTTATATATTGTGCTCTGCAATATCATGGGACAACTGCAGACCAGCAAGACCAAGAGGACTAGATGCCTACAACAAAACTAGTCTGCAAAATGATTAAAAGCATACCTTCTTAGGATACTACTTATGCTACTTCTGATATCTGGAAACGTTCATCTTAACCTGGGGCCTACTGGCTAGCATTTATGCCACAAAAAGGTGGGAGGGTCCCTCACATAGCCTCAATCAATGTCTGCAGCCTCCTTAACAAACTTGACATCTTGCAAACCTGGGTCCAGCAACATAGCCTGATGTACTCTCTGTTGTCAAAACATGGCTAACCCCAAGATACCAGACGCTGCAGTCACTATCCCTGGATACTCTATATTCAGGCAGGACAGGGTTTCGAATGAGGTGGGGGCTGTTCCATCTACCTGAGGAATTCCTATCTGGTCAAGTCTTCCCATTCTCAAACCCTAAACCATCCTCTGAGGTTCTCGCTATTAAAGTTCTACTCGGGTGCACAACAAGGAGCTCACCATTGCCTCTGTGTACCTATCCCTAAAGATCAGCACAATGGATTTATGAGCATATTGGAAAGCCTACAGGGATTACACCATAACTCTGAACTCATAGTACTAGGTGACTTCAACATAAATTGGCTATCACTGGAGGCCAGAAACTACAAGGATGCTGTCACGTCAGAGAACCTCACCCAGCTTGTTACCACCCCACCAGATGCAACTATAGGACAGGGTCGTGAACACTTCTGGACTGGATCCTAACTAATCACCCTGAATGTATCTCAAAAGTCTCAATGCTCCCTGATGGGATCAGTGACCACTCACAGTCACATGTACCTGGACAAACAAATTCATTAAGCCTCCTCCTAAAATAATCCTCACCAGAGTGTTAAAGCAGTGGTACCTTGAGCTACTAAAGACATACCTAAGCCACCTGGACTGGACACCAATCGACTCCGCCATTGATGTAAACCAAGCCTTAGACCTGTTCATCAGCCACTTCACTGCAGCCTGCAATATCTTTGCACCTCTCAAAAGCTGAAGGTCAGGGCAGAGCTAACCCTTGGATAACCCCAATCTAATCACTTTACTCAAACATAGGAACATCTCGGCACTGTGCCCATGCAACATCCCAACCTGGGGATATTCATAAATATAAAGCTGCCAGAAATGAGTGCACGTGGGCAGTTAGGAGAGCCAAAAGCAAATACTTCAAGGAAGCTCTCTCCAACTCCTGGGGTGATGGAAAAAATTTTGGAGTAACTTGAAAGACCTTACAGGCAAGGACCCTAAGTCACCACCCACCATGCTCAACATAAATGGAACACCAACAACTGACCTGTGCACCATCACCAATACCTTTAACAATGCATTCTCCAACTTGGATAGTGTCCTCCCTTCTAATTTCTTTGATGCCCCTCTGGTAGTAACCCTCCTGCAACTACTCCTCTCCTACACTTTGCCCCACAATTCTACTTCAAGGAGATCCCAGTGCATGAATCCAGAACCTATATTCAGAAGGCCATTCACAATGAATGCTACAGTGGTGACTTCCTTGACCTGAAGTTGTTAGCACTTGTCCTTGAAGAAGTCCTTGAACCCTTGACAAAGGTCCTCAACCTATCACTAAGGATATCCCAGTTCCCATCTGCTGGAAACAGGTGACCATCACAACGGTCACAAAAGTGGAAACAAATTTCTGCACTCCAACTACAGACCTATCTCCATCCTCCCTCCATTGTCTAAGGCCCTGGGCGCATCGCCTCAGACCAATTAGTCAAGTACCTGGAAAATATGACATCCAGTGTCCTGAGCAACATGGTTTCCGAAAGGGCACAGTACCACCACTGCACTATTAGAATTCACGGGCTTCATCCATACCACACTTGATCAAGGAAACTGTGTAGGGGCAGTATTCATCGACCTTACGAAAGCCTTTGATACTGTGAACCACCCACTCCTACTCAAGCAATTATGAAACATTGGGATCTCCAATGAAGCACTGCTCTGGTTTTCAAGCTACCTTGAGGAGAGGGTCCAGCAGGTTAGGATTGCGGTGTTACCTCGGAAGAAAAGCCAGTCCTTTCAGGGGTCCCACAGGGTCCATCCTGGGGCCACTATTCTTCAGCCTCTTCTTCAACGACCTTCCAGTGTCTGCCACCAGAAATTACTGCTCTATCGCCGACAACGCAGTCATGTTCACCACCCAAAACGCAGAGCTCCTCGAGAAACAATTACAGCTTGAATTCATGCGCATCGAAGAATGGTTCCAGTCACACAAACTGGTCATGAACTACAGCAAAACAAAGGTTATGACCTTCTACAACGCCAAGAGCAAGTACAAATCCTGTGACCTCACCATCCTAAACCAAACAGGGACCTTTACTTGAACACGTCATGATTTTAAATACCTAGGTGTCACATTGGACAGCTCACTGTCCTACCATCGGCACATAGATTCTGTCGCCAAAGCCACCAACATCCATATAGGCCTGCTTTACAGGCACAAACACTGCATGACTCCTGACACTCTCTGGTTGGCTATCAAAGCTCTGTCACCTCCATCATCGATTCACGGGCTAGCAGTTTATGGCTCTGCCTCCTCCTCTGCCCTCCACCCAGAATTACAATTGCACTCAACAGAGCATGCAGTCTGCTAACTGGGGCTGATTGACTTACACACTTGTGACCTGTACACTCAGGCAGGATGGCTACCTCTCATCAGCCGGATACAGTATCAAACCTGCCTCTTAGCCAAAAAGTCCTCCTTGGGGTCATGCCCCAGGCATTGAAAAGCTACTCATTGACCACCACAGCACCCAGAGAACTAGAAGTTCACATCAACTAACCTTCCTTGTCCCCAGATGCCAGACTACCTTGGGCCAGAGGACCTTTGCCCACAGAGCACCACAGTGGTACAATACTCTCAACAAAGAAACACTTAATGCTGCTGTTGCTCTTGGCCCTTTTAAGAGACAACTCTGACTTCATCTCATTTCAACTAGTTGTTGTGACTGCCTCGCCTAATCAGGCGCCCACCATTCACTGACCTCCACTTCAGTCTTGACAGCTATCTCTCCCCTTGCCCCCTTCTACCTGCCTACCCCTTTCCCCTCTCTCTTTCCTCTCCCGGGCATTTCCTGACTTTTATCCCTCCTCTCCCTCACCTTTAGAGCTCTTACCCTCACACTCTACCCTCTGACAATGGCCTTTCTGCCTGCATACCCCTCCCCTCTCACCTGCAGTGCTTATATCCAAGATTGCTCTTGACTGGTATGTCATGCTACCTAACATTTGGCACATTTTGAATTACTGGAATTTCCTAAGCCTCAGTCTCTTACTTTTTGTTATTGTGTAACTATGTATTATTATGTTGACCTTTGTATGTATGTATACCCCCATTCCTTGACGTGGAACCTTTGTAAACTAGCAGTTCCTGCTCAAAGGTATTTGTAATCCTAGATTTCAATAAAATAAAATAAAAATAAAATAAAATAAGGCTCAGGAAAAGATGGCAAATGTACCTATTAAATGCCTCGTGAAAATCGTCCTGTCAGTTCTCCTGACAGTCTCAAGAAACCACTTGCGAACCTCCAGTGCCCTATCAGAGAGTCTTCAGCTTTTTTTTCACTAGTACACCTGCAAGTGAGACTTGGTTCTTTGTTTATGAATTGCTGTTTGGTTTTGGGTGTATCTGCGTGGTGTGAGCAGTAACAGGCTAACGTACACAATATTGTGCTTCGGGTTTAGGCTGAAAGTATCTGGTGTGGGGGAGAATGGTCTTTTTTTGTGATGTTGCTGCCACTGCGAGGACACAGTGGATGTAATCTGGGGCAGCGGTGTCTCTGAAGGACAGTTTGGAGGCTCGGGTGTAGCTTTTATTAAACAAAAAAAAACTTTGTGACAGAGTGAAAGCAACTGGCAGATGTCTTCTAGTGGGTTAAAAGTATACAGGAGAAATTGGGCTAGTAGTGGTTGGGGACAGACATTTAACTGCAGGCATTTTTTTAATTGTATATCTTGTTACTGTGCAGGTAATTTAACTCCCGTTTTCATCCCGGCACTCTTGCTGTACAGCAACCCATCATTACCATGGGTGCAAATATTGCAGTGCATCTTTTGTTCGGTTTCACATTTGCTTTAGCGGGGATTGCCAGTCTTGGGTTTTCCAGGGTAGGAGTGATTTGACAGTGGGTTTGTGAGCGGCTGACTGGCAGCTGGAACCTTTCTCCATGGGGTGATGCTAGAATTTACTACAGCTAGAAGGTGCCAGCCAGCCAATCAGAATGCAGGATTTGCCATTTATTTCTATGCTCATTGTATAATTACTCTCAACCCGGGAGCTTGGCTTTTAAAGTATGCTTCCAACGATGTAATATTATAGCTTATGTTTGCTTCTTTTAAATAATAACCTTTCAAGCTTCAAGAAAGCTGATTTAATAGTACCTCTTGTGTTCTTATTCATCACAGCTTCACCAGATACTCTGCCTTAAAGGTTTGCTCTTAACAACAGTTTCCTGGACTGCAATGAGGACAGGCTCTCCAAACTAAAACTGGTTACTTCCGATGATTCCAATGCTTCACTAGTAACTCCGGTACTTCTTCAGTCATTATAGAATGTTAAGCCAACCATATAAATGAAATTCTTATTTTGGGATACTTAACAGTCTGAATACCATTCAAGTGCTGCAATCTGAAAAGTACTTTCACAAATTGCGTACTTTTGCAATATTTGCTAAAGTGTCACAAGTACGACACTACTTTGTGAAACTAGTGTTTCCAGAAATTGAAAACATGTTTCTGGGTGTTTAACCACAAAATAAAGACATGGCTAGCATCCTAAGGGTCCGACTAGGTGAACACAGAAAGAATTGTGTCCCTAGAGGGTCCCAATTTCAAATGCAAGCATTTTTCTGATCAGTAACTGAAAACAAAATGGCAGAATTATGACACTACTAGGGCCATTTGCGACACCAAAAGTGCATTTGCAACACTTTCAAACTTTTGTTAACTTTTCCATTGACTTATAATGGGAACCTGTTTTTGAATAACTTTTGAACTGTTCAATATTTTTTCACAAAACCTTCAAATGGCACATTAGGTGCCCCAGCCGCACAGTCCCTGAAGTTTTGGACTGGTCGTGCAAACCCTGCAACCTGTAGCGAGAGCAAAGAATTAAGAAAAGCATAATTGTGCTTTTGATTGTCACTTAATAACTCAGCAGTCGTATATCCGACAGGTACAAAAGTTGTCAGATCCCAAGATCTACAATGCCCAACTACGCCTGCCACATTTCAGGTGAATCTGTTGAACAGTGGCAAAAGTTATTACAGTGCAAAATGTCACCCTTTAACCTTAAAAGTGTACTCAACCACTGCCATGCTACCATAATCCTATATATATATATATAGATCTATATATAGGATACATGATGGGCATAAGTGTGATATGGCAAATATTGTCACTACTGCAGAGTAAGCTCTGGATATCTCACAAGTGCCGAAGGCATGGTGGAGATATCCAGAGCTCCGCTATAGGAGTGACAATATTTGCTCACTTATATTCTGCCCATCATGTATTCGATATATTTATAATAGGTGGCCAAGAGTTTTAGAAGTTTTGTTATGCTGTCTTGTGTTCTGTTCCTGTTTATGTGTTGCTCATTCTGTGTGTGAGCTTTTCTCAATGGGATGGCAGTGTTATAAACTCTGAGATACACATGAGAGTATTTTGCAATGCTAAATGAGTTAGTTTTAGGTAGGAGTGAGAAACATAATTTTGTGAAGCTGTATGGTTTAGAAGTCTGGCTATGGTGAAACTAGAGAATCACAGCAATTGTAATGAGCTGAGATGCAGAGTGTCAGAACAGCTGATGCTGTTTTCAGTGGTAATTAAGTTAGCTGCAGGCAATGTGCAGAGTGTTCTGTGAATTGTGCTCTTTAGGATTCTGGCTGCAGTCAAGCTGAAAGTATCACAGTAATTATAATGGATGAGAATCACAGTTTGAGGAACAAGTGAGAGTGTGTTTCAGTGGTAGTTGAGTTAGCTGCAGGCAGTAGTTTAGACTGTTCTGTGAAGCTGTGTTGTTTAGAATTCTTGCTGCAGTCACAGTAAGAGCTAGAAGTTGGGGTGGTAGGTGTGTTTTGTAATGCTCACTGAGTTAGCTGTAGGCAGCAGTGAGACCTCTGAAGTAGTTCTGCATTTGTGTCTATGGTAACACCACAGGTGTTTCTTGCATCCTGAGAGGAAAGCTTTCTAGAGTGATGACCTTTTGTGATTGTGTGTAAATGGCTGATATCATCACAGTAGAGCAGAGGATAAAATATCACTCTGCAGTGGATGATACACTGTTTTATCTCACTCATTTACCACTCAGCCCTATTGTGTGTGTATATGTATATGTTATATATATATATATATATATATATATATATATATATCTTATAGCTGTTAGGGTTGGCAGATCACTTCTATGTTAAACTTCAAAGTTTGCACATTAATAACTTTGCAACTGTTTGTCTGATTTGCCTGGAATTTGCATGGGTGGTGTCCAACCATAAATCTCTGGATCTGGAAGTGTCTTTCTGGTCAGATGTACAGCTGTGAGCTGCAGGGTATCAAAACTGTGAAAAATTCTCAACTTTTGCACAATTCTTTGTAAGGCTCAAGAGAGCAAATGGGTGCATCTGCCTGGCTTCAAATTTGTATTTGTGTATGTGTCCTGGGTCAAGGACATTAATCCGTTCAAAAGTTATGCAAGTTTTTCATGTCCCATTTTAGCCTATAGAAAAATGTATATGGGTGACATGAAAACTTTGTGAAACATTTTTCTTTTCAGTACACTGGATATTTGTTTTCGTGCTGCAGCCTTCTTGTTTTCAATAAGCAGAGACAAAAAACATTGTAAACTGAAAATACTGGGCCTTGGTAAACAACAACACTTTTGTTTACCTAATCAGGCCCTGAGGAACTCATCCTGGCATCAGTTTTGTGCAGGTAGCCTGAAATATGTTTTTCAAAATTGTTCACAATTTGCCATTTTGTTTTCATGCAAAGAATATTTTTGTGCATGGTTAAAAAATAGTTTGTGACAACATATTTTTTGTTGCAAGGTAGCATTTTTCTTTGCATGACAAAATTCTATTATAATGAATAGGAGTGCCGTGAAACAAGAAAGTTGTCATGAAAACAATGGTTGTAAACATAGTTCCATAAGCTGTTTCTTTGTCAGCTCACTGCAAGTAAATGGTTAGGACTTTTGGGCTGAAATTTGCAGGGTGGCAAGCCCTGGTCCCATAGATGTGAATTTTGGTGGTTTGGTCCTAAAACATTCAACATGCCCATACTACAATATTCTGAAGTTAAGAAATTTGCAATAGGATAACATTGTGGCACCACGGCATCTCGGTGCCTGTATCTCAAAAACTATTTGAGACACAGATTTTTGCTGCCCACAGATTACTCCACCTGACTAAGCACACAGGAGTTTCAAAATCATGATTACAACCACAGTGGAATTTTTTATAGCTGCTATGGTTACTGAGATATTTTCAAATAAGTGTTACAAGGGTTCCTTTTCAGTACTATGTGGCTGCTGTATGGCTCCAGTACTTATGTCTAAGTGTGACGTAGGACCCAGAGGCCCATGCTCCTACAGATGCATACCATTACACACAAAAATGGGCAATGTGAAGGAGCACAGGGCCTGGAGGTCTGCACTCCCATAGACACATGTCAGTTACCTGTTACATTATACTTTCTCAAAGAAAGAAATTCATTGGATCCATTAGCACAGTGACAAAAGTATGGAAATGTGATGTTAGGGTTACCCCCTACCACCCCACCCCACCTCCTCCACACACCAGCAGATGTCAGGCTCTGCCATGGGGTCGTCAGACCTATCTCTCACCCATTCTCCTATACTGTAGTATGTCAGTTTGCTTACACATGGAATAGAAACATAGAAACATAGAATTTGACAGCAGATAAGGATATTGACCCACCTAGTCTGCCCATTTTCCTACCTAACAGATAAGCTGCAGATCCTAGTTAACCAACAGCTTACTTCCTCCTACCCCCACTAGGACTGCCTTATGTCTGTCCCATGCATTCTTGAATTCCTCCATTGTTCTTGACTCCACGACCTCCTCAGGAGAGGCTGTTCCATCCATCCACAACCCCTCCATGAAAAAATATTTCCTCACATTGCCTCTGAGCCATCCCCTCTATCTTCAAATCGTGCCCCTTGTTTTTGCACATTTCTTTTCTGAAAGATGCTACCCTCTTGGACTTTGTTGATTCCTTTGAGGTACTTGAAAGTTTCTATCATGTCGCCTCTCTTCCTTCTTTCCTTAAGGGCATACATATCAAGCTCCTCTAGTCTTTCTTCATATGTCTTCTGGTACAGACCCTGCACCATTTTGGTTGCCCTCCTCTGGACAGCCTCACTCTGTATATGTCTTTCTGGAGATGGTGTCTCCAGAACTGCACACAATACTCAGATGGGGTCTCACCAACTGTCTGTACAGAGGATAACAACTTCCTGTTTTCTACTATTTATGCCTCTCCTATGCATCCCAGTATCCTCCCAGTCTTCCTTAATGCCTTCTCACATTGCTTGCCCAACTTTAGGTCATCTGATATAATTACCCCGGGTCCCTTTCCATGTTTACTGTTGTCACTATCTCACCCCACATTGTGTACTCTTCCCCTGGGTTTTGTTTCCCAGGTGCATTGCCTTGCACTTCTTTGCATTGAATCAGAGCTGCCATACATTTGACCATTCCTTCAACCTTGCCAAGTCCTTTTCATCTTTTCCACTCCAACTTGTGTATCTTCCTGTTGCAGATCTTTGTGCCATTTGCAAAGAGACATACTTTCCTTCCAGTTCCTCTGCAATGTCACTTATAAAGACATTAAAAGGACCAGTCCTGTACTGAACCCTGTGCTACCCTGCTAGTAACCCTCCTTTCTTCACTGTGGACTCCGTTTACTACTACCCTTTGCGTCCTGTTGTCTAGCCAATTTTTATCCAGGCTGCCACCTTGAGACCCACTCCAAGGCTGGCTAACTATGTATTAATCTTTTGTGTGACTGTATCAAATGCCTTTATAAAGTCTAGGTAGGCCATGTCCACAGACACTCCCTGGTCTACCACTTTGGTCACCCAGTCAAAGAAATCTATTAGATTCATCTGATATGACCTTCCCATTGTGAATCCATGCTGCCTTGGGTCCTGTGCCCCACTGGCCTCTAGGTACTCAACAATTCTTTCCTTCAGAAGTGATTCCATCATTTTCCCTACCACTGAGGTCAATATAACTGGTCTGTAGTTTCCTGCCTCTGTCCTGTTCCCACTTTTGTGAAGAGGAATCATGTCTGCCTCCTCTAGTCCTCGGGTACCACCCCATCCTCCACATGATTTGTTAAAGAGACTAGTCAGTGGTGTCACTAGTTCTACCCTTAGTTCTTTTAGACTTCTTGGGTGAATCCCATGAGGCCCCATTGCTTTGTCCACCTTCAATTTTATTAGTTCTTTCAGAACCCTTTCTTCTGCAGATGGACTGGTATCGACCCCGTCTTCAGAGTGTTTCTCTTGTTTGGTTTAGGTACCTCCCCTCCTCTTCCTTTGTGAATACTGAGCAGAAATATTCATTCAGTATCCTGCTTTTTTACTGTCACCCTCTGCCCACACTCCATCCCCTTTGTTGAGCCTCAGTATCCTTCCTTTGGTCTTTCATTACTCCCTAATGTACCTATAAAGGTCTTATCCCCTTCTTAACAGAGTTGGCTGTCCTTTCCTCGGTTTGGGCCTTTGCTATTCTGACTGCCTTCCTGCCTCTTTCTGCTTTAACTGATAAAGTTATCTGTCCTGCTCTTTCTGTGTTTCCTTTTATTTCCTGAATGCTATCATTTTCTTAACCTCCTTGCCACCTCTTTTGAGGACCATAGCATTTTTCCTTTGTTGTGTTTTGTTCATTTGCTTTACAAAAGGCTTGCTGCCACTGTGATGGCTGTTTTGATTACTCCCCATGGTTCCTCAACCCTCCTTCTTGCCTGTTTGCTAGTGCTTTCTGAGGCACTCTTGCATTTCCCAAAGTCAGCCCTCCTAAGTCCAATACTTTTGCTTTTGTATGGCTTTATTGCATGGCTGTGCTATCATGAACCACACTGCTTGGTGGTCACTTGTTCCCAGATGGCTACCACTTCTAAATCAGGGACTCTGTCCCCATTTGAAGTACCAGATCTCGACTGCTCCCTCCTGAGTGGGTTCCAATACTAGCTGTGCAGGCATGCCTTGTAGGGCATCAAGAATGACCCTGCTCTTGGATGTACCTGCAGCGAAGGTGCTCCAGTTAACATCTGGCATATTGGGGTCCCCATCAACAATATCTCCACTTTTTCTGCCATTTTGAGGATGTCTTCTATCATTTCCTTGTCCATTCCCTCCCTGAAATGGGGTCTGTATACAAACCCCATGCAGATTGTGGTGCCATTTTCTGTCTCCAGATCAACCCAGAGTGCCTAATCTGCTCCTTGTTTACTCTTTAGTTCTGTTGCTTTGATCCCTTCCTTTACATAGAGAGCTACTCCTCATCCTCTTTTACCCTCCCTGTCCCTCCTGTAGATTGTGTATCCTGGTATGTTGACATCATAGTCATGGTTCTCTGTACCATGTTTCTGTGATCTGACACAATCTCCAGGCAACCCTCTTCCATCAAGACCACTAGTTCAGGGAGCTTGTTACACAGACTATGGGCACTGATACTCATCACCCTCCACTTTTTGATGGCCTTACCCTTTTAGCTCCATCCCTGTTCTTACTGTCTTTGTCTTTTTTACATTTACCTCTTTCCTGCTCCCTAATGACTTCTCTACTTTGGTGTTTACCTCACTAATTACCGTGTTTTTGTGGGGGAGGCTGGGATTTCCTGTTCCTTTTCCAGTTCCTTCCCCTTGGCTGGTTTAAATGCTTGCCAATGAAGCATTAAACCTCTCACCTAAGATCCTGGTTTCCCCCTGGATAGATGCAGACCATCGTGCCAGTATAGGTCTGCATTCCTCCAGGTGGCTCCCCAGTCCCCAATGAATTCAAAACCCTGACCTCCACACAGTTTTGCAACCATTCATTGAATTCCCTGAGTGAGGACTACCTAGCATCAGCTTTGCCATAGACAGGCAGCACCTCCGAGAAGGTTACCGTATGCACTACTTGTCTAAGGCCCCTCACCAACTCTACAAACTCATCTTGCACTGCTCTGATTCCATTCCCTAGGTGGACAATGACATCCAGCTCCCTCCTCCTCCTTCATGCAGCAGCTCCTGTGATCCTGAGGATTCACTTCCTGTCCCTACAAGCCATGGTGCTAGGTAGGCATGCCTCCTTTCCCCTTCTTCCTCACTTCTACCCCCTAATGACTGAGCCCTCAGGAGTTGTTTCCTTCTCCTGTGGGGTCCCATTGCACACCTTCTGTGGGTCTCCTTTGTGAAGGTTCCCAGCATCCTCTTTGGTCTCCACTGTAGGTGACTCCATAGAGAACCACTATCCACTAGAAAAGTGTATGAATTGTGAAGAGGTACAGCTGGAGGGATGCAACTCTGTTCCACCACCTTCTACCTCCCTGAGCCCACCCTGATCCAGCCTCTCCTCTTTCTTGGCAACCTCTGGGGTAGGTGCATTGGCCCTGGTGGTCCCTGGGTGGGGAAGAGGTTTCTAAATCCTAGCCAGGTCAGCCTGGAGATGGGCAACCTCCTCCCTCAGACCAGAGAGGTACCTGCAAATAGCAGAGCATCATAGCCTCAGAATGTCTACTGGAACACTGCCACCCCACAGCCATTGCAATGCACCACTCCTACCATATCTTATTTTGTGTCCCTCTCCTGTTTCTCTGTATGCTTACTCGCCTCTCCTTACAACTCTCACCCTTCCTGTTCTGGGTCAGCAACTTCCTATATTCTTCAGTAGCCTCCTTCTACCTTGCTCAGTGTCAGATCACCACCAGCTGGGGAGAGATACTTTTTCCTTTAGGGTTGACTAAACTAATGTTCCTCTATGATCCTTCCCTTTCTACTGCCAAACAGGAAGTTCCTGCAGTCAGTCAAATACAGTGACTATAAAAGTAGAATTGGCTTAGGGTGGGTGGATAGAGGGTGGGATAGAGGGCAATTAGTAAGAAAAAGACTAGCAACAGGAAGTTGTAATTGGAGTCACCTGCTTTTATATTGTCTAAGCCACACCCCAATTAAGCCCTCTCATCCTACTGATTTAGCAAAGTAAGTTGATACAGTACCCTTCCCAGCACAGAACATACACTGACTTTCTTTCTTTTCTTTTTAACCCTAAATAAGACCCTTCTACTTCTAATAAAGTATCTGTCTGCTTAATCTCAACAGACACTGACTCTCCGCAGAGATAGAAGTGTTAAATTAGCAAGAAAATGGTAGCTTCTTTTAGTTAGCTGCTTTCTGCTATACAAGCAAGATGTCTGTCTTCCAAAGGCTAGCAACAGCAATGGGGTGAAAGTTGGTCCTGATAACCCTATGGCATACCTGATATCTGTTGGTGTGTGGAGGGTGGTGGGGATTAACCCTAACATCACAGTTCCATTCTTTTGCCACTTTGCTATCAATCCTAACTGATGCATTAATGAAGTTATTTGCAATGAATGTACATTGTGGCCCAGATATTCAGACTGCACCTGGCAGTGGTACAAGCATGGGCACAGTACAACTAGGATGCACTGGGAGCCAGGACTAGGTGATATTCAATGGTGATGCACCATGGTGCAGCACCATTGAATATAATATGGACAGCACATGGTGCAGGGGATACTGCACTGGTGCAAGCCACAGATATGGAGCATGGGGATAAGCCAGCACAAATGCAGTTGTGCTGGGTGCCTCCCTCCGATATTCAGCAGAGGGTTGCAAATGAAGCCGTAATATATGCAAGATGCAAATGGGGCCATTTACATGCCATTATGGCCCCATTTGCATACCTTGTCAGGGCAGCCCAGTGACTTGCACCTGGCACCTGCACAGAATGATGTGTGCACAGTGAGGATCCTAGGGCATCCTCCACCCCATAGCCATGATCATGGTAAATCACCATAGAACAAATCCTGGTAGTCTAGTGGTATCTCCTCCCTCTTGTTGCTGTGATCACCTTAAATGTCCTCAATATCAGTCCCTGGTAGTCTAGTGGTACCCCCACCCAGGGAAGCAGGGTGGTCAAGGGGTCCTGTGTGGGTGGGGGTGGATGGTGCCACTGGATCACCAGGAATTATTTTACAGTGATATACCAAAATCAGGGCTAGGGGTGAAATGCCACCAGACTACCAGGGACTAATATTGAGGACATTTACTGGCAATCATGGCAATGGGAGGATGGGGTACCACTAGACTACCAGGGACTGATATTGAGGACATTTACTGGTGATCTCAGCAATGGGAGGGAGGGGTCCCACAAGACTGCCAGGGACTGATATTGAGAACATTACCAGCGATCATGGCAACCAGAGGGGGTACCACTAAACTACCAGGGACTGATATTAAGAATATTTACCAGTGATCATGACAACAGGAGGAGGGGTACAGCTAGACTACCAGGGACTGATATTGTGGACATTACCTGTGATTGTGGCAATGGAAGGATGCCACTAGACTACCAGGGAGCAATGGGTGATTGTGGATGGTGTTCTGGGTGGGCAGGTGGCCACCCATGGCTGGCACTGCTGTGCTGCACCCTGCAATACAGCAGCCCATCTGTGGGTGGCCAGGAGTTGTTCCTACTATTCACGAGCTCAATTTTGAGCCCCCATGTGGCGCAATGCAGGGTTGTGCCAGCTTATACGCCCACATCCCTATGGCTGAATATTGGGATGTGCTGCTTATGCATCAGCATGCCCCCTGCACCTGCGCTGCATACATTAGCATTGAGCTATAGCGCATCAGGATTTGCTTTGCACCTGGCAGTCTTTTTAATATCCCACCAGGGCACAGAGCAGGATTGTGATGGCACAACTCTGTTGCACCATGCACAAATCCTTTGAATATCTGGGCCTATATATATATATATATATATATATATATATATATATATTATATATATATATATATATATATATATATATATATATATATATATATATATATATATATATATATATATACATATAGATAGATAGATATAGATAGATATAGATATAGATAGATAGATATAAATATATAGATAGATAGATAGATAGATAGATAGATAGATAGATAGATAGATAGATATCTATATATATATATATATATATATATAATGGTAGCACCAATAGTGCTACCATAGTTAAGTTGAGGAGCCATTTCTATGTTAAACCCCAAAACTTTGCACCTAATAACTTTGCAACTGTTTGATGGATTTGGCTGAAATTTGGAATACACAATTAAGAACCACAGGCTTTGGAATCTGCCAAGTTTCGTACTGGTCAGATGTACGGCTGTGGAGTTATTAAGCATGATCTGTGCACACATTTACACTTTTTCGGAATTCTCACGGTCGCACCTACGGTGTTACAGTTTCATGCGACCGGACGAAATCTTCAGGGAATGTGTGTACTGGGTCCCCGATGTGCCTTTCAAAGATTTCATGAAAAAATATTAAACGGTTCAAAGTTATTAAAAACAATTTCCCATTATAAGTCAATGGAAAAGTTAACAAAAGTTTGACAGTGTCGCAAATGCATTTTACTTATAAATGGGCCTGTTACTTTCGCCAAATTGGCCATTTGTTTTCAGTTGGTGATCAGAAAAATGGTTGGCATTTAGAATTTGGGACCCTCTAGCAACCCGATTCTTTTGTATTCACCTAGTTGGACCCTGAGGATGCTTGCCATGTCTTTATTTTGTGGTAAAACATCCCAAATATATTTTTCAAATTTCTGGAAAAGTACTTTCATAAATTACTTCCGTGCTCACGAAAGTGTCGAACTTTTTGTAAGCTTTGCAAATTGTGACAGTAGTTTTCCATCTGTGGGGAGAGAAGATAGCCGATTCTTTGGCACTACGCCTTGCAAAAGAACTGCTAGGAGTTTGAGCCTGAAATCTGGAGGAACGGAGCTGACATGTCACAGATGTGCCTTTCAGTGTTGTATTGAAAAATATTACACGGCGGCAAAGTTACAGCACTCAAAGTTGACATTTTTTGCCATAGGATAACATTACGGCGCTGACATGATTACAGAAATACTTTGGATCCTGTTGCAAAATAACAGTTTGGTATTTTTCCTGAAATTTGGAGGAAGACAGCCAACAGCCCACAGATGTGCCTTTCATTGGTTTGGTGAAAAAAATATTACAGGAAGAGCAAAGTTATGGCACTCAAACTTCTCTTTTTTCCCATAGGATAACATTATGGCGTTTGCCGTAGCTCAGAGCCCGTATCTCGAAGCGGTGTGAGATATGGACTTTTCATCAGAAAATTTCTTAGCCCCTGAAGGGGCCTAAGTACAAATTAGCTAGGACAGTTGTAAATAATATGACTTTTAAATTTTTTTTCACGTAATACGGTTCCTGAGATATAACCTATTTAGTATTCCAAGTTCTCATTTTCTGCTCTGATACTCATTATTATCATACATTATTTGCTCACTGTCTTTCTCTATGCAGGTTTAGGAAAAACCAGTCTGTGTGCTTACATTACTATTACTGTTGCCCTTTTCTGCTTGCGGTTCCGTACCCGTTTCACTTACCGTTGACGTTTGCGCCACCATGATCGTTATCCTTGGCGTTTTCATTTCGGTTGCGTTTCTGTTATTTTTGCCATTTGTGTTACAGTACTGTTTCTCTTTCTGTTTTAGTTTGCGTCACCATGCCCATTCAATTTCCATTTGCAGGCACCATGTTACTATGTGACAACACATCATGTGGCAGACGTTCAGATCACCACGTTAATGCGTTACCCTTTCTGTTCTCATTAGTGCTTGCGTTACCATGTCTGCCACTGTTAGTGCTTCTGTTTGCGTTGCTTTTCCTGTCACTATGCCTCAAGACATCCCGCCCGCTGCATTATATTCACTATTTCTCATTATCATTATCAAAGAAAGGAAATTAGAAGCAAAAAACTCTGTTTAATGCATTAGTTAGGTTGTTCCACAGTGACAAAAGTGAGGAAATTAAGCTGTTAGAGTTGAAAACCCATGGGCCCCCCTGCCCACCCCAACTGGCATTGGGGTGTGCATTTAATGTCGTCGGTCCTAACTCTCACCCCATTCTCCTATACTTCTGCTGCTTTACATGTGATGGGTGAGGTTAGGGCCATAACACTAATGCACCCCAATGCCGGTTGGGGGGTGGGTAGGGGTCCAAGGGGGTTTTCAACCCCTACTATGAATTTCTCACTTTGTTGTTGTGGAACAACCTAACTAATGCATTAACAGAGTTTACCCTCTATATATATACACACACACACACACACACACACACACACACACATATATATATATATGTATTTCCTCACTTTGTCACTGTGGAACAACCCGAAAATAGGGGCCGAGCTCAGTTTGGGATCTGAAAACCTGGCTACACACCTAGCTTGTGATATTACCTTTCTAACAGTGGTGCGGTTGTTGCTACAGAAAACTTCAAAAGACCAACCTCCAAGAAAGGCTCCTCGGAGCACGGTGAGTCTTTACGGTTTATTTCTGAAAAACTGCAACTCAATGATGGGGTGGAGAATACGAAGTATAATGTTTCTATCCCGACAAGTGAATGTGCACAGCAACCAGCTACTCTTTCTATGTTAAAACAAACTCCGCGTATATTAGAAGTAGGGGAGAGGCAAGAAGTGGGCTTACCTGATGACTCTTTGAACCGACAGTTTCCTACAAAGTTTGCATTGCCGTCTCTCCAGCAGGAGGAACTCTGTGTTGACAGCTGTAGTACTAACCTTGTCAAACCTTTGGTTGCAACAAATGATTCCAAAGGCCCCGTAGGGTGCGACCACATTCCTCACAACCTCACTTCCATATCAGGTGTTTCCATCGTAGTACCTGCTTCTGTTCAGGCTGGCAGTAAAATCGCGCATGTTAGTGAGTGCCTACAGCCTAACACATCACTGGATGCTGCACAAATTGAAAGCTGTCTCACGGTGAACCAATGAACATTACAGCAAGCACTGTCTGTATTTGATCAGACTGAGTCAGCACCATTTGATAAATCAACGGGGTTTGTTTTTAAAAACCCTATAACTGTGGAATCTCAAGCGCAGCCTAATGTTATTTACCAGTCTTCAGCTATTTCTCAAACTGGGGTCACTGAATTTTTCTTTTCTAAATCTAAACTACCTCAAATAAAAACTGAAATCCTTACACCAGCTATGTCAGAACCTTCGTTTTTACCCGAAGAAAAGTCTCAGGATTCTTGTTCCCCTGGCAAAGCTCTTAAGGGGGCTGGCTGGAAGCAGGCTTCGACAGGCATCTGGAAGCCTGATCCAACTTGGGATGCAGATTTTGCTCTTTCACAGCACTCTCCTGAATGGAAACCAGACTGTCATCAGAAAGAGTTGAAAGAAGGTTTATATGGGGAAAAAAACTTTTCAGAGACACTGAATAAATCTATGGTGGCACAAGCATCCCTATCCTCCTCTCCAAATCCAGACTTGGTAATGCCTCTTCAAGAATATATTCCCTCCTCACAATCACCCTCCTTGATAAAACCTGTTCATCAGAAACCACTCATGTCTGACTTATTTTCCAATTCAAAGAAGGAAGCGGTGCCCCGACAAAATGCTGTTCGGATTCGCTACAAAGGGGGCTTAGAGGACAGATCGGACAGATATTATGTGGGGAAAATTCTGCCAAAAGATTCTTTACACTTTACTCCTAAAGACGTATATGCTTTTATTAATATCTCTGAGGAGGATAATTTTGATATTAGTTTCCGGATACCACATGTGTTGGACTTATTTTGGGATAGGTATAGTCAAGTAAAGTTTTCTCCCATATGGACCCCCTTTCTGGTTATACCTTTGTCTAAACCTTTAATAAAATATGTTACAATCATGTTTAGAAATGAGGGGGTTCATGTGGAAGATATTTCCTTTTGGTTGTCTCTGAAATGTGAAGTTTTGAGTGGGCCCGAACCCATCCTGGATTCCAAACAATTTTGGACGGGGGGTTGGAAATATAAAATTAAATTGAGGCAATCTGAGACAGGAGTAATGCATATTCCTAATTCGTTTCTGTTAGGAAAAGATAGGGGTGTTTGTTTTTATAGTGGACAACCATGTGCTTGCTACAAATGTGGGGCTAAGACACATCTTTCTAGTGTTTGCAACCAGCCGCACTGCGATTATTGTGGGGAGGTTGGGCATTTAACTATGTTTTGTCATAATCAGTCTAGATGTGAGCTTTGTGACGAATTTGGTCATACGTTTCGTGTCTGTCCTTGGGCTGCTAAAATTAAAACATCCTGCATAAATTCAGATCTTCTAATTCAGAAAGCTCAGGATGCAGTAAGCTCCTCCCCTTCTGTTTTACAATCCCCTCTACCATTTCTTTACTCTAAAAAAAAGAAAAACCCTGGTATGGAGCTTTCCACTGACAAGCCCTTAAAGGAACTGAACAGGATTGCACAAACTGTTTTAGACATTGTGGAAGAAAAAAAACCTTGTATGGGCCCACCTGACCCTTTGGAGTTCCCTCCACTGTGTTATACTGAGACACCCATGGAGGCAGTTGGAGAAGTATCTAAGGTCTCAGGTCCTCGGTCATCCCTGCCTCAACATAGATCTTCTAGAAATTTACCTTCCGAAACTCCTCCTACTGTCCCTACTATAGAAACAAGTAATGCCTATGCTGCCTTGTTTACCCCATGGGGGGACACAGAGATGGAATTGGGAGACTCTGACTCTCAGAAATCTTCTCTATCCACTAGGTCACAACTGGTGGATAATTATAAAGAAAAGAAAAAGAAAAATAGAAAAAAATAGAGGACCTGTTCATATCTCTATAAAAGATAATGCGGTGGTTTTGGGGTTCTTTAAATACTCCTAGTCTGCTAAATGTGGTAAAATGGCAAGCCCTTTTCCATGATATACGAAACCAGCATTTATCTGTGTGTTTTTTACAAGAAACATGGATGCACTCTGTAGAACAGCTTTCTTCTTTTAAATGGGATTGGGTTTGGGGACCTTCCTTTTGGTCCTTTGGAACAGATACAGCAGATGGTATAGGAATCTTATTTAACTCCTACTCTTTTAAACTGCATACTCTAATTGATCTCATTCCAGGGAGAGTAATGATATTAGATGGGAAATGGCATGATATGTGTTATCGCTTTATTAATATTTATAACCCTCAGACAAAAGCCGGTAGAGTATCTTGTCTAAAAGCTATTTCTTTTCTGGGGACATCAGTCAACGCGCTCTGGGGAGGTGGTTTTAACTGTACAATCTTGGACTCACCTAACAAAAAAAAGAAAATTTATTGTGGTTCGCATACACTAGCCAACATTATTAAAATAGCTGGTTTACTTAATTGTATTTCACTTTTTTCACAGGGCCCTCGATATTCCTTTACAAAGGGAAAATTGTTTTCCTTAATTGATTATATGTTTGTCTCCCCTATTGTGCAAATTAATTCTTTTGAGATGATTCCGTGTGAATTCTCAGATCATTCTCTTCTTCTTTGTAGTTTTCAGTTGTTAGGTCCCCCCAAGTATAGGCAGGTTAGGTGGAAGCTGAATACAGCCATGCTAGGCTTACCTTACATACAGTCTGGGGTGAAACATATTTTAACTGCTAGATTATCAGTGGCCTTTCTCTATGAGAATTTAGGGGACTGGTGGATAGAGACCAAGACAGATTTACGTAATTGGTTCAAAAGACAAGGGGTAAGAAACAAAAATCATAATTTTTTAAAATATTTGTCCCTTAGGCAACAACTTCATAAACTTAGAACAATTGCATGTGTCTCTCGATTTGATTATTCTGACCAAATTGCTAAACTAAAAGAGAACATGAGGGTTTTTCAGTATGATAGAGCAAAAACCCTACAGGCCATTCTTTCTAACGGTACAAAAAAATCTCCCATAGGAGATCCCTTTGAGGCCTGTAAACATTTGAGGGATTCCTCTAATATTGATTCTCTAAAAAAGTCTGATGATTCCATAGCCACCACAGTTGCACAGCTCAGAGAATTAATTATTGATTACTTTCGAACATTGGAACCCCCTCTTCCTATTTCTGATGCAGCAATACTTTCATACTTAAGAGCGATTAGTGTCCCCCCTAGGTTGACAGAAGCTTTTACATTATTGGAGCCAATCACACAAGAAGAAATTCTAAATGTAATAGGGAAATTAAAATTGAATATTTCACCAGGAAAGGATGGTCTTTCTAATAATTTGTATAAAGTTTTTTCGGTTGAGCTGAGTCAATGCTTGTTTATTCTATTTCAGCATTTTATAAAAAATGCGGTGTTTTTTCCCTCTTTTTCCAAAGGGTTGTTAATTTATCTGTTCAAATCGGGTGATAGACAGAATATTAAGAATTGGCAGCCTATTACCCTTCTAAATTGGGATTATAAAATTTTTACTAGCATTTTGAACAATAGGTTAAAAAACTATGCTCAATGGGTAATTTCCCCCTACCAATTTAGTGGGATACCGGATAGATGAATTCAGACTGCATTAATGGTTATACGCGAGGTCATTGAACACCTCTCTGATACTGGTATCACAAATTGTATGGTTGTTGCCGATTTAGAAAAGGCTTTTGACAGGGTATATTTGCCTTTTATGTTTTTAATTCTAGAACATTATGGAGTTCCGTTGCAAATAGTTAATCTAATTAAGAAATTATATGAATATAATATTGTGTTCTCATTTTTGAAAGGCCATACGGCTGAAAGTTTTTGTTTACATACAGGAGTGCACCAAGGTTGTCCCCTTAGCCCTCTTCTATATATTTTTTCATTGGACCCCCTATTACGCAGCTTAACTACTACCCCTTTATGGTTGGGAATCTCTGATAACTCATCCAAGGACCACCAACTTTTAGTGCAGGCTTATGCAGACGATTTGATCATATACTTCTCTGATCAATTTTCTGTGCATATTTTTTTGAAAGCCTTTGATATTTTTTCAAGAGTTTCAAATGCTAAAATAAATTTGCATAAAACAAAAGGGTTATTTATTGGAGCAACAGGTCCTACTTAGGTGGTACAGGAGGGTATTCACTTCTCCAGAAATCCCCTTAAGATTTTGGGTATCCAATTTGGCCCTCAGAATATGCCTGTGGAAAATTGGGATTCAGTTCTCCAAGTGGTGGAGAGTAAGGTAAATAGATGGAAACAGTGGAAATTGTCAAAATTGAAATGTATGCAAGTAATTAAACAGTTTCTCTTACCATATGTGCAATACGTGGCTATGATTTTCCTGCTCCCGGTGCATTTAGAAACTAGAATGTACTGTTTATTTTTTCAAATGCTTTGGGGTAACCGTTTAAATCCGGTAAAGAGATGTTATACTTATTTAAGTGAAAGGACAGGAGGTCTTGGGATGGTGGATCCTGTGGTTTTTATACATTCTTTATTTATTATGAGTTCAGTTAAAAGTGCTTTACCTTTAGAAACAGGGATTGGGGACAAATGGATTTCCAGGTCTCTGGGCAAATATTTTAGGAATTGGTGCTCTTTGGCTCCGAAATTGAACCCGCTTATTCATCTCCCACAGTATTTTAGGCCGACTGCACAAAAACTGTATAAATGGAAATTAAAAAAAGAAACAATCTTGAGTAATAATGTGAAGGGATTTTACCAGGTAATAATGACAAATTTACTCCCCCAAGAGACGAGTTTTAAGAATTGCCCTTCTGTATTTAACCCTAAAGTATTGGCCCAGTTCAATAATCCCAGATTGCCTCAATTACAATGGGAGACACAATGGCTGATATTTTATGGTCGTCTAAATGTTCGGGACAACACTAAATATAAAGCCATTGAGGAAAGGAAGTGTCCGTACTTAGGGTGTATGAATGTTGAGGAATCAATGGAACTTTTCCTTCTTCAGTGTTCTTATGCTAGGGGGTTTGTGGGCTTTTTTGGCGATATTATGGGGTTTTAATTGGCTTAATTTTCTATCCTATGATATCCTGGTTTTAGGATGTTATCCAGTGACTTTTTCTTATTTTCATGAGGAGACATTGATGTTATTTTTTTGTTGTTTACGATACTATTTATGGCAAGCTAGGTGTCAATGGGTTATATACCAAAAAAAAAAATGCCTTATATTTGTTTTAGCATTCTGGTCTCAAAGGAACTTTCAAAGATTTATTCTCAGGATGCACAAAGGATAGCTCCTGCTAAACTCTTACAATGGTGGAAAGGGTTTCTTCACTTTATTAAGTGTAAGTAATGTATGATTTTTGCCTGATGGGTTTTATTTCCTAATTTGTATAACTGACTAATTTACTGTTTTGTTTTGTTATGTTTTATTAGTTCTTCCAGCCACCAATAGGAGTCACTGCTGAACCCCATCTTTTACAGCCAACCACCCTCTCCTTCTCTGGCTCACAGTATTGCAGCCTGAGCCATACCAGGCTATTTTCTCAGGAGTCCCCCCCCCCCGGTCTCAAACCTGGTACCTCCTGCACCAAAGTCTGTCACTCTACCACTGTGCCCCAGAGACTCCCTCACTCAGGGGAGGCAGTGGGACCCCCTTATAGTATCACACAGAAATACCCCCACCTGACACAAATGCCGACCCTGCCCACCTACTAAACCTGGCTCCTCTCCAAATACTGATGCTATTTCCCCCTTACAGTGCCCAACACCCTCCCCACATTATCACATCCCACAGCCGCCCCAGACTGCCATCCACTATGATGGCCCCATGCTGACTGCACCAATATCCCCCCTCCCCACTCACCTTTGCTCATGCCCCTACATCTCTTTGTCACAAGCTCATCCTGGCCCCCACTTTTGCCTGCTATACCCACTTTCCATGCCCTCCCTAATCCCTGCACGTACACCATAGGTAATAACTAGTAGCCCTCCAGCTAGCTGCTCTAAAAAGCACCTCCCCTGTTCAGAATTATTGCCTTGCTCCTCTTACTGTCTTGGAACATCCACCCTAACCCTGACCCTGGCACCCCAGCACCACCCCACTCCACTCCAGTCCCTGGCCTCCACATTGCATCTATGAACATATGCAGCATACTAAAAAAAAACATTGCACTCCAATGCTGGATCACTATGCACCAACCAGACGTCCTTGCACTGGTTGAGACCTGGCTCTCCAAGACCACCCCTGACTCCTTCATCTCCTTCCCAGGTTATGCACTCTTCAGATGGGTAAACAAGGTGGTGGGTGTGCAATGTACCTACGTCACACCCTGTTGGCCCAAGCCTTACCCCCCCCCAGCCCTGGAGCATGGTGCTCAAGCCATGTCAATAAAGATCATGCCAGACACATCCAGGGCCCCCTTATAATCACCATGGCATATTCCCCACTACATAAACAAACCCATGCACTACATTCCATCACAGAATACATTGCCAGCCTCCCCCATAAAACTTAACATAGTTTGCTGGGTGAGCTCAATATGAACTGGCTCGCTAGCACTGCTGCCTCCTCCAAAGATGCACTAGCAGCCCTCGACCCCCACCAACTGGTGACCCAACCAACTACATATAACCCAGCCACTGGCACGTGTACCCTGCTGGACATTATACTCTCCAACTGGCCCCATAAAATTTTGGACATCGCAGTCCTGCCAAACTCCGTCAGTGACCACTCCCCAGTAATTTTCATGTGGTCAGGCAGACAAGCTGTGCCAGCTCCCTCTGTCACCCTCTGATGCCGCCTCAGCCCAGGCAATGTCACTAAATTCAAGCAACATCTTGTGTGCTGGGACTTGTCCCCCAGTGTTCCAGGCCACTAACATGGATGTGGCACTAGACTACTTCTACAACTCCTCCACACTGGCCTATGATACCTTTGACCCCCTTAAAAAGATTCACGCTAAGCAACACAACACACACTGGATAACACCATCCCTCATCCAGCAACTAAAAAACAGGGACAACCTGAGGCACAGAGCTTCTAACTCAGGCAATCCTGCAAACATGCAGGCCTACCATGCCAAAAGGAATCAATGCATTTGGGCCATTTGCAAGGTGAAAGCAGAATTCTACAGGGCCACTCTAACTGCCTCCTGGGGATCCTCCTGAAATTTCTGGGATAACATAAAAACTCTAAACAGCAAATCATGGGCCCTTCCCCCCTCCCAGATCACAAGAAATGGATCAGTCACCACTGTCCCAAAAGAAATTGCTGACACCCTTAACGCCAGCTTCATAAACCTTAGCTCGGTACTCCCACAAAACTTCTTCAACCCCATATCCACCTCTGACCCCCCCATATCTCTCGTCCACCCTTCTATCTCCAGGCTATCACTCCCCAGGAAGCAGAGACTTATCTAACCAAGGCCCTAAATGGATCAAGCCTCCTAAATGACCCCCTAGATATTAAACTTCTTCGTCTGGCCCTGGATATCCTGCTCCTACCACTCACAGGTCTGCTAAACTGGTACCACTGCCTCTGACAGTTTCCAGTGGATGGAAAAACACAGTGGTAACACCCATCCACAAAGGAGGAGACAACCTATCACCTGGGAAATACCTACCAATCTCCATCCTCCCTCCCCTCTCCAAAGCCCTAGGAAAGGTAGTGGCAGACCAGCTGATAACCTACTTAGAAACCAATAACCTGTTCTGCAAAGAGCAGCATGGTTTCCATGCTGGACAAAGAACCACAATGGCCCTACTAAAATTCTTAAATCATATCCACTCTGCACTAGACAAGGGACAACTGGTAGGATCCATGCTCATTGACCTGTCCAAGACATTTGACATGGTAAATCACCCCCTCCTGCTTGACACCCTCCAGCAAGTGGATTTCTCCCAAGGCCCCCTGGACTGGTTCTCAAGCTACCTGTCCTCCAGGATGCAATGTGTGAGAATAAATACGACACTATCCTGCACCTGTCCCATCCACTCTGGAGTACCACAAGGCTCCATACTGGGCCCTTTGCTTTTTAGTCTGTTTCTTAACTCCCTTTCCACCTCCTGCCCAGGAAAGGACCTCTATATGTGGATGATGCCATCCTCTGTGCCTCCCATGCAAACCCCACCAGTCTTCAGGCCTCGCTCCAGCACTCATTCAGCTGAACCAAGCACTGGTTCAAGGAGAATAGACTAGTTCTGAACCCCCAAAAAACAAGTCCATGTTATTCTCACACCACCAGAGCAAACTGAAAATTACCCAACTGCATATCCTTCCAAGTTCCCTTTAACCTCTTGAACCGGGCCAATCATACAAATATCTGGGGGTTATCTTTGACACTGCCCTCACTTTCCATGCACACATAAACACACTCACATCTGCAACAAATGTGTGTATCAGCCTCCTATACCACCACAAAGACTGTCTACCACCAGAAGCCCTGCACCTAGCCCTCACCTCACCCATCATGTCCCTAATTGACTATGGACTGCAGGTCTACACTGCTGCAGATGCCACAGCTATCAACAAGAAAAAAGTGGTTATTAACAAAGCCTGCAGACTCCTATCCAGAGTGAACCAAACAACATACACCTGTACCCTGTACTCCCTCACACAGATTCTCAATTTCGAGGAAAGGTGCCTGTACCAGACCTGCCTCCTGACCAAAAAGTCTTTCCTAGGGCTAACACCCCCAGGAGTCTCAGCCACTGTAGTCACTGCTTCTCCCACAGTCCACACCTGCCATGTGGATAAATCATTCTTAATCATCCCTGGGGTTAGGACTACCCTAGCACAGAGATCTTCCCCCTTAAGAGCCCCAACCTGGTTCAACTCCCTACCCACATCGGTCACCTCTCACCTCAAACTTGGTGCCTTCAAAGTGGCCCTCAGGAACCACCTCTCACCACCCGCTCCTGCACCTGCCCACAGTGATACAACTGTGCTAGCTGTGATACATTAGCTGTGGCTGCTCAGCAACAAAGTCTGTCCACCAGACTGCACTGTCAGTTAAAGACTAACCACATGCCTATGTAGCACAAGGACCTGCTTAGCTACAACTCTCTATAGGCCACTGTCTATGTAATTCACTTTATACTATGCATTAACCATGCTTGATAGACAATTACACTACTGTATCAAATGTACTACAATAGACACCAAAACTGATGTAATGCTATGTTACCTGTGATAAATGTACTGTACTGTATTATGTCACGTAATGCAATGTGCTATGTCTCTTAGTGTATTGTATTGTATAATGTTACTAATGTGGAGCCTTTGTAAATGAGTCTATGACAAAGGTTTGTAATTATGATACTTTCAAAAAAATAAAATAAATAAATAAACAATGGATATCGAATAAATGCTTTCAAACATTTAATTCAACATCATGCTTCAAAATGCTATATTCTAACCATAATCAAACCCATAAGTCAACCACAGCAAATCCATACTTCAACCACAGCCGCAAATGCAGACCTACAATCCACCAAACAGTTGCCAAAAACAGTTGTTGCTACAAACAAATACTGAAACCAAAATTGCAACTAAAACCACAAGCATTTGTCAGTGCTGAATGTTCACCGCTGGTATTACTGTTGTAGCGAGTCTTGCTTGTACACATTTTTACTATACATTTACCTAGGAGAGAGCAAATCATATGAAATGCCTCATTTTCCATGGCATCCTGCTTTCACATGTTGTTAGTTTGCAATTACCCAGGATGGGGCAGCTGTGAGGCAATATCTGTTTTTAAGTGGGATCCCATATATTGACCCCAAATGTCCAACAGTCTTTCTGTGACCTGATATTATGATCAAGACAGGTAGAATTTTTAAAATCCCATTTGAAAGGTGATTTCGCTGTGTGACTGTGGAAACAAGTTTAAGACGGGATTTGAAAAATGACATCTGCCATATTCATAATGTGGAGTAAAGCAAGGGATATGTTGAATGTTAAGGGCCAAAATCTACAGAAAATAAAGTTATGAGTAAATGTTGGGACAATTTGTTTCCTCATAACTTAGCTGGTTTTCACATTTTTACACCAAATTTTCAACATAATCTTTTTATGATCACTCCTTCTGAGCATAGCAGCTGTCATTTATAAAACAATGGCTGAAAAGTAATTTTGTACCACAAGTGTGTTTTTTGGATAGTGCTTGAAAAATGACAACTGTTATTCATGAGGTGATGTAAACAATGGCTGTTTTGAAAAGTTAGGGTCAAAATATTGAAAATTACCACAGTTAAAATTACTAAATTGCACCATAGGCTCATAAGTTTGTTATTTTCTGCTATTTGCACCACACATTTTCAATATACCCTTCTCATGAACCCACATAGCCTTCTTAAGAGCCCACCTCAAGAACAAGGGCAGAGAAAATGTTCAAATCCTGCCCAAAAGGTGATTTTGCAGCACAAGAGTGAAAACATATTTCCAACAGGATTTGAAAAATGACAGCTCTCACAATCATGAGGTGCTGTGAAGAAATGGCTATGCTGAACCTTTAGGGTCAAAATATTGAAAATTACTAAAGTTACAAGCCTGAGTTCTTAAATTTCAATGTCGACTCATAACATTTTTGTTTTTTTAATATTTTTACTCCACATTTTCAACATAGCCTTCTCATGACCCAACCTCATGAACAAGGGTGCAGAAAATTGTCAACTCCTGCTGAAAAGGTGATTTTGCATAGTGACCGCGAAGTCACCTTCCAGGACAGATTTGCCTATATTTACTGCCATTACTCATGAGGTGGGATTCTAATGTTGAACATTTGGGTTGAAATTATTAAAAAATTACATAGTTATGATGGCAAGTTCTAAACCCCATTGAAATACATTGAACTGCATACCTGATTTTCTCAGTTCGTGGTCCAGCATTAAAGACTGAACATGCATCCGCGGTTCAGAAAGGATTATGATGTTGGACCCCTGGAAGGTGAGTAAGGACTTGAGAGGGTGTGGGGTGCTGGGTGCTGAATGGGATGGTTGGTAGGGAGACAGTAACAGCAGCGGCAGCAACAGACATCGATAAACAGTTTTTTACATGGTATATTAAAAAAACTATGAGGGATGGTTTTCTTTATTTCAGGTGATGACACTAGGGACTGGGCACCCCAAGTGTTAGTGTTATGTTTGTGGGGGGGTGTTGGATGGTGGATGCTGAGTGTGAGGGTCTGGTAGGGGGACAGTAATGGCAGTGACAGCAACAGACATCGATAAACGTTTTTCTTTTTTACATGGTATATTAAAATAAACTTTGAGGGATGGTTTTCTTTATTTCAGGTGATGACACTAGGGACTAGACATCCCCAGTGGCAGTGTTAAGTTTGAAGGGGTGTGTGGGGTGGTGGGTGCTGAGTGTGAGGATCTGATGGGGGGGACAGTAATGGTGGTGACAGCAATAGACATCAATCAATGGTTTTCTTTTTTACAAGATACATTAAAAAAACTATGAGGGATAGTTTTCTCCTTTTCAGGTACTGACACAGGGGCTTGGGCACCCCCAGTGTTCCTTATTTCAGTTACCAACACTGGGGCTGGGACACCCCCAGTGTCAGTGTTATATTTGGGAGCACCAGGGGTGGGCCTCCTAGTGTTGCAGAAGCAAAATGGGCAGGGCTGGGGGTTAGCAGCCAACATGTGGGATTGGGTGCCCCTATGCCAGAATATTAACATGCGTGAGTTGGACTTGAGGGGGACAGTTATGGAAGTGGCAGCAACAGACATCGATGGATGGTTTTGTCTTTTACAGAGTGTAATTCAACCTGTGAGGGATGGTTTTTAGCAGGCTGATCATGACAGATCAGCTGTGCTTGCTGGGTGGTGTTATGTAGAGCAAAGGAATGATCAACCTATGAATGGGTCAGTTGTCTCCTTAGAACTACACAAAGTTTCCACCCAGCAAGCCATGACAGTTTCATGATCAACATGGTTTATGGTTAGTGTGACACTGACGAGCCCCTTGCAGACAACTCTGCATTGGAATGGCAGCATCACACCCCTCAAATCCCACTTTTGTAACAAAATGTTCACTGCACTTTTGTGTACAGTAAACATAAGAACAAACAGTACTGAGTACATCATGGGGTGGCCTTGTGAGTCAGTGTGTGGGTATGTGTGTGTTTTCTTTAGTTTGGGCTACTACATTATTGCTCTTGCCAGGAGTTGAAGTTGGTTGGAAATAGTTGGGGATATGCTCTAATCAGATTTGAAAGGCAAATGTGGGTGCATGGGGATGGAAGTCCCTTGAAAGGTACATCCTACAAGTCATGCCCTTGCATGCCCCCCCAACACACACACACTGAGCCCTACTCTTATTCTGGCTCCAATACACTAACTCTGTCATGTAGTGCCCACTGCTGCCCCAGTCCATGCTTGTCTGCCTGCGAGCATGTATGTGCTTAGGTTTTGCTTCAGATTGGTCCCCTTCTATTGATTTTGGACCTCTGGTAGTGACCCAGTCCACTGCTGAATGCATCGTGTACATTTTTCACTTCAGTGTGGGTCCCTATAATATCGATCTCATTCTGGCTCCCATGCGTCAACCCTGCCCATTGCTGTCCTGGTGTTTGTGTGTGTATGTTTCACCTCAGTTTGGGCCTGTATTGCTCTCATTCTGACCCCCATGCAACAAGCCAGCTCACAGCTGCATTCCAAACATGTGCAGCTGGAGGGGACAAGGACATCTTGCAATAAATCGTGTACCATATCATCATCAGCCAATTTCTACAGATCACCAGGCAGCCCTCCCCACAAAAAAAAACAAACTCGCAGATCTCAGACAAAATAAAAAAATAAAAATGTAACTTGTTTACTGGGCTCTAATATAGGAGTTATATCCCCCCCCATAACTAAACCATGTCCTTCTTTGTTTCTTCAGGAATGACAAGCTATGAGCTCCAAATTCAATTTGCTGTGGGGGCTTGGTTGCCCACCTCAAACTCATAAGTTAGGCAAAGTCAAGTAGTTCATGCAACATTGCCATTTAGTGATAAAGGAGGTGCATGTGGCATGTAATGGGGTTGTCTCATTTTTATGTTGTCTTGCATATGCGTAAGCAACATCTTGCGGTAGCATTAGCACAGTGAGAGGTGTGTCAGTGTTGGCGAATGCAGGACATGCTTTAGTAGGTGTGTCCCTCATTCCCCAATCAGCCAGCATGCTAGAGCTGATGCAAGAATTACGTAAGGTGCTACCAACTTGAAAGAAATGTGCTGCTGAAATCAGAGACAAGCTTGTCATGCAGCAACAGAGATGACATGCCTCCCATATGTACCTTTCCTGGTGAAACATCTCAGTAAACATGGCAGCGTATCCTGCCGCCACTACACAATCCATGAACAAAGCCAACATTGGGGGTTCAATCCCCGTGTCAGCATGTCCCCAACCCCCCCACATTGTGTGGCACACTGAGAGCCCACCCCAATGTGCCGCTGGTCACACAAAGCCAACCATGTTGGCATGTTCCACCCTACCCCTCACTGTGTGGCACACTGGGAGCCCACCCCAGTGTGCACTGTGCCAACATCTCCCCAAAAAGTCATGGGCACACTGGGAGCCCACCACAGTGTGCCCAACGAACTGTGTCGGATGTCTGTTTTTCTTTTTACCTGAAAAGAAAACGGTCCCTCGTTGTCCGCTGAGCCCTCCTCCCCAACCCGCACCCACCCTCTGCACACCTCACCTCCTCACACACACACTCACCCTATATCACTCCTCGGATGTCCAATGCTGTGATCTTTGGTGGGCTGGAACAGGTCTGGACTTTTCAAAGCCGAACTACGAAATGAAGAAATGTTGGTAAGCTGTATGATGTCATCAATGGGGGGGGTTCTACTTAGGTGGATATCTCAGCCATTTCTTTGAATTTTGGCTTCACATTTTCAACATGGATTTTTTGGGACACCTCCTCATGAACACATGCACTATAATCTCGTTATTTGGTTCCAAAGGTTGACTTCGTGGTCACTGTAAGGACTCACCTTTCGGGACATATTAACAAAACAACAGTGCCACTGTTCATGAGGTGGGGTCCCAAAAAGCCTGTGTTGCAAATTTGTGAAAAAATTCCAAAAAATGACTGTGTTACGAGCGTGCATTTCGCAGTTTCCATGCATGCTTGTAACTTCGACAAATTTTAATATTTTGACTCCAGATTTTCAACATCACCATTTTTTCACACCTCCTTATGAACAGTACAGCTGTCATTTTTCACATCCTGCCCGAAATGTGTTTTTGCACGTCTGACTCACAATGGCGCGGTTGCTTTGGGAAATCAATTTTCAGGACAGATTAACAAAATCACAGTGTGACTGTTCATGAGCAGAGGTCCCAAAATGCCTATGTTAAAAATTTGGTTAAAAAAATCCCCAAAATAATTGCATTACGGGAGTGCGTTGCGCAGTTTCTACGCATGCTCCTGACTTCAACAATTTTTCATATTTTCACTCAGGATTTTCAACATTGCCATTTTTTTACACCTCCTCATGAACAGTACAGCTGTCATTTTTCACATCATCCTGGAAATGTGTTTTCACACCCATGGCACCAAATGGCATAGTCACTGTGCAAAATCACCTTTTGACTAATGAACTGATAGTGCCACTGTTCATGAGGTGGGGTCACAAAAAGCCCATGTTGAAAATCTGGAATAAAAATACCAACAAATACCTGAGGCATTAGGGTTTCCAACCATAATGCCCCACCCTGTACAGAAAGGCAGGCATCAGGGATGTGACTTGGGACTGTCGGCTGTAATGCTCACGCCATTCCACCCCCACCCCCACCCTGCAGCCAGTGACAGGTATCGAGGTATGCCTCAGACTCTTCTGCCGCAGAGTTCACCCCATTCTCCTATACTGCACCCATCTAAGCGTGTTTCCTCATGGAATGGGGTGAGCATAAGACCCAAAGACTCAAAGGCACACCACAACACTTTCTGGTGTCTGCAGGCTAGGGTGAGGTGAAATGGTGTGAGCGTTATGGTCGACGACCCAAAGTTCACCCTAATGCTTGTCAGTCTCTGCAGGGTGGGGTGGGGTGGGTTGGCGCCAGTTTAATACTTCACTGCCATTCCTATTATGCACCCCTGTAACTCCCAGACTACCAATGCCAATGCCAGCAAGACAATATTCGGCATTGACAAATACTTGTTTAATATAGAGACCTTATTCATCACAATAGCATAAATCTCTTAAAAAGTCATTCCCTTAACACTGCCCAGATTCTTTCCTTCATAGTGATCAATAACAAGAATACTATTAGCAATCAGAACCTATGGCAACATTGCTCCCAACTGTCATTCAAAAAGTGATGGCAAGCATTGGGGTGGTGGTGCCTATCTAAATAGTTACTGGGAGAAGCACAGAGAGCACTCACTCCTGCTGTGAAACCTCATGAAAATTGACTCTTACACCAACAGTGTGGTTTCCATTTCTTTTGTTCCTTCTCCAGAGTGCAGTAATAATATTACAGGTGCCAGTGGCCATGACTGACCACTGTCTTATGTTTCACCTACCCTAGTGGGCTTCCTCAGAGACTATAGAGTCAAATCAACATGATGTTCATATACAGATAGTAAAAAAGACACATGGTGCATTTCAACCCATCCCAGTGTTGTCAACCCACAACCAATCATTTTGTCTATAGTGTCATTTAAATTAGGTTCTTAGCCCTTTAAACTTTCTTAAATGCATGTTACCAAACAAGAATACTCATCATAATACAGTTCATAAGATTCTTTCTTCCTGTTGGAGGTACTTTCTTATCCATTCAGCAACTTCATGAACTTCAAAAGTGCATGATTTCAACATTTCTGTTATCTGGACTCCCTATTTTGAAAAAGTTCAACCCCCCCCCCCCCAAAAAAAAAACCCAGCATTTTATACACTGTCCAAGATCCACAAGCACCCCACAGTACCACCTGGATGTCCAATTGTATCAGGTATAGGATGGATCACTGAGCCCATATCTCGATATGCAGACAGCTTCCTGAGCCCACTAGTTCCATTTACATGCAGTCACATCAAGGACACAAGTAGTATCTTAGCAGCATTATAGGAAATACAGGTGGAGGAAGAATGGAGGATGGTGACATTGGATGTGGATGCTCTTAATATGAATATCCCACAGGCAGTGGAGCTTAGAAGCATTTGAACATAGTCTGCTGAAATACACTGAATTATCACAAGTACCACTGTGATTGGTTGAAATGCACCATGTGTCTTTTTTACTAGCTGTATATGAACAGCATATTGATTTTGACTCTTTTTCATTTCTGAGGAAGCCCACTAGGGTGGGTGAATCGTAAGACAGTGGCCAGTCAAGGCCACTGGTGCCTGTAATATTATTGCTGCACTATGGAGAAGGAATAAAAGAAATGGAAACCACACTGTTGGTGTAAGAGTCTATTTCCTTGAGGTTCCACAGCAGGGGTGAGTGCTCTCTACACTTTTTCCAGTAAAATTGCTCCCACCTGCTTCACTGACCCTTCTCAGTCTATATTTAGGGACCCGTCTTGCATTCCTAGTCCTCTTCCCTCACTTGCTTACCATAGGCTTCTATAGAATAAAAATCTGAGGGGGGCCTGCAGTACATCCCGTGGTTACGAAGTCCTATATTACTGTCCCTTCTCCTCTGTAATTCTCAGATTGCTATGACGGGGTTAAGCTGGGTCCACAGTAATGACATAAACTGGGTTTTGATATGATAATCAGGGACTGCAGGGAGACACTCATCACAGCCCATCCAAACTCTAACTGTTCCTATCTGCATTCTCATATACGCAGGCAGTCATTGAAAGACAGAAAGTTGATATCAAGTTCCTAGGATGAGGCAATAAATTATGTTTTCCTGGTTCCTCAGGACTGTGGGTGGATATTGGGGATTAGTTTAACCTGCTGGGCTATGCTGCACATTTTTATCTTGCTGGACAGTTTCTGAGGGGTTACAAATAGTGAAAAGCTTTCTCTCACCTCCGGCGCCTTTCACACGTAAATGTTGTTCACAAACATGTGCACTCATCAAGAAGACACTTTCAAACATATGCTGAAATTATTAAAATCTAGAAGGGTTCTACAGTTATACAATGCCAGTCCTATTGAATCGTGTATATGTCTTAATTATTTTAAAACATGTGTATGGTATGCAAACCTGTGTAAATTAATCTTAGCATTCAAACCGACAATACAAGGCAGAGTGGTAAAGAACTAGTAGCTCTGGCACTTTTGGTGCTTGGGAAATAATTTAAAACAAAATAAATGTGAAGAACAGACTGTATATGTTTCACAGTAAGTCATGGATACCATTGGTGTAACTTTGTGCTGTCTATCTGGCCTTTGTGATAAATAATTGTATACACTGAATTATTTGTCATGGCTTCTTTTTACAAGGAGGTGTGCATAAATTTAGATTATAATAAACATTCCAGAGCTTTGTAAATACGTGTCATATGCCTAATGTTCTACAGAGAGACTATTATTTTAAAAGCACACATTCCATTTGTCTTTTTAACATGACATGTGCCACCGTTTACATTATAAAATGCTGAAACATTATGCAGATAGAAGCAAAACTAGGTAATATCCTTTACATTTACAGGTTGGGGAGGGTTGAGGTGATGGGTGCTGAGTGGGAGGGTCAGGTGGGGATGATAGTAATCTTGGAGGCAGCAACAGACATTGATGGACGGCTTTCTTTTTTAAAGGGTATATTAAAAAAAAAACTACAAGAGATGGTTTTCTTTATTTCAAGTACCAACACAGGGGATTGGGTCAATGTTATGTTTTTTGGGGGATGTGGGGTGGTGGGTGCTGAGTGGGGGGGTCAGGTGGGGGGATAGTAACGGCAGCATCAGCAACAAACATTGATGAATGTTTTTCATTTTTACAGGGTATATTAAGAAAAACTATGAGGGATGTTTTTCTTTATTTCAGGTACCAACACTGGGGACTGGGCGCCCCCATTGTCAGTGTTATGTTTAGCAGCACTGGGGGTGGGCTCTCTGGTGTTGCAGAGGCAAATGGGCAGGGTGGGGGGTAACAGCCAGCACAGGGGATTGGGCACCCCTGTGCTGGAATATTAACATGGGTGGGTTGGGCTTGAGGTGGACAGTTCTAGCAGCAACAGCAACAGACATCAATGGATGGTTTTCTTTTTCACAGGGAATATTTAAAAAAAACTGTGAGGGACAGTTTTCTTTATTTCAGGTACCGACACTAGGAACTGGGCACAGACAGTGTTGGTGTTTTGTTTGGCAGCACTGGGGTTGGGGTTCCCAGTGTTGCAGAAGCAAAATGGGCACGTGAGGGTTAGCAGCCGAGATGGGGGATTAGGCACCCCGTGCTGGAATATTAACATGCATGAATTTGGCTTGAGGTGGACAGTTATGGAGGTGGCAGCAACAGGCATCGATGGATGTTTTTTTCTCTTTTTCAGGGTGTAATTCAATCTATGAGGGACGTTTTTCAGCAGGATGATCATGACAGATCAGCTGTGCTTGCTGGGCAGCGCTATGTAGATCAAAGGAAAGAGTTGCCATACGATTGGGTCAGCTCTGTCCTTTGAACTACATGAAGTTTGCACCCATCAAGCCAGAACAGTGTTATGGTCAGCCTTGTTGATGGTTGATGCGACACTGATGAGCCCCTTGCAGACCACTCTGCACTGGACTGACAGGGTCACACCCTTAAAAACCCACTCTTGTACCAAAATGTTAACTGTGTGTGTCCGCATGGTGAACATAAAAATTTGATTGCAGCAGAATCATAAACTGACCAAACTACTGCTACAACAGTGCAGTTCAATTCAATTCAATTCAATTCAATTCATGTTTATTTATAAAGCGCCTTTCAAAATCAAGGTGCTGTACATAGTAATAAAACAGAAATCAACATTAAACAATCAAACTATAAAGAAAAAGCCAAGTTAAAAAGATATGTTTTTAAAGCAATTTTAAAACTGTCAACGGTTGGGCATTCTCTCAACCAATGAGGTAGAGAATTCCACATAGTACAACACTATCCCTTCTAACTCACACCTAGAATTAGGTTGATGAGCTATCCTGAATTTCCTGGGATAGCCCTGAATTTCCCTCTCTAGTTCTGAATTTTTACCTGGTCACAGTAGAACAGCTAAAATAATTTTTTATGTGTATTCTGAATTTTGATGTGTTACCAAGGCAAATTTCAGGACTTGTCCTTAATTTAGTGTACTGTAATGTGATTACCCTACCTAGAATACACCAGAGTAGGAAACCCTGAGCTGGAAAACCTTGCAAACCCTACAGCAAACACAAAAACTGTAAAACTATGAAAATACTGCAACTCATACTTTGAAAGACAGAGTTGGACAACTCTGAAAATTCTATAACTCCTGCTTCAAAAATGAAGCAGGAAAAGTTGCAGCTCATGGCTCAAAACATGCATCTTCCACTGAAATACCAACTAAACAACTCCTACCCAGAATTAATGTTCCTATCCAAGTGTTCTGCCATTTCAAATGAAATATTACTTTTATATTTTTACTACAAAAACATTTTGCAATCAGATTAACACACTCACAGGCTGTACACAGCACGAGATAATGTACTCAGAAATGAAACACACACTACAGGGTGCAAAAGCATTCAGCTCCTTTTACTATATGTGAGCATTCCCATTCATTCAGATGGCAGCAGTTCAAGGTGTTGAGAGGTGGATCTGTGCTGTTAGCCATCTGAGGAGCCACTGTTGACTAGTGTGTTTCTTTTGGGTTGGGTGCCAGATTGGGAGTAGAGGGTGGTGGAGGCTGAGTGAGTGTGGCAGAAGAAGTCCATCTTTTTTGCTGTACTGGGGGAGGAGGGAGGGTGCCACAAGGATGGTTGAAAGTGGGTTAGGGGAACTGGGGGTATATATTTAAATGCTAATGATTCCATGGGGCATGGGAGGAGGGAGGAAGGGCATGGAGGTACTACTTAGAGGGTGCAGGGAAGTGGTTAGTGTTTGATGTGCCATCCTGGGTCTTAGGTAGGGAGCACAGAGTGGGTTTTGGAGTTCAACGGGGGAGGCACCATTTTTTTATTGTGCATATTTTAGTACTTCACCCAGTGAACAACAGGCTAAGTGCCACCATTGTGCTGCCTACAGGAAGCATGAAGTTGTCACTTCACCAACAATGCACCAACAAAGTAAAACTTAAAAACACTTCTACAGCAGTGTGAGAACTCCCTTCTATCTAGAACCCACATTCCCCAAAGCAATTTTCATCCAGTAACATTTAGTGTTGTCATTTGCATTGTGACTTAAGACTCTATCAGCATACAGGTAGATGGCTGGGATATCCTCAAACTGAGCATCTCCCAACCACAGTCTTATGCCCCCTGTGCCAACCTTCAGTGGTTGGTAATCTGAACCTCCAGTCTCCATGATCCAGTAGTTTGGATCCACTCATTGAGTTGGGATGTAGCAATGTTGAGTGCAGTGGGTCTGGACAATAGACATCCATCTGGATTCCCATGCCAGTCCATGAGTGGATTCTTACATGCCAAGGAGAAGGGCATGCCAGTATATGGGAATCCTCCAAGACTGCTGTATCCCTACCACAATAAATGAAACACTGGAAACCCCACTGACCAGCGCCAGTGATGCTCCCAATCCACCATGCTGAGACCAAGGGCTGAGGGGAAATAGGCAGGTTCAACTAGTTCCAGAAGCAGCTGTTGTGGCCAGGCAGTGGGGGCACATAATGCTAATGCTGTCCCATGGCAGGCATTTAAGCACTCCCTCCACTGACCCTCCGCACAACTGAGTTTTTATCATGGATCAGGCACATAGCTTTCCATTTCCCCCAGCCAGCCTCTATCCCATACACCCACATAACCATGCATGCGGGTCAGGGGTCAGGGTGCAGAGGGAGAAAGTGTCCCACATTGTGGGTGCCATAGAGTGCCCCAATGGTGCACATCTTGCCCATATGAGCACTTCACAAATTTTTACAACCCATCACATGGGCATTTGGGCCAGGACTCTTATGTGGATCAGGCCCGCAGCCACAAGGGAACTTCTACCCCGAACTTCTGTAGGTAAAATGTTTGTGCATCGTAAAAATTGATGGCATTGCAGCAGGAAGCCTGTTTGCACAAAGTTTTTGTGCTGTAATATGGTTACAACTGTGAAAGAGTCCACTAGTTTCCAGAGCTTTGGTGAATTTATTTCAGCAAAAAATTGTTTTATGTATTCTTTTTAAAAAAGAAAACAATTGCTCTGTTATGTTTGTCCCTCAAACTAGCCACAGGGTGAGTATGGGCCTGTCAGGTGCTACTGGTGTTTCTATAAACGCATGGATTTGCAAGTGAAGATAGGGTACGGTTCCTTGGACTTATAGTGTTCCCATGCCTACAGTAAATGCATTACTTTATCAAATGAAAGCTATCTGAATGTGTACAGTTCACCCAAAATGACTCCTAGTTGGTGGAGCATCTCATCAGCTGGTAGCTGAGAGTCAGATGGAGTTGACATCCTGCCATGTCGGTCAGTGGCAGTCCACAAAGACAAAGCCTGCAACTTGGCCAAGCCAGTTCTTAGCAAGCCCTACCGTGACTGCTCCCCCACTCATCACATTATAAAGACTACAGCTGCATTTTTGACATCAGTATATCAAAAGATTGCCCTCTGTTCAACTTCGCTTATCTGTAATACTGTCAGTCACACTTAAACTTTTATATGGAGGTAGCACAGTATAGTAGTTAGAGAAAAGAACTGCATACCATGAGATCATAGTCTGAAATCTCAAAATTTCAAATGGTTATTGATCTTGAAATCAAGCATTCTTGTTTATATTTTTTTAGACAGACCACAGTTGTTTTCATTTTGATCTTATAAATTAACTAAATGTAATAGTTTTATTGCATTGTTCTGATGTACATATTACTGTTTGTCCTAAATGTAATTTCTATTTTATGTTAGGTATTATTCTGCTTATTTTCTACACAGGAATTGAAAACAGGACAATGAGATGTAACGTGTATGATTCTGTACTAAAAGTAAAAATGTTGCCTTACCAAATCCAACCAAACTCACATAGTCAGCTCTGTGACCTTCATCAAGTCATTAACCCCTCCCTATGCTATTTCCTCACAGATACTGAAATGGGTAGAAGCAAGTCAGACTGAGAAAGAGATATTGTATTTTGGGCTTTCAACTAATCTATTTTGGATCACTACATTGTAAAACAAGGTTTAATACATTTGCTATTTAATTTTAATACGAGTCTGGATGGGGAGGTTGGTGGCTTGCTATATGAAGGACCAGCCTTTGCAGCTTAAGACAGAGGTATGAATCCTGTCTTAGTTCAAATGTGTAATGAGTTTGGTGCTGGTCATCTCACAAAATGAGGTGCAATTCACATCACAAAAGCAATATACTACATTTGGCATATTTGGCATATAGCAATTTTGTTGTGAATGTATCTATTGGTATGAACTGGAATTCTTCTGTCAGTCATAGTGTGGGTAATGACAGACAAGCAAAAGACAATCCATTATGAATAAAGTTCATTTCTTTCATATAGGAGAAGTATAAAATTCCAAACAGGGATAGCATTCCAAAGTGCAGCAGTGCAGATAAGGATCCACCCCCTCTCAAGAACAAACCAAATGTTGCCGCGCCCCTCGTGCTTTCTCAAGAACTTTGAAAAAGTGCGCAAGAACGCTAAACAGGATGGCAGCAATATCACAGCTCTACAACCCAGAGGGATATATCCCTTACAATCCTTTCTTTTCTGAGCAAGTTCTACTCTTCAAACTACAGAAGTTACTGTACAAGGAATCTGAAAATCGCTTTATTATTGCAGAAAGCTTTAACTGTATTGGAAAAAATCTCTTCCAGTGGAGTGGCCTATCCTGAAGGACAGGCCTACAGCATGGCTGAACTGCACTTATCACAATCCTGGAACAGCCCTCGGTGGAAACGATGTTTGGCCAACTCATGGCACAGATGTCACAGGTCACCTTGTCGACAAACCGCAATACCCAGGTAGTCCAAAACCTGGAGGCTAGGATGCTACATACTGAGCAGAGGGTCTCAGCAATGGAGATTCAGATACAAGACCTGTCAACAACACTAAGGGAACAACAGCACACTATACAAATGATGCACAGCAAGATAGATGACCTCAAAACCGAGGTCAGCACAATACTTAGATCCGTGGGATTACACTGAGCTCATGGAGGGAAAGACACAGAAGGGTTTCTGCAATTAACGATATCAGAAATGTTGCAGCTAGATCCATCGAGACCCTTTCAGGTAGAATGTGCACACTGCACGCTGGCTCCTCATGCCCAAGGCCCAGGACAAGCCATGGCCTATTATCACTAGATTTATAGATTACAGAGAGAAAGAGAAGGTCCTGACCAGAGCCCAGGAAAAACAGCAGATTACATGGAGATCAAACAAAATCCTTATATTTCAGGACTTTTCTAAAGAGCTGTCTGATAGATGCAGAGCCTACACTGAGGCAAGGCACACAATGCACAAACTTGTACTGCCGTTCTCCTTGCGATACCAGGCCACAATGCGGGTAGTCCACAATGGGGTTCTGGTTTTGTTTGACTCTCCTGACTCCCTCACAGAATTTCTAAGCTGCAACCAGCTGAGGGAATCCAAATACCCCAAAGCCCCTGTCAGCAAAAGTTAGTGCAGAAGGGCTGGACCATCGCTGTCCTCAGGTTAACCGGTCTGGGGTCTGGCAGGATATTAGGGACCAGGCTTGGGAACTCCCCCTGAGGGTGAACCAAAAGAAGCACTCTTCTAAAAAGCATGGATGCAGAGAACACCCCTTGGAGTGAGAGCAGGCAGACATATCGGAGCCATACACATGAACACAGCAAATCCGGACTCCCTACAGGGTTTCCACACTGCCAACAGGTATGAATCCCTGCGACCTAGATCTCTGGATCCACAGCTAGACACTGTTGATGCTCCCATGGTTGGCAGGCCTTTTCCTCCACTGAAATCCAGTCACCGGGCCATTTCAACTTGTCCTCACCAGTCGCAGGATGGAGTCACGACTAATGGAGCACAGCATCCACCAAAGGTCTCCGGGGAGGCCTCTCCCGTTGTCAGTGATCCAGCCTCCTTCATGGACTGACTGGAGCAGATTCAAACTCCTAGACTAAAGAATGGCAAGACCTCAGCAGTATGATCAGATAAGTAGCTCTTTTGTTTAATTCTTGGTTCTTTTGCTAAACCTTGGGGAAAACCAAGTTTGGGGTAAGGCAGGAGTAACTTTCTTGGTGAATGTGGAGAGAGACTCCAGCTGTGGTTCCTTTGAAATATCCATGTTGCTTGAGTTTGGTGACTGCTGGGACTCCCCTACCCTGGGCCTCGCCCTCGATCTGTGCCGCTATCTTGCAGCTGAAATGTCCTGTTCCCATACTGAGAAGGATCCGCAGGGGCCGACAAACATGCTCTGACTTGCAAGGGCTAGTAGGAAGCCCTCGCTTAACTTGATGACACCGAGGAGTATCAATCACCTCCACAAGCTCTGGCAGATATTCTGAAGGGCTCAGTCCCTCTCACTAGTGGGGAGGGGTGAGGGAGGAGAGCATCCTGGTGTAGGGTTATCTCAAATGTACTGTTCCAATTGGTGTTATTGTTCAGTCTGTTGGGTATTAATGTTTAGGTCTAATAAGTTCACTATTGACCTGCTGCTCTTTTACATGGAAGGCTCAGGCCCTCCAGGGTGGGCAGCTGGGTTCCCAACCAGGTTTTTTCTCAGGGGCTGGTCGAGCCGTGACCTGTATTCCTGAATCAGGGCCAAAGTACCCGATCCCTGATGCAGAGGGTCCCTCCCCACATGGACCAGATCACATACATTCCCCGGTATAGTGGACTAATCCCCCCCCCACTTACTCTTTTCATAATAGTCCCCTGTAATGAGAGCATTGCTGATTCCCCTCAGAGGCCATTTCATGCCCAGTTACACTAGAGGAGGCTGCTACCTCAACCCCTCTCCCCCCCATCCTTCCATTCCATCATCAGCGACGCATAGCTCTACCATTAGTACCGCAATACTATACAGAAATGACTGGTGCAGTGTCAACACCTCTCTGCAGCTACAAGGAGCTCACTAAATTAATACTGTGATGGTGTTGATGATGTTATCCTGTTGGGAGTCTTCCTCCTCTGAACACCCCTAACACACACAGGGTTCAACATCGAGGATAGCGCACTGGGAAAAGAGGCCGGTCTACAGCAGGGCTCTGCAGCTGATGGAAGCCTCTATTTCTAATACGCACAGAAGGTTGTACACCTTGTATATAGTTGGTTTATATGTATATGTTATTGTTTGTTTTCAATGCAAGAAACACACACAGGGTTACTGATAGATGTTAGATTGAGGCCAGTTGCTACTGTCAGGGAATACCTGGCTTATTCCACTCTCTCCATACCTGGCGCTGAATTACAGGGACTTGTCTCTCCTGGGTGGACTGACCTTGCTCCCAGCCTGCTCGTTTACTATAATACATTTCCTGGAAAGATACTTGCTCCTCTCACCAATAGCTGATATAACATGTTTGACATGGAACGTCAGGGGCTTAATACCCCAACAAAAGGAAACAGGTTTTGCAGCACCTTAAAAGGCTGGGAGCAAAGGTTATGCTTGCTGCAGGAGACCAAACTCACAGGAGGGGACCATGATACACTAAACGGGATTGGGCGGTCAAGTATACATGCCTCTGCCCCTTCCAGAAAGAGAGGGGTAGCTATACTGCTTCACAAACTGCTTTGTTGGACACTGGTGCATAAAGTGAGTGACCCTGGGGGCAGATGGGTGGCTGTATTCATGGACACAAGGGAGGGACCTTTACTCCTGGGTGATGTATATTCCTAATAAAGACTGCCTCCTTCTGCCATGAGCTGGCCCAAGCACTGGGCCCTTGGCCCCAGTAATACCCCAATAATATTAGGGATATTTTAATCTCACACTGGACCCACTACTTAATAGATCCCCATCTGACACAGAGCCCCACTAGGGTGTCACTGGCATTGAGCCAGTTACAACAAGATATGAGCTCTTAAGATATCTGAGGGTATTTCACCCTCCCAGTGAGACTACACCTTCCATTCCTAAGTGCACAGTTTCCTTAATTGTATAGATCTCTGGCTCACCTCTCCAGCAGTCACCAGGAACACCACTGACACCTTTATTCACCCATTGGTCATCTTGGACCATGCCCCTGTTCATCTCTTCTTCACCCGGGGGCCCCCTGCCCCTACCTCTCCATCCTGGAGGCTAGATCCATTGCTGATTCATGATCCAGACTTTCCCCCCTGGCTTCAAAGGGAAGCCTCTGAATTTTTCCGGAATAACCACATAGCAGATACTTCAGTAGGCAATACCTGGGAAGTATTTAAAGTTACTCTGAGGGGGGCAATAATGGGATTTACGAGCAAGCACTGCAAGGGGAGGGAAAAGCACCTTAAGGGGCTTGAAAAACAGCTCCAAGAAGCGGAAGCTTACTTTAAGATCCTCCACGTCCCTTCCCTCAGGTGGGAGGCAGAACACAGAGTGGCATCCCTGAAGATGCAAGTGAATATACTTTTATCTAGGAAAGCAGAGATTTCAATTATTAGGCTAAAGCACAAACATTGGGAAGGGGGAGAGAAGTGGGGGCAAGATCCCTGCCTACAGCCTCAAAAAGCAGCAAGCCAAAAGGCACATCGCTGCCTTAGTGGATGCAGGGGGTAAGACACACACCGCGACAGAAGGAATCAATAGCATAATGATGGACTTCTATTCCATGCTATATAAATCATCTAGAGCACCTGACCCCAAGGATGTTCTCCCATTTCTAGAATCCTTACACTTCCTAAAATCTCGGAGGATCAGACCTTGGCTTTAGATGCCCCGATCTCACCTCAGGAGGTGGCAGAGACTATATTATCTCTTAAAAAGGACTATATTATCACTTAAAAAGAGAGAGACGACATCTCCTTAAAGCTATGTATCTCCCCCATCCACATTATGGTGATGTGGGGGGGTAGGGTGTATTGTTTGTATGAAGAGGAGGAGAGAAATTACATTTTTATCTCTTTTTCTGATTCCTTAGACACTTCTGGTACATCAAGTTGTTACATTCTCAGTGTATATTGACATCAGTACATATCAGGCTACATGGTCTTAATTCCTTGATGTTCCTCGACTAGAGTTTTTTGTTTGATACTAATGTTGTCAATTTGTATTTAAATTATCATTTATACAGTCCTGTCACTCCACTAGAGGTTTTTGAAATTTCTTGGGCCTTATGTCTACAGTAGGTTGAGAGTACAGCTGGGTGACCAGTCCAGCTAGGTTTTACACATCACACAGTGTGCACTGATGTTTTTAAGACAACTTTACTGGTAAATTATTGTCTATAATGCAGGCATTGAAACTTCTTGAGCCCTAAAACAATCTTAGTTTGTCTTTAATCTGGGTGGGGCTGCCTTTCAGTAATCACATCCTTATACAAACTGTGACACTCATAGCTTGATTTAGGAGTCATCTGCTTCAGCAGTGTTATCTTATGTCAATTAAATTTATATGCAGTAGGATTCTTTGTATGTGTGTTCCACCAAGCACCTTTGACTCTAGGGTCCATCCTGGCTAAAGGCAGTATGGTACTGTTAAACTTCTCTGACATCATCTTCTGTATTTTTAAATGAGTATTTTAAACCAATGAGGATTTTTTCTGTTTTTTCTGCATGATCTAGCTGTTATAAGTATTGTATTTTCTAAACAACTGCCAATATCTTCTGAAGAAGGACTGGTTGGTCCAAAAGCTAGAGCACTTTGTTCTTGTTGTTACATCTATGTTGGTCCATTAAAAGGTATCAAATCATTTGCTTCTGGATCTACTCTTAAAAGGGAAAGACTCCTGGAGGGGATGGGTTCCCCATCGAAATATGGCAGCTTTTGCAGACCACAAACTCCCCAATACTACAAGTGTTCACTGAAGCACTTCAAGACAGTAACCTCCCCCCTTCCTCAGGGAGGCGACCATCACTATCCTGCCTCAAAGGGTAAAGACCCTCTAAAAGCATCCAGCTATTGGCCCATATCTCTTTTGAATGCAGACAGTAAGGTGCTAGCCAAATTGTTAGCTAACAGACTAAACCTGGTCCTCCCCAGTTTGATCCACCCATCCCAGGTAGGCTTTGCTAAGGTACGATTTAGTGCAGACCATATTAGATTGCTCGTAAACTTGATCCATAAGGCTAAAACATTGCCACCCCATTCTGCAGCAATAGCAATAGATTTTGAAAAGGCCTTTGACTCCCTGGAGTGGGACTATGTCCAACAAGTGCTTGGCGCCATGGGGTTGGGGGCAGGCTTCCAGGCCTGGAAAGGGGCCATATACTCAGCTCCTGCAGCTAGGGTACTACCAACTTGATGCTGTCTCCCCCCTTTATACTGAGTAGGGGCACACGTCAGGGATGCCCTCTCTCTCCTCTACTCTTTGTCCTGGCAGTGGAACCTCTGGCTGTGGCTATTAGACAGAATCCATTAATCTCCAGGATATGAGTGGGAGAAAAGGAATACCTTACTCTCATGTATGCTCATGACCTGTTGCTTCCTATAGCAGATATTGCCACTTCCCTCCCTCCCTCCATTATTGAGCACCCTGTCAGAATTTAATACATTCTCAGGGCTCATGATTAATCATTCCAAGATGGAGGTCCTCCCTTTGAACTCTAATTGTACCTCCCACAAGGTTACCCAGCATGCTCTCTGCTGGACTTCGGATGGACTCATGTACTTGGGCATCAATATCACTCCTAATTTGCATAAACTCTGGGAAATGAATATGAAGCCACTTTTGGCGTCCATTCATATGGAGCTGGATAGAGGGAGGCCTCTCCAACTCATGCTTGTAGGTAAAATTTCGGCAATTAAAATGGTCACAGCACCTAAAATTATGTACCCTCTCTCTCGCATTCCTTTGAAAATCATTCAGTACTGGTTTACTAGGCTGACTCCTGCTGGGTTCCTTCATATGGGAGGGCAAGAAGCCTAGGTACAGCAGAAATAAGCTGAGAGAGCATTAGACAAATGGAGGCTGGGGTCTTCCAGGGCTCGAGGGGTATAAATGGGCTTTTCAGATGGCTCAGACACTAAAATGGTTCACATCCCCAGAGTAAACTCCTCAGCGTGCCAGGCATGGAGAGAGGTCTGAGTGGGCACATTTATCTCTGTTGTTATTTAATCACCCCCCAAGGGCATTCACCTCACCCTACGATAGGCCCTTTCTGGAGTACTGGGCCAAGGTGCATAAGAAATTGGGTACCCTCCCTTCTCCCCAAGACTCACTCCACTATAGGGCAATGGAGAGATCACTATCAATAAGCAGTCAATTTCCTGGCCCTCGTGGGAACTAGGTGGGGCTTTCAAAGCTCCAGGATATGTATATCCCTGGCACAGATACCCTCGATTCATTCAAGGGCTGAGGAGAACATATGGAATTCTGTCCAGAGATTTCTGGTGCCTCCAAATAAGGAGCACAATCTCTGAATACACTTGCAAGCAACACCACAGGCAGTGAACCTCTCAGGCAGAATCCTGGCTGGTCCTAGAAAGAGTCCAGTCTAGCTGACTATACACTGCCCTTAGGGATACCATTCCGTCCCAAGCAGAGGAGTCTAAGCATAAATGGGAGCAGGCACTGCAGGCCCACATCACAGATCTGGACTGGACATGTCTCAGGCTTACACATGGGGCATACCCTGATACTAGAAGCCAGCTAATACAGAATAAGATTCTGCATTCATGGTATAGGACCACTGTGGTACTTGCCAAGGCTAAACTGGTCCAATCTGACCTCTGGTGGAGATGTCAAGAGCTCCCTGGCAACCTAATCCATATATTATGGCACCGTAGGAGTATCCAGCCCTTATGGCAGGCAGCTGATGAGATGGGGTCCAGTATTCTTCAGAAACCCATTCCTATGTCCCCCCCAGCTGTTGATACTAGGAATCCAGTCCTCAGTCCCACACTTAAGCCTCTCAGAGATAAAATTGCTCCTGACCCTAAGCATGCAGGTAAAAAGACTCCTCTGGTGGAAATGGCAGACACAAGTAATCCCATCAGTGGAGGAGGTACTTAGCTCCTTGGTTCAGGTGGCCAACTGGTCCAGAATGTCACACACTGTGGCTGATATCCTCTCTAAATATACCAACATGTGGAAACCCTTTATAATGTACTTGAAACCTAGGGAGGGAATCAGTTGAAAATGCTCCTCTTTACTTTTGTAAACCCTCCTCTCATGTTTGAGTCTGGAGCTGGGGTGGAAGAAACACTTTTTGTGGTTCCGGGGTCCCCTGTGCCAAAAGCAACTTGGAATATTATGAGTACTTGCTAGTTTATTCACTGATGATCTCTAGATAGCTTTGCTTTGTGTGTTTCTCTTGTATTTTGAAGTTTCTGACTGGAGGGAAGTGGCCCTGGACCATCTTAGAACTCTACGGTTGTGCCAGCAATGCAGGTATCATTGAGAACAGTCCAGGTAAGCCAATTTATATGGTATTTACAGGACATGAGCACCAGCGGTATTACTCCATAGTTACTTCCGCTGGACAGGTGTTGTTCGTCCATCCAGGGAATTATACAGTTCTTTTGTTGCCCGCTTGTTTAGGCTCTGCTCCACAAGTTATTATAAGCCTGTCCCTCTAACTTTATTCAAACAGATGTATGTAACAGGTCTGTAATATTACTATTATGTATCCGACAGCTTTATTCCATATAATGCTTGTTAAAGTCAAATCAATAAAAAAAACTTATTAACTATAAAAGAAAAAGAAAAAGTGCGATAGGCACGAAAACTTTTGGTTGTTCTTGAGGGAGGGGTGGATCCTTATCTGCATTGCTGCACTTTGGAACGTTATTCCTGTTTGGATTTTTATACTTCTATATTAAAGAAATTAACTTTTTTCCATAACGGATTGTCTTTTGTTTATCTGTGGTGACCAGGAAGCTGAGCTGCCTGCTCCGTAAATACTTCATAACTTTTGCTTGGCTCCAATCTACATTTGTTTAGACACCTTCCTTGCCATAGTGTGGGTAATAATCACTCATAGTTTGCACTAAGAAGCATAGCTGGGGAAATGTGGAGCCATCCTATACTATATTCAACAAAACTATCCAGCAAGAGGGACGTACAACTAAGACCTAAGATTCCGTTTTCATACATGTAGCCTCACCCCAATAGGGCTTACCTTTAAGGCTCACTGTATTTTCACACCAAAGACTTCTTCTGCCACTAATGGATCAAAAGCAGCAGTGTTCCTGACTAAATCAGAAATCCCAGATTGTTGACCTGAATTAATGAACTATTTAAGCACCCCTCCAAGGACTTGTAAGGGCCAACAGAAATGTTAAATGCTGCAGTTATGTAAATGAAAGTATTTAGTGAGGGACTGCCTGTGGACTATAAATTTAGCAACCATCTTTAATGCCTTCTACCTGTGATGGGATGGAAATCGGTCAAAGAGACTGGACCAGCCAATCATGCTCTGAAGTTTGCTAAATAAACCACAGAGCAGTCCTGGACTGGAGAAGGACCTCATTAATTCAGGTACTCTTGTATTAGCCAATCCAGTTTCGAGTAATGGGCTTCCAGCCTTGCCATAAGTGACTGGCAACTCAGAACACAAACTGAGAGCTGGTTTTCCCCTGTGAACAGCAGGGGCTCTTCCAGGACTAATACAGTCTGTAGTGTATTTTAGAAAACTGTTCTGCATGGAGATCCGTGCCTAGATTAGTGCTGTTGTGCTGCAGTATTTACATCACTTTGTTTGTTGTGCTGCACTAGCTATGTAGCTACTGCAGCACAACAACATGGAATGCCTTCACCCAGGCATGTTCAGTGATCCTCTGCTCCTCTTGAAATGGCTGCAGCAGTGAGACTGGCCCTGGAGAGAGCTGCATTATGAAAAAGCAAAAGGACACCGCCTTCATTTTATGGTTGCCATACACTATAAAAGACAATATATGAGAAATTTACACAAGACTATTTTAAATCTCGAGGTTTCCTTGGTAACGAGTCCTCTCAAACTGTGCATTCGAGATCTCCTATTACCATGGAAACCTGTCAATTGAAAAATAACCTTGTTACATATGACTGCTCATACTCTATCCTCCATGTTTTGAACTGTTGAGAGACACATCCTGCAGAGCTGAGTGTGAGAGACATTTACCCTACATCTGCAAGAGCAAGGAGTTTTCATCCAACATAGCAAAAGGACATAATCACATGTATGTACAGGGTAGTCTGAGAAACTGACAGTGACAGCAAAAGACAGGTGTTACCATGGGAAGCTGCTCTGTGAATGCAATTCTGGATCAGAGAGACTTTCATTGCATCACCACACATAATGTTGTGCTGATCTGACATGGTCAGGTTTCACAGGCTGATACCATCCATGTGATTTTCTGAAGAGGATCATCTGCTACAGGGGGAGAGGAAAAGAGGTCTGACTGACCCTGCAGGAAGGAGTCTCTCATGCCGGTACAGAGGCCTGAGATCAAGAAAGACTGAACCCATGAGAAGAGGAAATCCTGCATGTAGATCCGCTAAACTCTGTGAACCAAAGGAGAGCCTGCTGGATTGGGAAAACCATGAGTAAATCAGGACCTTGTCCCCTGTAGTACTGTCACCACTGTTATTGGTTTATTTGGGAAACCGTTACTTGGGCTAGACCATCTGGCCAGAAATACAAATTCATGGTTTTGTTTTGTGTGTGTGGGGGTTCTTTCCTTTTTTTTTTTTTTTGCAACTACGTAAAGTGTTATGTTTCTAAAGTGTGCAATCATTGGATGATCCCAGACAAATACAGACAATGGACCTGCACTGTTTCTATGGCTGGGTACCAAGTAACTGTAATATTAAGAAGCTCCCTAGTTGCAAGTGTTTGCAAACTGTATACTGGTACTGGCATAGGTAGTGAGGCCTTGACAGTACAGCTCCGCAGATGGAATTGAAGTGTGTGGTGTTGGGGTAGGCTACCTAGTAGTTAGGCTGAACCTAGGAAAGTAACAGAAAAACAGCAGCTGCATATTAATTTAGGCTATACCACTCCTGCATTACTTAATCCCCTTCTTTCTTCTTGCTCCTGATCCTATGCCCCAACAAAGCCTTTTGTTTATGGTTCATATATACATTTTGGGGTATATCTTTACAGAGTGATATAATGCATGATCTGTGTGGACTGTTGCTGCACTGTACTGTCATGTGGGTAGAAGTACTGTATCCAGGGTATTATATCATACTTACACCAGGCCCACTGTACCTTTCTCTGGGTGGAGGCACAGCACTATTTTAATCTTAATCTTGGATACAATCTCCATCAGGAGTTTAGTAAACCAAGCCCCTCAAATTTTTTTTGAGTCCACAATGCATGGGTAGTATTAACATCCATGGCCATCTCGTTACATATAAATACATTCTTTCTAGGAAAACACAGTAGCAGTTCACACAGGACGAGAAATCAAAAGTTATGTCAGTTTAATTATACAAGAGTAAAATTCACTTCTCCAGAAAGTCAAACCACCCAACACTTCTCCTCACGCAAAGGATTTGTCAAATGCTTATGTTTTAAAAGTCATATCTTTGGTTTTTACAAGGGCATGCCATTTAAATGAAATTTCTGAATGTGATCCCACACTACCTCAACTCTCCAGTTGCCCAATGTAGCCATCCCAGATGCATTAGTTATGCTTTTGAAATAAAATAGCAGCATGCCATGCTGTTGCTGAGCAATCCCATTTGAAGAATTCCTTGGTGATCTGGGGATGTCTGCAACTTACCAGTTCCCACGTGAACAAATGTGACATCCAGAGAACCATAGTGCTTTATGTATATGTTGGTGTCTAGCTAGATCACAGAACGCTGTTATACAAAATGCCTAGGTGCTTTAGGTATGGCCCCACTGTGAGACTGAGGAGTTTGATGATATAGAAATTGATGTGGAATTTTAATTATGAAACAGTGCATCTCTTTTCATGAATAGTGGGCCTCAGTTTATGATTTTATCATGTTCTATGCATATTTAATTCATCATCACTCCCTTTATTTTGTAAATGTGGGATACTGCTTTAAAAGACAAAAGACTAATAAAACTACTCTGAAATTTGCTTTGAAAAGGATTTCACTGCACTGACAAGATGATTACCCAGGCTCGGTCCCATTTTATTTGTCATACCTATTTCAATTAGCAGTTTCAATGCCTGTGTAGGCACAATTCATCAAGAACTTATTGATGTGCCTTCCTAACGAACTCCAGGTGTTGGGCTTTCATGTATGAAAAATGATTGTGTTCTGATGGACTCATTTCATTTGATCTTCATATTGACCCAAGGACTGTGGACGCTGAGCCTTAGCTCAAGGTCTCCTAGCTAGTCAATAAAATTACACTTAATTAGGTGCACAAGCCAAGTCTATAAGGGAATCTTGTGCAGGAATATACAGCTGATGTTTACGCACAGAAACATGCTCTCTGTTTTGCAATAGTTTCTCTTTAGATCTTAAGCTACTATACTATACCTGGCATCTTCCACATATTGTAGCAGGGAGACCAAAGAACTATGTCTGCATTATTTTGTGTGACTTTACATGTTTTACTGGGGTTTTTCTTGTTTATTATTTGCACTAGCATTCCTGCTTATTTGCCTGTTACTTTATCTACTGGGAGCTGGCTAAACATGGGTTGTTCTGTGCTTTTAATGCGTTGCTTTTAAGTACCTGCTGTCAAATAAATGTCCAGTAGAAAAATACTATGATAGTGGGAGAACAGGAAAAAAATGACCAATCTGATAACTTGGTAACAATACCCCTCACTTATTCTAATATAAAGAATTTTCATTTTTTTCATACCCAGCAATGATTCATTGATTCCTTCCCCTCTGTTTCAAATGATCTCAACAGCAACCAGATTACAGTAACACAAGCCCTGTTGAAGATGTCACAATAACACAGTGGCTACTCTTAGTTCATAGATGGACAAGCGCTGATAATCTGAGAACACAAATATGTAAAAATCATCTGCCAACAACGATCAGATCTTGAGTGAAGAGGGTTTTTCCCAGACACAGCAGGGGAATGCCCTGAATAACCTTTTGCAAATGGCTGATTGTATCCCTTCTATTGTAGAGTTGCTCAGTGGTTCAGATTTTCTTCCATTACAATTTATATGGCTGCATGGTGATGTCATCATGCTGATGTATTGCTATCAGTATGGGAAAGGACTGACATGATTGTGAGACTGTGATCTTCCACTGAGTAGTTTGTTAAGACATATCACTACGCCGTTCTCTTAATTTACTACAGTGGTGTGTGTGTCTGGATCCTGCCTGCGTAGATCTCCATTCAGCTTCATTCAGCGTTACAAGATCTTGTCTTAAAAAGCATGCTCCTTTTATGGTTTTATATTTTTATTTATTGCTGCATGTTGCTAGTTGTCTGACTTACAACCAGCACAGCAATAATTCAGCAGGCAGCTCAGAGCTGAGATAGTTGAAGAATGCTGCAACAGGAGCCCATGAAAGAAGAAAAAAGAAAATGGAATTTTTTTCTGTCCAGGGAGCAGGACCACATGCACCAGTAATCAACAGATTAACTCTTGCTGTGCTGCAGACAGATGTATCTTTCGAAAATCCCTATCCATTATAATTCTGTTTGAAAAGGTTGGCTATAAAAACAGAAGTAGAATGGGGAAAGACAGCTTTGACTAGCAGCTGTGACTTGTTTTAGGTGGTAGATATTTCACTGACTGGGTAATTCGAGACAGAAAACTCTCAGAGATTTATGAGGAGAGAAAGAGTAGGGAAAGCTAACAGGCTGAAAAGGGATAGTAGTTAAACTGCAGCATTGCATTCAGCTTTGCAGTCCTACAACAGCTGGTTCTGGCTATTCCCTAAAAAATAAAATTAAACTACACATTGGTGTTGAGAGATAAGCAGGTCAGTTGGAAACAAATTGGGAAGGAAAGGAATATAACTGCACTTCAATTCAGAATCAATGCAAAGTGCAGATTATAAGCCATACATGCAAATAAGGATACTCCTAGGTAAACAGTGACTAGTAACGTTAAAGTTTATACACTGCAGCAAGTAGTACAGTCTTTCAGCTCATCCTATAAGTTGTTGAACTACCTGTACAATTATTTTTAGAAAATGTCAAAACTTAAGTATCCCAACTTGGTGTGGGTTCAGTGTGTGTCTGTATATGCAGTGAGACAAAGAGTGTCCCTCTGTGTGCTACACACCCCCCAGCATTTCTACTTCCTGATTTTGTCCAGAAGCAATGAAATTATACAGAAAAAAATATTTCTTACATTCAGATGATTAATCAATTTTCTTTCATGCCTGTTCATCATTAGACAACCAGTGTGAACACTGGGAATACTATTGCACTTTTGGTGCAGCCATTTGTCCTGGACAAGCACTTGATTTTAAGATGTGTCAACCCCTGGGACTGATGACTGGGCTTGAACTATCCAGGAGTCCAGGGCATGCCACTTTCACTGAGAGAGCTGGGTGTGGGCACAGGGCACAGAGGGTCTATTTAGGAGGCGGGTGGGGAGAGACACTAGGGGCCATGCCATGAGATTGGAGGGGGTAGATTCAGGAGGGGGTGAGAAGGTCTCTTTACTGGAGAGGGTTGTGGCAAAGTGGAATGCACTACCAGCTGAAGTGGTGGCATGTACCACAGTGGAATGCTTCAAGAAGAGGTGGGACAGGCAAAGGGAGGGTAAAGGGAGGTGGGGTAGGCACCTGCTGAATAGGGAGCTAGCTGCATTCACGAGCAGCCTAGATAGACCATGATGGCCTTTGCTGCTGGCAATTTTGTATGTTCATAGGAAATGGTGAGGCAAACACAGGTGAGGGTCTGCAGCAGCCAGGTGCAATAGGCATGTTGGTTAAGGAATGGGTGGGGATTTGTGACACAAACATAGAGCAGCCAGAGGAATATAAGTATTGCTTCTGTCTGAAAACCTGAAGCTGCCACTATTAATATATCTAGGCAGTTACAAGGAGCCAATCCTGTGCCATTTCCCTGCCCCTCCAACACTGGGTGCCCAATTCTGGGGTTGGATGGTAAACTAAATGAAAAGTAAGTAGCCACTTGCTGCCCAACTCTGGTGCCACCAACTTTCCCCATTCTGACACCAAGTGCCCAACCCTGGAGTCAGATAGTAAATAAAAACAGTAAGCAGACACTGGGAGCCCAACTCCAGTGAAGTTTTAAAAAGAAACATTAGTTGTTTTTGCACTAATCTATTGTAACATTGCTCCATGCTATTCATTGCACTATTCCAGTTTGTGTACTTGCCACTCATATCAAATCAAACTAAGCTTTATTCCATAGTCAGCAGTAAAACTTTAACCAGCTTCATAAAAAAAGCATATGCAAATCTATAGGATGAATACTCAAAATAACATAAGGGCAGTAGTGCAATGAATAGCAGGGAGCAATGTTATGCCAGACAGTGGTAAAAACAACTAATGTTTCACTCCAGAAGCAGAGCTTCATCAGAATTAGTAACTTACTGCAGAAATGCCCTTATATTATCCACCACCAGTGATGTGTACAAATTAAAAATTTAAAATGATGAATGTGACACATCCTCAGGATATGAGCAGGGACTTATAAAATTTCAACTGGCAATTAAGGTAATGAAAAGTATAACATCAAACCTTGTATAAACTACCCACAAGGCGTATTTTCACAGTTGGTTAGTGCATGTAATTAGAAAAAAGCTTTACATATAAACTACAATATCAGGAAATATAAATTTATATAGAAGTCCATTTTGTTGATGTTGGGGTGAAGCACTGAGGATATAAAATGTACAGGTATTCATTTATACAGTATATCCCTTCTCTTGAGAGACATTTCTTTAGGACTGTGGAATCAATGAACTCTGCAGTACAATGATTCCATATGTCAGGAATCTACTCTTAAAAACAGATAAAAGCAGGACATCATTATATCACATGCTCAGGCATATTGGATCTATACCTTGGGGGCTCACTATAGCTCAGGTGTGAGTGATTGCTTTGAACTTGTGGACTTTCTGTAAGATTTCTACAAATAATCTTTATTTCCAGAATATGAAGATGGCATACTTTGCAATAAAAGTGTTTCTTTACTGTATTATGACTAAATGAGAATCTGATATAATAATGTACTGCTTTTTATTGTTTTCTATATATATATATATATATATATATATATATATATATGAACACCTGAACAATTTGTATCCTCAGCACTTCACCCCAACATGTACAAAATTGACTTCTATATAAATTTATATTTCCTGACATTGTGGTTTATATGAAAAGCTTTTAAATATTTACATGTACTAACCAGCTGTTGATAATATGCCTTGTGGGCAGTTAATACCAGGTTTGATGTTGTACTTTTCATTACCTTTATTGCCAGTTGTAACTTTATGAGCCTCCTCATATCCAGAGGATGTGTCACATTAATAACAAACTGCTAATGTCTCTTTCATATATGACACTGTATGCCATATTACATGTAATATGACAAATTTTAAATAGAACCTTTAACAACAAAACACTGTACTAATTCCTGATATCACGAACATTCACTAAAATCATTTTGCAGCCATATTGGCTCTTACTAGAGTTTGTTCTCATGATGACATTGAATTGAACACCCCCAGAAGCAGATCTTCTCTTCTCTTATGGGGGTTGGGGGTGTAGAGATAGAGAGGGGTTACTGCTGATACATGAATCTAGATACTCTGAACAAAAGCCTATGAGTGGATTGCTTTTTTTCTTGAAGTTAATCACATTTTTATTAAAAGAAACACCAGAAATACAGCCGAGCAGCTGCACAGTGACATTGTACACAACCCTCAATGTACTGTAACTACATTTCAACATACAACACGGAATAGGGAAAGAAAAAACACGTTCTGGAAGCTAACAGTTAACTTTTCCTCTTTTCAGTAACTATAATGAATGAGGTACACAAAACATTACAGGGTACTTCTAATATCAATTTGACATATTTAATTCCAGTAATGATCCTTTGTAAAGAAAATGTGAGTTGGCCTAGGATAGGTGAACTGCAAGAAGGATCCTACAAACTACTCATCTGAGCTATAAAACAATAGTAAAGGGACAGTCTGCAGAGACCTGCATTTACATGACATGAGGCTAACATTAGGAGAGTATACTGGCAGTTAGTCTAGGGCAAGGAAGGTTGTTTTTAAACCAAGGGGACTTGACGATTGAAGAGGGTGAGAGGAAGAGCATAGGCTGCTAGGGATAGGGACGGCAGTATGTCAGCTGGAGTAGCTGCCAAACATCTAACCCTTTGCATACGGCAGTTGCAAGTGGTGCCAGCTCTCACTGAATGGCTTCTGTCACTTGGGCAGCTGGCAACTTTTGAACGCCTATCCAGCTTTGCCAGTAACTCTACGGGTAGATTTTTTGTTAATTTTCACAAATTATGTCTGACAATAAAAAAAGCCAGTCTGCATGAAAACCACACACAAACTATTACAGTTTGCTTATGAGGAAAGATTTCATGCCTAATACACAACTCAGTCACATGTGCATAGGTATTACAAAATATACTGTATATGTAAAAATATTTTGGAAAAAAAGAATATATTTAATAACTGGCAAAATGGGAATGATAGTTTCTCATTTATATTTTAAAAAAATCACATTGTGCCTTAGTTTTCAGGTATTTTGCATGTTTTGCAAAGATCCATGTGCAGCCCAACACAGACATTTTGCAGCATTTGTGAGATTTATGTATTTTCATGGAAGTCTGTAAATGTGTGTTTCAAAGACCAGACATTTGCTATGTCTTTCTTCTTCTTTCTTTCTTTCTTTCTTTCTTTCTTTCTTTCTTTCTTTTCTTTCTTTCTTTCTTTCTTTCTCCGTCTCATCCATCAGGCTGTCTCTGTCTATCTAGCTATCCATTTATCTAGTTATCCATTCTTTTTGGATAACGCTTAACCAATGGGAGAGCAGTTTCACAATGCTGGATACCATCATGAAACCCCTGGATGCATTCTAACAAATGAGCTAATAGCACCAAAACAATAAAAGACAACAATGGTACTCATTTTAAAAATAGTCAGTTCTTGCTTTTTTATTTCTGAAGTGTTTGTCTTTTTCCCTTTGCTCATCAGAAAGTTTACTACAGTACTTGGTAGTATTAATAGATTATTATTAAGTTTGCTACTGTATGTTGGACAGTGTTTTACCTGGCTGCTGACATCTAGTGCTATTCCTCTTCATAACTCATCAACATCAACACTTATTGTGACATCACTGGTAATCAGTCAGGCAGCTGCTGAGTAGCTCATCCTGAGAAGCTGCGATGTTACAGTATGTGAGGTCACAATGCTAATGAAGTATGAAAAGGAACAGAACTAGATATGTCAGCCACCAGGCATAGTGCTGTTTCTGTACATTAAAGAACAAAAACAAAACAACAACATAATGCTGTAACACACATCTCACCTAGTACTGTCAGGAAGAAAATCTTCTAATTACCCCCAAAGGGAAAAGAGAAAGGTACCCCAGATATAACAAGCATTTGTCAATGCCGAATGTTTGCTTGCTGATATTAGCATTGGACGTGCAGGAGTTAGACAGATGCAGAACAGGAGTGGCAGCAAAGCATTGAACTCATGCCAACCCCACCTCCACCCTGCAGAGATGGAAAGGCATTGGGGAGTGCCTCTGGGTCACTGTCCATAATGCTCATGGCATTTCACCTCACCCTATCCTTGTAGACACCGACAAGTGTTGATCTGTGCCTTGGGGTGTTTGCCTTCACAATCACCCCATTTCATAAGGACATATGCTGAATTGGGTGCAGTATAGGAGAATGGGGTGAAATCTGGGGCCGAAGAGTCCAAGACACACCTCAATTCCTGTCACTGGCTTCAGGGTGGGGGTCGGGGTAGAATGGCATGAACATTACAGTTGGAGATCCAAAGCCACACCCCTGATGCCTGTCAGTCTGCACAGTGTGGGATGTTATGGTTAGAAACCCTAACACCCCAGGCATTTGTTGGAGTTTGCACTACAAATTTTCAACATGGCCTTTTTGTGACCCCCACCTCATGAAAGCATTTCAGACCTCTTCTCATGAACAGTGGCATTGTGATTTTGTTAATGTGTCCCGAACTTTGAGTTTCCACAGTGACCGTGACATTCTGTGCCAGATATAAAAAAAAACAGATTGGGCAGTATGTGAAGAATGACAGCTATTCCATTCATAGGGAGGTATGAAGAGATGGCAATGTTGAAAATCTGTAGTGAAAATATTAAAAATGCTTGAAGTTCGACATACATGGAAACTAGTGACACATGCCCTTACCACAGTCATTTAGTGGAATTATTTCACCAAATATTCAACATAGACATTTTGTGACCTCTGCTCATGAACACTGTCACTATGATTTTCTTAATCTGTCCAGAACATTGATTTCCCACAGTGATCGCGCCATTGTGTGCCAGATGTGCAAACACATATTTCAGGCAGGATATGAAAAATGTCAGCTGTACTGTTCATAAGGAGGTGTGAAAAAATGCCAATGTTGAAAATCTGGAGTGAAAATATTACAAATTTACGAAGTTAAAAGGGGGCATGGAAACTGCACAATGCACACTTCTAACACAGAAATTTTATGGACATTTATCACCAAATTTTCAACATAAGCATTTTAGGACCTCCGCTCATGAACAGTGTCGCTGTGATTTTCTTAATCTGTCCCAAACACTGATTTCCCACGGCGACCACGGTATTCTGCGCCAGAAGTGCAAAAACTGATTTTAGCCAGGATGTGAAAAATGACAGTTACACTTTCATAAGGAGGTGTGGAAATATGCCAATGTTGAAAATCTGGTGTGAAAATATTACAAATTCGTGAAGTTATGAGCATGCATATAAATCCGCAACGCATCACATAATACAGTCATTTTTTGAATTTGTAACCAAATTTGCAACATAAGCTTTTTGAGAGCCCACTTCATGAACAGTGTCACACTTATACCACCCCATCGTATACATACACATTGCTCTGCCTCCCTTGCCCATGCCTCCTGACTGCAGTACCATTCACCAGGTGGAGAATAATAGAGCTCTACATCCATTGTCAAGTCTTGTTAAGTGGTAATATTTAGAGGCACCCTGCCAAGCCAGTAGTGTGTTAATAAGCTGAACTGACTCATGGGAAGAAACTTGAACTCATTTCAAATGTTTTGTTTTAATTTGGAAGTAAAATAATGTAGAACTGTTTATCTTCACACAAATTATAGTTAGCGCATGGTGCTAATCAATCGCTATTATGCAAATTTAATTTCATGCTCTGCAGTTAGTGCCCAATTCACACCTATTGAAAATGCTCAATTTTGGCCAGTTAGTGCCATTTTGTTTTCATGCAGTTATCTCCTAAGTGAATATACAATAGTTGAAATCATTTTCCAGCAAATATAACTTGTTCTACAGGAGTCTTGCCATGAAACAATAAGTCTCAATTTCCTACATCAGTTTTCATGCAATCCATCATATAAATTTGAGATTTCTGCTATTTTTCATTTCAGACATGTATCCTACTATACAGTACACTGAAATATCTGTCCTGAAAAACGTCAACATAGGTAAAAAGGACATACTGGCCCAGATATTCAAAGGATTGTGCATGGTGCAGGAGTGTTGCACCATCACGCAACCCACTGATGATGGCGTGATATTCAAAGGGAAAGTGCCGCACAAATCCGATGTGCCAGAGCGCATCAGTAATGTATGCAGGTGCAGGCAGGGGGCATGCCCATGCATACTCTGCACAGCCTGATATTCAGCCCGGATATGCGGAGCCATGCATGCGCAACCCCTACCTTGCCAGCACAAAGTTATGCCAAAAAAAAAGGAACAAGGGCTGGCCACCCACAGGTGAGCTGCCGTATTGCAGGGTGCAACACGGCAGCTGCCACCTGCGGGTGGCCACCCGAGCTCCGGCTGCACCTCCGTGGTGGCGGCCCCCCATGCTCGATTGCGGGCATCAGTAGAAAAAGGGAACCCAAAATCCCTGGTGGTCCAGTGGACCGCTGCCCACCCAATTGCGGGCTTCAGTGAAGTAAATAACATCCCTATTATCCCTGGTGGTCCAGTGAACTGCTGCATGCCCGATCGTGGGCTTCAGTAGAAGAAAATAAAATCCCTATCATCCCTGGTGGTCCAGTGGACCTGTCTGCATGATCGCGGGCTGAAGTAGGATTAGAAGAAACCCATCATCCCTGGTGGTCCAGTGGACCCCCACCCGTCCACTGATCCCCACGCTTTCCCCCGGTCAGTGGCAGGCGGCAGCACCCACCACGCCTGCCACCCGCTGCCCGCTGACTGACACCGTCAGTGGGCTGTACGTCATTGGTCCACAGCATGAGCCAATGGGCATGAGCTCACCCATACCATACTACACATGCCAGATATGTGAATGGGATCCATTCACATATCTGAGATGTGGTACTGTATGGTTGCATGCCCATTGGCTCACATTGTGGACCAATGGGCACAGCCTCTTACCGATGGTGTCAGTCGGTAAGGCAGCGCAGCAGGCAGGTGGGTGGATGCTGCTGCCCACCGCTGCTGACCGGGGGGAAGCAGGGCAGTGGGGATCAGTGGGCGTGTGGGGGGGTTCACTGGACCACCAGGGATGATGGGTTTCTTCTAATCCTACTTCAGGCCACGATTGGGAAGACAGGTCAACTGGACCACCAGGGATGGTAGGGATTTTATTTTCTTTGACTGAAGCCCGCGATCGGGTGGGCAGAGGTCCACTGGACCACCAGGGATGATAGGGATTTTATTTTCTTCTACTGAAGCCCTTGATCAGGCAGACAGCAGTCCACTGGACCACCAGGGATGATAGGATTTTTTTTTGTACTGAAGCCCGGATTGGGCAGGCAGGCAGTCCACTAGACCACCAGGGATAATAAGGATGTTATTTACTTCACTGAAGCCGCGATCGGGTGGGCAGTGGTCCACTGAACCACCAGGGATGATAGGAATGTTATTTAATTCTACTTCAGCCCCGATCGAGCAGTCAGGTCCACTGGGCCACCAGGGATGGTTCTGTTTTGATTCTGCCCACTATCGGGCTTATGGGGCTGTGCCGCGCTGCAGGGCATCGGTCCCCAATGGCTGCTGCCTGGCAGGGGCACCAGGCACAATTTGTCGGGGATCAGCGCACCTGCATGAAAACGGGGCCATAATGACATGCAAATGGCTCTATTTGGCGCCTTGCATACATTATGGCCCCATTTGCAAGTCAACTTTTGAATATCGCGATTGCTGCACCTTGCTCAATGGAACTTGTGGTAGCGCATCCCCATGCTCCACTCTGACCACTGGTGCTGGTGCAGTGCTACTGCGTCATGTGCACTGTGGGTGGCCAGGGTGCGATATTCAACGATGCTGAGCCATGGCGCAGCTCCGTTGAATATCGCCCGGTCAATGCCCGTGCGCACCTAAGTTGTGCTGTGCCCAGGCTTGCGCCACAGCCTGGTGCAGTTTGAATTTCTGGGCCACTGTATATTCACCAAGGAAAACACACCTTTAATCATTTTGTGTTGAATAACCAAGGCTATTAAGTAAGTAATAAGCCATGGCAGGTGTGCATCATATGACTGTAATGCATGTTCCAGGGTGTGATAAGGCATGAGGCTGAAGGCTGAGTTTCCTTATGCTTCTGAGACATGAATTAAAATTCTATGATACACATCCAGGAGGGACTTATTATGCATATAAATGGGTCTAGGTAGACTTTTTAGGGTAGAAAATGAGACTCAACACGTGATTATCAAGTTCAAGTTCAAGTCCAAGCTTATTTCACCAGGAAGACTCAGTTGAGCAAGCTCATTTACAAGGAGGTCCTTTATGGACAATTTACTTACAGATACAATGTAAATAAACAGAGTAGGTGCAGTTTAAAACCAAGTGCAATAGTTACAAAGTGCAAAAAGACAGACAATGGCACATAATGTGATAATAATACTAACAAAGTAACTCATGGAATGGTGCATTCTAAGCTGGTAATTGAATGCACAGAGGCACTTTGGGCCTGGAGGGTAGGGCATAGGGGGAACGGGGAAGGGCATGCATGCATACAAGGAGAGATTTGACAGCTTTGGGGAAGCAATAGGAAGGGGTTACATGATAGGATCAAAGGAAGGATGAGAAGGAGAGCAAGGCTAGAGGGTCTAAGCTGAGAAATAGTGGCAAGCGTTGTTGGTATACTTGGTGACAAGACTTTTAAATGCATTCAATGGGGCAATTTTAGCTAATTTGAGGGGTGATTGCATTTGTTCCATGCAAGAGGGACAGCATGACTAATGACAACTTTGCTGCAATTGTTGCAGAATTTAGGAACTTTGAACATAATGCACACATTTTTTTCTAGGGGTGTAGGAGCATGAGGTGCAGCAAAGCAGGCTTCAGATATATGGCGGTAGCTTGCAAAGCAAGGCTTTGTATGTCCAGACATAAGTATTTAATAATCTTCTGGTGGTAAGGGAGATCCATCCAATTGTAGCATAGAGATCACAGTGGAGCATCATGAATGGTGCATTAGTGATAAATCAAATGGCTCCATTGTAAAGGACATCCAACTTATGCAGACTAGTAGTAAAGAAATGGCCTTATAGGATGTCAGCATAATCTAACAGAGGAAGAAAAGTGGCTTGGACCAGCCTTGTCCTGGACTCTTTGGAGAATAAGGCTTTATACCTATGAAGAAAACCAAGCATTAACTTTAGTTTCTTTGCAAGAGCTTCGATGTGGGTGGAAAAGGAAAGATTATGGTCCAGTAGGAACCCGAGTTATTTAAACTTATCCACAATATCTTGGGTGTCACCTAACAAGCTTACGATAGGCAATGGGGGAGTGGAGTTTTTGGATATGGTAGAGTGATTATTGGGTTGAAAGAACATAGCTTTTGCTTTTTTGGCATTTAGTAATAGTTTAGAACAAAGAAGGTTGTGTTGTAAAAGGTTGAATTTGGATTGGAGTTTGAGGCAAACATCCGTAACTGAAGGATTAGAGATTTAATGCATGGTCAGGAGATGTCCCTTGGCCAATAACATTTTTTGATTTTTTTTAGCCATTTTAAAAAGAGTTTTATAAAATGGGTAAATAGTTTTCTGTGTCCTGATTGGTCAGGACCCATGTCCTTATAGGACAACAACAATAATTGTGACACTTTTTTTTGGATACAGTGCTGCCCACATATCCATGACTTCCAGAAACTTTTAACACAAGTTTTGGGCAGCTATGTTACTATAGTAGAGACCCATTAACTTCCCTAATACTATAACTACCCTTTTACAAGTTTCCTAACTAAACCATCATACCAAACACCAAATAAAAATAAAGCATCATTAAAAAAAAATAAGCCCAAACTGACCTTACAATTGTTTTAACACTGTTTTCTTTTGCAGGCCTGTAATCCTTGGCCCAAGTTGCTGCTACCACTTCCCATGACAGTTATCTTTTGGCTGCCTGCCCACTCATTTCTCAGCATCCTGGCCACCTACACACCTACTGTTCTCTTGGCCACCCACCCATCTCATGCACTCTGGTTCAACCACAATTAAATATTTTTATTTGCTTTTTTCATTTTGAAGACTACTTCATTCTAAATCTAGCGGTGACTGCTCCGAGTGCCAAACCTGGAATCCACACCCTAGGATGTCCTGCTAGCTCCTGATCCACTGAAACCACTGAAAGAAAGGCTGCATAGCATTAGGAGAGGGGAGACTGTCGGAAGATGTTCTAGAGAGATGAACAATATTCAAAATGTATATGTAGTGCCAAGAAGGTGTAGACTGTCAAACAGGCTGAGAGAGGGAGACTGTCAAACATGGGTCACTGCTTGTGTTGGGAGTACACAGTGTCCTCTGCTGGTCCAGTTCTCCACAGCAATTGAACACCCTCCACCCTAAACATTAGTGACTACTTTGGCAAAACAAAAAAAAAGTACACGCAAAGCTTTTAATATATAGTTTTTAAATTTTTTTCCACATTCTTTTTTTTCCCTTGAAACCCATTTTAGAAGTGCAATTAGACACTCCTGAGGTGTGGGCTGTGGCCTGATAAGAGCACTTCCCAGGTGCTGAAGGCACTTGGCACAAGTGCCTCGCTCCTCACGACACACCAGGGGCATGCTCTTATCAGGCAACAACCTCACACCCCATTGAGTCTTATTGCTTACTTAAAATTCACCTGGTGCTAAACAGAATAAGGACAGCACTGAATGAGTCTGAGAGTGGTGCCAGGGTACTACTTCTGTACTCCTGTTTAAACTGGACACTTTTACAGTATGTTTCTCATTTGTAAAATAATATGGAAAACATTAGAAGTGTGCAAGACCTTGCAATTAATTCCTGAATTTCTTGAATAATAGGGTACTTGTACTTGGATTTCATTATTTTCCCCAGTTTGGGGTATTTGCCCTTATATATAGAGACTAGAAGGGAAAGATGAAATATGATTGAAACTTTCAATATCTGAAAGGAATAAACAGGCTGGATTGCCAGCACTTGTTCAGGTAATGTGAGGGATCTGTGACAAATGGGCATAATTATAAATGTGAGGGAGGGAATTCAGGAGGGTTGTAAGGAAAAATACTGCTTTGCAGAAAGAGTAAGTGGACAGATGGAACCATTTACCCAGGAGATAGTTAAGGTTGAGATGCTTAAAAGGTTTCAAGAAAATGCTGGGAGAGACACAAGGGTATGATGAAAATGACAGACAAGGAATATGGGTTGCATGTGTGTGTCCTGACTTGCAAAGTGAAGCAACAAGTTGGGAGCACTGCAAAGGCCTTACCAGTGCTAGACTGAGACTGAGGTAGAGACTGGGCAGGGTTGTTGGGCCAAGAATATTTCTCTGCCCATAAAATTATATGTTTCTATGTAAAACCTCCACCCTCTCCCATTCTCCTGCACACATTTTCAAAAAATGCCAGCTCCTGGCACTGTGCCAGGGGCTGACCATGTCTTTTTTTTAAGTTGTTTAACCAGGTATAGCACACTAAGCTGAAAGCTTTTTTACAGAAGCGACCTGGGAGCACAAGGAGGTTAAGCGACTTGCTCAGGGTCACACAGTATGCAAGTGGAAGCTGTGGGATTCAAATCCATGTCCGGTCTGCTGGATGTCACCAGATTTGCAGCTCAGAGCCTTAGACCACTGCGTTATACTGCTTTTTACACACATACTATACACCCACCCCAAAGCTGATCCCCCTAGTCCTCACAACAGCCTTTTTTAGACAATGGTCCAACCCTCTTGGCCACAAATCCATGATCTGATATGCCAATAGTAGCCCCAAACCAGGAAAAACTCAGTCATACCACTTTCTAACCCACAACATGCCACCCTCATTTATACTAATATAGTCTTCTGAATATATTAGTGAGCAGAGAGTGTGACTGGAGAGAGAGAGAGAGAGCGAGAGTGTGATGTGTGTGTGTGTGTGTGTGTGTGTGTGTGTTTGAGAGAACTGTGTAATCTATAGCGCTAGGAAGACAGTCTGCCTAGTGTTATCATTGAAGATGTAAAACCCATCTCCTTCCCCCTGGCAGCATGTCCTAACCCTAATACAGGCACATGACTCCATTAGCTCAATGGGGATTGGAACTGCAGGTTAGGAAGGGGATGAATGAGTTAGCCAGGATTGGACTACTACAGGCTCCCCCCAAATAACAGATAGTTGGTCAGGATATGGGCAAATTAGGATTGGGTTTTTTGGACTATAGGGAATGGTGTGTGTGAGTGTATACAGATATGGTCGACTGCTAAAACAGCTCCAGGAGACTTTTTTTTAAACACATATTGGAGTGTGGGGGAGGGTTGGATTGAGGGAAATGACTGGGAATGGATGGGGCCAAAGGACTAGCCATGACTATCTGGGGAGGGATAACATTTTCTTTTTGTTATAAATGTTATTTGTTTTTTTACCAAATACTGAGCATCATGGTGGGGGGGGAGGGGAGCATGAATACTCACAAAGCATTCAAAGAAACATACTGAACTTACACATCACCTAGATATCATGCAGAAATTGATATATTTGCAGGATGTGCCATTTTGGGCACAATGCTTGCAGGCACAGGGCATGACATCTGTGAACAATGTTTGTATACCAAGTCCATCTCATGCACCTGCACTTGATTTTCTAGCAGCATTGCACGTTCCCTGCATCAAAAGTGTGACATAATGGGTACTTATATTAATAAAACTCTTTTGAAAATCTTGCTAATTGTCTATAAATCAGTCAGAAAATACTAGTACTCCAGATAAGCACAGTAATGACCCATCCTGCCAACCATTTTTAATATGTTGTTTACATCCCATTAGTGGTGTGGCCTCCTCTGCTTTCTGTCTCTTACCTTCATGCTCCAGTGGGTCCATGGTATATCTCCTGCATCCATGTTGGCTCTGTCAGGTGGTTGAACAGTGGTCCCTAATGTGGTGTGTCATATGTCTAGGAGACATACTGGCAAATTTGTTAGCAGGACCCTAGAGGTGCCAGCATTATCCTGCATGCTTCCAGGGTATCCCCTTCCTTTCTCCCCTACCCCCCCTCAATGCTGGCATGCAGGGCATCATGGAGTACAAATGCAGACACACACACACACATACACACACACACACTGAGTGTGCCCATACCTTGATGCAACTGACATTCTCCCTTCAGTCTGCTGATGCGACTGCACCACCACATATGGTCACCCAGCCCGTGATGTTACAGCACAGCCTGCAATCCTTTCTCCCCAGAGGAGGAGGAGAACATCCAGCACATTGTTCCACCTTGCTTCCATGGCTGCCCCCAATGTCCAGGGCATATTCTAGAACCCCCATCACCAACCTGGCAAGCAACAGCACTGCCTCAGTGCCAGTGGGCTGGTATACGTACCTTTTTCAAGAAATACTGTCTGAAAATTGCACAGGTTGCTTAATCTTTTCAATAGATGTGGTTTGGCCTAATACTTACAGTGCACGTATGTGGGTCTGGAGATCCTGATTTGAATCTCATGATCATCACTTACACATTGCATGACCCTGAGCAAGTCCCTGAGGGGTATTGACAGCAGAAGGAAGGATTTTCAGTATTACTACTTCTCAATAGATCATTGGTGAGGTAACACCTCGAGTGCTCACTTAAGAAAAGATAAGGACAGACTGGAGACAGTGCAACGTAACATGACCAAAATGATTCACGGCCAGCAGGGCAGATCTTTAAAGGATCAGCTCAAGGCACTGAAAATGTACTTGCTGGAGGCAAGATGAGAGAGGAGATAGGACAGAGACCATCAGGTTCCTGAAAGGAATGAACAAGGTGAACTGTGAAGAACTATTTAGGAAAAGTAGTGGATCAAGAACAAGAGGGCATGAGTGAAAACTGACGTGGGAGATTCAAGAGGGAAATGAGAGCATTTTATTTTACGAAAAGGGTGGTGGAACTGTGGAACAATCTGCCAGCTGATGCAGTGAGCACCAGATCTATCAACGGTTTCAAACATGACTGGGACTGAGCGAAGAGGCTTAATGGTTGCTCAGTGTGATAGCAGTAGGGCAGAGAGCATGGGGGTAGTTAGTGGGGTTAGAACCCTGTATGGTCAATAGGTCCTGGGTTTGTTTGAGTTATGGGCAGACTGGATGGATCAATGGTCTTTTCTCCCACCCTTGTCTATGTTTCTATGTTATTCTAATTTTGTGTAAGGATTCATAAGATTCTCTTTAAACGATAGTTGTGGAATTACAAAACATTTACCAGTTTAAATGAATGGCCTTAAAATGCCCAGGATAAAAGGGAACTCCTTTGCCAAACGTAGTGTGAAATAACTACAAGGCAACAAAGATTTATTGCTACTTTAATTGGCAGTTGCTGCTACATCTGCCTATACAAGGCACAGTGACACATGAAATGACTGCAGTTCTACTGCTATGATATTCTTATAATGTTCAATATATCAATCAATCAATCAATCAAAGTCTTTATTTAACCAGGCAATCACCATTGAGCAAGCTCATTTTTGAGGTGGACCTGGGTTTGTTAACAGGAACAAGGACAATATACATGGGATGCAACACACAAGAAAATGGTAATAATACAAATAAAGTGAGATACAATATACAGGATATACAAAGTATCAGCAGGTAGCATTGACAGTAGTATATGTTTGGAACAGAAGATACAGTTAGTTTTGGGTAGGACACAGTTTTTCATAAAAGTAAAGAAATATACATATCAGGTGCACCGAACACAAATAAAATCTAATATAAAAAGATATATAGTGATACGGTATGGAGAATTTAGAGCTGGAACCAGGGTCAAAGGAATGAGAAAGAGACAGATATGGGGGTAGAAAAGGGGGAAAGGGAGGATTCGATTATAGATGTGATCAGTCTTTTAACAGTAGTAATTAGAGTGTGCTTGGATCTATAGGAGTCACTATTTAGGGTAGACAGGCACATATATAGTTATATATAGTTTTGCTTTGTTTAATTTCATCTTATTTTTTAGTCTTCCTCATCAAAGCTGTCTTGTGTTCAGACTGCATGTTTTTACTGTATTGCTGTCTATCTTGGTTTCTGTTCCAGTCCTTTGAGCAATATCTTCTGCAAGCAGCTTTGTAAACAGCACCACCAAGCTGTGACTGATGCTATGCAACGTGGGGAAATATAATCTTTCAGAATGAAGGACTTTTTTCTCCTTATTTCTATTGAGACGGTTCTTTCCTAACACAAACATGTTATTTCAGCTTCAAATTGAACTAAGCCTATAGTTTCCCACAGATCTATGCTTTTGTTCACATTTTTCTTTGCTTCTTTTTCCATAAGAATTTCATCCATGACACAGTTAAATATGAGTAGCAGTTTCACGTGAAAGATGGTTCAGTACCAAGCTAGCATATTAAGGTATCTAATCTGTTGTTCTTTCTTAACCATAATTGTACTGATACAGTATATGTGATGCAAGATGAAGGTTCCGTACATAGATATATTACTTGCCTCCAAAGACAGTACAGGCTGGAAAAGTATTGCTAAAGTGGGTGGATCAAGATCATTGCCTGGTCACTTAAAAGTCTTGTATTTAGCCAGCCCAGTGGCATGGAAGTCTCAGGTGCCTATGCCCAGGGTAGCACAAATCATGTAGCCAGGTGACCAGTGGCCATTAATACAACTGGCTTGACTTCCAAATTTTGAAAGTTCTGGCCAACTTGCTACCTGCCCACAAACAGATTTTTGAGCCATTAAAACAATATGCATGATAAATATTGATTTGGCTACCAGGTTTTGAGATCTAGTGGCCAAACTGGGCACCAACTCACAAACTGATTTGTCCCACCCTGCTTGCCCTCACCTGTGGCCATGCTGGCAACCTGGGCTTGGGAATGGACTTGGGTCACTTGGAGTCGATTGGCGGGAGAGGACTGAGCATCCCAGGGGCTGCTGTCCTCCTCTGTGGAGTGGTGGCCAACCATTTCGACCTTTGGCTGCCACCAGGGGGAGGCCCAGTGTTTGTGCAGGTTGCTAATGACTCAACAAGAGAGGCTGCGGTTCCAGTGTCTGCATGCCTCCACATGCACATGCTTATGTGCCCACTGCAGCCAGAGAATTGGGCAGAAAAGAGAGCAGGGGCTGGGTGGGCTTCATAAAGCTGTGCCTGCTCTCCTCTCACCCACAACATCTTCTGGTCACTAGCATCTGGATATTGGTACTGGGTGGAAGGACATTTCTCCCCCTCCTGACCATGCTGTGGGGGGCCACTCTGCAGGAAGACTCTCTGATGGCTGGGGGAGGCATGTTATGGTCAGGAGAAGCAGGGAAATGGCTGATAGCTGCCTGCCTGCCTGCAGCTCAAGGGAAAAAGCCTCTATGACCAAAAAATCATTGCATATTGTTTTGTGTGTTAAGGAACAAGCAAAACTGTAATTTCTTTGTGTTGCTCTGGACTACCCGGCAACTTAAGAGAAAAAGAGGCTATGGTATTATGCGGAAAACCTGAAGGAGAAAGCTGAATATGTTCTTTTCAAAACCCAAACCTGCTACATTGATCAGGGCAATAAAGTGAGTTGTCATCTCGCTTTACAATTGTGGAAGCAGAAAGAATCCCGTCTAGTCATGGACCTTTCTTCCCTAACAGATTACTCCCTAAAAACTTCCCCTAGAGATATAATTCAGGAATTTGAGTATTATTACTGTCAGTTGTACGGTCCTCCTACCAATGCACCTTCTACTGAGGAGAATTGAGCTTACTTGGCTGATATCCCCCTCACTCAGTTAACCCTGGCCCAGCGCACCTTTCTCAGTAGGCCTATCACATTGCAAGAAATTTCAGAGGCAATTAGTTCCCTCCTTTTAGATAAAGCCTCTGAACCCGATGGATTCCTGTCAAACTTTTATAAAACTTTTACTGATGAACTAGCCCCCCTACTCCAGCAACTTCATTCATATTTTTGTGAATCTGGGCTATCAGATCCTACATTGCTGGAGGCCATAATAGTGGTTCTGCTGAAGCCAGGTAAATCTTGTGACAGGGTGACTAACTATCACCCTATCTCTCTTATGAATCAAGATATTACAATCTTTGCCAAAATCTTAGATAATAGAATTACACATGTTTGGGAGGGACTGGTTAGTCAGGAACAAGTAGGTTTTGTGACGGGTAGTACCTCAATGGACCACCTATGTAAATGATCTTCATATGTTCTCTGCATCCAGAGAGGCTTCCAGCCTATGGCTCTGGTCTCCCTGGATGCAGAGAAAGCCTTTGACAGGGTGAACTGAACTTGTATGTTTGCGGTTCTTAATAAATTCAGTTTCCTGCTTGATTTTATTAGATGGATCCAGGTTCTATACTCAAAGCCTACTGAAAAAAATATATTGTAATGGGGTATTATTTTCAGCATTTCCACTACACTCTGATACCTAGCAAGGGTGTCCACTGTCTCTGTTACTTTTTAATTTATATTTAGAGACCCTGTTGTTCCACCTAAACACTTCACATTTGCTTAAAGGCATTCTGGTCGGCCCCTTTGACCTCAGGCTCTTTGCATATGCAGATGACATCCACTTCTATCTTTCGAACCTGCTACCTCTATCCTGGTAGTGTTGACTCTATCCAGGACTTCGTTAAGTTCTCCAATTATGTTAATTTAGACAAAATGGTGGTCATGCCCCTAAATTCTAAAGTATTTAAAACAGATATTGTGGATCTGTACCTCACCTAGGTTACTCAGTTTAAATATTTAGTGATAACCCTTGACCAGAATTCTACTCAGTTGAAAAAGCTGAACCTCAAGGATCTCTTGGTTATGATTCAGCAGAACCTGGTCCCCTCTTTATTTATCCCTTCAAGGGAGTATTAGAGTTACCAAGATGAACATCCTCCTTTGGTTGTTCTACCCCTGCACATGTTAAATCTTTGGCTCCCCCTTAGCTGGTTTAACAAGGCCCATAGCATTAGCTCTACCTTTATTTGGCAAAGGAAACCCTCAAGATGGTCATATACTCATCTAGGGACACCAAAACAGCAAGGTGGCCTTAAATTATCACATTTTATTCTATATTACTTGGCTAGCCACATTGCCAAATATGCTAAATGGTCTGCATCCCCCCCCCCCCATCGCAGGGGGAACCCAGTTACATCCCAATGTGGTTACAGATTGAAAGAATCATTAAAGATCTGTTTCTCCCCCTGATAGTCTTTTCTTTGTTTCTCCTAAACTCTTGCCACAGTCGCTTCACAACTTAGTTATATTTACTTCGCTGAAGATGCATGCCCAGTTACAGTATGTAGGGCTCTACGCTATGATAATCTAACAGATATTTCTCAGCTGCTATGTAACAATCCTAATTTTAAAATAGGGGTGCAGATGGTAACTCCTGAAGGAATTCCTCAGTTAGAGGGTAAGAGAGTGAGTGATTTTGTATCCAATGGTTGGATTAGTACCATCCAGGACATATTGGTAAAACTCAGCTTACCACCTAAATCCATCTTTAAGATTTACCAGCTCCAGCACTTGTTGATTAGCTGGTTTGGTACAACCCCTTGGATAATAGCCAGGAAGATGTTTACCACATGGTCTCTCTTTAGCTGGCAACCTCATTCAGTATCTCAAATTATCCTTGCCCTGTTTCCTAATCTCTTCCCAGATGTTAAGGGGCTTTCTCAGTACTAGTCATCTTCTTTCCCTACAAGTACCTTTAATTGGGACTGCATCTTGACTGATCTTTATTTATATACCTCTAATGATAAACTCCGTATTACCCAGTTTTACATTCTACATAATTTTTTATTGAATTTTGTTGACCCGGTAAGCCCACTGGGACTAGAAGTCCCTTTTTCAGGGGTGACCAGGGGAAGGGAGGGGATACAGATGGTAAGCAACTGAAACTGAACCAGATTAAGCTGTTGGTGGTATTTCTAATGAATGGGGGAAATTTGGCCAGGACACCAGGGGAAATCCCCTACTCTTTTTGATAAGTGCCATGGGATTTTTAACATCCACCTGAGCTACCACCATTCCAGGCAGATGGGACCTCAGTTTAACAGTTCATCCAAAAGATAGAAATATTTACCTTACTCCTTCCAAATTAGTTGCGATGGGTAAGCTACCCTCTTCACTGTGTACCACGTGTGGACAAGATACTGGGTCTCTGTTTCATATTCTGTGGGACTGTCCCCAAATTGCCCTCTCTGGGAAAAGATCAGACAGAAAGCGGATCCACTTTGGGTCTAGAGAATTACTTTACTGCTGAAATTTATATCATAGGAGACTATTTGCAGATTGAGGTTAACAAGTGGAGATACTATATGTCCATTATTTCATTATCAGATAAGCATGTGATACTCACCACTGGAAAGATCAATAGGCTGTCTCTTACCCTGAATGGCTTAATGAACTTTTAGCTAATCTTCATTTTGAAAAAATGATGGTCAGTGTGAATCGGTTAATTGCTTATACCAAGAAGTGGAGTAAATTACATACTTTATTTTCACATCCCTCCAGCCCTTGAGTGGAGTGATGGAGCATAGCCTAAGCCTACGCTTAATTTTTCTTCCTTATCATAGATAATCAAGAACAATGTTTAATGTGCTTTTTTGTAGTCTCTAATGGACTGGATAATCCATATCCCCTTTTGTCTGGGCAGTGTTTTGGTTCTCCTGGTTAAACCTTTACTCCTGAATTATTAGGGTATCTGTGGGGGTCATATAGTTGACAGTGGAGGGTGTACTTCCTTAGCTGACTGCAAATTTAGTTGTTTCTGATGTTTATGTTATACGCCTTGTAATGGCTGTTTGTTGATACCTCAATATAAACTTCAATAAAGTGTGTCAAATTTAAAAACAGAAAAGAGGACAAATGTTACACAATGGAAAAACCTGCAAAATCTGATACAGTGAAAGAATCTGATTTAGAGAGAAAAATAAATGTGGTAATAGAAAATAAAATCCACCTTAATGTGGTTGAGACTAAATATGACAAAAGAAACAACAGACCTTAAATAAGGTAGACTACCTATCCAATATCCATTTGTCAGGCATGTTTGCTGTTTATTTTTACTGTAAAGCAAATAACAGTGATCCAAAGTGTCAAGTGAGGTAGAAAATTGAGAGCACTGTCTCAGGGAGAAACTGATATAAATAAACAAAGATAAGGTATAGTAAGGTCACAGTCCTTTTGCCACTGTAGCAAGATAGTGAGTGATACACTTAAGGAATTTCCTTAATATCGTATTGGGTTTCAGAGGATGGCACACTTGCTAAGTTAGAAAATGAATCATAGGAGGGGGCTTCTGTGGAGACGGTAGAAAAATGAAAAGCCGATGCCCATTTGCTTTTCAGCTTTCTCAGAGTGGTAAGGCACATAAAAAATAATACAGACAAGGGGGGCCTTGCTGGCATCCTTTCCCAATGAACTCAACTCAGCAGGATCAAGCAAACTCAGGGTAGACATCAAAAGGGGGATTGGGAGAAATGTTGGAAAAAAGGTAAATGCCAATGCTAGGAGACTGGACAACAAAATGACAGAATTTCATGTACCTGTCATGGAGGGGACATATGACCTGGTGGCAGTAACATAGACATGGGCAAACTCATATCATGTCTGGGACAGGAACATACCAGGCTACTCATTATTCAGAAAGGATAGGGCAAAGAGCAGGGGGAGGAGTATGTTTATTTTTTTCATATAGCTTTTTGCTCCCCCATTGTCTCCTGCACCTTCTTGGCAATGGAGGAGACATGGTATTTTCATGATTTTCTCCCCATTACCCCAGAACCCTGGAATGTGGTTGCACATGCATGTGGAGGTACACATGCACACCATGGCTCCAGTGATGGCCCTTGCCAACCACCTGGCCTAATGCCAGGTTTCCCTTGCGGCCTGGTGCTACTGTCTAGCCTCCACTGGGTGACAGCCAAGAGCCAGGGAACCCTCATATCCCTCCCTGGAGAGGAGAACTGCCTTGAGGCAGCTGGACCCAGTTCCACACCCTACTCCCCCATCCGGGTCCAAGCTCACTCCTTAACTCAGGTCACCAGCATGGAGAGAGGTATTGCATCCAGCACCTTAACCCTCAGTGCCATGGGGCAGGCATGGTAATGCTCTATGTTAAGGAGGATACTGAAGCAAAAGAAAAAGATAGTCTAAAGGGTCAGAGAAATAGGACTGGAAACCTTATGAGTACTAGTAGCAACAGGGAAGGGGAAACAAATCCAGATTGGTGTGGTCCACAGGCCACTGGGCTGGGATCAAAAGGCCACTGGGCTAAGATCAAGGGACAGACAGGGAATTGGGAGAGACTATTAGGAAGGCAGTTACTCTAGGGGAAGTGGTGATAACTGGGAATTTCAAATGGACTGGAAAGGCCTTATAAGTAGCTAGTACTACAGAACAGAATCTGGTGAATTCCTGCTGGAAGGCATTCCTATAACAATTAATTTAGGGCCCAACAAGGGGTTGCCCTGTTGGATCAGGTCCTCATCAACAGTGAGATGATTCAGAATGTAGCAGTACAGAAACTACTTGGTTCTATCAACCACAGGACAGTAGTATTGGAAGTCCAGGTTGGAATAGGCAAAGGAACAAATGAATATTGGTATTGGGACTTCAAAAAAGCAGACTTTGGCAAATGAAGACTAAGTTGGAGATAAGCATGAAGGATATAGTGCACAACAATAAACTGGGCACACACCAAGTACAGTTTCAAATACCAAAATGTTTGTTTTAGACATATGTAGGTATAACACAGGCAAACACCCCATATATTGACACATATATTATATTGACTCAGGCTAGGAGTCTTCTTCAGGAGGATATAGTGAAGGAAGGGGGGTACAGAAGAAAAATGAGAAGGACTGAAAAAGACAATGACAGAAGCAGCAGATAATTCACAAAGGGAAAAAGAGCTAAGGGGCTATTGCTCACAGTTAGTGTATGGTTGATGGTAAGATCCAAAACGAGGGAATCTTCCAGATATAGGGAAGTCAAAAAGAGGAAGACAAGGTGAAGTACCTGGAAGCAATAAGGGAAACCACCAGGAAGAAGAGGGAGACCAGTGCGGTGACAGAGCTCCGGTTGTCAAAGGGGTGAAGAATGTAGATAATGCTTTCATCCAGTACATCCAATCAAAGCACAAGGTCAAAGTAAGTATAGTGAGGCTTCAGACCTGGGACAGGTGAGATGAGGGGGACAAGGAGAATGAAAAGATACTGAACAAATGTTTTTGCTTAGTATTTACTATGATGAAGAATCGGCCTCTGCCAGAATGAGGGGCTGGCTGGGGGAGAAAAAGATGCTGAGGAAAATGTCCAGGTAACAGAAAGAAGGATGCTGATAAAGCTAGCAGGATTGAAAGTAGATATATCTAGGGAACCGAACAGCTTACACCTGTTCTGTGAGGTTGCAGGGGTTATAGCAGGGCCACTAGCAAACATTTCCAATTGCTTTCTAAACACAGGTATGGTCCCTAGGGACTGAAGGGCAGCAGATGTTGTATCGCTATACAAGAGCAGGAAAAAGGATGTGCCAGGGAACTATAGGCTAGTTCACTTGATGTCTATAGCTGGGAAAATCATGGCATCTCTACTGAGGGAGGACCTGGTGGATTTCCTAAAAGGGAATGGGCTGTATGACCTCAGACAATATGGGTTCACAAGAGGAATGTCTTGCCTAGTTGAGTTCTTCTACTAGGAGACTACAGTAGCAGACAAGGAGCAGGCCGTTGATTAGTATACCTTGACTTCAGCAGGGACTATGACTCCAAAGGAGGCTGGCCTAAAAGATTGGGGACCTAGGGGTACAGGACAGGATGGCAGGAGTAAATAGCTGGTTTGGGGATAGAACACAGAGGGTTGTCATCAATGTGGAGTTTTTGCAGGTGAAGGAAGTGACTGGTGAGGTACTTCAGGGGTTGGTACTCAAGCTAGTTCTGTAATAATTTGTCTGTGACACTGGTTAAAGTATAAAGGATAAAATCTACTTCTTTGCAGACAATACAAAGATCTGCACAAGGGTAGACATAAAGGAAGAGAGAAAAGAGTTAAGGGAGGATCTGGGCAGGTTGGAGAGCTGGTCCATGATTTGGCAACTGTACATTAATGCTAATAAATGTAAAGTAATGCACACTGGGAGAAGGCAACCAAGGGTACACTATGAGATGGAGTGGTGGTGGTTGTGCTTGATGATGCTATAGAAGGAAAGGATTTAGGAGGGATGATATTGAAGGCCTAAAATGTCTGCACACTGTAAGAGGGTGGTGAGTAAAGCAAACAAAATGCTGGGTTGCAGAGGGAGAGGGATTAGCAGCAAAGGGTAAGAGGTGGTCCTTTCACTGTACAGGTCACTAGTGTGGCTACATCTGGAATGCTGTGCAAGGTACTGGAGCCCACACCTAAGGAAGGACCACAGCAAAGTGGAGGCAGTACAGATCAGGGCAACTAAGATGGTTCATGGTCTTTGGGATAAGATGTACGAAGAGAAGGTGCAGGATTTAAATATGTAAACCCCCCTTGTGTGGGATGCCAGTCAATGTACAGGTCATACACCATATGGATTTAGTTGAGTTATTTCAACCCAGGCCCACAAAGGGTTAATATTTTGTCACCCGGGGGAACTGCTGTGGTGCTGGAGTGTCTTGGGGGGCAGGTATTGCTCAGGTGAGCAGGCCAGAGAGAGAGGGGAGGAGAGGTGTGGGAGACACGAGTCAGTAGTGCCCACTCATTGGGTGTTGGCTGATTTTTGGGAAAGTGGAAAAAGAGAGCCTGACTCTTGACATAGTGGAAGCCATCCCAAGTGGTCTTCCCAGGGGGGATGAAAGTGTGTCCAGTGGCCAGCAACCAGTGAGAAGATAGCCCCTTGAGAGTAGTGAGCCTAAGTCTGTAGGCTCGAGGTAGAGCCATAGGAGAGAGACAGAGAGCTGTGGATATGATGGCTGCAAAGGAGAGTTTGAGCTGGAGTCTTCATGGGGACGTGTTGACCTTAATTTCTGGATACAGTTGCACTGAGGGGATCAGTGGGATTGAAGCCACCATGAGAAAGGAAACCCTGCTGCCCAGAGTTGGGAAGCAAGTGAGTGACAATGGACAAGTAGCAGTGGGTCTTGTGTGGGAAAGAGGAAGAGGTAGCCCCTGGGAATAGTGTTGATGCTGCCTAATGTTGGAGCTGCTGCCTGAAGTTTCAACGGGTCATCCGGATCATGCCCCTCATTGTGGATAATGAACAATTTGTGGACATTTCTGGACTGATGAATTCAGGTGACCATAGCGGTCTGTGTGTGACATGCTCCCTGTTTGAACTGTGTTAGCTCATCTGCTCAATGGAGTTGCATCATGTTTGTTAAACGGGATCCCACTGTTTTACTGAAAATGAAGTGTTGCCTCAGTTTTTCGAAGATTATTGTTGCCATTATCAGTTTTCTCTACAGCCCAGCACCGTACTCAGGAACCTGGTAAGAAGGTCATCTGGCTGCAGTCTCTGTTGCGTTTCCCCCTCCCCATGGACAGTTACCACCAGCATACCCCTAGACACTGGGGAGGGGATGGGCTACAAGTGTGGGCTCATCCAGGATTTGCTTTGGGGTGTTCTGGTATGGCATCAGACAGTACTGGACAAAGATATTCATGGATGTAGATTTCCCTGGGACTGGACTGTAATGTAACCGATATGCAGTATCTGGGCTGGGAAGATTTGTGCCTTCTACCTGAATGTGGGTGCAAAGGAGTCTGCTGGAGAATAATGTGTTTCTGGTCCATGTGCGAGTTATGCAGATGGACTGGGGTCTCATTCTTGAATTGGACTGATCAATGTCTGCCTGGGGGGAAATCAAGGATTTCTGGGTCCGGTGCTTGTGTGGATCCTAAGCCATGCAACATTAGAACTGGGACTGGTTTGGGCTCCTTGGTATCAGTCAAGCTATCCGAACTACTGCAGATAAGTCTGAGCAAAATGGCACATGTTTTGTCAACTTCCACTATTGTGGTGCTATCTGACATGTTCTAGTGGATATGGAGTTAATTGAAAATCCACCATGTCCATGGAGTGCATCTTTGTCAGTACGGGGCCCAAGAATTGAGATGCTCCTGTCTGTGCCTCATCTCGTGGTGCCAACCTACTAGCCACGGATCCCAGTTGACCCGATGGCTCTACTCCTAGTTCATGCTCGCTGGTTCTCTCGTTGGACCCCAGAGGGAGCCAGCATGAAGGACGGGAGGATCTTGTTGTCTTTTAGGGCACCAAGGGCAAGCCTGAAGCTGTGGAGTCCTGAGACGGAAGGCCCAATGGCCTGGAGAGTTCAGGGACAGCACAGGAGTCAACTAGTGGACAAGTGCATAACCGAAGGTTCTGAAAAGAACCCCAGCCAAAGTTGTTGACCCCATCAGGTTTCCCTGCAGTTAGGTCATGAAGGTGAGGTGTGTCTTGCCAGACTTGCCTGAGACTGTTAGAGCCCCGTGGCCTGTGAACACTGGTGAGAAGACTGAGACCCTACAAGTAGCCTGGCTGGCAAGTTCTGCCAGCTCAATTTATGGATTTGGCTAGCACTGGCAATAAAAAATCACCCACACCTGTTTCATTCAAGATATCAAATTTCTTTATTCATCAGTCCCAATGTTTCACCTGGAAAACATGCTTCTTCTGGGGAACTTTAATAGTATATATATATATATATATATATATATATATATATATATATATATTATATATATATAAATAATATGTTACTTTAAATTCTAAAGTTAAATCTCTTTGAATAAATTTAGATCAAATACTTCATTTCTAAACACTCAACTAAAGTCAATTTATGTTAAATATCTTCAAATAGTATCTCTATGTTTTCTGTAGTCAAAATAATACTAAGTTTAAACCTTTAAATCGAATAGTTACTACAGTCTTTCATTTTCTATACTGCTTGTATCACCCTACACCAGCCTATATTGAATTGCTTGTTAAAAACATTGCCTTACTTGATTACCAAGAAGTCAGAGACACTGCTTATAGCCAGAATATTTTCTCTCTTGTACAAGTCTTTGTGACAATGCTTTAACACAAGGGTAAAAAAAGCTCATTATAATCCTCATAATTACACTCCGAAAACCACAAAAGTACTACCAGTTTCCTTTGTACAATTTGCCTGTCTCCTATTATCAAATGTATCACCTTCTACTCTTATTTAATCAAGTTCTCACGGCGTATGCTTCTCCTGTAAGCCAACAATAATTTATGATTAAACCATGTATCCTTAATAAGAAAAGCACTTATTTCTGCTTTGCTATTATTAGCTGTCTGAATGTAATGCTTTTGTAAAAATGCACCCGTTACTTTCAACACACAAATTCTACTCGAGTTCTTCTGGCCATAGCATGCATAGGTATTAAAACCTTTTGCTTATTTATTTAATTACCTGTAACTGTAACAGCTGTAAATTCAAAACTTTGGTTCTATGAACCCATTTCTAGGATGCTCAGATTTTACCGTTCTTGTCTCTCTTTCCCATATCAATTGTAGTAACATTCAAGCACATTTAATTCTCTGGAAAGATTGTCGGCCTACTTGGGAGCTCCACGACGTGCTTTTCTTCTCATCTCTAACTGGCAGCAACCATACCTCTGCACTTTACACCTCTTTATGTCCGTGGAGAGGGTCATGTGACGACCAAATTGTCATCATGCTCCAACGATCGAAGCTGTTGCTAAGCAACATTCTGGCTCTCCTCCACTGACATATTTCGTCTGGGTCACAGTACCTACAGCTAAAGAAGCATCAGTCTACAACATTTTGAAGATTTTAAAGCATATTCTGCTATGTTACCCAGCTCAATTTCTTATTAAAAGTACTTAGTGTGAAGCTGACGACAAATCAACACGAGCACTTATGTACCTACTTAGGGTCCTCAATCAAATAAACCATTTGGTTTTTTAAAAGGTCACTGTACCAAAATCTTTCAGCCTAACTTCATACAGGTTTCCAATAGCAATAATAGTTTTATATTAAACCAAATTCTTAGAATAGTATTCTTCTTTCTATTCTCAAAGTTTTAAATGGGGAAACCACCAAAAATGTTCCAGTTGATCTAGGCACTCAGGACACTTTAATTGTTGCTCAATAGATAATGAATATCTTAAACATTTGCATGCCCATATCCTGTTCTACATTCACCACTAAAAATAACCTTCATTTCTAATGTCCTCAGCCATTGACAGCATCTCTACTCCTTATAGTTAAACATTCATAAAAGCTGTGTAGTTTGAACATTTCTTATATTTACTTCTATTTATTTCCCAAAGACCAGCCAATTTATTTCTTCTGGCCAGCACCAGGATCCCCTGGTAGAGCAGATGGCACTGACCTACTTCAGTGCACAGATAGTCAAAGGAACCGAAGACCAAGTGGAGAGTGCAGGGGACGATGAGTGGGAGGAAGAGTCAGAGAAGGACCATGCTTCCCTCTTGTGACTGTGCTTATGTCGCCACCAAAGGCCCCCTTGCCGAGAGGTGCAGCCCGTCCTTGAACCAAGGATCGTGGTGGCCAGGCTGAGAAGAGGGAACAGCAGGAGTGGGAGTACCAAGTTGGTGTATGGCTTCAGGAGGGGCAGTCACCTAGAATGTCCATCTGTAGCCTGCCTGAGTGGTTGCAAGTGAAGATGATTGTGTTACTTCATATTCACCAGGAGTAGCCTCAGTTTGAATACCTCTATCTGCTTGAGTGCATCTGAGACGTCATATAGGAGTAAAGGAAGGACTGGGTTTTCCATACCTCCCTGGACACAGAATGTGTACCACAGGACTGGAGAATGGCCCGTGTGGTACCTTTCTACAAAGTGGCCCAACGGATGAACCAGGAAACTATAGGCCAGTGAGCCTCACATCGATCATGGGAAAGCTTATGGAGACCATACTTAAAGAGAAGCTAGTGAGCTTCTTGGAGGAAAATAGTCTCTAGGATGATCAACAGCATGGATTTATAGTGGGCAGATCCTGCCAGACAAACCTTTTAGAGTACTATGACTGGGTGACGTGGGAACTGGATAAGGGCCATGCAGTGGATGTCCTGTATTTGGATTTCAGCAAGGCCTTTGATTCAGCGCCACATGGGAGGTTGGGGGGGGGAACTGGAATATGTGGGAGTGGGACCAAAAATGGTGAAATGGATCACAAACTGGCTAAAGGGAAGGCAGCAAAGAGTGGTGGTGGTGGTGGGGACCTCATCACCAAGAGCAGTGACAAGTGAGGTACCACAGGGATCGGTACTGGGACTGGTGCTGTTTGGGATTTTTATTGCAGATATCTCACATGGGAGCTGGAGCAAGATCAGTCTGTTCACAGACGATACCAAGATGGGAACTGTGGTTGATGATGTGGAGGGGTGGAAGGGGTTGCAGGAGAACCTGACTAAGCTGCAGGGGAGGGTGGACACATGGCAGTTGGGGTTCAACGCCAAGAAGTGCAAGGTTCTGCACTTCAGAGCCAGGAACCAGGGGAGGGATTATCACTTGAATGGGGTACAGTTGGGGAGCTGCACAGAGGAGAAGGACATAGGAGTGATCATTATGGGGAGCATGAAGAACTCTGCTCAGTGCAGAAAGGTGGCAGCAAAAGCCAACAAAATGCTGAGATGTATTGCGAGAGGGATCTCCTCCAGAAGGAGGGAGGTTATTCTGCCCCATATAGGTCATTAGTCAGGCCCCATGTGGAGTACTGTGTGCAGTACTTGTGCCCATTCCTGAAGAAGGACATCAGATTGTTGGAGGGGGTGTAGTGAAGAGCCACAAAGATGATCCAGGGATTGGAGAGCAAGCCCTACGAGGACAGGCTGGAAGAGCTGAATATGTATTCACTGGAGGAGAGGAGGGATGGGAGGATATGATAGTGAGCTTTAAGTATCTGACGGGGGATAAACAAGACCAACACAGAAGGGATTTTTCAGATGAGAAGGGGTAGGGACACAAGGGGACATGGACTGAGATTGGAGGGGGGGGGAGATTCAAGAGGGAGATGAGAAGACATTGTTTCATAGAAAGAGTGGTGGACAAATGGAACACCTTACCAGATGAGATAGTGTCCTGTAAGATGGTGGACAGTTTCAAGAGGGTTTGGGACAGAGTAAGGGTAAGGGATATTGGGAAGAGGGTGTGGGAGGGGCAGCTGCGAGATGAGGGGCTAGCTGCACACACTTAAGCAGACTCGATAGACCATGAGGCCTGTTTCTGCTGGCAATTTCATATGTTCATATGTTTGTACAGTATGTCCATAGCTTCCTGGGAAAGATTTATCAGAATCACAGTCTGAATGCTTTCAGACCCACCATTTCCCCGAAAGAAGCTCATTGAGTTACCAAAGGTATCTGAGCCTGAAGTGCATATGAGGTGCTCACTTTGTTTAAGAACTATACCTTGCTTCAGGATATTGATGGTGGTCGCACCAAGTATTGTGCGTGGGCAACTGACACTTATGGTTGCTCATGAACCAAGCTGCATCTCACTATTACTCTGGTCGAGGATGAGATGATATTGCCAGTGTCCTACAATACTGAACATTCTCCTGCAGAATATTTCATATGGGTGAGATTAACATTTTCTGTTGACTTTGTTTTCATAGACCGACTCCAAAGACTTTAATTAGCCGGAATGACAGCTTGATTTTGTGCTTTGCTATTATAACATGTTGCCTAGATGTTCTTATTGTTAATGTTTCTGCTAAACGACTGTACTTGGTTATTGCTTTTTAACTATATATCAATGTTACCATATTGATCAGTGTTTATGAACCAGTGTGTGTTTCTCTGTACCCACTCTATTGGGCTATAACTGTTATGAATCCCTGTTATTATATTTCAGGTAACAGTTCTTGTGGGGCATGATTTTGATACAAGTCCATGATAGGCAGGTGGCAGTTTTTGGGCAGCTCTAGTTTTGAGTAGGTTTTGATAGGTGTGGGATGCCACCCTTGGGGACATAGGCAATCTGTCTGAAGGGTCCAGGTGGGTGGGTAGCCAGTGTGTCTGTGCTCATGCATGTTTAGAGAGCTGAGATGGTTAGGAGTCTTACTTTGGTAGATTAGTAGACTCACCTCCACAGTGAGGCAGCCTGAGCCCTCTTGGGGTATGGCAGAGGGGGAGTGTGCATACCTTTTCTGTCTGAGCCCTGGGTGGGGTGGCTGGTGATGCTCTGAAGCTCACTGAGAGCATCAGGCATTTAAAGGGTGGAGAAGTTGTACCCCAGGGTGAAGTGCCAGTCAATACAGGTCATACACCATAGGGATTTAGATGGATTATTTCAACACAGGCCCAAAAGAGTTAATATTTTGTCACCCCAGGGACTGCCATGGTGCAGAAGTGCTTGGGGGTGTAGGCCTTGCTCAGGAGAGCAGGACATAGATAAGAGAAGGAGAAATCGGGGCTGTAAGGCAGAGGGGAGCTAGTGACCACTTGCTATGTGTTTATTTATTTATTTATATATTTAAATGTTGATGACTGGGTAGGCCCACTGAGACCGTAATGGTCCCTTTCAGGGGCTACCCAGGGTTAATTACAGTCAACAGTACAATAAGAAGTAGGAACAATACAAGGGAAAGTGTGCAAATACAGACACTACAATCAGGACATATAGTACAATCACAGGCACTTTAGGTAACGTTGAGAATAACATGGGGTAAACACTAGTTTCACAAAGTGGCAGTTACATAAGGTTCTTTTATCAGGTCAGTTTACAGGTTACAATTTCAAGTGTTTCAAAAGTGATAAGATTCAACTGAAATAGGATACCAACATGTTAGGCTGCAGGTTTTTAGTATCAGAGGTGGAGTGCTATTATCGGTCCTCAGCGGTGGCATGCACGGATGCTTAGCTCAAGAAGGTGCATCTTTAGGCCTTTTTTAAAACCCCCAAAGGAGCTGCAGTCTTGAAGATTGCTAGGTAGGCCATTCCATAGGGAAGGGATGTAATTTTCTAACGACCGAAGACCTTGGCATGTTCAGACTTTTGGGACGTGGAGGAGTTGACGACATGAGGATCTAAGTGTTCTTTTAGGCTGCTTCAGTACTAAGGTATGACTCAGACTGGGAGGAGCATTCATTTGCAGGAGCTTGAAAGCCAAGCATAGGGAAGTGTAAGCCAGTTGTGTTAGCAGTCAATTTTGGGGGGAAAACAGAAGAAAGAGATCTGACTCTTGACTTGGTGGCGGCCATCCCTAGTGGTCTTCCTGGGGGGATGAGAGTGTGTCCAGTGGTCAGCAACCTGTGAGAAGAGAGCCCCCAAGGGTAATGAGCCCTAAGTCCATAGGCTCAAGAGTGAGAGCCAAGGGTGAGAGCGGTTTTGATATGATGGCTGCGAAGGAGAGGTCTAGCTCGAGTCTCTGTGGGGACATGTTGCCTATTAGTTCCTGGGTAGTCACCCTGAGGGGATCAGTGTGATTGGAGCATCTGTGAGAAAGAAACCCAACTGACTTGAGTTGGGAGGCTGGTGAGTGGCAAGGATTAGCAACTGTGGGTCATATGTGGGCAAGAGGAAGAGGTAGCCACTGGGAATAGTGTTGATGCTGTCTAATGTTTGAGCTGCTGCCTGAACTTTCAAGAAGGGGTCATCCGGATCATGCCCTTCAGTGTGGATTATGCACAGTTTGTGGACATTTTGGACTCATGAATTAAGGTGACCATATTAGTCATGTATCCCCATTTGAACTGTATCAGTTCATCTGCTCCATGGAGTTGTATAATATTTATTAAACAGGATCCCACTGTTTTATTTAAAATGAAGTGTTACCTCAGTTCTTTGAAAGACTGTTGTGCCACTATCAGTTTTTCTTAGCCAGTATCTTTTGCCCAGGAACCTAGTAAGTGAAGGCCATCTAGTTGTAGTTTCCATTGTGGTCCCTTCCCCACTGACAGTTACCATCAGCATACCCATAGGCACCGTGAAGGGGGGCTACAATATGTACTCCTTAAGAATAGAAGAGAGAAGGATGACGTGACTGATGCATGCAAGTACCTGTATGGGATAAACAGGATAGATACCAAAGAACTCTTTCCTTGAGTACAAACACAAAGACCAGCAGGAATTCAGTGAAGCTGGTGGGGGGGGGATTAAAAGAGAATGTCCGTATGCACATCTTCATGGGAAGGGTGGTGGATTAGTGGTATAAGCTAAATGAGGGTTGCCAAAAGAGCAAGGCAGAATACCTAGGGAGGGTAGGAAGACTGTATGGGCAAAGAGTATTTTTCTGTTGTCGACTTCTATGTACCTATGCATCCAGTTGGACCAGCCTGTATACTCTTTCAAAGTCTAACCGAGCTCTTGGGCTGTACGCTCTTAGTAAAACTAACTGTGCTTATTGGTATTTTTTTCCCAGGCATTCAATGAATAATCATTTAGCTAATGTTATCCTGAACAGTTGTCTTGACATCTCAATATATACTTAATTCCAAGAGACAAAGTAATGTCTGTATTCAGTAACTGGCACTCCACTGGAAGTCACATTTAAATATACAAGGATACAGCTTACCAGCAGACAGGACTTCAGCAGTCATATGGATGCCACCTAAAAAATCCTCCCAAAGTTTGGTGCACTATACAAGAACAAATCTTGTATCCCCCAATGCACAGCACCAGATTGTGGTGAAAATTATTCACCAGCATTTGTTAATGTGGATGTGGTATACAGTGTGGCCCATAATTCTATCCTGACCACACTGTAACCTATGTTTCACTTCTCTTGTTGTTTTGATCTTGACTTCCTACCCGATACTAACATCTCTCACACTTTGTTGCAAGATTCTGAATTGTTTCTCTTTTCTGCTCAGTTCTTTGTTGGCTCACTCACTCCCTTCTCCAGCTCCCTCAGTAGCCATTAATTTTTTCCTCAGTAGTGGGCAAGATTATGTAGGCACTCCTTAAGGAAAGGATAGTGCAGCATCTGGAATCCATAGGAACACAGGATCCAAGACAGCATGGGTTTACAAAAGGTAGGTCCTGTCAAACTAGTCTCATAGAATTCTTTGACTGGGTAACCAGAGTGGTGGACCAAGGGGTGCAGTTGATGTCGCCTACCTTAACTTTAGCAAAGCTTTCAATACTGTTCAACATTGAAGATTGATTAATAAGCTGGGTAGGCTCAGAGTGGGTCAGAAGTTGGTCAAATGGGTGGCAAACTGGTTGACAGGCAGAAAACAGAGAGTTTGGTAAATGGTATAGTCAGAAGAAATGCAAGTCACAAGTAGAGTACCTCAGGATCAGTCCTGGGGCCAGTCCTCTTCATATCTTTATCAGTGACATTGCAGATGGCCTGAGGGTAAGGTTTGTCTGTTTGCAGATGACACCAAGATCTGCAACAGAGTAGATGATCCAGATGGGGTGGGCAGAATGAGAAGTGCTCTGGATAAACTAGCAAAATGGTCGGAAGAGTGGCAACTGGGGTTTAACGAAAGAAGTGCAAGATCATACATAAGGATGTAAGTTTGTCATGGATGACGTTTTAATAACTCATTGGTTGTTCATGGAATCATTAGTAAATTCCTGCCATTGTCATCATTGCTACTTTTGATGACAATAGTGAAAGTCATAGTCCTGAATAAAGACCAAATGTCATGGAATCCATGGCGTGTATGACTTACATGCCAAATTTACATCCTAACCATGCACATATTGAAGAGAAACCCTGAAGCCACCTATAGGCTGGGAGGGGAGTTGCTGGTAGTCACAAGGGAAGAAAGAAACTTGGGCATCATCATCACAGATGACCTGAAATCATCCAAGCAGATCACTAAAGCAGTAGGTAAGGCTAGAGGGATGTTGGGGTGTATTAGTAGGGGTATCACAAGTCGTAAGAGGGAGGTAATAATCCCTCTTTACAATACACTGGTTAGGCCCCATCTGGAGTACTGCATGCAGTACTGGAGGCCACACCTTCACAAGGACATAAACCAATTTGAGGCAGTCCAGAAGGGCAACCAAAATGGTGCAGAGACTGCATCAGAAAACATATGAATACAGATTAATGGATCTCAATATGTATACCCTAGAGCTAAGGAGGTAGAGAGGTGATATGATCAAAACATTCAAACACCTTAAGGGCATTAACAAGGTGAAACAGTCTAACATGTTTCAATAAAAGAAAAATAGCAGGACAAGAGGATACAGCATGAGATTAGAGGGAGACCGATTAAGGGGTAATGTGAGGAAGTTCTTTTTCACAGAAAATTGGTGGATGCATGGGCTGGCCTACCTCAGGAAGTGGTGAATATGAATACAGTGCAGGGCTTCACACAGGCATGGGATAGGCATAAGGGAGCAATACAGATGCTTAAGAATAGATAGGCCATTGACAGAGCAAAGGCCGATGGCACATTCATAAGGTAGAAAAAGAAATGGGCAGACTGGATGGGCCTTGCAGTCCTTATTTGCCATCAACTTCCTTGTTTCTATGTTTCTGTTTCCTTTCTTCCCCTAAGACTTCAGTTATCCAGGCTGCATTCTCTGTAAGACTACCACGTCTCTTGCAAGCAATGTGAGAAGTCAGTAAGGAGAGCCAGGGGGATACTGGGATGCATAGGAAGGGGCATCACAAGTAGAAAAAGGGAATTGGTTATACCCCTGTACAGACAGCTGGAGAGACACCATCTGGAGTACTGTGTGCAGTTTTGGAGACCTCATCTATGCAAGGACATAGACAGGATGGAAGCAATCCAGAGGAGGGCAACTAAAATGGTGCAAGGTCTGCATCAGAAACCATATGAAGAGAGACTGAGAGAGCTTAATATGTATACCCTTGATGAAAGGAGGGACGGGGGGAAATGATATAAATGTTCAAGTACCTCAAGGGAATCAACAAAGTCCAGGAGGGTAGCATCTTTCAGAAAAAGAGATATGTAAGAACAAGGGGACACAATTTAAAGATAGAGGGGGGACGGCCCAGGGGTAATATGAGGAAATTGTTTTTCACGGAGAGAGTGGTGGATGCATGGAACTCCCTTCCTGGGGAGGTTGTTGGGGATAAAACAGTGCGGGAATTCAAACATGCATGGGACAGACAGAAGGCAATTGTAGTGGGGGGTGGCAGGAAGTAGGCTGTTGGTTAACTAGAATCTGCAGCTTATCCAGTAGGTAGGGAAATGGGCAGACTGGGTGGGCCAAGTGGTCCTTATCTGCTGTCAAAGTCTATGTTTCTATGTTTCTTGTCCAACCACCTCCTTCCTTTGATCAGCCCCAATCCCTTTTCTTTGAAACTGTCACTCCATGGCCATATTATTCATGCATTTTTCTATACCTAACCTCCCCCCCCCCCGACATCTTCTCTCTACTCCTGTTACATTCTTGTTTAGGCCGCTATGTGGCTTATTTTGTTGGACACTTGTTTTATACTTAATAACTAACTGTATCATGTTACTGTTGCCCTTATTATACAGTCATAGGGTTGTTACAGTTTGTTTTATTTTGGTCCCCTAGCAACTAGAATCCCATAATTTTTAGAGTCTGCAATATTTAGTATAGTACATTATCAAGGTACTGTATCATGTACATATATCTCGTGACTGTTGCCATAGTTTGTACAATCTGAGTTTTACCTCTTGCTGTTTTTTGCCCCACCCCTCCCAACATACTGAACCCTATAATTCTTAGAATCTATACTTGTACCCTTATTTTAATGTGCCATGGCCCAGTGTTCCTTCCTGGCCAAATATTTCAAACAAACAAGCACACTAATAAATTAATGTCTAGTTGGTAAGAAAGAACTATTGAACTTTTATTTGGAGTCTAGCAAATTGCATTACCTTTTTGAAGTGTTTCAGCATCATTTCACAAAAAGGTTTGTCCTGAACTAATTTTTATAAATGCTTTTATAACATATGTAAACTGAAACAGTCTACTAATTAGCAAATATGAACTCTCATTGGATTTTATCATTTACTGGCTATAAGATTCTGTATCTGTAAAGATGCAGATGCCCCCATGCACCTTTCTGCCAATGACTCAGTTGTTTGCGCTAAGGCCAAGACTAGTACAGTGCTCAATATCCACTTGAAGTTAATATTTGCCAAGACCCAAGACTGGATGTACAAAAAATAAATTGCTACTAAATTGCACAAGAAACAAAACAATGCTGTTCACTGGGAAACTATCACTTAGTAATCCAATATGTATATCACCTGGTATCGAAACCTCACTGGAAAATGTTACTAACTTCAAATACCTTGGTGTCTGGCTAGACCAAAAGCTATCATTTGTTCGACACATTACAAGAGCTACTAGAAGCATGCAACAAAAATTTGGACTACTGAATTGCAACCATATCTTCCTTGATTACAACAATAGAAAACTGACACTCCATCAATCACTTCTACCAGGAACAGACTATGGAAGCAACATTTTTTTCTTTTCCATGCTGCTTTTTCTTCACCTTGGCTCCCAGTTTTCCTTTCATCTGATGGTGCCACCCATACTGACCTTCTCATGGACTTACTGGTTAAGCAACACTTATCCAAGACCACGGCAGTGGTGGATCGCCTGCCACATCAGTTCTGTGTGGTCCAGCAGGGTGTGCTGACATCCATTTGGTGAACTGTGGCTTTTTCTACCATGTTTACTCCCCGGGGTGCCAGTATGAAATTACACACATGCACAATGGGACACATGCATGTAGCCATCTGACAGCTTTCCCTACCCTTGGTCAGTGTGCCTGCTGCATGCCCATCTGCAATCTAGCAGGTGGTGGTTGATCAGTAGGACATAACATTCTTCTTCCCAGATGGAGGAGAGCTATCCCTGGAATACTGAATCCTGCCTCCCCCAGCCAGGTCCCAGGCAACCGGAGTCCCTTCCTGACATTGGATTGATGGCACAGCAAGCAGTAGTGCCACAGCTGTAGTACTGAGCTGGCCCTAGAAGCAAGGTTCATAGCCTAGGTCAGCAAACCTAACTGTGCTGCATAAAGCTGAAGTAGCATTCAACAATGCATGCACATTTGTCTAAGGCTGTGACAAGATGACTCATTGCTGCTTGCTACAACAATTTAGGCATTCTCCCGTGACAAGAGAGGGAGATCAAATGGGTCTTACTAGTTTATAATTATTGCATACAATAGGTTCCAAAAATCATGAAACCTGTTTGGCTGAGGGCCATCTTTACCTGTGCTGTTATTTTAGTAAGCAGCAATAGTTAAAGATCCAGTAGCCTATTCTCAATAAAATGAATACTAACCAGACTTCTCTGATTGCCATCACAGCCATGGCTGCCATCTTTACTCACTATAACTTTCAACTAGGCCCTAAAACTAAAACTGTCTTTATTGACAAAATAATAATTATTTGCCCTCATACTCCTCTTCTTACACACACACCTACATAAATTTGTATTTGCAATCCGAGAATTTAATAAATAATAAGTAAAATAAAATAAAATTGAAACATGAAGTACTATAGTACTTGCAGTTTAAATTTCTATTACTTGCTGACCACAAAATCCCCTCCTACTGTCATCTGCTGACCAGGAAACTCTGTTGTTTAACCTTCTGCAGATAAAACCAATACCCAGTTCCTTCTGAGACCTTCTGTTGTGTGATTGCAGAGGTGAAAATTATGCCAGTGCAACTGAGCAGAGATTTGAATTTGTGTGTCCCATCCATTGTAAACATTCCATCTCTTGAATGTAGGAAAGACAGAAATGAAATACGGTGAGAAAAAGGAGGACATAATATAAGGAAGGAGGAAAGGTGAGAGAACAGGTAAATAGGGGTGGGGTGGGGAAAATAGAGGATTTCACGGCTAGTTAAAAAATATTTTGCTGTGCAAAATATTTGACACTGAGATGGTACATGTTAGGATGTGCTGGGACTATTTTGATGAGGAAGATGAACTTTTAAAAAAAACATTAAAATGTTTAGCATTATTTTATTTTTGTGCAGTGAAGTACTGGCACAATTTCATTTCATTTATTTATTTTTTTACTCCAGGGTTTGCTTTATGGTGGGATAATGGCACTCCTCAGGTGGTTTAAAGAACTTGGTGATATCTCGTGCCTCAAAACATTCCTGAGGTGTGCCATTATCCTGCACTGTACACCCTGTCATGTCTTAGTGCATAAAGAGCAACTCTACACTCTGGCATGTGCATTCATAAATTAGATATTTCCAGTGCTACAATTTACTAGAGAACACATTTTCATCTTCAATATTCCTTCTAAGATTTATGTCACATGTTGGTAGTCCATCTAAAAGTCTGTGTAAAAACCTGTTGAATACATTTGCCTCCCCCCATTATCTTCATAGTGCTTTGTTTATGCCATCATAGTGCTCACCATGACAACAGACTATTTTCTCACAAACAACATTTGTTTGGTTAGAAAGGGAGAGTCAGATACATTTTGAAAGACTCTGTGAAATAAGAGCTGCATTATCTACAATATTTAGTAGATCAACAGCATGGAAAAATAAGTAACTAGAAAACAATAAGGTAAAACATATTTTGCATACATCTAGTGTTTTTAAGCTTTTATTATAATAGAGGGTTGTTCTTTAAATGCACTGTATCTATCATCACGTTCCTGATTATCTCCACAACTTTTTCTCCTTGGCAAACACATAATATCAACTTAGGTCTCATTCTCAAAGACCTACTCAAAATTCCCAGAGCATGTCAAACCACTGGACATAAAGCCCTCATGGTTGCTGCCCTGACTATATGGAATAAACTCCAAGACAATACCAAGGCCTTGAGAATTGTTGTCATCTTTGAAAGAGCCATAGACAGCTAGCTCTCCAGCCCCTGCAACTGCTGATGCTGCCCTCATTAAACCAGTCACTTACTGTCTCGCTATCACCTCCCAATATTTCTCCTTCCATTACTTAGCTCTTGTTTCCTGCTCACCACTGTACTCTATCTTGGTCCATTACATATTGTGTGTGCATATGTATTTATATATATATACATATATACATACATATATCTATATATATATATATATATCTATATATATATTATTGACAATATATTTGCATGTATATTTTATGCTGTCCTTTGATCGAGTGCAATTGCAAATTGACTGTATATATCAATTTATTTTTTGGTTCTTTGACTGTGTGCAATGGAACCTTATCTAAATGTACAATACTCTGCTGGCATAATGTCCCTTCCCCGGGTTCTCATGGAAAATTGGTGTTCCACCTACATGAAGCTATTCTGGCATGCAAAATCCCACTTATATTTATGGATCTATCTAACCTTTCATCTCGTTTTAGTGATGCCGAGCAAACCCTCAAGTAATTATTTATCACATAATAAAACAATGAAATATAGGGAAAAAGCTGAAGAGCAGTATTTGTCAGAAAACAATGCTTTATCTCTTTATAGCTGCATGATATTCTGGCATGGTGTTTCAATGACTCCTGTTCAATACAGCATCCTTATTTGCCAGCTAGCTGAAACCATGGATTTGACCCTGCATGTGACTTGTTACAACTCTGGCTTTTGGTATTAAATGTGTAAATATGTTCAGTCTCCTGACTAGGCACAATGTCTAAGGTTTTTGTATATTGCACTGTATGTTATTGGAAAGTCAGCCTCACAATAGTTTTTTTTTATTTTATTTTGAATTTGGTAACTAGATTGACTCTTGAACATAACTTGCCAATTTGCAAGAGTGACCTGGAAAACAATACAAGCACAGTAAGCATATACAGTGAGTAGGGTCAGTAATTTCTGGACATTGATGGAATTTCTGTAATTTTTACAAAACTGATAACAATTTATATATCCAGAATTGCAATTTTAAATCATATCTCATCCAAAATGCAGATTTTTAGTCATACTTGAAAAAAGCTGCACTAGGATGGGGTGCTCAGAGATAAAAAAGATACAATGTTATACAGATGAATCCAGCACTCACCATCTCTTGGATAATGGGCTGTTCAAATATTCTTTTAAAAGTGCCATAATTTTATTACAGGTGCCACACAGTTAAAACAGGCTTGTTTTGATGAATTTGGGAATTGTTGTTCCTTTATCAGAAGCTAAACCCACACTAATAAATCCCCATTTTTATAATCCAAATGACATCATCAATTGTGCACATGATCATAAACCACTCAACATTTAAAGATACAACATCTCATTTAATACATATAAAATTAATAAAAAAAAAGTTAAGCATGTTCTCATTACTCCATAAATATTAATTCCTTTACACACACATATGCAAAAAATTCATACACTTATTTTATCTTATTTAAAAAGACAGACACGAATATGACTATTTTTTGCCACATTCCTATAGCCATAGTTGAATTCAGAATCTTTCCACATGGGAGTAAAGAGTGAATCCATGTTGCCTCTTGTGCTTTAATATCTGAAAGACACATATAGTCTGTAAGTTTCAACATTTTATTATTCATATTCATTTAAGTATTTTGTCTTTTTGTCCTTCATTATTCATACTTATTACTGTGTATCTCCTTGCTTTGTTATTTATTTGCACATTCATATTTTTCTACCTGTGTCTTTATTCCTGTTCCAAAAAGCAAAGTTATACATTTGTTTCACTTATTAAGAAAACATGCATCTATTCCAATATTGTTATATCACCATATTCAGATATATACATTCATGTTAACAGATCAACTCTCCTATTTTGATTTCTTCGAGTAAGGCAAAATCGCAAAGCTTCCATTTATACTCTGGTACTTATAAGCCCCATGGTATATATCCAAAAACTCTCCCTGCTGAACAACAGGTTAACAACACCCCCCTGCCAGGATTCCAACAGATCTTGTCAATGGCACAAAAACTGAAACCATGTACATTTTTATCTAATATTGTAGAGATGTGTAAAGCTGTGGCATATCTCACATCCAGGTTACATATTGCTCTGCTGTGCTATCCAACCCTTTCCTTGAACTTTCTCTTGGTCTTTCCTACATAAAAATACCACATTTACAGATTGCAACATATAGTATTCCACAGCTATCACAGGTAATATATTGTCTCACATTATACTGTTTGTTGTCATGAGGGTTGGAAAAGATGTCACCCACTGAAATAACTTTTCAGTAAATAGACTTTCTGCATTGAACACATCCAGTTCTAGTATTTCTTAACCATGTTTGGTTGCTGGGTGTTACTTGCCTTCTATGGACATGCTGGTCCTTTATGGTGCTGATCTTTCTATATGCCATGTGGCTGGGGGGGTGGATTCTGGTTGATCTCACGTTATACTGCATCTCCTCACAGAGCATTCCAATTCCTTTTAAATATCTGTTCCACATACCCACTGTTCACTAAAAAAGTAGTGACAAGGTTAAATCTACAAGAACTCTCAAAATTCCTGTCTTTTTGTACCAGTAGATCCTCCCTCTCTTTAGATTTAGCTTCCAAATTCACCCTGTGAACCAATTCTTTCCCATAGCCCCTTTCATGAAAATGGTCAGTTAAATCTGCTGCTGCCTCATCATACTGATTAACATCACTACATTTGTGACTTAATCTGTAAAACTGCCCCTTTGGTACAGTATGTTTTTGTTTGCATGTTTCAGGTGGTAGCTCGACTCAAGAAGTAATGTGTTGCAATCAGTTTCCTTTCTAAAGATGCTTGTGGCTATGTTACCTTCTGTCTCCTTTTTTTATTTTCAGGTCAAGAAAGGTGATTTCTTCTTGGCTAGCCTGAAAAGAGAAACACAGATTTGGATTAGTAGTATGTAAGAAATTAACAAATTCAGAAAATTCCTCCAGTGTCCCCTTCCATATAATGACCACATTATTGATAAAATGACACCAGAGGTCTATTTTTCAATAGTAGGGGTTACATCAGGTTTATTACTATTTTGTTTTACCATTGTCCTACATACAAATTTGCCAGGCTGGGACAAAAGTAGCCCCCATTGCTGTCCCCTTCATCTGTAGGTACATTTACTCTAGTAATGAAAAGGTATTCAATTTCAGTATTAATTCTGACAGTTTCACAAAAAAATCAGTAGGGGGTTTCGCATTCTCTCCCCTCATGTTCAAAAACATTACAACTGAACGTAGGACATCCTCATGTGGTATGTTGGTATACATGGACTCTGTGTCCATTGCAATCAGGTAAGAGCCTACCACCACATATTTCAACACATTCAGTTAATCAGTGCTGTCTCTCAAATATGATACTAACTCACTTACATAGGGGAGAATATAATAATCTACATACTGCGACAATGGTTCAGTAGTAAGCTAAACTCACATACTGTACTATTGGTCAATGAGGTGGTTGGTTTAGGGATTTATGAACTTTAGGGATTGTGTAGAAAGTGGCTTTATAGGGTGTCCCACAATAAAATCCCTCATCATCCCATCAGTTTTCCCATCTCATAAGCTTCATTCACATACTCATCTATATGATCTTTAAAAATATATAAATGGTCACTTTGTAACATTTGGTAAAACCTCACATTATAACATTTTTGCATATGTGTATAAAGAAATTAATATTTATGGAGTAATGAGAACATTCTTTTAACTTGTTGTTTACTAATTATATGTATTTAATGAGATGTTGTATCTTTAAATGTTGAGTGGTTTGTGATCATGTGCACAAGTGATGATGTAATTTCGATTATAAAAATGGGGATGTATTAGTGTGGGTTCATCTTTTGATAAAGGAACAACAATTCAGGATCACATTTGAGAGACAGCACTGATTTACTGAATGTGTTGAAAGATGTGTTGGTAGACGAGGATTCTTACCTGATTTCAATGGACATAGAGACCCTGTATACCAACATACTGCTTGAGGATGCCTTGGATTCAATTGCAATGTTTTTGAACATGAAGGGAGAGAATACAAGACCCCTACTGATTTTTTGGTGAAACTGTCAGAATTCATACTGAAATTTAATACCTTTTCATTTCTAGAGTGTATGTACCTACAGATGAAGGGGACAGCAATGGGGATACTTTTGCCCCACTACCAGCAAATTTGCATGTTAGGCAATGGGAACACAAAATAGTCATAAATCCTGATATAAACCCATACTTTTCAAAAATAGACCTATGGCATTGTTTTATTGACAACGTGGTCATTATATGAAAGGGTACACTGGAGGAATTTTCTGAATTTGTTAATTTCCTACATACTACTAATCTAAATCTGTGTTTCTCTTCTCAGGCTAGCCAAGAAGAAATAACCATTCTTGACCTGAAAATATAAAAGGAGACAGAAGATAACATAGCCACAAGCATCTGTAGAAAGGAAACCGATTGCAACACATTACTTCTTGCATCGAGCTGCCACCCAAAACATGTGACAAAAACATACCTAAGGGCAGTTTTGCAGATTAAGACACAACTGTAGTGATGTTAATCAGTATGATGAAGGCAGCTGCAGGTTGTAACTGACTGTCATGAAAGGGGCTATGGAAAGAATTGGTTCACAGGGCAAATTTGGAAACTAGATCCAAGAGAGAGGGAGGGGAGGGAGGAGGATCTAGTGGTAAAAAGATGGAAACCTGAGAGTTCTGGGTGTGTCTGCACTACACAGTAGTGTATCAGAAAGATATTAAAGGAACTGCAGAACAGCCAGGAGATGAAGATAATAAGACCAACCAGAACCCTTCCACCACACCACTACAGTATGCTAGTAATACCAGCAACACATGGTTGAAATACTAAAAACTGATATTTTCAATGCAGAAAGTGTATTTACTGAAAAGTAATTTCAGTGGGTGACACCTTTTCCAACCCTCATAACAACAAACAGTATAATGTGAGACAATATATCACCTGTGATGGCTATGGAATACTATATGTTGCAATCTGTAAATGTGGCATTTTTTTGTGTGGGAAAGACCAAGAGAAAGTTCAAGGAAGGGGCTGGAGAGCACAACAGAGCAATATGTAACCTGGATGTGAGATATGCCACAGCTTTAAACATCTCTACAATATTGGATAAAAATGTACATGGTTTCAGCTTTTGTGCCATTGACAAGGTCTGTTGGAATCCTAGAGGGGGGATTTTGATAACCTGTTGTTGCGCAGGTGGGGTTTCTGGATATGTACCCTGGGGGCCGGTGAGTACCCAGGTATAAATTGAAGATCTGAGATTTGCCTTACTTGAAGAAATCAGAATAGGAGAGTTGACCTGTTAACATGTATACATATCTGAATATGCAGGTATAGCAAATAGAATAATAGATAGGAAAGTGTCTATTACAAGGGTAATGCCATGAGTTTTCTGGGGACAAAGGAACCTTGATAGTGAAGCTCGAGAGGTTCCCTTCTCCCAGACTCCTCGAGATGGTATTACTCCCAGTGATAAGACACTTACCTATTTTTACTTTGTAATATATAGATGTGAGATTTTTTTAGCAATTTATGTGGTGCTGTGAGGCTAGGTTCCCTCCGCGATGAGGGCTCACTCACCATGTACACCCGCTAGCTTGGTTTGCCTCATGCCTTTTCTTACCTTTAGCTATTTTCTTGTTGAAGCGTATAAAGGATAGGTAGGAAAAAGGCATGGGTACTGAATTAAATGAATAATTTTATCTTGCTAAGCGAGAGACGCCCGCCATGTTTCTTTATATAATTGGCCCACCCACAACGAAACTTCGTCCAATCAGGAGGTGCGGTTTTAGTAACGTCACCATGCACAGCTTTGGCGATGTCAGGAAGAAGCCTATGGTCTTGAGTTTGTAATTTGTTTTAGGATATTACATTGTTCAGAGCTCAAACTATAGTATTACGAGCTCGAACAATAGTATTATCACTTGGCAATGATAGTACTTTTTTTTTTATTTAATATACTTTATTGCTTTTTTAGTGTAAGCAGATAGTGTAAAACAAGGCATTAGACCCAAAAATAATAAAGATAAGTAAAAGACATTTACAACTTAAGAGAACAATGCATTATCTGGTTGCTTACAAATTCCCCCACTCACTCACTCCCCTCTCCACCCCACAACCACCCGACCCAGGTCTGCCACCAGTTACGCTAATCTGAACCATAATTGCAACCTACACTCACTTCCTAATAGGGTCGCAAGCAAAGCAAACACACACACAAAAAAAAAAAACACAACTTAAGAACAGGGAGAGCACAGTCCGGTGCTTTGGGTGGGCCAAGACCACAGTTCATTAGTTGTGAGAAAAGTATAGAGAGGTTCCCATCTTTTAGCATATTTCTTCATACCATTGGAAAATTTTCGTATTGTAGATTCAGCTAGGAAAGCAAACATAATTTCATTAAACCATTCCAGATAGCTTGGAGCAGTAGAATCCAGCCAATGCCTTAATATAACTTTTTTTGCACATGCAGAAATCAATGCCATGAGGGCCCTCTGGTTACCCCCAGATATAGATGTATATTCACCAATGAAAAAAATTTCTATACTGAAGCTACCAGTCAAAGCTAATAATGGGTTTAATCTATTTTCTATACTCTGCCAAAAGGTGGCTATCTTTTCACAATACCATAACATATGGATCAAATCTGCAGCATCTTGATGACATTTAGAGCAATGGCTAGTGTGCAGGAGACCTAACCGATGTAATTTGGAAGGAGTATAATATAAATGATGTATTATACAGAACTGCATATATCTATATTTGTCCCATTTAATATATTTATATAGATGTGCCCAAATTGGGGCCCAGTATCTAGAGTTAGAAGAGATCTGAGTAACCCTACTCCATTGACAGTAGCCTTGATCATCAGCCAAAGTCACTGTCGATACAATAAAATCATAACAATAAGATATTAAATGGGAGGAGGGTATGGCCTCCAAATAAGGGATTAGCACACTGGAAAAGGAGCTATGCCACGTTCCTGCCCCAAAATGCTGCATCAACGTATGAGATAATTGAAAATATTTAAAAGTCGAATTTTACCCCCATTTAAACAAAGAACGACCTTCCTGAAAGGAAATCATTTTTTGATCCTTGACCAGTTGCTCCACACTCTCTATACCTATTTGAGGCCAGAACAATTGAGATTTTATTGGTTTATCAGCAACTAAGAAGTTAGGATTACAAAACACAGGTTGAGCTATGTCCTTTAATCTGTCTTTTTTAAAAAAGACACTAAACTGTTGCTGAGTCTGAATTAGAGAGTTTAACGGGGTATTATGCAGGGGTTTTGGAAGCCTTCTTAATGGGATAAAGGGTAGAACTCTCGGGTCTATCCCAACATCTTCACAAAGATCTTGTTCGATCTTAACCCAAGAAGGTAAATAATGAACCTCCTGTATAGGCTGTAGCAGTATCGGATTCTAGTCAGGTGTATTGCTAAATAGTATACATAGAAATTTGGAGCCTAGAGACCACCGTCTAACTTTTTCCTAGTTAATTTTAGATAACTTCTTCTAACCTTTTGGTTTTGCCGTATAAATTTACTAAGAATACCATGCACTCGAGAGAACCCTGAGTGTGGTAAGGTCTGAATAAGCATTTGAAGTGGATATAGCAAATGTGGCAACACATTCATTTTGATAATGTTCATGCGCCCCCATAAAGTTAATGGTAACTTTGACCAACGCCTAAAGTCATCCGTTAAGCTGTTAACCAGACTATCCAGATTGAGTTGTCTCAAGACTCTCAGAGAAGGATGAAGATAAATTCCAAGATATTTCATTTTTTCAGGATTCCATTGTATCCCCAAATGTGCTACGTCCGCTTTCATTGTATATTTATTGAGGGGAAAAATCTCAGTTTTTGCCAGGTTTAGTTTGTAATTTGAGAAAGACTCGAATTGTGCAATAATTTGGAATACCCTTGGAAGGGATTGCTCTGGATCTACAATATGTAACAGCAGGTCGTCTGCATACATAGATATCTTATATTCATGGTAACCTATTCGAATGCCTTTCACCAATGTAGAGAGATTAATTTTCCTAATAAGAGGTTCTAGATAAAGATTAAATAAATAAGGAAATAAAGGGCAACCTTAGCGTGTGCCTTGTGACAGGGTAAAGGGAGAGGATAGGACACTATTACACTGAATTCGGGCAGATGGTGCTATATACAGTATTTTAACCCATTGTATAAATTCCTGGGGCATTCGATACTTAGAAAGCAATAAAAAAAGATATTCCCATGAGATCCTATCGAAAGCTTTCTTCATGTCCAGGGGCACGAGAGCAGCAGCAGTGTCCGAGTCTCTGGACGAGGAGAAAAGATAGGCTAATTTCCTGAGATGGTCTGAGGAGAGTCTGTTTTTGACAAACCCTACTTGTTCTATGCTAATAAGATGTTCCCATACCTGACAAATTCTAGATGAGAGAACTTTGGCTAAGATTTTAAGACCTACATTAATGAGAGAAATGGGTCTATAATTAATTATTTTTAGAGGGTCCTTATTAGGTTTCAGGGAAGACCACTATGGTAACTAAGGATAACAAAGTATCCAATAAGCCATACTTAAATAAATAATTAAATATTTCCAACAAGATAGGGGCTATACTATCCTTTAACACCTTATAAAAATTAGTTGTGAAGTCATCAGGCCCGGGTGACTTATCTGCAGACAGAGAGTCAATGGCATCAAGAATTTCTGATAGGATAATAGGACATTTTAACATGTCAATTTGATGTTCGGCCAGTACTGGGAGCTCGATAACTTGAAGAGATAACTCCATCTGTTGAGAGAGCTGATGATTTGTCAGGGCTGAATATAGCTGCTGGTAATAATCTCGAAAAGCATTAGCAATATCCAGGGGCAAGCTTAGAAGTGCACCTGATAGAGAGTAAACTGACGGAATTATTCTCTCAGCTAATTGAGTACGTAACTGCAAGGCTAATAATTTTTCCTCCTTCTCCGCCTGGTCAAAATATAAAATTTTGGAACGAGTTAACATAAATTCTGCTTTTTCAGCTAATAATTTATTATATTGAGCCCTGAGAGATTCCAGTTTAATCCAGTCCCCTTCTGGGGATGAGGGAGAAAGGGATTTCTCTAGCTCTGCAATTAGAGTTAATTTTGAGGAAAGTTCAGCATTTTTTGGTTTTTTATGTATTGTCACCAGACGAATTATTTCACCCCTCAGTGCACATTTCAGGGATCCCCATAAAAAGTCTTTTCTAGGCATCGATGAAACATTGTTCTCCATATATATCCTAATAAAATCACGCATTAGACAGACGTATTCTACTGAATTTAGAAGCTGATTATTGAATCTCCAAACCCTGTCTCTATGTGCATTTGGGGAGAAACTTACTTGGAGATAGGCCATCCGATGATCCAAGATAGCCTTAGATGAGTAGTGTACTGCGGAAACCCCTGAAATATGATCCACTGATAGGAGAAAGAAATCAATACGGGAGAAGGTACTATGCGGTAGAGAATGAAAAGAATATTCTTTATCTTCTGGGTATGTAAGTCTCCAGGGATCCACCAGACCCAGGGAGGGCATTAATTCCTGCATGGCTTTCTGACCAGGAGAGGGTCTTAGCCTGGCTGGACCAGATCTATCCAATATATTTGAAAGCACAATATTCCAGTCCCCACCAAGCAGTATTGGCAACTTAGACCAAGGGGCAAGTATTGACACTATAGAGGCAAAAAATTCTGGATCGTCCAAATTCGGGCCATAAATCGACCCCAGAATGACTTCTGTATGAATCAACAGGCCTCTTACAATGACAAATCTTCCTTCAGGATCCACTATAACCTGTAGAAGCTGGAAAGGTACCCTACTAGCAATTAAGATAGCTACACCTCATCTCTTGGTATCTTTGCCCGCTCCATACACCTGCCCCACCCAATTCCTATGAAAATAATGGATATTTGTTGACTTGAGATGTGTCTCCTGAAAAAAAGCGATGTCAATTTGCAAGTTTTTAAGATGAACTAAAATTTTAGAGCGTTTAGCAGGAGTTTGTGCCCCTTTTATATTCCAGGAACCATATTTAAACCCCATTGTAGCCCCTAATAAAGTACATAGATACATAGATACATAGACAGTGTCAGCAGATAAGGGCCTATGGCCCACACAGTCTGCCCATTTGAGCTTGTAAGTTCAGTTTGTTTTCCTAGAAGTCTGTTGCCCCTTACCCCTGACCTCCAGAATTCCTTTATGTCTATCCCATGCATTCTTAAATCCCATGATTGTTTCAGCCCCCACCACTTCCTCTGGCAGGGTGTTCCACTTGTCCACCACCCTTTCTGTGAAGAAATTCTTTCTCATGTTTCCTCTGAATCATCCTCCTCCAACTTCATCCCATGCCTCTAGTCCTGGAGCATCTTTTAAGCTAAAATAATGTTTTCCTGCACCCTGTTCCTCCCGTAAGATACTTGTATGTCTCTATCATATCCCTCTCTCCCTCCTCTCCTCCAGGAGTACATGTTCAGTTCCTTCAACCTGTCTTCATAGGACTTGTGATGCAATCCATGCACCATCTTTGTTGCCTCCTCCTGAACCTTCTCTACCCTATGTCCTTACGTAGAGTATGGTCTCCAGAACTGTACACTGTACTCCAGGTGGGGCCTCACTAGTGTCTTGTATAGTGGAATTATGACCTCCCTTTTCCTGCTGGTGATGCCCCTGCCTATACATCCCAGCATCCTATTTGCTTTACCTGCTGCCTTGTCACACTGTTTGCCTACCTTGAGGTCATCAGAGATGATAACCCCAAGATCCCTTTCCTGCTTGGTGCATGCTATATCCTCACCCCCCAACTGATATATTGTGCCAGGGTTTTTGTGCCCCATATGCATTATCTTGCACTTCTTTTGCATTGAATTTCAACTGCCAAACCCTGACCATTCTTCAAGTTTCTGCAGGTCACTTCTCATTCTGTCTACACCTCTGGTGTGTCTACTCTGTTACAGAGCTTTGTGTCATCAGCGAACAGTGAAATTCTGCCTTCTAGGTCCTGTGCAATGTCACTGATGAAGATGTTGAATAGGACCGGTCCCAGCACTGATCCCTGTGGTACCCACTGGTCACTCTTCCTCTGTGGAGTGACAGCCATTTACCACCACCCTCTGTGTCCTGCCACCCAGCCAGTTACCTACCCACCACACTACTGTCCTGCCCACACCACATTCCCCAGTTTGTGTAATAGTCTTCTATGTGGCACAGTGTCAAAGGCCTTGCTGAAATCCAGATAGGCCATGTCCACTGCCCTCCCTGATCCACCTCCCTAGTCACCCAGTCAAAAAATTCAATGAGGTTGGTCTGTCATGACCTCCCCCTGGTGAAACCATGCTGCCTTGGGTCCTGTAGTCCATTGACAACCAGATGTTCCACCAATCTCTCCTTCAGTAGTGCTTCCATGATCTTCCCCACTACCGAGGTGAGGCTAACTGGTCTGTAGTTCCCTGCTTCCTCTTTGTTCCCACTTTTGTATAAGGGGACTACATCTGCTGTCCTCCAGTCTTTGGGTACCTCCCCTATTTCAAGTGATCGGCTAAACAGGATAGCCAGAGGTTCAGCCACCACCTCTCTTAGTTCTTTAAGGACCCTGGGGTGCACCCCATCTGGCCCCATTGCTTAATCAACTCTTATTGCTTCCAGTTCCTTCAGGACCCTTTCTCGTGTAAAGGGACTTGTGTCCATTTCTGCACCATTCTTACCCCTTGTACTCCCTTCAGACCCATTACCCTCCTCTTCCTCAGTAAAGACTGAGCAGAAATACCTGTTCAATATGTCAGCTTTACTGTTGTCATCCTCCATGGCCCCATCCTCCCTTCAGTCTCACTATCCCTTCCTTTGTCTTTCTTTTTTTTCACTTATGTACCTGTAAAAGGTTTTGCCCCTCTACCCACTGATTTTGCAATGTACTCTTCTGTCTGAGCTTTGGCTTCCTTACTGACCTCCCTGCCTCCCTTTGCTTCTCCTGGTATTTCTCCCATCCCTTCTGCCTGTGTCTTTTGTATTTCCTGAATGCAATCTTTTTGGCTTTCACTTTCTTTGCTACCTCTTTGGAAAACCATAATGGTCTCTCTTCCTTTTCCTCTTGCTAACCTGCTTAATGCATAATTCTGTTGTTCTTGTAATCCCCATTTTAAATACTGCCCACTGTTCCTCAACCCCTGATTCCTGTCCCATTCCCTTAATGCCTCTTTCAAGTATCTCCCCATTTTCCCAAAGTCTGCCCCCTAAAATCCAGGATATGTGTTTTGTGTGGTTTGGTTCTGCTCTTTCTGTGATTTCAAACCACAATGACTGGTGGTCACTGTTTCCCAGGTGCTCCCCGATTGTTACCCCCATCACACTGTCCCTGTTTGTGAACACAAGGTCCAGTATTGCCTTCTGCCGAGTTGGTTCCATGACCAGTTGCTTGAGGAAGGCACCCTGAAGGGAGTCCAGGATAAATCTGCTCCTAGTTGATGCTGCTGCTGCTGGGATGCTCCAGTCCACATCTGGAATATTGAAGTCTCCAACCAGTACTACCTCACCCTTGTCTGCCATCCTTTGGATGGCTAGCATCAGAACCCTTTCTGTTTCTTCCTCCTGGGCTGGTGGTCTGTAGACCACACCTGTGCGGATGGCTGTCCCCATTTTCCTTTCCAGCTTAACCCACAGTGTCTCTCCCCCATTTTGTTCCTCCTGGATCTCTGTGGCCCTTATGTCATTTTTCACATACAGTGCCACCTCCTTCCTTCCTGCCTGCTCTGTCTCTTCTGAATATGTTGTAGCCAGGTATGGCCATCTCCCAGTCGTGGTTATCATTACACCAGGTTTCAGTGATGGCCACAATGTCCAGGTCTGACTGCACCATGACAGCCTCCAGATCTTCCATCTTGTTGCTAAGGCTCCTGGCATTTGCACACATGGCTTTCCATGATTTGACCTCCCTAGAATGTTTCACTGTTCTACTCCAGCCCCTTCGTTAGTTGTCATTCATCCCTGGTTCTCCTTGCTGTCTGCCCTTCTGCTGAATTTTGCCCCTTTTCTGCTTATCCACCTCTTGGGCACTAATCTCCATCTTCTGCACACTGCTTTGCAGAGATAGTTCACTGGTTCCGCTGCTAGCTGTGTGGGGGATGAGCAAGTAGGTACCCTCCTTGCTGGCCTGCCACCCTCCTTTGCTAGTGTAAATGCTTGTCAATGTAGCATTTAAACTTATCATTGAGTGCTTGGATTCCCCTCCAGGATAGATGCAGGCCATCAGGCTTGAACAAACCTCCATCCCTCCAGGTGGGTCCCCAGTCACCAATGAATCCAAACCCTTACTCACAGCACCAGTTCTTCAACCATGAGTTAAAGTTCCTGGTGCATGCACTCCTATGCTCTCCCTTGCCTCTCACAGGTAGTACTTTTGAGAAAATGACAGAAGTAGCTACTTGCTTGAGACCCCTCCCCAGTTTCCTAAACTCTTCCTGAACTTCCTTTGGCCCCCCATTTGCCAGGTCATTAGTACCTAGGTGGATAATGACATCCAGCTCACCCTCCTGTCTTGCCTTCCCAGTGATCCCCATCATCTTCCTTCCATCCCTCCATGCCGTGGCACCTGGTAGGCACCTCACCTCCCTGTCCTCCCCCTCCTGTGTTCATAGCTGGTTCCCTCTTATGATGGAGTCCCCCACCAGAATTTGCTTCCTCCACCTCTGGGGTCCACTGCTTTTCCTGCTGAGGTCACCTCCTTGGCTAACCTCCACATCCTTTCCTTCCACTTCTCTGGGTACCTCTATTTGGTTGTCCTCATTTGCCAGTGTGGCATATGAGTTCTTGAGTGGAATAGGATCTGGGATGTGCCTCTGCCTGACCGCTCTAACCCTCCCTGAGCCCACTGTCATCCAAGTGCTCCTCGTTCTCGGCATCCTTTGAGGCAGTTGCATTGGACTGGGTGGTCCTGGATAGGGGTGATGGACTCCTGACCCAGTTTACTCCGCCTGAGTCTGGCTACCTCCTCCCACAGTCCAGAGAGATGTGCAGATAGGGCAGAACCTCAGTGTCCAGAAGGTCTGCCTGAATATGGCTGCCCCACAGCCACTGCATTGCACCACTCCCACATTATACTGCAATTCCACTACTTGTCTGCTACTGAAGCTCTCTAGTTCCTTTTTATTAATTTACTGTCCTAAAAATCCTGCCACTGATCCTCAGATAATTTTTTTTAAAGAAAGAAACCAATAAATAAATAAATGAATCAAAACACTTGTTGTGTTGAGGGTGGGCTTCTTCCCCTTATGCCCTCCTACTCTACACCCTTCTTTACCCTGTGTTTAGCTCCTGTCAATCAGATTTAACAGGGCATATAATTAAGAGTTGGGGAAGGGAGGGGTGAAAATTGCAGCAATTAAAGACAGCACAGAATTACACCACCACTATGTTTTAAATTTTCAGCAGCCCAAAAACAATTATAAGTAAAGACAACAACGAAAGTATAGTGTCACTAAAAGCCCAAAATCTAAGTTTAAAAGAAAAATAGCAATTACCAGTTACTCTAAAGCACTGAATTGAATATGTTTCCTTCCTTCCTCTTCTGGCTTCTTCTGAGAAAATAAACTCTACTTGCTACTTCAACTCTGACTAAGCCCCACCTCCAGTTATCACGTAGCTGAGGTCAGAGGCCAGACAATTAACACCCTTCACCCGACTACAGGGCAGTCAGACAAGTAAATATAAAATTTGCAGCAATTAAAGACAGCACAGAATTACACCACCACTATGTTTTAAATTTTCAACAGCCCAAAAACAATTATAAGTAAAGGCAACAACGAAAGTATAGTGTCACTAAAAGCCCACAATCTAAGTTTAAAAGAAAAATAGCAATTACCAGTTACTCTAAAGCACTGAATTGAATATGTTTCCTTCCTTCTTCTTCTGGCTTCTTCCCAAGAAAAATACAACCCTTAGAAATATACAGCCATGGACGAATAACTATACTCAATTTAATACTATTCCCCTTGGTGGCAGACAACCCAATACCCTTAATCATCCCCCATCCTTCCCAATACCCTTAATACCCCTACGATCATAATAATTGTACCCTATGTCAATTGAACATAGACAAAACTGCATAACCCCTAAAGTATAACTTTTCTTACATTTTCTCCTCATTGAGTAACTATCACAAGCTGCTACAACCTTTATTAATCTAAACCTGCTAAATGCAGTAAGTATCTGGCACTGACATATAACATGTGCCATTACCACCAAAGCATACCAAAGAGAAAGGCTGTGCCTGGCTGTGATTATCCCCCATCCCCTTCCGTAGCACATGGTGCCATGCTGGTACTCCAATTGCTGAATTTCTCCCCCCAAGAAAGCCAACCCTTCCATCTTTAGAAAAAAAATGTGAGATCAAGAGTTATCCAGCTCAGATGTAAGTGAACATAAGAACCCCATCTTCATGAAACCACCAAATAATTGTTTGCTTAGCCAGTGATTATTCACTTGAACCCCGGTATGCAACACTACCGTAGCCTAAGATCTGGATAACCCAACACAATAACGGGAGCTCTTGAGCTTTCATACAAAATAATCTCCCAAATATAATAAATCTGCCAGCATCTCTATACTTTCCTCTCTAAGTAAAATGAATAGAAACGGAAAAAAAAAACATCACTTTCCCCCGGGCTCTGTCGCCCTCTTATGCCACCCTGATTTGTTGTCCAAACACTATAAATCTGATGGTGCACCGTTTACAGCGCTTATCATTAAGATAAAAGAAAAAATGAAAAAGACTTTCTTAGTCCCAATAAGTTTTCAGCAGTACACAAGCAAAGTTGAAGAGTAGAAGGTGTTTGTTGAACATTCTTCAAATTGTGCCACGATCCTGCAATGAGATCAGTGAAGCATATGTGGTAGATCTGCCAACCTCTCAATAATTTCCTGTCTGAAAAGATAAAAATTAAAAAAGACCAACGCTTTACACTGGGCTCTGTCGCCCTATTGTAACTCCTTAATATATAGTCTAAGCTCTGTATCATCGCTGGCACACATTCTTGCTGAACTTCTCTCTAAAGAAAAATCAAAAAGACTTTCTTCGACCCATTAAGTTTTCAGTGGGCCACAAACAAATCAAGCAGGAGGGACTGAAGTGCTGGAAGCACTTGCTGGGCATTCTCAAAGTTATGCCACGATCCTGCAACCAAGACTGAGAAGCACGATGGGTACTGAACCCAGTATCGAATCCCAGCCGCTATTAGTTTGGTAACCATGGGATGATACTCTGCATGCCTCTGCCAAATAGCAGCCGGTAAATCTTGAGTGAAACGAAGTGGTTGACCTTCACATAGAACCTGATGAGCTTCTCTTGTCTGGTTCAGCACATGCACTTTATCTTGATAGTTCAGAAATTTTCTAAAAAGAGGGTGAGGCAGTTTCCCAACTTCAGTTTTCTGGCATAGAGAGTGATGAGCCCTTTCAATTATATATGTGGAATTATTAGGAGAGGGACCTGCAACTTTAGCCAGTAGTTTTTGCAAAAAGGTAATTGGCATTGAGCCTTCAGCATCCTCAGGAGACCAAATACAAGCACATTATCTTCTACTCCTGCCCTCTAGATCTTCTAACTTGGAATCCATCCGTGTTGCTTTTGTCTAATAATTGACATTTTGGTATCTACCAATTTTTTCCAGTTTTCCAAAGGGTAACTCATACAGAAGTATCTGAGATGACTCTCTTCATTTTGGCCAGGTCTCCTTTGAGAGATTTTAACTCAGAGGTCAATTCGTGTAATGCGGACTTGAAAGGCAATAGCTCCTCCATAAATCTTTTTTCCGTGAGCGGAGCATTTGATTGCGCTGTAGAGGTGGCAGCAGCAGGCTTAAGTGAAGCAGCAGGTTGGGATTTCGATCTCTTTGGACCTTTTTCCGGTGTTGACGGTGGGGTATGTGTTGGAGGGGCCTGCCTCATTTCAGCCTCCATTGCACTAGTAGGCCAAAGTTTCCACCTCGATTGCCAACTCGCAGATCACTGGTTTCCAAGAATAATCCCACCGCAGTAAATGTAGAGATCTATCATAGTTCAGAACTCTGCCTTTTACTTGTTTTGGGAAAAAAAAGTGTTATTTATAAACGTAAAGTCGGGTTCCAGGGGGGATCAGCAATGTTGTCTCCACTACAGTGCCATCATGACTTCTCCGGCAACAATAGTATTATCACTTTACCTGCAGTGTATTACAAGGAATTTTTTGTATGCATTTTGGTAGTATTATTTTTATAATCCATATATTACAATACTGGAATAGATACAAGTTTTTCTTAATAAGTGAAACAAGTGTATAATGGTGCTTTTTGGAACAGGAATAAAGACACAGATAGAAAAATATGAATGTGCAAATAAATGACAAAGCAAGGAGGCACACAGTAATAAGTATGAATAATGAAGGACAAAAAGACAAAAGACAAATGAATTTGAATAATAATATAGTTGAAACTTACAGACTATATTTGTCTTTCAGATATTAAAGTACAAGTAACATGGATTCACTCTCTGCTCCCATGGGAGATATTCTGAATTCAGCTATGGCTAAAGTAATGTAGCAGAAATAGTCATGTTCTTGTCTGCATTTTTAAATAAGATAAGATAAGTTTAGGACTTTTTTTGCATATGTGTGTAAAGGAATTCATATATATGGAGTAATGAGAACACTTTTAACTTGTTTTTTTATTAATTGTATATGTATTTAATATGATGTTGTATCTTTAAATGTTGAGTGGTTTGTGATCACGTGCACAAGTGATGATGTCATTTGGATTATAGAAATGAGGATGTATTAGATTGGGTTCGTCTTTTGCTAAAGGACTGACAGTTCCCAAAATTGTGAAGATGAGCCTGTTTTTAACTGTGTGGCACCTATAACAAAATGATGGCACTTTTTTGAAAAGAATATTTGAGCAGCTTCCTTTATCTAAGAGGTGGTGAGTGCTGGATTCCTCTATATAACACTGCAGCTTTTTAGTATTTTGTGATTCTTTATCTGTAAATAAAAGCATGTGACCTTCTATGGTATAACATAACTTATAAAATAGGCAAAAAAAACGAAGCCACTGATTGGCTGTTTCACCCTCCTAGCTGTGTCCTTAATCCTGGTATTGTACTCAACCGGCACTAATGCTTGCCAGTCTGCCCCTTGACATCTGCAAATCACTGAGCTGTGCCAACCGAAACAAAAAGCACAGCTGAGCGGCGCAGCACAAAATCAATAGTCCAAGTGACAACAATACATGACACAACCTCTAGTAACTTGGACGATTGCAGGAGGATTACACCACCACATTAAAACCTAATGTGAAAATGCAGGCAAAACTTTCCCCCAGAATTACTAACCTGTCCTGCTCCGACGAAAAAACGGCAGTTCCATTCAAGCCGAGTCATGTGCGTGCAGCCAGTCCGACAGCGATCCTCCGTCAGGGATCTCTCTTTAGAGTGCGCTGCACTTTTAAATAGCAACTTTAGCGTATTTATGCTCCCATTCCTAAAAATATCATCTGTCACCACAAAAGTGAACTAAGTTTCCTGTTCTTCGTCAGCCTAACAATTTGTGAAATGCAAAGCACAAAACATGTTTGTACGGTGGCTGCTGAGGGACATGCTTGCTCCCAGTCAGCAAGCTATTTAATTTAAATAAACACAGTAAACTAAAAATGGCTTTCTCTACTTTTGGGGAATGGGAAGGGAGGAAAGAAACACTGCATAGGTCAATTCCCAATGCCTGCAACTCAAACTGTCTCGGTGATTCAATGCCTGTAACTGAAATAGCCTGCGCAAAGTAAGCGATATTTAAAAAGAAATGGGTTTGAATATGTGTCTGTGTGTGAAGTAAAAACATGGTTTGAATATTTTTCTGTGTGTGACTGATACTTCGGGACTTTAGACACAAACACTACTCAAGCACCTACATCACACATCTCCAGTAAAACACAGTGGCAGGGACTACTTTTTATTATTTTTCTACTAATCATATTATTATACTTTTTTTATTTCCACTTTCTACTTTCTGTTTTTCCAATTAACTTCTTTACTAGAATGCCCATTTTATAAGCGCAATAACACACTCCGAGGTGTGGTTTATGGCCTGATAAGAGCATGCCCAGTGGCATATGAGACTCGGCAGCACTGTGCTCAGTACACCCTGGGCGTGTTTCTTATCAGATGATAAACCACCTCGTCGTGTGTTATTGCTTGCTTACTTGTTTTGCAGCTCTTCAAATTTCATAAGCTGCTGTATTTCAAATGTTCAGAGATGTTATACTGTATTGTGCTAGTTAATACATTTTAAAGATCTCTAATGGCAAATAAGACTCAATAATGCTGGTATTTAAATAGTTGAAGTGTTCTGATGTCAATGCCCCTTTGAGGTGAATAAGAATCAGTTCATTCTTAGTCCCATTGTTTCAGTTCAGAACATTTTGACTAGTCTGCCTTTCTGCTTTGGTACAACCATTAATTTATTCAGTATACAATGGCATTACAATATCCTATTCTACTGCTAAAATTTTTTGTAATACCAGCCACAATTTTAAATTTTGTATTCAACACAGCACTGCAATGTGGCAGTCCTTGAAGACTGCCACATTGTAAAGCTGTAGCAATAACTTTATACTTCATTTGACACAGCTCTGCCATGTGGCAGTCCTTATCTTGAGTTTTCACTATGGTTCACTCTGGACGATCAGATGGAAGCTGGAAGGTGGTGTCCTTGAACACAAGAAGTCTTGGAAACAAGATGGGTGACCTTCAGGCATTGTTAGAATACAGGACTGCAGCCATTGTGGTGGTCACTGAGGCAGGGCTACCTGACTCAGACACCTCTCGATCACTAGGTTCAAATTTTAGAGGAGGGACAGGGGTAGCTTAAAGGGTGGAGTTGCAGTTTATATAAAGGATGGTATAATATACATAATGGAAGATTAGGAGGAGGGAAGGCAGAAGTGATGTGGGTTCAGCTACTATGCAGTAGACAGAGGAAAGTGAGACTGGGGGTGGTTTACAGACTGCCCAGCCAGAAGGAGGAAAAGGTCAGGGAACTGGGTCTGATGGTAAGGGCAGCTGCAGGGAAAGGAAAGTTGGTAACTGTGGGGGAATTTAACCTGCCTAAGGAGGACAGAAAAATCCCTGCCATGACCTGTGCCAGGAATCAGGTAATCCTGGATGTGGCACTGAGTGGATTCCTGACCCGGGGTGTCACGGCACCCACTAGGGAGCAGGCAATGCTTGATCTGGTATTAACGAAAGGGGACAATGTCCAGGCCATCAAAGCTGAGGAGCCCATAGGTTGGAGTGACCATAGTATAGCATGGTTCAGGTTGGACATGGGCAGGAAGAAGGTACGCACAAAGACCAAAGTCATAAAGGTGGACTTCAGAAGGAGGGAGAGCTGCTAAAGTAGCACCTGTACATCATCAGCAGAGATGGGGGATGGACAAAAATTGTCAAAAATGGTCCTTCCTTAAAGATGGCATAGTGGCAGTGAGAAAGGAGTGTGTTAGGCTTAAGGGGAAAAACTCAAGGGCAAAAGCACCCAGCTGGTTTAGTCAAGAGGTTGTTCGGGCAGTCAGGGTTTAGAAGACCACATATAGGAAGTTCAGAAGGACTCAGAAAGGAGGACAGGGATGACCATCAGAGGAAGGCTAGTGAGGCAGGAACAGTAGTCTGGCAGGCTAAAGCTCAGAAAAATTATAGCTAGCTGAAGGGATTAAAAAGGTGAAAAGGCCCTTTTAGGTACATTAGTGAGAAGATGGATAAAAGGATAGAATAGTATGGCTCCAAAGGGAGGGTGGGTGGAAGCAAATTGGGAGAAGACAGAGGTGCTGAATGAGTACTTCTGTTTGGTCTTCACTAAAGGAGGATAACTCAGTGCCACAAGGGGGAAGTGAGAAGGATTGGGAAGGGAGCACGGAAGGAATACTTCAGATGGATAAGACAAAGAAAGGTATGCTAGCCCATGGATGGAATAATCAAGAGAGATATGGTAAGGAAAGGTCTGTTGGCCCTGAGGGTAGACACATCCTGGGCCCTGACAGCATCCATCCAAGGATGCAGAGGGAGCTGGCAAAGGAATTTGTAGGCCCCTTGGCTGACCTGTTGTTCAAAAGTTCCCTTTAGTCTGGGTTGTACCGGGACTGGAGAACAGCACATGTAGTGCCACTCCATAAGAGTGGTCCAAGAAATGACCCAGGCAACTACTACAGACCAGCCAGCCTGACCTCAATTGTATATAAACCCATGGAGGCTATATTTAAGGAATGGCTGGTGGGACACCTGGAAGAGAGTGGCCTCCAGAAAGAATGACAGCATGGCTTTATTGCTGGGAAATCATACCAAACAAACTTATTTGACTGTGTCATGAAAACAGTGGACAATTGTCAAGTGGTGGAAGTCCTTTACTTGGACTTCAGCACAGTCTTTAATTCTGTGCAAAAACAGTTAAGGTGTGCACTCAGAGAAGGTAGATACAAATACATCTTGAAAACAGTGTCAATAATGTTGATAAAAGGTGGTTTATTATAAAGAAAACAAAGTAAATTACAGCCATAAATCTGCGTAATGTATAGGATATTCACCAGCACCACACCAGGTGCCCCACAGGAGATTGATTAAGAAGCTGGTGGATCGATGGGTAGGAGAGAAACTAACTGTTTGCGTTGCTAGCTGGCTGAAAGGCAAGACCCAGGTGGTGGTGGTGGTGGTGGGGGGTATCTGAGTTAACAGTGAAGTGACTAGTGGGGTCCCACAGGGCTCAGTGCTTGGTCTGGTGCTATTCAGTTTCTTTATCACTGACATTGGAGAGGACATCAATGGCGAGATTTCTATATTTGCAGATGATACCAAGTTCCATGGGAAGGTGGATACAGGGGAGGGGATATGGGACCTAAAGGAAGATCTAGCAAAGCTCCAGAGATGGTCCAATATTTGGCAACTTGGCTTCAGTGCAAAAAAAATGTAAGGTCATGCACATTGGGAGCCCCAAACCCCAAAACAGACTACAGCCTAGGAAGGGTCCTGGTGAGCAAATCTGAGGATGAAAATGACCTGATGGTGTTGGTCACTAGCAACCTGATGCATTCAAGGCAATGCAGGAAAGCAGCTGCAAAGTCCAATAGAATGCTAGGCTGCACTGTTAGAAGGATTTGAAGCAGGTGAGAAGAGATAGTACTGCCACTGTGCAGGTCACTGGTGTGGCCATGTCGGGAGTACAGTGCACAGTACTGATGTCCATACCTTAAGAAGGACATAAACCTGCTGGAGGCTGTCCAAAGGAGGACAAGCAAGGTGGTTGAGGGGCAGCAGAGCAGGACATATGAGGCAAGGCAAGAGGTCCTGAATATGTAGTCCCTGAAGGGGAGGTTGGAGAGGGGGACATGACTGAGACTTTCAAGTATATGAAAGGTAAGGGTTAGGTCCCAACAGTCGAAATCCAGTCAGACGAGAACCCGACACTGCAATCCCAACTCTTAAAATACCAACAAGAACTTAATACTGACGTGACAAAATCCTGACAGCCTGTTACTTTGAAAGGAGAGGTGACAAGGCAGAGATCGGTAATAAACAAGTCTCTGTAACGGACGCCTCTATCAGATCGCCATTTATTTATTTCTTTGTATTTTCAGTTTTATGTGTTTTAAGTGTTTATGGAACTGGCTTCAGAGTGATGTATCATGTAGAGGAGCACATGGATCAGCAACACAACACATTTTTGAAAATAAATACCTCCTGTTGATCAGTGTTTGTATTTGTTCTACACTGTGAACTTTTAAAAAAAAAGGTAATGGGCAAGGCACAGATCGGGCAACAAAACCAAGCATTAAAAGACAGGGATGATGGCAGCTGCAGCAGCACCATGAAACCCACTAACAGAAACTCTCTCTCTCTCTCTCTCTCTCTCTCTTCTCTCTCTGTCTCATTAGGAATACCAAAAAGCACAGGCTGACAGTGAATCGCTCCCACCCTCCACCCCGTAATTAAGGAAACCAAGTACTACCTACCTTAGTCATGTTGTTGATTGTTGGGCATAGTCCTCATGAAAAATCAAACTGTTAAAACATTATGCTTTATTAATATGTAATTAAAATCCAGTACTTATAATCCTTATTGATTCTCCTCAGATACTTGAATGTCTCTATCATGTCCCCATCCTTCTATCCTCCAGAGTGTACATATTCAGGTCTCCAGCCTGCTCTCATAGTCTCTCCCATCCATTCCACATATCATCTTTGCTGCCCTCCTCTGCACCCCCTCCAGTAGCCTGATATCATGTAAGTATGGCCTCTAAAACTGCACACATATTCTAAGTGCGGCCTTACCAGCAACCTGTAGAGCAGCAAGATCACCTCTTCGCCTGGACAAAAATCCTTGCTATGCACCCCAGCATTTTGCTCACTTTGCAGCTGCTGTCCTGCACTGGGCAGTGTTGTTCATGGTCCCTGTTATCATTACCCCTAGGTCCTTCTCCTCCTCAGTGATCCCAAGTTTAACCCACCCCAGCCAGTGTTCTCCTTTGGGTTTTGCCCCAAAGTGCATAACCATAAACTTTTTGCACTGAACCCCAGCTGCCACCTCTCCCGACCACTCCTCTAGCTTGCTTAGGTTCCCCTGCAGCTGCTTCCATCCTTCACCTCCATCCACCACTGCTCTGATTTTGGTGTCATCAGCAAACAGATACTTACCTACCCCATGTGCAATGTCTGATATGAAGAGCCCAAATAATACTGGCCCCAGCACAGAGCCCTGTGGCACCCCATTTATCACTGGCCTTGGAGTTGAGAGCTCCCCTCTCACCACCACCCATTGCAGCCTCCCACTCAGCCAGCTTGTAATCCAGTTCTTTATTTTTTCCCCTACCCCTACACCAGTTAGCTTTCCCCCAAGCCGGCCATGAGGCACCAAATCGAAGGCCTTGCTGAAGTCCAAGTAAAGGACATCCACCACATGACCCTTATAAAGCTCACCTGTCACCCAGTCATAATATTGTATCAAGTTGGTTTGACAAGACCTCCCTGAAATGAACCCATGCTGCCTCACATTCTGGAGGCCATTGTCCTCCAGGTACAACAGCAGTCTTTCTTTTAGTATAGTTTCCATGGGTTTTCACACTATGGAGGTGAGACTTACCGGACAATAATTTCCTGGTTAATCCCTTGGCGCTCTCTTGTGTAATGGTACTACATGCGCCATCCTCCAGTCCAGTGGCACACATCCCGACTCCAGTGAGGTGCTGTACAGATCTTCCAGTGGCTCCACCGACACCTCCACCATCTCCCTCAGCACCCTGGGGTGGATACCATCTGGCCCTGGTGCCTTGTCTACCTTCAGTGCCCTCAGTCCCTCAAAGACTCTACTTGCCTCAATTCTTCCATCTGTCACTTCCTCTCCCCCTGTCCCCACCCTCCTCGCCCATGGTGGTAGCAGGACCCCCTTTTCTTCCATGAACACAGAGCAAAAGTATTCATTCAGTGCTTCTGCCTGCTCCTCACCTGTTTCCATCCACTACCCATCCCTTTTTATCCTCACTATTGTCTTCTTGCACTTCCCTTTCTCCCTGATGTATCTGAAAAAGTCCCCCGTTAATTCCCTGAGCTAATCTCAACTCCCTCTGGGCTTTGGCTTCTCTCGCTTTCTGGTCACCTCCCCTGACCATCTTGCATATACCTCTATGTCCACTTTCTTTCCCATCCTCCTATACCTCTGGTGCATCACTCGTTTGCCTTACCACCTCCACAACCTCTTTGTTCAACCAGCATCATTTTCTTGCTCTGCTCCTCTTACTGTGTGTCTTGGTGCAGGCTTCTGTTGCCTCTGTAATCCCCATTTAATAATATCCCATTTCTGTTCCGCATCCATCTCCTGCCTTATGCCCTCAATTTCCCTTTCAGTGCTTCCTCCATCCTCCCAAAGTCCTCCCCTGAGTTTACCACCCTGAGTAACTGATTTATCTGGATCCCCACACCGTGATATTAAACCACACCATTTGGTGATCACTGTTGGCTAGTAGGTCCTCCACTTTTATTTTCCTTACTGCCTCTCCATTCAACAATACCAGATCTAAAGTGTTCTTTAGCCTAGTAAGTACACTAACAAACTGTGTCAGGAGACCCTCCTGGATTGCATCCAGGAACACTTGTTCCCTAGCACTGGAGGTGACTGGAATGCTCCAGTCAGTCCCTGTGTTGAACTCTACAGTGACCACCTTCCTTTCTACATATCTTTCTGATTTGTCCTGCAAATTCCTGTCAAGCTTCTCAGTTTGGGATGGTAGCCTGTATACCATCCTAAACCTCAGTTTCCTATCCCTTGAGTCTAGGAGCTACAGCCAGATTACTCTGTTCTCCTTTCTTCCCTCATCCCTTGTCTATTTGGTCCCATCCCTCACATAAACTGCCACCCCACCCACTCCCCCTTACGGTCCTTCCTGTATCATTTGTATCCTGGGATTGCCAGATCACAGTCCTGGTGCTCAGCTGCCCACATTTCTGTGACATCTGCAATATCCACCCTCCACACTGCTAAGAATGCCTGTAGCTTAGCTGATTAGTTTCCTAAACTTCTTGCATTCAACAAGACCACCCTCCATCCTGCCCCCTTCCCTTCATTGGCCTCTATCTTCTCCCTTCTACTCTCTCCTTTTTTGGCTGCACTGAGTCCTTCCCTGCTAGCCTGGGGGGTAGGCTGTGACTCCACTCTATACACTCTATCAGATCCCTGCCTACCTGCTGTTCATTTGCCATCTACTTGCCACCCCCCCATCTAGTTTAAATTCCCTTGCCTTCCCTTGCCAGGAAGGTGTTACCATTTATGTGTCTTAAATGCTCTAGAATTTGCAATTCATCCAGAGTCCAAGGCTTTGAGGGTGAATTCTGTATCCTAGCTCATTTTACAACCTGCTGAAATGCCTGTTTAGTAGACATGTTTTGACTCACCTCTGTAAGCACACTAGAAATTTCAGCCTGTATCAGCTGAGCAGGGGTATCATATGTAGTCAGGGCCCTCTCCTTTAATGATGCCAAGGCCATAGCAATGGGAGCATCACTAGCATTAGGGGAGGGATTATGTTTAGTATGGTTTCCACAGGTGCTGTTGACCACCAACTAATATTGTTGTAGCTCTCCTATGACAAGTGCTTGCTTTTCTACTTTGGCAGCACCAATAGTACAGGTCACTTCTGTTTCGCTCCTTGACACAGAGGTGCATGTCAATACATAGCTTGCCTTTTCCTTTCTGGGAAGGAACTGTGACACAAATCATTGCCTCAGCCATTGCAATGCAGTTTTTTTTAGACAGCATCCCAGTACCTGCAGGAGGCACTTATCTTATGTAAAGGCGATCAAGGGTTTGATTTGTTATATTATTCAAGTAGACACAGCTGCAATGCGAGTACGTCACTGTAAAATAATGGCAGCTGCAGAGCCTTAAAAATGTTTGCTGTGTCCCGATCTGTGAATTACCAACTACATTTCTTTAATTGAAGGCATTTTTAACAAATGAAAATGTCAGAAACACTTGTTTTCTTTTAAGTTGTTTTACTATTGTGTAATAGAGGCGTCCATGACAGTAGGTAGTATTGCATTCATGTCGGTGCACCCACTACATAATACATCACTCTAAACCAGTTTCTTACTATTTAAAACAGTGGAAATGCAAAGAAAAACTAACGGCGATCTGTGCCTTACCAGCTACATTTCTTTAATTGAATGTGTTTCTGTGAAATAACGAGACTACTGCTAGAGAGGTCCTGACAGAGACTTGTTTATTAACAGATCACTGGCTAGTAGGTAGTATTGCATTCATGTTCGTGCAGAGTTTTTCTGTCTAACTTGTTTGATGGTCTTTAGTTTGGTGGGATTATAACCATGGCGTGACTGTGGGTCGGGCATTTTATTGACAGGATTGCGGTTGTCATGATTTCATATGGATCCCAAAAGGTATAAACAAGGTGGATAAGGAGAGACTCTTCAGGCTCAGGGGGAGCAAAAACATGAGGGGGCATTGTCTTAACCCTTGCATGGCTGTGGACTGATATATCAGTCCAAAATTCCTATACATTCTAATTCTGTCAGCAGTCTAAGGGTTAAGCTGGAGGGATGGAGGTTTAGGGGGGTGGCCTGGAATCACTTCTTCATGGAGAGGGTGGTGGCAGTTGGAATGGGCTCCCTGAGGAAGTGGTAGCACTTTAAACTAAGGATGACTTCAAAAGAGGTTGGGACAAGGTAATGTGGAAAGTCGAGGTCAAAATGGTGTAGCCAGAAAGAAGGCAATGTTGGCTGTGGAGGGAGAAGAACCATTAGCTGTCATTGAGGATTCTGCAATACCATCAAGCTAGACGGACCAAAAGTTTTTTGTTCTTGCTGGTGCCCTCATATGTTCAGATGTTGATAATACGACTAACGTACCTTGATTGCACAGGTTGTGCAGAGCTAGAGGTCTTTCTGATCCTAACTCTAATTTTTTCTGGCATTTCTTGATTTCTGCATGACCCTCACATTATAGTAACATACTATAAACTTTTGCAAATAATTCCCATATTTCCTTTGAAAGCTATATACCAGCAGCATCACAAACTATCACAAATTGCTAGTAATGCACCACAGAATGTGTATAATAATATACTTTAGATGGGACATATCAAGCCATTTTGTTCTTAAAAACCTCGTGTTTAAAAATGGCCAACTGGATTTATATAAATCTTTCAGGAAATATTCATTGTGTTACTCGTACTAGGCACTGACAATTATAGCCTAATCCGTGAAATCATCTCTTAAGCTAGCAGTAGGCAACATAAAGCAGTTAAGACTGGTGGTCTAGTAGAAATAAATTTGGAACTAATGACTCATTGAAATACAAGGACAGAAACAATTCATCAATCAATTAACCATCAACAAATGGAAAGAATCGCACACATGTTTTCAAACATCTCCTTTCATATATAACTCATTTGATGTACAACTGTCAGAAAATGTAGATTATGTCAAGCACACCAGTCCCTACAATTGTCAACTGGATCCATCAAACCATCTCTGGGCTAGTGGTAGGCAAAGAAAGGAATTTAAAACTGTCTATTTCTAATGAATAGTGTCAAATTACCGACCAATTGAGCTTCAAAATCAAAAACTAACAAGCCAGTCAGTTACATTAACTCTTATCCAGCAAGAGACACTTTTCTTAAATGAATATTGCCTCTGAGGCAGCGCTGCTTTAGAGGCAGATGACTTAATCCCACCCTCCGCTGTGTCTAATTGGTTAATACCTTCTGATGGACAGTAACTGAGGTTGCCCATCTCTTTGCTGCTGGTTGGTTACATACCACTGCCTCAGGCAGACTACTAATTTTGCCCTCTGCTATGTCTCATTGGTTAATACCTTTTGATGCATAGTAACTCAGGTTGCCACCTGTTTCTACTGATTGGTTATACATGCCACTGCCTTGGAGGCAGACCCTTTAATCCCACCCTCCACTGTGTCTTATTGGTTAATACCATCTGAAGGCAGTAACTGAGGTTGCTGCTGATTGGTTATTCATATGATTTCTAAATGGCCCTCCCACATGTTTTTTCTTGGTCTGATTGGGTGGTTCTAGCCTGCCCCTGACTGGTTGACATACAGAAAACACCTTTTTTAAGACACTTTTTTTAAAATGTAAGTTGTCACTGAGGGAGATCTGCCTCCAAGGCAGCCCTACCTTTGAGGCAGGAATGGATAGGGCTGCTTCCCAGGCAGGGCTTTACCCTCTATAGCTCAAGACCTGACAGTTCCACTGCTGTGCCAGTTTGGTGGTGTAGTATAAAGGTGTACAGCCTGATAAACAATAGGTTGAGAGTTTGAATTCACTCAAGGTCCCCTCAGTTCTCTTTTGTCAAAATTTCACTTGAGTGGTGATCATGGCAGCATGGTCTTAGAATAGTAAGTATCTAAGAAATGGGACTTAGCTGTGCCTCAGAGGCAATATTAGTAAAAGAAAAGTGTTGCAGATCTGCATCTAATGCAAAAGTTTATTGTTGCAATTATTCTTTCTCACTGCTACAGTATGTTCCTTTTCTTATATACTTATTATTCTAACACCATGCTGCCATCAATCACCACTCAAATGAAATTCTGATAAAAGAGAACTGAGGGGACCTAGTGTGGATTCAGATTCTTAACCTCTTGTTTATCAGGCTATAGACCTTTCCACTAAACCACCAAGATGGCACAGCAGTGAAGCTCAGGTCTTTAGCTATAGAGGTTAAAGCCCTGCCAGAGTAGGCAGTACTATCCATTTCTGCCTCAAAGGCAGCTGCCACACAGGCAGGTCAGCCTTGGAGACAACTTTTATTTAAAAAGTCTCTTTAAAAAGAGCACTTTCTGAATGTCAACCAATCAGGGGCACTAGAACCACCCAATCAGAGGAAGAAAAACAGGTGGGCAGTCCATTTAGAGACCAGATGAATAACCAGTCAGAAGCAACAAGCAGTAACCTCAGTTGCAGCCTTCAAGAGATATTAGCCATTGAGACACAGTGCAGGGCAGGATTAAGTGGTCTGCCTCTGAGGCAGTGGCATGTATAACCAATCAGCAGCAAGAGGCGGCCAACCTCAGTTACTGTCCTTCAGAAGGTATTAACCAATGAGACACAGCGGAGGGTGGGATTAAGTTGTCTTCCTCCAAGGCAGCGCTGCCTCAATTCACGTGCGGCATGTTATCTCTGAAACCCAATGTTTCCTAACTGTGCATACTCAATATATAATTTCTGAAATTAAATACTTCACTGAGTAAAACAAACGTCAACTTCTAATACACCAAACAAATCTTTCCACACCATTTTGTACCACCATACCATTTTTCAGAAAATAAATGATTATAGGTTTTGCTGTAAAGGAGGTAAAAACTGTCAAAAATAGGGAAATATTTTGCATTTTTAGCCAAGCCTTTTGTTCACTGCTGCTGACCACACAGTCCACGGCTGTAAACCAGCCAGTCAGGTGTTACTATATTTGAGGACATTATTGTTCATTCAGTAAACAGCAGGATGCTGAGGAGACATCTTGCTCACTTCAGTACTGAGTGTTTTTCTTTCTTTGCAGTTCAGACAATGAAATATCTATTATTTTTAGCTATGGAAAGGAGGGAGGATGGGTGGCAGAGGGTGGTAGAGCGGGGTGGTTATCTATGATTGATATGACATGAGGGGGGACAGGAACAGGATCGCAGAGGCAGATGGTGCATTTTACTAATGTGGCAAGGGGAAAAAGCTTAATATAAAAACTGCGCCAGGACTTGAGGAGGAGGAGGGAGGTGGGTTTTAGAGTGTGGTGGGTGAGGGTACTTTCTTTAAAAGAGTCTGGCTGGTGGGGGTGGGAAGGGAACGGATTGTCACAGCAGGTAGGATGTAATGGGTTAAAACAGTTTGTTGAATTAGAAAAGAAATACTTGATGCAAGTATTGCTGACAAAGTGCTACTTGGCCGAAAACAAAACAAAAACAAAATATATGCATAGTGGCACTTCGACAACACTTTTGCCAGTGAAGTTCCGCTATGCATAGACTTAACTGGGTGAAGATGGGTACTTCCCCAGTTGAAACCTATGCAAAGTGTGGACCCTTGCAAAGTGACGTTAGAAAACCTTGACAAAGTACCTCACAAAGTGAAGTTCACCAACTCCACATTCAAATCCCACCACAGTTACTGTATCACTGGTGACCTTAAAGAACTGTTCTTGGCTCAGTGGGCTTGGCCCAAGGATGTAAACTGAACAGAAACAGGACTCACTGGAAACAAGATGTTGTGTACCAGTTTAGTTATCCAAGGTAAATATTTATTCATTTATTTCTCAGATTGTAATACCTTTGAGCTAGAAGCTCATTTACCGAGGTTTCCTGTCATTTACAGAGGTTTCACATCACAAAAATTTAGATGACAAACAATTGTTTACAAGCATAACATACAGATCTTTGGTAATTGTAGTAAGCAGTATTAAAACAGAAGAACAAGAGACATATAAAAGAAGAGACATAGCTGCTGTGGTAGTGTACAGTGCTTTAGATACAATTGAGCAGAGGGGAACATAAAGAAGTGATAGGATAACAATGTGGATAATATCCACTGCACAATCTTTGTCCTAGGCAAGTGGGATAGAGGTGAGGTGATGGAAAAGGGACTGGGTTGATAGAATGTGGGAAGCAGGGAGGGAGGAATGGGGGTAGGGTGCAAGTGCATGGGTTGTACAAATTTCCAGTGGCACACTGTGACTATTTTGGAATTGCAATCACAACTACTTAGTGCTAAAAGGTGAGAGCATAGCTTTGTTTTGAAGGGACCACGCTTTGTTTCAGCCATTTTGTCACCTTGGGAGAGTTGAGCCACTGAGTGCCCAGTAACTAAAGGACCGCTGACCTTGTGGAGGTGCGGTGGAAGGAGACTTTAAACAGATTGCAATTAGATCCTCTGTTTGGTCTAGTGTTAGTGTATAAGCACAGAAGACTTTGGAACACCCAGGGCGTGTAAGTCTAAGTGTAGATCTTTTAGTGAGCAGTCCATTGGTATTGATGCTCTTATGCAGATTGAGCCCCCAACTTGAGTATACAGTTGTGTGTGGAGTGAGATGATGTACCCCTCAGACTAGCCTCACGGCTTTATTTAGGGCTATTTTGAATCTTTTTAGTGTGGCCTGTAGCTGCAATTCATTTACTACTAGCCCATAATCTATTACTGATAAGACTGAGCTGGTTACTGCAAGCCTTAGTGCATTGATAGTAAGACAGTGTCTGTCTCTATAGAGTTGGCCAGTTTTGGAATTGTCAGCCTTAGCTACTTGATCAACGTGGAGTGAGAAGGTAAGGGAGCTGTCACATGTGACCCCAGGTATCTGAAACTTTGATTATTTCTAGGATTGTGTTATGGCTATTTTGGATTTTAAACTGGTGAGACCTGTGCCTATCGTGGGAGGAGGTGAACAACATTGTTTTGGTTTTATTTTTATTGTAATTTAGTAGTAACTTAGAGTTAAGGAACCATGATTGTATGTCAGTAAAGTTTTGCTGCATTTGTTTTCAAGGATAATGGGGTCAGTGTTACTTAGAGAAGAACACTGCATTGTCTGCGTACGAAAGGACTCTGTCTTGACAGGTGAGTGGGAGGGTGTTTAAGAATAGACTAAAGAGCAGGGAGCCCAAGATAGATCCTTGGGGAACCCCTGTGTGAACATTCCTATGATCAGAAAGAACATTCTGAATTCTGACCTGTTAGAATCTGTTGGCGATGAAACTCAGGAACTACTCCACAGAGTCAGTGGAGAGCCCTGTGCAGGTTAACTGATGGAGTAAAAGTTCATGATTGACCATGTCGAAGGCCTTGGTGAGGTCAATGTAGGTCACCCCAACAGAAGCCCCTGGTCTAATGCATCATGTATGTAACCAGTGAACTCAACCTGTGCAGTGGTTGTGCTATGTAATGTTCTGAATCTGTGTTGTTGTGGGCATTGTAATTGGTATTTGTTTAAGTTGTCCACTGGCTGATCTTGAACAATGCAATAAAGCACCTTAGAAAGTGGGGAGAGGAGTATGGAAATAGGGTGGTAGTTTGTATGGCTAGTCCTATCCCCACTTTTAAAGACAGGTGTGACCACCATGGCTTTCCAGAGATGGGAGAATTTTATGGTTCTTAGAGATAGATTTAAGATATTTGTTAATGGTGAGACTAACTCCTTGAGGGTGAGGGCAACAAGTTTGAGGTCAAGTGTGTCCCCACCGGTTCTGAGTTTCCTAGTACTTGCTGCAGGTACTTTTTCATTTCTGTTTTTGAGATAACCTTAAGGTATAAAGCAGGGACTGGACCTTGGGGTGGGCTTGCACTGGAGTTGTATTTATTGTCATTTGAGGATTCAAAGAAATCTGGAGGAAACACAGCTAAGATCTGTGAAGGTTTGGGTCCTGGGTGATTACCCCTCAATGTTGAGCAGGAAGGTGAAGTTGTGTTAGGTTTCCCAGTTAGGGTCTTGATGTTGTCCCAGAACTTACGGCTTTTGTCCCAGGAGTTGGACATTCATTTTTGAAATGTTGACTTTTTGCAGAATGAATTGCCCAGGTGCATTTATTTCACACTGTTTTGTAGTTTTGTATGTCAGCCTAGAATCCAATACTTCTTGCTTCATGCTAGAGGTTGTCTTTTAATTTCATTTGTTCAGTGAAGGGAGGCATGATCCAGGACTTGCTCATATAATAAAAACAAACAAACAAAAAATCATTATTATAACTATTTTTGGCCCATCAAACACTGTGCAATGATCAGTTAGGACCTGACTACTGCTTCACAACTCCTGCATAGTTGTACATCTCTGGGCTTTCATAATAAATTATTTCAGTCAGCAAGACCCTTTTCATACTTCCAAGATGTCTTTAATTTCCCTGACACAGAGTTTGTTTTAAGGTCAGCTTGTTGAGGTGCAGGAATGAAGGTCAGTCATAGTTCCTAGCCTAAACAAGCATACGGTTAAAATTAATATTTTTTGCTGGATCTAACATGCTGTGGAGTAAATGGGCCTCTAAAACTCTAATGAGAAACATCACAAGATAGTGTTCATCATACAGAACTGGTTCCATGGGGATCAGTTAGAAAGACGTACATTTTGAGACTGGAAAAAATGTAGGTAATTTAAAAGAATTTATCCAAACAAGTTTTGATTATGAACTGAAAGGCACAATATTTACCTTGCTCAGAATGGATGATACCTTTAGGGAAAGGTCTGCTGTGTATGTCATCTTGTACTCTTTGACAGATTATTGTGTTGCATGAGGCAAGTCCAGATTTATGATACAGTACACTCTAAGGTCATGCACAAGACAGCATATAAACCAAAAGTGATGCATGAGAGTTAACAAAAAAGATATTTTTAGAAGGAAATGTCGTATTTTAATAGTCTAGAAGGGCTATTTTTTTTAAATGTGTATAGAGTTAGTGATAAGAAGGTTACTGAGACTACTGTAAGTCCCTTTACCTTGGGCTTCCTGGGGTTGACATCCACCACCTGCAGCTAGTGCAGAACACTGCTGCATATTTATTGACCTGGGGTATCTAGGAGACTCTCACATTACCCCAGTGCTGCGTGATCTGCACTGGCTACCTGTTCAGTGGCAGATCACCTTTAAGGTAGGTTTATTAATTTACAAAGCCCTACATGGACAGGGTCCTGACTACTTGAAAGAGCTTCTGGTTCCTTACACCCCTTTGCAACAGCTCCGCTCAGCTGATGAGGGGTTGCTGGAGATTCCAAGGGTTAGTCTAAAGGCATCTGGGGCCCATGCCTTTGGGTTTGTTGCCCCTACCCTCTGGAATTCTGTGCCCCATCAGCTATGGGAGTGCAGGACAGTGGGATGCTTTAAGCAGGCATTGAAGACCTTTTTATGGGGTAAAGCCTATCCTGAAGTTCTTTGATTTTATTGGTATTTATTGTATTTCCTGAATTTTATCTATTTGTGCAGCTCCTTGATGTTCGAAAGGCACAATATTAAATAAAGTTTATTATTATTATTGATTGTCTCCCACTTTGTTTGAACGACATGTGAACAACCAAAGCTGCAGTTCAGAAATAGACACTTATTTTGTTATGAAACTACAGTATATTTAACTTTGGCCATTACTTTTTATTCATTTGATCTTCAACAAAGTCATAATCATACTATGAGGCACTATACTTGGATATAAAATCCATGAAAATATTGACAATAGATGATGTAATCTTCCATTTTTAATAGCCAGTTTAAGACCGAAGGACCTAATCACTGTCATGACCTGGGAAGTTAAGGCAAGGCAAGGAATATATTTATAGTATCCTATTCCTGGGACTCAGAGTGCTTCACAACAAACTTACATTAAAACACATACAAATGCATCAGAAAAAATAGTGGAATAAAAACATAACTAATTACCAATAAATACATATATGTATATTCTTGCAAAAAATACTAATTAATACACCCATTAGGGTAACTAACACCACAAAAGTAAGGAGATGTGGCATTAGGGTTTCCTGCCTAACTCCCCCACAAGCAGCAGAAGGAGAACACATTAATTAATTTATTTTTTATTTATTAAATTTTGCTGACTGGGTAAACCCAAATGGCCTCAAGGAGTTCCCTTTTCAGGGCTGACCTGTGATTAATGACATGAATTAAAAACAAGATCACAACATAGAAGTTACAAACAACAAGTTGTACACTTTAGAACAGATCACAAGAAAGAAGTAACGTAATTAAAAAAAAGCATACAGTTTGGTATCATACACATCAGATTATATACAAATATTAAAGTGAGACAATTAAGCAGATAAGAAGCTTCCTGAATTACTGGCCTTGATGGAGGAGGAACATCTGGATATACGTGTAGCAGTCACAGAAACATAGTACACACAAAACCACCACAGGACCTAAACATACCAGGATACACTATCTACAGGAGGGACAGGAGGTAAAAGAAGAATAACTCTTTACACAAAGAAAAAATCAAAAACAACAAAACAAAAAAAATACGCAAAGAAAAACACTATGCAAAATTAGAAACAACCTACTCATCTACACAAAATTTATACAACCCAACCCTTCTCCAAGTAAAATATACAAAAATACTAAAATATACTTAAAACCTGCAAAAATATTACTGACCATTGTCTAAACCATACAAATATGCTAAATACAATTACACATGCCACTAAGTAAAATTATTCACAAATACCCCTACAAAACATACCTTAAACAACTAGCCTAGAAACCCCTCAAAAAGAAAGGTGCTTGTTTTCTGGGGCTACCCGGGAGCACAGAGGAGGCTAAGTGACTTAGTCGGAGTAACAGAGTATGCAAGTGGAGGTTGTGGTACAGTTCATTAATATAATTTAATATATATATATATATATATATATTTTTTTTTCCTTTGGTAACCAGGTAAGGCCAACTAGGCACATGTGCTTGTTTCTAGGGACAACCCAGGAACACTGGGGAGATTAAATGACTTAATCAAAGCCACACAGTATGGAATGGAGGTTGTAGGAATCAAACCCATGTCTGAATGCTGGATGTACAAAGCTAATTTACAACTCATTACTCTAACTGCTAGGCTATACTGCCAGCCACACAAATAGTGAACAGTTTAGACTGGGCGATTAATATCTCAAAGGAGAACTGCCTTGAATCAGCAAATATACATTTTTGTAGAGGTAGATGCTATTTTTTTAAATACCAGTTCTTATTTTGTTATTGCTTAATCTTAACTGGCCTTTTGGTAAATTCAGTGAGTGTTTCTGATTCACACACTGCTGGCATTGACCATTTTTGAACAGTATGATCTTGTCAAGAACCTACATTGTTGGTACAATGTATCTGTCTTGTAATTTAGAATTCTTAGGTTCATGGAGACATAAATAACATACAATTTTATTGCTGTCTGATAGGATAATGTATCTTTGTGGCTCACTTTTTAAACTTTGAAAAACAAGTTGGAACTACTATACATGAGCTGAACTCTTAATATTACATATTAAATATTCTGCTATGGTTTAAAGGTATTTTTAAAATTACTATTGTTGTCATAAATGTGCATTTACGGTATATAAAAACCTGGTTTGGAAAAAGTGCCCTTTATAATGCAACAAATGCCCTTTTTATCTTGAGCACCCTCACCTTTTTCAATGTTACAGCACCCCTGTGGCCACATGTGTGCACACACACACACACACACACACACACATGCACACATGCACACACACACCACCACCACCACCATGTACCCTGACTAAATAAATTTAGGAGGACTGAGTTACCAGCATGTCAGTTTTGATGACTGTGACTAAACAGCACTATATGGAACCAACAAGAAAACACCTTTGGTCATTTGATAGCTTTTCACAGCCCTATCGGCTCTGGCTAGAGTTTGTTTATATAGCAGCTGCTTCAATGGATTATATTACCTTCTTTTTCAGATGTTTCAAACAAAGGTCTGGATATGTGTTAAACTGCTTACAGTATTTTCATTTTAGACCTCTAGAGAATCTGGCTTTCAGGAGTATTGCCCTAGTCCCGAAACTTTAAAGTCTTGACAAGACTGTTCTAGGAAAGTCCAAGTTTCCTGCTCCTCTTGCTCCCGCTCAGTGTGTGCAGTTTAACACCACCTTGTCTTCCAGGTATTGTCTACCCAAAGCCATAGCAAAATTTTTTTGAAATAGGTCAATGGGTTTTCAGTACATTCTACTCCTCTCTGGAGTTTACACAGCCTAATATTCGCTCTTCTAGCCCGATCTTCTTGTTCGGTAACTTTCAGTCAAAGGCCTGTATCGGTTTTCCTAGTTGTTGTATCTGCTTTGGAGCCCCCATGATGAATCTTCGATCTGGGAAACTCTTATCTCTAGGTGTTCCATTCTCGAAGTCAGTGCTTGAAATTTGATGTTCATATCCGAAACAGCTGTGGTAACTGATTGCGAGAGAACCTTTACTTCAGTACTTCCATCTACAATACTTCCATCATTTCCTTTTTAATAAATGAACTGCTTCTAAGAGTTCTGTTTTGGAGTATGAGCTATCCCCGCTTTTTCCTGTAGGACTTGAAGGCCATCCGATTGTAATTCAGCTAGAAGCTGCATTGATGAGTAGAGTAGCCAACTAGTGTTGTGCACCCTCAAGGAAGAGCTAAGCTTGCTCTAAGTGACCTGTTTGAGCAGCATATTGCACTGAAATAGGTAACATTTCATGTGAAGGGCCAGCAGGAATACCTGCCATTTGCACATCACCTTTTAAGTCACCCCACCTTCGCATTTGTCCATTTTCCATTTGGACTAATGCAGAATCTGATCCCAACACACTATGTGCAGCCATATTCTTTTTACATAAAAAAATTCAGTGTTACCTTGTCCGTTTTTCCTCTGCATGGGCTTACTAGTTGGGAAAATACTGCTATTATAGCTTTGGACAGCGGGCAAAACTCATGTGAAATTAACAGACCTTCTCTTTTTTTTGATCGTGTAGCTCGACTTTTCTTTTCTCCTCTGGATTCCACAATTTCTTTTGTTCTCCAAACTGATTTGGACATGCTGAATTGGTAATTCAAATCTTACATCCTTTTTCAACCAACTGCCTTGAGAATAATGTATACCTATGCGAACATATGCCCACCTGAAACAGCTCTTTAACTGCTACACACTTATCACAGTTATTGCCCTGTTTCAAACCAAACTTATATTTAAATGGCAAAATAAAATCTTTCCCAGTGCTAAATAGAACATCCACACATTACAGGTATTTCTTTTTATCATACATGAGGCGATAAGCTGTGTTTAATCAAACCAACAGTATAATGACTCGTACTCTTCCATGGCATTCAGATCCTCCACCCAGCCATCTTTGAGCGTATAGCATCAGCACATACTGACATCTGACTCTCATGGTGCCACCATTATCTTTTAAAACAACAATGCCCAGAAATATGTTTTCCAGCATTCAGATGTTGGTAGTACCACACATTTGTGGAACTACCTATGTAAAAATGTTGCAAATTGTAGGAATACCAGTTTGAAAATGCCACAAATTGTGGCACTGGCCTGGGTGTTATACAACAGTATGGGGGGTCATAAAAATGCCCCTGTACATTTTGGGGCAAAACAGACCCCAGGATCCAATTCTTCAGCCCCTGTTTAGGTAAATGCCAGCTGGTGTTTATCTAAAGAAATCTATTTTTTACTCATTGTTTTGACTGTAAAGGAAAGGGGCAGAGGAATGTTAAGTAATACAATAATACATATTTTCAACATATTTGCTGACAGCAGGGTGCTCAATCCTGCTTTCAGCACTGTAAGCCACCCCCCCGCCATTGTCCTGAACAAAGTATTTTATGCATTTTCTGAAAGCAAAGTGTTCAATCCCCCTGTTGGCACTGTAAGCTACCCCGTGTCAATGTGGGACACTGGGGAGCCCTCTCCCAGTGTCATGAAACATGTTTTATTTTTCTGTATTTGCAAACAGCAGAGTGCCCAACCCCCCTGCCAACATTGTAAGCCCCCTGCCCCCAGCCAGTGTGGGACACTGGGGATCCCACTGTCAGTGTCCCTAGATATAAACTAAACCCCCCAATAGAGTGGGACACTGGGGAGCCCACCCAGTGTCCACAAAGATTGTCTATGTAACCATTCAGTCCCTGGAGTTGCTAGAATCCCTCAGTATCAGTGCTATGCAGGAAGAGGCAGCTGGTGATTAACTAGTTAAATGTTTTTCAACTGCCACTTATGTTTACTTGGCCTCAGCTGAGATGGAAGTGATGAGCTCATTTGGAACTCTCACAGCAGCATAACACTTGTGCCAGCTGTTGAGAAGGGAGATAGAATACTGAGACTGGAGTCACTGTGAATTGGTGTACAGTTGCAGTTTGAAGTTGGGAGAGTGAGAGCTGCTGCCAGTGGCTCTGAGTTGAGGGCCCTGTATTCTCATCCTAGTTCTGGTATTCCCCAGCTTGCTAAGTGAAGTGGAGGAGACCTTTTCTATTGCAGGATTTCCCAATTTTCATCCCTGGAAGGGTGAAAAGGACTGCTAATGGGTGGCTCCAAGGGACAATCCCCTGTTTGATCCAGACTGTTTTGAAGCTGCCTGAAATGTCTAACTGTGAGTAGATTCTGACCTTTTGCTACAGAAAGCAAGTATCTGTTTCTGTTGTGTTCCATGCCCTGAAGGAAGGCACAATTTATTTTCCTGTAAGTACAGACATGCAAGACTGTCTTGAAGAAAAGTTGGCTGAGGTGTGTGATGTCCAGAGGTATGACTGCATCACACTGTTTGGAACTTTTTTAACTTTACACTATGGAGGTGGTGAATTTGAATTTGGAATGCCAGTTCATTCAAAAGCAATTCAAAAGGTTTCCAAATCTTTAAGGTGTAACTTTGAAAGAATGGCTGAATATGGATTTGAGAGCAAAGGGTGGGCAGAACCCCATCTGGAGTAACCAGTTCAGGACTAACAAGTTCAGTAAGGGCACCTGGTTACTTCAGACAAATGGCCAAATGTCTGAAGAGAATTTTACACTCAGTAGTGGGTTACAGTTTCTTCTCTGGTTATGAAGAATGGTGATAGTGTTAGCAAAATGTGTTTTCAGTTGTGGCCAATATTCCACTGAAAACAATTGTTTATGTCCTACGACATGTTGAAATACAAGTCCAAGTTGTTCTATGTCCTACAACATGTGGGAATACCAAGTGAAAGTGTCCTATGTCCTACTGTGGTGGGAATACCGAGTTTCTATCAGATACAGTTCGATTTTCTTCTTCTGCAAGTTCCTAGTGCCACAATGTGTAATCCTTGGGGATCCACCCTTCCTTTGAAGAACATCTTTTGAATAAAATCACACTCTAGAAACCCAGCAATGGTCTGGACAGTTATGTTATTGCTTCCTGTGTGGATTTACTGGGTACCCCTCCAGACGATAGGTTTAGCGTATGCCTAGCAAACAAATCTCTCCTCAGGACATGGTTTGTAAATACCAAATAATTATGCTTTTGTACACCCTCACCCATTGTTCTTTTGAAGAATGAGCCTGGAATACATTCCCAAAGCTAGTGGTGGTACCATTTCTAAATGTTTCAGTGTGTGCCCAGCATGGGTGCCAGGGGTGTTAACTGAGTAAAGTAGCTGGGGGTGGTTAAATCTTCAGTGTATCCCTGTGAAAAAGAAAACAGTCCCCCAACATATTTTTTATTTTTTAAACCCTGTAAAAAAGAAAACGGTCCCTTATCATCTCTCTCTTCCACCTCCCACTGAGCACCACCAATCTGCCAACTCCCCACATTGCCCTATTTTTATGAACAGAGGTCATCGGGTGTCATCTTCTGTGGACCAGGACACATCCACACTCTTCAAATCCAAACAGCAAACTGAAGAATCAATGTAAGTGCTGTATAATGGCTGTCAATGGTGTTTTGAATGTACGTTGCTATCTCGGCCATTTTAAGGTATTTGTGCACCAAATTTTCAGCATGGGCTGGTTGGGACCTCATGAACATTGTCACTGTCATTTCGTTAATAGGGACTGTAAGGTGATTTTGCAGACATTGTGCAAAGTCACCTTTCAAAATGGAGTAACGAAATGGCAGTGTCAGTGTTCATGAGGTGGGGTCCCAAAAAGCTCATGTTGAAAATTTGGTTCAAAAATACTAAAAAATGCCTGAGTTATGCACGCTTGTTGAAATTTTCCTACACACGCATGTAACGTTGTCAATTTTTAATATCTTTACTCCAAATTTTCAACATAGCCATTTTTTCATACCACCTTATGAACAGTACAGCTGTCATTTCTCACATCCTACCCAAAATGTGTTTCTGGACCTGTGGCGCAGAATGATGTTTTGCCATGGATTCAGAAATTTTCACCTATGGGGTTTATAAAGTGGGGCAATAAGAAGACTATGTTGAAAATTTGGGTCAAAATGTGAATAAATAACAAAGTTATGACCATTCATTGCAATTTCATTATGCACGCTTGTAACTATGGAAATTTTCAATATTTTGATCTGAGATTTACAACACAGCCTTCTTATTACCCCATCTCATGTATGTTACAGCTGTTATTTTTCAAACCCTGAGCACAATATGTTTTCATACCTGTGGTGCAGAATGGCACTGCAGTTGAGCATAATTACGTTTTGTCTTGCATTTCACAATTTCTCTGTACTGGGGCACATGAGTTGAGGTAATAAGATGACTATGCTTACAATTTGGTCACTGTTGTTCAACACATGGAGAGCTCTGTGCTTCCAAACCTACATATATATGCACATATATGGTGGGATTGGAGCACAGGGTCTGAACAATAACATGGTGATATTATTATAACATCTCAAAAGGTAAGGAAATTGCAAAAAAACTTTATTAATGCATCAGGGTTCATATTAAAGTGACAAAAATATGGAAATGTGGTGCTGGGTTCCCAACCCTAACACCTTACATCCCCCCAAAATTTCAAACCCCTAATGCTCACCCCATTCTCTTATTCTGTACCCATGTTACCTTACTTAGTCTTGGAATGGGATGAGCATTAGGCTTCAAAACACCAAGATAAACCCGTCACCCCTGATCCTGCATGTAGGTTGGGGTTGGGGTGTTACGATTGGAAGCTGAGGGTGGGGGTGTGGTGCTGGGGTTGGGAAGTCTAAGTTCCCCTCATGCCTGTTCCAGCATGCACAGTGTGAGTGGAGTCTTACACTTGGGAAACCTGGGGTTGCATTTCCCTACCTTTAATAGTTCAACCCTAATGGTGTGCTAATACAGTATTTTGCAATGAATTTCTTTATGTTTTCATACAGTTTATTTGCATCCTTATTGTGTTCATGTGAAGGTGTGATAAAATGGCACTGCTGCAAATTTGTAGTGAAAATATTGAAAATAATGAAAGTTACATGCATGCATACAAAATCTTCAATGGCCGCTTGCAACTCGGCCATTGTGAGTAGTTATTTCACCAAATTTTCAACATGGCCTTTTTGGGACCCCATCTCATGAACAATGCCACTGTCATTTTGTTTATCATTCCCGAAATGTGATTCCATGCAATGACCACAAAATCACCCATCGGAGCTGAATAAAAAAAAGACAGTGCCAGTGTTCATGAGTGAGATGCAACCAATTTAAAATCCACGGTGAAGTGAACACAAAGTGGCCACTTTGCATTGGCACTAGCTACATGAAGTGCCCCATAGGGAAGCTCACTACGCTTTGTTATTAATACTTTGCATTGTCATTCCACCTTAAACATGAAGTAAGGTGGAGTGACAGCAATAATGCAGATCCCCACCTACACTCACAGAATTAATATGCATCCCCAAAAGTGCTACATTGTCTTGTGTCCAGAAAATTCCCCATGCTGTGAAGTAAGGAATGAGAGCATAACAAAAATACAGTCTCCCAGAACTAATGGTCACTGCAAATGCACAGACAGATTAAGATTGTGCTGTGCACTTAAGGGATGCATACAAAAGGACCAACAACACCTAACCAGTGCTCACAAGTCACAAATCCAAATCTGGAAAGGAATACATTTTGCCAATTGGGAGATTAGTGCATGGCAGTAACAATTCACTACCAGTAAAGATACTACAAAGCAGTATAAAATATTCATGCAGGTGCGGTGGATAGCAGGTTCACACTGCTGCAATTACTCTGTGGCACAATAAAAGGTGTCTGATTTAATGGCACACATCGCACACATACTCACACATGCACTACAAATAATGCGTAATAAATTGAAAACCTTTGGTAATATAACCAAATGTTTTAAACAGACAAATTATAAACTGCTGTACCACAACAATCAGCAAACAATGTCAAAAATTACTAAAAATATTACAGTGTGAACATTAACACAGTTATACAAGAAAAATATAACCAAAACAGAAAGACTGCCTTTTTCTCCCTGTTGATGTACCTACACCACAAATACAACCCTCCACCAAAGCACACTTCGCAGTACTCACACTGACTGTTCTAAATTAACATTCAAAATCCAGACACAATAAACATTCAATGATATGAGTATAGAAGGGTTTCCTACAATCAATGTACTAAATTTTGAGCAAAACAAATGACTCAAAAGGCATTTTAAACAGCTTTGAAAGGTTTTGAATTGCAGAGCTCTGAGAGCAAACTGTCTCAAGCTACGACTACACACACACTACCCAGGCCAGAACTGAGGCTGTGCAGAACAATCTAGAGCCCATGTGACCTACAATACCATGAATCACTGCAGAATTTAATTTGGAGCTCAATTACAAGGTGAAGTGAGGTGAACTATATTGATTTCGATGTACTTCGCCTTAAATTGGTGGAGAAGTGGTTTGGGGAAGGCAGAATAATGCAAAATCATTGGTTTCAATGGACTTCACGTTCCTCATTATGGCGAACTACTCCACTTCACATTGTGCGTACTCTGTGAATTCTGCGTTACTCATTGAACCTTCAAGAGAGTTTAATTAGCTACTTTGCCCACCACTACTTACAGTACTGTAACTCACATGCTGTACAGGAAGGAACGTGAATGCCTATGGCTGTACTTCCCTGATGAGCTGAGCCTGTATCATAAAACTCCCCAATTTAAAAACTCTTATTAATGAGTACAGTAGTGGGGTGGTGAAGCCTGGAGAGAAACTGCAAAACAGGCTTACAATACATCCAAGTAACTAGTAAAAAAAATTAATGTTGTGATTCATGACATGATCGTCAATCATAATTTGTGACTGCATTTGTGACCATGATGATGAAGAACGTGATTCAGTGTCGACAGTGTGACATAACCAATATGGAGCTGTATTGGGAACGCAAATGCCTACAGCTGTACTTCCCCGATGAGCTGTAGCACAAAACTCCCTGACTTAAAAACACTTATTAATGAGTACAATGGTGGGGTGGTGAAGCCTGGAGACATACTACAAAACAGGCTTACAATACATCCAAGTAACTAGTAAAAAAATTAATATTGTGATTCGTGAAGTGATCGTGAATTGTGATTTGTGACTGCATTTGTGAATGTGATGATGAAGAACGTGATTTGTATCACAAGTGACTCATGATGATGGTCCTGATTTAAAAACGCATATTAATGATTACAATGTTCATGCAGAATTAAGCACCACACCAGTCCAGTACTCTGAAGGGAAGCCAAAGAAACAACTGTGACTTAAGTTACAGATGGAGATGGGCCTTAAAGAAATGCAAATGCACAGACAGATTAAGATTGTGCTGTGCACTGAAGAGATGCAGACGCAAAGGCACAACACCTATTCACCATCAGAAATTCATATCTGAAAAGAATACCTTTGCCAGTTGGGGCGGGCCACAGTGGGGGGGGGTAGTGTACTGCACTGCTGCAGTAACATTCACTAGTACTAGTACCAGTAAAGATACCACAAAGAAGTACAAAAATCACACAGCTACAGTGGATAGCAGGTTCACATTGCTGAAATTACTATGTGGCGCAATAAAAGGTGTCTGATTTGATGACACGCATCACACACATACTCACAAACACACTAAGTAATGAATATCAAATTGAAAACTTCAGTAACATAACCACATATTTTAAACAAACTAAAATTATGCACTGCTGCATCACAACAATCAGCAAAAAAATGGCAAGAATTATTGAAAATAATACTGTGTGTACATTAACACAGTTATATGAGAAAAACATCGCCAAAACAGGAATAACTGTCTTTTTCTCCCAGTTAATCTACCTACACCACAGGTACGCCCCTCCATAAAGCACACTTCCACTGTCTCTCAGTACACAGACTGAATGTTGTACATTAACATTCAAAATCCACACACAAACAATAAACGTTTGATGATATGAGCACAGGAGGGTTTCCTACAATTGATGAGCTAAGTTTAAGCAAAAAAAATGACTTAAAACGGCTTTTTAATAGTTTTAGAAGGTTTGAATTGCAGAGAGCTCTCAGAGTAGATTGTCTCCTACAGCTTCCTATACACACTACCTTGAACTGAGGCTGTGCAGAACAATCTAGAGCCCATCTGACCTGAAATCCCATGAATCACTGCAAAATTTGCCTTCAGAGCTTAAAAACAAAGCAAAGTGAGGTGAAATACATTGTTTTAAATGTACTTCACCTTAAAATTAGTGCAGTAGTGGTTTGGAAGGCGGATTAATGCAAAGTCATTGTTTTCAATGGACTTCATGTTACCCATTATAACGCCAAGTACTCCACTTTGGTTGTGGAAACTCACGAATTGCTTTTTGCTTCATGATTCGCCGCGGAAGCGAGTGGGACCACTCGACCATCTCTCTTCATGAGGTGGGTTCCCAAAAAGCCCATGTTGATAATCTGGTGCAAAATACCTAAAATGGCCTAGAGATCAACATAAGTTCAAAATGTCATTGACTGCCATTATAGGGCACTTACCTTTATTCTTCAGCTCATGGTTCAGCTTTGAAGAGTGCTGACATGTCCCGACCCACAGAAGATGACAGTGGATGACCGCCACAGGTAAGTATAGGGTAAAGAGGGGGTGCAAGGAGGTGTGTGCTCAGTGGGAGAGTGTGGATGAGAGGAGGTGCTGAGCAGCGATGATGAGGGACGGTTTTCTTTGTTTCAGAAAAAAAAGTAAAAATGTTGTGGGACTGTTTGCTTCTTTTCAGGTAACTGAAAAAATATTATTTGGGGACACTGGGAGTGGGCTCCCCAGTGTCCCACAGTACTGGGGGGGAATAAAATAATAATATAATTTATGGACACTGAAAGTGGGCTCCCCAGTGTCCAAATGTAGTTGGCGGATGCGTGTAAATGCCAACAAGGGGATTGGGCACTATGATGTCAGCAACTACATCGCGAGACAGTTTTCTATTTTTAGGTTAAAATATATATATTTTTTCCCAATTGTTTAACCAGGTGAGACACACTAAGCTGAAAGCTTGTTTACAGGTGCAACCTGGGAGCACAGGGGCGTTAAGTGACTTGTAGGGTCACACAGTATGCAAGTTGGGCTGTTGATTCAAACCCAAGTCTCCAGATTTGCAGCTCAGAGCCTTAAACCACTGCACTATACTGCCTCCCTATTTAATAATTAGTTTGGGACACTGGTGTCCCACAGTGCTGGAGAGGGAGAGATAAACTAAAACAATTTGTGGACACTGGGAGTGGGCTCCCCAGTGTCAACAATCAGTGTGGGATTGTAAATACCAACATGGGAAATGGGCATTAATGTTGGCAAGTACATTACAGGACTGTTTTCTTTTTCTTAGGTTAAAAAATATATATAACAATTCCTTGGGAAACTGAAAGTGGGCTGCCCAGTGTCCACACATCAAAAGTCCTTAATTTGTTTCTCTGCTAAGCAAAGAAAGAACAAGGCTGGCAGCATAATGTGTTTTACCTAGAATCCCACATTGCAGCTGCACCTGTGACATGGAACCTTTGTCATGCTTGACATCTATTTTTCCTATAGGAAATAATGGGAAATGCAAAATTGAATAACTTTAGAACGGATTAATATGTTTCCATCAAACCTTAAAAAGGCACATCTCTGAGGCTATGACTTTCTACCCAAAATATTTCAGCCCAGAAGCTAAAGCCATTTCTGAGATACATGTGGACAAAAAAAAGTGCCAAAAAGCCACTGACCTTCTTTATTTTCAACACTCTGTATCTTGGAAACAGCTAAAGCTATTGAGACAATATTTGCCACATACAAACACTTTCACAAGGTGATTATGCATGTCAAATTTTATAGAAATCACCACAACCATTACAAATTTATTAAAGTCCACAAATCACCCTTTAACATTAAACACCCTCATCAACCCTAATATACTGGTGCTATCATGCCAGTATATATATATATACTTACTTATGCAATGGGGTAAGCATTATGGTTCACAACCAAAAACACACCCCTCATGCATGCTCCTGCATGCACAGTGTGGGTGAGGTCTTAGGCTTGGGAACCCTAAGATTGTATGTCCCTGCTTTTGATGCTTCAACCCTAATGGTGCATTAACAAAGTTTTTTGCAATGAATTTCCTTACTTTTTGAGAAAGTATAATCATAGCCCTATATGATTATCGTAGCACATGGCCCTCTGGGCCCTGCACTCCCTTCAGTCCATATTGAGCAGTATGATCACAGGGCCCTGTGCTTCCATCCATGCCTCTTGTTATTGTCCTTCATTAACATGTGCGAGCACAGAGACCTCCGGGCCCAGAGCTCCTATCATTCCATAATGAGTGGTAGGGCCCTGTGCTCTCATTTGTTTAATTAATTTGTTTAATTATTTGTTTAATTTCACTGAGTCGGTGAGCTCATACATGCCTATTGTACTCATCCTCATTTCCATGCAGAATTCCTTGCACTCCTATCTGTCCTTAGTGAGTGGTGGGGGCACAGAGCCCTCCAGGCCCTGTGCTTCCATCAATGCCTATTGAAATTGTCCCTCATGTGCCTGTGGGAGCACAGGGAATTCTGGGCCCTGTGCTCCCATCAATGCATAGTGTGCTGTGGTACAACTGTTCCCTGCAAAGCTGTACTGCTGCCCTGTTTATAATGCATGCCACAGTGTAGGTCACATGTGTACCAGTTGTTACAATTCACCAACAGTTTGAAACAGGGTCTGGTAACATGCAAAACAACTTAGTACACCCAAAGGTGTACTAAACTACCCATAGTGCCGAAGCTGTATATTGAAGCGTTTTCTAGATGTAGCATCTGAAGAGTTCTCCAACCATCACAATGTTACCCTAAGGGAAATTCTTAAACTTCAAAATGTTATAACTCTGCCGTGCAGTAAGATTTTTCCACCAAGCTAAAGACACATCTTTGGGGCAAATCCTTTGTACCCTGAAAATTTCAGTCAAAAAGCCGAAAACATTTTTATAGTTATGAAGTGACAAAGAAACAGACATATCTGGAAAAGTAGTGTTGCAAACTGTGGCAGTACACTCATTCACTTTTAGCAAACAATGGTGCTATTAAGTAGTTCAAATTAAGTTATACGTCAACAGAACAACCCACTACATTACGCTTGCAAAATTTCATGCACATCGATTGAAGGGTTGAAAAATTATTAAGGTGTAAAATATGCGAAACTGGAAGACTGCGAAAATGGAAAAAAAAACATGTAAATGTCAGGATGTTTAAGACACAATATCTCAGAAACCACAAAGCAATTCACACAAAATTAACAACAGCAACAGACCTACACCACAAAATTATGCATGTATACTTTCATGCATATCTGTTGAATGGTTGTAAAGTTATTAAAGTGCAAAATATACAAACCTGAATGTTTGCGAAAATGGGAAAAATATGTAAATTTAAAGATATTTGAGTCAGTATTTTTGAAACCACATAAGCAATTTAAATGGAATTAAACACATCAACAGACAAACCCCATGTAATGATGCATGCAAAATGTTATGCACATGAGCTGGCGGGTGGTGCTGATGGTTGAGGCGCTGGATGCCATACCCCGCACCATGCTGGCAACCTGAGTTCGGGAACAAACTTGCGTGTGGGGGGTTGGCAGGGGAAGGAGTAGGATCAAGCATCTGATGGACTGCTCTCCTCTCCTCTCCCTGGGGAGGGATCCAGGGTGCACCCAGTGCAGCAATGTCCCCTGATGGAGATTGGGGGCATAGCTAGCACTGGAGCAGTTAGGGGGAGAATCTCAGCAGACTCCTATGGCACTGCCATGCTGGCATCATTGCATGTCACGAATCCTCAGGGAAAACACTTAAGCCTGCAAAACCTAAAATAGGATGAGCAGCGGCTCTCCTCATGCCACATCACCATACACCCAACACCTGAACTTGTCTCTACCTCTCTGTTCCTCCACCACCCGGCCAGCACACATGATTCTAGATAGAGCACGGAGTGGTGGCAGCCTACACCAGGGGCTCAGAGCTGGGGAGTCCACCAGCGGGTGGTGGAGGACAGCATACCCTCTGAAGTGACAGGGGACTAAGTGGGTGGTAGAGCGTGTGTCGGCTAGTAGGAGTTGCCTGAGAAAGTTCCAGGTAAGGGAGCATAAATAAAGAATACAAAAAATGTTATGCACATACGTTTTAGGCTCCAGAGTTATTAAAGTACAAATTATGCAAAACTGGAAGACTGTTAGTAAAATGGAAAAAATGTCAGTTTAATGATGTTTGAGACACAATATCTAACAAATCACAGCAGAGACTCAAATGAAATTTATCACATCATCAGACATACCGCTGAGGTTGCATGCAGAATTTCATGCACATCTTCGAAGGGTTCTAATGTTACTAAGGTACAAATATGAAAAACTGGAAGACTGTGAAAATGGGAATAAAACATGTACAGTAAGTTTAAGAATGTTTGAGACACAGTATCTCAGAAAAAGCACAATGTATTCACACCACAAATTTACCACATCATGAGACCTACCACCAGAGCTTATGCATGCCAAATTTCATGTAAAGCTGTTTAAGGGCTACAGTGGTATTAAAATGCAAAGAATGCAAAACTGGATGTCAGTGTGCGAAAAGTACTTTCACTTTACATCTATATTCCCCCAGGGAAATAATGGGAAATTAACAATTTAATAACTTTTGAATGGATCGACATTTTTCACCAAACCTTCAAAAGGCACATCTGTGAGGCAAATGCTTTCTACCCTGAAATGTTCAGCCCAGAAGTCAAGGCCGTTCCTGAGATAGACGTGGATAACAAAGTGCCAAAAACAAACCTTATTTTTGCAGCAGTCTGTATCTAGAAAATGCTAAAAGCTACTGAGACACAATTTGCTACATGCAAACACCTACCCAAGGCGATTATGCATGTTAAATTTTATAGAAATCACTTTAACCATTACAAAGTTATTAAGGTCTAAAATTGCTCTTTAACAATAAGCACTCTCATCAACCTAATATACTGGTACTATCACACCAGTATAATATATATATATATATATATATATATATATATATATATATATATATATATATATATATATATATAAACATAGAATTTGACAGCAGAAAAGGACCTTAGCCCACCTAATCAACCCATTTCCTACCTAATGGATAAGCTGCAGATCCTAGTAAACCAACAGGCTACTTCCTCCTACTCACACTAGAATTTCCTTTTGTCTGTCCCATGCATTCTTGAATTCCCCACTGTTTTAACCCTACAACCTCCTCAGAAAGGCTGTTCCATGTATCCACAACCCTCTCTGTGAAGAAATACTTCCTCACATTATCTCTGAGCCGTCCCCCTCTATCTTCAAATTGTGCCTTGTGTTTTGCACATCTCTTTTCTGAAAGATGCTACCCTCTTGGACTTTGTTGATTCCCTTGAGGTATTTGAAAGTTTCTATCATATCCCCCCTCCTCTTTTCCTCAAGGCTATACATCTTTAGTTCCTTTAGTCTTTTTCATATGTCTTCTGATGCAGACCCTGCATCATTTTGTGCCCTCCTCTGGACAGCCTCCACCCTGTCTATGTCTTTGCAGAGATGGGCTCTCCAGAACTGTTCACAGTACTCCAGATGGGGTCTCACCAACTGTCTGTACAGAGGGCAAACAACTTCCTGTTTTCTACTGGTGATGCCTTTTCCTATGCATCCCAGTATCCTCCAGCCCTCCTTACTACCTTCTCACATTGCTGGCCCACCTTTAGGTCATCTGATATGACTACCCCCAGGTCCCTTTCCATTTTTGTTGTTGTCAGTATCTCACCCCCCATTGTGTACTCTTCCCCTGGGTTCTTGTTTTCCAGGTGCATTACTTTGCACTTCTTTGCATTGGATCTCAGCTGCCATACATTTGACCATTCCTCCAACCTTGCCAAGTCCCCTTTTCATCCTTTCCACCCCACCTTGTGTATCAACCCTGTTGCAGATCTTTGTGTCATCTGCAAAGAGACATACTTTCCCTTCCAGTCCCTCTGCAATGTCACTTATAAAGACATTAAAAAGGACCGGGCCTAGTACTGAACCCTGCGGTACCCCATTAGTAACTCTCCTTTCTTCACTGTGGACTCCATTTACTATTACCCACTATGTCCTGTTGTCCAACCAGTGTTTTACCCAGGCTACCACCCTGGGACTCACCCCCAGGCTGGCTAATTTGTTTATTAGTCTTTTGTGTGGGACTGTGTCAAATGCCTTGCTAAAGTCTAGGTAGGCCATGTCCATAGCCCCTTCCTGGTCTACTGCTTTGGTCACCCAGTCAAATAAATCAATTAGATTTGTCTGACATGACCTTCCCACTGCGAATCCATGCTGCCTTGGGTCCTGTGCCCCACTGGCCTCTAGGTACTCAACAGTTCTTTCCTTCAGAAGTGACTCCATCATTTTCCCTACCACTGAGGTCAAACAGAGGTCTGTAGTTTCCTGCCTCTGTCTTGCTCCCACTTTTGTGAAGGGGAATCACATCTGCCCTCCTCCAGTCCTCAGGTACCACCCATCCTCAATAATTTATTAAAAGGGTAGTCAGTGGTGTTACTAGTTCTTCCCTTAATTGTTTTAGAATTCTTGGGTGAATCCCATCAGGCCCCATTGCTTTATGCTCCTTCAGTTTTAAGAGTTCTTTCAGAATCCTTTCTTCTGTGAAAGGACTGATATCAACCCCTATCCAGAGTGCTTCTATTGACTGGATTAGGTATTTCCCCTGCTTTTCCATTATGAATACTGAGCAAAGTATTCATTCAGTATCCTAACTTTTCACTTTCTCTCTAACCACCTTCCTCTTTGTTCAGCCTCAGTATCCCTGCCTTAGTCTTTCTTTGCCCCTAATGTACCTATGAAACATTTTTTCCCCCTTCTGTTTTTTTTTCTCCTCCCCTACTTCCTGGCTACCCTCCTTCAGGTCTCCATTGTCCCTCCTGACTGCATGTCCAGACTCCCACACCGGCTACCAACCTAATGTGGCAGTCCCCAGGTAACCTGGCATATCCCTTCGCTGGACGGGTCCCCCTCCTCAGAGGGAGACACCAGTGGGGAGGCCAGCACACTACTCTATTGCCCAGGGTACTGCTGAGGTGTGTCGGTCATGGGATCCGCAGCAGTGGAGGATAGAGACTGTCATCCGGCCAGCCAGGGCGTTTTTCCCTGTTTTCTGTGGGGGTGATGTCCTGATGTCACGCATACGCTGACATCTGTCACTCCCACTTGAATACTGAACCTGGCCATCACTGCTGTACTCCCAGCCTCCACCAGGAGTCAGCATGCACCAGTGTCATCCCACCCTCCCCTCCCGGAGAAGGAGAGGCTGTCCCCGGACGCTCCATCCCTCTTCCCCGGCCTGCCCTCCCGGCGACCCTAGTCAGGCCGAACCGGTCGCAGGTGTCTACAGATGGAAATCCCAACGCTGCAACTGATGGGCCAGTGAATGTTCAACTAGCACCTTTTTCCTGCAGCTGCTACTCCCTCCCACCCTTCCCCTTCCTTGACCCTCCCCTTGCCCCTGTCCTGCCCCTTTTGAAGCAGTCCACTGTTCTACTGGATACCACTTCTGCCGGTACCACATTCCACCCAGCTCCACCATCTCCATGAAAAGTGTCTCCTCATCCCCTCCTGAACCTTCCTCCTCAGTCTCATATCATGGCCTCAGGTGTTCCTCCCATCCCTTACTTTGAACAGCCCCTCTGTACCTGTCTTGTTTATTCCTTTCATGTACTTGAAGGTTTCAGTAATTCCCCCTGTCCCTCCTCTCCTCAAGCGGTACATGTTCAACTCCTCAGCCTCCTCTCTTATGGTAAGTCCCAAGCCCCTTGATCATCTTTGTCACCCTGCGCTCCCCCCTTCAGTAACTTAATGTCCCTCTTCAGATACAGGCACAAGTACTGCATGCAGTACTCCAGGTGCAGTCTAACTAAAGATCTATACAATGGCAGAATCACCTCCCTTGACCTCGAGGATATACCCCTTGCAATGGAACCCAGCATTTTGTTGTTTTTGCAGCTGCCTTCAAATTGTGGCAAGTTGTTCATTGACCCCATAATGAGCACCCCCAGATCCTTCTCCTCCTCTGTCTCTGCTAGCTGCACTCCCCCCAGCTGGTAAATCCTCCATGGATTTTTCACCCCAAAATGCAGCATCTTGCACATTTTGGCATTGAACTCCAGTTGCCAGGTTTCCAACCAGGTTTCTAGCTTTACCAGATCAACCTGCAACCCCTGCCATCCCCCTAGGTCATCCTCCACTGCTCCCATCTTGGTGTGATCAGCAAACAGACTGGTCTTGATCTTGATGCCTGATGATATGTCTGCAATGAATATCCCACACAACACTTGTCCCAACACTGAGCCCTGTGGAACACCGCTCATCACTACCCTTGGGGATGAGAGCTCCCCACCCACCACCACCCTCTGTTGCCTTCCCTGAAGCCAGTTCCCTACTCATCTCACCAGCTTTGCACCCACCCCAGTGCCTTCAAATTTACTTCCTAGTCTCCCGTGTGGCACCGAGTCGAATGCCTTACCAAAGTCCAGGTACAGGACATCCACTGTATGGCAACCATCCAATTGCCTAGTCATCTAGTCATAGAACTCCACCAGATTGCTTTGGCAGGATCTGCCATGTACAAAGCCATGTTGTCTTCTGTCCTGTAATCCTTTGGCCTCCAGGAGGGCCAAGAGCCTCTGCTTCAGGATAGTCTAAATCAGCTTACCCACGATGGATGTGAGGCTCACCAGTCTGTAGTTCCCCAGTTCATCCTAGCAGGGCTGCTTTTGTGAAGGGGCACCCTTATGAGCCATCCTCAATCTTGAAGTACACACCCTGAGTGTAGTGAGGCATTAAATAAGATCTGCCAATGGTCCCACCAGGACCCTGCCAGCTCCTTCAGTACCCTGTGGTGGATGCCATCTGGGCCTGGTGCCTTGTCCAGCCTCAGTGTTCTCAAACCCTCCAGAACCATGCCCTCCATGATTTCCCCATCTTAAACCCCCCCATTTCTGTCCTCCCTCCCCATTGGGTATCAACTGCCTCTTCTCCTTAGCAAATACCAAGCAGGAGTAATCATTTAGTGCTTCTGCCTTATCACCACCTGCTTCCACCCAACCCACCTCCTTCCTAATCCTTACTATATGGTCCTTACAGTTCCTTTTCCCCATAATGTACCTGAAGAAATCCTTCTCCCCTTCAAATGCCCTGCACCAGCCTGAGCTCTGTAGATGCCTTGGCTGCTATTTCTGCTTGTCACCTCCTTTGATTCCTTCAGGTACTCCTCCCTGTCCTCCCCTCCCTTTTTTCTTGTATCTCCTAAAGGCAGCTCTTTTCCTCCTTACCTTTTCCATGACCTTCTTACTTACTCAGCTAGGTTTCTTTGCCCAAGCCTTCTTGCTATGGGCCTTGCTGCAGGTTCAGGTTGCTTCCACTATCCCCAGCTTTATGAGCTCCCACCTCTAGTCTGTGCCCATACTGTGTTGAATTCTGGCCAGATACCCTTTTACCACTTCTCCCATCCTCACAAAATTGGCCTTCCAGATGTCTAGCACCCTTGTGCCAGATTCCACTCCTTCCTTATCCATATCCATATCCAATGTGAGCCTCACTGAGTGGTGGTCACTCCCTGCCAGCGGTTCTTCCACCCTAAGTTCCCTCACAAACTCCCCATCTACCAGCACAAGGTCAAGGGTAGTCCCTAACCTGGTTGGTTCACTGACCAGTTGCATCAGGAAGCTGTCCTGGAAGGCATCCATCCCTTTTATTCCTGGTGGTTGGGGTACTCCAGTCCACTTCTGGCATGTTGAAGTCCCCACAATCACCAAACTACCCTTCTCACAGGTTCTCCTGATCTGTTCCGCTAGTTCCCTGTCTAACTCCTCTGTCTGGCAGGGTGACCTGTTACTACTCCCATCTTGAGAGTCCTATTCTTGGAATCCTGCATTTGCATCTATAGTGACTCTGTACTACCCTCCTCCCCTTCCTCCCTTACACACTTCAGTCTTTCCCTCACATATGGTGCCCTCCCCTCCTTTCCAATCACTCTATCCCTATGATATAACCTGTACCTGATAGTGACAGGTCTCAGTCATTGTATTGGGTGGCCCATGTTTCAGTGATGGCTGCAATGTCCACCTCCTCTCTGCCATGAGAGTCTGTAGCTCTGCAGTTTTCTTCCCAAGGCTCCTAGCATTCAAGGTGACCACCTTCCACCTTTCCCCCTTCCCATCCTGCCCTCCTTTACTAGCATCATCACTAGTACCTCGCCTCTTTGTCCTTTGTCACTTTGGTGGGTAAACTCATTTGGCTTCCCAACCTGTGGTCTCTGCATGTCCTGCCCACTTGCCACCCCCACTCCTAGTTTAAATTTCCAACTTCCACTATGTTATCCTCCATGCACTGTTTCAACACTTTCTTTCCCTCCTCACTCAAGTGTAGTCTATCCTTGGCATAGAGAATACTGTCCTCCATGTCCCTTAGCCCCTGCGATTTAGCAGTCATTGTGGCACCTATATTACACCAGTCTATTCCTCAGTCTTGTTCTCCTCCTGTTTTTGTCATGTTTTCTACACAACAGATGACATCATGATATAAACAGTGGCAGGATGTGGCACAAACTATTATGACAAGATACACATTTCAAGATTAGACAACAACATGAGGGCTACATCATGTTTGATAAGTTTCATTGGTTGGGTTAAAAGTCTATAGCTTTCACAATTTTCAATGGGTGGGTTTCTACCTAGATGTGTATCTGCTTTCCTTTTGAAAGTAGTTATTTTATCACATTCTACTATCTTGTTCGGTAGCTCATTCCAAGGGACCACTGTCCTTTGGTTTATCAGGCCCTCTCTTATTTGTCCTGTAGTTTTTCCCTTAAGCAGGTAATTGTGTGCTTTAATTATCTTTGCTGAGATCCTCTCATCTAAACCCAGACATTCCCATAAGTCCCAATTTATATATGCTGCATAAACAGGCAAAGGTCACCCCTTAATCTGTGCTATTCCAATGTATATAGTCCCAGTTCCTGGAGTCTTTCCTCATAGGTCAGATGTCTCAGCCTAGTAATTCTTTTACTGGCTCTTTTCCTGACCCCCTTCAGGCACACAACATCCCCCCTTATGGTATGGGCTCCAAAACTGAATATAGTACTCCACCAGTGGTCTCACCAGAGATCTGTAAAGTGACATTAGTACAGAACTGTCCTTACTTTGTATGTTCCTTAAGATGAAATTCATCATACTGTTTGTTCTCTTCATGACCTCTATACTATGCTGCTTAAATAATAGGTCATTTGTGACAAGTACACCCAAGTCTCTTTCACGTTCTGTGTTCTTAAGTTCATTGTCATTTAATGTGTATTTTGCAAGTCTATTATTTCTTCCAAAATGCATAACACTGCATTTACTGATACTAAAACTTATTGTATGCTCCTCAGACCATTTACCTGTTTTATATAGGTCTGCCTGAAGGTTTATGATATCCTGCATACTATTTACAATAGCTCCAATTTTACTGTCATTAGCAAACTTACTTACCTGTGATAATAGTCACTTTTCCCGAATTTGACATAAAGCCCCTAATGCCAAAATGTTGTTTTCTGTTTGTTAGCAATGCTGTTATCCATTTAATTACAGTTACTTCCACCTTTAATTCCTTCAACCTTTTATAAGTTCCATATGAGGCACCAAACTGAAAACTTTTGAGAAAACCAGATATATTACATCCACCAGAAACCCCACCTCTAGTGCCCTACTAACCTGTTCAAAAAGAATTGGATAAGATTTGTTGGACATGACCTTTTGAGTATAAATTCATTTTGTGATATACCCACACAACCCTTCAGCCTGCATGTTTGTCCAGATACTCTTTTATATATTCTTCCATAACTTTGCTCATCATGCGTTAAGCTGATAGGTCTGTAGTTATAGTAGTCAGTCCTTAATCCCTTTTTAAAGACAGGTATCATGTTTTCTGAATTCCAATCATCCAGAATCTCTCCTCTTTTCAATGATTCTCTAAAAAGATCATAATGTGATACACAAGACATGAGAGAGAGAGAGAGAGAGAGAATGGGCAAGAGTGAGACAACTCCATCCCATCTAACAGACCCACTGAGAAACATTGACTTACATGACTAGCAGGTCTCACACAACTGCCTATTTCACATTCACTCATTGCTTACTTCAGTGATTGACTGGTTGGTTCACACACAGGGGAAAAACAAATTATGGTTGTTGCTCCATAAACCACAAATAATCAGTTAAAAGAAAGGTAACCTTAAAAGGAGCTGGATTTTTAGATTTTACTCCCCCACAGCACATTTTATCTGAATTCTCCTATTATTGTGTTTGAGTTCTACATTGTAAATTACTGTTTTATAAATATTGTATGTATAGGAAGGTTTGGGTTATAAAGAGAGATGATTGTTGGTCTTGGAGTGGGAGGGGTTTGTTATTGTTTTATTTGACTTAGCTTGGGAGGGGTATTTATTTGAGTATTTTTTGCTGGGGTAGTTTATAACTTGTGTGCGTAGCAGTTAGGGATGTGTCTCAGCCCCAGAACCCCGTGGATCACCTATCCAGTGTCCCTGCTGCTTGACCTCTGCCCTTTCATTGACCTCCTTTTGTCAACTCCGGTATTGAGGTGGTAGGAGCTGGGATGCTGGAGGTACAGCAGGAGTAAGTTGCATTAGGGTGCTCAGGACCAGGAGGAACCCAGGGATAAAATGAGACATGGAGAGAGGCCAGACATGCTTGGTCCCCATACCCAGGGGTAGCCATTGGATCAGCAATGTCCACCAGCTCCCTTTAGTTGGTTCTGTGCAATGCTGGATCAATTAGAAACAAGACCACAGTTATCACAGACTGGATTTCTTCAGTTGATCTGGCCTGCATCAAGGAGACCTGGTTGGGGTATGATGTGGGTCGAGTATTGGAGGCATCTGTCCCAGCTGGGTTTTCTATTATGCACTGCCAGAGGAGGGAATACAGGGATGGGAGTGGGGCCATCTGTTTTAGATCTGACCTAAACATTTATGTGCACCCAGTGGATTCCACATCATCATTTTAATGTGTGGCCGTGCACAACAGTCCAGGTACAAGTTGCAAAATCCTCCTTGTATGCTGGCCTCTGGGGCTTGAGGTGGAATTTCTGCAGGAAGTTGTGGACTTCATCACTGACAAGGTGTTAGAGTCACCCAGATGGTTGGTTCTGAGTGACTTCAGTGCCTGGATCGATGACAAATATTCACATTTCAGTTATGTCTTCCTCCAGTTGATGACTTCCCTTGGCCTTGCTGCAAGCTGTTGCTTCTGTGACCCACAGCTACTGTCAAGCCTTGGACTTAGTGTTCTTACTGAGGCTTGAGGTCTATGACCTCAGGATTGATCTGGTCATTTGGTTGGATCACAGCATTGTGAGTTTTCATTAGGGTGCCCCAATTAATCCTTCCCCTGTTGAGATGCTTTTCTACTGACCTTTTAAGGGTTGTCCCCAGGGACTGATAGCAGTGATGGATCTATCTGGTGTGAGGCTGCATGTGCAGCAGGTATGGGTGAGGTAGTTGCAGCCTATAATGGGTCTGTTTCAGGGCACTCAACTCTGTTGCACCGATCCATGTATGACCTAGGTCTTCTTGCTTGAGATCCCCATGGTCTGATGGGGCTCTCAAAGAGATGAACTAGGGGTTGAGTAGGGTATTGGTGGGTCTTGGTCTGGGGGGGACATACTGGCTTTGAGAATTCACTACGGTGAACATCAAGGGCAATCAACCATCAGAAGGCAGTGTTCCTGTTTGGGGAGATTGCAGGAGAAACAGACGAACTTTGCTTTTTGTACTGTATACAGGCTTCTCCATCCTGCCTGTCTGCAGCTGAAAAAAAGCATCTTTAGTCACTCAGTGCAAGGAGTTTGTTCTGTTCCTTTCTGATAGGGTATACTCCATCAGGGCTGGGATCTCCCAATGGGGCTTTTGCAACTCCACAGTGGTGAGTCATGTGTCCAGACACATTCTTATTATCGGACCAAATTCAAGCCAGTTAGGGTGGCTGAGTTTGCAAGTGATTTTAAAGCTGTTGCCCACATACTGTGTACTGGACCCAGGCATGACTCATCTAATGAGATGTGTTGAGTCTGTTGGTCCAGTGTTCACTGAGATTGTCCGGTGTTCACTTTCTGAGGGATGTTTTCCCAGTGCTCTGAAAAGAGGTGTTGGTGACCCTCCTAAAGAAACCATCTCTTGACTCTGACATCTTGGTGAATTATAGACCAATCTCTAACCTCCCATTTTTGGTTAAGATTATTGAGACAGTGATGGGTCTTCAGCAGTTGCACCACGTGGCCCATGACATCTAAGAGCCCTTCCAGTCATGGTTTAGATCAAGGAATAGCACTGAAATTGTGTTAGTCAGGGTGCAGAATGATTTCCTTAGGGTGAAAGATGAAGAGGAACAGTTAACACTCCTTCTCCTTGATCTCTCCTCAGCATTTGACACTGTGGATCACACAGAATGTTGCTGGATCCCTAAGGGAGCTCTGTTGACTCAGCAGTACTATCATCAACTGGTTTGAGTCCTTTCTCACAGGTAGGATGTAGAAAGTAATGACAGAATGTCTCATCCTGTCTGAAGCCCCTGCCTTGTGAGTTCTTCAGGGTTCAAAACTGTCATCTAGAACATGACATGATGGACTGACACTTGAAGCTCAGGTGTCATCCAACATTAGGAGTGGTTTCTACCACCTGAGGAATGTTGCCCCGATTAAAGCCTTGATTCCATCTGATGATCTGCCCTCACTGGTACATGCATTTCTGACATTGCGGCCAGACTACTACAACACTCTACCTCAGGGCCAATGGAGGGATTCTCTGGCACCTGCAGCAGGTGCAGAATGCAGCAGCCAGGTTACTGATAGACATCCCGATGCCCTGTCATGTGAACCTGGCTCTACATGAGCGGCACTGGCTGCCAGTTAGGTCTAGAATAATCTTCAAAGCGGGCTTGCTCAGTTACAAGGTCCTACATGGATTGGGCCCTGGCTACCTGAATGACCTCCTGACTCCTTTTGGTCCCATGAGTTTGCTCCACTCCTCTACCGAGGGCCTCTTAGAGGTTCCCAGGGTCTGCCTGAAATCCTCTGGAGACTGTTCATTTGAGGTGTCAAGTCCGGTATTGTGGAATTTTCTACCAAGACCCTTGAGGGAGGCCCCATCACTGGAGGTTTTTAAGTGGGGGCTGAAGGCACACATTTTATAAAGAAGCATTTGCAGACTGCTTATAGTTTAGAATAAGTAACCTGCTGCATTCAATGTAGGGGTGTTTTTGAGGTTTAATTGTTTTTGTTATTGTTGTTTCTGTTTCATGTTCTTGTACTGATGTATGTTGTTTTACCTCCTGCCTACCTGTACAGGGCCCAGAGTCTCCAGGATGGGATACAATACAAATAAATTTTACTTACTTACTACTTAATAAAATAAATTCTGTAAAAGTCCCTGTGCTTCTGCCCTGTCCTCTGCTATGCCAGTCTTAATTTCCTGCTGTGCTGTTTATCTCTAGCAAGTACCCAATGCACCCATTCTGTGCACACCTCTCTGCAGTGGCATACAAATTACTACAGACCTGTCCTGAACAGAAATTACTGTTAACAAGTAACTATAATGATGAATGATCCTCTTGTAATTTCTGAGTCTTTCAATAAAGAGGAATTGTTTTTCACAAAAATTGATGAGCTCTGCCCATCAGTGCCCACACACATCATTCTCTGCTGGTAGCAAGCTGGGAATGGCACCGAGATATGTGCATCATGAGGACACCACGATCTTCAGCATTGCAGAAAGGCTGTTGCAAGCTACTTGCTTAGTGACTGATACCAAAAATAAGCCACATGCCCTGATGTTCAAGTACTGAAGAGCCAAAAGGAAGCCACACAACCACTGACCTCCGCTTTTCTACAGTAGAAATGAAAGTGCCACTTTTCAGCAACAGCACAACACTCCACTTTGATATTAGATCACTCTTACATCTGAAGATGTTGTGAATTGTAATTCACTGGTAAAGTTCCAGCAAATTTGCAAAATTCACAATTGAGAACAACTTTGTGAAGTGCCCACTGCACCACTTTGCCACATTACAATGTGTTTTCCTGGCTAAGTGGCATTTTTCTATGTGAATTAATCATGAAATGGCAAGTTTTCTGAAGACGTTGCGTGACTTCTTGAAAAAAGTGCCGCTTCTCCTGCCAAACACTTTGCAAAGTCAACACATTACTCTTCGTAAAGTGTACAAACTTTGTGTTTGCTAACTTCACACATCTCTAGTTCCAACCCACATGCACACACTAATAACAGAAGGTCTAATATGGAGCCAGGGTCTTAACTGTATCTGTGGCAGGGTAAGCAGCAGAGATTTCCCTGGTAAGCAGACAAGCGTAGGAGACAGATGTTTTTCAAATAATCATCCAAAAATGGTACTTAACTTTTTTAAGTGTCTGTGTGTCCTGTGTGTGTGTGTGTGTGTGTGTGTGTGTGTGTGTGTAATGAGGGTATGATGAGGGAAGCAACATTTATTCTGTATAATCTGATTCTTTTTGTAATTTGAGGGAGTTTTAGTTTTCATTAGAATCTGTAGGCTGTGGGTGAAATATTCAAAGGTTTAGTGCAGTGCAAAACAACTTCTTGTTGCACAAACTGATGTTTGCAACTTTTGTCTTCACTTAGTGTGAGGCGTCATATATTCAAATGATTTGTTTGCATGGTGCAAATCTGGTTGCATGGTGGCACAAATCAAGGGATTATACACATGCAAATGAGTGAGGGCCTTCTTAGATTATGCTACACTACTGTATATTCAAAGTATTGTAACAGTGCTAAGGGTAGTTTTGTGCTATGCAAATTATGACATTTGAAAGGCATGCTTTAAGTTAGCATTCAGTACAGATGCCACTTTCAAATAGCCCATGCAGGAGTTCTGATGTTTGCAATGCATGGAAAAGCCACCCCCCAAAAAAAAAAACATTGACATGTAATAGTCCTTACTGAAAGTGTGAATTTTTCATGACCAGGGGGCATGCACATTATTCTGCATGTTCTGATGTGAACATGTCATGGTGATACAGTACCACAAACCCCATTTAAACTATATAACTGACAAACATAAATGATTTAAAGGCATTAACTGCACTCCTACCACATTATAAAAGTAGTTGGGATACAATGCTACTTAGTACTATGATACATTGCAACTCCAATAGCCATCTTTTGCCACTGGGCTTTAGCCTAGCCAATCCACAATCCAAGGAGCAAAATAATGTTAATGAGACTGAAATAGCTGCATAATAAGCTGATAATGACCCCTTAGTGCCAAAGGCCATATGTATAAATGCCAGGATCCTGGGAAACAAAATGTGGGATCTTCAGGCAGTGGTGAAGACTTGGTGGTCATTTCTGAAAAATGGGTAGGCCACAACTGGAATAAAAAAATTATTCTGTACACAGTATTCAGTGGTAAATGTAGAGGAACAGGGGTTTACCCTGTATGTAAGGGAAGGAAGTAAAGACACTGGAGGCAAGCCATGTGGTGCGCACTGAAACCAGATTAGTGTGAGTACAGTTGTTGACAGGTAGAGAGAGAGTGGTAAAAATGGGCGATAGTCTACAGACCATCTCAAAAAAGGAGGAGATTAAGGAGGAACTAGGAGAAGAAATAAGAAGAGCAATCATAGTGTGTGTGAGTGTGTGTGGAGGGGCTGGGGGGGGGGTTGTGTTAATTGGAAACTTCAAAATGCCAGACATGGACTGAAGTATTCAAGATTCATCAAGTTCTGCAAGGCAAGCAGTGTTGAAAGCATTCCAACATTGCTTTCTAGTTCAAGGGGTCAGGAAACCCACATAGGAGTGGTAATTCTGGACCTGGTCCTTAAAAATGGGGACTCAGAGAGACAGCTTAGGATTGGGAAACCTCTACTCAACAACAACCATCTTTCAGTATGGTTTAATATTGTAATGTGGTTTCAGTACAGAAACTCCCGGATTAGGATCCTAAACTTAAGAAAGGTTGATTTTGGCAGAGATTAGTGAGTTACTGTGGACCATGCTGGAGGGTGTTCGGGAGGGAGAAGGATGGGAAAGTAAAAGGGCATAATAAAGAAAATTCGGCGGGATGGTATGCACCCCTAACTAAAAAAATATGGGAATGAACAGAAAAAAGAGGAAATATATGTGGTATTCAAAAGAGGATGGGGGAGTAATCTGAGAACAAAAGGGGGAATTCAAGAGGTACCAAGCAAGTAAAATGAAGGGGATTGGGGAGTTATTTCGTGACACATTGAAAGAAGCCAGTAGGGTGGTAAGGAATATGAAGGTGGGAATAGAACTCTGCATTGCAGACGGGGTCAAGGGGGTGACAATTCTTTCTTTTGCTGCTTCAGTCAGAATAGGAAGACAAGAGAAAGAGCAGTCCAGATAAGAAAAAGAGGAGGATGAGGGGAGAAGACTGATATCCTGTCTGTTCGGTAGTCACAGTGGGGCAGAGGGGTTGCTACCAGAGTGCAATCTTTGCCAAGGGTTGGAAGGGAGGTTTAGGTATTTACATGCTTTGAATATTAATTGAGATGGTACTTAAGGGACCAATGTCACTGAAGGTCAGTAAATAACCAAGGCCAGATAGATTGCACTCAATTGTTCTTGAGGAGGTGCCACAAGAACTTGCACTAGCTCTGACAGATCTGTTCGGCAGCTCTCTGGAGACAGGCAATGATGTACTGCCGCTACATAAAGTGTGGAGAGAGGGATGAATTGGGGAATTATACGCCTCTCAGTAGGACCTTAATAGTGGGAAAACTACTGGAATCTATCATTAAGGAAAGACCGGTGGAGTTCCTTGAGCTAAAGGAGCTGCTGGATAGCAAACAACATGGGTTTGTGCAGGAAGATCATGGCAGACAAATCTGATTAGTTTCATCAACTACAATAGGTGCTGAAGGCTGATGATAAAGGTTAGGAGGTATACACACTCTGCTCAGACTTTAACAAAGCATTTGACTCAGTCCTGCACAGAAGGCTAATTAAGGAACTAGATTATCTAGTATTTGAGGATAAACTAACCAAATGGATCAAGAACTGACTGGGAGAGGAAGCAGAGAGCAGTAACAATAGGGGAACACTCAGAAGTTAAGGAGGTAAAGAGTGTATTACCACAAGGGTCAGTCATTAGACCCATACTCTTCAACATCTGTATCTGCAACATAAAAGAGACGATATGGGGTAAAATCTGTCTCTTTGCTGATGACACTAGCTCTGCAGCAGAGTGAACAGTGAAGAGGGTATTTTGGAAATGAGGGAGAATTGGAATAGGTCAGAGAGGTCATTGAAGTTCTGGCAACTTGGTTTCAATGCAAAGAAAAGTTCAAGGTCATGCCTGTAGCTACCAGAACTCAGAGTTTGAGCCTGGGAAGGTAAATTAAGATTGGAATATCTAGAGGAAGTGTATCACATTACTTCAGTGAAATTTCAACATTGAAATCCAGTACAGTGACAACCTTGAGGTTGTCACTGTACTGCACCCAACAGCAAAATTTCACCGATTTCAAGTGCCCCCCCAACAAACTCTGACACAGAGTTTGTTATATTGACGAAGGGAACTGCAGGGGGCAAAGTCCCCAGCAAAGAAAACAATATCTGACAGGTGAAATTTCACCTGTTGACATTGTTTCTGTTGCCGAGCTGCATTTCAACAAAGTTGATGTTGTTGCACAGTGCAATAAAGCAGTGGGGAAAGCAAACAAGACACGTGGGTGCATGGACAGTGACTTTGGTAGCAGACAAAAGGAGGGGACACTGCCTCTTTGCAGATCCTTGGTAAGGCCTCCTCTAGAATGCAGCATGCAGCTATGGAGTTCACACCTCAAAAAGTACAAGGACACCTGGAACCAGTTCAGAGAAGGGTGATGAAAATGATTCAGGTGCAGTAGGGCAGGTTGTATGCAGAGAAACTTCACACTCAGGATATGTAGATACTGTATACTAGACACCAGAAAGGAAATAAGGGATATAATGGAGACATACAAGTTTGTGCAGGGAATAAATAAAGTGGAGAGTAATGAGATGTTCACCAAAAGTACTAATAGCACCAGTACGGACAACATGAGGAAATTGTTGCGTCAGTTTAAAAATGTTGTTAGGACTTATTTTTTCACAGAATGGGTGGTAAACAAGTGGAACTGCTCAAAGAGGTAATCAACCCTATTTGTTTATCTGTTTGAAAACTGGTACCTGGGAAAGGAACACTGAGCCAAGGCTCATTTCCAGGTTTGACTCAGTGGTAAGAGAAAGTGTGGGGTCATAATCTCACCGACAAAAACAGCATGGCAATAAATGCTGCAGGCAACACAGCATGCCCCGAAATAAGGTTGGAAAAAATACAGACTGCAACAAAACAGTGTACCCCAATGAAATTAATGGGACTTTCTTTTTTTTTTTTTGAGTGCTTTGCCCCCCGCACCTCAAGATGGGGGGCACCCCTCTCACCCCATACTTTGTATAACAAACTACTAGAGGTGTGGACTTCCAGGGATGGGGTGAAACTCATGGAGAGGGAAAAATTAACTTTTGCAGAAAAATAAACAAAAAAGCTACAACACCAGGAGACCTGGGGGATAAGTGAACCGTGGCCCCAGGTCTCCAACATTGTTGTGCACTGATGCCTTAGTCACTCCACAATGGGAGCGGCTTGACCAAGCACCACACACATAGCAACTTGCTCTATTAGAAGTAAGGGCGGAGAGTGACAGGGGTAGCGGTAATTCCATATCACTATTATACCCCTGTCCTCTCATTGCTGCAGCTTTACACAGTGTGGTTGTTGCCGTGCTGTTTTTGTAGCATGGTATGACCTGGTACCATAAGGGCACAGGAGATACAGTAAAATATTACACAATCACTTTTCTTGATACAGAATGAAGTGCATAATAAGTACACAAATACAAGTGCAAAATACAGCAGCATGGGACCACAAGACAAACTAATGCAACAAAAGAGAGACCTGCAAGGTGGGCAGATGGCAGTGCAGAGGTAGAGAGTAATGGAACCTGGGTTCAGGCAAGGAGGGGATCCAGGCAGTGCAGAGGTAGAGAGTAATGGAACCTGGGTTCAGCCAAGGAGGGGATCCAGATAGAGGCCTGAAAAATGAACAGTAGGTGCTCTAAGCAGGGGATGTATCAGGTAGCAGGATGACAGTTTCTGGTGGGAGAGGGAGGAGTTTCAACTGGTACCTGATGGAACTAGTGAGGTGGAGAGGCATAGGGAGGAAGGAAGCAGGTTCCAGAGTGTGGAAAGATTATAGGAGAAGGCTGATTGCACAACAGAGGAGCAGAGATGTGGAGTGCAGAAGGATTTATGATCCCTGGAATGGAGGGAGCAGGAGGCAAGGGGGACTACTGAGAGGAGTGAGGAAGGTAAGGGGGAAGGGACCCAATCCTGATTTGGATATGAAAGAGGCACAGTGGGACTGTCAATATGAGGGTAAGGGGAGAATAAATTGGGGGGAATAGAGAAGCAGTGGTGAGTATGGGGGGGGTCTGTAGCAAAGTGGCAAAAGGCATTGCAGATCGTGTACATTCTGGCAAGGGGAGTGGAGAGGGCAGTCCCATAGACCATATTCGCACTGTCAAAGACCAAGAGCACCATTCTGGTAACAAGCTCCCAGCAGACCTGCAGAAAAAAACTGTTGAACCAGCCCGGTGGCGCTAAGGGTTGAGGAGCTGAATGCCACACCTTGCACCACACTAGCAACCTAGGTTCTGGAACAACCTCGGGTCATCAGTGTGCTGGCAGGGGGAGATGGAGCAGGACTGAACAGCCTAACTGCAGCTCTCCTCTCCTGGGGTGGTTTTCACCCCCCCCCCCATAGTTCAGCTGGCATCAGATGGAGGTCCAGTGGCAGCACAGGCATGAGAAGGTGGTATGTTGAGAGGGCATCTTGGAACATGGTGCATGTGTGCCTCCACATGCCCGCATGCGTGCCCAGGGAAGGAGGTCAACTGAAATGGGGAAAAACACTGGATAAAAACATAACAGAAAAAAAAGAAGAAATAAACAGTTGGTGTTGTGGTACAAGGCACCAAGCTTGTGGCAGAGCTTGCCATGAATGGCATCGATATGGGCAGAGAATTCAAGCTTGCTGCTAAGACACACACTAAGGTACTTGAAGGACTATACCACTTCAAGAGGGTTGCCATCCAAGGTGGAGAAAAGAGGGAAAGTGGGGAGTCTGGCCAGTTTGTGTCTAGTACCTAAGGTCATAGACAATGGCTGGTTGTTTGTTTGTTAGTTTGTGTGTTGACTCAGAGTTGATTGGAGTAGAACCAGCATATGACATTCTGTAAGTCCTGCTGGAGTAGGTCTTCCACAGCTGTAGTACATGGACCAGAGGTGAAGATGACTGTGGCATTTGCATGCATGTGAATATGCAAGTTGGCACAGACAGAGGGGATGTCATTAAGGAAAACGAAGATGAAGATGGGACCCAGGGATGGAGTCCTGTGGAACCCTAGCCTGGATAACTAGTGGAGATGACAGGATGCATCCAGCCTATACCAACTGTTGATGGCCCTTGAGGTAGAAATGGAATCAATCAACAGTGGGAACCAAGAGGCCAACAAAACTCAGCTTGTCCAGAGGACTGAATGGGATACTGAATCAAAGGCTTTGGCCAGATCAGTGAAGATGGCAACTGTGATGTACCCCTGATCCATTCCAGAGAAGGCAGAGTCAGTGGCATGCAGCTAGGAGGACACAGTAGAATTGTGCTTCCAAAAGCCAGACTGGAAAGGGAAGGGGAAACTGGAGAATGAAAGGTAGTCAGAAAATCTGGAATGGGTAAGCTTCCCCTGCAGCTTTGCAAGGGAGGGGGAAAATGGAGATATGGAGCTACCAGGGGAGGAGTAGTCCCCTCCCCTTTGTGAAGTGAAATAACTCTGGAAATCATCCAGGACTGAGGAATAACTCTGAGTGAGCATCAGAGGTTAAGGAGGTGAGTAAGGGGAGATGTGATAGAAGGAACTAAGAGGTAAAGGAGTTTCTGATCTAGCCTGTCAGGGATGGACTTGGACAGGTTGAGGGAGTGAAGGGCAAGCAGGGCTTTCTGGATAGAGACAGCGTGAATGGAATCTGGTGAGGGGTGGGCAAGAGTGTAAAAGGGAACAAGAGGGGAAGAGAGGAGCCTGGAGATAGAGAAGGGAGTGCACAAATGGTGAAGAACTCTTTGAAGTGAGCTGCCACAGAGGTAAGGTCAGAAACAGGTGAACCATTAATCATGAGGACTGGATCAGTAGACTGGGCAGGGTAGGGTAGGCTGGGCAGGGTAGGTACTAAAACAGTGGTAAGCATCAAACAAGGAAGGGACAAGCATATGGGCTTGGGGAAGGAAGCAGGGGAGAGACATACGTGTTCATATGTGAATACTGCTGAACACTTTCTAGACTGCCTGAGTTGCCGGTTTTGCACATAATAAAGTATTCTTGTGCATCTGACTGCTGAGATGGTGAATTCTTTTGGAGGGAGAGGTGAGTGTTACTTTCTCTTTGATTTTAGCTTTTTTTGGATCATGCATACAGCTAGGTAGGTAATTGGCAAACCAGATAGAGCCCTAGACCTTCTGGGGCTGATATTCAAAATTTAGCCTGGGCACTAAGGGGTGTTTGCCCACACTAACCTGTGTTTCATCCATTTTGCCCACACTAACCTGTGTTTCATCCATTTTGCCCACACTAACCTGTGTTTGCATCCAATTTGTGGATGGGGTCTATATTCACCCCCCACAGCATGGACAAAACCCGTTAATGCCTGAGTGCTGTTACAACTGCGTCCAATGTAAATGAGGGGGGTCCTCCCCTGCATACAAGCACAGCAGGATATTGAGAGGTTTGCACAGGCAGTAAATGCCACCTGACCATGTGCAAACTCCTATTTAAGGCCCCAGTGGTGAGCAATGAGACTGCAGCCCCCTGCCCCAGCCTGTTGAGGCAATGACTTCCCTGATGTCCAGTGGTGCCCCCATCTTCTGACTTCCCACTGCAGTAATAAAAAAGAATTCCCTGGTGTCTAGTGGCACCCCCACACTCTGATCCACATCCCATAATGAGATAGTTATTCCCTGATATCCAGTGGCATCCCCCCATCCCATCCCCGTAATTGAATAGTTCTTCCCCCATCCTCTGATTCCCATCCCATAAATGAATAATTCTTACCTGATATCAAGAGGCACCACCTGCCCTGTGATCCCCATCCCATTATAGAATAGTTATTCCCTGATGTCTAGTGGCACCACCTGCCCTGCGATCCCCATCCCATTATAGAATAGTTATTCCTGATGTCTAGTGGCACCACCTGCCTCTCGATCCCCATCCCATTATAGAATAGTTATTCCTGATGTCTAGTGGCACCACCTGCCCTCTGATCCCCATCCCATTATAGAATAGTTATTCCTGATGTCAGTGGCACCTGCCTGATCCCCATCCCATTATAGAATAGTTATTCCCTGATGTCTAGTGGCACCACCTGCCCTGCGATCCCCATCCCATTATAGAATAGTTGTTCCTGATGTCTAGTGATCCACCTGCCTCATGATCCCCATCCCATTATAGAATAGTTATTCCTGATGTCTAGTGGCACCACCTGCCCTCGATCCCCATCCCATTATAGAATAGTTATTCCTGATGTCGAGTGGCACCACCTGCCCTGATCCCCATCCCATTATAGAATAGTTATTCCCTGATGTCTAGTGGCACCACCTGCCCTCGATCCCCATCCCATTATAGAATAGTTATTCCTGATGTCTAGTGGCACCACCTGCCCTCGATCCCCATCCCATTATAGAATAGTTATTCCTGATGTCTAGTGGCACCACCTGCCCTGCAGATCCCCATCCCATTATAGAATAGTTATTCCCTGATGTCTAGTGGCACCACCTGCCCCGATCCCCATCCCATTATAGAATAGTTATTCCCTGATGTCTAGTGGCACCACCTGCCCTCGATCCCCATCCCATTATAGAATAGTTATTCCCTGATGTCTGTGGCACCCTGCCCTCGGATCCCCATCCCATTATAGAATAGTTGTTCCCTGATGTCTAGGGTGCCCACCTGCCTCTGATCCCCATCCCATTATAGAATAGTTGTTCCCTGATGTCTAGTGGCACCACCTGCCTCGATCCCCATCCCATTATAGAATAGTTGTTCCTGATGTCTAGTGGCACCACCTGCCCAGTATCCCCATCCCATTATAGAATAGTTATTCCTGATGTCTAGTGGCACCACCTGCCCTCAGATCCCCATCCCATTATAGAATAGTTGTTCCTGATGTCTAGTGGCACCACCTGCCTACGATCCCCATCCCATTATAGAATAGTTGTTCCTGATGTCTGAGTGGCACCACCCCCTCTGATCCCATCCCATTATAGAATAGTTATTCCCTGATGTCTAGTGGCACCACCTGCCTCAGTCCCCATCCCATTATAGAATAGTTATTCCTGATGTCTAGTGGCACCACCTGCCTCAAGATCCCCATCCCATTATAGAATAGTTATTCCTGATGTCTAGTGGCACCACCTGCCCTCAGATCCCCATCCCATTATAGAATAGTTATTCCTGATGTCTGGTGGCACCACCTGCCCTGCGATCCCCATCCCATTATAGAATAGTTGTTCCTGATGTCTAGTGGCACCACCTGCCTCAGATCCCCATCCCATTATATAGTTATTCCCTGATGTCTAGTGGCACCACCTGCCCTCACGATCCCCATCCCATTATAGAATAGTTATTCCTGATGTCTAGTGGCACCACCTGCCCTCAGATCCCCATCCCATTATAGAATAGTTATTCCCTGATGTCTAGTGGCACCACCTGCCCTCAGATCCCCATCCCATTATAGAATAGTTGTTCCCTGATGTCTAGTGGCACCACCTGCCATCCCCATCCCATTATAGAATAGTTATTCCTGATGTCTAGTGGCACCACCTGCCCTCCGATCCCCATCCCATTATAGAATAGTTATTCCCTGATGTCTAGTGGCACCACCTGCCCTGCGATCCCCATCCCATTATAGAATAGTTATTCCCTGATGTCTAGTGGCACCACCTGCCCTGCGATCCCCATCCCATTATAGAATAGTTATTCCCTGATGTCTAGTGGCACCACCTGCCCTGCGATCCCCATCCCATTATAGAATAGTTATTCCCTGATGTCTAGTGGCACCACCTGCCCTGCGATCCCCATCCCATTATAGAATAGTTATTCCCTGATGTCTAGTGGCACCACCTGCCCTACGATCCCCATCCCATTATAGAATAGTTATTCCTGATGTCTAGTGGCACCACCTGCCCTCGATCCCCATCCCATTATAGAATAGTTGTTCCTGATGTCTGAGTGGCACCACCTGCCCTCATGATCCCCATCCCATTATAGAATAGTTGTTCCTGATGTCTAGTGGCACCACCTGCCCTCGATCCCCATCCCATTATAGAATAGTTATTCCTGATGTCTGAGTGGCACCACCTGCCCTGCGATCCCCATCCCATTATAGAATAGTTATTCCCTGATGTCTAGTGGCACCACCTGCCCTGCGATCCCCATCCCATTATAGAATAGTTATTCCCTGATGTCTAGTGGCACCACCTGCCCTGCGATCCCCATCCCATTATAGAATAGTTATTCCCTGATGTCTAGTGGCACCACCTGCCCTGCGATCCCCATCCCATTATAGAATAGTTATTCCCTGATGTCTAGTGGCACCACCTGCCCCTGATCCCCATCCCATTATAGAATAGTTATTCCTGATGTCTAGTGGCACCACCTGCCTCAGATCCCCATCCCATTATAGAATAGTTGTTCCTGATGTCTAGTGGCACCACCTGCCTCGATCCCCATCCCATTATAGAATAGTTGTTCCTGATGTCTAGTGGCCACCTGCCCTGCGATCCCCATCCCATTATAGAATAGTTATTCCCTGATGTCTAGTGGCACCACCTGCCCTGCGATCCCCATCCCATTATAGAATAGTTATTCCCTGATGTCTAGTGGCACCACCTGCCCTGCGATCCCCATCCCATTATAGAATAGTTATTCCTGATGTCTAGTGGCACCACCTGCCATGCACCCCATCCCATTATAGAATAGTTATTCCTGATGTCTAGTGGCACCACCTGCCCTGCGATCCCCATCCCATTATAGAATAGTTATTCCCTGATGTCTAGTGGCACCACCTGCCCTGCGATCCCCATCCCATTATAGAATAGTTATTCCCTGATATCTAGTGGCACCACCTGCCCTGCGATCCCCATCCCATTATAGAATAGTTATTCCCTGATATCTAGTGGCACCACCTGCCCTGCGATCCCCATCCCATTATAGAATAGTTATTCCCTGATGTCTAGTGGCACCACCTGCCCCTCGATCCCCATCCCATTATAGAATAGTTGTTCCTGATGTCTAGTGGCACCACCTGCCCTCGATCCCCATCCCATTATAGAATAGTTGTTCCTGATGTCTAGTGGCACCACCTGCCTCTGATCCCCATCCATTATAGAATAGTTGTTCCTGATGTCAGGTGGCACCACCTGCCCTGATCCCATCCCATTATAGAATAGTTATTCCCTGATGTCTAGTGGCACCACCTGCCTCACAGTCCCATCCCATTATAGAATAGTTATTCCTGATGTCTGAGTGGCACCACCTGCCCTCGATCCCCATCCCATTATAGAATAGTTGTTCCCTGATGTCTAGTGGCACCACCTGCCTCACGATCCCCATCCCATTATAGAATAGTTATTCCTGATGTCTGGTGGCACCACCTGCCTTGATCCCCATCCCATTATAGAATAGTTGTTCCTGATGTCTGAGTGGCACCACCTGCCCTAGATCCCCATCCATTATAGAATAGTTGTTCCTGATGTCTAGTGGCACCACCTGCCCTCGATCCCCATCCCATTATAGAATAGTTTTCCTGATGTCTGGTAGCCTGCCTCCGATCCCCATCCCATTATAGAATAGTTATTCCTGATGTCTAGTGGCACCACCTGCCCTCGATCCCCATCCCATTATAGAATAGTTGTTCCTGATATCTAGTGGCACCACCTGCCCTCGATCCCCATCCCATTATAGAATAGTTATTCCCTGATGTCTAGTGGCACCACCTGCCCTCACGATCCCCATCCCATTATAGAATAGTTGTTCCTGATGTCTAGTGGCACCACCTGCCCTCGATCCCCATCCCATTATAGAATAGTTGTTCCTGATGTCTGAGTGGCACCACCTGCCCTGCGATCCCCATCCCATTATAGAATAGTTATTCCCTGATGTCTAGTGGCACCACCTGCCCTCGATCCCCATCCCATTATAGAATAGTTGTTCCCTGATGTCTGTGGCACACCTGCCTCGATCCCCATCCCATTATAGAATAGTTATTCCTGATGTCTAGTGGCACCACCTCCTCGATCCCCATCCCATTATAGAATAGTTATTCCTGATGTCTGGTGGCACCACCTGCCTCGATCCCCATCCCATTATAGAATAGTTGTTCCTGATGTCTAGTGGCACCACCTGCCTCGATCCCATCCCATTATAGAATAGTTATTCCCTGATGTCTAGTGGCACCACCTGCCCTCGATCCCCATCCCATTATAGAATAGTTATTCCTGATGTCTAGTGGCACCACCTGCCCATGATCCCCATCCCATTATAGAATAGTTATTCCCTGATGTCTAGTGGCACCACCTGCCCTGATCCCCATCCCATTATAGAATAGTTATTCCTGATGTCTAGTGGCACCACCTGCCTCACGATCCCCATCCCATTATAGAATAGTTATTCCTGATGTCTAGTGGCACCACCTGCCCTGCGATCCCCATCCCATTATAGAATAGTTGTTCCTGATGTCTAGTGGCACCACCTGCCCTCGATCCCATCCCATTATAGAATAGTTATTCCCTGATGTCTAGTGGCACCACCTGCCCTCGATCCCCATCCCATTATAGAATAGTTATTCCCTGATGTCTAGTGGCACCACCTGCCCTCGATCCCCATCCCATTATAGAATAGTTATTCCCTGATGTCTAGTGGCACCACCTGCCTGATCCCATCCCATTATAGAATAGTTATTCCTGATGTCTAGTGGCACCACCTGCCCTCGATCCCCATCCCATTATAGAATAGTTATTCCTGATGTCTAGTGGCACCACCTGCCCTACGTCCCCATCCCATTATAGAATAGTTATTCCTGATGTCTAGTGGCACCACCTGCCCATGCGATCCCCATCCCATTATAGAATAGTTATTCCTGATGTCTAGTGGCACCACCTGCCTCGATCCCCATCCCATTATAGAATAGTTATTCCTGATGTCTAGTGGCACCACCTGCCTCGATCCCCATCCCATTATAGAATAGTTGTTCCTGATGTCTAGTGGCACACCTGCCTCAGATCCCCATCCCATTATAGAATAGTTATTCCCTGATGTCTAGTGGCACCACCTGCCCTACGATCCCCATCCCATTATAGAATAGTTATTCCCTGATGTCTAGTGGCACCACCTGCCTCAGATCCCCATCCCATTATAGAATAGTTATTCCCTGATGTCTAGTGGCACCTGCCCTGCGATCCCCATCCCATTATAGAATAGTTATTCCCTGATATCTAGTGGCACCACCTGCCCTGCGATCCCCATCCCATTATAGAATAGTTATTCCCTGATGTCTAGTGGCACCTGCCCTGATCCCCATCCCATTATAGAATAGTTGTTCCCTGATGTCTAGTGGCACCACCTGCCTCGATCCCCATCCCATTATAGAATAGTTATTCCCTGATGTCTAGTGGCACCACCTGCCTCTGATCCCCATCCCATTATAGAATAGTTATTCCTGATGTCTAGTGGCACCACCTGCCCTCGATCCCCATCCCATTATAGAATAGTTATTCCTGATGTCTAGTGGCACCACCTGCCTCAGATCCCCATCCCATTATAGAATAGTTGTTCCTGATGTCTAGTGGCACCACCTGCCCTACGATCCCCATCCCATTATAGAATAGTTATTCCTGATGTCTAGTGGCACCACCTGCCTCATGATCCCCATCCCATTATAGAATAGTTATTCCCTGATGTCTAGTGGCACCACCTGCCCTCTGCATCCCCATCCCATTATAGAATAGTTATTCCCTGATGTCTAGTGGCACCACCTGCCCTGCATCCCATCCCATTATAGAATAGTTATTCCCTGATGTCTAGTGGCACCACCTGCCTCTGATCCCCATCCCATTATAGAATAGTTGTTCCTGATGTCTGGTGGCACCACCTGCCTCATGATCCCCATCCCATTATAGAATAGTTATTCCCTGATGTCTAGTGGCACCACCTGCCCTCGATCCCCATCCCATTATAGAATAGTTGTTCCTGATGTCTAGTGGCACCACCTGCCTCGATCCCCATCCCATTATAGAATAGTTATTCCCTGATGTCTGTGGCACCACCTGCCTGATCCCCATCCCATTATAGAATAGTTATTCCTGATGTCTAGTGGCACCACTGCCCTCAGATCCCATCCCATTATAGAATAGTTATTCCTGATGTCTAGTGGCACCACCTGCCCTGCATCCCCATCCCATTATAGAATAGTTATTCCTGATGTCTAGTGGCACCACCTGCCCTCACGATCCCCATCCCATTATAGAATAGTTATTCCTGATGTCTAGTGGCACCACCTGCCCTACGATCCCCATCCCATTATAGAATAGTTATTCCCTGATGTCTGAGTGGCACCACCTGCCTCTGATCCCCATCCCATTATAGAATAGTTATTCCCTGATGTCTAGTGGCACCACCTGCCCTCTGATCCCCATCCATTATAGAATAGTTGTTCCTGATGTCTAGTGGCACCACTGCCTGCGATCCCCATCCCATTATAGAATAGTTATTCCCTGATGTCTGTGGCACCCCTGCCCTGCGATCCCCATCCCATTATAGAATAGTTGTTCCTGATGTCTAGTGGCCACCTGCCCTCGATCCCATCCCATTATAGAATAGTTATTCCTGATGTCTAGTGGCACCACCTGCTCTCGATCCCCATCCCATTATAGAATAGTTGTTCCCTGATGTCTAGTGGCACCACCTGCCCTCGATCCCCATCCCATTATAGAATAGTTGTTCCTGATGTCTAGTGGCACCTGCTCGATCCCATCCCATTATAGAATAGTTATTCCCTGATGTCTGAGTGGCACCACCTGCCCTACGATCCCCATCCCATTATAGAATAGTTATTCCCTGATGTCTAGTGGCACCACCTGCCCTACGATCCCCATCCCATTATAGAATAGTTATTCCTGATGTCTAGTGGCACCACCTGCCCTGCATCCCCATCCCATTATAGAATAGTTATTCCTGATGTCTAGTGGCACCACCTGCCCTGCGATCCCCATCCCATTATAGAATAGTTATTCCCTGATGTCTAGTGGCACCACCTGCCCTCGATCCCCATCCCATTATAGAATAGTTGTTCCCTGATGTCTAGTGGCACCACCTGCCTCAAGATCCCCATCCCATTATAGAATAGTTTTTCGATGTCTAGTGGCACCACCTGCCCTCACGATCCCCATCCCATTATAGAATAGTTTTCCCTGATGTCTAGTGGCACCACCTGCCTCGATCCCATCCCATTATAGAATAGTTATTCCTGATGTCTAGTGGCACCACCTGCCCTCGATCCCCATCCCATTATAGAATAGTTATTCCCTGATGTCTAGTGCACCACCTGCCTCGATCCCCATCCCATTATAGAATAGTTGTTCCTGATGTCTGAGTGGCACCACCTGCCCTCGATCCCCATCCCATTATAGAATAGTTATTCCCTGATGTCTAGTGGCACCTGCCTGCGATCCCCATCCCATTATAGAATAGTTGTTCCTGATGTCTAGTGGCACCACCTGCCCGATCCCCATCCCATTATAGAATAGTTGTTCCCTGATGTCTAGTGGCACCACCTGCCCTCGATCCCCATCCCATTATAGAATAGTTGTTCCCTGATGTCTAGTGGCACCACCTGCCTCGATCCCCATCCCATTATAGAATAGTTGTTCCCTGATGTCTAGTGGCACCACCTGCCCTCACGATCCCCATCCCATTATAGAATAGTTATTCCCTGATGTCTAGTGGCACCACCTGCCCTCGATCCCATCCATTATAGAATAGTTGTTCCTGATGTCTAGTGGCACCACCTGCCCTCGATCCCCATCCCATTATAGAATAGTTGTTCCTGATGTCTAGTGGCACCACCTGCCTCGATCCCCATCCCATTATAGAATAGTTATTCCCTGATGTCTAGTGGCACCACCTGCCCTCGATCCCCATCCCATTATAGAATAGTTATTCCCTGATGTCTAGTGGCACCACCTGCCTCGATCCCCATCCCATTATAGAATAGTTATTCCCTGATGTCTAGTGGCACCACCTGCCCTCCGATCCCCATCCCATTATAGAATAGTTATTCCTGATGTCTAGTGGCACCACTGCCTCGATCCCCATCCCATTATAGAATAGTTATTCCCTGATGTCTAGTGCACACCTGCCTCAGATCCCCATCCCATTATAGAATAGTTGTTCCTGATGTCTAGTGGCACCACCTGCCTCAGATCCCATCCCATTATAGAATAGTTGTTCCCTGATGTCTAGTGGCACCACCTGCCCTCGATCCCCATCCCATTATAGAATAGTTATTCCTGATGTCTAGTGGCACCACCTGCCCTGCATCCCCATCCCATTATAGAATAGTTATTCCCTGATGTCTGTACCTGCACTGCGATCCCCATCCATTATAGAATAGTTGTTCCTGATGTCTAGTGGCACCACCTGCCCTACGATCCCCATCCCATTATAGAATAGTTGTTCCCTGATGTCTAGTGGCACCCCTGCCCTCGATCCCCATCCCATTATAGAATAGTTATTCCCTGATGTCTAGTGGCACCACCTGCCTGCGATCCCCATCCCATTATAGAATAGTTATTCCTGATGTCTAGTGGCCACCTGCCCTCGATCCCCATCCCATTATAGAATAGTTATTCCCTGATGTCTGAGTGGCACCACCTGCCTCGATCCCCATCCCATTATAGAATAGTTGTTCCTGATGTCTAGTGGCACCCTGCCCTCGATCCCCATCCCATTATAGAATAGTTGTTCCTGATGTCTATGGCACCACCTGCCCTCGATCCCCATCCCATTATAGAATAGTTGTTCCCTGATGTCTAGTGGCACCACCTGCCCTCAGATCCCCATCCCATTATAGAATAGTTGTTCCCTGATGTCTAGTGGCACCACCTGCCTGCATCCCCATCCCATTATAGAATAGTTGTTCCTGATGTCTAGTGGCACCACCTGCCCTCATGATCCCCATCCCATTATAGAATAGTTATTCCTGATGTCTAGTGGCACCACCTGCCCTCGATCCCCATCCCATTATAGAATAGTTATTCCCTGATGTCTAGTGGCACCACCTGCCCTCACGATCCCCATCCCATTATAGAATAGTTATTCCCTGATGTCTAGTGGCACCACCTGCCCCATGATCCCCATCCCATTATAGAATAGTTATTCCTGATGTCTAGTGGCACCACCTGCCCCAGTATCCCCATCCCATTATAGAATAGTTATTCCTGATGTCTAGTGGCACCACCTGCCCCAAGATCCCCATCCCATTATAGAATAGTTATTCCCTGATGTCTAGTGGCACCACCTGCCCTCGATCCCCATCCCATTATAGAATAGTTTTCCCTGATGTCTAGTGGCACCACCTGCCTCAGTCCCCATCCCATTATAGAATAGTTGTTCCTGATGTCTAGTGGCACCACCTGCCTCGATCCCCATCCCATTATAGAATAGTTATTCCTGATGTCTAGTGGCACCACCTGCCCTCGATCCCCATCCCATTATAGAATAGTTGTTCCCTGATGTCTAGTGGCACCCCTGCCGCAGTCCCCATCCCATTATAGAATAGTTATTCCTGATGTCTAGTGGCACCACCTGCCCACGATCCCCATCCCATTATAGAATAGTTATTCCTGATGTCTAGTGGCACCACCTGCCTCGATCCCCATCCCATTATAGAATAGTTGTTCCTGATGTCTGGTGGCACCACCTGCCTCTGATCCCCATCCCATTATAGAATAGTTATTCCTGATGTCTAGTGGCACCACCTGCCCTCACGATCCCCATCCCATTATAGAATAGTTATTCCCTGATGTCTAGTGGCACCACCTGCCCTCGATCCCCATCCCATTATAGAATAGTTATTCCCTGATGTCTAGTGGCACCACCTGCCTCGATCCCCATCCATTATAGAATAGTTGATTCCTGATGTCTAGTGGCACCACCTGCCCTGCGATCCCCATCCCATTATAGAATAGTTATTCCTGATGTCTAGTGGCACCACCTGCCTCGATCCCCATCCCATTATAGAATAGTTATTCCCTGATGTCTAGTGGCACACCTGCCTCGATCCCCATCCCATTATAGAATAGTTATTCCTGATGTCTAGTGGCACCACCTGCCCTCAGATCCCCATCCATTATAGAATAGTTGTTCCTGATGTCTAGTGGCACCACCTGCCATCGATCCCCATCCCATTATAGAATAGTTATTCCTGATGTCTAGTGGCACCACCTGCCCGCGATCCCCATCCCATTATAGAATAGTTATTCCTGATGTCTAGTGGCACCACCTGCCCTCAGATCCCCATCCCATTATAGAATAGTTATTCCCTGATGTCTAGTGGCACCACCTGCCGATCCCCATCCCATTATAGAATAGTTATTCCTGATGTCTAGTGGCACACCTGCCCTCAGATCCCCATCCCATTATAGAATAGTTATTCCCTGATGTCTAGTGGCACCACCTGCCCTCGATCCCCATCCCATTATAGAATAGTTGATTCCTGATGTCTAGTGGCACCACCTGCCTCGATCCCCATCCCATTATAGAATAGTTATTCCTGATGTCTAGTGGCACCACCTGCCCCAGATCCCCATCCCATTATAGAATAGTTATTCCCTGATGTCTAGTGGCACCACCTGCCCTGCAGTCCCCATCCCATTATAGAATAGTTGTTCCCTGATGTCTAGTGGCACCACCTGCCTCACGATCCCCATCCCATTATAGAATAGTTATTCCCTGATGTCTAGTGGCACCACCTGCCCTTCGATCCCCATCCCATTATAGAATAGTTATTCCCTGATGTCTAGTGGCACCACCTGCCCTGCGATCCCCATCCCATTATAGAATAGTTATTCCCTGATGTCTAGTGGCACCCCTGCTCCCCAGTCCCCATCCCCATAATTGAATAGTTCTTCCCCAGTGTCTAGTGGCACCCCCAGACCTCTGATCCCTGTCTTGTAATGGATTACTTATTCTCCAGTGTTTACTAACACCCCCAACCACAATCCCTGTCCCCTAATTGAATAATTATTTTCTAGTGCATAGTGGCACCCCCACCCTCAGAATCCCCATCCCTTAATGGTATAGTTCTTCCCTGGCATCCAGCACTCCCCCCACAATGTCTGTACTGAGCAAAACTCCTTGCCACCCTCCCTTACCTCAGTCACTGCTGCTGCTGCTGCACGGGTTGGATATAGTGACCAGAACTGCTCTTCTCTCACCATCTCAGCCGACTACTGTATGGAATGACAGGGAGCACACATACTATACTAACATATTAAAATGCCAGCAGAATAGGCCTAACGGTCTTTCGTGTCTGTTCGTTTGGTCAGCCCCCACCCTGGGTGCTGACCTTGCTGTCCCCCTCGCCTTCTCTGGCTTCTCCCTTCAAAGTTCCGGATATTCTTGCTGCATTGGATTTTGCTTCCAGAACCCTTCCCTGTACCTGTCCCACCCCCTCTTGAACCCCTTCACTGTCTCTGCCTCACCAGCCCCTAGGCAGTGCATTCCATGGCTCCACCCACCCTCCTCAGTGAAGTAGCACTCTCCTTTCTCCCCTGAATCTTCCTCCAGCTTCCACCCATGCCCTCTAGTGGCCCCTCCTCCTTCCTTCAAAGCACCCTGACTGTTCCTCCCTATTTACCCTCTTCATGTACCTGAAGACCTCTATCATGTCCCCGGTCCCTTCTCTCTTCCAATGTGTACATATTTAGCTCTTGAGCCTCTCCTCATAGGTCCTGTCCCAAGCCCCAAATCATTTTGGTTGCCTCCCTCTGGCCCCTCTCCAGGAGGTTAATGTCCTCTTTAAGTGTGGCCTCCAAAACTGCATGCAGTACTCAAGGTGCGGCCTCACCGCAGTTATACAGAGGAGTATCACTCCCTCCATCTGGAGGTGATCCCTAGCTGATGCATCTCAGCATCCTGTTGGCCTTGGCTGCTGCCCTCCTACAAGTCTCAGAGTTGTTCATATTGACATCCACCGCCACCCCCAGGTCCCTCTCAGCCATCGAGACTTGTAGCATTCCCCCCCAGGGTCTATCTACAGTACCTTATACTGTAGACAACATGTATGTTCCCTGCCATTCCACATGACATCCAGCTTAGGTGGTGAGAGGAGGAAAGTGCCAGTCACTGTATCAGATCTACGTGGCACCAGTGGCAACAGAGATAAGGAGGGGTGACAGGTTGGGTTAATCGGTGAGTGTGGTGCAGGTAAGCCACTAGATACCCTAGAAGAACTAGTCAATTATGGAGAGGGGGATTGGAGGGAGGGGGGAGTGCCATTAGACACCAGGGAAGAACTATTCAATTATGGGTATGAGGATTAGTGGGCAAGGGGTGCCACTAAACACCAGAGAAGAACTATTTAATTACTGGGACAGGGACTGGAGAGTGGTGGTGCCATTGGATACCAGGGGGGTCATGTAACTTGTGGGACGGTGTTCAGCGTGTGAGGGGCTACTCAACACCCTACCTGTATGACAGGCAGCCTCTGTAGGGACACAAGCTTCTGCTGCTTCCCATGTAAATTAGACCATGTTTGGCAGACATATGACCCCATGGTGCCATGCATGTCCAATCCTATCAATTGTATGTTGCTGGTGAATATCATGCCTGCGGCTCTTGGCACTATCAGGTCTGGAGTCACTGCTCTTTGCCCTTCCCTATGGGCGGCATTCAGCTCAGTTCCCTGTCATAGCAGCTCTACTTGATGTTGCGCTGTGCCTACATACTCCTGTATTCAGCTGGATAGCGCCAGTGTGCTATCCAACTGAATATGGCATCCTCAGGGTTGTGGGCAAATATTTGCACTCCACGTTTACCCAAATTCCAGTATTGGGCCCTTGTTGTCAGTTTTTCTGTTTCTAAGTTTGTAGTTTTCTTTCCATTAGGGGTGTTGATGAGATTATTGGAGATACAATTGATTCTGGACAGCATTTAGATCTACTGCTGCCATTGGGCTCACACTAGTTGCCTTTGTTCTTGCTGTCTGATTCCAGTAAATAAAAATAACTCTAAATAACAATTGCATCTGTCACTGAAAACACATGGGAATGCCACAATAAGGGCCTATACCATTTCACACTTTTTAACTGCTCCTATCAGTTGTATTTTCTTTTCAAATTGATCTCCTCACACTTGTCTCTCATGGGGGTTACTCTCATTCCCTGCTGCCAGCTATGTTGCTGCCACCACCTTTCTCATTATCCGTGCTTCTGTGTTTCTTCATTGCCTATCTCTTTTGTACACTTTCTAGTGGTGGTTATAGTGACATATTTATTTTTTTATGTATGTATGTATATATTTCTGTATTTATTTTTTATTATTTATTTATTAATTGTATTTGGAAGACTATTGAGCTCAAGAGCCCTTTTACAAAGGTGTTCATGTCAATCGAGTTACATACAACAGCAGAACAAGTTACATTCAACAGTAGACCAGTACTATAAATGACAGGTGTAACAATCATTATCATATTATAAGGAGTGATAGCAGTGAGTTAAACAACAGATATCTGCAGTTGCAGGACGCATCAACAAAGGGAGCAGGATATTGCAGCTAGCAGATAAGGTCTAGGGACACTGGCAGAGGAGTTTCTTGAAAAGGTGGGCAGGGACTTGGGCCTCAATGGGGTGAAGCAGGGGAGAGCGGTAATGACTGTGGGAAGGGAGTTCCAGGCTTTGACCGCTCTTGCTGCAAAGGAACATTGGCCAGGATTAGTTTTCCGGAGGGGCAGGGAGAGTTTTTGATCACCAAGAGATCAAGTACTGTAGCTGTTCACAATCAGGATGCCGAGGTTGTGGATACTCGGTGACATTTGAACAAGCAGTGTACTCTTGCATAGATGGGCTTTGTTGAGGTTAACCTGGAGATGTTCAGCAAGGAAACTTCACAGGTCTTCCCTCTCTTTTGGTAAAATGTGGAGTGCAAACCATTGTGTGCTCAAAAAGATGTATCTTTATTATGCTTTAAATATGAAGCACACTACGGAAACAATCAAAGAGATACCACCCTCGTACAAAAGCCCAGTGGTGTTTTGTTCCTTGCTAGGAGCTTTGTCAAGAGCTACTATGTGCACTGTCCCTGTTTATTAAATACCCATATAATTTTAAATTGATTGGCTTCTAACTGATACAATTCAAATACAAACAGGCAAAGATAAAAGCTAACTAATACAGAAATTAGCCTTTCTGAGATCCTCATTCTTACAATACATTGCTCAGTTAGTGAACGATTGAGTGAACTCCAGTTTACTTATCAGTTCATTAAAAACACTTCCTGTTCACACACACACACACATATAACGGGGTAGAAAAATGTCTCATGTTCCACTGCCCTAATATTATCAATTTCCATTACACCAGCTACCTTACTAATCATACCGCATCCATTTCCATAGTTCCCCCGTTTGTTACTACTGAACTAATTTACAAGGGAGTCCCTGTTTTTAGTTGCCATAAAAAAATGGACAATTTTATTTATGTCTCAGTCCTTCAGCGAGTCCATAATTATATTATTTATTTCTATCACTGTTTGTGATCTTCATCATAGCGCTTATGTTCAGCTGTTCGTTCCTTTTCATATGTTCATAAGATGTCTGCTGAACCACATTACATTCTCTTTATGGCTGCTTCCAATACCGAGATGGGCAAAATGTTTACACAGATTTTTTTATCTGGAAGTTGGGCTATCCACACCCATGTGTTCAATCAGGCAGTAAAAAGGAAGCCAATAGGTGAACAGGTATTGGTCACAGTGGTGGGTGTCTGGTATGTTGACTGGAAACCTGCAGGCTCAGTTGAATAATACTGAGATTCTCTTAAGTTCAGTGTTATTGGCTGTAGAGTAGATGACTGCACCATAGTCAATCACAGAGATGATGAGGCTGGATACTAGGAATTTTTGATTTGTTACTTTACGGGTGAGGTTGTGCTTGTTTCTGTATAGCATGTAAAGGCATTGCTGGATATATTTGACCAGGAAGTCAGCATGTGATGTGAAAGACAGGGTCACCTCAAGATGTACACTCAGGTAATTGAAGACCTAGATCTGTTCAATGATGTTCCCAGATGGCACTGTGATGTGAAGCTCAGAGCCAACTCTTCAGAGCATCAGTGCTCCTGAATGGAAGTGACTTGATTTTCTAGGAATTTAAAGAGCTAGTGCTTAAAAAGGATTTATATCTCAAAGAATGAAGGTGTGGGGCCATTAGCTGCCTCTGCAATCATTCATTTGCTTTTTTTTCTTTACTTACCTTTTCATAATTGTTTTTGCATTTTGCCATCTGCTAGTAAAAAACAAAACCAATGGAACATTTGTATTATGTAGTCAGAAAATCTTTACTGGCAAAGCTGACAGTGTATTTCAATGGAAAACTGAAAATCTGTTTTCAGATTTTGTTTTATGGAGAAATAATACTTTCTGTCACCAAAACAGTATCTATTTAATATAGATATGTGATTTTTGATAACCTGTGATCTTTTGTTATAGCTTAGCAGGTGATATTTTATTCATAACCAGATTTTACTTGGGAAGAAGAAAAGAGAAGCCAATTATTATTTAAAAAAGTGTGAAATCATCCAGATAAACCACAATAGGGCAAACATATAGAAGACAATAGATTTGATTTTCAAAGGGCCCCAAAGATTGATGCAAGGTGCGGCAAACAGCAGCTTGCATTGGTCATCAGTGAGTCAGGCATCCTGCGCCTGATCTCATTACAAGTGGGGTCCCCAAGCCAAGATCCCATAGGTGGTGCACCTGATCCTATGTGTCACATAGAAGGCACATGGGAGGGCAATGCCGTAAACTCGGCAGCCCTTGACTGGGCACTCCCTTGCTGGCAAAGTGGCCATTCCTGATCCGCTGCCCGCCTAACCAGCTCTATGGCTACAGGACTTCCAGCTCAGCAGCTCTTGACTGGGTACTCCCTTGCTGGTGGAGTGGACATTCCTGATCCACCGCCCACTTCATCAGCTCTATGGTTACAGGACTTCCAGGTATGGTCCAATTCTGAGTGTTTTTTTTTTCAATTTTGGTGCTCTCAATGCTGCTTCTCCTTGATTGGCTACCTTCCCATGCTGTAGCTCATTGATTGGTGCACCCTCAGGCCCCGGACTCTGAGCGCTAACAGCAACCAAAAATTTGTTCTGAAGCTACTGCTACCTATTTGCTGTTACTTTGGCATCTGTATTTATTTTGGCATCTATATTTCATATATTTTACATCTGTTTAGCCTTGGTTATGCATATTCAGGCTACTTTATTTGCTATGTTAATTGTACTGCTGTGCATTTATGTTTTCTGCTTACTGGTAATTGCTGCTGATTTGTGAAACTGCCAAATTTAACCTTTTGCTCCTGCCTCAATCTTCTTACCTTACCCTTCCTTCTAAGCTTTCTTCACCATAGCCTGATTCTCCTAACTACCCCCCCAACTAGTTCACAGCACTGACCAGCTCTGCACCCAGTCTCAAACTTCCACTTGATCCTGTTGTCAGAACTAACTTTCTCTCCTAGCCACCTCTCCCTCCCCTGATTTAGCTTCTCTTATTGTCTTCACTAGCTGGCTGCTACCCCCTGCTGTCTCGTAGTCATCAGTTCGGACTGTTCCCACCCCCACTTAATTCCTGTCACTGCTGCCTCCCCCCACACTCTATCCTGCCCCTTATCTAACCTCAATTTTGTCTTCTCTTCCCACAGCTTAGCATCCCTTCACTGGGCACACCCTTGCTGGTGGAGCAGCTGTTCCTGATCTGCTGTCCTACTCACCAGCTCTGTGGCTACAGGACTTCAAGGTACGGTCCGATTCCAAGCCAGCATTTTTTCATTTTTGGCACTCTCAATGCTGCTTCTCCTTGATTGGCTGCCTTCCCACACTGGAGCTTATTGATTGGTGCACCCTCAAGCCCTGGACTCTGAGCACTAACAGCAACCACAAATTTGTTCTAAAGCTACTACCAATTTGCTGTTACTTTGGCATCTGTATTTTCATCCCACCCAGTCTTCCTAACCTGACCACTATTACATACACATAAGCTCTGCCCTGTACCCCTCTACTTGCCCTGCTATTGGCCTCTCTTATCTCAAGCTAGTCCTAAGCTATCTTAACCTCTTCTCTTGCCCTGCTATTGCCCTCTTGCTCTTTCCACTCTACTATAGTGTTTCCAACAGCAAACCCAGCTCTGCTTACTCTATTAAAGGTGCAAACCTCTTTCTGTAATAATGTTCTCTGTTCATGCCACTCCCCTATCCCTTTTCACTGTATCTCTTATCCTCATCTCCCTACCATCCCCACACCTACTCAACTACTCCAAGTCCCACTCTGCCCCTCCTCATACCTCACTATCCCACCTACTTTCTACTACAATCTTGCAATAACTCCTACACTATACTCTCATGTTTGGACACACTGCCAAATTCTGCCTCTACCACACTCATATCTCTTCGCTACTTACACACCCTTCTTTGTCTCTTCAAATTCAAACTTTCTACCTCCTGTTACCTATCCAGCTTCCCCAAATTGTCTTATCAATCCTGGTTTAAGAGTATTAAGCTACACTTCATCATTATGTCTCTCTTATTGCTCTCCCAGGTGATATAAACCCCAACCCTGGCCCTTCGTTCATTAAAACTCCCTCCCCTTCCACTCCCTCCTCCCTGTCTTCCTCCCCTACCCTGAATACCCTCCCCCGGGGGCTAAAGATCCATAATCTTAACATTTGGAGTCTAGTCCCCAAACTTGACCTACTGCACCCCCTTGTTGCTGCCGCCAACCCAGATATCCTTACAGTAACTGAGACCTGGCTTACAAAAAAGGTCCCTGATACCTCCATCACAATTCCTGGTTGTTCTGTCACCCACCAGGACTGAACTAGCATGAATGGGGGAGTTGCTATCTACTCTGCCGCCTCTCCAAACCACAACTATCCCTATTGACCACAGTTTCAAAGACCTATGAAGCCCCCATTCTAAGGCTTTCTACCTGTCTCATCCCCTATATTCATTGCAAGTTTATACTGCCACCTGGGTCTACACTACACCATTGCCACTGACCTAATCTCCATCATCTGGTCCCACACCTCCTCAGGTGAGCTTTACCTCCTAGGTGACCTTAATCAAGATTGGTTGTCTTCCTCCCTATGTAAAGCGTGCACTGACCTATCTGCCCTTGACCTGTCAACTAATCATGGAACCCACTCGCCAAAACCATAAATACTAAAACCACACTCTCCTAGGCTGGGCACTCACCTCACACCCACACAGGGTAATTCAGTCTGGCCTGCTGCCTGATGCTCTTAGTGATCATCGCATGATCAACTTAATTAGGAAAATCCACCGACTTAAGGTCCCTCCAAAACTGCTATCTGTCCAATGCTACAAAACCTTTGACTATGCCTCTCTGTATAAGGACCTAAGCCTTGTTGACTAGACCCCTATGGCCTCCAATAAATCTGTTGACCTTGCTCTTGCTTATTTTAGAGATAACCTTCTCTCTATCTGGAACAACCATGCTCCCCTTAAGCAAGTCAGAGTTTGTGGAAATCACCTCCTTTGGGTCACCTCTGAGCTCCTGGCCTTGCAGCAAACACATGATTTAGCCTGGAAATCTCTCAAATCCAACAAACTCTCTTGCGACCTGTCTAAGTACCATACCCTAATAAATGCCTGCACAAAAGCCATTAGGCAGGCCAAATCCAAATACTTCCGGTCTACCTTTAACATTAATATAAATAAACCATCAAAATTTTGGAAAGTCGTCCACTCACTTTTTCTCGCTCAAACTAAACCTCCACCTCCTGTGCTTAAAATCAACACACCATCTCACAGCTGATCATCCTTTTGTAGCTGCCGAATTTAACTCTTACTTCACTTCCTGCACCTCCACCTTGCTAGCCTCACTCCCAGCCTTTCCTTTTACCTCCACCATCCCCTCACAGCACCACCAAATACCCTTGAGCTTTACCTTTTCACCAGTCTCTTCAAGTGACATCTTAAAGGCTCTCCTCTCTCTCAACCCCACAAAAGGAACCTCTCCCAATGGCTTCAACCCAATGCTGCTCTACGTATTTGCTCCCGCTGTCTCCCAACCGTTGGCTGAGCTACTCAACCTGTCTTTCCACACCTCAGCTATCCCTACTATCTGGAAACATGCAACGTCCTCCCTCTTCCTAAGGGTGGTGATCTCTCCTCTCTAGGAAACTGCCACCCTATCTTACTACTGCCCACCCTGGCAAAATTACACAAACACCTAGTTCTCTCCAACTCTCTCCTTTTTGCTGACTCCTCCTTCTTCACTCCCTTACCGTCTGTTTTTTGAAGAACCACTCCACAACCACCTCCCTACTCAGGCTCACGGACTCTATCCATTCTGCCATGGATAAAGGCCACATCACGTCTGCCATCTTTGTCAACCTTGCTAAGGCATTCAACACTGTCTCCACTCCTCCTTCTTGAAACCCTTTTGTCAGCCAGCCTGAAAGAGCCTGCCTGTGACTGGTTCAGATCCTACCTGATAGGCAGAACTCAATCTGTCAGAATTGCTGACTGTACGTCCCCACCATTACCAGTCTCTACTGGTGTGCCTCAGGGCTCCATTCTTGGCCCAGTTCTATTCTCTGTTTTCCTAAATGACCTACTGTCAGCCTGCTCCTTGTCACTTATCCATATATATGCTGACAATACAGTTTTGTTCGCCTCTGGCCACTCACCCTTCGATGTGACTACCAGACTTGAACTTGACTTCAGTAATGTTCAGTGCTGGCTAAGTTCTCATCAACTCTTTTTCAATGCCAAGAAGACAGTCTCCATGACCTTTGGTACTAGACAGAGAATCTCTTGGCTGCCCTCCCTTCCCTCCTTCCACACCCTTGATGGGACAACTTTAGAGGACTCCACCTCTTTTAAATATTTGGGTGTATGACTTGACCAACATCTTAACTTTTCTGATCATACTGATGCTATTCTGCAAAAATTGCACCCCACGCTTGGCACCCTTTACAGAAACTGCAGTTCATTACCACTACTGGTTAGTCGTGAACTTGTTCAGAAAATGATTCCCCCAAAATTGACTATGGTGACATCATCTACAGTGCTGCTCCCAAATCTTCCCTTGCCAGACTGGATTCCTTCTTTAATGCTTTCTCTCGCTTTGCCCTCGACTCCGCTGCCACTCATCACTGCATTCTATACCATTCTCTAGCACTGCCTTCTATGGAGTGTAGGCGCCTCTACTCTTGGCTAAGTTTACTTCCAAATTCTGGTTTGGGTCCTCCCCTTTCTCTCCTCCTCTCTCTCTGCAGCCCCTCCTATCTCCCTCCCCCTTAGGTCTTCTGACTCCTGCTGTCTTGCCAGTCCCCAACACCACACTTCCATGGGTCAGGAAGCATTCTCTTTCCACTTCCCCAAAATCTGGAACTCACTTCCTTTTCCAATTCAAATCTCTTCTTTCCCATCATCCCTCCACCTAGCTCTATGCAACTTCTACTCCCATAGCTGCTCCTGCACCCAGCCCCCTTCATCATTTCCCCCTGCTCCTTACTCTCTCCATGTATCCTTCCTTCTGTCAGTCCTCAACCTCGTCTTCCCTCTCTCTACCCCTAGGCACCCGCTTTCTTTCTGTCACTCATCTAAACCTATCTCTCCCCCTTCCCCCTTCTTTCCATTACCCCTTACACCTTATATATACCTCAACAAATCCTTACTCATCTGCCCATCCTCCTATTCCATCCCTAAATGTTTGCTTCTCCTAGTACACCACCTCTCATGCCTTCTAGTACCCTAAAACATTGCTCCAACCCCGGTTCAGGTGCTGATCCTCTTACTTCGTCCTTTCAAATGCATACCCTCTCCTCTATTGCTTATCTTCTTCACCAAACACTCTAGTTTACCCTGTCAACTCTGCCCCATCTGCTCCCCACCAGTTCTTACTCTCTGTTAGTTAGTTAGCTACTCCCCTGTCACCTCTCTCCCTAACTCCCCCTCCCTTCTTCCCCCTCTAGTTCTCCTGGCTGATTCCATCCTCCTTGCAGGGTTTCCCAAGCATCCTAAAAGGGGTTCAAGTCCAGACAATCTCTCCCTGTCTCCCTTCTCTACCCCCCTTCCCACCCTCTCTCTCTGACCTTCAATGGCACTTACCAAAGCCTGACTCCCAACTCTAGGCACTTCTCTAATTCTTTGTTTGCTTCACTCCTGGCCTCCTGGTCTTTTTGGGCCTGACAGCAATCATGGTTCAACTATTTGTTACTAGTATCTGGGCTTCTAGCCATTGAGTTATAGTATTGTAGTCTACTCTGCTGTTAAAAGAATTTGCACCTGTATTGTGTGATTTTGCTTTTTGATTGCCTCATCCATCTGTTGTACCCTCCCTAGGACGCCTTTGGAAACGAGCTGCTCATCAGCTCATTTTGTCATTCCTGGTGAAATATTTTGTAAATAAATAAAGCTGCAGAATGGCCTCCACACCATAGCATCTGGTGCTGAAGTCTGGAGGCTGCATGCCTCTGTGGCTGTCACTGGCTGCAGGAGGGTATCCAGCAGGAGCAAGATGGGAGGAGGCAACAGACACCATGGACCATAAGCCATGCCTGACAGGGACACTACCAGTATCAGGACGTGTGGGATGCCAACAGGGATGACCAGGGGGTGGAGTACTGCTGTGATCTTGGGGCAGGAGTGGCTTATGGTGAGGATCCATGGTGGTATGGATCTGTCCAGGCATGTACATGGCATTGGGGAGCCACAGGGATCACATTGTGGTCTGGCATGCTATCTGGAAATGCCCGGTAGGACTACAGGTGGGAGAGGCATCTGTCCTGGACCTGCACTGTGTCAACACTGTCTCTGCACCTTGTGGCAGGACAGTGGTTACCGCTGTGAGCCATCCTCAGCTGGCACAGCTCAACTCCCACTCCAAATATGTGCTGTGGATGGTGCATGGGCTGTTAGACCAGCTCCAGGCTGGTCTAATTCCAGGGGAGCCTTGAACCCAATGTGGCCCTTCCAGAATCCCAGAAAAGGAGACGTACTGGCACTGCCATAGCACAAGCCCTTGTCTGACAGGGCACAACAGTGTTTCTGCTGAAAGTGATGCTAAAGCCTGGCTGGCACAGTCAGCACCCCCATTGTCACAGACAGCATCTTAAAATCAGGAATGGCATACAGTGTGGCACAAAGTGCCCCTTACACCATTTCTTGGTGTTACAAGCATTGTGCACCATTCCCGATAATTTAAAAATCAGGCCCATGTTTGTTGCTGAAAGAAGTATATATTTCTTTTAAAAGATAGAAACATATATTTAGTTTCTCATTGAAATACAGTGGTCTGCTAAGTAGCTGGCAATTTCTAACATCACAATGCCAGAATTCTATTGAATTCTTTTTAACTAACAGTGTGAAAAGCAAAAGTGAAATCCCACTTGTTTTTTTGCACTTGTTGAACTAAAACATGTTGTAAAAGTAAAAAGTAATTAACACTTCAAAATACAATAAACAAAATAGTCAGTTGTGTATCTGTTAGAAGTAAAGACCTGTGATTTAATGACCAGCCTGTTAGAGGTGAACCAGTCACAAACCTTGCAGAACAAGCTTACCTGTTACAGTCCATTGTCTCCAGGTTGCAGTGTGAGGTGAAGATGACTGTGTCATCAGCATACCGAAATGCTTTGGAGTGGACACTTACTTCCAGGACACTGTTGAACAGGCTGAATAGCATAGGCCAAGGATTGAGCCTTGAGGGACTCCAGTGGTAAGAGGCTGCAAGCTAGAGAACACTTCTCTTCATCTAGCCTTCTCTGATCTGATGGCTAAGTAGTCCAAGAACCACCGTGTGGCCTCCTCTAACAGGCCAAGCTCCATGAGCATTATGAGTAGGAGGTGAAGGTTGACTAAGACAAAGGCCTTGGAGAGATCAAGAAAGGCTGCACCAATGTATTCATCTTTGTTAAGGGACTTGTGGGGTTCATCAGATTGCTGAATTAGGACAGTTGTACAGTACAGCTTCCTGAAGCCATGTTGTTAAGCAGCAGAAGCTTGTGATCCATGATATAGGACATCACTGGCTTGCTGACAATCTTGTCTAAGGCCTTAGAGAGTGGTGAGAGGATAGAGATGAACCTATAGTTATAGACTGCTATGTTGTCCCTGATGTAAAGACTGGGACTACATTGGCTTGGTTCAGTGTCAAAATCGCGTTATCACAATAGCGCTAGACATACAAGTGCTTCCATTTAAGCACTGGTTCTAAATCACGCTGTAACAAAATATTAGTTGCACTTTATAGTGTGCAGCTGTAAATCAGGTCTGCATGTTTTTACGCTCATCCTCGTACACAATAGGGTTAAAAAATCTTTGCAACTGTACATGTTTATATTTTTAACTGTTTAACTATTTTACTTACTGCTTTGACTTCCAGTGCTATTGACTGCAGTTGCAGTTGCTGACGAACTGTAAACTAAAGCGGCAACCCTGTGTCACACATTACTAGTCCGTGTAAAACTTCAATTGGCACACCTTGTTCCACCCTTTAGGTCCATCCCCAAACATTAAAGACAACAGACAGACATAGTTCAAGATTGACAAACAGACAATCTTTATTCAAAAGCAAACAAAAATATAAGGCAAATGAGCTACTTTGGTTATTTAAAAAGTAAAGTACGTGAAGAGCGAGGGTGAGGGAAGGTGAGGGAGGGCGGGTGATGGAGGGTGAGGTTTATCAGTGTTTATCATCTCAAATGTAATTTTATTGTCATGGCATCATACTGATATATGTTCTCAGGCTTGCAGTTGAAAATTGTATGTGATCCCTTGCAAATACTCATCTCTTGGTCTTTCTCCATACTGAGAGACTATGTTGCCAATACTCTTAGTTGTATCTTTGTATTTTTTTCTTGATTCTGAAACAGCAGTGCCTGCAAAAAGCTGCTCCATAACAGTGATGTTGAAATACTGCTCTGATTTTAGAAACTCAAGAAAATGTCATATTGAGGGATGGTGTGCCCCAATAAAGTGATTAAACTTTCTATGCCAGGCCTCTACTGAGGTAATAGTTCTAGGAAAATCATACTGCACAGCATCAAAGCAGTTTCAAAGTTCGATGGCAAATATGGGGCGCCATCTCCCTCCTCTGGCTAATGGGTGATCGAGCCAAGTGTCTTCAAAGTAATCAAGTAGAGAAGACAATATGTCACTATTTACTGTGAAAAACTCAAAAGCCATAAGCCCGTCAAACGCAGGGATAACATCAAGTACTGGCACGTATGCCAAAGCAGGCAAAAAGCGAACATGTAAGGAAAAGTGAGGATCTGACATATATTGTCAACATACCTCAGGTATCTCTTGTATTTTGTGCCACAGTGCTTGACATAAATGAAAGAAACATCCTCTCAGTTTTGCAGTTGGGAATGCCAATTTAAAATCTTTGACGGCTGCAAGTTCAAAATCTATAAGGTTTGTTTCTGGATGCAGTATTCCACATAGCCTATGAAGCTCAGCAAAAATGTTATTATATGATGCAGCTGAGTGGTTTGCCATCAATATATAAACCAAAGGGACCACATTGCCATAACAAATGGTGTGTATAGTGTACAGCTGAGAAAAAAATTTCCGACAGCATTTGAAAGTCCCATCAGCAAACCAGTGGGATGCAGACTTTGTGCTCTAAGTCCTTGGTAGTCAAAAAAATTAATATTCTGTATGCAACAGGCCTAGAATCATATACAAGAAAAGTTTCATTTTTCACAGTGAGCCCATACTCTGGGGACAAAACTAGAGAAACAACATCAGTAGGCTCGGGGGCGGGGGGATTGTACAGTGGCACGTCTGTTTCTCCTCACTGTCCTTTTCAACAGAGGGATAGCTGGTAGCTGGCAAGAGAAATGGAGATAGTTGTGATACACCAGCATCAACCATTTGATGTGTCGACTTCCAAGTTGAGGCAGCCCGATCTTTCATGCCAGCAATTGCCTCTTTCACAGCCACAACAGCAGGGTCAGAGACATGATTGTGCGTACCAATTTTGTTAAGCACTTTCTCCCCTTCCAGAGGTAGTCAAGCTCCACAGTGGCCCTATCATAATCCAAACATTTCCAATGGCTGTAATTCATTCCCTGCAGTACAAGAATCCATCCAGCACTGCAAGCTCACTGCCCTTCTGGCTCTTGACAAAGCAAACTTCCATCCTGACAGCGATCTAATTGATGGACACATCTTGGTATAAATGGACATTCTGAGCACAGGTGAGGATGATAGGGCTGATTACTAGTTACAGTGAAGGGAACTAAAGGTAACTAAACTCCCAACCATTACAGTGCATTTTTATTTGTTTGTTTATTTATTTTATTGAAGAGTTTCACCAGAAAAAAGAAGCTGAGCAACAAGTTGCTTGTCTCAAGGTGCATCCTGGGGGAGAGGGAAGAGGAGAACATAGGTAAAACAGTACAGAAAATCAAATGTACATATTCAATTATAGTTTGCTATGACATATACATAGCAAAACAGTGTAGATAAAGCAAATGCACATATGCAAAAATGGTTGGATAAGACATATACATAGGTAGAAATGAAACAAATACATTTACAAGGTTATACAAATACTATAACAAAGTAAAACATGCTTGAAGTGCAAAAAAACATTGTGAGATGCAGCAGAATCTTCATTGACAAGTGCAGTTTGAGGTGTAAAAGTTATGAAGGGCCTGGGAGATGGAAGAGGGGGATAAAGAGTGTAGGTTGGGCATAGGTAATGAGTTACAGAGTGTTGGGAAGTGATAAGAGAAAGCTTCTTGTCCACTTGTAGTAGTATGTTGTGGAATAGCCACAGTGTGAGAGTCAGTGGACCTGAGAGAATGGTGTGGGGGAGGCATTTAATTTTTAATTTAATATTTAGTTGCAGGTAGTAAAATGTGAAGATAGGTGTGAAGTCCAAACTGTTACAGTGCATGCTTTTTATTTATCTAATTTTTAATTGAAGGTAGTAAATTGTGAAGACAGAGTCAAAGTTATCATTGATCTTGCTACTGAATGTAAATCGCATTATTCAAATACACGCCCTTTTGTGCAATTGCTGTTTGTGCTTGAGCAATTATGGTAGAGCTATTTTGACTCATGCTATTGTAGTTGCGCCGATTATAACCAGATACCCATTGGCTTGTTTCCAGATGTCCATGAGGGAGACAAATTGAGGGTAGGTTGACTATTTTTGGGATAAGTAGGCCAGTTCTTCAAAGGCCATTTTAAGTATTTTCATGTAGAGCAGTCATAGCCATTTCTGGTGTTTGGATAATGAGTTTAGCACATATTTTTTAGCCATACTGGTGCTCACCCTCTTAAGATAGAATTTTGGTCAATTGGTGCTGGAGGAGACATGAAGATTTGGGGGGCAGGTGGGGCAGGTTGGGTACCAGTGGGCAGGTCTTTGCCCACGTTCATGAAGAAAGAATTATATGCCTTGGCAATGGCTTGATGGTCAGTGGAGTTACTCCATTGACATTTAGGATGTTGGTGGTGAAGCGGCTCCCCCCCCCCCCGGACTTTGTTGATAGATTTCAATAGGGTCCCGAGATTGTTACCCTGTTCAAGTAGTTAAGTTTTGCAGAATTCAGTTTTGGATTTACAAATGGCAGATTTACTCTAATTTCTCAGCTTTTTGTACTTCTGTAGGGGCTGGAGGGAGCCTGATTCTCTGTATGAGACCCACAGTTTGTCCCATTGTTTGAAGACAGCTAGAGTTTCCGAGGTGAGCTACTGATTAGTGTCTCCTCTGACTCTCTTATTTCTTAGTGAGCAGAAGTTCACATGCAGTTTGGAATGTCTGTGAGAAGAAGTCAAAGATGAGGCTGACGTTAGGAATGCAATCCTGTATTGCCAGTGTTACGCAGGTGTTTTAAATGTCAGTGAGTCTCTACCCTTAGCCACTGAGTGTAGATGAATTTTGGAGGAGGTCTTAGCCTTTTGGCAGACCAGAAGCAGTAGGTAGAAGACTTTTCACTAATTAGATTTGGTAGTACAGTACCTGTACGGGTGTGGATCTCTTGGGGTGAGAAGCCAGGAGCCAGTCAATGAGTGTTTCTGCTGATTTTCTGAAGTTGACAGGAGTTGTGGATTTGACCATCTAGTTGAGGTAGAAGTCAGCCAGTTTGCTTTTATATTTGTATCACTTGAATTGTGGAGAGAGTCAGCTGATGTAATCATCTAGTATGAGCTTGTAATGGCTTTTGGGTCAACCAAGAAAGTAGTCTAGACCAGTGGCAACCATATTAGAGGGACTGTAAAAGACTGCCACAATCAACTTTTTGCTTCCATGTCCAAGACTGACATTGACCACCAGGAACTTGCAGAATGGGTCAGTGTCACTGGTAGTGAGCTTGAAGCCTATAGGGGGTTCTTGATGTACAGAAGACATCCTTCTCCCTACTTACCTGATTTGTCATGTCTGTGGAGGGTGTAAGAGGGGAGTTTCACCTTGCTATTCAAGGTCCTCATAGTCAGCCAAGTTCTTTTACTGCTACCTTATGACTTCAGATTCTGTGAACTTGAGAACAGGCTGCAGACACTAATATGCAGGCAGTCGATAAATCCTCTGTAGGAACATTGGAAGGGTGGAGTGCCATTAGAAGGCAAAGGGCCAGAGTTGGGATGAATGGCACCCAAAAGCAGTAGCATGTAACTGGTGAAATTTTGCATGGCTGGTAAGGCATGCATGGCATTCAGTTTTCTCTGTTTCTAGCTAGAAAGTGTCCTATGGTTAGGCCTTGTGCCTCTGATAATGTCCTTCAGGTTGTAATCTGTGAGTAAGGGATCAAAGAGATAGTGTCCCAATGTTGCCATTACTGGGTATTTGTTGGGATGCATGGGAGGGGAGGTTGGCTAGCAGCAGCTAGTGGCTGGAGCTATACCTAACCTAGTGGCTGATTCAGACATGTAGCTGTAGGGCTCCCTCTTGTATGAGAGGTGGGGCAGGGGCTAGGAGGTGTAATAGGCAAATTCATAGACAGAAGGGAGCAATCCAGAGAGATGTCATCCCTGCAGCTGTGGTGACTCAAATTCCTGAGTCCACCAAACAGGTTAGCGCTTTTATGAAGACCCACTTGTGGTCAAACCTGGGGGAGGGGGACCAGCAGCATGTATGGTAGGGAAGTTCAAAGGTAGTCAGATGGAGATGCAGTGAACACATATACTGTATAGGAGGCACCCAAATAGGGACATACGCGGAGTTAGGGAAATACAAAAGTAGAAATAGGTTCCCTAGGTAGGAAGGTTTAACCTGGGACCATACAAACGGGGGACTCACACACAAGGAGGGTAGGGAGGTGACACTACCTCAATATAAGGGCAACCTTGATAGGGTTGACCATAGGGTGGCCTAATGATGTGGCCCAGATAGGTGCTAGTGTGGCTATTATAGCAAGGGATCAGTAAAGCATTAGTCAGGAAAAAAAGGTTGACCAATAGTGAATTGTACAATATACTTACTTATCCACAACTATGGAATGCAAGCAACAGTATACATGAAATATGCAGTATGCAAATTAGAATAATTGTAGTGGAGACAGACTTAACTAGCTGAGCCTAGTGCAGTTAACCTAACAAAGCAAACATAGACTATTTGCAGTGGAAATAGAATTAAAAAGATCAGCATAGTGCTACTAACTTAGCAAAGCAACTTAGCATACTTGCTGTGGAGAAATAAATGAACCAACTGAGCTCAGTACAGCTGACCTAACAACTCAGTCAGCTACTAGTGGCACACAACAATGTGTATGGACAGATTGGGTGCAAACATTGGCAGAACCCAACTAAACACAGCAGAACATAAAAGCTCAACTTATCAGACAACAGATAGGAGGCAAGTAGTGATACATTTGGATCATGCAATCGCATTTTATTACTGCAGAGAACAGAGTGACTAACCATACCCAGATAATTGCAATAATCAGAATACAATCATTACAACAAAAGACAAAGTAAGCAAAGTGTCACAGCACCAGATCTTGTTATCATAGTTGTGGGGTCAGCGGAGATAGGTAGCTTTCTGCCACCTGCAGCCCACTCTGGCTGCCTCCCTCCTGACAGACTTCCTTATCATCCTTTGTGCACAGTTCTTGTGCTCCAGGCCACAGTGCAGAGGAGTGCTAGAGGCAAAGTGTTTTGAAACAGAGGAACAGGTGATTGGCTGATGTACTCAGGAGAAGGCACAGCTTAAAGGGAGTCCGGTGCTGTCCTGGAGTCTGGGTGAGGGCAGGAATCAATCAAAGGAGGGATGAGGGAAAGGACAACACTTACCATCTCAACCCCTGGACATCTTTTGTATAAATTGAGCGCTGGAACAGCATACAAATGTCCTATAGTTTCGGCAGACTTTCTGGCCCTGACTATTTTTTTTAAATCTCACTGGTGACTGGCTGCCACCCTCATCAAACATCAAACATCAGTTAATCCGTTATGGATGGATGGGGCACCCTCTTTTACATATTCCTACTCTTTGTCATCTTATTTTATGTTTTTTTTTATTGCTTTATTCACCTTTAGGGTTGATAGAACCAAGGTTCCTTTTATAGGAATAACCCAACTGCCAGTGCAACAAAATGTAATACAGATGATTTACTGTGCTAAGGTGATATTCTGGATGTAGATTATAATATCTCACACAGTACACCTTAGGATATACGATTATAGCAATACATTATGATTTATGGTACAGTATAACATAAATCATCTTGAGGCACCAAAACAGGCACATATTTGATTAGAGATGAGATGATATTTATAGTTTATACTAAACAGTTTACTGCCAGTGATACTGCAAATCCTTAGAGGCATACTATTCCATACTTTCTCACCAGAATATCTTAAGAATTTATGCATATAACTTATTTTTACCAGTGGTATGCTTTGGAGCTCTTTGTTCTTTGACCACAGTATCAATTTGGTCTCCTGTGAGGTAAAGAGATCTTGTAGATAAAAGAGACTGTCAGATGATATGACCCTATGGGTAAAGGTAGACAAGCAAAACATTATTATTGATGCCAGAAGTAGAAAATAATCTGGCAAGTAATGGTGATCATGTTTTGTGTCTAGATTAAACTGCCTTATCAGATGTAATAGTCATGTCTGCCATGTTATATCTTTGCTAAGGCAGAATCCCCAAACAAGTAAACCGTAGTTCCAAACAGGTAGAAGATAGAATCCAACTATAATATGCCTAGTTACTCTGGTAATTTGACCTTTTAACTTATAAAGTACTGTACAGTTGCAGCTATTGAAATATTTTGTATTTCTCGATACATGTACATAGATCCAGAGATCAGCTGAAGGTGTCTGCTGCTATTTTGAAAGTAAAATGTGTCCAAACCTGTTAGTCCATCTATTAGACAGCATAGCAGTGTCCAAAAACAGATGCAATTGCCTTAAAATTGGATGCAATTACTCTTGGATCTAATTTAGATACAAGTGCATCTGTGTTTCGTGCAAATCCTGTCTCTTTGTTGTAAATGGACCCAACTTCTGAAAATAGGGGCAGGACTGCCTAGACACAAGAAAATGGACACAGAGACAGGCACACAATGCATTGGCATTTGCAGCTAAACCATTTTAAACATGTTTCCAATCCTGTGTCTGGATATAATGCAACTTTTCCGTGGCTGCAACTTTATACCAAACTTGCAGTAAATGTCTCTGATATCTGGGATGTGTTACTTGAATGTTAATGTAGAATACAAGTGCAGACCCTGGTTTTGTACATATCTAATACTTTAATAGAGGTGTTGTCATTAGCGGTGTCTGGGAGGCACTTTAAGTTTTATTTAAGTTGACTTCAGATTCTAGGATTATAGCCTTTGTTTTCCTTTTGTTAAACAAGTGTATTATCCTCAAACCATAGTTCAAGTGAGAAGAAGGCTTCTCTTAGGGAGGAGTTTATATCCTTAATTGCATCAGAGCCAGAGTACAAAGCAGAAGCATTTGCATACAGTATTATTCTATTTTTTTTTTACATACAGTAGGTTGTTGGCAATGGCAGAAACCCAAGGATTTGCAGTGCCCCTGAAGTGCCCTCTGAGCCATGGTCTGGAAGTAAGACATACAGTTGTGCCTAGCATTATATTGTTTTCCACCATGTGACAGCACAGTGGAGCATTGTTGATATACTATGGCTCTTAACTCTCAGGCTGCAACTTTCGTAGCACTGACTCTGTTTATTTATTTTGGAGCAGGGCTTTCCAAGTCATTGCATCTCACTTCTAGAGTGCAACATTTCAGCTGTCATTTATACATATCGTCAGTTCAGTGGCACATCACATGAATTCCCATGTAGTGCTAAGGTTACAATATAATGGTAGTACTATAATGTATCTGTGACACACAGTATCTGAGACATACAGTATCTGAACACCAGTACAGCACTGTATGTGTGCACAGTTCATCCCTATTATTTATACCTGGGCATTTGGAGATGTCAGGGGACCCTTTTGGGAACATACGTCCTAGATTTCTTGTCAATTCACTAAACAATTCAGTAGTTACAGGTATTTTGTGGCAATGTTTGTAAACAAAGCCAGGCCATCAGATATGATTAAAAAAGTTGTCTATAAAGGGTTGTGAGGGAGTTGCTGCTTCACTCTCCTTCCTCTTCAGTGACTGCAGTTACAGCCAGGCCGGCACCAGAACCCTCCTTCGGCTACTGAAAGTCCCCTGCAGCCAGTTGCGTTGATCAGGGGTGTGGACATCCAGCAGTGAGAGGGTAAGAGTACAAACATTTGAATCTCCTCTCCCAAGACTCTCCACAAATGAAGCTGGCTCTACAACAGTGACCATCCAGGACTTTGGGATAGAGTGTCATGAGGGAGTCTCTGCTACCCTCTCCCTCCCCTTCATTGACCACCACTACAGCCAGGCCAGGACCACAGCAGCACCTCTAGCCACTGAAAATCCCTGTAACCAATTGGGTTGCTCAGGGCATAGCCATCCAGCAGCTAACTGCAGTCCATTCAAGTGATCCTCCATGCTATGGTGCAGAGCATAAGGACCATAGTGCAAGGTGTCATACTATAGGTGTCAATTGTGGTGTCAGCCACTCTGCCCCACAGCTGTACACCCTCTACAAAGCCAACTATACAAGAACAGTGAGTACTATTTCACTGCTGCCATCTAGACAGGCTTTTCTTTACTGAAATTTCACTGTACAACCAGTTCTGGGTTAACTATGCTTTGTAACACTTGAGTAATGTTATTCTTACTACTAGTACCATATTTGAGTGACCCTCGCAACAAAAGATCAGTGATTGACCCTTGGCTATCACCTCTACAAGGTTACCCTGCACCATAAGTTCAGTAACTGCAGATACTCACGTTGTCTAGGTGATCTTTGCTAAACTAAGTTTCAATATGCCTCAGTTAGTACCCCTCTCTGGTAAACATTGTAATATCAAGGTCAAGGGCAAGTTTATTTCACAAACATATATAAAACAGAATGTTTTTCATATGCACAACAATTTTAAAAAGCAAGATAACTTAAAACAAACTTTAAAGTTTAAAAAAGGATATACCTAGTCTCCCTGAGGTCATAATAATATAGATTCTTAATATATACATAAATATGTAACATAATAAATATTATAGCTAAAACAGTGTTTGTCTGGCAAGTACATTAGGGCTGTACTAATTTATTTGCAATAATCTCCTCAATGCACATTCACTAAACTGTACAATAGCATAGCTGTTGCTAGACTTTGTATGAGCATAGAGACATTTTAATTTCATTACAGTTAACACATGTCCTTTTCTGGAACCATATAAAATAGGGAATATCTATTTTTCTCTTTCTTTAGAATGGGCTGGGCAGTCTAAGCACATATGTTCCATTGATAAAAACTGTGTGTTGTCATACAAGCATTTACTCATAAAGAATGGTACAAAATTCGATTTTATATTAGGGAGATAACCAAGTAATAGTCCATATCTAAACTTTGCTAGAGCTTTTCTGGGTTCTTTTTTTGTTAGATTCTACGCTACCCAAAATGCTTGAATAAATTCCTAAGTTATCCATATTATGGATTCTTTCAATGTCTTTTTGTATTAAAATGTCCTTAATTCTTAACTCAACTTCCCTTAGGTATTTCCCATTTACATAACTATTAGGGCACAATCAAATAGTATCTTGACCATACTGAGTTAAAGATTTATTTATAGTTGCAAACCAGTTATTAAGTTGCAAACTGGTTAATAAATGTCAATCTATTCACCTCAATCCAAAACATTTTGGGCAATCTTGTATTCCATGTTCAGAATTCATTTTTATTTATTTTTTTTATTTTAGTCTTTGGTAACCGGATAAGGCCCACTAGGCACAAGTGCCTGTTTGCAGGGGTGACCTGGAAGCATTGGGCAGCTAAGTGACTTGCTCATAGTCACACAGTAATGCAACTCAGGTCTGGTCTGCTGGATGTATCAACTCGTTCACTCGTTCCTCCTAACCTCTAGGGCTATACTGCCATTTTAGTAGCCTAACAGCTCTTGAGGTTACATCATAAACCACTGATTCTTTTTGGGGCTTGCAGTCTTAGGAAAGCGAGGGAGTATCTCTTGGGAGTCCTAGAGAGTATCTAAGAAAAAATGTTAGATCATGTCTAGATTGCCTAGGTGCCTGTTAGTATCCCACACGTCACAGCCATATAGCAATTGGTTAGTAACTTTGGCTTTGTATGCCTTGAATAAGGTCTTAAATGAGTTATCAGCATATTTTGCCCAAAGACCACAATTCCAGGCATGCTTTATTCACTGCTTCTTTAGTATATTTTCATATGGTGTTCCAGGTTCGTTTTTGTCAAAGTTCACACACAGGTAGAACAATTCCAAGATTCTTCAAAAGATTTGTCATTGATAACCCAATTCTTTTCCTTTTATTAACTTTTCTCACTGAATACCAGGATTTTATTTTTTTTACATTCAGCTTTAAATCTATTGTTTTGAAATGGGTCATAGTGCTGGAAATCTCTATTTTAACCCTAGAGGTGTTAGAGAAAGCAAAATCATCCACGAAAATCAGATTTTTTATCTCCTCACCATTAATTGTGGAGCAAATATATCTACATTTGCAAAATTAGTTATTAAACTGTTAATATATAAATTAAACAAATGTGGTGCTAGAAGACAACCCTGTTTGATGCCTCTGGAGATATTTATTGAGTCTGTTACCGCACCATCAATGCTATATCAGATTTTTGCTTTGGTATTCTCATGGAGAAGCTGTAGTACTGCTAACAGTCTGTCTTCGATACTGAGTGCTTTTAGTTTGTTCCATAGTATCTCCCTATTGACAGAGTCGAGAGGCAGACTTTATGTCTATGAAGTATGTATACAGCTTCATAGACCTATGTCTGGCATATTTGTTGGCAATATAGTTCAACATAAATATTAGAACAATAGTCAAATAATGTTTTCTAAATCCACATTGGAATTTTTGAAATATGGGAATTTTGAGCTGCCTGATCATCAGTTCTTTGTAAAATTAATTTGGAGAAAATGTTTAGACCTTTAGGAAGGAGGGTAATAGGCCTGTAGCACGAGGGCCCAAGAAATTCCTTTTAAATAGGGAATGAATATACAAATATTCCAATCTGTTGGTAGAGTGAGATTATTTGCTATATATCTAAAAGAATGGTGACAATTATCACTCATTCTTTGGGATTCTCTAAATAGATTTCAGTGGAAGCCCATCCACTTCAACCACTTTATTTCTATGCTAGGTTTTGATTGCTAGGCTGACTTTCTTTGGTTCAAAGAGGGCAGTGCACCCATCTTTCCGCCATTCTTCAAATCCAGTTTTAATATGCCTATTGATGAATTCATGGAGTGCTCCAAACTAACTTTATTGACTTGGTCATGAAATAACATCTTAAAATGGGTAATCCATTCATTAGCAGTTATATATCCTGGATACTGTATATTATTATCCAATGTACCGTGAGCCACCAGTTCCCAGAAAGCTGAGTTGTCCTTAGTTTTATTGTGTCTTGGAGTTTTTCCCACAAGGATGCCTTGTATTCTTTTTTCTTTCTCTGAGAACCATTCTATATTTGATTTTTAACAGTCTCAGAGCTTTATTAATGGCTACGTCATTAATCGTAAGTCTCAATCTGCCCACTTTCCTGATAGTTTTCTTTAGCCTATAACAAGATCTATCAAACCATGCATTGGTTTTATCAGTATTAAGAGGTTTGGAAATTCTGTCTTTTGGGGTTATTTCCTCTTTGATCAGTTTAGTTATTGCTGAAAAGCCTTACAGTAATTTATCAGGGCTAGAATGACCCTTCTTGAATCTACGTCTCTTATCAATCTCAGGAATTTCTTTATGGGTTCAGACTTCATAACTTCTTGTAGTTTTTGGATGTAAAACTGTTCCACTTAATTTTCTTACTGTACCCGATTCCCATGTTTTGATTACAATTGGACTTTTTTCCTTTTTTTATTATTAGTCTGAAATAATTTCCCTACTATATCAGTCTTGCACCAGACAGGAAGTGGTCACTTTCCACACTTTCACTACTTTCAGGTATTTTACCTTTTAAAATAATGTATTTCTACAGAGCCACGGGTCAATTAATGACCATCCTTTTTTCATTGGGAAAGTAATTTCACCCTGTCTATTGCCTTGAATTCTGCTACTCAGAATTCTAAAATTCAAATGATCATGGGTTTAAGGCCATAACTGTCCTCTGTCATTTTTATTTGAATCTAATGTGTTTTGAAAAGGATATTTAGGGTTTCATTGATTGTCTAGAATTGACTCTTGTTCTCTGAGTCTTGAACCTCTCTGATATTAATATCTCCTGCCATAAAAATCTTAAGTTTCTGATGTCTGTCCTGAATATTCTGGATTGCATCTGAGATGTTTTGTAAGAACTTTTTAAAAATAAAAGCATTTTGTTTGGGAGGAAATATATGTTTAAGAAATCTAAGATTTTGTTAGCTGGAAGTTTCAATATTATGCCTAAGAAAAATGAATCTGTTATTCCCTCTAAACAATGTGCGTTTAACTGAGTGTTTACCATTATAGTAATTCCTCCATTTGGGTGCCCATATTTCTTTTCCCTAACTGCTGCTACAGACCATGTTTTAAACCCTTCCAGATAATTCAGATTTGTGTTTATGTCCCACATTTCCTGAAATAGGAGGATATTGAGTCTGGCAAGATTAGCAGACCATTCTTGATCCTCTAATTTGGCAATAATTCCTGCCATGTTCCAGCATAGGGTGTAGATATAAGTTTTTTAGGGATATTCTATGGGCTGCCAGGCCAATAACAGAGGCATAGTTCAACAAGAGCTACTCCTGGGATGTTGCCATCCCTGGTTATACTCTGTTCAGATGAGATTTTAAGGGAAAAATGTGGAGGTTGAACTATGCATCAGGGAAGAGATCAAAGCCACTGAAAGTCAAATAAATCCCAATGAGGCCAAAACACTATGGGTCACCAATGGAACTGGAGACAAGGCCCCAACCAGGGTGGGAGTTGTGTGCAGACCACCAGCCCAAGAAGTGGAAAAAGTCAAAGAATTTCTTGAATCCACTTTAGTGGTGGCAGAAAAGGGATGGTACTTGTAGGAGACTTCAGTCTGACAGATGTGAATTAGCCCTTCTACACAGCCTCCTCAGAAAGAAGCAAGGAAATCCTCAATGCTTTGCAACGGGCAGGCCTAACACAGATGGTGGACATGCCAACAAGGGAGGAAGCTATCCTAGACCTTGTGCTTACTAACAGCACCAGGGTTACAGATGTGTCAGTAGGAATCAAACCTGGTTTCAGTGACCACAGGTCAGTTCAGTTCTTGGTTAGCAGGCGGTATGATATCAGTCACACTGCACTGAAGAGCTTTAACTTTAGAAATGCAAACATTAACAAGATGAGATCCACATTCAAGAGCATATACGAGAACAAGTCGCTTAGGGATGTTAAGCCAGCTGAATAGCTCTAAAAACAGCATTGAACCTGGTCACAGCACAATGTAAAAGGATGATCAGCAAAACCAAAAGAAGAAATGAACCACTATAGAAACATAGAAACATAGAAGTTGATGGCAGAAGGGAGACTGCTATGTCCATCTAGTCTGCCACTTTATTTTAGGCCTATTTTGACACTCTAGTTGCCCTTTGTAGTCAGAGCTCTCTTGTGTCTATCCCATGCATTCCTGAATCCCCCCACAGTGTTGACACCCTACAACCTCTTGGGGCAGGGTGTTCCAGGCATCCATCACTCTTTCTGTGAAGAAAAATTTCCTGGTTTTGGTAGAAAACCTCCCTCCTTGCAGCCTGAGGTCATGTCACCAATCCTGGAGCCCTTCTTGAAGTGAAAACGTTTCTGTGCTTGTACCTTGTTAATGTCTTTTATGTACCTGAATATTTCAATCATGTCCCCTCTCTCTTTTCTCTGCTCCAGGGAGTACATATTCAGTTCCCCTATGTATTTCCTCATAGGACATGTCCTGCAGACCCTGAATCATTTTGGCCACCTTTCTCTGTACTGTTTTCACCCAGTCAATGTCCTTCCTGAGGTAAGGCATTCAGAATTGGACTCTGTATTCTAGGTGAGGCCTGACCAGTGATCTATATGGTAGTACCACCTCTCTCTCCTCCTGCTCATGATTCCCTCTCAATGCAGCCCAGCATTCTGTTGGCCTTCAATGTTGCCTTCTCACATTGCTTATTAACCTTCAAGTCATCTGAGATTATGATTCCCAGATCTCATTCCTGGTTTGATGCCATCAGTCTTTCACCTCCTAGGTAATACTCCTTTCTTGGATTTTTCTTTCCTATGTGCATGACTTTGCACTTTTTGGCTATGGTTTTCAAAAGAAGTGGCAGCATGTGACAAGGAAAAGAAAGATAATTCAGAAAATGTAAGGAAACAAAGAAAGACAGCGATAGTAAGAAACATAGAACAAAGATCAAAAAGGCAAGTAGGCAATCAGAGCTGCCAAGGCACAAACAGAGGAGAGAATTGCCAAAGGGAAAAAGGCAACAAGACCTTCTATAGATACATAAGAAAAAAAAGAGTCACGGGGAGGTAGTTAGACTTAAAACAAAAAAAGATCAACCAGTAGAAGAGAGAACACTAACAAAGACACATTTTGAATGAATACTTCTGCTTCATTTTACAAGAGAAGATGTTGGAAATGGGCCAGCACTGGAAGTAAGACACACCAAAATAAGGAAATTGACACAAGTCCCATCACCAAAGATAGAATCCTCAAGGAACTAAATAAGTTAAAAACTGACAAAGCCATGGGACGAGAAAGAATCTATTCTCAAATTTTAAGGGAGCTCAAAGAGGAAATTGCTTTTTCCTCTAGCCAAACTCTTTAATAAATCACTGGAGAGCGGGAAGGTCCCACATGACTGGAGGAGGGCCACTGTGGTACCCTTACATAAAAGTGGTAGTAAGGAAGAGGCTGGGAACTACCGCCCAGTAAGCCTCACATCCATTGTAGGGAAAATTATGGAATCAATTCTAAAGGAGAGGATAGTAGCTTATCTAGAGTCTAGTGGGGAACTTGACCCTAAGCAGCATGCTTCACAACAGGATGATCATGTCAGACTAGCATGATAGATTTCTTTAACTGGGTAACAAAAATAGTGGACCAAGGTGGGGCGGTTAATGTTGTATATCTGGATTTCAGCAAAGCCTTCAACTCCATTCCCCACAGTAGGCTCATAAACAAGCTAGAGAATACAGGGATAGGAGATAGAATTGTAAATTGGGTAAGGAACTGGTTTCAGGGGAGAACTCAGAAAGTAATGGTGAACAAAACACTGTCACAGGAAGGTAAGGTGTCCAGTGGTGTGCCACAGGGCTCAGTGGTGGGACAAGTCCTCTTCAACATATTCATCAGCAACATTGCAGATGGATTGCAGAGGAAGGTGTGCTTGTTTGCAGATGACACTAAGCTCTGCAACAGGGAGGACACACTGGAAGGGGCCTCAGGGATGGAATTTTATCAAAGGAAGCTGGAAGACTGGTCCAGAACTTGGCAGCTGAAAATCAACGCCAAGAAATGAGGTCATGCACCTTGGAAAAGAAACCAGAAAGGCTTTACACTCTAGAAGGAGAACAACTGGCAATCACCTAGAAAGAGACTTTGAGGTCATGGTTTCCAATGACCTCAAGGTAGGGAGAAAGTGTGAAAAGGCTGCACAAAGAGCACATGGCATCCTTGAATGCATAAACAGAAAGAGTGAAGTGATCATCCAGCTGTGCAGATCCTTGGTGCGGCCTCACCTGGAGTACTCTGTCCAGTTTCAGAAACCTCACCTGAGAAAGGATATAGACTGGTTAGAGACAGTGCAAAGAAGACCACAAAGATGGTTCAGGACCTGCAGCAGAAGCCCTATGAGGCTAGACTGAGAGAGATGAATATGTACCCTGGAATAGAATACATAGGGGTGACATGATAGAGACATTCAAATACCTTAATGGTATAAACTCAGTAGAGGATCAGACTCTCTTCATCGATAATAAAGAGCTTCAAACTAGAAGCCACAGCAGGCGTATGGTGGGGGGGGTTGCACTAACATCAGGAAATTCTTCTTCAGAGAAAGAGTGATTGAGCCTTGGAGCAGACTACCACAGGAGGTGGTGGAAGCAAAGACTGTAAAAGGGTTTAAGGTATCTTGGGATTGACATTGCAGCAATCTTAAAGGATAAATATACTAGGGAGGAGGAAACAGGAAAAGATGAATCTGCTAGGGAGGGGGCAGTAAAATGGGCAGACTAGATGGACCTTGCAGTCCCCATTTGCTGGCACATTCTTATGTTCTTATTTTCTTAAGTCATTCTGAAGAGAGCAGTGAGATTACAGAAGAGTTTGTTAAGGTACTTACACTCTAAGGATGATTTTCCCCTGAGGACTCTGATGAGTTACTACAAAGACTGTTGGTCGAGTTTGAGAGGATGATGTTGGTATTGATCCTGTGCCCTCTCAATTTCTTACCTCTATTGTACTGTGAAGCATCAGGCTTTTCTTCTTCACTGAGCAGTGTATTTTCTTGCTCAATCATTTTAGAAATGATGTTATTCTTTGTTGCCTCTCATGCTTATTTCCAGTTCGAACAGCACAGGATTTTAAGTTATTTTGATCATTAATATCATTGAGGAGTTAATCTAACAGTTGTGTCAGGGTTAAACCAAACTCAGATATTGCATCTCTAGAATCTAGCACTATCTGTCTTAGTACAATTAAGTTGACTACTATGCAAATCCAACCTTTGAATGGTGGGGTTTTATACCTATACATAGAAGCCAGGCTGTCCCAAGCATGTTTTCTTCCTACTACACATTTAGGGAGTTGTACGCTAACAACTTTAGTATGAGGCTATTTTTGTTCTTTGATTTCAGAATTCCCTTAATGAATACAGGTGGTAATGTTTTACCTTTTTCAATATCCTCTTCCTTTCTAATGTCCGATTTATTCAATAATTTGTTATGTTTCTTGTCTACCAACTTTAATGCTAAGTTGTCATCAATTTTGTGTGTGTTTAATCTGGGCTTGACTCGACAAATTTTACATTTTTCTTACATAATTTTCTTCTGTTTTCTACTTTTCAGTTTCTTTAAATGAATTAACCACCTTCAAGGTATCATGTTCAGGTGGTAAAGATTAATTATTATTTTTTTCAAGATATTATTTCGGTTTGTTTTTTGCACTGCCTTTAACTCCTGTGTAGTTTTTCCCCATCCTGTGTTTTATTTAATTTTGGATGGATCTTCTTTTCCCTCAGGTCCTTAACTACAGCGTTAATTTTCCTAAATTCTCGCTTGGCTATTTGGTTGATAATCATGGCACTACATATTTTTGTAGCCTGCTTGGCTCCCTTAGTATTAAATTCTGATTTGTTTATTATCACTTTTGGATCCAGAGGGGATCTTCTGTTCTGTTGATGAGTTTAATTTGCTGCGTTACTATTTTTTTTTCCATTTTTTTTAATCTGAGAGGGCTTGCAGTACTTCTCTGAGCAGAAAATTGCTTGTTTGAATCTCTTCCTTAAGTCTAAAATCTCACCAACCATCAGGGATAAATAGTATTCTATATTTGATCCACTGGTGTTACATGCCTGGGACTTCTGCTTGTATGAGGCTATATCTTTTCTTTTACATTTGACTCCATGGTATCTGACCATGGTGAGGTATATCCAGAGGTCAGTTTTTTTTTTTGGGTCCAAACTAATTTTATTGATGTAGGGTGTGAGGATTCCTCAAATTCCATTAAAAATTTGATCCACTCCCAGTATTATTTTTCAACAGATACCTGCTTTTCTCCCAGGAATACTCTCTCCAGGCTTTCATTTTGAATTGGATCTAGGAGATCCTCCAAACAGAGCTCTGGACCAATGATATTGAAACTGTCTGCTAGATTTGCATGAGTAGAGCCATTACTGGTATTCTGAACAGAAATATTATTTTACTCAGGTTCCTCCATGACTCTGATTTCCTGAAGCAGAGGATTTTCCTCTGTATCCTCATGGTCCCTTGTTGATGTGATTTTTGTTGGAAGAGTGTTAGATTTATATATTATTTTGTTACCTCTAAGGGCCATGTGATTATTTGAGGGAATGATAAAATGAGTTATTGTGGTTAACCCCTTATTGTTTCTATTTCCTTTGTCTTTTCTGGCTCCTTTTTTTTCTTGTTTTTTCAGGGTGAGTACTTTTTAGTCTTTCCCATTTTTGTAATGTTTCAGGGAGTACAGATGCTACAAGACTATGAGATTAAAAATAAAGTTGTGCTTTTAGATTGGAGTTGAGTACTTATCATACATATAGCACAACAGTATTTCTCACCCTAGTATAAGTAAACAACCATAACAGCAGATTGGATGCTTCATACACTTCAATATTCCATTAGATTTTGCTAGCTTTTCACTTGCTACAGAGCTCATGACAACTCAATGTCATACCAGAATACTACTGTGCAGACTCTTACTTTCACTGACTGTCTGTAAAAATGGAAATGATGTTTTGTAATTGAAAGAGATTTCAGACCTCCATGGGCCTCCTAGTCAAGTGACTTCTGGTGCAGTTCTTAAATAAGTAAATAAACAAGTAAAATGCTTGATAAAGATAAAAATCATTTAAAAAGAAATGTGCATGCAACTTTACACACTGTTGTACATTCAACAATACACAATATACATGAGGCAGTTACAGGTCAGCACACTTAGCTAGTAAAAGAAAAAAGAAAAAAGTCAAGGACTGTGTAAAATGCTGAGCTTGCTGAAATCAAGAGTACCACTCTACCTCTCTTAGTGCTGAATATCTACTAATTAACTTTTAACTTTTATCTTTCAACATTTAACACTTCAGAGGGGCACAAGATGGTAAACATTGTAATGTGAGTATTGCTATGATCTCAGCTAACACCCAATCTGGGTGAATCTTGCACAGTGATCCTTGTATAGGGCTAAAGCTAATACTCCTTCTGGGTATACATTGGACTGGGAGTTTTATTTAATGGTCTAAGGTAGCACCCCATCTGGGTAAACATTGAATAGTGAGTCTCAATAACTGGCCAAAGTCATCAACCTATCTGGATGCGTCTTACTGTTTTTGTGCCTAAGTGCCAATTATATACATCCAAAAGGTGGCTCCTTGCTAGAGGCTTGATCTATCTTGTGTATGCTGTTTTTTTGTATTATCTGTATTATATGTTGATAATCACTAACTGTTGAAATGTTCCTACTCTTTAGCATATTTCCTTTAGGGCATGTAGCTGAACCAGTCAATAGTAATAATGCTGCTGACTCTATTTTACTAAGTAACTGGCTATACTCTTATTCATTTACAAAACAAACTACATTAATGCATCAGTTAGGGTTGAAGATAAAGTGACAAATGTAGGGAATATGATGTTGGGGTTTTCGACCCTTAAACCCCTGCCCCAACCCTGAAGCAAATGAGGGGTGGAGTCTTTCATGTGGTTGGCAACCCTAATGCTCACCCCATTGTATGCCCTCATAAAACATACACACCTGTCTCCATCACATCTTAGCTTTTCCGTTACTGCAATATGGTGAGCATGAGGACGGACAACTCCAAGAAAGATTCCACCCCTCATTCCCTTCAGGGGTGGGGCAGAGGTTTTAGGGTTGGAAACCCTAACATCATATTTTCCTATATGTGTCACTTTATCTTCAGCCCTAACTGATGCATTAACATAGTTATTTGCAATAAATTTCCTTACTTTTTGAGATGGTGTAATCATAGTCTAATTTGCCCGTGGGAGTGCAGGGCCCAGAGCCCTAATGCCCTTGGAGATCCATATAGAACTCTAACCCACCAAATAAAATTAAGCCCCATATCCCCAACCAATTGATCCCAATCCACCATAAAATAAATCCCCACAAGATGAGCAGAAGATGGAACATGATTGCAACATGATTATCAAAACATGCAGTCTTGGTTTCATGCAAGCCATCTAAAAATAAACTCATCCAAAACTGTTTCCATGACTTTCTGGTTTGCTCAAAAACTCATTAAAATATCCTGTCCACTTGTTATTGCCTCCCTAGATGGGACCCCACTAAACACTGTCAATACTTACAAATATCTAGGAGTATGCCTCAACCCCCATTAAACTTCTCAAATCACATCAATGCCATTGCATCAAAGCTCTGCCCTAAGCTAGGCCTACTATACGGAAATCATGATGCCCTCCCTCTACCTGTTAGTTGCACTATATTAACAAAAATGATCACTCCCATCTTTGACTATGCTGACATAAGGTATGGCACTGCCACCTCCTCCTCCTCATTATTCAGGCTCAACTCCCTCCTTTACACTTTCTGCTGCTTTGCCACAAATTCCCCTCTCAGAACACACCACTACACTCTCCTTTCTTCCCTTGGGATACCACCCCTATCCCATCGCTGCTTCAGCCACTCCATCTCCTTCATAGCCAAATTCTGGTTCAACCTGCTCCACCTTGCCTGGCAGAGAGGCTAACACCAGCTGCCATTTCTCCATATTCACTGCACTCAAGGGACTTCTGTTCTCTCCTTCCCCAAACCTTCCTCATCCACTGACAAATCCACCTTCACCTGTAGACTCCCATCTTTGTAGAACCAACTTCCACCTCTCCTAAGAAACTCACCCTCTCACAACTGCTTCAAATACCAAATCCGACAACTTCCACTCCCCACCTATACCTGCTCGTAGCCACTCACAGGCTCAGCCTCATGTCAAATGTTTTTTGTGGATAGTAATATAATCCTCAGAATTGTGTGATACTGTTTGTATATAGTCCATCTGAATGTACAATACTTCTCTGTATAACTTATGCAGCTGTATATTTATCTCATGTATCTATTATGTATTTTCTGCTTTATATCCCTTTCCCCCTTCCCCATGCTCACAACTGGTAATGATCCTCAGTTCAGTGTGCCTTTATGATTATCAAATGTTTAAATAAAATAAAATCGTCATCCACTGAAGCATTGCCATTTGTGTTGTCCAGCACCTCTGCTCACAAAATCTCCAGTAGAATGTTAACCCCTTTGTAATTCCTACCAAATCCTCTCCCTTCTCTCATCAGTACCCTGTAACGAAAAGTAGAAAGTACCCTTGGTCTGTGCGAGTGGGTGCCTTCCCTTGAGGGTTATCTCTCAATCAACTACCATGCTCCACCCCACATGATGCAGCTCATGAAGCAGACATTCCTAGCTCTACTTAACTAATGTGTGCTCTACCTGGCTCCACTTGAACATACTTGTGATCCCCATTATCACACCCTACCTGCAGCAGCAATATCAGACTCCCACTAAACCCGTGATCCTTTGACACAGTTCTCATTGGTAAAACCACTTTCCCCTCATATTCGTACCAAATTCTTATCTTGCTCTTACATCCTGAGGTATGCTTGTGTGTTTGAAGGTGGCAGACTACCATCAAGTGCTGGCTGTATCAGCAAGCACCATTAATTGCCCTCTCTGCCTCAGCACATCCCCTTGAGAACTGCTGTTTGAGAGAGATGCCAGTCAGCTTGGGAAGAAGAAAAGGAAAAGGGGGGCTGCATAAACAGCATCCATTCTATCACACTTTCGATCTCTGGGCTTCACCTAATTCTGGTTATGCTAGCAGTAACTGCATACCTCATATGGCACCTTCACACAAGCACTGAAACACAGTTAGGGTGCACCATCTTTGTACCACTGTACAGGCTCGCTACCTGATCTGCCGTGCAGTTGGAGAGTAGGATGAATATCTCCGCTTCAGTGCTCCTGGCTATTTCCTAGTCTACTGAAACCAGATTATATCTGATACTCCACCCTGCAGGTGGTAATTAAATTCAGGAAAAAATCTTCCTTGCTATGCTGACCTGGGTGATGCTGATATCAGCATCATGAAGCTGAGACCAGTGGTGCTGTTCTGGATTTCATGATACTGCCCACATTACCCTCATTCCCTTGGCTCATCCCCTATAACTTCCAACAGCTGCCCACAGCAGCACCTGCAGGATGTATAATTACTGATGCAGAGTAGGCACAATCCCTGGACACACATCACCACAGGTAGCCATCACCACCCCTTACACCCCCACTCACCACATTCTGTCAGTCAAAAATTACCCTCTGAGATTATAGGGGTAGAGAAATGGGGGGAAAAGTGCCCAGGGAACCTCTCATGTAGCTGATCACAGGGCTGAGACTGAAATCAATATATTTAGAGCTACTCTCACATTGTCCCCCTTTGCATGCCTCCACTCCCAGTTCTTTGCCACCATACCTACACAGTCTTAATATATGTATGGAAGTACCTTACCATGGTGATATTCCATTTTGGTAGGAGCCAGAAAAGCCAAAAAAGCAGCTATAATTATGGCAGTCCAGCACTGGAAAAGCCATGAATGTGATAGCTCACATCAGCACACACTGAGCCCTTGCATTAGTCCCTCACATGTTTGCTGGATAACCCCATGGATGTAAGTCGAGCATTCATAATGAAAACCTCTCTGGTGGGGAGCATCTCCCTTGTGAAGGCTCTCCATGGGCTTGCAGCTTCTCCTTTCCACTATATGGGAACATCTGCAAAGACTGGGAAAAAGAAATAACATACCCAGGGTAAACCCCATACTCAGCATTCCTTGACAGGTATCATGAAACAATCCACTGTAACAGGAGAGAAAAAGAGGGAGGGGTAAATGCAGGGAAGGAGGGGAAAAAACGAAAATAGAAAATATTTTGCAGAGCACCCCATCTGCTGTATTGTTTCCAGACATTGTTGCCCCCCCCCCAAATTCTCTCAGTAGAGCACTACTCCTAAAAGAAAATCTGAAAAGGACAAAACATTTCAAACACCCAATACTGTGTCATTCTCCTATGTTTTCCCATTAAACTATATCCCAGCATCAGTTTCAATAACTGCATTTAGATATTGCCTTGACAGAAACCCTCCCCCACAGCATATAATACCGCACATTTGTTATACACCCCTTCATCTCACTGTGCAGCAGAGTGTGGTGGTCTGCACTGAGGTTCTGGAGATCCACAAACAAAACTTGGGATGGATACCCTGACCTCTGCTTGAGCTGGTGTGCAGACACCTATGAAGTGGGAAAAAAAACAGTGAACATACTGACTGATTTCCAATCCACTTTTAAGTCCATTTTCAGTACACTACCACCGATTCTCCCTTGCCTGCTGGTAACCTCTTGTCATGGGACCCCAATAAATCCACCATGGCTTCTACAGTATCTGCCCAGTCCTGCCTCAGTGATACAGTTTGTTCAGGCAGTGTCACAAGGGCAGTATTCCTTTCACAATTCCTCCCTTTCCAAGTGTCCTATGGTAGCCAGTTCATCGTCCTCTGTGGCAACATTCTTCAATGTTTTACTGGACAGGTCTTGCCTCAAATGATAGAGGGTTTGAATCTCGTGTTGAGTATTGTAATCACCTACCTGTAGATCGACTCTGGTGTCCAAGTGTGTCTCTGTGGGAGCACAACCTGGCCCTTCACCCTTTGACATTTGGGTTTCACAGTTTTTCAGTTTTGACAAGTGTGTTGTTGAAGTTCAGCTTTTCTGGTCCATTGCTGCTCTGATTACCTCTGATGTCTATGTTAGCTGTATTCAACCTGGTCTTGGTTGCTGTAAGAAGCAACCTGACGTGCAATTCTGTCAGATTTTTCTGTAGTCCAGCCCAGACTACTTCAGGAACTGAACTACTTTTGGGAGTGTTAAAGGACAACCACTTGCCATCCTTTTGTACCTGTAGAGTAACTGAATGTTTGAGGGCATATTGAAAGTTCCTCGTAGCCAGTTATTTTTAATACGGCCATAAGCTGTCCTGCAATATTTTAACATTTATGGAAAATTAGATTTAGTGTTTGGTTTCAGGAGAAGGACCCAGGATAGGACAAGTTGGGGCTCCTCTCCCTGGTTTTGGCCCCAGCAACCTGTGGTCTCTCTCTGTTTCTAACGGGTAGTCCCAGTAATAGTCCAGATTTTTGGTAGTTCTGCCTGCAGGAAACCACAGATTTATCCATCTTCTGTGTCCTCAGGGATGCCCACTATTCGGACATTGTTTTGACATCCATGGGTGTCCAAGTCATCAGTTTTAGAGCAGAGGAACTGCACATGCAGTTGTAAGCATTATATCCTGTCTTCCTGATTTGATGCCTTAGTGTCCACTGTGCTAGCTGAAGTTTGTGATCTGTCACCCCCAATTCCATCTCTCCCATTTTCTTCTCCAGGTCTTTCATCCTTCTGGCTCCCCATTTGTAAACTATGATAGATCAGGATCTAACCAGAATCAGAACCAGCAGAAAATATCTGATTGTGGTCACCTGAAATTTTATTTTAATGCTATATATGAAAGGGAGACATGTATGCCATCAATTGTGTTCAACAATATGGGCTCAGGAAATTACATAGTACCAGTTCTGCCTTGTTTGAATACACTAACTTCCTTGATGAGGCACTGCACAGTGATGATACAGTATGGTTGGGGCTATCTGCATTGACCTGACAAAGGCATTTGTGGCCTCATTTTCAAAAGGTTAGCACAGCACAGACGGGATTTGTGCTACATGAACCAGGAATAGCATCAGGTGTTGTGGTTATGCCCATATTTAAAGGGCACAAATGCGCAGCACACCCCAGATAGCACCATAGCACACAGTATTATGTTGCACCTAGGCAGATGAGGGTTCCCCACGCATATGTGGCACAGCACAATATTGAATGTGTTCAGAAGTGCTTAACAGCCACCAACAGTGATACAGTTTAGAACCTCTGAAACCCAGGCTTCAACAGTGTGCAGACCCGTCTGCCCACAGTCAAGGGATGGGTACCCTGGTGATTCAGCTGTCCTTACCTAGGCCCGATTCTGTGTTTCCATAAAAAATAGCCTTGATTTCCTGGTAGTCTAGTGCTCCCCCCTCCCTGAGCCCTGATGAGTGTTATAATGAAAAATAACCCCATTCTTCCTGGTAATCTGATGGTCCCCTCTCACTAAGCCCCAAGCATCATTATAATAAAAAAATTACCTCATCCTCCCTGGTAGACTAGTGGTTCCCCCTTCCTGAGGCCCAAGCATTGTTATAATAAAATAATAACCTCATCCTCCCCAATAGTCTAGTGGTCCCTCCTCCCAGAGCCCTGATCTAGGTTTTAATAAATAAAAACAGCGTTCCCCTGGTTGTCAAGTTTTCCCCCCTCCCTGAGACTGAATCCCATGCAGCATAAAGAAATGCCCCACATCCTTGGTGGCCTAGTGGCCCTCAACACCCCCAACCTGGTAGGCAGTGACCCACCACCCCCCCAGCTGACCCAAGCCAGTGACTCCTCACATCACCACAGCCACCCACTGACTGAACTGTACCATAGCACATACAGTATACAGAACATGCTCATGAGTGGACCATTCAACCAGTGAGTATGTACTGTATACTGTATGCATTCTGGAACAATTCAGTTGGCAGCTGGCTGTGGTGTAATGAGGAGGGCTGTGCCAGTTGCAGGCTCAGGTCAGGTGGCGGGGGAGTGAGGTAGTGGGTCACTCTGTACTGAGTGGAGGGGTTGGGGGCTACTAGCCCATCAGTGATGTGGGGCATTTCTTTATGCTGCATGGAATTGGGGATAGTGGAGGCGGGAACACTTGACAACCAGGGGACAAAGTTGTTTTTATTATAATGATTAGGGCTTCAGGAGGGGGGACTGCTAGACTACCAAGGAGAATTTTTTTTTATCATAACACTGATCTGGTCTCGGGGGCACTAGACTACCAGTGAGAATGGGTTATCTTTTATTATAACACAGATCAGTGCATGGGGAGGGGGGACCGCTTAGACTACCAGGGATTTTTTTTATATACTAGGGATAGTGGCTTGGGAGGGGACATATACTTGGTCCTGGTGCTCATATGCAGATGAGCCTAATGGGCATGCAAATGGCCCCATAGCACCATGCATGCCCAATGGGCTTGTCTGCATGTTTAGGCTGGAATATCACCCATGGGGGCCATGAAAGCAATCTGGTGTGCACTGCACTGTTCCCCTTAGGTGGTCTTCAGCCCCACACCGGTAGTGCTAAAACATGGTGACCACTTGCTGTGTGCTGCACTACTATCAGAGGATATCTAAACAGACAGCATGGTCAGTTTGGATCATGTTATCTGTTTGAATATGGTGCCAGAGCCGGACGGACCAATTTTGTCATGTTTTACACCTTTTTGCTCATGCAGCTGGCTGGCTCTGAATATGGGGCCCTTGATCTCTTCAGCTACAAACTACTGCTTCAAAAACTGTTGAACCTGGGTCTGTCTTTGGATACTGTATCTTGGTTTGAGTTACCTTCTCAATTAAACCACAAAGGTTAAATTTAGGGTCTATTCTCCGTGGACCAGACTGTCTCTTTTGGGGTGCCCAAGGGCTGTATTTTGTGCCCTCTACTTTTTGGTCTACTCATCAATTAATTGCCTTAAGCCTTCCAGTCTGCCAAAGTTTACCTGTATGCAGATAATGGAGCAGTTTTTGCAAGATGGCACAGTGAAGGCAGTCTCTCCCACGTCCTGCAATATAACTTTGCTTCTGTTGAAACATGGTTCTGTAAAAATAGCCTAGGACTCAATTACGGAAAAAACAAAAAAAACAAGACCATGCTTTTCTGCAGAGTACACCTGAGAGAAAGACATCCCTCCCCCCGGATATCTACAAAGCTATGGACTCAAAATTAGACCAATTAGAAGTATTTAGGTATCCTGTGTATTACCTGGATTATACTCTGCCCTTTGTCCCCATGTGGATAACCTGATTAAAACAGTCAATAACAGTCTGGGTGCTCTGTTCTAAAACTAATAATTTTACACCAGAGGCAAGACATTTAATTGCTATAAGCTCCATCCTAGCTTAACTGATTATGGACTTTCTATCCACTCTGCAGCTTGTGAGTCCCTATTGGATGGAGTTAGAGTCATCTGAGAAAAAGCATGCAGATTTGTCCTGAGTGTAGATGAGCTTGCCTCAGTTCTTACTTATGCATTAAAATCAACTGGCTACCCCTAGCCAGTAGAATCAAGTTCCAGACCTGTATCCTAGGGAAAAAGGTCGTCAGGACTTAGTTTCTATAACATTAAAAATTGCCTATGTTTTGTTGATAACTTGTACCTCACAAGTGGAGTGGCCAGCCATAGGCTTACAAAGCCCTCTTCAGGACAACTAATGGACAGCACCTCTTTGCTTGTAAGGGCAGCTAACTGACTGAGTGGTTTACCAAATGTGCCACTTAATATAGCAAACTTGTGCCAGTTCAAAAGCCCCCTATGAAGTACTTATTAAACAAGCTTGCTGTACTTGTAAATAAGTTGATTCATACTCTGTATGTTCTTACACTCTTATTTCTCAGTATGGTCTTCAGTTATCTGCTTTGTACTGGCTCTTTGTAATGAATTTTATGCTAAACATTTGAAAAAGAGTTTGGGTGCTTGAAGGTATTTTCCTAGTACTGATAAAAAATAAATTCATTTGAGAAGCACTGCACAAAATTACCCACCGATACCATCGGTATGGGTGCTTTTATTGTATGTGAGATGTCTTTGAAACTCTGGCACTCAGATGCACCTCTCACAAAACACTTTAACCATATTGTTTGAGCATGGGGGCATCAGGGGACACTTTTGGCAACCTGCATCATGAATTGCTTGTCAGTACACCAAAATACACAGTTATGGGTGATTTTACTGTATGCTTATGTCTTGAAACTAAGGCATTTGGAAGCAAAGTAAAGACAACCTGCAGTTTCAAAGGCACCATCCAGATGCACCCTTCCAAAACAACTTTACCCTCAGTATCTGAACCTAGGTATCTGGCAGTTGTCAGGAGACACTCTGGGGCACACAAACCCCCAATTTTTTGTTAATACACCAAGAAATGCTACAGTTATTGGAGCTTTTACTGTATACTGGTAGTTACCTAAAAGTTGAGTAGCTCGAGGTAATGCTGAGGTATCCTGCAGCAATTACATTACAATTTGTGTTTGCTGTAATGTGATTCTACCTCAGCATACCCCATTATTACCTCACTACTAATCAATTTTTGGATGACGACTACATGCATGTGTGGTGTCTCTGAGGCTGAGACACTTGAAGCTGAGAAAGACAGCTTGTGGTTTCAAAGACACCACACAGATTCACTCTATGAAAACTATGTTAGTCTTATTGTTTGAAACTGGTTATTTGGGGGATGTCAGGAGACCCTCTGGGGAACATGTATCCCATATTTCTAGTCAATACACTAAAACATGCCAGTCACAGGTGATTTTGTGTGGTGCTTGTCAAACAATGCCAGGTCTTCAATGCAGATAAAAAGTCATGTAGCAATTTGAGAAACACCACACAGTATCAATCCCTGAAAACCTCCTTCTCTTCATTTGTTTAACATGGGCATCTGGTGATCATCTGGGGACCCTTTGGGGAACATGTACCCCAAATGTCTTGTTAATACACCAAGAAATGCCATTGTCATGGGTGCTTTTACTGTATGTCATTGTCTCAGTTATTTATTCAATCCTTATTTACTACATGTGGCTGCTGTCAACATCTAACCACCAAGTGCTTCCTGATAGTCCAAAACACCTCATTGTGAATGGCAGTTGGTATGGGCCTCTTTCACCTGCTCCCATCCCATTTGACATTTTTACCACAACATGATTCTGAGGCAACAGTTTCAGAACTACAAGAGCTGCCAGAGGCTCTGGTTTGCCATTTACAATAGTTGCCTTGCTAATAGGCACAAATGGCATTGCATGGGGATCAGCTGTGAAGCTGGCATCACTACAAGACAGATATGGAAAATGTAAGGAATTGTCAGACCTCATCACTGATGTGCCCTCACTGCTCCCACTGCTTGTAATTTGATTCTAGTAGCTGTATAAATGACACTAGTGATGATGACACATATGGATGGGAAAGCGCTGGATTGTGCCTGTCACTATGCCTCTGTAACAGCTGTCCATTTCTGTCAGGATTCTCACAATGTATTGTTGATCCTCCTTGATTTGGTCCTCAATTTGTCTATCATTTATGGATGCCATGAATGTCTTGTCAGTTCTCCTTGGTTTGCTCCTTCAAATGTCTGTCCATTTTTGTGAAGATATTAAGAATGTCTTGTCGGTCCTCCTCAATTTTCTCCACCAGCTGTTTGTCAGTTTCATCCTCACTGTGATCCTTTTGCTGTGTATTATTTCCTTCACTGTCACTGAATATTCCACAGGCATCCAGTTTTTGTACAAGGTGATGCTGTAAAACATAAGAGAAAAAAAAGAGTCTATTACTATGGTGTGAAGGTCACTGCATAGCACGCAGTACTAAACAGGTATGTACAAAAAAGGAAAACAATACCAGGTAATTATATGTAGAATAGTGCATGGGGAAGTGTGGTTTATGAGAATTTTATGCACATTTAGGTGTGTGATGCTCTATAAACCCCAGTGGCTAAGCTCATGGGTTTAAATGGCATCACACACAGAGGGTGTAAAATCTGAATCACCACACTTCCCTATGTTTTATTTTCTATATTTATTGATTAGCATTTGTCTGGTGTACATTTGCTAGCTAAACTGTATATCTTGTACCTCATACTAGACTGACTAGATCCCTCATTTAACTAAAACCCTATTTATTCAAAAGTTTTTGTGATCCTCCTGACTTTCAGATAAATGGGTCATACTGTAGTCTGTTGAGCAGGTTCTTGTGGCTAGAGGCTTTTAACTGTTGTTTTCTTTTTGCTTTAAGTAGTCAGCGTTGGGCTAGTTATGTCCTCGGAGCTATTCGAAAATACTATACTTGCACTTTTTCCTAGCTCAAAGCAAGCCTCAGCTTCCTCCCTAGACCAAACCCACACTTTGTTCCAGAATGAAGGAACAAGCAATCCATTACTGCAGGAAGTAGCCTTTTTTTTCAGTCAGATTCAGTCAGATTATCAAGAAGACTTGGTTTGCTGGCCAAGGCACCTAGCTTCACCTGAGCTCTTTCCTTCTAAGACTGCTTGAAAGGCAGAGTAGAGAAACTTACCAGAGCAAGGGAGAAGGATTAAGACTTAGTTTGGCTAAGCAGATTTACTGTGTGGTGGTGTTTTTATTTTTTACTCACAGGGATTGCTACTGTTTGTTGTTAACATTTCATTGCTTTATTTTTCTCTGATTCAAATTGTTGTTGCTGGTATACCTTCTTCTGCATTATTACAAGGTGTGCCTACAGGTGTGTGCTAACAGATTACTGCTGTAATCTTCTGATTCAAATTGACTTTTGCAAGGTATATCTTCTGTTACTGCTTTATTTTCTCTGGAGCAAAGTGTTTCTTACAGGGTATATCTTCTCTGAAATTACTGTATTACAGGTGGAGCTTACATTTTGTGACTTTTTATCATTGGGCTAAGCAAAATTACTGTTTGACACTGTGTTTTATTTTTTCTTGTTTGTTGAAAAGGTTTGTTGTCTCAGAGGTGTTTCAGTCTCCTTCTCACATTGAAGGAGCTAATTGCTTTTCCTCCACAGCTCTTCCAAAGGATTAGGTGTGTATGTGGGGTGGAGCTGGCAAACTGTCAGTAATTTCCAACAGAAAGAAGGGTTAAAAGTCAGGTTAGTTGATATCTTGAGGTAGAAGACTTGGTTTGCTGGCCTAAGGCACCTAGCTTCACCTGAGCTCTTCCTTCTAAGACTGCTTGAAAGGCAGAGTAGAAACTTACCAGAGCAAGGAGAAGGATTAAGACTTAGTTTGGCTAAGCAGATTTACTGTGTGTGGTGTTTTTATTTTTACTCACAGGGATTGCTACTGTTTGTTGTTAACATTTCATTGCTTTATTTTTCTCTGATTCAAATTGTTGTTGCTGGTATACCTTCTTCTGCATTATTACAAGGTGTGCCTACAGGTGTAGTTAACAGATTACTGCTGTAATCTTCTGATTCAAATTGACTTTTGCAAGGTATATCTTCTTGTACTGCTTTATTTTTTCTGGAGCAAAGTGTTTCTTACAGGTATATCTTCTCTGAAATTACTGTATTACAGGTGGAGCTTACATTTTTGTGACTTTTTATCATTGGGCTAAGCAAAATTACTGTTTGACACTGTGTTTTATTTTTTTCTTGTTTGTTGAAAAGGTTTGTTGTCTCAGAGGTGTTTCAGTCTCCTTCTCACATTGAAGGAGCTAATTGCTTTTCCTCCCACAGCTCTTCCAAAGGATTAGGTGTGTATGTGGGGGTGGAGCTGGCAAACTGTCAGTAATTTCCAACAGAAAGAAGGGTTAAAAAGTCAGTTAGTTGATATCTTGGAGGTAGAAGACTTGGTTTGCTGGGCTAAGGCACCTAGCTTCACTCTGAGCTCTTTCCTTCTAAGACTGCTTGAAAGGCAGAGTAGAGAAACTACCAGAGCAAGGAGAAGGATTAAGACTTAGTTTGGCTAAGCAGATTTACTGTGTGGTGGTGTTTTTTATTTTACTCCACAGGGATTGCTACTGTTTGTTGTTAACATTTCATTGCTTTTATTTTTCTCTGATTCAAATTGTTGTTGCTGGTATACCTTCTTCTGCATTATTACAAGGTGTGCCTACAGGTGTGTGTTAACAGATTACTGCTGTAATCTTCTGATTCAAATTGACTTTTGCAAGGTATATCTTCTGTTACTGCTTTATTTTTCTCTGGAGCAAAGTGTTTCTTACAGGGTATATCTTCTCTGAAATTATTACAGGTGGTGTTTACAGGTTTTACAGTTTTATCTAACATTAGGATAAGCTTTCAGGGTTACTGCATTTGTTGTTGACTGATTGTTTCTGCTCTTACCTCCTTGTTCTTTCATTCGTGGTTCTTCTTTTAGGCAGGGAAGGGCCCAGCCACCCACCCCCATCCCCAACCACCCCGCGCCACACTCCTTTTATAGGGTACCACAGTTGTGACATTTCCTGTGACAGAGCAGGAAGGGGCGATCAGTGGGGCCTCCACAAGGTGATCTCATTTATAGGCACTAGTAATTTAACTTGTTATAACAAGTTAAACAAAGCACAATTAAACCATTACTTTGTATTTTTTTCTCTTCTAATTACTCTGACTAGGTTACAAACCCAGCAACTTATTTGTAATGGATTTCATTAACTGCAGGTGCATTGTGGAACAATTTTCAGAAGGACAGTCTTACAGGATTTAGGACACTGTCCTACATGCTGGGCCTTTGGAGATCTTAGGTCCTCGACTCCGGGCAGCATGGGGCGGAGATTGCACCCACTCAAATTTCATATTGAAGGAAGTACATTATAAGAACCACCATACATTTCCCCAGCATCCAACAGAAAACCTCTCCGACCCAGAGGGTAGTTGGTCCAGGAGGTTGGCAGGTGGTTAGGAGGAGCAAATCAGGTGCCCCACTCTCTCTGCCTCCAACACATTACTCCAAAACCATATAAACACTACAACAGGTATCTGCCTCTATCTCTGAAATCAAATAAAGAGGCAGAAGACACTGCAGAGCAGGACACTGCAAGTGCACAGGAGCTGGTACAACAATACTCACCCAAATCAGGAACCAAAACTAAACAAGCACAAAGGAAATCCAAAAACTTCTGATCATAGGAGACTCCATGATTCGGGAGTTGATACCCATCTCCAGCCAGGGGTGATGGTCAGATGTCTCCCAGGTACCAGCATGGAGAGACACTGACCGATTGCTAAAATTGTTCACAAAGCAGGAGAAAACATTGATGTCCTAGTACATAGGGACTATCGATCCCGCCAGCCGGGTCAGTTGTGGAGACCAAGGAACACCTGACTAGGCTGGGTGGACAAACTATCATCTATTTCCTGTCGGCATTCCTTCTCTGAGATCCTGCCAGTCTGGGAGAAGGGAGCAGATGGACGGAAGGTCAGAGAAGGGGAGATAGGGAGCTAAACACGTGGCTCAAGGACTGGTGCCAGAAAAAGGACACAGATTTGTAGGGAACTGGCAACAGTTCTGGGGAGCGAAAAGTTCTTTAAATTTGATGGACTGCATCTGACTAAAGAGGAGTCAGTGCATTGGGGCAGAAGTTTGACGCCTTTGCAGAATATTTAAACTAGCAATGGGGAGAGGGTGCAGCATCTCATACGGGGCTGATGATTAACACCCCTCCCCTCAGCTAGTGGTCAAACAGGAATCAGCGTGTTTGCTGCTCATTTGCATCACCAGGTAAGAAAAAAGGTTTGTCTCCCCACGATGCACAGGGGTAATGCCAAACTTCACCCAACAACTAACACACCAAAATCTGGGCAATGGAAAATCATGTCATAAATGCTCACAGCCTGGGAAATAAGATCCCCAGACCCGCAGGGGCAATAATGTCAGAGGCTAAACTGGACATAGTAGCAATTAGTGAGACGTGGTTACTGTAACTACACTTGGGAGACTTCAGTACCTGGCTATGTATTGTTCAGAAGAGACCGAGGTGCAAAAGGGGAGGAGTGGCCCTGTATGTTAATGAAAATATCAAAGCCACAGAAATTCAGAATACACATAATGAGCCAGAAGAACTGTGGGTCACCCTGAAACAGGAAATGGGACAGCCATAAGAACTGGGGTTGTCTACAGGCCCCCAGACCAGAGGAGGACATAGACACATTACTGTTAGAGGATATACAAAACATGACAGCTAAAGGAGGTTCTGATAATGGGAGACTTCAACATGCCAGATACAGATTGGTCAATACCAGCAGGAACATCGGCCAGAACTAGACACATAGTGGATTCCCTGCAGGGAGGGCCTCAAACAACTGGTACAGCAACCCACAAGAGACAGGGCTATCCTAGATCTAGTACTGACTAACAAAGAAGGATCACAGATCTCCAGGTAGAAGGTCACCTGGGGCCAGTGACCATCACATGGTATGGTTCAATTTAGCATACATCTAAATCATCCATTCCAAGGCAAAAATATATGGGACTTCAGAGGAGCTGACTTTGATAAGATGGCCAACAGAGTTAAGCTAGCCCTGGCAAAAAAACACAGGTGAGGAGGTACAGGCAAAGTGGGCAAGCATTAAGGAACAATACTTGAAGCAACATCCCATTGTGTTAGACAGAAAAGGAAGTGTAAAAGAAGAAGGAAAACCACTTGGTTCTCAAATACAGTAGCAGAAAAGGTCAGAGCCAAAAGGCTGGCCTTCAGAAAATATAAGGGAACACAGCGGGATGAAGATAGGGAGGCATACCAAACTGCCCTAAGGGAAGCAGGTAAGGCAGTAAGGCAGGCAAAGTCCCAAACTGAGGAAACACTAGCACGGACAGTAAAAGAAGGTGACAAGACTTTCTATAGATACATTAGTGAAAGGAGAAAGTCCAGAGGGGGTAATGCTAAGCTTAATGGAGAAAAGGGAGCATGTGAGGAGGAGGACCCTGTAAAGGCATCTATCCTAAAATGCTTTTTGCTCAGTATTTACTGAAGAGAAGGTAGGGCAGGGCCCACAGACTCAGCATCATGGACACAGGGGAGGAGGTGAGCACTCACTCCCTTCACAAAAGAAAGGGTCCTACAAGAGCTTGCTAAGCCAGGGTGGATAAGGCAATGGGACCTGATGGCATACATCCCAGGGTACTTAAGGAGCTAAAGGAGGAACTAGCAGAGCCTTTAGCAGAATTGTTTAGTGAGTCTCTGAGCACAGGAGAGGTCCCAGAAGACTGGAGAAGGGCTCATGTGATCCCACCCACAAGAGTGGTAGCAGGGAGGAGGCGGGGAACTACAGACCGGTCAGTCTTACCTCAGTAGTGGGCAAGATTATGGAGGCACCCTTAAGGAAAGGATAGTGCAACACCTGGAATCCATAGGGGCACAGGATCCAAGACAGCATGGGTTTACAAAGGAAGGTCCTGTCAAACTAATCTCATAGATTTCTTTGACTGGGTAACCAGAGTGGTGGACCAAGGGGGAGCAGTTGATGTCGCCTACCTTGACTTCAGCAAACTTTTGACACTGTTCCACATAGAAGATTGATAAATAAGCTGGGTAGGCTCGGGGTGGGTCAGAAGTTGGTCAACTGGGTGGCAAACTGGTTGACGGGCAGAAAACAGAGAGTGGTGGTAAATGGTATACAGTCAGAAGAGATGCAAGTCACAAGTGGGTACCTCTAGGGATCAGTCCTGGGGCCAGTCCTATTCAACATCTTCATTAGTGACCTGCAGATGGACTAGAGGGTAAGGCTTGTCTGTTTGCAGATGACACCAAGATCTGCAACAGAGTAGATGATCCAGATGGGGTGGGCAGAATGAGAAGAGATCTGGATAAACTAGCAGAATGGTCAGAAGAGTGGCAACTGGGATTTAATGCAAAGAGTGCAAAAATCATGCACATAGGGAAGAGAAACCCTGAAGCCACTTATAGGCTGGGAGGGAGTTGCTAGCAGTCACAAAGGAAGAAAGAGACTTGGGCATCATCATCACTGATGACCTAAAATCATCCAAGCAGACCTCTAAAGCAGTAGGTAAGGCTAGGGGTGTTAGGGTGTATTAGTAGAGGTATCACAAGTCGTAAAAGAGGTAATAATCCTCTGTACAAGATCATTGGTTAGGCCCATCTGAGTACTGCGTGCAGTATTGGAGGCCACACCTTCACAAGGACATTAACCAAATTGAGGCAGTCCAGAGAAGGGCACCAAATGGTGCAGGGACTGCATCAGAAGACATATGAGGACAGATTAACGGAGCTCAATATGTATACCCTTGAGCAAAGGAGGAGAGAGGTGATATGATCGGAGACATTTAAACACCTTAAGGGCATAAACAAGGTGAAAGAGTCTAACATGTTTAAATATAAGAAAAATAGCAGGACAAGAGGACACAGCATGAGATTAGAGGGAGGCCGATTAAGGGGAATGTGAGGAAATTCTTTTCACAGAAAGGGTGGTAGATGCATGGAATGGCTTACCACAAGAAGTGGTGGCTATGAATACAGTGCAGGGCTTCAAACAGGCATGGGATAGGCATAAGGGAGCAATACAAATGACTATGAATAGATAGGTCACTGACAGAGCAAAGGCCGATGGCACATTTATAAGGTAGAAAAAGAAATGGGCAGACTGGATGGGCCTTGCGGTCCTTATCTGCCGTCAACTTCTATGTTTCTATGTCAGCTTCTATGTTTAAGTGTGTTTCTGGCACTGGCGGTTTTCGGTGACGAGCTCAAGCGGACCACCAGCATGAGGACACATACTCAAGGGACAGCTCAGGGATAGTTGTGCCAATTTGTGGTACCTGTGGTTTATGGAACTCCATAATTCATGTGTGTGAATTATGGAGTGTCAGAGGGTCTGCCAGCGATAGGTTATTGCCTTTAACCAGTAATTATGAAACACATCTTTGTGGGCATGACTTGAGTTTTTATTCAGTCTTGCCAGGTTCTCCTTCCCAGAAGCTGCAGACAGCCTAGTCACAGGTGATGTATTATTAACAAGGCTCAGACTTCTTTATTGCGGCCTTGATTCCTCATTTGATTTTTTCCCATAGAAAACAATCTTATCCATGACAAAATGGCTTAATTGTCATTGAATTACACTGTTTCCTGCAGTATACTGCAGCATTTTGTGATATACTGCAGCATTACTAGGTTGCATCTTGGCTGGAACCAATGTATATAAAATATTGTTTTTTTTTTCTGGTTCCCCCTATCCTCAGACCTGCTTTGCCCACTGTCCCCATCTCCAGGCTTGCCCCCTGGGCAGGGCCATCAGGGGGCTCCCCCATCCAATGGACATTGTTGACAAGCCCCAGCTTACCCTCCAGGTTGGAGCCAAGGGAGCAGGACCCCCAGGTGGATGTTGGAGACAGTGGAGGTGGAGTAGAGTGGGTCATCATGCCAGAGGGCTGGGGCTTTTCCATGCTTGCTCCCTGGAGGGCGGGGATGTGCAATGACATTCAGGATCTGCCCCACCCCCCCTAACATGAGGCACCGGTCATGAAGGTTCCTCAGCTTCTGCCAGGGGTCTGTAAATCACGGGACACTCTTCCTCCCTCCCACTGGAGAAAAGCAGTCACCAGGATGCTTGATCCTTCTCCCCCAGCTGGCCCTCCAACTCACGGGTCTGTTCCCAAACCTGGGTAATCAGCGTCGCGAGCAGAAATCCAACCACTGTGCCAGCGGGCTGACTTATGTAAAATGTTTTTGTTCCCTCTAGTTTTTTCCCCATGATCAGGGAGCTCAACAAAGTCAAGTGAGTTGAGCAGGCCAGAACATGGATAAAGAGCAAAGAGATTTTCTAAAACATAATGTTTTTTGATGAAACAACAGTTCCTTTAGGCAGTTTACTTCAATGTCATTTGGCAAGAAGGAGCAGGACTCCATGAAACCTAGGCCAAAACACCATCTTCAGCTTCATGCCTGAGGCTCTATATTCAATAGGGAACATGACCAATTGCCAATATTAGGGGTTTGTGAAGCTCACTTTATGGAGCCATAGTATTTAGTACATGCATATACTGTATCAGATAGCTCACTATTCTGTGCAACTTGCTTTATGGCCACTAAAAACATGGATGGGGAATTCTTCAGGGAATATATCATCATGAGTGCTGTCAGTAAATACATGAGGAAAAAATATCCAGGTGAGCATAACTTCTTTCAGTACAAGGACCAACCGCATATAACATCAGCATCAGCCATTGTTGCTGCAGGCAATAATTGGGTTAGAAGTCCACCAGGTTATCACTGTACAGCATCCAGGTAACACATTCATATCCATGTTGCTCTTAAATTAACAGTGTTTGTTAATGACAGTATTTTTTTTTCAGCAATAACGTTTGTCTGGCAGAAATAACAAGGTATCCAATTTTCTTTCTGTTTTATTTCATTCCTATGCTGAGATATAGGATTTTGAAGTGTTTCAAACTTCCTACTCCTGTGCCATGTCCACCATGAAAAAACTAAATATCTTGGTACATTGCTGGGCTGTTTACCATGAGAAACATTTGGCAACACCATCCTCATACATCTACATTGTCCCTGATTCCCCTGGAGTCAGTATGTGGTGGGTGCTCAGACTGGCAAAGAATTTATTAATAGTACCTTTTCATCCTGCCCCCATATAGTAATGATTCTTATTGATTTTATTATTTCAAGCATCTGTTATTCCAATACATATTCTTGTACTCCAATCATCCTTTTCATATTATCATATATATATATATATATATATATAATATATATATATATATATATAGATACATATACATATATATATATATATATATATATAGTTATCTCAAATTAATGTTCATCCTTTCTTCGATCTTCCTCTTCTCTGCCCAGATGTAGACCTGGGCACCATTTCTTCATTCTTTCTCTGGAGGTAACGGTGTATATCCATTACCGCTTTTTCTTTAATGCTGTTGTTGTTCTTTCTTTGGGGTTCCTTCTTTCCTCATCCTCTTTCCTCCCTCCCATGCCCCTTTTTATCCTTTCTTTTCCCCCACTTCTCAGCCATCCACCTAGGCTGTGCCACCAATGGCCTCTGTACACCATCCTTCACTGTTATCCATGAATTATTCTTACCTACAATCCCTTCAAACTGTTCTTATCCTTCCTTTTTCCCACTTCTCAGCCATCCACCTTGGCTGTGCCATGCACGGCTCATGTGCACCATCTCTTATCATGATCCATGATTTATCCATAATCTGCCTTCCACCTTCGGCAGTCCTTTTACCTTTCATATACTCAAACCCCTTAAACTTGTTGCCGGGAGGGTGGGTGGGACACATCTGAGAGTAGCAATGAACAGAGGCAGACTGCTTCTTTGCAGCTGCTTAAGTGCCCCCAAAACAATCCCTCCCTTTACTTTGATATCTACCAATCCTGGTGCTACTCTCATCCATCTTGTCCTTCCCTTTTTGTGAAGTCACAACTGTGACTCACGTCTACTGTCTCCTCCCCAACCCCACTGAGCCACCCCAATCACCCCTCCCCCTTCCCCTCTGACTTGTCTAGGCTTGTTAAATACCATACTTGGGCTGGTCACCTTGACAGCTGCGTCTGCCCTTTTAACTGGCAAATTTCATTATGAATATAGTGTAGCATGTACATATAAGAGGTATCCTCAACGGAAGAGATTTTTAGAAATTATAAGTGGTGGACATCTTTAATGATGTGAATCATTAATTACAAAATGAGCAGTAATCACTTTTCTAGTGATATCTGAGAAAGCTAACAATAAACTAATCATGAATCTAAGGCTGTAGAAATATATTTTTGCCCCCCAAAAACTACAGTATACAATAACATTTTTTGTAGACTAACAAATAGCACTGCTTTAAGGAACATTGCTGTGCTGACCAGCAATGATGCTGTGTGTAATGTTTTTTTGTAACATCAGGATCACCAGATATGAAACCTATTGAGGTGGTGTGGTATGCCATGAAAACTTACATCAAAAGAAATAAAAAAACAGACAAAGCTGGAACTGATTGATGGTATTAAAGAATTCTGGAAAACATTACAAAAACAAGGCTGCAGTACATACATTGCACAGTTGCAGGGAGTGTTGCTAGTTGTTGCTAAGGATGGGCATACAACTAGAATATGGGTCATATCAGGGCTGCAGTGTACTGTACTGATTTTTGTTGCAAGGATATGTAAATATACTGTAAACATGCCTTTCATGTTTTGTGTTACATTGGAATTTATTAGTGTATACTGTATTGTATGTGAAACTGTATTAAATTGTAAAGGCTTTTTCATTAAAGTAACCCCCACACACACATGGTAGTACCCACTACAAATAGGTGTTTCAACTTTTTATTAAGTGCTCCGGAGAAAGGGAGATATCAAAGACCATGGATTCTCACAATTTCTGTCTGTTGTGTTTTTCTATCCTGTGTGCCTGGATGTTGTGAGATAACACTGCCAAGTCAAACTGTATGTTTGTAAAACAAATACAAATGTGGTGTATAAAGCCCCATCATAAGACACAGTTCTATATACTATACATGCCCCTCATTTTGCAAGTGAGCCTAAGCAGCAAACTATACCACACAGATGTTTACACTGGACAGTGGTAACATTTCTTTACGTGCTCCCAGGAGAAAGGGGGAGCACATCCAAAGTCATGGTTTCCCAGAAATTTCTGCAACTGCCATTTTTTTTCTCTCCTGCATGTCTAGTGGTTGTGAGATTACACTGCCAGACTAAATTGTATTTTTATAAAGCAAGTACAAATGTACTGTATAAAGCCCCATCATAAGACACATTTCCATTCACATGTTCTGCACTGTGCAAGTGAGCATAAGCAGCAAGCTACACTACACAGACCTTTAATCAGGATGATGGTAATATTTTATTTCATGCTCCTGGGAGGAGGGGAACACATTCCCAGAGGTTTCTGCCAGTGGTGTTTTTTTTATTTTTCTCTTCTGCATGTCTGGTTGATGTAAGATGACAATGCCATTCCAAACTGTATTTTTATAAAACAAGTACACATGTGCTATATAAAGCATTATCATATGACACATTTCCATGCACACATCCTGCACCATGTGAATGAGCATTAGCAGCAAACCAGACAGGGTGCTGTGTGATAGCACTGTCTGGCCAATCTTTATCTTTTATAAATAGCCAGCAGAGACTGCCAAAACAGAAATTTCCTGGTGTTCTGATGGTGCTGATTGCAGCAGGATGATCTGGAGTGTTCAACTCCCACAAACAGATATTGGCACCATGACAACATCATAAAGAGGTAAAGCAAAGTAACTGCTACCTTATTCACAATGTAATGACCGCCACAAAAACCTGTGAAACAAGTGAATGAGTGATGGGAGCACAAAGAAACAATAAGTAGAAGCCAGGACAAGTTTAATGTCTCAGTTCAGCAACAGGGATAGAGAGAGAAAATGCTGAGAGCAGAATGCAATATGTTAAAGTGTTTCTGTGTAGTCCTCCAAGCCAGAAATGCCTACACTGTGTTGCTTACTGTATTTGTTTTTACCATTGATTCCCATACTTTACAATTTGATGTAAGAATTGAACTACTGAGTGGGCAGCACAGGTGGTGGGTAAGTGCTGCACAGAGAAAATAGGCATATGACTACACTCTACAGGAGTGAGTTAAACAGTAAATAACTCTATGCATACCCGCATTCCAAACAATCATGAAAATTCAATCTACAAATTCCCACACAACAACATACTGAACACCCACCGATAACCCTCAGTAGGAAAGGTTGCAAACCAAGAGTTTAAAAGATTAACAACATTGCACAGTGCAGCATTCATAGGTGTTTAAAATGGCTGAAGCTGTATTTATTTATTTATTAAAATCTTGGAATTACAAACCTTTGAGTCAGAGACTCTTTTACAAAAGCTCCATGTCAGTAGTGTATAAGGTACATCTGTGCAAATACAATAGATATACAAGAGACGAGGCAAATACACAACAAGCAAGAAGAACAGCGGTACTGTGCATAATGTCAGGAGAAAAGCATGACAAAACTAAAGGTTACAACAGCAAAAATGAGCAGAACTGATAATAAAATACATGAGAGGTGAAGATTTCACAAATAATACAGCAATGGTACTAACAAATGCAAAAATAGGCCACTTGAGTGTATTAATGAGCCCACGAATTAGGGGATATGTAACTGAGACCACTACTTCAATGGAGGCAGTGGATACGGATAGAATGGTAACAAGAGAAAGACTGTCAGAGGACATTGTCTATCCTTGTAGTTTTAAATTTCAGTAGCAATGCCCTTTCTAGCTCCCATAAGTGGGCAGGGGGCAGGGAGGCACAAACCAAGAGGGGGTGAAGTGGGGGGGTCAGAGGATGGGAAAGGAGGGATAGAGGTTGGGGATGAAAGGAGGGTTAGAGCTGTCTAAGATGACATTGTCAGGACATAAATAATTTAGGAGTGAACAGGCGGTGCTAGAATGGCATGGAAGAAGGTATGGCTATGAGCAATCACAGCTGTTTATTGCTAGGAGGTGCTGCTGGAGTTTAAGTTTAAAGGGGACAATCTTTTTTTTCAGAAAAAACCTCAGAAGGCAGTCATTTATCCAGGCAGGAGTCCTGTACATGAATGCCTGCTGCCTAAGAGCTGTCCTACAGAGCAGGACTAGGAAGGAGGCCTTGTAGGAGCTTCTATGTGCCCAGGGAGTGGGGCAGGAGTGAGGATATGCTTGGCTGAGGGTGGAGAGTGGCCCAATGTCATCTTTCTTCCCAACAAACAGATCTGGTAGAAAAGACTACCCTTGAAATTTAACCAGTTTGTTTGATCATAAAGGTCATAGGTATGGGTGAACCTGTACCCTCCAACAATAAGGTGACATGCTTTGTTATGTGTGACCTTGATTCTGTGTAAAGTGGTATCAGTTGCAGAGCCTTAGATGACGATACTATAGTCGACTATGGACAGGATTGAGCTGGTTACGCCAAGTGAAGGGCATCAGTTATCATGCATGACCTATGTTGAGAAAGAGTAGGCCAGTTCTGGTATTAACAGTTTTACAGACCAGACTGACATGCTCATGGTAGGAAAGGGAGGTGTCATGGTGATACCAAGGTATTTGAAGCTACTGACTTGCTCCAATGGCTGACGTTGGCTATTGAGTATTTTTAGTGGCAGACCTTTATTTTTCTTCTGTGGGATGGCAAACAAAATCACTTTAGTCTTTTTGTAGTTTAGAATAAGTTTATGAAGGGAGAACCGTGATAAAGTTTCTGCAAAGAACCTTTGAAGATTGCATTCCAGGAGGATAAGGTCAGGGTGACTAGAGTAGATAACAGCATCATCTGCATAGAGGAGCAGGTGGCCTGAGCATGCTAAGGGGAGGGAATTAAGGAAGAGACTGAAGAATCGCAGACCAGGTATTGAACCTTGGGGAACACCAGAGTGTACCAGCTGGCTAGAAGAAAGAGTGTCAATGATTTGTACTCTCTGAGACCTCCCACTAAGGTAGTTGGAGAACCAGGCAGTGGCTTCTTGTGAGAGGCCCATGGATGGAACGGATGCAATTAGGAGAGTGTGATTTACCTGTCAAATGCTTTTGTAAGGTCTATGTAAACAGACCCTACTAAATGACCACAGTTGAGAGCTTTGTGTAGGAAGTCAGTAAACTCCAGGAGGGCAGTGGTGGTACTGTTACCCTTCCTAAAGCCATGCTGCTGGCGGCATTGTAGATTATATTTGAAGAGGTGTTCAGGTAATTGACTGGATACTATCCTTTCAAGGGCTTTGGAGCTAGGGGAGAGAATTCAGATGGGACGGTAGTTACTTTGAGAGGTTCTGTAACCACTCTTGAATATGGGGGTAACCACCGCTGACTTCTGTTGTGTAGGGAATTAGCCTAGACAGAGGGAGAGATTAAATAATTTAGTGATGGAGGGAAAGAATTATGTCAAGGGCCAGTTGTAGTAACTTCAAGTCCAGGAAATCCCCACTAAACCTAGATTTCCTAGGACTCATGTTAGGTAGGATTTTACTTCTTTGTGGTAACAGTCCTGAAACAGAAGTGAAATATCAGTGGAAGCATAAGTTATTGGGGGCTGGAAGTGTTATTGAAGAAACTGAGGAGTAGACCACTATGATCTGTAAAATGCAGTGTTGAAAGTATCTGCACATGGACCGCCCAGTGGCACTGAGGGTTGAGGTGCTGGATGCCACACCTCTTGCCACGCCGGTGACCCAGGCTCAGGAGTGGACCCAGATCATCAGGGGTTGGCGGGAGGAAAGGATGGAGTGTCCAGAGGACTGCTCTCCTTTCCTGGGAAGGAGGGGGGATGTTGATCTCACTGTTAGGTGACTCCCAGTGGAGACTGGGGACTCTACAACAGATGGGATCCAGAAAAATGAAGATTGGCCATGGTGGCACTCCTGTGGGCATGCATGAGAGTGTGCATGTGCCACACTGGAGTGCATTGCACTGCTGGGAACATGGGGAAAAGAAAAAGGACAAATACCCTCTTCCCACTGGTAGGCAAAGGTAGGTCTAGGGGCAATGGCACCACATCCATTTCCAGGCCCCAGAAGTCCTCCAGGTACTCCTCTTGTCCTCTCCCACCAGACACTATAGATTGAGCACCGGTTAGGAGAGAGTGGTCCTTGCTCTCAGGGCCTTAGATCCGGGGGTTTGGGAGATGTGGTGAGAGAAAGGTGCCAGGAGAGACATCTGAACTTCAGGAGGATGGGATAAGCAGACTAGCCACACTATCCAGCTGGAGAGAGCCCAGTGAAGTAGAGTGAAAGAAATAGAGTTGAAAAAAGAAAGTATCTGCAATGAACTGTGGGTCCTGGGTAGTAACACCATAGATATTTAGTTGGGGGGGGTTGGTTTACCAGTCATGTCCTTTATGTTATCCCAAAACTTCCTCCCATTTCTCCCAGCGCAGGACAGGGAAGTTTTAAATTGGGCAGCCTTCACAAGGCGAATTTCCCAGGTACACACATTTCTCGCAGCCTGATATCGTTGCCTGTCCTCAGGGAGACCAGATACCAGGACTTTATGTCAGAGGTTGTCCTGAGTGACCATGAGATTTAGGAGTGCAGGAGTGATATAGGGATTTCCAGAGCCTTTGACAATATGTTTGGAGTAAGGATCAAAAATTTCACAGGCAGAGTTGAAGGTAGAGCTGAAATAGGCAAGGGCATTGTCAACACAGGTGGTGGTGTCAATTGGGGAGCAGTTGCAATTAAGATGGTAGGTCTGAAATTGCCGCAGCTTACCTTTTTTAAGGGTGCACTGCTATGATGTCTTAGCTGGGAGTTTGGGGGAGTGATTTGATCGACAGTAAATAATTGGTGAGTGGTCATTAAGGGAATCAGTTAGGACCACTATGTTAGAGAGTCTCTCTGGATGGTTGGAGAGGATGAGATCAGTCAGGGTACTGGTACCCTTCCTGTAATTGATCCTGGTAGGAGATGGCACAACCTGTAACAGGTCTAAAGCTGCAGCAGCATCCCTATGTGGAGCTGCTGCAAGATCAGCCAGTTGATTTTAAAATCTCCCAATAAGATCACCTCGGACCAGTTGGGCAACTTAGAAACACAGTCAAGAATGGAGCTGAAACTGAGTTTAGTGTTACAGGGTGGGATATATATGAACACAACATTGGGTGACTTACCCTTATTCCCTATTACAATTTTGGTTGTTAGGGCTCAGCTACATTTTCAGAGATTTGGGTTGGGGAGTACAGGCACTTGAAGAAAGTCTAGAGATAAATGGCTCAAACCCCACCCCTTTTCCCCAACCTATCTTCCCTGAAAAGTGTGTAGCCATTCAGGGCGATGGCAGAGTCAGGTATTTTGGAGGAGGCCTTGTTTCAACCACACAAGGACATCAGGTTTATGCTGAACTGCCCAAACTTGAAGAAGATCAAGTTTTGCAGCAGGCTGCAGTTGTTTACTGAGACAAGCTCAAGTCCTCTTGCATGGTGGGTGGAAGGATGAGGGAGTGAGGGGCCTCGCTTCAGGATGTATGTTGGTGGAGAGTAGTAGTAAAGCGTGTCAATATAATATGTATTTAAGCAGTTTGGGATTACATAGTGATTTTCTGTGTGAGGGCTTGGTACCAGTGGTGGGTACTGGCAAAAAGAGGATATGAGGCACAGGAAGTAAAGATGGGTAGGCAAAGTAGTTTGCAGAGCAGGCAGTCTGGCCCTGGAAGTTTGGTGTGAGATAGGGTGCCATGCACCCAGTGCCAGGGAACAGTCTAATTCAGTGGCAATTAAGCCCTTTTGTCATGGCTTATTTTGTGATATATAATTTACTGCAAGTTATTGCATTGCATCATGACTAGCTCTGCTATAAGCTGGAATAGGAGCAGAGGGACATCACCAGCACCAACACCAATCCCTATCCCTCATTCTGCTTCAGTGAAAAAAAAAATGGTAAATAAAAAATAGTAATTAGAATGCACTTATTGTAAAATTATTTTGTTATGTTACATGCCTCAGTTACTGTTAGCCAAATAAGGATTTTAATGTTTTTCACCAGATGCTTCTGTGTTTTATTTTTGAAGCAGCAAGCTGTTTTTACCCTGTTTCAAAGTGTGTAAGTTTTAAAGACAGGACATATAAAATGAAAATAATCCATAACTATGGAATTTCGTGGTGTATTGATACCAAATGTGGGATGTATGTTCCCCAAAGAGTTCAATGTAGTCCCCCCCTGATGCCCATATTCAAACAATAAAGGTAAAGTGGCATTTGAGGGGTGCATCTGTGTGGTGTTTGTGAAACAGCAGGCTGCCATTTAAATGTTTCAAAATGCCTCAGTTGTAACCATAGGATACACTATGTAACAAATCCATAAGAATGACACTGCTTGGTGAATTAACAAGAAATTTGGAGTACATGTTTTCCAAAGGTTCCACTGACTTGTGCTGAATGAAATTAACAGTACTCTTGTGAAATTGTGCAAAATAATTGATTTCACATTTGTGCAATTTTCTCAAAATTGCACCAAACTCCAGTGTAAGTTTGCTATTTTTATCTGAAATTGCACATTTTCAATTAATTACATTTTGTTAATGAGTTCTTAAAATGTCACGTTTTGGAATTAGTCCCTTACCCTTAAATTGCACAGTTCTAAAATGGGAAATCTTAAAAATATGCAATTTCAGCAAACAGTGACAAAGACTAAGCATACACTTCCAAAGGTATGCATTTCTATGAATCTTAACCTGCAAAATTGCACAATTCCACACGTTATGCAAAAACTACATAGTACCATAGAATAAGCTACATTTGAAAAATTGTGCAACATTTTGAGAAAATTGTGCAATTTAAAAAAAAGTGCACAAAACAGACTTTCACAATATTGTCCAGCACAACTGCTGACCACTACCAGAAGGCTGGGTTCAAATATTGAGGGGAATGTGGTTTTCAGGGGTGATTTTGTGTAGAGCTTCTTAAATTTTATCTCCTGTGAAAGTTTGGCTCTGTCTGACAAACATCACATAAAACACCAATAAATGTGGCATTTCTTGGTTTATTACTAATAAATTCAGAGTACATAGTCCTCAAAGGGTTCACTAACAAGCACTAGAAGGCAGGGCACAAATATTGAGGAGAAGGTGGTTTTGGGAGGGGGGGTAGTTTTATGTGGTGCTTCCCAAACTGTAGGACAACTTTTTATTTCCTGTAAGAGTCTGACTTTGTTTGACAAACACCACATAACTGGTATTTCTTGGTGTATTTACAGGAAATTCAGGAGACTTATTCCCCAAAGTGCCCCTATTGTCCTTCAGATGCCCTGCTTAAACAATAATGATGAAGTAATACTCTGTGTGCTGCATGTGGAAGAAGTCTGCCATTTCAGTATCTCCTAATGCCTCAGTTATAAAGACCAGACACCTAAAACATCCATGAGTATGGCATTTCATGGTGTCTTAAGTTAAAATTCAGGGTACATGTTCTTCAAAGGGTTCATTAACCAGCAACAGAAGGCCAGATTCAAATATTGAGGGGAACATGATTTCAGAGGGCAGATTTTGTGTGGTGTTTCTCAATTTGCAGGACAACTCCTGTTAGGGTCTGGCTTTTTATTTAGTCATTCATCAATTATCCATTCATTTATTTATTTATTTATTTCATTTTGGTGACTGGGTGAGCCCACTGGGGCCATATGTCCCTTTTTCAGGGATGACCCAGGATTCAAGACAGTAATACAATCACAGCTTTGTTTGGTAAACATCATATAAAAACACCCATAACTATTGCATATCCTGCTTTGGTTATTAATAGGAAATCTGGGGTCCAAATTCCCCAAGGTGTCTTCTGACAGGCACCAGAAGGCCAAGATCAAATATTCATGAGAATGTGGTTTTCAGTGGGGGATTCTGTGTGGTGATTCTCAAATTGCAAGAAGATGTTTTATCTTCTGTGAGGGCCTGGCTATGTTTAACAAACAGGAAAACATCCACAACTATGGCATTTCATGGTGTTATTTCCACAATATTTAGGATAAGTGTTCACTAAATAGAACCCCAGTCCTCCCCCAGATGTCTGCATTCAAGCTATAAATGTAACGTGTTTTTGAGGGGTTCAACTGTGTACTGTATGTGAAACATCAAACTGCCATTTCAATGTTTCTAAATGCCTCAGTTGTAAACATAGGACAAATACAAAACACCTATAACTATTTAATTTCTTAGTATATTTACAATAAATGTGGGATTTATGTTCCTTATAGCATCCTCTGACCATCAACATGAGCCCAAATTCAAATGCTGAGGGGAAGGTGATTTTCTGGAGATGTGTGGTACTTCTCAAATTGCAGGACGTTTATCTCCTCTGTGACCCTGGCTTTGTTTGACAAACATCACATAAAAACACCCAAAATTATGGTATTTGCTGGTGTAGTAACATGAATCTCAGGTAAATGTTCCCCAAAGGGCCCCCTGACCACCACAAGAAGGCCTGGTTAAATACTAAGGAGAATGTGGTTTTCAGGGAAGGAATTTCCGTAGTGCTTCTTAAATTGCAGGATGGCTTTTTCTTCACTGTGAGGGTCTGGCTTTTAAAACATCATATTAAAACACTCATAACTATGGCATTTGTTGGTGTATTTACACCAAATTCAGATACATGTTCCCCAAAGTTTTCCCTCTAATCTCCCAGATTCCTGGGTTCAAACAATGAAAGTAAATTTGTTTTCAAGTGGTACATCTGTGTGCTGTACATGAAACAGCGGGCTGCAATTTAAGTGTTTCCAAATGCCTCTGTTGTATAGACAGGACACTTCAAAACATACACAAGTATGTTATTTTGTGGATGTATGAACAAAAAGTTAGGGTACATGTTCCCAGAGGTTTCCCTTGCCCCACCAGAAGTCCAGGTTCAAATCTTGAGGGAAAGTGGATTTCTAGGGTAATTTTCTGTGGTGCTTCACAAATTGTAGGACAGCAGTTTATCTCCTGTGAGGACCTTGCATTGTTTGATAAACATCATATTAAAAAAACAGTAATGGCAAATTATAGTATATTTACACCAAATTCGGGAAACATGTTCCCCAAACTGTCCCTGTCATCCCCAAAATAGCTGGGATAAAACAATAAAGAAAAAGAGTGTTTTTCAGGGGTGCATCTATGTGCTTTATGTGAAGCAGCTGGCTCCTGTTTCAATGTTTCCAGATTCATAAAGACAGTGCACATAAAATTATTGATTACTATGGAATTTCTATGTATATTAACAATAAATTTGGAGAACATGTTCCACAAATATTCCTATCACTACCACCAAAAGGCTGGATTCAAATATTGAGAAGAAGGTGTATTTTGCATGTGATTTTATGTGGTGCTTCTCAAATTGCAGGATGAGTTTTTATATCGGTGAGGGCGATCTTTGTTTGACAAATATCACATGAAAACATCCATAAGTAGAGCATTTCTTGGTAACATTAAATTCCGGGAGCTGGATTTTCAAAGCCCCATAAAAGTCTGCAGCTACAGGAAAAAAGTTGTGCGGGAGGGGTGGGTCTCCACTTGCAAAACTGCAGTTTTTCCCCCAGCTGCAGTATTCTCAAAAGTGGAGCCAGTTTATGACCAGCTCTATGTGCTTGTGGATGTTTTTTCCGTGCAGCTATGGGTAAAAGTTATGCCTGGTGGGACCAGGCATAATATCTCTAGCAGCTTTGCTGGTTGAAAATATGAAACTCAGCTTGGGTGGAGGTTTCATCCTGTGACTAGGGCTTTAGGACAGGACTTACTATAGTCCACGACTCAGTTAAAAATCCAGCCCAGGATATTTGTTCCCAAAGTGTTACATATAGCATTCATTGAGAACATCAAATTCATAACACTTGTTCACCAAAGTGCTCCATGTCTGTGTGGTGCTTCTCAACTTGCAGGATGAGTTTTTATATACTGTGAGGGCTGGGCTGTGTTTGACAAATATCACATGAAAACATCCATATAAGTAGAGCATGTCTTGGTGTTTCTGTGTAATACTAAATTCAGAGAGCTAGATTATCAAAGCCCCATAAAAGTCTGCAGCTGTGGGAAAAAAGTTGTGCAAGTGAGACTCCACTTGCAGTGCTGCAGTTTTTCCTGCAGCTGCAGTATTCTCAAAAGTGAAGACAGTTTATGACCAGCTCCATGGTATATGGCTGCTAGTGGATGATTTTTAGGTGCAGCTGTGGGTAAAAGCTATGCCTGGTGGGACCAGGCATAACATCTCCTGCAGCTTTGCTGGCTGAAGATATGAAACTCTGAAGGTGTAGAGGTTTCATCCTGTGACTGGGGCTGTGGGTCAGGACTTAGTCCCCGATCCAGTTGAAAATCCAGCCATGATATTTTTTCCCAAAGTGTTACATATAGCATTCCTTGAGAACACCAAATTCAGAATACATGTTCCCCAAAAGTGTTCCATGTCTTCTTATAGATGCTGAGTTCAAACGATAAAAGTAAAATTGTTTCTGAGGTCTGCATCTGTGTGCTGTATGTGAAGCAGCAGGCTACCATTTCAGTGTTATAAAATGTCTCAATTGTAAAGACAGGACACATGAGAACATCCATAAGAATGGCATTTCTGGTGTATTAACAAGAAATTAGGATATATGTTCTCAAAGATTCTACTGACCAACTCTAGAATGCCAGCTCAAATACGAGGGAAAGGTTTTTGGGGGTTGAGGTTTTTGTGGTGCTTCTTAAATTTCAGGACACCTTATTATCTCCTTTGAAGGCCTGGCTTTGTTTGACAAACCTCATATAAAAACATGTGAACTATGGCATTTCATGTTTTACTAATAACAAACTGAGGGTACATATTCCACAAGGGGTACCCTGACAAGTCTCAGAATGCCACATTCAAATGCTGATATGACCATGGTTTCAGAGAGTAAATTTTTATGGTGCTTTTCAAATTGCAGGATGACTTTTATCTCCTGTGAGGCCCAGCTTTGTTTGACAAACATCACAGAAAACATTCATAACTAGAGCATTTCATTGTATATTTACATCAGGTTCAGAATCGTGTTCCTCAGAAGAGTCCCTTGTCCTCCTCAGATGTCCATGTTTAAGCAATAAAGGACCACCACCAGAAGGCCAGGTTCAAGTATTGAAGGAAGGTGTTCTTTTGAGGGAGGATTTTGTGTGGTGCTTCTTGGATTGAAGAATTACTTCTTTGAGGTCTGACTTTTGTTTGACAAACAAGACATAAACACCCTTAACTATGGTATTTCTTGATTTATTAATAAGTCATTCAGTGCACATTTCCAAAGGGTTCCCGATAAGCACCAGGTGCTGCATTCAAATATTGAGAAGAACATGGTTTTCAAAGGTACATTTTTGTTGTGCTTCTCAAATTGTAGGATGACTTTCTATCTCCTTTACTGATCTTGCGTTGTTTGAAAACAACATAAAACATCCATAACTATTGCATCTCATTGTTTATTTACACCAAATTGAGAATGCATGTTCCACAAAAGTCATCTGTCCTCTTCAGATACTCGCATTCAAACAATGATGACCACCACCAGAAGGCCAGGTTCAAGTATTGAAGGAAAGGTGTTTTTTTTGGGGGATTTTGTGTGGTGCTTCTTGAATTGAAGAATTACTTCTTTGAGGTCTGGCTTTTGTTTGACAAACAAGACATAAAAACACCATAACTATGGTATTTCTTGGTTTATTAATAAGTCATTCAGTGCACATATTTCCAAAGGGTCCCCGATAAGCACCAAGTGCTGCATTCAAATATTAGAAGAACATGATTTTCAAGGGTACATTTTGTTGTGCTTCTCAAATTGTAGGATGACTTTCTATCTCCTTTACTGATCTTGCGTTGTTTGACAAATAACATAAAACATCCATAACTATTGCATCTCATTGTTTATTTACATCAAATTGAGAATGCATGTTCCACAAAAGAGTCATCTGTCCTCTTCAGATACTCGCATTCAAATAGTAAAGGACCACCACCAGAAGGCTAGGTTCAAATATTGAAAGGAATGTGGCTTTTGGGGGTAATTTTGCGTAGTGCTTCTCAAATTACAAGATGACTTCTGTGAGGCTCTGACTAAGTTGGAAAACCATCACATAAAAACACCCATAAATATCACATCTCTTAATTTATTAATATGAAATTAAGGGTACATATGCCACAAGGAATCCATTGACAAGAACTGGAAGCCCACTTTAAATATTAAAAGGAGCATAGTTTTTGGGGACACATTTATGTGGTGCTTCTAAAACTGCAGGATGACAGTTTTTCCTCCTGTGATGGCCTGGCTTTGTTTGACAAACATCACATCTAAACACCCATGTATTTGACATTTACAAACATACAAACATGAAAAAGCCAGCAGAAGTTGGACATTTTGTCTATCTAGTTTTCTTGAATTGCAAGGTCCAGAGCATGAGCTACTAATCTCGCCCCCAACTCCTCCCATCCTTTCCATCCTCCCTACCCATGATCCTTAACTTCCCCCTATGCCTGTCCCAGTCTGTCTTGAAACTGTCCACCATCTTCAATAAGACCACCTCTTCCAGCAGCACATTCCAAGTGTCCACCACCCTCTCCATGAAGAAGTGCTTCCTGACCTCACACCTAAACCTCCCCCTATAACTTAAGACTTTCCCACCTCATGTTATGGTAGCCACTTAACTAAAGAGACCCTCCTTATCCACCTTATTATCCCTTTCAAGCACTTCAATGTCTCAATCATGCCCCCCTCCTGTCCTCCAGGGAGCACATATTCAGTGCCCTCAACCTATCCTCTTATGCCTTACCCTGCTGACCCACTGTCATTTTTGTATCCCTCTTCTGAACCTTCTCCAGCAGGTTAATGTCCTTTTTGAGGTGTGGGCATCAATACTGAACTCCATACTCTAGATGTGGCCTCATCAGTGACCTTTACAAGGCAAGAATAACCTCCTCTCTGCCCCTCTACTGATCCCCTAGCTATGCATCCCAGCATCTCATTTGCCATTGCTACTGCATTCTAGCACTCCGTGGTGTGCTTCAGGTAACTGTGATCATCACTCCCAGGTCCTTCTCCTCCTCTGATGCAGATACTGAAACTCCATCCAGGTAGTAGGTGTCAGCGTGGCTCAGTTGGTAGCACATCCGCCTCTGGACCAGAAGGTCATGGGTTCTCGTCCCACACCGGGATGGACTTGCACCTAAAAATCGCTGGCATCCGAGTACAGTATTGGGGGTGCTGTACTGCAGGGGTGTGCCGTCCTTCGGATAAGATGTTAAACTGAGGTCCCTTCTGCCCATCCTGGCATTATCCTGGTGGGTGTCCAGGTAGAAGTAAAAGAACCCAGGGTACTCTTCGTAAAGAGCAGGGAACATTCCTGGTGTCCTGGCCAACATTCCCCTTCCCATAAGCTGGTTCATGCAATTATCCAGGCTGTGTGTGGGTGATGATGTGCGATATGGTTGCCACCACACATTCAGTCACTTCACTACCAGTCTAGCATTGCTTGTAAAGCACTTTGGGATACTGTGTATGAAAAGCGCTATATAAATGCTGATTCTTCTTCTTCTTCTAGTACTCCATCCTGGGACTCTTGGCTCCAATGTGCATATCTTTGCATTTCATGGAATTTATTTATTTAGTTTTGTTTACCAGGTAGGTGTACTAGCCATAGCAATGACTATTTTCAGGCATGACCCGGGACTGAAGCCAAGCTGCCAGATCCTGGACCACCTCCCCAGCTTTTCCAGATTGTCCTGTAGGTTGCATATCCTTTCAGTTGTGTCCACTCTCCTGCAGATCTTTGCATCATCTATGATTAGGTACATTATGCCCTTAATGCCATCCCCAATGTCATTGATGAAGACACTGAACAACTTTGGCCCCATCACTGAGCCATGCGGGACCCCACTGGTAACCTCTCTGGTGCCAGATAACTCTCCCACCACAACCACCCTCTGGGTTCTCTACCTCAGTCAGTTTTCCAGCCATATGGATATCTTCCCCCCATCCCCTAGATCTGCCAACTTCCTGATTAACCTTTCGTGAGGCACAGAGTCAAAGGCCTTGCTGAAATCCAGATAGAGGACATCTACCACTTGGTACTAGTCTACTGTCTTAGTGACCCAGTCAAATAAGTAAATGAGATTCATTTGACACAATCTCCCCTCCATGAACCCATGTTGCCTCACATCCCGGAGACCATGCTCCTCTAGATATTCTACCAACCTTTCCTTAAGTCCAGCATGATCTCCATCAGCTTGTACACAATTGAGGTCAGACTGACTGGTCTGAAATTCCTTGGGTCATCCTTGGGACTGCTTTTCTGGAGGGGTACCACATGTGCTATTGTCCAATCGTGTGGCACCATGCCTGACTCCAGTGAACTATTACAGTCACAGTCAAAGACATGGTCAGATACTCCCTGAAATTGCTGTGATATTTCTAGTGAAATCTCCTACTTTCTCCATTTACACAGTAGGGGAAGCAAAGAGAAACTCTTTAGAAATTTATGAAATATCTGGGACTATCTGACCATGTCTGTGGCTACTACTGTAAATAGGCCTACCAGTGACCCTGCCAACTCCTCAGACAGTTCCTTTAGTACCCTTGTATGTACTCTGTCTGGACCTGGTGATTTTTCCAGCTTCAATGCTAGCATATATGCAATGCTATCATGCATTCCTTAATGTATTTGCATACAATTTAGGCTACATCTTTCCCAAAAGTGTCCTTTGTTCTAACCCAGATGCCCACATTCAAACAATAAAGATAATGGGCCCAATTTTCAAATGGGGAAGCAAGGCTTGTGACCAAGCCCTGCATCCACACAAAGTTTGCCACACCTGTGTCCAAGGGTGTGCCACAACTTGCACCAGATTTCATAACTTTGGACACAAGTTTTGACAGTGCTCTCATTTTATGGTAGCTTACACCAAAACTCTGGTGCATGCCCCATAAGCCGGTTCCCCCATGGATGCAAAGTTTTGCCAGGAGGGAGGTGGTGTAACTTTGTTGCATTGCTGCAAGGCACTTGCAGTAGGGAGGCTGTGGCAAGCTTCTTTTGAAAATTGCACTTGAGGCACATTTTGGTGCAAGTCACCACTTGTGTCAAACTCTCTGCTGCAAGTCCCTTGAGGCGAATGCAACTCTTTAAAAAATCAGGCCCTATGTGTTTATTCAAGGGGCATATCTGTGTGCTGTATATGAAACAGCAGGCTACCATTTCAATGTTTTAAAATGCCTCAGTTAAAAGATAGGACACATTGGCATATTAACAAGAACTTTGGGTTCATGTTACCAGTGGGTCCCTGACCATCACCAGGAGGCCAGGTTCAAATATTGAGGGAAGGTGGCACTTGTGGGGTGATTTTGCATGGTGCTTCTCAAATTGCAAGATGACCATTAATCTCCTGTAAGGGCCTTGGTTTGTTTACAAACATCAATTAAGAACACCCATAACTATGGCATGTTATACCAAATTCAGGACACATGTTCCCCAAAGTGTCCCTGGTTGACCTGCAGGTGCCTGGATTCAAACAATAAAGGTAATGTGGCTTTCAAGGGGTGCATCTGTGTGCTGTATGTGAAATATCAGGTTGCCATTTCAATGTTTACAGATGACTGTGTTACAAAGACATATCACATTTAAACACCCATAACTATGACATTTCTTGGCGCATTAACAAGAAATTCAGGGTGCATGTTCTTAAAGGATCCCCTTACCACCACCAGGAGGACAGATTCAATTATTGAGGGGTGTGCTGTATGTGAAATGACAGGGCATCTTTACTAATGTGCTGTGGGGACTACAGACAACCCCAATTGAAAATGTGAATGAACTGCAAGAGTCACCTACAGGCGGGCACTGTGACATCATCTCAGTATTGACATCTACACAGCACAAACCATGTTGTCACATCACTGGCACACAAATGCTGCACTAACAGACAACATGTGACATAGCAGAACACAACACGATGCTGGGCACAACCATAACACCATTAAGTTTGGCCATCTGTTCACTATTGTTCCGGGTAGTTATTGATTTTGTAGTTTGTAGATCAACCAAAAGTTTTAACTGTTGAGCCACTGGATTAATAGCAAGTGGTCCACAGGATTGCAAGTCTTGGTCAGGCCCACACTGCAACAGTGACAAGTTCAGCTTTGTGAAGCAGGCTAGTACAGTTGAGGTGCTACTGTATGATGTTTTTGAATGCACAGTAACATGCAGTAGAGAGCTGATTTGCTGCAAGATAATCAGTGATTTGCCTACAGTTTTCTGTTGCAGCTTAGCCTGGAAGGCCAGGACATAGATATACTTGTAATTTCCTGTTACTTACTGTATGAAGGCCCATCTTTGTGTGCCAACACTACTGTACATGTGCAATTTGTCACATTTTGGGCACCTGACTACTTATGAAGGAGGGGTTATAGATTTTTGCAGGTAGGGCAGCTATGGCAGTAGTAACCAGTTTAAAAAAATCTGGACTTAAGACTCTCAATTCCTGCTCCTTACTGCATTGCAGAACCTTCAAATTTTGAATGTTCTTGTCCATGGTGGACTTTAGTAGAAAGTGGAATTAGTTTGATATAAAGGGCCCGATTCCAAGATGGGTAACACATGTCGCAAGGTGATTTGCACCAAACTCAATGGCACAAGTCGTAACCTGCAACATGGCTATGCCATCCATGATTCCAAAAGGCAGTCTGCAACATGGCACAGGCCATCTGTGCCAGAGGCACAGTGCCACTGGCTCCACCAGCAACCCCGTGCAACATGGTATAAGGATTTCCAACATCAGTTATGCCCATATTCCAGGTGGGCAGCTGACAGAAGGGCAAATCATGATTCCAAGTGGTACCCCAACAGACAATGGCGTAGGTACAGGTAGATGAGCTATTAGCTAGTCTAACTGTACCCTACATCCACCAGGGTTGCACCACTGTGCCTGGCACCCCTACAGTCGACACCCCCCATGGTCCCACATAGGTTTTCACGCTACTCCCAGTGGCAAGGCAGCCCTATGCAGGCAGCTGGCACCTCCTCACCCCCATCCCTGAGCAGTGCCCCGCAGGGCAGTACCTGTTCCCTGCACACCAGTCTCCCCATGGTAGTCCTGTGGCTCCTCCAACCACACCCCAGCCCTGTGGGGCAGTGCCATGGTTTCAGGGTGCAGGGCTTGGGAGGACCGTGCCATGTGTTGCTTGAATCCTGTGGGAGGGCATCTCTGTGGCTTGCGGTACCCAGGTCAGGTGCACCGTTCCTGTGGCGCAACCCTGGAACTTCTCTAAGCCGCAGGACATAGGTGCCAGGGACCCTGTCTGTTCTGGAATCTGGTGCTGGGTCCCCGGTGAAGCGGTGTATGTCACAACTTGCATCCTCCCATGAGTTGCATCATACATCCTGAATTTGACCCAAAATGTCCAAATTTGAGGGGTTCCAGGCTTTGGCCATGTTGTATTTATCTATGTCTGTGAAGGCAGATTGAAAGTATTTGCAATGTTGGCCTGGTTGGTAAGTTTAGTATTACCTGTTGAGAGCTGTCCCAAATAGTTCTGCTTGATGGGTTTAAACATTTAATTTGCACCCCTCCAGAAGACCTTAGGATTTCGGAAACTCTGTTTGACTTTGTTTGAAATACAGATTTTAGTCTCCCATGTATCTGTTTTCATCTGTTTTTAAGGGTTCTGTACTGTCCCAATCCTATTATTGTAAATTTAGATTTTTTGGGATTGATGTCAGGCTCCAGTCCCCTCCATTAGTGTAGCCTTTAAATAGTTACCAAAACATTAAACTGCTACTGTAATGCCCAAAACTAATATTAGTTTTTAAAAGCAGTCAACAATTACCTTTTAAATCTGAGTTACTTTTTCTTATCCTTTTGGTCAATTAGAAGATTACTTACCTGCTTGATGTTAGTAGGTGTGAGTGGGAGAACACTCTGCCTGGCAGCTGACATGTCTATCTCTATTACCCCCCCCCACACCATTACATCATCAGCAGTGTGATCTCTCCAACTGTAACATCACTGCTACTTAGGAACAGCCACATGGTAGGTGCCTAGGGCTGAGCAAAACTGCTGTTTTCATCCCCAGTGGAACCTATGTGGAAATCAAGGGACTTTCGCAAAAGTTTCTGAACTTCCACCTATGGCGGAGAGGAAAACTTCTGCAAAAGTTGCAAGGTGAAATTTCACCCGGAAATGAATAAAATAAGCCCTGGTGGCTATTGGTCCTTCCCCTCCACCAGGTAACCCACCCAGTGCAAAATGTACAATAACTCCGCCCCCCGCATCCCTATCTCCACCCCTTCTGTTAAAAAAAAAAATTCTCTGGTGGTCTAGTGTTTTTTTTTTCATTTAAAACCACCTCCCAATCCCCAGTCCAAATAAACCCTGGTGATTCAGTGCCCCCCATCCAGCCTCCCCAGTGGCCAACTATCCCACAACCCCACTCGGACCCCCATCATAAACCCAGGCAGCGGTGGACTGGCACAGCCCCCCTCTCTCTTCTCCATGGCCAGCCCACCGACTGAGCTGTCAATGAATGAGCATACCAATGGGACATGATCATCTACTTGAGTTTCAAATTCCTGGATGAATAAGTCAAGCTCTACTGTATGTCTATATCCAGGAAGCCCTAATTGCAGTTACAGAGGTACCAGTCAGCATGCAATGCAATACTTTGCAGCAAATGACATGTCACAAAATACTGCATGAGAAAAGGCTTAATTGTTAATGATTTACACTGTTCCTTGCAGCATACTGTAGCACTTTTCAGTAATACTGCAAGGTACTGCATTGCCTCCTGACTGGTGCACAAGCTCTCAGTTGATGCACAAGGGAATCATAGTGGAAGGGGGGGAGAGAGAAAGAGCTGTAGATCAAGTATGGTCTGTGGTGAAAAGTGGGCAACCTGGGTAATCCAAGTAGTACTTATAGGCCATCAAATTCTATGTTTCTATGGCACCATGCAGAAAGTAATGCAGTACCTTGCAGTATTACTGAAGAGTGCTACTGTATGATGCAAGGAACAGTGTAAATAACTGGCATTTAAGCCTTTTCTCATGTAGTATTTTGTGACATGTCATCTACTGCAAGGTATTGCATTGCATCCTGAGTGGTACCTCTGCAATTGCAATTCCTTTGTGCATTTTCCAAGATGACTGCAGCATACTATGTGAGCTGTGGAGGAGCAACAATAGCAGGGGTTGTAAAGGCATACTCAATTGCTACAATAGGTATTCCACCATTGCTTAAATAATTGTGGTACAACCCTTTCCAGAATTTTTTGTGCCACTTTACTTGGATCTGCGACATTCTCCCAGCGTTCTTCTTTACAGCTTGTAAGAAGAAGGAGTCTCATGTGTGGAGGAGCCTGCACTTGGTGGCTGAGAGGAAAAGAACTCACAGGGAGTTGTGGCAACAGGAGTGATAGCACAGAAGACAGATGAGATAGAATGAAGAAGCCAGAGGACAATAGACTAGAAGTGAACACAGGGCTTGTACTTGGATTGAGATAGGAATACACAGTTTCATAAAGGAATGATTCTTTATTTCAGTACCCTGTCTGATTCTAACCCAGTTATAATCTAAACAGCTTTTACCTCATTCATTCTGAATTTTAAAGCTTGAATATCCCATTTTTTTTTGTTTAATTTTTCGAGGTGTCATAATGATTTATAGATGGAATTATTAGTGCAATCTAAAACCATAAACTAAGCACTACAGTTACTTTATTGAAACTGAAACTGATACTGTCCATGATTCATTTAGGGAACACTATATTATGTAAGTAATAATACCTGACAGGGTGGGGGTTATTGGGATATAATGGACTGCCCAGGGGTGTAATGAGGCCTGGAAGGTCCATTATATCCTATAACCACCCTGGAGAATATTACTTAGACAATGGCTTATATGTTACATTGTTAATAAAATGGATGTAAATCAATAGGAAGCTGAATAAATATGATATATACCATAAACTATATATGTTTTGCAAAGTAGTCCCTGGGTAGTGCTGTTTAGGAGAGACTGTGGAGTGATCTAGATCTTTTGTCTCACGGATTTATGGGAGCTGTAGTCCTGTTATCAGAGGTTGTGAAAGGGATAGTAAAAAAATGTTTTTTAAAATAAAATGAAAGATTTTTAAAAGTTTATAGAGCTAAAGAAGAGACAATGTTCACTGTAAAGGTACAGTGGGGCTGGAGGGTTGGGTTATTGTCAAACAGAGACAGCAAAGAGAGCCAGTGAGGCAGAGCAAGAGAGTGAGTTGGTGGGGATTGCGAAGAGGCACAGCATGAAAAGAGAGCAGGAGGTTTTGTGAAATTCATGCTGCAGATGAAGTGCAGCTTCTGGGCTGGGATGTCTATGGGGTGGGCAGTGATCATCGTGGGAGGTGTCTCAGCTGTTTAGTAGTGCGAGATTTTCTGGTTGAGAGGAATGAAGAAAATATGTTGTTCAATTTGTTTAAGTGTGGAAGATATGTATTTTTTGTTGGTGTGACTGTTTCAGAGGGTTAATAGTGATGAGGCCTGCAGCTTGCTGTCTTGGTTAGCGAGAAAAAATAGCGGGCCATTTGAAAATGTAAGTGTTATTATGTTGGGTAGTTGTGGCACTCTTTTTTGCCAGGCATTGTTAAGATATAACAGCCCGGCTGGCACACTGTTTTAGCCAATCAAGATGGGAGTTTGAGTTTAGCCATTATCTAATTTGTATCTGTTTATCACTGTTTATCAGTGTCAGTGGCTCAGTAGGTAGCACACTAGCCTCTGAGGCCAGGAGATCAGAGGGCTGTGGGTTCAGTTCACATCTGCGCACAGGTTAATATCCCTGTACTGACACTGTAGTGCAGCATGAGAGGGTGCTGCACTTCTGAGTGCCATCTTTCAGATGAGACATTAAAACAAGGTCCCATCTGCCTGGATTGGTGGTAGTTCAGGTGGATGTTAAAGATCCCATGGCACTTATCGAAAAGAGTAGGGAAATTCCCAGGTGTTCTGCCCAAATTTCTCTCATTCACTAAAAATACTACCAACAACTTACTCTTGTTCAAGGTCAGTTGGCATTCAGCTGTATCCCCCTTCCCCTAGGTAATGCCTGAAAATATGCAGGATTTGTCTAGTGCACTTACTTGGTCAACTAAAACTAAATAAAATCAAAAATAAAGTGTATTAGCTGCCTGTCTTAGGCAACTTATTAAGACTTCCTCACTAACTTACTTTTTGAAACAATCTGCTATTCATTAAACCACTCAATATTTAAAAGACAAGGGAAATATTTAATAGTTTTAATTATTAAGGGGTTCAAATTAACACTAGTCTAAATACACCAATGAGTAAATCACAAACTAATCAAAGAATCCATGACACAAAGTTTGAGCTCTTCAGCCCACTGGACCACTTTACCAATTTGTGTGTCTTAATTTCTGAAGAACAAGCCCCTGATAACATATCAGTGTTGACAGGCTCCCCAAATATAGTGAGCAGGATTTTTGAATGTTGGCACAGGGCTTGAGTCCCACCCTGTGTCACGGGACTTAGACTACGGTGGTGTGCTGAACCCCTGTGCCACAACTGCACCTGATTTTTCAATAGCACTTGCAGTTGCAACAGTTTTTCTGCTTTCTGGCACCTTGCACCACATATCTGGTGCAAGCACTGATACTTTGTCCCCCAGGAGTGGTGTACGGTAGACCACAAAATTGTGGTCTAAGGTGCAGCTCTGGGCACAAGGGATGGAAACTCCTGAATGCTGGCCAGTGACTGCCACAAGCCCTGTGCGCCATACATTTGGTGCACCAGGGGCCTGCAGCATTATTGGATATTTGAAAATCTGGCCCAGTGATTGTAAATTTGGATAAGAAAGTGGAGCAAATAGAACTAGACACAGCATAAGGCTGGTCCGCTGGCACAGTGGCAATGCATCGTCTGTGGTGCCGACATCCCAGGTTCAGAAATGGACCCAGGAGTCAGAGGGCTGACTGAGGGGGAGAGGGATTGAGCATCCTATACACTGCTCTCCCTCTCTGGGAGAAGGGGGATAGAGTGGCCGGTGCAATGAGGACCCCTGTTGGAGGCTGGTGGTCCTGGGTGGCCAGCACCACATGTTTTGGGGGGGCGGGGTGGACGCTGGTGCCATTGCACGTCCCCACCCACAGGGGGAAAAAAACCATAGTAAAAATAAATCCTGCCTCAAATGATGGCCCCCACTGTGCTGTCACTCCTCATCTGACCAAAGTCCACCAGGAGATTTTCCCGCTCCTGTGACCCCCCCCGCCCGGGGGTAAGCCAGGGCTTCTTGACCCATGTTCCCATGGAAGGATCACCCACCCAGTGGTCTTGTCCCGGGAGGAAGCCTTGAGACTAGGGGAGTGGTGGGTGGATCAGGGGATGGGAGATCAGGCCACAAAAAAAAAAAAAAGAACTAGAGACAGCCTTCCTAGCACAATACCCTAACAGTGTGTCTACATTCACAATAAAAGCACTAGCACATTCATTAATGGCAAACATAGTCTTAATAGAAGCACTCAATGACATAAGAAACAGAATGGAAGGCTTCACCTAAGTGGTGCAATCTCAATTGAAAAACAAAAAAAACAGGAAAATATAGAGCAGCAGAATGAAATGCAAAAACTTTCATTCTCAACCATTCAAATTCCAGATAATCCTAAAGAAAAAGGTAAAATAAATAATAAACATTTCCAAAAGGGGAGGAAAAAGAACAAGAAAAGGTCAAGTCAGCTGAGTCACATAAAACCTCACGAGAAATCAAGTTAGAGATTGACTACTTACCTGTACCATTAGTATGAGAAATTATAGTAGGAAAAAAAATAAAACTAAAGTACAAGCAATAAAAAGAGAACATTATTTAGGTAGGAAAAGCATAGATTTCAAAGATTTTCTTAATTAGGCAAGAATTTGCAACATGCAGAAAAACCAAGGGAAGGGATAAGCAAGAAGCTATGAAACTTTCAGGAAATGAGGTGATTGTCAGGGTTGGTGGCATTTTTGTAAAAACAGATGAAACTTTAGATTCTTCGAATGAAATAATTGTACACTTATTTACAGCAACATTAGGAATACCAAAAGCCAAAGAAAGCATACTAATGGTTCACAGAGATATGAGTGAAGATGCCCTACAAATATATGTTATAGTATCTAATACAGAATTTGTCAAGATAATTTGGTTTAAGCAGCAAGGGCTAAGTTTTCTTGGTCTGGAAGTCCCACCACCAGTGTTCTGGCAAACTATAAATAGCAAAGGAATCTAGAGACATAGTAAATCTGGAAATATTTTCTCATGAACTTTCCACGTTAAAACGGAATTTTCAGGCTAATGCACCTGATGCACAGACAGAAAAAGAAAACAATACACAAATGCTCTCAATATTTGGAATGGACAGATTACAAGATGAAAATGATGCCATACTTACATCCTTTGCATTGGCACTGATATCATGTGTATTGGAAATTAATCTTAATAACCTGAATGTGGAAGGTGTAGAAAGAATGCACCCTCGAGGGATACCAACTCAGATAATTATGAACTGTACATCACCTGAAACTATCCAGCACATGTTGGCGGAGTCACACAAACTTGACCATGCTATAATAGTTGATTTGAACAATATAAATCCAAGACTGAGAGTTCCTCTTTGATTGAAAAGAAAAAGGACTGACTGAGCTAGAAAAAGGGATGACTCCTGAACCAAATTAGTACAATAAGGAACCAGGTGTTAATAGTTTTCTAGTCTTGGAATATAGCAGGTTTACTGTGTAACTTATCTGATTCAGACTGGAAGGCATTTATTGTCAACTTTGATGTTATCATCTTTCTAGAGATGTGGCACAGGATATAGTAAATATAAATGGATTTTAGGTAGTTCATTCACCAGCAATTAAGCAAAAGAAATTTGGTAGACCAATTGGAGGACTGGCTACCTATATAAAATTGGGAAAGGGATTACAGTTTTGGAAAAATCTAAACAGGAACAAAATGATATAATCTTAGTCATAAAATGGGACTCCCAACCATTTATTATTATAAATGTGTATACCCCCCCCAAAAAAACAAATATTCTCAGGTATATCATAATATATGGGAGAATGTTTCTAAAGACATAGATCTCACTTTAAAAAAAACAAAACTCTGTTTATGCTCCTCCTGGTGAGGGAACTCTCTCCAGCAGCCACTTACCCTCAGAACTCTACCTTCTACTTGAAGCACACTCTTCCTTTCCGCACCAACTTGGCAGACCCCCGGTCTGCACTCTCTCAAGGTAGGGCCACCCTATCCTCCCAGGGCTCTCTCTCTCTCTCTCTCTATATACAATCCCATTTGCCAGGTGGATGGGGAGGAGATGAGAGGAGAGGTGCCCGGTCTTGGACTGTGGCTTCCAGGGTTCGTGGTGCCATCGCCTATCCCCACCAGTGGGGATTTTCTTTGTTACACCCTCCCTTGCTTGCCCATAGCCCAGACATGCAATGATGTCTTGATGACGTCCACCATGGTTCTGTGTCCCACTACCAGAGCCCTGAGCATAGCAGGGCCTCCAGCTTCCACCAGGGGCTGCTGCAGTGCCGGGCTGTCCCAGGATCCCTCCCTGAAAGAGGAGAGCTGCCCTACAGACACTCCATCCTCCCTCTCCCCTGCTGACCCTTGGCAGCCCTGGCTCATTCCTGAACCCGGGTTGCCAGTGTGGCATGAGCTGTGGCATCCAGTGCCTCAACCCTCAGCACCACTGGGCTGACTATAGATCTCACATTTAAAAAATTTCCCAATAGTACAATCTTAACTGCTGGTGATTTTAATACTATAATTGCTAACTATGATAATGTTAAACTGTTAGAAACACAAATGGATTTTGGTGATCTTAAAGAAAGGCACAGCCTTGACAAACAAACTAATGACTGTGGAAAAAAAATACAGAATCTTATTGATGAAAACACCTTACTCATACTTAATGGGAAAATTCCAGAAGATGGTAAGGGAAACATCACTTATTTTTCCTCTTGCGGACAGAGTGTTATTGATTACATCTTGTGCAGTCCCAAAAGTTATGACTTATTCCCTAATCTATCTATAGAAATGAGACCATAGAGTGACCACGCTCCATTAAGACTTAAGGTAATAACAGATACAGATGCTATTTCCAATGAAGATATAATAAACCCCCTTCTACACTCAATATAATGGGAAAACGAAAACTTAAGCAATCAGAATTAAAAGGAGGGGAAATAATAAATATCCTAGAAAGTTGGCAATCTTCTTTAAATTTGGAAGAAACTACTGAAACCACTGAAACTAATCAAGCTCAAGCCATTGTCCCTGATCCCCCCCCCTTTTCCCTCACAAAGAGACAGAGACCATTGTTTGTTGTTGTGCTCAGATTGACAATTAATTTATTTATATATCATAATTCCATGTTCCATTTCATCATCTTTTATTATTGCATCTCTCACAATTTCTTTTATTTTCATCCATGTATCAATCTCTGATCATCCCTCTTTCTTCCACTTCCCCCCTCCCAAGGTGAAAACCTGGGTGCCTTCTTCTTCTCCTTTTCTGTTAGGTAATGGTGAAAACCGAGACCACTTTCTCCTTCAGCTTCTTCCTCTTTTGGTCTTATTCCTCCCCCCCTCATTTTTTTCCCCCTTTCTCCTGCCATCCTCCTTTGGCAGTCCCATAAACATATTATTATCTGCCATCCACCTATGGCAGTCCAAACTGTCCTACCGAGCGCGTCTGTCATCCACCTGACAGACCAACCATACAGTCCCATCTTGACTGTCTTCCCTCTTGCTCTGTCTTGTAGGGTGGGTGGGAGGATCAAAACTCCAGCAAAAGTGGCTGAAACCCTTCTGTGCTGTCCATTATGTACCTCCACTTGCCCCTGCCCTTCCTGTTGCCTGACCATTGTTCTATCCCCTGTCCCCTCCCCTTCCTTCCCCCCCCTTCTGAGCACACCATCCTGATGGAAAGGGAAGGGTGCACCAAGACAACCTGGTCTGCCCTTTAAAGGCAAACTCCATTGTCCAGGATTCCCCCTTCTCCCTCACAAAGAGACAGAGAACATTGTTTGTTGTTGTGCTCAGATTGGCAATTAATTTATTTATATATCATAATTCCATGTTCCATTTCATCATCTTTTATTATTGTAACCCCTTGTTGCCCGGGGTTACTAAAATCCAGTAAGACCTACTGGTAGGCAGGAAGGCAGCTTGTGAAACTCCAGTTAAATGGGTTTCACACTGTCTCCTCTGTTCTCAGTCTCAGCTGAGACTGAGAGATGACATCACCATAGAACTGTCGCAGCTGCATAAACCATTTGGAATCTGCAGCAGAGGGTGAGATAGAACGTTGGAGTTTTCAAAGTCAGTCTCCTGTTTACTGTCAAGCAGGAACAGTGTTTTCTGTTTACCTCCTTGGGAGAAGGAAGTCTCCTGTTTACCTTTTGAAAGAAGGTCAGTGTCCAATTTTAAGTGTGGTGGAGACCGCTGTTCAGGTCTCAGTGCCCCTCCCTCTGGGGGGGAAATAAAGTATCCTCTGTGGATTCCAGGGCAATCCCTAATGTCTGCTAAAGGAAGAAAGCTGCCTTTTTACAGTTTCTGTTTGGTCTTAAAAGTGGAAGAAGTTGTACTTAGCCTGTAGGCACATACAGCGAAAGGGTGAGTGTTTTGCTCTAATTTGAGAGGGCAAAACAATGTGTTTCTTCAGTTTGGAAAATGTGAAGAAGTATGGTATTTAAACTACTATTTGGGAGGCCTATTGTACTAGGACAATCAAATGGAGTAGTGTCAAAATCTAAAGTCTGTATGAATTCAAGTAATGTTGTAGGGGGTGCTACAGTCCATCCACTGTTTAATCTACATTTCAAAGTTTTAGTTTTTCCAGAGAAATGGCCGGGCATGGGCTGTGGGAGCTGGAAGTGGGCAAACTCCCCATCTTTAGTAACCAGGTCCACCTCTACAGATTTTTGCTGTGATTGCTACTTGCCTCATGCACCTGGCCAGTGATGAGGTAGGTACCAAGACGTGGGTCGCAAATTGGAAAATCTCTCTAGGAGTCACAGACTCTAAGTGGTGTGGGGAGCCACAATTTGGGAATAAAATTCTCCTTGTTTGATGGGAGTCAGAAGGAAGTAAGAAGAAAATCTCTCTAGGGGTCACAGACTCTAAGTGGTGTGGGGAGCCACAACAAGTAAAATGGGTTCATTCTTTAAATGGACCATCAGTCAAGTGGCCAGCAGGGGAGCTGGGCCAGTTGGGCTGTGTATCCAAAGCACATGCAAGTCTGGGCTGTGTGCCTGGTGGGTCCAGAGCCTGAAATTAGTGGAAATGGGTTCATTCTTTAAGTGGACCACCTGGTAGTCTCCTATCTGCATTATCAGTAAATGTAGCCCTTTGGGGGTCCATCTATGCTTTTGTTATGTTCAGCTAGTTATGAATAAAAGCCACACTGAAAAATCCCATTCCTGGTTCTGGACATTACAGTTATTTCTTCCTGTGTTCGGATTTACTTGGGTGCCCCTGTGCAGAGTAGCCAAACCTAGGTACCCTTGTGCCAGGTAACCTCATCCTCCCCGAAACCAGGTCCCCACCAGGTATTGCTGCCAACGCCAACACCATGCCACCTGTCGTTTTAATAAAAGGCAGGGGTGAGGGTTAATTGCATCTCACAATTTCATTTATTTTCATCCATATATCAGTCTCTGATCATCCCTGTTGCTTCCTCTTTTTCTCCCCCAAGGTGAAAACTTGGGTGCCTTCTTCTTCTCCTTTTCTGTTATGTAACGGTGAAACCCGAGACCACTTTCTCCTTCAGTTTCTTCCTCTTTTGGTCTTATTTCTTTTTCTTTCCCCTTTCCCCTTCTCCTCCCCCCTTTTCCCCATTAGCCAGTCTCCAGTTTGCATTGGACGACTGGCTTTCCCCTCACTTAGGGTATTATTCTCCCTTACCTCAGGGAAAACTCCTTCCTTATCCTTCTCTTCTCCCCTTTTTTATTTATATTTTCCTCCTTTTTTTATATTCCATTTTTTGCAAGCCTCCTCCATGCTTCTATAAACCCATAATTTCTGTGTTAAACATGTCTATGGCTAGATCCTGACAAGTGCACCCCATCTGACCTGTAGAAATCTTCTACCCACTATTCCACACCCCACAGTATTACCTGTCCTCCCATTTTCCTTACCAATGTCCCTACCCTTCTGTTCATCTTTCTCCTGGCCCTATCCATGGCTCTATGGCTGTGCTCCTGTCTCCAAACCCTCCTTGGTATCATATCCAACCAGGCAAGGCTTACCCTAGGCCACCACTGCTGTATTGTTTCTAGGTCCCTTTTTATCTGCAAGTATGTGTCCACCCATGGCTTGCCTGCAAGGTCATTGCCCCCTAAATGTGTAATAATTAAGTCTGGACTGGGTCACCATTCCTTAAGTTCCTTCAAGGTGGGAAGCAGTTGTGCCCATCTCAACCCCCAGATGCCATGCCAAACCAACCTACATTGTTTCACATCTTGGCACAGCTGCTTTCCCCCAGCCTTTTTCTCTGCTCTCCTTTCTGCCTAATAAATATAGGAGTGGCCGCAGATCCAGACTTCTGTGATCCTCCCTCCTCCTATGGGGTTTAGCAAAAATAATCTTATATATGGTCTTAGTTTCCTCACCATAGTATCCCTCTCCTGTCCCTCCCCACCCCATTTGTCTCCAGATCTGTAACAAAACATAGGTAATACATTAATTTCCTCACTTCAGTGCTTGAATGAACCTCTTATAACTGGCAGACTGCCGGCGTCCCTTTTCCAAAATACTATTCACAGTTTCACCTGCCGCTGCCCACTGTGAGGCAGCCCCAATCCACAAGGAGTGGGATGAATAATTAACTGGGTCCTCCCCCAGGAATTGCATGCCTTTCTTGAGCAATACTATGACTTGATAACCTGTGACCCTTCTTTCATCACCATGAACAAATAATCTCCCTGTCCTGGTCCCATGCTCAGCGGCGAAAGCCCGTAAAGCCTGCACTGGGCATACTGCACCCATACCTGTCTCTTTAGTGTCACCATGTAACCCTGCCCCCTTTGGTCCATCTTTGACCTCTTAATCTTGATCTTTCATCCCCCAGCTTTTATCTTCCCATTCTAAGCCCCAATCCTTGTCTTTTTTGCCATGGCCTGCCACCTCACTCACTCTCATGGCCCCTGCAAACATTACAACATAAATCGTGTGAAATAGCTGGGCCTCGGTCTTTGATCTGCACATTGCCGGTAGCACATCCTTTAGTTTTGCTAGCCACTGTTCCACTATTGGTCTTCTATTGTCTACAGGCCCTTGTTTCAACCTACCCCATCCCTGCATCATTCTTCTAATGAACAATGATTTTGTCGGGTCCTTCCATCCCTTTAGACTGCAGATAACACTAATCCCTTTCAAATAGACCTCCATTGTCGTGTGGGCTGTTCCTTTTTGCCATTGTTCTATGGTGAACTTTCCCAATTGTTCCTCTGTGAGTGGCCTACTTACCTCCATATGGTGTGTTGCCCTGAATGTTTGAAACACTTGCCATGCCCCATCCTAGGTCCTCAGAGTCCGAGGTTCCCATGAGCTGTGAAACAACAGTTCTGCTCCTTCTTGCCAACATCCCAGATGTTCATTGGTATGGGCATTTTTTGCTCCTCCACTGTTGGTGCCAGCCTCCAGAAATGGTCCAGCTTCAGACGGGAAAGGCTGTCAGCCAGGGTATTGTGTACCCCTTCTATGTGTTTTGCTCTGAATGACATGTTCAGCTGCAAGGCAATAACACTAAACATCACAAGACTTGCATGACCATTTCTGACCTGGCTCCCCTGTTGTTTAGGACCTCCACCACTGTTCTATTATCACACCAGAATGTCACTCTCTGATCCCGTAATTCTTTCCCCAAACCAGGGTACTGCCCAGATGCGCAGATCTCTAACAATGTTGTATCTCTTACCTTGCATCCCTTACCCAGTCAGAAGGCCATGGTTCTGCAAACCACCTGCCCCTCAGGTAGCCCCCTATACCTAGGCTAACTGCTCTGTGTAAAGATCAAGGTCTGTGTTATACCCTCCTCCTGCCAGAAGGAGCAGCCATTATACTCCCTGAGGAATTCCTCCCATACTTTAAAATCCTCACTGACACCTTTTGTCAGGTCTACCCAATGGTGTGGTCTGGTCACCCTGGCTGTGGCCCTTGCTAACCTTTCTGTGAATGCTCTTCCTGGTCCAATAGCCCTGCAGGTGAAGTTCAGGTGCCCCAGTACCTGCTGTACTTGTTTTAGTTGTACCCTTCTCCTGCTGGTGTGTACTTGGATCAATTCTTTCAGTTTTTCCATTTTTTTTGTCCGGCAGCCTGAATATTTCCCTCGGTGGATCTATCTCAATACCCAGGAATTCTGGCACCCTGCTGGGCCCCTCTGTTTTTTCCGGTGCCAGCGGAACCCCTAATTCTTTGCACAGCTCTTGAAACTTGACCAGCATTTTTTGTGTCTCCCTTCCACCCTACCGATGAAAAGGAAATCATCCAAATAGTGAATAACTTCTATAACCAGTTTTCTCCTGAAATATCCACTGCAAACAGATGCTGAATGCTTCAAATGTTGCACATGCTATAGAACATCCCATGGGCATGGCTTTGTCAAAATAGTACTGACCCCAATTTTAAAACCCAATAGGTCCCAGTCTTCTCTCCTAACTGGCAGCTATCTGAACGCGGATTCGATATCTGTTTTTGCCATCCATGCATCCTTAGTAGCCCGGATTATCCAGACTGCATCTTCTAATGTTGCATATGTCATCCTACTATATTCCTCCCCATTAAAATCATTCACCGAATCCCCTTCTGGATAGGATAGGTGGTGAATCACCCTGTACTCTCCTTTCTGTTTCTTGGGTGCCAAACCCAATGGCGAAATCCTCATGTTCTGCAATGGGGGGGTATCAAATGGGCCTTCTACTCTCCCTGCTGTCTTTTCCTTCTCTATCTTTTGTCTTCACTTCTCTTCCCTCCCTTTGACAGACCTCAGGTTGCTCGCCTCTCTCGCTTATCTGGGACCCTCACACTGCAGTGAAAAAACTGTGCAAAAACCCTTTATGATCATCTCCGCCACTTTTTTGTTTGGATATCTGTCCAACCAACCTGTCCATGCCTCTAACCTGATGGGGGTACTGGCAGCTTCAAACTGATCTCTGTCTTTCCTCCCTTTTACCCTCCCAGTCCCTCCCTCTTGCTCAGTTCTTGGCTTTCCGGTCAGTGATTCTGACCTCCTCTACTCGTGTTCCCCTACCCCTCCCTCCCTGTTCCATGCCTGCCTTTTAAACCCCTGTCCCTCTTGAAAAAACTGTTGACGAACTGACCCCGGATCCTTGTACTCCTTGGGCCTTGTGGTTCTTGTCTGCCACTGCGCGGAGTGCGTCCCCGCATTTTGAAAATGCGTGCCTAAACAACATTGAGGCCATGAACAAAAGGCCCTATTGTAAGCCAAGCAGCACCTCTGGGGCGTAACTCCTTTCCTCCCCCACTCCCCTTTGAGTGTGGACTGATCCGTTACATAATCTGTCCATAAGCCTAGTTGCTTAGTATCCCATCTTACATCCCCATATGTCACCATTCTCTGCCGAAAGAATTCGTCATAGTATATCTACCAGTAGCGCCCTAGACCTTTGCCCACCAGTGCTAGGCACTTCTCCCAGTTTGCCAGCCCCCTTTGTCCAGCCGCGTGGTTCCCCGGGTGTGTGACATCATGCCCAGCATTTTTTCGGCACTCCTTGCATGCCCAGGCCTCTAATCGCCTTCCTCCTCTCCTCACCTAAATTGCCTTCCAACTCTCTTGCTTCCCGCAGTGTTCACCCCCCCATAGACTTTCCTTGGCTCCCCTTAACCTTTCCCAATCTCAGCTCTCCTCGCAGTTGCTGTGCGGCATGTGATGTCATGTCACGTGGCCGCCTGCATGGGTCCAATGCTACCCTCGTGTTTCAGACTTCACTACAGCCCTTCTGGGTGCTCTCCCCTCCTGATCCAGCAGCCAAAGAACAACCCCAGTCTTTATTTACAAAACACCTGACCCTGCCACTCCTTGCTCATTTCCTCGGGTCTCTTTCTCCATTCCTTGGCCTTGACTCGCTAGGCCCTGCTGCAAGCCCCTGCAAAACCATCTGCAAGCAATGACCAAACTCGTGTACTGTCCCCCTTTGGGAGTGCCATGGTCTCTCCACCCACTTGTCCCAACTTCTCTTGTCTTTTTAAAGCCCACACACTGGGCCAATACTGTTACATACTTCACCCAAACTTTTTACTGGCGCTGCACGAGCCACCTCAGCTTTATTCCTTAGTGCTTCACTTCTGCCCACACGAAACAGCCTAGATATCACTGTAGCTGATGCGTACCATCGCTGTATTCAGTCAATAACTTCATTAACAATACAATTTCCTAAGCTAAAGGTGCATACTTCCATATCAGCTCTTCTCTCAGCATGTCACTTCTCCTTACAGAAATAACCTTGCTACCTGTACCTTTACTTAAGCCATAAGCAATACCATCACTGTATTCAGTCAATAACTTCATTAACAATACAATTTCCTTAAGCTAAAAGTGCATACTTCCACATCAGCTCTTCTCTTAGCGCTTCACATCTGCAAGCAATGCGTTTTCTTTCTCCCCTTTTCTTTCTTTTTTTTTTTGCACAGCATCCTATCGGTTATTAACCACCTGCTACTCTCTTTCTTTCATTATATATCGTATATATCATATATATCATTCATATCATTCTGCACCCAAACCTACATTTATAAAAAAATTTTTTTTTTTTAAACCAACTTCAAATATCCTCAACCAACTTATTTGTTTATTTCCTTACCTTTCTCTTCTGGTGAACAAACCTCAAAATTAATATGCCAATCCGACGTGCTGCAGTTAAATGTAGAATCAAAACTCCAGCAAAAAGTGGCTGAAACCCTTCTGTGCTGTCCATTATGTACCTCCACCTGCCCCTTCCCTTCCTGTTGCCTGACCATTGTTCTATCCCCCGTCCCCTCCCCTTCCTTCCCCCCTCCCTTTCTGAGCACACCATCCTGATGGAAAGGGAAGGGGTGCACCAGGGCAACCTGGTCTGCCCCTTAAAGGGCAAACTCCATTGCGCACAGACTAAAACAACTAAATGAAGAAATACAACATACAACAACATCTATGCCTATGACAACAGGGAAAATAATCTAACAAATATTTCCTGGTGTGACAACTCTGTAAAAGGCAAAAAGACCTGGAAAATTAATAAGTTGGACTAAAAGCAGCCAACAAGAATACGTTTTTCTAATCTAAACAAAGTCAGGAAACAATATGTGAAATTCAATAAGATCAGACTACAACAACACTTAAATCTTTTATAAATTTTGAATATACTCCATTGCTAATCACAAGGGAAGAGGTTGAATCAAATATTTCTAAGCTAAAGAATAATAAGGCCCCAGGTCCCAACTCTATTCCAGCAGAGATTTATAAAGAACATAAAAACCTTTGGGTCCCCATATTGACTTATTTCTTTAACATATGTTCCACCCCAAAATTCATCCCGATACCCAGGACAAAAAACATTATTATCCCAGTACATAAAAAGGGGTCAGTTTACAATCCTGCTGAGTTTTGGCCAATCAGTCTACTTGATGTAAGCTCCAAGATTTTTTCTAGGATACTACTGGACAAATTAACCAAGTGGATGGACACTGTTTCTCCCTTATCTCCCTCACAATCAGGATTTAGACAGGGATTTTCAACAACTGATAACATTTTCTACCTTTCTCACCTTTTGGAAAATATGTGCAACTCAGAAAAATAAAATTATTCACTCTGTATGTAGATTTCACCTCAGCTTTCAACTCCATAAATAGAGATATTTTGTATTATGGAAAATCTTACTCAGCAAAGGTATGGACTACTCCCTCTTAGCAGCCACCTATTTGTTATGTACTAAAACCTCCACTGCAATGAGGTTTGACAATAGGGAATCTAACAGAATTTTGTGCCACTAATAGAGATGATAAAGCAGGATGTCTCCTCACCCCAGTCTTGTTTAATATATATGTTAATAATTTACTGTAATTCAAAGAACCAAATCAATATTACTCTCCAAAAATAAATAAACAGCCTTGTCACCTCATGGCCTATGTGGACAAAATAGCACTTTTTTCTCTCTCAAGTATAGGCCTCCAGAGAAAAATTAAAGTATTTAAAATAAAGTGCAAAGAGTTAGAATTAAGAAAAAAAACTTAATAAAACAAAGGTCATGATACTTGGATCTAATTCTAATGATTCAAATAAATTAAAATTTTACATAGGAGATAAAAGAATTGAAATAGTAAAATAATGCATTTACTTAGGCATAACATTTGCTTCTAATACAAGATGGGCTCACCATTTTAAAGATCCATATATTAAGGCAAAACTGGCAGCAAAAGCTCTATTGAAGTTTAACCATCAATATGGAGGAAATACAATCTTTCCTGCCATTAAAGCAGGAGAATTAAAAATAAATCTGATTCTCCATTATGGAGCTGAAGTCTGGGGAGCATGTGAATCTGAAAATCTGGAGACCTCCTCATCATGCTATTATAAAGCCTTATTAAGAGTCTGGGGGCCCAATTCCAAGTCACGTTATGCATGGTGCAAGGTGATTTATGCCAAACCCTATGGTGCAAACCGCACCTTGTGCCATGCGTTACGCTAGTTGTGATTCCAAGTTGTGGCCTGCAACCTGCCGCATGCAGGCTGCATCAAAAGTGAGCTATGCCACCCACTATGCCTGCAACCCACTGCAGCATGGTGCAAGGGTGGGTTATGGCAGCACCTGCACCCTATTCCGAAAGGGCAGCTGCCATAACCCAATTACACTATTACAAGTCCCACTATGGTGCTACAGGTTAGACCAGCATGGAGGTGGTCTAAGGGGCATCTGTCCTGGCAAAACAATGAACACCCCTCCGCAGTGCTGTGAATTGCACATTGCCGTGCCCCATGGACCCCCCCAGCACAGTGATGTCCCACACCCCTGAATTTCAGGGTGCCACCTGGGTTCATATTGCTCCATGCCTCTACTTTTTCATGTGCCACCCAGCCCACCCCCCAGGCCCTCAGGGGATTGCAGAAGTGTTACAGGGCAGAGGGGACTCCGTTGGGGTAGTTAATGGTGGTCTGTGACATGCAGCACCCAGGTCCATTGCGCTATTCATGTGGTGCAATCCTGCATCTGCAGAAAGTCATGGGTCATAGGTGCCAGGACCCTTCCTGTCCTGGAATAGGGCACAGGGTCCCCGGTATAGCGGGCATGGCACAACTTGCATACGCCCGTGAGTTGTGCCATGCATTCTGGAATTGGGCCTCCTATCTAATGTAATTGTTAAGGCTGAGCTAGGAAAATACCAATAAAAACTCTTAAAGAACTTAGGCTCACAACATATTGGTTAAAGATCATTAGTAACACAAATAATAATCTTCCAAAGGCATGTTTAATGGACAAAATAAGGGGCAAATGAAGGTTAAGATCTAGCTGGTTAAATTCATTGCAAACAATATTAGGGAAAATAAATGTACAACACATATGGAATGATTTTATCAAAAACATAAAAATATCCACTCAATATAAAAGTACAATAAAAAAGAAATTGTTTAATCTTGCACAAAAAACAGATGTGGAAGTGACCAAAACCAAAATGTGCCCCATTGTACAGGGACAACAAAATGAAGCATTCCATTGAAGACTATCTGATCATTCCACTTACTCCAGAACAAAGGAAACTGATAACATGGACCATATTTATGTATGAAAAATATATATGTATTTATTTCATTTTGTAACTATGAGCCAACTGGGACCTATGGTCCCTTTTCAGGGACAACCCAGAATTATTGACAGTTATACAACTAGAGTAACATTTCATTACAATTGTTCAACCAAACAGTATTAGTAAATGCTTTTACATAGAAGGAATGAGACAAAAAATTAACATGATTAATAACAGTTGACATGTTGCCACAGAAGACAGTAGCATTAATGCAACACATTATCTTAAGCAAACATCAGAGCTACATAATACTGGAAGAAGGAGGTCAACAGGTACGAAGACATTTTTCGAGGTAGTACACTTTTAACTCCTTTTTGAAGATGTCTTGGGAAATTGTCATTTGTAGTGGTTCAGGAAGGGCATTCCATAGATTGAGAGCTGAGTAGGTAAATTAATTGCTCCCAATTAACGTCCTGATCCTAGGCACGTCTAGAAATATTTTCCTGGAGGTTCACAGCATTCTATTGGAACACTTAGGGACAAGTAGACCTACCAGACCAGGAGGTTGTTGAGAGGAAGTTAGTTTGTATGTAGTACACAGTACGGAGTACTGTAGCTGATGTGCTAAGGGCAGCCAGTTCAGGGAGGCCAGCATCTCACAATGGTGCTTCCTCATATGGGTCATTGTGGTGAATTGACCTATTTTGTGGTACAGAAGTAGCAATCTATTACTCCCAGTTTTACCAAGGGACTGCAGCACAGAGGCAGCATATGTGAGTTTAGGTATTAGTACACTGTTTGCTGTGATGATTCTAGAGTCCTGGAGGATGTGGCTGTTTAATCTATAAAGTAGTCCTAGTTTTTGGTGGATGGTGTGGGTAATCCTATCCACATGTGGTTTATAGGTGAGGGCTTGGTCAAGCGTCAATCCAAGGTATTTGATTGTGTCTACAACCTCAATAGACGAGCCAGAGGAGGTTGCAAGAGGGAGCAGAGCAAATCTATCAGGACCTATATTTCTGGGGCCAAATAGTAGAGCCTTTGTTTTTTTGGCATTTAGCACCAACTGGCTCACCAGGGTCCATTTCTCTAGGGCAGAAAAGTCAATCTGTAGTTGAGAGCCAAGAGCCTTAGCATCACTCGAGCTCCTGTATAGAATGGAGTATAGAACTCGAGCACCTGTATAGAACATCATCTCATGCATAGGATTATATCACTGCAGCATTTGCCCAGGTTGTTGATGAACAGAGAAAATAGTTGTGGACCTAATATTGAGCCCAGAGGTGCGCCATCTGAGATTGGTGAGTTGCCTAAACAAGGCTCCAAGCCATTTGATCACCTGGGTATGACATGTTAGGTAATGGGAGAACCAGTCAAGCATATGAGAGTCAAGGCTGATCTGTTTTAGTTTTCCAATTAATAGGTTGTGGTTGACCAAATCAAAGGCCTTCATGAGGTCTCTGAAGATGGCTCCTGTTAGTATCCACTCTCTGGTGCCTGCAGAACATCAGAGGTGAATGTAATTAAGGCAGTGTCTGTCCCATGGCTACACCTGAACCATGTTGCTGAGGGGACAAGAGGCGGTGCAGCTCTAGATAGTCCCACAGCTGGCTGTTAATGATTTGAGTTAATAATTTCTAAATATATGCACTTTTACTGTTAATTTCTTTTCACTCCTTCCAGGTGGCTCTCCATCCAACCTGAACCCCAGCCCTGTCTCCTGCTAGCAGCTTACCTTCTGCTTTACCTCCATGGCTTGCCCCCCCGAGAGGTGATGGGGATCCCTCAACCCATCATAACAGATCTGGGGTGGAGGTTACTGCCTTTCATGACAGAGGGGACTGTGAGGGTCAGAATTCATGCTGCCATGCCTGGAACCCTTTTTTCTCATTTTTTCTCCCCTCAGGAGAGAAGGCATGCAATGACGCCCAATGGAGAGAGCGCACATGCGTCCATGCATGCTCCTCCAAGTGTCTGCCTCCTCTCCTCCCCCCTTCTGGAGCATCAGTGTGCTATCCCCCAGCCACTGCTAAGGGCCAGTCAGCACTGACTGCTGGTGGCCTCCTTGCAGGAGAAGGAGAGCAGTCCCTTGGATACTGATCCTCTCCTCCCTGCAACCTCCAGTGGCCCATGCTCATTCCCGAACATTGGTTGCTGGCGTAGTGTGAGGTAAGGTGACCAGAGCCTCAGTGCTCAGCACCACCGGGCCATCCAAATAAATGCTCTTTAGTAAATCAACAGAACAAAGTAGAACTCAAATAACATTTGCTCATGTAACAGGGGCTTTTAGGAAACAATTCAACACGAGGGTACAATTTGCCCAATATATTTAAAACCAATAAATCAATATTTGTTTAAAATGTTAACAGCTTAAGCTGGTGCCAGCTATGATCCTATCTTTATACTCCTGCACTAAAAGTTTACAGAATATGCAGAAATGATAGCACATTTTTTAACCTCTGATGTCAGAAATAAAAAAAAATGGAATAGATCTAGAAGAGACATTTATTAAGGACAACTGGTATTCCATCAATAGATTAAGCTGGTGTTTCCTTTTTAACTACTTTTATATTTGTATGCTGAAAGATGTAAACTGTATGCCAACTAATATTGTCTGTTTTTATATTCTCTCCTTTTAACTTGTACTTTTATTTATTGTAATATTGCATAAATGTTTTATCTTGTTGTAATGACCCTAATGTTTATTCACTATGGTCAGTCAATAAATTTGATTGATTCATTCATTTCCTTGTGCCTGTCCTAAGCATTTCTGTACTCCACCACCATTTTTGACCCCACCACCTCTGCTGGAAGGCAGTTCCAGGAATCCACCACTTGTTCTGTGATGAAGTATTTCTGCACATCTCTTCTGAATCAAACCCCCATCAGCTTATAGGATATCCTTTTGTTCATGAGCACCACTTTTCTGAAAAATATTTTCCTGTACCTTATTTACTTCTGTGAGGTATTAAAAGGTCTCTGTCATATCCACTTCTTCCTTCTTTCTTCCAGGGTGTACATATCGAGGTCCTTTAGTTTCAATTTTAGTTGCCCTTCTTGGACCACTTTCACTCTATGTCTCTCTAGATATGTGGGGCCCAATTCTCAAAACTCAGCAAGCTGTGCCAAAGTGACTTGTGCTAGTTTCCAGTGTGCCAGGGACCCTGCACGATTCTGTATCAGGTAGGGTTCTGGCAGCAACGTCTTGAAGCTTGCAGCAACTAGGCTGTGTGCCAAACAGATGGCACATCTGAATGGGTTTCCACAAGCTGTGCAGCAGCCATGCACTACTGTAGGTCACCCCTGCTGGCTAGTGTTCCCCCCAGCCCTGATCCCCTTTTTATTAAACTTAAACACATTGCTGATGGTCAAGCAGATCCTCCCAGCCCTGATCCCCTTTTGTTAAAATTAAGTATGTCCCTGGTGGTGTAGAGGCCCCCCAGCCCTGATCCTTTTTTATTAAATATAAACAGTTCCTGGTCATCTAGTGGACCCTCCAGCCCCAATCCCATTTAATTGAAATCAAACATGTCCCTAGTGGTCAAGTGGACCCCCAGCCCCGATCCCCTTTTATTAAATATAAACATGTCCCTGGTGGGTCTAGCAGACCCCACCAGCTGATCCCCTTTAATTAAAATCAAACACATCCCTGGTGGTCTAGCAAGCCCCACCCAGCCCCAATCCTCTTTTATTAAATAAAAACACATCCCTGGTGGTCTAGTGAGCCCCCCAGCCCTGATCTGCCCATATAAGAATAGTTTTAATTCTGCAGTAGTCCAGTGGACCCCCACCACCCAACCCCAGCAGGCAATGCCCCACCACCCCACTTACCCCATTCTGAATCTGACCCAGAGACTGGTACAGCACTCCATTGTTCACAACAGCCAGCCACTGACTGAGCTGTCAATCAATGAGCACATACTGTATACAGTATACACTTATTGGCAACTCGGTGGGTGGCTGGCCATGGTGGAAGTAGGCGCTGTGCGGTTGCTGACTCGAGTTTGGGAAGGGGAGCGAGTGGTGGGGCTACCTCTGGGTGGGGTCCTCAGACCACCAAGGAATGATATCTATTCTTATATGGGCAGATATGGGCTAGTGGGGGTCCTCTATACCACCAGGGATGTGTTCATATTTAATAAAAGGGAATTGGGGCAGGGGGGTCCACTAAACCACCAGGGATGTGTTTGATTTTAATAAAGGGGGATTGGGGATTGGGGAGTCTGCTAGATCACCAGGGATGTGTTTATATTTCATGAAAGGGGATCGGGGCTGTGGGGGGATCAGCCAGACCACCATGAATGAGATTTATATTAATAATGGGGCATTGGGGATGGGGGAACCACAGCACATGTTCCCACCAACTCATGGAGGGCTCCGTGAGTGGTACAAGTGCACTAAACCTCCCAGAGGGTGAAATTCTAAGTACCTTTAGACCAGCCCTCTCTGGTCTAGGGGTAGTTAGAGTTTTGTACTCTGAGAGGGTTTACAGAATCCCAGATTAGGGGATATGGCAGCTTATGTATGTTGCATGCACCCATGTGCCACGCTACAGCCCATTGTGTGCCACAAGGATGGCGCAAGCCACCTTTGGTGAACACAGTCTGCCGTTGATGCAGGTTGTATTTGTGAATCACTCCTGCTGCATCTTTTGGAGCAAGCAGCACTTTGTGCCATTCCTTGTGATGTAAGCTTCTTGTGCCATTCTGGGTGCTTTGAGAATCAGGTCCATGGTCTCCAGAACTGGACACAGTACTCCAGGTGAGATCTTACCAACAATCTATACAGAGGCAACACCACATCCTGCTTTCTGCTGATGATACTCTTGCCAATTCTCCCCAGCATCCCACTAGCTCTCCCTACTGTGCACTGTCACACTGCCTGGTCAACCTTAGGTCATCAGATATGATTATCTCCAGGTTCTCTTTCTGGCTTGATAGTTGTCAATACCACTGCACCCATTTTGTACTACACTCCTGGGTTTCTGTGCCCTAAGTTTATTATTTTGCACTTTTGTGCATTGAAAGCCAGCTGTCATACTCTTGACCACTCTACAAGTTTACTCAGGTCTCTGTTCATCCTTTCCACATACCCTCAGAGTATCCACCTTATTGCATATTTCACTTTCATCAAAAAGAGGCCTACCTTCCTTCCAGCTACTTTCAATGTGTCACTTATAAAGTTGTTAAAGAGGACCAGTTCTAGCACTGATCCCTGAAGCACCTGAAGTTCACCTTCCTTCCCAGAGTTAACTCCAGTTACCACCAACCCACCATCACATAACCCTAACAAATTTTTTATCTAGTTTACCACCTTTGGACCCAGTCTTAAGTTACCTAGCTTATGCGGCTAGTCTTCTATGTGGAACAGTGCCAAAAGCCTTACTGAAATTTAGGTATGACACTACCACCTCTCCACCTTGATCTAACTCCTTTTCACTCAGTCAAAGAAATCTATCAGATTTATTTGACATGACCCCATCAACTCATGCTGCCTTGACTTTGTAACTCATTCTACTCAAGATATTCCTCAATCCTTTCCTTCAGCAGTGATTCCATTAACTTTTCCACCACCAGTTTCAGACTGACTGGTCTATAATTGCCAGGCTTCTTCCTGCTACTACTTTTGCAGTGGGACCATCTGTCTACCTTCAGGCCTCCAGGACCGCTCCTGGATATTGGTCACCAAAAGTAAGTATTAAATATTACATGTAAATGTCCCATTGTCCTGTTTCAACTTCCTTTTTAGAGTAATTAAAACATTTTTGTTTATATTTTCTTTGCAATATTTCCCCAGTGCCACAGATCGATCTTCACCATGCAGAGACTCAATCTTAGCCATCTAGTTCTGTTGATCATGATGTGCCCGGGGCAGGTATGCACTAACTGGACATGTTCTAGGCTTCACTGGTGACCTCCTTTAATGATGTCTATGTCTTTGATAGATTTATATTTGTAGTCCGTGTCCAGTTCACAGCTAAGAGTTTGCCTTGAATCATTCTGAGCTTACAGTACAGTACTTTAACCAGTTTCAATCATGTTGCCTCAAACAGTTTGAAACATTTGATTTGGGTTTGCTCAAGGGAGGACAGATTTGGATTTTTACTGAAACTAGTAGTCCTTTCAGTAGTTAAATCACGTTCCTCTTCTTACGTAATTCTGTTACATACATTTTTCCAGCTCTGTTGTTTTGCCTTTTGCAATTTCTGCATTGTATTTCTGCTGACTATAACTAAGTTCCTTGAAATCCTGAAGCAGGGTGTTGTATAAAATGCATTGTATTTTTATTTTTAACATCCTAAATAATGCATCATTTTCTTTTGACAGCTTCCTCCATTGTAAATGTTTTATGTGTACCTGAGATTCCTCTACTAATGAGAGCACACCAAGCTAAATTTTCCTGTTTGGAAGCAATGCTTTTCTCTAGCCTGCGGATCAGGTGCCCCTGAGAATGTGAAATCAGTTTTTGTTTGTTTGCAGATTAACCAGTTATTGCACACTACAGGCACATTATTTCTGTTCACTGTGGTAAGTATTCACACCGATTTCTGAACTTGACTTCAGATTTATACATGCTGTTGCTTACTGTCTCTCTGTCAATCATTTTTATCCTCCTGGACAATGTCTCCTAAATAAAACTGTGTGATGCCATGATGTAAAGGCTTGAAGGGTCACAAATGCAATCAGTCCAACTGATCTCTTCCTAGTTTTGAAAGAGCAGGAGCGACATCTCTAAGCTGCCTACACAGATGTTGTTGTGTGGCCTTAGCTTTGTGAGGACTGAGAATGATTAAGAGGATGTCTAACCCAAGGTGTGCTCTCCTCTTGTAGTTGAGGTACCTAGAGAACTGAGAAAAGAAAGCAGTTAACTGTAAAACCTGCACTGTGTGTGTATTCAGTGGATCAGGGTGAAATAAACCATTTCAAACTTTTCCAGGCAGGATCAGTTAATTCTTTTTACATTAAGTGCAGTAGTACTGTAGACTACTATGTAGCTTAGTCTTACATGTTCTCTAAATAACACTGACTTACAGCAGCAAATTGAAAAACAAGAATGTTCAGGACCACCATTTCCTACTGAGCTGAAATTGAGTCATCTGGAAAGGTTATAGTATGGGTTAGGTTACTGTACTAAGGAATAGTGCATCTCACATGCACGAAGGTACAGTATGAAAGTGTGTTTGGATAATCTCATGTCATTTTATTTCTAATTAGTGGTCCAGATTATATACTGATGTAAGCGGCACCTTTTAAAGAACTAATTTCATACAATAGAATGGCACCATGATCAGTTTTCCTCTTGCCAATCAGAATCATACAAGAAGAAAAATATACAACAGTTAAGGCCATCACTTTGCACTTGCCAGACTTCTTAAAATGTTGGTTTATTTTATTTATGTATTGTATTTCATTTGTTTACCGTTAAGACACAGGGAGCCAAAGGCCCATTTCCAGGAGTGACGCAGTGTCATAAGTGAGCATGATGATATAATAAAAAAAAAATTAAACGTGCAGTATGCAGGTGCTAGTTTATACAATTGATGAATAATACATATAAGATGTAGCATTATAAAATTAAAGACAATTAAATACTTATTTTAATAAGGTGTGGATAGACACTTTATGAAAATTGATAGGCAAATGGTTCCTGGGTGGAGAAGAATAAAAGCCTGAATGGAGAAGAATAAAACCCCCATTGGCCAATAATATCTGACATGTTTCTTTCTGCATGTATATGTTTTTCAGCAGATCTAAGGCATCTTGATTTTAGTTTAAAAAAGTTTAAAAAGAGATAAAATAGAAGAGAAACATGCCTTAGAGATTTGTCTACAAAGCTGCATAGTCTCAAAATCATAGAGCAGCTGGTGGTAACCAACCCAGTGAGGTATATAGGCTGCAGTGGTGATGGCTATCATTTATTGTTGACACATAATGACAGATATGAACATACGAAAATATGAACGTGCCAGCAGAATCAGGCCATCTATGTCTATCAAGTCTGCTTGAGTGTGCACCTCTCAGTAGATTTTACTGGAGCTGCCCCCCCTCCCTTTTCCACATGGAGTTTTCATACCTCACACTCATTTCCTTCCAACCCCTCATCCCTCCTGTTATGACTCTCCCTTTCACCCTGTCACACCCCTTTTTTAAAGCTACTCACTGTTTTCAATGAAACCACCCTATCTGGCAGATCATTCCACTTGGACATCACTCTTTCTGTGAAAAAGTGCCTTCTCTTTTCGTTTTTGAATCTTCCCCCACCAATTTCAGACTATGCTCCCTGGTGGACCTCTGTTCTAACCTTGCTCATACCCTTAAGGTACTTGAAGGTCTCAGTCATGTCCCCCCCACCCTACGGTCCTCCAGTGAATACATTTTGAGCTCCTGCAGCCTCTCCTCATAGGGTTTATCCCCAGACCGAGGATCATCTTGATCACCCTACATTGTACCCCCTCCATTAATCTGATGTCTTTTTTCAGATAAGGGCATCAGAACTGCACGCAAAGCCCTTTTTCAGGTATTATTATATACCACATTTGATTGGTTCAATTCAGTACCTGGGACATTAAAGAAAATGTAATAATTACAATCTAATGTCAGAAATAATTCTCCCCTTGGAAATAGACAGTTCATATTGTTTTGTTAAATAATTTTTGAGCCTGTAAAGTAGGGCTGTGAAAAAGTTATCTTCTGCCATTAAACTTCTGGTGAGATTCAGATTTTGTTTCCAAGAAATGTGAAAATTTCACAAACATTTGCCAAAATTGTGATTTAGGTTATGTCATCTAATTTGCAAAGTATTTAATTTGGTATAATGATGTTGCCAAGATCCATACAGACATGTGCCAAGTTTCAGATCTCTATCTGTAAAAATGGCAGTGTTATAAACCTCCAAACATTCGGAAATTTAAAATTTACATTTCACAGTTATGAAAACTGCAGAATTTTAAGCCCCTATAACTTTAAAATTAGACAACAGAATATCACCAATTTTGTTATATTCGTCAACCCTAAATATTAAGCTTTCAGACCACCCCCATGGCTCAGCAGCAGAGCACTGTGCTGCCATGCTGATGACTTAGGTTCAGAAGTAAAGCCAAGAAGTCATGTTAGGAGGCAGGTCATGGTGGAGACATCTGCCACTTGAGAGTGCATCTCAGTTTGAGAGGGGTTTTGGTGGATTTCACCAGCACAGCAAACCCTGCACTGGGCCTGGTAGCTTGCTCCTGCCACAGGGGAAGTTGTGGCTTTGTCAGTCTGACAGAGGCTTCACCCCCACTGGGGGGATGGGAGGGTAAAGAAATGTTGGAGAAAAACCCAGTAGACAACTGAATAATGGCTGGTTTCAGCCTGGTCAGGGCGTATCCCTGTGAACAGGATATGTCCATGAATAACATGATGTTCCAGAAAAATGAAAATAATTTCATGGGGCTATAGAGGTGAGCTACAGTGCCAGCTAGGAGAAAAAACAATATGAAAAAAAGAGGTCATGTTTGTCAACTCTCTAATTTCTTGCTCAAAGGTTGGCTAAGTTATAAGCAGCCAAAGATTCTTAAGAAGTATCAGTAATCAAAGTTGAATTTCATGAGCTTTTATGACATTGTGGAATTTTGTCATACATTTGTCGAACCATGTCCATACAATTTACCCAGTCATACACCTGAGTTACCATTGTAGAGGAATGTAAAAGCTGGGTAAAGTGGCACTAAAGCAGCATTGATAGTAGGCTCCATAGAAAAAGCACAGTGGTGCCAAGTGTCAGGTCACTATCTTGAGTGACAAACCATGAAGAATACTCATGGGCAACACTGTGCGCTGGCTAGAATTCTTGCAATATGCCAGATAACCACTACAGCTTATTGTCTTAATGACTTATAGAAGCGCATGCACATGCAACATTGTTTTTTTTTCAACAATGACACCTGCTGACTCATCAACAACCCTGTTGATAAAAATGTGTATTTTTACTATTTGAAAACAGCGGCACCAAATGACACCAAGCCTTACAACTAGCTGTTATTTATGCCATTATGATACAAGCATCTGTACATCTTTAGCCATGATGGAGCATAATGCTTGGCATCACTGCCAGGAGGATTACTGGAGCGGTATACCAGGGCCACCTTTTGCCATTTTGCCTCTAATGATCCACCCCGTACACACCACTGTTCCCTTTACTTTTTCCTTTCTCCTCCTTCTCTTCACTTATGCCAGCAGCATAACTGTATCACTCTTATCTCCAAATTCTGGCTTGGATCCCTCCCCTCCTACCTCTCCTTTTCCCATCATCCCTCTTGTCTTACCTGCTATGCTCCAGAGACCTGCATACCTCCCCCCCCCCCGCATCTATCCAGTTCAGTGCAGGCTGCATTCTTCTATTGTTTTCTCCTTCTGTGGAACTCACTACCAATCTCCCTTTGTCAAGCTCTATCTCTTCACAACTTAAAATGCATGCTATCCCAAACTCCTCCTCCTTGATCCTGTCCTTTCTCCTCTGGACAGGATGGGGTGAGGCTCTATCTACCCCTATTAATGTGTATCTTCATGCATTATACTAGTCCAAAAATGTTCTAGAGTCTATTGCATACTATTAACTGCTTGCTCTCTTTTCCACATCATTTTTATGCATCTTTCCTTTTTGATATTGCTACTATCTATTCGCTTATGCCTCTACCAGTTTTTCTTGTGTAATACTCATGCATTATTCCAATCCCTACTACTCACATGATTGTACTTCAAGCATCTAATGTTTTTCTCAAATGTTTTGCTTAACTGTAATCTGTCATTATATATACACTACCCTCTTTCCCTTTCCCTTTCCCCTGGGTCACATCTAGAAAACAGTTTCAGTTCAGTGTGCCTCTCCTGGTTACCAAAATTTTAAATAAGTAAATGATGTTAGTGCAGGTAAGGTGGCTCAGTAGTGATAAGCACTTTGTGAACGTTAAATTCACCAAGTGTAATTCTAGTGGTAATACTTGTCACACATCCATGAATTTTTAGCAAATTTTTCCAATTAGTAATTTCTAAAGTATGAATGATAGACTTATTTTCCACTAACATCTTTCAGCCATCTCTTTTTTCCCTAAAGTCTATTTGTTTTTGTACTCATTTAATTTATTTTTCATTTTCACCATATGTCTCCATTTCTGTCTCCTTCCCACACATTTGTCACCTTTCAGCCTTCTTACTAGGCCCTGTTAATTAGTCTCCACCTGGGAACTTCACCAGCTCTTTCACTCCCATTATACTTTATCTTTCCCATCATCACCTTTTTGTTTCACAGATTCTCTCTTAATCTTACCATTTATCACTTCTTCTCCCTGAGCCTCCCCTTTCTTCTTTCTCCACATATATATTTCTCTCATTTTACCTCTCATCTACACTAACTTGTTTTTTTTTTCCCTTTTAGATATTTCCTGAAGAAGACCTAAGGTCGAAACGTAGATTTTTAACTCTATTTTCTATTTTCAGTGTGCATTTAATATAACCGTTTTGTTTTGACAATAAATGTTAACCTACTAAACCACATGTATCCACCGGAGTAATATGATTTCAGGATATATTTACTTCGGTATGCATACCAAATATTCAGTGTATACCTGGAATAGCAGTTGAGCTATAAACATCCACATATTTTGAAATTTTTTACACAATTTAACAAATAATTACATTTTGAAATTTTGAACTCCTGTAACTTAAAATTTACACAGCCAAATACCTCTCCATTTATTAGTTTTAATGTATCTTCCAACAAAGTATACATATATATTTTCAATTATCTAGCAACTGAGGTGGCTAAGTTGTAAGCATAGAAATATTTTCAGAAATTTTCACATCAATAAACATTGCCAAACATTGATACCCTATGACTTCCCCATGCCTAATTCAAACATCATGAAACTTTGCATTGTTTTAGAGTACATTCCGAATAATACGTGTCCCAAAGGTCAGATGTCGGACTGTAATAATGCCTGAGTTAAGACCAATTAAAGCATTTCAGAAAATTCCACAAAATGTCATTTCATTTCATGGAATTTTGTGGAATTTCATGACAATTCTGCAAACTTAGAATTTGCCAATTTCAACCACACCTACATTAAAGTGCTCTCTATTTTTGATTAGCTTAGTTTTTATTTGACATAAAATCCTTTCAGCAGATGCCTGTTGTCAAATGGTTCTCATTTAGATGCACAGTCATTTAAGTTGATTGATTTGTTTCCAGATAAATGTTTTATGCTCAGAAAAAAATGGAGAAATTGTCAGTTTGTCAACTGATACTACAGTTCAAAGGCTAAAGGACCCGTGGCAGTAGATAAATGCACAGCACTGTTTCTGTACAATGCTACTTGCTGACTCTTCAACAATACTTCAGATGGCAATGTATATTTTTACACTAAAATAACAGTTACACATTATGCCAGGCTTTGAAACTTGATGCAGATGAAGACACAGCAACAGCCTTATTAAACAAAATACTTAGTCATGATATAACCTGATGCTGGGCACCACTGTATCTTAGCCATGAAGTTTCACAATCCATGAGGGCTATTCACAAAGGGGTGGGAACTATGCACCAAAAGCACATATCCCTTCTGCATAGCTCTGCACCCATGGAAGATCCATGTAGGGACCGCATTCACCAACACCAGCCTCTGTGTGGCTCCCTTCTGTGACCTCACACCTCTGGCATGCAGGATCCCTGGGAGTGGTCTGGTGTGGAGTGGTGGACCTGGGTAGGCAGCCAATCAGCTGCCCATCTAGGGTCCAAACAGTGGATTACTTGCACCCACGGGGCACCATGTTGACAGCCAGTGTGCAGTGCACTAACTGCACTGGGGGAATGTGCCCAGTTTGCCACCCCCAACCCACAGAGGAGTTCCCTAATGGCAGAGGAATCCATTTGGGGGATCTGCAGATCCCCACCATCTGCATCACGGATGGCAGCTGCCACCCAGGGGGCACATACCAGGTTTATGGCTGCCTTGAAGTGGAGTAGCCATCCACACCCCATGCACAGCACTCTGCATCTTGGGGAATGCTACAGAGTGCTGGTATGCACCCAACACTGCCCCTTGGCCTACCCCAGTGCAGAGCACCACAATCAGCCAGGGGATCAGATGCATAGGGGACCCAAGTAGTTGATGACTCCTGTGCAGGTTGTGCAGTGGGTGTGTGGTGGCTACGCACCACATTTATGCAGCACATAGTCCCTCTGCACCTTCATGAATAGGGCCCCATGAAAGCAACTTGTTTAGTCTATCACAAAATATAAAGCTTCTGTGACATGGCTGATTGATTTTGCTCTGCTTCTGCAGAAATGTTTCATGCTGATATGCAGTATCAGCAACAATATACCGTAGATCTGCAAATTAGCAGGCACATATTTATTACTTGGCCAAACAGAAGTTTTAGCTACAGCATTTTTTCATTTTCCTAAATAGGTGTTTATCATTTCAAGATCTAATTTATGTAGACTAACAGTTATCTTGTGTTTTTCATTTTTATTTATTGAAATCTCAGATTGAACCTTTGAGAACAAGCTCATTACATGCTGTAGGTTCCACATTAGAGGTATACAAGCATGCATCAAAAACTACATAGATACATAGATACATAGACAGTGTTGGCAGATAAGGGCCTATGGCCCACCCAGTCTGCCCATTTTAGCTTGTAAGTTCAGTTTATGTTTTCCTAGAAGTCTGTTGCCCCTTACCCATGACCTCCAGAATTCCTTTATGTCTATCCATGCATTCTTAAATCCCGTGATTGTTTCAGCCCCCACCACTTCCTCTGGCAGGGTGTTCCACTTGTCCACCACCAGTTCTGTGAAGAAATTCTTCCTCATGTTTCCTCTGAATCATCCTCCTACAACTTCATCCCATCCCTCAGGTCCTGGAACATCTTTTTCGCTTAAAAATAGTGTATTCCTGCACCCTGTTCCTCCCTGTGAGGATACTTGTATGTCTCTATCATATCCCTCTCCCTCCTCTCCTCCAGGGAGTACATGTTCAGTTCCTTCAACCTGTCTTCATAGGACTTGTGATGCAATCCATGCACCATCTTTGTTGCCCTCCTCTGAACCTTCTCCACCGTGTCTATGTCCTTACGTAGGTATGGTCTCCAGAACTGTATACTGTACTCCAGGTGGGCCCTCACTAGTGTCTTGTATAGCAGAATTATGACCTCCCTTTTCTGCTGGTGATGCCCCTGCCTATACATCCCAGCACCCTATTTGCTTTACCTGCTGCCTTGTCACACTGTTTCCTACCTTGAGGTCATCAGTGATGATAACCCCAAGATCCTTTCCTGCTTGGTGCATGCTATATTCTCACCCCCAACTGATATATATTGTGCCAGGGTTTTGTGCCCCATATGCATTATCTTGCACTTCTTTGCATTAATTTCAACTGCCAAACCGCTGACCATTCTTCAAGTTTCTGCAGGTCCTTCTCATTCTGTCTACACCTCTGGTGTGTCTACTCTGTTACAGAGCTTTGTGTCATCAGTGGACAGTGAAATTCTGCCTTCTAGGTCCTGTGCAATGTCACTGATGAAGATGTTGAATAGGACTGGTCCCAGCACTGATCCCTGTGGTACCCACTGGTCACTCTTCCCTCTGTGGAGTGACAACCATTTACTGCCACCCTCTGTGTCCTGCCACTCAGCCAGTTACCTACCCACCACACTACTGTCCTGCCCACACCCATATTCCCCAGTTTGTGTAATAGTCTTCTATGTGGCACAGTGTCAAAGGCCTTGCTGAAGTCCAGATAGGCCATGTCAACTGCCTCCCTGATCCACCTCCTAGTCACCCAGTCAAAATATTCAACAAGGTTGGTCTGACATGACCTCCCCTGGTGAAACCATGCTGCCTACACAAATTACAGTTAAGTCATACAATAAATGAAGAAAAATGGACAAGGACATTTACAAACTAGTTTCAGGGCAATAACACTGATTACACTGAGTAGTACAATCTCAAGAAAAAATGAGGAAGGATGGTAGGGGTGTCACAGGGAGGACAAAACCAGGCTGTAAGGGTGACAGAGAGGAGGACACACTGCATATTGAGTCACTATGGAGGAACCAAGAGCAGTGGAATACATCAGCCAACAAAATTGGCCTCATCAGTGGAGGTGTGGAGTAGATAGCGTGCAAAGAGTTGGGGAGGAAGACCTGACTAAGTTGCAGGTAACAGGTCAGGTGTGATTTGATTAGGGAGAAGGAGTGTAGGAAGGGGGGAAGGGGAAAGAGGGAGGGGAAGTAGGTAGGGGAACAGTTCAGGATGGGGGGCAGAAGGTGGAAATAGTAGGCAGAGCTCTGACTGGACAACAACAAGAGTCATCAGGAGGCACTAAAGGAAGCAGTCACTACAGGCACTGGCAACCAGATGTTTCCTCAGCTCATCTTTAAAGGGGCCTAATGTTGATTTAGAAGAGATGCTAGGAGGAAGACTATTTTTCAAATCTCATTGATCAAAGTAACATCACAATTGTCACCAATCAATCAGAATGTATTTAGTCACTTGAAGGAAACATGTTCTGAATGATGTTAAAATTGCTTAAAATTGTTTCTGTTTGAGTTTGTCATTTATAGCACAATTGTTTCTGAGAACGAGCTATCCTCAGCTTGTTAATTTGAAGGACATATGTTGTAACAATTAGACATGTCATCTCTTGAAACTGTATGTTCTCTTCTATGCATATTATACTGATCATTTCCATATTTATATTTGAGAACAGGTCTTTCAGAAGGGCCCAAGATCCACCCACCACTATTTTTTTTAAAAGTAATTCCATCCAAACCGTTTGATCATCTGTAGAAAGTCTAACTCCATCTAAATTTTTCAACCCAAAAAGATACTCGGGGGGCAGTACAGCACAGTGATTTAAGGTTCTGAGCTGCAAATCTGGTGACAGCCAGCAGATCAGACCTGGGTTTGAAACCCACAGCTTCCACTTACACACTGTGTGACCATGAGCAAGCCACTTAACTTCCCTGTACCCAAGGTCGCACCTGTATCACCTTCTCAGAAGAAGCCAGAAGGGAAGGAAGGAAACATATTCAATTCAGTGCTTTAGAGTAACTGGTAATTGCTATTTTCTTTTAAACTTAGATTGTGGGCTTTAGTGACACTATACTCTCTTGTTGTCTTTACTTATAATTGTTTTTGGGCTGTTGAAAATTTAAAACATAGTGGTGGTGTAATTCTGTGCTGTCTTTAATTGCTGCAAATTTTATCTTGGCTTGTCTGACTGCCCTGTAGTTGGGTGAAGGGTGTTAATTGTCTGGCCTCTGACCTCAGCTACGTGATAACTGGAGGTGGGGCTTAGTCAGAGTTGAAGTAGCACGTAGAGTTTATTTTCTCAGAAGAAGCCAGAAGGGGAAGGAAGGAAACATATTCAATTCAGTGCTTTAGAGTAACTGGTAATTGCTATTTTTCTTTTAAACTCAGATTGTGGGCTTTTAGTGACACTATACTTTCTTTGTTGTCTTTACTTATAATTGTTTTTGGGCTGTTGAAAATTTAAAACATAGTGGTGGTGTAATTCTGTGCTGTCTTTAATTGCTGCAAATTTTCTTTACTTATAATTGTTTTTGGGCTGTTGAAAATTTAAAACATAGTGGTGGTGTAATTCTGTGCTGTCTTTAATTGCTGCAAATTATATTATATATGCCTTGTTAAATCTGATTGACAGGAGCTAAACACAGGGTATAGTAAGGGGTGTGAAGTAGGAGGGGCATAAGGGGGAAGAAGCCCACCCTCAGCACGACAAGTGTTTTGATTCATTTATTTATTTATTGGTTTCTTTTTTTTCTTTAAAAAAAAAAATTATCTGAGGATCAGTGGCAGTATTTTAGGACAGTAAATTAATAAAAGGGAACTAGGAGAGCTTCAGTAGCAGACAAGTAGTGGAACTGCAGTATAATGTGGGAGTGGTGCAATGCAGTGGCTGGGCAGCCATATTCAGGCAGACCTTCTGGACACTGAGGTGCTGCCCCATCTGCATGCATCTCTGTGGACTGTGGGAGGAGGTAGCCAGACTCAGAGCAGAAGTAAACTGGGTCAGGAGTACCATCACCCTATCCAGGGACCACCTGGTCCAATGCAACTGCCTCAAAGGATGCCGAGAACGAGGAGCACTGGATGACAGTGGGCTCAGGGAGGGTTAGAGCGGTCAGGCAGAGGCACATCCCAGATCCTATTCCACTAAGAACTCATATGCCACACTGGCAAATGAGGACAACCAAATAGAGGTACCCAGAGAAATGGAAGGAAAGGATGTGGAGGTTAGCCAAGGTGACCTCAGCGGGGAAGCAGTGGACCCCAGAGGAGGAGGAAGCAAATCCTGGTGGGGACTCCATCATAAGAGGATCCAGCTAGGAACACAGGAGGGGAGGACAGGGAGGTGAGGTGCCTCAGCAGGTGCCATGGCATGGAGGGATGGAAGGAAGATCCTGGGGATCACTGGAAGGCAAGATGGGAGGGTGAGCTGGATCTCATTATCCACCTAGGTACTAATGACCTGGCAAATGGGGAGCCAAAGGAAGTTCAGGAAGAGTTTAGGAAACTGGGAGGGTCTCAAGCAAGTAGCTACTTCTGTCACTTTCTCGAAGTACTACCTGTGAGAGGCAAGGAGAGCATAGGAGTGCATGCACCAGGAACTTTAACTCATGGTTGAAGAACTGGTGCTGTGAGGAAGGGTTTGGATTCATTGGTGACTGGGGACCCACCTGGAGGGATGGAGGTTTGTTCTGCTTAACGGCCTGCATCCATCCTGGGGGGAATCCAAGCACTGAATGAAAGTTTAAATGCTACATTGACAAGCATTTAAACTAGCAAAGGGGGTGGCAGGCCAGCAAGGAGGGTACCACTTGCTCACCCCCTACATCTAGCAGTGGAACCAGTGAACCAGAGGAGTGGCTATCTCTGCAAAGCAGTATGCAAAAGATGGAGATTAGTGCCCAAGAGGTGGATAAGCAGAAAAGGGTCAAAATGCAGCAGAAGGGCAGACAGCAAGGAGAACCAGGGATAAATGACAACCAAGGAAGGGGCTGGAGTAGAACAGTGAAACAGTCTAGGGAGGTCAAATCATGGAAAGCCAAGTGTGCAAATGCCAGGAGCCTTAGCAACAAGATGGAAGATCTGGAGGCTGTCATGGTGCAGTCAGACCTGGACATTGTGGCCATCACTGAAACCTGGTGTAATGATAACCACGACTGGGAGATGGCCATACCTGGCTACAACATATTCAGAAGAGACAGAGCAGGCAGGAAGGGAGGAGGAGTGGTACTGTATGTGAAAAATGACATAAGGGCCACAGAGATCCAGGAGGAACAAAATGGGGGAGAGATACTGTGGGTTAAGCTGGAAAGGAAAATGGGACAGCCATCCTCACAGGTGTGGTCTATAGACCACCAGCCCAGGAGGAAGAAACAGATAGGGAGCTGATGCTAGCCATCCAAAGGATGGCAGACAAGGGTGAGGTAGTACTGGTTGGAGACTTCAATATTCCAGACGTGGACTGGAGCATCCCAGCAGCAGCATCAACTAGGAGCAGATTTATCCTGGACTCCCTTCAGGGTGCCTTCCTCAAGCAACTGGTCATGGAACCAACTCGGCAGAAGGCAATACTGGACCTTGTGCCTACAAACAGGGACAGTGTGATGGGGGTAACAGTGGGGACCACCTGGGAAACAGTGACCACTCAGTCATTGTGGTTTGAAATCACAGAAAGAGCAGAACCAAACCACACAAAACACGATCCTGGATTTTAGAGGGGCAGACTTTGGGAAAATGGGGAGATACTTGAAAGAGGCATTAAGGGAATGGGACAGGAATCAGGGGTTGAGGAACAGTGGGCAGTATTAAAATGGGGATTACAAGAACAACAGGAATTCGAAGCCTGCCGGTGCAGTGGCTGGATCTACTATGACGCCGGGCACCTTGGGTTCAGGAATGGATCCGGTCATCTGAGGGCCGCCAGGGGAGAAGGATTGAGCGCCCGCAGGCAGCTCTCCTTCTCTGGGGGGAGGGTCCCGACAGTATCTGGAGCAATGAGGGCTCCTAGCGGAGGCTGTGAGAACTCACGCTGCTGGCCTGTGGTGAGGGAGGGGCGAGGTAGGCGGGGCAGATGCTGGTGTCATTGCACGTCCCTGCCTCCTCGAGGGAGGGGAAGTATGGGGGGATAAAATCCCTGCCTAGCATCTAAATGACGCTCTGCCCAGGATTGCCCTGATTGGCCACCAGAGCCGTTCCCCCTAACCAGTTACAGTTCTGCGGCCGATAAGGGGGGTCAGTACCGCGGCCCCGCTCTCTGGGGGGTAAGCCAGGGATGACCAGGGGGATTCGGCGATGTACGGTGGTCGGGGCTCCAGGATCCGTGACCAGAGCAGAAAGGCTGATGAAAGGTAGGGGCATAAAGAGGAAAATAAAAAAAAAAAAAAAAAAAAAAAGAACAACAGAATTGTGCATTAAGCAGGTTAGCAAGAGGAAAAGGAAGAGGAGACCATTATGGTTTTCCAAAGAGGTAACAAAGAAAGTGAAAGCCAAAAAGATTGCATTCAGGCAATACAAAAAGACACAGGCAGAAGGGGATAGGGAGAAGTACCAGGAGAAGCAAAGGGAGGCAGGGAGGTCAGTAAGGGAAGCCAAAGCTCAGACAGAAGAACACATTGCAAAATCAGTGGGTAGAGGGGACAAAACCTTTTACAGGTACATAAGTGAAAAAAGAAAGACAAAGGGAGGGATAGTGAGACTGAAGGGGGAGGATGGGGGCCGCGTGGAGGATGACAACAGTAAAGCTGACATATTGAACAGGTATTTCTGCTCAGTCTTTACTGAGGAAGAGGAGGTAATGGGTCTGAAGGAGTACAAGGGTGAGAATGGTGCAGAAATGGACACAAGTCCCTTTACACGAAAGGGTCCTAAGGAACTAGAAGTAAGAGTTGATAAAGCAGAGCGCAGATGGGTGCACCCCAGTGTCCTTAAAGAACTAAGAGAGGTGGTGGCTGAACCTCTGGCTATCCTGTTTAGCCGATCACTGGAAACAGGGGAGGTACCCAAAGACTGGAAGACAGCAGATGTAGTCCCCTTATACAAAAGTGGGAACAAAGAGGAAGCAGGGAACTACAGACCAGTCAGCCCTACCCCGTAGTGGGGAAGATCATGGAAGCACTACTGAAGGAGAGATTGGTGGAACATCTGGCTTGTCAATGGACTACAGGACCCAAGGCAGCATGGTTTCACCAGGGGAGGCTCGTGTCAGACCAGCCTCATTGAATTTTTGACTGGGTGACCAGGAGGTGGATCAGGAGGGCAGTGGACATGGCCTATCTGGACTTCAGCAAGGCCTTTGACACTGTGCCACATAGAAGACTATTACACAAACTGGGGAGTATGGGTGTGGGCAGGACAGTAGTGTGGTGGGTAGGTAACTGGCTGGGTGGCAGGACACAGAGGGTGGTGGTAAATGGCTGTCACCCACAGAGGGAAGAGTGACCAGTGGGAACACAGGATCAGTGCTGGGACCGGTCCTATTCAACATCTTCATCAGTGACATTGCGAGGACCTAGAAGGCAGAATTTCACTGTTCGCTGATGACACAAAGCTCTGTTAGAGTAGACACACCAGAGGGTGTAGACAGAATGAGAAGCGACCTGCAGAAACTTGAAGAATGGTCAGGGTTTGGCAGTTGAAATTATTGCAAAGAAGTGCAAGATAATGCATATGGGCACAAAACCCTGGCACAATATATCAGTTGGGGGTGAGGATATAGCATGCACCAAGCAGGAAAGGGATCTTGGGGTTATCATCTCTGATGACCTCAAGGTAGAGAAACAGTGACAAGGCAGCAGGTAAAACAAATAGGATGCTGGGATGTATAGGCAGGGCATCACCAGCAGGAAAAGGGAGGTCATAATTCAGCTATACAAGACACTAGTGAGGTTCTACCTGGAGTACAGTGTACAGTTCTGGAGACCATACCTACATAAGGACATAGACAGGGTAGAGAAGGTTCAGAGGAGGGCAACAAAGATGGTGCATGGATTGCATCACAAGTCCTATGAAGACAGGTTGAAGGAACTGAACATGTACTCCTGGAGGAGAGGAGGGAGAGGGGTATGATAGAGACATACAAGTATCTTACAGGAGGAACAGGTGCAGGAAAACACTATTTTTAAGCGAAAAGATTTTCCAGGACTAGAGGGCAGGGGATGAAGTTGGAGGAGGATGATTCAGATGAAACATGAGAAAGAATTTCTTCACAGAACGGGTGGTGGACAAGTGGAACACCCTGCCAGAGGAAGTGGTGGGGGCTGAAACAATCACGGGATTTAAGAATGCATGGGATAGACATAAAGGAATTCTGGAGGTCAGGGGTAAGGGGCAACAGACTTCTAGGAAAACAAACTGAACTTACAAGCTCAAATGGGCAGACTGGGTGGGCCATAGGCCCTTATCTGCCAACACTGTCTATGTATCTATGTATCTGTGTATGTTTCATAGAAACATAGACTTTCTCAGATTCAGTCCTTCTGGAAAATAAATAGTGCTTCCTTATCACAAATTACCGGCATAGTGGACCTTTTTACACCAGAAATCTGTTTGCTGAATAGTTTTCAAACTGGCATGACCAAGAGAGAAATTATATATGGGCATTATATCGACACGCAGCAAAAGCTGTCCTTTTAAGACACTGGAAGGACTTGACTTCCCCACCAATTGTAGAATGGTACAGAGAGGTGATGCTTGCCTTACAAGTGGAGTTACATATTGCCAAGATGAGTAACAGAGCTCAATTATATGACTCCATATGGGGAACGTTGAGAGCCGTTTTATCAACTTGGCAAGGCAAAATTACCTAATAGTAGATGTCGCCCCGCAACTAGATGTACTGTGATCCTGTTGACTCCTCTGTTACAGAAAATCTTAGGGTTACCTCAATTAGTGTGTGGATGCTATGGAAGGTAGGGGGTGGGTGGAGTAGGGAGGAAAATATTAGGCTGGCTAACTTGTTATATCCTTAGTTAGTTCTGTAGAAATTATTAACATGTGACCAGCAAGAATGCTAATATGTCTGTGGCACTTTTAACTTGCAATGTATAATTGTGCAACACTGTAAAATCTGTGTTTTGTCAAGAATGTCAATAAAAATTTATTGAATTACAAAAAGAAACATAGACTTTGACGCAGATAAGGACCACTTGGCCTATCTAGTCTGCCCATTTCTACAGGATGGAGCCGCAGATCCTAGTTAACCAACAGCCTATTTCTTCCTAACCACCACAAGGATTGCCTTATGTCTGTCCCATGCATTCTTGAATTCTCCCACAGTTTTAGACCCCACAACCTCCTCAGGAAGGCTGTTCCATGCATCCACTACCCTCTCTGTGAAAAAATACTTACTCACATTGCCCCTGAACCGCCCCCCTCTATCTTTAAATTGTGTCCCCTTGTTCTTGCACATCTCTTTTTCTGAAAGATGCTACCCTCTTGGACTTTGTTGATTCCACTGAGGTACTTAAAAGTTTCTAACATGTCCTCCCTCTCCCTTCTTTCCTCAAGGGTATACATATTAAGCTCCTTTAGTCTCTCCTTGTACAGCTTCTCTTGTAGACCCTGCACCATTTTAGTTGCCCTCCTCTGGACTGCCTCTATCCTGTCTATGTCCTTGTGGAGATGAGGTCTCCAGAACTGGATGCAGTACTCCAGATGGGGTCTCACCAACTGTCTGTACAGAGGGATAACAACTTCCTGTTTTCTGCTGGTGATGCCTCTCTCTATGCATCCCAATATACCCCCAGCCCTCCCTACTGCCTTCTCACATTGCTTGCTAACCTTAAGATCATCTGATATGATTACCCCCAGGTTCCTTTCCTTTTTTGTTGTTGTTACTACCTCCCCCCACCCCCATTGTGTATTCTTCCCCTGGGTTCTTGTTTCCCTGGTGCATTATTTTGCAATTCTTTGCATTGAATCCTAGCTGTCATACTTCTGGCCATTCCTCCAACCTTGCCAAGTCCCTTCTCATCCTTTCCATGCCTCCTTGTGTATCAACCCTGTTGCAGATCTTTGTGTCATCTGCAAAAAAGGCATACTTTTCCTTCCAGTCCCTCTGCAATGTCACTTATAAAGACATTAAAAAGGACTGGACCCAATACTGAACCCTGCGGTACCCCACTAGTAATCCCTCTTTCTTCAGAGTGGACTCCACTTACAATTACCTTCTGGGTCCTGTTGTCCAGCCAATGTTTACCCAGACTACCACTCTGGGACCCACTCCCAGGCTGGTTAATTTGACTACTAATCTTTTTTGTGTGGGACTGTGTCAAGTGCCTTGCTAAAGTCTAGGTAGGCCATGTCCACAGCTCCTCCCTGGTCTACTACTTTGGTCACCCAGACAAAGAAATCTATTAGATTCATCTGACATGACCTTCCCACTGTGAATCCATGCTGTCTTGGGTCCTGTGCCCCACTGGCCTCTAGGTACTCAACAATTCTTTCCTTCAGAAGTGACTCCATCATGTATGGCAGCTCAAATTCAATACAAAGAAGTGCAAGGTAATGCACCTGGGAAACAAAAACCCAGGGGAAGAGTACACAATGGGGGGGTGAGATACTGACAACAGTTAAAATGGAAAGGGACCTGGGGGTAATTGTATCAGATGACCTAAAGGTGGGCAAGCAATGTGAGAAGGCAGTAAGGAAGGCTGAGGGGATACTGGGATGCATAGGGATAGGCATCAATAGCAGAAAACAGGATGTTGTTATCCCTCTGTACAGACAGTTGGTGAGACCCCATCTGGAGTACTGTGTGCAGTTCTGGAGACCCCATCTCTGCAGAGACATAGACAGAGTGGAGGCTGTACAGAGGAGTGCAACCAAAATGGTGCAGGGTCTGCACCTGAAGGCATACAAAGAAAGACTAAAGGAGCTTAATATATATACCCTTGAGGAAAGAAGGGAGAGAGGGGACATGATAGAAACTTTCAAGTACCTCAAGGGAATCAACAAAGTCCAAGAGGGTAGCATCTTTCAGGAAAAAGAGATGTGCAAGAATAAGGGGGCACAATTTGAAGATAGAGGAGGGATGGCTCAGAGGAAATGTGAAGAAGTATTTTTTCATGGAGAAGGTTGTGGATGCATGGAACAGCCTCCCTGAGGAGGTTGTGGAGCCACGAACAGTGGAGGAATTCAAGAATGCATGGGACATACATGAGGCAGTCCTAGGTCAGGGGTATGAGGAAGTAAGCTGTTGGTTAACTAGGATCTGCAGCTTATCTGTGGAGGTAGGAAAATGGGCAGACTAGGTGGGCCCAAGCAGTCCTTCTCTGCCATCAAATTCTATGTTTCTATGTTTCTGTAAAAAAGCTTTCAGCTTAGTGTGCTACTCCTGGTTAAACAACTAAATAAAATAAAAATACAGATGTGACACAAATTGTCACATATCACATTTGCATCAATTTGTTGCCATAAATTATGACTTTGTGTCACAAACTGCTGCATCTTTTAACAGTAGCAGCAAGGATGCTTGGTTGCACTGGGTGGTAACAGACAGGTGCAATGTGCATTTGAGTCCCATCTCCACAGCAACAGATTAGTATGTCATGAAAAGAACTGTCCTATGAAGTGTAAACAAGCAACCAGAGCAGAAAATGCAGATACCCTGCTTAAACAATCCAAGAAAAAGAGTTTGATCTGGTAGTTTGAAGAAAGTCCAGTGCCAGGCTGAAGTTGCTGACTCCACACAACATACACACAATCCAGAAAGAGCCAGGCATGTGGGTGAGTGTACAGAAAGTTTGAAAATTATCATGCTGGAATCGATGATACTTTTCAGTGCTTTATTTGTCAGTGTCTTATAATAAAGTGATAGGCTGGTATTAGCCAATGGACACCCCAACTCTTTGACCGTAGTCTTCCAGTGTGATAATTTTTAACTATCAGTGCACTCCACCTGAGTGCCCAGCTACTTTTGGGATTGTAGATACCCTGCTTCCTAAAAATAGACTTAGTAATTAAATAATAATAGAAATTATAAAAATAATATGAAATATAAGCTGGATTGTGTCTAAATATCATTTTATTTCAAGCCAGGGCTCATAACTGCCTAGGTGCTAAGATGAGCTACTAGAAAGGTTTCCATTTTTATAAACTGAGCCAAAATCTGGGCTCTGTATTCCCATTCCATCATGCCATTTTTTTGGTTTATACTGTATGCATATTCTGCATCTCATAGTGGGGTGTGCCAAAGGACAAGATGATCTAGTGTCATTCCATGGTCCCAGTTAAGTCTAGTAGGCCCTGGGGATAACTTTGTGTCATCCTGTCCTCCAGCGTGAGCCTTTGGAAAGTGAAGGCTATACATATAAACTAAAATTGGAGTGCTGGTACAGGAATATGGAGCTTGGCTTCAGGATAAGTTTATGAATAATTGAAAACTATTCTAATCACTCATCATAGTGACTAGGCAGTTCAAGGGTAATACCTGAAAAAATTAGGTCCCGCTTTAGAATCGTGATGCTTCCTTTAAACTACTAGTACACCCAGATGTGGAACTGTGTAGAACCAGGACCCCACTGAAAACAAGATGCTGAAAATAAAAGTATGCTGCTAAGTTACACTGCTGCAGCTGTATTGATACTCAGTGCAAAAATCAAACAAAGCAACAGCACAAACTAAAGACTGATAAGCAAGTGCTTTTATTCTAAACTGTGGGATAAAAGTGTTCTGACTCTTCAAGATGCTCTGTTCTTCCTCTGGGAGTGTACATATATATATATATATATATATATATATATATATATATATATATATATATATATATATATATATGCTTCCTGAGGAAGACACAGAGCACCTTGAAACAATGGAGCATTTTATCTCACAGTTCAGAATTTCAGTGGAACATGCAGCTTTTTTTTCCCCGGAGGAGGCTGTCCTCAGAGAAACTCACCCCTGGCCTACAAACACCCCAGTTCAGGGTGAAAACCTGGATAGCCAGTGTCACAAGGGGCAATGTAGCCCCCGTACTAAATATTTTTATATTGTCTCTGGAGTATTTTTGGAGGGTTATTTTGGAGACTTCACAGAACACTCTCACACCTCTAATTTCCTATGCTCTAGCTGTCTTGTTTTCTTGTGGTGACTGGCTTACTGGCATGTCTGGTGGCCAGACATTGTCAGTGACTCAGCTGCAGCATATTCATCTCTGGGCCAGGAAGATTAGGCAATCATGGGTTTAAGTCTTGCACTGTTCACGTGAGCTAGTATCCAACATCTTGGGCTAGATAGTTCCCCTGAAGCAGACAGAATGGGTAGCACAAGCACACAGCATGGACTCCGCCTTCTTGGTTTCAGGGATCCTCTCTGGCAAAGGCTTGTATCCCCTTTCTTTAAACTCTCCATGTGGTCTTCATTACTCGTCTTTGTATCCCTACATTTATTGCAATTCAAACATTTCTTTTAATGCCTTCACAGTTGCTTTGCATACCCCACTCCCTTTTTTGTTGCCCTGATCCATTTTTTTTCAGAATTTCCTCCTTTCTATGTCACCCATGTCTGTGTTTCCCAATCTAGCTGCTGTTTTTCTGTGTTGAAGCACCCTTCACTTTGGTGAGCTTAGTACTAGAGACAAATAATGATTTAGGTGCACTGCTATATGACATCCCTACAGCTTTCTCGAACTTGTTGCTTGTTTCAGTGAAAGTCAATTTACCTTAGAAGACACACCTACCCAGTCATTGATTATGCCTGCTGCAGTCGGCTTTGTGCTGTTCTTTGCAGTGTTTACAACTGGAAGTAATGCTACTGTCATGGTAGTTCGATGTGAACAAGTAAGCCATAGAAAACAGCACAAATCAATCCTGCACAGAGGACAGACAGAGGCTGCTGGTCTTCTGCCAGATTCTTAAGTAAATCAGTTTTTCTGCTGTTGAATTGACAGCACTGTGTGAGGGAGGGAGCTGCAGTGAAGGGAAAGGGTATTGTGAGACCCAGTATTTGTTGCTATTGGATCTAGTGCAGATCTGGAATATGCATGGGCCTGCAGCATGCTGTGAACAGGAGGGGGTACACCCAACTGAATACAACCATGAAACTATTCATCTACTTCAAACTGACTTGAAGTTTTTTCAGCTGATCTCCAGAAGGCCTGGTGAGTGTTTATAGCATAGCCTGAAAAAGGGAAGGGGCATATCAATAAGGGAAAGCTGGAGGTTAAAAGGGTGGGGTGGAGTGGAGTACCAAGTGGAGGATGGGCTACAGAAATGCTTATGTCAGTAAAATCGGGTGGGGTAGAAATGAAATACTCAGGGATCTGGGAAATATACATCTAGGGAGTGCAAATGAAGAGAGCAGTGTCCTCCACATCCTTAGTGTTCTCCCTCCCATGACTGATATGCGATTGGCAAAGAACAGACATTTCTGCAGTTAGGAAAGAGCAGCACTAATTATGTGGTTTGGATGCAGATAAGGGTGTGATTCTCCACAGATGTTGCTCTGATGCTCCTCTCCTGTAGCATGAGTGTGCTGGTTTGGTACTAAAAAGTCAAAGGAGTACCTGTGAGGGAGAGCAGAGGCAGGTGGGTTGAAGGGTCTGTGCAGGGACTGCTGCAGGAGAAAGAAAACTGTTTATGGTTATGATCACACAGCAAGTAAGTGGTCAAGAAACTGTTAGGAGGCAGAAGAGAAATGCAGTGGTGATGGTTGGGGAAGGTCTAGTTTCCTATTTTGGTATGAGTGATCATCTTTCATTTGGCTCTAGCAGTTTGAACTGGGTTCAGTTTTGGTACAAATAGCAAACCATTTTGCTAGCAACATGTCAAGTGTAGTACTTTTGAGATGTTTTCACATTGAATGTTCCCTTCAAGAGCATTAGATGGCTTATTGCCTCAGTCATTCCATGAGGATGTAAACCACCATTACATTTTTGGGGGGGCAGAAATTTGTTCCCATATAGGTTTTATGTTTTGTGTAGGGTGCCCCCCCTTCCGGTGACCTCCCAACTCCATCTCCCAGAATGTACTGCTCCAAAGTCACCCTCAACTGCCCCACTTTGGTGGTGTCTTCAGGGAGGCTCCACTCCCTGTTAAGACACAATCCAATGTGGGAGCCGATGGGCAGGCACAAGATTCAACATTGTCCGAGGCTATTATGAAGGCAGCCACCATTTACCCTTTTTTTACCACAGCCCTGAGATTTCCCACCTCCTGGATATTAAACAGCGTCACACAATGTAACACCACTTAGCGAGGGGTTGCTAGGCTGGTGGACTCTTATGTATTCCCCCACATGCTGCACATGGCAGAACATTCCTCTGCCCTGGCCACCTGAATTCAGCTCCTGGGTCTACTGTTGAACCTGCCAACTCAGGATACTGGCATGACAGCACAGCACACATGTGCTGAGCAATCACTTGGCCAGCCACTTGGTATTTTAACCTACTAGGAAGAATTAAGCACATTTTAAGGTTAAAATCCCTTATATATTGACTTGATAGATAATCAAGTCTCAATGAATAATTAAAGATATAATTAAGGCATTTTTAAGGATTGGAATTAAGTGAATTGTGATTCAAAGTGACTGTCATCTGTTTCCCATTAGGAGCTATGAACATAAAAACACTTCACAGAGCCCTCGTCTTGCAAATAGCAGAAAAAAAGAAGAGATTTTGTGCAGAGATCTTAATTGTGAACAGTTTGCTGTGTTTACACATGAAGGTATGATTTAGTAAGCAAATGGGACATCAGATAAAGAAGGGAGACTACTTTAAACTATAGAGTTATGGGGATATTAGGGGATCAAATCTGGATAGAGGACCCATTACTAGGCACCAGTTGTTTTTTGAAAGGGGATCAAAAGAGGATGAGGAGCAAAAAAAGGCATTAGTTATTGGGGACATATTCATAAGCTGTTGTCTCTGAATGTGGACTATAGAGAACATTTGGAACACTGATGGCCCTCACAATGTGAAACTGAAATTAAACACGAGCTGTGTTTACATAGTCGGTGCACTGTGACTTCTGCAGCATTTTAACCTATGTGGACCATCAGAGATGATTAAATGTTTTGTGCTCATGGCCCCTTTCAGCACGATGCATGCCATACTGGAGAGGGGCCATAAGTCTATGGGTGTTTGGCTAGTTGGTTTCATTGGTGGTAACATTAGGCTTGGTGAAAGAGAAAGGGTACACTTGGACTCAGAAAACCTTTAGGAAAGCATGGAGACTGGGGCACATGAATACAGCATGCATCAGCAATTAATGTAAGTGCTTCATTTCTGGGAACCTCAATAGCAGATGGGGGGAGCAAAGTGTTTCAGACCCTCCCTCCAGCAGATGATGCAATATGGATGTCCCAGATAAGTGTAGGAATCAAAGGAATTGGCATATATTTGAATTCATTTTGTGATTTAGGTGCAGACTGTCCCTGTTAGATCACAGTGAGTAGTGCAACCTGTCCACAGAGTTACTTACACTGCACCCTCCAATCAGTGTTCCCAAGATTGTAACATTTCACTAAACGGTGCCAAGAGTGACTTATCATGATTCAAAAAGTGTCTACACAGTAGCTTTTACAATTGAGCACTGTAAGTGCTCGTGTTGTGCTAGTACAAAAACTGCCACGTAAACAGGCCTGTTAAGAATAACCTCCTCCTGACCTCGAAACCATCCCCATCCTGATCCTATGGGCTGTAGAAACATGGCTGTATTTGCCGTTGAGCTGTTTTTAAGTGTGGGACTGCGTAGTATTGCAGGATTTCAGTATATTGGGGGCGCTCTAGTTACACAGTGCTCAGAAGAACACGCTGTAGTTGTGAGATGCCAGACCCTTGTGCTGCTGCTGACTAAGTAATGAGTAAGGCCTGTCAGGGGAACTGCTCTGTATTCCAGTTACCAGTTGTGTTGGCTGTACATGTTGTTTCAGTTATTTGTTCCAGTACAGTGCACCAGTGTATTTTGTTCCTCGTCAGCAATTAAAGAAGGAGCATTTTGATTAAGCCTACCTCAAGCTTTTTGTCTGGTAAGCCTGTGGGCCACACTTCAGAATCCCGCATAGTAAGTACACCAGAAGCATTCTGGTTACAGTTTATCACCCTGGTAATGAGGAAGGCCGATGAACGTTTAAACCATGGGCACATTTCTCGACCAACATTACAGCTTAAGCAATCACAATGCCTACTGTAGGCCATGTTCCTGAATTTAATTAGGTGAAGGAAGAGTTTGAATACTATTTAGAAAGATTTGAGAGATAGTTGGCAGCAAAGGATATTGATGATGCTAAGAAGGCAGACATTTTTTCTTGCCACTTTACTGGCAAAAATGTATAGCCTTCTCAAAAGCTTGATTGCCCCCAGAAGTCAACAGAGTGAGCTTACCAGCTGCTGACTGACACACTTAAATCTTATTATAGTCCTGAACCCATTATCATTGCAGAACTTTTCCAGTTCTACCATTGAAACCAAGTAACAGGGAAAGCCTTGCAGGCTTTATTATTGCTCTAAAAATGTTGGCTTCCACCTGCAAGTTTGAATCTTCCCTACACTAAGCCCTCCAAGACAGATTTGTCTGTGGCCTTTGGGATGAATATTATCTAAAGTGACACCTCAATTAAAGAGACTTGACTTTTCAGTCAGCCTGTGATATTGTCTTGGGCATGGAATGGGCTAGGAAAGACTCATAGCAGTTCACAGAGCATACAATGGGTCCCTAGGGTGGCGTTCACAAAGTCAACCACTCTGCATCTGTTAAGCTGCCTAAACAGCGCCAAACCCTCACAGAAGCACAGCCATCAAAATCCAAAGCTCTACCTAACCCAGAAAGGGGGGGGGGACCACACCTGCCCTGCTATTGTTGTGGGGGCAGGCACCCACAACATACTTGCAGATTTAAACAGGAAACATGGTGCAGTTGTGGGAAGTCTGGCCACATCTCTAGAGTTTGCAAGAGTAAGCAATGCTCATCTTTCGCACAGTACATAACTGGTGGTACCTTCAGTTCAACGGGTAAAGAATTCCCCTCTGAGAGAGAGAGATACGGTGGCACTGTTTACAGTGAACACCACCCAAAGTCGAGATGATGAAATCTGCATTCCCCTTAAGTTAGCGGGCAACACAGTGAACATGCTGCTTGACTCTGGAGCATCTGTTTAGCTTATTCCAGAGCATGCCTACAGGGACTGACTGAGTCAATGCCTGCTCCAACTGTCCGGTCTGCAGCTTACCTCCTACAGAGGGGACAAGATTCCATTATCTATGAGGGGAAAACTTCCACATTACCCTTAGTTGTGGTCCAAGATAACTGTCTGGCCCTCCTGGGAAGAAACTGGCTTTACCAGATCCTTTTGAATTGGGCCAGGATCTTTTTGATGAAAGAAGTTTTCACCACATCCAGAGAGACCCTTGCAAACATTATGGGCAAGCACTGTTCTATTTTTCAAGAAGGTTTTGGAACCATACAAGGACTTAAGGTGACTATCAGGGTCGTAGTAGTAAAATGTTTTTATTCATAACATGTATGAACAAAAAATATACTCGATTAAGCCAAAGCTCATTTACAACTACGAGTCCTGAAACTGCTCTTGCTGCTTGAACCTGTACCTAAGAGACCTGTAATTACTGCTGAAAAAGCAGGAAATTGTTAAAGTGTTCATTTTAGAGCTGATCACAGTGATAAGTGTTTACAGCCCTTTCCTGAATATCTGTCTCGCTGTAAGCCCCTCTGGCGCCTCTTCCCTTTGTCTTGCTAAATTCTCCTGCTGTGACTGTCTGCCACCCAGGCCTCAGCCAGTGCTTAAATTCCCCTGTTTTCTCTCTCTTCTGCAGCTGCTGCCTCTCTGCCCCGACCAGGGCGCACAGCTCCACCAGTCCTTCTGGACCCTGCCCCCAGACGGACGGCATATCCAGAGCCTCAGCCCGAGACCACAAGCCCAGCCACAAGGCCTGAAGAGGTATGGCTGCTAAACAACCAATTGGAAACCGAGCACTTCCTCCGGCTACACTCCAACTGGGCAATTCCCTCTCCCAATCTGTTTGCCGCCTGGTGCTTTTTAAAACTGCTTTTTGATACTTGAATCTGTACCTACGAGTCCTGAAACTGCTTTTGCTGCTTGAAACTGTACCTAAGAGTCCTGAAACTGCTTTTGCTGCTTGAAACTGTACCTAAAAGACCTGTAATTACTGCTGAAAAAGCAGGAATTGTTTAAGTGTTCATTTTAGAGCTGATTACAGTGATAAGTGTTTACAGCCCTTTCCTGAATATCTGTCTCGCTGTAAGCCCTTCTAGCGCCTCTTCCCTTTGTCTTGCTAAAATCTCCTGCTGTGACTGTCGACCACCCAGCCCTCAGCCAGCATTTAAATTCCCCTGTTTTCTCTCTCTCTCTCTCTCTCCTGCAGCTGCTGCCTCTCTGCCCCTGACCAGGGCGCATAGCTCTACCGATTCTTCTGGACCCGGCCCCCGGATGGACACCATCTCCGGAGCTGCCGCCTGAGACCGCAAGCCCGGCCACAAGGCCTGAAGAGGTATGGCTGCTGCTGCCCCACCGGCACTGCATGTCGGCTCCCCACTCACCCCCACCTGCCCGCCTTATCTCAACTATTTTATTTAGAGCTTCAGCAAGTCACATGAGCAGAAATTTACTAACAGTCTACTTCTCCATTGGTTCCTTATACTGTCTTGCCACTAGAGGGACATGGTAACCTTTCTAGCTCCTGCCACTATGCCTTCCTATCGCATGCGCTTGCCTTACCCACATCACCTACTCTTGGCGATATGGATTAGCGCCTTCCTCGAGATGATAGGTAGGCCTGCTTCTCCGGCCACATACCCAGTTACTCACCCAGAAGCAACCACAGTAAACTGCATAGGAATGATGCCACACACCCTGACTCTTTGCCACATTAAATACCCACACTAACCCTCCCGACCGTGCGCCACCCTTACCTGTCTGATCTACTGATCACGCTGCTCAATATATCCTCAACTGCTCCCTGCAATGTACAACTACCTGGACATCATGCTTGATGCATCTCAGCAACCTATAGTTACCACAAAGCTAGATTCTTCACTCTCCTGCTCCTTCTCCTGCTAGTTGGTGATGTCCATCTCAACCCTGGTCCCCCTACAATGAACTCTTTTTACCACCCTTCACACACCCTCCACTCCTCTAGCCCTCCTGAATCGCCTAAAAATCATCCACCTAAATGCCCGCAGCCTTACCAACAAGCTACCTTTACTGCAGGTCATGGTCCTCGAGTATAAACCTGACTTCATCATCATCTCTGAAACTTTGCTCTCGGGCCATATCTAAGACCAAGAAGTCCTTATACCTGGATTCACTGCAACCAGAATGGACAGACAAGGAAGAGGTGGTGGAGTGGTGATCTATGTCGCTACCTCCCTACAACACACAGTAGTGTTGAAAGTCACATCTCCCTCCTCCCATGAAGCTATCCTCCTCCACATCAAGCCTCCATACTCCTGCCCTCTATTTGTCACAGGATTATTCTGCCGTCCAGGCCAGCCCTCCTCCCAAGTCACTGATCTGATTAAGAAAATAACAGCCCTTGCCCACTCTGGTGAGCTGTACATACTGGGCGACCCTAATATAAATTGGCACTCTAACACACTAGCCAAAACTTGCTCCGACACTAAGTCACTAAACCTGACTCAACTAATACAGGAACCTACTCGCATGAACCACAGAACAAATAACCATTCCCTTCTGGACCTAGTCCTCACGTCACACCCCCACTGGGTCAAGGCTGCTGGCCTACTACCTAATGCATTAAGTGACCATCATCCAGTATACATGGTTCGCAAAATACACAGGCAAAAAATACCCCACAAGGTCCTTTTAACATGCATCTACTCCTCCCTGGACACTCTACCTCTGCACTGTGACCTCACCAACATTGACTGGTCCCCACTTGCCATCTGCACCACTATCGATGCGGCTTTCCAACTGTTCTGCAATAAGTTCCTCCATATTTGGAAACTGCATGCTCCGTTGAGTAAAATCAGAGTCCGGTGAAACCATCTGCCCTGGGTAACCCCTGAGCTCCTATCCTGTCAAAGAGCCCGTGACGCTGCTTGGCGTAAGCACAAGGTAACCAAACGCCCCAGAGACCTCCAATGATACAAAGAGCTTCGTAATAAGTGCACCAAAGCTATCCAGCTGGCCAAATCCGAACACTACCAGGCTAACTTCCATGCCAACACAAACAATCCTTCCAAATTCTGGAAAGTTATCCAGTCCCTCTTTTCCCCGTCCACCAAGCCTCCCACTCCTACCATTAGGCAGAATCTCTCTGACATCTCCGAGCCATTGGCAGTCACTGACTGCTTTAACTCCCATTTCACATCCTGTGCTACAGTGCTTCAAATGGCCCCCCTGCTGAACTCACACTCCACCACAGGCCCGCCCCACCCCTGCTTCCCCTCCTCTAATCTGCCAGCTCCCTCCTCCTACCCCTTCTCCTTCATCCATATCTCCTGCTGCTGCATTTCTAAGCCCTTCAGTCAATCAACCCTGCTAAAGGCTCCTCCCAGATGGCCTGGACCCCAAGCTCTCTCTCTCTGTTCCACCATAGCCTATCCTATATCCATCTTGCTCAACCTCTCCTTTGTCTCTTCCACTGTTCCTGCAGCTTGGAAATGTGCTACAGTTCTTCCACTCCCCAAAGGGGGAAATCCCTCCTCCCCTAGTAACTACCATCCTATCTCTCTCCGTCCCACTCTGGCTAAGCTCCAGGAGCATATAGTGCTTGAACAACTCTCCTCCTACATTGCTGACTCCTCCTTTCTCACTCCATTCCAAGCTGGCTTTAGAAAACACCACTCCACTGCCACCTTGCTCTTACGCCTGACTGACACAATCACCTCGGGCATGGACAAAGGCCATATAACCTCAGATATTTTTATTGACCTGGCCAAGACCTTTGACACGGTCTCCCACCCTATACTCCTATCCTGCCTCAGGACCGCTGGTCTCTCCTCTAATGCCACTGAATGGTTCAAATCCTATTTGTCGGGTAGAACTCAATCCGTTCGCATAGCTGATACCATCTCCTCTCTCCTCCCCATTACCATGGGAGTTTCCCAGGGATCGGTACTTTTTCCAGCCCTTTTTTTCAATCTTTCTCAATGACCTCCCTCAGGTCTGCTTATCATCTGACATACACATGTATGCAGACGACATTGTGCTGTTCACAACTGGTAATTCGGTCACTGATGTCACTGCCAGGCTTCAGCTAGATTTCAAAAAGGTACAACGATGGCTAAGCGAGCACCACCTCTTCCTAAACTCAAAGAAAACTGTCTCCATGATGTTCAGTACTAGGCAGAGGCTGGCAAGGTTTCCCTCCTTACCCACCTTCTTCACCATAGATGGAACTGTATTAGAAGACACCGCTTCCTTCCGCTACCTAGGAGTTTGGCTCTATAAGAACCTAATCTTCTCCATCCACATTGATACACTCTAAAGAAACTCTGGCCTAAGCTAGGAGCCCTCTACCGTAGCAGGAGTTGTATCCCACATCTGGCTAGGTGGGAATTGGTACATAAAATGATACTGCCAACCTTCGACTATTGTGATGTTGTATACGGAGCTGCCCCTCAATCTTCCTTATCCAGGTGTGAACCTCTCTACAACTCCTTCTGCTGGTTTGCCCTAGATGCCCCTGCTCTGACACATCACTGCACCCTCTACCGCTCCCTAAATTTTCCATCTCTTGCCAACAGGAGACACTGCATGCGGCAAAGTTTACCTCTAAATTCTGGCTTGGGTCGCTCCAATCATACCTTATCCACCACTCACCCATCCAAATACACCCTCCAGTCTGAGGAAACCAGCTTGCTGAATATACCTTACAGAAATACTACATCTTGCCAATCGGCTTTCTCCTATCACCTATCAAAACTCTGGAACCAACTACCAACCCAAATCCACCACTCCTCCTCAGCCTACTCCCTCTCTTCAGCCCTAGCAAACTACCTAGTGATGAACTGCAGCTGCACTTTGCCCCTATGGCCCTGCCAACCTGCTGGTCTATACCTCCATCTACCTTCAGCTTGGCCGGATATGCCCTCCCAAATCCCTCATTCAAGCCTGCACTTTCTTCAAATTAGCACTTCCTTCACCTCTACTTTCCACCCCCCTCGTCCATCCTCTACTATCCCCCCATTAGTCACTCAAATGTGAATTAATCTAGATATATTGTTTAGCCATTGTTTGATTGTAAACTGTTCAGTCTGCTCGTACATATATATATATGTATATATATTGTTAACCTAGTTGCTAATGTATGCATCATGTTATATTACTCCTTGTCCCAATTCCCCTTCCCCCAGGACATACCATGAGATGAGCTTCTTGCTCAGTGTAACCTTCCTGGTGAAACATTTCAATAAATAAAAATGAATAAATAAACAACAAGGTCCATGGTGAAAACAGCAATGTTACAATTCAAGAAAAATAAATTACAAAACCATACAGTTAATACATTCATTGAGTCAGTACATATAACACCATCAATGTTCAGTTTAAGAAATAACTTACAAAAAACATACTGTTACATTCAACAGTCAATAAGAGCACCCACAGGATAATATTTGAAAGTGCCATCTCATCTGACAACAGTCATGAGATTCACCAATCTTACTATCTAACCAAAATTTTATCTCCTTCCACCTGTTTTTTCCCCTGTTAAAGTTCTTAGAGTGATAGGGGCATTATTCCATGCCATTGTCCCTATATAGAAAACCAGTTTCCTTTCTATTTCCAGGTTACATTTAGGGACCACCAAATCAACAACTATAGCTGATCTTAAAAAGGATTTTTTGTCTAATAATGATTTTAGAAGATATGTAGCTTGCAAATTGTCCTCTAATGGCTTTGTTTATAAATGCAAGAATATGGCCTTGTCTCCTGCCTCCCAACCTTTGCCAGCTTAGCTCTTTAAAAACTGACAACTGTGAGTCATTCTGGGGACACTGGTTACGTAGCACGCAAGTCTGTTGTAGTATACATCAAGTCTTGCCAATCCTTTCTTAGAAGCAGCAGCATACAAAATGTCCCCATAATCAAATAAGGGTAAAATCATTGTGTTCACCCCCTTCTCCTAATCTTAAGGGACAAATACATTTTAGCCCTATAAAGGGCACCTAATCACCTGCCAACATTATTCAACAATTGTTCTATATGTATGTCCCATTTTAAATTGCTTTCTAACCAAATTCCTAAGTATCTATAGGACTGAACCTGTTGAATCATAGTGCCCTCACCTGTTTTTATATTCTGTGTTATTTCTAGTGAGCTTTCATTACTTCTATTGAGTAACACTGATTGAGTTTTTGTTAGGAGTTAAAACTAGTTTATGATTTTCAAAGAATATCTGTAGTTCATCAAAAGCAAATTGCAGCCCATTTTGTATATTTTCAATCAATGTATCTGATGTACATACAACTGTGTAATTCACATGTAAGTGAAATGATACTGAAGGATCTGTGAATTTCAAGTTATTCACATACATATTGAAGAACAAGGGGCCCAAAATTGAGCCCTGAGGGACTCCAGAGATAACTGGTGTAAGTTTAGATAAGTAGTTACCTATACTACCAGCTGTTGCCTACCCTTAAGATGGGATATAAACCATTTGATGTTGTCTCTCATAATGGCCATCAAGATCAGCCAGGACAGGAGGACATTGTGGGCCAAGGTATCGAACACCTTGGATAAATCCACACAGATAGCTCCCACTGATGTCCTCCTGTCCAGGGCGATCTGGATGTCACTGACTACCTTTACCAAAGTGGAGACAGTACCATGCTTCTGTCTGAAGCCTGACTGGAAAGGATCTATTCTGTTTTGTGTTTTCAAAAAATCTTTTAATTGATCTGAAACCAGTTTTTCAAAAATCTTTGAAACTTGAGAAAGAAGAGAAATTGGCCTATAATTTCCCAAATTAGTTTTCATCCCTGACTTAAAAATAGGAACCACGTTGGAGTGCTTCCCAGGTTTTGGGAAATTCACACGAACTAAGTGAAAAGTTAAATATTTCTGTTAAGGGGAATGCTACCACTGGTGAGGAATACTTTAGAAGTCTTAATGGAATGTTATCCAATTCCACAGCTTTAGTTGTATCTAAATTTGAAAGTTTCTGCCTCACTTCTTCCATTGAGATCTTAACAAAAGAAAACTGATGTACTGGAGTTATATATATTTGTTCAATCATTATATTATTTTTATACACTTCCCAAGGCTTCACAACCCATTTTAATAAAATGATTGTTAAATTTATCCACCACTTCTTGAGATAGGGGCACTATCTGTCTATCTGAGTGGAGGCAGTACAGCGCAGTGGTTTAAGGCTCTGAGCTGCAAACCTGGAAACCTGGGTTTGAATCCCACAGCCCCTACTTGCGTACTATGTGACCCTGGGCAAGTCACTTAACTTCCCTGTGCTCCCAGGTTGCACCTGTAAAAAAGCTTTCAGCTTAGTGTGTCTCACCTGGTAAAACAAACAAAAATAAAATCTATATTGAAGCTACCAATAATGTTGTGACTATTAACATTTAAGAGGTTTGACATTAATTTCCAAAATTATCTTAGGTTATGAGAATGACTATTATCAAGTTGTTGTATACAATACTTTTGTTTTGCCAGTTTAATTTCTTTTACATACTGATTTTGCAGTTGTTTAAACCTATTCCAGTCTGATAAAATAGTATTTTGTTTGCCTTATTCCAAGCTAAGTCCCTTTTTAATTTTTTTTTAAAAATCCTGGGTATACTACGGTGCTTTTTTTTAAATTAGGGCATGTTTGTTACAGAGTTTCATGAATTCACTAGTAAAAAAATGTTCAAGCATCAATTACTATCTGGATCAATTCTATTTTTCCCCATAATATATTTTTCACGTGCAGCATAAATTGCACATAATCAAATTTCTTATAGCATCTCCATCTAATGAAACTGTCTTTAGTCAGACATTGTGTCTTATTTCTTATACAATAAATCATTTGGTGAGCTGAAAAGGAATCTGGAAGAATGCCACATATATTATAATTTAATGCAGAACTTGTAAAGATCAGGTCTATTACAGACGAAGATACTGGATCCATTGCATTGACTCTTGTGGGTTCCCTAATTAATTGACTAAAGCCCAGAATCATTTGAAGATCAACCAATGGATGCCCATCTTTAACTGTACACCAGTTTGTACTGAAATCCCCTACAACCACTATTTCATAAGTGTCTCTATATACTGTCAAGAGATCCATTAATATGTTAAATGCTTCAGGTTTAATCTTCGGTGGGCGATAAATCCCTGACATCAGCATTTATTTTGTAAATATTAATTTTCATTCTAACATCAAAACATTAATTTAAAACTTATATCTCAGCAGGAGTCAGTGTCTGTTGAGATTAAGTAGACAGATACTTTATTAGAAGTAGAAGGGGTCTTATTAAGGGTTAAAAAAGAAAGAAAAGAAAGAAAGTCAGTGTGTGTTCTGTGCTGGGAAGGGTACTGTATCAGCTGACTTTGCTAAACCAGTAGGAGGAGAGCGAGCTTAATTGGAGGTGTGGCTTAGACACTATAAAAGCAGGTGACTCAAATTACAACTTCCTGTTGCTAGCCTTTTTTCTTACTAATTGCCCTCCATCCCACCCACCCTAAGCCAGTTCTACTTTTATAGTCACTGGATTTGACAGTCAACAGGAACTTCCTGTTTGGCAGTAGGAAGGGAAGGATCATAGAGAAACATTGGTTTTGTCAACTCTAAAGGAAAAAAGTAGCTCACTCTCCCCCCCCCCAGCTGCTGGTGGTCTGACATTGAGCAAGGAAGAAGGAGGCTACTGAAGAAGATAGGAAGTTGCTGTCCCAGAACAGGAAGGGTGAGACTTGTAAGGAGAGGAGAGAATAAGCATACAGAGAAACAGGAGAGGGAACACAAAATAAGACTTGATAGGAGTGGTGCAGTGCAATGGCTGTGGGGCAGCAGTGTTCTGGGAGACATTCTGGAGGCTGCGATGCTGCCCTATTTGCAGACACCTATCTGGTCTGAGAGAGGAGGTTGCCTGTCTCCAGGCTGACCTGGCTAGGATTTGAGAAACCTCCTCCCCCACCCAGGGACCACCAGGGCCAATGCCACTACCTCAGAGGTTGCCAAGAAAGAGGAGAGGCTGGACCAGAGTGGGCTCAGGGAGAGAGAGGGTGGTGGAACAGAGTTGCATCCCTCCAGCTGTACCTCTCCACAATTCATTCGCTCTTCTGGTGGATAGTGGTTCCTCTATGGAGGCACCTGCAGTGGAGATGAAGGAGGATGCTGGGAACCTTCACAAAGAAGACCCACAGGAGGGTGGCATGGGACCCCACAGGGAAGGAAACAACTCCTGGTGGGGGCTCAATCATTAGGGGGTAGAAATGGGGGAGGAAGGGAGAGGGAGGTGGTGCCTGCCTGGCCACGGCTTGAGGGACAAGAAGCAAACCAGATCGTGGAGCAGCTGCATGAGGAGGGAGCTTGATGTCATTGTCCACCTAGGGACAAATGACCTGGCTAGGAATGGGATCAGAGCAGTGCAAGAGGAGTTTGCAGAGTTGGGGAGGGCCTTAGACAAGTTGTATATGGTAACCTTCTCAGAGGTGCTGCCTTGTCTATGGCAAGGGTGAGGGCTAAGGCACTCCTCACCAGGGAATTCAATGAGTGGTTGGAAAACTGTGTGGAGCTCAGGGTTTTGGCTTCATTGGGGACTGGGGAGCCACCTGGAGGGATGCAGACCTATACTGGTGCAGTGGTCTGCATCTGTCCGAGGGGGACCAGAATCCTAGGTGAGAGGTTTAAATGGTTCATTGGCAAGCATTTAAACTAGCCAAGGGGGGAGGCACTGAAAAGGAGCAGGAAATTCCCAGCATCCTCCCACAAAACATGGTAATTAGTGAGGTAAACACCAAGGTAGAGAAGTTATTAGGGAGCAGGACAGAGGTAAATGTAAAAAAAGGCAACGGCTGTAAGGACAGGAATGGGGCTAAAAGGGGTAAGGCTATCAAAAAGTGGAGGGTGATGAGTACCAATGCCCATAGTCTGTGTAACAAGCTCCCTGAACTAGTGGCCTTGATGGAAGAGGGTTGCCTGGATATTGTGGCAGTGACAGAAACATGGTACACAGAGAACCATGACTGGATGTCAACATACCAGGATACACAATCTACAGGAGGGACAGGGAGGGTAAAGAGGAGGAGGAGTAGCTCTATGTAAAGGAAGGAATCAAAGCAACAGGACTAAAGAGTAAACAGGGAGCAGATGAGGCACTCTGGGTCACCCTGGAGACAGGAAATGGCACCACAATCTGCATGAGGGTTGTATACAGACCCCCATCTCAGGGGGAAGGAATGGACAAGGAAATGATAGAAGGCTTCCTTAGAATGGCAGAAAAGGGGAGATATTGTTGATGGGGGACCTGAATATGCCAGATGTTAACTGGAGCACCTTTGCTGCAGGCACATCCAAGAGCAGGGTCGTTCTTGATACCCTACAGGGGGCATGCCTTAGACAGCTAGTATTGGAACCCACTCAGGAGGGAGCAATATTAGACCTGGTACTCTCAAATGGATGGAGAAAGAATCTCAGATTTAGAAGTGGGTAGCCATCTGGGAACAAGCAACCACCAAACAGTGTGGTTCACGATAAACACAGCCATACAATCAAGCCATACCAAAGCAAGAGTATTGGACTTTAGGAGGGCTGACTTTGGGAAAATGAGAGAGTGCCTCAAAAAGCACTAGCAAACAGGCAAGAAGGAGGTGTGGAGGAACAATGGGGAGTAATCAAAACAGCCATCACAGAGGCAACAAGCCTTTGTGTAAAGCAAATCAATAAAACACAACAAAGGAGAAAACCACTATGGTTCTCAAAAGAGGTGGCAGGGAAGGTTAAGGAGAAAAGGATAGCATTCAGGAAATATAAGGAAACACAGAAGAGCAGGACAGAGAACTTTATCAGTTAAAGCAGAAAGAGGTTGGAAGGCAGTCAGAATAGCAAAGGCCCAAACCGAGGAAAGGATAGCCAGTTCTGTTAGAAGGGGATAAGACCTTTATAGTACATTAGGAGCAAAAAAGACCAAAGGAGGGATACTGAGGCTTAATAAAGGGAGGGAATGTAGGTAGAGGGTGACAGTGAAAAGCAGGGATACTGAACGAATATTTCTGCTCAGTATTCACAAAGGAAGAGGAGAGGAGGTACCTAAACCAAACAAGAGAAACACTCTGAAGACGGGCTCGATACCAGTCCATTTACAGAAGAAAGGGTTCTGAAAGAACTAATAAAATTGAAGGTGGACAAAGCAATGGGGCCTGATGGAATTCACCCAAGAATTCCAAAAGAACTAAGGGTAGAACTAGTGACACAGCTGACTACTCTCTTTAACAAATCATGGGAGGATGGGGTGGTACCTGAGGACTGGAGGAGGGCAGATGTGATCCCTCTTCACAAAAGTGGGAGCAGGACAGAGGTAAGAAACTACAGACCAGTTAGTTTGACCTCAGTGGTAGGGAAAATGATGGAATCACTTCTGAAGGAAAGAACTGTTGAATACCTAGAGGCCAGTGGGGCACAGGACCCAAGGCAGCATGGATTCACGATGGGAAGGTTGTGTCAGACGAATCTAATAGATTTCTTTGACTGGGTGACCAAAGTAGTATACCAGGGAGGGGCTGTGGACATGGCCTACCTAGATTTTAGCAAGGCATTTGATAGAATCCCACACAAAAGATTAATACACAAGTTAGCCAGCCTTGGAGTGGGTCCCAAGGTGGTAGCCTGGATAAAAAATTGGCTAGACAACAGGATGCAAAGGGTAGTAGTAAATGGAGTACACAGTGAAGAAAGGAGGGTTACTAGTGGGGTACCGCAGGGTTCAGTACTGTGACCGGTCCTTTTTAATGTCTTTATAAGTGACATTGCAGAGGAACTGGAAGGAAAAGTATGTCTCTTTGCAGATGACACAAAGATCTGCAACAGGGTTGATACACAAGATGGAGTGGAAAGGATGAGAAGGGACTTGGCAAGGTTGGAGGAATGGTCAAATGTATGGCAGCTCAGATTCAATGCAAAGAAGTGCAAGGTAATGCACATGGGAAACAAAAACCCAGGGGAAGAGTACACAATGGGGGGTGAGATACTGATAACAGTAAAAATGGAAAGGGACCTGGGGGTAATTATATCAGATGACCCTAAAGGTGGGCAAGCAATGTGAGAGGGCAGTAAGGAAGGCTGGGGGATACTGGGATGCATAGGAAGAGGCATCAATAGTAGAAAACAGGAAGTTGTTATCCTCTGTACAGACAGTTGGTGAGACCCCATCTGGAGTACTGTGTGCAGTTCTGGAGACCCCTTCTCCATAAAGACATAGACAGAGTGGAGGCTGTCCAGAGGAGGAGCACAAATGGTGCAGAGTCTGCACCAGTTGACATACGAAGAAAGACTAAAGGAGCTTAATATGTATACCCTTGAGGAAAGAAGGGAGAGAGGGGACATGATAGAAACTTTCAAGTACCTCAAGGGAATCAACAAAGTCCAAGAGTGAAGTATCTTTCAGAAAAAGAGATGTGCAAGAACAAGGGGGCACAATCTGAAGATAGAGGGGGGACAGCTCAGAGGTAATGTGAGGAAGTATTTTTTCACAGAGAGGGTTGTGGATGCATGGAACAGTCTCCCTGAGGAGGTCGTGGTGTCAAGAACAGTGGGGGAATTCAAGAATGCATGGGACAGACATAAGGCAGTCCTAGTGGGGGGTAGGAGGAAGTAAGCTGTTGGTTAACTAGGATCTGCAGCTTATCTGTTAGGTAGGAAAATGGGCAGACTAGGTGGGCCAAGCGGTCCTTATCTGCCATCAAATTCTATGTTTCTATGTTTCTATGTTTCTAAAACCTCCAGGTCTGCTAAGTCTAGATTTATGCTAACCTCTAACAATAATAAACCATCCTTCTCATAGGCCAGGATTCCTCCCCATTTTTTGCTTCTATTTCTATGCCATAGTTGGTAACTGGGTATATTAATGTGTTTGTCGATTTTTGAGTTCAACCATGTTTCAGTTATTATCACCATATCTGGATTATGCTCAAGAATCACTGCTCTATTCAGATCTGTCTTATTAAATATACTTTTAGCATTGAAATGAACCATGCTGAAGCCTTGGTTAATGAGAATTTCTGATGTAACCTCACTGTTGGAGGAAACACAGGAATCATGTTGTGCAGGACCAGGATTTCGGTGAACATCTCCACACATTTTCAGAAAAGACACTAATAAAATTGTACATATCTTAACTGAATCAAAGTAACCTTTCTTTTTTGTTACCCTTGTATTTAAGTTACCTATTAACTTTGTAAATTATTTAAATTGAGTTGTGACACTTTATAACAGAGATAAGTGATGCAAGTTTCTGAAGCTCGGTTTCAAACCTGTGTGCAAGGAGGCTTGGCAAAATAACCTTCCCCCATCCTGCATCCTGTTTTGAAAAAGACTCAGTAGAATGTTTTACATCATGCCATTCTAATAAGCTGGGCCTAGTTTTGCTATTGTTCACTCCCAAAAATATACTTCCCATGTTCCAGGGTGCGACCAGGCACCACTCCCATTTTCCACAAGCCATGTTGTCTACTCTACATACTTAAGGAACCCATGGAAAAGGAACTGGAAAGGCTAGAACATCACAGCATCATATCACAGGTAGAATGGAGTGACTGGGTAGTGCCAATAGTGGTGGTTCTGAAGAAGGACAAAGCTATATGGCTGTGTTGGGACTACAAAGTGACTGTAAATTGCTCTGTTAAACCAGAGCCCTGTCCCTCACTGAATGCAGAAGATCTTTTTGCTACCTTAGCTGGAGGCAAGTACTTTAGCAAAATTGATTTGTCTTGCACATACCAACAATTGGAAATGGAACAGGACTCTAAGCCCTGTTTGACCATCAATAGCCATAAAGGTCTCATTGCTACCATCAAGTCTCAACTGCTCTTGCTATTTTCAAGCATGCCATGGACCAGATTCTGCAAGGACTACTCCATGTGGTATTTTTTCAGGATGATATTCCGGTCACAGCCCCCACAGTTGAGCAATTAATACTGCTAGACCAAGTCCTAGCCAGGTTGGAACATTGTGGAGTGTGAGTAAAATTGGCAAAGTGTCACTTTCTGCAGGATTCTATAGAATATTTGGGATACCTGATACACACCCAGGGTCTGCACCTAATGAAGAGTATGGTATCAGCCATTGTAAATTGCAGTGTCAGTGGCTCAGTAGGTAGCATACTCGCCTCTGAGGCAGGGAGATCAGAGGGCTGTGGGTTCAGTTCCCACATCTGGCACTTAGTTAATATCCCAGTACTGACACTGTAGTGCAGCATGAGAGGGGTGCTGCACTTCTGAGGTGCCGTCTTTCAGATGAGACATTAAACCGAGGTCCCATCTGCCTGGATTGGTGGTAGTTCAGGTGGATGTTAAAGATCCCATGGCACTTATCGAAAAGAGCAGGGGAATTTCCCCGGTGTCCTGGCCAAATTTCCCTCATTCACTATAAATACCACCAACAGCTTAATCTGGTTTCAAAGTCATTTGGCATTCATCTGTATCCCCCTTCCCCGGGCCGTGCCTGAAAATAGGCAGGATTTGTCTAGTGCACTTACCCGGTCAACAAAAGCTAAATAAATAAGTAAATGCACCTGCACCCTCCAATGTTTTGGAATTATATTCTTTCCTGGGCTTACTGAACTATTACAGATGTTTCTTAGCAAATCTGTCTACACTACTACAGCCTTTGGACAACTTGCTGCAGAAGCACACCAAATGGAAGTGAATGCCAGAGTGCAACACTGCATTTAAGACAGCTAAGCAGCAGCTTTTGAACAGTGAGTGGCTAGAACACCTTGACCAGAACCGGCCACTGAGGTTAGTCTGTGATGCCTCACCTTACAGAGTAGGTGCAGTGACATTGCATGTCTTGCCTAATGGAGAAGAGCATCCAATTGCACTCGCCACAAGGACACTATTACCCATTGAACAAAATTACGCTCAAATAGAACAGGACGCCCTCAGCATCATTTTTAGGGTTAAAAAGTTCCACAAATACCTCAACCAGCATAAGTTCACCCTGATCACTGACCATACGCCCCTGTTGGCTATCCTAGGCCGAAAGGCTGCAATACCAATACTGGCAGCACTTAGGATGCAGTGTTGGACTCTGCACGTGTTAGGCTATGACTATGACATTGAATACCGGTGGTCATAGGATCATGCAATGACAATGCTTTATCCTATCTTCCATGCAATGCAAAGCCAGAAGTCACAGAGGAAAGCTTAGTTTTTCAAATTTCCCATCTGATGCATCTACCTGTTGGTAGCAAGGACTTTGATGCTGAAACCAGGAGTGATCCTGTGCTTGCAAATGTTTTGGACTTCACCTTCAAGGGATGGCCTAACTACATTCAAGACAAATCCCTGCAAATTTACTTTGACAAATAAAAGCAATTATCAACTGAGCAAGACTGTATTCTTTGGTGTCTCAGTGTGGTTATACCACCAAACTTCAGACAGCAACTACTGCATGAGCTTCATGAATGTCACCCGGGTGTAAATCATTTGAAGGCTCGAGCATGAAGTTACCTCTTGTGGCCTGGCCTCAACCTAGACATTCAAGACCTGGTAATCAGGTGTACTACTTGTGTTTCTGTACAAAACCAGCCTCCTGCAGCATCCCTTTATCCCTGGTCATGGGCAAAAGCACCATAGGAAAGAATTCATGTGGATTATGCTGAGCTAGACAAGCAGTACTTTTTGATAGTTATCGACAGTCATTCCAAGTGGCTGGAAGTTTTGTCAGCCTGTCACCATGGTGCACAAGACTATTGCTTTGTTGCTCAACTTGTTTGTTTCTTATGAATTTTAACATTTTGTCTGGAAAAATGGGGTCACGCACATCCTATCTCCACCTTTTCATCCAGCCTTGAATGGAGCTGCTGAATGGTCTAGACATTTAAAAAAACTTGGAAGAAACAAGCGACTGATGGCACCCCTGATAATACTATGGCTGAACAGAGGTTGTCTAGGTTCCTATTTACCTACCAGAATACTCCTCATACTGTTATGGAATGTACACCTGCAGAACATTTTCTTAAGAGACAACCTTGAACCAGGTTGGACTTACTGAAACTAGATTTTTCTCGTATGGTTCAGAAACATCAACAACAATGACAAGCACATGACAAGTCCACTAAATGACTGAGGGAATTCCAACTGGGAGACAACATCCTGGTTCGTGAGTTCTGGGACTCAAGACATCTGTGGTCCCCAGGTGCTGTTCACGCTAGACGAGGTCCCTTAACCTACACTGTGCAAGTGGGACAATATCTTATTCATGTGCACATAGACCATCTGCTACTCTTGAGAACCGTTCCTGCTACACCTCAAACTGATTTGCCTGTAGAGGCCCCAATCCCAATTTTTGACAAGATGCCTCCAGCACCACACAAGAGGCAGGATGCACCTGTTCCTGCACCACTGCAGCAACCTGCCTGTCTGGGGCCAAGCCAGCAGTCTACATCCCCAGCACCACAAAGACAGCTTGCTTCCCCTGCGCCTCATCAGGATGTTCCAGAGAGAAGATGCCCTCTACTCCAACCTAGGGTGCCTCCAGATACTTGATCCATAAGGACTCTATTTTTCTACTGTTCTCTGTTACTTGCTGTGGGATTTTCTAGCTTAAGGGAGCGGGGATGTAGTAACTTGGCTATATTTACCATTGGGGTGTGTTTATTGTGGGATCTTGTAGTATCATGGGATTTCAGTATATCAGGGAGCACTCTAGTCACACAGTGCTGGGAAGCCCACGATGCAGTTGTGAGATGCCAGACCCTCATGCTGCTGATGACTACGTAATGAGTAAGGACTATCAGGGGAACTGTTCTGTATTCCAGTTACTAGTTGTGTTGGTTGTACACGTTGTTCCAGTTATTTGTTCCAGTACAGTGCACCAGTGTATTCTGTTCCTCATCAGCAATTAAAGAAGGAGCATTTAGAAGAAGTCTGCCTCAGCCTGTTTGTCCAGTAAACCTGTGGCCAACACTTCAGAATCCCTTATAGTAAGTACACCAGAAGCATTTTGATTCCAGTTTATCACAAGGACCAAGCCCCAGTGGCATTAGTCTTGGCATCACACTATCCCTGATGGGCTCAAATTCTCATGACCACACAATACCCGGCCTCCTCTGGCTTGTGTCAGGACATGGGCAGCAGTAATCCTGAGGAGGAACCTCCAGGACAGTTAAAGGGAAGGGATAGTGAACTATTTTTTCTTTAAATCAGTGCAGCCTGGGTAATTATTCACTCAATGTCTTTCTTTATTGCTTTCTAAAGCATCAGGATGTCAGCTTTAATTAGGTTCCAAAAGTCAGTTTAGTTAAGTGTGAAAAAGACTGGCCAGAGATATCTCATAGGTCATGACTTCAGTCATGCAATGCAGCATGGGATTTGTTGATGTAAAGTTGCAATTTTTTTTGTTTTCAACTCAGTTCCTTTCAGATTTTCCCAAGGGCCGGTGGCTGTTACTTCAGTCCCTGCATTCTTCCTCTAGTGCTGGTACAAATTATATTTAAAAGGTAAGTGACCCTTCAAATATAAAGCGATTATTTGTTGCAACCTCAGCTTGTCTTGAGTGGTGTACATTTGTCCACATTTAAATCTGGATTGTATAACATGTTGCTGTTGTTGGATTCCAATTGTGTATGTTTTAGAGCTGTGTGGAATGAGAAAAATCTAAATTAATGGAATTTTAATGAAATAATGCAAAATCCTGTGAAATTTCATGGAATTTCATCAGAATTTTGTGGAATGTTTAAAATTTAGTAATTTGGTCATAACTCTGCCATCATTTAAGCTAAAGCTCTGATATTTGGTATGTTTACTCTCTTTCTAGAGGGCCAGTAATGTGATAAATATCATGAAATTTGGATTGACAGTTTCAAAATAATAGGTGCTCAAGGTTTGTCATTTTATTTTTTGTCTGAAATTTCATGAACATTTTTATCTGTATATACTTCAGCCGTCTATTGAGTCAGAGTTCTTAAAGTTTACATGATTTCTTGGAGATCAGTGTTGCAACAATGTACCAGATTTCACGAGAATATGAAGAATCCTCACAAAATTGTATGTGCTCAAAATCTGTCATTTTATTTTTTGCAGGACATTTTGTGAAGAAAAATGTATTCTGCATATAACTCAGGCATCTTTGGAGCAAGACGTGTAAATTAGTACACATAACCTTTTTGTAATGCTTATAGCATTTTCTAAATATGGAGGCAAATGGATTAGAGATTTTTAAGGTACAGGGGATCAAAACTTTACTATGTAAATATTTGCAAAAGTTTATGAAATCTCTCAAAAAATGTGGATGTTTGTAACTTCTCTGCTTTTGCAGGCATAGACTTAACATTTGACTTGCATATCCATAGTCAGTGTATCCTGGAGTCTAACACAACTGGATAAATTGGTTTAGCAATTTTAAATTTGCAGTAGAAAAAAACTGCTGGTAACATTTTGTCTCATATTTATGGTAGCATATAGATGAAACATCCAGAATTCTTTTTATGGAATTCAACAATAATAATGCACATATAACTACTTCATTTGATAAACTGGGCTAAGCTTTTTACAGTACTGATGTTCCTCTCTGGGTGACTACCCCTCCCCCCCCCACCGTTAGGCATAGCCAGATTGATTCAGAAGAACTATTGATCCCACTGATATACTCTTTGTTCTTTACTTGACAAACTCCGTTTAAATGAGAGTCACCTCCTTTTCCTATTAATCTACCCTCTTGGAATAGCCAGAATTCTTCCTTCCTGCTGCCCCAGACATTGTCTTCTCCCACTACATCTTTTTGAGTACCCCTAAGTTCCAGACTTACATGTACATCAGGCACCCTGAATCATACATTTACTGGATGTGATCCTTAAATATCCTACATTCAGGTTGGAATTGTTGACACTCTGTGCTTCCGTGCTTCAGCCTGGGGGTCTACCACTGTTGTGCTGTGCAGCTCAGCTGTCCATTTCTTGGTGAAACTGTGCATCTAATGCCTGAATATGGTGACCCCTACACTACCTGCCTCTCATACCCCTATCCTTTAATTAGAATCCCCAGATAAGGCTTAGTGAAATTAGCAAATTCCAGTTTTATGGCATTTTTCATGGAATTCTACAGTTTTCACAAAGGCTCGTGGGATATGACTTTAAGTACCGATGTTATTTTGCAATTTCTGGCAGCAAGCAATTAATAAAATTGGCACACAGAGTCAACTTGCAAGCTCTACGAAACTGCCAAAGTTAATGGTATTGCATTCTCTAGTTTTAAAGTTTTAGGGGTTTATAAATTTGTAGTTTACATTCTTGCAAAATGTAATTTTTAAATGTTGTGAAAGTTTGACTACTTTTAATTCAATTCCATTTAAAGCTACAAAGATGAACTTTTTCAGAAATAACCATGTGGTATATAGAGGATAATGTAAGGTCATTGATCGTTAACAAACTGATGGACAATCGATGTACCATACATTATATGTTATAGTGTAGGGTACCAAAAACATTCTAAAAAACAATGAAATTGGTCCTTACTATAGTTATTTCAGTCACCGCCGCCCTGCTCTGAGTCTTGCTTTCACCACAATGGTTGTTTCAAGAAGGCATTCAGATCAAGTTGCGAGCATGTGTAGACCGCCCCAGTTTTTAACCCATCGATGTGACGTACCATTGATGGGTTAACAACATTATGACATCACATCGATGGTGAAATGATGCTATAAAAAGATAGACATCTACATGTAACAACATTCTGTCATATGTTATAGTAGTTTAACTGTTCCAAATCTGGTTAAATGTGGATTTATTGTTTTAAAATTTGAGGGAAATAATTGAAATTTAAATTGTGGCAACATGTTTGGCAGGCTATAACTCAGTCCCATTTGAAGCTAGAAATCTGAAACTATGTACGTATACAAGTGCAGTGACAACCTATATACTTCTCAAATGTTATAACATTTCAATTAATACTATCAAAATTCCAGTAAAATTTGAGACATCTAAATTTTGACAAAATGTTTGGCTACCTATAACTCAGCTCCCATTGAAGCTGGAGACTTAAAATGTGGTGCATATACCCATGCTGAATGCTTCTCTGAATCCTGATGTTGTGGAGAAATCTGTATAAGAAATTTAAAAATTATCTGAAAATAACTGAAAATTGAATTTTGATTAAATGTTTGGCCACTGGCCCAGTGGCGCAGAGGGTTGAGGCACTGGACAACACACCTCAAACCACACCGGCGACCTGGGTTTGGGAACAGACTCGGGCGCCGAGGGCTGGCAGGAGAAGGATCAGATTGAGCATCCAGAGGACTGCTCTCCTCTCCTCTCCTTGGGTGGGTTAGGGACAGCCCTGCTATGTAGTGGCTCCTGGTGGAGACCAGGGCCACTACAAACCGCGGCGCAGGAGGGACGCAAGAAGAAAAATGGAAAAAACAGCTTTGGAGCACACCGGATGACAGCTTCTGTCCTCCACGCCACCAGTACCTCCAGGAGTCTCCTCCCCCACAGCAGCGCCCTTGGGAGCATTAAAAATAATAGTGTGCTGGGTTCCCTCCTCCCCTATGCCTTCCCCCTCGAAGGAGGGGGACCTGCCCAGTAATGAGATATACCGGGACAGAACTCAGGGGTTGGCTGCAATATGTGGATGGAGAACTCCTGATGAGGATCACCGGAGGTTGGTGGAGACTAGGAGACCCAAAGGAGAGGCGGATTCTGGAGTGTCGGTGGGGTTAAAAGATGACACAAAAAAAAATAAACTGTTTGGCCACCCATAACTCTGCCCCTTTTAGCCTATGACTCTGATATTTGGTACATTTTTGTAAGCCATTGAGTATTGTTTAAGTTCCAAATTTGTTGTTATTTGGACATGTACGTTTAAAATTATAACCAAATAGCTGAAATTTAAAATTTGGCAATATTCTGTGGAATTTTCATGAAAATTCTGCAAAATTCCACAAAATCATAATAGTCATTCTGCAGGCTTTCCATGGGTGGAATTTTATTTTCCACACAGCTCTATGTTTTAAGTAATGTTTTTAATTGTATTTGTTTCTCTGTACTGCTCGCTCTGAAAAATGGCATTCTTACCAATCTACTTACCAGTGTAAATAAAAATGAAATGAAAATGAAAGTGCTTTCTCCTTTCACGGAGAGACTGTAAAACACATGATAAATGCTTTCAAAAATATTTGGTATTGTTTTGGTAGTTTTAACTGCTTTTGATCTGATTTCTGGGTTTACAATTGTTTGAGTATCAGGACCCCAATGCATTCACTCACATTGTTCAGAACTATGTGCATCTCAGTATTCTATGCAGTTAAGTTAAAACTGCAAAATGTTTGGTTATTTTGTATGTATTGATCTGCTCTTTGATCACTGACTTGCTCAGATCACATTTTATCATTTGCTGCCTAAGTATGCATTTTCTGTGTTGCAGAGCTGCCAGAAACTGCAAGCTTCTGTATATACTTTTTCACCTAAAGGGCATTTGTCCCCAGAGCCCTGCCCAATAAAAACACAGACTACCATTTGTGTGGATGCTCAGCCTGCAAATAAGTTATTATAATCTCTTCCAAATGTCCACTTCCACAGTATTTTCATCCTCATATCTTAAGGCCTTATGATCATCATATCTTTATTATACACTTTCCATAAACCAGATTTTTCTTCCTTGTTTTCCCTTCTTGCCCCCGACATAAATCCAGGGGGCTGCCACAATATTCATAAACAACCTTTTCATTCTTGTTTGTCTTCTAGCCACCCCGGCAGTACATCTAGGGCTGCTCTTTCATTTTCTTCTCTCGTGCTGGGTATGCATGTCACACATACCACTAATCTGTCTGGTGTTGTTCTGAGGCCCTCTGATCAGATTATCCCACCCCATTCTCATCCCCTCCCCTTTTCTGTGCCCCTTCTTCTTCTCTACCATCCACCTTCGGCAGCCCTGCTGTCCACCTTCAGCAGTCTGTCCCTCTCCTGTGCACCTCCCCCTTTCTTTTTCCCCCTGGTTCTTTCCATTCTCCATACGGTGGGTGGGTGGGGATTTTACTGAAGCAATTTGTGAGCTCTTTTTGCCTTGCCTGCCCCTTTTAAATCCTCTTTGCTCATCCCTCTCTCTCTCTTCCTTACCCAATCGCATTCCTCTCTCCTAGCATGATGTCATGAGGCTCCACCACTCTCTGACATCTGTCTGCCTCCCTTCTCTCCGTGAGTGGCCTGCCCTCAGTTCATCTCCCCCAGGACCACCACCCCCACCTTCCTGCTGCTTGTCCCATGCCTAGCATCCACCCTATTGTTCAGGGCCTGAGACAAATGAGTCTGCCTTTTTAGGAGGCAAACCTACTTGACCCCAGAGTCCTGCCCAATAAAAGCACAGACTACCATTTGTATGGATGCTCAGTCAGCAATTAATTTATTATAGTCTCTTCCAAATGTCCACTTCCACAATATTTTCATCCTCATATCTTACAGCCTTATGTTCATCATATCTTTATTATACACACTTTTCATAAACCACATTTTTATTCCTTATTTTCCATTCTTGCCACCCCCCGACGTAAATCCGAGGGGCTGCCACAATATCTATAAACAACATTTTGATTCTGTTTTCTTCTCGCCCCAGACGTATCATCTAGGCTGCTCGCTCTTTCTTCTTTCTTGATGGGTATGCATGTCACACATACCACTCATCTGTCTGGTGTTGTTCTGTGGCCCTCTGAGTCAGATTATCCCACCCCATTCTCATCTCCCCTTCCTTTTTTCCTGTGCCCCTTCATCTTCTCTGCTATCCACCTTCGGCAGTCCTGGCAGACCTGCTGTCCACCTTCAGCAGTCTGTCCCTCTCCTGTGCACCTTCCCCTTTCTTTTTCCAGTAGCCCACCTCCAGCTTGCGATGGATGGTGGGCTTCCCCCCAGGTAGGTGAGCTCCTCCTTTTTTTTCAATTTTCAATTCTATTCACCCTTGTGGCTGATGGGCCATGTACCCCACTCCTTTTCCAACCTCACCTGCTGCAGAGGTACAACCGCCCCACTCACATGTATCCACCTACCCCATTCCAAGTAGACTTAATCTGTGTCAGACAGTTTTGCCTCTCCTGGGCCTTCGGGCTCCTGTCTGTCAGTTTGCATAAGAGATAGTCCCCCTCAGATCAAGCATCTGCTCTCCTCTTCCATCCTGGTGCAATGCCCTATTTCCCATTTGGCATACACCATTTAGAGTAACTAATGGCCCCTCCGGACTATTTTGGCCTCCCTTTTCTGGGCAACCTCTGCTATTTTCTTATCAACTGGGGAGAGAGGAGTTACTCTAGGGATCTCCCCTGGAACACGACCTCCTGTCTTCAATAAGGGAACTAGGATCCCTGCGTCAACCATGTCCCCCATCCCCGGATGTTCTGTGGGTCCCTGTTCCCCATCTTGTTGCCCTTTTTCCACTACCCACTAGGACTGTGTTCCCATTCCCTGGTTGCACAGGAGCAACCCATGGACCATACTTGCTGGGCCTCTGCAGTCAACCTGCTATTTACACTATGGTGCTGCCCCATTGTCCACCTGTGCTCGCCTTCCAAATCCTGCATCAGGCTGCTTTCCTTAACTCCACACGCAGAGACCACTTGATCACACCCCTGGAGGAAGCTGTTAGTCCTTATGGTACTGCTGACAAAAAAACCTTTCCTTCTGTGCCTCCGCAACTGACTACTAATGCTCTGCTAACCATTTGAATCTGCTTCTCCTTTCTTATTCCATAGAAAACCACCCGTAAATGATCAACCTGCCCCTGCCTCTGTGTTTAGGCTTTCCCCCTTCTTTATATGATTTTGCCGCTTTGCACCTAGCCTCCTATATCAGGAACATAGAACCAATACTCAGTTTCCAGCAGACTGGAAAGAGCATGTGGACCAAAACTGCCTGGCTGTCTAAATGTGGCCAAGTGGGTGAACACTACAGGGGCAATTTTGATGCATTCCTGCCCTACTGCCAGACTTCCCTCTGCACAATCAAACTTTTGCATGCCCACAGCTGATTACTCTGACCCCTACGTGGGCCCCTATCATTCATTAACGTAGCAGATTGGAATGGCCTATCACGGGGCCCGAAAAGCATAACTAAAGTCATTCCACTAATCTGCCATGTGCACCGTGTAGCTTTTGCCATGCTCTTGTGCACTGAAGATAACCCAGATGGTTGCTCTCTGTTATCCCCTGGAAGCTCTGGCTAGTGAGTAAACAAAGAATTCCCCCCAACATTTTTTTTTTGCTTTTGAGCTGCTGCTTCAGACAACCCATATCTACCAGTGCCTGGTGTACACCTAGATTCTGACACCTCCCCTAAACGTTGCTTGTCATTCTTCCTGACGCTTACTTCCCTTCCCAGATTGAAAGGATTACTATTTCTGGCTGATTATTTCCTGACTGGTGCCAACAGGGACTCATTTCATGACCCCAACCCCTCATAATTAATGCTTGCACCCCCCCTTTCCTGCTCTGCAGAGTGCCTCCATCCCTTCTCTGAGAAGGGGGGAACTGAACCGGGTAAGGATTTTTGCCCCTTACCGGCACTACCCTCATGTGTCAATACCCGTGTCACCCTTCATCCACCTTTCTTGTAGTACATGCCTGTCACATCCTATTGGCCTTCCTTAACACCCCACCATGTCCCATACATGGCATTAAACTTGCCACCTCGATACTGGCTTTTCTATAGGAAATCTTCCAGGTCACCTTTAAAGAACTTACTGCCTCTTCCATCCTGTCATGCTTACCCTCCTTCCCCCCATGTAACCTTCCTACCAACCACCAGAGGTGCCCTCTGGTACCCCCAACATACATTTTTTTTTGAATACCCCCCCTTGTGGGGTAAAAGGGGCGCTGCCCCCTTATTCTTCTTTCTTCAACCTCTCTTTTATGTTTTTTTCTTTTTATTGTTTTTTTTGCTCTGTTTGGTCTTCTCCAAACCTGTAAGCTAAAGGCCCCAATCCTGTTCTAAAAGACCCCCCGTGTCCATCCTGCCAGGCCTCTGTCGTATGGACCCAAAACATTTTCTTTCCACTAATGCCTGCAGGGCACCTGACACATTTTCGCTCCCGCTGTTCTGTCTAACTAAACCCCCACTCCCCCCACTCACATGCCCTGCCCTTTCACTTCTCATCAGTTCTCCTAGAAGGAAGCCACCCTTTTTCCGAAGGAACAGATATATTCCTTCCCTATATCAATATAATCTAAAGGGTCTCCCGTAGCTCCTGCTAAACCTTGCTACCTCCCCTCTCTCTTTTTTTTCCTGTTGCCCATGATCCCTGGGCCCTTATACTGCCCCTGGTGACTCCATCTTTGCCCCCCTTGACCGTCACTGTTCTCCTCTGCTTTGTCTACTACCCCGGTGCCTCCCCTTGACTGTGCTTCTGAATCCCATCAAGGATCAGCTCATTCATGGCCCTATACTTTTCTCTGGCTTAAGTCTTTTCCCCCATGGCCTGCATCTGTACACCTCCCCCCGATTCCTCCCGAGGAACTTACCAACTGTTCCACACACCAGCTAGTAATACCCTCTGGTGTGAAGTCCCTCCTTCCTGTGGTGAGGGAGCAGCCCAGTCCTTGCTCTGAGCTAATGGGCTCATTAACAGCTACTGCCCTGAGGCCTGGGGGTTGCTGTAGGTGCAGGAGGCACCGAGGCCTCCATGGTGGCCTGTGGAGTCAGAGGGGTGGTTGAGGTGTAGGGCCAGGCCAGGGCAATGGTTCTGCGACCGGTGTTGGTGGCGGCAATGGACCTGCTGACCCCCTTGCTGTAGCAGTCTTAAGGGCCCACCTGCTACCCTACCTACCGGGCCCTTTTCAGCCCCGTTCTCTCCCCACTCCCCCCACGTCCATAAAGACTTGCCATCTTCCTCTTCAATGGTGTTCCTTCCTGGGCACCCTGCTGTGTGGAGCTGCAACTTGAAGCTGAAAAGAATCGCAGAAACTGTTAATATTGACCACCAAACTTTTCTTTCAGTTATCTCCTGTACCTCTTCCCCCAGGTTCTTTCAAGTGCGCTTACCCTGTCTCCAATGAAATTCCTAAATAAAATGTCGGTTTTTTTTTTTTAATATGGCCAGGTAAGTTCCCTGCAGTCCAAATGGTTCCTTGGCCGAGACTTCTTTTCCCCATCTTATTTTCCTGTTCATTTATTCATTTATTTCCATGTAGCATACTCTTAGTTGTCCCATTGCACTGGGACCCACCACTATGTCTTGCCCCCCAGGTCTTGTCGAGTGCTTTTAACACCCTCTCTACTAATGGGTCTGGCCCGCTGAATGAAGCATTGTCCTACTTGGGTAGCCCTTCAGCTACCTTAGACAACCGCTAACCCCAGTACCTGCCTGTCTCCCACCTTGTAACTAATAACCAATTCCTGCTCCAGACCATATACTACTGTACCATGTTGGCCCCTCTTTCCCACTTTATATCAGTTTTATATAGTATTAATGTATTTATTCCTATTCATATTATCATCTGTTATAGTTCTTATTCCCTAGGCCTGACCTATCCCAGTGGCAACCTCCCCTCCAGCCACATGCTTATCTTAAAGTGGCAGCTGCCATGCGGCCTACAAACTTGTGTAGTCCACCCGCCCTGCTGCATTGTTCTGAGCCCACCATGGAATGGCTGTCATTTGAATAATTATTTGTGTCCTCATGTGCCATTTTGCTCCATTTGTTCCTACCAGCTAGGATCACCAGACCTAAGATCTCTTCTCCTGATGCATGGCAACACATGTTCCCTCTGTTTGAACACTATCATTGTACATCCTAGCATCTATTCCTCCAAAGTATGGGCACTCTAACATAGTCTCCATTACAAACTGCCAACTGCATTTTTCCAGCAAGGCTTGCACCCTGCGCCCTAGACACCAATGTCTAATGCTCCCCCACTGAGCCATCAGCTTTTCTTCATCTGTCAAGCAGCTCCCCTTATGCCTTCCACTTCCTATCTCCTGGAGCTAGGTCTCCTGTACCTAAGATGGTGGCTGCCTCGTGGTCACCTACCTCACTTAAAATGGCATCCCCTACATCACCGCCAAGTTCCCCAAAATGGCAGCCATGTGTCCATTCAGAAAATGCATCTGGGCCCCTCCTGCTCTCCATTGGTGGATCATAGGGCTGGTGACCTCACAGAATTGCTGTACACATTGGGCTCCCAGTGGGAACCCCCCCCAAACACTGCTTCAATTTTTTTTTTTAACTGCGGCACCTCAAATCCAGATATTTTCCCTTACCCCTTAGTGCCCCCCACGCAGTCACAATCGCCCCTAGAACCGCATCTGCTACTCTTGTCCCAAACAATGTCTTACTACCTCCTAGGACTTGAACCCAGACAGTTCCATGAGGGACCGCGCTTGTTTTCTAGCAGTGATTCCAGATGGTTTCTCGGTGATACACAGTGTGAGGTCGGATCGCAGGGGTGGGGGTGTAGCAATCTGTTTTAAATCAGAGTTGAACCTTGTGGATGTACCAGTTGAGGGAATTAGATTCTTTGAGTGTGTTGTGGCCACAGGTGTGGGGTGCAGGATCATTCTCATCTACTGTCCACCCGGAGCTGAGAAGATGTTCCTGCATGAAGTCACGGACTTCGTTGTCAACATGGTATTGGAATCCCCCAGATTGATGGTGCTGGGTGACTTCAATGTCTGGATCAATGATGAACTCTTGCCATTTGGTCAAGACTTCCTCCAACTTAAGTTTTCTTTGGGCTGCACACAGGCAGTTGCCTCTGCGACTCACATTCATGGCCACTCATTGGATCTGATTTTCCTCCTGGGAATGGAAACCTCCGACTTGGTGGTGGAACCTGTCAGTTGGTCTGATTACCACTCCATAGGGTTCAATTTCTGTGCTCCCCCTTATAGACCTGCCCCTGTGGAGATGGTCCAATACCTCCCTTTGCGGGGTGTGATCCCAGATGGTCTTTTGGTGGAGTTGGACCTATCGGGATTACTGAGTACAAGCGAGGGTCCCAAGAGCCTCCTACAAGCCTATAATCAGGCTGTAGTGGGGGCTCTGGATGGGATGCCCTGGCTCCTGTCCGCAGTCTCCCTCTCACCTTCCGCCCTCGGTCCCCATGGTTTGATGGAGCCTTGAGGGAGTTGAAGCGTTTAGGGAGAAGGTTAGAACATAGCTGGCAGAAAACCAGCCTGGATGCCGACAGACTTAAACTGAAGGAGTATTTCAGGGACTATCAGTTGACAATCACCCATAAGAAGGCAGAATTCCTGTCCAGGGAGATTGCTGCAGCTCAGAATTGACCAGCTCAGCTCTTCCGAACTGTGGACAGACTGTGCAATCCAGCCTGTCTGCAAGTTCGGAGAGCATTTTCTCACGAAAGGTATGAGGAGTTTGCTCAATTCTTTGCTGATAAGGTTGCCAGCATCAGGTCAGAGATCCGTTCAGTTCGTTCTTTGAGGGGGGATGGTGGTCGGCTGGAAGTTGAAACACCTTGTTTTTTTTCGATTGAGTTAGATCGACTGGAGATCGAGGATGTCATACGGATTCTCAAAGTTATGCGCCCAACCACTTGTAGTTTGGATCCAGGCCCTACTCACCTTTTATTAGGCTGTATTGATGTCATCGGCCCGGTCCTTGCGGAAATGGTCTGGTGTTCACTGGAGATGGGTGAGTTTTCCTGCTCCATAAAGGAAGCAGTGGTGACTCCCCTTCTCAAGAAATCCTCACTTGACCCAGAGTGTCCCGCTAACTACCGTACAATATCTAATCTTCCCTTTGCAGGGAAGGTTATTGAGAAGGTTGTGGTGCTACAGTTGGAGAACCATCTTACTATCCATGACATCTATGTCCCTCTCCAGTCCAAATTTCGTAAAAGGCATAGTACCAAGACTGCTCTGGTTCAGGTGCTTAATGATCTCCTGATTGCGAGAAATCAGAGATCCCGTACCATCTTGGTATTTCTTGATTTCTCTTCAGCTTTTGACACCATGGACCATGGTGTGCTGCTGGATTGCCTGCATGCCATCTGTGGCCTGTCTGGTACAGTCCTTAGATGGTTTCTTTCATTCCTCACTGGTAGATCACAGAAGGTGGTCTCAAGTGTTTATTCCTCTGAGGCTTTCCCCCTGTCCTATGGGGTGCTGCAGGGCTCCATGCTGTCCCCCATGTTATTCTCAGTGTATATGCTGCCATTAGGAGACATTGTGCGATGGTATGGGCTGAGGTTTTACTGTTATGCAGAAGATGTACAGCTCTGCCTGTCCTTTGCGCCCGACCAGGATAGTGCGCTCTCGGTCTTTAATAACTGCTTGGCAGAAATCCAGGACTGGATGAACTCCAGCTGGTTGATGCTTAATTCTGACAAGACCGAGGTGTTAGTGGTGGATCCTGGTCACCAGATAGAGAGGTTGGGGATGGGGTGCCCCTCATGACTTTGGCTTGGAGGGTCCCAGTTACCGATTTCTGAATGGATCCGAAATCTGGGGGTAATTCTTGACGATGGTTTGACACTTAGTTCTCAGATGTCTGTCATCATTCAGTCCTCTTTTTTCCATCTGAGGAATATCACCCGAATTAAGCACCTAGTGCCATCCAACGACTTGCCAACCTTGATTCATGCCTTTGTGACTTCATGCCTTGACTACTGCAACTCCCTTTACCTAGGGTTTCCAGGGGTTGATATCCACTGTCTGCAGCTGGTGCAGAATGCTGCAGCAAGGCTTTCTTTGGAAGCATCTCAATTCAGTCATATTATGCCTGTGCTGTGTGAACTGCACTGGCTGCCAGTTCAGTGGTGGATCACCATCAAGGTTGGCTTGCTGACCTATAAAGCCCTATATTGACTGGGACCGGGCTACCTGCAAGATCTCCTGCATCCTTACTGTCCCGTCTGGCTGTTCCACTCAACCAGCGAGGGATTGCTGGAGATTCTGAGGGTACAGCTTAAAACATCTAGTTCTAGGGCATTTTCATTTGTGGCCCCTACCCTATGGTATTCTCTGCCTCATTGGGTACGTGAGTGCCTGACAGTGGAGAGCTTCAAGACTGCCCTTAAGACCCACTTGTTTCAACTGGCATTTGGTACTGTCTTGTAACTGATTATTTTATAAGTATTATGGAACTATGGAACAGTGTTTTAATATTTTATGATTTTATTATTGTCTTTTTGTACGTGCTCTGATACACAGTGAAAAGCGCTATATAAATAAAGTTATTATTATTATTTATAAACTGTAAGCTTCATACTAGTAATCATAGGCACATATATTCTTGTACATCATGAAAATGAAAGGAACTGAATTGAAAACAAAGCAACTTCACATCACCAAACCCCATAATGCATTTCATGACTAGGGTCATGATTTGCAAAATGGCTCTGAGCAGTTTTTTTTTAAACACTGACTTTTACAAACTAATTAAGATTGGCATCCTGCTGTTTTTGAAAGGAACTACAAAAAACAAAACAAAAAAAAAACAAAACATTTAGGGATTAATTGCCCAGGCTGCACAGATTTAAAGGAAAATCAGTTTACAAGCTCTTCCCTTTAAGGTTAATATTATCACTGAAAGTTGGAACACCAGAGCTTCATTATTTGGCAGCAGTTGGCAGTGAAATACGGCAGGATAAAAAGCTGTTGGCTAGCATGAGTAAAGGGGTGACCCACCTTACTCTTCTTGTCTCCAGATGCTTTCCGTGTGGTCAGGTTGGTGACAGTCCCTTTTCTGCCCAATCAGCAGGACAGGTCTAGGGCTTCTTGAGTGCCTACATCAACATATTTTGCCTCCTTTCATGAAGAGCCCAGCAGCATTAAGATGCTGGCTCTAGTTTTGACCTCCTAAGCTCAACCAGGAAAAGTTAGACCCTCCTGCTTGGGGAAAATGCTGCAGTGCTGCTTGGGGTTTTTGATTGTTGCTGATCTATTACCTTGATTCAACTTTTATCAACTGCTACAAAAATTATACTGCATATAACAATTACTGTACTTGCTGGCATCTAATTTCACTCTACTGTGGTAAAGTTGAAGTGTTGTGCACAAACCCATTCAAAATGCTATACACACGACATACGTTTCCTATTGCTATTCAAATTCTTGTGTTTCTTGGCAATGCCACAAAAAAGGTTTTGAATGAAATACCACCTTACTGGGCGGAGGGTCACTAAGAATTCCAAATGAAACCCCAACAGAATGTTGCAGTATCCCTACCCTTTTGACCAAGGCTCGTACTTTTGGCCACTTTTTCCTCAATGGCAGTCATTTCCTGACTTCCGCCTCTTTCCTGTGTCATCCTGCACTTGATTTGTCTTCTTTTATCAAAAGTGTTTTTCACCACTTGAGGAACATCACCAGGATCAAGCCCCTCTTTCTGCCAAAGGACCTGCCAACACTGGTACACACTTCTGTTACCTCGAAGCTCGACTACTGTAACTTTCTGTACTTCAGGGCCACAGAAGGGACCCTCTGCAGGCTGCAGCTAGTACAGAATGCAGTGGCTCGGTTGCTGACGGGCCTGTCCAGGTTCAGTCTTGTGACCTCAGTCCTGTGTGCTCTACACTGGCTGCCTGCCAGGTGGAGGGTCCTTTTTAAGGTGAGCTTGCTCGCCTTTAAGGCCCTATGCTGGCTAGGCCCAGGCTACCTAACTGAGCTCCATACACCTGCCACCTATGTCCGCTCTCACAGCTCCTCATCCAGGAGCCTCCTGGAGGTTCCCAGGGTTTGGCTTAAGACATCCGGTGACCATACCTTCAGTGTCGCCGGGCCAGCCCTCTAGAACTTGCTACCATCTGCAGTCCAGGAGGCCCCTTCCATTGAGGTGTTCAAGCAGAGGCTAAAGGCCCAACTTTTCTACCTGGCTTTCCCAGAAGAGACTACCTGATCTGCCCAACTGCTGATTGAAAGGTGTCCTCTGTTTCTGATGAAGGAATCTTAATATTTTAAATATGCAGAATTTGCATATTTCTTACATTTTGTTTGTTTAAATATTAATATTTGTATTGTTTTTATTGTTAGGTACCCAGATCCTCCAGGATTGGGCACCATAAATATAAGATTTGCCTAAATTTATCATTGCTATAAAAAATAGTCAGCTGTTGGAACTGTGTGATAGCAATGTCTTTTCAAACACCCCTTCTACCATACATTGACCCACACAGTACTCCAGATTTCACAATTTCATTATGCTGGTCCATGAATTGTTGTGGGTGGCAATAGAAGTGAAGGTTCTAGCTAATTCAGATTGCCCCCCCCATACATACACACATTGCACCTTCTCCCATTTTCTAATACACACTTCTGACTGTACAAGCAAGGCCAGTGATGAAGCTGTCTGTATCACTGATCCTCTACAGTGTTTTTCAAGTCATTTAATCCCTCAGTTACAATTTTATTTTTCTAGAAATTTTCTGCTTATATATCACTTGCTCCCAAACTTTCCCTCCCCTTCACAATTCCACTTTTTATTGCAGCACTGCACTGCTATCCTGGCATATCCCCTACATTAGTCACTGAACTCCTCTTCCCCCATCTGCTCTCAGTCTTCATCTGCTGAGTTTCTAATACTTGGGGGATTTTAAGACTAATTGGCTCTACCCCCTCAGTGCTCAAACTTAGCCACAACATTAATCCTTCCAGCTATCCAAACTAATTTCAGATGCCACCCATCTTAATCGTAAATCCTTGAACCACACTCTTCTGGACTGGGTACTCTGCTCTCACCCCCACCATATTGTGAATGCAAGTATCCTTCCAGATGCTCTCTGTCACCCTTATATGGTCTACTGTGTACAAATATCCATAGCCCCAAAGCCCCTCCTAAAATTATCCTCCTGTAGTCCTTCAGGTCACAGGATTTATCCTCCCTCAATTCTGACCTGTCAGCCACCAACTGATCCCACATCTCTACAGCTGCAGATATCTACTCTGCACTCAACTCCTTCCACAGCAAATTTATGGCTAGCTGGGACTAGTATGCCTCCCTAAGAAAAAAAGTGTCAGAGGTTCTCACATTCCTTGGATCTCCAGTGAGTTGCTGGCCTGCCTTCATGCTCATAATCTGGCCTGGAAGTCCTATAAGACCACCAGTTTCCCTGCTGCCCTGTTAAATTAACAGACCATTCACAATGTTTTCACCAAAGCAACCAGGCTTGCAAAATATGATTATTTTGCATCCACAATTCAGAACAATGTTGACCAACCCTCCATGTTCTGGAAAGTTATCCACTTCCTTCCCCCCCAATCCAGTCCTCCCACCAATCCTCAAAGTTGGCACCTCCAACATCACTGACTCTGCTGCAGTTGCTGTTTCTTTCAACTCCTTATTCGCCACCTGCTCCTTATCTCTCCTCCCCACTCCCCTTCTCCTCCTCCTCCTCCCTCCATCCTTCCCTCTTGCCTTGCATTCTTTCTTTCGTACTACTCCCTCCTTGGCTTCTCTTAAGGACCTTCTAGCTCTTAACTCCACAAGGGTTCAAGTCAGATGGCCTTGACCCCAAGCTGCTTTTGCACTTGTTTTATAGAGAGAGACAATAAATATATTTAACTTAGGTAATTAAGTCACAGTACTTCTCACTGCAAATAGTTTATCATTAAATTCAACTGGTTGTGAGACTTGTGCAATCAAATTAGTATAGTACTATTGATTACTGTTTTCCACTATTTCTGTCAAGTAGTAAGAAATGGTTCCACTCACCACTCAAGCAGCTAGCTGAGTAAAAGAGGGAATTTAGTTTGCCAGAACGTTATGGCTAGTGACTTAGACCAATCAAAATGTGTGTCACTGGCTAGTTATGAGGTGTGCCAATCAGATGACAGTATTCTCCCCCAAAACAAAAAAAAGTTTAATAAATATCATGCCAATAGAAAGACAGCTTATATGCATAGCTAGGACTCTGTGCTGAATTAGCCAATCTGTGAACAGGGTATTGTTTGTGATTGTTTTGTCTGCATTTATCTGGATGATGCAATAGAATAGTCGTCATTGTGGTGGTTCCACTTCTTAGTACTTGGTAGTCAGACAGACACAATTGTGATATTTCTACATCTGAGCTATTAAGATTTGTTACTCAGCATGGCAGAAAAATCTACAGTTGCTGTATGGATAGTAGGATCAAGTTTGGTGAGAAGGGCAGCAGTGTTCAGTAAATCTAGTCATTTTGGGAATGATTTACAACTACCTGGATGCTCTGAGTCTTGGTTTGGGAAGGGTGGCATAGTAGGAGCAGCTCATGCCTACCATGTATCATTGTTGGAGACACACCAGAACCAGACATACTACTATCCATCTTGGAGGCAATGATTTGGGTAACAAAAGGGCAGTTGACTTAGTAGAGGCTGCGCAGTCTGACTTGCAGCATCTTATCAGTATGTGCCATCGTGTAAGAATTCTGTATTCAGATATTATTACCTGCGCGCTGGTCTGGAAAGGGTGAGGATTACTGTCCTGCACTTGGAAGAGATCATGCAGGAAGATGTTTTACAAATATCTGGATTTCTACGTGCTATGGGAATGCATACTATTCGTCACCCCAAAATTATGTATTACAAGTATTGGCTATTTTTAAAAGATGGTGTGCATCTCTCTAACACTGGCAATTACATTTTTGTTGGGGACCTTCGATATGGTATCCTTACAGTTCTGTGATTGTGTGCCTGTAGGATGGTGCCTCTCAAGTACATCACATTTACACTGTGAAAAAAACTGCTTTTCTTAGAGCCACCACAAAATGGTCAAAAAATAGAACTGTTCACATCTTGTGCATTGCTGTCTGTATGTTAGGTTGTGAGTGTCTCAGGAAGCCTAGATTCTGCTTTTAACAGCAGAGAAGTGTGCTTAGTGCTTATTGGTCAATGAATAGGATGTATATTATTGCTTGATAATGTATGTGTGTTTTTTTAGGTGGGTTGTATGGTATTTTGTTGACTGTGATTGTGGTAAAGTGTACAAGTTTTTCATTGTTTGTTGATATGCAGGGTGTCTCTTTTGTTACTGATAAATTGCTTAGCTTTTTTTCTTTTTTCATTAATCATTGAGTATGGCTTGTTATGGGGGTGTATTATACAAGTATGACTGAAAATGCGACATATGTTTCTCAGTATGAAGTGGGAAGCAAAGGATGTTTAGTGATATGAGGAGACATATGCTGTTGATTTAGTGTGCTATGTGTTGCTAGGGTATGTTGATTACTGATCTGAGTCATACTGTTTCTGTGTGTGAAATGTTTGTGTTGTGTAAAAGTTTTAACAACATTTTTTATGTTTTTCTTTACACAGGTAGATAACTGTGTTTGTTTCTTGTATCAAGACTCGACTGTCTGGTAAGTATTTTGCTTTTTGTTTTATGTCATTGTTGAATTTGATGTATTTTGTTAGGCAACATTGTGAGTGGTGATTTTGGGGGTCTGAAAAGCATAAATAGAAAAAGACTGAAAGTAGGTGGAGGTATTACTTGTTTTACATGCAAGTGAAAATAAGTACATATGGAGAGTTAGTAATATGTATTTTCATCAATATATAATGTAACAATGTTTAACATTTTAGTATGCTCTGTAGTATGATCACTTGTTGCCATTCCATGCCTGCATCTTTTTCATGTTTTAAACTGATAGTGCAGCAGTTATGTATATTTCATGATTGTGTGCTTTGGCAATCCGAGGGAGATAGTAGATGCATGTGTTTTAAGAACAGAGTTATTGTTGGCTCAGAGTTTACCAGTGAGCACACATATTTGATTGAGTGGCAAGCAATATAAATAGTAGTAAAGGAGTAGAACGGTAGCAATGTAATATCTAATAGTTTTTTCATGCTTTTTCCCTTATTTCAGACAGCTGCCATGCCAAAGTCATGCAATGATGCAGAGTGTTGGCCTCGTTCAGGCTGTGAGGAGCATGCCAATGCTACAGTTGAATGCATACGACTAACCTGAGCCTAACCCGCGCCATGGGGGTAAGGTAGGTGTTTGGTCACAATGAGTCTTCATATTTTTCAACAGAGGTATACATGCAATAGCTGACAACAGTATGGTCAGTTGTATTTGTTGCACATTTGTTGGATGTTTCTGAGAGTGTCAATCAACAGTTTGATCATTCTGCTGTCTGTGCTGTAAATAAAATATGTATTTTCTTGTGGTACAGTGGGGTTTGTGTGAAGACTACTTGTGGAGATTGTGAAAGGAGACTTATAAAACGGGCAAAGGATTTCAAGCAATCTGATCAGTTGTTAGGTGTGTATTAGATGTGTGTAATGAACACCTAAAACTAATACCCACATCTAGAATACACAGACCCATTTTATAACCGCAATAAGCCAGTCTGGGGATGTGAATTGCACAGTTCCAATGCATGGCTAGGGGACTAGATGCACTTGGCCTGTGGCTTCATGCCTCAGTATGTACCTCTGGTTGTGCATTGGAACCATCTAATGTAGACCCATTGTATGTTACTACTTACATGTAGGCATGACAGCAGTGCTCTGCTGTTTAGAGAGGTACTGAGACCTGTGTGTATGCTGCTAAGTAGTTGTATTGGACAGGACATCACCACATACAGAAGTGGTCAGTAGACTCCTCTACAAGATGACATACTATGTCTCTGTGTTTTTAGCTGCAGACCATGTCAGCATGGTTGTTACTGTATTGGTGGATATAATACTACAGATATTTTATTAATTTACTGTGATACTTATCAATGCATTATATATAGTATGGTGTGCTCCCATATTAATGTATGGTGTTAGCAATTGGTGTTCAGCTTTACAGTGCTCTGCAGTCAGTGGTTGCTATAGATGACTTGTGGTGGGGATGTGCCACATGTTGGTGAGTGGGTTATATTGTGGTGGTGTGGTGGGTAGCCAGGTGGGGAGGAGATGCTAGTTAATCACTACATTCTTTTCCCAGGATCTGTATGCTTGGGTTTGGGGTACACTGTCTGTCCTGCTAGGAATACTGCATTTGTAGTAGTATGTGGTTAAGCTGAAGCCAGTCTTTGTAGATAGGTCAAGAAGCATGACAACCTATTATTTTCACTGTGGCATGAAAGATTTCCAATATTTTTTTTATGTTTTTTCTCAGGTTAGTCATACCTTGGGGAGGCAGGAGATTATAAAATCTGATGCCTGCCATAGGAAATGGAAGATCACCCACCAGACATTTTTCAAAGCTAAGTCTGCTGCAGGTGATATGTGATGGAGTGTCTGGGAGTGGTACTACATAGCCTATGCTACTGTATGTGGGAGGATGCAGGGAAACCAGAGTTTGGAGATCGCCATCACACGTGTGAGTACATATTTGAAACTGTTGTGATGCAAATATTTGGTTTGTAACGGAGAGGATTTTTTTTTTCTATATTTTAAATGAGTATTGGCATTTATTATTAAACTGTTAGTGATATGTACTATTATACTTATGTGACAATTGCTATAACATTACAGATATGTAAGAATGATAGGTTAGCAATTGTTACTTTACAAATGTGTTTGTGGTGATATGGTATTTTTTTGGGGAAAAATCAAGATTACATGAATTCTTTGAAAGTTGACAATGATATTTTTGTGCTGGTGTTCTAGTACATGTAATATTCAGAATATGAGATGTTCTGATGTTTAAATGTTGCAAAGAATTATTTTTAAAGGTAGGTAGGTGATATTTGTGGACTGGATACTGATCATAACAAAAGAGTGGGATATTGTGTGACCAACAGTATGTGTTGTGGGCTATGTTCATCACTAGATTGCTGGCTGATGGTGTTGTTTTTATAAATCTTTTTGTTTACTCAGGTAGACCAACTGTGGAACCTGCATCCTCCCATCCTGTGCAGCTTCAACCACTCCCGGAAGGTGCGGCTCGAGGGTCTCCAGTCAAGCAACTACTTGTGCTCGACTCTGCTGGTGAGTTATTATAATGTACTGCTGTCTGTATTATTATTTATTAGACAATGCGTTTTTATTTCCTGGTATCTGATTGGTTAGTACTCTTGTCAGAGGGGTAGACTAACTTAGAATAGATGCCCTGGAAATAAAAAGTACCATGTCAAATGCCCCTCACAGATTCAAATATTCTTGTGCCCACCCTGCTTGCTTATTGGGCAAAAGCACCACAATGAATTTGAAACTGGTACCATTTTTTTCTTTCGCTTAGCGACATATACTGTCCTGCCAACAGTCTCTAAATGATTGCCAGCTGCCAGAAAAACTGTACACCAGCCTCTACTAGGCTCACTTGGCAGCACACTAACCAAATAAAAAAAAGGTAGCCACAAGAAAAACAAAGCAAGTCATCACTGCTACCCCCTTCAAACAAGCGCTTTTGGCAGCATGTTTTTCAAAACCACAGTCTGTACCTTCCATAGTTGTAATCATATGATTGCTGGAAGCAGAGACATATGGACCCACCTAGTACCGTGTACTCACTAGCAGACATTATCTCCTCACAAATGAAAAATTACACCCTACATGCTGAGTAGCAGACACACGCTGTCACTTTTGTCACATTTTACCACAAAAATATTTAAAGCAAACTTATTCTTTTTCTTGCTAGCAATGGCATGCCATGCACTCAGCAGTACTCCTCATAAACAGTACTTCTGTCAATTGTCCCTGATTTGCTCCAGCTTCACTCCTGCCACAGTAAAGCATTTAGAGATTTTTTTTGTTAACACAAATCCGCTTCTGCTTACAATGACAATGGCATTTCCTGTGTCTCATGTACATTTTCCAAAGCACCCGTTTACATTGCCACACTCAACAGCCAGTACTGTGCTGTTGCAAAGAAAAGTGTAACTGTTCTGTAAGTTGGGGGTTTCACAAAGGTATCACCCCCACACACACACAAAAAAACAGTAACACAACTAAGCTGAGCTGCCGGTGGGGGGTATGTTTCAACAACAAAGGAGGGACATGCTGCACACTCCAAAAGAAAGGATAAAACACGTGAGAAATGCTGCTCTGCCATCTACTGGTAACTTCTAGTAAGTATACCAGTAGAAGGACTACTTTATTAGAAAAGCAACTTTGACTTAATTTTAGTAATTTTATTTACTATTTTTGATTTCTTAAATATTACAAAAAAAATCTTTACATACAGACCATTTTCTAAGCACAATGATGCTCTACAGGGTGGGTGTTATGGGCAATACTGGACCTTCCAGGGGGTATAAGGCCCTCTGCCTGTGGCGTCAGCCCTCATTATGCCCCTGGGGGGTTCGGTATTGCCCCATACCGCCCACCCTGTCGGGTATTATTGCTTGCTTGTATCTAGTTTGTATAATGCTACAGAATGTGCATACCTATTTGCGGCGTCTGATTGGCTGAAACACTTCTGTAGCTGGTCATCTATCAGATAATTGACACAGATATGTGTCTGTGTGTGCGTGTGAACATTTACAGTGAATAGTGCATAGTTTTTAAAGCATATTGTGATGGAGTTATGAAGTGTTTTATCACAAAATAGATATTTAGCATGTTTTTAAAAGAAACAATTTTGTGTAACAGTTATTGTTGTTTAAAGTGAGATATTTTCAAGCACAATAATACATTCCAGGGTAGGTGGCATGGGCAGTTGAGGGCCATCCATGGGCTATAAAGCCATGTGCCTGTGACGCCAGGTGCCATCGCAGTCCTGGGTGGTGCAGTATTGTACAATAGCACTTATGAAGTCAGGTATGATTGCTTGCTTATCAGTTATATAGTTGTTATGTTTTAAACAGGTACTCAGGCTGAACTTTTCACTGTGTCATGTAACTAACGTATTCTTAGTCAGGAAGTGGTATAAGAAGAAGTAGTAATGTATGTGTTTAGTATTACTATGCGTATTCATGTGTAAAGGTGTTTTATCAGTGAGAGACTATTACAGTTTGTTAATATGAAACAATATGATTGCACTTAGATGTAGATTATTAAATTTAGTATCCCAATTAGTGAGTCAGATGTGTGTTCTGTGATTTACTAGAACAGTAGATAGTATGCCACATCTGAAGACTGAGGAATTTCAATAACTGATTCTTGCGATATGTATATTCATGTATACAGATGTTGATATTGAGACATGAATGGCTTATTTTGTTTAACTGTGTTTTTCAGAGGATGAACAATCTGCAGAGGGTACTGCTGGAGGGGAAGACTCCACAGAGGAGGTAGAAATTGTTGAGATTGAGCCCTCTGTGGAGGAGATGCCATAATCTCTAGCAGCAGGTCATCCTTCGTCACCTGCAGGTCCAGGTGGGCCTCCAGCCGAGGAACATGAGCACTTCTTGTATACTTTGTGTTTTTATTATTAAAGATTAGTACATTCCCACTTCAAAATGTTGTACCTTAACACAGTAACTTGGTGTTACAGGTTTATCATACTGTGGTAAGATACAGTGTTGGGTCTGATTTTTCAATATACATCACAGCATGGAGTTATGAAACAGTTAGATAGGAGTATCACATGAAAGAATTGCATCTGCTGGATGTATGCAGTGCTTAATCAGCACGTCTAGGTTTATATATCAGTAATGGTCATCTGTTTTTAGTTTTCTTATCTATTGTGTATATGGAGAGGCATGAATAAAAATAATAGGTAGGTTGTATACGTATATTTTAAACATATTTCTTAGATGGAGAATCTACGTGTCATTGTTAGTGTTTTGTATTAATAAATCCAACAAGGGATAGAGAATGTGCTACAATTGTGCATCATGTTAATTGAGTGGCTAATGTTAAACCGTGTGGATTTTATTAAATGCCATATGTGTTTTATCTCTGTCTATTGAAGAAGTTCAATACATAGACAATGGTGTGTGGGCAAGTATGGATAGATAGACAGTAGTAAATGTTTTTTCCTCTTCAGTGGAGTTTTCTTTACTGTATATGTTCATTGTTTGTATCTTTGTTATATAGTTAGGTAGTGAAACACTGTCAGAGAGTGATGAATGTGTGCATTTAGTATTGGATACATACATCTTAAGGATTTGTAAGAGATGGCACAGCACTACAGTGATGGTAATTATCAAAGTGGTATGTGTTACCATTTGAGATATTGAGTAACAATGTCTCAGTTGTAACGTAGTATCAGTGACTTACACTGAAATGCTGTTGTCACAGATCAGATGGTTATAGAGTGTGGTACAGTAGTATTCACTCTTTGAATAGAGAATTTATCTGTACATGTTATGGGGGCTACTGGTGTTCTTACTGGTCAAATTTCAAACATTGTTTGTGGTTGAACTACTTCCCAACTGCTGTTCCATGAATATATTTAAAAGGTGTTTACTGTTGGGTGTTATTGTATATCTCATATTATACAATGGCAAGAAAGAATCTTGGACTGTGATTGGCCGGTTTTGGGCTGGACCCATGGCGTTGTCCCAGTACGACACCACAGGTCTTGTCTCAGCCTCACTGTGAACCAGTAGATGATTTTTTGGATGAGCTTGATAATTTTTGGGACTTAGAGCTCTTTTTTTGTATCTCCTCTTACGAAACAAAAATATTTTTTCACACTATTAAAAAGATTCTTTAAAATTATTTTTTTATTTTGTATATAACAACGAGCCATTGTATAATAGGAATAATGCATTCCAGGGTGTGTGTCATTTGGGATAACACCATGCCTGAGGCATTGGACAACTCAGCCTGCGGCCTCATGCCCAACCCCCCCCAGGCATGGCGTTATCCCAATATGACACACACACTGTCATGCATTATTCCTTTAGTGACAATTGTTGCACTGTGCTCATGTCATTCAACATGATAGTATTCTGCTGTGCAGTGTTACAACTGTAACAATGTAGATGTGATGATTTTTCTTAATTGTAGACATGTTATACATACTTCGCATATGCTGATTTATACACTACTTTAAGGGATACTGAGAATAGAGAACTATTGTTGTGTTGAGAGAATGTGATGTAGATGCAATATGTGTAGTATTATTCTATATATTTCATGCTGAGGGCACATGTGTATATAGGGGAAAGTGATAACTCTTATCTTAAGTCTACTAATTTATTTAATTGTTAATGGAATACATTGCAGTACACTAGGAATTTTATATATATTGTTAACAGACAGTTTCAGTGGTCTATTTTACAAAAGACCAGTATGGTTCCATCTACTAAAATATTTTTCATATTTTTTTTGTCTATACAGGGCAACTTGCCATTCTTAATAAGATCAGTCAGACCCTCAGCCAGCTGCTTGAGACTGTGCGGAGTGGCAACCAGGCTGTTGCTGAACACGCCTGTGACTCTGCAGCAAAACTAAATTACCTAGTAGGGCAGACAGGTGAGCTAATACAGCAGGGTGGAGAGATTATTGATTTGCTGCAATGTCATGGGCATGTAGGGCATGTGGCGTTAGTTGCCACTCGTGGGCTTGAGCAGAGCAACAGGGACCTCACCAAAGCAACGAGTCATTGAGGGACTTGGAGGAGGCCTCTGTTGCTTAGTTTGAGTCCACGTATGGTCTCATGGTGTGGCTGGCTGAGAATCAGCTGGAGGCCACAGAAGCAATTCATCAGCTTCTTCACCAGGACCTGCAACACCTAGAGGATGACCAGCCCTCTGAAGAACCTCAGCGTGAGCTCCTCAAAGGTGCCCCTCCAACATCTCCATCAAAAGCTGCTACAGAAGAGGGGCACCTAGCTGCACCTACTCCTGACCAGGCTTCCACTTTCTCAACACCATAGCCTCCCCAAGTCTCCACAGCTTGAGTGGCCAGCACCTCTGCCTCACTCCTGGACACTTTTTTTGTAAATAGTTTGTGAAACACAGAATATATTTCAAGTTCTTTTACCCAACCATTTCTTTATTTATTTAGTGTGTCATAACACTTTTATTTATTTTACATACCTTTAATTTTATGTCTTATTTATTTATTGTTGTATTTATTGCTTGTATTTAAGTTCTTTGCATATTTATTTGTGTCTGAGTTGCACTCAATTTTTGCACAAAAACATTTTATATTTTTTTACAAAAAAATATTTTTATAAACAGTTTTAATTTCATAAACATTTATTTGTCTCATTATTATTATAATAGATATGTATATTGTTGAGGTATTGGCTAGTGTGGGTTATTACATCTGTGACAGTTAAGTGACCACCAGTGTCACACCAAGGAGATGGTTTGTATGAATGGGACACATTGTTAATGGTGTTGGTTTGCTTAGTGTTACATTCTGTGCTTCCATTAGTGAGCCAGACAGTACTATCTACTTCAAAAATTTCTGTGTGTTACTGAACCATTTGTTTTGCTTTGTGTATTTTAATTGTACCGACAGCAGATAAAATGGAACATAAATTCTTTGAAGTATTTAAAAATAGTTATGATTGTCTCCACTGGAATTACATGAATGGATAGTGTAATAGAAACATAGAGGTTGACGGCAGATAAGGACCGCAAGGCCCATCCAGTCTGCCCATTTCTTTTTCTACCTTATAAATGTGCCATTGGCCTTTGCTCTGTCAGTGGCCTATCTATTCATACTCATTTGTATTGCTCCCATATGCCTATCCCATGTCTGTTTGAATCCTGCACTGTATTCATAGCCACCACTTCTTGAGGTAGGCCATTCCATGCATCCACCACCCTTTCTGTGAAAAAGAATTTCCTCACATTCCCCCTTAATCGGCCCCCTCTAATCTCATGCTGTGTCCTCTTGTCCTGCTATTGTTCTTATATTTAAACATGTTAGACTCTTTCACCTTGTTAATGCCCTTAAGGTGTTTGAATGCCTCGATCATATCACCTCTCTCCCTCCTTTGCTCAAGGGTATACATATTGAGCTCTGTTAATCTGTCCTCATGTCTTCTGATGCAGTCCCTGCACCATTTTTAGTTGCCCTTCTCTGGACTGCCTCAATTTCAGTTAATGTCCTTGTGAAGGTGTGGCCTCCAATACTGCACGCAGTACTCAGATGGGGCCTAACCAGTGTCTTGTAAAGAGGGATTATTACCTCCCTCTTATGACTTGTGATACCCTACTAATACACCCTAACACCCCCCTAGACTTACCTACTGCTTTAGAGGTCTGCTTGGATGATTTCAGGTCATTAGTGATGATGATGATGCCCAAGTCTCTTTCTTCCTTTATGATTGCTAGCAACTCCCCTCCCAGCCTATAGGTGGCTTCAGGGTTTCTCTTCCCTATGTGCATGATCTTGCACTTCTTTGCATTAAATCCCAGTTGCCACTCTTCTGACTATTTTGCTAGTTTATCCAGATCTCTTCTCATTCTGCCCACCCCATCTGGATCATCTACTCTGTTGCAGATCTTGGTGTCATCTGCAAACAGACAAGCCTTACCCTCTAGTCCATCTGCAAGGTCACTAATGAAGATGTTGAAGAGGACTGGCCCCAGGACTGATCCCTGAGGTACCCCACTTGTGACTTGCATCTCTTCTGACTGTATACCATTTATCACCACTCTCTGTTTTCTGCCCATCAACCTGTTTGCCACCCAGTCGACCAACTTCTGACCCACCCCAAGCCTACCCAGCTTATTTATCAATCTTCTATGTGGAACAGTGTCAAAAGCTTTGCTTTACAGAGATGATCTTTCAAGATGGGTATTGGATAGTGTATTTAATAGTACATAGGTAAGGTAACTTTTACTTTAAGGTGTGGTAAGAGAAACAGCATTGTGTTTTCCTCAAAAAGTAAGGAAAATAATTGCAAAAAACTGCATTAATGCAAGAGTTAGGGTTCTTTTGCCGCAAAAAAAGTGAGGAAATTTGTTGTTAGGGTTTCCAACCCTAACTCCGACTCCCCCCCAACCAACATGACTCAACCCCCCAAGCCCCCATTCCCACTGGAACACACACACACACACACACACACACACACACAGGCAGAAACATACACACACAGACACACACACACAACACACAACTATGGGGGAAGTACAAGGAAATACAACCAATCACACAGACCCGATCTCCGAAAACACATACACAGAGTGCAACCTGTTCAGAGGAGGGTAAACAAAATAGTGCAGGGTGTGCAGCAGCAAAGATACAAGCAGAGAGAGTAAACCTTATTTTACATTTTTGGTATTTAGAATGTACAAAAGTATTGAATTTCTCAGAAAATACAAAAACAGAAGAGCAAACTAGGGCAGTAATATAGGACTTCTTTGGGAAAATATGTTTTTATCAATTGGCATGAACAGTTAATATACATATGTACGTTGTGATATTTGTAACAGGCTGATGTAAACTAAGAACAACTACATGTTTTCAGGACTAAGCTAAAAGTTGTAGTGTGTTAAGTCACTTAGTTACAGTCCAACTATCGCTATTCTGCTTCTGAGAATTACAGTCTGGTCTGCTCTGTTGGATGTATAAATGTCATTTACAGATCAGAAAAGTGACCTGTAGAATATAGAGGCATATCTCTTGCAATGGAGAATCATGTGGCACAGTTGAATGAATGGTCTCTGCCTGTCATAATAGTGTTTGTTGCCAGAGTAATTGCAAAGACATTCTGCTCAGACTTCAAATGTTCCTGAATACTGTTTAGGGCAATGAACAGTGTACAAAATAATAAATACTGTCTTGCTGTATTGCAGTCACATGTTAGGATACTAGTAAAATAAAATATTTTCCATGCAGATAGAAACATTCATGTAAGAGATTCATTTGAGATCAGGTAAGCAATTACTGCATAGTAACACTGGCCCTTTAATATCTCATCAACAAGGTAAAGATTGTAGTTAATCAATATGTTACTTTGTGTTGATGTTGACTAGAATAGTCTTATGTCATATTAATTCTATAATTGTAGCAGTTCTCATTAGTCTACAACATTGTCAGGAAGCCTGATACATACATTCAGAAGCCTGTGTGTCATTAAATTGTGTTTGACATTATGTATAAAGCAATGGTTTACGCTCCCTGCTTGTATCTTTGCTGCTGCACACCCTGCACCATTATGTTTACCCTCCTCTGAACAGGTTGCTCTCTGTGTATGTGTCTGTGGAGATCGGGTCTGTGTGATTGGTTGTATATCCTTGTACTGCCCCCATAGTTGTGTGTTGTGTGTGTGTGTGTGTGTGTGTCTGTGCGTGTGTGTATGTTTATGCCTGTGTGTGTGTGTGTGCCAGTGGGGATGGGGGCTTGGGGAGTTGTGTCATGTTGGTTGAGAATCAAGGTTAGGTTGGATGACCCACAGGAGGGTGGCAGGGAACCCTGCGGGAAGAAACAACTCTAGTGGGGACTCCATTGTTGGGAAGGTAGAACTGGGGAGGAAGGGGAGGAGGTAAGGTGCCTGCCTGCACCATGGCTTGGAGGGACAGGGTGAATCCTCAGGATTGCCAGAGCAGCTGCACAGGGAGGGAGCTGGATGTCATTGTCCACCTAGGGACAAATGTCCTGGCTAAGAAAGGTTAGAGAAGTGCAGGAAGAGTTTGTGGAATTGGGAAGGGGCCTTAGTCAAGTAGCACGCACGGTAACCTTCTCGGAGATGCTGCCCATCTATGGCATAGGACAGGCTAGGGTGTTCCGCACCATGGGATTCAATCAGTGGTTTAAAAACTGGTGTGGAGCTCAGGGATTTGGCTTCATTGGGGACTGGGGGTCCACCTGGAGTGATGCAAGCCTATACTGGCATGATGGGCTGCATCTGTCCAGGAGGGGAACCTGGATCCTAGGTGATAAATTTAAATGCTTCATTGGCAAGCATTTAAACTAGCCAAGGGGGGAGGCACTGGAAAGGAGCAGGGAAATCCTAGCCCCCAAATAATCTACAGTAGTAAGTCGCAAACACCAACATAGAGGTGTCACTAGGGAAGGGCAGGAGGGTAAATGGAGAAAGTGACAAAGGCAAGAAGAACAGGGATGGGGCAAAAGGGAGTAAGGCCATCAGGAAATGGATGGTAATGAGTACCAATGCCCATAGTCTGGGCAACAAGCTCCCTGAGCTGGTGGCCTTGAGGGAAGAGGGATGCCTGGATATTGTAGCAGTCAGAGAAACATGGTACACAGAGAACCATGACTGGGATGTTAACATATCAGGGTACATAACATACAAGAGAGACAGGCAGGGGAGAAGAGGTGGAGGAGTAGCTCTCTATGTAAAGGAAGGGATAAAAACAACTGAACAAAAGAGTAAACAGGGAGGAGAGGAGGCACTGTGGGTCACCTTGGAGACTGGAAAGGGCACCCCACAATCTACAGAGGTTGTGTACAGACCCCATGTCAGGGGCAGGGAATGGACAAGGATATGATAGAAGGCATTCTTAGAATGACAGAGAAAGGGGAGATACTGTTGATGGGAGACCTGAATATGCCAGATGTTAACTGGAGCACATTTGCTGTAGCCACATCCAAGGGCAGGGCCATTCTTGATGCCTTACAGGTGGCAGGCCTCAGACAGCTAGTTTTGGAACCCACTTGTGAGGGAGCAATCTTAGACCTCATACTCTCAAACGGGGCAGTGAGAGGATCTCAGATCTAGAAGTGGGTTGCCATCTGGGGACAAGTGACCATCAAACAATGTGGTTCACGTTAAACTCAGCTACAGAGTCAAGCCATACAAAAGTGAGGGTACTGGACTTTAGGAGGGCTGACTTTGGCAAGATGGGAGAGTGCCTCAGAAAAGCACTAGCAAACAGGCTAGAAGGAGGTGTGGAGCAACAATGGGGAATCATCAAAACTGCCATCACAGAGGCAACAAGCCTTTGTGTGAAGCAAATAAACAAATCAAAATTAAAGAAAAAGCTGCTATGGTTCTCAAAAGAGGTGGCTGTGAAAGTCAGGAAAAAAAATATAGCATTCTGGAAGTATAAGGAAACACAGAAGGAGCAGAACAGAGAGCTGTACCAGTTAAGGCAGAAGGAAGCAGGGAGGGAAGTTAGAATAGCAAAGGCCCAAACTGAGGAAAAGATAGCCAACTCAGTTAAGAAGGGGGATAAAACCTTTTATAGGTACATCAGCGAGCGTAGAAAGATAAAGGGAAGGATAGTGAGGCTGAATAGAACGAACGGTGGGTGGGCAGAGGGGAACAGTGAAAAAGCAGGGATACTGAATGACTATTTCTGCTCAGTATTCACAAAAGAGGAGGGGGAAGTGCCTAATCCAATTAACAGAAGCACTCTTGATAGGGGGGTTGATCCCAGTCCTTTCACAGAAGAAAGGGTTCTGCAAGAACTCCTAAAACTGAAGGTGGACAAAGCAATGGGTCCTGATGGAATTCACCCCAGAATTCTAAAAGAATTAAGGAGAACTAGTGAAACCACTGGCTACTCTTTTAATAAATCATGGGAGGATGGTGTGGTACCCAGGGACTGGAGGAAGGCGGATGTGATTCCCCTTCACAAAAGTGGGACCAAGACAGAGGCAGGAAACTACAGACCTGTCAGTCTGACCTCTGTGGTAGGGAAAGTGATGGAGTCACTTTTGAAGAAAAGAATAGTTGAGTACCTAGAGGCCAGTGGAGCACAGGACCCAAGGCAGCATGGGTTCACAGCAGGAAGGTCATGTCAGACGAATCTAATAAATTTCTTTGACTGGGTGACCAAAGTAGTAGACCAGGGAGGGGCTGTGGACATGGCCTACCTAGACTTTATCAAGGCATTTGACACAGTCCCACACAAAAGATTGATAGTCAAATTAACCAGCCTGGGAGTGGGTCCCAGGGTGGTAGCCTGGGAAAAACATTGGCTGCACAACAGGACACAGAAGGTAATTGTAAATGGAGTCCACTCTGAAGAAAGAGGGGTTACTAGTGGGGTGCCGCAGGGTTCAGTATTGGGTCCAGTCCTTTTAATGTCTCTCATCAGTGACATTGCAGATGGACTGGAAGGAAAAGTATGCCTTTTGCAGATGACACAAAGATCTGCAACAGGGTTGATACACAGAGGTGTGGAAAGGATGAAAAGGACTTGGCAAGGTTGGAGGAATGGTCAGAAGTATGGCAGCTAGGATTCAATGCAAAGAAGTGCAAAATAATGCACCTGGGAAACAAGAACCCAGGGGAAGAATACACAATGGGTGGGGAGGTAGTAACAACAACAAAAAAGGAAAGGGACCTGGGGGTAATCATATCAGATGACCTTAAGGTTATCAAGCAATGTGAGAAGGCAGTAGGGAGGGCTGGGGGTATACTGGGATGCATAGGGAGAGGCATCAGCAGCAGAAAACAGGAAGTTGTTATCCCTCTGTACAGACAGTTGGTGAGACTCCATCTGGAGTACTGTGTCCAGTTCTGGAGACCCCATCTCCGAAGGACATAGACAGGATAGAGGTAGTCCAGAGGAGGGCAACTAAATGGTGCAGGGTCTGCAAGAGAAGCCAGATGAGGAGAGACTAAAGGAGCTTAATATGTATACCCTTGAGGAAAGAAGGAGAGGGGACATGATAGAAACTTTTAAGTACCTCAGTGGAATCAACAAAGTCCAAGAGGGTAGCATCTTTCAGAAAAAGAGACATGCAAGAACAAGGGGACACAATTTAAAAGATAGAAGGAGAGCGGTTCAGGGGCAATGTGAGAAGTATTATTTCACAGAGAGGTAGTGGATGCATGAAACAGCCTTCCTGAGGAGAGGTTGTGGGGTCTAAAACTGTGGGAGAATTCAAGAATGCATGGGACAGACATCAGGCAATTCTTGTGGAGGGGGGTAGGAAGAAACAGGCTGTTGGTTAACTAGGATCTGCGGCCTATCCTGTACGTAGGGAAATGGGCAGACTAGATGGGCCAAGCAGTCCTTATCTGCCGTCCAAGTCTATGTTTCTATGTTGGAAACCCTAACAACGAATTTCCTCACTTTTTTCACTGCAAAAGAACCCTAACTCTTGCATTAACGTAGTTTTTTGCAATATATATATATAGATAGCTATACACACACACACACACACACTGCCTGTAGGTGCCCTGGGCTCTGTCTGTGACATATACTCTGTGTCTCTCTGCAGTATAATGAAACCATTTAGGCTGCATTACACACTGTCATTTGTTGGTGCCCTGAGCCCTGTTCATGACATACAGTAGCCACTCTGTGTGTCTCTGCAGAATAGTGAAAACCATTTAGGCTGTACACACACACACATACACACACACACACACACACACACACACACACACACTGTCTGTTGGTGCCCTGAGCCCTGTCTGTGACATAGCTAGTACTTTGTGTCTCTCTGCAGTATAGTGAAAGCCATTTAGGCTGTGGGGTCTGTTCTGGAGCAGCAGTCTGTTGCTGTAGAACTTGGCTTTTCATTTTGCTGGAATTTGGCCACAATAAATGTTGCTTTTGCCATTTCATATGTGGACTGTGTCTAGTTAGTCTCGAGTACCACTACTGTCTGTTTGGATTGACTAGGCTGTATTACACACTGTCTGTTAGGTGCCTTGAGCCATGTCTGTGACATAGCTACTCTGTTTGTCTTTGCAGTTTAGTAAAAGCCATTTAGGCTATATTATATAGAGTCTGCTAGGTGCCCTGAGCCCTGCCTTTGACATAGCTACTGTAAATTTCTCTGTAATGTAGTGGAAGTCATTTAGGCTTTATTACACACTGTCAGGTGCCTGAGCCCTGTCTGTGACATAGCTGCTCTGTGTCTTTCTCCATTATAGTGAAAGCCATTTAGGCTATATTACACACTGTCTATTAGGTGCCCCAAGCCCTGTCTGTGGTGTAGCTACTCTGTGTCTCTCTGCAGTATAGCAAAAGCCATTTAGGCTGTATTATACATTATTTGTTAGGTGCTCAGAGCCCTGTCATGACATAGCTACTCTGTGTCTCTCTGCAGTATAGTGAAAGACATTTAGGCTGTATTACACTGTCTGTTAGCTTGTTAGGTGCCCTGAGCCCTGTCATAGCTACACTGTATGTGACATCTCTGTGGCATAGCAAAGCCATGGCTGTGGCTACTATGTCTCGTATTTCCCAGACTAAGTCTATTAAAAGGAAGCACAGTGCTGGTGCATGTACAACTGAAAATGATATGGACAATACGAGTCCTAGCACTAATGAAAACCATGGTGACAATAATAACAATAACATCACCAGGACTGGCACGAAATGTCCTCCTGAACCAAAAAAGCATGTTACCAATGAAATGATAGTAGAGTTTTGGAAAGAACTGACAGTAGTTATTCGTAGAGGTACTGAACATTTGCCACATGTGCCAGGAGATTTCCAGCTGCTGAAGCAGCATGCATTGAGGAAGGAGTCATCCTCCTCAAATATATCCTGAGATGCTGAGGCAACAAGTGTTGATAAAGATGGTGGTGATAATGGAGACTGGAAAAGGGATAGTCCAGGTTATGTCCACCTTATGAAGACAGCACTTCCAATTCTTCTGAATCTTGTGGCAATGGGGTTGGCACTAGTTTCACTAAAGGGGTTGGAGAGGATGCCATTGTATGACATGAGAGGCAAGTGCAGAAAAAAAAATCATATGCTATGCATAAGAATAAGAAGATGACCAAGAATGGGAAAAATTCATGTGTACAAGAAAATGGCAGTATAGGGTTTCCTCCAGGTCCCTTGAATGAAAAAGAAATAGTGCCAGGCCCCGTAGCACAAAGGGTGACTCTTTAGTGTGGAATTTATTTTATCTTGACCTTGCAGACAACTCTCGAGCTGTATGCAGTCTGTGCAAAAAGAGTGTCAGTAGTGGTGGCAAAGTGGGATATTTTGGGACACCAGGAATGATACAACATGCAAAGGCAAAAAACTCAATTGAGCATGGCAGGGCAAGGGACAGTGAGGTTGTTATGGGCCGTAGTGGAGGTTGTGGTGACAGTGATCATACTGATACTGAACTGGAAGGAGGAACTCACATTGAATCACTTGATGTGTCCTTGAAGTCTTCCTGGACAAACATAGATTGTTTTCTTCTGACACTATCAAATACTGCAAAATCCCACAGTAGAACTCTATGTGAAAAAGGTGTGAAAAGTACAGTCCCCCCAAAATTAAAAATATTGGTCACTTTTGTCAACTAACATTAAAAGAAAGTGTTTTCAGGACATCAAAATTTTACCCGCAAACATCCAACATGCCAGCTGTTAATTGGAGTCATTGCAGAGCTTTTGGCCAATTTTCAGCTCCCTTTTGCTTTTTTTGCCCAGAAAGGTTTCCTCAAGTTCATGAACAAGATTGAACCACGGTACACCATTCCCTGTCAAACGTATATATCTCTAAAAAGGCTGTTCCACAGTTGTATGACTTGGTGTGTAGTGCAGTTATTAAACAGTTGAAATTCTGAGATGAAGAAGGTTCATATAACCACGGATATATGGATCAGCAACCAAACAATTGACTACATGGCTGTTACAGCTCACTTGGCAAGTTTTCAGACAGAAAGTAATAATTCCCACTCTGCGATAAGTAGTGGGAAGCAGGATGTAGTATGTGCCACCACTTTTGAAGAAAACCAGACTGCTGTGAATATTTTGCAGGAGCTGCAAAATCAATGCCAGAAATGGCTTACTCAATATTCCTTATCTCCAGAGTTCACTGTATCAGATAATGGTGCCAACATAGTCAAGGCTGTCAGAAATGGAAACTACCTAGACATACCTTGTTTTGCACATTGTTTAAATCTTCTCATCCATGGTTTCTTAAATGGAAACAGAAACGTCAAAAACCTGTTAGGTCTTTCTAGGAAAACGTGTGCATTTCAGCCACTCTGTGAAAGGTTGAAAAATCCTGAAGGGGCTGCAGAGGTCAAATAACTTACTCTTGCATATATTAAAGCAGGAAGTTCCAACCCACTGAAATTCAACATTTTCCATGTTGGAAAGGCTTCTTGAACAGAAAAAAGCTGTGCTTGACTCCACCACACAATCAAATAGGTAAAGTAGACATCATGTTCAGTTACAGCAGATGGACTCTACTGGAATTTTTCCTCAAATCAGACTTCTTCACATTTTCCTTGATGACATAAAGAAATACTTTCAGTCAAAAGATGACATCACTGCTGTTATGCTAGCAGATGACTTGAGTCTCAGAGTGTTGACTGATCAGAGAATAAATGCTATGTTTATGAATGAAACCTATGTGTTGACTACACTGCCAGATCCACACTTCAAGTGGAACACTGAAGCCATCTTTTCTGCAGGGGAAGACATTGAGTATTAGAAAGACCTTCTGCTAACTAAATGTGACATTGCCTTACAAACACCATTAACTGATATACAGCAGTGAAACCCTGCCAAAGCCATCACAGTGTACCTCTGGCACAGGCAATAGCACATCTATCAATTCTTCACAGTCATCAGTGTCATCAGTGAGGGAAAGGACATATACTGCTACTTCGTGGGCATTCTATCTTCAGTGTCAGAAAGACAAATCACTTCTGAGTCACCTGCAACAACATGGACTGGTATCCTGTAAAGAAAGTGCAGCAGGTTCATCTGCCAAACTGGTAACCATCTCAAACAGCACAATGACCCTGGAGTACTTTGTAGACCATACTGTGATTGGTCTTGAGAAAGATCCATTACTGTATTGGAAACAAAAAAGAATAACATGGCCGGATCTAGTAAATCTTCAAATAATGTACTTCAGTTGTCCACCTTCATGCATATATTTAGAATGCATATTTAGTGCAGCTGGATGAATAGTCACTGACCACAAAACATTGCTAAATCCTGCAAATGTGGAATGGCTTACATTTATCAGAATGAATGCTGGCAATTTCCAAATTGTCACAACCACTGATTTATGTGAGTCTGACCCTGAAAATGAACAACAGCCTACAAACAGTAATACTAAATATGATGATTAGGTTATGTACAAAACACATGGAGCCATCACTACTGCCACCATGCCAGCCACATGTGACACAAATGTACTACTCATAGTTTTCTTTTGTCAGTTATCAGTTTATATTATATACGTTTGATTGATTCCCACCATGGGTATAATTTTTAAAACAGTAGCAGGCTCAATCACAGCAGCTGTGCCTCTTGTACCTACCTCAGCAATGCCCACTATGGGTATCATTTTTTTTGACAAAGCAGCAGTGCACCTCTTGTATCTGCCTCAGCAATGTCCACCATGGGTATAATATTTGAAAAACAGCAGCAGGCTCACTCAGAGCAGCTGCATCTCTCATACCTTCCTCAGCAATGCCCACCATGGATATAATTTTTTGAAACAGCAGTAGGCTCACTTATAGCAACTGTGCCTCTTGTACCTGCCTCAGTAATGCCTGCTATGGGCATAATTTTTGGAAACAGCAGCAGGCTCACCAAGAGAGCCTGTGCCTCTTCTACCTACTTCAGCAATGCCCTCATGGGTATAACAGATCAGGGCACCTAAAAAACAGCGTAATAGTCCCAAAAACAGTCTTTAAACATGATTTTTGTTATGATCAGGGTCACATAATTAGGTAGTAGAATGAGTCAGGTAGTGCCTACCTTTCCCAACCAGACTACTTGGTTTTCATCCAGGTTTTTTGGGAGTACCTTTGGGGTTCCCATGGGTTGTCTTGGTGGTTGGGTATTTTAGTACCCGCCCATCTGTAATTATGATTCCCTTTCCATGAGAGGTTATAGCTCCACTTTGCTTTCTTCTAGTACTTTCTCTGAGGACCATATCACCACAAAAGTATACAGCTAGTGTGAGGTTTTATATTGTTTTAATTCCAGGCACAGTCTTTCTAGAGGGCTATTCCCTAGTGTGATTGGAGTCTGTAATATAGAGGACATGGCTACCACCACACCCCACCAGAGCACTTGAACAACATGTATAGGTCTGGTAGAAATGATAAAATGTTTCTATTAATTTTATAGTTCAGACATATTTCTGTCTTCTAAGGATTAATTTGGGTGTTTTTTCAATTGTAAAGTATGATATCATCAGAAAGTTATACTGTGTCTGTTTAAGCCTGCTATTCTTTGAAGAAAGCACAGTTTACAAGATCAAAGTGTCCCAGTCTTTAGGCTGAATAGAGGCTCTGCCCAGGTCCCGGGCCCATCTTGACTGCAGTACAGTCATTGGGTTTTTATTAAGAGTTTTTCAATAGATTATATAAGAAGGCTAGACATCTGGAACTGGGAGAGTACTGAAGACCACATCCTAAAAAGAGATATAGGGGACGTAGAGACTGAAGCACCTGCATGTGTTCAAGTCATTGCCTCACCTTAAGATTTGCAAGAAATGGGATACCAGCAGCCCATACAAGGCTCTAAGTTGTTGAAAGTTCATGAGGTGCCCACACACAAAAAAGTCAGTGACTGTAGAAACATCCCCAGTCCTCCACTTCTGCAGCACATACTACATTGGCTGGGATGGCATCTCTCCAAACAAGAGCCCAGTTATGAAGTCAATCTCAAATGATATTCCTGGTGTGTGACTAATCAGCTTATTGCTCCCAAGTCAGGCACACACCAAAGCTCTGTTAAAAGGGTTGGGATCACTTTGATCACTTCTTCCCGAGGGATGGAGAGAAAAGAAAGGGGATCATGTTCCTCACAGAAAGACATTGTCCAGCAAAATCCATGCAGCTGTGGATTGCTTCCCAAATCACCCAAAAATGCAGTTTGGCAGCTACATAGTGGGTTCAAAAAACAGGTAATGCCAAGCCCCCTCTAGAGATATGCTGAGTTAGTATACCTCCCCTCAATACAGGTTCACTTGTTTTGTCACAGGAAGGACACAGACTGAAAGAATCTAAAATAGGTGTAGGAGTTTTGGCAATGTGCGCACTTTAACAGTGTTGACTCTATCAATAGGGGATAGGGGGAGGGACCGCCAGTGGTCACAATCACATTTCACTTTCTGTAACAGTGGATGATATGTGGACTTCCATAAAAGGTTAATGCTCTTCATGAAAATAACCCCTAGATATTTGACCTGGGTTGCTGGCTTAAAATATCCCTGCAACTTGTATGGGGTTTCTAGCACCCTGCCTCAAAATAGCCCTTCACATTTATTCCAGTTTATTTTATACTCTGATATGGGTCCATACTCACTGAATGAAGATGTCAGTGTTGGGACTGCAACCTTCAGGTTCAGCAGATAAAATAAAATGTTATCAACAAAGAGAAGGATAACATGCTTCTTATTTTTCACTACCAACCCCTCTATAACCTCATTGTCTCTGATGACTATTGGCAATGGCCCCACTGCAAGAATGTAGAGAGGAGAGACATGGGACACCCTGTTGTGTAGAGAGACAGACAAATGGTGGAAGACAGTCCTGTTGGTTAACACTTGGGCCATAGGTTTGTGATATAGAGCAGGGATCCATGACCTAATGTGGCACACAAGCCACATTTTTTCAGCATGGCAAATATTAAGGGTCACTCAACTGGTCAAAGACCTTCTCAGCATCTAGGACAAGGAGGCTGTATCAAGAGCCCCTCTTTCTTGCACAATGCTACATTATACTGACTGTTCTACAGGTACTATTTCTAGACTGCCAGCCCTTGATAAAACCCACATAGACAAGGGGGGATCAGCTCAGGAAGTACAGTCTCCACCCTGCAGGCTATTTAAATGTCTTTACAGTCAGAATTTAGGAGGGAAATGGGGTGGTAGGAGTTACAGTCAGAGGAGAACAGTAATGGTGGCAAAAGTTACGAAAGGGGCAGGAAACTGCTGGCAGACCTCATATATCATATTAAACAAAGGGTCTGCATCATGTCCTAGAATCGCCTATAAAAAAGTCATAGGGTAAAACGTCAGGTCCTGGAGCTTTTTGAGATGTGAAAGTGAGCACTGCCTACCTAAGTTCTCTCGGGTGATCTCTACATCTGTATAGTTCTTCCAGAAGGGGCAGAGAGGGCAGATCCAAGATAACTAGAAAAGTGTTAGGATCTGGGGAGTCCTGGGACAGTCGAGATGTGTTTAATGTTTGGTAAAAAGATTTGGAATCCTGAATGGCTTCCTGATCCACTGTTATGGTCCCCTCAGGTGTGGTTTTAGCTGAAATGGCTTTATTCACTTCTCTGTCCCTACATTGCAAAGCCAGAAGCTGCCCACTATTGCCCCCCTCATAACAGGTTTTTAATGATTAAACAGACTGTCTCTTTCTAGTTTTGTAGTGGTTAAAATATTCAGCTTACCCTTGGCAATGACTAGCTTGCTATATAATGCAGTGTTTGGAGTGTGCATGTAGGCCCTTTTCAATTGCAAGATTTTTCTTTCTAGGGCTTGCATTTCTCCCTTCTCCTGCTTGTAATTATGGGCTGAGTAGTAAATTGCCACTCCACTATCAATAGTCTTAAGGGTCAACCCACTTAGTGCTGTGGAATATATCCCTTTTGCAATTGTATTTGAAAAAGCAGTGTAGCTCAGTCTCCTTACATTTTCCAAAATCCTCATTCACTCAGTGTTGGGAGTCCAGCTTCCAAGCATGTTGAGGGGATGAGACACCCCTTTAGCACAAAGAAGAGAGGGGAATGGTCAGAATGAAAGGTCAAACCATATGTGGGTGCCACCACACTACTTAACTCATTGTCTCCTAGCAGATGCCTGTAGTCATCAGTAAAATGCACTGGTGTGTCTTGAGGACGCCTACAGAAGTCAGCTACTGACTTCCTGTGTGCCCGTGCAACATCTGGAGACATCACTTATATATTTTAATATATAATATAACAGAGTATAATATATATTTGACTGCATAGCACCATTGGAAAGATAATTTTGTGCTGAACAACTTTGCAACTGATCTTTTGTGTGTATCATGTATACTTTAGGAGTTATTCACATTTGTTTATGGTATGGTGTGTATGGCTTATGTTGCCTATTTTAGTGAATTTTTTTTTCCTGTTTCGACCAGCATAGAATAAAAAACAAATTACATATTATTATTTACATACCACCATTGGAAAGGTAATATTGAGCTGAATAACTTTGCCACTCATACTTTGTGTCTAGCTCTTACGGTTCTTGAGGTATTATGATTTGTTTGTGGCATGCTGACTATAGATTGATTTTGCTTAGAAAGGCCCAGGATTCACTGTTAACAGTATACAGGAGATAAGTGGCTCAACTTCAGAGAGCTCCTGTGGAGGCAATGAGTTAATAATGAACTGGAAATGAATCCCATACAGTATTTATTCCCATGTAGAAGAAAAATGAAAGTTCCCACCCACATGGGTCATCCAGCCTCCACGCCTCCCTAACTGGCTATTACTTGGCTAAAATATGCAAGACCACAGCACTGCAAGGAGGAGGTGAATTGGGTGGAGTGCAGCAGCCAACCATTAGGTCCGGGTGTCACAAAAGGGTTTGTTAAAGGTGTCAATGACACTGTCACTTGGTGAAAGAAATGCAGGCAATCAAAATTTAGGCCATATACAGAAACCAAAGTGTATAAGTCTTGTTCCATTCTGTCTTCTATGAGAAATTGTCTCTGGGGGTCTGACTGCTTGACATTAATATGCACCTCGAGTCCCCAATGGAATCAGATTGCTACTCTTCTCCACTTGAAGTAAAAGGGGACTGACTCCAATATCCCTCATCCACAGGCCCCCAACTTAGAGGACTCCTCTTTGATCATGTGGATTTCCTGTAAAAATAATATGTCCACCTTAATCTTCTTAGATCTGGACCAGATCTGTTTATGTTTTTGTCATGGTTTTTAACCAACTGGCATTCCATGTGAAGAGTTTTAAATCATCTGCCATAGTCCTGTTAGTGAAGTATGATGTTGGTAGTTGTACAGTATACCTCCCAGAGTTGAACATTTTAGTGGATCATACCAAAGATGGTAAAATCAAAGAAATAGAACCTTATATGACCAGTACATTGTTTTCAATTGAACAAAGTGACCAAAACAAGTAAAACTCCCCCTTCCCATCCTCAAGGCCAAAACAGAGAACAACACCCAAACTTACCCCACCAACAAAGTCAAACACACAACCAAACAGATCCTCCTCCCTATACTGTTCCCTCCCAAGTACAACCTGTATTATAGGAACAGAACTGAATTCTGAGCAGCCACTTACCGTCTTCTGCCCTCCCCATTAGAAGCTCAAAGGAGCTTGCATTTCCCACTGATACTGGTGGAATTCTGTGATATCCTCAACAGCCTGTGTGGTATAATTGTAATCAAGAAAAAAACGACAAAAAAAAAAATCCTAAAAGGAACTAGAGAAGTAGAAAACTGAAAACACAGAGAAACATAGCACAATCAGAAGTAGCTCAATGTCAACCCAGTTCCATCTGAGCTTGACATCTGGTATAGTAACATAAGAAAGCATCCAGAAGGAGTCCCTGCTGCAGTCTTTATGTACTTAATTTCAGCTTAGTATGAAACTGGAGCCTCACTATGTTTGCAGTGCATAAAACAATAGACACATGGGCATGCACTTCCAGTGTCTAAAAGCTTACCTAGCCCTTTGTAATTTATGTTCATATTGTATATTGCAGTCCTCCAGAGAAGAATATACAGTATAGGTTGTGTCAGTTGCTGGGTAGACACACTTGAGCAAACCTTGTCTCTACACCGGCCGACTTACCCCAAAGAGCCGAAGTCAGGGAGTAGTAGCATTAACGTGTGATATTTCAGGTCAACAACATGCAAACTGCAAGAAGCAGGAGGACACGTCCTGCTTTATCGGGGGAGGGAGGAGAGCAGCAGGAACTGAAGGAGCAATTCCAAGCCAAAAGAATGAATGCACTGCTAAAGAGAGCTACAGCTTCCACCCACCAACTTCCATAGCCTGCTTTGACCCTCCCACCTGCTAGAGCTGCTCTATAGGTGCTGGGTTGAAATAGTGTCTTGTGTAGCTCATCATTGTTATCAGATAAAACATAGTTTACCTCATGGGTAGGCACAGATCATCAGTTTAATTTATCTTGGGTACAGCTGGAAAAATTGCATTAATAAGTGATTCTAGGCCTCCATGGCACCTCCATGAAAACAAACTTTGTCAGCTCAGCCTGGTTGCAAGTTTTCTGCCAACTCCCCCCAACATATTATTCCCCAACCCCTACTCAGGACACAGTGTCCACATCCTGGAATCACCACCAGAAACACTTCATTATGATGGGCTTGTCCTCCTTTGCCCCAATCTTCCCTCTGCCACAGTACATTCAGCTTCAATGACAGCAGTAGCGAGGCAGGGTTTTGTAAAAGTTTTCAGCAGCTTCCCTTGCTACTGGAGGACTAGATGGGATGGATAGAGGTGAGCAAATTACCATTGGTGACTGTGGGGAATCAAATTTATCTCATGAAACTCTTGTCTTTCATGCTGCAGATACCATCTATAGTCCAGAAAAATGTACACTGACTTCTTGTTACTCTTGATGAGGCCATTCTTTCTGGCAGCATCTAGGAACGTTACTCTATCTGAGTAGTGTATAAATTCTATTAAGAAGTATCTCAGCTTTTCAGCAGGGTCATGGTACTTCCCTGGTGATCTTTGGCCCTCTGGACTTCCAAGGTGGTAAAGGGGTTGAGCAACAGCACCTCTGGAAGCCACTTCACAAGGAAGATGAGAGGGGACTTTACCATTGACCCCCTTCTGGCATGCTGACCGGATGCACATTGTTGTGGAACTCCCAGTTTCCATGATGTTTGGCAGCAACATCTAGTTTTTTTTATTTATTTTCGTGCTGAAATCAGCCAGTTCGAAGTCTCTATGAGTCTTTCCTCCTTTCTGCCAGGTAGGACTTTATCTCCTCAAGCTACTTTGAGTGATCATCCACAGATGAACCCAGGTCAATAATTGTACCCTGGATATGCATATATTGCACAGTCAGTTTCTCAAAACCCACTGTCACCTTATTTTTTAGTTCAAACGTTATGATCACAAACTGCTAGATCATCAAGTTCTGTTTTAAGTTATTGCTGTGCAGTTATCTGGCTCCTGTGTCACTCCCTCCATACTCTTGCCTGTGGCCACTGGCTCAGCAGGCTCATCTCCACTTCCTCTGTCATGTAAGGTTCTAAACTGCAGCTGAGCCTGTCTGCATGTCAGTTTCATCTGATTACGTATTACTGATGACATATCTTACTATTTTGGTTCTAAAAATGAAATTTTAAATTTGGGTGTTTACCAGTTTAGGTGAATAGGGTCGGGAGCCACAGTACTACAAGTCCACCCTGGACAGTGACTGGCCACACCACCATTCATAACTTGCTCTGTTGTTGGTCTGGTAGCACATGTGTGAGTCATAGCTGGTGTCTTTCTGATCAAGAAGTCTTCAAAAAACTAATGGATCTTGACATTATCCTCCAGCTGTGGACCAGTGGCATCTTTCCCAGATTCCTCAGAACAGGCACCTCAGCAACAGCAGACCCTATTGCATGCCTCTTCAACCTGTCTCTCACCACTGGATCCTTCCCCCTCCTGCTGGAAACATGCAGTGTTAGTCAAATCCACTAAGGTGGCCCAGAGGACATACCTTTTAATGTCCACATTATCTCCCTCCTACTAATCCTGTGTAAAGTCCTGGAGAGGCTAGTGAGCAGGCAATTCACTCAGTTCTATGCCAGCTCTGGTTTTCTGACACTTTATCAAACAGGGTTCTGGCCAACCCACTCCACAGCCACCTCCCTTCTCCAACCTTTGGACTTCATCCACACCAACATGGACAGGGGATTGACAAAGGATCCTCTTTATATACTGTGACAAGGCACGACCTCACCACGGGACTCAGGATCAGCTTTGCAGTGAGTAAGGAGTCTCAGGAAGACCAGTTTGTTAACATCAAACCAACCAGGTATATTTTTATTTCCTTAATATGGTTGGTAACACAGGACTTTGGGCTTCTGCATTTTTCTTTTTAAGGCCCACTGGGGAAAATGAAACAAAAACAGAAATAAAAAGGCCTAGCTCTGGGTGAGAGCACTGTCTAAACAATCCCCGACCCTAACTATAAACCCCCTTTTCCAGAAGGCTAGACCTTCTGGAAGAACACAAACAGTAAAATGGAAAACTCACAATGAAAATAAAGTTTTCTTTTTGGCCAAATTCAGGAGACCAATCTCCTGAGAGTTGCATATGGGACTCCTGATCCGGAACACATCCAGTCAGCTTGTCAGCCCCCTACCCCTGCAGCAACCCTCCTGCTGGCTTTTCCTTCCTGTTTTTAAAGCTCTTTTGTTTGAGCAGCTGCAGCCAATTAGCTGATCAGCTGCAGCTGTACCCTGACTATCTTATTCAGGGAACCCCCCTCTCCTCCAGTACCTGAGTCCACCACAATACCTAGCCAAAGCCTTTGACACTATAGACCAAAACCTCCTTCTGAACAAGCTAGCAGTCTATGATATCTCCTACAGCTCACTCACCTACTACCTGTTGGATAATTGCAGTCAGTAAAACTTGGTGGCACTGTGTCATCTCCCTTGCCTGTCACCCTCAGAGTCCCTCAAGGATCAGTTCTATGGCCCTTGCTCTTCACTATCTTCATAGATGATGACCTCCCATTGTCTACCACCTCCTGCAACATCCATATGTAAACAGGTGATACCATCATTTATGCATCGGGTTCCACCATCAGCTCTGTTGAAGAGCCCTTAAATGGGGACTTCCATGCAGTTCAGAATGGGTTCCAAGAGAACAGGCTGGTCTTAAGTCATAAAAAGATATCTTCATGCTGGTTGAATTCAGATTGCAACTAGGATGAACCCCTGACACACTGAACATCTCCTTCACACAAGAACAATATCGGGACTCCATCCTGGCTATGGATGGGTAGATACTAAAATACCCAACCTCCAAGACTACTGACAGTATCTCAAATGTACCCTAAAAATACCCAGATGAAAACTGAGTAATAGTTGATACTACCCAATTACCTGACCCTGACCATAACAAAAATCATGTGAAAGACTGTCTTTTGGGGGCTATTACACTGTTTGATAGGTGCCATGAGCTGTTGTACCCATGGGGGACATTACTGAGGCAGATACAAGAGGTGCAGCTGGTCTTAGCAAGCCTGCTGCTGTGTCCAAAAATTATACCCATGGTGGGCATTGCTCAGTCAGGTACAAGAAGCACAGCTGTTTTTATTGAGCCTGCTGCTGTGTCCAAAAATTATACCTATAATGTGGGCATTTCTGATGTAGGTAGGAGAGGCACAGTCATTCTGATTGAGCCTGCTGCTGTTTCCAAAGATTACAGTACAAGTCTCATTTAGCTGTTCCACCAATGAGTTACGAACATACGAACATACGAAATTTTCCAGCAAATAAAGGCCTAGAGGTCTATCAAGTCTGCTTGAATGTGCAGCTAGCACCCCTTATTCTGCAGCTGCCCCTCCCTTCCACTCTTCCTCTTCATTAACCCTCCCCCTTATTCTGTCCCATCTTCATTTGAAGCAGTCCACTGTTCTACTGCATACCACTTCTGCAGGTAACGCATTCCACCCAGCCACCACCCTCTCTGTAAAAAAGTGTCTCCTTATCTCCCTCCTGAACCTTCCTCGCTCCAGTCTCATATCATGGCCCCTGGTGGCCCTCCCCTCCCTGGGTTGGTTTAACATTGATTTTTACTGATGGCAATGCATTGGCAACTCATATTACATTGTCTTTTAATGTATAACCAGCTGAACAGCAATGTTTGTAAGCATCTGCAGTCCAATCACAGTTCAATGCAAGGTTACATTTTAAGTCTTAAGAAACAGTTTGTGCAGAGCTTTGTGCTGGATCAAGTAACACTTATGCAACTCAATAAGAAATGCTAGAACAAGTTATTGGAGGAACAGTTTAATGTGACTTGTAGTGTATACTCATGACGGACATTTTTGCGGTAGATACAAGAAGCACAGCGGCTGTGATTGAGCCTGCTGCCATTTCCAAAAAATATACCCATGGTGGGAATTGCTGAGGAAGCTACAAGAGGCACAGTTTCTCTTAGCGAGCCTGCTGCTGTTTCCAAAAATGATACCCATGGCAGGTATTGCTGAGGCAGGTATGAGAGATGCAGTTGCTTTTAGCAAGCCTGCTGCTGTTTCCAAAAATTATACCCATGGCAGGCATTGCTTAGGCAGGTATGAGATGCTCAGCAGCTCTTAGCAAGACTGCTGCTGTTTCCAAAAATTATACACATTGCAGACATCACTGAGGCAGGTACGAGAGATGCAGTTGCTGTGAGTGAGCCTGCTGCTGTTTCAAAAAATTGTACCCATGGCAGGCATTGCTGAGGTAGGTATGAGAGATGCAGCTGCACTGATTGAGCCTGCTGCTGATTTCAAAAATTTATACCCATTGCAAGCATTGATGAGCTAGGCATGAGAGGTGCAGCTGCTCTGAGTGAGACTGCTGCTGTTTCCAGAAATTATACCCCTGGTGGGCATTGATCAAATTTACACATTATAAAACCATTGACTGACAAAATAAAACTAAGAGTATCGTGGTACATGTGGCTGGCATGGTGGCAGTGGTGATAGTTCTATTTGTTTCGTATACAACCTAGTCATTATGTTCAGTAACACTGCAGGATCTTGCTCATGTTCAGGGTCAGTCTCACATCATTCAGTGTTTGGGATAACTGGGAAATTGTCAGCATTCATTTTGAAAAATGTAAGCTGTTCCACATTTGCAGGACTTGGCAGTCTTCTGTAGTCAGTGACTATTCTTCCAGTTGCACTAAATATGCATTCTGAATATATACTCAAAGGTGGACAACTGAATTATATTATTTGAATATTTGCTAGATCTGGCCATATTGTTCTCTTTTGTTTTCAATACAGTAATGGATCTTCCTTGAGACCAATCACAGTATGGTCTGCAGGATCAATGCGCTGCGTGAGAAAGTTACCAGTCTAGCAGATGAACCAATTGCACTTTCTCTACAGGATATTAGTTCATGTTGTTGCAGGTTACTCAGAAGTGATTTGCCTTACTGACCCTGAACATAGAATGCTCAGGAAGTAGCTGTACATGTCCTTTCTCTTGCTGATGACACTGGTGATTGTGATGAATTGATAGATGTGTGGTTGTCTGTGCAAGGGGCACACTCTGATGGTTCAGCTGGGTTTGACTGCTGTACATTGGTTAATGGTGATGGTGAGGCAATGTCACATTTGGTTAGCAGAAGATCTCTCTAATACTCAGTGTCTCCCCCTGCAGAAAGGATGGCTTCAATGTTCCACTTAAAGTGGGGATCTACCAATGTAGCCAATACTTAGGTGTCATTCTTAAACATGGTATTTATTTTCTCATCTGTCAGAAGTCTGTGACTCAAGTCATCTGCCAGCATAACAGCAGTGGTGTCTTGTTTTGACTGAAAGACTTTCTTTATGTCATTAGGCAAAATGTGAAGAAATGTGATTTGATGAAGAATATAACTAAGATTTGCACTGTCTGCATTGACGTCATGTGTGGCAGCCTCAAATGGCTCCAATAAGATGACCAAAGATTTAAGTAGAGTCCAGCTGCTGGGAATGAGCATCATGTCTTCTTTACCTATTTGATTCTGCATGGTGTAGTCATGTACAGCTTTGTTCTGTTCAAGAAGCCTTTCCAACATGTAAAATATTGAATTCCAGTGGGTTGGAACTTCCTGCTTTAATGTGTACAGAGGAAAGTTGTTTGACCTGTGCAGCTCCTTCAGGATGTTTTGTGCTTTCACAGAGTGACTGAAATGCCCACATATTTTCCTAGCAAGACCTAACAGGTTTTCAACATTTTTGTTTACATTTATGAAACGAAGGATGAGAAGATTTAAATAATGTGCAAAACAAGGTATGTGTTGGTAGTTGCCATTTCTAACAACTTTGACTATGTTGGCACCATTATTTGAGACTATGAACCCTAGAGATAAGTAATACGGAGTAAGCAATTTCTGGAATTGATTTTACAGCTCCAGCTAAATATTCACAGCAGTGAGGTTTTCTTCAGAAGTAGTGATACATAATACAGCCTGTAACCTACTACTTAAGGTAGAGTGGGGATTTTTACTTTCTGACTGAAAACTTGCCCAATGAGCTGTAACACTCGTGTAGTCACTTGTTTGGTTGCTGCTCCATATATCTATGATTATGTGAACCTGCTTCATTTCAGAGAGTTTCAACTGTTTAATGACTGCACTACACACCAAGTCATACAACTGTGGAACAGCCTTTTTTGAGAAATATGTTTGACAGGAAACAGTGTACCGTGGTTCAGTCTGGTTCATAAACTTGAGGAACACTTTCTGGGCAACAAAAACAAAAGGGAGCTGACAATCGGGCCAAAGCTCTGTAATGGCTCTATTTAACAGCTAGCATGTTGGATGCTTGTGGATAAATTTTGATGTCCTTGCAACACTTTCTTTTAATGTTAGTTGACAAGAACAACAAGATATTTTAAATTTTTTAGTGATTATTATTTTCATGCTATTTTCACATCGAGTACTACTTTGGGATGTTGCAGTACTTGATGGTGTCAGAACTGGCTGACAGTATAGCCTAGAGGTTAAAGTAACAAGCTGGGAATGAGCTTGCTACATCCAGCTGATCTAGATTTGATTCCCACAACCTCTACTTGCATACTGTGCGACTCTGAGCAAGTCACTTAAACAGCCCAAAGCTCCCTGGTCACCCCTGAAAACAGGCACTTGTGCTTAGTGGGCCTTACCTGGTTAATAAAGAATAAATAAATAAATAACAAAATAAAATAATCTATAGCTGTCTGGGAAGACTGCAAGGACACATCAAGAGATTCAATGTGAGTTCCTCCTTCCAGTTCATTGTCATTAAGGTCACTGCCACCACCACCACCTCCATTATGGCCCATACCAACCACAGTGTCCCTTCCCCTGCCCCACTCAGTTGGGTGTTTTGCCTTTGCATGTGATATTATTACTGATGTTGCAAAATGTCCTGCTTTACCACCATGATTGATGCTCTTTTTGCACAGACTACATACAGCTCAAGAGTTGTCTGTAGAGTCAATATAAAATAAATTCCACACTAAAGATTTACCATTTGTGCTTTGTACTGACCTTGTTTCTTGTACAGTCAAAGGACCTAGAGGAAACATGATGTTGTGAGCAAGCCACTGCCAGTTATATTTGCAGACATATTTTGTTATATTTTTATGTGATTTTGTGTATCAAAAATGCCACAAGAATGCCAGTGTTAATGAAAGGGGCACATAGAGAGAGAGAGAGAGAGAGAGAGAGAGAAATATTTGACCTTCCTCTGTGACCTGAGGAGGAAGCTTTCTGGGCAGGAAGCCAAATTACTTCAAGGGCTGCTCAACAAGGATGTGCCAGAAAACCATCACCTGTCATAAACCCTTGAACTTCAAAGGCAGGATGATTGGGAAACCAAGTTTTGGGAAATAGCCCTTCTTGACAAGCTGGTATAAATTGTCTTACCAGTAAGGCAGTAGGATATCAAAAGGGCAGCCAGGAAATTGGGTTGGGGCAATAGGTATTATAATTCTCTCAACGTTTGGAAGAGCAAGAGTGATATCTACTGCCCCCCCCAAAAAAGACAAGACAACCGGCTAACTAAGGGCGGTGTCGCAGACTGAGGGGGCATACCTATTTAAGGACCTCCAACTAGAAGCTCAGTGCATTTGTCACAGCATTTTAGCTTTTTGGCATTTCAATTCGGACACTCTTTTAACACACAAGAAGCAAGACTGCTGCAGAAGGACTAGAATCTTTGAAAAAACATTTACTTTTCTGGACTTCAATTTACTATGGACTTAAGGAAGAAACTAGGTAAAAGTCATAGTGCGTTTTCTTGTACATATCCACTTTTATTTGTGTTATTATGTGACCAAATTTATGACGCTTTTAGTTGTTTAAGTATGTAGTAAAAAACTCGCTTTTTTAAAGGCAACCTGCTTGAGCGAGATTTTTTTTTGTTGTGTGTGGTTGTGGGACAATTACTAACAACCTGTGACTAAACTGTTATTGCTAAGGGGTGTCACCATAAGCTACAAATCAAACAAGGATCTGTAAGGGAAATCTAGGTAAAGATAGGGAGCATACAAAAGTCTGAGGAAAGAGTCTGTGAGGATTTGAACCAGGTCATTGCATGCCCTTTGGGAGAAGACAAAATCAGGGTCATGAAGCTACCCCAAAAAGATCATGATGGCTAGATCTTCCCCCTTTGTGCAACAACCCAGAAGGGTTCTCATTTGGTTACAAGACTCAAGACTGGTATTACACCCTTATCCAGAGAGTAAAGGGGGAGCACTGGGGCCTCATGGTGGGGTGTTCAGTCATGACCTCAGTGAGCATTCTAGAAGGAGATGGGGAGGGTATCCCTGTTTTCCCCCTCCATGTCATGGATTGCACTTAGGGATGGGCACTGTGAGTTCAGTGGACCTGACCCTCAGGAGTGAGTTTGTGACACCCTATCCTGCCATTTTCTTGCTGACATGAATTGTTCTCATTCATGCTGCTCATCTTCTTATTCTTACATTTAGCATATGATTTTTTTTTCTGCACTTGCCTCTCATGCCCAGTAGTGGCATCCTCTCCTACCCCCTCATCAAAACTGCAGATCTCATTGCACAAGATTCAGAATAACTAGAAATGCCGTCATCATCTGGTGGGACATAGCATGGGCTATCCCAATCCCAGTCCCCACTATCACCACCATATTTATTACCATTCACTGCCGCAGCATCTGAGCTTACATTTGAGGAGGATGCCTTCTGTCCTTGCATGCTGCTTCAGCAGCTGGAAGTATCCTGGCACAAGTGGCAAAACATTTAGTACCTCTATGAGTAGCTCCTGTCAGTTCTTTCTAAAACTCTACTATCATTTAATTGCTAACATGCTTTTTTGGTTCAGGAGGATATTTAGTGCCAGTCCTGGTGATGTTATTATTGTTATTGTGGCTATGTTCTTCATTTGTGATAGGACTCATATTGTCTACATCATTTTCAGTTGCACGTGCAGCAGCACTGTTCTTCCTTTTAGTAGACTTAGACTAGGAAATACAAGACACAGTAGACACAGCCAAGAATTTTACTCTGCTGCAGAGAGATGTCACACACAGTGTAGCTCTGACAGGCCTTGGGGCACCTAACAGGTTAACAGATGGTGTAGTACAGCCTAAATGGCTTTTGCTACTGTACAGAGACACAGAGTAGCTATGTTACAGAGAGTGCTCCAGGTACGTAACAGACAGTGTGTAATACAGGCTCAATGGCTTTCACTATGCTGCAGAAAAACATGACACACAGTGTAGCTATCACAAGGCTGGGGCACCTAACAGGATAACAGACAGTATAATACAGCCTAAATGGCTTTTGCTATACTGCAGAGAGACAGAGTAGCTTTGTCACAGACAGAGCTTGTGGTATTTAACAGACAGTGTGTAACCAGGCTCAATGGCTTTCACCATGCTGCAGAGAGAGACACACACATTGTAGCTAATGTCACACAGACACAGCTCAGGGCATCTTGAGAGTCTAATACAGCCTAAATGGCTTTCACTATGCTGCAGAGAGATGTCACACACAGTGTAGCTATGACAAGGCTCAGTGCACCTAACAGGCTAACAGACAATGTAATACAGCCTTAATGGTTTTCATTATACTGCAGAAAGACACAGAGTAGCTATGTTACAGGCAGGGCTTGGTGCACCTAACAGATAGTGTAATACAGGCTAAATGGCTTTTGCTGTACTGCAGAGAGACACAGAGTAGCTATGTCCCAGAGAGGGCTCCAGGCACATAACAGACAGTGTGTAATACAGGCTCAATGGCTTTCACTATGCTGCAGAAAAACATGACACACAGTGTAGCTATCACAAGGCTAGGGGCACCTAACAGGCTAACAGACAGTGTAATACAGCCTAAATGGCTTTTGCTATACTGCAGACAGACACAGACTAGCTGTGTCACAGACAGGGCTTGTGGCATCTAACAGACAGTGTGCAATACAGACTCAATGGCCTTCATTATACTGTAGAGAGACACAGAGTAGCTATGTCACAGATAAAGATGTTGTGAAATTAAATTTTGCCAGCGAAATTGCAGTAAAATTGGCAATTTTGCTGCACAAAATGTTTCAAGAAACTGCTGTCTAGTGGACCCCACACTTCCCCACCCTGTCAGCATCAGCTAGCACCCAACCCGCTCCCTCCCAGTACCCCGATCGGGCCACCGGCACAGCCCTAAACTCACCTCCATGGCTGGCAGCCTGACTGAGCAAGACTGAGCACTCAAATTAATGAGCACGTGCTTGTACAAGCCCGTGCTCATTCATTCAAGCACTCAGTCATGCTCAGTTGAGCTGCTGGCCATGAAGGTGAGTGGAGGGCTGTGCTGGTGGCCCAATCAGGGTACTGTTGGGGAGCAGAGTGGGCGCTAGTTGATGCTGGTACTAGGGGCGAGTGTGGTGGGCACTAGCTGATGCTGACAGGGTAGGGAGGATCCTCTTGACACCAGGAAGTGTGGGTTTTATTTATTTATTTTTAAGAAAAAGAACAAGGGGGCCAGGGTAACTGGTGGGGGGGCTTTATTCAATTATAGCTGGTGATTGGCCAGGGGTTGACGACTTGACACCAAGGAGAATAATTTGGGCCATGAGCGGCCATGGGGAAGGGGACCACTAGACACCAAGGAGTGTGGGTTTAATTTTTTTTTATTTTAAAAAAGGAAGGGGAAATTGTTTAACCAGGAATGGCACACTAAGCTGAAGCTTGTTTCCAAGTGTGACCTGGGAGCACAAGGAAGTCAAGTGACTTGCTCATGGTCACACAGTATGCAAGTGGGAGCTGTGGGATTCAAACTCAGGTCTCCAGGTTTGCAACTCAGCCCTAAACCACAGCACTATACTGCATCCTTAAGGAGGAGGACAGGGTAACTGGGGGGGGGGCTTTATTCAATTACGGCTGGGAATCGGCCGGGGGGGTAAACTGCAGGGACTCAGGACAGGAGAACTCAAATGAGTCAACATAACTAAAATTTTGCCCATGGGTGGCTAAATTCTGTCCATGGGTGGCGAAATTTCATTCATGGATGTGAAATTTCACCCACTGGTGCAAAATTTCATCGGTTTGCGGGCAAAATGTTGCTCGTTCCAGGGTTAAAATTTTGCATGCCGAGTGAAATATTTTGTGTAATGCGCAAATTGTGCAAAATATTTTGCTGGGTGAAATGTTTCAATTTCTCACAACTCTAGTCACAGACTGGGCTCAGGGCACCTACCAGACAATGAGTAATACAGGCTCAATGGCTTTCACCATGCTGCAGAAAGACACTCACACAGTGTAGCTAATGTCACACAGACACGGCTCAGGGCACCTTACAGACAGTGTAATACAGCCTAAATGGCTTTCGCTACTGTGCAGAGAGATGTCACACACAGTGTAGCTATGACAGGACTCAGGGCACCTAACAGTCTAACAGACAGTGTGATAGAGCCTAAATGGCTTTCATTATACTGCAGAAAGACACATAGCAGCAATGTCACAGACAGGGCTTGGGGCACCTAACAGACAGTGTAATACAGGCTAAATGGCTTGTGCTATACTATAGAGAGATACAGAGTAGCTATGTCACAGACAGTGCTTGGGGTACCTAACAGGCTAACAGACTGTGCCTAATACAGCCTACATAGCTTTCATTATACTGCAGAAAGACACATAGTAGCAATGTCACAGACAGGGCTTGGGACACCTAACAGAGTGTAATACAGGCTAAATGGCTTTTGCTATACTACAGAGAGACACAGAGTAGCTATGTCACAGACTGTGCTTGGGGTACCAAACAGGCTAACAGACGATGACTAAAACAGCCTAAATGGCTTTCGCTATTCTGCAGAGACACAGAGTAGCTATGTCACAGACACAGCTCAGGGCACCTAACAGACAGTGTGTAAACTGTAATACAGCCTAAATGGCTTTCACTATCCAGCAGAGAAAGCAGGTGCTGCCATCGACAAGTGCCTTTTGTTCCCCTGCCTTTCTCCTTCTCTCCCAAACACCACACTGGATGATCCACTGATTCCCCATTCAGTGCCCAATTCTTGCTCCTTCATGTACTTTTTGTTTTATGTTAACTTTTTCTTTTTCTGTGATTAATGCAGAGTGAGTGCTGATTCCTCCCTTTCCTTCCACATTCCACTGTTATCTGTGCACTCACAGCAGACACGGAGCACAGACACAAGCACTGACCAATCAGATTGTCAGTCCAGTGTCATGTGCTCCTTTTTGCTGTGAGGACCCTGCAGACTGCCCTTTCATGCCTGTTTATAACCTCAGAAGAGTCCCAAGATCCCACAGGCTGTCTGTAATGCCAGTTTTAAAATATAAATTACTCATTTCCCAACCCATTACCCATGTCAAAACTACCCAACCCGAAAAGTACACTGTTATGTCAAGTAGTGTAGTAAATTACCCAAACTACCCTACCCATCAAAAAAACGCTGATACCCGACCTACCCGATCCAGCTACTGGACGGGTAGCCCATCCCTATTCTTGACCTACAAATACTTAGGCCTCCTCCTGGATTAGCACCTGGACTACTCAGAACACACTGAAAAAGTAGTTGTCAAATGATTTGCAAAGCTTGATACACTGTACAGGGTGAAGAGTTGTCTCGAGCTCAACACCAGGAAACAAGTATTGGAACACTTCATACTCCCCCTAGTGGACTATGGGGATGCTGTTTACTTGGGAGAAACCTTTCCATACTTACCAAGTTGTCCACCATATTCAAGTTTCAGATTTTCCCTGTCCTGACCATCCCCACTCATGCCACTGCTCAGTATATAGTCTCCTCAGGTGGGCACCACCACACACAATACAACAGATGCACACAGCCATTATGGGAGCAAATTTCTGGATTGACAAACTTCCATGCTACATAGCAAACCTACTCTCTCCGGCTGCTAATCTGACCTACGCACTCAAGTCCAAAGATGATCAATGACTCCAAATACTGAAATACAAACATAAACTTGTGGAGGACTCTTTCAGCTATCAACTACCCAAAATTTGGAACAACCTACCCTTCCCTAACCCTACCACCACCCCATCACTTCCAGCTGGCAAAAGGCTAATTAACACCCACTTTGCAGATGCAAGGTCCAACCACAATAGCTCCTGACTCTTCCCAGGACTGCCCAAGGTATGGTACCCCCAGTCTGAAAATACTTCAAAGTATAATATCTCTGGACGATCAAGGAGGTAGTATGGCACAGTGGATTAAGGCTCTGAGCTGCAAATCTGGAGACCTGGGTTTGAATCCCACAGCGCCCACTTGCATACTGTGTGGCCCTGAGCAAGTCACTTAACTTCCTCATGTTCCCAGGTTGCACCTGTAAACAAGCTTTCAGCTTAGTGTGTCTCACCTGTTAAATAATTGGGAAAAAAAACCTCTTTACCCCTGCAGCACTCTCATCTAGCCCCCCCCATAAGCATCAAGTGTAGTACCCTCCCTTGCAGTTTTTGCAATCTCTTGAAGCCATTCTAACTCAAGGAAGCAGAACTTAACTCTGTAACTGAAATGTTGCTTGTACTACATTGAATCACATGTGCGATTCTCTTCTCAGCTGTGAGCCTTGTACTTTTAGGGTGGGATATTCAAAGCGGTTGCATAAGGCACAAGTGAGATTCACCAGCGCAATAGTGGACATGCACCAATGAGCGATATTCAGCGGGCGACAATGCGCAGTGCATAACGCAGTGTGCCAATGCGCAACACAAATGAATGCATGTGCAAGTGCAGGGGGCATAGCCATCAATAAGTTGCACAGTGTGATATACAACAGCAAGCCAATGACACAAGCGTGGAGCAACAGGGACATGCGCATAGCAAAGTTGAGCCCATAAAAGGATGGAGCAAGCAGGGGATGGAGGCTTGCACCCATGGAAGTAGGGGTGAGAGACGGATAGAGAGAGAAAGAGACAGAGAGAGATCCAGTGGCCAGGCAGGACAGCAGCAGGGGTGCAGAACAGGCACAGAGGCAGGAAGTGCAGTGGGCTGTGGGACAGGGAGTGCAACCCTGACTGTGCTTTTTAGCATGAGCTGACCAGAGTGTATGTGGGGGTTCCCAATACAGGAGTGCACCCAGTGCAGGGGCCCACACAGCAGCACACAGCCAGGGTAGCCCAGGGCATCAGCAACAGAGGGGGGAGGCAGGACAGGCCAGGCCATGGCCAGTGCAATATTCCAGATGGAGGTGGTAATGAGGGGGTGTGAGGAGGTGGGAGGCTGAACCACGCGGCAGTGGAAGGGCCCGGTGGTGGTATGCCCAGAACAGGTGGTACCGTGCCCACACCACTTTCGAACAGTACAGTGACACCGAGATTGTGGGCTGGTACCGCCTGAACCGGGTGATTCTGAGCCAGCTTTATGAGCTGTGCAGTGATGAGGTGCAGGCACCCACAAGATGGAGCCACGCCCTGTCAGTGGAGACAAAGGTCACGACTGTAATGTGCCTGCTCACCATGAGCACCTTACAGAGACCAACAGGGGACACCACAGGCATAACCCAGTTGCTTGCATCACGACTCTTCACACAATTCCTCAACGCAATGCTGCCACATGCTGCGGAATACATCCACTTCCCCAGAGCACAGGCAGAGCGTACTGCAAACATGCAGGAATTCCACAGGGTTGCACATATGCCTGGCATGCTAGGGACCATTGACTGCACCCACATAGGCATCCACACACCAGCGGGGCCAGAGGGGGTGGCCTACATTAACAGGAAAGGCTACCCTAGCATCAACTGCCAGGTGGTGTCTGATGCCAAGGGGTGCATAATCAATGTCTGTGCCACACACCCTGGAGGAGCACACGATGCCTTCATCTGGCTCCAGTCTGTACTCTGCCCCAGGTTTGAGAGTGGGGACATCCCCACTGGCCACATTGTAGATGAGTATGCAGCTGGAATGGGTAGCCCTGCACAGCAGGGCAGGGTCTCGGGGGGAGATGCAATGCTGGGGTCATAGGGGTTTGGTCTGTGTAGGCGGGGGGCAGTCACACAGACCACAGTGCTAACCCATCATGTCCCCACACAGGTGACAGCGGATAACCACTCCAGCCCTGGCTGCTCATCCTGTATCAGAACCCATTGACCCCAGTGCAGGAGAGATACAATGAGGCACACGTCAGCACACAGAACATCATCATGCGTGTGTTTGGATTGCTGAAGGCACAGTTCCATTGCCTGCACAGGTCTGGCGGTGCCCTATAGTAAAGCCCCTCAAAGGCCTTTGACCTATTCCTGGCCTGCTGTGTGCTACACAACATGGCCACTGACCGTGGGATAGCCGTCGAGGTTGAAGAGGGGAACAGCAGTGGGGATGATGTGGACACCTGGCCACACTGTGGTGGGCAGCCATCCCCAGATGATGGGAACCCCAGCTGTAGAGGATGGCCCAGCAGCACCGGGACATCATTGCAGAGGAGCACTACGGTGCACGCAGGCAGGTGAACGTGACCACATACAGGGACCAGGGCACAGTATACAGGCATGCCAGGTTGGGCCCCACAGAAGACATGGCTGGAGGGCAGCATTGATGGAAAGGGATAGGACACTGTGGAAGCACCCCATACGGCACTGTGGACCCCACACACACACGGCCCCACACACCTTCACACAAACAAGCACAGTCACACGGGCACCCACACACATACACCCTGAAGCCACCAATGGGCATGTGTCAGATGCTGAACACCAGTGCATAGCGGCGGCCGGTGATGTGATGGCATCATCATGCACAAGCCACAGTGGCCATCGGCCGGGTGGGCGTGCACAGGGCGGGCATGTTGCATGGGCCATGGACCACATGGCCCTGGTAAGCACATGCACACACCACACCACTGTGCATGCAAGGCTGTGGCAGGCAGCGGACAGGTAGGGAGGTGGATCATGACTGCCATGCAGTTGCATGGCCACCACAGACATGTGGATGGCCCCACCGAGGCCACCCAGCAGACTCAGGCTGTGCGACAGCCACATGGGGTGTCACAGATGGTCCCCCAGGTGTGATGCTGCGGGAATGCAACCGGTCCCTAGCAGGCATCTGCAGATCCCCGAACAGGCCCGCTCCAGGCATTCCCAGAATGCCTACAGCAGATCCCGGCGACAACAATGCCAGGGTTGCAGGACGCTGATACCAAGGGGTGGAGAATGCACTCTGTGATGACTGCTGCTGACGGCACTGCACCAGGGTGGCCAGTGGTGCTAGGCCAGCCATGACTGCAGTGGTGAGCCGATCCAGGCCTGGGGTCATGTCCTCCCGCATGCGTGTGGCTTCGGCCGGGAGCTGTTCAAAGTCCCGGTCATGCCGCCCTGCGGACTGGCACAGCTCCATGCAGAGTGCACGCACCCCTGCCACGACCAGCATCTGTTGCTCCACGGATGCCCGGAGCAGACGGGTGTGTTCGGTCAGAGGGTTGGCGCCATGGGTGGCTTGGGCATTGCGCCAACCAGCAGGAGTTGCGCAGCCCCACAGCACGGCCCTCCCACTCAGGTGAGGGCTTCACAGCAGGGCCCCATTAGGCCTGTACTGTCTGCGGTGCAATGGCAGCAGCCATTGCACCCGGACTCCCCTCGGCACCATCCTGCTGCCTCTGCTGCCCCTCCAGCCACTGTGCGCATGATGGCGCCGGGGCGGCTACACCACCAACACCACACAGTATGGTCTGCACCGCAGGTACGTCGACCACCGCCTCACCAGGCGGTGTGGCCGGAGGGTCGACAAGTGCATCCTGGGCACCAGCTGTGCTGCTGTGTCCAGTGTGTGGTAGGGGTGCCTCCCCATGGTTGGCATCACCACTGTCCAGGATAGTGGACATATCATCATCAGATCCAGATCCCAACCCGATCAGTGTCTCAGCACTACAGGCAGCACGGTGCTCTGACACTAGTGGGCATGTGGGGCACATGCGCTGTACACCCAATGGTACCTATGTGCTATTGGCACATGGACCATGGGGCACACTGGACCCTATAGCGCACCATGCTATCCATGCCCTGTCACATAGTCACGCACAGTGCGTGTGCAGACCTTTGACCCCTGTGTGTGTCTCTTGAGCCCTGGGTGCCTGCGGCATGTGCCAGCGACACCCCAGCTGTATCGCGCATCGGCGAGGCATGCACGATTGGGGATGGCAGCACATCACCAGGCGTGTCACGCGATCCATCTCACGTGCATCTCGTGCACTCACCAGCCCATATTGGCTCAACAGTGTAATTAGTAGGCATGCCTCATAGGAGCACACTGAGAGTGCCCACTTGGAGCCAGGCTGAGCTAGTCAACCTGGTGGCACTGGTGCAGCCACATGTTGGTTCCCTATATGGGCAAGTGCCCCTGGACCATCCACACACAGAGGTGTGGTAGGGGGTGGCTAAGGAGCTGGAGGAGGCCACAGGGTTATGGCGCAGCAGGGAACAATGCCGCCACAGGTACGGGGACCTGTGGAGGAGGGACCTGGACCATCTGAGAACACTGCAGGTATGCATTCAGAGGGGCGCAGTGCCAAGGCCAGGTGAGTGCACATATCCACGACTGTGCCATGTTGCTGTTCTGTGGGGTGCCAGCAGGTGCCATGCCATGCTGTCAGGGGTGGGGAGGCTGTGGCTGGGAATGCCGCAGGCCATGGCAGTGCATCATAGGTGTGCTGTGCCATGGCCCCGCCACTGCACAGGGACATGGGGTATGCTGTGCTGGAGGGGGTGGGGCATGTGGGTTGCTGCCCAGTGCTGATGTCTGCCTCTCACTGTCTCCCTAGTAGGCCCTGAAGAGTGACACAGAGCCCGCATGGCAGGTGCTGCTGTCAGACGGCAGCAGGACAGCAGTGGTGCACAGCAATGAGATGCTGGCCAGGCAGGAGGTGCAGGTGGACAGGTGCCAGTCGGACCGCAGCTTGCAGGTAGGCACTTTGTCGGTGTACATTGTTGTGTGGGATGGGGGTGGGCCACAGCCCCCCGTGCACATAGCCATTACAGCCATGCATCACCAACGTGGTCCATTGCACCATGCTGCACCTTTTGCATGTGTGTATGGCTTTTGCGGGTGGGCTGTGGGTGCATCTAGGTCCAAGCCAGGCCACTGCCATCCCCACACAATGGCCATTTGCATGGCAGCCATGGCTGTGGTGTGCTGCGCATGGCTGGTGGTGGTGTGCAGTGCTGAGTGTGGCTGTGGATGGTCAGGATGGTGGCTCATATGGGCATGCATGCTGCGCATGGCTGTGTGCCACCTACAGGGCACATATCACTGCTGTCCGCTGTGCTTGGTGGATGGGCTACAGTCATATGGGCATGAACTCATCCTTGTCCCCTCCTTTGTCCTAGGTGTCCGTCAGGTGGATGTCCACACCAGGTCACTGGAGAGAATACTGAGGGTCACCATGGCCACCCTTGCTGTGGCCCGCATCACTAGGCAGGCCCTGTTCTGGCCTCAGAGGTGAAGACAGACGAGGTGCTGGTAGGCGTGAACATCTTGAGGGGACCTTTGGCCTGCTTCACCCTCCCTTCCCCTGATCCCCCCTCCCAATCCTCCATTGTACCCTGCCTAGCCATGACCCCTGTCTCTTGGCCCCTTCCTTAGCCTACCTTCCTGATTGTGGCCTCCCCATTCCCTGCCCCCTCTCCCTGTCCCCCTGTATATAGTTTTTTTTTTTAATACACTTATATTTTGGTAGCCATCCATGTCCATGTCTGCTTTGCAGCTGGCATATGGTGCCATGCTGCAGTGGTATGCATGGTGGCTGTGTGGTACGTCTGGGGTCGACTGGGGCTTGTGTCTGGTGGTCTATGCCCAGTGGCCTGTGTGTGTGCCCTCGGGCATACGTGTGTTCCCTGCTGAGCTGTGTGGCCTGTGTGTTGTGTGCTGTCAGAAGGTGTGTTGTCAGCTATGGTCCCAGTGGCATTTCCCATGCCAGCCTGTGGGTGTTGCCCATGGCTGCCTGCCAGTGGCCATTGGTGTCACACCACCTCCTTGCACTGCTGTGGTTTGCGTGGTCAGGGCCTGTGGTTGTGCACCTGCCTTGCCTCCCTCCAGTCATCCCCTGCACCCTGGTGGCAGTGTGGCCTGCTCTTGTGGCCTGCTCCACACTGTATAGGGTGCCCTGTGCTATGGCCCATGCGCCTCTATCCCTTGCCCGGCCCATGTTGTGCTCTTGCGCTTTCTGCCTTACTCCATTGCTCAGCCCAGGTTGCGCGATGGCACCTGCTGACTTGCTCCCTGACACAACCCTTGTTGCGCGATGGTGCATCCTTGCGATATTCAGCCATCTTGCGCTGTCACTTGCCACTGTGCTCAGCCTTTGAATATCATGTTGGATGTGCACAGGCGCAGTGTACATGTGCTGCACGGCTGTTGTGCCTGCCTCTGGTGCATTCCTGAATATCCCACCCATAGTGTATAACTGTAAGTGTTGAATTACATTTATGTATTTGCCTCACAACTGTAGCCTTGTAGCTGCATGTCTACACATGCTTCCCTAACTATCCCATCCCCATCACCTTAGGTCGCAACTGGAAATGTGCCTCAGGGCTCTGCTTGCCTACCTGGTAAAATATGTTTTAAACAAAATAAAAATATACAAATAAAATAATTTTTATGGCTTCACCAAAGATGTGAACAGAATTAGGATCACTTTTTTCTGTCTTCTTGAGAAGGTTGTACTAATGAATCCCAGTATGCGAACATGCAAACAGACAAAAATATTAAGGAAGAATGCTGTTGCCTATTAGGACAACTACTTCACTCTTCAGTTGTAATACTTTGTTACATTTTATTCTCTTCACTATGCATCCATTCCTTTCTTTTAAATTGTTCTAGCCTTTCTGAATTTACTACATACTTGGTAGAGTTCCAAATTTCCAGCAGTCTCTGCATGAACTAGAATTTCCTTCAGTCACCCCTGAATATTTCCCTTTTTAACTGTTTATGACCTCTGCTGTAGTTGTACTGTAGATTTCATTTTTTTTAATAGCCCCAACATTTTGTTGCATAATTGATTATCTATTAGCACACTATTCAGAGCAATTAGATCTCATTCGATTCACCTCTTTTCTAGACTAAATATGTTCAGAGTAATTAGTCTCTCCCTATATGCCATGACTGTGTGCCCTATTATCGTTATTATTGCTCTTCCTTGAACCTCTTTCAGTCGTCTGCATCATTTCTATGATATGGTTTCCCGATCTGGCAGCAGTACTACTTTTGAGGTCTCACATGTAATCTATATAGCTGATTATCCCTTCCCTTGAGCTAGGGGGCCTGTGTATCACTCCCATGCATATAACACTTCCCACATCCACTGTAAGCTATTCCCTGTCCATTGGCCAGACCAAATTTATTTGCTCCCACTACCTACTTTCCAGAAAGAAAACTTACCAGGACATCCGGTAACCAATGGTCACAATTTTCAAATGGCTGGATGCAGCACTTACGTCCATATTTCAGATGTGTTCTGCATCCAGGCAAATGCCTTTGGATGCTTGCAGCGTATTTACGAACATCCCAGTCCATGTGCAATATCTGCCTCTTCTGGCCAAAAAATGACGCACGCACCTACATTAAATGCATGCGTTATTTTCAGGGCACAAAATGGGGAGGTTGGGCTCAGAAGAAAGACTACCTTTCAAGTGTTCTAACTACAGTGTCTGGGCAGATGTCAGGCATCTGCATCCATAAAATGGATACAGCTGTTTAAAAATCTTACCCAATATCGTTTTTCCATTGAAGACTGGGAGTGGATATTCTAACTAACTAATTGGTACCTAATTCCCTAATACTTCTATGCAGAGTTATTTATGTATTTATTTCCTTATTTATTTATTTCTGCCCCTTTTCTCAGGAGCATGGCTTACATCAGTGGGCAACCTCCTTGCTCCATCTTCCACCTTCTCTTGCACTTACATCTTATTCCATAGTGTACCCTCCCATGTGAGACAGACAAGTTGCAAAGTTTTACTTTGCTAGCGAAGTTGGTGCAAAGCCAGGAAACTTCATAAAGTTTATCAAAGTTCCCCTATCTTGCACCAAATTCACTGATTTTTTTTTAAGTTTAAAACAAAAAGAAATCCACCCTCCCCCTTTTGCACATATCACCCTCCCCCTTCCCACTACATAATCTGGTTTAACTGCTATTCCCCACCCATCCCACCCCTGGTAGTCGCCCACCTCCCTCCTCTCTCCTTTCACCAGTGAAGCTGTGTAAATATTATATGCTGTGTGCATCATGAATGTTAATTCATTAATGTTAATTAATGTTCCTTCCCCCACCTGCAAATTCAAGTGTCCCAACACCTCTCTCCACTCTGACCCATCAAATGAAGAATTAAAAGTCCACCCATCACAACCATTTAGGGAACAAATACTATCTTCCTCCCGAAATTCCCCAAACCCTAGTAGCAGAATGATAATATTTACTGTATACCTGTGAAAAAGACCAGCCCCGCTACAGTGAGCATTCTCACCCTTCTGTGCGATGAGCTGAATGAATGGTGAATGATGTTTACCACCGTAGTAATACCTGATTGGATGGTTAACAGTTGAAGGACAGTTTTTGGGGAACATGAGAGTACCCACTATTTCCTGTTATGTGCTTGGTTATTTTCCTGTTTTTCTACATTTCCAGCCTTTAGGATGATGACACTCTCAGTGCTCCATGAAAGCAGATGTCATGTCTAGGTTTGTCAACGTAGAGCCTGGCTGACATCATCCATCCTGATTTGTCTTCATTGCACTGCCACCTATTGTACCAGCAGGTGGCAGAGCTGCAGTGAAGATTTCACCCCTCCTTCCCCAACATAGGAGGATACTCCTTCTCTGGTTGGCTCTTTAATGACTCCTGCTCTTTCCTGAACCTGAGCCCACAGAATCAAGAGTGGCAGTCCTGCTGCTGCACTGACAGGCCAGTATGCTGCTGCTGAGTTCAGCCTTCCCCCAGGGCATCACACCAACCAGCAACCTTGTTTAGACCTAAACAAAACAAAACAGTCTATTTGCAAAAAGAGTGTGTTTTATTTTCGAAATCAAGAATTTCTATTGTACACACAAACCAATTACTTTTTTTTATTTGTTCCTGAATACAGTAAAATCACTCCTCATGGACTGTTATTTTTCCCTTGCTGATGTTTCAGAAGAGATCAGGGCCAGAAGGGCCAAACTGCAACTTACCTACCCCAGCCCTGAGAAGAAGACTGTGCCAAGCACCTCCATTCAGAATGGGAGTACTTTTACTGCCAGCAGTCCTCCTTGGGTGGGACCAGGTTGTAGGTGTCCTTCTTAAACACAAAGTACATCTACTCCTCAATGAGAATCATTACCTCACTGAAGACAGTAAAGGGACAGAGAGGGTACTTTTTCATGAGGTATTTAATGTTGCCCTGCACACCCTCTAGTACCAACCAGCCTTACCTCCAGTTCCAGGAAGGGTTTCTGTTGTCCAGGCGGTAGCACAGCAGTGAAGTGATGACTGGATGTATCCAGGGAATAGCCAGTCAAAGTAACGAGGGAGTTTGAGGGCTCTTGCGACTAATGGTGAATGAACTGACATAAGAGGCAATCAGTAGTTCCTGTGGGCAGTACCTTTTCCATGTGAGAAGGGGGGGGAGGATTCTCTGCTTCTGCAAGTTGGTCACCCCCTCAGACAAATTCACATTTTTCCGCTGTTCTCAACCAGGGGAACCCACACATGGCTCTCAACTGTAACTGTCCAACTTTATGATTAGTTTGCTTTGTCTCTCATGTGATCCACCCGTGTGAAGAAGGTGATACCTGCAGAGTTGGGAAGCCATTTTTATTTAATTATTTGATAACAGGGTAGTACTCACTGATCACAATGCACATTGACATGGGGTGACCCGAGACAGTAGGAGAAGGTCACAAGTGCAATAAATAGCAGACACAAAAGGTAAGCAACGTTGAAATGCATGCAATTCTTGCAGATAGTAGGTACTTTATGGAACATGCTAATAGAGATACAAAGATTCAAATAAAAAAAAATGACACCTGCATTATTAAACTAGATGCTTTTTATGTTGATTGTGCGTATGCGCAAGAAACATATTTTGGCAGGTTACCAGAAGCAGGTTGTGGAGGCACGGCACTGTTGTGGCCAATGCTCCCGCAGCCTTTAAAGGCTTGGCCTGCTTTCCCTAATGCTGTGGCACGCTGCTGCTGACACTAGTTCAGCCAGCATGCCACAGCCTTGTAAGGTTTCAGCCGCTGCAATCAGGGGCCGCCTCATCATTGCAGCATAAGCCATTCCGCTGCAATGAGGGCGACCGTCATGCTGGGCCGAGAACAACAACAGTGATATTGTTTGTGAACATGGCGGCGGCTTGCCACCGTGTTCTAAACATAGATACACCTGCCGGGTGCCCAATCCCCTCAGGCAGCTGTGCCTCCCCACCATGTTTGTTTGCCGAGTGGGACCCCAATCCCCTTCGGCTTCAGTGCCCAAGTTATGTTGCCAACTGGGGGGAGCCCACTCCCCATCGGCATTATGTAATATCCCCCCGCTTTTGTCGTGTGCTGATGGGGGTGCCCAATCCCCGTTGGCATAAAGTCACCCCCTCCACTTTTATTGTGTGCTGATGGGGGTGCCCAATCCCCATCGGCATAATGTAACCCCCCGTTGTTGTGTGCTGATGGGGTGCCCCAATCCCCCATTGTACAGCTGCCCCCAAAAGAGTCCATTGGCACACTGAGCCCACCTCAGCATGCCACATGCCCCTGTTAAAAAAAAAAAAACAGTCCAGCAATGTTTTTTTTTTTCTAATCAAAAGAAAACGGTCCCTTGAGGTCTCCCTGCCCCCTTCCTACAACCCATGCCCACCTACTGCTCACCCTGCTTCCCCACAGCCCCGCTCACTCCATACATACCTCTGGAGTCTGGTGCAATGATCTTCGCTGGACCTGGAGTACATCTGCACTCTTCAAAGTCGACCGCGAACTGAGGAAATGCCGGTAAGCTCTATAATGGAATAAATAGGGTTTTTTCAACTCTGATGCATTATCTCATGCATTTTTTGGAATTTTGGCACTAAATTTTCAACATGGAGTTTTTGTGACCCCTTCTCATGAGTTCTGGCACTGTCATGGTGTTAATTGGCCCCGAAAGGTGATTTCGTGGTCACTGCGTGGAATCACCTTTCGGGACCAATTAATAAAATGACAGTGCCAGTGTTCATGAGGTGGGCTCTCAAAAAGCCTATGTTGCAAATTTGGTGGAAAAATCCAAATAATTACTGTTACACGAGCGTGCATTGCGCAGTTTGCACCCACGCTCATAAGCTCATGAATTTATGATATTTTCACTCCAGATTTTCAACATTGCCATTGTTCTGCACCTCCTTATGAACAGTATAGCTGTCATTTTCACACCCTGGCTGAAATGTGTTTTCATAGTTCCGGCGCAGAATAGCATGGTCACTTTGGAAAATCCATGTCCAGGGCACATTATGAAAATGACAGTGACACTGTTCATTAGCAGACATCCTAAAATGCCTATGTTGAAAATTTGGTGACGAACGTCCATAAAATGAGTGTGCTACGAGCGTGCATTGCACAGTTTCCACGCATGCTCGTACCTTTGCAACTTTGCAATATTTTCACTCTAGATTTTCAACATTGCCATTTTTCCACACCTCCTTATGAACAGTGCAGTTGTCATTTTTCACATCCTGACTGAAATGTGTTTTCACTCTTCCTGCGCACAATAGAGCACACGCTGTGGGAAATCAGTATTCGGGACACATTAAGAAAATCACACTGACACTGTTCATGAGCAGCAGTCATAAAATGATTATATTGAGAATTTTGTGATGAAACTCCATAAAATGACTGTGTTACAAGTGTGATTTGTGCAGTTTCCACGCACCCTTGTAACTTCGCAAATTAGTAATATTTTCACGTCACATTTTCAACACTGGCATTTTTCCACACCTCCTTTAGAACAGTACAGCTGTCATTTTTCACACCCTGGCCAAAATGTGTTTTTGCGCTTCCAGTGCAGAATATCGCAGTCACTGTCAGAAATCAGTGTTTGGGACAGATTAGGATTGAGCGAGTGGGGGGGGGGAGTGACTGAGCTCAACTAAGCTCTGTCGGGCCTGCTGCGGATTTCTTTGTGGGCAGGAAAAGGCACCAACACAGGCAGCAGCCCAGTACAAAAGGGCAGACTGCAGCGCCGGGAGACACAGAACAAGCAAGTGAGGTAGGGGGAGTGAGTAAGCTCAATGGAGCTCTGTTGGGACTGCTGCTGATTTATTTGTGGGCAGAAAAAGGTAGCATTGCACACAGGGGCCCAGTACAAAAGGGCAGCCTGCAGCGGTGGGAGAAACAGCATGAGCGACTGAGAGAGGGGGAGTGAGTGAGCTCAATGGAGCTCTATCATAATGGCTGTGGATTTCTTTGTGGGCATGAAAGGGCAGCAACGCAGGCAGGAAGCCAGTACAAAAGGCCAGCCTGCAGCGCTGGCAGCAACAGAATGAGTGAGTCAGAGGGGGAGTGAGTGAGCTCAATGGAGCTGTGTTGGGGCTGCTGTAGATTTCTTTGTGGGCAGAAAAAGGCAGCAATGCATGCAGGGGCCCAGTACAAAAGAGCGTCCTGCAGCAGCAGGAGAAACAGAATGACTGAGTGAAAGAAGGGGAACGAGCGAGCTCAATGGAGCTCTATTGTGACTGCTGCAGATTTCTTTGTCGCAGAAGAAGGCGGCAACACAGGCAGGAGCCCAGTACAAAATGGCAGCTGGAAGTGGTGGCAGAAATGGAATGAATGCGTGAGAGAGAGGGGGAGTGAGTGAGCTCAGCGTTGCTCTGTCGGGACTGCTGCAGATTTCTTTGTGGGCAGAAAAGGGTACCAACAGAGGCTGGAGCCCAGTAGAAAAGGGCAGCCTGCTGTGCCAGGGCAAACAGAATGAGCGAGTGAGACAGTGGAAGTGAGTGACCTCAACGAAGCTCTATCATGACTGCTGCACATTTGTTTGTGGGCAGAAAAAGGTGGCAATGCAGGCAGGAGCCCAGTATAAAAGGCCAGCCTGCAGCGCTGGCAGAAAAAGAATGAGCGAGTGAGAAATGGGGAGTGAGCAAGCTCAACGGAGCTGTGTCAGGAGTGCTGTAGATTTCTTTCTGGGCAGAAAAATCCACCAACGCAGGCAGGAGCCAAGTACAAAAGGACTGTCTGCAGCAGCGGAAGATACAGAACAAGTGAGTGAGTGAGGGAGAGTGAGTGAGCTCAACGGAGCTCTGTTGGGACTGTTGCATGTTTCTTAGTGGGAAGGAAAAGGCAGCAATGAGTGCAGTTGCCCAGTAAAAAAGGGCAGCCTGCAGCAGTGGGAGAAACAGAACAAGAGAGTTAGAGAGGGTGAGTGAGTGAGCTCAATGGAGCTCTATCGTGACTGCTGCAGATTTCTTTGTGGATAGAAGAAGGTGGCAAAGCAGGCAGGAGCCCAGTACAAAAGGGCAGCCTGTAGTGCCAGTGGAAACAGAAGGAGGGAGTGAGAGAGGGGGAGTGAGCAAGTTCAGCAGTGCTCTGTCGGGACTGCTGTATATTTCTTTGTGGGCAGAAAAGGGTGCCAACAGAGGCAGGGGCCCAGTACAAAAGGGTAGCCTGCAGCGCCAGGACAAATAGAATGAGCAAGTGAGACAGGAGGAGTGAGTGACCTCAACGGAGCTCTATCATGACTGCTGCAGATTTGTTCATGGGCAGAAAAAGCAGCCAGTGCAGGCAGGAGCCCAGTGCAAATGACCAGTAGCAGCACCGACAGAAATGGAACGAGCAAGTGAGAGAGGGGGAGTGAGCAAGCTCAACGGACCTGTGTCGGGACTGCTGCAGATTTCTTTGTCAGCAGAAAAAAGGAGCCCAGTACAAAAGGGCATCCTGCAGTAGCCGGAGACACTGTATGAGCAAGTGAGGGAAGGGGAGTGAATGAGGTCAACGGACCTCTGTTGGGACTGCTGCGGATTGCTTAGTGGGAAGGAAAGGGCAGCAATGAATGCAGTTGCCCAGTACAAAATGGCAGCCAGCAGCAGCGGGAGAAACAGAATGAGCGAGTGAGAGAGGAGGAGTGAGTGAGCTCAACTGAGCTCTATTGTGACTGCTGCAGATTTCTTTGTGGGTAGAAGCAGGCGGCAAAGCAGGCAGGAGCCCAGTACAAAAGGGCAGCCTGCAGTGCCAGGAGAAACAGAATGAGTGAGTGAGACAGGGGGAGTGAACGACCTCAACGGAGCTATATCATGACTGCGGCAGATTTCTTTGTGGGCAGAAAAAGGCGGCAACACAGGCAGGAGCCCAGTACAAAAGGCCAGCCAGCAATGCTGGCAGAATTGGAACGAGCGAGTGAGAGAGGGGGGTGTGTGCGAGCTCAATAGAGATGTGTCGGGACTGCTGCAGATTTCTTTTTGGGCAGAAAAAGCCACCAACGCAGGCAGGAGCCCAGTACAAAATGGCAGCCTGCAGAAGTGGGAGACACAGAACAAGCGAGTGAGGGAGGGGGAGTGAGTGAGTTCAACAGAGCTCTGTTGGGACTGATGCAGATTTCTTTGTGGGCAGGAAAAGACTGCAATGCAGGCAAGAGCCCAGTACAAAAGGCCAGCCTGCAACACCAGCTGAAACGGAATGAGCGAGTGACAGAGGGGGAGTGAGCAAACTCAACAGACCTGTGTCAGGACTACTGCAGATTTCTTTGTGGGCAGGAAAAGCCAACAACAGAGGCAGGAGCTCAGTACAAAAGGGCAGCCTGCAGCGCCAGAAGAAACAGAATGAGCAAGTGAGAGAGGGGGACTGAGCCACCTTAACAGAGCTTTGTCGGGACAGCTGCGGATTTCTTTGTGGACAGAAAAGGGTGCCAATGCCGACAGGAACTCAGTACAAAACAGCAGCCTGCAACCCCAGGAGAAACAGAATGACCGAGTGACAGAGGCAGTGAGCGAGCTCAACAGACCAACGCAACCAACATTTGGCATTGACAAATGCTTGTTTAAAACTGGTGCTATAGGAAACATGATAAAAGAGATATAGGAAGTCATGTTAAACTGTTACAGCTGTGTTGTTCAAATACAGTTACTGTTTTTAAGACAGTTTTAAAAGGACCAGCTTATTTTAGTTTCTCTTAAAAGCAGTGGTAGTGAATTCCAAAACTCTGAGACCACATAATGAAACAAGCATTGTCCTAGCAAAGATCTACACGTGGCAATATTTAATTGATTATTTGCAGAGGATCTAAGAGTCAGAGGTATGTTATGTTGCTTTACCATATGAGTTAAGGAGTCTCGTGTACCTCTAGCTAAGAATGTAAAGATGGAGCTACCCAGCAGAAATTTAAATTTGGCATCTAACGACCTCAAGCTTAGATCCTTATATATTTTAAAGTGGTGGACTGTGCTGTTAGCATTTAAACTAAATCACACAATGCCATTGCATAGTATTATTATTATTCCAGAGAGTTCCTTCTCTGCTGCTAAAAGCAGAACTTCATAGCACCAAACCTGCACGTTACTCAAGCCTCAGCCTCTGCATGTAGCCCTGCAATTACTGGAAACCTAATAAATAGTTCAAAAAATAGAAATGGCAAGTTAAGGAAAACAAACAAACAAACAGCCATAGTAGAAACATAAATCCCTCTAAGGTTAAAAACAGTTATAGAAAAGAAGTCCCTGAAACACAACCACCCCTCTTTTCTATACTAAGAATTGTTGTAACATTAAGTAGACTTCATAGTTCTACTTAGTTATTACTTTGTTTCTATTTATCTGCTTGATGTAAAATTAGTAGACTACTGCCAAGGTTGAACTTTGATAAAAAAGAGCCATGGCATGCTATAAGGATGTGCAGTGTCTGTGTGACAGCAGCTGGCAGGCAGTAGACCTACATCAGCTGTGGGAGGAACCAACCAATGACTCAGGAGGGAAAGGAGAGATTCAGGATTGCAACCAGGGATTGTCAAGTCAAGGGGTTGGTGCCAAGGTGGGCAGGGATCACTCTATTGTGGTAATGGATGCAGGCCAGTTGCTCAGCCCCAGCAGAGACAGATGGTGGCTTCAGTATCCAAGGATGGGTGTCAGGCATGTCTGTTGTACGGCTATTCAGGCTCAGAGAGTAGGCAGTACATGTACAACAACATACAGTGGGAATTTCGTGGGGCCCAGCTCTGCACATCCCAGGCCAGCACCCAGCCCACTAACAGACATAAAAGGTATACAGTCCCTGATAGAACACAAGCCCCACCTGTGAATGTTGGACCTCTGACCTAGATAGGTTATTCTGTCTTCGGGGTTCTGGCCTGGACTGATAATCTAAAGTCTTTCTACCACTCTCTCGTGATGCACAGTGAGTATGGGTCTTTACTCTCCAGCTGCTCCTCCTGAAATAAGTAGAGGAGGAGAAGCAAGGTCAGTCTAATGTCCACAGCCAGTATCCTAGGCTATTCCAGGATGTTGGATGGGGGAGGGAACTCCTATCTCTGTGTGCATGCTTGCTTAGCATTTGTGGGACACACTTCCAAGGGGAATGAGTCAGCATGTCTGAGAACCGAAGGAGCCAGGCCAGGACTCCAACTAATGTTGCATGTCCCCAACATTTAAACAATGCAATATTACATTTTTTTTTCTTCTTCTGTTTCTACCCCCAGGCCCTCTGGTCAGCTCACATCTCCAGCCACCCGTCCAGCCCCACACTGCGATATCAGGCAGCATCCCTTCTTCCCCCGCAGATTACTCTCGTGGTGCGGTGGTGAGGAGCCCCCCTAAGCTCACCCACCTTGAATCGGATCCAGTCCTCAGCACCACTGGGCCAGCCAATACAATATTACTAATTTGGGAGGGGTGCAGGGCACTGCTTCCTCTAGTGCAGTTCCCCCATAATTGGTGCCTATGACCAGACATACTGTTTGTACAGTAAATGGGTTTGTGCTTACCATAAAATACAGGATCAAGAGAGTAGAAATGTCATGTGGACAGCTGAGTTGAAGAATGACGATGCCAGTACAGTATAATCCTATACACGAGCTACAATTGGAAGTATATATTGATCACTCATCATCCAAATGTGTGACATTTTTCAATAACATGAAAAATAACATAATTAAAACTAGCACAGTACAAACCATTACATTATGGAGACACATGATTAGAAAACTGGGGAAGCAAGTGCTCTGCTTCATATAAGGTTGTTGCTTCATTCATATTGACAAATTATAAAAGTTGTCTGCTTTAAAATGTTTCTAAACAATGAGTGCCATCACCTCATACTATATATGTAGGATGCAAAGAACCTCTGCATGGTTAAAAAGAAGGGTATTCCACCTACCATGGAACAACATGAATGAAAAATACAGCAGGTGTTGCTATAACTGTCTGAATTACAGAGTGTAGATTGAATTACTATCTGTAAGGAAATGCTCATTTTTACAGCTGCATGGGTGGAGCTCTGCAGGTGGTATGCCATCACTGTAGAAGAACAGGGGTCAGCTCCAGAACACAACCCTGTGTTCTCCTGCAGTGCTGTGGCAACGTCATGACAGCGCTTACTGTATAGCAGCTGTCCTCCACAATGGAGCTCCCCTCCACAGCACGATCTCCCCCTCACCATGGCTCACTACTTCATAGATGCACTTTTGCTTTCACTGTGCATGTGTATCACGCAAAATGCACAGTGTTGCCACCATCTTTTGAATGGCAACCATCACCGCTTGCTGCCACTCCATGACTAGCTCCGATGTCACCGTCGCTCAGTGACCAGTGCTACAGCACTCTGTGAGCCATGCTGCTGCTGCTGCTCTTATACCTGGACAGGTAAGAGCTTAGCACAGCTGTATCAGCTCTGACTAGAGTTTGTTAAATTACTTAGAACTTTCAGACCAGCAGTCTTGTTTTAGTGTTTATAAAAAAAGAGCAGACATGCAGATTTAAAGATGGTTAATTATGAAAATAAATCATCTTTACCAGTCAATTCCGAACAATTACATGGATTATACTTTCAAAAGTTAAAGGCATTGAAACTTCATTACATTCAAAGAACAAGAAGCATTTTTGAAATCATTTTTTGTATAGTGACAGTAGTAATTCTACAGTAAGAATGATTTGGGATGTGAATAAATAATTCTTGTTTTACGTTGTGATTTCTGAAAAGCCTGTACAGATTGTACACGTTACCTTTGTGTGCCATTTCTATCATTTTTGTCCAGTAAAATACTGCAGTAGAGATGGAAAGGAAGAACATGTGTAAATTAGAAATCAGATCATGTTTCAAGCAGAGTAACAAGAGTTTTAGATCTGCTACATTTTATTCCTCCAGTTTTCCCTCTTTTTTGCCCCTACCTCTGATTCCAGCAATCCTGGACACCAGAGCTGCAGCTTTCCACCAGCCAGGACAGTGGATGAATGGCTGCTTCACACTCAATGTTAATGCTGGTCTGTGATGGGCTGACAGAGGTTACATTAATAAGGTAAAAAGGCATGGCACAGCATGGGTTATTGGGGGATTTACCCACATCTCATTTGGTGTATCGCAAGGCACAGATAAGTGACTTATACCCCCAATTACAAATATCCTGCAGTGCCTTGTTGTGATTATACAATGGACCCATGAGTAAGGTAAATTTAAACAAACTCTCGTCAGAGCCAACATGGCTGTAGTAGCACTATAAAGGACAGCGACAAAAAGTGTAAATGTAACTTGAGTGATGGAGTTTTTCCATTTTTGTTCCTCCCAGGGGGATCCTTCACAAACAACAAATGATGCCATTGATACAGCAATTGCACCAGCCCATTCCAGTCTCTGGCAGATCTCCTATCCCCTTCCATCACTCAGTTACATCCACAGTTTTTGTGCTGGTCTCTTGTAGCACTGATGCAGTTGTGTTGGCTCCTACCAGAATTTGTTCAGTGTGGAATCTTCTTTGATCCAGTTTTACGGTTGAGAGTGACTGAAGTAAAGGGAAATCAAGTGATTGTCAGTGGCTCTGCTGGGATTTGAACATCATACCTCCTACTGTAGGTTCAATACCAGCACTTTATGAAAAGTAGTTGTAGCCCATTTTAGTATTTTACCCTAATAAGCAACCTTTCTACAGTCTGTGTTTCCTGAATGTCTTGTTTACACCAGGTTTGAGTAGAAACGTGCTATAGTTCCACCAGAACCCCACTGTATTGAGATATATATGGAAGAACAATGCAGTCTGTCGCTGGTTTCTTTGATACATGTGGACCCATCAGTGCTTTTCCATGCAAGATTGGTTATCCGGAAATAGAAACTGTATCCAACAAACTATTGACAAAATGCTAGCACTTATCTTTCAGTGCACTGACACAAAGGTATATTGTCATTTGGAGGGGCATCTTGCAGTACTGGCTAAGCTGCGTGTTGAAACAGCCCATTCGAGAAGTGTATCCATTTTAGTGTGGAATCTGCTTTGACCCAATTCTACAGCTGGGGATGAGTGGAGCACGTGGGAACTCAAGTGACTGTCAGTGGCTGTGGTAGGATTCAAACACACTACCTCCTAGATACAATACTAGCACTTTATCAAGGAAGTTTTATCACATTTGAGTATTCATTTACTCTCAAAACAGCCTTCTAGTGCCAGTTCCAGTGTGTGAGCTGCAGGAGTATGGAATCAAATTTATTTCACGGCTTATTTACCCAAGGTCTTTTTCATGTGGCTCCTCACTTTGCTGAATTAATTAAGCAATATACCCTGACAGGGTGTGGGTATACTGGTGGATTTACCACGGCCGGTGTGGTTTGGCCATGAGGCCACATGCCGAGTGACTTAACTGCACCAGCCGTGGTAAATCCACCAGTATACCCACACCCTGGAGGGGTATATTGCTATTATTCAATGTTACAAATAATTTGTTTATATGTTTTGCATTTTATTTATATATTTTTTCTAAATTATGTTGTGAAAATCATGTATATGTTCTTCTGCTGAGAAAAATTGTTCCTTGTTAGTATTAAATATATAGACAAAGACAATGCTGTATCTTGAAAAGGTTTTATTTGTATAAATAATTGTTTTTTATGAACATTTAATAAATCCAAGGTTTCATTTGTGAAATGTTTTTTTTAAACAGCATTCAAGGTTTAATTTGTGAAACAACATTTAGGAAATCAGCAGCTATGAAGTTACATTTGAATATCTTGTATGAACTTTTTACATTGATAACAGTTTAGCGTTTTTATTTTTGATTTCTAGGTTTTGAAGTGTTGCTACCCTTTGTAGTTTCTGAGTGTTGTGTCTTTAAGAAGTTAGGTTGAAAGTAGTTTCTGAGGATCTGCACGATGTGTACAGCATGTCACATGGTCAGTGCATTAGTTGGTGAGACATGGAGGGCTCGTCGTGGAAAGTGCATCTTCGTATTTTTCTGAGGTTGGATGATTATTTCTTTATTTCTTCCATCGTTTTTCTTCGGTTACTTGTCTGATCTGGAATTGAAGGGAAAAAAAAACTTTTAGTTAATTTGGATGCGGTAGAGTTTTATGTGAAAGTTGTGGTGCTTACCTTTTTTAGTTCTGGTTTTCTGTTCTTCCAAAGTTGAAATTTATGTTTCCATAATTAACTAAGTGGGAGATTGTCGGTAACATTTTCATTCCTGTGACGTTAGGTTTATAGGCTTGGCTGCTTGCAGTTCAAGTTGCATATGTAGGAGATTCGAGATTGCTGGCCTGCTCAGGTTTTGGGCACGGGTTAGTTGGCAGCAGATCTTCAGTTTTCTCTGTTGTGTGTTCATCGAAGAGTATTTCTTGCAATATGGCGAGCTGGGATGCTGATACTTGTTTGATTGACTGCTGATTTTCAAAGAGAGGGATTTTGGCATTTGCGATTTTTTTCTTTGTTGGAGGCTCTGGGTATGTCTCAGTTCAGTTGTGTGGTGATTCAGTTATTGTGTAGTAGGCTGTGCTTGTGGAGGGTCTATTCTCAAGTTCTTTATTGTCTTTCCTGTCAGTTTCCATATTTTTAACGGAGATTATGGCAGCTCAAGTTTCATGATGTTACAGGTTCGGACGCCAGTAGCTTTTTAGTGAGGTTTCACTCTTGTGGCCTGTGATGTCCATTGTTTGTCTTGAATCTAGGCCTGCATTTGTAAGCAAGGTGACAGCAGTGGCTCTTAAACAGTGGTTGGTGTAGATTTTTGGTAAGCCAGCTTGCTTGCATATGTTTGGCAACATTTTTGCTAGGTAGTTTACACCTAGTGGTTCATTAGTATACCATTTTAGTGTGGTATCTAGTTGTGTCTCTTTCAGTTTTCTGGGGTGACAGAATAGTGCTGGCGGGTTTTCTGGGAGTTTTGATGTGTACTTTAAGAAGCTCTGAAGTGGACATAAGGGATCTCCTGGGCTCTCAAACATGACTTCTCTTTGTAATTGTCTTTTGGGGTCTTGGAAGTCTTTGTGATTTTTTGTGTCTTCATTATAGGAATTTGTGAGAAATCGAAGACCATTTGGGGCTGTTTCTATGTTAAATGAATCTATTTTGAAAGCACGGACACCCTCATTGCCTCTTCTTGCTAAGTATAATTGAATGTCAAACCAAACTTTGTGTAAAAGACCTTTAGGTGTCAGTGGCAAAAGGGCTTGTGAGTGTCTTAAGTGTGATATTTCTTGTTCAGTTAGTGGCTCATGGTGTTTAGCTTGGTCTTTTCCTGCTTTTCTATATGCTTTTATGACTCCTTTGAAAACATTGTTTGAACAATTGAAAGTGGAGTCTACCATTATGTTCGCTGCTCTGCTATTTGGGGGGTCATTGATGTGTCTATTGATGCCAGCTCGTAAAGCTACATAACTGGTTAGAGAATATTGTTCTCCTGATGAATTTCTTACTGTGCTGTAGACTGGCATAGGACCTCATTTAGTTGGTCTAAAGGGATCGTTTTTAAATCTATTTCTTTGTTTTTTTTTCTTTTAGCCAGTCAAAAAATACATTAATTGCCCATTTAGTTTGCTTAATTGTACTTGCTTCATTACGGGATAGTTCAAGTTGTTGCAGTGTTGCTTCTGATGCTTGCTTGTGACGTTTTGCTTTTTTTTCTTCACAGGATACAACGCTTCCGTCCATATGGGGAATGCTGGTATTGCAGTGGATGGAGACCGAGGTCTGCTGTTGCATGGGTGGGTAAGCTACTGGTGTTGGCTCTGTAGTTTTTGAGGCCAAGTCGAGAGACATTGGGAGAGCTTTCGGTACGATGCTGTTGTATACTTCTTGACTAACAGGTGAGTTTTCTGGGTTGGAGGGCTCATTTTCCTGACTGAAAATTTTTTCAAGGTCATCAGAATCGAGTAAATGGAATGAGGTATTCATTTTGTAGTGTTTACATTTTGACTTGCGATGGTAAGCGGCGATTACAAATGGCGGCGGTTACTTCAAAGTTTCACGGTGGCAGTGATACCTTTTTGGCATGGCATGAGTGCTTGTTGGCTGGCACCTTTTCCAGTGGATATATTGGAGGATTTATAACTGCTTGAAGGTGCCAGCCAACCAATCAGAATAGAGGGGTTAGTGTAGTTTCTGAAGTCCATTGTATAATCTGAAATATCTGATTGTCTTAACAGTAAACAGCTCAGCCAAGAAGCATCTTACTTAAAGTGCAGTATCTGCAGAATAACCTGGAGCTTCCAGCAATGAGTTATGAATGAGCTTGGTACATTCAGCAGATCTGCGTTTGATAATCACAACCTCCACTTACATACTGTGTGACCCTGAGCAAGTCACTTAACATAGCTGTGCTTCCTAGTCACTCCTGTAAATGGGCCTTGTGCCAGTGGGTCTCACCCAGTTAGAAAAGAATAAAAAAATAATTGTAAGATCTCAGCAGTCCTTAGACTCCAGAAAGCAGGCCTAAGTTCAGGCAGCTGTGCTAGAACTGTCATCTAGTGGGTTTAAATGGGATTTATACAGAAATGCAACATCTGATCATATGAACATGTCCCCATATCTTCCCCCTCTGCATGGAGTGAAAGAGATGGTATGGGGGAGGTGCTGTCATGCAGGTACAGTATGTTACAAAGGGGGCACCCGGCAGCATCAGCTGTGCTGCCTGTCAATAAAACCCAACAGAGAAGCATCTCATTTTTAGTGCGGGATCTACTTCAAAGTAATTTTACAGCTGGTGATAAGTGAAGCACAAGGAAGTCAAGTGGCTGTCATTGTCTTGGGTGGGATCAAATACCATAGCCTCACGGTACAGTACTAGCATCTTACCAAAGGCAGTTTTAGCACATTTAAATATTTATTTTTCTCTAACAAAAAAAAAAAACTTCCTACAGCTTGCGATTCCTGTATGTCTTGCTTGCATCAGGTTTGAGTAGAAAAGTTGTGACAATGTTTCAACAGAGCCCTAGTATGTTGAAATATAAAAGAAAGAACAATTTTCTTGAATACATTTGCAACCGCCACTGCATTTTCATTTAGATTTGGTTATAGAAAAGTTCTTTGTTCTAACATTCATCTGTCAGTATACTGCATTCAACCATGGAGGACTACAGCTCTGGCTAAGCTGCCTGTCAAGACAGCCCAATGGAGAAGGGTCTCAATTTCAGTGCTGGATCTGCTGCAACCCTGTTTTACCTGTGGGGGTAGGAGAATGAGTGAAGCACAGGGAAGTCCAATGACTGTCAGAGGCAGTGGTGGGATTTGAACACCAGAGCTTTTGGCTCTATGCACCATCACTGGATGATGCTAGCTTCCAGGTACCTGATTACAGAAACAATCTGCTCCTGATCTCATTGGTTCTGCCCTAGCGATAGTAACATTTTTAAAGATTTCCAACATCATTCCAGAAGGTAAGCTTGATTTTGCTCTTGATCTAGAGGAATGATGACAATACCCAAATTTTATAAGCAATGCTTTGTAAATCTGGAAGATGTTATGTCAATCCAATCCAATCCTATACATTCTAAATCCAGAATAGGTTATTCCCCCTCCAATTCATTCTGTTTAGGTACAATTTATTTACCAAAGACATCACAGCCAGGAAACAATGTCTCATGAAATATATGAGCTAAATAATAAAAAGTGATCAGAACACACAACATGTAGATCTAAATTGTCTGTATTATTGTAGTGAAGTGATTCCAGTCTCTGGCAGATCTCCTATCACCCTCCATCACTCCGTTACATCCACACTCTTTGTGTCAGTCCCTTATAGTGCTGATGCAGTTGTGTTAGCTCTGATCAGAACTAGTTCTGTGTGGGATCTGCTTTGACCCAGTTTTACAGTTGAGTGTGAGTAAAGTACAGGGAAGTCAAGTGATTGTCAGCGGCTGTGTTGGGATTTGAACACCATATCTCCTAGGTGCAATACTAGCACTTTATGAAAGGTAGCTGTAGCCCATTTTAGTATTTTACCCTAACAAGCAATATTTCTACAATCTGTGATTCCTGAATGCCTTGCTTACACCAGGTTTGAGTAGAAACGTTGTGCTATAGTTCCAGCAGAACCCCACTGTACTGAGACATATATGGAAAAACAACACAGTTTGTTGCTGGTTTCTTTGATACTTGTGGAACCATCAGTGCTTTTCCATGCAAGATTGGGTATTAGGAAATAGAAACCGTATCCAAAAAACTATTGACAAAATGCTAGCATTTATCTTTCAGTACACTGACACATGGGTTTATCGCCACATTGGTGGGGGGGGGGGCATCTTGCAGCACTGGTTAAGCTGCCTGTCAAAACCCATTTGAGAAGTGTTTCATTTTTAGTGTGGTATCTGCTTCAACCATATTCTGCAGCTGGGGATGAGTGGAGCACTTGGGATGTCAAGTGACTGTAAGTGGCTGGGGTGGAATTCAAACAACATATCTCCAAGATAACAATGCTAGCACCTTATCAAAGGAAGTTTTATCACATTTGAGTATTCATTTTACTCTCAAAAGAGCCTTTCTAGCACCAGGACCATGAATGAGCTTTGTACATTCAGCAGATCTGCGTTTGATACCCATAACTTCCATTTCCATACTGTGTGACCCTGAACAAGTCACTTATCCTCCCTGTGCTTCCTGGTCACTCCTGTAAATGAACTTTGTGCCCAGTGGTTCTTACCTGGTTAGCAAAGAATAAAAAAAAATTGTAAGATCTCAGCGATCCCTAGACTCCGGAAAGCAGGCCTAAGTTCAGGCAGCTGTGCTAGTGCAGTCGTCACATGGGTTTAAATGTGATTTATGCAGAAATGCAGCATTTGATCGTATGAACAGGTCCCTATATCGTTTCCCCCACTGCATGGAGTGAATGAGATGGTATGGGGGAGATGCTGTCATGCAGGTACCATATGTCACTAAGGGGGCACCTGGCAGCACCCATCTAAGCTGCCTGTTAATACAACCCAACTGAGAACTATCTCATTTTCACTGCAGGATCAGCTTCAAAGTAATTTTACAGCTGGGGATAAGTGAAGCACAAGGAAGTCAAGTAGCTGTCATTGGCTGGGGTGGGATCGAACAATATATCTCTTTGGTACAGTACTAGCATCTTACCAAAGGCAGTTTTAGTACATTTAAGTGTTTATTTTCCTCTAACAAAAAAAACAAAAAACTTTCTACAGCTTGTGATTCCTGTATTCCTGTCTTGCTTACACCAGGTTTGAGTAGAAAAGATGTGAAATTTTTCCAACAAAGCCCTAGTGTACTAAAATATAAAATAACTATTTTCTTGGATACATTTGCAACCACCACTGCATTTTCATGCAGGTTTGGTAATAGGGAAGTTCTTTGTTCTAGTATTTATCTTTCAGTGCACTGCATTCACCAGTATAATCACGGGTTACAACTCAGATCTGTAAACTTGAGAGCAGTAGGGGTGTGGAAATGTGAGTAATTAAACAGCTATGCTCAGACAGACTGCCATGTGAAATTGAACTCTTCAGTCTCTGGTCTGAATCTCCATTCCCCAAGCTGTAGCTAATTTCTCTGTTTTAATGCTGCTTTACCAAGCTAAGTAAACCAGAGAATGATATTTGAGATAGGGAAATAATAGCTGGCTGACTTGAAAAGAAAGATGCAACCACCACTGTATTTTCATGCAGGACTGGTTATAGGAAAGTTCTTTGTTCTAGCATTTGTCTTTTAGTACTTCATTCACCAGTATAATCAAGGGTTAAAACTCATGCAAATGAGAGGACAAGAAGGATTCTCTCATTGCTTCTGTTTCTAAGGGGTGGGGGGCATGTCGAGACTCAAGTTTCACTTTTCAAACAGCAAACACAACACTTTAAGAAAATGTATTTTGTCATTCTTACAAAAATGAGTAACTCCTGTTCATGAATGAGTTTAACTCTGTCTGGCAGGCTACAGAGAGAGAGAGAGAGAGCTACCAATGAAATAAGAGTCCAGATATAGTGCAGACAGGCTGACAGGGAATGAAGAAGGGAGACATAAACAGACCACAGCTTTAAATGAGATAACGGACTGAAGCACTGATGTATGTCCACACCAAAGCACTCAGGGGAAGGACACAGTCATCATATCCTGTCAGTCCCCCCTCTCTCTCCTAGTGATCCCAAAATGCCTGGAGGGCTCCACCCATGCAGCTGTAAAAATGTGTTTAATTATATTATGCTCTGCCTTTTATAATTGCCCTCCTTCGGTCATTAGTTACTACAGGATGGACCCATGGTTAAAAATACCTTAGATAGATGTAATTTGTTAACAAAATCAAAATAAATACTTAAATTACTGACCAATCAGGTTATAGGATTTTTTGAGTTCATCATATAATGCCATGCAGCTAGAGCTATGCAGAGTTTTCAAATTTCACTTCCGCCAGAATTCCGTGGAATTTTGGAAATTCTTTCTTATTTTGCAGAATGCCATCACAAGTGGAATTCTGAAATTCTGAATGCAGAATACTATCTGTGGAATCTTATTCTAAGTTTATGTAAACTGCAGATTCATTTTTGATAAACCCTGAAGTAATATTCCATGGATTATGAGACCCACAGAATATTATTCTGTAGTTTACACATACATTCTTTACAGAATATTGTGAAATTTAAAAATAATTCTGAAAAGCATTTCAGAAGTGGAATTAACATTACACATGAATTCAGATTGTGGAATTCCACATTCCACATTGTTCTACTCAGCACACATACTCGCTCCTTTCAAGCAATCTTCCCAGCCTCAAGCTAGGTCTTGTGTGTGATCCCTGGTCTCTTAGGTGTCAAAATACAATACTGCTACATCACTGGACTGTACTCTACACCACAATTAAAGCTAAAGCCATTTCCCATGTCCCATTGATGGCTTAAGGCACAATCCTTAGTCACATCTTATGCAAAAAAAAAATGGGATTCCAAAACCTTTGCTACTCGTTTACGTGTTTTAATGTATAGCATCTGCCCAAGTTTTCACCTTTCTTCCTGCTAAAAGCTTCCCACAAAAAATAAAGAAGTGGCTAGAATCATTCTAATTTAGGTGATTATTTTAAAATCAACTCCCTGCCAATTGTATTAAAAGCCTAAAGTTGCCTCACTTGCTTTCTCTACCAGCCAGAGCTTGATGGACTTTGACTTTGCAAACTTGGGCATGTGTGTGAGCCACTGATAGGAATGGTTGCTTTGCTAACTGCTTCTCACCTGCTAGCCAAAGATCTGCTGTAATTTGTGCACTGGAGCCTGCAATTTCACAGAGAGAATACAGTATTTTATTAGAATGAAGTCTGGGTAAACAAAATCCATAAACAGGAACAACCTATCTCTTCTGCCCTCAGAAATATAATCAGCAAAATGTTCCCTACCAAGTTTGACAGGACAGACCAAGCAGCATGACAGCAGCAGCACCACAGACCTCCCCGATGACAGCCAAGGGTTGGACATTCCTGAAGGGGATGTTACAGCATGTTTTGTCTGAAATGATTTAATTCAAATCAGCAGTGGCAGACAGGAAAAAGTACAGTCCTTTCAATACAGATAAAGGGAAACTGACACATTCCTCTCATACATTGATAAGAAGGACTCCTGCCAAGAAGTCAGAATACAGGAGCACAAGAGACTGGTAGGATCCCTCTGGCACCATGACAAAGGTGCAGATAGCAGGAGTCAGTGACATATTATCAGAATCCTGTGCATATCAGAGAGTGCTGAAAGATCTGGCTTGACAGCCTTTCTTAAAAAAGAACTTCCAAAAATCATGTATCACTTGTGGAAAGCCCCCTGGACATCAATAGGACACACTGAACTTTGCTCCCCCGAAGCTGGGAGTCACCTGTAATCCATCCTAGCACAGCTATTGAGGTTCTCTGAAAAGAAGAGGATTATAGCCCTGGCAAGGGATCATGGACCGCTAACCTGGGAGGACACAGCATCTTAATCATTAATGACTATGTGGCTGAATTGGCAGTGAGATGCAAGGAATGTACCCACTCAGGAAAGCCTTCAAAAACTTGGGGTACAATACCAGCAACACACACCATGAGGCTGAGGAATGTGGTGGCAAGCACATTTCATACTCCACAAAGGCTTCCAAATATCTGCTCAGACATTTAACAAACCTGTTCTGCTTCTTGGCTTCCAGTGGCCACAGCAGCCCTGAGATGATTAAAATGAATTATCAAGATTGTTTCTGGTTTACAGCCTAGCTAAAGTTCTAGCCTACTGAGATTCTTCTCATGTGAACTTTTGTGGTGAAGGAGCTGGAGCTTAGGCTCAGAAAGATATATCTTTGTTTTTGGTTGTGTTGGAAGCCTTAAGCAACTCGGTAAAAAAAAAAAATGTGTTTAAAATGTTATTAAGAAGAAATGTTGAAAACATGTATAGTTATATGGTTAGACGTTGATGTGCTAGCATGGTTTAGCCTGGTTTTTAGCATTTAACTCAATGAGGGCTTATTGCAATGCTGGTGGCACGCCTCCTTTGGCGTTTTTAAAATCTGCGTTTATTCTGCAACTGGTGGCCTCCCTTCCTAGCAGGGCCTTGTTCCAATGTGTTGAAAAGCTGCTCCATGCGCTGGGCCTCCCTTTTCAAGCGGGGCATTCCAGCTCCTACGTGGCCCCCATGCGCTGGCGGTCCCCCTTCCAAGCGGGCCTCCCGATGTTTTTTGGAACACCACACGCTCCCTTATCGGGCAGATGGTTCCCCTCCCAAGCGGGACCATCCAGCCATGTGAGAGCGCATTCTCGGGTGTTGGCCTTGTGTATGGCCCTTGGAGTGACTCCTTGGCATCCCCTCCATAGCGGATGCCTGGTATTGTCCTTCCTGCTCATGTCCAGTTGCCCTGTGCCATTGCAGTTCTCGAGGGAGATGGGTCGCTACCTTGCCTCCCTTACTATGGAAGCCTCGGGTTAGCGCTTGCAGCAGCAAACCGAGCGAAACCTGGGGATTACCCATGCTCCCCTTACATCGCAGCACCTACCCAGTGGCTGCCCTGTGTTCACAACCCCTGTGTCCCCTGACCAGGGGCAAAATTGCTACAAGCGGCTACTGTTATGACCGAATCCACAGAAGAGAGCGGAGGAGCCAGCCTTCCTCCATGAATACTGCCAGGGGATCCATGTTAGGAGAGGTCTTTTCCTTTTACCTCCTTTGCCACCATCTTAGGAGAGGGTTCCCTCTTTACCTGGGAGGCTTCACAGACGCCATTTTGTGTTAGAAGCGGATATTTTGTGCTACGCTCCTGAAGGCTGGGATTTATCAGCGGCCAACCTTCTACTGCTGACTTGGATGGGCAAGGGAATACAGCTGCAGGATGGATGAATCCAGGGGCCCTTCTCATCCAAACACAACAGGCTACAGTGGCCATGATGAAGAGTCAGCAGAACTTCATGCTAAAGGTCATGGAAAAGCTGGAGTCTCTCACAAGGTCAAGATCACCACCTCCTGCTGCCCCGGGCCAAACCCCAGTTCCTAGCACCCCTCCAACCACGTGCTGATGAAGAACCTGCATCTCCCCCACCAGAAGAGGAGGATGTGGGTGGGGCACCAGACGACTGCGAAGACATCGACTCAAGGGAGGAAGATATGGACATCATAAAAGATACCCCCTCATTAACTTCAAAAGCTTTGTTCTTTTGATTTGATCCCAGGCCTCATGATAGCCATTAAGTCAACCATGGGGTTTGACGTCGACATCCCTAAGCCGGAGTCCAAGCTCGATCCATTGATCCAGCAGAATCAAAAATCCAAGGACACTTTTCCTAGCTGCCCCGCTATAGATGACATTTTCACGAAAGAGTAGGAGTCTTCAGAACTGGGCCGTATGTCCGAGAAGCGAAATCTAGACAGAATATACCCTGTTCAAGAGGACAAGGCTCAATTGTGGTGCACCGCACCAATCACAGACCCTCAGGTAGCGGCACTTAGCAAGAAGACAGTGCTGCCTTGTAGCACAATCTCACTGAAGGACCCTACTGACAAAAAAATTGAGGAAATGATGAAGAAACTCTTCGAATTTTCAGGCATGACAGCTAAGGCAGCTGTCACAGCAATCTATTCCGCAAAAGCGCAGATCTGCTGGTTGGAAGAGCTGCTGGAGAAAGCAGATCCCAAATCCAGGGAAGCAGAGCTATTAGAGTGCACCCTGGACACAGCAAAATACCTGGGGGACATGGCTGTAGACACACTGAAACTAGAAGCCAGATCTGCTGCATTAACAAACAGGGCCAGACGAGCACTGTGGCTCAAATTATGGGACACAGATAATGAATCAAAGATGCTGCTACAAAATTTGCCCTTCAAAGGCAGCAATGTTTTCAGGGAAGGATTGAAGGAGTTCCTAAAGCAAAAAGAAGAGGGCAAGTACCTCTCAAAAGATAAACAAAGATCCACACATTTACCTTCCGCACGATGCAGGTTTCGAGGGAACAACAGGTTCCAGCACAACAGAAGACAGAATTACACTAACAACTCCTTTTGAGGCAGAACCTCTGACCACAGTAACATGGGCTTCAGAGGTCCAGCTCAAGGGACATACCCCGCATCATGAGGCAGGAGATTTGGCAGCAGGGGCAGAGGAGGAAAGTCAAAACAGTACTGACTATTCCACCATCTTGTCTCTACCCCTGACCCCAATAGGGAATTACCCACCAGTTGGTCAGAGGCTGAGGGCCTTTCAGCAACAATGGCAGTGGACCACATCAGACAGATGGGTTCTAGAAATCATTTCCCATGGGTATGCAATCGAATTTTCAAGCATACTGTCAAGAGACAGGCTTCTGCTATCCCCCATTTAAAAAAAATGAGCAACGGCTCACCAGGTACAGGAGGTCCTCCAGGACCTGTTACTGAACAACGCCATCAGGCCAGTGCCAGCAGACGAGGCCGGCACCGGGGTCTACTCTGTGTTCTTCATGGTTCCAAAGAAGAACAGAGACCTCAGACTGATTCTGGACTTAAAGTTCCTGAACAGGTTCATGTCCACACCAAGGTTCAAAATGGAAACACTCCAATCCACCCTGAGGAACAAATGGGTGGGAGACTATCTCACATCTGTAGACCTGAAGGATGCATACACCCACATCCCAATCAAGCCAAGTCACCAACGTTTCCTGTGGTTTCACATACTGGGTCAGCACCTACAGTACCAGACACTGCCATTCGGCCTCACATCGGCACCAAGGGTGTTTACAAAGGTGTCAGTAGTTCTAGCAACCTGTTTACTGGAACAGGGTGTGGATATCATCCCATACCTGGACGACTGGCTGATCAGGGCACGCAGCTGCGCCCAATCCCACATAAACACAAACCTAGTCCTGACAACCCTGGCACAACACGGCTGGATAGTCAACCACGAGAAAAGCTCCCTAGACCCAGCACAGTTCATAGAACACCTGGGTGCAGAAATAGACACGGCAAAGGGCTTGGCAAGACTGTCAGCACCCCGCACTGACTCCATCATATCGATGGTATGGAATTTAAGGTCATGAGCGAAGCCCACACTGGGCCAGGCAGCCCAAGTCCTGGGCATAATGGCATCCTGCTTGGACCTAGTACCATGGGCGAGATGGAACATGCACCTGCTACAATACTGCGTACTGCAGCAGGGCTCTCCATTGGAAGACAACCTCAATCTGAGGATCGAACTGCCAAGGATGGTGAAAGATTCACTAAAATGGTGGACTCACCTTCCAAACCTACAGAGAGGGTGCCCCCTAGAACTATCTTATGAGGTCACACTGGAAACCGATGCCAGCCTCGTAGGTTGGGGAGCCTGCTTACTCCAGTCCACTGCGCAAGGCAAATGGACATCAGCAGAAACCCGACTACCCATAAATATTCTAGAGATGAGGGCAGTGTTCAATGCTCTGAGAGCATTCAGGAACGATATTGCTGGTCGAGCAGTACTGGTGAAGTCCGACAATCAGGTCACGGTGGCATACATAGCAAAGCAAGGCAGCACACGCAGCAGAGCCATGCTCAGGGAAGTCACCAAGGTATTGAACTGGGCACAGTCCAATCTGTCCCACCTCCACGCTGTTCATCTGGCAGGGAAACTGAATGTCAGAGCGGACTGGTTAAGCAGACAACAGGTACACCCCGGAGAATGGCGGATGCACCCGGATCTCTTCACCATGATACAGAAGAGGTGGGGCCATATCCCAATGGACCTCATGGCATCCAAAGCAAACACACAAGTGAAGGCTTATTTCTCCAGATACAAGGAGAAACAGGCAATAGCAACAGATGCCCTGTCACAAGCATGGGATCGGGAATGGTCATACATATTCCCTCCCATCCCACTGATCCCTCAAGTCCTAGCAAAGATCAGGCAGTCCCGGTTGCAGATCATTCTGATTGCACCATATTGGCCAAGGAGACTGTGGTTCACAGCGGTGATATCCATGGTGCTGGACTGTTGGACTCTCCCATTTTGGAGGGACATGTTGCATCAGGGGCCGTTACTCCATCCAGCACCACACTCCCTCAAACTGTCGGCCTGGCTCCTGAGAGGCAGAGACTGCTAAGGGAAGGGTATCATGAGTCAGTCATAGTGACTATGCTACAGTACAGGAAGCAGTCTACCACATCCACTTATAACAGGCAGTGGAACATCTTCAACAAATGGTGCAAGTTGTTGCATCTCGACCCAATGCAGGTAGATATTTCAGCGATCCTACTTTATCTACAGCATGGGTTAGATAAAGGCTTATCTGCCTCCTCTCTGCTAGTGCAACTGTTGGCCATAGGGGCAGCCATGAGAAGAGTTGGTCTCTCCCCACCTGGTGCACACCCTGATGCCATCAGATTCCTCAGAGTGGCACAACACATTCGGCCACCCATTCGATCACCAGTGGCCCCTTGGGATTTAACCCTGGTGCTCGATGCCCTAGGGAAGGTCCCTTTCGTGCCCAATGACACCATACCCCTATACTGGTTAGGTTTAAAAACCTGCTTCATGGTGGCTGTCTGTTCTGCTCATAGAATCAGTGAGTTGGGAGCTCTGTCATGAAAGGAGCCCTACACTATATTCACGGCACAAGGGGTCTCTATGAGAACTGTGCCAGCATTCCTGCCAAAGATCATGTCCGAATTTCATAAGGAACAGGCACTGGAGTTGCCAATGATTCACATGCAGGCAGGACAAGAGGACACTGGTACTCATCACCCACTGGACGTGGGTAGTACAGTGATACTGTATATCACTAGAACAAGAACCATACGTAGGTCCGAGAGACTGTTCATCATCACCCAAGGCCACAAGCAAGGGTTGGCTACTTCAAAGACCACCATCACTAGCTGGATAAAAAGGTCAATTCCGGAGGCCTACAAGACAAAGGGGCTCACTCCTCCTCAAGGAATAAAGGTACACTCAACAAGAGCAATAGCTACCTCCTGGGCAGAGAGAGCTAGCGTATCGATGGAGGACATTTGTAGGGCTGCAACCTGGATTTCTGTGCATACATTCACTAGACATTACAGACTTGAGTCCCTGTACAAGAAAATAACTGAGTTCGCCTCGAGAGTTTTAGCTTCAGCATGCTCCAAGGACATGCCCGTCTGATCACCCTGCCCTGCCCAGGGTTTAAATTTACACTGCTTATTAGAAGGAACCCATGAGGTAATGTCTGGAGTGTCATGGATACAACATAACACAATGGGTGTTTACTCACTTGGTAAAGGTGATTGTGTTAGTTGTATCCATGACACTTCAAGACCCACCCCCAGGGCGACTACGGCACAGTCTTGCTGAGCAACCTCAATGGCTATAATCTCATATAAAGGATGGGAACAGATGGTACTGTGGTCTACTGTCATATTCCTTATTCGGGGCCCTTATGGCCTGATTTAGAAGTGTAATAAACAGAAAATAAAGGTCTACAGTCATACTCCTTAGGCGGGGCCCTTATGTGCCGATTTAGAAGTGTAATTAATAGGAAATAAATACAAACTGTGATGAATTCATGCTCAGTGTTTACTCCTTACATTTTTTGTTTAGACAACAATAGGGAATCACAATGGTTAGGGGTTGTTTGTTTAGAGCATTTTGCATTTCAGCTGTGGAAGATTCGAAACTGGTGAATGGGGACTCCTGGGACCTGGCTATGCTCTGAAATTTGATCTGGGTCACATGTGCATCACTAGCCTATCAGGTGGGTTAAGAACCCATGAGGTAATGTCTGGAGTGTCATGGATACAACTAACACAATCACCTTTACCAGGTGAGTAAACACCCAATTCCAGTCCAGTCTCCTAAAATGTTAATCCATGCTCTGCCTCATGAACTTTTGCCACATCTACAGTGATAGCCTTGGTCATCCAAAACAAAACATATTTTTTAAAGATTATTTTAGTTTTCACTGATGGGGAAAGACTACAAAACTCTATATATTTTCAGACCTCTTCTGGGGGGAAATCAAACCATTGTCATTACTAATACTAGTTCTCTGCCACTGAACCAAATATATGATTTTTTTTAATTCTTTGATAACTGGGTTAGCTCCACTGGGCACAAGGCCCATTTACAGGGGTGACCTGAGAGCACAGGTATGTTAAGTGATTTGCTCAGGGTCACAAAGTATGCAAGTGGAGGCTGTGGGAATCTAACCCAGATTTACTCGCTGTACCAACCTCATTCACAGCTCAGTGCACTAAACTTTAGGCTACATATCAAATGACAACTCATATCTAAAAATGGTTAGCCATACTGTAACTATGGATATCCTCACTGATGTCCATGGCTGCACTGTACAGTACCATGACTGCCTGTGAGGCTTCTCCTATTTTCAGTTTAAGATTGCTCTCCTTTTCATGAGGTGTGTATTTTTTTTTAAATCATTCTTATATTTTTAATGCATTTTTACCTGCATTTAACAGTTTTATTTTCTTATAGAAAACTGTTAACCTTTTTCTTTTCCTCATACTGTTGAAACTGTCATCACCAGTGTATTGCCTAAGGTCATCACTGGAATGTTGAATGCTTTAGTTCAGAATATGATCCAAGAATGAAAGTGAAAGCTGTGGAAAAACTTCTTTTATTGAATTGCTTTTATGTGTTACTTCAGAGAGCTCCTTCTTATCCACTTGTCTAGCTTGTGCTTGTCATTTAGTGGAGCCAATTCACTACTTATCTGTTCAGAAACTAGTTTCTTTAAATTCCCAAGAGAATTTGGTTTTGTCTTGGATGCAAATTGTTTAGTAGTCAGAGGTCAGAGTCTGAAGCCACAATTTTCTGAAAGACACTTCATGGAAAAATGGCATACTTTACCTGTACAGTAAGTATTCAGAGATAATAACCCTTTAAATACTACGTAATTGTATATGATGTGACTGCAAATAGGCTCCTTATAGTTGTGTAGGAGTTCAATGTTCAAAAGTGTTTTCATATCCTATGCTATATTTTACTCAAGTTGTAGTGAATAGTCATAAATAAATTATATGTCAAAACACTATTTTCATATAAGCCTGAATATATTCCTTTTTTTATTTTTTCAGCAACTACCTGAGACAAATGCTTGCTTCTTAAAGGCAACACTGTTTTTTCCTTGTTCTTGCTTATAGAAATGTGTGGACAGTCATTTTTCAGTAGTGATTCCAGACTGGTGAAAATTGTTGCCATTTTTAATGAGGGTGTATGAAAAGAACAGATATTTCTCCACCAGACAAAGCAAGAATTAATAAGATTTAACAGCAGTATTATTCATATTATCTTTATGTTTCAGGTGTTATTTTTTAACTATATTGTTGTGATGAACTACTGGTGAATAGAAATGCTTTGAAATAAAATTTTGCTGGCAAAATTGCTGCAAAATCAACAATTTCACTGGGCAAAACATTTCAAAAAATTCCACCATTCCGTGAAATTTTTTGCCAGGTCCGAAGTTGCAAAATTTCACCCATGGAACGTGGAATTTTGTGATAAAATGCACAATTTCACCCAAAACAGCAAATTTTCACTGAAATTTCACCATTTCAGGGGTGAAATTTCTTATTTTGTGACTGAAATTTTGCGCTCCATGAGCAAAATTTCACATTTTGCACCCGTGAAATATTTCGCAGAATAGTGGATTTTCACGAAATGTTTTGTGTAACAAAATTTTGCAATTTCACACATCTCTGCTGATGAATAAAAAATCCTTGGTAGATGCAGAAGATTGTTAACTGTACACTGTAAAAATTTCCATTAGTTTAATGGTACTTTGATTGTAAAAAATCTACAGTCCATCCCGTAATGTCAAATTAGAGTTGTTTTTACAGTTATAAATCAAGCAAGAAAATGTGACAGGGCAAGCTCTGATAATTCAGCCTTTACACTTCATATGACACATACAGTATCATATATTTTTTTAAATCTTGTCAGTGTTTATTAAAATATGTTCTGAGGGTTTGATAATCAAATGGTTCCCAGCCCTTTCACACAGGGAGTCTTATGCGCAGAGAAGACTGGTATGCACAGGTAGGGGTATACTGAGGCCACACAATTGTGCATTGAGTAGCCAGCACCAGCTGGATATGCAGGGCCAGTATAAATGACCAACTGTGAGTGCTGGACACATAGCTCTGCCCATGTGGTGGGACAAATGATGGTCTAGCTGTGGTCTGGTACAGGACTTTCTATTGGAAGCCCCTCATTCCAGGCATCACAGTGGGCCCCTGCTCCATGGGTGCAGGGTATCATAAGGCATGGTGGCCCGCATATAGGATGCCTTATCCCCAACTGCCCAAATCAAAGATATTGTAATACTGAAGTCAGTGCCCTGCAGCCTGACTCCACCCACAGCCATCCAAGCACTGAAAGTGCAGGGATTTGTGGATGAGGGGCACCATGTTCCCTTTGATGTCCAGTCAGGAAGGTGCAGACCATTACAGTAGTTCTTTTGCTGAAGTTACAAAAAGGCCTCCCAGCACTTGCCTGGAGGAGTGCAAAAGATATTGCACATGCCATGCTCCACCAACCTTCTGAGGGCATGCCCTCTCCCCACCCATGCCCAACTAGCCATGAAGTTGCACAGATTCCCAGCACAAGACCCCAGGCAGTGGTGCAGACTGGGTGTGCACCAGTCATGCTTCTTCAGATGTCCATTGGGCACCTTGGATTTGCTTATCCTGACCTTATGTGCTGTATATGGGCAAGACACCATCATGCATAGTGCCCAAAAGAAGGGCTGGGAAAAGCTGCAGAATGCTGTATGTTCCTGATGTGCTCCATGGTGGCACTCTGTGTATTCTGGAACTGTGACATGTGACCCTTATCCAACTGATTCCAGCTCATTTACAGTGCTATGCAGTTGGATGAGATGGGTACAGACTACGGGCATATGCTACTTGGACCTGGTCCTCAAACCAAACTCCTGTGCAGAGGGATAGTAGAGGGGACAGCAGGCAGCAGTAGCAGTTATGTGCCCTCCTGCACCGCCACAGACCACAAATTTGGGCCCAGTTGTCTCTTTCTACTCCAGCCCTCAGCCCTAGAAGCTGCCTCATTGAGCTGTGGGCATCACTTTCACTGGAAGTCCCTGTGTAGTCAGGGATCCACTTTTTTTAAGAGTTCATAACTTTTATGTATTTTAATATTTTACCTACTTTTTCTGTTGAGGTCATTTTTGTCCCCACTATAACAAACCCTATCAGTGTCAACTTTCAAATCCCAGCTGACTAAAATGGGTGTTTGCAGTGGATGTTGCTGTGCACTGCAAACACCAAGTTGGGGGGGGGATTTGAACACTGACTCCCATAGTGTTCTTCAGACTTGGGCTATAAAAGACCACAGGAGAACAAAGCAGATAAACTATTAAAATACAAAAAAGATATGACTTTGGGGAAAACAAAACATTGAAACGAATGGGCTCTCATTTCCCATTCACTTCAATGGGACTATTCATTAAACTATGAATATATATATATATATACACACACACACACACACATAGATAGATAGGTAGGTAGATAGATAGAAAGTACAGCATATATGGTGGCAAGGTAGTGCCACTATAGTTAGGGTTCAATGGTCACTTCTATGTTAAACCCCAAATTTTTCACTTCAATAACTCGCCTGAAAGTTTGCATGTGCTGTCTGGTACCATAGATTTCTTGATCTAGCAAGTTTGGTTCTGGCTGAACGTACAGGTGCAGAGCTATGGAATGTCAAAAAAATTGAAAAATACCACTTTTTTGTCAATTTCTTTGTCACACTGTTTCTTCAAACCACTTGGCAGATTTCTTCAAAACATTCGGGGTGTATGGGGTCTGGGTTGCAGATGTGCCTTTTGAAGATTTGGTAACAAAATATTATTCCATTCAAAAGTTATTAAAATGTCAAGTTTGCCATTATTTCCTATGGGGAAAATTAGCTGTCCCAGTAGCAGTTTCTCTTTTGAGAAAGCACTTTCTTTTTCGCAAATGGGTCCACTTCTTTTGTTCTTCTGCCATCTTGTTTTCAGTTAGTGACGATGAAAAAAAAACAGTAGAATTTAATAAATACTGCCCCTTGGTAAACACTAACAGTTGTGTTTACCTAATCAGGGCCATAGGAAAATGATTCTGGCATTATCTTTTTTTTTTTTTCATCTTATCAGATCCATGCAACAGGGTCCACTCTACTCAATAAATATTTGCTTCAGAAGGGAACCTTATTTCCATTCTCTCATCATTTTCAGAGGGAGAGAGGGAAGATCCTGTTACTACCTTATTATGTATATAAACTACTATATTAAACTCATATACCTTTCCTTAATTATTTAATTTCACCTGGAGCTGGCTCCACAGTTTACAAAATTATGTTCTTTTACCATTTTTTATATACCAAATCTGTTTCAGGATAGATATATCTGTGACTGAATTCAGCCATTGATTGAACACCAGTGGGTCTGGGTCCTTCCATTTTTGAAGTATGCATTTGTTTGCCACTATATGAAACAAGGATAATAATTTGCATTGCTGTGGTTCCCATGTCTTTTTTCCCAGTAAAACTGATAATAGCTTTACCATTGGAGAAAAATACATTTGTTTTTTAAAAACTCGTTGAGAAAATGTCTCAATCTCATGCCACAAATTAGACGGACATGGACATGACACAATCAAATTAATTAAAGTGCCTGGTGTTTTGGGATATCTTGGGCATTTATCTGATATATTCATATTTATCAAGTGCAATTTTTTTAGGTGTGAAGTAAATTTGATGTGTAGTGTTCATTTGTATCTGTTGCAGTTTCACAGAAGATACATTTTCTTGATGTTTTTGTAATGTCCTGCCACAGTGAATCTAAAATGTGAATACCCAGATCCACTTCCCATTTTCTCCTGACTTTATCAATATTATGATCCAGTGTCTCTTGAAGCATATTATACATCTGTGAAATTATTTTTTTTTCCCAAATTTATTCTGCTGAAGATTTTTAATCATTCTGGGGGAAGGGGGTTCTCTCATCTTACTATACATCTTATTTTCACTGAGGAATGATTTAAGTTGTTTATAATAAAAAAAAGCAATGGACAGGATTCAAATTATATTTATCAATCAGCTGTTTATATGTATAAAGTTCATTATTATAAGATATATCCCCTAATTGTATGACCCCTCTTTCTTCCCAAGTTTTAAAAATATGCAATGATATAGATGGGGTGAAATTATAGTTTTTATAAATCAGGGTATACTTGGAGATATCTCCTATATTATTCATCCTATTTTGAGCATAAATCCAACATTGATATGTGGTATTAGTTGTTATTGCTGATTTTAGTTTCTTAATAGGGATACCAGAGTAAACCAAATTCAAAAATGACTTATGCAGTTGGGCTTTTACTTCTATTTGAGCTGAGAAGAAATCAAATTTTTCTTGTGTAACCAATGCCAAATTTGTAATAATTGTGCTGAGATATAATATAAATAAAAATCTGGTAATGCCTATCCTCCCTTAATTTTAGGGAGAGTTGGTGTTTTCCATGAAATCCTCACACTACCATTTTTCCATAAAAATTTCATAATTAAAGTTTTGAGTTTTTCAAAAAATTAGTTGGGATTGGAATTGCCAGAGTTTGAAACAAAAAAAATACCTTAGGTAAAATTTGCACTTTAATTAGACTGCAGATCAGTGTTAGATACAATGAGTTCCATTTTTTAAGATCCAATTCAATATGCGATAATAATTCTTCATAATTTAACTTATAAAGGTCTTCAATTAAAGGACTTATTTTAACTCTCAGATATCTAATATTGTCATCTGCACTTTTCATTTGTAGCTCTGGTATCCCCTGAAATATATAATCTTTATTTAGTTTTAGCACAGTGGGTTTGGTCCAATTTAATCTATATCCTGAGAACGGACCAAATTTATTTGTTACTTGAATTATATGCAGAATTGATGTCTCTGATTTGGTAATGTACAGTAGAATATCATCTGCATATAATCCTATTTTTTCCTCCTTCAAATTAAGTATTATACCAGAAGTGTCTTTATTTTCTCTAATTTTAATAGTTAGGGTCCATTAATAAGGGCAAAAATTAAAGGGGATAAAGGACATCCTTGTCTAGTTCCTCTCTTCAAAGGTAATTTGCTGAACTTATATTATTGATTTTGATTATTGCTGTAGGTGTGTCATAAATTAATTTTAATCATCCACTGAGTTGTGCACCCAGGCCCATCTTCTGTGTCACTGCAAAGATGTAAGGCCATTCAACTCTATCAAATGCCTTTTCGGCATTGATAGCTAATAAAATTGCATCTGATTGTACATTTAAATCTATGATAGTTAATGTGCATCTGATATTTTCTGAAAGCATCTGATTTTTGATAAATCCATTTTGATCTTTATGTATTAAAGTTGGTAAAATGTTTTCTAAAGATTTAGCTATGATTTTTGTAAATATTTTATAAGATGTGTTTAGCAAGAAGATTTGCCGATAGGATGCACAGTTCAGTGGATCCTTATCCTTTTTTTAAGAATACTTGACTTACTGTTTCTTTGAAAGATTATGGGATTTTATTTGTTTCCAAAAAAGAATTAAATAAATGACATAGTGGATCAAGCAATAGTTGTTTGTGAGTTTTATATAACTCGGCTCCCAGTCCATCTGGACTTGGGCTTTATTGTTTGACAGGTCTTCTATAGCTTCTTCTATTTCCAATTTTGAAATGGTAAAATCTAAAATCTTTGCTATATGATCTGGTATTTTTGACAAGTCCATTGTTTGGAAATATTTCAGAATCTGTTCCTTATCATCCTCAAATTTGGAGGTATAGAGTATTTTATAAAACTGCTCCAAACATTTTACTATTTCTGTTGGATGGCTTTTAATAGTTCCCTTTTCATCTTTAATATTATTTATTGCATTTCTACTTTTTGTTTGTTTAGTTAGCCAAGACAGTAATTTAAGGGGCTTATCAGTATTGGAAAAATAATTAGATCTTGCATTATTAATTTATTTTTCTGCCAGTTCATTTGACTTAAGATTGAATTGGTCCTTTTTTTGCAATAATTGCTTAAATATAACTGGATTTAAAGTTGAACTATGTATCTGTGTTAAATTATTAATTTTTGTTCAAGTTGTCTAAGAAAACTAAGACGTGTCTTCCTCTGATATGTCATCCAAGACATTACATGGCCTCTGATATATACTTTATAGGCCTCCCATATGTTATTTATTGAAACATTCTGATCTAAATTAAATCTAAAGAACTCTTCAGTCAATTTTATAATTAGTTCTCTTTCAGTATCACGTAATAATAGAACATTATCGATTCTCCATAGACTTACAGATGTTCTACTTTGATCCATTTTTAAAGACAATAAGAATGGAGAGTGGTCCGATAGGAAAAATCACTGGATGTTGAATATTTTGTACATTGAGAGACAAGGATTTTGAAATAATAAAAAAAATCAATGTGTAAATAAACATGATGTACAGAGGAGGAGAAGAAGGAGTATGCCCTCTTTTCTCCATAAACTTTCTGCCAAGCATCCACTAATCTCAAATCAAACATAACATTTTTAATAGTCATCCTAGAAGAGGTCCATGACCTATCCAAATTTGATGTTTTAACAAGATGCTGCAATGCAAGATTGAAGTCTTCCCCACCACGTATGCTGCTTCAAAAGTAGTCAAAGTCAGGAAAAAATCTGAAAAAATCTGGGAGAATTCTGGTTTGGCACATAAATCACTGCAGATGTAAATTTTAAATTAAATAGTTGAATAGAAAGAATTACATATCGTCCTTGATCATCTGAAAAAAAAATGAATTATATTTGATAGCGCGCTTTTCTTTCTAAAGACAACCAGGATGTACCTAGAATTTGACATATAGTTTGATGCATATACCCTTCCCCACTGGTGTTCCAGCCACATCATATCCTGCTGTGCTAAGTGTGTCTCCTGAAACAGTAGCATATCCACTTTCTTGTCCTCCATATGTTTCAATATTTCCCTTTTTTTTCCCCTGTCTTGCAAGCCCTTTACATTCTAAGTGGTGATATTCAAAATATCTAACATTTACCTCTTATTTTATTACTCTCAGAATCTCTCCTCTTCTTATAGCCAAAACTTTCTTTAAATTCAACCATTTTTTATATATCAGATTTTTTTTTAACAAGAATGCACTATAACCCTTCATGTTTCAAATAAATATCATATTTAAGTGCTTTACCCAAATTAATCCCCCCTCCCACCTATCCTGATCCCACCCTAGAATACAAGATGAAAACCTTATCATCTAGAGATACCAAATAGCTACACAAGAAGGTGCGTGGTCACACCCTTTTCTTCCCCTCACTCTTTCATCTTTAGCCTAAATAGTAAATTTTCTTTTAATTTCACTGTTTTCCAAAATGTTATGTTTATCTCGCATCCACCCATGTAGTATCTCAAAGTCCCCCCTTTTTTTTTTACAGTTTCCATAGCCCCCTGTTAAACCATTTTCATACCAACAAAAATTTGAAAAGGGGGCAGATATAAATAAGCTGCTTCATATGCCAGTTTGTAAGCCTCCTAACTTCTTCAGCAGTATCAAAAGTATGTGACCGGCCATCTATGACAAATCTAATTCAAGCAGGGTAAAGAATTGATGAGTGCATCCATTTTTAGGGCTGTGAGTGGAACCTACAGCCCTTCTGTCATCAGATTATAACTCTAAAAATGGCTGATCATAGAACTTCCATTTTAGACTTTTGCATGTATTCCTCCACCTCCACAGCTGCAAAATTGTGCACTCCCCCTCTGTTTTTTGCTATTTGTTGCTCTATGTTAAAGGCATCTGAAGGGAGGGGGGATGCTACTGTACTGTACCTCAGAACTTCTCAGGATATTAACAAAAAAAACTTATTAAACTGCTGTTTCTAGCATCTGTCCAGCTCAGTGTAATAGAGTTATTAGATTTCTTTCAGCAACCTAGGGGTTAACTCATTATCCTGTGGAATGTCCTAATGGCAAAAGTTAGACTACAGTGTCAGATTACAGACTTTGCATCTGGAAGTGTAAGCACTCCTATTCCTATGGGCAGGACAAGCTGCATGCAAGCACCCAGGCACACACACATGCACATGCACACGCACATGCACACACACACACACACACACACACACACACACACACACAAGAAAATAACTGGTCATTTGGTATTTTTCACAGCCCTGTCAGTTCACTGATTGAAGCTAATTTGTAATGCAGTTCCTTCTAAAAGTCCTGCATTTCTCAGGGTGGGTTTTTGGGAGGGAGTTTGTTGCTTATAGCAGCAGTATTTACTTCTGTTCCTGATTTGAGGCTGTATGCAGCATGCACCAACCTCTAATATTTAAACCATGTCCTTTTAAAGATAAAAGAATATAAGCATTTAATTACTTTTTTTTATTATTCTTTGGTAACTGGTTATGGCCAAGGCCACTGATTTACGGTGATTAAAATAATTAAATTCCGTTTTCAAGACTTAAGATTCCGGAATTTCACCGGTGATTGTTACTCTAATTTCTGGATTTTACCGGGATTCTTTTATCGTTTTATAGTATGTGCATAAATAATCAGAATTAAAGAAGGCTTAATATACAGAGCATTAAATGAAGCAAACTGAAAATAGTACAGGAAGGAATTCAAAGAAAAACACACTTTTTTATAGATTTACTGATCTGATAGAAAATGCCAGATTCCATGAAATCTTCGTTTTTAACGGTTTTCAGGCAGCCCTAATTCTAGAATTTTACCGGATTTTCCGGTTAAAAACGAAAAACAGTGGCCTTGGTTATGGCCCATTGGACACAGGTGCTTGTTTTCTGGGGCTACCCGGGAGCACAGAGGAGGCTAAGTGACTTAGTCGGAGTAACAGAGTATGCAAGTGGAGGTTGTGGTACAGTTCATTAATATAATTTAATATATATATATATATATATATATATTTTTTTTTTCCTTTGGTAACCAGGTAAGGCCAACTAGGCACATGTGCTTGTTTCTAGGGACAACCCAGGAACACTGGGGAGATTAAATGACTTAATCAAAGCCACACAGTATGGAAATGGAGGTTGTAGGAATCAAACCCATGTCTGAATGCTGGATGTACAAAGCTAATTTACAACTCATTACTCTAACTGCTAGGCTATACTGCCAGCCACACAAATAGTGAACAGTTTAGACTGGGCGATTAATATCTCAAAGGAGAACTGCCTTGAATCAGCAAATATACATTTTTGTAGAGGTAGATGCTATTTTTTTAAATACCAGTTCTTATTTTGTTATTGCTTAATCTTAACTGGCCTTTTTGGTAAATTCAGTGAGTGTTTCTGATTCCACACTGCTGGCATTGACCATTTTTGAACAGTATGATCTTGTCAAGAACCTACATTGTTGGTACAATGTATCTGTCTTGTAATTTAGAATTCTTAGGTTCATGGAGACATAAATAACATACAATTTTATTGCTGTCTGATAGGATAATGTATCTTTGTGGCTCACTTTTTAAACTTTGAAAACAAGTTGGAACTACTATACATGAGCTGAACTTAATATTACATATTAAATATTCTGCTATGGTTTAAAGGTATTTTAAAATTACTATTGTTGTCATAAATGTGCATTTACGGTATATAAAAACCTGGTTTGGAAAAAGTGCCCTTTATAATGCAACAAATGCCCTTTTTATCTTGAGCACCCTCACCTTTTTCAATGTTACAGCACCCCTGTGGCCACATGTGCACACACACACACACACACACACACACATGCACACATGCACACACACACCACCACCACCACCATGTACCCTGACTAAATAAATTTAGGAGGACTGAGTTACCAGCATGTCAGTTTTTGATGACTGTGACTAAACAGCACTATATGGAACCAACAAGAAAACACCTTTGGTCATTTGATAGCTTTTCACAGCCCTATCGGCTCTGGCTAGAGTTTGTTTATATAGCAGCTGCTTCAATGGATTATATTACCTTCTTTTTTCAGATGTTTCAAACAAAAGGTCTGGATATGTGTTAAACTGCTTACAGTATTTTCACATTTTAGACCTCTAGAGAGTCTGGCTTTCAGGAGTATTGCCCCCTAGTCCCGAAACTTTAAAGTCTTGACAAAGACTGTTCTAGGAAAGTCCAAGTTTCCTGCTCCTCTTGCTCCCGCTCAGTGTGTGCAGTTTAACACCACCTTGTCTTCCAGGTATTGTCTACCCAAAGCCATAGCAAGAATTTTTTTGAAATAGGTCAATGGGTTTTTCAGTACATTCTACTCCCTCTGGGAGTTTACACAGCCTAATATTCGCTCTTCTAGCCCGATCTTCTTGTTCGGTAACTTTCAGTCTAAAGGCCTGTATCGGTTTTCCTAGTTGTTGTATCTGCTTTGGAGCCCCCCATGATGAATCTTCGATCTGGGAAACTCTTATCTCTAGGTGTTCCATTCTCGAAGTCAGTGCTTGAAATTTGATGTTCATATCTGAAACAGCTGTGGTAACTGATTGCAGAGAACCTTTTACTTCCAGTACTTCCATCTACCCAATACTTCCATCATTTCCTTTTTAATAAATGAACTGCTTCTAAGAGTTCTGTTTTGGAGTATGAGCTATCCCCGCTTTTTTCCTGTAGGACTTGAAGGCCATCCGATTGTAATTCAGCTGAAGCTGCATTGATGGTAGAGTGGCCAACTAAGTGTTGTGCACCCTCAAGGAAGAGCTAAGCTTGCTCTAAGTGACCTGTTTGAGCAGCATATTGCACTGAAATAGGTAACATTTCATGTGAAGGGCCAGCAGGAATACCTGCCATTTGCACATCACCTTTTAAGTCACCCCACCTTCGCATTTGTCCATTTTCCATTTGGACTAATGCAGAATCTGATCCCAACACACTATGTGCAGCCATATTCTTTTACATAAAAAATTCAGTGTTACCTTGTCCGCTTTTCCTCTGCATGGGCTTACTAGTTGGGAAAATACTGCTATTATAGCTTTGGACAGCGGGCAAAACTCATGAAATTAACAGACCTTCTCTTTTTGGATCGTAGCTCGACTTTTCTTTTCTCCTCTGGATTCCACAATTTCTTTTGTTCTCCAAACTGATTTGGACATGCTGAATTGGTAATTCAAATCTTACATCCTTTTTCAACCAACTGCCTTGAGAATAATGTATACCTATGCCAACATATGCCCACCTGAAACAGCTCTTTAACTGCTACACACTTATCACAGTTATTGCCCTGTTTCAAACCAAACTTATATTTAAATGGCAAAATAAAATCTTTCCCAGTGCTAAATAGAACATCCACACATTACAGGTATTTCTTTTTATCATACATGAGGCGATAAGCTGTGTTTAATCAAACCAACAGTATAATGACTCGTACTCTTCCATGGCATTCAGATCCTCTCCACCCAGCCATCTTGGAGCGTACAGCATCAGCACATACTGACATCTGACTTTCCTCATGGGTGCCACCATTATCTTTTTAAAACAATGCCCAGAAATATGTTTTCCAGCATTCAGATGTTGGTAGTACCACACATTTGTGGAACTACCTATGTAAAAATGTTGCAAATTGTAGGAATACCAGTTTGAAAATGCCACAAATTGTGGCACTGGCCTGGGTGTTATACAACAGTATGGGGGGTCATAAAAATGCCCCTGTACATTTTGGGGCAAAACAGACCCCAGGATCCAATTCTTCAGCCCCTGTTTAGGTAAATGCCAGCTGGTGTTTATCTAAAGAAATCTATTTTTTACTCATTGTTTTGACTGTAAGGGAAAGGGGCAGAGGAATGTTAAGTAATACAATAATACATATTTTCAACATATTTGCTGACAGCAGGGTGCTCAATCCTGCTTTCAGCACTGTAAGCCACCCCCCCCGCCATTGTCCTGAACAAAGTATTTTATGCATTTTCTGAAAGCAAAGTGTTCAATCCCTCTGTTGGCACCTGTAAGCTACCCCTGTACATCGTGGGACACTGGGGAGCCCTCCCAGTGTCATGAAACATGTTTTATTTTTCTGTATTTGCAAACAGCAGAGTGCCCAACCCCCTGCCAACATTGTAAGCCCCCTGCCCCCAGCCAGTGTGGGACACTGGGGATCCCACTGTCAGTGTCCCTAGATATAAACTAAACCCCCCAATAGAGTGGGACACTGGGGAGCCCACCCCAGTGTCCACAAAGATTGTCTATGTAACCATTCAGTCCCCTGGAGTTGCTAGAATCCCCTCAGTATCGGTGCTATGCAGGAAGAGGCAGCTGGTGATTAACTAGTTAAATGTTTTTTCAACTGCTCACACTTATGTTTACTTGGCCTCAGCTGAGATGGAAGTGATGAGCTCATTTGGAACTCTCACAGCAGCATAACACTTGTGCCAGCTGTTGAGAAGGGAGATAGAATACTGAGACTGGAGTCACTGTGAATTGGTGTACAGTTGCAGTTTGAAGTTGGGAGAGTGAGAGCTGCTGCCAGTGGGCTCTGAGTTGAGGGCCCTGTATTCTCATCCTAGTTCTGGTATTCCCCAGCTTGCTAAGTGAAGTGGAGGAGACCTTTTCTATTGCAGGATTTCCCAATTTTCATCCCTGGAAGGGTGAAAAGGACTGCTAATGGGTGGCTCCAAGGGACAATCCCCTGTTTGATCCAGACTGTTTTGAAGCTGCCTGAAATGTCTAACTGTGAGTAGATTCTGACCTTTTGCTACAGAAAGCAAGTATCTGTTTCTGTTGTGTTCCATGCCCTGAAGGAAGGCACAATTTATTTTCCTGTAAGTACAGACATGCAAGACTGTCTTGAAGAAAAGTTGGCTGAGGTGTGTGATGTCCAGAGGTATGACTGCATCACACTGTTTGGAACTTTTTTAACTTTACACTATGGAGGTGGTGAATTTGAATTTGGAATGCCAGTTCATTCAAAAGCAATTCAAAAGGTTTCCAAATCTTTAAGGTGTAACTTTGAAAGAATGGCTGAATATGGATTTGAGAGCAAAGGGTGGCAGAACCCCATCTGGGGTAACCAGTTCAGGACTAACAAGTTCAGTAAGGGCACCTGGTTACTTCAGACAAATGGCCAAATGTCTGAAGAGAATTTTACACTCAGTAGTGGGTTACAGTTTCTTCTCTGGTTATGAAGAATGGTGATAGTGTTAGCAAAATGTGTTTTCAGTTGTGGCCAATATTCCACTGAAAACAATTGTTTATGTCCTACGACATGTTGAAATACAAGTCCAAGTTGTTCTATGTCCTACAACATGTGGGAATACCAAGTGAAAGTGTCCTATGTCCTACTGTGGTGGGAATACCGAGTTTCTATCAGATACAGTTCGATTTTCTTCTTCTGCAAGTTCCTAGTGCCACAATGTGTAATCCTTGGGGATCCACCCTTCCTTTGAAGAACATCTTTTGAATAAAATCACACTCTAGAAACCCAGCAATGGTCTGGACAGTTATGTTATTGCTTCCTGTGTGGATTTACTGGTACCCTCCAGACTTATAGGTTTAGCGTATGCCTAGCAAACAAATCTCTCCTCAGGACATGGTTTGTAAATACCAAATAATTATGCTTTTGTCACCCTCACCCATTGTTCTTTTGAAGAATGAGCCTGGAATACATTCCCAAAGCTAGTGGTGGTACCATTTCTAAATGTTTCAGTGTGTGCCCAGCATGGGTGCCAGGGGTGTTAACTGAGTAAAGTAGCTGGGGGTGGTTAAATCTTCAGTGTATCCCTGTGAAAAAGAAAACAGTCCCCCAACATATTTTTTATTTTTTAAACCCTGTAAAAAAGGAAACGGTCCCTTATCATCTCCTCTTCCACCTCCCACTGAGCACCCACCACCCCACACCCCCACATTGCCCTATTTTTATGAACAGAGGTCATCGGGTGTCATCTTCTGTGGACCAGGACACATCCACACTCTTCAAATCCAAACAGCAAACTGAAGAATCAATGTAAGTGCTGTATAATGGCTGTCAATGGTGTTTTGAATGTACGTTGCTATCTCGGCCATTTTAAGGTATTTGTGCACCAAATTTTCAGCATGGGTTGGTTGGGACCTCATGAACATTGTCACTGTCATTTCGTTATAGGGACTGTAAGGTGATTTTTGCAGACATTGTGCAAAGTCACCTTTCAAAATGGAGTAACGAATGGCAGTGTCAGTGTTCATGAGGTGGGGTCCCAAAGCTCATGTTGAAAATTTGGTCTTAAAAATACTAAAAATGCCTGAGTTATGCACGCTTGTTGAAATTTTCCTACACACGCATGTAACGTTGTCAATTTTTAATATCTTTACTCCAAATTTTCAACATAGCCATTTTTTCATACCACCTTATGAACAGTACAGCTGTCATTTCTCACATCCTACCCAAAATGTGTTTCTGGACCTGTGGCGCAGAATGATGTTTTGCCATGGATTCAGAAATTTTCACCTATGGGGTTTATAAAGTGGGGCAATAAGAAGACTATGTTGAAAATTTGGGTCAAAATGTGAATAAATAACAAAGTTATGACCATTCATTGCAATTTCATTACGCACGCTTGTAACTATGGAAATTTTCAATATTTTGATCTGAGATTTACAACACAGCCTTCTTATTACCCCATCTCATGTATGTTACAGCTGTTATTTTCAAACCCTGAGCACAATATGTTTTCATACCTGTGGTGCAGAATGGCACTGCAGTTGAGCATAATTACGTTTTGTCTTGCATTTCACAATTTCTCTGCTGGGGCACATGAGTTGAGGTAATAAGATGACTATGCTTACAATTTGGTCACTGTTGTTCAACACATGGAGAGCTCTGTGCTTCCAAACCTACATATATATGCACATATATGGTGGGATTGGAGCACAGGGTCTGAATAATAACATGGTGATATTATTATAACATCTCAAGGTAAGGAAATTGCAAAAACTTTATTAATGCATCAGGGTTCATATTAAAGTGACAAAAATATGGAAATGTAGTGCTGGAGTTCCCAACCCTTTTATCCCCAATTTCAAACCCCTAATGCTCCACCCATTCTCTTATTCTGTACCCATGTTACTCTTACTTAGTCTTGGAATGGGATGAGCATTAGGCTTCAAACACTAAGATAAACCTGCCACCCCTGATCCTGCATGTAGGTTGGGGTGGGTGTTGACGACAGCTGAGGGTGGGGTGTGGTGCTGGGGTTGGGAAGTCTAAGTCTCTCATGCCTGTTCCAGCATGCACAGTGTGAGTGGAGTCTTTACACTTTGGGAAACCTGGGGTTGCATTTCCCTACCTTTAATAGTTCAACCCTAATGGTGTGCTAATACAGTATTTTGCAATGAATTTCTTTATGTTTTCATACAGTTTATTTGCATCCTTATTGTGTTCATGTGAAGGTGTGATAAAATGGCACTGCTGCAAATTTGTAGTGAAAATATTGAAAATAATGAAAGTTACATGCATGCATATTAAATCTTCAATGGCTGCAACCTCGGCCATTGTGAGTAGTTATTTCACCAAATTTTCAACATGGCCTTTTTGGGATCCCATCTCATGAACAATGCCACTGTCATTTTGTTTATCATTCCCGAAATGTGATTCCATGCAATGACCACAAAATCACCCATCGGAGCTGAATAAAGAAAAGACAGTGCCAGTGTTCATGAGTAGAGATGCAGCCAATTTAAAATCCACCGGTGAAGTGAACACAAAGTGGCCACTTTGCATTGGCACTTCGCTACATGAAGTGCCCCATAGGGAAGGCTCACTTCGCTTTGTTATTAATACTTTGCATTGTCATTCCACCTTAAACATGAAGTAAGGTGGAGTGACAGCAATATTGGCAGATCCCCACCCCTACACTCACCAGAATTAATGTGCATCCCCAAAGTGCTACTGTCTTGTGTCCAGAAAATTCCCCAGTGCTGACGAAGTGAAATGAGAGCATAACAAAAAATACAGTCTCCCAGAACTAATGGTGCACTGCAAATGCACAGACAGATTAAGATTGTGCTGTGCACTTAAGGGATGCATACAAAAAGGACCAACAACACCTAACCAGTGCTCACAAGTCACAAATCCAAATCTGGAAAGGAATACATTTTGCCAATTGGGAGATTAGTGCATGGCAGTAACAATTCACTACCAGTAAAGATACTACAAAGCAGTATAAAATATTCATGCAGGTGCGGTGGATAGCAGGTTCACACTGCTGCAATTACTCTGTGGCACAATAAAAGGTGTCTGATTTAATGGCACACATCGCACACATACTCACACATGCACTACAAATAATGCGTAATAAATTGAAAACCTTTGGTAATATAACCAAATGTTTTAAACAGACAAATTATAAACTGCTGTACCACAACAATCAGCAAACAATGTCAAAAATTACTAAAAATATTACAGTGTGAACATTAACACAGTTATACAAGAAAAATATAACCAAAACAGAAAGACTGCCTTTTTCTCCCTGTTGATGTACCTACACCACAAATACAACCCTCCACCAAAGCACACTTCGCAGTACTCACACTGACTGTTCTAAATTAACATTCAAAATCCAGACACAATAAACATTCAATGATATGAGTATAGAAGGGTTTCCTACAATCAATGTACTAAATTTTGAGCAAAACAAATGACTCAAAAAGGCATTTTAAACAGCTTTGAAAGGTTTTGAATTGCAGAGCTCTGAGAGCAAACTGTCTCAAGCTACGACTACACACACACTACCCAGGCCAGAACTGAGGCTGTGCAGAACAATCTAGAGCCCATGTGACCTACAATACCATGAATCACTGCAGAATTTAATTTGGAGCTCAATTACAAGGTGAAGTGAGGTGAACTATATTGATTTCGATGTACTTCGCCTTAAAATTGGTGGAGAAGTGGTTTGGGGAAGGCAGAATAATGCAAAATCATTGGTTTCAATGGACTTCACGTTCCTCATTATGAAGCGAACTACTCCACTTCACATTGTGCAGTACTCTGTGGATTCTGCGTTACTCCGTGAATCACTTCGAAGAGCGAATTGGAGCCACTTTGCCCACCACTACTTACAGTACTGTAACTCACATGCTGTACAGGAAGGAACGTGAATGCCTATGGCTGTACTTCCCTGATGAGCTGAGCCTGTATCATAAAACTCCCCAATTTAAAAACTCTTATTAATGAGTACAGTAGTGGGGTGGTGAAGCCTGGAGAGAAACTGCAAAACAGGCTTACAATACATCCAAGTAACTAGTAAAAAAAATTAATGTTGTGATTCATGACATGATCGTCAATCATAATTTGTGACTGCATTTGTGACCATGATGATGAAGAACGTGATTCAGTGTCGACAGTGTGACATAACCAATATGGAGTTGTGATGAGACCACAAATGCCTACAGCTGTACTTCCCGATGAGCTGTAGCACAAAACCCCTGACTTAAAAACACTTATTAATGAGTACAATGGTGGGGTGGTGAAGCCTGAGACATACTACAAAACAGGCTTACAATACATCCAAGTAACTAGTAAAAAATTAATATTGTGATTCGTGAAGTGATCGTGAATTGTGATTTGTGACTGCATTTGTGAATGTGATGATGAAGAACGTGATTTGTATCACAAGTGACTCATGATGATGGTCCTGATTTAAAAACGCATATTAATGATTACAATGTTCATGCAGAATTAAGCACCACACCAGTCCAGTACTCTGAAGGGAAGCCAAAGAAACAACTGTGACTTAAGTTACAGATGGAGATTGGGCCTTAAAGAAATGCAAATGCACAGACAGATTAAGATTGTGCTGTGCACTGAAGAGATGCAGACGCAAAGGCACAACACCTATTCACCATCAGAAATTCATATCTGGAAAAGAATACCTTTGCCAGTTGGGGCGGGCCACAGTGGGGGGGGGTAGTGTACTGCACTGCTGCAGTAACATTCACTAGTACTAGTACCAGTAAAGATACCACAAAGAAGTACAAAAATCACACAGCTACAGTGGATAGCAGGTTCACATTGCTGAAATTACTATGTGGCGCAATAAAGGTGTCTGATTTGATGACACGCATCACACATACTCACAAACACACTAAGTAATGAATATCAAATTGAAAACTTCAGTAACATAACCACATATTTTAAACAAACTAAAATTATGCACTGCTGCATCACAACAATCAGCAAAAATGGCAAGAATTATTGAAAATAATACTGTGTGTACATTAACACAGTTATATGAGAAAAACATCGCCAAAACAGGAATAACTGTCTTTTTCTCCCAGTTAATCTACCTACACCACAGGTACGCCCCTCCATAAAGCACACTTCCACTGTCTCTCAGTACACAGACTGAATGTTGTACATTAACATTCAAAATCCACACACAAACAATAAACGTTTGATGATATGAGCACAGGAGGGTTTCCTACAATTGATGAGCTAAAGTTTAAGCAAAAAAAAAAAAAATGACTTAAAACGGCTTTTTTAATAGTTTTTAGAAGGTTTGAATTGCAGAGAGCTCTCAGAGTAGATTGTCTCCTACAGCTTCCTATACACACTACCTTGAACTGAGGCTGTGCAGAACAATCTAGAGCCCATCTGACCTGAAATCCCATGAATCACTGCAAAATTTGCCTTCAGAGCTTAAAAACAAAGCAAAGTGAGGTGAAATACATTGTTTTAAATGTACTTCACCTTAAGAATTGGTGCAGTAGTGGTTTGGGAAGGCGGATTAATGCAAAGTCATTGTTTTCAATGGACTTCATGTTACCCATTATAACGCAAAGTACTCCACTTTGCGTTGTGGAGCACTCCACGAATTCGCTTTTGCTTCATGATTCACTTCGCAGAGCGAATTGGGACCACTTCGACCATCTCTCTTCATGAGGTGGGTTCCCAAAAAGCCCATGTTGATAATCTGGTGCAAAAATACCTAAAAATGGCCTAGAGATCAACATAAGTTCAAAAATGTCATTGACTGCCATTATAGGGCACTTACCTTTATTCTTCAGCTCATGGTTCAGCTTTGAAGAGTGCTGACATGTCCCGGCCCACAGAAGATGACAGTGGATGACCGCCACAGGTAAGTATAGGGTAAAGAGGGGGTGCAAGGAGGTGTGTGCTCAGTGGGAGAGTGTGGATGAGAGGAGGTGCTGAGCAGCGATGATGAGGGACGGTTTTCTTTGTTTCAGAAAAAAAAGTAAAAATGTTGTGGGACTGTTTGCTTCTTTTCAGGTAACTGAAAAATATTATTTGGGGACACTGGGGTGGGCTCCCCAGTGTCCCACAGTACTGGGGGAATAAAATAATAATATAATTTATGGACACTGAAAGTGGGCTCCCCAGTGTCCAAATGTAGTTGGCGGATGCGTGTAAATGCCAACAAGGGGATTGGGCACTATGATGTCAGCAACTACATCGCGAGACAGTTTTCTATTTTTAGGTTAAAATATATATATTTTTTTTTCCCAATTGTTTAACCAGGTGAGACACACTAAGCTGAAAGCTTGTTTACAGGTGCAACCTGGGAGCACAGGGACGTTAAGTGACTTGCTTAGGGTCACACAGTATGCAAGTTGGGGCTGTTGGATTCAAACCCAAGTCTCCAGATTTGCAGCTCAGAGCCTTAAACCACTGCACTATACTGCCTCCCTATTTAATAATTAGTTTGGGACACTGGTGTCCCACAGTGCTGGAGAGGGGGAGAGATAAACTAAAACAATTTGTGGACACTGGGAGTGGGCTCCCCAGTGTCCAACAGTAGTTGTGGGGATATGTAAATACCAACATGGGAAATGGGCACCTCAATGTTGGCAAGTACATTGCAGGACTGTTTTCTTTTTTTCTTAGGTTAAAAAAATATATATAACAATTCCTTGGGGAAACTGAAAGTGGGCTGCCCAGTGTCCACACATCAAAAGTCCTTAATTTGTTTCTCTCGCTAAGCAAAGAAAGAACAAGGCTGGCAGCATAATGTGTTTTACCTAGAATCCCACATTGCAGCTGCACCTGTGACATGGAACCTTTGTCATGCTTGACATCTATTTTTTTCCTATAGGAAATAATGGGAAATGCAAAATTGAATAACTTTAGAACGGATTAATATGTTTCCATCAAACCTTAAAAAGGCACATCTCTGAGGCTATGACTTTCTACCCAAAATATTTCAGCCCAGAAGCTAAAGCCATTTCTGAGATACATGTGGACAAAAAAAAGTGCCAAAAAGCCACTGACCTTCTTTATTTTCAACACTCTGTATCTTGGAAACAGCTAAAGCTATTGAGACAATATTTGCCACATACAAACACTTTCACAAGGTGATTATGCATGTCAAATTTTATAGAAATCACCACAACCATTACAAATTTATTAAAGTCCACAAATCACCCTTTAACATTAAACACCCTCATCAACCCTAATATACTGGTGCTATCATGCCAGTATAATATATACCTTACTTACTTATGCAATGGGGTAAGCATTATGGTTCACAACCCAAAAACACACCCCTCATGCATGCTCCTGCATGCACAGTGTGGGTGAGGTCTTAGGCTTGGGAACCCTAAGATTGTATGTCCCTGCTTTTGATGCTTCAACCCTAATGGTGAATTAACAAAGTTTTTTGCAATGAATTTCCTTACTTTTTGAGAAAGTATAATCATAGCCCTATATGATTATCGTAGCACATGGCCCTCTGGCCCTGCACTCCTTCAGTCCATATTGAGCAGTATGATCACAGGGCCCTGTGCTTCCATCCATGCCTCTTGTTATTGTCCTTCATTAACATGTGCGAGCACAGAGACCTCCGGGCCCAGAGCTCCTATCATTCCATAATGAGTGGTAGGGCCCTGTGCTCTCATTTGTTTAATTAATTTGTTTAATTATTTGTTTAATTTCACTGAGTCGGTGAGCTCATACATGCCTATTGTACTCATCCCTCATTTCCATGCAGAATTCCTTGCACTCCTATCTGTCCTTAGTGAGTGGTGGGGGCACAGAGCCCTCCAGGCCCTGTGCTTCCATCAATGCCTATTGAAATTGTCCCTCATGTGCCTGTGGGAGCACAGGAATTCTGGGCCCTGTGCTCCCATCAATGCATAGTGTGCTGTGGTACAACTGTTCCCTGCAAAGCTGTACTGCTGCCCTGTTTATAATGCATGCCACAGTGTAGGTCACATGTGTACCAGTTGTTACAATTCACCAACAGTTTGAAACAGGGTCTGTAACATGCAAACAACTTAGTACACCCAAAGGTGTACTAAACTACCCATAGTGCTGAGCTGTATATTGAAGCTGCTTTAGATGTAGCATCTGAAGAGTTCTCCAACCATCACAATGTTACCCTAAGGGAAATTCTTAAACTTCAAAATGTTATAACTCTGCCGTGCAGTAAGATTTTTCCACCAAGCTAAAGACACATCTTTGGGGCAAATCCTTTGTACCCTGAAAATTTCAGTCAAAAAGCCGAAAACATTTTTATAGTTATGAAGTGACAAAGAAACAGACATATCTGGAAAAGTAGTGTTGCAAACTGTGGCAGTACACTCATTCACTTTTAGCAAACAATGGTGCTATTAAGTAGTTCAAATTAAGTTAGCCACGTCAACAGAACAACCCCACTACATTACGCTTGCAAAATTTCATGCACATCGATTGAAGGGTTGAAAAATTATTAAGGTGTAAAATATGCGAAACTGGAAGACTGCGAAAATGGAAAAAAAAACATGTAAATGTCAGGATGTTTAAGACACAATATCTCAGAAACCACAAAGCAATTCACACAAAATTAACAACAGCAACAGACCTACACAAAATTATGCATGTATACTTTCATGCATATCTGTTGAATGGTTGTAAAGTTATTAAGTGCAAAATATACAAACCTGAATGTTTGCGAAAATGGGAAAAATATGTAAATTTAAAGATATTTGAGTCAGTATTTTTGAAACCACATAAGCAATTTAAATGGAATTAAACACATCAACAGACAAACCCCATGTAATGATGCATGCAAAATGTTATGCACATGAGCTGGCCGGGTGGTGCTGATGGTTGAGGCGCTGGATGCCATACCCCGCACCATGCTGGCAACCTGAGTTCGGGAACAAACTTGCGTGTGGGGGGTTGGCAGGGGAAGGAGTAGGATCAAGCATCTGATGGACTGCTCTCCTCTCCTCTCCCTGGGGAGGGATCCAGGGTGCACCCAGTGCAGCAATGTCCCCTGATGGAGATTGGGGGCATAGCTAGCACTGGAGCAGTTAGGGGGAGAATCTCAGCAGACTCCTATGGCACTGCCATGCTGGCATCATTGCATGTCACGATCCTCAGGGAAAACACTTAAGCCTGCAAAAACCCTAATCCAGGATAGGCAACGGCTCTCCTCCATGCCACATCACCATACACCCAACACCTGAACTTGTCTCTACCTCTCTGTTCCTCCACCACCCCGGCCAGCACACTTGATTCTAGATAGAGCACCGGAGTGGTGGCAGCCCTACACCAGGGGGCTCAGAGCTGGGGAGTCCACCGGCTAGCGGGTGGTGGAGGACAGCATACCCTCTGAAGTGACAGGGGACTAAGTGGGTGGTAGAGCGGTGTCAGGCTAGTAGGAGTTGCCTGAGAAAGTTCCAGGTAAGGGAGCATAAATAAAGAATACAAAAAAAATGTTATGCACATACGTTTTAGGGCTCCAGAGTTATTAAAGTACAAATTATGCAAAACTGGAAGACTGTTAGTAAAATGGAAAAAAATGTCAGTTTAATGATGTTTGAGACACAATATCTAACAAATCACAGCAGAGACTCAAATGAAATTTATCACATCATCAGACATACCCGCTGAGGTTATGCATGCAGAATTTCATGCACATCTTTCGAAGGGTTCTAATGTTACTAAGGTACAAATATGAAAAACTGGAAGACTGTGAAAATGGGAATAAAACATGTACAGTAAGTTTAAGAATGTTTGAGACACAGTATCTCAGAAAAAGCACAATGTATTCACACCACAAATTTACCACATCATGAGACCTACCACCAGAGCTTATGCATGCCAAATTTCATGTAAAGCTGTTTAAGGGCTACAGTGGTATTAAAATGCAAAGAATGCAAAACTGGATGTCAGTGTGCGAAAAGTACTTTCACTTTTACATCTATATTCCCCCCAGGGAAATAATGGGAAATTAACAATTTAATAACTTTTGAATGGATCGACATTTTTTCACCAAACCTTCAAAAGGCACATCTGTGAGGCAAATGCTTTCTACCCTGAAATGTTCAGCCCAGAAGTCAAGGCCGTTCCTGAGATAGACGTGGATAACAAAAGTGCCAAAAAAAACAAACCTTATTTTTTTGCAGCAGTCTGTATCTAGAAAATGGCTAAAGCTACTGAGACACAATTTGCTACATGCAAACACCTACCCAAGGCGATTATGCATGTTAAATTTTATAGAAATCACTTTAACCATTACAAAGTTATTAAGGTCTAAAAATTGCTCTTTAACAATAAGCACTCTCATCAACCCTAATATACTGGTACTATCACACCAGTATAATATATATATATATATATATATATATATATATATATATATATATATATATATATATATATATAAACATAGAATTTGACAGCAGAAAAGGACCACTTGGCCCACCTAATCAACCCATTTCCCTACCTAATGGATAAGCTGCAGATCCTAGTAAACCAACAGGCTACTTCCTCCTACCTCACACTAGAATTTCCTTTTGTCTGTCCCATGCATTCTTGAATTCCCCACTGTTTTTAACCCTACAACCTCCTCAGAAAGGCTGTTCCATGTATCCACAACCCTCTCTGTGAAGAAATACTTCCTCACATTATCTCTGAGCCGTCCCCCCTCTATCTTCAAATTGTGCCCCCTTGTTTTTGCACATCTCTTTTTCTGAAAGATGCTACCCTCTTGGACTTTGTTGATTCCCTTGAGGTATTTGAAAGTTTCTATCATATCCCCCCTCTTTTCCTCAAGGCTATACATCTTTAGTTCCTTTAGTCTTTTTCATATGTCTTCTGATGCAGACCCTGCATCATTTTGTTGCCTCCTCTGGACAGCCTCCACCCTGTCTATGTCTTTGCAGAGATGGGCTCTCAGAACTGTTCACAGTACTCAGATGGGTCTCACCAACTGTCTGTACAGAGGGCAAACAACTTCCTGTTTTCTACTGGTGATGCCTTTTCCTATGCATCCCAGTATCCTCCAGCCCTCCTTACTACCTTCTCACATTGCTGGCCCACCTTTAGGTCATCTGATATGACTACCCCCAGGTCCCTTTCCATTTTTGTTGTTGTCAGTATCTCACCCCCCATTGTGTACTCTTCCCCTGGGTTCTTGTTTTCCAGGTGCATTACTTTGCACTTCTTTGCATTGAATCTCAGCTGCCATACATTTGACCATTCCTCCAACCTTGCCAAGTCCCCTTTTCATCCTTTCCACCCCACCTTGTGTATCAACCCTGTTGCAGATCTTTGTGTCATCTGCAAAGAGACATACTTTCCCTTCCAGTCCCTCTGCAATGTCACTTATAAAGACATTAAAAAGGACCGGGCCTAGTACTGAACCCTGCGGTACCCCATTAGTAACTCTCCTTTCTTCACTGTGGACTCCATTTACTATTACCCACTATGTCCTGTTGTCCAACCAGTGTTTTACCCAGGCTACCACCCTGGGACTCACCCCCAGGCTGGCTAATTTGTTTATTAGTCTTTTGTGTGGGACTGTGTCAAATGCCTTGCTAAAGTCTAGGTAGGCCATGTCCATAGCCCCTTCCTGGTCTACTGCTTTGGTCACCCAGTCAAATAAATCAATTAGATTTGTCTGACATGACCTTCCCACTGCGAATCCATGCTGCCTTGGGTCCTGTGCCCCACTGGCCTCTAGGTACTCAACAGTTCTTTCCTTCAGAAGTGACTCCATCATTTTCCCTACCACTGAGGTCAAACAGAGGTCTGTAGTTTCCTGCCTCTGTCTTGCTCCCACTTTTGTGAAGGGGAATCACATCTGCCCTCCTCCAGTCCTCAGGTACCACCCCATCCTCCAATAATTTATTAAAAAGGGTAGTCAGTGGTGTTACTAGTTCTTCCCTTAATTGTTTTAGAATTCTTGGGTGAATCCCATCAGGCCCCATTGCTTTATGCTCCTTCAGTTTTAAGAGTTCTTTCAGAATCCTTTCTTCTGTGAAAGGACTGATATCAACCCCCCTATCCAGAGTGCTTCTATTGACTGGATTAGGTATTTCCCCCTGCTTTTCCATTATGAATACTGAGCAAAAGTATTCATTCAGTATCCCTGCCTTTTCACTGTCGCTCTCTGCCTAACCACCTTCCTCTTTGTTCAGCCTCAGTATCCCTGCCTTAGTCTTTCTTTGCCCCCTAATGTACCTATGAAACATTTTTTTCCCCCTTCTGTTTTTTTTTTTTTTGCTTCTCCCCTACTTCCTGGCTACCCACTCCTTCAGGTCTCCATTGTCCCTCCTGACTGCATGTCCAGACTCCCACACCGGCTACCAACCTAATATGGCAGTCCCCCCCAGGTAACCTGGCATATCCCTTCGCTGGACGGGTCCCCCTCCTCAGAGGGGGAAGACACCAGTGGGGGAGGCCAGCACACTACTCTATTTGCCCAGGGTACTGCTGAGGTGTGTCGGTCATGGGATCCGCAGCAGTGGAGGATAGAGAGACTGTCATCCGGCCAGCCAGGAAGCGTTTTTTCCTGTTTTTTCTGTGGGGAGTGATGTCCTGATGTCAACGCATACGCTGACATCTGTCACTCCCCTTGAATACTGAGCCTGGCCATCACTGCTGTACTCCCAGCCTCCACCAGGAGTCAGCATGCACCAGTGTGCATCCCACCCTCCCTCCCGGAGAAGGAGGCTGTCCCCGGACGCTCCATCCCTCTTCCCCGGCCTGCCCTCCCGGCGACCCTAGTCATCCCGAACCGGTCACTGGTGTCTACAGATGGAAATCCCAACCATGGTAACTGATGGGCCAGTGAATGTTCAACTAGCACCTTTTTCCTGCAGCTGCTACTCCCTCCCACCCTTCCCCTTCCTTGACCCTCCCCTTGCCCTGTCCCAGCCCCTTTGAAGCAGTCCACTGTTCTACTGGATACCACTTCTGCCGGTACCATTCCACCCAGCTACCACCATCTCCATGAAAAAGTGTCTCCTCATCCCCCTCCTGAACCTTCCTCCCTTCAGTCTCATATCATGGCCTCAGGTGTTCCTCCCATCCCTTACTTTGAACAGCCCCTCTGTACCTGTCTTGTTTATTCCTTTCATGTACTTGAAGGTTTCAGTAATTTCCCCCTGTCCCTCCTCTCCTCAAGCGAGTACATGTTCAACTCCCTCAGCCTCCTCTCTTATGGTAAGTCCCCAAGCCCCTTGATCATCTTTGTCACCCTGCGCTGCACCCCCTTCAGTAACTTAATGTCCCTCTTCAGATACAGGCACAAGTACTGCATGCAGTACTCCAGGTGCAGTCTAACTAAAGATCTATACAATGGCAGAATCACCTCCCTTGACCTCGAGGATATACCCCTTGCAATGGAACCCAGCATTTTGTTGTTTTTGCAGCTGCCTTCAAATTGTGGCAAGTTGTTCATTGACCCCATGATGAGCACCCCCAGATCCTTCTCCTCCTCTGTCTCTGCTAGCTGCACTCCCCCCAGCTGGTAAATCCTCCATGGATTTTTCACCCCAAAATGCAGCATCTTGCACATTTTGGCATTGAACTCCAGTTGCCAGGTTTCCAACCAGGTTTCTAGCTTTACCAGATCAACCTGCAACCCCTGCCATCCCCCTAGGTCATCCTCCACTGCTCCCATCTTGGTGTGATCAGCAAACAGACTGGTCTTGATCTTGATGCCTGATGATATGTCTGCAATGAATATCCCACACAACACTTGTCCCAACACTGAGCCCTGTGGAACACCGCTCATCACTACCCTTGGGGATGAGAGCTCCCACCCACCACCACCCTCTGTTGCCTTCCCTGAAGCCAGTTCCCTACTCATCTCACCAGCTTTGCACCCACCCCAGTGCCTTCAAATTTACTTCCTAGTCTCCCGTGTGGCACCGAGTCGAATGCCTTACCAAAGTCCAGGTACAGGACATCCACTGTATGGCAACCATCCAATTGCCTAGTCATCTAGTCATAGAACTCCACCAGATTGCTTTGGCAGGATCTGCCATGTACAAAGCCATGTTGTCTTCTGTCCTGTAATCCTTTGGCCTCCAGGAGGGCCAAGAGCCTCTGCTTCAGGATAGTCTAAATCAGCTTACCCACGATGGATGTGAGGCTCACCAGTCTGTAGTTCCCCAGTTCATCCTTGGGGCTGCTTTTGTGAAGGGGCACCACATGAGCCATCCTCCAATCTTGAAGTACACACCCTGAGTGTAGTGAGGCATTAAATAGATCTGCCAATGGTCCCACCAGGACCCCTGCCAGCTCCTTCAGTACCCTGTGGTGGATGCCATCTGGGCCTGGTGCCTTGTCCAGCCTCAGTGTTCTCAAACCCTCCAGAACCATGCCCTCCATGATTTCCCCATCTTAAACCCCCCCATTTCTGTCCTCCCTCCCCATTGGGTATCAACTGCCTCTTCTCCTTAGCAAATACCAAGCAGGAGTAATCATTTAGTGCTTCTGCCTTATCACCACCTGCTTCCACCCAACCCACCTCCTTCCTAATCCTTACTATATGGTCCTTACAGTTCCTTTTCCCCTAATGTACCTGAAGAAATCCTTCTCCCCTTCAAAATGCCCTGCACCAGCCTGAGCTCTGTAGATGCCTTGGCTGCTATTTCTGCCCTTGTCACCTCCTTTGATTCCTTCAGGTACTCCTCCCTGTCCTCCCCTCCCTTTTTTCTTGTATCTCCTAAAGGCAGCTCTTTTCCTCCTTACCTTTTCCATGACCTTCTTACTTACTCAGCTAGGTTTCTTTGCCCAAGCCTTCTTGCTATGGGCCTTGCTGCAGGTTCAGGTTGCTTCCACTATCCCCAGCTTTATGAGCTCCCACCTCTAGTCTGTGCCCATACTGTGTTGAATTCTGGCCAGATACCCTTTTACCACTTCTCCCATCCTCACAAAATTGGCCTTCCAGAAGTCTAGCACCCTTGTGCCAGATTCCACTCCTTCCTTATCCATATCCATATCCAATGTGAGCCTCACTGAGTGGTGGTCACTCCCTGCCAGCGGTTCTTCCACCCTAAGTTCCCTCACAAACTCCCCATCTACCAGCACAAGGTCAAGGGTAGTCCCTAACCTGGTTGGTTCACTGACCAGTTGCATCAGGAAGCTGTCCTGGAAGGCATCCATCCCTTTTATTCCTGGTAGTTGGGGTACTCCAGTCCACTTCTGGCATGTTGAAGTCCCCCACAATCACCAAACTACCCTTCTCACAGGTTCTCCTGATCTGTTCCGCTAGTTCCCTGTCTAACTCCTCTGTCTGGCAGGGTGACCTGTACACTACTCCCATCTTGAGAGTCCTATTCTTGGAATCCTGCATTTGCATCTATAGTGACTCTGTACTACCCTCCTCCCCTTCCTCCCTTACACACTTCAGTCTTTCCCTCACATATAGTGCCACTCCCCCTCCTTTCCCAATCACTCTATCCCTATGATATAACCTGTACCCTGATAGTGACAGGTCTCAGTCATTGTATTGGGTGGCCCATGTTTCAGTGATGGCTGCAATGTCCACCTCCCTCTCTGCCATGAGAGTCTGTAGCTCTGCAGTTTTCTTCCCAAGGCTCCTAGCATTCAAGGTGACCACCTTCCACCCCTTTCCCCCTTCCCATCCTGCCCTCCTTTACTAGCATCATCACTAGTACTCGCCCTTTGTCCTTTGTCACTTTTATGGTGGGTAAACTCATTTGGCTTCCCAACCTGTGGTCTCTGCATGTCCCTTGCCCACTTGCCACCCCCCACTCCTAGTTTAAATTTCCAACTTCCACTATGTTATCCTCCATGCACTGTTTCAACACTTTCTTTCCCTCCTCACTCAAGTGTAGTCTATCCTTGGCATAGAGAATACTGTCCTCCCATGTCCCTTCGCCCCACTGCATTTAGCAGTCATTGTGGCACCTATATCTACACCAGTCTATTCCCTCAGTCTTGTTCTCCTCCTGTTTTTGTCATGTTTTCTACACAACAGATGACATCATGATATAAACAGTGGCAGGATGTGGCACAAACTATTATGACAAGATACACATTTCAAGATTAGACAACAACATGAGGGCTACATCATGTTTGATAAGTTTCATTGGTTGGGTTAAAAGTCTATAGCTTTCACAATTTTTCAATGGAGTGGGTTTCTACCTAGATGTGTATCTGCTTTCCTTTTGAAAGTAGTTATTTTATCACATTCTACTATCTTGTTCGGTAGCTCATTCCAAGGGACCACTGTCCTTTGGTTTATCCAGGCCCCTCTCTTATTTGTCCTGTAGTTTTTTCCCTTAAGCAGGTAATTGTGTGCTTTAATTATCTTTGCTGAGATCCTCTCATCTAAACCCAGACATTCCCATAAGTCCCAATTTATATATGCTGCATAAACAGGCAAAGGTCACCCCTTAATCTGTGCTATTCCAATGTATATAGTCCCAGTTCCTGGAGTCTTTCCTCATAGGTCAGATGTCTCAGCCTAGTAATTCTTTTACTGGCTCTTTCCTGACCCCTCAGGCACACAACATCCCCCTTATGGTATGGGCTCCAAACTGAATATAGTACTCCACCAGTGGTCTCACCAGAGATCTGTAAAGTGACATTAGTACAGAACTGTCCTTGCTTTGTATGTTCCTTAAGATGAAATTCATCATACTGTTTGTTCTCTTCATGACCTCTATACTATGCTGCTTAAATAATAGGTCATTTGTGACAAGTACACCCAAGTCTCTTTCACGTTCTGTGTTCTTAAGTTCATTGTCATTTAATTGTATTTTGCAAGTCTATTATTTCTTCCAAAATGCATAACACTGCATTTACTGATACTAAAACTTATTGTATGCTCCTCAGACCATTTACCTGTTTTATATAGGTCTGCCTGAAGGTTTATGATATCCTGCATACTATTTACAATAGCTCCAATTTTACTGTCATTAGCAAACTTACTTACCTGTGATAATAGTCACTTTTCCCGAATTTGACATAAAGCCCCTAATGCCAAAATGTTGTTTTCTGTTTGTTAGCAATGCTGTTATCCATTTAATTACAGTTACTTCCACCTTTAATTCCTTCAACCTTTTTATAAGTTCCATATGAGGCACCAAACTGAAAACTTTTGAGAAAACCAGATATATTACATCCACCAGAAACCCCACCTCTAGTGCCCTACTAACCTGTTCAAAGAATTGGATAAGATTTGTTGGACATGACCTTTTGGGTATAAATTCATTTTGTGATATACCCACATAACCCTTGGCCTGCATATGTTTGTCCAGATACTCTTTTATATATTCTTCCATAACTTTGCTCATCATGCACGTTAAGCTGATAGGTCTGTAGTTATAGTAGTCAGTCCTTAATCCCTTTTTAAAGACAGGTATCATGTTTTCTGAATTCCAATCATCCAGAATCTCTCCTCTTTTCAATGATTCTCTAAAAAGATCATAATGTGATACACAAGACATGAGAGAGAGAGAGAGAGAGAGAGAGAGAATGGGCAAGAGTGAGACAACTCCATCCCATCTAACAGACCCACTGAGAAACATTGACTTACATGACTAGCAGGTCTCACACAACTGCCTATTTCGTATTCACTCATTGCTTACTTCAGTGATTGACTGGTTGGTTCACACACAGGGGAAAAACAAATTATGGTTGTTGCTCCATAAACCACAAATAATCAGTTAAAAGAAAGGTAACCTTAAAAGGAGCTGGATTTTTAGATTTTACTCCCCCACAGCACATTTTATCTGAATTCTCCTATTATTGTGTTTGAGTTATTCTACATTGTAAATTACTGTTTTATAAATATTGTATGTATAGGAAGGTTTGGGTTATAAAGAGAGATGATTGTTGGTCTTGGAGTGGGAGGGGTTTGTTATTGTTTTATTTGACTTAGCTTGGGAGGGGTATTTATTTGAGTATTTTTTGCTGGGGTAGTTTATAACTTGTGTGCGTAGCAGTTAGGGATGTGTCTCAGCCCCAGAACCCCGTGGATCACCTATCCAGTGTCCCTGCTGCTTGACCTCTGCCCTTTCATTGACCTCCTTTTGTCAACTCCGGTATTGAGGTGGTAGGAGCTGGGATGCTGGAGGTACAGCAGGAGTAAGTTGCATTAGGGTGCTCAGGACCAGGAGGAACCCAGGGATAAAATGAGACATGGAGAGAGGCCAGACATGCTTGGTCCCCATACCCAGGGGTAGCCATTGGATCAGCAATGTCCACCAGCTCCCTTTAGTTGGTTCTGTGCAATGCTGGATCAATTAGAAACAAGACCACAGTTATCACAGACTGGATTTCTTCAGTTGATCTGGCCTGCATCAAGGAGACCTGGTTGGGGTATGATGTGGGTCAGTATTGGAGCATCTGTCCCAGCTGGGTTTTCTATTATGCACTGCCAGAGGAGGGAATACAGGGGATGGGAGTGGGGCCATCTGTTTTAGATCTGACCTAAACATTTATGTGCACCCAGTGGATTCCACATCATCATTTTAATGTGTGGCCGTGCACAACAGTCCAGGTACAAGTTGCAAAATCCTCCTTGTATGCTGGCCTCTGGGGCTTGAGGTGGAATTTCTGCAGGAAGTTGTGGACTTCATCACTGACAAGGTGTTGGAGTCACCCAGATGGTTGGTTCTGAGTGACTTCAGTGCCTGGATCGATGACAAATATTCACATTTCAGTTATGTCTTCCTCCAGTTGATGACTTCCCTTGGCCTTGCACAAGCTGTTGCTTCTGTGACCCACAGCTACTGTCAAGCCTTGGACTTAGTGTTCTTACTGAGGCTTGAGGTCTATGACCTCAGGATTGATCTGGTCATTTGGTTGGATCACAGCATTGTGAGGTTTTCATTAGGGTGCCCCCCCCCAATTAATCCTTCCCCTGTTGAGATGCTTTTCTACTGACCTTTTAAGGGGTTGTCCCCAGAGGGACTGATAGCAGTGATGGATCTATCTGGTGTGAGGGCTGCATGTGCAGCAGGTATGGGTGAGGTAGTTGCAGCCTATAATGGGTCTGTTTCCAGGGCACTCAACTCTGTTGCACCGATCCATGTATGACCTAGGTCTTCTTGCTTGAGATCCCCATGGTCTGATGGGGCTCTCAAAGAGATGAAGACTAGGGGTTGGAAATTGGAGTATTGTTGGTGGAGGTCTTGGTCTGAGGGGGACATACTGGCTTTGAGAATTCACTACGGTGAACATCAAAGGGCAATCAACCATCAGAAGGCAGTGTTCCTGTTTGGGGAGATTGCTGCAGGGAGAAACAGACGAACTTTGCTTTTTTGTACTGTATACAGGCTTCTCCATCCTGCCTGTCTGCAGCTGAAAAAAGCATCTTTAGTCACTCAGTGCAAGGAGTTTGTTCTGTTCCTTTCTGATAGGGTATACTCCATCAGGGCTGGGATCTCCCCAATGGGGCTTTTGCAACTCCACAGTGGTGAGTCATGTGTCCAGACACATTCTTATTATCCGGACCAAATTCAAGCCAGTTAGGGTGGCTGAGGTTTGCAAGGTGATTTTAAAGCTGTTGCCCACATACTGTGTACTGGACCCAGGCATGACTCATCTCGTAATGAGATGTGTTGAGTCTGTTGGTCCAGTGTTCACTGAGATTGTCCGGTGTTCACTTTCTGAGGGATGTTTTCCCAGTGCTCTGAAAGAGGTGTTGGTGAGACCCCTCCTAAAGAAACCATCTCTTGACTCTGACATCTTGGTGAATTATAGACCAATCTCTAACCTCCCATTTTTGGTTAAGATTATTGAGACAGTGATGGGTCTTCAGCTTGAGTTGCACCACGTGGCCCATGACATCTAAGAGCCCTTCCAGTCATGGTTTAGATCAAGGAATAGCACTGAAATTGTGTTAGTCAGGGTGCAGAATGATTTCCTTAGGGTGAAAGATGAAGAGGAACAGTTAACACTCCTTCTCCTTGATCTCTCCTCAGCATTTGACACTGTGGATCACACAGAATGTTGCTGGATCCCCTAAGGGAGCTCTGTTGACTCAGCAGTACTATCATCAACTGGTTTGAGTCCTTTCTCACAGGTAGGATGTAGAAAGTAATGACAGAGAATGTCTCATCCTGTCTGAAGCCCCTGCCTTGTGAGTTCTTCAGGGTTCAAAACTGTCATCTAGAACATGACATGATGGACTGACACTTGAAGCTCAGGTGTCATCCAACATTAGGAGTGGTTTCTACCACCTGAGGAATGTTGCCCCGATTAAAGCCTTGATTCCATCTGATGATCTGCCCTCACTGGTACATGCATTTCTGACATTGCGGCCAGACTACTACAACACTCACCTCAGGGCCAATGGAGGGATTCTCTGGCACCTGCAGCAGGTGCAGAATGCAGCAGCCAGGTTACTGATAGACATCCCGATGCCCTGTCATGTGAACCTGGCTCTACATGAGCGGCACTGGCTGCCAGTTAGGTCTAGAATAATCTTCAAAGCGGGCTTGCTCAGTTACAAGGTCCTACATGGATTGGGCCCTGGCTACCTGAATGACCTCCTGACTCCTTTTGGTCCCATGAGTTTGCTCCACTCCTCTACCGAGGGCCTCTTAGAGGTTCCCAGGGTCTGCCTGAAATCCTCTGGAGACTGTTCATTTGAGGTGTCAAGTCCGGTATTGTGGAATTTTCTACCAAGACCCTTGAGGGAGGCCCCATCACTGGAGGTTTTTAAGTGGGGGCTGAAGGCACACATTTTATAAAGAAGCATTTGCAGACTGCTTATAGTTTAGAATAAGTAACCTGCTGCATTCAATGTAGGGGTGTTTTTGAGGTTTAATTGTTTTTGTTATTGTTGTTTCTGTTTCATGTTCTTGTACTGATGTATGTTGTTTTACCTCCTGCCTACCTGTACAGGGCCCAGAGTCTCCAGGATGGGATACAATACAAATAAATTTTACTTACTTACTACTTAATAAAATAAATTCTGTAAAAGTCCCTGTGCTTCTGCCCTGTCCTCTGCTATGCCAGTCTTAATTTCCTGCTGTGCTGTTTATCTCTAGCAAGTACCCAATGCACCCATTCTGTGCACACCTCTCTGCAGTGGCATACAAATTACTACAGACCTGTCCTGAACAGAAATTACTGTTAACAAGTAACTATAATGATGAATGATCCTCTTGTAATTTCTGAGTCTTTCCAATAAAGAGGAATTGTTTTTCACAAAAATTGATGAGCTCTGCCCATCAGTGCCCACACACATCATTCTCTGCTGGTAGCAAGCTGGGAATGGCACCGAGATATGTGCATCATGAGGACACCACGATCTTCAGCATTGCAGAAAGGCTGTTGCAAGCTACTTGCTTAGTGACTGATACCAAAAATAAGCCACATGCCCTGATGTTCAAGTACTGAAGAGCCAAAAGGAAGCCACACAACCACTGACCTCCGCTTTTCTACAGTAGAAATGAAAGTGCCACTTTTCAGCAACAGCACAACACTCCACTTTGATATTAGATCACTCTTACATCTGAAGATGTTGTGAATTGTAATTCACTGGTAAAGTTCCAGCAAATTTGCAAAATTCACAATTGAGAACAACTTTGTGAAGTGCCCACTGCACCACTTTGCCACATTACAATGTGTTTTCCTGGCTAAGTGGCATTTTTCTATGTGAATTAATCATGAAATGGCAAGTTTTCTGAAGACGTTGCGTGACTTCTTGAAAAAAGTGCCGCTTCTCCTGCCAAACACTTTGCAAAGTCAACACATTACTCTTCGTAAAGTGTACAAACTTTGTGTTTGCTAACTTCACACATCTCTAGTTCCAACCCACATGCACACACTAATAACAGAAGGTCTAATATGGAGCCAGGGTCTTAACTGTATCTGTGGCAGGGTAAGCAGCAGAGATTTCCCTGGTAAGCAGACAAGCGTAGGAGACAGATGTTTTTCAAATAATCATCCAAAAATGGTACTTAACTTTTTTAAGTGTCTGTGTGTCCTGTGTGTGTGTGTGTGTGTGTGTGTGTGTGTGTGTGTAATGAGGGTATGATGAGGGAAGCAACATTTATTCTGTATAATCTGATTCTTTTTGTAATTTGAGGGAGTTTTAGTTTTCATTAGAATCTGTAGGCTGTGGGTGAAATATTCAAAGGTTTAGTGCAGTGCAAAACAACTTCTTGTTGCACAAACTGATGTTTGCAACTTTTGTCTTCACTTAGTGTGAGGCGTCATATATTCAAATGATTTGTTTGCATGGTGCAAATCTGGTTGCATGGTGGCACAAATCAAGGGATTATACACATGCAAATGAGTGAGGGCCTTCTTAGATTATGCTACACTACTGTATATTCAAAGTATTGTAACAGTGCTAAGGGTAGTTTTGTGCTATGCAAATTATGACATTTGAAAGGCATGCTTTAAGTTAGCATTCAGTACAGATGCCACTTTCAAATAGCCCATGCAGGAGTTCTGATGTTTGCAATGCATGGAAAAGCCACCCCCCAAAAAAAAAAACATTGACATGTAATAGTCCTTACTGAAAGTGTGAATTTTTCATGACCAGGGGGCATGCACATTATTCTGCATGTTCTGATGTGAACATGTCATGGTGATACAGTACCACAAACCCCATTTAAACTATATAACTGACAAACATAAATGATTTAAAGGCATTAACTGCACTCCTACCACATTATAAAAGTAGTTGGGATACAATGCTACTTAGTACTATGATACATTGCAACTCCAATAGCCATCTTTTGCCACTGGGCTTTAGCCTAGCCAATCCACAATCCAAGGAGCAAAATAATGTTAATGAGACTGAAATAGCTGCATAATAAGCTGATAATGACCCCTTAGTGCCAAAGGCCATATGTATAAATGCCAGGATCCTGGGAAACAAAATGTGGGATCTTCAGGCAGTGGTGAAGACTTGGTGGTCATTTCTGAAAAATGGGTAGGCCACAACTGGAATAAAAAAATTATTCTGTACACAGTATTCAGTGGTAAATGTAGAGGAACAGGGGTTTACCCTGTATGTAAGGGAAGGAAGTAAAGACACTGGAGGCAAGCCATGTGGTGCGCACTGAAACCAGATTAGTGTGAGTACAGTTGTTGACAGGTAGAGAGAGAGTGGTAAAAATGGGCGATAGTCTACAGACCATCTCAAAAAAGGAGGAGATTAAGGAGGAACTAGGAGAAGAAATAAGAAGAGCAATCATAGTGTGTGTGGAGTGTGTGGAGGGCTGGGGTGGGGGTTGTGTTAATTGGAAACTTCAAAATGCCAGACATGGACTGAAGTATTCAAGATTCATCAAGTTCTGCAAGGCAAGCAGTGTTGAAAGCATTCCAACATTGCTTTCTAGTTCAAGGGGTCAGGAAACCCACATAGGAGTGGTAATTCTGGACCTGGTCCTTAAAAATGGGGACTCAGAGAGACAGCTTAGGATTGGGAAACCTCTACTCAACAACAACCATCTTTCAGTATGGTTTAATATTGTAATGTGGTTTCAGTACAGAAACTCCCGGATTAGGATCCTAAACTTAAGAAAGGTTGATTTTGGCAGAGATTAGTGAGTTACTGTGGACCATGCTGGAGGGTGTTCGGGAGGGAGAAGGATGGGAAAGTAAAAGGGCATAATAAAGAAAATTCGGCGGGATGGTATGCACCCCTAACTAAAAAAATATGGGAATGAACAGAAAAAAGAGGAAATATATGTGGTATTCAAAAGAGGATGGGGGAGTAATCTGAGAACAAAAGGGGGAATTCAAGAGGTACCAAGCAAGTAAAATGAAGGGGATTGGGGAGTTATTTCGTGACACATTGAAAGAAGCCAGTAGGGTGGTAAGGAATATGAAGGTGGGAATAGAACTCTGCATTGCAGACGGGGTCAAGGGGGTGACAATTCTTTCTTTTGCTGCTTCAGTCAGAATAGGAAGACAAGAGAAAGAGCAGTCCAGATAAGAAAAAGAGGAGGATGAGGGGAGAAGACTGATATCCTGTCTGTTCGGTAGTCACAGTGGGGCAGAGGGGTTGCTACCAGAGTGCAATCTTTGCCAAGGGTTGGAAGGGAGGTTTAGGTATTTACATGCTTTGAATATTAATTGAGATGGTACTTAAGGGACCAATGTCACTGAAGGTCAGTAAATAACCAAGGCCAGATAGATTGCACTCAATTGTTCTTGAGGAGGTGCCACAAGAACTTGCACTAGCTCTGACAGATCTGTTCGGCAGCTCTCTGGAGACAGGCAATGATGTACTGCCGCTACATAAAGTGTGGAGAGAGGGATGAATTGGGGAATTATACGCCTCTCAGTAGGACCTTAATAGTGGGAAAACTACTGGAATCTATCATTAAGGAAAGACCGGTGGAGTTCCTTGAGCTAAAGGAGCTGCTGGATAGCAAACAACATGGGTTTGTGCAGGAAGATCATGGCAGACAAATCTGATTAGTTTCATCAACTACAATAGGTGCTGAAGGCTGATGATAAAGGTTAGGAGGTATACACACTCTGCTCAGACTTTAACAAAGCATTTGACTCAGTCCTGCACAGAAGGCTAATTAAGGAACTAGATTATCTAGTATTTGAGGATAAACTAACCAAATGGATCAAGAACTGACTGGGAGAGGAAGCAGAGAGCAGTAACAATAGGGGAACACTCAGAAGTTAAGGAGGTAAAGAGTGTATTACCACAAGGGTCAGTCATTAGACCCATACTCTTCAACATCTGTATCTGCAACATAAAAGAGACGATATGGGGTAAAATCTGTCTCTTTGCTGATGACACTAGCTCTGCAGCAGAGTGAACAGTGAAGAGGGTATTTTGGAAATGAGGGAGAATTGGAATAGGTCAGAGAGGTCATTGAAGTTCTGGCAACTTGGTTTCAATGCAAAGAAAAGTTCAAGGTCATGCCTGTAGCTACCAGAACTCAGAGTTTGAGCCTGGGAAGGTAAATTAAGATTGGAATATCTAGAGGAAGTGTATCACATTACTTCAGTGAAATTTCAACATTGAAATCCAGTACAGTGACAACCTTGAGGTTGTCACTGTACTGCACCCAACAGCAAAATTTCACCGATTTCAAGTGCCCCCCCAACAAACTCTGACACAGAGTTTGTTATATTGACGAAGGGAACTGCAGGGGGCAAAGTCCCCAGCAAAGAAAACAATATCTGACAGGTGAAATTTCACCTGTTGACATTGTTTCTGTTGCCGAGCTGCATTTCAACAAAGTTGATGTTGTTGCACAGTGCAATAAAGCAGTGGGGAAAGCAAACAAGACACGTGGGTGCATGGACAGTGACTTTGGTAGCAGACAAAAGGAGGGGACACTGCCTCTTTGCAGATCCTTGGTAAGGCCTCCTCTAGAATGCAGCATGCAGCTATGGAGTTCACACCTCAAAAAGTACAAGGACACCTGGAACCAGTTCAGAGAAGGGTGATGAAAATGATTCAGGTGCAGTAGGGCAGGTTGTATGCAGAGAAACTTCACACTCAGGATATGTAGATACTGTATACTAGACACCAGAAAGGAAATAAGGGATATAATGGAGACATACAAGTTTGTGCAGGGAATAAATAAAGTGGAGAGTAATGAGATGTTCACCAAAAGTACTAATAGCACCAGTACGGACAACATGAGGAAATTGTTGCGTCAGTTTAAAAATGTTGTTAGGACTTATTTTTTCACAGAATGGGTGGTAAACAAGTGGAACTGCTCAAAGAGGTAATCAACCCTATTTGTTTATCTGTTTGAAAACTGGTACCTGGGAAAGGAACACTGAGCCAAGGCTCATTTCCAGGTTTGACTCAGTGGTAAGAGAAAGTGTGGGGTCATAATCTCACCGACAAAAACAGCATGGCAATAAATGCTGCAGGCAACACAGCATGCCCCGAAATAAGGTTGGAAAAAATACAGACTGCAACAAAACAGTGTACCCCAATGAAATTAATGGGACTTTCTTTTTTTTTTTTTGAGTGCTTTGCCCCCCGCACCTCAAGATGGGGGGCACCCCTCTCACCCCATACTTTGTATAACAAACTACTAGAGGTGTGGACTTCCAGGGATGGGGTGAAACTCATGGAGAGGAAAAATTAACTTTGCAGAAAAATAAACAAAAAGCTACAACACCAGGAGACCTGGGGATAAGTGAACCGTGGCCCCAGGTCTCCAACATTGTTGTGCACTGATGCCTTAGTCACTCCACAATGGGAGCGGCTTGACCAAGCACCACACACATAGCAACTTGCTCTATTAGAAGTAAGGGCGGAGAGTGACAGGGGTAGCGGTAATTCCATATCACTATTATACCCCTGTCACTCTCATTGCTTTAACGCTTTACACAGTGTGGTTATTGCCGTGCTGTTTTTGTAGCATGGTATTGACCTGGTACCATAAGGGCACAGGAGATACAGTAAAATATTACACAATCACTTTTCTTGATACAGAATGAAGTGCATAATAAGTACACAAATACAAGTGCAAAATACAGCAGCATGGGACCACAAGACAAACTAATGCAACAAAAGAGAGACCTGCAAGGTGGGCAGATGGCAGTGCAGAGGTAGAGAGTAATGGAACCTGGGTTCAGGCAAGGAGGGGATCCAGGCAGTGCAGAGGTAGAGAGTAATGGAACCTGGGTTCAGCCAAGGAGGGGATCCAGATAGAGGCCTGAAAAATGAACAGTAGGTGCTCTAAGCAGGGGATGTATCAGGTAGCAGGATGACAGTTTCTGGTGGGAGAGGGAGGAGTTTCAACTGGTACCTGATGGAACTAGTGAGGTGGAGAGGCATAGGGAGGAAGGAAGCAGGTTCCAGAGTGTGGAAAGATTATAGGAGAAGGCTGATTGCACAACAGAGGAGCAGAGATGTGGAGTGCAGAAGGATTGATGATCCCTGGAATGGAGGGAGCAGGAGGCAAGGGGGACTACTGAGAGGAGTGAGGAAGGTAAGGGGGAAGGGACCCAATCCTGATTTGGATATGAAAGAGGCACAGTGGGACTGTCAATATGAGGGTAAGGGGAGAATAAATTGGGGGGAATAGAGAAAGCAGTGGTGAGTATGGGGGGGGTCTGTAGCAAAGTGGCAAAAGGCATTGCAGATCGTGTACATTCTGGCAAGGGGAGTGGAGAGGGCAGTCCCATAGACCATATTCGCACTGTCAAAGACCAAGAGCACCATTCTGGTAACAAGCTCCCAGCAGACCTGCAGAAAAAAACTGTTGAACCAGCCCGGTGGCGCTAAGGGTTGAGGAGCTGAATGCCACACCTTGCACCACACTAGCAACCTAGGTTCTGGAACAACCTCGGGTCATCAGTGTGCTGGCAGGGGGGGGGAGATGGAGCAGGACTGAACAGCCTAACTGCAGCTCTCCTCTCCTGGGGTGGTTTTCACCCCCCCCCCCATAGTTCAGCTGGCATCAGATGGAGGTCCAGTGGCAGCACAGGCATGAGAAGGTGGTATGTTGAGAGGGCATCTTGGAACATGGTGCATGTGTGCCTCCACATGCCCGCATGCGTGCCAGGGAAGGAGGTCAACTGAAATGGGGAAAAACACTGGATAAAAACATAACAGAAAAAAAAGAAGAAATAAACAGTTGGTGTTGTGGTACAAGGCACCAAGCTTGTGGCAGAGCTTGCCATGAATGGCATCGATATGGGCAGAGAATTCAAGCTTGCTGCTAAGACACACACTAAGGTACTTGAAGGACTATACCACTTCAAGAGGGTTGCCATCCAAGGTGGAGAAAAGAGGGAAAGTGGGGAGTCTGGCCAGTTTGTGTCTAGTACCTAAGGTCATAGACAATGGCTGGTTGTTTGTTTGTTAGTTTGTGTGTTGACTCAGAGTTGATTGGAGTAGAACCAGCATATGACATTCTGTAAGTCCTGCTGGAGTAGGTCTTCCACAGCTGTAGTACATGGACCAGAGGTGAAGATGACTGTGGCATTTGCATGCATGTGAATATGCAAGTTGGCACAGACAGAGGGGATGTCATTAAGGAAAACGAAGATGAAGATGGGACCCAGGGATGGAGTCCTGTGGAACCCTAGCCTGGATAACTAGTGGAGATGACAGGATGCATCCAGCCTATACCAACTGTTGATGGCCCTTGAGGTAGAAATGGAATCAATCAACAGTGGGAACCAAGAGGCCAACAAAACTCAGCTTGTCCAGAGGACTGAATGGGATACTGAATCAAAGGCTTTGGCCAGATCAGTGAAGATGGCAACTGTGATGTACCCCTGATCCATTCCAGAGAAGGCAGAGTCAGTGGCATGCAGCTAGGAGGACACAGTAGAATTGTGCTTCCAAAAGCCAGACTGGAAAGGGAAGGGGAAACTGGAGAATGAAAGGTAGTCAGAAAATCTGGAATGGGTAAGCTTCCCCTGCAGCTTTGCAAGGGAGGGGGAAAATGGAGATATGGAGCTACCAGGGGAGGAGTAGTCCCCTCCCCTTTGTGAAGTGAAATAACTCTGGAAATCATCCAGGACTGAGGAATAACTCTGAGTGAGCATCAGAGGTTAAGGAGGTGAGTAAGGGGAGATGTGATAGAAGGAACTAAGAGGTAAAGGAGTTTCTGATCTAGCCTGTCAGGGATGGACTTGGACAGGTTGAGGGAGTGAAGGGCAAGCAGGGCTTTCTGGATAGAGACAGCGTGAATGGAATCTGGTGAGGGGTGGGCAAGAGTGTAAAAGGGAACAAGAGGGGAAGAGAGGAGCCTGGAGATAGAGAAGGGAGTGCACAAATGGTGAAGAACTCTTTGAAGTGAGCTGCCACAGAGGTAAGGTCAGAAACAGGTGAACCATTAATCATGAGGACTGGATCAGTAGACTGGGCAGGGTAGGGTAGGCTGGGCAGGGTAGGTACTAAAACAGTGGTAAGCATCAAACAAGGAAGGGACAAGCATATGGGCTTGGGGAAGGAAGCAGGGGAGAGACATACGTGTTCATATGTGAATACTGCTGAACACTTTCTAGACTGCCTGAGTTGCCGGTTTTGCACATAATAAAGTATTCTTGTGCATCTGACTGCTGAGATGGTGAATTCTTTTGGAGGGAGAGGTGAGTGTTACTTTCTCTTTGATTTTAGCTTTTTTTGGATCATGCATACAGCTAGGTAGGTAATTGGCAAACCAGATAGAGCCCTAGACCTTCTGGGGCTGATATTCAAAATTTAGCCTGGGCACTAAGGGGTGTTTGCCCACACTAACCTGTGTTTCATCCATTTTGCCCACACTAACCTGTGTTTCATCCATTTTGCCCACACTAACCTGTGTTTGCATCCAATTTGTGGATGGGGTCTATATTCACCCCCCACAGCATGGACAAAACCCGTTAATGCCTGAGTGCTGTTACAACTGCGTCCAATGTAAATGAGGGGGGTCCTCCCCTGCATACAAGCACAGCAGGATATTGAGAGGTTTGCACAGGCAGTAAATGCCACCTGACCATGTGCAAACTCCTATTTAAGGCCCCAGTGGTGAGCAATGAGACTGCAGCCCCCTGCCCCAGCCTGTTGAGGCAATGACTTCCCTGATGTCCAGTGGTGCCCCCATCTTCTGACTTCCCACTGCAGTAATAAAAAAGAATTCCCTGGTGTCTAGTGGCACCCCCACACTCTGATCCACATCCCATAATGAGATAGTTATTCCCTGATATCCAGTGGCATCCCCCCATCCCATCCCCGTAATTGAATAGTTCTTCCCCCATCCTCTGATTCCCATCCCATAAATGAATAATTCTTACCTGATATCAAGAGGCACCACCTGCCCTGTGATCCCCATCCCATTATAGAATAGTTATTCCCTGATGTCTAGTGGCACCACCTGCCTCTGATCCCCATCCCATTATAGAATAGTTATTCCTGATGTCTAGTGGCACCACCTGCCTCTCGATCCCCATCCCATTATAGAATAGTTATTCCTGATGTCTAGTGGCACCACCTGCCCTCTGATCCCCATCCCATTATAGAATAGTTATTCCTGATGTCAGTGGCACCTGCCTGATCCCCATCCCATTATAGAATAGTTATTCCCTGATGTCTAGTGGCACCACCTGCCCTGCGATCCCCATCCCATTATAGAATAGTTGTTCCTGATGTCTAGTGATCCACCTGCCTCATGATCCCCATCCCATTATAGAATAGTTATTCCTGATGTCTAGTGGCACCACCTGCCCTCGATCCCCATCCCATTATAGAATAGTTATTCCTGATGTCGAGTGGCACCACCTGCCCTGATCCCCATCCCATTATAGAATAGTTATTCCCTGATGTCTAGTGGCACCACCTGCCCTCGATCCCCATCCCATTATAGAATAGTTATTCCTGATGTCTAGTGGCACCACCTGCCCTCGATCCCCATCCCATTATAGAATAGTTATTCCTGATGTCTAGTGGCACCACCTGCCCTGCAGATCCCCATCCCATTATAGAATAGTTATTCCCTGATGTCTAGTGGCACCACCTGCCCCGATCCCCATCCCATTATAGAATAGTTATTCCCTGATGTCTAGTGGCACCACCTGCCCTCGATCCCCATCCCATTATAGAATAGTTATTCCCTGATGTCTGTGGCACCCTGCCCTCGGATCCCCATCCCATTATAGAATAGTTGTTCCCTGATGTCTAGGGTGCCCACCTGCCTCTGATCCCCATCCCATTATAGAATAGTTGTTCCCTGATGTCTAGTGGCACCACCTGCCTCGATCCCCATCCCATTATAGAATAGTTGTTCCTGATGTCTAGTGGCACCACCTGCCCAGTATCCCCATCCCATTATAGAATAGTTATTCCTGATGTCTAGTGGCACCACCTGCCCTCAGATCCCCATCCCATTATAGAATAGTTGTTCCTGATGTCTAGTGGCACCACCTGCCTACGATCCCCATCCCATTATAGAATAGTTGTTCCTGATGTCTGAGTGGCACCACCCCCTCTGATCCCATCCCATTATAGAATAGTTATTCCCTGATGTCTAGTGGCACCACCTGCCTCAGTCCCCATCCCATTATAGAATAGTTATTCCTGATGTCTAGTGGCACCACCTGCCTCAAGATCCCCATCCCATTATAGAATAGTTATTCCTGATGTCTAGTGGCACCACCTGCCCTCAGATCCCCATCCCATTATAGAATAGTTATTCCTGATGTCTGGTGGCACCACCTGCCCTGCGATCCCCATCCCATTATAGAATAGTTGTTCCTGATGTCTAGTGGCACCACCTGCCTCAGATCCCCATCCCATTATATAGTTATTCCCTGATGTCTAGTGGCACCACCTGCCCTCACGATCCCCATCCCATTATAGAATAGTTATTCCTGATGTCTAGTGGCACCACCTGCCCTCAGATCCCCATCCCATTATAGAATAGTTATTCCCTGATGTCTAGTGGCACCACCTGCCCTCAGATCCCCATCCCATTATAGAATAGTTGTTCCCTGATGTCTAGTGGCACCACCTGCCATCCCCATCCCATTATAGAATAGTTATTCCTGATGTCTAGTGGCACCACCTGCCCTGCGATCCCCATCCCATTATAGAATAGTTATTCCCTGATGTCTAGTGGCACCACCTGCCCTGCGATCCCCATCCCATTATAGAATAGTTATTCCCTGATGTCTAGTGGCACCACCTGCCCTGCGATCCCCATCCCATTATAGAATAGTTATTCCCTGATGTCTAGTGGCACCACCTGCCCTGCGATCCCCATCCCATTATAGAATAGTTATTCCCTGATGTCTAGTGGCACCACCTGCCCTGCGATCCCCATCCCATTATAGAATAGTTATTCCCTGATGTCTAGTGGCACCACCTGCCCTACGATCCCCATCCCATTATAGAATAGTTATTCCTGATGTCTAGTGGCACCACCTGCCCTCGATCCCCATCCCATTATAGAATAGTTGTTCCTGATGTCTGAGTGGCACCACCTGCCCTCATGATCCCCATCCCATTATAGAATAGTTGTTCCTGATGTCTAGTGGCACCACCTGCCCTCGATCCCCATCCCATTATAGAATAGTTATTCCTGATGTCTGAGTGGCACCACCTGCCCTGCGATCCCCATCCCATTATAGAATAGTTATTCCCTGATGTCTAGTGGCACCACCTGCCCTGCGATCCCCATCCCATTATAGAATAGTTATTCCCTGATGTCTAGTGGCACCACCTGCCCTGCGATCCCCATCCCATTATAGAATAGTTATTCCCTGATGTCTAGTGGCACCACCTGCCCTGCGATCCCCATCCCATTATAGAATAGTTATTCCCTGATGTCTAGTGGCACCACCTGCCCCTGATCCCCATCCCATTATAGAATAGTTATTCCTGATGTCTAGTGGCACCACCTGCCTCAGATCCCCATCCCATTATAGAATAGTTGTTCCTGATGTCTAGTGGCACCACCTGCCTCGATCCCCATCCCATTATAGAATAGTTGTTCCTGATGTCTAGTGGCCACCTGCCCTGCGATCCCCATCCCATTATAGAATAGTTATTCCTGATGTCTAGTGGCACCACCTGCCCTCGATCCCCATCCCATTATAGAATAGTTATTCCCTGATGTCTAGTGGCACCACCTGCCCTCACGATCCCCATCCCATTATAGAATAGTTATTCCTGATGTCTAGTGGCACCACCTGCCATGCACCCCATCCCATTATAGAATAGTTATTCCTGATGTCTAGTGGCACCACCTGCCCTGCGATCCCCATCCCATTATAGAATAGTTATTCCCTGATGTCTAGTGGCACCACCTGCCCTGCGATCCCCATCCCATTATAGAATAGTTATTCCCTGATATCTAGTGGCACCACCTGCCCTGCGATCCCCATCCCATTATAGAATAGTTATTCCCTGATATCTAGTGGCACCACCTGCCCTGCGATCCCCATCCCATTATAGAATAGTTATTCCCTGATGTCTAGTGGCACCACCTGCCCCTCGATCCCCATCCCATTATAGAATAGTTGTTCCTGATGTCTAGTGGCACCACCTGCCCTCGATCCCCATCCCATTATAGAATAGTTGTTCCTGATGTCTAGTGGCACCACCTGCCTCTGATCCCCATCCATTATAGAATAGTTGTTCCTGATGTCAGGTGGCACCACCTGCCCTGATCCCATCCCATTATAGAATAGTTATTCCCTGATGTCTAGTGGCACCACCTGCCTCACAGTCCCATCCCATTATAGAATAGTTATTCCTGATGTCTGAGTGGCACCACCTGCCCTCGATCCCCATCCCATTATAGAATAGTTGTTCCCTGATGTCTAGTGGCACCACCTGCCTCACGATCCCCATCCCATTATAGAATAGTTATTCCTGATGTCTGGTGGCACCACCTGCCTTGATCCCCATCCCATTATAGAATAGTTGTTCCTGATGTCTGAGTGGCACCACCTGCCCTAGATCCCCATCCATTATAGAATAGTTGTTCCTGATGTCTAGTGGCACCACCTGCCCTCGATCCCCATCCCATTATAGAATAGTTTTCCTGATGTCTGGTAGCCTGCCTCCGATCCCCATCCCATTATAGAATAGTTATTCCTGATGTCTAGTGGCACCACCTGCCCTCGATCCCCATCCCATTATAGAATAGTTGTTCCTGATATCTAGTGGCACCACCTGCCCTCGATCCCCATCCCATTATAGAATAGTTATTCCCTGATGTCTAGTGGCACCACCTGCCCTCACGATCCCCATCCCATTATAGAATAGTTGTTCCTGATGTCTAGTGGCACCACCTGCCCTCGATCCCCATCCCATTATAGAATAGTTGTTCCTGATGTCTGAGTGGCACCACCTGCCCTGCGATCCCCATCCCATTATAGAATAGTTATTCCCTGATGTCTAGTGGCACCACCTGCCCTCGATCCCCATCCCATTATAGAATAGTTGTTCCCTGATGTCTGTGGCACACCTGCCTCGATCCCCATCCCATTATAGAATAGTTATTCCTGATGTCTAGTGGCACCACCTCCTCGATCCCCATCCCATTATAGAATAGTTATTCCTGATGTCTGGTGGCACCACCTGCCTCGATCCCCATCCCATTATAGAATAGTTGTTCCTGATGTCTAGTGGCACCACCTGCCTCGATCCCATCCCATTATAGAATAGTTATTCCCTGATGTCTAGTGGCACCACCTGCCCTCGATCCCCATCCCATTATAGAATAGTTATTCCTGATGTCTAGTGGCACCACCTGCCCATGATCCCCATCCCATTATAGAATAGTTATTCCCTGATGTCTAGTGGCACCACCTGCCCTGATCCCCATCCCATTATAGAATAGTTATTCCTGATGTCTAGTGGCACCACCTGCCTCACGATCCCCATCCCATTATAGAATAGTTATTCCTGATGTCTAGTGGCACCACCTGCCCTGCGATCCCCATCCCATTATAGAATAGTTGTTCCTGATGTCTAGTGGCACCACCTGCCCTCGATCCCATCCCATTATAGAATAGTTATTCCCTGATGTCTAGTGGCACCACCTGCCCTCGATCCCCATCCCATTATAGAATAGTTATTCCCTGATGTCTAGTGGCACCACCTGCCCTCGATCCCCATCCCATTATAGAATAGTTATTCCCTGATGTCTAGTGGCACCACCTGCCTGATCCCATCCCATTATAGAATAGTTATTCCTGATGTCTAGTGGCACCACCTGCCCTCGATCCCCATCCCATTATAGAATAGTTATTCCTGATGTCTAGTGGCACCACCTGCCCTACGTCCCCATCCCATTATAGAATAGTTATTCCTGATGTCTAGTGGCACCACCTGCCCATGCGATCCCCATCCCATTATAGAATAGTTATTCCTGATGTCTAGTGGCACCACCTGCCTCGATCCCCATCCCATTATAGAATAGTTATTCCTGATGTCTAGTGGCACCACCTGCCTCGATCCCCATCCCATTATAGAATAGTTGTTCCTGATGTCTAGTGGCACACCTGCCTCAGATCCCCATCCCATTATAGAATAGTTATTCCCTGATGTCTAGTGGCACCACCTGCCCTGCGATCCCCATCCCATTATAGAATAGTTATTCCCTGATGTCTAGTGGCACCACCTGCCTGCGATCCCCATCCCATTATAGAATAGTTATTCCCTGATGTCTAGTGGCACCTGCCCTGCGATCCCCATCCCATTATAGAATAGTTATTCCCTGATATCTAGTGGCACCACCTGCCCTGCGATCCCCATCCCATTATAGAATAGTTATTCCCTGATTTCTAGTGGCACCTGCCCTGATCCCCATCCCATTATAGAATAGTTGTTCCCTGATGTCTAGTGGCACCACCTGCCTCGATCCCCATCCCATTATAGAATAGTTATTCCCTGATGTCTAGTGGCACCACCTGCCTCTGATCCCCATCCCATTATAGAATAGTTATTCCTGATGTCTAGTGGCACCACCTGCCCTCGATCCCCATCCCATTATAGAATAGTTATTCCTGATGTCTAGTGGCACCACCTGCCTCAGATCCCCATCCCATTATAGAATAGTTGTTCCTGATGTCTAGTGGCACCACCTGCCCTACGATCCCCATCCCATTATAGAATAGTTATTCCTGATGTCTAGTGGCACCACCTGCCTCATGATCCCCATCCCATTATAGAATAGTTATTCCCTGATGTCTAGTGGCACCACCTGCCCTCTGCATCCCCATCCCATTATAGAATAGTTATTCCCTGATGTCTAGTGGCACCACCTGCCCTGCATCCCATCCCATTATAGAATAGTTATTCCCTGATGTCTAGTGGCACCACCTGCCTCTGATCCCCATCCCATTATAGAATAGTTGTTCCTGATGTCTGGTGGCACCACCTGCCTCATGATCCCCATCCCATTATAGAATAGTTATTCCCTGATGTCTAGTGGCACCACCTGCCCTCGATCCCCATCCCATTATAGAATAGTTGTTCCTGATGTCTAGTGGCACCACCTGCCTCGATCCCCATCCCATTATAGAATAGTTATTCCCTGATGTCTGTGGCACCACCTGCCTGATCCCCATCCCATTATAGAATAGTTATTCCTGATGTCTAGTGGCACCACTGCCCTCAGATCCCATCCCATTATAGAATAGTTATTCCTGATGTCTAGTGGCACCACCTGCCCTGCATCCCCATCCCATTATAGAATAGTTATTCCTGATGTCTAGTGGCACCACCTGCCCTCACGATCCCCATCCCATTATAGAATAGTTATTCCTGATGTCTAGTGGCACCACCTGCCCTACGATCCCCATCCCATTATAGAATAGTTATTCCCTGATGTCTGAGTGGCACCACCTGCCTCTGATCCCCATCCCATTATAGAATAGTTATTCCCTGATGTCTAGTGGCACCACCTGCCCTCTGATCCCCATCCATTATAGAATAGTTGTTCCTGATGTCTAGTGGCACCACTGCCTGCGATCCCCATCCCATTATAGAATAGTTATTCCCTGATGTCTGTGGCACCCCTGCCCTGCGATCCCCATCCCATTATAGAATAGTTGTTCCTGATGTCTAGTGGCCACCTGCCCTCGATCCCATCCCATTATAGAATAGTTATTCCTGATGTCTAGTGGCACCACCTGCTCTCGATCCCCATCCCATTATAGAATAGTTGTTCCCTGATGTCTAGTGGCACCACCTGCCCTCGATCCCCATCCCATTATAGAATAGTTGTTCCTGATGTCTAGTGGCACCTGCTCGATCCCATCCCATTATAGAATAGTTATTCCCTGATGTCTGAGTGGCACCACCTGCCCTACGATCCCCATCCCATTATAGAATAGTTATTCCCTGATGTCTAGTGGCACCACCTGCCCTACGATCCCCATCCCATTATAGAATAGTTATTCCTGATGTCTAGTGGCACCACCTGCCCTGCGATCCCCATCCCATTATAGAATAGTTATTCCTGATGTCTAGTGGCACCACCTGCCCTGCGATCCCCATCCCATTATAGAATAGTTATTCCCTGATGTCTAGTGGCACCACCTGCCCTCGATCCCCATCCCATTATAGAATAGTTGTTCCCTGATGTCTAGTGGCACCACCTGCCTCAAGATCCCCATCCCATTATAGAATAGTTTTTCGATGTCTAGTGGCACCACCTGCCCTCACGATCCCCATCCCATTATAGAATAGTTTTCCCTGATGTCTAGTGGCACCACCTGCCTCGATCCCATCCCATTATAGAATAGTTATTCCTGATGTCTAGTGGCACCACCTGCCCTCGATCCCCATCCCATTATAGAATAGTTATTCCCTGATGTCTAGTGCACCACCTGCCTCGATCCCCATCCCATTATAGAATAGTTGTTCCTGATGTCTGAGTGGCACCACCTGCCCTCGATCCCCATCCCATTATAGAATAGTTATTCCCTGATGTCTAGTGGCACCTGCCTGCGATCCCCATCCCATTATAGAATAGTTGTTCCTGATGTCTAGTGGCACCACCTGCCCGATCCCCATCCCATTATAGAATAGTTGTTCCCTGATGTCTAGTGGCACCACCTGCCCTCGATCCCCATCCCATTATAGAATAGTTGTTCCCTGATGTCTAGTGGCACCACCTGCCTCGATCCCCATCCCATTATAGAATAGTTGTTCCCTGATGTCTAGTGGCACCACCTGCCCTCACGATCCCCATCCCATTATAGAATAGTTATTCCCTGATGTCTAGTGGCACCACCTGCCCTCGATCCCATCCATTATAGAATAGTTGTTCCTGATGTCTAGTGGCACCACCTGCCCTCGATCCCCATCCCATTATAGAATAGTTGTTCCTGATGTCTAGTGGCACCACCTGCCTCGATCCCCATCCCATTATAGAATAGTTATTCCCTGATGTCTAGTGGCACCACCTGCCCTCGATCCCCATCCCATTATAGAATAGTTATTCCCTGATGTCTAGTGGCACCACCTGCCTCGATCCCCATCCCATTATAGAATAGTTATTCCCTGATGTCTAGTGGCACCACCTGCCCTCCGATCCCCATCCCATTATAGAATAGTTATTCCTGATGTCTAGTGGCACCACTGCCTCGATCCCCATCCCATTATAGAATAGTTATTCCCTGATGTCTAGTGCACACCTGCCTCAGATCCCCATCCCATTATAGAATAGTTGTTCCTGATGTCTAGTGGCACCACCTGCCTCAGATCCCATCCCATTATAGAATAGTTGTTCCCTGATGTCTAGTGGCACCACCTGCCCTCGATCCCCATCCCATTATAGAATAGTTATTCCTGATGTCTAGTGGCACCACCTGCCCTGCATCCCCATCCCATTATAGAATAGTTATTCCCTGATGTCTGTACCTGCACTGCGATCCCCATCCATTATAGAATAGTTGTTCCTGATGTCTAGTGGCACCACCTGCCCTACGATCCCCATCCCATTATAGAATAGTTGTTCCCTGATGTCTAGTGGCACCCCTGCCCTCGATCCCCATCCCATTATAGAATAGTTATTCCCTGATGTCTAGTGGCACCACCTGCCTGCGATCCCCATCCCATTATAGAATAGTTATTCCTGATGTCTAGTGGCCACCTGCCCTCGATCCCCATCCCATTATAGAATAGTTATTCCCTGATGTCTGAGTGGCACCACCTGCCTCGATCCCCATCCCATTATAGAATAGTTGTTCCTGATGTCTAGTGGCACCCTGCCCTCGATCCCCATCCCATTATAGAATAGTTGTTCCTGATGTCTATGGCACCACCTGCCCTCGATCCCCATCCCATTATAGAATAGTTGTTCCCTGATGTCTAGTGGCACCACCTGCCCTCAGATCCCCATCCCATTATAGAATAGTTGTTCCCTGATGTCTAGTGGCACCACCTGCCTGCATCCCCATCCCATTATAGAATAGTTGTTCCTGATGTCTAGTGGCACCACCTGCCCTCATGATCCCCATCCCATTATAGAATAGTTATTCCTGATGTCTAGTGGCACCACCTGCCCTCGATCCCCATCCCATTATAGAATAGTTATTCCCTGATGTCTAGTGGCACCACCTGCCCTCACGATCCCCATCCCATTATAGAATAGTTATTCCCTGATGTCTAGTGGCACCACCTGCCCCATGATCCCCATCCCATTATAGAATAGTTATTCCTGATGTCTAGTGGCACCACCTGCCCCAGTATCCCCATCCCATTATAGAATAGTTATTCCTGATGTCTAGTGGCACCACCTGCCCCAAGATCCCCATCCCATTATAGAATAGTTATTCCCTGATGTCTAGTGGCACCACCTGCCCTCGATCCCCATCCCATTATAGAATAGTTTTCCCTGATGTCTAGTGGCACCACCTGCCTCAGTCCCCATCCCATTATAGAATAGTTGTTCCTGATGTCTAGTGGCACCACCTGCCTCGATCCCCATCCCATTATAGAATAGTTATTCCTGATGTCTAGTGGCACCACCTGCCCTCGATCCCCATCCCATTATAGAATAGTTGTTCCCTGATGTCTAGTGGCACCCCTGCCGCAGTCCCCATCCCATTATAGAATAGTTATTCCTGATGTCTAGTGGCACCACCTGCCCACGATCCCCATCCCATTATAGAATAGTTATTCCTGATGTCTAGTGGCACCACCTGCCTCGATCCCCATCCCATTATAGAATAGTTGTTCCTGATGTCTGGTGGCACCACCTGCCTCTGATCCCCATCCCATTATAGAATAGTTATTCCTGATGTCTAGTGGCACCACCTGCCCTCACGATCCCCATCCCATTATAGAATAGTTATTCCCTGATGTCTAGTGGCACCACCTGCCCTCGATCCCCATCCCATTATAGAATAGTTATTCCCTGATGTCTAGTGGCACCACCTGCCTCGATCCCCATCCATTATAGAATAGTTGATTCCTGATGTCTAGTGGCACCACCTGCCCTGCGATCCCCATCCCATTATAGAATAGTTATTCCTGATGTCTAGTGGCACCACCTGCCTCGATCCCCATCCCATTATAGAATAGTTATTCCCTGATGTCTAGTGGCACACCTGCCTCGATCCCCATCCCATTATAGAATAGTTATTCCTGATGTCTAGTGGCACCACCTGCCCTCAGATCCCCATCCATTATAGAATAGTTGTTCCTGATGTCTAGTGGCACCACCTGCCATCGATCCCCATCCCATTATAGAATAGTTATTCCTGATGTCTAGTGGCACCACCTGCCCGCGATCCCCATCCCATTATAGAATAGTTATTCCTGATGTCTAGTGGCACCACCTGCCCTCAGATCCCCATCCCATTATAGAATAGTTATTCCCTGATGTCTAGTGGCACCACCTGCCGATCCCCATCCCATTATAGAATAGTTATTCCTGATGTCTAGTGGCACACCTGCCCTCAGATCCCCATCCCATTATAGAATAGTTATTCCCTGATGTCTAGTGGCACCACCTGCCCTCGATCCCCATCCCATTATAGAATAGTTGATTCCTGATGTCTAGTGGCACCACCTGCCTCGATCCCCATCCCATTATAGAATAGTTATTCCTGATGTCTAGTGGCACCACCTGCCCCAGATCCCCATCCCATTATAGAATAGTTATTCCCTGATGTCTAGTGGCACCACCTGCCCTGCAGTCCCCATCCCATTATAGAATAGTTGTTCCCTGATGTCTAGTGGCACCACCTGCCTCACGATCCCCATCCCATTATAGAATAGTTATTCCCTGATGTCTAGTGGCACCACCTGCCTCGATCCCCATCCCATTATAGAATAGTTATTCCCTGATGTCTAGTGGCACCACCTGCCCTGCGATCCCCATCCCATTATAGAATAGTTATTCCCTGATGTCTAGTGGCACCCCTGCTCCCCAGTCCCCATCCCCATAATTGAATAGTTCTTCCCCAGTGTCTAGTGGCACCCCCAGACCTCTGATCCCTGTCTTGTAATGGATTACTTATTCTCCAGTGTTTACTAACACCCCCAACCACAATCCCTGTCCCCTAATTGAATAATTATTTTCTAGTGCATAGTGGCACCCCCACCCTCAGAATCCCCATCCCTTAATGGTATAGTTCTTCCCTGGCATCCAGCACTCCCCCCACAATGTCTGTACTGAGCAAAACTCCTTGCCACCCTCCCTTACCTCAGTCACTGCTGCTGCTGCTGCACGGGTTGGATATAGTGACCAGAACTGCTCTTCTCTCACCATCTCAGCCGACTACTGTATGGAATGACAGGGAGCACACATACTATACTAACATATTAAAATGCCAGCAGAATAGGCCTAACGGTCTTTCGTGTCTGTTCGTTTGGTCAGCCCCCACCCTGGGTGCTGACCTTGCTGTCCCCCTCGCCTTCTCTGGCTTCTCCCTTCAAAGTTCCGGATATTCTTGCTGCATTGGATTTTGCTTCCAGAACCCTTCCCTGTACCTGTCCCACCCCCTCTTGAACCCCTTCACTGTCTCTGCCTCACCAGCCCCTAGGCAGTGCATTCCATGGCTCCACCCACCCTCCTCAGTGAAGTAGCACTCTCCTTTCTCCCCTGAATCTTCCTCCAGCTTCCACCCATGCCCTCTAGTGGCCCCTCCTCCTTCCTTCAAAGCACCCTGACTGTTCCTCCCTATTTACCCTCTTCATGTACCTGAAGACCTCTATCATGTCCCCGGTCCCTTCTCTCTTCCAATGTGTACATATTTAGCTCTTGAGCCTCTCCTCATAGGTCCTGTCCCAAGCCCCAAATCATTTTGGTTGCCTCCCTCTGGCCCCTCTCCAGGAGGTTAATGTCCTCTTTAAGTGTGGCCTCCAAAACTGCATGCAGTACTCAAGGTGCGGCCTCACCGCAGTTATACAGAGGAGTATCACTCCCTCCATCTGGAGGTGATCCCTAGCTGATGCATCTCAGCATCCTGTTGGCCTTGGCTGCTGCCCTCCTACAAGTCTCAGAGTTGTTCATATTGACATCCACCGCCACCCCCAGGTCCCTCTCAGCCATCGAGACTTGTAGCATTCCCCCCCAGGGTCTATCTACAGTACCTTATACTGTAGACAACATGTATGTTCCCTGCCATTCCACATGACATCCAGCTTAGGTGGTGAGAGGAGGAAAGTGCCAGTCACTGTATCAGATCTACGTGGCACCAGTGGCAACAGAGATAAGGAGGGGTGACAGGTTGGGTTAATCGGTGAGTGTGGTGCAGGTAAGCCACTAGATACCCTAGAAGAACTAGTCAATTATGGAGAGGGGGATTGGAGGGAGGGGGGAGTGCCATTAGACACCAGGGAAGAACTATTCAATTATGGGTATGAGGATTAGTGGGCAAGGGGTGCCACTAAACACCAGAGAAGAACTATTTAATTACTGGGACAGGGACTGGAGAGTGGTGGTGCCATTGGATACCAGGGGGGTCATGTAACTTGTGGGGAAGGGTGTTCAGCGTGTGAGGGGCTACTCAACACCCTACCTGTATGACAGGCAGCCTCTGTAGGGACACAAGCTTCTGCTGCTTCCCATGTAAATTAGACCATGTTTGGCAGACATATGACCCCATGGTGCCATGCATGTCCAATCCTATCAATTGTATGTTGCTGGTGAATATCATGCCTGCGGCTCTTGGCACTATCAGGTCTGGAGTCACTGCTCTTTGCCCTTCCCTATGGGCGGCATTCAGCTCAGTTCCCTGTCATAGCAGCTCTACTTGATGTTGCGCTGTGCCTACATACTCCTGTATTCAGCTGGATAGCGCCAGTGTGCTATCCAACTGAATATGGCATCCTCAGGGTTGTGGGCAAATATTTGCACTCCACGTTTACCCAAATTCCAGTATTGGGCCCTTGTTGTCAGTTTTTCTGTTTCTAAGTTTGTAGTTTTCTTTCCATTAGGGGTGTTGATGAGATTATTGGAGATACAATTGATTCTGGACAGCATTTAGATCTACTGCTGCCATTGGGCTCACACTAGTTGCCTTTGTTCTTGCTGTCTGATTCCAGTAAATAAAAATAACTCTAAATAACAATTGCATCTGTCACTGAAAACACATGGGAATGCCACAATAAGGGCCTATACCATTTCACACTTTTTAACTGCTCCTATCAGTTGTATTTTCTTTTCAAATTGATCTCCTCACACTTGTCTCTCATGGGGGTTACTCTCATTCCCTGCTGCCAGCTATGTTGCTGCCACCACCTTTCTCATTATCCGTGCTTCTGTGTTTCTTCATTGCCTATCTCTTTTGTACACTTTCTAGTGGTGGTTATAGTGACATATTTATTTTTTTATGTATGTATGTATATATTTCTGTATTTATTTTTATTATTTATTTATTAATTGTATTTGGAAGACTATTGAGCTCAAGAGCCCTTTTACAAAGGTGTTCATGTCAATCGAGTTACATACAACAGCAGAACAAGTTACATTCAACAGTAGACCAGTACTATAAATGACAGGTGTAACAATCATTATCATATTATAAGGAGTGATAGCAGTGAGTTAAACAACAGATATCTGCAGTTGCAGGACGCATCAACAAAGGGAGCAGGATATTGCAGCTAGCAGATAAGGTCTAGGGACACTGGCAGAGGAGTTTCTTGAAAAGGTGGGCAGGGACTTGGGCCTCAATGGGGTGAAGCAGGGGAGAGCGGTAATGACTGTGGGAAGGGAGTTCCAGGCTTTGACCGCTCTTGCTGCAAAGGAACATTGGCCAGGATTAGTTTTCCGGAGGGGCAGGGAGAGTTTTTGATCACCAAGAGATCAAGTACTGTAGCTGTTCACAATCAGGATGCCGAGGTTGTGGATACTCGGTGACATTTGAACAAGCAGTGTACTCTTGCATAGATGGGCTTTGTTGAGGTTAACCTGGAGATGTTCAGCAAGGAAACTTCACAGGTCTTCCCTCTCTTTTGGTAAAATGTGGAGTGCAAACCATTGTGTGCTCAAAAAGATGTATCTTTATTATGCTTTAAATATGAAGCACACTACGGAAACAATCAAAGAGATACCACCCTCGTACAAAAGCCCAGTGGTGTTTTGTTCCTTGCTAGGAGCTTTGTCAAGAGCTACTATGTGCACTGTCCCTGTTTATTAAATACCCATATAATTTTAAATTGATTGGCTTCTAACTGATACAATTCAAATACAAACAGGCAAAGATAAAAGCTAACTAATACAGAAATTAGCCTTTCTGAGATCCTCATTCTTACAATACATTGCTCAGTTAGTGAACGATTGAGTGAACTCCAGTTTACTTATCAGTTCATTAAAAACACTTCCTGTTCACACACACACACACATATAACGGGGTAGAAAAATGTCTCATGTTCCACTGCCCTAATATTATCAATTTCCATTACACCAGCTACCTTACTAATCATACCGCATCCATTTCCATAGTTCCCCCGTTTGTTACTACTGAACTAATTTACAAGGGAGTCCCTGTTTTTAGTTGCCATAAAAAAATGGACAATTTTATTTATGTCTCAGTCCTTCAGCGAGTCCATAATTATATTATTTATTTCTATCACTGTTTGTGATCTTCATCATAGCGCTTATGTTCAGCTGTTCGTTCCTTTTCATATGTTCATAAGATGTCTGCTGAACCACATTACATTCTCTTTATGGCTGCTTCCAATACCGAGATGGGCAAAATGTTTACACAGATTTTTTTATCTGGAAGTTGGGCTATCCACACCCATGTGTTCAATCAGGCAGTAAAAAGGAAGCCAATAGGTGAACAGGTATTGGTCACAGTGGTGGGTGTCTGGTATGTTGACTGGAAACCTGCAGGCTCAGTTGAATAATACTGAGATTCTCTTAAGTTCAGTGTTATTGGCTGTAGAGTAGATGACTGCACCATAGTCAATCACAGAGATGATGAGGCTGGATACTAGGAATTTTTGATTTGTTACTTTACGGGTGAGGTTGTGCTTGTTTCTGTATAGCATGTAAAGGCATTGCTGGATATATTTGACCAGGAAGTCAGCATGTGATGTGAAAGACAGGGTCACCTCAAGATGTACACTCAGGTAATTGAAGACCTAGATCTGTTCAATGATGTTCCCAGATGGCACTGTGATGTGAAGCTCAGAGCCAACTCTTCAGAGCATCAGTGCTCCTGAATGGAAGTGACTTGATTTTCTAGGAATTTAAAGAGCTAGTGCTTAAAAAGGATTTATATCTCAAAGAATGAAGGTGTGGGGCCATTAGCTGCCTCTGCAATCATTCATTTGCTTTTTTTTCTTTACTTACCTTTTCATAATTGTTTTTGCATTTTGCCATCTGCTAGTAAAAAACAAAACCAATGGAACATTTGTATTATGTAGTCAGAAAATCTTTACTGGCAAAGCTGACAGTGTATTTCAATGGAAAACTGAAAATCTGTTTTCAGATTTTGTTTTATGGAGAAATAATACTTTCTGTCACCAAAACAGTATCTATTTAATATAGATATGTGATTTTTGATAACCTGTGATCTTTTGTTATAGCTTAGCAGGTGATATTTTATTCATAACCAGATTTTACTTGGGAAGAAGAAAAGAGAAGCCAATTATTATTTAAAAAAGTGTGAAATCATCCAGATAAACCACAATAGGGCAAACATATAGAAGACAATAGATTTGATTTTCAAAGGGCCCCAAAGATTGATGCAAGGTGCGGCAAACAGCAGCTTGCATTGGTCATCAGTGAGTCAGGCATCCTGCGCCTGATCTCATTACAAGTGGGGTCCCCAAGCCAAGATCCCATAGGTGGTGCACCTGATCCTATGTGTCACATAGAAGGCACATGGGAGGGCAATGCCGTAAACTCGGCAGCCCTTGACTGGGCACTCCCTTGCTGGCAAAGTGGCCATTCCTGATCCGCTGCCCGCCTAACCAGCTCTATGGCTACAGGACTTCCAGCTCAGCAGCTCTTGACTGGGTACTCCCTTGCTGGTGGAGTGGACATTCCTGATCCACCGCCCACTTCATCAGCTCTATGGTTACAGGACTTCCAGGTATGGTCCAATTCTGAGTGTTTTTTTTTTCAATTTTGGTGCTCTCAATGCTGCTTCTCCTTGATTGGCTACCTTCCCATGCTGTAGCTCATTGATTGGTGCACCCTCAGGCCCCGGACTCTGAGCGCTAACAGCAACCAAAAATTTGTTCTGAAGCTACTGCTACCTATTTGCTGTTACTTTGGCATCTGTATTTATTTTGGCATCTATATTTCATATATTTTACATCTGTTTAGCCTTGGTTATGCATATTCAGGCTACTTTATTTGCTATGTTAATTGTACTGCTGTGCATTTATGTTTTCTGCTTACTGGTAATTGCTGCTGATTTGTGAAACTGCCAAATTTAACCTTTTGCTCCTGCCTCAATCTTCTTACCTTACCCTTCCTTCTAAGCTTTCTTCACCATAGCCTGATTCTCCTAACTACCCCCCCAACTAGTTCACAGCACTGACCAGCTCTGCACCCAGTCTCAAACTTCCACTTGATCCTGTTGTCAGAACTAACTTTCTCTCCTAGCCACCTCTCCCTCCCCTGATTTAGCTTCTCTTATTGTCTTCACTAGCTGGCTGCTACCCCCTGCTGTCTCGTAGTCATCAGTTCGGACTGTTCCCACCCCCACTTAATTCCTGTCACTGCTGCCTCCCCCACACTCTATCCTGCCCCTTATCTAACCTCAATTTTGTCTTCTCTTCCCACAGCTTAGCATCCCTTCACTGGGCACACCCTTGCTGGTGGAGCAGCTGTTCCTGATCTGCTGTCCTACTCACCAGCTCTGTGGCTACAGGACTTCAAGGTACGGTCCGATTCCAAGCCAGCATTTTTTCATTTTTGGCACTCTCAATGCTGCTTCTCCTTGATTGGCTGCCTTCCCACACTGGAGCTTATTGATTGGTGCACCCTCAAGCCCTGGACTCTGAGCACTAACAGCAACCACAAATTTGTTCTAAAGCTACTACCAATTTGCTGTTACTTTGGCATCTGTATTTTCATCCCACCCAGTCTTCCTAACCTGACCACTATTACATACACATAAGCTCTGCCCTGTACCCCTCTACTTGCCCTGCTATTGGCCTCTCTTATCTCAAGCTAGTCCTAAGCTATCTTAACCTCTTCTCTTGCCCTGCTATTGCCCTCTTGCTCTTTCCACTCTACTATAGTGTTTCCAACAGCAAACCCAGCTCTGCTTACTCTATTAAAGGTGCAAACCTCTTTCTGTAATAATGTTCTCTGTTCATGCCACTCCCCTATCCCTTTTCACTGTATCTCTTATCCTCCTCTCCCTACCATCCCCACACCTACTCAACTACTCCAAGTCCCACTCTGCCCCTCCTCATACCTCACTATCCCACCTACTTTCTACTACAATCTTGCAATAACTCCTACACTATACTCTCATGTTTGGACACACTGCCAAATTCTGCCCTCTACCACACTCATATCTCTTCGCTACTTACACACCCTTCTTTGTCTCTTCAAATTCAAACTTTCTACCTCCTGTTACCTATCCAGCTTCCCCAAATTGTCTTATCAATCCTGGTTTAAGAGTATTAAGCTACACTTCATCATTATGTCTCTCTTATTGCTCTCCCCGGGTGATATAAACCCCAACCCTGGCCCTTCGTTCATTAAAACTCCCTCCCCTTCCACTCCCTCCTCCCTGTCTTCCTCCCCTACCCTGAATACCCTCCCCCGGGGGCTAAAGATCCATAATCTTAACATTTGGAGTCTAGTCCCCAAACTTGACCTACTGCACCCCCTTGTTGCTGCCGCCAACCCAGATATCCTTACAGTAACTGAGACCTGGCTTACAAAAAAGGTCCCTGATACCTCCATCACAATTCCTGGTTGTTCTGTCACCCACCAGGACTGAACTAGCATGAATGGGGGAGTTGCTATCTACTCTGCCGCCTCTCTCCAAACCACAACTATCCTATTGACCACAGTTTCAAAGACCTATGAAGCCCTCATTCTAAGGCTTTCTCTACCTGTCTCATCCCCTATATTCATTGCAAGTTTATACTGCCACCTGGGTCTACACTACACCATTGCCACTGACCTAATCTCCATCATCTGGTCCCACACCTCCTCAGGTGAGCTTTACCTCCTAGGTGACCTTAATCAAGATTGGTTGTCTTCCTCCCTATGTAAAGCGTGCACTGACCTATCTGCCCTTGACCTGTCAACTAATCATGGAACCCACTCGACAAAACCATAAATACTAAAACCACACTCTCCTAGGCTGGGCACTCACCTCACACCCACACAGGGTAATTCAGTCTGGCCTGCTGCCTGATGCTCTTAGTGATCATCGCATGATCAACTTAATTAGGAAAATCCACCGACTTAAGGTCCCTCCAAAACTGCTATCTGTCCAATGCTACAAAACCTTTGACTATGCCTCTCTGTATAAGGACCTAAGCCTTGTTGACTAGACCCCTATGGCCTCCAATAAATCTGTTGACCTTGCTCTTGCTTATTTTAGAGATAACCTTCTCTCTATCTGGAACAACCATGCTCCCCTAGCAAGTCAGAGTTTGTGGAAATCACCTCCTTTGGGTCACCTCTGAGCTCCTGGCCTTGCAGCAAACACATGATTTAGCCTGGAAATCTCTCAAATCCAACAAACTCTCTTGCGACCTGTCTAAGTACCATACCCTAATAAATGCCTGCACAAAAGCCATTAGGCAGGCCAAATCCAAATACTTCCGGTCTACCTTTAACATTAATATAAATAAACCATCAAAATTTTGGAAAGTCGTCCACTCACTTTTCTCGCCCCAAACTAAACCTCCACCTCCTGTGCTTAAAATCAACACACCATCTCACAGCTGATCATCCTTTTGTAGCTGCCGAATTTAACTCTTACTTCACTTCCTGCACCTCCACCTTGCTAGCCTCACTCCCAGCCTTTCCTTTTACCTCCACCATCCCCTCACAGCACCACCAAATACCCTTGAGCTTTACCTTTTCACCAGTCTCTTCAAGTGACATCTTAAAGGCTCTCCTCTCCTCAACCCCACAAAAGGAACCTCTCAATGGCTTCAACCCAATGCTGCTCTACGTATTTGCTCCCGCTGTCTCCCAACCCTTGGCTGAGCTACTCAACCTGTCTTTCCACACCTCAGCTATCCCTACTATCTGGAAACATGCAACGTCCTCCCTCTTCCTAAGGGTGGTGATCTCTCCTCTCTAGGAAACTGCCACCCTATCTTACTACTGCCCACCCTGGCAAAATTACACAAACACCTAGTTCTCTCCCAACTCTCTCCTTTTTTTGCTGACTCCTCCTTCTTCACTCCCTTACCGTCTGTTTTTTTGAAGAACCACTCCACAACCACCTCCCTACTCAGGCTCACGGACTCTATCCATTCTGCCATGGATAAAGGCCACATCACGTCTGCCATCTTTGTCAACCTTGCTAAGGCATTCAACACTGTCTCCCACTCCCTCCTTCTTGAAACCCTTTTGTCAGCCAGCCTGAAAGAGCCTGCCTGTGACTGGTTCAGATCCTACCTGATAGGCAGAACTCAATCTGTCAGAATTGCTGACTGTACGTCCCCACCATTACCAGTCTCTACTGGTGTGCCTCAGGGCTCCATTCTTGGCCCAGTTCTATTCTCTGTTTTCCTAAATGACCTACTGTCAGCCTGCTCCTTGTCACTTATCCATATATATGCTGACAATACAGTTTTGTTCGCCTCTGGCCACTCTCCCTCCGATGTGACTACCAGACTTGAACTTGACTTCAGTAATGTTCAGTGCTGGCTAAGTTCTCATCAACTCTTTTCAATGCCAAGAAGACAGTCTCCATGACCTTTGGTACTAGACAGAGAATCTCTGGCTGCCCTCCTCCCTCCTTCCACACCCTTGATGGGACAACTTTAGAGGACTCCACCTCTTTAAATATTTGGTGTGGACTTGACCAACATCTTAACTTTTCTGATCATACTGATGCTATTCTGCAAAATTGCACCCCACGCTTGGCACCCTTTACAGAAACTGCAGTTCATTACCACTACTGGTTAGTCGTGAACTTGTTCAGAAAATGATTCCCCCAAAATTGACTATGGTGACATCATCTACAGTGCTGCTCCCAAATCTTCCCTTGCCAGACTGGATTCCTTCTTTAATGCTTTCTCTCGCTTTGCCCTCGACTCCCCCGCCTGCACTCATCACTGCATTCTATACCATTCTCTAGCACTGCCTTCTATGGAGTGTAGGCGCCTCTCGCACTGCGCTAAGTTTACTTCCAAATTCTGGTTTGGGTCCCTCCCCTCTTTCCTCTCCTCCTCTCTCTCTGCAGCCCCTCCTATCTCCCTCCCCCTTAGGTCTTCTGACTCCTGCTGTCTTGCCAGTCCCCAACACCACACTTCCATGGGTCAGGAAGCATTCTCTTTCCACTTCCCCAAAATCTGGAACTCACTTCCTTTTCCAATTCAAATCTCTTCTTTCCCATCATCCTCCACCTAGCTCTGATGCAACTTCTACTCCCATAGCTGCTCCTGCACCAGCCCCCTTCATCATTTCCCCCTGCTCCTTACTCTCTCCATGTATCCTTCCTTCTGTCAGTCCTCAACCTCGTCTTCCCTCTCTCTACCCCTAGGCACCCGCTTTCTTTCTGTCACTCATCTAAACCTATCTCTCCCCCTCCCCCCTTCTTTCCATTACCCCTTACACCTTATATATACCCTCAGCAAATCCTTACTCATCTGCCCATCCTCCTATTCCATCCCTAAAATGTTTGCTTCTCCCTAGTACACCACCTCATGCCTTCTAGTACCCTAAAACATTGCTCCAACCCCGGTTCAGGTGCTGATCCTCTTACTTCTCGTCCCTTTCAAATGCATACCCTCTCCTCTATTGCTTATCTTTCTTCACCAAACACTCCTAGTTTACCCTGTCAACTCTGCCCCATCTGCTCCCCACCAGTTCTTACTCTCTGTTAGTTAGTTAGCTACTCCCCTGTCACCTCTCTCCCTAACTCCCCCTCCCTTCTTCCCCCTCTAGTTCTCCTGGCTGATTCCATCCTCCTTGCAGGGTTTCCCAAGCATCCTAAAGGGGGTTCAAGTCCAGACAATCTCTCCCTGTCTCCCTTCTCTACCCCCCTTCCCACCCTCTCTCTCTGACCTTCAATGGCACTTACCAAAGCCTGACTCCCAACTCTAGGCACTTCTCTAATTCTTTGTTTGCTTCACTCCTGGCCTCCTGGTCTTTTGGGCCCTGACAGCAACACATAGTTCTTCAACTATTTGTTACTAGTATCTGGGCTTCTAGCCATTGAGTTATAGTATTGTAGTCTACTCTGCTGTTAAAAGAATTTGCACCTGTATTGTGTGATTTTGCTTTTTGATTGCCTCATCCATCTGTTGTACCCCCCTCCCTAGGACGCTTCTGGAAACGAGCTGCTCATCAGCTCATTTTGTCATTCCTGGTGAAATATTTTGTAAATAAATAAAGCTGCAGAATGGCCCTACACCATAGCATCTGGTGCTGAAGTCTGGAGGCTGCATGCCTCTGTGGCTGTCACTGGCTGCAGGAGGGTATCCAGCAGGAGCAAGATGGGAGGAGGCAACAGACACCATGGACCATAAGCCATGCCTGACAGGGACACTACCAGTATCAGGACGTGTGGGATGCCAACAGGGATGACCAGGGGTGGAGTACTGCTGTGATCTTGGGGCAGGAGTGGCTTATGGTGAGGATCCATGGTGGGTATGGATCTGTCCAGGCATGTACATGGCATTGGGAGCCACAGGGATCACATTGTGGTCTGGCATGCTATCTGGAAATGCCCGTAGGACTACAGGTGGGAGAGGCATCTGTCCTGGACCTGCACTGTGTCAACACTGTCTCTGCACCTTGTGGCAGGACAGTGGTTACCGCTGTGAGCCATCCTCAGCTGGCACAGCTCAACTCCCACCCAAATATGTGCTGTGGATGGTGCATGGCTGTTAGACCAGCTCCAGGCTGGTCTAATTCCAGGAGCCTTGAACCCAATGTGGCCCTTCCAGAATCCCAGAAAGGAGACGTACTGGCACTGCTATAGCACAAGCCCTTGTCTGACAGGGCACAACAGTGTTTCTGCTGAAAGTGATGCTAAAGCCTGGCTGGCACAGTCAGCACCCCATTGTCACAGACAGCATCTTAAAATCAGGAATGGCATACAGTGTGGCACAAAGTGCCCCTTTACACCACTTCTTGGTGTTACATGTACCATTCCTTATAATTTAAAATCAGGCCCATGTTTGTTGCTGAAAGAAGTATATATTTCTTTTAAAAGATAGAAACATATATTTAGTTTCTCATTGAAATACAGTGGTCTGCTAAGTAGCTGGCAATTTCTAACATCACAATGCCAGAATTCTATTGAATTCTTTTTAACTAACAGTGTGAAAAGCAAAAGTGAAATCCCACTTGTTTTTTTGCACTTGTTGAACTAAAACATGTTGTAAAAGTAAAAAGTAATTAACACTTCAAAATACAATAAACAAAATAGTCAGTTGTGTATCTGTTAGAAGTAAAGACCTGTGATTTAATGACCAGCCTGTTAGAGGTGAACCAGTCACAAACCTTGCAGAACAAGCTTACCTGTTACAGTCCATTGTCTCCAGGTTGCAGTGTGAGGTGAAGATGACTGTGTCATCAGCATACCGAAATGCTTTGGAGGACACTTACTTCCAGGACACTGTTGAACAGGCTGAATAGCATAGGCCAAGGATTGAGCCTTGAGGGACTCCAGTGGTAAGAGGCTGCAAGCTAGAGAACACTTCTCTTCATCTAGCCTTCTCTGATCTGATGGCTAAGTAGTCCAAGAACCACCGTGTGGCCTCCTCTAACAGGCCAAGCTCCATGAGCATTATGAGTAGGAGGTGAAGGTTGACTAAGACAAAGGCCTTGGAGAGATCAAGAAAGGCTGCACCAATGTATTCATCTTTGTTAAGGGACTTGTGGGGTTCATCAGATTGCTGAATTAGGACAGTTGTACAGTACAGCTTCCTGAAGCCATGTTGTTAAGCAGCGAGAAGCTTGTGATCCATGATATAGGACATCACTGGCTTGCTGAAAATCTTGTCTAAGGCCTTAGAGAGTGGTGAGAGGATAGAGATGAACCTATAGTTATAGACTGCTATGTTGTCCCTGATGTAAAGACTGGGACTACATTGGCTTGGTTCAGTGTCAAAATCGCGTTATCACAATAGCGCTAGACATACAAGTGCTTCCATTTAAGCACTGGTTCTAAATCACGCTGTAACAAAATATTAGTTGCACTTTATAGTGTGCAGCTGTAAATCAGGTCTGCATGTTTTTACGCTCATCCTCGTACACAATAGGGTTAAAAAATCTTTGCAACTGTACATGTTTATATTTTTAACTGTTTAACTATTTTACTTACTGCTTTGACTTCCAGTGCTATTGACTGCAGTTGCAGTTGCTGACGAACTGTAAACTAAAGCGGGCAACCCTGTGTCACACATTACTAGTCCGTGTAAAACTTCAATTGGCACACCTTGTTCCACCCCTTTAGGTCCATCCCCAAACATTAAAGACAACAGACAGACATAGTTCAAGATTGACAAACAGACAATCTTTATTCAAAAGCAAACAAAAATATAAGGCAAATGAGCTACTTTGGTTATTTAAAAAGTAAAGTACGTGAAGAGGAGGGGTGAGGAAGGTGAGGGAGGCGGGTGATGGAGGGTGAGGTTTATCAGTGTTTATCATCTCAAATGTAATTTTATTGTCATGGCATCATACTGATATATGTTCTCAGGCTTGCAGTTGAAAATTGTATGTGATCCCTTGCAAATACTCATCTCTTGGTCTTTCTCCATACTGAGAGACTATGTTGCCAATACTCTTAGTTGTATCTTTGTATTTTTCTTGATTCTGAAACAGCAGTGCCTGCAAAAGCTGCTCCATAACAGTGATGTTGAAATACTGCTCTGATTTTAGAAACTCAAGAAAATGTCATATTGAGGGATGGTGTGCCCCAATAAAGTGATTAAACTTTCTATGCCAGGCCTCTACTGAGGTAATAGTTCTAGGAAAATCATACTGCACAGCATCAAAGCAGTTTCAAAGTTCGATGGCAAATATGGGGCGCCATCTCCCTCCTCTGGCTAATGGGTGATCGAGCCAAGTGTCTTCAAAGTAATCAAGTAGAGAAGACAATATGTCACTATTTACTGTGAAAAACTCAAAAGCCATAAGCCCACAAACGCAGGGATAACATCAAGTACTGGCACGTATGCCAAAGCAGGAGCTTAACATGTAAGGAAAAGTGAGGATCTGAATATATTGTCAACATACCTCAGGTATCTCTTGTATTTTGTGCCACAGTGCTTGACATAAATGAAAGAAACATCCTCTCAGTTTTGCAGTTGGGAATGCCAATTTAAAATCTTTGACGGCTGCAAGTTCAAAATCTATAAGGTTTGTTTCTGGATGCAGTATTCCACATAGCCTATGAAGCTCAGCAAAATGTTATTATATGATGCAGCTGAGTGGTTTGCCATCAATATATAAACCAAAGGGACCACATTGCCATAACAAATGGTGTGTATAGTGTACAGCTGAGAAAAATTTCACAGCATTTGAAAGTCCCATCAGCAAACCAGTGGGATGCAGACTTTGTGCTCTAAGTCCTTGGTAGTCAAAAAATTAATATTCTGTATGCAACAGGCCTAGAATCATATACAAGAAAAGTTTCATTTTTCACAGTGAGCCCATACTCTGGGGACAAAACTAGAGAAACAACATCAGTAGGCTCGGGGGCGGGGGGATTGTACAGTGGCACGTCTGTTTCTCCTCACTGTCCTTTTCAACAGAGGGATAGCTGGTAGCTGGCAAGAGAGAAATGGAGATAGTTGTGATACACCAGCATCAACCATTTGATGTGTCGACTTCCAAGTTGAGGCAGCCCGATCTTTCATGCCAGCAATTGCCTCTTTCACAGCCACAACAGCAGGGTCAGAGACATGATTGTGCGCACCAATTTTGTTAAGCACTTTCTCCCCTTCCAGAGGTAGTCAAGCTCCACAGTGGCCCTATCATAATCCAAACATTTCCAATGGCTGTAATTCATTCCTGCAGTACAAGAATCCATCCAGCACTGCAAGCTCACTGCCCTTCTGGCTCTTGACAAAGCAAACTTCCATCCTGACAGCGATCTAATTGATGGACACATCTTGGTATAAATGGACATTCTGAGCACACAGGTGAGGATGATAGGGCTGATTACTAGTTACAGTGAAGGGAACTAAAGGTAACTAAACTCCCAACCATTACAGTGCATTTTTATTTGTTTGTTTATTTATTTTATTGAAGAGTTTCACCAGAAAAAAGAAGCTGAGCAACAAGTTGCTTGTCTCAAGGTGCATCCTGGGGGAGAGGGAAGAGGAGAACATAGGTAAAACAGTACAGAAAATCAAATGTACATATTCAATTATAGTTTGCTATGACATATACATAGCAAAACAGTGTAGATAAAGCAAATGCACATATGCAAAAATGGTTGGATAAGACATATACATAGGTAGAAATGAAACAAATACATTTACAAGGTTATACAAATACTATAACAAAGTAAAACATGCTTGAAGTGCAAAAAACATTGTGAGATGCAGAATCTTCATTGACAAGTGCAGTTTGAGGTGTAAAAGTTATGAGAAGGGCCTGGGAGATGGAAGAGGGGATAAAGAGTGTAGGTTGGGCATAGGTAATGAGTTACAGAGTGTTGGGAAGTGATAAGAGAAAGCTTCTTGTCCACTTGTAGTAGTATGTTGTGGAATAGCCACAGTGTGAGAGTCAGTGGACCTGAGAGAATGGTGTGGGGAGGCATTTAATTTAATTTAATATTTAGTTGCAGGTAGTAAAATGTGAAGATAGGTGTGAAGTCCAAACTGTTACAGTGCATGCTTTTATTTATCTAATTTTAATTGAAGGTAGTAAATTGTGAAGACAGAGTCAAAGTTATCATTGATCTTGCTACTGAATGTAAATCGCATTATTCAAATACACGCCCTTTTGTGCAATTGCTGTTTGTGCTTGAGCAATTATGGTAGAGCTATTTTGACTCATGCTATTGCAGTTGCGCGATTATAACCAGATACCCATTGGCTTGTTTCCAGATGTCCATGAGGGAGACAAATTGGAGGGTAGGTTGACTATTTTTGGGATAAGTAGGGCCAGTTCTTCAAAGGCCATTTTAAGTATTTTCATGTAGAGCAGTCATAGCCATTTCTGGTGTTTGGATAATGAGTTTAGCACATATTTTTTAGCCATACTGGTGCTCACCCTCTTAAGATAGAATTTTGGTCAATTGGTGCTGGAGGAGACATGAAGATTTGGGGGGCAGGTGGGGCAGGTTGGGTACCAGTGGGCAGGTCTTTGCCCACGTTCATGAAGAAAGAATTATATGCCTTGGCAATGGCTTGATGGTCAGTGGAGTTACTCCATTGACATTTAGGATGTTGGTGGTGAAGCTGCTCCCCAGGACTTTGTTGATAGATTTCAATAGGGTCCCGGATTGTTACCCTGTTCAAGTAGTTAAGTTTTGCAGAATTCAGTTTTGGATTTACAAATGGCAGATTTACTCTAATTTCTCAGCTTTTTGTACTTCTGTAGGGGCTGGAGGGAGCCTGATTCTCTGTATGAGACCCACAGTTTGTCCCATTATTTGAAGACAGCTAGAGTTTCCGAGGTGAGCTACTGATTAGTGTCTCCTCTGACTCTCTTATTTCTTAGTGGAGCAGAAGTTCACATGCAGTTTGGAATGTCTGTGAGAAGAAGTCAAAGATGAGGCTGACGTTAGGAATGCAATTCCGGTATTGCCAGTGTTACGCAGGTGTTTTAAAATGTCAGTGAGTCTCTACCCCTTAGCCACTGAGTGTAGATGAATTTTGGAGGAGGTCTTAGCCTTTTGGCAGACCAGAAGCAGTAGGTAGAAGACTTTTCACTAATTAGATTTGGTAGTACAGTACCTGTACTGGTGTGGATCTCTTGGGGTGAGAAGCCAGGAGCCAGTCAATGAGTGTTTCTGCTGATTTTCTGAAGTTGACTAGGAGTTGTGGATTTGACCATCTAGTTGAGGAAGTCAGCCAGTTTGCTTTTATATTTGTATCACTTGAATTGTGGAGAGAGTCAGCTGATGTAATCATCTAGTATGAGCTTGTAATGGCTTTTGGGTCAACCAAGAAAGTAGTCTAGACCAGTGGCAACCATATTAGAGGGACTGTAAAAGACTGCCACAATCAACTTTTTGCTTCCATGTCCAAGACTGACATTGACCACCAGGAACTTGCAGAATGGGTCAGTGTCACTGGTAGTGAGCTTGAAGCCTATAGGGGTTCTTGATGTACAGAAGACATCCTTCTCCCTACTTACCTGATTTGTCATGTCTGTGGAGGGTGTAAGAGGGGAGTTTCACCTTGCTATTCAAGGTCCTCATAGTCAGCCAAGTTCTTTTACTGCTACCTTATGACTTCAGATTCTGTGAACTTGAGAACAGGCTGCAGACACTAATATGCAGGCAGTCGATAAATCCTCTGTAGGAACATTGGAAGGGTGGAGTGCCATTAGAAGGCAAAGGGCCAGAGTTGGGATGAATGGCACCCAAAAGCAGTAGCATGTAACTGGTGAAATTTTGCATGGCTGGTAGGCATGCATGGCATTCAGTTTTCTCTGTTTCTAGCTAGAAAGTGTCCTATGGTTAGGCCTTTGTGCCTCTGATAATGTCCTTCAGGTTGTAATCTGTGAGTAGGGATCAAGAGATAGTGTCCCAATGTTGCCATTACTGGGTATTTGTTGGGATGCATGGGAGGGGAGGTTGGCTAGCAGCAGCTAGTGGCTGGAGCTATACCTAACCTAGTGGCTGATTCAGACATGTAGCTGTAGGGCTCCCTCTTGTATGAGAGGTGGGGCAGGGGCTAGGAGGTAATAGGCAAATTCATAGACAGAAGGGAGCAATCCAGAGAGATGTCATCCCTGCAGCTGTGGTGACTCAAATTCCTGAGTCCACCAAACAGGTTAGCGCTTTTATGAAGACCCACTTGTGGTCAAACCTGGGGGAAGGGGACCAGCAGCATGTATGGTAGGGAAGTTCAAAGGTAGTCAGATGGAGATGCAGTGAACACATATACTGTATAGGAGGCACCCAAATAGGGACATACGCAGGTTAGGGAAATACAAAAGTAGAAATAGGTTCCCCTAGGTAGGAAGGTTTAACCTGGGACCATACAAACGGGGGGGGGGGGACTACACACACAAGGAGGGTAGGGGAGGGTGACACTACCTCAATATAAGGGCAACCTTGATAGGGTTGACCATAGGGTGGCCTAATGATGTGGCCCAGATAGGTGCTAGTGTGGCTATTATAGCAAGGGATCAGTAAAGCATTAGTCAGGAAAAAAAGGTTGACCAATAGTGAATTGTACAATATACTTACTTATCCACAACTATGGAATGCAAGCAACAGTATACATGAAATATGCAGTATGCAAATTAGAATAATTGTAGTGGAGACAGACTTAACTAGCTGAGCCTAGTGCAGTTAACCTAACAAAGCAAACATAGACTATTTGCAGTGGAAATAGAATTAAAAGATCAGCATAGTGCTACTAACTTAGCAAAGCAACTTAGCATACTTGCTGTGGAGAAATAAATGAACTGAGCTCAGTACAGCTGACCTAACAACTCAGTCAGCTACTAGTGGCACACAACAATGTGTATGGACAGATTGGTGCAAACATTGGCAGAACCTAACTAAACACAGCAGAACATAAAAGCTCAACTTATCAGACAACAGATAGGAGGCAAGTAGTGATACATTTGGATCATGCAATCGCATTTATTACTGCAGAGAACAGAGTGACTAACCATACCCAGATAATTGCAATAATCAGAATACAATCATTACAACAAAAGACAAAGTAAGCAAAGTGTCACAGCACCAGATCTTGTTATCATAGTTGTGGGGTCAGCGGAGATAGGGTAGCGTTTCCTGCCACCTGCAGCCCACTCTGGCTGCCTCCCTCCTGACAGACTTCCTTATCATCCTTTGTGCACAGTTCTTTGTGCTCCAGGCCACAGTGCAGAGGAGTGCTAGAGGCAAAGTGTTTTGAAACAGAGGAACAGGTGATTGGCTGATGTACTCAGGAGAAGGCACAGCTTAAAGGGAGTCCGGTGCTGTCCTGGAGTCTGGGTGAGGGCAGGAATCAATCAAAGGAGGGATGAGGGAAAGGACAACACTTACCATCTCAACCCCTGGACATCTTTTGTATAAATTGAGCGCTGGAACAGCATACAAATGTCCTATAGTTTCGGCAGACTTTCTGGCCCTGACTATTTTTTAAATCTCACTGGTGACTGGCTGCCACCCTCATCAAACATCAAACATCAGTTAATCCGTTATGGATGGATGGGGCACCCTCTTTACATATTCCTACTCTTTGTCATCTTATTTTATGTTTTTTATTGCTTTATTCACCTTTAGGGTTGATAGAACCAAGGTTCCTTTTATAGGAATAACCCAACTGCCAGTGCAACAAAATGTAATACAGATGATTTACTGTGCTAAGGTGATATTCTGGATGTAGATTATAATATCTCACACAGTACACCTTAGGATATCTGATTATAGCAATACATTATGATTTATGGTACAGTATAACATAAATCATCTTGAGGCACCAAAACAGGCACATATTTGATTAGAGATGAGATGATATTTATAGTTTATACTAAACAGTTTACTGCCAGTGATACTGCAAATCCTTAGAGGCATACTATTCCATACTTTCTCACCAGAATATCTTAAGAATTTATGCATATAACTTATTTTTACCAGTGGTATGCTTTGGAGCTCTTTGTTCTTTGACCACAGTATCAATTTGGTCTCCTGTGAGGTAAAGAGATCTTGTAGATAAAAGAGACTGTCAGATGATATGACCCTATGGGTAAGGTAGACAAGCAAAACATTATTGTGATGCCAGAAGTAGAAAATAATCTGGCAAGTAATGGTGATCATGTTTTGTGTCTAGATTAAACTGCCTTATCAGATGTAATAGTCATGTCTGCCATGTTATATCTTTGCTAAGGCAGAATCCCCAAACAAGTAAACCGTAGTTCCAAACAGGTAGAAGATAGAATCCAACTATAATATGCCTAGTTACTCTGGTAATTTGACCTTTTAACTTATAAAGTACTGTACAGTTGCAGCTATTGAAATATTTTTGTATTTCCGGATACATGTACATAGATCCAGAGATCAGCTGAAGGTGTCTGCTGCTATTTTGAAAGTAAAAATGTGTCCAAACCTGTTAGTCCATCTATTAGACAGCATAGCAGTGTCCAAAAACAGATGCAATTGCCTTAAAATTGGATGCAATTACTCTTGGATCCAATTTAGATACAAGTGCATCTGTGTTTCGTGCAAATCCTGTCTCTTTGTTGTAAATGGACCTAACTCTGGAAAATAGGGGCAGGACTGCCTAGACACAAGAAAATGGACACAGAGACAGGCACACAATGCATTGGCATTTGCAGCTAAACCATTTTAAACATGTTTCCAATCCTGTGTCTGGATATAATGCAACTTTTCCGTGGCTGCAACTTTATACCAAACTTGCAGTAAATGTCTCTGATATCTGGGATGTGTTACTTGAATGTTAATGTAGAATACAAGTGCAGACCCTGGTTTTTGTACATATCTAATACTTTAATAGAGGTGTTGTCATTAGCCGGTGTCTGGGAGGCACTTTAAGTTTTATTTAAGTTGACTTCAGATTCTAGGATTATAGCCTTTGTTTTCCTTTTGTTAAGTACAAGTGTATTATCCTCAAACCATAGTTCAAGTGAGAAGAAGGCTTCTCTTAGGGAGGAGTTTATATCCTTAATTGCATCAGAGCCAGAGTACAAAGCAGAAGCATTTGCATACAGTATTATTCTATTTTTTTTTTACATACAGTAGGTTGTTGGCAATGGCAGAAACCCAAGGATTTGCAGTGCCCTGAAGTGCCCTCTGAGCCATGGTCTGGAAGTAAGACATACAGTTGTGCCTAGCATTATATTGTTTTCCACCATGTGACAGCACAGTGGAGCATTGTTGATATACTATGGCTCTTAACTCTCAGGCTGCAACTTTCGTAGCACTGACTCTGTTTATTTATTTTTGGAGCAGGGGCTTTCCAAGTCATTGCATCTCACTTCTAGAGTGCAACATTTCAGCTGTCATTTATACATATGCGTCAGTTCAGTGGCACATCACATGAATTCCCATGTAGTGCTAAGGTTACAATATACGGTAGTACTATAATGTATCTGTGACACACAGTATCTGAGACATACAGTATCTGAACACCAGTACAGCACTGTATGTGTGCACAGTTCATCCCTATTATTTATACCTGGGCATTTGGAGATGTCAGGGGACCCTTTTGGGAACATACGTCCTAGATTTCTTGTCAATTCACTAAACAATTCAGTAGTTACAGGTATTTTGTGGCAATGTTTGTAAACAAAGCCAGGCCATCAGATATGATTAAAAAAAGTTGTCTATAAAGGGTTGTGAGGGAGTTGCTGCTTCACTCTCCCTTCCTCTTCAGTGACTGCAGTTACAGCCAGGCCGGCACCAGAACCCTCCTTCTGGCTACTGAAAGTCCCCTGCAGCCAGTTGCGTTGATCAGGGGTGTGGACATCCAGCAGTGAGAGGGTAAGAGTACAAACATTTGAATCTCCTCTCCCCAAGACTCTCCACAAATGAAGCTGGCGCTCTACAACAGTGACCATCCAGGACTTTGGGATAGAGTGTCATGAGGGAGTCTCTGCTACCCTCTCCCTCCCCCTTCATTGACCACCACTACAGCCAGGCCAGGACCACAGCAGCACCTCTAGCCACTGAAAATCCCCTGTAACCAATTGGGTTGCTCAGGGGCATAGCCATCCAGCAGCTAACTGCAGTCCATTCAAGTGATCCTCCATGCTATGGTGCAGAGCATAAAGGACCATAGTGCAAAGGTGTCATACTATAGGTGTCAATTGTGGTGTCAGCCACTCTGCCCCACAGCTGTACACCCTCTACAAAGCCAACTATACAAGAACAGTGAGTACTATTTCACTGCTGCCATCTAGACAGGCTTTTCTTTACTGAAATTTCACTGTACAACCAGTTCTGGGTTAACTATGCTTTGTAACACTTGAGTAATGTTATTCTTACTACTAGTACCATATTTGAGTGACCCTCGCAACAAAAGATCAGTGATTGACCCTAGGCTATCACCTCTACAAGGTTACCCTGCACCATAAGTTCAGTAACTGCAGATACTCACGTTGTCTAGGTGATCTTTGCTAAACTAAGTTTCAATATGCCTCAGTTAGTACCTCTCTGGTAAACATTGTAATATCAAGGTCAAGGGCAAGTTTATTTCACAAACATATATAAAACAGAATGTTTTTCATATGCACAACAATTTTAAAAGCAAGATAACTTAAAACAAACTTTAAAGTTTAAAAAGGATATACCTAGTCTCCCTGAGGTCATAATAATATAGATTCTTAATATATACATAAATATGTAACATAATAAATATTATAGCTAAAACAGTGTTTGTCTGGCAAGTACATTAGGGCTGTACTAATTTATTTGCAATAATCTCCTCAATGCACATTCACTAAACTGTACAATAGCATAGCTGTTGCTAGACTTTGTATGAGCATAGAGACATTTTAATTTCATTACAGTTAACACATGTCCTTTTCTGGAACCATATAAAATAGGGAATATCTATTTTTCTCTTTCTTTAGAATGGGCTGGGCAGTCTAAGCACATATGTTCCATTGATAAAAACTGTGTGTTGTCATACAAGCATTTACTCATAAAGAATGGTACAAAATTCGATTTTATATTAGGGAGATAACCAAGTAATAGTCCATATCTAAACTTTGCTAGAGCTTTTCTGGGTTCTTTTTTTGTTAGATTCTACGCTACCCAAAATGCTTTGAATAAATTCCTAAGTTATCCATATTATGGATTCTTTCAATGTCTTTTGTATTAAAATGTCCTTAATTCTAACTCAACTTCCTTAGGTATTTCCCATTTACATAACTATTAGGGCACAATCAAATAGTATCTTGACCATACTGAGTTAAAGATTTATTTATAGTTGCAAACCAGTTATTAAGTTGCAAACTGGTTAATAAATGTCAATCTATTCACCTCAATCCAAAACATTTTGGGCAATCTTGTATTCCATGTTCAGAATTCATTTTATTTATTTTTTTATTTTAGTCTTTGGTAACCGGATAAGGCCCACTAGGCACAAGTGCCTGTTTGCAGGGGTGACCTGGAAGCATTGGGCAGCTAAGTGACTTGCTCATAGTCACACAGTAATGCAACTCAGGTCTGGTCTGCTGGATGTATCAAGCTCGTTCACACCTCGTTCCTCTAACCTCTAGGCTATACTGCCATTTTAGTAGCCTAACAGCTCTTGAGGTTACATCATAAACCACTGATTCTTTTTGGGGCTTGCAGTCTTAGGAAAGCCGAGGGAGTATCTCTTGGGAGTCCTAGAGAGTATCTAAGAAAAAAATGTTAGATCATGTCTAGATTGCCTAGGTGCCTGTTAGTATCCCACACGTCACAGCCATATAGCAATTGGTTAGTAACTTTGGCTTTGTATGCCTTGAATAAGGTCTTAAATGAGTTATCAGCATATTTTGCCCAAAGACCACAATTCCCAGGCATGCTTTATTCACTGCTTCTTTAGTATATTTTACATGGGTGTTCCAGGTTCGTTTTTTGTCAAAGTTCACACACAGGTAGAACAATTCCAAGACTTCTTCAAAAGATTTGTCATTGATAACCCAATTCTTTTCCTTTTATTAACTTTTCTCACTGAATACCAGGATTTTATTTTTTTTTTACATTCAGCTTTAAATCTATTGTTTTGAAATGGGTCATAGTGCTGGAAATCCCTATTTTTAACCCTAGAGGTGTTAGAGAAAGCAAAATCATCCACGAAAATCAGATTTTTTTTATCTCCTCACCATTAATTGTGGGAGCAAATATATCTACATTTGCAAGATTAGTTATTAAACTGTTAATATATAAATTAAACAAATGTGGTGCTAGAAGACAACCCTGTTTGATGCCTCTGGAGATATTTATTGAGTCTGTTACCGCACCATCAATGCTATATCAGATTTTTGCTTTGGTATTCTCATGGAGAAGCTGTAGTACTGCTAACAGTCTGTCTTCGATACTGAGTGCTTTTAGTTTGTTCCATAGTATCTCCCTATTGACAGAGTCGAAGGCAGACTTTATGTCTATGAAGTATGTATACAGCTTCATAGACCTATGTCTGGCATATTTGTTGGCAATATAGTTCAACATAAATATTAGAACAATAGTCAAATAATGTTTTCTAAATCCACATTGGAATTTTGAAATATGGGAATTTTGAGCTGCCTGATCATCAGTTCTTTGTAAAATTAATTTGGAGAAAATGTTTAGACCTTTAGGAAGGAGGGTAATAGGCCTGTAGCACGCAGGGCCCAAGAAATTCCCTTTTTTAAATAGGGGAATGAATATACAAATATTCCAATCTGTTGGTAGAGTGAGATTATTTGCCATATATCTAAAAAGAATGGTGACAATTATCACTCATTCTTTGGGATTCTCTAAATAGATTTCAGTGGAAGCCCATCCACTTCAACCACTTTATTTCTATGCTAGGTTTTGATTGCTAGGCTGACTTTCTTTGGTTCAAAAGAGGGCAGTGCACCCATCTTTCCGCCATTCTTCAAATCCAGTTTTAATATGCCTATTGATGAATTCATGGAGTGCTCCAAACTAACTTTATTGACTTGGTCATGAAATAACATCTTAAAATGGGTAATCCATTCATTAGCAGTTATATATCCTGGGATACTGTATATTATTATCCAATGTACCGTGAGCCACCAGTTCCCAGAAAGCTGAGTTGTCCTTAGTTTTTATTGTGTCTTGGAGTTTTTCCCACAAGGATGCCTTGTATCTTCTTTTTCTTTCTCTGAGAACCATTCTATATTTGATTTTTAACAGTCTCAGAGCTTTATTAATGGCTACGTCATTAATCGTAAGTCTCAATCTGCCCACTTTCCTGATAGTTTTCTTTAGCCTATAACAAGATCTATCAAACCATGCATTGGTTTTATCAGTATTAAGAGGTTTGGAAATTCTGTCTTTTGGGGTTATTTCTCTTTGATCAGTTTAGTTATGAAAAGCCTTACAGTAATTTATCAGGGCTAGAATGACCCTTCTTGAATCTACGTCTCTTATCAATCTCAGGAATTTCTTTATGGGTTCAGACTTCATAACTTCTTGTAGTTTTTGGATGTAAAACTGTTCCACTTAATTTTCTTACTGTACCCGATTCCCATGTTTTGATTACAATTGGACTTTTTTCTTTTTTTTATTATTAGTCTGAAATAATTTCCCTACTATATCAGTCTTGCACCAGACAGGGAAGTGGTCACTTTCCCACACTTTCACTACTTTCAGGTATTTTACCTTTTTAAAATAATGTATTTCACAGAGCCACGGGTCAATTAATGACCATCCTTTTTTCATTGGGAAAGTAATTTCACCCTGTCTATTGCCTTGAATTCTGCTACTCAGAATTCTAAAATTCAAATGATCATGGGTTTAAGGCCATAACTGTCCTCTGTCATTTTTATTTGAATCTAATGTGTTTTTGAAAAGGATATTTAGGGTTTCATTGATTGTCTAGAATTGACTCTTGTTCTCTGAGTCTTGAACCTCTCTGATATTAATATCTCCTGCCATAAAAATCTTAAGTTTCTGATGTCTGTCCTGAATATTCTGGATTGCATCTGAGATGTTTTGTAAGAACTTTTTAAAAATAAAAGCATTTTGTTTGGGAGGAAATATATGTTTAAGAAATCTAAGATTTTGTTAGCTGGAAGTTTCATATATGCCTAAGAAAAATGAATCTGTTATTCCCTCTAAACAATGTGCGTTTAACTGAGTGTTTACCATTATAGTAATTCCTCCATTTGGGTGCCCATATTTCTTTTCCCTAACTGCTGCTACAGACCATGTTTTAAACCCTTCCAGATAATTCAGATTTGTGTTTATGTCCCACATTTCCTGAAATAGGAGGATATTGAGTCTGGCAAGATTAGCAGACCATTCTTGATCCTCTAATTTGGCAATAATTCCTGCCATGTTCCAGCATAGGGTGTAGATATAAGTTTTTTTTAGGGATATTCTATGGGCTGCCAGGCCAATAACAGAGGCATAGTTCAACAAGAGCCACTCCTGGGATGTTGCCATCCCTGGTTATACTCTGTTCAGATGAGATTTTAAGGGGAAAAATGTGGAGGGGTTGAACTATGCATCAGGGAAGAGATCAAAGCCACTGAAAGTCAAATAAATCCCAATGAGGCCAAAACACTATGGGTCACCAATGGAACTGGAGACAAGGCCCCAACCAGGGTGGGAGTTGTGTGCAGACCACCAGCCCAAGAAGTGGAAAAAGTCAAAGAATTTCTTGAATCCACTTTAGTGGTGGCAGAAAAGGGGAGCTGGTACTTGTAGGAGACTTCAGTCTGACAGATGTGAATTAGCCCTTCTACACAGCCTCCTCAGAAAGAAGCAAGGAAATCCTCAATGCTTTGCAACGGGCAGGCCTAACACAGATGGTGGACATGCCAACAAGGGAGGAAGCTATCCTAGACCTTGTGCTTACTAACAGCACCAGGGTTACAGATGTGTCAGTAGGAATCAACCTGGGTTTCAGTGACCACAGGTCAGTTCAGTTCTTGGTTAGCAGGCGGTATGATATCAGTCACACTGCACTGAAGAGCTTTAACTTTAGAAATGCAAACATTAACAAGATGAGATCCACATTCAAGAGCATATACGAGAACAAGTCGCTTAGGGATGTTAAGCCAGCTGAATAGCTCTAAAAACAGCATTGAACCTGGTCACAGCACAATGTAAAAGGATGATCAGCAAAACCAAAAGAAGAAATGAACCACTATAGAAACATAGAAACATAGAAGTTGATGGCAGAAGGAGACTGCTATGTCCATCTAGTCTGCCACTTTATTTTAGGCCTATTTTGACACTCTAGTTGCCCTTTGTAGTCAGAGCTCTCTGTGTCTATCCCATGCATTCCTGAATCCCCCACAGTGTTGACACCCTACAACCTCTTGGGGCAGGGTGTTCCAGGCATCCATCACTCTTTCTGTGAAGAAAAATTTCCTGGTTTTGGTAGAAAACCTCCTCCTTGCAGCCTGAGGTCATGTCACCAATCCTGGAGCCCTTCTTGAAGTGAAAAACGTTTGTGCTTGTACCTTGTTAATGTCTTTTATGTACCTGAATATTTCAATCATGTCCCTCTCTCTTTTCTCTGCTCCAGGGAGTACATATTCAGTTCCCTATGTATTTCCTCATAGGACATGTCCTGCAGACCCTGAATCATTTTGGCCACCTTTCTCTGTATTGTTTTCACCCAGTCAATGTCCTTCCTGAGGTAAGGCATTCAGAATTGGACTCTGTATTCTAGGTGAGGCCTGACCAGTGATCTATATGGTGGTAGTACCACCTCTCTCTCCTCCTGCTCATGATTCCCCTCTCAATGCAGCCCAGCATTCTGTTGGCCTTCAATGTTGCCTTCTCACATTGCTTATTAACCTTCAAGTCATCTGAGATTATGATTCCCAGATCTCATTCCTGGTTTGATGCCATCAGTCTTTCACCTCCTAGGTAATACTCCTTTCTTGGATTTTTCTTTCCTATGTGCATGACTTTGCACTTTTTGGCTATGGTTTTCAAAAGAAGTGGCAGCATGTGACAAGGAAAAGAAAGATAATTCAGAAAATGTAAGGAAACAAAGAAAGACAGCGATAGTAAGAAACATAGAACAAAGATCAAAAAGGCAAGTAAGGCAATCAGAGCGGCCAAGGCACAAACAGAGGAGAGAATTGCCAAAGGGAAAAAAGGGGCAACAAGACCTTCTATAGATACATAAGAGAAAAAAGAGTCACGGGGGAGGTAGTTAGACTTAAAACAAAAGAAGATCAACCAGTAGAAGAGAACACTAACAAAGCACACATTTTGAATGAATACTTCTGCTTCATTTTTACAAGAGAAGATGTTGGAAATGGGCCAGCACTGGGAAGTAAGACACACCAAAATAAGGAAATTGACACAAGTCCCATCACCAAAGATAGAATCCTCAAGGAACTAAATAAGTTAAAAACTGACAAAGCCATGGGACGAGAAAGAATCTATTCTCAAATTTTAAGGGAGCTCAAAGAGGAAATTGCTTTTTCCTCTAGCCAAACTCTTTAATAAATCACTGGAGAGCGGGAAGGTCCCACATGACTGAGGAGGGCCACTGTGGTACCCTTACATAAAAGTGGTAGTAAGGAAGAGGCTGGGAACTACTGCCCAGTAAGCCCTCACATCCATTGTAGGGAAAATTATGGAATCAATTCTAAAGGAGAGGATAGTAGCTTATCTAGAGTCTAGTGGGAACTTGACCCTAAGCAGCATGCTTCACAACAGGATGATCATGTCAGACTAGCATGATAGATTTCTTTAACTGGGTAACAAAAATAGTGGACCAAGGTAGGCAGTTAATGTTGTATATCTGGTTTCAGCAAAGCCTTCAACTCCATTCCCCACAGTAGGCTCATAAACAAGCTAGAGAATACAGGGATAGGAGATAGAATTGTAAATTGGGTAAGGAACTGGTTTCAGGGAGAACTCAGAAAGTAATGGTGAACAAAACACTGTCACAGGAAGGTAAGGTGTCCAGTGGTGTGCCACAGGGCTCAGTGGTGGGACAAGTCCTCTTCAACATATTCATCAGCAACATTGCAGATGGATTGCAGAGGAAGGTGTGCTTGTTTGCAGATGACACTAAGCTCTGCAACAGGGTGGACACACTGGAAGGGGCCTCAGGGATGGAATTTTATCAAAGGAAGCTGGAAGACTGGTCCAGAACTTGGCAGCTGAAAATCAACGCCAAGAAATGTGAGGTCATGCACCTTGGAAAAAGAAACCCAGAAAGGCTTTACACTCTAGAAGGAGAACAACTGGCAATCACCTAGAAAGAGACTTTGAGGTCATGGTTTCCAATGACCTCAAGGTAGGGAGAAAGTGTGAAAAGGCTGCACAAAGAGCACATGGCATCCTTGAATGCATAAACAGAAAGAGTGAAGTGATCATCCAGCTGTGCAGATCCTTGGTGCGGCCTCACCTGGAGTACTCTGTCCAGTTTCAGAAACCTCACCTGAGAAAGGATATAGACTGGTTAGAGACAGTGCAAAGAAGACCACAAAGATGGTTCAGGACCTGCAGCAGAAGCCCTATGAGGCTAGACTGAGAGAGATGAATATGTACACCCTGGAATAGAATACATAGGGGTGACATGATAGAGACATTCAAATACCTTAATGGTATAAACTCAGTAGAGGATCAGACTCTCTTCATCGATAATAAAGAGCTTCAAACTAGAGGCCACAGCAGGCGCATGGTGGGGGGGGTTGCACTAACATCAGGAAATTCTTCTTCAGAGAAAGAGTGATTGAGCCTTGGAGCAGACTACCACAGGAGGTGGTGGCAAAGACTGTAAAAGGGTTTAAGGTATCTTGGGATTGACATTGCAGCAATCTTAAAGGATAAATATACTAGGGAGGAGGAAACAGGAAAAGATGAATCTGCTAGGGAGGGGCAGTAAAATGGGCAGACTAGATGGACCTTGCAGTCCCCATTTGCTGGCACATTCTTATGTTCTTATTTTCTTAAGTCATTCTGAAGAGAGCAGTGAGATTACAGAAGAGTTTGTTAAGGTACTTACACTCTAAGGATGATTTTCCCCTGAGGACTCTGATGAGTTACTACAAAGACTGTTGGTCGAGTTTGAGAGGATGATGTTGGTATTGATCCTGTGCCCTCTCAATTTCTTACCTCTATTGTACTGTGAAGCATCAGGCTTTTCTTCTTCACTGAGCAGTGTATTTTCTTGCTCAATCGATTTTAGAAATGATGTTATTCTTTGTTGCCTCTCATGCTTATTTCCAGTTCGAACAGCACAGGATTTTAAGTTATTTTGATCATTAATATCATTGAGAGTTAATCTAACAGTTGTGTCCAGGGTTAAACCAAACTCAGATATTGCATCTCTAGAATCTAGCACTATCTGTCTTAGTACAATTAAGTTGACTACTATGCAAATCCAACCTTTGAATGGTGGGGTTTTATACCTATACATAGAAGCCAGGCTGTCCCAAGCATGTTTTCTTCCTACTACACATTTAGGGAGTTGTACGCTAACAACTTTAGTATGAGGCTATTTTTGTTCTTTGATTTCAGAATTCCCTTAATGAATACAGGTGGTAATGTTTTACCTTTTTAATATCCTCTTCCTTTCTAATGTCCGATTTATTCAATAATTTGTTATGTTTCTTGTCTACCAACTTTAATGCTAAGTTGTCATCAATTTTGTGTGTTTAATCTGGGCTTGACTCGACAAATTTTACATTTTTCTTACATAATTTTCTTCTGTTTTCTACTTTTTCAGTTTCTTTAAATGAATTAACCACCTTCAAGGTATCATGTTCAGGTGGTAAAGATTAATTATTATTTTTTTCAAGATATTATTTCGGTTTGTTTTTTGCACTGCCTTTAACTCCTGTGTAGTTTTTCCCCATCCTGTGTTTTATTTAATTTTGGATGGATCTTCTTTTCCTCAGGTCCTTAACTACAGCGTTAATTTTCCTAAATTCTCGCTTGGCTATTTGAGTTGATAATCATGGCACTACATATTTTTGTAGCCTGCTTGGCTCCCTTAGTATTAAATTCTGATTTGTTTATTATCACTTTTGGATCCAGAGGGATCTTCTGTTCTGTTGATGAGTTTAATTTGCTGCGTTATTATTTTTTTTTCATTTTTTTAATCTGAGAGGGCTTGCAGTACTTCTCTGAGCAGAAAATTGCTTGTTTGAATCTCTTCCTTAAGTCTAAAATCTCACCAACCATCAGGGATAAATAGTATTCTATATTTGATCCACTGGTGTTACATGCCTGGGACTTCTGCTTGTATGAGGCTATATCTTTTTCTTTTACATTTGACTCCATGGTATCTGACCATAGGTGAGGTATATCCAGAGGTCAGTTTTTTTTGGGGTCCAAACTAATTTTATTGATGTAGGGTGTGAGGGATTCCTCAAATTCCATTAAAAAATTTGATCCACTCCCAGTATTATTTTTTTCAACAGATACCTGCTTTTCTCCCAGGAATACTCTCTCCAGGCTTTCATTTTGAATTGGATCTAGGAGATCCTCCAAACAGAGCTCTGGACCAATGATATTGAAACTGTCTGCTAGATTTGCATGAGTAGAGCCATTACTGGTATTCTGAACAGAAATATTATTTTACTCAGGTTCCTCCATGACTCTGATTTCCTGAAGCAGAGGATTTTCCTCTGTATCCTCATGGTCCCTTGTTGATGTGATTTTTGTTGGAAGAGTGTTAGATTTATATATTATTTTGTTACCTCTAAGGGCCATGTGATTATTTGAGGGAATGATAAAATGAGTTATTGTGGTTAACCCCTTATTGTTTCTATTTCCTTTGTCTTTTCTGGCTCCTTTTTTTCTTGTTTTTCAGGGTGAGTACTTTTTAGTCTTTCCCATTTTGTAATGTTTCAGGGAGTACAGATGCTACAAGACTATGAGATTAAAAATAAAGTTGTGCTTTTAGATTGGAGTTGAGTACTTATCATACATATAGCACAACAGTATTTCTCACCCTAGTATAAGTAAACAACCATAACAGCAGATTGGATGCTTCATACACTTCAATATTCCATTAGATTTTGCTAGCTTTTCACTTGCTACAGAGAGCTCATGACAACTCAATGTCATACCAGAATACTACTGTGCAGACTCTTACTTTCACTGACTGTCTGTAAAAAATGGAAATGATGTTTTGTAATTGAAAGAGATTTCAGACCTCCATGGGCCTCCCTAGTCAAGTGACTTCTGGTGCAGTTCTTAAATAAGTAAATAAACAAGTAAAATGCTTGATAAAGATAAAAATCATTTAAAAAGAAATGTGCATGCAACTTTACACACTGTTGTACATTCAACAATACACAATATACATGAGGCAGTTACAGGTCAGCACACTTAGCTAGTAAAAGAAAAAAGAAAAAAGTCAAGGACTGTGTAAAATGCTGAGCTTGCTGAAATCAAGAGTACCACTCTACCTCTCTTAGTGCTGAATATCTACTAATTAACTTTTAACTTTTATCTTTCAACATTTAACACTTCAGAGGGGCACAAGATGGTAAACATTGTAATGTGAGTATTGCTATGATCTCAGCTAACACCCAATCTGGGTGAATCTTGCACAGTGATCCTTGTATAGGGCTAAAGCTAATACTCCTTCTGGGTATACATTGGACTGGGAGTTTTATTTAATGGTCTAGGTAGCACCCCATCTGGGTAAACATTGAATAGTGAGTCTCAATAACTGGCCAAAGTCATCAACCTATCTGGATGCGTCTTACTGTTTTTGTGCCTAAGTGCCAATTATATACATCCAAAAGGTGGCTCCTTGCTAGAGGCTTGATCTATCTTGTGTATGCTGTTTTTTTGTATTATCTGTATTATATGTTGATAATCACTAACTGTTGAAATGTTCCTACTCTTTAGCATATTTCCTTTAGGGCATGTAGCTGAACCAGTCAATAGTAATAATGCTGCTGACTCTATTTTACTAAGTAACTGGCTATACTCTTATTCATTGCAAACAAACTACATTAATGCATCAGTTAGGGTTGAAGATAAAGTGACAAATGTAGGGAATATGATGTTGGGGTTTTCGACCCTTAAACCCCTGCCCCAACCCTGAAGCAAATGAGGGGTGGAGTCTTTCATGTGGTTGGCAACCCTAATGCTCACCCCATTGTATGCCCTCATAAAACATACACACTGTCTCCATCACATCTTAGCTTTTCCTTACTGCAATATGGTGAGCATATGAGGACAACTCAAGAAAGATTCCACCCTCATTCCCTTCAGGGGTGGGAGAGGTTTAGGGTTGGAAACCCTAACATCATATTTTCCTATATGTGTCACTTATCTTCAGCTCCTAACTGATGCATTAACATAGTTATTTGCAATAAATTTCCTTACTTTTTGAGATGGTGTAATCATAGTCTAATTTGCCCGTGGGAGTGCAGGGCCCAGAGCCCTAATGCCCTTGGAGATCCATATAGAACTCTAACCCACCAAATAAAATTAAGCCCCATATCCCCAACCAATTGATCCCAATCCACCATAAAATAAATCCCCACAAGATGAGCAGAAGATGGAACATGATTGCAACATGATTATCAAAACATGCAGTCTTGGTTTCATGCAAGCCATCTAAAAATAAACTCATCCAAAACTGTTTCCATGACTTTCTGGTTTGCTCAAAAACTCATTAAAATATCCTGTCCACTTGTTATTGCCTCCCTAGATGGGACCCCACTAAACACTGTCAATACTTACAAATATCTAGGAGTATGCCTCAACCCCCATTAAACTTCTCAAATCACATCAATGCCATTGCATCAAAGCTCTGCCCTAAGCTAGGCCTACTATACGGAAATCATGATGCCCTCCCTCTACCTGTTAGTTGCACTATATTAACAAAAATGATCACTCCCATCTTTGACTATGCTGACATAAGGTATGGCACTGCACCTCCTCCTCCTCATTATTCAGGCTCAACTCCTCCTTTACACTTTCTGCTGCTTTGCCACAAATTCCCCTCTCAGAACACACCATACACTCTCCTTTCTTCCCTTGGGATACCACCTATCCCATCGCTGCTTCAGCCACTCCATCTCCTTCATAGCCAAATTCTGGTTCAACCTGCTCCACCTTGCCTGGCAGAGAGCTAACACCAGCTGCCATTTCTCCATATTCACTGCACTCAAAGGGACTTCTGTTCTCTCCTTCCCCAAACCTTCCTCATCCACTGACAAATCCACCTTCACCTGTAGACTCCCATCTTTGTAGAACCAACTTCCACCCTCTAAGAAACTCACCCTCTCACAACTGCTTCAAATACCAAATCCGACAACTTCCACTCCCCACCTATACCTGCTCGTAGCCACTCACAGGCTCAGCCTCATGTCAAATGTTTTTTGTGGATAGTAATATAATCCTCAGAATTGTGTGATACTGTTTGTATATAGTCCATCTGAATGTACAATACTTCTCTGTATAACTTATGCAGCTGTATATTTATCTCATGTATCTATTATGTATTTTCTGCTTTATATCCCTTTCCCCCTTCCCCATGTCACAACTGGTAATGATCCTCAGTTCAGTGTGCCTTTGCCAGTTATCAAATGTTTAAATAAAATAAAATACGTCATCCACTGAAGCATTGCCATTTGTGTTGTCCAGCACCTCTGCTCACAAAATCTCCAGTAGAATGTTAACCCCTTTGTAATTCCTACCAAATCCTCTCCCTTCTCTCATCAGTACCCTGTAACGAAAAGTAGAAAGTACCCTTGGTCTGTGCGAGTGGGTGCCTTCCCTTGAGGGTTATCTCAATCAACTACCATGCTCCACCCCATGATGCAGCTCATGGTAGTACATTCCCAGCTCTACTTAACTAATGTGTGCTCTACCTGGCTCCACTTGAACATACTTCAGATCCCATTATCACCCTACCTGCAGCAGCAATATCAGACTCCCACTAAACCCGTGATCCTTTGACACAGTTCTCATTGGTAAAACCACTTTCCCCTCATATTCGTACCAAATTCTTATCTTGCTCTTACATCCTGAGGTATGCTTGTGTGTTTGAAGGTGGCAGACTACCATCAAGTGCTGGCTGTATCAGCAAGCACCATTAATTGCCCTCTCTGCCTCAGCACATCCCCTTGAGAACTGCTGTTTGAGAGAGATGCCAGTCAGCTTGGGAAGAAGAAAAGGAAAAGGGGGGCTGCATAAACAGCATCCATTCTATCACACTTTCGATCTCTGGGCTTCACCTAATTCTGGTTATGCTAGCAGTAACTGCATACCTCATATGGCACCTTCACACAAGCACTGAAACACAGTTAGGGTGCACCATCTTTGTACCACTGTACAGGCTCGCTACCTGATCTGCCGTGCAGTTGGAGAGTAGGATGAATATCTCCGCTTCAGTGCTCCTGGCTATTTCCTAGTCTACTGAAACCAGATTATATCTGATACTCCACCCTGCAGGTGGTAATTAAATTCAGGAAAAAAATCTTCCTTGCTATGCTGACCTGGGTGATGCTGATATCAGCATCATGAAGCTGAGACCAGTGGTGCTGTTCTGGATTTCATGATACTGCCCACATTACCCTCATTCCCTTGGCTCATCCCCTATAACTTCCAACAGCTGCCCACAGCAGCACCTGCAGGATGTATAATTACTGATGCAGAGTAGGCACAATCCCTGGACACATCACCACAGGTAGCCATCACCACCCCTTACACCCCACTCCACCACATTCTGTCAGTCAAAATTACCTCTGAGATTATAGGGTAGAGAAATGGGGAAAAGTGCCCAGGAACCTCTCATGTAGCTGATCACAGGGCTGAGACTGAAATCAATATATTTAGAGCTACTCTCACATTGTCCCCCTTGCATGCCTCCACTCCCAGTTCTTTGCCACCATACCTACACAGTCTTAATATATGTATGGAAGTACCTTACCATGGTGATATTCCATTTGGTAGGAGCCAGAAAAAGCCAAAAAAAGCAGCTATAATTATGGCAGTCCAGCACTGGAAAAGCCATGAATGTGATAGCTCACATCAGCACACACTGAGCCCTTGCATTAGTCCCTCACATGTTTGCTGGATAACCCCATGGATGTAAGTCGAGTATTCATAATGAAAACCTCTGGTGGGGAGCATCTCCTTGTGAAGGCTCTCCATGGGCTTGCAGCTTCTCCTTTCCACTATATGGGAACATCTGCAAAGACTGGGAAAAGAAATAACATACCCAGGGTAAACCCCATACTCAGCATTCCTTGACAGGTATCATGAAACAATCCACTGTAACAGGAGAGAAAAGAGGGAGGGTAAATGCAGGAAGGAGGGGAAAAAACGAAAATAGAAAATATTTTGCAGAGCACCCCATCTGCTGTATTGTTTCCAGACATTGTTGCCCCCCCCCCAAATTCTCTCAGTAGAGCACTACTCCTAAAGAAAATCTGAAAAGGACAAAAACATTTCAAACACCCAATACTGTGTCATTCTCCTATGTTTTCCCATTAAACTATATCCAGCATCAGTTTCAATAACTGCATTTAGATATTGCCTTGACAGAAACCCTCCCCACAGCATATAATACCGCACATTTGTTATACACCCTTCATCTCACTGTGCAGCAGAGTGTGGTGGTCTGCACTGAGGTTCTGGAGATCCACAAACAAAACTTGGGATGGATACCCTGACCTCTGCTTGAGCTGGTGTGCAGACACCTATGAAGTGGGAAAAAAAACAGTGAACATACTGACTGATTTCCAATCCACTTTTAAGTCCATTTTCAGTACACTACCACCGATTCTCCCTTGCCTGCTGGTAACCTCTTGTCATGGGACCCCAATAAATCCACCATGGCTTCTACAGTATCTGCCCAGTCCTGCCTCAGTGATACAGTTTGTTCAGGCAGTGTCACAAGGGCAGTATTCCTTTTCACAACTTCCTCCCTTTCCAAGTGTCCTATGGTAGCCAGTTCATCGTCCTCTGTGGCAACATTCTTCAATGTTTTACTGGACAGGTCTTGCTCAAATGATAGAGGGTTTGAATCTCGTGTTGAGTATTGTAATCACCTACCTGTAGATCGACTCTGGTGTCCAAGTGTGTCTCTGTGGGAGCACAACCCTGGCCCTTCACCCTTTGACATTTGGGTTTCACAGTTTTTCAGTTTTGACAAGTGTGTTGTTGAAGTTCAGCTTTTTCTGGTCCATTGCTGCTCTGATTACCTCTGATGTCTATGTTAGCTGTATTCAACCTGTGGTCTTGGTTGCTGTAAGAAGCAACCTGACGTGCAATTCTGTCAGATTTTTCTGTAGTCCAGCCCAGACTACTTCAGGAACTGAACTACTTCTTGGGGAGTGTTAAAGGACAACCACTTGCCATCCTTTTGTACCTGTAGAGTAACTGAATGTTTGAGGGCATATTGAAAGTTCCTCGTAGCCAGTTATTTTTTAATACGGCCATAAGCTGTCCTGCAATATTTTAACATTTATGGAAAATTAGATTTAGTGTTTGGTTTCAGGAGAAGGACCCAGGATAGGACAAGTTGGGGCTCCTCTCCTGGTTTTGGCCCCAGCAACCTGTGGTCTCTCTCTGTTTCTAACGGGTAGTCCCAGTAATAGTCCAGATTTTTGGTAGTTCTGCCTGCAGGAAACCACAGATTTATCCATCTTCTGTGTCCTCAGGGATGCCCACTATTCGGACATTGTTTTGACATCCATGGGTGTCCAAGTCATCAGTTTTAGAGCAGAGGAACTGCACATGCAGTTGTAAGCATTATATCCTGTCTTCCTGATTTGATGCCTTAGTGTCCACTGTGCTAGTCAGAAGTTTGTGATCTGTCACCCCCCAATTCCATCTCTCCCATTTTCTTCTCCAGGTCTTTCATCCCTTCTGGCTCCCCATTTGTAAACCATGATAGATCAGGATCTAACCAGAATCAGAACCAGCAGAAAATATCTGATTGTGGTCACCTGAAATTTTATTTTAATGCTATATATGAAAGGGAGACATGTATGCCATCAATTGTGTTCAACAATATGGGCTCAGGAAATTACATAGTACCAGTTCTGCCTTGTTTGAATACACTAACTTCCTTGATGAGGCACTGCACAGTGATGATACAGTATGGTTAGGGCTATCTGCATTGACCTGACAAAGGCATTTGTGGCCTCATTTTCAAAGGTTAGCACAGCACAGACAGGATTTGTGCTACATGAACCAGGAATAGCATCAGGTGTTGTGGTTATGCCCATATTTAAAGGGCACAAATGCGCAGCACACCCCAGATAGCACCATAGCACAAGGTAGCATTATGGTTGCACCTAGGCAGATGAGGGTTCCCACGCATATGTGGACAGCACAATATTGAATGTGTCAAGAAGTGCTTAACAGCCACCAACAGTGATACAGTTTAGAACCTCTGAAACCCAGGTTCAACAGTGTGCAGACCTGTCTGCCCACAGTCAAGGGATGGGTACCCTGGTGATTCAGCTGTCCTTACCTAGGCCGATTCTGTGTTTCCATAAAAATAGCCTTGATTTCTGGTAGTCTAGTGCTCCCCTCCCTGAGCCCTGATGAGTGTTATAATGAAAAATAACCCCATTCTTCCTGGTAATCTGATGGTCCCCTCTCACTAAGCCCCAAGCATCATTATAATAAAAAAATAACCTCATCCTCCCTGGTAGACTAGTGGTTCCCCCTTCCTGAGGCCCAAGCATTGTTATAATAAAATAATAACCTCATCCTCCCCAATAGTCTAGTGGTCCCTCCTCCCAGAGCCCTGATCTAGGTTTTAATAAATAAAAACAGCGTTCCCCTGGTTGTCAAGTTTTCCCCCCTCCCTGAGACTGAATCCCATGCAGCATAAAGAAATGCCCCACATCCTTGGTGGCCTAGTGGCACCCAACACCCCAACCTGGTAGGCAGTGACCCACACCCCATGACCCAAGCCAGTGACTCCTCACATCACCACAGCCACCCACTGACTGAACTGTACCATAGCACATACAGTATACAGAACATGCTCATGAGTGGACCATTCAACCAGTGAGTATGTACTGTATACTGTATGCATTCTGGAACAATTCAGTTGGCAGCTGGCTGTGGTGTAATGAGGAGGGCTGTGCCAGTTGCAGGCTCAGGTCAGGTGGCGGGGGAGTGAGGTAGTGGGTCACTCTGTACTGAGTGGAGGGGTTGGGGGCTACTAGCCCATCAGTGATGTGGGGCATTTCTTTATGCTGCATGGAATTGGGGATAGTGGAGGCGGGAACACTTGACAACCAGGGGACAAAGTTGTTTTTATTATAATGATTAGGGCTTCAGGAGGGGGGACTGCTAGACTACCAAGGAGAATTTTTTTTTTATCATAACACTGATCTGGTCTCGGGGCAACTAGACTACCAGTGAGAATGGGTTATCTTTTATTATAACACAGATCAGTGCATGGGGAGGGGGGGACCGCTAGACTACCAGGGATTTTTTTTTATTATACTAGGGATAGTGGCTTGGGAGGGGACATATACTTGGTCCTGGTGCTCATATGCAGATGAGCCCTTTATGGGCATGCAAATGGCCCCATAGCACTATGCATGCCCAATGGGCTTGTCTGCATGTTTAGGCTGAATATCACCCATGGGGGCCATGGTGCTAACTGGTGTGCACTGCACTGTTCCCCTCTAGGTGGTCTTCAGCCCCACACCCTGGTAGTGCTGCGTGAAACATGGTGACCACTTGCTGTGTGCTGCACTACCACTGTATGATATTCAAACAGACAGCATGGTCAGTTTGGATCATGTTATCTGTTTGAATATGGTGCCAGAGCCGGACGGACCAATTTTGTCATGTTTTACACCTTTTTGCTCATGCAGCTGGCTGGCTCTGAATATGGGGCCCTTGATCTCTTCAGCTACAAACTACTGCTTCAAAAACTGTTGAACCTGGGTCTGTCTTTGGATACTGTATCTTGGTTTGAGTTACCTTCTCAATTAAACCACAAAGGTTAAATTTAGGGTCTATTCTCCGTGGACCAGACTGTCTCTTTTGGGGTGCCCAAGGGCTCTATTTTGTGCCCTCTACTTTTTGGTCTACTCATCAATTAATTGCCTTAAGCCTTCCAGTCTGCCAAAGTTTACCTGTATGCAGATAATGGAGCAGTTTTTGCAAGATGGCACAGTGAAGGCAGTCTCTCCCACGTCCTGCAATATAACTTTGCTTCTGTTGAAACATGGTTCTGTAAAAATAGCCTAGGACTCAATTACGAAAAAAACCAAAAAAACAAGACCATGCTTTTCTGCAGAGTACACCTGAGAGAAAGACATCCCTCCCCCCGGATATCTACAAAGCTATGGACTCAAAATTAGACCAATTAGAAGTATTTAGGTATCCTGTATTACCTGGATTATACTCTGCCCTTGTCCCCATGTGGATAACCTGATTAAAACAGTCAATAACAGTCTGGGTGCTCTGTTCTAAAACTAATAATTTTACACCAGAGGCAAGACATTTAATTGCTATAAGCTCCATCCTAGCTTAACTGATTATGGACTTTCTATCCACTCTGCAGCTTGTGAGTCCCTATTGGATGGAGTTAGAGTCATCTGAGAAAAAGCATGCAGATTTGTCCTGAGTGTAGATGAGCTTGCCTCAGTTCTTACTTATGCATTAAAATCAACTGGCTACCCCTAGCCAGTAGAATCAAGTTCCAGACCTGTATCCTAGGGAAAAAGGTCGTCAGGACTTAGTTTCTATAACATTAAAAATTGCCTATGTTTTGTTGATAACTTGTACCTCACAAGTGGAGTGGCCAGCCATAGGCTTACAAAGCCCTTCTTCAGGACAACTAATGGACAGCACCTCTTTGCTGTAAGGGCAGCTAACTGACTGAGTGGTTTACCAAATGTGCCACTTAATATAGCAAACTTGTGCCAGTTCAAAAGCCCCCTATGTGAAGTACTTATTAAACAAGCTTGCTGTACTTGTAAATAAGTTGATTCATACTCTGTATGTTCTTACACTCTTATTTCTCAGTATGGTCTTCAGTTATCTGCTTTGTACTGGCTCTTTGTAATGAATTTTATGCTAAACATTTGAAAAAGAGTTTGGGTGCTTGAAGGTATTTTCCTAGTACTGATAAAAAATAAATTCATTTGAGAAGCACTGCACAAAATTACCCACCGATACCATCCGGTATGGGTGCTTTTATTGTATGTGAGATGTCTTTGAAACTCTGGCACTCAGATGCACCTCTCACAAAACACTTTAACCATATTGTTTGAGCATGGGGGGGGGGCATCAGGGGACACTTTTGGCAACCTGCATCATGAATTGCTTGTCAGTACACCAAAAATACACAGTTATGGGTGATTTTACTGTATGCGTTATGTCTTTGAAACTAAGGCATTTGGAAGCAAAGTAAAGACAACCTGCAGTTTCAAAGGCACCATCCAGATGCACCCTTCCAAAACAACTTTACCCTCAGTATCTGAACCTAGGTATCTGGCAGTTGTCAGGAGACACTCTGGGGCACACAAACCCCCAATTTTTTGTTAATACACCAAGAAATGCTACAGTTATTGGAGCTTTTACTGTATACTGGTAGTTACCTAAAAGTTGAGTAGCTCGAGGTAATGCTGAGGTATCCTGCAGCAATTACATTACAATTTGTGTTTGCTGTAATGTGATTCTACCTCAGCATACCCCATTATTACCTCACTACTAATCAATTTTTGGATGACGACCACAGCATGTGTGGTGTCTCTGAGGCTGAGACACTTGGAAGCTGAGAAAAGACAGCTTGTGGTTTCAAAGACACCACACAGATTCACTCTATGAAAACTATGTTAGTCTTATTGTTTGAAACTGGTTATTTGGGGGATGTCAGGAGACCCTCTGGGGAACATGTATCCCATATTTCTAGTCAATACACTAAAACATGCCAGTCACAGGTGATTTTGTGTGGTGCTTGTCAAACAATGCCAGGTCTTCAATGCAGATAAAAAGTCATGTAGCAATTTGAGAAACACCACACAGTATCAATCCCTGAAAACCTCCTTCTCTTCATTTGTTTAACATGGGCATCTGGTGATCATCTGGGGACCCTTTGGGGAACATGTACCCCAAATGTCTTGTTAATACACCAAGAAATGCCATTGTCATGGGTGCTTTTACTGTATGTCATTGTCTCAGTTATTTATTCAATCCCTTATTTACTACATGTGGCTGCTGTCAACATCTAACCACCAAGTGCTTCCTGATAGTCCAAAACACCTCATTGTGAATGGCAGTTGGTATGGGCCTCTTTCACCTGCTCCCATCCCATTTGACATTTTTACCACAACATGATTCTGAGGCAACAGTTTCAGAACTACAAGAGCTGCCAGAGGCTCTGGTTTGCCATTTACAATAGTTGCCTTGCTAATAGGCACAAATGGCATTGCATGGGGATCAGCTGTGAAGCTGGCATCACTACAAGACAGATATGGAAAATGTAAGGAATTGTCAGACCTCATCACTGATGTGCCCTCACTGCTCCCACTGCTTGTAATTTGATTCTAGTAGCTGTATAAATGACACTAGTGATGATGACACATATGGATGGGAAAGCGCTGGATTGTGCCTGTCACTATGCCTCTGTAACAGCTGTCCATTTCTGTCAGGATTCTCACAATGTATTGTTGATCCTCCTTGATTTGGTCCTCAATTTGTCTATCATTTATGGATGCCATGAATGTCTTGTCAGTTCTCCTTGGTTTGCTCCTTCAAATGTCTGTCCATTTTTGTGAAGATATTAAGAATGTCTTGTCGGTCCTCCTCAATTTTCTCCACCAGCTGTTTGTCAGTTTCATCCTCACTGTGATCCTTTTGCTGTGTATTATTTCCTTCACTGTCACTGAATATTCCACAGGCATCCAGTTTTTGTACAAGGTGATGCTGTAAAACATAAGAGAAAAAAAAGAGTCTATTACTATGGTGTGAAGGTCACTGCATAGCACGCAATACTAAACAGGTATGTACAAAAAAGGAAAACAATACCAGGTAATTATATGTAGAATAGTGCATGGGGAAGTGTGGTTTATGAGAATTTTATGCACACTTTAGGTGTGTGATGCCCTATAAACCCCAGTGGCTAAGCCCAAGGGGTTTAAATGGCATCACACACAGAGGGTGTGCATAAAATCTGAATCACCACACTTCCCCATGTTTTATTTTCTATATTTATTGATTAGCATTTGTCTGGTGTACATTTGCTAGCTAAACTGTATATCTTGTACCTCATACTAGACTGACTAGATCCCTCATTTAACTAAAACCCTATTTATTCAAAAGTTTTTTGTGATCCTCCTGACTTTCAGATAAATGGGGTCATACTGTAGTCTGTTGAGCAGGTTCTTGTGGCCACAGGCTTTTAAACTGTTGTTTTCTTTTTGCTTTAAGTAGTCAGCGTTGGGCTAGTTATGTCCTCGGAGCTATTCGAAAATACTATACTTGCACTTTTTCCTAGCTCAAAGCAAGCCTCAGCTTCCTCCCTAGACCAAACCCACACTTTGTTCCAGAATGAAGGAACAAGCAATCCATTACTGCAGGAAGTAGCCTTTTTTTTCAGTCAGATTATCAAGAAGTGTGTTTCTGGCACTGGCGGTTTTCGGTGACGAGCTCAAGCGGACCACCAGCATGAGGACACATACTCAAGGGACAGCTCAGGGATAGTTGTGCCAATTTGTGGTACCTGTGGTTTATGGAACTCCATAATTCACAAGTGTGAATTATGGAGTGTCAGAGGGTCTGCCAGCGATAGGTTATTGCCTTTAACCAGTAATTATGAAACACATCTTTTGTGGGCATGACTTGAGTTTTTATTCAGTCTTGCCAGGTTCTCCTTCCCAGAAGCTGCAGACAGCCTAGTCACAGGTGATGTATTATTAACAAGGCTCAGACTTCTTTATTGCGGCCTTGATTCCTCATTTGATTTTTTCCCATAGAAAACAATCTTATCCATGACAAAATGGCTTAATTGTCATTGAATTACACTGTTTCCTGCAGTATACTGCAGCATTTTTGTGATATACTGCAGCATTACTAGGTTGCATCTTGGCTGGAACCAATGTATATAAAATATTGTTTTTTTTCTGGTTCCCCTATCCTCAGACCTGCTTTGCCCACTGTCCCCATCTCCAGGCTTGCCCTTGGCAGGCCATCAGGGGGCTCCCCATCCAATGGACATTGTTGACAAGCCCCAGCTTACCCTCCAGGTTGGAGCCAAGGGAGCAGGACCCCCAGGTGGATGTTGGAGACAGTGGAGGTGGAGTAGAGTGGGTCATCATGCCAGAGGGCTGGGGCTTTTCCATGCTTGCTCCCTGGAGGGCGGGGATGTGCAATGACATTCAGGATCTGCCCCACCCCCCCTAACATGAGGCACCGGTCATGAAGGTTCCCTCAGCTTCTGCCAGGGGTCTGTAAATCACGGGACACTCTTCCCCTCCCTCCCACTGGAGAAAGAAAGCAGTCACCAGGATGCTTGATCCTTCTCCCCCAGCTGGCCCTCCAACTCACGGGTCTGTTCCCAAACCTGGGTAATCAGCGTCGCGAGCAGAAATCCAACCACTGTGCCAGCGGGCTGACTTATGTAAAATGTTTTTGTTCCCTCTAGTTTTTTCCCCATGATCAGGGAGCTCAACAAAGTCAAGTGAGTTGAGCAGGCCAGAACATGGATAAAGAGCAAAGAGATTTTCTAAAACATAATGTTTTTTGATGAAACAACAGTTCCTTTAGGCAGTTTACTTCAATGTCATTTGGCAAGAAGGAGCAGGACTCCATGAAACCTAGGCCAAAACACCATCTTCAGCTTCATGCCTGAGGCTCTATATTCAATAGGGAACATGACCAATTGCCAATATTAGAGGGTTTGTGAAGCTCACTTTATGGAGCCATAGTATTTAGTACATGCATATACTGTATCAGATAGCTCACTATTCTGTGCAACTTGCTTTATGGCCACTAAAAACATGGATGGGGAATTCTTCAGGGAATATATCATCATGAGTGCTGTCAGTAAATACATGAGGAAAAAATATCCAGGTGAGCATAACTTCTTTCAGTACAAGGACCAACCGCATATAACATCAGCATCAGCCATTGTTGCTGCAGGCAATAATTGGTTAGAAGTCCACCAGGTTATCACTGTACAGCATCCAGGTAACACATTCATATCCATGTTGCTCTTAAATTAACAGTGTTTGTTAATGACAGTATTTTTTTCAGCAATAACGTTTGTCTGGCAGAAATAACAAGGTATCCAATTTTCTTTCTGTTTTATTTCATTCCTATGCTGAGATATAGGATTTTGAAGTGTTTCAAACTTCCTACTCCTGTGCCATGTCCACCATGAAAAACTAAATATCTTGGTACATTGCTGGGCTGTTTACCATGAGAAACATTTGCAACACCATCCTCATACATCTACATTGTCCCTGATTCCCCTGGAGTCAGTATGTGGTGGGTGCTCAGACTGGCAAAAGAATTTATTAATAGTACCTTTCATCCTGCCCCATATAGTAATGATTCTTATTGATTTTATTATTTCAAGCATATCTGTTATTCCAATACATATTCTTGTACTCCAATCATCCTTTTCATATTATCATATATATATATATATATATATATATATATATATATATATATAGATACATATACATATATATATATATATATATATATAGTTATCTCAAATTAATGTTCATCCTTTCTTCTATCTTCCTTCTTCTCTGCCCAGATGTAGACCTGGGCACCATTTCTTCATTCTTTTCTCTGGAGGTAACGTGTATATCCATTACCGCTTTTTCTTTAATGCTGTTGTTGTTCTTTCTTTGGGGTTCCTTCTTTCCTCATCCTCTTTCCTCCCTCCCATGCCCCTTTTTATCCTTTCTTTTCCCCCACTTCTCAGCCATCCACCTAGGCTGTGCCACCAATGGCCTCTGTACACCATCCTTCACTGTTATCCATGAATTATTCTTACCTACAATCCCCTTCAAACTGTTCTTATCCTTCCTTTTTTCCCACTTCTCAGCCATCCACCTTGGCTGTGCCATGCACGGCTCATGTGCACCATCTCTTATCATGATCCATGATTTATCCATAATCTGCCTTCCACCTTCGGCAGTCCTTTTACCTTTCATATACTCAAACCCCTTAAACTTGTTGCCGGGAGGTGGGTGGGACACATCTGAGAGTAGTAATGAACAGAGGCAGACTGCTTCTTTGCAGCTGTTATGCCCCCAAAACAATCCCTCCCTTACTTTGATATCTACCAATCCTGGTGCTACTCTCATCCATCTTGTCCTTCCTTTTGTGAAGTCACAACTGTGACTCACGCTCACTGTCTCCTCCCCACCCCACTGAGCCACCCCAATCACCCCTCCCCTCCCCTCTGACTTGTCTGGCTTGTTAAATACCATACTTGGCTGGTCACCTTGACAGCCGCGCCTGCCCTTTAACTGGCAAATTTCATTATGAATATAGTGTAGCATGTACATATAAGAGGTATCCTCAACGGAAGAGATTTTTAGAAATTATAAGTGGTGGACATCTTTAATGATGTGAATCATTAATTACAAAATGAGCAGTAATCATTTTCTAGTGATATCTGAGAAAGCTAACAATAAACTAATCATGAATATAAGGCTGTAGAAATATATTTTTGCCCCCCAAAAACTACAGTATACAATAACATTTTTTGTAGACTAACAAATAGCACTGCTTTAAGGAACATTGCTGTGCTGACCAGCAATGATGCTGTGTGTAATGTTTTTTTGTAACATCAGGATCACCAGATATGAAACCTATTGAGGTGGTGTGGTATGCCATGAAAACTTACATCAAAAGAAATAAAAAAACAGACAAAGCTGGAACTGATTGATGGTATTAAAGAATTCTGGAAAACATTACAAAAACAAGGCTGCAGTACATACATTGCACAGTTGCAGGGAGTGTTGCTAGTTGTTGCTAGGATGGGCATACAACTAGAATATGGGTCATATCAGGGCTGCAGTGTACTGTACTGATTTTTGTTGCAAGGATATGTAAATATACTGTAAACATGCCTTTCATGTTTTGTGTTACATTGGAATTTATTAGTGTATACTGTATTGTATGTGAAACTGTATTAAATTGTGAAAGGCTTTTTCATTAAAGTAACCCCCCCACACACACACACATGGTAGTACCCACTACAAATAGGTGTTTCAACTTTTTATTAAGTGCTCCCGTGAGAAAGGGGGAGATATCAAAGACCATGGATTCTCACAGATTTCTGTCTGTTGTGTTTTTTCTATCCTGTGTGCCTGGATGTTGTGAGATAACACTGCCAAGTCAAACTGTATGTTTGTAAAACAAATACAAATGTGGTGTATAAAGCCCCATCATAAGACACAGTTCTATATACTATACATGCCCCTCATTTTGCAAGTGAGCCTAAGCAGCAAACTATACCACACAGATGTTTACACTGGACAGTGGTAACATTTCTTTACGTGCTCCCAGGAGAAAGGGGGAGCACATCCAAAGTCATGGTTTCCCAGAAATTTCTGCAACTGCCATTTTTTTTCTCTCCTGCATGTCTAGTGGTTGTGAGATTACACTGCCAGACTAAATTGTATTTTTATAAAGCAAGTACAAATGTACTGTATAAAGCCCCATCATAAGACACATTTCCATTCACATGTTCTGCACTGTGCAAGTGAGCATAAGCAGCAAGCTACACTACACAGACCTTTAATCAGGATGATGGTAATATTTTATTTCATGCTCCTGGGAGGAGGGGAACACATTCCCAGAGGTTTCTGCCAGTGGTGTTTTTTTTAATTTTCTCTTCTGCATGTCTGGTTGATGTAAGATGACAATGCCATTCCAAACTGTATTTTTATAAAACAAGTACACATGTGCTATATAAAGCATTATCATATGACACATTTCCATGCACACATCCTGCACCATGTGAATGAGCATTAGCAGCAAACCAGACAGGGTGCTGTGTGATAGCACTGTCTGGCCAATCTTTATCTTTTATAAATAGCCAGCAGAGACTGCCAAAACAGAAATTTCCTGGTGTTCTGATGGTGCTGATTGCAGCAGGATGATCTGGAGTGTTCAACTCCCACAAACAGATATTGGCACCATGACAACATCATAAAGAGGTAGAGCAAAGTAACTGCTACCTTATTCACAATGTAATGACCGCCTCACAAAAACCTGTGAAACAAGTGAATGAGTGATGGGAGCACAAAGAAACAATAAGTAGAAGCCAGGACAAGTTTAATGTCTCAGTTCAGCAACAGGGATAGAGAGAGAAAATGCTGAGAGCAGAATGCAATATGTTAAAGTGTTTCTGTGTAGTCCTCCAAGCCAGAAATGCCTACTGTGTGTGTTGCTTACTGTATTTGTTTTTACCATTGATTCCCATACTTTACAATTTGATGTAAGAATTGAACTACTGAGTGGGCAGCACAGGTGGTGGGTAAGTGCTGCACAGAGAAAATAGGCATATGACTACACTCTACAGGAGTGAGTTAAACAGTAAATAACTCTATGCATACCCGCATTCCAAACAATCATGAAAATTCAATCTACAAATTCCCACACAACAACATACTGAACACCCACCGATAACCCTCAGTAGGAAAGGTTGCAAACCAAGAGTTTAAAAGATTAACAACATTGCACAGTGCAGCATTCATAGGTGTTTAAAATGGCTGAAGCTGTATTTATTTATTTATTAAAATCTTGGAATTACAAACCTTTGAGTCAGAGACTCCTTTTACAAAAGCTCCATGTCAGTAGTGTATAAGGTACATCTGTGCAAATACAATAGATATACAAGAGACGAGGCAAATACACAACAAGCAAGAAGAACAGCGGTACTGTGCATAATGTCAGGAGAAAAGCATGACAAAACTAAAGGTTACAACAGCAAAAATGAGCAGAACTGATAATAAAATACATGAGAGGTGAAGATTTCACAAATAATACAGCAATGGTACTAACAAATGCAAAAATAGGCCACTTGAGTGTATTAATGAGCCCACGAATTAGGGGATATGTAACTGAGACCACTACTTCAATGGAGGCAGTGGATACGGATAGAATGGTAACAAGAGAAAGACTGTCAGAGGACATTGTCTATCCTTGTAGTTTTAAATTTCAGTAGCAATGCCCTTTCTAGCTCCCATAAGTGGGCAGGGGAGGCAGGGAGGCACAAACCAAGAGGGGGTGGAGTGGGGGGGTCAGAGGATGGGAAAGGAGGGATAGAGGTTGGGGATGAAAGGAGGGTTAGAGCTGTCTAAGATGACATTGTCAGGACATAAATAATTTAGGAGTGAACAGGCGGTGCTAGAATGGCATGGAAGAAGGTATGGCTATGAGCAATCACAGCTGTTTATTGCTAGGAGGTGCTGCTGGAGTTTAAGTTTAAAGGGGACAATCTTTTTTTTCAGAAAAAACCTCAGAAGGCAGTCATTTATCCAGGCAGGAGTCCTGTACATGAATGCCTGCTGCCTAAGAGCTGTCCTACAGAGCAGGACTAGGAAGGAGGCCTTGTAGGAGCTTCTATGTGCCCAGGGAGTGGGGCAGGAGTGAGGATATGCTTGGCTGAGGGTGGAGAGTGGCCCAATGTCATCTTTCTTCCCAACAAACAGATCTGGTAGAAAAGACTACCCTTGAAATTTAGCCAGTTTGTTTGATCATAAAGGTCATAGGTATGGGTGAACCTGTACCCTCCAACAATAAGGTGACATGCTTTGTTATGTGTGACCTTGATTCTGTGTAAAGTGGTATCAGTTGCAGAGCCTTAGATGACGATACTATAGTCGACTATGGACAGGATTGAGCTGGTTACGGCCAAGTGAAGGGCATCAGTTATCATGCATGACCTATGTTGAGAAAGTAGGCCAGTTCTGGTATTAACAGTTTTACAGACCAGACTGACATGCTCATGGTAGGAAAGGGAGGTGTCATGGGTGATACCAAGGTATTTGAAGCTACTGACTTGCTCCAATGGCTGACGTTGGCTATTGAGTATTTTTAGTGGCAGACCTTTATTTTTCTTCTGTGGGATGGCAAACAAAATCACTTTAGTCTTTTTGTAGTTTAGAATAAGTTTATGAAGGGAGAACCGTGATAAAGTTTCTGCAAAGAACCTTTGAAGATTGCATTCCAGGAGGATAAGGTCAGGGTGACTAGAGTAGATAACAGCATCATCTGCATAGAGGAGCAGGTGGCCTGAGCATGCTAAGGGGAGGGAATTAAGGAAGAGACTGAAGAATCGCAGACCAGGTATTGAACCTTGGGGAACACCAGAGTGTACCAGCTGGCTAGAAGAAAGAGTGTCAATGATTTGTACTCTCTGAGACCTCCCACTAAGGTAGTTGGAGAACCAGGCAGTGGCTTCTTGTGAGAGGCCCATGGATGGAACGGATGCAATTAGGAGAGTGTGATTTACCTGTCAAATGCTTTTGTAAGGTCTATGTAAACAGACCCTACTAAATGACCACAGTTGAGAGCTTTGTGTAGGAAGTCAGTAAACTCCAGGAGGGCAGTGGTGGTACTGTTACCTTCCTAAAGCCATGCTGCTGGCGGCATTGTAGATTATATTTGAAGAGGTGTTCAGGTAATTGACTGGATACTATCCTTTCAAGGCTTTGGAGCTAGGGAGAGAATTCAGATGGGACGGTAGTTACTTTGAGAGGTTCTGTAACCACTCTTGAATATGGGGGTAACCACCGCTGACTTCTGTTGTGTAGGGAATTAGCCTAGACAGAGGGAGAGATTAAATAATTTAGTGATGGAGGGAAAGAATTATGTCAAGGGCCAGTTGTAGTAACTTCAAGTCCAGGAAATCCCCACTAAACCTAGATTTCCCTAGGACTCATGTTAGGTAGGATTTTACTTCTTTGTGGGTAACAGTCCTGAAACAGAAGTGGGAAATATCAGTGGAAGCATAAGTTATTGGGGGGCTGGAAGTGTTATTGAAGAAATCCGGAAGGAGTAGACCACTATGATCTGTAAATGCAGTGTTGAAAGTATCTGCAATATGGACCGGCCCAGTGGCACTGAGGGTTGAGGTGCTGGATGCCACACCTCTTGCCACGCCGGTGACCCAGGCTCAGGAGTGGACCCAGATCATCAGGGGTTGGCAGGGGAGGAAAGGATGGAGTGTCCAGAGGACTGCTCTCCTTTCCTGGGAAGGAGGGGGGATGTTGATCTCACTGTTAGGTGACTCCCAGTGGAGACTGGGGACTCTACAACAGATGGGATCCAGAAAAATGAAGATTGGCCATGGTGGCACTCCTGTGGGCATGCATGAGAGTGTGCATGTGCCACACTGGAGTGCATTGCACTGCTGGGAACATGGGGAAAAGAAAAAGGACAAATACCCTCTTCCCACTGGTAGGCAAAGGTAGGTCTAGGGGCAATGGCACCACATCCATTTCCAGGCCCCAGAAGTCCTCCAGGTACTCCTCTTGTCCTCTCCCACCAGACACTATAGATTGAGCACCGGTTAGGAGAGAGTGGTCCTTGCTCTCAGGGGCCTTAGATCCGGGGGGGGGTTTGGGAGATGTGGTGAGAGAAAGGTGCTGCCAGGAGAGACATCTGAACTTCAGGAGGATGGGATAAGCAGACTAGCCACACTATCCAGCTGGAGAGAGCCCAGTGAAGTAGAGTGAAAGAAATAGAGTTGAAAAAAGAAAGTATCTGCAATGAACTGTGGGTCCTGGGTAGTAACACCATAGATATTTAGTTGGGGGGGGTTGGTTTACCAGTCATGTCCTTTATGTTATCCCAAAACTTCCTCCCATTTCTCCCAGCGCAGGACAGGGAAGTTTTAAATTGGGCAGCCTTCACAAGGCGAATTTCCCAGGTACACACATTTCTGCAGCCTGATATCGTTGCCTGTCCTCAGGAGACCAGATACCAGGACTTTATGTCAGAGGTTGTCCTGAGTGACCATGAGATTTAGGAGTGCAGGAGTGATATAGGATTTCCAGAGCTTTGACAATATGTTTGGAGTAAGGATCAAAATTTCACAGGCAGAGTTGAAGGTAGAGCTGAAATAGGCAAGGGCATTGTCAACACAGGTGGTGGTGTCAATTGGGGAGCAGTGCAATTAAGATGGTAGGTTCTGAAATTGCCGCAGCTTACCTTTTTATGGCACTGCTATGATGTCTTAGCTGGGAGTTTGGGGAGTGATTTGATCGACAGTAAATAATTGGTGAGTGGTCATTAAGGAATCAGTTAGGACCACTATGTTAGAGAGTCTCTCTGGATGGTTGGAGAGGATGAGATCAGTCAGGGTACTGGTACCCTTCCTGTAATTGATCCTGGTAGGAGATGGCACAACCTGTAACAGGTCTAAAGCTGCAGCAGCATCCCTATGTGAGCTGCTGCAAGATCAGCCAGTTGATTTTAAAATCTCCCAATAAGATCACCTCGGACCAGTTGGGCAACTTAGAAACACAGTCAAGAATGGAGCTGAAACTGAGTTTAGTGTTACAGGGTGGGATATATATGAACACAACCGTGGGTGACTTACCCTTATTCCCTATTACAATTTTGGTTGTTAGGGCCTCAGCTACATTTTCAGAGATTTGGGTTGGGAGTACAGGCACTTGAAGAAAGTCTAGGAGATAAATGGCTCAAACCCCACCCCTTTTCCCCAACCTATCTTCCCTGAAAAGTGTGTAGCCATTCAGGGCGATGGCAGAGTCAGGTATTTTGGAGGAGAGCCTTGTTTCAACCACCGCAAGGACATCAGGTTTATGCTGAACTGCCCAAACTTGAAGAAGATCAAGTTTTTGCAGCAGGCTGCAGTTGTTTACTGAGACAAGCTCAAGTCCTCTTGCATGGTGGGTGGAAGGATGAGGGAGTGAGTGGGGCCTCGCTTCAGGATGTATGTTGGTGGAGAGTAGTAGTAAAGCGTGTCAATATAATATGTATTTAAGCAGTTTGGGATTACATAGTGATTTTCTGTGTGAGGGCTTGGTACCAGTGGTGGGTACTGGCAAAAAGAGGATATGAGGCACAGGAAGTAAAGATGGGTAGGCAAAGTAGTTTGCAGAGCAGGCAGTCTGGCCCTGGAAGTTTGGTGTGAGATAGGGTGCCATGCACCCAGTGCCAGGGAACAGTCTAATTCAGTGGCAATTAAGCCCTTTTGTCATGGCTTATTTTGTGATATATAATTTACTGCAAGTTATTGCATTGCATCATGACTAGCTCTGCTATAAGCTGGAATAGGAGCAGAGGGACATCACCAGCACCAACACCAATCCCTATCCCTCATTCTGCTTCAGTGAAAAAAAAAATGGTAAATAAAAAATAGTAATTAGAATGCACTTATTGTAAAATTATTTTGTTATGTTACATGCCTCAGTTACTGTTAGCCAAATAAGGATTTTAATGTTTTTCACCAGATGCTTCTGTGTTTTATTTTTGAAGCAGCAAGCTGTTTTTACCCTGTTTCAAAGTGTGTAAGTTTTAAAGACAGGACATATAAAATGAAAATAATCCATAACTATGGAATTTCGTGTATTGATACCAAATGTGGATGTATGTCTCCCAAAGAGTTCAATGTAGTCCCCCCTGATGCCCATATTCAAACAATAAAGGTAAAGTGGCATTTGAGGGGTGCATCTGTGTGGTGTTTGTGAAACAGCAGGCTGCCATTTAAATGTTTCAAAATGCCTCAGTTGTAACCATAGGATACACTATGTAACAAATCCATAAGAATGACACTGCTTGTGAATTAACAAGAAATTTGGAGTACATGTTTTCCAAAGGTTCCACTGACTTGTGCTGAATGAAATTAACAGTACTCTTGTGAAATTGTGCAAAATAATTGATTTCACATTTGTGCAATTTTCTCAAAATTGCACCAAACTCCAGTGTAAGTTTGCTATTTTTTATCTGAAATTGCACATTTTCAATTAATTACACATTTTTGTAATGTGAGTTCTTAAAAATGTACGGTTTTGGCAATTAGTCCCTTACCCTTAAATTGCACAGTTCTAAAAATGGGAAATCTTAAAAATATGCAATTTCAGCAAACAGTGACAAAGACTAAGCATACACTTCCAAAGGTATGCATTTCTATGAATCTTAACCTGCAAAATTGCACAATTTCACACGTTATGCAAAAAGCTACATAGTACCATAGAATAAGCTACATTTGAAAAATTGTGCAACATTTTGAGAAAATTGTGCAATTTAAAAAAAAGTGCACAAAACAGACTTTCACAATATTGTCCAGCACAACTGCTGACCACTACCAGAAGGCTGGGTTCAAATATTGAGGGGAATGTGGTTTTCAGGGGTGATTTTGTGTAGAGCTTCTTAAATTTTATCTCCTGTGAAAGTTTGGCTCTGTCTGACAAACATCACATAAAAACACCAATAAATGTGGCATTTCTTGGTTTATTACTAATAAATTCAGAGTACATAGTCCTCAAAGGGTTCACTAACAAGCACTAGAAGGCAGGGCACAAATATTGAGGAGAAGGTGGTTTTGGGAGGGGGGGTAGTTTTATGTGGTGCTTCCCAAACTGTAGGACAACTTTTTATTTCCTGTAAGAGTCTGACTTTGTTTGACAAACACCACATAACTGGTATTTCTTGGTGTATTTACAGGAAATTCAGGAGACTTATTCCCCAAAGTGCCCCCTATTGTCCTTCAGATGCCCCTGCTTAAACAATAATGATGAAGTAATACTCTGTGTGCTGCATGTGGAAGAACAGTCTGCCATTTCAGTATCTCCTAATGCCTCAGTTATAAAGACCAGACACCTAAAACATCCATGAGTATGGCATTTCATGGTGTCTTAAGTTAAAATTCAGGGTACATGTTCTTCAAAGGGTTCATTAACCAGCAACAGAAGGCCAGATTCAAATATTGAGGGGAACATGATTTCAGAGGGCAGATTTTGTGTGGTGTTTCTCAATTTGCAGGACAACTCCTGTTAGGGTCTGGCTTTTATTTAGTCATTCATCAATTATCCATTCATTTATTTATTTATTTATTTCATTTGGTGACTGGGTGAGCCCACTGAGGCCTATATGTCCCTTTTCAGGGATGACCCAGGATTCAAGACAGTAATACAATCACAGCTTTGTTTGGTAAACATCATATAAAACACCCATAACTATTGCATATCCTGCTTTGGTTATTAATAGGAAATCTGGGGTCCAAATTCTAAGGTGTCTTCTGACAGGCACCAGAAGGCCAAGATCAAATATTCATGAGAATGTGGTTTTCAGTGGGGATTCTGTGTGGTGATTCTCAAATTGCAAGAAGATGTTTTATCTTCTGTGAGGGCCTGGCTATTTAACAAACAGGAAAACATCCACAACTATGGCATTTCATGGTGTTATTTCCACAATATTTAGGATAAGTGTTCACTAAATAGAACCCCAGTCCTCCCCAGATGTCTGCATCAGCTATAAATGTAACGTGTTTTTGAGGGGTTCAACTGTGTACTGTATGTGAAACATCAAACTGCCATTTCAATGTTTCTAAATGCCTCAGTTGTAAACATAGGACAAATACAAAACACCTATAACTATTTAATTTCTTAGTATATTTACAATAAATGTGGATTTATGTTCCTTATAGCATCCTCTGACCATCAACATGAGCCCAAATTCAAATGCTGAGGGAAGGTGATTTTCTGGAGATGTGGTACTTCTCAAATTGCAGGACGTTTATCTCCTCTGTGACCCTGGCTTTGTTTGACAAACATCACATAAAAACACCCAAAATTATGGTATTTGCTGGTGTAGTAACATGAATCTCAGGTAAATGTTCCCCAAAGGCCCCTGACCACCACAAGAAGGCCTGGTTAAATACTAAGGGAGAATGTGGTTTTAGGAAGGAATTTCCGTAGTGCTTCTTAAATTGCAGGATGGCTTTTCTTCACTGTGAGGGTCTGGCTTTTAAAACATCATATTAAAACACTCATAACTATGGCATTTGTTGGTGTATTTACACCAAATTCAGATACATGTTCCCCAAAGTTTTCCCTCTAATCTCCCAGATTCCTGGGTTCAAACAATGAAAGTAAATTTGTTTTCAAGTGGTACATCTGTGTGCTGTACATGAAACAGCGGGCTGCAATTTAAGTGTTTCCAAATGCCTCTGTTGTATAGACAGGACACTTCAAAACATACACAAGTATGTTATTTTGTGGTGTATGAACAAAAAAGTTAGGGTACATGTTCCCCAGAGGTTTCCCTTGCCCCAACCAGAAGTCCAGGTTCAAATCTTGAGGGGAAAGTGGATTTCTAGGGTAATTTTCTGTGGTGCTTCACAAATTGTAGGACAGCAGTTTATCTCCTGTGAGGACCTTGCATTGTTTGATAAACATCATATTAAAAAAACAGTAATGGCAAATTATAGTATATTTACACCAAATTCGGGAAACATGTTCCCCAAACTGTCCCTGTCATCCCCAAAATAGCTGGGATAAAACAATAAAGAAAAAGAGTGTTTCAGGGGTGCATCTATGTGCTTTATGTGAAGCAGCTGGCTCCTGTTTCAATGTTTCCAGATTCATAAAGACAGTGCACATAAAATTATTGATTACTATGGAATTTCTATGTATATTAACAATAAATTTGGAGAACATGTTCCACAAATATTCCTATCACTACCACCAAAAAGGCTGGATTCAAATATTGAGAAGAAGGTGTATTTTGCATGTGATTTTATGTGGTGCTTCTCAAATTGCAGGATGAGTTTTTATATCCGGTGAGGGCCGATCTTTGTTTGACAAATATCACATGAAAACATCCATAAGTAGAGCATTTCTTGGTAACATTAAATTCCGGGAGCTGGTTTTCAAAACCCTATAAAAGTCTGCAACTACAGGAAAAAAGTTGTGCGGGGTGGGTCTCCACTTGCAAAACTGCAGTTTTCCCAACTGCAGTATTCTCAAAAGATGAGACCAGTTTATGACCAGCTCTATGTGCTTGTGGATGTTTTTCCAGTGCAGCTATGGTGTTAAAGAGATTGCCTGGTGGACCAGGCATAATATCTAGCAGCTTTGCTGGTTGAAAATATGAAACTCAGCTTGGGTGGAGGTTTCATCCTGTGACTAGGGCTTTAGGACAGGACTTACTATAGTCCACGACTCAGTTAAAAATCCAGCCCAGGATATTTGTTCCCCAAAGTGTTACATATAGCATTCATTGAGAACATCAAATTCATAACACTTGTTCACCAAAGTGCTCCATGTCTGTGTGGTGCTTCTCAACTTGCAGGATGAGTTTTTATATACTGTGAGGGCTGGGCTGTGTTTGACAAATATCACATGAAAACATCCATATAAGTAGAGCATGTCTTGGTGTTTCTGTGTAATACTAAATTCAGAGAGCTAGATTATCAAAGCCCCATAAAAGTCTGCAGCTGTGGGAAAAAAGTTGTGCAAGTGAGACTCCACTTGCAGTGCTGCAGTTTTTCCTGCAGCTGCAGTATTCTCAAAAGTGAAGACAGTTTATGACCAGCTCCATGGTATATGGCTGCTAGTGGATGATTTTTAGGTGCAGCTGTGGGTAAAAGCTATGCCTGGTGGGACCAGGCATAACATCTCCTGCAGCTTTGCTGGCTGAAGATATGAAACTCTGAAGGTGTAGAGGTTTCATCCTGTGACTGGGGCTGTGGGTCAGGACTTAGTCCCCGATCCAGTTGAAAATCCAGCCCATGATATTTTTTCCCCAAAGTGTTACATATAGCATTCCTTGAGAACACCAAATTCAGAATACATGTTCCCCAAAGTGTTCCATGTCTTCTTATAGATGCCTGAGTTCAAACGATAAAAGTAAAATTGTTTCTGAGGTCTGCATCTGTGTGCTGTATGTGAAGCAGCAGGCTACCATTTCAGTGTTATAAAATGTCTCAATTGTAAAGACAGGACACATGAGAACATCCATAAGAATGGCATTTCTGGTGTATTAACAAGAAATTCGGGATATATGTTCTCAAAGATTCTACTGACCAACTCTAGAATGCCAGCTCCAAATACCGAGGGAAAGGTTTTTTTGGGGGGTTGAGGTTTTTGTGGTGCTTCTTAAATTTCAGGACACCTTATTATCTCCTTTGAAGGCCTGGCTTTGTTTGACAAACCTCATATAAAAACATGTGAACTATGGCATTTCATGTTTTACTAATAACAAACTGAGGGTACATATTCCACAAGGGGTACCCTGACAAGTCTCAGAATGCCACATTCAAATGCTGATATGACCATGGTTTCAGAGAGTAAATTTTTATGGTGCTTTTCAAATTGCAGGATGACTTTTTATCTCCTGTGAGGGCCCAGCTTTGTTTGACAAACATCACAGAAAACATTCATAACTAGAGCATTTCATTGTATATTTACATCAGGTTCAGAATACGTGTTCCTCAGAAGAGTCCCTTGTCCTCCCTCAGATGTCCATGTTTAAGCAATAAAGGACCACCACCAGAAGGCCAGGTTCAAGTATTGAAGGAAAGGTGTTCTTTTGAGGGGAGGGGATTTTGTGTGGTGCTTCTTGGATTGAAGAATTACTTCTTTGAGGGTCTGACTTTTTGTTTGACAAACAAGACATAAAAACACCCTTAACTATGGTATTTCTTGATTTATTAATAAGTCATTCAGTGCACATATTTCCAAAGGGGTCCCCGATAAGCACCAGAGTGCTGCATTCAAATATTGAGAAGAACATGGTTTTCAAGGGGTACATTTTTGTTGTGCTTCTCAAATTGTAGGATGACTTTCTATCTCCTTTACTGATCTTGCGTTGTTTGAAAAACAACATAAAACATCCATAACTATTGCATCTCATTGTTTATTTACACCAAATTGAGAATGCATGTTCCACAAAAGAGTCATCTGTCCTCTTCAGATACTCGCATTCAAACAGTAAACGACCACCACCAGAAGGCCAGGTTCAAGTATTGAAGGAAAGGTGTTTTTTGGGGGATTTTGTGTGGTGCTTCTTGAATTGAAGAATTACTTCTTTGAGGGTCTGGCTTTTTGTTTGACAAACAAGACATAAAAACACCCTTAACTATGGTATTTCTTGGTTTATTAATAAGTCATTCAGTGCACATATTTCCAAAGGGGTTCCCGATAAGCACCAGAGTGCTGCATTCAAATATTGAGAAGAACATGATTTTCAAGGGTACATTTTTGTTGTGCTTCTCAAATTGTAGGATGACTTTCTATCTCCTTTACTGATCTTGCGTTGTTTGACAAATAACATAAAACATCCATAACTATTGCATCTCATTGTTTATTTACATCAAATTGAGAATGCATGTTCCACAAAAGAGTCATCTGTCCTCTTCAGATACTCGCATTCAAACAGTAAAGGACCACCACCAGAAGGCTAGGTTCAAATATTGAAAGGAATGTGGCTTTTGGGGTAATTTTATGTAGTGCTTCTCAAATTACAAGATGACTTCTGTGAGGCTCTGACTAAGTTGGAAAACCATCACATAAAAACACCCATAAATATCACATCTCTTAATTTATTAATATGAAATTAAGGGTACATATGCCACAAGGAATCCATTGACAAGAACTGGAAGCCCACTTTAAATATTAAAAGGAGCATAGTTTTTGGGGGACACATTTATGTGGTGCTTCTAAAACTGCAGGATGACAGTTTTTCCTCCTGTGATGGCCTGGCTTTGTTTGACAAACATCACATCTAAACACCCATGTATTTGACATTTACAAACATACAAACATGAAAAAGCCAGCAGAAGTTGGACATTTTGTCTATCTAGTTTTCTTGAATTGCAAGGTCCAGAGCATGAGCTACTAATCTCGCCCCCAACTCCTCCATCCTTTCCATCCTCCCTACCATGATCATAACCCTATACCTGTCCCAGTCTGTCTTGAAACTGTCCACCATCTTCAATAAGACCACCTCTTCCAGCAGCACATTCCAAGTGTCCACCACCCTCTCCATGAAGAAGTGCTTCCTGACCTCACACCTAAACCTCCCCCTATAACTTAAGACTTTCCCACCTCATGTTATGGTAGCCACTTAACTAAAGAGACCCTCCTTATCCACCTTATTATCCCTTTCAAGCACTTCAATGTCTCAATCATGCCCCCCTCCTGTCCTCCAGGGAGCACATATTCAGTGCCCTCAACCTATCCTCTTATGCCTTACCCTGCTGACCCACTGTCATTTTTGTATCCCTCTTCTGAACCTTCTCCAGCAGGTTAATGTCCTTTTTGAGGTGTGGGCATCAATACTGAACTCCATACTCTAGATGTGGCCTCATCAGTGACCTTTACAAGGCAAGAATAACCTCCTCTCTGCCCCTCTACTGATCCCCCTAGCTATGCATCCCAGCATCTCATTTGCCATTGCTACTGCATTCTAGCACTCCGTGGTGTGCTTCAGGTAGCTTGTGATCATCACTCCCAGGTCCTTCTCCTCCTCTGATGCAGATACTGAAACTCCATCCAGGTAGTAGGTGTCAGCGTGGCTCAGTTGGTAGCACATCCGCCTCTGGACCAGAAGGTCATGGGTTCTCGTCCCACACCGGGATGGACTTGCACCTAAAAATCGCTGGCATCCGAGTACAGTATTGGGGGTGCTGTACTGCAGGGGTGTGCCGTCCTTCGGATAAGATGTTAAACTGAGGTCCCTTCTGCCCATCCTGGCATTATCCTGGTGGGTGTCCAGGTAAGTAAAAGAACCCAGGGTACTCTTCAGAAAGAGCAGGGAACATTCCTGGTGTCCTAGCAACATTCCCTTCCCATAAGCTGGTTCATGCAATTATCCAGGCTGTGTGTGGGTGATGATGTGCGATATGGTTGCCACCACACATTCAGTCACTTCACTACCAGTCTAGCATTGCTTGTAAAGCACTTTGGGATACTGTGTATGAAAAGCGCTATATAAATGCTGATTCTTCTTCTTCTTCTAGTACTCCATCCTGGGACTCTTGGCTCCAATGTGCATATCTTTGCATTTCATGGAATTTTATTTATTTAGTTTTTGTTTACCAGGTAGGTGTACTAGCCATAGCAATGACTATTTTCAGGCATGACCCGGGACTGAAGCCAAGCTGCCAGATCCTGGACCACCTCCCCAGCTTTTCCAGATTGTCCTGTAGGTTGCATATCCTTTCAGTTGTGTCCACTCTCCTGCAGATCTTTGCATCATCTATGATTAGGTACATTATGCCCTTAATGCCATCCCCAATGTCATTGATGAAGACACTGAACAACTTTGGCCCCATCACTGAGCCATGCGGGACCCCACTGGTAACCTCTCTGGTGCCAGATAACTCTCCCACCACAACCACCCTCTGGGTTCTCTACCTCAGTCAGTTTTCCAGCCATATGGATATCTTCCCCCCATCCCCTAGATCTGCCAACTTCCTGATTAACCTTTCGTGAGGCACAGAGTCAAAGGCCTTGCTGAAATCCAGATAGAGGACATCTACCACTTGGTACTAGTCTACTGTCTTAGTGACCCAGTCAAATAAGTAAATGAGATTCATTTGACACAATCTCCCCTCCATGAACCCATGTTGCCTCACATCCCGGAGACCATGCTCCTCTAGATATTCTACCAACCTTTCCTTAAGTCCAGCATGATCTCCATCAGCTTGTACACAATTGAGGTCAGACTGACTGGTCTGAAATTCCTTGGGTCATCCTTGGGACTGCTTTTCTGGAGGGGTACCACATGTGCTATTGTCCAATCGTGTGGCACCATGCCTGACTCCAGTGAACTATTACAGTCACAGTCAAAGACATGGTCAGATACTCCCTGAAATTGCTGTGATATTTCTAGTGAAATCTCCTACTTTCTCCATTTACACAGTAGGGGAAGCAAAGAGAAACTCTTTAGAAATTTATGAAATATCTGGGACTATCTGACCATGTCTGTAGTCTACTGTAAATAGGCCTACCAGTGACCTGCCAACTCCTCAGACAGTTCCTTTAGTACCCTTGTATGTACTCTGTCTGGACCTGGTGATTTTTCCAGCTTCAATGCTAGCATATATGCAATGCTATCATGCATTCCTTAATGTATTTGCATACAATTTAGGCTACATCTTTCCCAAAAGTGTCCTTTGTTCTAACCCAGATGCCCACATTCAAACAATAAAGATAATGGGCCCAATTTTCAAATGGGGAAGCAAGGCTTGTGACCAAGCCCTGCATCCACACAAAGTTTGCCACACCTGTGTCCAAGGGTGTGCCACAACTTGCACCAGATTTCATAACTTTGGACACAAGTTTTGACAGTGCTCTCATTTTATGGTAGCTTACACCAAAACTCTGGTGCATGCCCCATAAGCCGGTTCCCCCATGGATGCAAAGTTTTGCCAGGAGGGAGGTGGTGTAACTTTGTTGCATTGCTGCAAGGCACTTGCAGTAGGGAGGCTGTGGCAAGCTTCTTTTGAAAATTGCACTTGAGGCACATTTTGGTGCAAGTCACCACTTGTGTCAAACTCTCTGCTGCAAGTCCCTTGAGGCGAATGCAACTCTTTAAAAAATCAGGCCCTATGTGTTTATTCAAGGGGCATATCTGTGTGCTGTATATGAAACAGCAGGCTACCATTTCAATGTTTTAAAATGCCTCAGTTAAAAAGATAGGACACATTGGCATATTAACAAGAACTTTGGGTTCATGTTACCCAGTGGGTCCCCTGACCATCACCAGGAGGCCAGGTTCAAATATTGAGGGGAAGGTGGCACTTGTGGGGTGATTTTGCATGGTGCTTCTCAAATTGCAAGATGACCATTAATCTCCTGTAAGGGCCTTGGTTTGTTTTACAAACATCAATTAAGAACACCCATAACTATGGCATGTTATACCAAATTCAGGACACATGTTCCCCAAAGTGTCCCTGGTTGACCTGCAGGTGCCTGGATTCAAACAATAAAGGTAATGTGGCTTTCAAGGGGTGCATCTGTGTGCTGTATGTGAAATATCAGGTTGCCATTTCAATGTTTACAGATGACTGTGTTACAAAGACATATCACATTTAAACACCCATAACTATGACATTTCTTGGCGCATTAACAAGAAATTCAGGGTGCATGTTCTTAAAGGATCCCTTACCACCACCAGGAGGACAGATTCAATTATTGAGGGGTGTGCTGTATGTGAAATGACAGGGCATCTTTACTAATGTGCTGTGGGGACTACAGACAACCCCAATTGAAAATGTGAATGAACTGCAAGAGTCACCTACAGGCGGGCACTGTGACATCATCTCAGTATTGACATCTACACAGCACAAACCATGTTGTCACATCACTGGCAGCCACAAAATGCTGCACTAACAGACAACATGTGACATAGCAGAACACAACACGATGCTGGGCACAACCATAACACCATTAAGTTTGGCCATCTGTTCACTATTGTTCAGGTAGTTATTGATTTTGTAGTTTGTAGATCAACCAAAAGTTTTAACTGTTGAGCCACTGGATTAATAGCGAGTGGTCCACAGGATTGCAAGTCTTGGTCAGGCCCACACTGCAACAGTGACAAGTTCAGCTTTGTGAAGCAGGCTAGTACAGTTGAGGTGCTACTGTATGATGTTTTTGAATGCACAGTAACATGCAGTAGAGAGCTGATTTGCTGCAAGATAATCAGTGATTTGCCTACAGTTTTCTGTTGCAGCTTAGCCTGGAAGGCCAGGACATAGATATACTTGTAATTTCCTGTTACTTACTGTATGAAGGCCCATCTTTGTGTGCCAACACTACTGTACATGTGCAATTTGTCACATTTTGGGCACCTGACTACTTATGAAGGAGGGGTTATAGATTTTTGCAGGTAGGGCAGCTATGGCAGTAGTAACCAGTTTAAAAAAATCTGGACTTAAGACTCTCAATTCCTGCTCCCTTACTGCATTGCAGAACCTTCAGAATTTTACGAATGTTCTTGTCCATGGTGGACTTTAAGTAGAAAGTGGAATTAGTTTGATATAAAGGGCCCGATTCCAAGATGGGTAACACATGTCGCAAGGTGACTTGCACCAAACTCAATGGCACAAGTCGCACCTTGCAACATGCGTTATGCCATCCATGATTCCAAAAGGCAGTCTGCAACATGGCACAGGCCATCTGTGCCAGAGGCAGGCTATGCCACTGGCTCCACCAGCAACCCCGTGCAACATGGTATAAGGGGATTTCCAACATCAGTTATGCCCATATTCCAGGTGGGCAGCTGACAGAAGGGCAAATCATGATTCCAAGTGGTACCCCAACAGACAATGGCGTAGGTACAGGTAGATGAGCTATTAGCTAGTCTAACTGTACCCTACATCCACCAGGGTTGCACCACTGTGCCTGGCACCCCTACAGTCGACACCCCCCATGGTCCCACATAGGTTTTCACGCTACTCCCAGTGGCAAGGCAGCCCTATGCAGGCAGCTGGCACCTCCTCACCCCCAAACCTGAGCAGTGCCACCAGAAACGGTACCTGTTCCTGCACACCAGTCTCCTCAATGCAGTCCTGTGGCTCCTCCCAACCACCCCAACCACTGCAGAACCAGTGCCATGGTTTCAGGGTGCAGGAGCTTGGGACACCGTGCCTGTGTTGCCAATCCTGTGGAGGGCATCTCTGTGGCTTTACGTACCCAGGTCAGGTGCACCGTTCCTGTGGGCTAACCCTGGAACTTCTCTAAGCCGCAGGACATAGGTGCCAGGGACCCTGTCTGTTCTGGAATCTGGTGCTGGGTCCCCGGTGAAGCGGTGTATGTCACAACTTGCATCCTCCCATGAGTTGCATCATACATCCTGGAATTTGACCCAAAATGTCCAAATTTGAGGGGGGGGGTTCCACAGGCTTTGGCCATGTTGTATTTATCTATGTCTGTGAAGGCAGATTGAAAGTATTTGCAATGTTGGCCTGGTTGGTAAGTTTAGTATTACCTGTTGAGAGCTGTCCCAAATAGTTCTGCTTGATGGGTTTAAACATTTAATTTGCACCCCTCCAGAAGACCTTAGGATTTCGGAAACTCTGTTTGACTTTGTTTGAAATACAGATTTTTAGTCTCCCATGTATCTGTTTTCATCTGTTTTTAAGGGTTCTGTACTGTCCCAATCCCTATTATTGTAAATTTAGATTTTTGGGATTGATGTCAGGCCCAGTCCCCCTCCATTAGTGTAGCCTTTAAATAGTTACCAAAACATTAAACTGCTACTGTAATGCCCAAAACTAATATTAGTTTTTAAAAGCAGTCAACAATTACCTTTTAAATCTGAGTTACTTTTTCTTATCCTTTTGGTCAATTAGAAGATTACTTACCTGCTTGATGTTAGTAGGTGTGAGTGGGAGAACACTCTGCCTGGCAGCTGACATGTCTATCTCTATTCCCCCCACACCATTACATCATCAGCAGTGTGTCTCTCCAACTGTAACATCACTGCTACTTAGGAACAGCCACATGGTAGGTGCCTAGGGCTGAGCAAAACTGCTGTTTTCATCCCCAGTGGAACCTATGTGGAAATCAAGGGACTTTCTAAAAGTTTCTGAACTTCCACCTATGGCGGAGAGGAAAACTTCTGCAAAAGTTGCAAGGTGAAATTTCACCGGAAATGAATAAATAAGCCCTGGTGGCTATTGGTCCTTCCCCTCCACCAGGTAACCCACCCAGTGCAAAATGTACAATAACTCACCTCGCATCCCTATCTCCACCCCTTCTGTTAAAAAAAATTTCTGTGGTCTAGGTTTTTTTTCATTTAAACCACCTCCCAATCCCCAGTCCAAATAAACCCTGGTGATTCAGTGCCCCCATCCAGCCTCCCCAGTGTTAAACTATCCACAACCCCACTCGGACCCCCATCATAAACCCAGGCAGCGGTGGACTGGCACAGCCCCTCTCTCTCTTCTCCATGGCCAGCCCACCGACTGAGCTGTCAATGAATGAGCATACCAATGGGACATGATCATCTACTTGAGTTTCAAATTCCTGGATGAATAAGTCAAGCTCTACTGTATGTCTATATCCAGGAAGCCCTAATTGCAGTTACAGAGGTACCAGTCAGCATGCAATGACAGCACTTTGCAGCAAATGACATGTCACAAAATACTGCATGAGAAAAAGGCTTAATTGTTAATGATTTACACTGTTCCTTGCAGCATACTGTAGCACTTTTCAGTAATACTGCAAGGTACTGCATTGCCTCCTGACTGGTGCACAAGCTCTCAGTTGATGCACAAGGGAATCATAGTGGAAGGGGGGGAGAGAGAAAGAGCTGTAGATCAAGTATGGTCTGTGGTGAAAAGTGGGCAACCTGGGTAATCCAAGTAGTACTTATAGGCCATCAAATTCTATGTTTCTATGGCACCATGCAGAAAGTAATGCAGTACCTTGCAGTATTACTGAAGAGTGCTACTGTATGATGCAAGGAACAGTGTAAATAACTGGCATTTAAGCCTTTTCTCATGTAGTATTTTGTGACATGTCATCTACTGCAAGGTATTGCATTGCATCCTGAGTGGTACCTCTGCAATTGCAATTCCTTTGTGCATTTTCCAAGATGACTGCAGCATACTATGTGAGCTGTGGAGGAGCAACAATAGCAGGGGTTGTAAAGGCATACTCAATTGCTACAATAGGTATTCCACCATTGCTTAAATAATTGTGGTACAACCCTTTCCAGAATTTTTTGTGCCACTTTACTTGGATCTGCGATACTCTCCTGTGAGTTCTTCTTTACAGCTTGTAAGAAGAAGGAGTCCTTGCGGTGGAGGAGCCTGCACACTTGGTGGCTGAGAGGAAAAGAACTCCACAGGGAGTTGTGGCAACAGGAGTGATAGCACAGAAGACAGATGAGATAGAATGAAGAAGCCAGAGGACAATAGACTAGAAGTGAACACAGGGCTTGTACTTGGATTGAGATAGGAATACACAGTTTCATAAAGGAATGATTCTTTATTTCAGTACCCTGTCTGATTCTAACCAGTTATAATCTAAACAGCTTTTACCTCATTCATTCTGAATTTTAAAGCTTGAATATCCCATTTTTTGTTTAATTTTCGAGTGTCATAATGATTTATAGATGGAATTATTAGTGCAATCTAAAACCATAAACTAAGCACTACAGTTACTTTATTGAAACTGAAACTGATACTGTCCATGATTCATTTAGGGAACACTATATTATGTAAGTAATAATACCTGACAGGGTGGGGGTTATTGGGATATAATGGACTGCCCAGGGGTGTAATGAGGCCCTGGAAGGTCCATTATATCCTATAACGACCACCCTGGAGGGTATTATTACACTTAGACAATGGCTTATATGTTACATTGTTAATAAAATGGATGTAAATCAATAGGAAGCTGAATAAATATGATATATACCATAAACTATATATGTTTTGCAAAGTAGTCCCTGGGTAGTGCTGTTTAGGAGAGACTGTGGAGTGATCTAGATCTTTTGTCTCACGGATTTATGGGAGCTGTAGTCCTGTTATCAGAGGTTGTGAAAGGGATAGTAAAAAAATGTTTTTTAAAATAAAATGAAAGATTTTTAAGAGTTTATAGAGCTAAAGAGAAGAGACAATGTTCACTGTAAAGGTACAGTGGGGCTGGAGGGTTGGGTTATTGTCAAACAGAGACAGCAAGAGAGCCAGTGAGAGCGAGCAAGAGAGTGAGTTGGTGGGGATTGCGAAGAGGCACAGCATGAAAAGAAAGGAGCAGGAGTTTTGTGAAATTCATGCTGCAGATGAAGTGCAGCTTCTGGGCTGGGATGTCTATGGGAGTGGGCAGTGATCATGCGTCGGGAGGTGTCTCAGCTGTTTAGTAGTGCGAGATTTTCGGGTTGGAGAGGAATGAAGAAAATATGTTGTTCAATTTGTTTAAGTGTGGAAGATATGTATTTTTTGTTGGTGTGACTGTTTCAGAGGGTTAATAGTGATGAGGCCTGCAGCTTGCTGTCTTGGTTAGCGAGAAAAAATAGCGGGCCATTTGAAAATGTAAGTGTTATTATGTTGGGTAGTTGTGGCACTCTTTTTTTGCCAGGCATTGTTAAGATATAACAGCCCGGCTGGCACACTGTTTTAGCCAATCAAGATGGGAGTTTGAGTTTAGCCATTATCTAATTTGTATCTGTTTATCACTGTTTATCAGTGTCAGTGGCTCAGTAGGTAGCACACTAGCCTCTGAGGCCAGGAGATCAGAGGGCTGTGGGTTCAGTTCCCACATCTCGCACTTGGGTTAATATCCCTGTACTGACACTGTAGTGCAGCATGAGAGGGGTGCTGCACTTCTGAGGTGCCATCTTTCAGATGAGACATTAAAACAAGGTCCCATCTGCCTGGATTGGTGGTAGTTCAGGTGGATGTTAAAGATCCCATGGCACTTATCGAAAAGAGTAGGGGAAATTCCCAGGTGTTCTGCCCAAATTTCTCTCATTCACTAAAAATACTACCAACAACTTACTCTTGTTCAAGGTCAGTTGGCATTCAGCTGTATCCCCCTTCCCCTAGGTAATGCCTGAAAATATGCAGGATTTGTCTAGTGCACTTACTTGGTCAACTAAAACTAAATAAAATCAAAAAAAGTGTATTAGCTGCCTGTCTTAGGCAACTTATTAAGACTTCCTCACTAACTTACTTTTGAAACAATCTGCTATTCATTAAACCACTCAATATTTAAAGACAAGGAAATATTTAATAGTTTTAATTATTAAGGGGTTCAAATTAACTAGTCTAAATACACCAATGAGTAAATCACAAACTAATCAAAGAATCCATGACACAAAGTTTGAGCTCTTCAGCCCACTGGACCACTTTACCAATTTGTGTGTCTTAATTTCTGAAGAACAAGCCCCTGATAACATATCAGTGTTGACAGGCTCCCCAAATATAGTGAGCAGGATTTTGAATGTTGGCACAGGGCTTGAGTCCCACCCTGTGTCACGGGACTTAGACTACGGTGGTGTGCTGAACCCCTGTGCCACAACTGCACCTGATTTTTCAATAGCACTTGCAGTTGCAACAGTTTTTCTGTTTTCTGGCACCTTGCACCATATCTGGTGCAAGCACTGATACTTTGTCCCCCAGAGGGAGGTAATGCAGACCACAAAATTGTGGTCTAAGGTGCAGCTCTGGGCACAAGGGATGGAAACTCCTGAATGCTGGCTAGTGACTGCCACAAGCCCTGTGCGCCATAACATTTGGTGCACCAGGGGCCTGCAGCATTATTGGATATTTGAAAATCTGGCCCAGTGATTGTAAATTTGGATAAGAAAGTGGAGCAAATAGAACTAGACACAGCATAAGGCTGATCCGCAGCACAGTGGCAATGCATCGTCCTGTGGTGCCGACATCCCAGGTTCAGAAATGGACCCAGGAGTCAGAGGGCTGACTGAGGGAGAGGGATTGAGCATCCTATACACTGCTCTCCCTCTCTCTGGGAGAAGGGGGATAGAGTGGCCGGTGCAATGAGGACCCCTGTTGGAGGCTGGTGGTCCTGGGTGGCCAGCACCACATGTTTTGGGGGCGGGGTCAGACGCTGGTGCCATTGCACGTCCCCACCCACAGGGGAAAACCATAGTAAAAATAAATCCTGCCTCAAATGATGGCCCCACTGTGCTGTCACTCCTCATCTGACCAAAGTCCACCAGGAGATTTTCCGCTCCTGTGACCCCCGAGGTAAGCCAGGGCTTCTTGACCCATGTTCCCATGGAAGGATCACCCACCAGTGGTCTTGTCCCGGGAGGAAGCCTTGAGACTAGGGGAGTGGTGGGTGGATCGGGGATGGGAGATCAGGCCACAAAAAAAAAAAAAAAGAACTAGAGACAGCCTTCCTAGCACAATACCCTAACAGTGTGTCTACATTCACAATAAAAGCACTAGCACATTCATTAATGGCAAACATAGTCTTAATAGAAGCACTCAATGACATAAGAAACAGAATGGAGAAGCTTCACCTAAGTGGTGCAATCTCAATTGAAAACAAAAAACAGGAAAATATAGAGCAGCAGAATGAAATGCAAAACTTTCATTCTCAACCATTCAAATTCAGATAATCCTAAAGAAAAAGGTAAAATAAATAATAAACATTTCAAAAGGGAGAAAGAACAAGAAAAGGTCAAGTCAGCTGAGTCACATAAAACCTCACGAGAAATCAAGTTAGAGATTGACTACTTACCTGTACCATTAGTATGAGAAATTATAGTAGGAAAAAAAATAAAACTAAAGTACAAGCAATAAAAAGAGAACATTATTTAGGTAGGAAAAGCATAGATTTCAAAGATTTTCTTAATTAGGCAAGAATTTGCAACATGCAGAAAAACCAAGGGAAGGGATAAGCAAGAAGCTATGAAACTTTCAGGAAATGAGGTGATTGTCAGGGTTGGTGGCATTTTTGTAAAAACAGATGAAACTTTAGATTCTTCGAATGAAATAATTGTACACTTATTTACAGCAACATTAGGAATACCAAAAGCCAAAGAAAGCATACTAATGGTTCACAGAGATATGAGTGAAGATGCCCTACAAATATATGTTATAGTATCTAATACAGAATTTGTCAAGATAATTTGGTTTAAGCAGCAAGGGCTAAGTTTTCTTGGTCTGGAAGTCCCACCACCAGTGTTCTGGCAAACTATAAATAGCAAAGGAATCTAGAGACATAGTAAATCTGGAAATATTTTCTCATGAACTTTCCCGTTAAAGCGAATTTTCAGGCTAATGCACCTGATGCACAGACAGAAAAAGAAAACAATACACAAATGCTCTCAATATTTGGAATGGACAGATTACAAGATGAAAATGATGCCATACTTACATCCTTTGCATTGGCACTGCTATCATGTGTATTGGAAATTAATCTTAATAACCTGAATGTGGAAGGTGTAGAAAGAATGCACCCTCGAGGGATACCAACTCAAATAATTATGAACTGTACATCACCTGAAACTATCCAGCACATGTTGGCGGAGTCACACAAACTTGACCATGCTATAATAGTTGATTTGAACAATATAAATCACAAGACTGAGAGTTCCTCTTTGATTGAAAAGAAAAAAGGACTGACTGGGCGAAAAAAGGGGATGACTCCCTGAACCAAATTAGTACAATAAGGGAACCAGGTGTTAATACAGTTTTCTCTAGTCTTGGAATATAGCAGGTTTACTGTGTAACTTATCTGATTCAGACTGGAAGGCATTTATTGTCAACTTTGATGTTATCATCTTTCTAGAGATGTGGCACAGGATATAGTAAATATAAATGGATTTTAGGTAGTTCATTCACCAGCAATTAAGCAAAAGAAATTTGGTAGACCAATTGGAGGACTGGCTACCTATATAAAATTGGGAAAGGGATTACAGTTTTGGAAAAATCTAAACAGGAACAAAATGATATAATCTTAGTCATAAAATGGGACTCCCAACCATTTATTATTATAAATGTGTATACCCCCCCCAAAAAAACAAATATTCTCAGGTATATCATAATATATGGGAGAATGTTTCTAAAGACATAGATCTCACTTTAAAAAAAAACAAAACTCTGTTTATGCTCCTCCTGGTGGGGAACTCTCTCCAGCAGCCACTTACCCTCAGAACTCTACCTTCTACTTGAAGCACACTCTTCCTTTCCCTGCACCAACTTGGCAGACCCCCCGGGTCTGCACTCTCTCCAAGGTAGGGCCACCCTATCCTCCCAGGGCTCTCTCTCTCTCTCTCTCTATCTACAATCCCATTTGCCAGGTGGATGGGGAGGAGATGAGAGGAGAGGTGCCCGGTCTTGGACTGTGGCTTCCAGGGTTCGTGGTGTTATCGCCTATCCCCACCAGTGAGGTTTTCTTTGTTACACTCCCTTGCTTGCCCATAGCCCAGACATGCAATGATGTCTTGATGACGTCCACCATGGTTCTGTGTCCCACTACCAGAGCCCTGAGCATAGCAGGGCCTCCAGCTTCCACCAGGGGCTGCTGCAGTGCCGGGCTGTCCCAGGATCCCTCCCTGAAAGAGGAGAGCTGCCCTACAGACACTCCATCCTCCCTCTCCCCTGCTGACCCTTGGCAGCCCTGGCTCATTCCTGAACCCGGGTTGCCAGTGTGGCATGAGCTGTGGCATCCAGTGCCTCAACCCTCAGCACCACTGGGCTGACTATAGATCTCACATTTAAAAAATTTCCCAATAGTACAATCTTAACTGCTGGTGATTTTAATACTATAATTGCTAACTATGATAATGTTAAACTGTTAGAAACACAAATGGATTTTGGTGATCTTAAAGAAAGGCACAGCCTTGACAAACAAACTAATGACTGTGGAAAAAATACAGAATCTTATTGATGAAAACACCTTACTCATACTTAATGGAGAAATTCCAGAAGATGGTAAGGAAACATCACTTATTTTTCCTCTTACGGACAGAGTGTTATTGATTACATCTTGTGCAGTCCCAAAAGTTATGACTTATTCCTAATCTATCTATAGAAATGAGACCATAGAGTGACCACGCTCCATTAAGACTTAAGGTAATAACAGATACAGATGCTATTTCCAATGAAGATATAATAAACCCCTTCTACACTCAATATAATGGGAAAAGCGAAAACTTAAGCAATCAGAATTAAAGGAGGAAATAATAAATATCCTAGAAAGTTGGCAATCTTCTTTAAATTTGGAAGAAACTACTGAAACCACTGAAACTAATCAAGCTCAAGCCATTGTCCCTGATCCCCCTTTTCCCTCACAAAGAGACAGAGACCATTGTTTGTTGTTGTGCTCCAGATTGACAATTAATTTATTTATATATCATAATTCCATGTTCCATTTCATCATCTTTTATTATTGCATCTCTCACAATTTCTTTTATTTTCATCCATGTATCAATCTCTGATCATCCCTCTTTCTTCCACTTCCCCCTCCCAAGGTGAAAACCTGGGTGCCTTCTTCTTCTCCTTTTCTGTTAGGTAATGGTGAAAACCGAGACCACTTTCTCCTTCAGCTTCTTCCTCTTTTGGTCTTATTCCTCCCCCTCATTTTTCCCCTTCTCCTGCCATCCTCCTTTGGCAGTCCCATAAACATATTATTATCTGCCATCCACCTATGGCAGTCCAAACTGTCCTACCAGCCGTCTGTCATCCCACCTTTGACAGACCAACCATACAGTCCCATCTTGACTGTCTTCCCTCTTGCTCTGTCTTGTAGGGTGGGTGGGAGGATCAAAACTCCAGCAAAAGTGGCTGAAACCCTTCTGTGCTGTCCATTATGTACCTCCACTTGCCCCTGCCCTTCCTGTTGCCTGACCATTGTTCTATCCCCTGTCCCCTCCCCTTCCTTCCCCCCTCCCCTTCTGAGCACACCATCCTGATGGAAAGGGAAGGGGTGCACCAGGACAACCTGGTCTGCCCTTTAAAGGGCAAACTCCATTGTCCAGGATTCCCCCCCTTCTCCCTCACAAAGAGACAGAGAACATTGTTTGTTGTTGTGCTCAGATTGGCAATTAATTTATTTATATATCATAATTCCATGTTCCATTTCATCATCTTTTATTATTGTGTAACCCCTTGTTACCCGGGGTTACTAAAATCCCAGTAAGACCTACTGGTAGGCAGGGAAGGCAGCTTGTGAAACTCCAGTTAAATGGGTTTCACACTGTCTCACTCTGTTCTCAGTCTCAGCTGAGACTGAGAGATGACATCACCATAGAACTGTAGCAGCTGCATAAGCCACTTTGGAATCTGCAGCAGAGGGAGTGAGATAGAACGTTGGGAGTTTTCAAAGTCAGTCTCCTGTTTACTGTCAAGCAGGAACAGTGTTTTCTGTTTACCTCCTTGGGAGAAGGAAGTCTCCTGTTTACCTTTTGAAAGAGAAGGTCAGTGTCCAATTTTAAGTGGTGGAGACCGCTGTTCAGGTCTCAGTGCCCCCTCCCTCTGGGGGGGGGGAGAAGTAAAGTATCCCTCTGTGGATTCCAGGGGCAATCCCCTAATGTCTGCTAAAGGAAGAAAGCTGCCTTTTTTACAGTTTCTGTTTGGTCTTAAAAGTGGAAGAAGTTGTACTTCGCCTGTGGGGCACATGCAACGAAAGGGTGAGTGTTTTGCTCTAATTTGAGAGGGCAAACAATGTGTTTCTTCAGTTTGGAAAATGTGAAGAAGTATGGTATTTAAACTACTATTTGGGAGGCCTATTGTACTAGGACAATCAAATGGAGTAGTGTCAAAATCTAAAGTCTGTATGAATTCAAGTAATGTTGTAGGGGGTGCTACAGTCCATCCACTGTTTAATCTACATTTCAAAGTTTTAGTTTTTCCAGAGAAATGGCGGGCATGGGCTGTGGAGCTGAAGTGGGCAAACTCCCATCTTTAGTAACCAGGTCCACCTCTACAGATTTTTGCTGTGATGCTACTTGCCTCATGCACCTGGCCAGTGATGAGGTAGGTACCAAGGCGTGGGTCATAAATTGGAAAATCTCTCTAGGAGTCACAGACTCTAAGTGGTGTGAGGAGCCACAATTTGGGAATAAAATTCTCCTTGTTTGATGGGAGTCAGAAGGAAGTAAGAAGAAAATCTCTCTAGGGGTCACAGACTCTAAGTGGTGTGGGGAGCCACAACAAGTAAAATGGGTTCATTCTTTAAATGGACCATCAGTCAAGTGGCCGGCAGGGGAGCTGGGCCAGTTGGGCTGTGTATCCAAAGCACATGCAAGTCTGGGCTGTGTGCCTGGTGGGTCCAGAGCCTGAAATTAGTGGAAATGGGTTCATTCTTTAAGTGGACCACCTGGTAGTCTCCTATCTGCATTATCAGTAAATGTAGCCCTTTGGGGGTCCATCTATGCTTTGTTATGTTCAGCTAGTTATGAATAAAAGCCACACTGAAAAATCCCATTCCTGGTTCTGGACATTACAGTTATTTCTTCCTGTGTTCGGATTTACTTGGGTGCCCTGTGCAGAGTAGCCAAACCTAGGTACCCTTGTGCCAGGTAACCTCATCCTCCCCGAAACCAGGTCCCCACCAGGTATTGCTGCCAACGCCAACACCATGCCACCTGTCGTTTTAATAAAAAGGCAGGGGTGAGGGGTTACAATTGCATCTCTCACAATTTCATTTATTTTCATCCATATATCAGTCTCTGATCATCCCTGTTGCTTCCTCTTTTTCTCCCCCAAGGTGAAAACTTGGGTGCCTTCTTCTTCTCCTTTTCTGTTATGTAACGGTGAAACCCGAGACCACTTTCTCCTTCAGTTTCTTCCTCTTTTGGTCTTATTTCTTTTTCTTTCCCTTTCCTTCTCCTCCCCCCTTTTCCCCATTAGCCAGTCTCCAGTTTGCATTGGACGACTGGCTTCCCTTCAAGGTATTATTCTCCCTTACCTCAGGAAAACTCCTTCCTATCCTTCTCTTCTCCCTTTTTTTTATATTTTCCTCTTTTTATATTCCATTTTTGCAAGCCTCCATGCTTCTATAAACCCATAATTTCTGTGTTAAACATGTCTATGGCTAGATCCTGACAAGTGCAACCCCATCTGACCTGTAGAAATCTCTACCCACTATTCCACACCCACAGTATTACCTGTCCTCCCATTTTCCTTACCAATGTCCCTACCCTTCTGTTCATCTTTCTCCTGGCCCTATCCATGGCTCTATGGCTGTGCTCCTGTCTCCAAACCCTCCTTGGTATCTATATCCAACCAGGCAAGGCTTACCCTAGGCCACACTGCTGTATTGTTTCTAGGTCCTTTTTATCTGCAAGTATGTGTCCACTTGGCTTGCCTGCAAGGTCATTGCCCCCTAAATGTGTAATAATTAAGTCTGGACTGGGTCACCATTCCTTAAGTTCCTTCAAGGTGGGAAGCAGTTGTGCCCATCTCAACCCCCAGATGCCATGCCAAACCAACCTACATTGTTTCACATCTTGGCACAGCTGCTTTCCCCCAGCCTTTTTCTCTGCTCTCCTTTCTGCCTAATAAATATAGGAGTGGCCGCAGATCCAGACTTCTGTGATCCTCCCTCCTCCTATGGGGTTTAAGCAAAAATAATCTTATATATGGTCTTAGTTTCCTCACCATAGTATCCCTCTCCCTGTCCCCTCCCCCCACCCCATTTGTCTCCAGATCTGTAACAAAACATAGGTAATACATTAATTTCCTCACTTCAGTGCTTGAATGAACCTCTTATAACTGGCAGACTGCCGGTCCCTTTCCAAAATACTATTACAGTTTCACCTGCGCTGCCACTGACCAGGCAGCCCCAATCCCTAAGGGTGGGATGAATAATTAACTGGGTCCTCCCCCAGGAATTGCATGCCTTTCTTGAGCAATACTATGACTTGATAACCTGTGACCCTTCTTTCATCACCATGAACAAATAATCTCCCTGTCCTGGTCCCATGCTCAGCGGCGAAAGCCCGCAAAGCCTGCACTGGGCATACTGCACCCATACCTGTCTCTTTAGTGTCACCATGTAACCCTGCCCCCTTTGGTCCATCTTTGACCTCTTAATCTTGATCTTTCATCCCCCAGCTTTTATCTTCCCATTCTAAGCCCCAATCCTTGTCTTTTTTGCCATGGCCTGCCACCTCACTCACTCTCATGGCCCCTGCAAACATTACAACATAAATCGTGTGAAATAGCTGGGCCTCGGTCTTTGATCTGCACATTGCCGGTAGCACATCCTTTAGTTTTGCTAGCCACTGTTCCACTATTGGTCTTCTATTGTCTACAGGCCCTTGTTTCAACCTACCCCATCCCTGCATCATTCTTCTAATGAACAATGATTTTGTCGGGTCCTTCCATCCCTTTAGACTGCAGATAACACTAATCCCTTTCAAATAGACCTCCATTGTCGTGTGGGCTGTTCCTTTTTGCCATTGTTCTATGGTGAACTTTCCCAATTGTTCCTCTGTGAGTGGCCTACTTACCTCCATATGGTGTGTTGCCCTGAATGTTTGAAACACTTGCCATGCCCCATCCTAGGTCCTCAGAGTCCGAGGTTCCCATGAGCTGTGAAACAACAGTTCTGCTCCTTCTTGCCAACATCCCAGATGTTCATTGGTATGGGCATTTTTTGCTCCTCCACTGTTGGTGCCAGCCTCCAGAAATGGTCCAGCTTCAGACGGGAAAGGCTGTCAGCCAGGGTATTGTGTACCCCTTCTATGTGTTTTGCTCTGAATGACATGTTCAGCTGCAAGGCAATAACACTAAACATCACAAGACTTGCATGACCATTTCTGACCTGGCTCCCCTGTTGTTTAGGACCTCCACCACTGTTCTATTATCACACCAGAATGTCACTCTCTGATCCCGTAATTCTTTCCCCCAAACCAGGGTACATGCCCAGATGGGCATGATCTCTAACAATGTTGTATCTCTTACCTTGCCATCCCTTACCCAGTCAGAAGGCCATGGTTCTGCAAACCACCTGCCCCTCAGGTAGCCCCCTATGCCTAGGCCCCTGGCTGCGTCTGTGTAAAGATCAAGGTCTGTGTTATACACCCACTCCTCCTGCCAGAAGGAGCAGCCATTATACTCCCTGAGGAATTCCTCCCATACTTTAAAATCCTCACTGACACCTTTTGTCAGGTCTACCCAATGGTGTGGTCTGGTCACCCTGGCTGTGGCCCTTGCTAACCTTTCTGTGAATGCTCTTCCTGGTCCAATAGCCCTGCAGGTGAGTTCAGGTGCCCCAGTACCTGCTGTACTTGTTTTAGTTGTACCCTTCTCTGCTGGTGTACTTGGATCAATTCTTTCAGTTTTCCATTTTTTGTCCGGCAGCCTGAATATTTCCCTCGGTGGATCTATCTCAATACCCAGGAGATCTGGCACCTGCTGGGCCCCTCTGTTTCCGGTGCCAGCGAACCCCTAATTCTTTGCACAGCTCTTGAAACTTGACCAGCATTTTTTGTGTCTCCCTTCCACCCTACCGATGAAAAGGAAATCATCCAAATAGTGAATAACTTCTATAACCAGTTTTCTCCTGAAATATCCACTGCAAACAGATGCTGAATGCTTCAAATGTTGCACATGCTATAGAACATCCCATGGGCATGGCTTTGTCAAAATAGTACTGACCCCCAATTTTAAAACCCAATAGGTCCCAGTCTTCTCTCCTAACTGGCAGCTATCTGAACGAGGATTCGATATCTGTTTTTGCCATCCATGCATCCTTAGTAGCCCGGATTATCCAGACTGCATCTTCTAATGTTGCATATGTCATCCTACTATATTCCTCCCCATTAAAATCATTCACCGAATCCCCTTCTGGATAGGATAGGTGGTGAATCACCCTGTACTCTCCTTTCTGTTTCTTGGGTGCCAAACCCAATGGCGAAATCCTCATGTTCTGCAATGGGGGGGTATCAAATGGGCCTTCTACTCTCCCTGCTGTCTTTTCCTTCTCTATCTTTTGTCTTCACTTCTCTTCCCTCCCTTTGACAGACCTCAGGTTGCTCGCCTCTCTCGCTTATCTGGGACCCTCACACTGCAGTGAAAAAACTGTGCAAAAACCTTTTATGATCATCTCCGCCACTTTTTTGTTTGGATATCTGTCCAACCAACCTGTCCATGCCTCTAACCTGATGGGGGTACTGGCCGCCCCAAACTGATCTCTGTCTTTCCTCCCTTTTACCCTCCCCAGTCCCTCCCTCTTGCTCAGTTCTTGGCTTTCCCGGTCAGTGATTCTGACCTCCTCTACTCGTGTTCCCCCTACCCCTCCCTTCCCTGTTCCATGCCTGCCTTTTAAACCCCTGTCCCTCTTGAAAAAACTGTTGACGAACTGACCCCGGATCCTTGTACTCCTTGGGCCTTGTGCCTTGGGCCTTGTCTGCATCTGCTCGCTGGTAAGCGCCCCCGCATTTTGAAAATGCGTGCCTAAACAACATTGAGGCCATGAACAAAAGGTCTTATTGTAAGCCAAGCAGCACCTTCCGGTGGTAACTCCTTTCCTCCCCACCCTTTGAGTGTGGACTGATCCGCTATATAATCTGTCCATAAGCCTAGTTGCTTAGTATCCCATCTTACATCCCCATATGTCACCATTCTCTGCAGAAAGAATTAGATCATAGTATATCTACCAGTAGCGCCCTAGACCTTTGCCCACCAGTGCTAGGCACTTCTCCCAGCTTGCCAGCCTTGTCCAGCCGCCAGGTTCCCTGGTGTGACATCATGCCCAGCATTTTTCGCACTCCTTGCATGCCCAGGCCTCTAATCGCCTTCCTCCTCTCCCTCACCCAAATTGCCTTCCAACTCTCTGCTTCCCGCAGTGTTCACCCCCCCATAGACTTTCCTTGGCTCCCCTTAACCTTTCCCAATCTCAGCTCTCCTCGCAGTTGCTGTGCGGCATGTGATGTCATGTCACGTGGCCGCCTGCATGGGTTCAATGCTACCCTCGTGTTTCAGACTTCACTACAGCCCTTCTGGGTGCTCTCCCCTCCTGATCCAGCAGCCAAAGAACAACCCCAGTCTTTATTTACAAAACACCTGACCCTGCCACTCCTTGCTCATTTCCTCGGGTCTCTTTCTCCATTCCTTGGCCTTGACTCGCTAGGCCCTGCTGCAAGCCCCTGCAAAACCATCTGCAAGCAATGACCAAACTCGTGTACTGTCCCCCTTTGGGAGTGCCATGGTCTCTCCACCCACTTGTCCCAACTTCTCTTGTCTTTTTAAAGCCCACACACTGGGCCAATACTGTTACATACTTCACCCAAACTTTTTACTGGCGCTGCACGAGCCACCTCAGCTTTATTCCTTAGTGCTTCACTTCTGCCCACACGAAACAGCCTAGATATCACTGTAGCTGATGCGTACCATCGCTGTATTCAGTCAATAACTTCATTAACAATACAATTTCCTAAGCTAAAGGTGCATACTTCCATATCAGCTTTTCTCTCAGCATGTCACTTCTCCTTACAGAAATAACCTTGCTACCTGTACCTTTACTTAAGCCATAAGCAATACCATCACTGTATTCAGTCAATAACTTCATTAACAATACAATTTCCTTAAGCTAAAGTGCATACTTCCCATCAGCTCTTCTCTTAGCGCTTCACATGCAAGCAATCGTTTCTTTCTCCCCTTTTCTTTCTTTTTTTTTACAGCATCCTATCGGTTATTAACCACCTGCTACTCTCTTTCTTTCATTATATATATATATCATATATATCATTCATATCATTCTGCACCCAAACCTACATTTATAAAAATTTTTTTTTTAAACCAACTTCAAATATCCTCAACCAACTTATTTGTTTATTTCTTACCTTTCTCTTCTGGTGAACAAACCTCAAAATTAATATGCCAATCCGACGTGCTGCAGTTAAATGTAGAATCAAATCCAGCAAAAAGTGACTGAAACCCTTCTGTGCTGTCCATTATGTACCTCCACCTGCCCCTCCCCTTCCTGTTGCCTGACCATTGTTCTATCCCCCGTCCCCTCCCCTTCCTTCCCCCCTCCCTTTCTGAGCACACCATCCTGATGGAAAGGGAAGGGGTGCACCAGGGCAACCTGGTCTGCCCCTTAAAGGGCAAACTCCATTGCGCACAGACTAAAACAACTAAATGAAGAAATACAACATACAACAACATCTATGCCTATGACAACAGGGAAAATAATCTAACAAATATTTCCTGGTGTGACAACTCTTGTAAAAAGGCAAAAAAGACCTGGAAAAATTAATAAGTTGGACTAAAAAGCAGCCAACAAGAATACGTTTTTCTAATCTAAACAAAGTCAGGAAACAATATGTGAAATTCCAATAAGATCAGACTCGACAACACTTAAATCTTTTATAAATTTTGAATATACTCCATTGCTAATCACAAGGGAAGAGGTTGAATCAAATATTTCTAAGCTAAAGAATAATAAGGCCCCAGGTCCCAACTCTATTCCAGCAGAGGTTTATAAAGAACATAAAAACCTTTGGGTCCCCATATTGACTTATTTCTTTAACATATGTTCCACCCCAAAATTCATCCCGATACAGGACAAAAACATTATTATCCCAGTACATAAAAAGGGTCAGTTTACAATCCTGCTGAGTTTTGGCCAATCAGTCTACTTGATGTAAGCTCCAAGATTTTTCTAGGATACTACTGGACAAATTAACCAAGTGGATGGACACTGTTTCTCCCTTATCTCCCTCACAATCAGGATTTAGACAGGGATTTTCAACAACTGATAACATTTTCTACCTTTCTCACCTTTTGAAAAATATGTGCAACTCAGAAAAATAAAATTATTCACTCTGTATGTAGATTTCACCTCAGCTTTCAACTCCATAAATAGAGATATTTTGTATTATGGAAAATCTTACTCAGCAAAGGTATGGACTACTCCCTCTTAGCAGCCACCTATTTGTTATGTACTAAAACCTCCACTGCAATGAGGTTTGACAATAAGGGGAATCTAACAGAATTTTGTGCCACTAATAGAGATGATAAAGCAGGGATGTCTCCTCACCCCAGTCTTGTTTAATATATATGTTAATAATTTACTGTAATTCAAAGAACCAAATCAATATTACTCTCCAAAAATAAATAAACAGCCTTGTCACCTCATGGCCTATGTGGACAAAATAGCACTTTTTTCTCTCTCAAGTATAGGCCTCCAGAGAAAAATTAAAGTATTTAAAATAAAGTGCAAAGAGTTAGAATTAAGAAAAAACTTAATAAAACAAAGGTCATGATACTTGGATCTAATTCTAATGATTCAAATAAATTAAAATTTTACATAGGAGATAAAAGAATTGAAATAGTAAAATAATGCATTTACTTAGGCATAACATTTGCTTCTAATACAAGATGGGCTCACCATTTTAAAGATCCATATATTAAGGCAAAACTGGCAGCAAAAGCTCTATTGAAGTTTAACCATCAATATGGAGGAAATACAATCTTTCCTGCCATTAAAGCAGGAGAATTAAAATAAATCTGATTCTCCATTATGGAGCTGAAGTCTGGGAGCATGTGAATCTGAAAATCTGGAGACCTCCTCATCATGCTATTATAAAGCCTTATTAAGAGTCTGGAGGCCCAATTCCAAGTCACGTTATGCATGGTGCAAGGTGATTTGTACCAAACCCTATGGTGCAAACGCACCTTGTGCCATCACGTTCGCTAGCAGTTGTGATTCCAAGTTGTGACGCAGCCTGCATCAGGCTGCATCAAAAGTGAGCTATGCCACCCACTATGCCTGCAACCCACTGCAGCATGGTGCAAGGGTGGGTTATGGCAGCACCTGCACCCTATTCCGAAAGGGCAGCTGCCATAACCCAATTACACTATTACAAGTCCCACTATGGTGCTACAGGTTAGACCAGCATGGAGGTGGTCTAAGGGGCATCTGTCCTGGCAAAACAATGAACACCCCTCCGCAGTGCTGTGAATTGCACATTGCCGTGCCCCATGGACCCCCCCAGCACAGTGATGCCCCCACCCTCCTGAATTTCAGGGTGCCACCTGGGTTCATATTGCTCCATGCCTCTACTTTTTCATGTGCCACCCAGCCCACCCCCCAGGCCCTCAGGAGTTGCAGAGTGTTACAGGGCAGAGGGGACTCCGTTGGGGTAGTTAATGGTGGTCTGTGACATGCAGCACCCAGGTCCATTGCGCTATTCATGTGGTGCAATCCTGCATCTGCAGAAAGTCATGGGTCATAGGTGCCAGGACCTTCCTGTCCTGGAATAGGGCAGGGGTCCCGGTATAGCGGGCATGGCACAACTTGCATACGCCCGTGAGTTGTGCCATGCATTCTGGAATTGGGCCTCCTATCTAATGTAATTGTTAAGGCTGAGCTAGGAAAAATACCAATAAAAACTCTTAAAGAACTTAGGCTCACAACATATTGGTTAAAGATCATTAGTAACACAAATAATAATCTTCCAAAGGCATGTTTAATGGACAAAATAAGGTGGGCAAATGAAGGGTTAAGATCTAGCTGGTTAAATTCATTGCAAACAATATTAGGGAAAATAAATGTACAACACATATGGAATGATTTTATCAAAAACATAAAAATATCCACTCAATATAAAAGTACAATAAAAAAGAAATTGTTTAATCTTGCACAAAAAACAGATGTGGAAGTGACCAAAAACCAAAAATGTGCCCCATTGTACAGGGACAACAAAATGAAGCATTCCATTGAAGACTATCTGATCATTCCACTTACTCCAGAACAAAGGAAACTGATAACATGGACCATATTTATGTATGAAAATATATATGTATTTATTTCATTTTGGTAACTAAGTGAGCCAACTGGGACCTATGGTCCCTTTTTCAGGGACAACCCAGAATTATTGACAGTTATACAACTAGAGTAACATTTCATTACAATTGTTCAACCAAACAGTATTAGTAAATGCTTTTACATAGAAGGAATGAGACAAAAAATTAACATGATTAATAACAGTTGACATGTTGCCACAGAAGACAGTAGCATTAATGCAACACATTATCTTAAGCAAACATCAGAGCTACATAATACTGGAAGAAGGAGGTCAACAGGTACGAAGACATTTTTCGAGGTAGTACACTTTTAACTCCTTTTTGAAGATGTCTTGGGAAATTGTCATTTGTAGTGGTTCAGGAAGGGCATTCCATAGATTGAGAGCTGAGTAGGTAAATTAATTGCTCCCAATTAACGTCCTGATCCTAGGCACGTCTAGAAATATTTTCCTGGAGGTTCACAGCATTCTATTGGAACACTTAGGGACAAGTAGACCTACCAGACCAGGAGGTTGTTGAGAGGAAGTTAGTTTGTATGTAGTACACAGTACGGAGTACTGTAGCTGATGTGCTAAGGGCAGCCAGTTCAGGGGAGGCCAGCATCTCACAATGGTGCTTCCTCATATGGGTCATTGTGGTGAATTGACCTATTTTGTGGTACAGAAGTAGCAATCTATTACTCCCAGTTTTACCAAGGGACTGCAGCACAGAGGCAGCATATGTGAGTTTAGGTATTAGTACACTGTTTGCTGTGATGATTCTAGAGTCCTGGAGGATGTGGCTGTTTAATCTATAAAGTAGTCCTAGTTTTTGGTGGATGGTGTGGGTAATCCTATCCACATGTGGTTTATAGGTGAGGGCTTGGTCAAGCGTCAATCCAAGGTATTTGATTGTGTCTACAACCTCAATAGGCGAGCCAGAGGAGGTTGCAAGAGGGAGCAGAGCAAATCTATCAGGACCTATATTTCTGGGGCCAAATAGTAGAGCCTTTGTTTTTTTGGCATTTAGCACCAACTGGCTCACCAGGGTCCATTTCTCTAGGGCAGAAAAGTCAATCTGTAGTTGAGAGCCAAGAGCCTTAGCATCACTCGAGCTCCTGTATAGAATGGAGTATAGAACTCGAGCACCTGTATAGAACATCATCTGCGTACAGGATTATATCACTGCAGCATTTGCCCAGGTTGTTGATGAACAGAGAAAATAGTTGTGGACCTAATATTGAGCCCAGAGGTGCGCCATCTGAGATTGGTAGTTGCCTAAACAAGGCTCCAAGCCATTTGATCACCTGGGTATGACATGTTAGGTAATGGGAGAACCAGTCAAGCATATGAGAGTCAAGGCTGATCTGTTTTAGTTTTCCAATTAATAGGTTGTGGTTGACCAAATCAAAGGCCTTCATGAGGTCTCTGAAGATGGCTCCTGTTAGTATCCACTCTCTGGTGCCTGCAGAACATCAGAGGTGAATGTAATTAAGGCAGTGTCTGTCCCATGGCTACACCTGAACCATGTTGCTGAGGGGACAAGAGGCGGTGCAGCTCTAGATAGTCCCACAGCTGGCTGTTAATGATTTGAGTTAATAATTTCTAAATATATGCACTTTTTTACTGTTAATTTCTTTTCACTCCTTCCAGGTGGCTCTCCATCCAACCTGAACCCCCAGCCCTGTCTCCTGCTAGCAGCTTACCTTCTGCTTTTACCTCCATGGCTTGCCCCCCCCATGGTGAGGTGATGGGGATCCCTCAACCCATCATAACAGATCTGGGGTGGAGGTTACTGCCTTTCATGACAGAGGGGACTGTGAGGGTCAGAATTCATGCTGCCATGCCTGGAACCCTTTTTTCTCATTTTTTCTCCCCTCAGGAGAGAAGGCATGCAATGACGCCCAATGGAGAGAGCGCGCATGCGTCCATGCATGCTCCTCCAAGTGTCTGCCTCCTCTCCTCCCCCCTTCTGGAGCATCAGTGTGCTATCCCCCAGCCACTGCTAAGGGCCAGTCAAGCACTGACTGCTGGTGGCCTCCCCTTGCAGGAGAAGGAGAGCAGTCCCTTGGATACTCGATCCTTCTCCTCCCCTGCAACCTCCAGTGGCCCATGCTCATTCCCGAACATTGGTTGCTGGCGTAGTGTGAGGTAAGGTGACCAGAGCCTCAGTGCTCAGCACCACCGGGCCATCCAAATAAATGCTCTTTAGTAAATCAACAGAACAAAGTAGAACTCAAATAACATTTGCTCATGTAACAGGGGCTTTTAGGAAACAATTCAACACGAGGGTACAATTTGCCCAATATATTTAAAACCAATAAATCAATATTTGTTTAAAATGTTAACAGCTTAAGCTGGTGCCAGCTATGATCCTATCTTTATACTCCTGCACTAAAAGTTTACAGAATATGCAGAAATGATAGCACATTTTTTAACCTCTGATGTCAGAAATAAAAAAAAATGGAATAGATCTAGAAGAGACATTTATTAAGGACAACTGGTATTCCATCAATAGATTAAGCTGGTGTTTCCTTTTTAACTACTTTTATATTTGTATGCTGAAAGATGTAAACTGTATGCCAACTAATATTGTCTGTTTTTATATTCTCTCCTTTTAACTTGTACTTTTATTTATTGTAATATTGCATAAATGTTTTATCTTGTTGTAATGACCCTAATGTTTATTCACTATGGTCAGTCAATAAATTTGATTGATTCATTCATTTCCTTGTGCCTGTCCTAAGCATTTCTGTACTCCACCACCATTTTTGACCCCACCACCTCTGCTGGAAGGCAGTTCCAGGAATCCACCACTTGTTCTGTGATGAAGTATTTCTGCACATCTCTTCTGAATCAAACCCCCCCCATCAGCTTATAGGATATCCTTTTGTTCATGAGCACCACTTTTCTGAAAAATATTTCCTTCCTGTACCTTATTTACTTCTGTGAGGTATTAAAAGGTCTCTGTCATATCCCACTCTTCCTTCTTTCTTCCAGGGTGTACATATCGAGGTCCTTTAGTTTCAATTTTAGTTGCCCTCTTCTTGGACCACTTTCACTCTATGTCTCTCTAGATATGTGGGGCCCAATTCTCAAAACTCAGCGCAAGCTGTGCCAAAGTGACTTGTGCCAGTTTCCAGTGTGCCAGGGACCCTGCACACGATTCTGTATCAGGTAGGGTTCTGGCAGCAACGTCTTGAAGCTTGCAGCAATTGAGGCTGTGTGCCAAACAGATGGCACATCTGAATGGGTTTCCACAAGCTGTGCAGCAGCCATGCACTACTGTAGGTCACCCCTGCTGGCTAGTGTTCCCCCCAGCCCTGATCCCCTTTTTATTAAACTTAAACACATTGCTGATGGTCAAGCAGATCCTCCCAGCCCTGATCCCTTTGTTAAAATTAAGTATGTCCCTGGTGGTAGAGGCCCCCAGCCCTGATCCTTTTTATTAAATATAAACAGTTCCTGGTCATCTAGTGGACCCTCCAGCCCCAATCCCATTTAATTGAAATCAAACATGTCCCTAGTGGTCAGTGGACCCCCAGCCCGATCCTTTTATTAAATATAAACATGTCCCTGGTGGGTCTAGCAGACCCCACCAGCTGATCCCCACTTAATTAAAATCAAACACATCCCTGGTGGTCTAGAACCCCACGCCCCAATCCTCTTTTATTAAATAAAACACATCCCTGGTGGTCTAGTAGCCCCCAGCCCTGATCTGCCCATATAAGAATAGTTTTAATTCTGCAGTAGTCCAGTGGACCCCACCACCCAACCCCAGCAGGCATGCCCCACCACCCCACTTACCCCATTCTGAATCTGACCCAGAGACTGGTACAGCACTCCATTGTTCACAACAGCCAGCCACTGACTGAGCTGTCAATCAATGAGCACATACTGTATACAGTATACACTTATTGGCAACTCAGTCGGTGGCTGGCCATGGTGGAGAGTAGAGCGCTGTGCCAGTTGCTGACTCGGGTTTGGGAAGGGGGAGCAGAGTGGTGGGGCACTACCTTCTGGGGTGGGGGTCCACTGGACCACCAAGGAATGATATCTATTCTTATATGGGCAGATATGGGCTAGTGGGGGTTCTCTATACCACCAGGGATGTGTTCATATTTAATAAAAGGGAATTGGGGCAGGGGGGTCCACTAAACCACCAGGGATGTGTTTGATTTTACAAAGGGGGATTGGGGATTGGGGAGTCTGCTAGATCACCAGGGATGTGTTTATATTTCATGAAAGGGATGGGGCTGTGGGGGATCAGCCAGACCACCATGAATGAGATTTATATTAATAATGGGGCATTGGGGATGGGGGAACCACAGCACATGTTCCCACCAACTCATGGAGGGCTCCGAGAGTGGTACAAGTGCACTAAACCTCCCAGAGGGTGAAATTCTAAGTACCTTTAGACCAGCCCTCTCTGGTCTAGGGGTAGTTAGAGTTTTGTACTCTGAGAGGGTTTACAGAATCCCAGATTAGGGGATATGGCAGCTTATGTATGTTGCATGCACCCATGTGCCACGCTACAGCCCATTGTGTGCCACAAGGATGGCGCAAGCCACCTTTGGTGAACACAGTCTGCCGTTGATGCAGGTTGTATTGTGAATCACTCCTGCTGCATCTTTTGGAGCAAGCAGCACTTGTGCCATTCCTTGTGATGTAAGCTTCTTGTGCCATTCTGGGTGCTTTGAGAATCAGGTCCATGGTCTCCAGAACTGGACACAGTACTCCAGGTGAGAGCTTACCAACAATCTATACAGAGGCAACACCACATCCTGCTTTCTGCTGATGATACTCTTGCCAATTCTCCCCAGCATCCCACTAGCTCTCCCTACTGTGCACTGTCACACTGCCTGGTCAACCTTAGGTCATCAGATATGATTATCTCCAGGTCTCTTTCTGGCTTGATAGTTGTCAATACCACTGCACCCATTTTGTACTACACTCCTGGGTTTCTGTGCCCTAAGTTTATTATTTTGCACTTTTGTGCATTGAAAGCCAGCTGTCATACTCTTGACCACTCTACAAGTTTACTCAGGTCTCTGTTCATCCTTTCCACATACCCTCAGAGTATCCACCTTATTGCATATTTCACTTTCATCAAAAAAAGAGGCCTACCTTCCCTTCCAGCTACTTTGCAATGTCACTTATAAAGTTGTTAAAGAGGACCAGTTCTAGCACTGATCCCTGAAGCACCCGAAGTTCACCTTCCCTTCCCCAGAGTTAACTCCAGTTACCACCAACCCACCATCACATAACCCCTAACAAATTTTTTATCTAGTTTACCACCTTTGGACCCAGTCTTAAGTTACCTAGCTTGCGTGCTAGTCTTCTATGTGGAACAGTGCCAAAAGCCTTACTGAAATTTAGGTATGACACTACCACCTCTCCACCTTGATCTAACTCCTTTTTCACTCAGTCAAAGAAATCTATCAGATTTATTTGACATGACCCCCCATCAACTCATGCTGCCTTGACTTTTGTAACTCATTCTACTCAAGATATTCCTCAATCCTTTCCTTCAGCAGTGATTCCATTAACTTTTCCACCACCAGTTTCAGACTGACTGGTCTATAATTGCCAGGCTTCTTCCTGCTACTACTTTTGTGCAGTGGGACCATCTGTCTACCTTCAGGCCTCCAGGACCGCTCCTGGATATTGGTCACCAAAAGTAAGTATTAAATATTACATGTAAATGTCCCATTGTCCTGTTTCAACTTCCTTTTTAGAGTAATTAAAACATTTTTGTTTATATTTTCTTTGCAATATTTCCCCAGTGCCACAGATCGATCTTCACCATGCAGAGACTCAATCTTAGCCATCTAGTTCTGTTGATCATGATGTGCCCGGGGCAGGTATGCACTAACTGGACATGTTCTAGGCTTCACTGGTGACCTCCTTTAATGATGTCTATGTCTTTGATAGATTTATATTTGTAGTCCGTGTCCAGTTCACAGCTAAGAGTTTGCCTTGAATCATTCTGAGCTTACAGTACAGTACTTTAACCAGTTTCAATCATGTTGCCTCAAACAGTTTGAAACATTTGATTCAGGTTTGCTCAGGGAGGACAGATTTGGATTTTACTGAAACTAGTAGTCCTTTCAGTAGTTAAATCCGTTCCTCTTCTTCGTAATTCTGTTACATACATTTTTCCAGCTCTGTTGTTTTGCCTTTTGCAATTTCTGCATTGTATTTCTGCTGACTATAACTAAGTTCCTTGAAATCCTGAAGCAGGGTGTTGTATAAAATGCATTGTATTTTTATTTTTAACATCCTAAATAATGCATCATTTTCTTTTGACAGCTTCCTCCATTGTAAATGTTTTATGTGTACCTGAGATTCCTCTACTAATGAGAGCACACCAAGCTAAATTTTCCTGTTTGGAAGCAATGCTTTTCTCTAGCCTGCGGATCAGGTGCCCCTGAGAATGTGAAATCAGTTTTTGTTTGTTTGCAGATTAACCAGTTATTGCACACTACAGGCACATTATTTCTGTTCACTGTGGTAAGCATTCACACCGATTTCTGAACTTGACTTCAGATTTATACATGCTGTTGCTTACTGTCTCTCTGTCAATCATTTTTTTATCCTCCTGGACAATGTCTCCTAAATAAAACTGTGTGATGCCATGATGTAAAGGCTTGAAGGGTCACAAATGCAATCAGTCCAACTGATCTCTTCCTAGTTTTGAAAGAGCAGGAGCCGACATCTCTAAGCTGCCTACACAGATGTTGTTGTGTGGCCTTAGCTTTGTGAGGACTGAGAATGATTAAGAGGATGTCTAACCCAAGGTGTGCTCTCCTCTTGTAGTTGAGGTACCTAGAGAACTGAGAAAAGAAAAGCAGTTAACTGTAAAACCTGCACTGTGTGTATTCAGTGGATCAGGGTGAAATAAACCATTTCAAACTTTTCCAGGCAGGATCAGTTAATTCTTTTTACATTAAGTGCAGTAGTACTGTAGACTACTATGTAGCTTAGTCTTACATGTTCTCTAAATAACACTGACTTACAGCAGCAAATTGAAAAACAAGAAATGTTCAGGACCACCATTTCCTACTGAGCTGAAATTGAGTCATCTGGAAAGGTTATAGTATGGGTTAGGTTACTGTACTAAGGAATAGTGCATCTCACATGCACGAAGGTACAGTATGAAAGTGTGTTTGGATAATCTCATGTCATTTTTATTTCTAATTAGTGGTCCAGATTATATACTGATGTAGCGGCACTTTTTAAAGAACTAATTTCATACAATAGAAGTGGCACCCATGATCAGTTTTCCTCTTGCCAATCAGAATCATACAAGAAGAAAAATATACAACAGTTAAGGCCATCACTTTGCACTTGCCAGACTTCTTAAAATGTTGGTTTATTTTATTTATGTATTGTATTTCATTTGTTTACCGTTAAGACACAGGGAGCCAAAGGCCCATTTCCAGGAGTGACGCAGTGTCATAAGTGAGCATGATGATATAATAAAAAAAAAATTAAACGTGCAGTATGCAGGTGCTAGTTTATACAATTGATGAATAATACATATAAGATGTAGCATTATAAAATTAAAGACAATTAAATACTTATTTTAATAAGGTGTGGATAGACACTTTATGAAATTGATAGGCAAATGGTTCCTGGGTGGAGAAGAATAAAAGCCTGAATGGAGAAGAATAAAACCCCATTGGCCAATAATATCTGACATGTTTCTTTCTGCATGTATATGTTTTTCAGCAGATCTAAGGCATCTTGATTTTAGTTTAAAAGTTTAAAAAGATAAAATAGAAGAGAAACATGCCTTAGAGATTTGTCTACAAAGCTGCATAGTCTCAAAATCATAGAGCAGCTGGTGGTAACCAACCCAGTGAGGTATATAGGCTGCAGTGGTGATGGCTATCATTTATTGTTGACACATAATGACAGATATGAACATACGAAAATATGAACGTGCCAGCAGAATCAGGCCATCTATGTCTATCAAGTCTGCTTGAGTGTGCACCTCTCAGTAGATTTTACTGGAGCTGCCCCCCCTCCCTTTTCCACATGGAGTTTTCATACCTCACACTCATTTCCTTCCAACCCCTCATCCCTCCTGTTATGACTCTCCCTTTCACCCTGTCACACCCCTTTTTAAAGCTACTCACTGTTTTCAATGAAACCACCCTATCTGGCAGATCATTCCACTTGGACATCACTCTTTCTGTGAAAAAGTGCCTTCTCTTTCGTTTTGAATCTTCCCCACCAATTTCAGACTATTCCCTGGTGGACCTCTGTTCTAACCTTGCTCATACCCTTAAGGTACTTGAAGGTCTCAGTCATGTCCCCCACCCTCACGGTCCTCCAGTGAATACATTTTTGAGCTCCTGCAGCCTCTCCTCATAGGGTTTATCCCCAGACCGAGGATCATCTTGATCACCCTACATTGTACCCCCTCCATTAATCTGATGTCTTTTTTCAGATAAGGGCATCAGAACTGCACGCAAAGCCCTTTTTCAGATATTATTATATACCACATTTGATTGGTTCAATTCAGTACCTGGGACATTAAAGAAAATGTAATAATTACAATCTAATGTCAGAAATAATTCTCCCCTTGGAAATAGACAGTTCATATTGTTTTGTTAAATAATTTTTGAGCCTGTAAAGTAGGGCTGTGAAAAGTTATCTTCTGCCATTAAACTTCTGGTGAGATTCAGATTTTGTTTCAAGAAATGAAAAATTTCACAAACATTTGCCAAAATTGTGATTTAGGTTATGTCATCTAATTTGCAAAGTATTTAATTTGGTATAATGATGTTGCCAAGATCCATACAGACATGTGCCAAGTTTCAGATCTCTATCTGTAAAATGGCAGTGTTATAAACCTCAAACATTGGAAATTTAAAATTTACATTTCACAGTTATGAAAACTGCAGAATTTTAAGCCCTATAACTTTAAAATTAGACAACAGAATATCACCAATTTTGTTATATTCGTCAACCTAAATATTAAGCTTTCAGACCACCCCATGGCTCAGCAGCAGAGCACTGGTGCTGCCATGCTGATGACAGGTTCAGAAGTAAAGCCAAAAGTCATGTTAGGAGGCAGGTCATGGTGGAGACATCTGCCACTTGAGAGTGCATCTCAGTTTGAGAGGGGTTTTGGTGGATTCACCAGCACAGCAAACCCTGCACTGGGCCTGTGTAGCTTGCTCCTCCACAGGAAGTTGTGGCTTTGTCAGTCTGACAGAAGCTTCACCCCACTGGGGGATGGGAGGGTAAAGAAATGTTGGAGAAAAACCCAGTAGACAACTGAATAATGGCTGGTTTCAGCCTGGTCAGGGCGTATCCCTGTGAACAGGATATGTCCATGAATAACATGATGTTCCAGAAAAATGAAAATAATTTCATGGGGCTATAGAGGTGAGCTACAGTGCCAGCTAGGAGAAAAAACAATATGAAAAAAAGAGGTCATGTTTGTCAACTCTCTAATTTCTTGCTCAAAGGTTGGCTAAGTTATAAGCAGCCAAAGATTCTTAAGAAGTATCAGTAATCAAAGTTGAATTTCATGAGCTTTTATGACATTGTGGAATTTTGTCATACATTTGTCGAACCATGTCCATACAATTTACCAGTCATACACCTGAGTTACCATTGTAGAGGAATGTAAAGCTGGGTAAAGTGGCACTAAACAGCATTGATAGTAGGCTCCATAGAAAAGCACAGTGGTGCCAAGTGTCAGGTCACTATCTTGAGTGACAAACCATGAAGAATACTCATGGGCAACACTGTGCGCTGGCTAGGTAACTTGCAATATGCCAGATAACCACTACAGCTTATTGTCTTAATGACTTATAGAAGCGCATGCACATGCAACATTGTTTTTTTTCAACAATGACACCTGCTGACTCATCAACAACCCTGTTGATAAAAATGTGTATTTTTACTATTTGAAAACAGCGGCACCAAATGACACCAAGCCTTACAACTAGCTGTTATTTATGCCATTATGATACAAGCATCTGTACATCTTTAGCCATGATGGAGCATAATGCTTGGCATCACTGCCAGGAGGATTACTGGAGCGGTATACCAGGGCCACCTTTTGCCATTTTGCCTCTAATGATCCACCCCGTACACACCACTGTTCCCTTTACTTTTTCCTTTCTCCTCCTTCTCTTCACTTATGCCAGCAGCATAACTGTATCACTCTTATCTCCAAATTCTGGCTTGGATCCCTCCCTCCTACCTCTCCTTTCCCATCATCCCTCTTGTCTTACCTGCTATGCTCCAGAGACCTGCATACCTCCCCCCATCTATCCAGTTCAGTGCAGGCTGCATTCTTCTATTGTTTTCTCCTTCTGTGGAACTCACTACCAATCTCCCTTTGTCAAGCTCTATCTCTTCACAACTTAAAATGCATGCTATCCCAAACTCCTCCTCCTTGATCCTGTCCTTTCTCCTCTGGACAGGATGGGGTGAGGCTCTATCTACCCCTATTAATGTGTATCTTCATGCATTATACTAGTCCAAAAATGTTCTAGAGTCTATTGCATACTATTAACTGCTTGCTCTCTTTTCCACATCATTTTATGCATCTTTCCTTTTTGATATTGCTACTATCTATTCGCTTATGCCTCTACCAGTTTTTCTTGTGTAATACTCATGCATTATTCCAATCCCTACTACTCACATGATTGTACTCAAGCATCTAATGTTTTCTCAAATGTTTTGCTTAACTGTAATCTGTCATTATATATACACTACCCTCTTTCCCTTTCCCTTTCCCCTGGGTCACATCTAGAAAACAGTTTCAGTTCAGTGTGCCTCTCCTGGTTACCAAAATTTTAAATAAGTAAATGATGTTAGTGCAGGTAAGGTGGCTCAGTAGTGATAAGCACTTTGTGAACGTTAAATTCACCAAGTGTAATTCTAGTGGTAATACTTGTCACACATCCATGAATTTTTAGCAAATTTTTCCAATTAGTAATTTCTAAAGTATGAATGATAGACTTATTTTCCACTAACATCTTTCAGCCATCTCTTTTTTCCCTAAAGTCTATTTGTTTTTGTACTCATTTAATTTATTTTTCATTTTCACCATATGTCTCCATTTCTGTCTCCTTCCCACACATTTGTCACCTTTCAGCCTTCTTACTAGGCCCTGTTAATTAGTCTCCACCTGGGAACTTCACCAGCTCTTTCACTCCCATTATACTTTATCTTTCCCATCATCACCTTTTTGTTTCACAGATTCTCTCTTAATCTTACCATTTATCACTTCTTCTCCCTGAGCCTCCCCTTTCTTCTTTCTCCACATATATTTCTCTCATTTTACCTCTCATCTACACTAACTTGTTTTTTTCCTTTTAGATATTTCCTGAAGAAGACCTAAGGTCGAAGCGTAGATTTTAACTCTATTTTCTATTTTCAGTGTGCATTTAATATAACCGTTTTGTTTTGACAATAAATGTTAACCTACTAAACCACATGTATCCACGAGTAATATGATTTCAGGATATATTTACTTGGTATGCATACTAAATATTCAGTGTATACCTGGAATAGCAGTTGAGCTATAAACATCCACATATTTTGAAATTTTACACAATTTAACAAATAATTACATTTTGAAATTTTGAACTCCTGTAACTTAAAATTTACACAGCCAAATACCTCTCCATTTATTAGTTTTAATGTATCTTCCAACAAAGTATACATATATATTTTCAATTATCTAGCAACTGAGGTGGCTAAGTTGTAAGCATAGAAATATTTTCAGAAATTTTCACATCAATAAACATTGCCAAACATTGATACCCTATGACTTCCCCATGCCTAATTCAAACATCATGAAACTTTGCATTGTTTTAGAGTACATTCCGAATAATACGTGTCCCAAAGGTCAGATGTCGGACTGTAATAATGCCTGAGTTAAGACCAATTAAAGCATTTCAGAAAATTCCACAAAATGTCATTTCATTTCATGGAATTTTGTGGAATTTCATGACAATTCTGCAAACTTAGAATTTGCCAATTTCAACCACACCTACATTAAAGTGCTCTCTATTTTTGATTAGCTTAGTTTTTATTTGACATAAAATCCTTTCAGCAGATGCCTGTTGTCAAATGGTTCTCATTTAGATGCACAGTCATTTAAGTTGATTGATTTGTTTCCAGATAAATGTTTTATGCTCAGAAAAAAATGGAGAAATTGTCAGTTTGTCAACTGATACTACAGTTCAAAGGCTAAAGGACCCGTGGCAGTAGATAAATGCACAGCACTGTTTCTGTACAATGCTACTTGCTGACTCTTCAACAATACTTCAGATGGCAATGTATATTTTTACACTAAAATAACAGTTACACATTATGCCAGGCTTTGAAACTTGATGCAGATGAAGACACAGCAACAGCCTTATTAAACAAAATACTTAGTCATGATATAACCTGATGCTGGGCACCACTGTATCTTAGCCATGAAGTTTCACAATCCATGAGGCTATTCACAAGGGTGGGAACTATGCACAAAGCACATATCCCTTCTGCATAGCTCTGCACCCATGGAAGATCCATGTAGGGACCGCATTCACCAACACCAGCCTCTGTGTGGCTCCCTTCTGTGACCTCACACCTCTGGCATGCAGGATCCCTGGGAGTGGTCTGGTGTGGAGTGGTGGACCTGGGTAGGCAGCCAATCAGCTGCCCATCTAGGGTCCAAACAGTGGATTACTTGCACCCACGGGGCACCATGTTGACAGCCAGTGTGCAGTGCACTAACTGCACTGGGGGAATGTGCCCAGTTTGCCACCCCCAACCCACAGAGGAGTTCCCTAATGGCAGAGGAATCCATTTGGGGGATCTGCAGATCCCCACCATCTGCATCACGGATGGCAGCTGCCACCCAGGGGGCACATACCAGGTTTATGGCTGCCTTGAAGTGGAGTAGCCATCCACACCCATGCACAGCACTCTGCATCTTGGGGAATGCTACAGGTGCTGGTATGCACATAACACTGCCCCTTGGCTACCCCAGTGCAGAGCACCACAATCAGCCAGGGGATCAGATGCATAGGGGACCCAAGTAGTTGATGACTCCTGTGCAGGTTGTGCAGTGGGTGTGTGGTGGCTACGCACCACATTTATGCAGCACATAGTCCCTCTGCACCTTCATGAATAGGGCCCCATGAAAGCAACTTGTTTAGTCTATCACAAAATATAAAGCTTCTGTGACATGGCTGATTGATTTTGCTCTGCTTCTGCAGAAATGCTCTGCGTTGATATGCAGTATCAGCAACAATATACCGTAGATCTGCAAATTAGCAGGCACATATTTATTACTTGGCCAAACAGAAGTTTTAGCTACAGCATTTTTTCATTTTCCTAAATAGGTGTTTATCATTTCAAGATCTAATTTATGTAGACTAACAGTTATCTTGTGTTTTTCATTTTTATTTATTGAAATCTCAGATTGAACCTTTGAGAACAAGCTCATTACATGCTGTAGGTTCCACATTAGAGGTATACAAGCATGCATCAAAAACTACATAGATACATAGATACATAGACAGTGTTGGCAGATAAGGGCCTATGGCCCACCCAGTCTGCCCATTTTAGCTTGTAAGTTCAGTTTATGTTTTCCTAGAAGTCTGTTGCCCCTTACCCATGACCTCCAGAATTCCTTTATGTCTATCCCATGCATTCTTAAATCCCGTGATTGTTTCAGCCCCCACCACTTCCTCTGGCAGGTGTTCCACTTGTCCACCACCAGTTCTGTGAAGAAATTCTTCCTCATGTTTCCTCTGAATCATCCTCCTACAACTTCATCCCATCCCTCAGGTCCTGGAACATCTTTTTCGCTTAAAAATAGTGTATTCCTGCACCCTGTTCCTCCCTGTGAGATACTTGTATGTCTCTATCATATCCCTCTCTCCCTCCTCTCCTCCAGGGAGTACATGTTCAGTTCCTTCAACCTGTCTTCATAGGACTTGTGATGCAATCCATGCACCATCTTTGTTGCCCTCCTCTGAACCTTCTCCACCGTGTCTATGTCCTTACGTAGGTATGGTCTCCAGAACTGTATACTGTACTCCAGGTGGGGCCTCACTAGTGTCTTGTATAGCAGAATTATGACCTCCCTTTTTCTGCTGGTGATGCCCCTGCCTATACATCCCAGCACCCTATTTGCTTTACCTGCTGCCTTGTCACACTGTTTCCCTACCTTGAGGTCATCAGTGATGATAACCCCAAGATCCCTTTCCTGCTTGGTGCATGCTATATTCTCACCCCCAACTGATATATTGTGCCAGGGTTTTGTGCCCATATGCATTATCTTGCACTTCTTTGCATTAATTTCAACTGCCAAACCGCTGACCATTCTTCAAGTTTCTGCAGGTCCCTTCTCATTCTGTCTACACCCTCTGGTGTGTCTACTCTGTTACAGAGCTTTGTGTCATCAGTGGACAGTGAAATTCTGCCTTCTAGGTCCTGTGCAATGTCACTGATGAAGATGTTGAATAGGACTGGTCCCAGCACTGATCCCTGTGGTACCCCACTGGTCACTCTTCCCTCTGTGGAGTGACAACCATTTACTGCCACCCTCTGTGTCCTGCCACTCAGCCAGTTACCTACCCACCACACTACTGTCCTGCCCACACCCATATTCCCCAGTTTGTGTAATAGTCTTCTATGTGGCACAGTGTCAAAGGCCTTGCTGAAGTCCAGATAGGCCATGTCAACTGCCCTCCCCCTGATCCACCTCCCTAGTCACCCAGTCAAAATATTCAACAAGGTTGGTCTGACATGACCTCCCCCTGGTGAAACCATGCTGCCTACACAAATTACAGTTAAGTCATACAATAAATGAAGAAAAATGGACAAGGACATTTACAAACTAGTTTCAGGGCAATAACACTGATTACACTGAGTAGTACAATCTCAAGAAAAAATGAGGAAGGATGGTAGGGGGTGTCACAGGGGAGGACAAAACCAGGCTGTAAGGGTGACAGAGAGAGAGGGAGGACACACTGCATATTGAGTCACTATGGAGGAACCAAGAGCAGTGGAATACATCAGCCAACAAAATTGGCCTCATCAGTGGAGGTGTGGAGTAGATAGCGGTGCAAAGAGTTGGGGGAGGAAGACCTGACTAAGTTGCAGGTAACAGGTCAGGTGTGATTTGATTAGGGAGAAGGAGTGTAGGAAGGGGAGGGAAAGAGGAGGAAGTAGGTAGGGGAACAGTTCAGGATGGGGGCAGAAGGTGGAAATAGTAGGCAGAGCTCTGACTGGACAACAACAAGAGTCATCAGGAGGCACTAAAGGAAGCAGTCACTACAGGCACTGGCAACCAGATGTTTCCTCAGCTCATCTTTAAAGGGGCCTAATGTTGATTTAGAAGAGATGCTAGGAGGAAGACTATTTTTCAAATCTCATTGATCAAAGTAACATCACAATTGTCACCAATCAATCAGAATGTATTTAGTCACTTGAAGGAAACATGTTCTGAATGATGTTAAAATTGCTTAAAATTGTTTCTGTTTGAGTTTGTCATTTATAGCACAATTGTTTCTGAGAACGAGCTATCCTCAGCTTGTTAATTTGAAGGACATATGTTGTAACAATTAGACATGTCATCTCTTGAAACTGTATGTCTCTTCTATGCATATTATACTGATCATTTCCATATTTATATTTGAGAACAGGTCTTTCAGAAGGGCCCAAGATCCACCCACCACTATTTTTTTAAAAGTAATTCCATCCAAACCGTTTGATCATCTGTAGAAAGTCTAACTCCATCTAAATTTTTCAACCCAAAAAGATACTGGGGCAGTACAGCACAGTGATTTAAGGTTCTGAGCTGCAAATCTGGTGACAGCCAGCAGATCAGACCTGGGTTTGAAACCCACAGCTTCCACTTACACACTGTGTGACCATGAGCAAGCCACTTAACTTCCCTGTACTCCAAGGTCGCACCTGTATCACCTTCTCAGAAGAAGCCAGAAGGGGAAGGAAGGAAACATATTCAATTCAGTGCTTTAGAGTAACTGGTAATTGCTATTTTTCTTTTAAACTTAGATTGTGGGCTTTTAGTGACACTATACTCTCTTGTTGTCTTTACTTATAATTGTTTTGGGCTGTTGAAAATTTAAAACATAGTGGTGGTGTAATTCTGTGCTGTCTTTAATTGCTGCAAATTTTATCTTGGCTTGTCTGACTGCCCTGTAGTTGGGTGAAGGGTGTTAATTGTCTGGCCTCTGACCTCAGCTACGTGATAACTGGAGGTGGGGCTTAGTCAGAGTTGAAGTAGCACGTAGAGTTTATTTTCTCAGAAGAAGCCAGAAGGGAAGGAAGGAAACATATTCAATTCAGTGCTTTAGAGTAACTGGTAATTGCTATTTTTCTTTTAAACTTAGATTGTGGGCTTTTAGTGACACTATACTTTCTTTGTTGTCTTTACTTATAATTGTTTTTGGGCTGTTGAAAATTTAAAACATAGTGGTGGTGTAATTCTGTGCTGTCTTTAATTGCTGCAAATTTTCTTTACTTATAATTGTTTTGGGCTGTTGAAAATTTAAAACATAGTGGTGGTGTAATTCTGTGCTGTCTTTAATTGCTGCAAATTATATTATATATGCCTTATTTAAATCTGATTGACAGGAGCTAAACACAGGGTATAGTAAGGGGTGTGAAGTAGGAGGGGCATAAGGGGGAAGAAGCCCACCCTCAGCACGACAAGTGTTTTGATTCATTTATTTATTTATTGGTTTCTTTTTCTTTAAAAAAAAAAAATTATCTGAGGATCAGTGGCAGTATTTTTAGGACAGTAAATTAATAAAAGGAACTAGGAAGCTTCAGTAGCAGACAAGTAGTGGAACTGCAGTATAATGTGGGGAGTGGTGCAATGCAGTGGCTGTGGGGCAGCCATATTCAGGCAGACCTTCTGGACACTGAGGTGCTGCCCTATCTGCATGCATCTCTGTGGACTGTGGGAGGAGGTAGCCAGACTCAGAGCAGAAGTAAACTGGGTCAGGAGTACCATCACCCCTATCCAGGGACCACCTGGTCCAATGCAACTGCCTCAAAGGATGCCGAGAACGAGGAGCACTTGGATGACAGTGGGCTCAGGGAGGGTTAGAGCGGTCAGGCAGAGGCACATCCCAGATCCTATTCCACTCAAGAACTCATATGCCACACTGGCAAATGAGGACAACCAAATAGAGGTACCCAGAGAAATGGAAGGAAAGGATGTGGAGGTTAGCCAAGGTGACCTCAGCGGGGAAAGCAGTGGACCCCAGAGGAGGAGGAAGCAAATCCTGGTGGGGGACTCCATCATAAGAGGGATCCAGCTAGGAACACAGGAGGGGGAGGACAGGGAGGTGAGGTGCCTAGCAGGTGCCATGGCATGGAGGGATGGAAGGAAGATCCTGGGGATCACTGGGAAGGCAAGATGGGAGGGTGAGCTGGATCTCATTATCCACCTAGGTACTAATGACCTGGCAAATGGGGAGCCAAAGGAAGTTCAGGAAGAGTTTAGGAAACTGGGGAGGGGTCTCAAGCAAGTAGCTACTTCTGTCACTTTCTCAGAAGTACTACCTGTGAGAGGCAAGGGAGAGCATAGGAGTGCATGCACCAGGAACTTTAACTCATGGTTGAAGAACTGGTGCTGTGAGGAAGGGTTTGGATTCATTGGTGACTGGGGACCCACCTGAGGGATGGAGGTTTGTTCCAGCCTAACGGCCTGCATCCATCCTGGAGGGGAATCCAAGCACTCAATGATAAGTTTAAATGCTACATTGACAAGCATTTAAACTAGCAAAGGGGGGTGGCAGGCCAGCAAGGAGGGTACCTACTTGCTCACCCCCTACATCTAGCAGTGGAACCAGTGAACCAGAGGAGTGGCTATCTCTGCAAAGCAGTATGCAAAAGATGGAGATTAGTGCCCAAGAGGTGGATAAGCAGAAAAGGGTCAAAATGCAGCAGAAGGGCAGACAGCAAGGAGAACCAGGGATAAATGACAACCAAGGAAGGGCTGAGTAGAACAGTGAAACAGTCTAGGGAGGTCAAATCATGGAAAGCCAAGTGTGCAAATGCCAGGAGCCTTAGCAACAAGATGGAAGATCTGGAGGCTGTCATGGTGCAGTCAGACCTGGACATTGTGGCCATCACTGAAACCTGGTGTAATGATAACCACGACTGGGAGATGGCCATACCTGGCTACAACATATTCAGAAGAGACAGAGCAGGCAGGAAGGGAGGAGGAGTGGTACTGTATGTGAAAAATGACATAAGGGCCACAGAGATCCAGGAGGAACAAAATGGGGGAGAGATACTGTGGGTTAAGCTGGAAAGGAAAATGGGGACAGCCATCCGCACAGGTGTGGTCTATAGACCACCAGCCCAGGAGGAAGAAACAGATAGGGAGCTGATGCTAGCCATCCAAAGGATGGCAGACAAGGGTGAGGTAGTACTGGTTGGAGACTTCAATATTCCAGACGTGGACTGGAGCATCCCAGCAGCAGCATCAACTAGGAGCAGATTTATCCTGGACTCCCTTCAGGGTGCCTTCCTCAAGCAACTGGTCATGGAACCAACTCGGCAGAAGGCAACACTGGACCTTGTGCTCCCAAACAGGGACAGTGTGATGGGGGTAACAGTGGGGGAGCACCTGGGAAACAGTGACCACCAGTCATTGTGGTTTGAAATCACAGAAAGAGCAGAACCAAACCACACAAAAACACGTATCCTGGATTTTAGAGGGGCAGACTTTGGGAAAATGGGGAGATACTTGAAAGAGGCATTAAGGGGAATGGGACAGGAATCAGGGGTTGAGGAACAGTGGGCAGTATTTAAAATGGGGATTACAAGAACAACAGGAATTGCCGGCCTGCCGGTGCAGTGGCTGGATTAGCTATGACGCCGGGCACCTTGGGTTCAGGAATGGATCCGGTCACAGAGGGTCGCCAGGGGAGAAGGATTGAGCGCCCGCAGGCAGCCTCCTTCTGGGGAGGGTCCCACAGTATCTGGAGATAATGAGGGTTCTAGCGGAGGCTGTGAGAACTCACGCTGCTGGCCTGTGGTGAGGGAGGGTGAGGTAGGCGGGCAGATGCTGGTGTCATTGCACGCCCTGCCCTCGAGGGAGGGGAAGTAGGGGGACAAAATCCTGCCTAGCATCTAAATGACGCTCTGCCCAGGATTGCCCTGATTGGCCACAGAGCCGCTCCCCTAACCAGTTACAGTTCTGCGGCCGATAAGGGGGGTCAGTACCGCGGCCCCGCTCTCTGGGGGGTAAGCCAGGGATGACCAGGGGGATTCGGCGATGTACGGTGGTCGGGGCTCCAGGATCCGTGACCAGAGCAGAAAGGCTGATGAAAGGTAGGGGCATAAAGAGGAAAAAAAAAAAAAAAAAAAAAGAACAACAGAATTGTGCATTAAGCAGGTTAGCAAGAGGAAAAGGAAGAGGAGACCATTATGGTTTTCCAAAGAGGTAACAAAGAAAGTGAAAGCCAAAAAGATTGCATTCAGGCAATACAAAAAGACACAGGCAGAAGGGGATAGGGAGAAGTACCAGGAGAAGCAAAGGGAGGCAGGGAGGTCAGTAAGGGAAGCCAAAGCTCAGACAGAAGAACACATTGCAAAATCAGTGGGTAGAGGGGACAAAACCTTTTACAGGTACATAAGTGAAAAAAGAAAGACAAAGGGAGGGATAGTGAGACTGAAGGGGGAGGATGGGTGCCGCGTGGAGGATGACAACAGTAAAGCTGACATATTGAACAGGTATTTCTGCTCAGTCTTTACTGAGGAAGAGGAGGGTAATGGGTCTGAAGGGAGTACAAGGGGTGAGAATGGTGCAGAAATGGACACAAGTCCCTTTACACAGAAAGGGTCCTAAGGAACTAGAAGTAAGAGTTGATAAAGCAATGAGGCCAGATGGGTGCACCCCAGTGTCCTTAAAGAACTAAGAGAGGTGGTGGCTGAACCTCTGGCTATCCTGTTTAGCCGATCACTGGAAACAGGGGAGGTACCCAAAGACTGGAAGACAGCAGATGTAGTCCCCTTATACAAAAGTGGGAACAAAGAGGAAGCAGGGAACTACAGACCAGTCAGCCTCACCTCGGTAGTGGGGAAGATCATGGAAGCACTACTGAAGGAGAGATTGGTGGAACATCTGGTTGTCAATGGACTACAGGACCCAAGGCAGCATGGTTTCACCAGGGGAGGCCGCGTGTCAGACCAGCCTCATTGAATTTTTGACTGGGTGACCAGGAGGTGGATCAGGGAGGGCAGTGGACATGGCCTATCTGGACTTCAGCAAGGCCTTTGACACTGTGCCACATAGAAGACTATTACACAAACTGGGGAGTAATGGGTGTGGGCAGGACAGTAGTGTGGTGGGTAGGTAACTGGCTGGGTGGCAGGACACAGAGGGTGGTGGTAAATGCTGTCACCCACAGAGGGAAGAGTGACCAGTGGGTACCACAGGGATCAGTGCTGGGACCGGTCCTATTCAACATCTTCATCAGTGACATTGCGAGGACCTAGAAGGCAGAATTTCACTGTTCGCTGATGACACAAAGCTCTGTTAGAGTAGACACACCAGAGGGTGTAGACAGAATGAGAAGCGACCTGCAGAAACTTGAAGAATGGTCAGGGTTTGGCAGTTGAAATTCATTGCAAGAAGTGCAAGATAATGCATATGGGGCACAAACCCTGGCACAATATATCAGTTGGGGGTGAGGATATAGCATGCACCAAGCAGGAAAGGGATCTTGGGGTTATCATCTCTGATGCACCTCAAGGTAGAGAAACAGTGACAAGGCAGCAGGTAAAACAAATAGGATGCTGGGATGTATAGGCAGGGGCATCACCAGCAGGAAAAGGGAGGTCATAATTCAGCTATACAAGACACTAGTGAGGTCCCTACCTGGAGTACAGTGTACAGTTCTGGAGACCATACTACATAAGGACATAGACAGGGTAGAGAAGGTTCAGAGGAGGGCAACAAAGATGGTGCATGGATTGCATCACAAGTCCTATGAAGACAGGTTGAAGGAACTGAACATGTACTCCTGGAGGAGAGGAGGGAGAGGGGTATGATAGAGACATACAAGTATCTTACAGGAGGAACAGGGTGCAGGAAAACACTATTTTAAGCGAAAAAGATTTTCCAGGACTAGAGGGCAGGGATGAAGTTGGAGGGAGGATGATTCAGATGAAACATGAGAAAGAATTTCTTCACAGAACGGGTGGTGGACAAGTGGAACACCCTGCCAGAGGAAGTGGTGGGGCTGAAACAATCACGGGATTTAAGAATGCATGGGATAGACATAAAGGAATTCTGGAGGTCAGGGTGAGGGCAACAGACTTCTAGGAAAACAAACTGAACTTACAGCTCAAATGGGCAGACTGGGTGGGCCATAGGCCCTTATCTGCCAACACTGTCTATGTATCTATGTATCTGTGTATGTTTCATAGAAACATAGACTTTCTCAGATTCAGTCCTTCTGGAAAATAAATAGTGCTTCCTTATCACAAATTACCGGCATAGTGGACCTTTTTACACCAGAAATCTGTTTGCTGAATAGTTTTCAAACTGGCATGACCAAGAGAGACAAATTATATATGGGCATTATATCGACCGCAGCAAAAGCTGTCCTTTTAAGACACTGGAAGGACTTGACTTCCCCACCAATTGTAGAATGGTACAGAGAGGTGATGCTTGCCTTACAAGTGGAGTTACATATTGCCAAGATGAGTAACAGAGCTCAATTATATGACTCCATATGGGGAACGTTGAGAGCCGTTTTATCAACTTGGCAAGGCAAAATTACCTAATAGTAGATGTCGCCCCGCAACTAGATGTACTGTGATCCTGTTGACTCCTCTGTTACAGAAAATCCTAGGGTTACCTCAATTAGTGTGTGGATGCTATGGAAGGTAGGGGGAGTGGGTGGAGTAGGGAGGAAAATATTAGGCTGGCTAACTTGTTATATCCTTAGTTAGTTCTGTAGAAATTATTAACATGTGACCAGCAAGAATGCTAATATGTCTGTGGCACTCTTAACTTGCAATGTATAATTGTGCAACACTGTAAAATCTGTGTTTTGTCAAGAATGTCAATAAAAATTTATTGAATTACAAAAAAAAGAAACATAGACTTTGACGGCAGATAAGGACCACTTGGCCCATCTAGTCTGCCCATTTCCCTACCTACTGGATAGGCCGCAGATCCTAGTTAACCAACAGCCTATTTCTTCCTAACCACCACAAGGATTGCCTTATGTCTGTCCCATGCATTCTTGAATTCTCCCACAGTTTTAGACCCCACAACCTCCTCAGGAAGGCTGTTCCATGCATCCACTACTCTCTGTGAAAAAATACTTACTCACATTGCCCCTGAACCGCCCCCCTCTATCTTTAAATTGTGTCCCCTTGTTCTTGCACATCTCTTTTTCTGAAAGATGCTACCCTCTTGGACTTTGTTGATTCCACTGAGGTACTTAAAAGTTTCTAACATGTCCTCCCTCTCCCTTCTTTCCTCAAGGGTATACATATTAAGCTCCTTTAGTCTCTCCTTGTACAGCTTCTCTTGTAGACCCTGCACCATTTTAGTTGCCCTCCTCTGGACTGCCTCTATCCTGTCTATGTCCTTGTGGAGATGAGGTCTCCAGAACTGGATGCAGTACTCCAGATGGGGTCTCACCAACTGTCTGTACAGAGGGATAACAACTTCCAGTTTTCTGCTGGTGATGCCTCTCTCTATGCATCCCAATATACCCCCAGCCCTCCCTACTGCCTTCTCATATTGCTTGCTAACCTTAAGATCATCTGATATGATTACCCCCAGGTCCCTTTCCTTTTTTGTTGTTGTTACTACCTCCCCCACCCCCATTGTGTATTCTTCCCCTGGGTTCTTGTTTCCCTGGTGCATTATTTTGCAATCTTTGCATTGAATCCTAGCTGTCATACTTCTGGCCATTCCTCCAACCTTGCCAAGTCCCTTCTCATCCTTTCCATGCCTCCTTGTGTATCAACCCTGTTGCAGATCTTTGTGTCATCTGCAAAAGGCATACTTTTCCTTCCAGTCCCTCTGCAATGTCACTTATAAAGACATTAAAAAGGACTGGACCCAATACTGAACCCTGCGGTACCCACTAGTAATCCCTCTTTCTTCAGAGTGGACTCCACTTACAATTACCTTTCTGTCCTGTTGTCCAGCCAATGTTTACCCAGACTACCACTCTGGGACCCACCCCAGGCTGGTTAATTTGACTACTAATCTTTTGTGTGGGACTGTGTCAAGTGCCTTGCTAAAGTCTAGGTAGGCCATGTCCACAGCTCCTCCCCTGGTCTACTACTTTGGTCACCCAGACAAAGAAATCTATTAGATTCATCTGACATGACCTTCCCACTGTGAATCCATGCTGTCTTGGGTCCTGTGCCCACTGGCCTCTAGGTACTCAACAATTCTTTCCTTCAGAAGTGACTCCATCATGTATGGCAGCTCAAATTCAATACAAAGAAGTGCAAGGTAATGCACCTGGGAAACAAAAACCCAGGGAAGAGTACACAATGGGGGGTGAGATACTGACAACAGTTAAAATGGAAAGGGACCTGGGGGTAATTGTATCAGATGACCTAAAGGTGGGCAAGCAATGTGAGAAGGCAGTAAGGAAGGCTGAGGGGATACTGGGATGCATAGGGATAGGCATCAATAGCAGAAAACAGGATGTTGTTATCCCTCTGTACAGACAGTTGGTGAGACCCCATCTGGAGTACTGTGTGCAGTTCTGGAGACCCCATCTCTGCAGAGACATAGACAGAGTGGAGGCTGTACAGAGGAGTGCAACCAAAATGGTGCAGGGTCTGCACCTGAAGGCATACAAAGAAAGACTAAAGGAGCTTAATATATATACCCTTGAGGAAAGAAGGGAGAGAGGGGACATGATAGAAACTTTCAAGTACCTCAAGGGAATCAACAAAGTCCAAGAGGGTAGCATCTTTCAGGAAAAGAGATGTGCAAGAATAAGGGGGCACAATTTGAAGATAGAGGAGGGATGGCTCAGAGGAAATGTGAGGAAGTATTTTTTCATGGAGAAGGTTGTGGATGCATGGAACAGCCTCCCTGAGGAGGTTGTGGAGCCACGAACAGTGGAGGAATTCAAGAATGCATGGGACATACATGAGGCAGTCCTAGGTCAGGGGTATGAGGAAGTAAGCTGTTGGTTAACTAGGATCTGCAGCTTATCTGTTAGGTAGGAAAATGGGCAGACTAGGTGGGCCAAGCAGTCCTTCTCTGCCATCAAATTCTATGTTTCTATGTTTCTGTAAAAAAGCTTTCAGCTTAGTGTGCTACTCCTGGTTAAACAACTAAATAAAATAAAAATACAGATGTGACACAAATTGTCACATATCACATTTGCATCAATTTGTTGCCATAAATTATGACTTTGTGTCACAAACTGCTGCATCTTTTAACAGTAGCAGCAAGGATGCTTGGTTGCACTGGGTGGTAACAGACAGGTGCAATGTGCATTTGAGTCCCCATCTCCACAGCAACAGATTAGTATGTCATGAAAAGAACTGTCCTATGAAGTGTAAACAAGCAACCAGAGCAGAAAATGCAGATACCCTGCTTAAACAATCCAAGAAAAAAGAGTTTGATCTGGTAGTTTGAAGAAAGTCCAGTGCCAGGCTGAAGTTGCTGACTCCACACAACATACACACAATCCAGAAAGAGCCAGGCATGTGGGTGAGTGTACAGAAAGTTTGAAAATTATCATGCTGGAATCGGATGATACTTTTCAGTGCTTTTATTTGTCAGTGTCTTATAATAAAGTGATAGGCTGGTATTAGCCAATGGACACCCCAACTCTTTGACCGTAGTCTTCCAGTGTGATAATTTTTAAACTATCAGTGCACTCACCTGAGTGCCCAGCTACTTTTGGGATTGTAGATACCCTGCTTCCCTAAAAATAGACTTAGTAATTAAATAATAATAGAAATTATAAAAAATAATATGAAATATAAGCTGGATTGTGTCTAAATATCATTTTATTTCAAAGCCAGGGGCTCCTTAACTGCCTAGGTGCTAAGATGAGCTACTAGAAAAGGTTTCCATTTTTATAAACTGAGCCAAAATCTGGGCTCTGTATTCCCATTCCATCATGCCATTTTTTTGGTTTATACTGTATGCATATTCTGCATCTCATAGTGGGGTGTGCGAAAGGACAAGATGATCTAGTGTCATTCCATGGTCCCAGTTAAGTCTAGTAGGCCCTGGGGATAACTTTGTGTCATCCTGTCCTCCAGCGTGAGCCTTTGGAAAGTGAAGGCTATACATATAAACTAAAATTGGAGTGCTGGTACAGGAATATGGAGCTTGGCTTCAGGATAAGTTTATGAATAATTGAAAACTATTCTAATCACTCATCATAGTGACTAGGCAGTTCAAGGGTAATACCTGAAAAAATTAGGTCCCGCTTTAGAATCGTGATGCTTCCTTTAAACTACTAGTACACCCAGATGTGGAACTGTGTAGAACCAGGACCCCACTGAAAACAAGATGCTGAAAATAAAAGTATGCTGCCAAGTTACACTGCTGCAGCTGTATTGATACTCAGTGCAAAAATCAAACAAAGCAACAGCACAAACTAAAGACTGATAAGGTGTTTTATTCTAAACTGTGGATAAAAGTAGCTTGATCTTCAAGATGCTCTGTTTCTTCCTCTGGGAGTATCACATATATATATATATATATATATATATATATATATATATATATATATATATATATATATATATATGCTTCCTGAGGAAGACACAGAGCACCTTGAAACAATGGAGCATTTTATCTCACAGTTCAGAATTTCAGTGGAACATGCAGCTTTTTTCCCCGGAGGAGGCTGTCCTCAGAGAAACTCACCCCTGGCCTACAAACACCCCAGTTCAGGGTGAAAACCTGATAGCTAGTGTCACAAGGGCAATGTAGCCCCTGTACTAAATATTTTTATATTGTCTCTGGAGTATTTTTGAGGGTTATTTTGAGACTTCACAGAACACTCTCACACCTCTAATTTCCTATGCTCTAGCTGTCTTGTTTTCTTGTGGTGACTGGCTTACTGGCATGTCTGGTGGCAGACATTGTCAGTGACTCAGCTGCAGCATATTCATCTCTGGGCCAGGAAGATTAGGCAATCATGGGTTTAAGTCTTGCACTGTTCACGTGAGCTAGTATCCAACATCTTGGGCTAATAGTTCCCTGAAGCAGACAGAATGGTAGCACAGCATACAGCATGGACTCCGCCTTTCTTTGGTTTCAGGGATCCTCTCTGGCAAAGGCTTGTATCCCCTTTCTTTAAACTCTCCATGTGGTCTTCATTACTCGTCTTTGTATCCCTACATTTATTGCAATTCAAACATTTCTTTTAATGCCTTCACAGTTGCTTTGCATACCCCACTCCCTTTTTTGTTGCCCTGATCCATTTTTTTCTAGCCCTCCTCCTTTCTATGTCACCCCATGTCTGTGTTTCCCTAACTAGCTGCTGTTTTTCTGTGTTGAAGCACCCCCTTCACTTTGGTGAGCTTAGTACTAGAGACAAATAATGATTTAGGTGCACTGCTATATGACATCCCTACAGCTTCCTCGAACTTGTTGCTTGTTTCAGTGAAAGTCAATTTACCTTAGAAGACACCACCAGTCATTGATTATGCCTGCTGCAGTCGGCTTTGTGCTGTTCTTTGCAGTGTTTACAACTGGAAGTAACGTTACTGTCATGGTAGTTCGGGATGTGAACAAGTAAGCCATAGAAAACAGCACAAATCAACCTGCACAGAGGACAGACAGAGGCTGCTGGTTTCTGCCAGATTCTTAAGTAAATCAGTTTTTCTGCTGTTGAATTGACAGCACTGTGTGAGGGAGGGAGCTGCAGTGAAGGGAAAGGGTATTGTGTGGAGACCCAGTATTTGTTGCTATTGGATCTAGTGCAGATCTGGAATATGCATGGGCCTGCAGCATGCTGTGAACAGGAGGGGGTACACCCAACTGAATACAACCATGAAACTATTCATCTACTTCAAACTGACTTGAAGGTTTTTCAGCTGATCTCCAGAAGGCCTGGTGAGTGTTTATAGCATAGCCTGAAAAAGGGAAGGGGCATATCAATAAGGGAAAGCTGGAGGTTAAAAGGGTGGGGTGGAGTGGAGTACCAAGTGGAGGATGGGCTACAGAAATGCTTATGTCAGTAAAATCGGGGTGGGGTAGAAAATGAAATACTTCGAGGGGATCTGGGGGAATATACATCTAGGGGAGTGCAAATGAAGTTATATGTGTCCTCCACATCCTTAGTGTTCTCCCTCCCATGACTGATATGCGATTGCGCAAAGAACAGACATTTCTGCAGTTAGGAAAGAGCAGCACTAATTATGTGGTTTGGATGCAGATAAGGGTGTGATCTCCACAGATGTTGCTCTGATGCTCCTCTCCTGTAGCATGAGTGTGCTGGTTTGGTACTAAAAAGTCAAAGGAGTACCTGTGAGGGAGAGCAGAGGCAGGTGGGTTGAAGGGTCTGTGCAGGGACTGCTGCAGGAGAAAGAAAACTGTTTATGGTTATGATCACACAGCAAGTAAGTGGTCAAGAAACTGTTAGGAGGCAGAAGAGAAATGCAGTGGTGATGGTTGGGGAAGGTCTAGTTTCCTGTTTTGGTATGAGTGATCATCTTTCATTTGGCTCTAGCAGTTTGAACTGGGTTCAGTTTTTTTACAAATAGCAAACCATTTTGCTAGCAACATGTCAAGTGTAGTACTTTTGAGATGTTTTCACATTGAATGTTCCCTTCAAGAGCATTAGATGGCTTATTGCCTCAGTCATTCCATGAGGATGTAAACCACCATTACATTTTTGGGGGGGCAGAAATTTGTTCCCATATAGGTTTTATGTTTTGTGTAGGTGCCCCCTCCGGTGACCTCCCAACTCCATCTCCCAGAATGTACTGCTCCAAAGTCACCCTCAACTGCCCACTTTGGGTGGTGTCTTCCAGGAGGCTCCACTCCCTGTTAAGACACAATCCAATGTGGGCCATGGCAGGCACAAGATTCAACATTGTCCGAGGCTATTATGAAGGCAGCCACCATTTACCCTTTTTTTACCACAGCCCTGAGATTTCCACCTCCTGGATATTAAACAGCGTACACAATGTAACACCACTTAGCGAGGGGTTGCTAGGCTGGTGGACTCTTATGTATTCCCCACATGCTGCACATGGCAGAACATTCCTCTGCCCTGGCCACCTGAATTCAGCTCCTGGGTCTACTGTTGAACCTGCCAACTCAGGATACTGGCATGACAGCACAGCACACATGTGCTGAGCAATCACTTGGCCAGCCACTTGGTATTTTAACCTACTAGGGAAGAATTAAGCACATTTTAAGGTTAAAATCCCTTATATATTGACTTGATAGATAATCAAGTCTCAATGAATAATTAAAGATATAATTAAGGCATTTTTAAGGATTGGAATTAAGTGAATTGTGATTCAAAGTGACTGTCATCTGTTTCCCATTAGGAGCTATGAACATAAAAACACTTCACAGAGCCCTCGTCTTGCAAATAGCAGAAAAAAAGAAGAGATTTTGTGCAGAGATCTTAATTGTGAACAGTTTGCTGTGTTTACACATGAAGGTATGATTTAGTAAGCAAATGGGACATCAGATAAAGAAGGGAGACTACTTTAAACTATAGAGTTATGGGGATATTAGGGGATCAAATCTGGATAGAGGACCCATTACTAGGCACCAGTTGTTTTTTGAAAGGGGATCAAAAGAGGATGAGGAGCAAAAAAAGGCATTAGTTATTGGGGACATATTCATAAGCTGTTGTCTCTGAATGTGGACTATAGAGAACATTTGGAACACTGATGGCCCTCACAATGTGAAACTGAAATTAAACACGAGCTGTGTTTACATAGTCGGTGCACTGTGACTTCTGCAGCATTTTAACCTATGTGGACCATCAGAGATGATTAAATGTTTTGTGCTCATGGCCCCTTTCAGCACGATGCATGCCATACTGGAGAGGGGCCATAAGTCTATGGGTGTTTGGCTAGTTGGTTTCATTGGTGGTAACATTAGGCTTGGTGAAAGAGAAAGGGTACACTTGGACTCAGAAAACCTTTAGGAAAGCATGGAGACTGGGGCACATGAATACAGCATGCATCAGCAATTAATGTAAGTGCTTCATTTCTGGGAACCTCAATAGCAGATGGGGGGAGCAAAGTGTTTCAGACCCTCCCTCCAGCAGATGATGCAATATGGATGTCCCAGATAAGTGTAGGAATCAAAGGAATTGGCATATATTTGAATTCATTTTGTGATTTAGGTGCAGACTGTCCCTGTTAGATCACAGTGAGTAGTGCAACCTGTCCACAGAGTTACTTACACTGCACCCTCCAATCAGTGTTCCCAAGATTGTAACATTTCACTAAACGGTGCCAAGAGTGACTTATCATGATTCAAAAAGTGTCTACACAGTAGCTTTTACAATTGAGCACTGTAAGTGCTCGTGTTGTGCTAGTACAAAAACTGCCACGTAAACAGGCCTGTTAAGAATAACCTCCTCCTGACCTCGAAACCATCCCCATCCTGATCCTATGGGCTGTAGAAACATGGCTGTATTTGCCGTTGAGCTGTTTTTAAGTGTGGGACTGCGTAGTATTGCAGGATTTCAGTATATTGGGGGCGCTCTAGTTACACAGTGCTCAGAAGAACACGCTGTAGTTGTGAGATGCCAGACCCTTGTGCTGCTGCTGACTAAGTAATGAGTAAGGCCTGTCAGGGGAACTGCTCTGTATTCCAGTTACCAGTTGTGTTGGCTGTACATGTTGTTTCAGTTATTTGTTCCAGTACAGTGCACCAGTGTATTTTGTTCCTCGTCAGCAATTAAAGAAGGAGCATTTTGATTAAGCCTACCTCAAGCTTTTTGTCTGGTAAGCCTGTGGGCCACACTTCAGAATCCCGCATAGTAAGTACACCAGAAGCATTCTGGTTACAGTTTATCACCCTGGTAATGAGGAAGGCCGATGAACGTTTAAACCATGGGCACATTTCTCGACCAACATTACAGCTTAAGCAATCACAATGCCTACTGTAGGCCATGTTCCTGAATTTAATTAGGTGAAGGAAGAGTTTGAATACTATTTAGAAAGATTTGAGAGATAGTTGGCAGCAAAGGATATTGATGATGCTAAGAAGGCAGACATTTTTTCTTGCCACTTTACTGGCAAAAATGTATAGCCTTCTCAAAAGCTTGATTGCCCCCAGAAGTCAACAGAGTGAGCTTACCAGCTGCTGACTGACACACTTAAATCTTATTATAGTCCTGAACCCATTATCATTGCAGAACTTTTCCAGTTCTACCATTGAAACCAAGTAACAGGGAAAGCCTTGCAGGCTTTATTATTGCTCTAAAAATGTTGGCTTCCACCTGCAAGTTTGAATCTTCCCTACACTAAGCCCTCCAAGACAGATTTGTCTGTGGCCTTTGGGATGAATATTATCTAAAGTGACACCTCAATTAAAGAGACTTGACTTTTCAGTCAGCCTGTGATATTGTCTTGGGCATGGAATGGGCTAGGAAAGACTCATAGCAGTTCACAGAGCATACAATGGGTCCCTAGGGTGGCGTTCACAAAGTCAACCACTCTGCATCTGTTAAGCTGCCTAAACAGCGCCAAACCCTCACAGAAGCACAGCCATCAAAATCCAAAGCTCTACCTAACCCAGAAAGGGGGGGGGGACCACACCTGCCCTGCTATTGTTGTGGGGGCAGGCACCCACAACATACTTGCAGATTTAAACAGGAAACATGGTGCAGTTGTGGGAAGTCTGGCCACATCTCTAGAGTTTGCAAGAGTAAGCAATGCTCATCTTTCGCACAGTACATAACTGGTGGTACCTTCAGTTCAACGGGTAAAGAATTCCCCTCTGAGAGAGAGAGATACGGTGGCACTGTTTACAGTGAACACCACCCAAAGTCGAGATGATGAAATCTGCATTCCCCTTAAGTTAGCGGGCAACACAGTGAACATGCTGCTTGACTCTGGAGCATCTGTTTAGCTTATTCCAGAGCATGCCTACAGGGACTGACTGAGTCAATGCCTGCTCCAACTGTCCGGTCTGCAGCTTACCTCCTACAGAGGGGACAAGATTCCATTATCTATGAGGGGAAAACTTCCACATTACCCTTAGTTGTGGTCCAAGATAACTGTCTGGCCCTCCTGGGAAGAAACTGGCTTTACCAGATCCTTTTGAATTGGGCCAGGATCTTTTTGATGAAAGAAGTTTTCACCACATCCAGAGAGACCCTTGCAAACATTATGGGCAAGCACTGTTCTATTTTTCAAGAAGGTTTTGGAACCATACAAGGACTTAAGGTGACTATCAGGGTCGTAGTAGTAAAATGTTTTTATTCATAACATGTATGAACAAAAAATATACTCGATTAAGCCAAAGCTCATTTACAACTACGAGTCCTGAAACTGCTCTTGCTGCTTGAACCTGTACCTAAGAGACCTGTAATTACTGCTGAAAAAGCAGGAAATTGTTAAAGTGTTCATTTTAGAGCTGATCACAGTGATAAGTGTTTACAGCCCTTTCCTGAATATCTGTCTCGCTGTAAGCCCCTCTGGCGCCTCTTCCCTTTGTCTTGCTAAATTCTCCTGCTGTGACTGTCTGCCACCCAGGCCTCAGCCAGTGCTTAAATTCCCCTGTTTTCTCTCTCTTCTGCAGCTGCTGCCTCTCTGCCCCGACCAGGGCGCACAGCTCCACCAGTCCTTCTGGACCCTGCCCCCAGACGGACGGCATATCCAGAGCCTCAGCCCGAGACCACAAGCCCAGCCACAAGGCCTGAAGAGGTATGGCTGCTAAACAACCAATTGGAAACCGAGCACTTCCTCCGGCTACACTCCAACTGGGCAATTCCCTCTCCCAATCTGTTTGCCGCCTGGTGCTTTTTAAAACTGCTTTTTGATACTTGAATCTGTACCTACGAGTCCTGAAACTGCTTTTGCTGCTTGAAACTGTACCTAAGAGTCCTGAAACTGCTTTTGCTGCTTGAAACTGTACCTAAAAGACCTGTAATTACTGCTGAAAAAGCAGGAATTGTTTAAGTGTTCATTTTAGAGCTGATTACAGTGATAAGTGTTTACAGCCCTTTCCTGAATATCTGTCTCGCTGTAAGCCCTTCTAGCGCCTCTTCCCTTTGTCTTGCTAAAATCTCCTGCTGTGACTGTCGACCACCCAGCCCTCAGCCAGCATTTAAATTCCCCTGTTTTCTCTCTCTCTCTCTCTCTCCTGCAGCTGCTGCCTCTCTGCCCCTGACCAGGGCGCATAGCTCTACCGATTCTTCTGGACCCGGCCCCCGGATGGACACCATCTCCGGAGCTGCCGCCTGAGACCGCAAGCCCGGCCACAAGGCCTGAAGAGGTATGGCTGCTGCTGCCCCACCGGCACTGCATGTCGGCTCCCCACTCACCCCCCACCTGCCCGCCTTATCTCAACTATTTTATTTAGAGCTTCAGCAAGTCACATGAGCAGAAATTTACTAACAGTCTACTTCTCCATTGGTTCCTTATACTGTCTTGCCACTAGAGGGACATGGTAACCTTTCTAGCTCCTGCCACTATGCCTTCCTATCGCATGCGCTTGCCTTACCCACATCACCTACTCTTGGCGATATGGATTAGCGCCTTCCTCGAGATGATAGGTAGGCCTGCTTCTCCGGCCACATACCCAGTTACTCACCCAGAAGCAACCACAGTAAACTGCATAGGAATGATGCCACACACCCTGACTCTTTGCCACATTAAATACCCACACTAACCCTCCCGACCGTGCGCCACCCTTACCTGTCTGATCTACTGATCACGCTGCTCAATATATCCTCAACTGCTCCCTGCAATGTACAACTACCTGGACATCATGCTTGATGCATCTCAGCAACCTATAGTTACCACAAAGCTAGATTCTTCACTCTCCTGCTCCTTCTCCTGCTAGTTGGTGATGTCCATCTCAACCCTGGTCCCCCTACAATGAACTCTTTTTACCACCCTTCACACACCCTCCACTCCTCTAGCCCTCCTGAATCGCCTAAAAATCATCCACCTAAATGCCCGCAGCCTTACCAACAAGCTACCTTTACTGCAGGTCATGGTCCTCGAGTATAAACCTGACTTCATCATCATCTCTGAAACTTTGCTCTCGGGCCATATCTAAGACCAAGAAGTCCTTATACCTGGATTCACTGCAACCAGAATGGACAGACAAGGAAGAGGTGGTGGAGTGGTGATCTATGTCGCTACCTCCCTACAACACACAGTAGTGTTGAAAGTCACATCTCCCTCCTCCCATGAAGCTATCCTCCTCCACATCAAGCCTCCATACTCCTGCCCTCTATTTGTCACAGGATTATTCTGCCGTCCAGGCCAGCCCTCCTCCCAAGTCACTGATCTGATTAAGAAAATAACAGCCCTTGCCCACTCTGGTGAGCTGTACATACTGGGCGACCCTAATATAAATTGGCACTCTAACACACTAGCCAAAACTTGCTCCGACACTAAGTCACTAAACCTGACTCAACTAATACAGGAACCTACTCGCATGAACCACAGAACAAATAACCATTCCCTTCTGGACCTAGTCCTCACGTCACACCCCCACTGGGTCAAGGCTGCTGGCCTACTACCTAATGCATTAAGTGACCATCATCCAGTATACATGGTTCGCAAAATACACAGGCAAAAAATACCCCACAAGGTCCTTTTAACATGCATCTACTCCTCCCTGGACACTCTACCTCTGCACTGTGACCTCACCAACATTGACTGGTCCCCACTTGCCATCTGCACCACTATCGATGCGGCTTTCCAACTGTTCTGCAATAAGTTCCTCCATATTTGGAAACTGCATGCTCCGTTGAGTAAAATCAGAGTCCGGTGAAACCATCTGCCCTGGGTAACCCCTGAGCTCCTATCCTGTCAAAGAGCCCGTGACGCTGCTTGGCGTAAGCACAAGGTAACCAAACGCCCCAGAGACCTCCAATGATACAAAGAGCTTCGTAATAAGTGCACCAAAGCTATCCAGCTGGCCAAATCCGAACACTACCAGGCTAACTTCCATGCCAACACAAACAATCCTTCCAAATTCTGGAAAGTTATCCAGTCCCTCTTTTCCCCGTCCACCAAGCCTCCCACTCCTACCATTAGGCAGAATCTCTCTGACATCTCCGAGCCATTGGCAGTCACTGACTGCTTTAACTCCCATTTCACATCCTGTGCTACAGTGCTTCAAATGGCCCCCCTGCTGAACTCACACTCCACCACAGGCCCGCCCCACCCCTGCTTCCCCTCCTCTAATCTGCCAGCTCCCTCCTCCTACCCCTTCTCCTTCATCCATATCTCCTGCTGCTGCATTTCTAAGCCCTTCAGTCAATCAACCCTGCTAAAGGCTCCTCCCCAGATGGCCTGGACCCCAAGCTCCTCTCTCTGTCTGTTCCCACCATAGCCTATCCTATATCCATCTTGCTCAACCTCTCCTTTGTCTCTTCCACTGTTCCTGCAGCTTGGAAATGTGCTACAGTTCTTCCACTCCCCAAAGGGGGAAATCCCTCCTCCCCTAGTAACTACCATCCTATCTCTCTCCGTCCCACTCTGGCTAAGCTCCAGGAGCATATAGTGCTTGAACAACTCTCCTCCTACATTGCTGACTCCTCCTTTCTCACTCCATTCCAAGCTGGCTTTAGAAAACACCACTCCACTGCCACCTTGCTCTTACGCCTGACTGACACAATCACCTCGGGCATGGACAAAGGCCATATAACCTCAGATATTTTTATTGACCTGGCCAAGACCTTTGACACGGTCTCCCACCCTATACTCCTATCCTGCCTCAGGACCGCTGGTCTCTCCTCTAATGCCACTGAATGGTTCAAATCCTATTTGTCGGGTAGAACTCAATCCGTTCGCATAGCTGATACCATCTCCTCTCTCCTCCCCATTACCATGGGAGTTTCCCAGGGATCGGTACTTTTTCCAGCCCTTTTTTTCAATCTTTCTCAATGACCTCCCTCAGGTCTGCTTATCATCTGACATACACATGTATGCAGACGACATTGTGCTGTTCACAACTGGTAATTCGGTCACTGATGTCACTGCCAGGCTTCAGCTAGATTTCAAAAAGGTACAACGATGGCTAAGCGAGCACCACCTCTTCCTAAACTCAAAGAAAACTGTCTCCATGATGTTCAGTACTAGGCAGAGGCTGGCAAGGTTTCCCTCCTTACCCACCTTCTTCACCATAGATGGAACTGTATTAGAAGACACCGCTTCCTTCCGCTACCTAGGAGTTTGGCTCTATAAGAACCTAATCTTCTCCATCCACATTGATACACTCTAAAGAAACTCTGGCCTAAGCTAGGAGCCCTCTACCGTAGCAGGAGTTGTATCCCACATCTGGCTAGGTGGGAATTGGTACATAAAATGATACTGCCAACCTTCGACTATTGTGATGTTGTATACGGAGCTGCCCCTCAATCTTCCTTATCCAGGTGTGAACCTCTCTACAACTCCTTCTGCTGGTTTGCCCTAGATGCCCCTGCTCTGACACATCACTGCACCCTCTACCGCTCCCTAAATTTTCCATCTCTTGCCAACAGGAGACACTGCATGCGGCAAAGTTTACCTCTAAATTCTGGCTTGGGTCGCTCCAATCATACCTTATCCACCACTCACCCATCCAAATACACCCTCCAGTCTGAGGAAACCAGCTTGCTGAATATACCTTACAGAAATACTACATCTTGCCAATCGGCTTTCTCCTATCACCTATCAAAACTCTGGAACCAACTACCAACCCAAATCCACCACTCCTCCTCAGCCTACTCCCTCTCTTCAGCCCTAGCAAACTACCTAGTGATGAACTGCAGCTGCACTTTGCCCCTATGGCCCTGCCAACCTGCTGGTCTATACCTCCATCTACCTTCAGCTTGGCCGGATATGCCCTCCCAAATCCCTCATTCAAGCCTGCACTTTCTTCAAATTAGCACTTCCTTCACCTCTACTTTCCACCCCCCTCGTCCATCCTCTACTATCCCCCCATTAGTCACTCAAATGTGAATTAATCTAGATATATTGTTTAGCCATTGTTTGATTGTAAACTGTTCAGTCTGCTCGTACATATATATATATGTATATATATTGTTAACCTAGTTGCTAATGTATGCATCATGTTATATTACTCCTTGTCCCAATTCCCCTTCCCCCAGGACATACCATGAGATGAGCTTCTTGCTCAGTGTAACCTTCCTGGTGAAACATTTCAATAAATAAAAATGAATAAATAAACAACAAGGTCCATGGTGAAAACAGCAATGTTACAATTCAAGAAAAATAAATTACAAAACCATACAGTTAATACATTCATTGAGTCAGTACATATAACACCATCAATGTTCAGTTTAAGAAATAACTTACAAAAAACATACTGTTACATTCAACAGTCAATAAGAGCACCCACAGGATAATATTTGAAAGTGCCATCTCATCTGACAACAGTCATGAGATTCACCAATCTTACTATCTAACCAAAATTTTATCTCCTTCCACCTGTTTTTTCCCCTGTTAAAGTTCTTAGAGTGATAGGGGCATTATTCCATGCCATTGTCCCTATATAGAAAACCAGTTTCCTTTCTATTTCCAGGTTACATTTAGGGACCACCAAATCAACAACTATAGCTGATCTTAAAAAGGATTTTTTGTCTAATAATGATTTTAGAAGATATGTAGCTTGCAAATTGTCCTCTAATGGCTTTGTTTATAAATGCAAGAATATGGCCTTGTCTCCTGCCTCCCAACCTTTGCCAGCTTAGCTCTTTAAAAACTGACAACTGTGAGTCATTCTGGGGACACTGGTTACGTAGCACGCAAGTCTGTTGTAGTATACATCAAGTCTTGCCAATCCTTTCTTAGAAGCAGCAGCATACAAAATGTCCCCATAATCAAATAAGGGTAAAATCATTGTGTTCACCCCCTTCTCCTAATCTTAAGGGACAAATACATTTTAGCCCTATAAAGGGCACCTAATCACCTGCCAACATTATTCAACAATTGTTCTATATGTATGTCCCATTTTAAATTGCTTTCTAACCAAATTCCTAAGTATCTATAGGACTGAACCTGTTGAATCATAGTGCCCTCACCTGTTTTTATATTCTGTGTTATTTCTAGTGAGCTTTCATTACTTCTATTGAGTAACACTGATTGAGTTTTTGTTAGGAGTTAAAACTAGTTTATGATTTTCAAAGAATATCTGTAGTTCATCAAAAGCAAATTGCAGCCCATTTTGTATATTTTCAATCAATGTATCTGATGTACATACAACTGTGTAATTCACATGTAAGTGAAATGATACTGAAGGATCTGTGAATTTCAAGTTATTCACATACATATTGAAGAACAAGGGGCCCAAAATTGAGCCCTGAGGGACTCCAGAGATAACTGGTGTAAGTTTAGATAAGTAGTTACCTATACTACCAGCTGTTGCCTACCCTTAAGATGGGATATAAACCATTTGATGTTGTCTCTCATAATGGCCATCAAGATCAGCCAGGACAGGAGGACATTGTGGGCCAAGGTATCGAACACCTTGGATAAATCCACACAGATAGCTCCCACTGATGTCCTCCTGTCCAGGGCGATCTGGATGTCACTGACTACCTTTACCAAAGTGGAGACAGTACCATGCTTCTGTCTGAAGCCTGACTGGAAAGGATCTATTCTGTTTTGTGTTTTCAAAAAATCTTTTAATTGATCTGAAACCAGTTTTTCAAAAATCTTTGAAACTTGAGAAAGAAGAGAAATTGGCCTATAATTTCCCAAATTAGTTTTCATCCCTGACTTAAAAATAGGAACCACGTTGGAGTGCTTCCCAGGTTTTGGGAAATTCACACGAACTAAGTGAAAAGTTAAATATTTCTGTTAAGGGGAATGCTACCACTGGTGAGGAATACTTTAGAAGTCTTAATGGAATGTTATCCAATTCCACAGCTTTAGTTGTATCTAAATTTGAAAGTTTCTGCCTCACTTCTTCCATTGAGATCTTAACAAAAGAAAACTGATGTACTGGAGTTATATATATTTGTTCAATCATTATATTATTTTTATACACTTCCCAAGGCTTCACAACCCATTTTAATAAAATGATTGTTAAATTTATCCACCACTTCTTGAGATAGGGGCACTATCTGTCTATCTGAGTGGAGGCAGTACAGCGCAGTGGTTTAAGGCTCTGAGCTGCAAACCTGGAAACCTGGGTTTGAATCCCACAGCCCCTACTTGCGTACTATGTGACCCTGGGCAAGTCACTTAACTTCCCTGTGCTCCCAGGTTGCACCTGTAAAAAAGCTTTCAGCTTAGTGTGTCTCACCTGGTAAAACAAACAAAAATAAAATCTATATTGAAGCTACCAATAATGTTGTGACTATTAACATTTAAGAGGTTTGACATTAATTTCCAAAATTATCTTAGGTTATGAGAATGACTATTATCAAGTTGTTGTATACAATACTTTTGTTTTGCCAGTTTAATTTCTTTTACATACTGATTTTGCAGTTGTTTAAACCTATTCCAGTCTGATAAAATAGTATTTTGTTTGCCTTATTCCAAGCTAAGTCCCTTTTTAATTTTTTTTTAAAAATCCTGGGTATACTACGGTGCTTTTTTTTAAATTAGGGCATGTTTGTTACAGAGTTTCATGAATTCACTAGTAAAAAAATGTTCAAGCATCAATTACTATCTGGATCAATTCTATTTTTCCCCATAATATATTTTTCACGTGCAGCATAAATTGCACATAATCAAATTTCTTATAGCATCTCCATCTAATGAAACTGTCTTTAGTCAGACATTGTGTCTTATTTCTTATACAATAAATCATTTGGTGAGCTGAAAAGGAATCTGGAAGAATGCCACATATATTATAATTTAATGCAGAACTTGTAAAGATCAGGTCTATTACAGACGAAGATACTGGATCCATTGCATTGACTCTTGTGGGTTCCCTAATTAATTGACTAAAGCCCAGAATCATTTGAAGATCAACCAATGGATGCCCATCTTTAACTGTACACCAGTTTGTACTGAAATCCCCTACAACCACTATTTCATAAGTGTCTCTATATACTGTCAAGAGATCCATTAATATGTTAAATGCTTCAGGTTTAATCTTCGGTGGGCGATAAATCCCTGACATCAGCATTTATTTTGTAAATATTAATTTTCATTCTAACATCAAAACATTAATTTAAAACTTATATCTCAGCAGGAGTCAGTGTCTGTTGAGATTAAGTAGACAGATACTTTATTAGAAGTAGAAGGGGTCTTATTAAGGGTTAAAAAGAAAGAAAAGAAAGAAAGTCAGTGTGTGTTCTGTGCTGGGAAGGGTACTGTATCAGCTGACTTTGCTAAACCAGTAGGAGGAGAGCGAGCTTAATTGGAGGTGTGGCTTAGACACTATAAAAGCAGGTGACTCAAATTACAACTTCCTGTTGCTAGCCTTTTTTCTTACTAATTGCCCTCCATCCCACCCACCCTAAGCCAGTTCTACTTTTATAGTCACTGGATTTGACAGTCAACAGGAACTTCCTGTTTGGCAGTAGGAAGGGAAGGATCATAGAGAAACATTGGTTTTGTCAACTCTAAAGGAAAAAAGTAGCTCACTCTCCCCCCCCCCAGCTGCTGGTGGTCTGACATTGAGCAAGGAAGAAGGAGGCTACTGAAGAAGATAGGAAGTTGCTGTCCCAGAACAGGAAGGGTGAGACTTGTAAGGAGAGGAGAGAATAAGCATACAGAGAAACAGGAGAGGGAACACAAAATAAGACTTGATAGGAGTGGTGCAGTGCAATGGCTGTGGGGCAGCAGTGTTCTGGGAGACATTCTGGAGGCTGCGATGCTGCCCTATTTGCAGACACCTATCTGGTCTGAGAGAGGAGGTTGCCTGTCTCCAGGCTGACCTGGCTAGGATTTAGAAACCTCCCCACCCAGGGACCACCAGGGCCAATGCCACTACCTCAGAGGTTGCCAAGAAAGAGGAGAGGCTGGACCAGAGTGGGCTCAGGGAGAGAGAGGGTGGTGGAACAGAGTTGCATCCCTCCAGCTGTACCTCTCCACAATTCATTCGCTCTTCTGGTGGATAGTGGTTCCTTTATGGAGGCACCTGCAGTGGAGATGAAGGAGGATGCTGGGAACCTACACAAAGAAGACCCACAGGAGGGTGGCATGGGACCCCACAGGGAAGGAAACAACTCCTGGTGGGGGCTCAATCATTAGGGGGTAGAAATGGGGGAGGAAGGGAGAGGGAGGTGGTGCCTGCCTGGCCACGGCTTGAGGGACAAGAAGCAAACCAGATCGTGGAGCAGCTGCATGAGGAGGGAGCTTGATGTCATTGTCCACCTAGGGACAAATGACCTGGCTAGGAATGGGATCAGAGCAGTGCAAGAGGAGTTTGCAGAGTTGGGGAGGGCCTTAGACAAGTTGTATATGGTAACCTTCTCAGAGGTGCTGCCTTGTCTATGGCAAGGGTGAGGGTTAAGGCACTCCTCACCAGGGAATTCAATGAGTGGTTGGAAAACTGTGTGGAGCTCAGGGTTTTGGCTTCATTGGGGACTGGGGAGCATTTGGAGGATGCAGACCTATACTGGTGCAGTGGTCTGCATCTGTCCGAGGGGACCAGAATCTAGGTGAGAGGTTTAAATGGTTCATTGGCAAGCATTTAAACTAGCCAAGGGGGGAGGCACTGAAAAGGAGCAGGAAATTCCCAGCATCCTCCCACAAAACATGGTAATTAGTGAGGTAAACACCAAGGTAGAGAAGTTATTAGGGAGCAGGACAGAGGTAAATGTAAAAAAAGGCAACGGCTGTAAGGACAGGAATGGGGCTAAAAGGGGTAAGGCTATCAAAAAGTGGAGGGTGATGAGTACCAATGCCCATAGTCTGTGTAACAAGCTCCTGAACTAGTGGCCTTGATGGAAGAGGGTTGCCTGGATATTGTGGCAGTGACAGAAACATGGTACACAGAGAACCATGACTGGATGTCAACATACCAGGATACACAATCTACAGGAGGGACAGGGAGGGTAAAAGAGGAGGAGGAGTAGCTCTATGTAAAGGAAGGAATCAAAGCAACAGGACTAAAGAGTAAACAGGGAGCAGATGAGGCACTCTGGGTCACCCTGGAGACAGGAAATGGCACCACAATCTGCATGAGGGTTGTATACAGACCCCCATCTCAGGGGGAAGGAATGGACAAGGAAATGATAGAAGGCTTCCTTAGAATGGCAGAAAAGGGGAGATATTGTTGATGGGGGACCTGAATATGCCAGATGTTAACTGGAGCACCTTTGCTGCAGGCACATCCAAGAGCAGGGTCGTTCTTGATACCCTACAGGGGGCATGCCTTAGACAGCTAGTATTGGAACCCACTCAGGAGGGAGCAATATTAGACCTGGTACTCTCAAATGGGGATGGAGAAAGAATCTCAGATTTAGAAGTGGGTAGCCATCTGGGAACAAGCAACCACCAAACAGTGTGGTTCACGATAAACACAGCCATACAATCAAGCCATACCAAAGCAAGAGTATTGGACTTTAGGAGGGCTGACTTTGGGAAAATGAGAGAGTGCCTCAAAAAAGCACTAGCAAACAGGCAAGAAGGAGGTGTGGAGGAACAATGGGGAGTAATCAAAACAGCCATCACAGAGGCAACAAGCCTTTGTGTAAAGCAAATCAATAAAACACAACAAAGGAGAAAACCACTATGGTTCTCAAAAGAGGTGGCAGGAAGGTTAAGGAGAAAAGGATAGCATTCAGGAAATATAAGGAAACACAGAAGAGCAGGACAGAGAACTTTATCAGTTAAAGCAGAAAGAGGTTGGAAGGCAGTCAGAATAGCAAAGGCCCAAACCGAGGAAAGGATAGCCAGTTCTGTTAGAAGGGGATAAGACCTTTATAGTACATTAGGAGCAAAAAAGACCAAAGGAGGGATACTGAGGCTTAATAAAGGGAGGGAATGTAGGTAGAGGGTGACAGTGAAAAGCAGGGATACTGAACGAATATTTCTGCTCAGTATTCACAAAGGAAGAGGAGAGGAGGTACCTAAACCAAACAAGAGAAACACTCTGAAGACGGGCTCGATACCAGTCCATTTACAGAAGAAAGGGTTCTGAAAGAACTAATAAAATTGAAGGTGGACAAAGCAATGGGGCCTGATGGAATTCACCCAAGAATTCCAAAAGAACTAAGGGTAGAACTAGTGACACAGCTGACTACTCTCTTTAACAAATCATGGGAGGATGGGGTGGTACCTGAGGACTGGAGGAGGGCAGATGTGATCCCTCTTCACAAAAGTGGGAGCAGGACAGAGGTAAGAAACTACAGACCAGTTAGTTTGACCTCAGTGGTAGGGAAAATGATGGAATCACTTTCTGAAGGAAAGAACTGTTGAATACCTAGAGGCCAGTGGGGCACAGGACCCAAGGCAGCATGGATTCACGATGGGAAGGTTGTGTCAGACGAATCTAATAGATTTCTTTGACTGGGTGACCAAAGTAGTATACCAGGGAGGGGCTGTGGACATGGCCTACCTAGATTTTAGCAAGGCATTTGATAGAATCCCACACAAAAGATTAATACACAAGTTAGCCAGCCTTGGAGTGGGTCCCAAGGTGGTAGCCTGGATAAAAAAATTGGCTAGACAACAGGATGCAAAGGGTAGTAGTAAATGGAGTACACAGTGAAGAAAGGAGGGTTACTAGTGGGGTACCGCAGGGTTCAGTACTGTGACCGGTCCTTTTTAATGTCTTTATAAGTGACATTGCAGAGGAACTGGAAGGAAAAGTATGTCTCTTTGCAGATGACACAAAGATCTGCAACAGGGTTGATACACAAGATGGAGTGGAAAGGATGAGAAGGGACTTGGCAAGGTTGGAGGAATGGTCAAATGTATGGCAGCTCAGATTCAATGCAAAGAAGTGCAAGGTAATGCACATGGGAAACAAAAACCCAGGGGAAGAGTACACAATGGGGGGTGAGATACTGATAACAGTAAAAATGGAAAGGGACCTGGGGGTAATTATATCAGATGACCCTAAAGGTGGGCAAGCAATGTGAGAGGGCAGTAAGGAAGGCTGGGGGATACTGGGATGCATAGGAAGAGGCATCAATAGTAGAAAACAGGAAGTTGTTATCCTCTGTACAGACAGTTGGTGAGACCCCATCTGGAGTACTGTGTGCAGTTCTGGAGACCCCTTCTCCATAAAGACATAGACAGAGTGGAGGCTGTCCAGAGGAGGGCAACCAAAATGGTGCAGAGTCTGCACCAGTTGACATACGAAGAAAGACTAAAGGAGCTTAATATGTATACCCTTGAGGAAAGAAGGGAGAGAGGGGACATGATAGAAACTTTCAAGTACCTCAAGGGAATCAACAAAGTCCAAGAGTGAAGTATCTTTCAGAAAAAGAGATGTGCAAGAACAAGGGGGCACAATCTGAAGATAGAGGGGGGACAGCTCAGAGGTAATGTGAGGAAGTATTTTTTCACAGAGAGGGTTGTGGATGCATGGAACAGTCTCCCTGAGGAGGTCGTGGAGTCAAGAACAGTGGGGGAATTCAAGAATGCATGGGACAGACATAAGGCAGTCCTAGTGGGGGGTAGGAGGAAGTAAGCTGTTGGTTAACTAGGATCTGCAGCTTATCTGTTAGGTAGGAAAATGGGCAGACTAGGTGGGCCAAGCGGTCCTTATCTGCCATCAAATTCTATGTTTCTATGTTTCTATGTTTCTAAAACCTCCAGGTCTGCTAAGTCTAGATTTATGCTAACCTCTAACAATAATAAACCATCCTTCTCATAGGCCAGGATTCCTCCCCATTTTTTGCTTCTATTTCTATGCCATAGTTGGTAACTGGGTATATTAATGTGTTTGTCGATTTTTGAGTTCAACCATGTTTCAGTTATTATCACCATATCTGGATTATGCTCAAGAATCACTGCTCTATTCAGATCTGTCTTATTAAATATACTTTTAGCATTGAAATGAACCATGCTGAAGCCTTGGTTAATGAGAATTTCTGATGTAACCTCACTGTTGGAGGAAACACAGGAATCATGTTGTGCAGGACCAGGATTTCGGTGAACATCTCCACACATTTTCAGAAAAGACACTAATAAAATTGTACATATCTTAACTGAATCAAAGTAACCTTTCTTTTTTGTTACCCTTGTATTTAAGTTACCTATTAACTTTGTAAATTATTTAAATTGAGTTGTGACACTTTATAACAGAGATAAGTGATGCAAGTTTCTGAAGCTCGGTTTCAAACCTGTGTGCAAGGAGGCTTGGCAAAATAACCTTCCCCCATCCTGCATCCTGTTTTGAAAAAGACTCAGTAGAATGTTTTACATCATGCCATTCTAATAAGCTGGGCCTAGTTTTGCTATTGTTCACTCCCAAAAATATACTTCCCATGTTCCAGGGTGCGACCAGGCACCACTCCCATTTTCCACAAGCCATGTTGTCTACTCTACATACTTAAGGAACCCATGGAAAAGGAACTGGAAAGGCTAGAACATCACAGCATCATATCACAGGTAGAATGGAGTGACTGGGTAGTGCCAATAGTGGTGGTTCTGAAGAAGGACAAAGCTATATGGCTGTGTTGGGACTACAAAGTGACTGTAAATTGCTCTGTTAAACCAGAGCCCTGTCCCTCACTGAATGCAGAAGATCTTTTTGCTACCTTAGCTGGAGGCAAGTACTTTAGCAAAATTGATTTGTCTTGCACATACCAACAATTGGAAATGGAACAGGACTCTAAGCCCTGTTTGACCATCAATAGCCATAAAGGTCTCATTGCTACCATCAAGTCTCAACTGCTCTTGCTATTTTCAAGCATGCCATGGACCAGATTCTGCAAGGACTACTCCATGTGGTATTTTTTCAGGATGATATTCCGGTCACAGCCCCCACAGTTGAGCAATTAATACTGCTAGACCAAGTCCTAGCCAGGTTGGAACATTGTGGAGTGTGAGTAAAATTGGCAAAGTGTCACTTTCTGCAGGATTCTATAGAATATTTGGGATACCTGATACACACCCAGGGTCTGCACCTAATGAAGAGTATGGTATCAGCCATTGTAAATTGCAGTGTCAGTGGCTCAGTAGGTAGCATACTCGCCTCTGAGGCAGGGAGATCAGAGGGCTGTGGGTTCAGTTCCCACATCTGGCACTTGAGTTAATATCCCAGTACTGACACTGTAGTGCAGCATGAGAGGGGTGCTGCACTTCTGAGGTGCCGTCTTTCAGATGAGACATTAAACCGAGGTCCCATCTGCCTGGATTGGTGGTAGTTCAGGTGGATGTTAAAGATCCCATGGCACTTATCGAAAAGAGCAGGGGAATTTCCCCGGTGTCCTGGCCAAATTTCCCTCATTCACTATAAATACCACCAACAGCTTAATCTGGTTTCAAAGTCATTTGGCATTCATCTGTATCCCCCTTCCCCGGGCCGTGCCTGAAAATAGGCAGGATTTGTCTAGTGCACTTACCCGGTCAACAAAAGCTAAATAAATAAGTAAATGCACCTGCACCCTCCAATGTTTTGGAATTATATTCTTTCCTGGGCTTACTGAACTATTACAGATGTTTCTTAGCAAATCTGTCTACACTACTACAGCCTTTGGACAACTTGCTGCAGAAGCACACCAAATGGAAGTGAATGCCAGAGTGCAACACTGCATTTAAGACAGCTAAGCAGCAGCTTTTGAACAGTGAGTGGCTAGAACACCTTGACCAGAACCGGCCACTGAGGTTAGTCTGTGATGCCTCACCTTACAGAGTAGGTGCAGTGACATTGCATGTCTTGCCTAATGGAGAAGAGCATCCAATTGCACTCGCCACAAGGACACTATTACCCATTGAACAAAATTACGCTCAAATAGAACAGGACGCCCTCAGCATCATTTTTAGGGTTAAAAAGTTCCACAAATACCTCAACCAGCATAAGTTCACCCTGATCACTGACCATACGCCCCTGTTGGCTATCCTAGGCCGAAAGGCTGCAATACCAATACTGGCAGCACTTAGGATGCAGTGTTGGACTCTGCACGTGTTAGGCTATGACTATGACATTGAATACCGGTGGTCATAGGATCATGCAATGACAATGCTTTATCCTATCTTCCATGCAATGCAAAGCCAGAAGTCACAGAGGAAAGCTTAGTTTTTCAAATTTCCCATCTGATGCATCTACCTGTTGGTAGCAAGGACTTTGATGCTGAAACCAGGAGTGATCCTGTGCTTGCAAATGTTTTGGACTTCACCTTCAAGGGATGGCCTAACTACATTCAAGACAAATCCCTGCAAATTTACTTTGACAAATAAAAGCAATTATCAACTGAGCAAGACTGTATTCTTTGGTGTCTCAGTGTGGTTATACCACCAAACTTCAGACAGCAACTACTGCATGAGCTTCATGAATGTCACCCGGTGTAAATCATTTGAAGGCTCGAGCATGAAGTTACCTCTTGTGGCCTGGCCTCAACCTAGACATTCAAGACCTGGTAATCAGGTGTACTACTTGTGTTTCTGTACAAAACCAGCCTCCTGCAGCATCCCTTTATCCCTGGTCATGGGCAAAAGCACCATAGGAAAGAATTCATGTGGATTATGCTGAGCTAGACAAGCAGTACTTTTTGATAGTTATCGACAGTCATTCCAAGTGGCTGGAAGTTTTGTCAGCCTGTCACCATGGTGCACAAGACTATTGCTTTGTTGCTCAACTTGTTTGTTTCTTATGAATTTTAACATTTTGTCTGGAAAAATGGGGTCACGCACATCCTATCTCCACCTTTTCATCCAGCCTTGAATGGAGCTGCTGAATGGTCTAGACATTTAAAAAAACTTGGAAGAAACAAGCGACTGATGGCACCCCTGATAATACTATGGCTGAACAGAGGTTGTCTAGGTTCCTATTTACCTACCAGAATACTCCTCATACTGTTATGGAATGTACACCTGCAGAACATTTTCTTAAGAGACAACCTTGAACCAGGTTGGACTTACTGAAACTAGATTTTTCTCGTATGGTTCAGAAACATCAACAACAATGACAAGCACATGACAAGTCCACTAAATGACTGAGGGAATTCCAACTGGGAGACAACATCCTGGTTCGTGAGTTCTGGGACTCAAGACATCTGTGGTCCCCAGGTGCTGTTCACGCTAGACGAGGTCCCTTAACCTACACTGTGCAAGTGGGACAATATCTTATTCATGTGCACATAGACCATCTGCTACTCTTGAGAACCGTTCCTGCTACACCTCAAACTGATTTGCCTGTAGAGGCCCCAATCCCAATTTTTGACAAGATGCCTCCAGCACCACACAAGAGGCAGGATGCACCTGTTCCTGCACCACTGCAGCAACCTGCCTGTCTGGGGCCAAGCCAGCAGTCTACATCCCCAGCACCACAAAGACAGCTTGCTTCCCCTGCGCCTCATCAGGATGTTCCAGAGAGAAGATGCCCTCTACTCCAACCTAGGGTGCCTCCAGATACTTGATCCATAAGGACTCTATTTTTCTACTGTTCTCTGTTACTTGCTGTGGGATTTTCTAGCTTAAGGGAGCGGGGATGTAGTAACTTGGCTATATTTACCATTGGGGTGTGTTTATTGTGGGATCTTGTAGTATCATGGGATTTCAGTATATCAGGGAGCACTCTAGTCACACAGTGCTGGGAAGCCCACGATGCAGTTGTGAGATGCCAGACCCTCATGCTGCTGATGACTACGTAATGAGTAAGGACTATCAGGGGAACTGTTCTGTATTCCAGTTACTAGTTGTGTTGGTTGTACACGTTGTTCCAGTTATTTGTTCCAGTACAGTGCACCAGTGTATTCTGTTCCTCATCAGCAATTAAAGAAGGAGCATTTAGAAGAAGTCTGCCTCAGCCTGTTTGTCCAGTAAACCTGTGGCCAACACTTCAGAATCCCTTATAGTAAGTACACCAGAAGCATTTTGATTCCAGTTTATCACAAGGACCAAGCCCCAGTGGCATTAGTCTTGGCATCACACTATCCCTGATGGGCTCAAATTCTCATGACCACACAATACCCGGCCTCCTCTGGCTTGTGTCAGGACATGGGCAGCAGTAATCCTGAGGAGGAACCTCCAGGACAGTTAAAGGGAAGGGATAGTGAACTATTTTTTCTTTAAATCAGTGCAGCCTGGGTAATTATTCACTCAATGTCTTTCTTTATTGCTTTCTAAAGCATCAGGATGTCAGCTTTAATTAGGTTCCAAAAGTCAGTTTAGTTAAGTGTGAAAAAGACTGGCCAGAGATATCTCATAGGTCATGACTTCAGTCATGCAATGCAGCATGGGATTTGTTGATGTAAAGTTGCAATTTTTTTTGTTTTCAACTCAGTTCCTTTCAGATTTTCCCAAGGGCCGGTGGCTGTTACTTCAGTCCCTGCATTCTTCCTCTAGTGCTGGTACAAATTATATTTAAAAGGTAAGTGACCCTTCAAATATAAAGCGATTATTTGTTGCAACCTCAGCTTGTCTTGAGTGGTGTACATTTGTCCACATTTAAATCTGGATTGTATAACATGTTGCTGTTGTTGGATTCCAATTGTGTATGTTTTAGAGCTGTGTGGAATGAGAAAAATCTAAATTAATGGAATTTTAATGAAATAATGCAAAATCCTGTGAAATTTCATGGAATTTCATCAGAATTTTGTGGAATGTTTAAAATTTAGTAATTTGGTCATAACTCTGCCATCATTTAAGCTAAAGCTCTGATATTTGGTATGTTTACTCTCTTTCTAGAGGGCCAGTAATGTGATAAATATCATGAAATTTGGATTGACAGTTTCAAAATAATAGGTGCTCAAGGTTTGTCATTTTATTTTTGTCTGAAATTTCATGAACATTTTTATCTGTATATACTTCAGCCGTCTATTGAGTCAGAGTTCTTAAAGTTTACATGATTTCTTGGAGATCAGTGTTGCAACAATGTACCAGATTTCACGAGAATATGAAGAATCCTCACAAAATTGTATGTGCTCAAAATCTGTCATTTTATTTTTTGCAGGACATTTTGTGAAGAAAAATGTATTCTGCATATAACTCAGGCATCTTTGGAGCAAGACGTGTAAATTAGTACACATAACCTTTTTGTAATGCTTATAGCATTTTCTAAATATGGAGGCAAATGGATTAGAGATTTTTAAGGTACAGGGGATCAAAACTTTACTATGTAAATATTTGCAAAAGTTTATGAAATCTCTCAAAAAATGTGGATGTTTGTAACTTCTCTGCTTTTGCAGGCATAGACTTAACATTTGACTTGCATATCCATAGTCAGTGTATCCTGGAGTCTAACACAACTGGATAAATTGGTTTAGCAATTTTAAATTTGCAGTAGAAAAAAACTGCTGGTAACATTTTGTCTCATATTTATGGTAGCATATAGATGAAACATCCAGAATTCTTTTTATGGAATTCAACAATAATAATGCACATATAACTACTTCATTTGATAAACTGGGCTAAGCTTTTTACAGTACTGATGTTCCTCTCTGGGTGACTACCCCTCCCCCCCCCACCGTTAGGCATAGCCAGATTGATTCAGAAGAACTATTGATCCCACTGATATACTCTTTGTTCTTTACTTGACAAACTCCGTTTAAATGAGAGTCACCTCCTTTTCCTATTAATCTACCCTCTTGGAATAGCCAGAATTCTTCCTTCCTGCTGCCCCAGACATTGTCTTCTCCCACTACATCTTTTTGAGTACCCCTAAGTTCCAGACTTACATGTACATCAGGCACCCTGAATCATACATTTACTGGATGTGATCCTTAAATATCCTACATTCAGGTTGGAATTGTTGACACTCTGTGCTTCCGTGCTTCAGCCTGGGGGTCTACCACTGTTGTGCTGTGCAGCTCAGCTGTCCATTTCTTGGTGAAACTGTGCATCTAATGCCTGAATATGGTGACCCCTACACTACCTGCCTCTCATACCCCTATCCTTTAATTAGAATCCCCAGATAAGGCTTAGTGAAATTAGCAAATTCCAGTTTTATGGCATTTTTCATGGAATTCTACAGTTTTCACAAAGGCTCGTGGGATATGACTTTAAGTACCGATGTTATTTTGCAATTTCTGGCAGCAAGCAATTAATAAAATTGGCACACAGAGTCAACTTGCAAGCTCTACGAAACTGCCAAAGTTAATGGTATTGCATTCTCTAGTTTTAAAGTTTTAGGGGTTTATAAATTTGTAGTTTACATTCTTGCAAAATGTAATTTTTAAATGTTGTGAAAGTTTGACTACTTTTAATTCAATTCCATTTAAAGCTACAAAGATGAACTTTTTCAGAAATAACCATGTGGTATATAGAGGATAATGTAAGGTCATTGATCGTTAACAAACTGATGGACAATCGATGTACCATACATTATATGTTATAGTGTAGGGTACCAAAAACATTCTAAAAAACAATGAAATTGGTCCTTACTATAGTTATTTCAGTCACCGCCGCCCTGCTCTGAGTCTTGCTTTCACCACAATGGTTGTTTCAAGAAGGCATTCAGATCAAGTTGCGAGCATGTGTAGACCGCCCCAGTTTTTAACCCATCGATGTGACGTACCATTGATGGGTTAACAACATTATGACATCACATCGATGGTGAAATGATGCTATAAAAAGATAGACATCTACATGTAACAACATTCTGTCATATGTTATAGTAGTTTAACTGTTCCAAATCTGGTTAAATGTGGATTTATTGTTTTAAAATTTGAGGGAAATAATTGAAATTTAAATTGTGGCAACATGTTTGGCAGGCTATAACTCAGTCCCATTTGAAGCTAGAAATCTGAAACTATGTACGTATACAAGTGCAGTGACAACCTATATACTTCTCAAATGTTATAACATTTCAATTAATACTATCAAAATTCCAGTAAAATTTGAGACATCTAAATTTTGACAAAATGTTTGGCTACCTATAACTCAGCTCCCATTGAAGCTGGAGACTTAAAATGTGGTGCATATACCCATGCTGAATGCTTCTCTGAATCCTGATGTTGTGGAGAAATCTGTATAAGAAATTTAAAAATTATCTGAAAATAACTGAAAATTGAATTTTGATTAAATGTTTGGCCACTGGCCCAGTGGCGCAGAGGGTTGAGGCACTGGACAACACACCTCAAACCACACCGGCGACCTGGGTTTGGGAACAGACTCGGGCGCCGAGGGCTGGCAGGAGAAGGATCAGATTGAGCATCCAGAGGACTGCTCTCCTCTCCTCTCCTTGGGTGGGTTAGGGACAGCCCTGCTATGTAGTGGCTCCTGGTGGAGACCAGGGCCACTACAAACCGCGGCGCAGGAGGGACGCAAGAAGAAAAATGGAAAAAACAGCTTTGGAGCACACCGGATGACAGCTTCTGTCCTCCACGCCACCAGTACCTCCAGGAGTCTCCTCCCCCACAGCAGCGCCCTTGGGAGCATTAAAAATAATAGTGTGCTGGGTTCCCTCCTCCCCTATGCCTTCCCCCTCGAAGGAGGGGGACCTGCCCAGTAATGAGATATACCGGGACAGAACTCAGGGGTTGGCTGCAATATGTGGATGGAGAACTCCTGATGAGGATCACCGGAGGTTGGTGGAGACTAGGAGACCCAAAGGAGAGGCGGATTCTGGAGTGTCGGTGGGGTTAAAAGATGACACAAAAAAAAATAAACTGTTTGGCCACCCATAACTCTGCCCCTTTTAGCCTATGACTCTGATATTTGGTACATTTTTGTAAGCCATTGAGTATTGTTTAAGTTCCAAATTTGTTGTTATTTGGACATGTACGTTTAAAATTATAACCAAATAGCTGAAATTTAAAATTTGGCAATATTCTGTGGAATTTTCATGAAAATTCTGCAAAATTCCACAAAATCATAATAGTCATTCTGCAGGCTTTCCATGGGTGGAATTTTATTTTCCACACAGCTCTATGTTTTAAGTAATGTTTTTAATTGTATTTGTTTCTCTGTACTGCTCGCTCTGAAAAATGGCATTCTTACCAATCTACTTACCAGTGTAAATAAAAATGAAATGAAAATGAAAGTGCTTTCTCCTTTCACGGAGAGACTGTAAAACACATGATAAATGCTTTCAAAAATATTTGGTATTGTTTTGGTAGTTTTAACTGCTTTTGATCTGATTTCTGGGTTTACAATTGTTTGAGTATCAGGACCCCAATGCATTCACTCACATTGTTCAGAACTATGTGCATCTCAGTATTCTATGCAGTTAAGTTAAAACTGCAAAATGTTTGGTTATTTTGTATGTATTGATCTGCTCTTTGATCACTGACTTGCTCAGATCACATTTTATCATTTGCTGCCTAAGTATGCATTTTCTGTGTTGCAGAGCTGCCAGAAACTGCAAGCTTCTGTATATACTTTTTCACCTAAAGGGCATTTGTCCCCAGAGCCCTGCCCAATAAAAACACAGACTACCATTTGTGTGGATGCTCAGCCTGCAAATAAGTTATTATAATCTCTTCCAAATGTCCACTTCCACAGTATTTTCATCCTCATATCTTAAGGCCTTATGATCATCATATCTTTATTATACACTTTCCATAAACCAGATTTTTCTTCCTTGTTTTCCCTTCTTGCCCCCGACATAAATCCAGGGGGCTGCCACAATATTCATAAACAACCTTTTCATTCTTGTTTTGTCTTCTCGCCACCCCCGACGTACATCTAGGGGCTGCTCTCTTCATTTTCTTCTCTCGTGCTGGGTATGCATGTACACACATACCACTAATCTGTCTGGTGTTGTTCTGAGGCCCTCTGATCAGATTATCCCACCCCATTCTCATCCCCTCCCCTTTTCTGTGCCTTCTTCTTCTCTACCATCCACCTTCGGCAGCCCTGCTGTCCACCTTCAGCAGTCTGTCCCTCTCCTGTGCACCTCCCCCTTTCTTTTTCCCCCTGGTTCTTTCCATTCTCCATACGGTGGGTGGGTGGGGATTTTACTGAAGCAATTTGTGAGCTCTTTTTGCCTTGCCTGCCCCTTTTAAATCCTCTTTGCTCATCCCTCTCTCTCTCTTCCTTACCCAATCGCATTCCTCTCTCCTAGCATGATGTCATGAGGCTCCACCACTCTCTGACATCTGTCTGCCTCCCTTCTCTCCGTGAGTGGCCTGCCCTCAGTTCATCTCCCCCAGGACCACCACCCCCACCTTCCTGCTGCTTGTCCCATGCCTAGCATCCACCCTATTGTTCAGGGCCTGAGACAAATGAGTCTGCCTTTTTAGGAGGCAAACCTACTTGACCCCAGAGTCCTGCCCAATAAAAGCACAGACTACCATTTGTATGGATGCTCAGTCAGCAATTAATTTATTATAGTCTCTTCCAAATGTCCACTTCCACAATATTTTCATCCTCATATCTTACAGCCTTATGTTCATCATATCTTTATTATACACTTTTCATAAACCACATTTTATTCCTTATTTTCCATTCTTGCCACCCCGACGAACGAGAGCTGCCACAATATCTATAAACAACATTTTGATTCTGTTTTCTTCTCGCCCCAGACGTATCATCTAGGCTGCTCGCTCTTTCTTCTTTCTTGATGGGTATGCATGTCACACATACCACTCATCTGTCTGGTGTTGTTCTGTGGCCCTCTGAGTCAGATTATCCCACCCCATTCTCATCTCCCCTTCCTTTTTTCCTGTGCCCCTTCATCTTCTCTGCTATCCACCTTCGGCAGTCCTGGCAGACCTGCTGTCCACCTTCAGCAGTCTGTCCCTCTCCTGTGCACCTTCCCCTTTCTTTTTCCAGTAGCCCACCTCCAGCTTGCGATGGATGGTGGGCTTCCCCCCAGGTAGGTGAGCTCCTCCTTTTTTCAATTTTCAATTCTATTCACCCTTGTGGCTGATGGGCCATGTACCCCACTCCTTTTCCAACCTCACCTGCTGCAGAGGTACAACCGCCCCACTCACATGTATCCACCTACCCCATTCCAAGTAGACTTAATCTGTGTCAGACAGTTTTGCCTCTCCTGGGCCTTCGGGCTCCTGTCTGTCAGTTTGCATAAGAGATAGTCCCCCTCAGATCAAGCATCTGCTCTCCTCTTCCATCCTGGTGCAATGCCCTATTTCCCATTTGGCATACACCATTTAGAGTAACTAATGGCCCCTCCGGACTATTTTGGCCTCCCTTTTCTGGGCAACCTCTGCTATTTTCTTATCAACTGGGGAGAGAGGAGTTACTCTAGGGATCTCCCCTGGAACACGACCTCCTGTCTTCAATAAGGGAACTAGGATCCCTGCGTCAACCATGTCCCCCATCCCCGGATGTTCTGTGGGTCCCTGTTCCCCATCTTGTTGCCCTTTTTCCACTACCCACTAGGACTGTGTTCCCATTCCCTGGTTGCACAGGAGCAACCCATGGACCATACTTGCTGGGCCTCTGCAGTCAACCTGCTATTTACACTATGGTGCTGCCCCATTGTCCACCTGTGCTCGCCTTCCAAATCCTGCATCAGGCTGCTTTCCTTAACTCCACACGCAGAGACCACTTGATCACACCCCTGGAGGAAGCTGTTAGTCCTTATGGTACTGCTGACAAAAAAACCTTTCCTTCTGTGCCTCCGCAACTGACTACTAATGCTCTGCTAACCATTTGAATCTGCTTCTCCTTTCTTATTCCATAGAAAACCACCCGTAAATGATCAACCTGCCCCTGCCTCTGTGTTTAGGCTTTCCCCCTTCTTTATATGATTTTGCCGCTTTGCACCTAGCCTCCTATATCAGGAACATAGAACCAATACTCAGTTTCCAGCAGACTGGAAAGAGCATGTGGACCAAAACTGCCTGGCTGTCTAAATGTGGCCAAGTGGGTGAACACTACAGGGGCAATTTTGATGCATTCCTGCCCTACTGCCAGACTTCCCTCTGCACAATCAAACTTTTGCATGCCCACAGCTGATTACTCTGACCCCTACGTGGGCCCCTATCATTCATTAACGTAGCAGATTGGAATGGCCTATCACGGGGCCCGAAAAGCATAACTAAAGTCATTCCACTAATCTGCCATGTGCACCGTGTAGCTTTTGCCATGCTCTTGTGCACTGAAGATAACCCAGATGGTTGCTCTCTGTTATCCCCTGGAAGCTCTGGCTAGTGAGTAAACAAAGAATTCCCCCCAACATTTTTTTTTTGCTTTTGAGCTGCTGCTTCAGACAACCCATATCTACCAGTGCCTGGTGTACACCTAGATTCTGACACCTCCCCTAAACGTTGCTTGTCATTCTTCCTGACGCTTACTTCCCTTCCCAGATTGAAAGGATTACTATTTCTGGCTGATTATTTCCTGACTGGTGCCAACAGGGACTCATTTCATGACCCCAACCCCTCATAATTAATGCTTGCACCCCCCCTTTCCTGCTCTGCAGAGTGCCTCCATCCCTTCTCTGAGAAGGGGGGAACTGAACCGGGTAAGGATTTTTGCCCCTTACCGGCACTACCCTCATGTGTCAATACCCGTGTCACCCTTCATCCACCTTTCTTGTAGTACATGCCTGTCACATCCTATTGGCCTTCCTTAACACCCCACCATGTCCCATACATGGCATTAAACTTGCCACCTCGATACTGGCTTTTCTATAGGAAATCTTCCAGGTCACCTTTAAAGAACTTACTGCCTCTTCCATCCTGTCATGCTTACCCTCCTTCCCCCCATGTAACCTTCCTACCAACCACCAGAGGTGCCCTCTGGTACCCCCAACATACATTTTTTTTTGAATACCCCCCCTTGTGGGGTAAAAGGGGCGCTGCCCCCTTATTCTTCTTTCTTCAACCTCTCTTTTATGTTTTTTTCTTTTTATTGTTTTTTTTGCTCTGTTTGGTCTTCTCCAAACCTGTAAGCTAAAGGCCCCAATCCTGTTCTAAAAGACCCCCCGTGTCCATCCTGCCAGGCCTCTGTCGTATGGACCCAAAACATTTTCTTTCCACTAATGCCTGCAGGGCACCTGACACATTTTCGCTCCCGCTGTTCTGTCTAACTAAACCCCCACCCCCCACTCACATGCCCTGCCCTTTCACTTCTCATCAGTTCTCCTAGAAGGAAGCCACCCTTTTTCCGAAGGAACAGATATATTCCTTCCCTATATCAATATAATCTAAAGGGTCTCCCGTAGCTCCTGCTAAACCTTGCTACCTCCCCTCTCTCTTTTTTTTCCTGTTGCCCATGATCCCTGGGCCCTTATACTGCCCCTGGTGACTCCATCTTTGCCCCCCTTGACCGTCACTGTTCTCCTCTGCTTTGTCTACTACCCCGGTGCCTCCCCTTGACTGTGCTTCTGAATCCCATCAAGGATCAGCTCATTCATGGCCCTATACTTTTCTCTGGCTTAAGTCTTTTCCCCCATGGCCTGCATCTGTACACCTCCCCCCGATTCCTCCCGAGGAACTTACCAACTGTTCCACACACCAGCTAGTAATACCCTCTGGTGTGAAGTCCCTCCTTCCTGTGGTGAGGGAGCAGCCCAGTCCTTGCTCTGAGCTAATGGGCTCATTAACAGCTACTGCCCTGAGGCCTGGGGGTTGCTGTAGGTGCAGGAGGCACCGAGGCCTCCATGGTGGCCTGTGGAGTCAGAGGGGTGGTTGAGGTGTAGGGCCAGGCCAGGGCAATGGTTCTGCGACCGGTGTTGGTGGCGGCAATGGACCTGCTGACCCCCTTGCTGTAGCAGTCTTAAGGGCCCACCTGCTACCCTACCTACGGGCCCTTTTCAGCCCCGTTCTCTCCCCACTCCCCCCACGTCCATAAAGACTTGCCATCTTCCTCTTCAATGGTGTTCCTTCCTGGGCACCCTGCTGTGTGGAGCTGCAACTTGAAGCTGAAAAGAATCGCAGAAACTGTTAATATTGACCACCAAACTTTTCTTTCAGTTATCTCCTGTACCTCTTCCCCCAGGTTCTTTCAAGTGCGCTTACCCTGTCTCCAATGAAATTCCTAAATAAAATGTCGGTTTTTTTTTTTTAATATGGCCAGGTAAGTTCCCTGCAGTCCAAATGGTTCCTTGGCCGAGACTTCTTTTCCCCATCTTATTTTCCTGTTCATTTATTCATTTATTTCCATGTAGCATACTCTTAGTTGTCCCATTGCACTGGGACCCACCACTATGTCTTGCCCCCCAGGTCTTGTCGAGTGCTTTTAACACCCTCTCTACTAATGGGTCTGGCCCGCTGAATGAAGCATTGTCCTACTTGGGTAGCCCTTCAGCTACCTTAGACAACCGCTAACCCCAGTACCTGCCTGTCTCCCACCTTGTAACTAATAACCAATTCCTGCTCCAGACCATATACTACTGTACCATGTTGGCCCCTCTTTCCCACTTTATATCAGTTTTATATAGTATTAATGTATTTATTCCTATTCATATTATCATCTGTTATAGTTCTTATTCCCTAGGCCTGACCTATCCCAGTGGCAACCTCCCCTCCAGCCACATGCTTATCTTAAAGTGGCAGCTGCCATGCGGCCTACAAACTTGTGTAGTCCACCGGCCCTGCTGCATTGTTCTGAGCCCACCATGGAATGGCTGTCATTTGAATAATTATTTGTGTCCTCATGTGCCATTTTGCTCCATTTGTTCCTACCAGCTAGGATCACCAGACCTAAGATCTCTTCTCCTGATGCATGGCAACACATGTTCCCTCTGTTTGAACACTATCATTGTACATCCTAGCATCTATTCCTCCAAAGTATGGGCACTCTAAACATAGTCTCCATTACAAACTGCCAACTGCATTTTTCCAGCAAGGCTTGCACCCTGCGCCCTAGACACCAATGTCTAATGCTCCCCCCCAACTGAGCCATCAGCTTTTCTTCATCTGTCAAGCAGCTCCCCTTATGCCTTCCACTTCCTATCTCCTGGAGCTAGGTCTCCTGTACCTAAGATGGTGGCTGCCTCGTGGTCACCTACCTCACTTAAAATGGCATCCCCTACATCACCGCCAAGTTCCCCAAAATGGCAGCCATGTGTCCATTCAGAAAATGCATCTGGGCCCCTCCTGCTCTCCATTGGTGGATCATAGGGCTGGTGACCTCACAGAATTGCTGTACACATTGGGCTCCCAGTGGGAACCCCCCCCAAACACTGCTTCAATTTTTTTTTTTAACTGCGGCACCTCAAATCCAGATATTTTCCCTTACCCCTTAGTGCCCCCCACGCAGTCACAATCGCCCCTAGAACCGCATCTGCTACTCTTGTCCCAAACAATGTCTTACTACCTCCTAGGACTTGAACCCAGACAGTTCCATGAGGGACCGCGCTTGTTTTCTAGCAGTGATTCCAGATGGTTTCTCGGTGATACACAGTGTGAGGTCGGATCGCAGGGGTGGGGGTGTAGCAATCTGTTTTAAATCAGAGTTGAACCTTGTGGATGTACCAGTTGAGGGAATTAGATTCTTTGAGTGTGTTGTGGCCACAGGTGTGGGGTGCAGGATCATTCTCATCTACTGTCCACCCGGAGCTGAGAAGATGTTCCTGCATGAAGTCACGGACTTCGTTGTCAACATGGTATTGGAATCCCCCAGATTGATGGTGCTGGGTGACTTCAATGTCTGGATCAATGATGAACTCTTGCCATTTGGTCAAGACTTCCTCCAACTTAAGTTTTCTTTGGGCTGCACACAGGCAGTTGCCTCTGCGACTCACATTCATGGCCACTCATTGGATCTGATTTTCCTCCTGGGAATGGAAACCTCCGACTTGGTGGTGGAACCTGTCAGTTGGTCTGATTACCACTCCATAGGGTTCAATTTCTGTGCTCCCCCTTATAGACCTGCCCCTGTGGAGATGGTCCAATACCTCCCTTTGCGGGGTGTGATCCCAGATGGTCTTTTGGTGGAGTTGGACCTATCGGGATTACTGAGTACAAGCGAGGGTCCCAAGAGCCTCCTACAAGCCTATAATCAGGCTGTAGTGGGGGCTCTGGATGGGATGCCCTGGCTCCTGTCCGCAGTCTCCCTCTCACCTTCCGCCCTCGGTCCCCATGGTTTGATGGAGCCTTGAGGGAGTTGAAGCGTTTAGGGAGAAGGTTAGAACATAGCTGGCAGAAAACCAGCCTGGATGCCGACAGACTTAAACTGAAGGAGTATTTCAGGGACTATCAGTTGACAATCACCCATAAGAAGGCAGAATTCCTGTCCAGGGAGATTGCTGCAGCTCAGAATTGACCAGCTCAGCTCTTCCGAACTGTGGACAGACTGTGCAATCCAGCCTGTCTGCAAGTTCGGAGAGCATTTTCTCACGAAAGGTATGAGGAGTTTGCTCAATTCTTTGCTGATAAGGTTGCCAGCATCAGGTCAGAGATCCGTTCAGTTCGTTCTTTGAGGGGGGATGGTGGTCGGCTGGAAGTTGAAACACCTTGTTTTTTTTCGATTGAGTTAGATCGACTGGAGATCGAGGATGTCATACGGATTCTCAAAGTTATGCGCCCAACCACTTGTAGTTTGGATCCAGGCCCTACTCACCTTTTATTAGGCTGTATTGATGTCATCGGCCCGGTCCTTGCGGAAATGGTCTGGTGTTCACTGGAGATGGGTGAGTTTTCCTGCTCCATAAAGGAAGCAGTGGTGACTCCCTTCTCAAGAAATCCTCACTTGACCCAGAGTGTCCCGCTAACTACCGTACAATATCTAATCTTCCCTTTGCAGGGAAGGTTATTGAGAAGGTTGTGGTGCTACAGTTGGAGAACCATCTTACTATCCATGACATCTATGTCCCTCTCCAGTCCAAATTTCGTAAAAGGCATAGTACCAAGACTGCTCTGGTTCAGGTGCTTAATGATCTCCTGATTGCGAGAAATCAGAGATCCCGTACCATCTTGGTATTTCTTGATTTCTCTTCAGCTTTTGACACCATGGACCATGGTGTGCTGCTGGATTGCCTGCATGCCATCTGTGGCCTGTCTGGTACAGTCCTTAGATGGTTTCTTTCATTCCTCACTGGTAGATCACAGAAGGTGGTCTCAAGTGTTTATTCCTCTGAGGCTTTCCCCCTGTCCTATGGGGTGCTGCAGGGCTCCATGCTGTCCCCCATGTTATTCTCAGTGTATATGCTGCCATTAGGAGACATTGTGCGATGGTATGGGCTGAGGTTTTACTGTTATGCAGAAGATGTACAGCTCTGCCTGTCCTTTGCGCCCGACCAGGATAGTGCGCTCTCGGTCTTTAATAACTGCTTGGCAGAAATCCAGGACTGGATGAACTCCAGCTGGTTGATGCTTAATTCTGACAAGACCGAGGTGTTAGTGGTGGATCCTGGTCACCAGATAGAGAGGTTGGGGATGGGGTGCCCCTCATGACTTTGGCTTGGAGGGTCCCAGTTACCGATTTCTGAATGGATCCGAAATCTGGGGGTAATTCTTGACGATGGTTTGACACTTAGTTCTCAGATGTCTGTCATCATTCAGTCCTCTTTTTTCCATCTGAGGAATATCACCCGAATTAAGCACCTAGTGCCATCCAACGACTTGCCAACCTTGATTCATGCCTTTGTGACTTCATGCCTTGACTACTGCAACTCCCTTTACCTAGGGTTTCCAGGGGTTGATATCCACTGTCTGCAGCTGGTGCAGAATGCTGCAGCAAGGCTTTCTTTGGAAGCATCTCAATTCAGTCATATTATGCCTGTGCTGTGTGAACTGCACTGGCTGCCAGTTCAGTGGTGGATCACCATCAAGGTTGGCTTGCTGACCTATAAAGCCCTATATTGACTGGGACCGGGCTACCTGCAAGATCTCCTGCATCCTTACTGTCCCGTCTGGCTGTTCCACTCAACCAGCGAGGGATTGCTGGAGATTCTGAGGGTACAGCTTAAAACATCTAGTTCTAGGGCATTTTCATTTGTGGCCCCTACCCTATGGTATTCTCTGCCTCATTGGGTACGTGAGTGCCTGACAGTGGAGAGCTTCAAGACTGCCCTTAAGACCCACTTGTTTCAACTGGCATTTGGTACTGTCTTGTAACTGATTATTTTATAAGTATTATGGAACTATGGAACAGTGTTTTAATATTTTATGATTTTATTATTGTCTTTTTGTACGTGCTCTGATACACAGTGAAAAGCGCTATATAAATAAAGTTATTATTATTATTTATAAACTGTAAGCTTCATACTAGTAATCATAGGCACATATATTCTTGTACATCATGAAAATGAAAGGAACTGAATTGAAAACAAAGCAACTTCACATCACCAAACCCCATAATGCATTTCATGACTAGGGTCATGATTTGCAAAATGGCTCTGAGCAGTTTTTTTTTAAACACTGACTTTTACAAACTAATTAAGATTGGCATCCTGCTGTTTTTGAAAGGAACTACAAAAAACAAAACAAAAAAAAAACAAAACATTTAGGGATTAATTGCCCAGGCTGCACAGATTTAAAGGAAAATCAGTTTACAAGCTCTTCCCTTTAAGGTTAATATTATCACTGAAAGTTGGAACACCAGAGCTTCATTATTTGGCAGCAGTTGGCAGTGAAATACGGCAGGATAAAAAGCTGTTGGCTAGCATGAGTAAAGGGGTGACCCGCCTTACTCTTCTTGTCTCCAGATGCTTTCCGTGTGGTCAGGTTGGTGACAGTCCCTTTTCTGCCCAATCAGCAGGACAGGTCTAGGGCTTCTTGAGTGCCTACATCAACATATTTTGCCTCCTTTCATGAAGAGCCCAGCAGCATTAAGATGCTGGCTCTAGTTTTGACCTCCTAAGCTCAACCAGGAAAAGTTAGACCCTCCTGCTTGGGGAAAATGCTGCAGTGCTGCTTGGGGTTTTTGATTGTTGCTGATCTATTACCTTGATTCAACTTTTATCAACTGCTACAAAAATTATACTGCATATAACAATTACTGTACTTGCTGGCATCTAATTTCACTCTACTGTGGTAAAGTTGAAGTGTTGTGCACAAACCCATTCAAAATGCTATACACACGACATACGTTTCCTATTGCTATTCAAATTCTTGTGTTTCTTGGCAATGCCACAAAAAAGGTTTTGAATGAAATACCACCTTACTGGGCGGAGGGTCACTAAGAATTCCAAATGAAACCCCAACAGAATGTTGCAGTATCCCTACCCTTTTGACCAAGGCTCGTACTTTTGGCCACTTTTTCCTCAATGGCAGTCATTTCCTGACTTCCACCTCTTTCCTGTGTCATCCTGCACTTGATTTGTCTTCTTTTATCAAAAGTGTTTTTCACCACTTGAGGAACATCACCAGGATCAAGCCCCTCTTTCTGCCAAAGGACCTGCCAACACTGGTACACACTTCTGTTACCTCGAAGCTCGACTACTGTAACTTTCTGTACTTCAGGGCCACAGAAGGGACCCTCTGCAGGCTGCAGCTAGTACAGAATGCAGTGGCTCGGTTGCTGACGGGCCTGTCCAGGTTCAGTCTTGTGACCTCAGTCCTGTGTGCTCTACACTGGCTGCCTGCCAGGTGGAGGGTCCTTTTTAAGGTGAGCTTGCTCGCCTTTAAGGCCCTATGCTGGCTAGGCCCAGGCTACCTAACTGAGCTCCATACACCTGCCACCTATGTCCGCTCTCACAGCTCCTCATCCAGGAGCCTCCTGGAGGTTCCCAGGGTTTGGCTTAAGACATCCGGTGACCATACCTTCAGTGTCGCCGGGCCAGCCCTCTAGAACTTGCTACCATCTGCAGTCCAGGAGGCCCCTTCCATTGAGGTGTTCAAGCAGAGGCTAAAGGCCCAACTTTTCTACCTGGCTTTCCCAGAAGAGACTACCTGATCTGCCCAACTGCTGATTGAAAGGTGTCCTCTGTTTCTGATGAAGGAATCTTAATATTTTAAATATGCAGAATTTGCATATTTCTTACATTTTGTTTGTTTAAATATTAATATTTGTATTGTTTTTATTGTTAGGTACCCAGATCCTCCAGGATTGGGCACCATAAATATAAGATTTGCCTAAATTTATCATTGCTATAAAAAATAGTCAGCTGTTGGAACTGTGTGATAGCAATGTCTTTTCAAACACCCCTTCTACCATACATTGACCCACACAGTACTCCAGATTTCACAATTTCATTATGCTGGTCCATGAATTGTTGTGGGTGGCAATAGAAGTGAAGGTTCTAGCTAATTCAGATTGCCCCCCCCATACATACACACATTGCACCTTCTCCCATTTTCTAATACACACTTCTGACTGTACAAGCAAGGCCAGTGATGAAGCTGTCTGTATCACTGATCCTCTACAGTGTTTTTCAAGTCATTTAATCCCTCAGTTACAATTTTATTTTTCTAGAAATTTTCTGCTTATATATCACTTGCTCCCAAACTTTCCCTCCCCTTCACAATTCCACTTTTTATTGCAGCACTGCACTGCTATCCTGGCATATCCCCTACATTAGTCACTGAACTCCTCTTCCCCCATCTGCTCTCAGTCTTCATCTGCTGAGTTTCTAATACTTGGGGGATTTTAAGACTAATTGGCTCTACCCCCTCAGTGCTCAAACTTAGCCACAACATTAATCCTTCCAGCTATCCAAACTAATTTCAGATGCCACCCATCTTAATCGTAAATCCTTGAACCACACTCTTCTGGACTGGGTACTCTGCTCTCACCCCCACCATATTGTGAATGCAAGTATCCTTCCAGATGCTCTCTGTCACCCTTATATGGTCTACTGTGTACAAATATCCATAGCCCCAAAGCCCCTCCTAAAATTATCCTCCTGTAGTCCTTCAGGTCACAGGATTTATCCTCCCTCAATTCTGACCTGTCAGCCACCAACTGATCCCACATCTCTACAGCTGCAGATATCTACTCTGCACTCAACTCCTTCCACAGCAAATTTATGGCTAGCTGGGACTAGTATGCCTCCCTAAGAAAAAAAGTGTCAGAGGTTCTCACATTCCTTGGATCTCCAGTGAGTTGCTGGCCTGCCTTCATGCTCATAATCTGGCCTGGAAGTCCTATAAGACCACCAGTTTCCCTGCTGCCCTGTTAAATTAACAGACCATTCACAATGTTTTCACCAAAGCAACCAGGCTTGCAAAATATGATTATTTTGCATCCACAATTCAGAACAATGTTGACCAACCCTCCATGTTCTGGAAAGTTATCCACTTCCTTCCCCCCCAATCCAGTCCTCCCACCAATCCTCAAAGTTGGCACCTCCAACATCACTGACTCTGCTGCAGTTGCTGTTTCTTTCAACTCCTTATTCGCCACCTGCTCCTTATCTCTCCTCCCCACTCCCCTTCTCCTCCTCCTCCTCCCTCCATCCTTCCCCTCTTGCCTTGCATTCTTTCTTTCGTACTACTCCCTCCTTGGCTTCTCTTAAGGACCTTCTAGCTCTTAACTCCACAAGGGTTCAAGTCCAGATGGCCTTGACCCCAAGCTTCTGTACCTGTCTGCACAGCCATAGCCATTTCTAAATCCCTCTTCATTAACCTCTCTTTCTCCTCTGATGCTGTCCTTCGATGCCTGGAAGAGGGCTGCTGTCACCCCCTTCCAAAATGAGGTGATCCTTCCACTCCTGGAAACTTTTGTCCTATTTCCCTCCTCTCCACTATGGCCAAACTCCAAGAACACCTTGCCCTCTCATAACTCACAATGTTACTCATCTCCTCTTTTTCCATTCCCTTCCAGTCTATTTTCAGTAAGTCCCACTCCACTTCTATCTCCCTCCTCCAGCTCACTGACTCCATCTTGACCAATATGAACCAGGGCCAATTCACTTCTGCCATCTCTATCGACTTGGCCAAAGCCTTCAACACTGCATCATATCACTTTCTCTTGGACAAGCCAAAGGCAGCAGGGATCTCTGTTCTCTCAGTCAGTTGGCTCCACTCTTACCTAGCTGGCAGGTCACAAGCTGTCAATATTGGAGGCACCCTTTCCCCTCTACTCCCTATCTGCTCAGGCATCCCCTAAGGATTTGTCCTTGGCCTCATACTCCGCCATTTTCTTACATGTATTGTTGGTAGTATAGCATACTGTAGATGTTACAGTAATGAGCTGTGAATGAGCTTGGTACATCCTGAAGACCTGGATTTGATTCCCACAAGCTCCACTTATATACTGTGTGACTCTGAGCAAGTCACTTAACCATCCCAAAGCTGTTGTGTCACTCCTAAAAGTAGGGACTGTGCTTTGTGGGCCTTATCCAGTTAAGAAAGACTAAATGACCTCCTCTCAGCCTGTTCCTCTGTGGCCATCCCTATGAACTCAATTAATACTGTTCTGTTTACTTCTGGCTCCTCTGCAGATGACCTTGCTGTCAGTCTCCAAAAGGATATTAATTGTGTCCAGTGCTGTTTCTGTTCAAACTTTCTATCTCTCAATGCCAAGAAAACTGTCTCCATTACCACTGGCTTTCAGCAGAGGTTTTCAGATTCTCTTCCCTCCACTCCTTCCACACCTTTAATGATAGTGTGCTTGCCCACATCCACTTCTTTAAGTACCTCAGGGTTGGGCTGGCCAGCACCTTGACTTCTCATTGCACATTGATGCAATCAGCTACAAGCTTAAGCATAAACTGGGTGTGCTGTAAAGAAACATAGCCAGTATCCCTCTCCCTGCCAGCAAGGATCATGAAGATGATACTTCCTGTCTTTGACTATGGTGACATTGTCTACAGTGTCGCTCCCAAGTCAACCCTTGCCAGACTGGAGCACCTCTTCCCCTTTTTCTGCTTCTTTTTTCTTAGACTGCCCCCATCATAAACAGCACTACTCTCTCTACTTCCCCCTCTCCCTCACTTCCCTCAATGCCAGGTGCCTCACACACTGTGCCACCTTCAACTCCAAATTCTGGTATGGCTCTCTCCTCTACCTCTCCCTCTCTGCCATCCTTTTGTCGCCCTTCCTCCTACCCCCTCTGGAATGTTACTTTCCATTCCCTCTCCCTCCACCCCAGGAACACTACATGGGTCAAGCTGCCTTCTAGTATCATTTTTCTAAACTCCCCCCCCCCAGCATTTACACACTCAACCTTGTCCTTTTCTTCCCTAAAATCCCTTCTTCATGTCCTTACTACCCCTCTTATCCCTCACCCTTCCACTCCCACCATCTCTGTTGTTGACATTCCCCCTTGCCTACCCCCCCAGGATAACTGTGCCGTAATCTGTTAATCTTTCTAGTTATGATGGTTAACTCCAGCATTGGCTTTGCTACTTCACACTTTAGCAGTCTGGAAGATGCTCAACCTGCTACTATCTGGCATTGCTCCCTGTACTGTTTAGCACTTGTATCTTAATTTGCATTATGGCTCATCTTTATTTTTTGTTGCCCTGAATATTCTGCCAGTAACTGCACACTGTTATTTATTTTTACTCTGTTCTACTGTATGCATTTCTACTGTCCTTATTTGTTCCATATTACTACTGCCCCTTAGATTGTGTATGTTCATGTACGCATCATGTACTGTATACTTGCTTTCCCCATACCTCCAGGATGGCACTAGATTAGAAGCGTGAACACGACAGCACTGCCGAGAACAGTACAGCAACAATGGTGCCTGCAAAAATAGCACCCAGTAGAAACATCCACATCCACATGGTAGCAGTCCAAACACACACACACCAAGGACCCATACCACTGCTATAAAACAAAAAACTAACTTATGTTTTTGCAGGTGACGTCACCCCCCCACACCCCCAAGCCCCTCATTACTAAAATAATCAACTCTGAGGGGAAGTTGGATTTCGGGGGGAAATTTGAAACTTGGGAGAGGGGACCGTGAGACGGGGCTTGTAAAAACTTTTGCAAATTCATTTCAAAGAAAAATATCAGGTATTGGGAGCAGAACACTGGTCTCCAGAACTACGCTGGCTGAGCTGCTCTATGCCTTAGCCCTCTCCACCATGGGAGCAACTCGGCCAGCCACCAACTTTTTCCAACTCTTCTTTACTTCCTCCAGTCATTCCCTTTGACATGACATCTATAGGGGTAGTGGTAACTGCCATTCAGTATTTTACCCCTGTCACTATCCTTGTGTTGCTTTTCTTATAGCACTGTACTAATATCGCTGTTCAGGAAGTGCTGTTCTAACCGAGTAGGCTACAGGCCCATATCTGGAAAGGAGCTCTTACAAGCTCAGTATGTCTTTCCTGGTGAACCTTTGAAATAAAATAAATCACTATTGGTTACTGTTCACCAGGCTCACCTGACCTACAACAGAAACATGAAAAGAAAACCATCTATCATTGTCTTGTATCCCCCCAATCCCTGACTTGCCTAAAAGGTATTTTTCTCTTTCTTAATTCTATAATGATATTACAGAATATAAATTATTACATTAATTTTAAACAGTTGTGCTTCATTGTACAGGCAATGCTGTAGTCAGGGGGGTAACTACTATATCCCACAATCTCACTGCTCACATGGGACAGAGATCCAGTCAATGGCTAACTAGAGCTTCATCCATCACCTCAAGAGTTCACCTGGAGATCTGTACCCACAGATTAGCTCTGAGGCTGCTACCCATAAGCAAACCTATTTTATTTACAGTCCTTTGGATTCTTTGGCCCAGATATTCAAAGGGGTTGCACATGGCACAACAGAGTTGTGTCGGTGCAACCCCACATTGCGCCCTGGTGGGATATTGAAAAGGCTGCTTGGCACAGTGCAAATCCTGATGTGCTAGGGTGCAATGTTAATGTATGCAGTGCAGATGCAGGTGGAGTGCCCATGCATATGCAGCACATCCCGATATTCAGCCTGGGATGAGCAGTGCATATGCTGGCACACCCCTGTATTGTGTCACAGAGGGGGCTCAAAGTTGAGCCCATGAAATGTTGAAACAACTCCTGGCCACCCACAGGTGGGCTGCTGTATTGCAGGATGCAACACAGCAGCCACCAGCCATGGGTGGCCACCTACCCACCCAGAACACCATCCACAAGCACCCACAGTCCCCCTGGTTGTCTAGTGGACCTCCCCTCCCTCTCGATTCCCTATCACCAGTAATTGTAAAATAAGTCCTTCCCTGGTAGTCTAGTGGACCCTCCTCCCTCCCGATTCCTCAATTACCAGTAAATTGCCGTAACATAAAACCCTTGTGATCCAGTGGCACCCTCCACTCCACCCACCCACACAGGATCCCTTGCCCACCCAGTTCCCCCCATCATTGGCAGGCAGCTGCAGCCCACCTGCATATCACCCAGCCGCCCACCTAATGACAGGTACAGTATGGGCTTGCAGGGCGTAATATACTAGACAGACCCAGATATGTGAATGAAGTCATTCACATATTTGGGACTGTCTAGTACAGTATGCCCTGAAAGCCCATACTGTACCTGTCATTCGGTGGGTGGCTGGGTGGTATGTGGGTGGATTACAGCCACCCGCCGATGACGAGGGGGAACGGGGTGGGCAAGTGGTCCTGTGGGGGTGGGTGGGGTGCCACTGGATCACCAGGGCTTTATGTGGTGGTGATTTACCAGCGATCAAGGAATTGGGAGGGAGGGAGGTCCACTAGACTACCAGGGAAGGACTTATTTTACAATTACTGGCAATCGGGAATCCGGAGGGAGGGGAGTCCACTAGACTACCAAGGCTTAATATTACAGTACTGTACAAGTGATTGTGGCAGCAGGAAGGAGGGGGGTGCCTCTAGATCACCAGGGAATTGTTTTATGGTGTTTTACCAAGATTGCGGCTACAAGACGGGGAATGTCCCGGGACCCCAACTGTGCACAAGTCATGCTGTGCATGGTGCCAGGTGCAAGCCGCCTGGCTGCCCTGCACAATGCATGCAAATGGGGCCATAATGACATAGAAATGGCCCCATTTGATTCTTGCACATATTATGGCCTCATTCGCATGTCTCTGCTGAATATCTTGGGTGATGCACCTAGCATAACTGCATTTGCACTGGTGCATCCCTGTGCTCCCTATGTGTGGCTTGCATCGGCTCAGTGCCACTCCACCATGCACAGTCTGTGTCATATTCAATGGTGCTGCACCAGGGCACATCACCGTTGAATATCACCAGGTCCTGGCCCCAGCACATCCCAGTAGTGCTGCGCCCAGGCTTGCACCACTGCCAGGTGCAGTCTGAAAATCTGGGCCTTTGTGTCATATCTAATTATTTTTATTTTGTCTATTCTAACTATCCACCATCTGGTTCAAGGCACCTACTGAGAATCTCTTTAGGCCATGTAAGGAATCTACTTGCTGAGTTATAGGATTATCTTTTAATGCAGCACCTGCATTTGTTTCTTGGGGGAAGGGTTTAATCATGGACAATGGAGCCCTGTACTCTGGGGGGATGGATAGTGGAACTCTGCTCTTTTGGATTGAAGATAGTGGGAGGGGTGAAGAATGATAACAGAAAACCTTATATTTTGTTGTGGGTTTGATTGCATAAGTTTTGTGTCCCTGTGTTGCATGCAAAATAATCAGCCAATCACAGAGCAAGTCCAGTGTGCCTTCCCAAGTCAACATGCAGCAGCCAATCAGTAACTATAGTAACAATACAACGCTTCTGTGAGAAACAGCCCCTGCTTTCTCATATATGTGTAGCATGACAAATAGATTTGGTGATTTTTTTACCTCATAAACCCAGACCACTATGGTAGTATCACTATTTTGTGTGATATTGAATTAATGTTGTATTGTTGACTAACTGGGTCACATGTAAAAAGAGGCACTTGTGTAAAGGGTCTGAGAAATGGAGCTTTCTGATTGGCTGAAACACTCTAACAGCCTTAAGTTAATCTGTTATTAACATACATGTAGAGCTTAACCATATGCTGAAGGAAGTTAACACTGTTTGAAAAATATTTTTATTAGAATAGCAATAAGGCACTCCCCAGGGGTTATGTTAATGGTCAGTTAATTGCCCTCTAGGAGCATGTGGCATATGGCTATGTGCCACATTACACCTCTAGAGGGCAAGTAACAGATCAGTAACATAATCCCTGGTCATGCCTTATTGCTTAATTTATGTACCAATTAATGAGAGTTTAATGACTTAATGTAATGGAAATATAATGGGCATGTTTACTGACATTTTTAATTGTGCATGTGTGCTGCACTGAAAACAATTGATTATAGCTCAGTGTGTCATTCCTGTTCCAGAATTGCATACAGATAAATAAAATAAATGAATACATTATTTTTGATTTCTGGCAGCCCTGCTACTATCTCCTCCTGATGGTTGCTGGAGGGTTGCAGGTGAAGGTTACAATAAAGTAGCAACAAAACAATGTGCTGCAGTATTGCTGTTACTTACTTCTGGCAACCCTGCCTCTATCTCCTTCTGGTGGTTTCTAGAAGGTTGTTGAAGGAAACCTTTTTTGCAACCGTTCTGATACATTAGGTTGCAAAAAGGACAGGTTGCAGCAACCTAATTTGCATGATAAATTGTGACAATGCAGCAATATTGCAACAAAATAGTTGTGGCATGGTTTCAACAATATTGCTGGAATATAACAATAACAAGTTGCAGCAAGATAAATGTTTTGGTAGGGCTGGCATCAGTAAGCATTTTCCTGACCCTGACCTTTATCTACTGTATAAAATACACTCTACATCAACCCAACAGTCCCTAGATTAACTAGCACAAAGCTTTCAGTCTCCTTCACTTTACAATGTGGTTACAGATATGGATGCCACCTCCCTCTCCTGCTATTCTTGATAGCCCTTGAAACCATAGCAGCCAAAATAAGTTACTCTGAAACAAACAGCCTCTGGTCAGAGCCACAACAGCTGCTCATACATTAATTTGATAAGAGATTTATTTATTTCAAAGGTTTTACGAGGAAAGAAATACTTAGCTAGTAACAGCTTGTTTTCAAATGTGTTCTGGATGAAAGGGAAAGGGGAAAGATAACAGATACAAAAATACAGAATATACAGTTCATAGAAATAGAATAAATGTAACAAAGATAAAGAGGGCAATTATGTCTAAGAATAAACTGACAAAAAAAAGTTACCAAGCAATTAGTTGTGGAACTGACCAAAGAACAAAAATAGTTATCAACTAATCAAAATGAAAACTAGGGGGATGACTGATGTGGGAGAAGAGATTTAGAATCAATGTGTGACTTAGTTGTAGTACTGTGATGTAATATTTTTCCCTGATCAAGCTGCCTTCTCCTTCCACTTTCCTAAACTTTAGAACTCTCTCCTCTTAACCATTCATTCTGCCTCTTCCAAACACTCTGTCTCCCCCTCTCTGCTCCATAACCACACTGCTACCTCTTGTGCCTGTCCTTGCATCATAGCCCTTTCCCACTCCTCAGTTTACCCTTTTGCTTTGTTCTCCATGGCCACGCTGCTTCCTCCTGTGGATGCCCTTGAGCCATGGCCCTTCCATGCTGATCAATTTATCATCTTCTCCTCTTTCTCCTCCTCCTTGCCCCTCCACCCACCACCTCACCAACCCCCCCTTCTCCACTCCTTCATTCAGTGCCCTATCCTCTGGTGCCCTCACCATTGAGAAGTACTATTGCTTGTGCCCATGCAACACATTCCCCCGCTGTGTCCTTGTAAAATTTTTGCCTATAATTTTACCTGTCTGATGCACCTAGTTCATGTTAATTTTGTACTGTTTACTTTATATCTCTGTATGATGTTTTATTGTATAAGTTATTGTTCTGTTATTCCTGCACCTCTAATCCCCCTTCCAGCCAGGATGCATCTGGAAATGAATTATTTTTCAGCTCAGTATGTCTTTCCTGGTGAAACTTTTGAAATAAATAACTAAATAAATAAATACATACATACATAAATAATGTAAAAGTCCACCATTTACACCACAATAGTAGAAAACAAATCATAAACATTAAGGTAATGCAGTGAAAAGTGTTTTTGGTTCTGGACACACAGCCTCTTGAAAATGCACACACACACACACACACAACACACGTAGCTGTTGCAACAGTTGTGCACACACACAGACACACAGGGTGTGTCATTAGTAGCATAGAGCAGCTACATTATTTCATTTTCAGTGGGGTCCTGCTTTTATACATTTTTCCATTGCATTTAGTAGAGTTAACACAGGTAAAATGCAGAATCTAATTTTTTACTGGGGTCCTGCTTTTATACTTTTTTACAAGGTAGTTACCCAGGATAGGTTGGTTAACATGCATTATCTCATTTTCAGTGAGGTCCTGATGCTACCTATTGTAACACTAATAGTTCTGGGATGCCCCAAATGAGTTGGCTCCATAACAGCCTGTATGTTTTCAGTGACTAGATACTTTATCTCACTTTGGCCAGTAGGGGGATTGACTTGTGCTGAGTGCATGTTTTAGTACCTCATTTTTGCTTTGGGGGGGCTATATTCAAACATGCTTGGGGCACTCGCACTTTACTTCAAACATGTTTGAGTGTAGCAAACTTAGTGAACAGTGCTTATTTGCACTAAAGAAAGGGACTTTGAAGGGACAGCCTTATACCTTTATATATATATATATATATATATATATATATATATATATATATATATATATATTTGCAATAACTCAGTTAATGCATCAGTTAGGGTTGTTTCCACACTGACAAAAGTGTGGAAATTCCACATTTGAGTTAACAACCCTACTACCACCCCACCCTCCACACACCAACAGGCATTGAGCTGTGTGTTGGGGATGTCTGCTTAACTCTCACCCCATTCCATGTGCAAAGAAGCTGTGGTGGTGCAGTATAGGAGAAGTGGGTGAGAGTTAAGCATGACTACCCCAACTCACAGCCCAATGCCTGTTGGTATGTGGATAGTTGGGGGTGTGGTGGTGGGGTGGTAGGGGTGTTAACCCTAACGTGGAATTTCCACACTTTTGTCGGTGTGAAAACAACCCTAACTGATGCATTAAAAGAGTTTTTGCAAAGAATTTCCTTTCTTTTTTTAAAAGTGTAATGTAAGTTGTAAATGGAATGTGTTGGTGGGAACGCGAAGCCCCCAAGCTGCCCAGTTGCGCATAATGATATGTGTCTGTGGGAACGGTGAGCCTCTGGCCCTGCACTCCCACTTACACATAACCATGGAGACATACAGCAGCCCTATAAGGCAAGGAACCCTTGTAACACTAATCTGCCCATATCTCGGGAAGCGTAACAGGTAGAAAATAAATTCAAGTGTCGTAATCATGAGAGTGAGTGGTTCTTACAATGTAAGTCAATTAAATCCATATCTCGCTTCATTTTTGAGATACAGGCACTGAAAAGTGCTGTGACTGCTAACATTGAGGGCATAATAGTGGCCTAAGCACAAGAAAATGAGCAATTGGAACACTAATTCACAAATATCTCAGGAACCATACAAGGTAGAAAAATAATTCAAATGTCATGGTTTTCATGGCTTTCCAACCTACTTTTGTAAGCATTTTTGTGGCAAAAAGTCTGCATCTCAAATTTTTTTGAGATACGGGCCCTGAAAGGTTTCACAGGCACTGCAGTTTTATCCTATGGGAAAATTTCTGAACTTTGGAATGCTGTAAATATGGGCCTGTTCAATGTTTCCATACCAAACTACCAAAAGGCACATCTGTAGGACTAGGGCTGTCCACCCTGAAAAGTTTATGCCAATAGCTTAATCCCTGTGGACACAATGAAGAGACAAACAAAATAACTGCTGCAATGTTATCCTGTGAAGAAATGTCTTTACTTTGGAATGGTGTAACTATGGGCTTGTTGAATCTTTGTGTACCAAACCACTAAAAGGCACATCTGTGGCGCTAGGTCTTGCCTCCCTGAAAATTTCAGGCCAATAGTAGAAACCAGCTTGCCACAATCAAGTGACAAAAAAAACAACACATAGCAAAATGTGTTTGTGCAGTGTTGCCACAATAACATTAATGTTTGCAAGATTCTCCTATCTCTATAATGTGAATGTTAGTGCACACAAAAAAATGTTAGCGCAGTTACTTTTTTGAGTTAGCGTGACTGTTTGCGAGTCAGCGTAAATGTTTTCACGATCAAAAAAGAAAAAAATTTAAAAAACATATTTCCAGGCTAGCTAGTAAAAAACTAATGCCAGTGGCATGTTCCTCAGGGGTCCAGTTAGGTAAACCCAGTGACTGGTATTTTGTAAAGTGCAGTATTTTTTAAATTACAGCATTTTTTGTCTCTTGCTAACTGAAAACAAGATGGCGGCAGCACAACAACATTTTGGGGCAAGCTCGGCAACAGAATTTGATCATGAATGTTTTTGCAGTGCACATATAAATTTTTCCATGGTCTATAATGGGACATGAAAAAATGGAATACGTTTTAAACAGAGTCATATTTTTTCACCAAATCTTAAAATGGCACCAGTGCAACCCAGGACACATGTAGACAACCCAATTTGAACCCACTCAAATGCATTCTTCAGTGCATTATGGGTGGACAAAGAATTCGCAACATTGGGGAAATTCACTTTTTTAGCTCGCTAATTTTCTGCAACCTTACATCTGACCAAATCGAAAATTTCCAGATCTGGAGATCTACATTCCAAATTTCAAGCAAATTAGACAAACAGTTAAAAAGTTATTAAAGTGCAACATTTGAGGTTTAACAGAAATGACTACGTAACCCTTTATTGCAAAACCTCAAATTTATTGCAAAACCTCAAATTTTGCACCTTAATAACTTTGCCACCATACAATGGATTTGCCTGAAATTTTGCATGCTTGGTATGGTGCCATAGATCTTAGGATCTGCTAAGTTGCGTTAAGGTCAGATGTACTGTTGCAGAGCTACAGAATGCCAAAAAAAATGCAAAAAACCTGACTTTTTGAGCATTTATTTGCTCACATCTACAGCCCGTATGGTTTGTCTGTTCAGTCCAATAACATCAAGAAAGATTCAGCCTTGGTCACCGATGTGCCTTTCAAAGAGTTGGTGAAAAAATATTCAACCGTTCAAAAGTTATTCAAAAAACAAATTTCCCATTATAGTCAATGGGAAAAGTTAATAAAAATTATGAAACTTTCGTAAATGGCCATTTTTACTGTCGCAAATAGCCATTTTACTTTCGAGAGTCGGCCATTTTTTTTCCAATTACTGCACAGAAAACTGCCTGGTGTTTAAACCTGGGACCCTCTAGGAGCACACTGCTTATTGTGTTCACCTAGTTGAGTCCTGAGGATGCTAGACATATCTTTTTTGGGTTTAAATCCCCCAGAAATGCATTTTTTAAATTTTATGAAAAATACTTTTGCAAAATACTTTTGTAAATTCAAAAGTTTTGTGATTTTTTTTGTGAAACTTTCATGATTTGTGAAAGTATTTTGCAAAAGTATGCTCAAAAATAACTGCAAATCTTTGCCACTCTCCTGCAATAAAACAGTTTTGTCTTTTGGGCTGAAATTTGCAGCGTGGCAAACCCTCATACCACAGATGTGCCTTCTAGTGGTGTGGTGTGAAAACATTACAAGGGCCCAAAGTTACAGCATTCCAAAATTCTGCAATTTTCCCATAGGGTAACATTGTGGCATCCGTGGTGCCTTTCGTACACTGTATATCGAAAACGGTTCGAGATATGTACTTTTTGTCTCACAAATTCTTAGTTCCCACCAAAAACTAGGTTGGAAGTTCCTGAAACCCATGGAATTTGAATTTTTTTCCTACCTTGTACGGTTCCTGAGATATTTGTGATTTACTGTTCCAACTGCTCATTTTCATGTTCTAGGATCACTATTAAGGCCACAGACTTCGTATTGACAGCGCTTTCTGCTGTCCCTATCTTGGACACAATGAGCAATATGGATTTGGTCAACTTCATGTTGTGGGAACTACTTATTGTCATGATTACAACCACACATCCATTTTTTCACTAGCTGCTATGGTTCCCCAGATAAGGGCAAATTCATGTTACAAGCCTTCCATGACCTATATGGCAGCTGTATGGCTCCGTGCTTCTGTGTAAGTGGGAGCGCAGGGCCCAGAGGGCCCATGTGCCCACAAACACATATCATTACACAGAAATGGGCAGCTTGGTGGGAGCTTTTCTGAAATTATACCAGTACCCAGAGCTATTCCAGTTATTTCCAATAAAATCAAAGCCTTAAACAAATGGCTACAGAAATGGTGTTACCTTCAAAGTGTCCATTATAAGCAAAGTTTCTGTCCATTATAACCAGAGGAAGATGCATTGGATTTGATATATTTGGTTTGGGAAAATAACTTTTGTACACTATAATCAATTGTCTGTTATAACAGTGTCCATTATAAGTGGAGTGCACTGTACCAGCAGGGAATTATCTGTATAATGCACTGGGAAAACTTTCATGATCGACCCTCTCTGCTTTGCTGGGATGGATTGCACCTTAGAAGATGTGGTAAAAGCTTTTTGTCTGCAATTGATAAACATTTAAACTAGTACTCCAAGGGGAGAATGGGAATGTTCCCAGTTCTCCTGACATGAAAGGCACCCTAAATAATCATAAATCCTGCAAAGTGTTATCCCTAAATACACAATCTTTAAATCTAACTAAAATTGCTGAATTAGAAGCCAAATGCAAGATATTTATTTATGGCATTGTAGCCATTACTGAAACATGGAGGGACTCTAACTCAGTTTGGATTAAAGAAATTCTAGGTTATAAGCTCTACCACAAGGACCGACAAGGTCAAATTGGTGGAGGGGTTTGTTTATACATCAGAAATGACATTCCATCTAATCAAATCCCACATGATACTATCACTAAAAGCATTTGGTTTAATATTCAATTTACAGGGCAACCTCAAATTGTTGTAGGTTCCTGCTATAGGCCCCCTTCAGCTGACTATGAATAGTCAGCCACATTAATAAAAGATATTTCAATATTGGCTGACAAAGGACATGTCATTATCCTGGGTACAGTAACTTCAACATGCCTTCAATATACTGGGATAACCTCACTAGTAAAACTTGTATTGAAAAAGACTTTGCATCTATATTAATTGAACTAGGATTGGAACAAATCATTAAAAAACCCATGAGAGGAGATAATATCCTGGACCTTGTGATTACTATCCTAACAGAAAATATGTCTAGTATTTCCCTACATGACCCTCTAGGCAGCAGTGGCCACTATGCCATCTCCTTTTCTTTGACGTATCAATATCAGTCACCCCCACAGTTATTCTCTGTTTAAAAATTATGACCAGGCTAATTTTGAATTGATTAATGAACATCTAAACAAAATTGCATGGTGTGATATACAGTATTATTACCATTACCACTTGAAGAAGCCTGGACTTATATAAAATCCACTATCTTAAACTTAGAAAATATTTTTGTCCCAACCAAAAAGAAATATAACTCAAAAGGCAAGATACCTTTATGGTTCAACAAAAATATAAAAAAACTGATTAGGAAGAAAGAAAAGCTTGTTAGAAAACTAAAGAAGTGTAATAATAAAGATAATGTTGAACTTACACTTAAATACAAAGAAGCAGTTGAGGATTTAAAAAAACTCATATTATTATCCAAAAGAAATTTGGAATTTAGACTAGCACATTCTAAAGATAGTCATAAATCCCTATTTTCATACCTTAATGACAAAAAAGGCTCCATCAGACAAATTGGTCCACTTATGGCAGACAATTCTTTATTAACGACAGACATAGATATCGCTCATTCTATTAATAATTATTTTTGTTCTGTATTTACTCCAAAGGTAACCCCTATTCTGGCCTCTTCCACTGCATCTAGTAATTATAAATACATAATTTCCCAAGCAGATACGCTGTTAGCACTTAAATCCCTAAATAAAACCTCAAGTCCTGGATGGGATAATATTAATCCCAGATTTCTACATGCAGCATCTAAAGCCTTAACGCTCTCTTTTTCTCTTATATTTAACAAATCACCTCAAGAGGGTATAGTTCCCAATGACTGGCTAAAGGCCATTGTAGTACCTATTTTCAAGAAAGGGAATTGATCTAAACTGGAAAACTATAGACCTATTAGTCTAGCATCCATTCTCTCCAAGCTAATAGAAAAAATCATTAAAACACTTCTTGAAAGAGAAATGGATGTACTAAAACTTAATGATCCAGCACAACATGGGTTTAGACAAGGTCTTTCATAGACTCAAATTTAATAGCCTTCTATGAAAACATAAGTCAGCTTCTTGACCTTATTTGCCCTCAAGATGTGATTCTTCTGGATTACAGTAGAGCATTCGATAAGGTCTCACATAACAAACTCATTGCTAAACTCCAATTGGCAGGCTATTTTCACCCCCGCCCCGAGGCTCCCCTCTGGATAATTACTGTACTTTATCTTGTGGAGATCTAAAAACTCCCGATCGCTAATCCAACAGAGAAAGCCGCAACAACAGTCTTTTCAGCGACAGCATACATAGCAATGCCGGGTCTTGTGGAGATTTAAAAACTCCAGATCGCAAATCCAACGGAGAGAGCCGCAACTACAGTCTTTCTGGCAAGAGCATACATGGCAATGCCGGGTCTCTTTCTCCCTTCTCAAAACATGTTAAAACGACGCATACGTTTCTATGAGTACCCTTGCAACTGTGCTTCAAACAGTTACCTACTCTGTAGCTAGCACAAAAACACAGAAGTCCTCCAATTATTACAATTTAAAACATGAATCATTTCTTATGTATACCAGGCTCCTGGGCTCCGCTAAGGCTTTCTGTCAGTTGCAGCATGGGTGTGCTGATCGGACAAGTGGATCTGATGTTACACCGACCACTCGCTATAACAGGCAAAATGTTTCTGCACAAACGTGCCCGTTATAAGCAGTGGGGACTGTATATATATATATATATATATAATGCAAAAGAATTCATTTAATGCATCAGTTAGGGTTAAAGTGACAAAAGTGAGGAAATGAGATGTTAGGGTTGAGCCCCTAACCCTCCATGACCCCACCACCCCTTCCTCCACAAACTGACAGATGCCATGGTGTGCCATGGGGTTGCGAGACTCAACTCTGAAATCTTTGATTTCAAAACTTGTTTCTGCAGATTAGATCACATAAAGGTGACCTAAGCTGCAGATAGCAAAAAATCCATATCTCGCTTTGTTTTCGAGATACTGGTGCAGAAAGGCGTCATGGGCATAACAGAGTTATCCTATGGTAAATGTCTCAACTTTGGAATGTCATACGTATGTAACCAATGACATTTTTTGCACAAAACCAGCATACATCACATCTGTGGGATGCCCCCTTTGCACCCTGCAAATTTCAAGCCAAAAGTCCTTACCGTTTCATAGCAGTGAACTGGCAAGGTTTTAAAAATCCTTGTTCATGAGCTTTCAAAATCCTCATTCGTGAGCTGTATTTCAGTCCATGAGGTGACAAAATCCCAATTCACGAGCTGATTCCCATTTGTGAGATAGAGCCATCTGGTCTTCATCTCATGAAAGGGGATTTTGCTAGCTCATGAATGGGGATTGACTCACGAACGAGGATTTTGACAGCTCACGAATGGGGATTCCCTGTTCAAGAGATAGGGCCATCAGGTCCTCATCTCATGAATGAGGATTTTGATAGCTCATGAATAGGGATTCAGCTCATGAACGGGGATTTTGACAGCGCACGAACAAGGATTTTTTTAATGATCCCCATTTGTGAGGTGTCAAAATCCCTGTTTGTGAGCCGAAATCCCATTTGTGAGCTGTCAAAATCCCATTCGTGAGTCAATCCCCATTCGTGAGATAGGGCCATCTGGTCCTTATCTCATGAACTCGGATTTTGACAGCTCACTAAAGGGAAACAGCTCACGAATGGGGATTTGGACAAATCACGAATGGGGATCGGAAGCGAGTCACGAATGGGGATTTTCAAATATGAAAATGCCATTTTTTTAATTATCTGATGGAACCCAAACACATGGTTTTGTAGAAGCAATCGATCTGAACAAAACCCATGCATTTGTTTACCCAAAATGCATCTGTGGGGCAAGTAATAAGATTTTGTTCTGGGCTAGAAGTGAAAACAAGATGGCAGCTCACAAATGGGGATTTTTTTTTCTCATGAATGGGGATTTAATGAATCCCCATTCGTGAGCTGTCAAAATCCCATTCATGAGCTGAACTCCTTGTTCTCAGCTGTGTGTCTAAACAAAAGACTGCACTGAGCATGCTCAGAATCTGAATTTTCAGAATTAAATAACTTTGGATCAGAATAATATTTTTTCACCAAAATAGCATTGGCTTATTCCACAGGGTAAACTCTTTCTACTCTGAACATTTCAGGCTAAAATTCAAAACAGTGTGAGTGTGAGTGCAGTGCAATGAGGAAAATTCAGGAAAAACTGGCAAAAAAAAAGGGAAAAACACATTTTTTTTCCTATGCACTGCACACAATCTGCATATCCGATCAAAACAAAACTTGGCAAGTCAAGAGATGTACCCCACAGAACAGCGCATACCGAATTTCATGCAAATCCATTTAAGAGTTGTAAAGTTATTAAGGTGCATAATCTGGGGTTTAACATCAAACTGCTTACTCAACCCTAACTATAGAGGCACATTCGCGCCTCTATAATATATACATATATAACTATATCTATAGATAGATAGATAGATATTACATTGTATATTTCTATACTGTATGTAGTTCTGGTTTCCAGTTCTAGGTTTCTCTGCCTATTTCTGTTTCAAGCTTTTAGCCACTGACTGAATTGCTTTTAGCCACTGACTACCCTGCCAGCAACCTGGGTTCAAGAACAGACCTGGGTTGCTCGGGGATTGCCCTGGGAGAGAGAATGCACATCTATAGAACAGGGAGATGAATCTAAGTGGCAGCACCATGGGAGAGCATGGGAAGGGAACCCACACCTGGATGCCTGAGGTGTCTCAATGGAGTCTGAGTACATGCATATCTGGGCCCAATAGGGAACAAAATAGGAGGAAAAGCCCTCCAACTGTTGAATAGTGATGGCCTGCCCCCTAGCAGGCCCCACCTCTTTTCCAAGGTCTTGTGACAGGACCACCAGAAAAGGTAAGTCCCAGAGAAGGTGGGTGACGGGGCTGGGAAGACTGGCCAGATGGGGGCAATTCAGTGTGCTGAAGAAGATAAACAGCTTTGTCCCATGGATACAATGGGATGACATGTCACTCATCATGGTTGTGTACTGCATGTTGGTGAATAGTAAGGGACTGCCTGCACTGTGGAGTAATGCTCAGAAGCACTGCATGAACGAAGTGGGACAACATGGCACCCATTACATGGTACCCATCAAGGTAGTGAACTGTGTCCTGCTGGAGAAATGTGAGGTACTGCCTGTTCTGTGGAGTGATGCTCAGAAGCACAGCATGAACACAGTGAGGAGACATGGCACCCATACGGTGGTGTACTGTAGGGTGGTGAAATGTGAGGTACTACCTACACAGTGGAGTGATGCTCAGAAGCGCTGTATGAACACAGTAAGGGACTGCTTACATGGAGGAGCAATGCTGAGAAGCAATGCATGAACACAATGGAGTGACATGGCACCAATTACAGTTGTGATCTGTGTGCTGGTGAATGGTGAGGGATTGCCTGCACTGTGTAATGATGCTCAGAAGCAGTGTATGAACACTCTGGTATGATAAGGTACACATCATGGTGGTGTACTGCTTGCTGGTGAAAGATGAGGGAATGCCTGCACAAAGGTGCAATGTCAGAAGCATCGCATGAATACAGTGGGGTGGCATGGCACACATAAAGGTGGTGTACTGTGTGCTGGTGAAAGGTTTAGGACTGCCTGCACAGTGGAGTGATGCTCAGAAGCACAGCTTGAACTCTGTGGGGCAACATGACACCAATCAGGTTCTATGTGATAACGGCTGTTGCAAAACTGCGATTGCCATTATGGAGAGTGTACATTGCTGAAAATCACAACAGTGATGTACACTCATCAGCGACACCACAACTGGCAACTAGAAATAGGATTTATGCTGGGGGAGGCCCTCTCACCCCCCAATGGGGCACTTCACCCCCTGCACTTTCCTCATTTTAGATTGCTAACTCCAGAGGATGCATGCTGGGGAGGGGGAGACTGTCTGAAAAAAATTTACGGCAGCAGCAGTAAAATATTTCCCCGTCCCCAGCCCTGAACCCAGTACCTGCTGCAATGAAACTAGCCACTCTCACCACCACACCACACAGCTAGCACAGTGGCAGCAGGCCTCAATATCCCACACAGGCCCTCTTTCCTGTCCCTCCCCTTCCAGTCATGATTGTAACCCTCCCTCGCTCAACCCCACCCTCGCTGTCCCATTCCGTCGCTACCCTTACACGGTAGCTCACATGTGCAATGCTGCAAATGAGTTGCTCTTTTGAGAGTCACCCATTTGCTGTCTCTATTATCACTGGATACCCAGAAATCACAGTAGTGTACCGTGTGCTGGTGAAAGGTGAGGAAGTAGCAATGCTCAGAAGCACTGCATGAATACAGTGGGGTATCATGGCACCCACCCCTGTTGTCTACTGTGTTCTGGTATAAAGTAAGAGACTGCCTGTACTGGGGAACAATTCTCAGAAGCAATGCATGAACACTGAGGGGCTCTATGGCATCCATAAGAGCTGCATACTGCATGGTGGTGAAAGGTAAGGGACTGCCTGCACTGTGGACTGATGCTCAGAAGGACTGTATTAACATAATGGGGTGACATTGCACCCATCACAATGGTGTACTGCATGCTGGTGAAAGGTGAGGGACTGCCTGCACTGGGGAGCAATGCTCAGAAGCACTGCATGGACACAGTGGTGCAACATGGTACCCAGCATGCTTATGTAATGTGTGCTGCTGAAAGGCCAGGGACTGACTGCACTGAGGAGCAATGCCCAGAAGGACTGCATGAACATTGTGGGGTGTCATGGCACCCATCCCTGTTGTGTATTGCATGCTGGTGCAAGGTAAAGGACTGCATGCACTGGGGAGCGATGCTGAGAAGCACTGCTTGAACACAGTTGGGCAACATGGCACCCATAAGAGCTGTGTACTGCATGCTGGTAAAAGGTGAGGCACTGCTTACCCTGTACAGCGATACCCAGAGAGGGCCTTCATTAACACAGTGGGGCAAGATTGCCAGTCATCACAGCTGTGTATTGAGTGGTGGTGAAAGGTAAGGGACTGCCTGCATTGTAGAGGAATGCTCAGAAACATTGCATGGAGATAGTGGGGCGGCATGGCACCCATCACCATGGTGTACTGCATGCTGGTGAATGGTAAAGGACTGCCTGCACTGTGCTCCATCCACTGCAGCTGTAAAAAGGCATCAAGCTAGGCTTTGAATCTTATAAAACTTTCCTTTAAACTGATTACTGTATTTTCCCTGACAATCTCAGAACTTAGTACTTCTCATCCATTTGTCTTAAAAATCCTTAACCCATTTACCCATACTTTGGGTCTATGAGTTACCTGGCATACATTATGAAGGTGACTCCTATTAATAAGGCTTGAACCATAGAATATCTGGCCAAATGAAAATCAAAATATTCAAGTGTCTTGGTGACAAGAGCTACAGTACAAGGAGAGGACACTGTTAGCATGTTACCCTTTGGGAAAAGGAGGCTGAGTCAGACATGGTCTAATTCTTCCACATGTTCATGTGTTTCAACAAGACAGAACAGACAGAGATTTTTAAGCTTGGTGTCCTCCAGCAAGATGTAGAGCAATGCCCTGATGCTCAGAGGTGGTAAATTCAGGGATAATATTAGGAGGCACTTCTCCAACAGAGCTGTGAACCTACTGAACAGCCTACCAGCAAAGGCAGTGAACATGAAGACAGTACAGCTTTCACAGTAAGCCTGGACAATGTTCTGCTTATCAAGAAATTACTGTACAGGTCACCCTGGGTAGTACAGTGAGTAGGGATATCCCTATAATATAGTATATGGGTACACTGCATATTTTTTTCAGCCCTGCATATGAAGTGAGATGGGGAGAGAGACATTATGAATCTATTTTTTTGTTTTATTTATTTTAGTCTTTGGTAACCGGGTAAGGCCCACTTGGCACAAGTGCCTGTTTTTAGGGGTGACCTGGGAGTACTGGGCGGTTAAGTGACTTGCTCAGAGTCACACAGTATGCAAGTGGAGGTTGTGAGAATCAGACCCAGGTCAGGTCTGCTGGATGTACCAAGCCCATTCACAGCTCATTACTTTAACCTCTAGGCTATATTAAAGTACTTTGTACCCTTAAATTACTATGTTACTAAGGTAGCACCTCACACAGATTCAGAAAGGCTAGAATATTTGAGGATAAGCAACTCTATTTATTTATTTATTTATTTATTTATGACTTTGTTAACCTGGTAGGGTGCACTGGTCCAACGGACCATTTTCAGCATGACCTGGACCAAAAGGCACAGGCAGGATAAAGAGTTACAATAGTAAATAATACAAATTGGTTACAGCTATGTACATTCCTTATGCTAATAGGCAGCTACAATACTGTCAATAATTCCTTGCCAGGAAGGCAGCAGCAGAACAAACAAATGGCAAATGAGATAACATGTAACAGGTAGGTATGTAAGTAAGGCAGACAGAGTAATGAATAGCACGTGAGATGACAAAAGTCATAGCACTGCAGTAGGGATCAGGGCTGTGGTAACAGAGAACACAGATTTGGAAGCAAGTGTGAGAACATGTGCAAAATAAGCAGTAGAATAGGTAGAAAGAATCAAATTAAGTTTGTTTCCGACATTTACAGTAGAGTTGGATTTGTTGAATGATTTGGTTTAGTTTCAGTTATCAGCTATCAGCTTGTTCTCAACTTCCCTAGGCTCATTGAAAAATAAGCTGATAGCTGATAGCTGAAACTAGACCAAATCATTCAACAAATCCAACTCTACTGTAAATGTCGGAAACCAACTTACTTTGATTCTTGAAGGACAGATTGCTGCTTTCAAAATTGTGGCCCTTCTGCAACTCTTAGACTATACTGGCAACTTATCTACTCTTTACCTTTGCAGGGAACAGAACATGAGATGATACAATCTCATGTCTGTGTTTATATGGGAGGTCAAGAGGTATTAGCAGAGCCAAACTCTGGAACAGGTGCAGTAAGTGGGGACCAGAGTCTCCAATGGGTGGAAGTCTACTACATAGTCAGCCGTAGCCTTCATTGGCTATGCCACATAAATCCTCCCCAGCCTTTCTGTTAGTCAAAATGGAGCAGGATCTCCTCCCAGACTTCACCCCCTTACCTCTCTTGACAAGCCAGAGAAATTCAAAGTGTCCTACTCCTCCCTCCAATTATTAAATAATTGAAATCTGTTACATATTTATTATATGTACTGTATGCATTGGTTTCCCCATCACCTAGGAGAATAGGAGCCATTCTTTTTTTTTTGTCTGGTCCAGCGCCAGGTATCAGCCCGGTCACGGCTCCCATCGCACCCACTCTCAAATCAGCTGTCCGTCCTGCCCCCTGGCTTGCCCCCCCACCAGGGTGTGGCCATGTCACTGGCCAAGGTGTCATGGCCATGGGTCTGGAACGGGAGTCAGCCTGAGAGTGATAGAGGGATGGTGAGGCAGCTTCACGGAGGCGCTGTGATGGGGATTTTTCTATTTTAGGCTCCCTCTGGAGCCGGATGTGTGCAATGATGCCGGCCAAGGTGGCTCACACACGCTCCCATGCATACTCCCCTCGAGGCATCTGCACTCAACTCCCCCCATGTATGTGCATGTACACCCTGTTCCCCAGCTTCCGCTAGGGGGCACTCAGGTGCCAGTGCCATGACCCCCCCAGTGAAGGAGAGCAGTCCTCTGGATGCTCTATCATTCCCTGCCCCTGCTGACCCCCAGCAGCCCATTTCCGTTCTCGAACATGGGTCGCCGGTGTGGCGCGAGGTGTGGCATCCAGCACCTTAACCCTCAGCGCCACCGGGCAGGGGGAATGGGAGACATTCTAACACAACTCAGCATTTACCATCAGGGCTAAAGAATCTAAATGGAAGGAATTGGCCAAATACAATATTACCAGAGTTGGCCAATTATTTTTTCCCACATCCACAATTGTTCTCAACTTATATAGGCTCATTGAAAAATATATTCTCAGGAACTCAGGTGAAAATACAGTAGGATGAGTGACACTGATTCTACCTCTTTCCCCAAACAATCACTGAAAGAACCCTCACTGACTGCTCTCCTCTTCTTGTAAATAGTCAAAACTGAAGTGAGGTATTGCTGGGCATATTAATGTTACTTACTTGAATAGGGTTCCTAAGTGAGGATTATACCTGAGAAATATGCTAACAGTACACCTACATGACCTTTATGTATATCACATACCAACTGACACAGACCAGAAAATATATCACACAAGAGTTATCACACCCTGGAATGGGTTTACCAATTGAATGCCATCCATTTAGATGTTTGCTGTCTCTGCTAATAACAACTGGTGCCATTATCTCATATTCTATGTTCCTGTCAAATTATCCAGGTATATTGAAATGGAATTACAATTATAATGTGTTGTTCCATTTTGCTTTATTCCCTTCTGCTGGCAACTTGGAAATATCTCATTCCTCCATGGACATTCCCAGAGATTTAGAAGACTGTCATTCCGAATGAGCTCCCTATTCCTGATTTATCCCTCTCTTATACCCTTTTTCCCAGTCCCCATTATCCCTATCCTCACTTACCCCTATACCTTTTCTCTCTGCTCCCATTCTTTTTCCCACTACTCTCTCCCCCTCTCTCCCTCTCCCTCCCCTCGGTCCTACTTCTCTGCTCTATCCCTCTCTCTGCTTATTCTCTGCTATCCCTAGGCTTGCATTACATTGCCAACCTTTTATTATTTTTGGTCTCTGTCATGTAACCGTATATCGATGCTGTTTTGTTGTTATCCACTTTTACTGTATGTATGTTAAATTGTCCTCCAGGACTACTTTGTAAATGAGCTTGCCTCAGTGGTGCATTTCCTGGTTAAATAAAAATTGAATTGAATTGAATTGAGCCTAGAAATTGAACATCAGCTTCTTCTTAAATGAAGACCCACTATATTCCTCAAAGCTGTATTGGTGCTAGGCAAAAATGAACCTCACTCACACATTTGTACAGGCTGTCTTTCATAGTTCTATCAATATCTGTCTCCTTAACCTCTCCCTCCCCATATGAAAATGACATTTCTGACTTATTTGCAACTGCACTGTGTAGGGCTATCCTCAAAACCCTTCCCCCCATTAAGTGTTTGATTTCATTACTTTTTATGACTGTGGGCAGAGCCCACAGCCATCCTGCTTTCCCATGAAAAATGGTGTTTCCATGGAAAACATCTTTTAGGAGTTGTCAGTGTATCCTTCCAAAACTGAAAATCACCATGACAGTAAAATAATCCCTTCTTTCTATTTCCAGGGTTATAGACAGAACTTGCAGCTGCTTATGCTCCCCTTGCAGCTGCGTATGCCTGAGTGGTGCTCCTAGAAATTGGCGGATGCTTTGAACCATCTCAACGACTGCAGACCGACCCACTGTGCCTCCTGTGGCCGTCCACCAGCTCCAGGAAGATGGATCCCATAACAAGGTTCGCCCACTGATCTCCGCTATGGCCACCTTGGACTGCTAATCCCTGATTGGTGCAGTGTGCTCGCAGGCAGATTCTGATTGGACCGCTTGCTATGACACTGCATTCCGATTGGAGCGCCTTTCCCATAGACTTAAACAGGGACTTCTGGCTTGAACTACGGCCGCACTCCTCTCAGAGGATTGTTCAGTACAGGCTGAATTTTTATTCTCTTTATTTGGTTTAACTGAACTGCACCAGATTCTCTGTAGTTTACTGTGTAAATTGTTAGGAAAGTTACGAATTGCCTTGTCCTGCATTGCTAAGGGAAACGAATAAGTGTCTCCATATTTAGAGTGTATATTTTATACTACCTTACTACTGTTTAAATTTGTCTTTTAGAAAAGGAACTGGCTCCTGAAGATTTCATCTTATTTTACCTCACCTATCTCCTCATCCCTAGCTAACTTTCTCTTGCTCCCTACTAATACTGAAAACACTGCCTCTGCTGCCTGGTGTATTCCTCCTGTCCCCCTCCACCTACAGTTAACTTGCTGTTATCTCTGCTATTAATTCACCCATCTCTTATGTCTGGCCCTTCCCCTGTGCTTTTACCTCTTCCTTTGTTCAACTTAATGACCCACACCCCACCCCCTGCTAGTAGCCTGCCACCAGCTTCCTGCCTCCAACCCGGCGGTTGCCACTAAGGGTATTTATTCAGTGTGTGTCTGTCTTTTTACCCCCTTAGGCATCAGCAGCTGGGCAGTGCTCCTAGAAATGGGCAGAGGCTTTGAACTGCCTCCACGACCACCGACTGACCCACTGTGCCTCCTGTGGCCGACCGCCAGCTCCAGGAAGACAGATCCCATAATAAGGCATCAGCACCTGAGCTGCACTCCTAGAAACAGGCAGATGCTTTGAACAGCCTCCAAGACCACCAACCGACCCTCTGTGCCTCCTGTGGCCGACAGACAGCTCCAGGAAGATGGATCCCATAATAAGGTATGCCAGCTGATCTCCACTACAGCCACCTTGGACTGCTAATCCTCGATTGGTGGAGGGTGCTCGCAGGAGGATTCTGATTGGACTGCCTGCTATACCACTGCATTCGATTAGAGCGCCTTTCCCATAGACTTAAACAGGGACTTCTGGCTTGAACTATGGCTGCACTCCTCTCGGAGGACTGTTCAGTACAGGCTGAATTTTTTCCCACCCCCACCACCCCCTCCCAGGCAGTGTTACTCCATCCCCTCATTTTATATACCTCTTGATTGGCTCTCTTTACAAATAGGGTGTTACACTGCATATGGACACTCACTGACGCTTCATACTAATTCCAAGCACACCTTCCCTCTTTGGCTATCCCCAATTCTCCTAAACCAACAGTGTATCAGTGTGATTGACACCTGTTCAGTTTCTTACACAATCCGCATTTACCTAGGTACCCATTCTTGCGCAATATGGCTTGCTTTATCAGCTTACTACTAATTCTGGCAAAGTGTATAATGCCTACAACACTGCTCTATGAAGAGTCAGGAGCCTACCCAGTCGTGCAGTCCATTACTGTAACCTCGACTGTCTCCTCACACTGCACCTCCGCTGCTCACCTGTCGGATATACAAATTATTTTTAACACCTCCCCCTTAGCCCTTCTTCCATCCCCTTTGTCTATCCAAGCACTCTCCATGTTAGCCCTTAATGGTCAAGTCAGCGTTACCTGTGCCTTATCCAGACGGACATCCCTGACAACATACCAAAGAAGGACCCAAAGTAAAAAAGCCATTTCCTACTTGATATCTTCCCTTAAGAAAATGATTCTAATCCTCCTTCTCTGTTCTGGCAATGTAGAACTAAATCCAGGACCTCCAATTCAAATCACCTCCCCATCGGATTTTGCAGCTGCTCCTGGGCTGAAAATAGTGCTGATAAACATGCTAAGCCTGATCAAAAAACTCGATCAACTTCAAGTTTGGGCTGATCACACCAACCCAGATATACGAACATACGAACATACGAAATTTGATAGCAGATAAAGGCCTAGAGGTCTATCAAGTCTGCTCGAATGTGCAGCTAGCACCCCTTATTCTGCAGCTGCCCCTCCCTTCCACCCTTCCCCTTCATTAACCCTCCCCCTTGTCCTGTCCCATCCTCGTTTGAAGCAGTCCACTGTTCTACTGCATACCACTTCTGCAGGTAACGCATTCCACCCAGCCACCACCCTCTCTGTAAAAAGTGTCTCCTCATCTCCCTCCTGAACCTTCCTCACTCCAGTCTCATATCCATGGCCCTGGTGGCCCTCCCTCCCTGCTTTGAACAGCCCTCTGTACCTGTCTTGTTTATTCCTTTCATGTATTTAAAGGTTTCAATCATGTCCCCCGTCTCTCCTGTCCTCCAGTGAGTACATGTTCAACTCCTTCAACCTCCACTCATATGATAAGTCCCCCAGACCCTTGATCATCTTTGTAGCCTGCGCTGCACTCCTCCAGTAACTTAATGTCCCTCTTCAGATACAGATGCCAGAACTGCACGCAGTACTCCAGGTGTGGTCTAACTAATGACCTATACAGTGGCAGAATCACCTCCTCCCTCATTGAGGATATACCCCTTGCAATACAACCCAGCATTTTGTTGGCCTTTGCAGCTGCCTTCCTACACTGTGCCGAGTTGTTCATTGACCCTGTGATGAGCACACCCAGATCCTTCTCCTCCTCTGTCTGGGCTAGCTGCACCCCCCTAGCTGGTAAGTCCTCCTTGGGTTCTTCATCCCAAAATGCATCACCTTGCACTTTTTGGCATTAAAGCCCAGTTGCCAGGTGTCTGACCAGGTTTCAAGCTTTGCCAGATCATCCTGCAACCCCTGCCATCCCGCTAGGTCATCCACCACCGCGCCAACCTTGGTATCATCAGCAAACAGACTGATCTTGCTCTTGATGTCCCATGATATGTCTGCAATGAATATCCCAAACAACACTGGTCCCAACACCGAGCCCTGTGGGACACCGCTCGTCACTGCCCTTGGGTGTGAGAGCTCCCACCCACCACCACCCTCTGTTGCCTTCCCTGCAGCCAGTTTCCTACCCATCTCACCAGCATTGCACCTGCCCCTGTGCCTACTAACTTCCTTCCCAGCCTTCCATGTGGAACTGAGTTGAATGCCTTACTGAAGTCCAGATACAGGACATCCACTGCATGTCCCCTGTCCAGTTGCCTAGTTACCCAGTCATAGAACCCGACCAGGTTGGTTTGGCAGGATCGGCCACGTATGAAGCCATGCTGTCTGCTGTCCTGTAGTCCTTTGGCCTCTAAGAGGGCCACCAGCCTCTCCTTCAGGATAGTCTCCATTAGCTTACCCACGATGGATGTGAGGCTCACTGGTCTGTAGTTTCCCGGTTCATCCTTGGGGCCACTCTTGTGGAGGGCACCACATGAGCCATCCTCCAGTCCTGAGGTACACACCCCGAATGTAGTGAGGCATTAAATAGGTCTGCCAAAGGTCCTGCAAGGACCTCTGCCAGCTCCTTCAGTACCCTGGGGTGGATGCCATCTGGGCCTGGTGCCTTGTCCACCCTCAGTGCCTTCAAACCCTCTCGAACTCTGCCCTCCATGATTTCCCCATCTGTCACCACTTCCCCCCCTTCGTCTGCCATTTCACCCATCTTGGGTGTCACCCCCCTGATATGATGATATGATCATCATTACCGAATCATGGCTGAAAAAGTCTACCTCTGACCCTCAAATTACTCTTCCGGGCTTTAAACTCTTTAGGGACGACAGGGAATCCAGAGGGGGGCTGTCGTCTACACCAAAACCAAATTTGATGTTAGTGACATTTTTTGTAAATCTAAGCCAAAAGAATATGAGATTGTGTCACCGGAACTTCGCCTTCCTTCTACCAATTACATCACTATTATAGGTGGCTATAGACCACCGTCCAGAGGCATGCAAATCCTCAGCGTACTGAAATCACTAACCGTGGCTGCCAACATTTAAACAATAATCCTAGGGGACCTCAACATGGATTGGCTCACTGCAAAATCTAACAGCCTAAAATTGACCTGTGATGAGTTGGGGCTTACACAGATAGTCACTGAGCCCACAAGGAATAAAAATTCTCACACTGCCAACGGCTCACTCCTAGATGTCATTTTAACTATGCATTCCCATGAAATCTCTCACTCTGCACTTTTCCATAATGACATGAGTGACCATAGTGTCACTGTATGCATAAGATCACAAACCAAAACTCACCAGCCACCTAAACTCAGAACTAAACGATCCTTTCGCAAATTCAATATAGCAAACTTCTTAGCTGATCTGGGTAAGATCAAATGGCAAGATCTATATCTGGCCAAATCTACTGACGAAGCTGTCACAGTCCTTAATGACAACCTTTCCATCCTGATAAACAAGCACACCCCCCCTTATTAAAGTGAGAGTACGTAAATCCTCACATCCCTGGTTTACCACAGAGCTGAAGGCAGCACTTACCATTAGAGATGAGCTTTGGGCCCAAGCCAGGTGAACCAAGAACCCAGCAGACTGGCAAGCCTTTAGAACTGCCAGGAATGCCTGTGTTAAAAACATATGTGCCACGAAAGCAAACTATTACATTTCCTCCCTGGAAGAGACCAAAGGGAACCCCCAAAAATCTGGAGGACACTGAGATCCATTAAAGGCCATCCTGCAGCTCCCTCAATACCAATCAAGATCCTTACCAAGGACAAGGTGGTGGAAAACCAACCACAAATCCCTGAAGAACTTAACCAACACTTTGCCACAGCCGGATTAGCATTTGACTTCTCTCCGTATGCTAGCTGCACAAACGGCAATTCTAGCCAACCCTCCATATCCACCTCCCCCCCAGCCCTTCCAGCTGCACTTGTTTAGTTATAAAGAAGCTGTAGACTTGCTCCTCAGCCTCGATGTCAGGAAAAGTGCAGGAGGTGATGCCCTTGAACCATTCTTCCTGTGATTAAGTTTCGCCCAGCTCACAGCTCCCATCCTCCAAATTTTCAACCTCTCCATTACCTCAGCCACAGTCCCATCCTGCTGGAAATCTGCCCATATAGAAACATAGAAACATAGACTTTGATGGCAGATAAGGGCCGCTTGACCCATCTAGTCTGCCCATTTCCCTACCTACAGGATAGGCCACAGATCCTAGTTAACCAACAGCCTATTTCTTCCTACCCCCCACAAGAATTGACTTATGTCTGTCCCATGCATTCTTGAATTCTCCCACAGTTTTAGACCCCACAACCTCCTCAGGAAGGCTGTTCCATGCATCCACTACCCTCTCTGTGAAATAATACTTCCTCACATTGCCCCTGAACTGCCCTCCTTCTATCTTTAAATTGTGTCCTCTTGTTCTTGCAAGTCTCTTTTTCTGAAAGATGCTACCCTCTTGGACTTTGTTGATTCCACTAAGGTACTTAAAAGTTTCTATCATGTCCCCCCTCTCCCTTCTTTCCTCAAGAGTATACATATTAAGCTCCTTTAGTCTCTCCTCATACGGCTTCTCTTGCAGACTCTGCGCCATTTTAGTTGCCCTCCTCTGGACTACCTCTATTCTGCCTATGTCCTTGCGGAGATGGGGTCTCCAGAACTGGACACAGTACTCCAGATGGGGTCTCACCAACTGTCTGTACAGAGGGATTACAACTTCCTGTTTTCTGCTGCTGATGCCTCTCCCTATACATCCCAGTATACCCCCAGCCCTCCCTACTACCTTCTCACATTGCTTGCTAGCCTTAAGGTCATCTGATATGATTACCCGGAGGTCCCTTTCCTTTTTTGTTGTTGTTACTACCTCCCCACCAATTATGTATTCTTCCCTTGGGTTCTTGTTTCCCAGGTGCATTATTTTGCACTTCTTTGCATTGAATCCTAGCTGCCATACTTCTGACCATTCCTCCAACCTGGCTAAGTCCCTTTTCATCCTTTCCACGCCTCCTTGTGTATCAACTCTGTTGCAGATCTTTGTGTCATCTGCAAAAAGGCATACTTTTCCTTCCAGTCCCTCTGCAAGGTCACTGATGAAGACATTAAAAAGGACTGGACCCAATACTGAACCCTGCGGTACCCCACTAGTAACCCCTCTTTCTTCAGAGTGGACTCCATTTACAATTACCTTCTGTGTTCTGTTGTGCAGCCAATGTTTTACCAGGCTACCACCCTGGGACCCACTCCCAGGCTGGTTAATTTGACTATTAATCTTTGTGTGGGACTGTGTCAAATGCCTTGCTAAAGTCTAGGTAGGCCATGTCCACAGCCCCTCCTGGTCTACTACTTTGGTCACCCAGTCAAAGAAATCTGTTAGATTTGTCTGACATGACCTTCCGCTGTGAACCTATACTGCCTTGGGTCCTGTGCTCACTGGCCTCTAGCTACTCAACTTTCTTTCCTTCAAGTGACTCATCACTTTCCCTACAGAGGTCAGACTGACAGGTATGTAGTTTCCTGCCTCTGTCTTGGTCCCACTTTTGTGAAGGGGAATCACATCTGCCTCCTTCCAGTCCTCAGGTACCACACCATCCTCCCATGATTTATTAAAAAGAGTAGCCAGTGGTTTCACTAGTTCCCCCCTTAATTATTTTAGACTTCTGGGGTGAATTCCATCAGGACCCATTGCTTTGTCCACCTTCAGTTTTAGGAGTTCTTGCAGAACCCTTTCTTCTGTGAAAGGACTGGGATCGACCCCCCCTATCAAGAGTGCTTCTGTTAATTGGATTAGGCACTTCCCCCTCCTCTTTTGTGAATACTGAGCAGAAATATTCGTTCAGTATCCCTGCTTTTTCACTATCCCCCTCTGCCCACCCACCGTTCATTCTATTCAGCCTCACTATCCCTCCCTTTGTCTTTCTACGCTCGCTGATGTACCTATAAAAGGTTTTTTCCCCCTTCTTAACTGAGTTGGCTATCTTTTCCTCAGTTTGGGCATTTGCTATTCTGACTTCCATCCCTGCTTCTTTCTGCCTTAACTGGTACAGCTTTCTGTCCTGCTCCTTCTGTGTTTCCTTATACTTCCGGAATGCTATCTTTTTCTTCCCGAATTTCACAGATACCTCTTTTGAGAACCATAGTGGCTTTTTCTTTCGTTTTGATTTATTTGCTTCACACAAAGGCTTGTTGCCTCTGTGATGGGAGTTTTGATGATTCCCCATTGTTGCTCCACACCTCCTTCTAGCCTGTTTGCTAGTGCTTTTCTGAGGCATTCTCCCATCTTGCCAAAGTCAGCCCTCCTAAAGTCCAGTACCCTCACTTTTGTATGGCTTGACTCTGTAGCTGAGTTGAATGTGAACCACACTGTTTGATGGTCACTTGTCCCCAGATGGCAACCCACTTCTTGATCTGAGATCCTCTCACTGCCCCCGTTTGAGAGTATGAGGTCTAAGATTGCTCCTTCACGATTGGGTTCCGAAACTAGCTGTCTAAGGCCTGCCACCTGTAGGGCATCAAGAATGGCCCTGCTCTTGGATGTGGCTGTAGCAAATGTACTCCAGTTAACATCTGGCATATTCAGGTCTCCCATCAACAGTATCTCCCCTTTCTCTGCCATTCTAAGAATGCCTTCTGTCATATCCTTGTCCATTCCCTTCCCCTGACATGGGGGTCTGTACACAACCCCTGTGCGGATTGTGGTGCCCTTTCCAGTCTCCAAGGTGACCCACAGTGCCTCCTCTCCTCCCTGTTTACTCTTTTGTTCAGTTGCTTATTCTTCCTCTCTTCAAATCAGGAGACCCTTGTAATCTAAACAATTACAGGCCTATATCCATTCTGCCTGTTCTCTCCAAAATTCTAGAAAAACTGGTCCACAACCAACTAAAAACTCATCTTGAAGTGTATTCACTCTTAAATCCTGCACAATCTGGCTTCAGGTCTAAACATAGTACCATCTCAGCTCTGGCTAAAGTCTCTAATGACTGGATCACTGCTATGGATTCCAAGATGGTTACAGGTGCAGTCTTTCTGGGCCTTAGTAAAGCTTTTGATACTGTTGACTATCACTTCCTAATTACCTGCCTTAGCAAAATACCAAAATGCCACTCCACATACCGCTCAGTGGTTCAACAGTTATCTCTCTTGAAGGATACAAAAAGTCAAAGCCAATGGCCTACTATCAGCCCCCCTCTCAATTGCCAGGGGAGTCCCCCAAGGCTCCATGCTAGGCCCAATCCTTTTCTCCCTATATATATCAATGATCTTAACTCCTACATAAAAAAATCCAGCATTCATTTCTTTGCGGAAAACACAGTATTATAAACCTCAGGTACAACCTTATCTGAAGTCAGGGAAGTGTTGCAAGCCGACTTTCATCAGTTGGAAAACAATCTCATCAAAGCCAAACTTCTCCTAAATGCCAAAAAAACCAAGGCAATGATTTTTACATGGTATCTCTCACCTGGTGCCTTACCTGTCCTACCGCAGGACTTTATAGCTGCCTCCCTGGGTGAACCCTTTGAAGTCGTGCCTAAATTCAAATACCTAGGCATGTGGATAGACAACAAGCTATCTTTCAATGACCATAAAGAGGCTCAAAGCACAACTAGATTTCTTTTTTAGAAATAGGTCCCTTTTCTCTCATGCGACCTGCATACAGCTTGTCCAAGCAACCTTCCTTCCCCTACTAGATTATGGGAATTTTATATACATCTCCTCCACAGCCTCTAGCCTTACCAAGCTGAATGTTCTTTTCCACTGTGCTCTATGATTCTTTACAAGCTTCACTTTCAGGACCCACCATTGTGATCTATATGCAGCAGTTGGCTGGACCTCACTTGCCACCAGATGCATACTCCATGCTGGTATCTGGACCCTCAAGATACTTCTGCACAAACTGCTGGACTATTTAACATCTCTACTATGCATCTCCCATAGTGCTTACTCCCTAAGGAAATCTGACTACATCCTATTAGATGTTCCTAGGACTCGTACTACACTTGGCCGATGGGCTGTCTCATATGCCCTCCCCAACATTTGGAATTAACTTCAATCCATACTGAAGCTAACCAGCACTAGCAGTCTGTAAAATAAAAGACACCTGCAACTGCTACTGGGCCTCCCTCTAACTTCAAGCCAAGCTTTTGTGTGCTGACGCCCCTTCTACTCCCTTAACTGGAATGTAATTGTCTACCTGGTATAAGTTTTTCTTTCTATTCTTCTCTCCACTTGACATAATATACGGCTCAACTGGACTATGCACTGCTATGTTGTAGCTACTAGGTAGATTACCAAGTTGTATAACTCTTGGACTACAAGTACTCACTGGGCTTACCTATATACAATTGCTCCTATCTATGTAACAATGATATGTATGTGTAAATGTCTCAGGACCTCCTTGTGAATGAGTAATAATGATATGAATGTGTAAATGTCTCAGGACCTCCTTGTGAATGAGCTTGCTCAACAAAGTTTTCCTACAATAAACTTGAACTTGAAAAACTTGAACTTATCAGATGGCCATTTGGAAACTGAAACAGCTTCTTAAATATTGGTTGCCTATTAAACTGAGATTTCTTTACCACCCTACAGTTTGTTTGTTTACCCCCTTAAAAATGCAACAACTTGCACATTTCAATACTTAGCATTTAAGCATGTTCTTGCTACTTGCTTAAGCTGGACAGGTATTCTCTTTCAAGAAAGATTTATATCTCAAAAATGTCACCCATTCTCAGCAAAGAATGTCCAAGATTTGCACTGTTTTAACCTCTTAAGACACTATCTGATAACACTGTCTCAGACATAGTATATTATATACAACAAACACACACACACACACACACACACCATCATTATGGCCACAACATTCAAAATAAATACTGCAATCTAATATGTCATAAAACAATAAAGAAACTGTTTATGTCAGCTTTGGTTATGTGGAATACAGTGAAGTTCAGTTTTCAGTAGATTGCCTTTAAATACTGTATTTCTTATCCTAAACTTTGTATCCTGGATAGCACACGGGGGATGCTACATCTCATTCTCATAGGGATCTTCATTTTACACATTTGTGCATTGTATTTACTCAGGATGTCCCAGATTAGATGCAATATCTTGTTTTCAGTGGTGTCATGATTTTACCATTTTTATAATGTATTTATTCAGGGTAGCCTAGTCCAGATGTAAAACATTGTTTTCATCATGTTCTGATTTTAAGCAATGCACCATAATATTATGTAGATGTAGAGCCCCACTGAAAATAAGATGCTACATCTTCTGTGAACTATCCTGGCTAAATACAGTATATAGCAATCAGCAAGCATGTACTAGGAAAACACATTGTAAAAATGTGTGAAAGGAGGACTGCACTGAACCTGTCTCTCAGTAGATCTGCATTATGCAAAATCATTAGAAATAATGGGTGAAGGCATGACCACACTGCAAGAGACATTTTACAGGATTTGCTAGCTGAGATTTGATGGTTTTTTTAACCTCTTAATACACTATCTGATAAGAATTGTCTCCGACATAGTTTATTATATACAGCAAAGACAGACACACTCACACACGCAAATGCACACACCACACACACATACACACACACACACACACACACACACACACACACACACACACACACATATGCACTGTACACACCATAATCATGGCCACAACATTCAAAATAAATACTGCAATCTAATATGTTATAAAACAATAAAGGAACTGTTTGTTTATATCAGTCTTGGTTATGTGGAGCACAGTGAAGTTCAGTTTACAGTAGATTTCCTTTAAATCTTTCTTATCCTATATTTTGTATCCTGGATAGCATAAGGGAAATGCTACATCTCATTCTCATAGGGATCTTCATTTTACACATTTTTGCACTGTATTTACTAGGATATCCCAGATTAGATCCAATATCTTGTTTTCAGTGTGGTCATGATTTTACCATTTTTATAAAGCACTTATTCAGGGTAGCCTAGTCCAGAGGTGAAATATTGTTTTCAGCATGTTCTGATTTTATGCAATGCAGCATAATATTATGTAGATATAGAGCCCCACTGAAAATAAGATGCCACGTCTTCTGTGTACTATCCAGGCTAAATACAATATAACGAAAGAACCCCAGAGCAAATGCACTGGGGCAAGAGTTATCCAGGGGGATATTGGCCATACAGCCAAATTTTAAAGAAAACACAAATTGCACATACCACAATAAGGCAAGGCATGGGAAGCATGTGCAAATGCCCATGACTTAATTTAGACTGGCTCAACTTTAAGCAGAATTGTATGGTGCCAGTAGACCTCACAATACAATCAGTAAAGACTAAGAACAGCAGAAGCAGACACGTGTAGCCCTGGCTATCTCTCCCTGGGCTGAGGTACAGATATGGCACACTGATGAGCCCAAATGAAGATGAAACATGTGTCTGTGTCTGCTGTTCTCAGCCTTTGTGGATTGTATTGTGAGGCCAACTGGCACCATACAATCCTGCTTAAAGTTGAGCCAGTCCAAATTAATTCATGGGCACTTGCATATGCTTCCCATTATGCTTTGCATTATTGGGGTATGTGCAATTTGTGTGTTCTTTAAATATAATATATACCAATCAACAGGCATATTCTAGGAAAACACATTGTAAAACTGTGTAAAAGAAAGATCGCATTGAAACTGCCTCTCTGCAGATCTACATTGTGTAAATTCATTACAAATAATGGGTAAAAGCAGGACCACACTGTGAGTGATATTTTACAGGATATGCCAGTTGAGATTCGATATAGAGTATATTGAATCTCAACAGGCATATCTTGTAAAAATTCAATAATTAAATCAGTTTAAATGCTTTACCCAAATTAAATAAATATTTTAAATATTGACTTGGTTAATCTTTCCTCATGGGTCTTATCCCATATGCCCTGCGCCATTGTAGTTGCCCTCCACTGTACCATTTCCAACTTGTCTTTGTTTTTTACTCAGATGGGACCTTCAGAACTGGATGCGGTATTCCAGGTGTGATCTCATGAGTGTCTTATACAGACATTAGTCATATCCCCACCTTCTCTTGCTGTAGCTGCTTCAGCTATGTTACATCCTTCAGTAGGAGGCAGGCTGACTCCGGTGCAGCAAGACCACCACATATTCTTTTTTCAGCACTCTTGCCACTCCTAAAAGCTTTCCACAGCTGTATTATCTCTGAACAGTGTTTGTTAACTTTATCAGCCCATTTGTTCTTGCTCAACCTAGAGGCCTTAACTAGATACTGTATGTATTTCCATTAACCTAATTGTTTTTATGTTACTTGTTTCTATCTCTTACTGTCTGCCAGATATCAGCTTATTTAACAGAAGAGAAACATGTGTATCATATTTTTTATGTCTGTAAAGTTAAATGACTATACCTTGTTTATGTGCTCATTGCTTGGGTGCTTTCGTATAACTCAAGAGTTGTATTATTGCCATTCTACATACAGCCAATATGTTTAGTCTTGAAAAAGCAGCACATTTTTTTAATCCATGTCTATAAATACAACTTTATTAGGTACTGTATTATTGGATGTAAACCAAAATTTTCTATTAATTGAGTGCATTTAGATAACCTGATTCAAGTCAGTTGATTAATTAAAGTTGCATTCATTCTTTGACAAAGTTATTGGAAGATAAGATAAACTGAAAACAGTGGGGACTAGGAGATTATGTCTAGTAGTACTGGTAAGGATCAAATCTTTGTTTTTGCTCAAACAATTATACCATTCTAAGCAAATAAATCAAGCCTGCTAAGGAAGCAAGACTTAATTTAATGAGCAAAAAAAAAAAAAAAACAGTGCATGTCATGATCCTGTTTAATGTTTTGATAATATGGAACAAGACAGAAGTCATTCTTCCAATCAGAGTAACCAGCCAGGTATCAATGACTTCAATACAAACATAGACAATGTCAGCAGAAAAAGAGCTGGGGGAGTTCAAAAGGGTTGGCAGTGGACACAAATGCATACTGTGTCTACATCGCCATCCATTTTCCTGCATCCAGCCAGCTCTTCTGCTGCTTTCTGAAGTTGCATCCATTTACAGCAATAAGTCACAGTTTACAGGAAAAGCTTTTATGCAATTGTGCCCAATGTGAACATAGTTGTGTCCAGTTTTGGAGGCAAACTTTGGACTCTGTTAGGCCATCTAATATATGCTCTAATGGGTTTGGATGCATTTCTGCTTTGCAAAATAGCAGCAAACACAGCTTGGGCAGATTTGCTTGAAAATCTCCCTATTGGTCTATCCAGTCTGCCCAGTTAACCTACTCTACAACATGACATATGGTCAGCATGGAGTTTTGCCCTGTTCTCCCTTCCCCTTGCTCCCTTCCTGATTGCTACCCCCCCGAAATACTACAGTAATAAGCCCTTCATGCTCCACAGCCATGCTTGAACCCATTGATAGTTTTGGCTCCCACCACCTTTGATGGTAGGCTGTTCCACAGCTCAAACACTCTCTTGGTAAAGTAAAAAAAAAAAAAAAATGACTTAATTGATTTTTTAGAATTTTTCTTTCAACTTTGTTACTATTTTATTGAGCCAGGATAGCTCTACTGAAATGCTACATCTCATTCCTAGTGGGTGGAGGGGATCCTGCTTTAACCTATTTCTGCAGCTAGGTGGATTGGAACACTGAGAGGATACTAGTTCTATAAATAGCTTTAAAAATCTATTGGATAATTGGATTTTGGTCAGAATAACTATATAGGCCCACAGTTGTGGGAAACAGTATATATGGGCTGTAAGCCTTCTTTCATTCTATCACCTGGTATGAGAACCTAGTATGAGGTTAAGTGACTTGTCCAAAGTTGCACAGTGAGTATTTGGCTCTAAGGAGGTTTAAACTTGTGATCACCCCATTCCTAAGCTGGTGCTCTAACCCCTAGACTGCACACCTCTAAAATAACCACTGGAAAGGAGATAAGTGGACATAACACAAAGATGATCAATTTTGTTTATACAACAAATGTTCAACTACAGATGACAACCAGCTTTTCCAAAAGTATGTACAGTTGGTGAGGTGCTGGATAAAATAACTCTGATAATAGGGTAAATTACTAAGGCTCCCATGGTAAATACATCTCGGCCATTGTGAATCTCTTCAATTAGCAAGCACAGGCTATGCCAGATCCATTTATAAAGCAGTTGGTACTGTAGCTATAGGCTCTGACTTCAGAGATGAAATAATGCATTACTTAAGACTCAAGGGAGAGGATTTTCAACATCCTGGATAGTGCCCACTAATTGATTGCTCCTGGAGCAATTTTGTACTAGTATACACCACAGGTATACTGGAACTTATAAAATGGGTATGGAAAATTATACATCCAGATTAGCCAAGAGGGTTCTGAAGCCTGGTGCTCAAGGAGTGACAACCATCTGCCAGGAAACCTATCCAGTACCAGGATGCAACACACCAAGGTATTCAAGCCTCCCAGAAAGTTTAGAAAAACCTTTCTTGCAGTTGTAAATTAAAATAAACTGTAACTTGCCATATGTAAAAAAAAAATAAAAAAAATAACTTTTGTAACTCTCTTCACTGAAATTTACTAAATCAAATACAATATTATTAAATATATGATTGAAAACCATTTGTCATGCCTCACCTTTTTTCTGTTTGTTCTTTTGTTTAGGCCTATAAATTCCTCGCCTTGATTTTTTTGTCTCTCTTAAGACTCTTAAGGCAGCACCTGCTGTCTTTTTCACTGACTCCCCATCCCCCATCTCCCATCTGCTGACCAAAAATCAGTATGTACATCTCCAGATCATACAGGTCACTCACTCAGTACAACCCTACCCCCATCACAGCTATACATTACTGTCCTGCTTTCCCGATCAGTGTTAAATCATGCAGCACTGTTGCTGGGACTGGTGCATTATCAAAAGGGAGCCAGACACCAGCTCACAAATCATTCACTGGCATCTGTCACTCAGCTTCTCCTGTCACAATGCCTCCCATCCCCTCCAACATAAAGCAGTTCAGGTTTTCAGCTGCAGTTAACTTCCTACTAGAGATTTAATTAATAAAAAAATAAGAGATGCTGCTAGGGGAAGGGGGTGTTGCATCATTCTTTTGGTCAGATGCTCATTTGCTCACTCGGATCCACTTCCTCTCCTAAACATAAATTTAACACAAACATTGGTGGTTTTAATTAAATTTAAAAATAACAAACAATGTCCTGATCTCTGCTTCTGATTGAGTGTTTCCTTTTCTCTCTTAGTACGGTACCTGGGCCCCTCTTTGTATGAATATAGTACAAAGTAAAGTACATGTAAGGCAACACTACAAAAAAAGAATACTACAGTGGTCTGAAGCAGGAACTATTTTGATGCTGCTCACTTTGCCCTGCTGTCCAGTGGTCTCTTCACCACCCCAATAAAAGTCATCTGTTATGTTGTTCATTTTGCCCTGGTGAGAGGTCCCCAACCCCACTCCCATTGAGGAATGCTATATAAGTGCACAGCTGGGCAACTGAGTGGGGGGTTAGGTAGGCATAAGCCATAAGACCTGGTTTTGGGTAAGTGGCAATTAGCAAGGCCCTAACAGCTAGTTATCACCTCTCCAAACCTACCAGCATGCCAGTGCACCTACATTCAAGACTCTCTGCTGTTTTCTATAGATGCACTGGCCTGATTTAGGCCATTCACAAATGGGTTATCAACTCACTAATCAGGCCATCCAATATGGCAATTTGCACTACTCCCCTGCTTTAGAGGTGCAAAGTGGTGTTAGCGAGTCAATAACTTGTTTAGGGATGGCTATCAGCCATCCAATATTGCTGCCAAGATCTTTTACTGTATGTGTAAAAAATGCTCGTATACTGGAAAAATCAAACAGTGAATTTATTGTTTACATGGAAAGCCTCATCCCTGCATGAACATCTTTTTTTAAGAAAAACATTATTTTTATTTTACAGGGGGACTAAAAGCATTGCAGAATTTCCAGTGTATATTTAACCATACCCTGTCCTTTATCTGCACATCTCTCTTTTTGTTGTTTTCAGTATCCCATATCTTTAGACCTGCTCCATATCAGGCACCCAATTGTGACATTATAGAATGTACCTGTTCAAACCCATGGTTTAATAAGCTGGAGCCAGTGAGTAACTGATATGATATCACTGTCTGAATAAATTGCTATTCTGATGAGAAACTACTCCATGTTCATCAGAGGATTCAATGCAAGTAGCGATGGGTTACCCATAAGAACATGAATAAAAATACCTTGCAGTTGACAACCACGCACTGCAAACAGTGAAAGAGAAAGTCAAGGCATGTAACCATGCTGCAAAACAGCAGAAGCACAAGGAGGGGAATGAAACTTTGGGGAGGGTAAAAAGTCAGGAGGGGGAAGATTTAATATTCCCACTCCAGGAAGGATGCAACTCAGGTGGGGAAGAAAGTCAGGAGAGGGGAAGATTAATTATGCTAACTCTGGGGGAGGGGCACAAGTCTGGGAGGGGCAGAAAGTCACAAGGAGAGGAAGATTTACTATTACAACCCCTGGGGGGAGGCAGCTCAGGGGGTGGGGGGGCTTGATGGCGGGTGCAACAACCCACAAAAAACAACCCATAAAAAAATAATAACCTGTTAGATTTGAACCCAGGTCTTCTGGATCTAGGAAGCCCAGTCAGAGTGGGTGACTCTAACCTCTACACTATGCTGCCAATACAGGTAAGCAGCACACACTTGTAGACTTAAACTACTGGGCATGAGTGAGAACAGCTACATGCATAGTGCTATAACATCTCCACTGTGATATCCATGCAGCTGTTTTCACTCACGCTATTTTGACGCCACTCACTTTAGCCATGCTACAAATACAATGCAATCTTGATGACATACAGTACCAGTAGTGACAGCAGCATTAGAAGTCACTGACTACTGGCAATCAATGATTGGATCACGTAAAATGGCAAAATGGGAAGCTAAATACAGAGCTGGTTTAAAAGAAAATGGAGACAGAAAACAACAGCATTAAAGAGATGCAGTATACAGAAAGAGAACAGGTATATCTAAATATAAATTGGGGATACTTCAGTGCTTATTTTCCCTTTTGTCCTTCTTTGCTGTAGTGCATGCATATTTAAAGTAGATCATCAAGGTGTCAACTTTAGAACTGGAACAATATACTTGCCCCCTTTAAGGAACATTTATTTTAAACTCCTTAACCGAGTAAGACATAAAGAGTTTCTGGCGGTGATGGGTTGGCATAGTCTAGTTTACAATTTTTGAAAAAGCAAACAAACAAACAAAAAAATTTAAACACAGCAATCTAATGTTTTTCTTTTTATCAGTGATGTTTGCATTACTCATTATATATCATATTAAATTGTTTTTATCTTCCTTACATTACTTTATTTTTGAATATTCCAAAACATAATGATATATACTTATTTCCCTACTAAAAAAATTGAAAACTTTTATCTTAAATTTGTTATGTTGAAGCATTTGTTGCAACTAAACCTCAGACAGCACCCTTTAGGTACAGATTTAGCTAACTTTACCCTGCAACACAGCAGCAGACAAAGGTTAAAACTCAGTCAAATAATATCTAATAGCATTGTGTTTTAATTTAACTTTATTTATTGTATAATGAAGTATATAAAATATATACTTCAGGTTATTTTTTTACAATAGATTTGCCACCCATATGGCATCATCTTAAATGAATCCATGTCACATTTTATTAATTTGACTGTGTTTTGAGAATCACTTTTTCCAAGCTTAGATATAAATATACATATTGATGGTAGCAAAAGGGTCAACAGCCTATCCTGTCAGCCCAACCATACCTAAGATTAGAAGTGATGGCCATTGTGGTCACTCACTGCTTCATCCTCTCTTCCCACTCCCCCGCTACCCTTACACATCACATATCCTTGTCCCAGTCATATTTGAACCTTTCTACTGACTTAGCACAGATAGCCCCACCCTTAGGAATGTGTTGCACCAGTTAACCACTCTCCCCATGGAAAGACTGGTTGACTGCTACAAGCACTCTGTTCATGGAAAGGTATTTCATGGCATTCCTTCTGAATTCCCCACCACCACCACCTGTTTGTAGAGTTCCTTCTTGTGCCTGCGTTCCCAATTAGTGTGAACAACTCCTTGCAGTCTACCATATTTATTCCATGGAGATACTTGTATGTCTGTACCATATTGCCCCTTTCCTCTCTCTCTTCTTGCCTTTCAGGGTGTACATGTTGATGTCTTCCAACCTCTCTAAGTAGGATTTCCCCTTGATGCAGGATCATTTTGATTACACTCCTCTGTACCGCCTCTAGCCTGTGTCAGACATTGTCCTTCCTCATGTTTGTGCTCCGGAGCTGCCCACAGTACTCCAGGTAAGGTCATATAAGGGATATGTACAGAGGCAGAGTCACCTCCCTCCTTCTACTGCTGATCCCTGTCTCTTGCATCCCAGATCACTATTTGCTGAACTGAAACTGAAGGCTAGTTTTTTTTTTTCTGCAGCAGACATAGGGGGTACCTGAAACTGAAATGAAGGGTGGGCAGAAAAGGACGGACATGTGTATGTAATCAGAATTGTATGCCATGTGTAATTTAGTAACTGCCCTACAGATGGCAGTAGCGAACATTGGCTTGTATGGTGATATATATATATATATATATATATATATATATATATATATATATGTATTATAGGGGCATGGATGCACCCCTATGGTTAGAGTTAAATCTTAACTTCTATGTTAAACTGAAATTTTGCACTTTAATAACTTCACAACTGTTCAGATGATTCACATGATATTTGGCAAGTGCCATCAGGGACACATTATCTCTGGATGTGGCAAGTTTCATTCCAGTTGGATATGGAGGTGCGGAGATACAGAGTGCCACAAAAGGCATAAATTACCATTTATGTCAAATTCTTTGTCACCATCTTGTGCAAACATGGTGTGGAATTTTTGTCTGAAATTTTTAGTGTGTATAAGTCTCGAGTCACAGTGGTGTCTTTTGAAGGTTTTGTAAAAAAAATATTAATCTGTTCAAACGTTATTAAGTTTCGAAGTGTCTAATTATTTCCTATGGGAAAAGTTAGATGTTCATCTCAAAAAATGATCCTTTGCTGCAAATGTGTAATCTTTTTTTTGTGTCACCACTATCTTGTTTTCAGTTAGCGGTGGCAACAAAATTAAATTACTAAAAAACTACATGGTTTTAGGAAACACCAACAGTTGTGTTTACCTAATTGGACCTGTAGAATTTGATTCTGGGATTAGTTTTTTGATTAGTAACTTAGAAATGTGATTTCTGACCATGGGGAAAATCATTTTTTCACAACTGTGGAAAAAGGTTCCACAAAACAGGATCCTTTTTCACAATTTGTGAAAAACAATTTTCTTTTACAGCAAATTGCAAAAAAGGATTTGTGCAACAGGATCCTTTTGCACAGTTTGGGAAAAATGATTTTATTTTTCCATAAATTGCAAAAAAGGAACCATGGAAAATGATTCTTTTTTGCAATTTGTGAAAAAAAAATTATATAGCTGTTTCTTTGTCACTTCGTAGCAAGCAAATGGTTTGGAATATTGGGCTGAAATTTTCAGGGTGCTAAGGGCTTTCCCCACAGATGTGTCTTTTTCTGGTCTGGTGGACATATATTACTTTTCTCTGGAGTTCTGTAGGTGTAACATTTTGCTTAATTTCCCATAGGATAATATTGTAATGTAAGGTATATGAAGTTGTTTCTTTGTCACTGCACTGTGAACAACTGGTTTGAAATTTTAGTCTGAAATTTTAAGGTTACAAAGGGTTTGTGCCACTGATGTTGCTTTTGCTGGTTTTGTAAAAATATATTAATTTGGTGTCTAGTGACACAACTTTCAAATTGTGCTACCTTTTCTATAGGATAAGATTGCAATGTGAGGTGTTTTTTTGGCACACGATAGTATGGGATGGGAGCGCAGGGCCAAGATAGCTCTGTGCTCACACAGACAAGTAAGGATACCACTTCTGTATCTGAAAAATTATGCATGGATGGGAGCAAAGGGCCCAAAGGGCCCTGCACTCCCACAGGGAAATAAGAATAAAATTGCAGTCTCTCTAAAATGATGGTTATGATTGTACTTTCAGAGAAAGTAAGGAAATTGTTTGCAAAAAAAAACATCATCCATGCATCAGTTCGGGTTCCAGCACCAAAAGTTTGGAAATATGGTGTTAGGGTTCCCAATCCTAACACCCCACCCACCACCACCCTGCACACACCAAGAGGCATTGGGGGTGTGCCTTGTGGTTGTCAGCCTTAACATTCACCCCATCTCATAAGAAAAACACAGTGTCAGTGGCTCAGCAGGTTGCACACTTACTTCTGAGGCTGGAAGATCAGAAGGCTGTGGCTTCTATCCCCACTCCAGACACTTAGCTTAAATCCTAATACTGACACTGTAGTGCAGCAGGCCCATCACTCCTGAGGGGCTGTCTTTCAGATGAGATATTAAATCAAGGTCTCATCTGTCTACTCTGGTGCAAGTTCAGGTGGATGTTAAAGATTCCATGGTACTTCTTGAAAAAAGTAGGAGAATGTTTTATTGAAAGAAACAAATCATACATTGAAACAAAACATTACATTATATTCTGCAAATAAATTTAGTTCAAAAAAAATTAAAAGCAAAGAAAAAAATAATATTTTAATGAAATGTCAATCCACAATATTAATCAATAAAGAAACTGTGTACAATGTTTCCAGTATTTTGCAAATACAGTTGCAGGCATTATTAATTTCTCAGACCCATATACTTTTTGTAAGCATTTAGTAATTTGTGCCAAGATTTGCACAGGATTAAATAATTTTTGTTGCAGCAAAAATGCACATCTAGCCTGCCATAAATAAAATCTACTTAAGGCAAAAATTAAACATAGCGTACTAGGATGATACAATCTTAATGTTGGTGGGTATATCCCATATATCAAGATATCATATGCCAGTATACAGGAAGGGCCTTTTCCTTTAATTTATGAAGCAAACAGGTCCAGACAGAATGACTAAATGGACAATCTAAAAAAAGTGCCTCGTAGTCTCAGGTATGTTAGGACAGGTATCCTGTGGGCAAAATCTTTCCTCTAATGCTTTGTGTTTAAGATTGTCCCATACTCCTAAACTTCCATGGCATGCTAGCCATGTGACATCCCATACCTTTTTTTGGGATTCTGAGGTCGGTTAATTGTGAAAAAATGATAGCTGAATCTAAAATGTTCCCATAGACATCCGTTAATAAAGGGAATTCTGAGTAATGACTTCCTAGAATAGTTTGATACAGCTGTTTCCTAGTGTATGTGAGTACTGTGCTAGATGATAAACCCCATTGTCTAATTTTGAGAAAGGAGGGAATCAGATAATATGGAATTTTATGTCACCTAACATTTCTGGGGCTCTCAAAAGGGGGTTATAACCATGATTGGCATAATGCCTGAGTAACAAAATGCATCAAAGAGTATCAAATTTTAGGCTGAGGCTGTACTAGGAGAGGAATATTAAATTTAAGGAAAAGAGAGTGAAAGAACACAGTAGGTTTCAGCATCCTTACCCCTTCATGGCAGTAGTCATGAAAAGTAGAGACCCTTTTTACTGGGTTCAGGCAGCTCCCCTAAAACCCTTGAAAAAATACATTGTTTATCCTATCCACAAAAGAAAAAGGTGTGGGAAGATTAAAGCTAGATGAAGAAATAGTGGAAGAACTAATGTGTTTAATACCATTGCCCTTTTCTGTTTAACTATAATACAACCTTTCCAAGAGGAAACCATACGGGAACCCTTGTCCAGAGTTATTTCCTAATTATAAGAGGCATCATCAGGAGTTCCAAAAATTAGTCCTAAAATTTTTAATGGGGAAGAAGCTATTGGGATACCCGCAATCTGTGTAGCTGAAACAGGAGTTTCTGTCAAGGGAAGAGAAATGGCTGAGCTTTTTCCGTAGTTCAATTTAGACCCAGATGTTGTTTTGAAATTTTTAATGAGCAATACAAAATCATTTTCTTTAAAACAGGGGGTGGTGTGTATGCAAAGATCTTCAGCATGAGCCAAGACAGAAGGGATATTATTTCCCGAAGGCAACAACATTCTTGGAAGAGAGGGGTGCTGTAAAAGTTTCCTAAGAAGAGGATCAATTTAAAATACATAGAGAAGAGGACTTAAAGGGCAGCCAAAGGGCAGCCCTACCTTATCCCTTTCTGACTTAAGAAAGGTGTACTTGGTGATCCATTTATATGTGGCTGTATCCAAGCTGTGTTATACAATAGTTTTAACCAAGCAATAAAGTGCTGAGGTATGAGATAATGTGATGAAGTGAGGAACAAATAGCTATGATCAACCCAATCAAAGGCCTTTTCCTGATCTAAAGAGATCAGAAGAGAAGCTGTATCTGAAGTATTATAGGCAATGATATCTCTTAAAAGTGATAGGTTAGAATTAATGGATCTTTTGGAATAGCGCAAGTTTGGACTTCTGATATAAGTTATGTTGTAACTGTGGTAAGCCTGTTTAATAATATGGATGCAAATATTTTACAATTCGCATTTAGTAAGCTTGGGGTCTCCAATTTTGGATGTCTGATCTGTCACCTTTTTTAAAGAGAAGAATCATGATAGCATCAGAGAATTGGTGGAGAATGGAGTTGGTGTTTAAAATAGTGTCAAACACCAAGGTTAAAAAGGGAGAAAAGAAAACCAGGAAATGCTGATAGAGCTCTGCTGTGAGCCCTTCTTTCCCAGGGGAAGTACCTTTGTCCCCAGAACCCAACCAATAAATACACGGACCAGTAATGTGTGGTTGCTCAGTCTTGGCAATAATTTTACTGATTTGATATTTATGATAATCCACAACAAAATGTTCACAATAGCACATTTCATCTCCATATTTCACTGTGCCCTCCTTTTCTCATCATATATACATACATTATATTCACATTATGGGCATACATTATATCATTTTGCCTCTTGTTGTTCTCTTAATTAATAAACAGATCTCTCCATCTCTTCTGCGCCCCCCAGACATACATCATGGGGGTATCCTGGCCTCTTGTTATTATTATGTCCTGCATGGGGGGGCACGAGCATACACACCATGTCCCTGCTTCCAGGTGTGTAGCCAGAAATTTCCATTTTGTACACAATCTCCAACAGTTACACCCCCCCCATTAAAACAAATGTACACATCTTCACCAAATGGCACCCCCTTCCAAACAAGTCAGATTGTTATCAGATGATTCCTCTAATCTCTAAAGAAGTTATACATGTATCTGCCTCCTAAACAACAGAAGTTTAAACAAAGACACTCCTCAGTGGTCTACACTAACCCAAATACTACAGATTAGAATGAAAATGTTAACAGAAAGGTGTATGGTTTGTGGCAGGCACTCAACAAAACTGTACACAAATGTGTACAGTGAGTATGCCTGCCTACACCCTTGCCTGCTTCTTCTTTTTCATCCTGTGTCCTTTTCTATTTTCTTTTCCGCTAGTCCATCTCCAGCTTGTGATGGATGGTGGACTCCCCCCCGTTAATCTCTCCCTCTCCCCCATCCCTTATTTGTCCCTTCAATCCTTATTTCCATGCCGGCCATACCTCAATGGCATTCGAAATCTCAGTGTTGAGCATGTCCAGGCCGAGACCCGACAAATGCACTCCATCCCCCCGTGATACTCATCTATCCACTCTAGGATCCAGTGTTTAATCACTATTCCCCCGCTACCCTGCAACAGTCTCCTCATTCTTGCATTCATGCATTTTCTGGCCCTGTCCACACTTTTGTGGCTCTCTGACTGCCTCCACACTCTCCGAGGAGTGATTTCTGACCACGCCAAAGAAACCTCTGGCCACCATTCCTTTATTATTTTAACATCATGTTTTATCTAATAAAAAATGTCCAACCATGGCCTTGTTCCCAGATCGTTGCCCCCAAGATGCATCACAATCAGGTCTGGTTGCTTATGATCCCTCCTGATTTCTCTGAGGTCTGGCAGCAGCTGCACCCATTTCATGCCCAGTCGACCTTTTCACACCAGCCTTATTGTGTCAAAGTCCAGGTACAGCTGCTTTCCCCCTTGCCTCTGGGCCACCCATTTTTCCACCCAATGCAAAAAAGAATGCCCACAAATCCACGCCTCGATTCTCTTGGTTGCACCTGATTGATCGATGCACAAAGAATGAATACCTGTTCATTGTCCTTCCCCATCCCCCCTTTCTCCCCCTCTTCTTTATGCACCTAGTATGGGATAGAAGAACAAAACATCATTATTATTGCAATTTCCGTATGTATTTCCTATAACACCCTGATACCCACCTTTCTCTCTCTTTGATCTCTTCAGATCCCTTACCCTGAGTGGCCATTGTTGATGCTGCCCCAATTCTGAATGAATGTGAGGAATATCCCTCCACTGATTCCCCCACAAACCAGAGTATCTTGTTCAATAAGGCAGTCACCTGGTACCCCAAGACTGGCCTGCCATCCCCATGTATAAACATCATTCCATTGCCCTGGTTTTGTCAGTCTGCTGTGTACACGTGCAGCGCTGTCACCGGGCAAATGGTTTCATTTTGGTGTTTCCACAACCAGACCTTCCTTCCTTGTCCTTGCTGATCGGTTTTTGACTGCCGTAACATAACTATTATGGCTTCACTTTTCCATTCAATGTCCTCCCATCACAGCCTCCCCCCCATCTTTTTGTTGTGGCCCACTATTTCGCTCAGCCTAAAGGCCCTACTGTACATGGTGGCGTACAGTGCCTGAAATAAAGCTGCCTCCCTCGAAGAACTGCAGATATGCTGTAAGGCCACCAGTAACCTTACCATCAGCCCTTCTGATATTGGCTTTCTGTTATCCTGTCTCTTCCCTGTCCCCCTCATCCATCCCCGCATCATTCTCTGGATAAGGTTAGTTTTTGTAGGGTCCTCCCAGCCCCTTAGTATGCAGATTTGACCTATTGCTGCCATGGTCGAATGTGCCATGTTCTGATTCCAGCCCCTGACTATAAACTGTGCCACCTGTTCCTCCATTGCTGGACCACTTACTTGCCCACCGTACTCCTCCCGAAATTTCTGAAATGCCCTCCAGGAGTTTTCATACGCTCTCAGGGTCTGAGGGGCCCAGGAGTTGCAGAACAATGCCTCAGCTCCCCCAATCCAATTGCCCATAAGTGATCCAGAATGGTGGTCTGTTTTCCCTCTGCTCTGGGTGTAATGGTCCTGAATTTGTCCATCTGCAATTGGGAGAGGCAATCAGCTATCACGTTGTCAACTCCATTGATGTGTTTTGCCCTGAAAGACATGTTCAAGGACAAGCCCAACCACACCATTCTGCCCAATACTCTCATAAGTCTCTCTGACTTTGTCCTTTTCTTGTTCAGTACTTCCACGACTGCCCTATTGTCACTCCAGAATGTGACCTGCTTGTTCCTAAGTTCCTCTCCCCATACTACCATAGCCACCCATATGGGGAACAGCTCCAAAAAGGGATGTCTTTCATCACCTCTGCCTGCTTCCAACCCACCGGCCAAGGTTCTGTGAACCATTTTCCCTGGAGGTACCCTCCCATACCTATACCCCCCCCGCAGCATCTGTATATAGCTGTAGGTCTGTGTTATAGATCCAGTCATCCTGCCAGAATGTGCACCCATTATATTCTTGTAGAAAATGCTCCCATGCTACCATGTCGTCCTTGGTCATCCTATTAACATCTACCCAGTGGTGAGGCCGTGTGGCCCCTCGCATAGCCCAGGCTAAACACCATGTAAATGTGCATGCTGGTGTGATCACTCTACATGCAAAGTTCAAAAGACCCAGCAGCTGCTGCGCCTGCTGTAGCCGCACCCTCCTGCAGCTTCCTACAGCTTTCAATAATTCCTTAAGCTTTGTAACCTTCTGTTCAGGCAACCGGAACAATTCCTGTGTCGTGTCCAATTCTAGTCCCAGAAAGTCAATTATGTGACTCTGTCCCTCAGTCTTGTCTTCTGCTAATGGAACCCCCACCTCCTGGAATAACCTCTGGAAATTCTTAAGCATGATCTGGGTCTCTACTTTCCCTTCCTCATTGAACAGGAAATCATCCAGGTAGTGCACTATCGTGTGGTAACTGAACCTGGTCTGGAAAGCTCATTGTAGCCGGGTACTAAACATCTCAAATGTTGCACATGCTATTGAACACCTCATTGGCATGGCTTTATTGAAATAATACTTTTCTTCCACCCGGAAACCCAGCAAGTCCCAGTCTTCTGGCCTGACTGGTAAGAGGCGAAAAGCTGACTCTATGTCCGTTTTTGCCACCCATGCTTCTCGCTTTGTTCTAATCAATCTTACTGCATCCTCCAGTGTGGTGTAGGTGACCCTGCTGTCCTCCTTCCCTATGGAATCATTGACTGAATCCCTCTCTGGGTAATACAGGTGGTGTATTACCCGGTACTCACCCTCCTGTTTCTTGGGAACCAAACCCAAGGGGGAAACCCTCAGGTTGGTCAGTGGTGGGGTTGTGAATGGGCCTTCAACCTTACCCACCCTTACCTCCTTCTGAATCTTCTGTGTCAAAACCCCTTCCTTCTCCTGTACAGATTTTAGGTTTTTTGCTGCCGTCTTCTTCCTGCAGCCTTTAAACTTCAAGCTAAAACCATATTGAAAACCCTCCTCAATATTTTGGTCGCGACCCTGTCCAAATACCCCCCAACCATTTGTCCATCCTTGCTATGTTTATGGGTGTCTGAGCCAGCTGGAAACTGCCCTGTCTTGGCCCTTTATGTATCCTGATGTCGAGGCTGATAGGCCTGCCCCTTCCCCCCTGTTCCTCTACCCCTGTTCCCCCTTCCCCAATGCTGCCCCCAAAAGGAATTCTGTCCATTCCGAAAAAGGTGGTTGGTGGGAGCTGTCCTGGCTGTTCATCCCTTCCTCTCAGCTGTACCTACACTTGGATGCTGGGTGATGCCCCCCACATTTGGAACAAATGTGCTGGAATCGGCAGTTCGGCCAGGAACAGGAGGCCCTATTGTATCCCCAGCATGCCTTCGTTATTGCCAACGCCCTTTTCTCACCTTCTGTTTCTTTGTCTGAGGGGCCTGTATAAATTTCCAACCACAAATCTATTTGCCTGGTGTCCCATTGTACATCCCCAAAATTCGCCCTTCTCTTCCTAAATTTCTCATCATACGGTAGCCAGCTATGCCCTTCCTTCTTGTATGCATTTTTTATAACGAGGGAGTAGGTTAGCAGGGGGATGCATTTTTTATAATGAGGGAGTAGGTTAGCAGGGGGATAGCTAAGTCTGGCCGCTTCTCAATCACAATGGCCGTAAATACGTAAAACCCATGGACCAGTTATCCCACGTTTTTCCCTTCCATGTTTTGTCCTCATCTTCCTTTCTGAGCAGCACTACTGCCGCTGCCATGTCCTTCTTCTTGAAGCTATCTTTCTCCTCATATTTTCCCATGCTGTCTATGTTTGCTAACGTGAAAATATCAATGTATTCCCCTTTCCATATCTTCTCTTTCATTGCTGTGGGGACATGATCTGCTAAGCGCACTCCGGGAGCCCCTAACTCCTTTCTTACTACATGAGTTCCCACAGTCCCCCCCCCTTTCATCACTGCCTCCTTTCAACTCACCCAATGCCTTTTCTAGCTGGCCAATTCCATTATTCTCCCCCATACCTTTTAACATTTGCGCTATATATTCTTTCATACTGCTTTCCATGGTCACCCCTTGATTACATGGTGCGGGTGTCTGCGAGGGTACGGGCCCCGGCATCAGTATTACAGGTACTTGGGGAAAATTCAATTGCAGTGGAGATGGAACCAGGGCCGGTACTGGTAGGGTAGGTTGGCACCTCGGTACTGCTGGGTCTGGTACTACCTCTGGTCCCGGGGTGCGGTCCAGGCATGGCTCGGGTACAGGGCTAGCCGGGGGAGGGGTTCATGGTTCAGGCACTGGTATCACCCCACTGGGCTCTGGTACAGTGACCCTAGTTGGTACCCTTTTGTTCATCTCCTTACCCTTCCCCATCTTCCCTTTCTGCTATGTACCCTTCTCCACACCCTCAGGCTCTGCCACCTCCAGCAACCAATTCGCCTTCTCCACCAATTCCATCACCTCCTTGAAGCACTCCTCCTTGTTGGGCTTTGTTTTTCTTGGTGCCATCCTCAGTCTGTATCTAAAATGACGCAACATATCTATTAAAACCACTGCATTTCCCATATCCACCCTCTTTTTTTTTTGTGCCCGGGTGTAAACCCATTCATCCCCCCCATGATGATTCTCTTGTTCTGGCACAGGGACCAATGATTCCCCTAAAGCTCTCCTCAACTATGGCTCCTCACACCCTAAACAAATTTTGCTACCTTTGTCTTTTCCTGCGCATGCTCCATTTTCATTTATTGCCTTAAACATCCCTTGTCCAAACCTCCAGAGCCTTGATCCTGATTTCCTGCCATCCTATGCTGGGCTAACAATAGGCAAACATCAGCAGAGCCAATTGCTGCATGCCCAGTTGTTGACCTGGCTCACTACGCCCCCTCCTCCTACTCATTTTTGGCCCTGTTGTGAGACCTTCCTCAAGTCCCAAGATTCCAGCACAACTGTCATAACCACCTTCTTGCAGATCCCTAAATTTTACAGGCATCCTGCCTTCCTTCTCTGTCCAACTTGAATCTTCCCCTGAGATCCTTCTTGTGCTCCCCATTTTCCGTCAACAACCACCAGCCAATCCCCAGTCAAAACCCAACATGACTGAAAGCTTTCCCCCCATGCTCTCAATACTGGCATGTTGCTTTCCTCCTTTGCGCTCCCCCCAAATGCTTGCTGGGGCTTCCCTTCCAACCTGTGTGGTGCTGATGTCACAGGCCATTGCCATGCGGTCGGCCCTTGCAGTCTCTCTCTCTCCCCTCCACCACCCCCTTCCTTGCTACAGGGAAACAGCAAGACAATCAGCCAGTTTCCGGCCAAAAAACCTCCAAAAATGAAGGAAAACTCTTCTCCCACCCTGCCCATGTTACAGGCTTGCTGTTTTCTTCTTTTTAAATTCCACCCACATGCTCGTTCCAGCTTCCCTTTCGACCCACGTGGCGATGACGTCACATGCCATTACCACACGGTCGGGCCCTTGCAGTCTCTCTCCGCTCTTTTCCCTTCTTCAGTGACCTGAACTTTTATTCCACTGAGACACATGGAAACAAGCTGGACCTGCTGGTAGCCCATGGAGGGCAGCTATTCTTTCTTCTTTACTCTTCCCTTGTGTACCTCTCATGTGGCCGCATCCCCCCTCTTGTGCCACCTTTCCACCACGGCAAAACCCCCCAGGTTGAGAGCAAGATCCTCCACCATTCTGACCAATGCCTCTGCATAGGCATACATGGCCTGTATCTTCCAGCTCCTCTCCCCACTCAAGGTAAACACTTCTCCTGCTTCAAACAAGGAATAGCCAACTTACTTTCCCCTTGCCACAGGCTGCCTCCCGCTATCCCTTCAAATCCCAAAATGGCAAAACAAAAACAGTCAGACCATGCTTGCCTATCCTGCACCTCAGTGGCTGCAAATTCAAGCACAGCCTTGCTACTAATGCAATCTAAAAACTTCTTCCAGGCCCTTGCATCTCGGCTTCACACTGAGGCCCGCTAACAGTACAATAAACAGATGAGCAAACAGTGGTTGCTGGCTGTTGCCTCTTGCAAACTGCTCCCAAACTAGGGAAAACCTTCAGGCCAACTCAACATCACAATTGGGTCTGTTTCCCTGCTCAAAGTCCACCCAATATCTCTTTTAAAAACCCAGAGGATGTGGATTCTACTGTCCCCTCTAGCCACTATACCACAAAACATTTTTTTTTTTACCTTATTGCTTGACTGCTTCTTTTCACTCTGCAGGTTCTCTGCCTGTACATTATAACCATAAATTACCTTACCTCAGGGTTCCTGTTGTTCACTCGCTGCTGTTTCTCAATAGCTTTTTTTTGTTGTTTTTTTTTTTATTATCTTTATTCCGCTGTGTTAACTCATTAACCAAAATCAATGCCCAATGGCTCTGTAACTGCCAACGACTGATGTGCATCCAAAAGAAAATTCCCTCTGGAGCAAAATTTTGAGCTCTCCACTGCTGTGCAGCCCCTTTTAGCAGCCTCCTTTTCCTGCCCCCCTTAGCTCCCCTGTCCAATCCTCTGTTGCCACTTCATCATTCCCATGTCCTCTGCCTCACCTCCCTTGTGATGTCACTGAGCCTCCCCCCTTTCAGGAACCTGCCCTCAGCTCCGCCTCTTCCCCCTTCCCCTTCCCTCCTCTACCTCTGAGCTTCCCACTTTCTTGGCCTGGGCCATGGGACAATGGGGCCTGCCCCTTTTATGTTGGGCAACCCTATTTTTATTTGTTTCATTATGGCTATCTGGATTTCTTCTATTGTTATGGGCTTAACTATATTTATTAACTGATCTTTAGGGACTAAAGGGATGTGTATATCTGAGAAGAAAGTAACATTTGGGGAAGCCAATGAAGGAGTTCCAAATAAATTTTCTAAAAAGGTTTGTGCTACCCTTTTAATGTCAGGCACAATAGTGTATGTTATTTGGGTTTCAGGGTCAGAAAGTTGTTCTACATGGGTGGCATCCACTCTATCTGTACAACTTTTATAAATGTCCAGAGATGCTTTAGAACTTTGGGTACCAAACTGAGCTTCCAATTTCAAGGATTGGGCCCTATTATACTGATATAACCCTATTTTTGTTTTTATGGTTTTAATTTGTTGTGAATAGCCTGACACTGTTTCAAAAGATCTAGAAATGATATCCATACATTTTTGCCTTAAGCTTTAATACTTCATATAGGTGGTTTGAGATTTATTTTTGGCCTGTCTAATAAATAAGGATTTTAATTCATTTTTTGTATCTTCCCACCAGCTCAATGGGGAGTGATAAGCTTCTAGAACAGAAAGCCTAGCTTGTAGTAATTCTTGAAAACCTGCCAAAATGTGGGTATCAGATAATAAGTTACTATTTAGTTTCCATCATGAGTAAGGCTTATTGGGAAAAGGTCCATTTGAGGGAGAACATAATAAGGAAACAGCTAAGTGGTCCAAAGTTTTACATGGAAAAACCTCAGTTTGTTTTATAACAACATTCTGTGACACAAAAACAGAATCAATTTGAGTGGCAAGGGTTCCTCTATAGTATGTTTTGCTCCAACTTTATATGTTTCACAAAACCCATCTTTAAGAGCAGCATTCTTAATTATGGCTCCTAAGGCAGCCATGTCCCCATAAACTTTCTGTGTGGACCCCCTCCCCATCAGCTGGGGTGAGTCCACAGTTAAAATTTCCTCCCATATACTGTAAAGATGTTTATTTGTATATAAGTATGGTTGTATTAACTTAAACAATTCAGACCGAGCTGCTATGGTTTGGGGTGCATACACATTTATAATTCTGATATTTAACTGTTTAAATTTGAAGTCTAATAACATGGCTCGGCCTGGGAATATATTCACTAGCCTAGTTATTTGAACATTAAACCCGTGAAACAATATACCCAAACCATTACATCTGTCATCTCTAAAGGACCAAAAGGAAGGGCCTTTAGTCCATCTATTTTTTACCTGGGCAAGCTCAAATCTAGTTTTAAGCAATGTGTCTTGTAGAAAATAAATATCATAATGTAAATCAGATAGGTATTGGGGTGTGATAATTTGTTTTTTGTAAGACTTCATGCTGCACAGATTAAGTGTGAGACAGTGCAAAGAAAGCTCAGAGTGCATTTGATGTGAAGAAATTCACCAAGGAACCTTCCACAAAAAACTTTTATCTAAGTTATCCCTATAGGTCTCTTAGAAGGGAAGGGATGGGTCTTGCTGTGAATCTGAGGAGTAGTCCATCTTGGAGGAAGAAGCATGGGAAGAGTCAGAATCTCCATCCTCCCCTTCCGTGTCCCCCCATTGCTTTCTCTTTGATAGAGCCTGATACCTATTTCAAGTTAAAATAGTATTAGAAACTGAGGCACTTTGTGCCTTTCCCTTTCCTTTTAGTAGTTGCAACTACCTTAAAAGGGCCTTCCTCCTGTGAAGGGGGTGTGGGGGGAAGAGGAGGAGGCATAGGATCATGAGTTTGCTCTGAAGCTGGGCCTAAGGCTGTATCAAGGTGGGGAGACTTCTGAGTATCAGCTTCATCTAGGGTACCTTGGAGACAAGGTTTGTGTATTCCTGTATCTGAAGGCTCTGCTTGAGAGGGAGGAGCAGGGCGTGTATGTTCCTCATCTCTGTATCTTAAAGGTTGAACTTGAGAGTCAGTTATTAGGGCTATCTGATCTTGCAGTGGATGGTCCATCCTATTGTGATCTGCCCAAGGGCACTGATGAAAAGAATGCCCTGATTCATCACACAAATTACACTTTAAGGGATTTGGGCAACCTAAATTAACATGTCCATAGGCCAAACAGAGGGTGCATCATGGCGTATCGCAGGTACCGCTGAGATGAGTTCTAAATCCACACTTGTGGCAAGTTCTTGGTTGGCCAGGGTAAAAACACAGGCCTCTGTCCTGGCCTGTATAGAAACTTCCAGGCAAATGCAAAATTTCTCTATCAGTTTGCTTTAATTGCACTTTGACTTTCCACCCCCCAGTCTATACAAGGTTCTCGTCCAATATAGGATGAGGAACCTCTAAAATGTTGCGGTGCTCCTGCAACCAGTTTTGAATGTCCACTATGCTCACCCCCTCACTTCTAAACAATAAAGTTAAAACCTTGACTGTAGGCTTGGTAAGGGGGATGAGTATAAAGTGGCTGAGATTTAACTGCTTCATATTTGTCCCAAAATTTATCCAATGTACATACATTTTTAAAACTTACGTCATAAATTGGCTGTCCATGTACATGTACATGTATAAATGCAAAAAGTTCTCCTGTCCCAATCCCCAAAGAATCCCAAAGCATTTTATGGAGAACAGTTCATCTATCAGGAGCCATAGCAACATCACCCATGAATTTCAACCGTACTACATTCCTGCGCTGAACAGGCCCACTGAGGTTGTGAAATAAATCACTGAGTCTAAACTGTGAGTCAGCTGCAGTCTCACCTTCAAGCTGCACATTTTGTTCCTTGGGATTCAAAGTTTCTGGTTGTTTGTCTTCTGAGAAAACAGGATCCGAGGAGGACTGCACGTGTAGTTCAGCGTTGGGGCCCTGAGATGGATTGGTAGCCATGGTGACATGTGCTGGCCAGCTTTTGTTTGCAGGTTTCACAGATGAAGTGACAGGAGTAGTGTCAAAGTTGGAGGAAGCAGGAAGAATGCACAGTTTCACCTTGTGCTACCTCAGTAAATTTCTGTGGTTTTTCTAAAGCTGAAGAAATGATTTCCTTTGCAGTAATTGGGCCAGGTGAGACCCAAGCAGTCCCAGAAGGTGCGCTGTCCGAGCCTGCTGCTCGAGAGGCTGCATCGGGGACCACACTATTGTTGTCTGTGATCCTGTGTGAGTAGTCTCACAGAAATGCAGCAAGAAGGGAAGCTCTGTATCTGTTTGCATATCAGAAGCATTTGGAACACTGTTACTGGGTAAAACTGGCACCAAATTAATTTTCCCCTGTTCATAAGATTGAGAAGCTATACAGTCAGGTATATCAGATTGTGAAGAATTATCCTCCTGCAGTAGCTGCTATAGAAGGCATCGATGCTGCATTACAACAATTCTTAACTGCTCTTTTGATAGCATAGTGATTTTATTTGTAACAGTACTTGATGTCTGATGTTCTGGGTTTAAATCCTCCCTTTGGTCAGTGTTGGAGATGATTCCGATACCTAGGTAATCAACTCTGCATTCTGCTTAGCACCACCAGATCCTTCCACAGAACCCATCTCAGTATCATTTTCCATTGAATTTGAAGAAGAAAAAACCTCTAACAATACAGGGGTAGGGGAGAAGGCCATTTCCCCTGCCACATCAGCACTTCCTACTCCTTCTGTGTCCGGCTTCAAAAATGGGTCCCTTCATCCTGTCCACAGGAAGTGACAGCACCCTTGCAGACAGAGTAGGGGAATTCCCTGATGACCTGGCCAAAGTTACCCCAATCTCTAAAAATGGTATGCCGCCACTACCTTGACACCCGGACAGTAACCCCCCCACAGCGAACCCCCAACGAGCCTCAATTGGCAGTGACAGGGGTTTTGCTTTTAGACACTTTAGGGTGAGGGGGTAAATATGTAACTCCACTGTCTGTGCAATGTGGAGTTAAATATATTTAGTAGGGGGGTGCATAGAGCACAGCCATTGTCTGTCGGGATGTTGCCTGTCGATTTGGGGTCACGTCGTGGTCGAGGTTGTTGATGGGTTCCCGGCACTGTAGTGGACGTCGCGGTCAGGGTTGTCATGCCGGCATCATGGATCCACTAAAGATACCACCAACAGCTTAAAATCTGATTCAATTTCAGTTGGCACCCATCTGTATCACCTCCCCCCCTCAGATGACGTTGAAAATAGGCAAAAAATTGTCTAGTCCTCCTTCCCGGTAAACAAAAACTAAATAAATAAATAAAAATAAGATGAGATGGCTACAGTATAGGTGAATGGGGTGAGTGTTATGGCTGACAACCACAATGCACACTTCTTATGCCTCTTGGTCGGTGCAGGGTTGTGGTGTGGTGGGGTGTTATGGTTGGGAACCCTAATACCACATTTCCAAACTTTTGTTGCTAGAACCATAACTGATGCATTAACAACATTCTTTGCAAAGAAGATAGATAGATAGATAGATAGATAGATAGATAGATAGATAGATAGATAGAAAGAAATTATAGGGGATTGGTACAGCAGCACCACTATAGTTAGGTTTGAGTAGTCTGTTTAATGTTAAACCCCAATTTTTGCAGCAAAATACCTTTGGCAGTGTTCAATGAAAAGCTCAAAATTTGGCATGCGTGGTCTGGTGGCAGAGTCTCAAGATGTGATAAGTTTTTAATGGCATCTTGTGCAGTTTTAAGATACGGAATGCCAAAAAAAAGGTTTTTGTTTTGTTATACCTAACATTTTTGTTGTTATTGTTGTTCTCATGCACAGCGTAGATAGTGCAGATTTTTTTCACTAAACTATTAGAGTATCAGCTGGCTCAGTGGCACTGAGGGTTAAGGCACTGGATACCACACCCTACGCCACTCTGGTAACCCATGTTCGGAGGCAAGCTCGAGCTGCTGGGGGTCGGTGCAGGGGAGCACAGGGAGAGAACTGTAGCAATCACTTGGCTGCTCTCCTCTCCTGTATTGGAGAGGCCAGCCACCTCACTCTAGACTGACATGCAGTGGATGTCAGATCAAGGGAAGTCTAGGGGACTTACTTCCGAAGGGTGGAAGGAGCATGGTTTCTGGAGCAGGTGCACCTCCATGTACAGGTGCTCACCTGTGTTCATTGCTGTTCCAGGAGGGATAGGAGAAAATGGAAAAATGTGACTCTGTGGCAGGCTTAATGAAGCCCTAAAGCCAATACATGGAGGACTGAGATCCTCTTAGAGAGGACCACAGCCTGCCTACCTGGAAGTCCCAATGGGAGAGGAACCTGTATAAAAGAAAACTATCAAAATAGAAGTGGCCTGTACCAAGGTAGTGCTTCTTGAAGCTGTTGTGGCAATATATATGGAGTCTTCCCTTGACGCAGGGCCCAGAGGGCTCTGCATGTCTGTCTGTTGACATAGGTCCCAAAAGAATTTGCATGAATGAGGATTCGATTCCACTATCTCAAAAGAAAAGAAATTCTTTACAAAGAAACTGAATTAATTCACCAATTAGGGTTCAACTGAATGCCATAACAGTCTGGAAATGTGATGTTAGGGTTATCAACTCTAATTCCTCCTCCCCCCCAAGCATCAAAAAAAACAAGACCATGCAAGCAACCACAGACAGCCATCATCAGGTGAGACAAACAATATACAACTGTTTCTAGATGACACAAATGCTGTAGCAAAGATCTGCTACCTTTGTGGATTTGTATCTGTAGCTTCATTAACACAGGCCCCACAGGAGCCTGTACTTATGCAGCCACACCTGTGTATGTATCACAAACTGCATGCATGGTACAGTATGTCTGGCTGCAGAAGTGCAGGCCCCAACGAGGCCTGTGCTTCTGTAGACAGAAGGCCCCATGCGGCCTGTGCCTCAGCAACCAGAGGTAGTCATGCATGCTGTATGAAGTAGGTAGGTAGGTACGTAAAACTTTATTTTATACAAGAAATGTATGTCACTTGGACTTTAACAGTCCAGTTCACAAGACAGTCTTGTATGTTATCAGCTAAGTTTCAATAAAAACACAAACAGAAAAAAAGAAAAGCACTTGTTCATACACAATGCTACAAAGGACACAAACACACAATACTCTATAATTATATACAATACCTAATTACCTAATAATTATATAAAGTACCTCACCAGATAACATTATCCACTGTTGCATGCTTTTCTATATACTGCACATCTGTATAACTGAAAAAACTACTACCCCCTTAAACAATTCCCAGATCCACTGCTGAAACAATTATACCCATGTTGCAACAGTACTTCTGTCTGCATAGCTGCAGGCACCACAGGGACTTGTCCTTCTGAAGCCAGAAGTTGATGTGTATACATTACACCTGTGGCTGAAGAGGTGCAGGTCAATCAGGGGCCTGCATGTCAGCAGACAAAAGTACTGTTGCAATTTTGGTATCACAGATTTTGCAGTGCCTGTGCTTCTGTGGCCAGAGGTCAGTGTATGTCTTACACCTGTGGTTGCAGATATGCAGGCCAATCAAGTGTGTGTATGTTTCATAGTGTGCATGAGTACCTGAGGCTACAGAAGCCCCTGAAGGATGCACACTTCTGCAAACAAAAAGAACTGTTATAATTTGGGTGCCTTGGATTTGTATCACTGGCTGCTGAGGCCTGTACTTCTGCACACAGAAGCAGTGTTAGGATTTGGGTATTGTGGATTTCCATCTACAGTGGCATGTGTCTGTATGTCTTGTGCTTTGCATGCCACAGGCACAAATCCATGAACGTAGTGCATGAGTGATACTGTATTGTACCACCTGGAAACAATTGTATATTTTTTTGTCTTACCTGATGATGACTGACTGATGTTGCTTGTGTGGTCTTGTCCATTTGCTGTTTTAAGATATGGGGGGGCAGTAGGGTTTTAAGCTTTAATACCAAATTTCATAACTTTTGTGGCATTAAGTTGAACTCTATCTAGTACATTAATGCAGTTTTTTTTGCCAAAGAATATATATCTATATATATATAGATATATATTCATGGAAAAAAAACTATTTTAAATGCATCAGTTAGGGTTATTCCACAGCGACAAAAGTGAGGAAATTCAGTGTTAGGGTTGAAAACCTTAACTGCGCATTCCCCCCCACCCCTACCACACACATACACACACACACACACAGATACACACACACACACATATATATGCAAGTAGGGGAAGGACCAAGGCAACACAACCAATCACACGCATCCAGCAGGAGGTGTATACCTGTGTCACTGTAGGAAGTGGAGAAATCCAGCTTCAGATATGATACATTATTTACAAAGTTGTTCTTCGAGGTTAGTTCACATAAAGGTGAAGCAAGCTGGCAGTAGCGAAAATGGTGTACCTCGCTTTGTTTTCAACATATGAGTGGTGAAAGGCATCACGGGCACCGCAATGTGAGTCTATGGCAAATTGCTCAGTTTTGGAACAGCGTAACTTTGTAATCCTTAAGTATTTTAGCACAATAGCAGGAAGAAGCACATATGTGGGACCAGGACTTGCCACCCTGCAAATGTCAGCCCAAGGGACCCAACCATTTGCTTGCAGGATGATGGCAAAGATGTGCAGTCATTAGGAGCATACTTTCACAAAATACTTTTGCAAACACAAAAGTGTCATAGCATGATATGTGTTTAACAGTGCGTGGAAGGTCCAGGATGACAGTTAGCAGTGACGACCCCATGCCACGGCTCGATGGGAGCATGGGTGTGTGGTTTTGTGGTTTAGGTAGTTGTATGTTATTCCTGTTACCTGCTGCTGGTTGAGTGTGATTGGCTGTGTTGCCTTGGTTCTTCCTTTACTTGCATGTATGTGTGTGTATGGTGGTGGTAGTGGTGAGGGGGAATACGCAGTTAGGGTTTTCAACCCTAACACCAAATTTCCTCGCTTTTGTTGCTGTGGAACAACCTTAACTGATGCATTAAACTGAGTTTTCTGCCATGAATTTCCCTTCTTTTTGAGAATGTGCACTATAAATAGTGAAGTAACGGTAACGCAAACGCAAGCGCAAGTAGTAATGCACATGGTGATGCAAACGTAAATGATAACGCAAACGGTAATAGAAACACGAGTGCAAACATTAATGAAAACAGAAACACAAACACTAGCACGTACAGAAATGCAAATTGTAACACGCACAGTCACGGTAACACAATTTGAAACCCAAACACTTACAGCAACAGCAACGACGATGCCAAAATAAACACAAACGGAAACGCAAACGGAAGTGCGTGCGCAAACACAAATGGAAATGCACCTGGTGACACAAAGGAAACATAAACAAAAACAGCAATGGAAATGCAAATGTTAACAGTAACGCAAATGCAAGTGCAAATGAAAATGCAAAGGGTAACACACACGGTGGCGTAGATGGGAATGCTAACTCAAACGGTTACAGAAATGCAATTGGAAATGCTAACTGTAACAGTAATGAAAACACACACCCTTTTTTCCACAAAAGCTGCATTGAGAAACACAGTGAATACAAAGAATGTATGCATAATAATGGGCCTCGGAGCAGAAAATGAACACTTGGAATACTAAATTGCTTATATCTCAGGAACCGTACGACATAGAAAAAAAAAAGTCATATAATTTATGACTTTCCTGGCTAGTTTTGCACTACTGTGCCACTATTATATATATATATATATATATATATATATATATATAGAGCACAAAACTCAATTCATGCATCAGTTAGGGTTGTTCCACAGCAACAAAGCAGGAAACTCAGTGTAAGGTTGAAACCCCCTTGGATCCCTCAGCCCACCCCTCAACCGGCATCCAGGGTATGCGTTGAGGTCTCGCCACTAACTCTCACCCCATCACATGTATAAAGAAGCTAAGGAATAGGAGAATGGGGTGAGGTTGGGACCGATGACCCAAAGCACCCGATGCTGGTTGTGGGGCTGGAGGGGTCCAAGGGGTTTCAACCCTAACACTGAATTTATTTGCTTTTGTCACTGTGGAACAACCCTAACTGATGCATGAAATGGAGTTTTTGCCCCTAATTTACCTTCTTTTGAGAATGATGATGAGAACAGTGAATGGGATTAGTGGTGGGAGCGCAGGGCCTTTGGGCCCCACGCTCCACCCACATGATGCCGCGGTGACATAGTAACAGAAAGAGCAACGCAAACACAATGTGGAAACGCAAATGGTAACAGTAATGAAAACGCAAGCACAAATGACAATGCAAAGGGTAACACACGGTGGCATACACTGGAACGGTAACACAAACGAGGACATAAACACAAGTGGAAACAGTAAGTGTAATGGTAACGGAAGTGCATACCCTGTTTTTGCTATACAGCTGCATAGAGAAGCACAAAGAATGTATGCATTGTAATGGACATCAAAGCTTAAAACAAGCATTGGAAGTACTTAATTGCAAATATCTCAGCAACCGCACAATGTCGAAAATAAATTTAAATTCACAAAAATCATGATTTTCCTGGCTAGGTTTTTGCTACTACATAGTCTGGGCTATGTAACTCGCAGCAAAAAATCTGTATCTCGCATCGTTTTCGAGATACGAGCCTCAAAAGATGCGACATACGCCACCATGTTAGTCTATGGGAAAAAATGCCAACTTCGAAGTACCGTAACTTTGCAGCCATGCAATATTTTTTCACCAAACCACCAAAAGGCACATCTGTGAGATGTTGGCAGTGTTCCTTCCAAATTTCACCTCAAAAGACCAACTTGTTCTTTTGCAGCAGGGTGGCAAAGGACTGATGTCATTTTGGCCATAGTCTGAAAAAGTAGTGTCATGATTTGCAAAAGTGTCATGAGTGCGACACTACTTTGTGAAACTACTTTTTCCAGAAATTTGAAAAACATATTTCTAGGGTGTTTCACCCCAAAATAAAGACATGGCTAGCATCCTCAGGGTCCAACTAGGTAAACGCAAAAATAATTGTGTTGCTAGAGGGTCCCAAATTTAATTGGCAAGCATTTTTCTGATCACTAACTGAAAACAAAATGGCAGATTTGTGACACTACTAGGGCCATTTGCGACACTAAAAGGTGCATTTGTGAAAGTGTTGAACTTTTAACTTTTTACATCAGGGAGCGAAGGAAGACCAAGGGAGGGATAGTGAGGCTTAATAAAGGGAGGAGGGTGGGCAGAGGGTGACTGTGAAAAGGCAGAGATACTAAACTAATATTTTTGCTCAGTATTTACAAAGGAAGGGAGGTACCTAAAACAAACAGTAGAAACACTCTGGATACAGAAGTTGATACCAGCCCATTTACAGAAAGGGTTCTGAAAGAACTCTTAAAACTGAAGGTGGACAAAGCAATGGGAACTGATGGGATTCATCCCAGAATTCTAAAAGAACTAAGCGTAGAACTAGTGACACCACTCTTTAACAAATCATGGGAGGATGGGGTGGTACCCGAGGACTGGAGGAGGGCAGATGTGATTCCCCTTCACAAAAGTGGGAGCAAGGTAGAAGCAGGAAACTATAGACTTGTTAGTTTAACCTCAGTGGTAGGGAAAATGATGGAATCACTTCTGAAGGAAAGAATTGTCCAGTATCTAGAGGCCAGAGGGCACAGGACCCAAGGCAGCATGGATTCACAGCGGAAGGTCATGCCAGACAAATCTGATAGATTTATTTGACTGGGTGACCAAAGTAGTAGATCAGGGAGGGCTGTGGACATGGCCTACCTAGACTTTTAGCAAGGCATTTGACACAGTCCCACACAAAAGATTAATATACAAGTTAGCCAGCCTGGGAGTGGGTCCCAAGATGACAGCCTGGGTAAAGAATTGGCTGGAGAATAGGACACAGAGAGTAATAGTAAATGGAGTCCACTCTGAAGAAAGGGGGGTTACTAGTGGGGTACCGCAGGGTTCAGTATTAGGACCGGTCCTCTTCAATGTCTTTATAAGCGACATTGCAGAGGGACTGGAAGGAAAAGTATGTCTCTTTGCAGATGACACAAAGATCTGCAACAGAGTTGATGCACAAGGTGGGGAGAAAGGATGAGAAGGGACTTGGCAAGGTTAGTGGAATGGTCAAATGTATGGCAGCTTAGATTCAATGCTAAGAAGTGCAAGGTAATGCACCTGGGAAACAAAACCCAAGGAAGAGTACACAATGGGGGTGAGATACTAACAACAACAAAAATGGAAAGGGACCTGGGGGTATTCATATCAGATGACCTAAAGGTGGGCAAGCAATGTGAGAGGGCAGCAAGGAGGGCTGGGGGGATACTGGGATGCATAGGGAGAGGCATCACCAGTAGAAAACAGGAAGTTATTATCCCTCTGTACAGACAGCTGGTGAGACCCCTTCTGGAGTACTGCATGCAGTTCTGGAGACCCAATCTCTGCAAAGACATAGACAGGATGTAAGCTGTCCTGAGGAGGGCAACTAAAATGGTGCAGGGTCTGCACCGGAAGGCATATGAAGAGAGACTTTAGGAGCTTAATATGTATAGTCTCGAGGAAAGGAGGGAGGGGGGGACTTGATAGAAAGTTTCAAGTACCTCAAGGGAATCAACAAAGTCCAAGAGGGTAGCATCTTTCAAAAAAAGAGGTGTGCAAGAACAAGGAGGCACAATTTGAAGTTAGAAGGGGGGCGGCTCAGAGGTAATTTAAGGAAGTATTTTTTCACAGAGAGGGTTGTGGATGCATGGAATGGCCTTCTGGAGGAGGTTGTGGAGTCAAAAACAGTGGTGGAATTCAAGCATGCATGGGACAATCATAAGGCAATTGTAGGGGGTGGAGGTAGGAAGAAGTAGGCTGCTGGTTAACTAGGATCTGCAGCTTATCCATTAGGTAGGGAAATGGGCAGACTGGGTGGGCCAAGTGGTACTTATCTGCCGTCAAATTCTATCTTTCTATGTTTCTATGTTTCCCATTGACTTATAATGGGAACTTGTTTTTTGAATAACTTTTGAACCGTTTAATATTTTTTCACGAAATCTTCAAAAGGCACATTGGGGATGCTGGTGGCATGCTTCCTGGAGTTTTCAGACCAGTCACACAAACCGTGCAACCTGTAGGCACGAGCAAAGAATTCATCAGAAGACATAAACATGTGCTCAGATCACGCTTAATAACTCCGCAGCTGTATACCCGACTGGTAAAAAAGTTGACAGATCCCAAGATTTATGGTTCCTGATCATGCATTCAAAATTTCAGGCAAATACATTGAACAGTGGCAAAGTTATTAAGGTGCAAAGTTTGACCTTTAACCTTAAAAGGGCTCCTCAACCCTAACTATGGTAGCACTACCGTGCTATCATAATATATGCATATATACATATATTCCCATGTACAGGACTTCCCGTGAACAAACTTAAAATTTCAAGTAAAAAGACCAAACCGTTTCTGAGATATATAATTCTAAAGAGCCTCAGGGCTCAGTACTGGGTCCAGTCCTCTTTAACATCTTTATAGGTAACATTGCAGAGGGTCTGGAGGGAAAGGTATGCCTCTTTGCAGATGACACAAAGATCTGTAACAGAGTTGATAGACAAGGGGGGTAGAAAAGATGAGAAGGGACTTGGCAAGGTTGGAGGAACTGTCAGACATGTGGCAACTTAGATTCAATACAAAGAAGTGCAAAGTAATGCACCTGGGAAACAAAAACCCAGGAGAAGAGTACACATTAGCAGGGGAGGTACTAACAACAACAAAAATGGAAAGGGACCTGGGGGTAGTCATATCAGATGACCTAAAGGTGGGTAAGCCATGTGAAAAGTCGGTAAGGAGAGCCAGGGGGATACTGGGATGCATAGGAAGGGGCATCACAAGTAGAAAAAGGGAAGTGGTTATCCCTCTGTACAGACAGTTGGTGAGACCCCATCTGGAGTACTGTGAGAAGTTTTGGAGCCCTCATCTACACAAGGACATAGACAGGATGGAAGCAGTCCAGAGGAGGGCAACTAAAATGGTGCAGGGTCTGCAGCAGAAGCCATATGAAGTGAGACTGAGAGAGCTTAATATGTATTCTCTTGATGAAAGGAGGGACAGGGGAGACATGATAGAAATGTTCAAGTACCTCAAGGGAATCAACAAAGTCCAGGAGGGTAGCATATTTCAGAAAAAGAGATGTGTAAGAACAAGGGGGCACAATTTAAAGATGGAGGGGGGAAGGCTCAGGGGTAATGTGAGGAATTTTTTTTTCATGGAGAGAGTGGTGGATACATGGAACAGCCTTCCTGAAGAGGTCGTTGGGTCTAAAACAGTGGGGGAATTCAAACATGCATGGGACAGACACAAGGCAATTATAGTTGGAGGTTGCAGGAAGTAGGCTGTTGGTTAACTAGAATCTGCAGCTTATCCAGTAGGTAGGGAAATGGGCAGACTGGGTGGGCCAAGTGGTCCTTATCTGCCATCAAAGTCTATGTAATCTATGTAATCTATGTTAAAACTGTCTATCTGTTACATTCAAATCTGGCCATCTAGTCCCTCCCTCACGATCAAAGATCACGATCAAAGAGTCTTGTGAACAAAGAATTTGCAGGCTCACGATCAAAGAATAAAAAATGGTCAATTTTTAAAGATTTTACACATAAATAAATTAAAAGCATGGTTCGATAAAACGAAGCCCCCAGAGTGAAACCCATCCTAGTTTGTGTTTCCAGGTCACCCCTGGGCTGAGAAATTTAATTTTTTCATCTGGCCATCTAGTCCCTCCCTCACAATCAAAGAATCTCGCGATCAGAGAATTTGCAGGCTCATGATCAAAGATCATTAGCGAGCCACGATCAAAGAATTAAAAAGTTCAAAACTCTATTTTTAGACATTTTTAGAAGAAACCACAGGCATGGCTCGATAGAGGGAAGACCCCTGAGTAAAACCCATTCTAGTTTTACTTCAGAAGTCATCCCTGAGCCGAGATATTTGATTTTTTCGGCCGGAAAGTAAAAACAAGATGGTGGACGTTGCAATCAAAGAATTTCTTGAGTCAAAGATTCTTTGACCATGAGGCTGCAAATTCTTTGATCATGAGTAGGGACCAGGTGGCTAAAACCCCATTCTTTGTTCGCAAAAATAACCATATAAATTTTCCCGTTGACATAATGAGAACTTAAAAGTTTAATAACTTTTGAATGGATTAATATTTTTCCACCAAAGGAAAAGTGGCATGTTCCTTGACCCAATCTCTTTCAGATGAGCCAAGTCACAGAGCAGCATGGCACACAGCAGCTGAGCAGGGCCACAGACAAAATCCAAAAAACTGCCCACGTATCTGGCGAAAAGTGAATTTTTCGGCATTTCAGTGCGCAAAAACTGTAAGTCTGACCAAAACCAAATTTGGCAGATCAAGAGTTCTACCATGACCCACTGTGCATACCAAATTTCATGCAAATCCATTGAACGGGTCCAAAGCTATTGACATTCAGAATTTCGAGTTTAACCCAGAAGTGCCTTCATAACCCTAAATATAGGGGCGCAGTCTAATATATGTACAGTACAACCTTGATTATCCGAATGCCTCGGGAGACATGAAATTTAATCGGATAATCGGCGGTTCGGTTAAATGGAAGAATGCCTTGTTTTTTAAGAAAAAAATGGAGCATGCTGTTTTGTAGGACCGTGTTTTTTCCCATGTCATTAGTCAGTTTGTTTAATAAGGGTAAAAATAAGCAGTTAACATACAGTATGTATTATTCATACTAACACGTGTTAAGATATGACTTTGTAAGTTTGTAAAACACGCCATGCTGCAGCAAACAGCTTTTTCCATACTGTAGTACACACTCCATCTCAGTATAGTCTCCTCCTGTGCCAGGCTCCTTGCTACTGTGTTTTCTTCAAAACACCCCAAATTCACAGTCCTGCAGCAGCTGCCTTAGTGTTTAAAAAAAATAAATACCTGGTGACGTGGTGACCCCTGCCACATCCCATCTTTAGCATAACACTCTCCCCAAGTTTACCATTCTCCATCTGTATCTCAGTGTAATTTTTAAAACTACCTGCTGGTCTAATGGGAGAGATGAGAACCCTGAAGATGACCCTGAAGTTGTCCGTTCAGTGGCTGTTGCCAGAACTAGAGCTCACCACCACATCCTGTCTGCTGTGCTAGCTTCACAGTCTGACTGCTAGTGCCTAATCCCACTGCTGCTGAGATCTGGCTTCGTAATTCTCAACAATACCTCATGGTCTAGGGGGAACTGGGACCTCAAAGACATGGTCCAACAAAGATTACTGCTGCTACTGAGCCTCGACGCTGATGTGCATGCCCAGAGTCACAGCATGACTTTTCAAAGGTCAGTTTGTTTTAGAGATGCTGCACGGTTCCCAGTAAAAAACTAAACAAAAAAACAGCAAGCACAGCAAAGACTGCAAGTCTATTTGGCAGGAAACTTCAAAGTGTTGTAAAAACATGAAGTCACTCATGAACGAGCATAGTGGCGCTCCAGCACCATGTACACTTGTAAACATGCCAGATCTGCGGCAAACGAGCACGTTAAACACTGCAGAGAATAAGTATGCTGCTTAGGTAAATGAGCAACAGTCTTTAGATTGAATGTGGAGACAGAGTATGCTGGTTAGGTAGATGAGCAACAATCTTTTGAATGAAATCGATTACGGGGAGCGGGGGACATAACTTAATTTCTGATAATCAGGAGATCCGGATAATCGGGTTTCGGATAATTGGGGTTATACTATATATATATATATATAGATCATATATATATATCTATATATATATAGATATATATATACTATATATATATATCTATATCTATATCTATATATATAGATTTATACAATGTATGTTTTGGGATAAATGTCTGTATAAAAAATGATATCTCAGCTAGCCAGTGAAGATAACACTGATATCTCCACGTTCCTATACATCATACAAATATCTTCACACTCCTATACGTCATACATAAGCCCATCAAAACAATCGTAGCACCTGCACGCTCCTCGCTACACACTCTGAACACTTTCTCTTTCAGATCCCACTCATCTTCTGGCTAGAGTCCCACCAAAGTACATTCTCCTGACACAAAAAAATTATTTTTCAATCAAAAGTACAAACATAAAATGAATTCTTCAATAATTCTAATCCCACACTCGAAAATAACATCTCCATAACGATGCAGAACTCATCTCGGCTAATCTTACCGAAAAAAAAAAGCGAATGTCACAGAACTCTGCTTCTCTAAATGACAGAAGTAAACATTACGCTGAATTCCCATTTCTTTTGCCAGCTTTCACAAAATTCATTTAATAACCACCTAAACTATCCACCACTAACCACTACATCACCTTTCATACACTATGTAGCACTTCTACATACAATTACCACTGTCACAAGCTGCATCTATTCTGCAACTCGCCCCACACTGTAATCAAATTACATGCACCACTCCTCTATGATCCTCTCTCACATTTCCATGCTAACATCTAAACACACTATCATTACTAAGGCTGTCATGTGGCATAACGTCCTCACAATTTTACACTTTAATACTAGCACTGAATTCCTTCGTTTCCAAGCCACTCTCGCACCACTGACAGGTCTGTATGGCTACCACCCACTAATTTTATTCACGGCACTTCACTGACACACAGATACATGATGCTGCCACATATTCTATAAATTTCAACAGTAGCTTTATTCAGTAGCACAACAAAATCACTTCGCTGCTACAAGTGCATGCTACTAAAATATCACGCATTAATCATTCTGCACCGCAGCTTCCACTTCGAGAAACATAAAACATTTATACCTCAGCTCCCTATTGACATCCTTTCCATTTCCACCACGCTGCTTTTCCACTGCACATCATCGCCTTTTAAACTATCCACATTACCGAACTTCATTTCCAAGGATGGCTCCTACTGCTCACTCCTCTGCAAGTTGTATTCCAATTCGGACACTTTCAGCAGCTGAAATATAAATAGCAGCTCCCTACTCACCTCCTTTTTTACTCGTTTATAGGACATTTCTCCTTTTCATACAGTTCTGACCACGATACTAATATGGACCATGCTTAAAGAGAACGGCACTAACGCAAACTCCACTAAATTACACCACGAATCCTACATGCCAACACAGCGCGAGCCACCGCTTCTGCGACACCATAGCAACCAAAACTGTCACATCTGTGCCACTCACCACAATTGCACGAGGCAAACCGAACACCCTGACACCCATTCCTTCACAGTGTCTCTTCTACAAAACTGTTTCACTACAAATTATACTACCGGCAGTTTGCGACGGCCAATTAATTAAAACTGAAAAACAAACCGAATATAGAACAGAACATAAAAGCGATATAAAAAAAGTACCATGAGCGTTTGGTTTGAAATCAACCCAACACCATACCTTTTATACAGAGTCAAACAGAAGAAACAGCTTCTTCAGAGACAACTGGCCAGCAAAATGTTCACAGAACTTGAAGACAATGAAAGCAAGCCATCAACCTCAGCCACAACAGATAAGTCAGACCATTGCCTAACCATAGATGACTCAGTACTGCATTTTATTAAAGACCAGGAAAATAAAAACACCTCTCAAAAAACACACATGCTCTTGGTTATGAAACGGTTAAAATATTATAATTATTATTAACATACTCTTTCATGTATGTATCAACTTTATGCAATAAATAACACTTTTTTGCAAAACAAAAATATGGTCTTCTACTCTTCTTTACATTATACTGACTACAATTACTCTTATGCTTTAATTACTAAACTATTAATAATCCCAAAACATACATAGTATAAACCGAATATGACATGGCCCAACTGAAGATATCATATTTATCTTTACTCGAGGCCAATGAAATCATGATATCTCACTCGTGGCTTCGCCACTCGTGAGATATCATGATATCATTGGCCTCTCGTGAAGATAAATATGATATCTTCAGTCGGGCCATGTCATATCCACTATATATATATACACAAACACAGCTATATATATATATATATATATAATGGTAGCATGGTAGTGCTACCATAGTTAGGGTTGAGTAGCACTTTTAAGGTTAAATGGTGAAACTTTGCACCATAATAACTTTGCCATGGTTCAACGGATTTGTCTGAAATTTGGCAGGCTCGGGGTGTATCCATAGATCTTGGGATCTGCCAACGTTTGTAACAGTCAGATATTTGGCAACGGAGTTATTAAGAGACATCCATATGCGCGTTTACGTTTTTTTGCGCATTCTTTGCTCACGCCTACAGGTCGCATGATTTGTGTGACTGGTCCAAAAACTTCAAAGAACATACAGCCGGCATCCCTGATATGCCTTTTGAAGATTTCATGAAAAAATATTGAACGGTTCAAAAGTTATTCAAAACACAAGTTCCCATTATAAGTCAATGGGAAAAGTTTAAAAAACATGCAAAAATGTTGCAATTGCACTTTTTAGTGTCCCAAATGACCCCTGTGGTGTCTTGAGTCAGCCATTTTTTTCAGTTACTGGTCACAGAAATGCTTGGCATTTAAATTTGGGACCCTCTAGGGACACAATTCTTTTTGTGTTCTCCTAGTCAGACCCTGAGGATGCTAGCCATGTCTTTATTTTGGGGTTAAACACCCCAGAAATATGTTTTTCAAATTTCTGGAAAAGTAGTGTCACAAAGTAGCATCTCACTTGCGACACTTTCGCAAATTTTTGCGAAAGCTTTTGCAAATCATGACACTACTTTTCCAGGCTATGGCAAAATTATAGGAATTCTTTGCCACACTGCTGCAAAAGAATGGTTTCGTCTTTTGAGCTGAAATTTCGAGGGAAGGCAGCCAACATCTAACAGATGTGCCTTTTGGTGGTTTGATAACAAAATATTGCATGGATGCTGAGTTACGGTACTCCGAAGTTGGTGTTTTCTCCCATAGACTAACATGGTGTCATCCACCGCGCCTTTCGGGACTCGCATATCGGAAATGGTGCGAGATACGGAATTTTCATCGTGGCACTGAGTAGCCTATGGTTATGCATTCAGCAAAAACGTAGCCAGCAAAATCATGATTGATGTGAATTTTTTTTCTACGTCGTACAGTTCCTGCGATATAAGCAATTTAATCTTCCAACAGCTCATTTTCTGCTCTGAGGCCCATTATTATGCATACATTCTTTGTACACACTGTGTTTCTCTATGCAGCTGCTGGGGAAAAACAGGGTGTGTGCTTACGTTACTGTTACACTTAGCGTTACCACTTGTGTTTCCGTACCTGTTTGTGTTACTGTTCCTGTGTACGCCACTGTGTGCGCTACCCTTTGCGTTCTCATTTGTGCTTGCGTTACTGTTACCATTTATGTTTCCACTATTGTTTGTCTTTGCATTTTGGTTTGCATCACCGTGCACATTGCCATTTGCATTTCCAGCAGCCCTTTCATTTGCATTTGTGTTTGTCTTTCGTTTTACATCTTCGTTGCTGTTACTCTTACCATTTGCATATGCAATTGCGTTACTGTGCCCATGTGCATTATGGTTTGCGTTTCCATATGTGATTGCATTTCCTTTTGTGTTTCTGTTTCCTTTGCCATTATTGTTGCTGTTACTGTTACCATTTGCATTTAGAATTGTGATACTGTGCCCATGTGGGTTACGGTTTGCGTTTCTGTACGCTCTTCTGTTCCCGTTTATGTTTCTGTTTCCTTTTGCATTATTCTTCATGTTAACTTTACCATTTGGAGTTACAGTTGTGGTACCGTGCCCATGCACATTACAGTTTGCATTTATGTGCGCACTTGCGTTCGCGTTTCCGTTTCTGTTTCAGTTCACTTTGGCGTTCTTTTTGTGATACCACTTAATATTTGCATTTAAGATACCACTGCTATCACTGTGCACATTACCAGTTGCAGTTTTGTATGGGCTTGCATGTCTGTTTGTGTCTCTGTTCGATTCGGCGTCACTTTGCACTTGCATTTCTGTTAATGTTTACTTTACCATTTATGTTTGCTTTACCATGTGCATAACCATTGCTGCTTATATTTAGCTTTGCAGTTCCTGTTACTATGTAACAAGACATCATGTGGTTCAGGCCCCACACTCCCTCCACTGCATTCCATTCACTATTTATCGTCTTCATTCTCTAAAAGAAGGGAAATTAGAGGCAAAAATCTCTGTTTAATGCATCAGTTAGGGTTGTTCCACAGTGACAAAAGCGAGGAAATTCAGTGATAGGGTTGAAAGGCCCCCTTGGCCCCTCAGCCCACCCCCCCAACCAGCATCGGGGTGTGCATTGGGGTCATCGGTCCTAACTCTCACCTGATTTTCCTATACCTCTGCTTCTTTATACGTGTGATGGGGTGAGGGTTAGGGCTGATGACCACAATGTGCACCCTGATGCCAGTTGGGGGGTGGGATTTGGTGTCCAAAGGGGGCTGTCAACCCTAACACCGAATTTCCTCACTTTTGTCACTGTGGAACAACCCTAACTGAAGCATTAAATGGAGTATTTTGCCTCTAATATATATATATATTTATATATGGCAAAAACTCTGTTTAATGCATTAGTTAGGGTTGTTCCCCAACAACAAAAGTGAGGGGGTCAGTGTTAATTAGCTTGACACCCCGTCCACACCCCACCGGCCATCGGGATGTGGCGTTGGGGTTATCAGTCATAACTCTCACCCCATCAGATGTGTGAAGAAGCATAGGTATAGGAGAATGGGGTGAGAATTAGGACTGACAACCCCAACATGCACCCTGCTGCTGGTTGGGGCTGTGGACAGGGGGGCTTTCAACCCTAACACTGAATTTCCTCACTTTTGTCGCTGTGGAACAACCCTAACTAATGCATTAAATGGAGTTTTTTGCCTCTAATTTCCCTTATTTTTGAGAACAATAATAAGAACTAGTGAATGTAATGCAGTGGCGGCCCCGCGCGCCTGTCACGTGATGTCTTGTCACATAGTAACACGGTGCCCGCAAATGCAAATGGTAATGCGCATGGTGATGCAAAGCAAATCAGAAAGATAAACAGTACTGTAGACACAAATGGTTAAAATAATGCAAACACAAGCATAAATGAAAATGCAAAGGGTACGCACATGGTGCCATAGATGGGAATGGTAAGTAAAACAGGTATGGAACCACAAGCGGAAGCAGTATGGGTAACAGTAATGTAAGTGCAGAGGCTAGTTTTCCCCAAAAGTTGTATAGAGAAAGACAGTGGGTACAAAGAATGTATGCATATTAATGGGTCTCGGAGCAGAAAATGAGGAGTTGGAATACTAAATTGCTTATATCTCAGGAACCGTACGACGTAGAAAAAAATGTAAAAGTCATATGATGTATGACTTTCCTGGCTATTTTTGTACTTAGCCCCCTGCATTTTGCCAATGAAAAGTCCATATCTCGCACCTTTTCCGAGATACGGGCCCTGAAAGGTGCGGCGAATGCCGTAATGTTATTCTATGGGAAAAAGAGAAGTTGGGAGTGTGATAACTTTGGCTCCCTGTAATATTTTTTCACCAAACTACTGAAATGCACATCTGTGGGATGTCAGCTTTCTTCCCTCCAAATTTCAGCACAAAAGATCAAACCGTTCTTTTGCAGCACGGTGGCAAAGAATTGCTGTCATTTTGCCATAGACTGGAAAAGTAGTGTTGCAATTTGCGAAAGCTTTCGCAAAAATTTGTGACACTTTTGTGAGTGCGACACTACTTTGCGAAAATACTTTTTCCAGAAACTTGAAAAACATATTTCTAGGGTGTTTAACCTCAAAATAAAGACATGCCTAGGTCCGACTAGGTAAACACAAAAAGAATTGTGTTGCTAGATGGTCCCAAATTTAAATGCCAAGCATTTTTCTGATCACCAACTGAAAACAAAATGGTGGATTTGTGAAAGTAAAAGGGCCATTTGCGAAAGTAAAAACTGCATTTGCGAAAGTGTTGAACTTTTTGTTAACTTTTCCCATTGACTTATAATGGGAAACTGTTTTTTGAATAACTTTTGAACAGTTTAATATTTTTTCACGAAATCTTCAAAAGGCATATTGGGGACCCCAGCCACACATTCCCTGAAGATTTTGGACCAGTCGCACAAACCGTGTGACCTGTAGAGACGACCAAAGAATTTCAAAAAAGCATAAATGCATGCACAGACCACGCTTAATAACTCCGCAGCCGTATATCTGAACAGTACACAAGCTGCCATATCCCAAGATGTATGATTCTTGATCGTGTATTCCAAATTTCAGGCAAATCTGTTGAATGGTAGCAAAGTTATTAAGGTGCAAAAGTTTAGGTTTAACATGTAAATGGCTCCTCAACCCTAACTATGGTAGCATGGTAGTGCTACCATTATATATATATATATATATATATATATATATATATATATATATAGATCTATATATTTATAGATCTATATATATAGATATATATATCTATATATATATATATATATAATTAGAGCTGAATAATGTGTTTAATGTTAAAATTCTATTTTTGCACCTTAATAACTTTGGTGGTGTTTTTATTTTTATTTATTTCGTTTTTGTTCACCGGGTAGGTGCACTAGTCATAACAATGACTATTTTCAGGCATGACACAGGAGGGTACAGAAACAAAACATAAGATAACAATTACATACAGTTTTGAAATGGTCGATGAAAATAGTACAACCAATCAAGGAACAAATAACACATGTAAAATATTAATATTGTGTCTCAGAACTATGCAGGAAAGAAAGACAAATAGCATTTCAAAATTGAAATAAAGACATTGCAAAATAGACCAAAGACTTTGTAATGAGGAGAAAAACAACAATATCAGTAATACTATAGTTATCGAGTGGAGAGATTTAGAGGAAGGGTGGGAGTAGGGTAGAATGAAATAGAAGGGTAGAATAGAGTAAGGAAATTAATAGTCAAGGAAAGATGGTGAGACAGTAATATAGAGGAGGAAGGCCAAGCAGGGAACAGGCAAGTGCAGATTGAGGAGAATGGACAAAGCTGAAAATAGGCAGGGAGTGCAGAGTTTAGGGTCAAAAGGGCTAGGGCGGTTTGAAGCAGGAGCATTTGCTGGACAGGAAGAGATGGTTTTGAAGTTCTTTCTTGAAGTTTGATGAAATAAACCAAATGTTTTCATGAGTGGTTTAGCTGTCAGGGTCTCAAAATGTGAAACATTCTGCGACAGCATCTTGTGTGGTTTCCAAGATATGGAGCACTGATTTTTTAATGAAGTACATTTTTTTCCTACACTTAATACACTTTTTTGGTCTATTGTACAACCTAGATGGTACGGAACTTTTTCACAAAACTTACAGGGTAGAAGCAGACTGTGCCAAGGTAATGACTTTCAAAGGTTTCATGAAAATAAAGTAAATGGTTCCAGCATCATAAGGATTTTAAGTTACTTTCTGACCATGCTAACTAGGGTTTTGAGTTAACCCTCTGAAATTAATCGAACATTTTCGGTTTGTGAGAGGATTTTTGGTTCACATCACCTAGATGTCACAAACTGGAATCATTTCTCATGAACCAAAAATTTTTTGGGGGGGGGTTCTTGACAGCTTCCATCTTTTTTTTTAAAAAAAAAATATGAAAAATACCTAAAAATGATGTGTTATATAAACAAATGAACACTTGAACCTAGCTAAATGGGACCAGTTTAGCTAGATTCTGGTGTTTGTCTTATTAATATGATGCTGGTAATAAAGTTTCTGGGCATCCAGAAATCCTGGGTGCCCACCTAAGGAGAGAGGAGCTGCCCACCTGAGTTCACTGTATGAGAACTGTGGGACTTTCTTGATTTCTGCAGCCATAGAGCCACAGATGGATTGTTGCTTCCTGCTTGAGTGCCAGCAGTGAGCCAACGATCATGTGACCTCGCCCTCTCTCCATCCATCCTTCTCTCTATACATCTCTCTATCCATCTCTCTGTCTGTCTGTCTGTCTATCTATCTATCCATTTAGTTTCCTACTATGTCTATCTGTTTTCACATAATGACTGTTGCACAAAAGTTCATTAGCTGTCCTATGGAAATGTGTTTTCTCTCCTGTATGACTCACAAAAGCATGTTTGTATCTTCTTTGCAGTCAACAAATGTAAATGATGACATGAAAATACACAAATTAATTTATTTAAACATCCATTGTATTCCTGGCATACTGGGTGAAGTTTTTGGTACAATATGTTGTTTGTACGGAAGCAAAATAGTTTTTTTTCTCTACTATAGGTTAGGCAAGGCTCACTTTCACCATGATGGAAAACAGACCGTGGTGCCACCCCCAGTACAACTTGCCTAGCCCCCTCGCATTTGGGTGGAACCACCCCAATGCATATGTGGTAACACCGGGGTGCCCACTCCACAACAATCCCCACTCAGAACCCACCACTTCACACACCACCACACACCCCCAGTCACCTACAAGTGTTCCACTGCTTACATCTCCTATCAAAAATACATCTTGCTGATGGAACTGATGACTGCAATATGAGAAAACAAGGTAAGTCTGTTTCATACACTTCAATGCTTTTTGAACTTTTACTCTTAACTGTTATTGTTAAATATTTTTCCACCAAATTTTCAACATGGCCTTTTTGGGACCCTACTGCATGGCAAGGTAGGTGAAAGTTTTCAAATCTTTCCTGAGAGGGGATTTCAAAACTGCTCTGTGAAATCACCTTTTGATTGGGATTTGAAAATGTTCACCTATTGAGTTCATGAGGTGAGGTCATTAGAAGACTATGTTGAAATGTGGTGGAAAAATATGGTAAAATGACCAAGTCATGAGTGAATATTGAATTATTTCAGTGTTCATGCATAATTTCATTGATTTTTAATATTTTTCCACCAAACATTCAACATGGCCTCTTTGGGACCCCACCTCATGAACAATACATGTAACATATTTCAAATCCATCCCAAAAAGTGGAGAAATCACCATTGGGGTGGGATTTGGACATTTTTGCCTTCTGGATTCAGGAGGTGGGATCATAAGATTATGTTGAGAATTTGATGAAAAAATATGGTAATCTGACCAAATCATGAGTGAACGCTGAAATATTTAAACAGTAATGCATGACTTTGCTGATTTTCAAAATTTTTCCACCAAACATTCAACATGGCCTTTTTGGGATCCTACCTCTTATGAACAAGGCAGGTGGCACTTTTCAGATCCATGCCAAAAGGTAATTTTGCAGTCAATCCACAAAATCAAATTTTAGGTGAGACTTAAAAATTGTGACCTACTGGGTTCACGTGGCGGGGTCATAAGAAGACTATGTTGAAAATTTGGTGGAAAAATATGGTAAAATGACCAATTGTAGGGTGAACATTGACATATTTCGATGTTCACTCATAACCTTGTTGATTTTGTAAGATTTTTTCCACCAAACTTTCAACATGGCCTTTTCGTGATCCCACCTCATGAACAACGCTGGTGATTTTTTTTTCAAATCTGTGCCAAAAGGTAATTTTGCAGTTAGTCCATAAAATCACCTTTTGGATGAGAATTTTACCTACCAGGTTCATGAGGTGGGGTCATTAGATGATGATGTTTAAAATTTGGTGGAAAAATGTAGTAAAATTACCAATTTATGAGTGACTCATATAGAAAACTACATACTAACAGATTATGCTATCTAGCAAGGTACCTCATAGAATGTGCATGAGTACCTCTAGCTGCAATGTGCCTGGGCCACTTACAATCAGCTGGACAGACCAGAACAAGATGATATCTTGGATCATGTGCAAATGGCTAAGGTGGTACTTTCTCAATAGGCCCGATAAGAAGCCCAGACTCTCCAGAACCCACCCTCCTACTCCCCTTCCGGCCCCTCCATAGTCCAGATGGAGGATATTCCCATTCATGAAGATAATCATACTATTACACCTGATCCTTAACCCCCAGACTTGCACATGCACTAACTTTGCTGTCCAATGAAATATGAAAGAAGGTCACTAGTACTGTGGCTGGAACAGTGTTCATGATGTAGGCAGTACAGATATGCTACATCTATTAATTGACTGACATTTTATGTACTTTTGTCATTTTTATGTTAGTAAAATGAAGAAGAATGTAACATTTTCATACTGTGTAATTGGTTTTATTCACCATAACAAAATAAAAGCTGCTAGTCATAATAATAACAGTAAAACAAACAAACGTCAATAGAGTCCATGATGTCAGCTTGCAGGAGTGGGGGCAAGATAAAGGTATGAAAGGAAATAAGAGTACATTTGGGATATATAGAAGCTGTCAGTAAATAAAGACCTCTTGACCCACCCAGTCTGCCCTATTAATTCCTACCTACTATAAGGCCCCATGACCAAACTGAACCCTGGAGCACCCGTCTCTTGCCTTCAGGATACCCTTGTGTCTGTCCCACTCATTCTTAAATCCTGTGACTATTTTAGCCCCAACCATCTCCTCTGGGAAGCCATTCCATGTGTCCACAACCCTATCTATTAAAAAATACTTTCTCACGTTACCCCTGAGTCATCCCCCCCTCCAACTACATATTGTGCCTCCTTGTCTAGGAGCGTCTCTTGCTTTGGAAGATGCTCCCCTCCTGTACTCTGTTAATACCAGTAATGTATTTAAATGTCTGTATCATGCCCCCCCTTACCTCCAGGGAATATATATTTAACTCCTTTAGTCTTTCCTCATAGGTCTTCCCATGCTGGCCCTGCACCATTTTAGTTGTCCTCCTTGTTGGAGGGTGTGGGTAAACAGATAGACAGCATTCAGAAATGTCAAGTTTAACATGCAGACAGCGTGGTTTAATTGCACACATCAGCAAAAAGATAACAAACTAAAATAAAAAAATACTTAAATGAAACAGCAGTTCGTCTGAATAAGATCATGTTTACTCATAGGACTTCAAATCCTATGTTGGTTACAGTTTCCCAAGGAGCTTCTTCCACTGTCAGTTGGTTTGTGGACTTGAAAAACTTGTATGTCCTCTCTTGCTCAGGTCAGAGCTCATCTGAACACCAGGGCCCAGATTTTCAAACTGCGCCATTCTGAGGCGCAAGCCCCTTCGCTGCTCAAAATAGTTGTGCAGGGGTGTGGCCGGGGTGATATTCAAAGGAGTTGCGCTGTTGAGCAACTCCTTTGAATATCACCCTCAGCCACAGCACTTGGCAAGATGGCGCAGTGGAACTTGCACCACCGCAAGCTGCCAGAGTTGAGCATTAAACTTATGTGTGGTGCAAGTACTATTGCCTATGCTCAAATTTCCGATATTCAAAGGTGACATGCAAATGGGGCCATAATTTATGCAAGGCACAGGGGGCCATTTGCATCTATTTATGACTCCATTGCTCCATTTGCATGTAGGTGCGCCGATCCCGAGGACTTCCTCCTGGCCACCCTGCCAGGCAGCAGCCGTCGAGGACCGGCGCTCAATGCAACCGATCGCGGGCATCACAGTTACATGAAACCCCCACACATATCCCACAGCCCGATCGCGGGCAGTACAGGCTACATGAAGCCTCCCCACACATCCCACAGCCCAATGTGGGCAGGCGTGTATGAACCCCCCAGTGCCCGATCGCGGGCGAGATGTAACCCTCCCCAACCCGAATATCTCCCTGGTGGTCCAGTGGACCGTAAAAGCCCGATCGCGGGCAGAATGTCCCATCACAACCCCCAAACATCTCCCTGGTGTCTAGTGTTCCCTCCACCCACCCGAAGCCCCTCCACCCGCTCCCCCCCGCGGCGGCGGGCAACAGCATCCACCCGCCTGCCGCCCGCCGCCCGCCGACTGACTGTCGGTGGGGCTGCCGCCAGTGGTGCAGAGCTACAGCCAATGGGCGTGCAGCCTCCCCAATCCATGACAGTCGGGCGGCAGCCCTACCGGACAGTCAGTCGGCGGGCTGGGCGGGGCGGCAGGCGGTGGATGGCTGTCGCTCACCGCCGCGGGGGGAGCGGTGAGGGGCCCTGTGGGTGGGGGTATTAGACACCAGGAGATGTTTGGGGGGTTGTGATGTGACATTCTGCCCGCAACTGGCTTTATGGTCCACTGGACCACCAGGAGATATTCCGGTTGGGGGAGGGTTACATTCTGCCCGCGATCGGGCACTGGGGAGGGGTTCATACACGCCTGCCCGCTGATCGGGCTGTGGGAGAGGTGTGTGTGTGTGGGGTTTTATGTGGGACTGTACTGCCCGCAATCGGGCTGTGGGATATGTGGGGTTCATGTATCCTGCCCGCGATCGGGCTTCGGGATATGGGGGTTTCATGTAACTGTGATGCCCGCGATCGGGCTTCGGATATGTGTGTGGGGTTTCTAGACTGTGATGCCCACGCGATCGGGCTGTGGGAGATGTGGGGGTTCATAGCTACTCATGCCCGCGATCGGGCTGGTGGGGGGCACAGGGACCGAGTTGGGAGCCAGCCAGGTGGCAACTGCTGTGTGCGCCCTGCAATACAGCAGTCACCAGTGGTGGCCTCAACTGATCCTTTTTTGGCTCAAGGTTGTGATGCGCGCAGGTTGGGGTTGCGCATGTAATAACTCTGCACAACCCGACTGAATATCGGGTTGCGCAGGGTTATGCATGGTTCCTCCCCCTCCTGTTGAGCATGCATTCATTTGCATTGCTCTTTTGCGCAACCTGTTGCCAGTGGAGCAACTGCCTCCTGCTGAATATCGCAGAATGGTGCAATGTAGGACTTGCGCATGCGCAACCCTAAGCGCATGAAGCAAACTCCTTTTACCATCTGGGCCTGATCTCTTTGATCCCAAGCAGCGGGGTCATATACCCACCCACTATACCATGTGATCTGCACCTTTTTACAAAATAAAGAATACACAGTTCAAATCATTACTGTCACATTCCAAAAGGTTCTGGATTTAAAGTAATATATGGGATCATGTAAAAATTCAAGTAAATTATTTCAAAATGTATTCCTCATGATTTTAATCAGCAATTAATAGAAAACAAGCCTTAATGAGCTTTTAACTCCTGCTACATCGCTTATGTCATAGCTGAATTTTAGGATATAAGGCCTGTCAGTAGGGGCGGCTGACTTCTATAGGAGTCCATGGTTTCACTCTTTCTGGTAGGCCCCTTTTTTTACACTCTTACAGGTTGGCCCCTTTTTCATACCCTTTCGGGTATTTTATTAAAGTACCAGAAGCAAATGTAAATCAATTGTAACATTAAAGGATTCCTTCTTTCATTGCAAGGAACCCCATTGTGGCTTTTTCCTTATGAGAGCTTTGGTGGAGGGAGAAACCAAAGGAAAAACAACAAATAACCAGTATGCTGTTTATTTTAGTCAGGGTTTAAGAAAGGGGATTTTTCTTCCCCAACCCTGTAACACTGTTTTAAACATTTGTGTGCTGCAAACTGAGCTGCAGGATTTAAACAAAATGCGCCAAATGTATTTCTCCATGAAGGGAGAAAATAAAACATTTTTTGGAACTTATCTCACAAGCCTGGAGGGAACACCATGCAGTGTTCCCCACCAGTGTTTCTGAGGCAGGGAACTTTTGCAGTTTAAAATTGCAAATGGCTATACAGTATAATGACAGCCCATGAATTTATACAGCAAATTAAGTACCTTTCCTAATTATCACATCTCTTGCAAACCATCATGTTTTGATGTTTCAGAGCTATAAAACAGCATGCTCTCATAGAACATAAGGATTCTATATTTTTATTTAAAACAAAATCATTGTCCCATAGTTAGTAATAAAATATCAGTACTTGGGCATTATGCTAGCTAGCATTTCTCTTATTTGAGCCACTTTTAGGCACTTGGGGCACTGTGGAGAGACTGGAAAGGAAAAATATGAATTACGGAGGGAGATAGTATAGAGATGGGGGGTCTGCTGGTGGCCTTCCTGACAGAACAGAGAAAATAAAGGACAGAAAAGGACAGTGGGACATGCAATAAGCTGTTGCAACAGACTTTTTTGGAAGTAAAGAAGATAGTACAGAGTCCCTCTATGCCCCATCAGGGTACAATCCTACCACACTTTTCTGTACTGCTTCCACTCTGTCTATGTCCTTTCTCAGATGGAGTCTCGATAACTGGATGCAGTACTCGAGGTGAGGTATCACCAGTGTCTTATACAGGGGCAAAATGACCTACATCCTTTTACTGGTGACACCCCTTCCTATGCATCCAAGAATTTGGTTAGCCTTTACCACCACTTTGCCACACTGCCTAGCCTCTTTTAGGTCATCCGAGATGATGACTCCCAGATCTATTTCCTGTTTCATGACCATAAGTTCCTCCCCTCCTAGTTCGTATGTTGCCTCTGGGTTCTTGTGCCCTATGTGCATGATCCTGCACTTTTTTGCATTGAATCCCAGTTGCCATGCTCCAGACCATTCCTCTAGTTTTTTTAAGATCATCACTCATCTTTTCAACGCCCCCCCAGCCAGTATGTCCACCCTACTGCAAACCTTTGTGTCATCTGCAAATAAACATACCTTCCCTTCCCTTTCCTTTCCTTCCCACCACTCCACAATGTACCAATAGAGACATTGAAGAGGACCGGCCCCAGCACCAACCCCTGCGACACCATACTTGTCACCTCTCCATCGCCAGAGTGTTCCCCGTCAACCACCACCCTTTGGCTGCTGACAGTAAGCTAGTTCTCCACCCATTTTGCTCTTTTAGGACTCACTCCTAGGCTGCAGTTTGTTGATCAGTCATCTATGAGGGACAGTGTAGAAGACATTTCGGAAATCCAAATAGGCCATATCCACTGCATCACTCTGGTTCACCACTTTAGTCACCCAGTCAAAACACTCTATTTGGTTTGTCTGGCAGGACCTCCCTCTGGTGAATTCATGTTGTTCCAGGTCCAGCAGGCCACTCGTATCAAGATATTCAACTATCCTTTCCTTCAGCAGTTGTTCTATTACCTTGCCCACTACTAAACTCAGGCTGACCAGACTGTAATTTCCAACCTCTTCCCTACCACCACCTTTGTAGAGTGGGACCATATCGCTCTCTTCCAATCACCTGGTACCTCCCATGTCTCTAGTGACAGGTTAAACAGTACCATGAGAGGTGCAGACAACTCCTCCCGGAGTTCCTTTAGCACCCTGGAGTGCACTGTGTCCAGACTCATTGGCTTGTCCAACCTTAGCTTCTTTAGCTCACTCAGGACTCTTTCCTCTGTAAGGGGGCTGGTGTCAACTTCTCTACCCTTTGTGTCCCTGTCCTGTTTCTCTGGCCCTGTCCCCACCCCTCCTCCATGAATATCGAGCAGAAGTACTTGTTTAGTATGTACGCTTTTTGATGGCCCTCTTCTACAAGAACCCCCGCTCCCCTTTCAGCCTAATTATCCCTTCCATTGTTTTTCCTCCATTTAGTAATGTACCTATAAAATGTTTTGTCCCACTGTTTAATTGTCTTGGCTATAGACTCTTCTTTCAATGCCTTTGCCCTTCTAGCTGCACTCCCTGCCTCCCTTTGCCTCTCCTGGTAACAATCTCTATCCTCCTACTTCTGAGTTCTTTTGTATTTTATGAAGGCTAGTTTTTTTCCCCTTACCACTTCCACTACCTCCCTATTGATCCAGATCGGCTTCCTCCACCTCCCGCTCTTGTTGACTTGCCCGACACATAGCATGGTAGTTCTATTAATTCCCTGTCTTATTGCAGCCCACTGTTCCTCCACCCCACTTCTATTCCCCCATCTCTGCCATGGTGCTTCTCAGGCATTCCCTCATATTCTTGAAGTCAGCCCTTGAAGTCCAGGATCCTTGTTTGGTGTTGCTTGACTCCAGCCCAGATCTAAAATTAAACCTTACTGACTGATGGTCGTTGGTCCCCAGGAGTCTAACACCTCAGTGTTATCGACACTGTCCCTGTTTGTTAGTATCAGGTCCAGCACCGCACCCTTCTGAGTGGGTTCCATTACAAATTGCCTGAGACATGCTTCCTGCAGAGAGAGTCCAAGATGTCCCTGCTATTTGACGTTGCCTCTGCCGGGAGGGTCCACTCTACATCCAGAAAGTTGTAGTCCTCCACCAACAACAACTCTCCCTTGTTAGCCATCATTTGTATTCCTTGCAACAGCTGTCTATCCTCTTCTTCTCCCTGTGCTGGAGGTCTGTATACAACACCCATGCATATAACTGACTCTTTTCTCTTCCGTAATGTGACCCATAGTACATCCACTCCCCTGTCTCCTTTATAGTTCTGTAGACCTTTATGTAGTCCCTCACATAAAGAGCTACATCTCCCCTGTTCTCCCTTCCCTGTCCCTTCTAAACAGAGTAAAATCAGGAATGACCAAGTCCCATTCCTGGTGCTCCTTGCACTAGGTTTTTGTGATGGCCACTAGATCTAGTCCCCCCCAAGCTACGGCGGCCTCTAAGTCCACAATTTTGTTGCCCAAGCTACAGGCATTCACACACATGACTCTTCATATGTTTTTTCCTCCCTTTGTATCATCTTCTGTTCTAGTCCCATTCCCTTCTTTTGGGGGAGTGCCAACTAGGTTCCCTCCTCCCTTGCCTACTCTCTCTTTCTTCCTAGCCTTATACTCCCCCTTTAACAGGATAATGAGATACTGTAAATGGAAAATTATATATGTGTTAAGGCTTCCTAACGTCACTAAAAATTATTTATTCACACATTCTACACAATGCTTTTAATCATGCTATGAACCAAAACTGCTTTATCCATACACTTCTGTCACAGTGAGCAGTAATTTGGATACTTTGTTTAGTAAATGTTACTGTGCAAGGTCATAATGTGAAACTGCAGCTAGAAACTGCAACTAGATGGTGTTAATTTTAATATACTTTCTGCTTTTATCACCAAACTGACTAAAGCAACTCTTTAACAATAAAAGTGGTGCTATTTCAACTGTTAATTTTTAACAATACACAGTAACTGAACATATATTATATGGTGTAGACAGAAAAAACACTTTAAACTAAGTGGTTTATGCAATTCTAGTAATTTGGGATATTTTCCTCCACTGAATTCTGTTTATTTTACATGTAAACCAGCCTTCTTGGGAAACATTTTGAGACCAGTGGGTCACATAGGAGTTGATAAATGCAATTATATTTTGCCCAGTTCTCTTCAGAGTCTTGTTCAATTCTTTTCCTACTCTATAATAGAATTATTATAGCTATCAAAGGCAACAAGTACAGGGAAGGAGGTTGGAGTATAGGCGGAAAGTCTTCTACTCTAAACCAGGGGCAGGTTTCACTAAAAAACGCAAAGTGCCGCAGTTGTGCTGAAGGGCAATTGTGCTTTTCGCTATCCCGTGTACAAGGTGACCACAATTAAGTGCTTTCAAAAAGGGCAACTCAATCATAGTGCCTGTGCACAGTGTTACCTGGCAGGGTAGCCACTGGATATGGGGGGGTAGGCGAATATAGCAATGGGATGTCACTATGTATACTCACTCACGCGGGGGGGAGGGACCATGTCACGTGAGAGGTGGAAGGGGAGGGAGGGTTTGTGGGGGTGTAGTGTGGTGGTGGGCTGCCGAGCTGGCTGGGTGGTGTGATGAGTTGGTGGCAGGCTGGGGTTGGGAGGGTGCCGAGTTCGGTGCAGGCGCGATCCTGTTTTTGCGCCAGGTCAGGTTTTTAATTTTTTTTTTTTTTACGTTTTGCACTCCCCTCCCCTGACATGCACCCCCATCGAGTTAAGAATCCTTTAGTAAGGGGGTGCCACAAAATAGAAAACCATAGATCTCGGGTGCCCACTTGCAGTTTGCCACAAGTGTACATCATCAAAATTCATTTTTGGCAATGTACACACGCCCAAATGGCAGTCGCTATTCCCTGACTTCCATTATCACATGGAACCATGCTAGTCACAGTTGGATTGCATGGTGTGCTATCCAACTGTGAATAGGGGCTGGCAGGGGCAGCGTTAACCAGGGAAAGCAGTGGGATACCTAGTAGTGCTACCCCCAGAGCTAGCCAGGAAAATTGCTACACAGCCAATAGTGCTCATGTGTTAAAGTGCAATTCACAATAGTAGTCATGCAAATGAGTCCATTGGACATGCAAGGTGCAAGTGGACATTAGCATGCCCATTATGGGCTCATTTGCATGGCATTAGTGTGGCATTGCATAGTCCTCCCACCAGCCCATGCCCCACGCAGCCACGGTCCCTAAATGTAGTGCCCTCCCATTCTCCAATTGCAATCCCCAGTGGCGGTAATATACCCCAGTAGTCCAGGGTCCCTTGCCCCACCCCAATCGCTGACCTCATAATGAAAAAAAAAAAACCTTTCCATAGTGTAGTGGTCCATCCAACCTCCTTGATCACCCACCTGAAATGTTTTAATAAGTTTTCCATAGTGTAGTGTCCTCCTTTCTCAATTTCCCCAAATTGAAAACATTTTTTTTTCAAAATTGAAACATTTTTTCCAAAGTGTAGTGTCTCTCCCCTCCCCACTCCCTGATCTCCCACCAGATAGTGAAGAAAAATATTTTCCATAGTGTAGTGTCCCTCCCCCTTTCCCGGTCACTGATCTCCATCCTCAGATTCCAACACCCCATGCCCTGGTAGTCTAGGGTTCCTCCCCCACCCCCACTCTGTCCAGCATGACCCAGTACCCTGCTCTCCCCATCCTAATCTGCGGTCAGCGACCAGCACAGCCCTCCTCTTAACACCGTGGCTGGATGCTGACTGAGCCCTCTTGGAGCACATACGGTATACAGTACAGCTCCTTGACTGTGATTTAATAATCACAGTCAAGGAGCCGTACTGTATACAGTACACTTTCCAAGAGTGCTCAGTCAGTGGCCAGTTGTGGCGGTGGAGGAGGGCTGTGCTGGTCGTCAACCAAAGTTTGGGATGGGTGGTGAGTCACACTGGACAGGTTGGGGGGAAGGGCCCTAGACTACCAGGGCATGGGGGTGTTGGAATTTGGGGATTGTGACTGGTTACTGGGGAGGGGGAGGGGACACTACACTATAGAAAAGGGTTTTCTCGATATTGGGTGGGAAATCAGGGAGGGGGGAGAGACACTACACTATGGAAAAGGGGATTTCAATATTGGGTGGGAGATCGGGGAAGGGGAAGGACACTGCACTATGGAAAAGAGATTTTTCAATATTGGTGAGAGACTGAGGGAAGGAGGAGGGACACCATGCTATGGAAAACATGTTTTTTCAATTTCAGGTGGGAGATCAGGGAACGGGGGTCCACAGTACTACTGCAAATCTATAGGACTTCATGGATTACCACCAGATTTTTGCCAGCTGTATTTGTTCCATGCAAGGGCTGTTGTAAATGGCCTTTATGTGGATCACAAGCTTTGTGAATGGTATTGTGGGGATATGCATGTTCCCTTCCTCTCATTACAATGCCCAAGCATAAACCCCATTTTCCTGGGCAAACTGGGCTTTGTGAATACCACCTCTGGGCAAAACCCAGTTTGCCCCATGCAAACCCAGTTTGCACCCGGGCAAAGTTTTGTGAATCTGGACCTTGGTTGTTTTGCTCATAGAAGCTTCAACAATACTATGGAGAATTGATACCAGAAAATGCTAAACATTTTGCAGAGCTTACTGCTTCCAAGGGGAAAAAAAAAACTGTCTCTCGCCTGCACCCAAAGTACGAGGCTTCCTTTAAATAATTTGTGGGATTTCTATAACCAGTTACAAATAATATAATAATGATTCAGATGCAATTGCTTTTACTTTTTAAAATCCTGCACGGAAGTGTCAGAGCTTTCATGAAAGCAATCTGATATAAGGTACCATCTGCCAGGATCACACATTCATATCAGTTGTTTCTTTAATATTGTGTGGGATACTGCAGGAACATAAGATAAGTCATGGCAATTACATCAATATGTCATCAGTAAATTGTGAAGCCTCACATCAAGTTCTTGATCCTTGTGGATGGCACTGTAGCGCTTGAGACCAACCTCATGACAACGATTTATCTGGGCAAATTTCCTGTGGAGTGGAACCATGTCAAACATGTCTGATTGTAGGAGACAGTGTGGTCAAGTGGCCCTGAAATGTTCATCTATCCTTTGTTTGTGTTTCCTTTACATTCTCATGTCATAATAAGCAGCACAACTACACTAGAGTAATTAAATTGCACCCTTTGTATCACAGGAGATGCCGTCCCATACGTTGAATCATCTTGCCTTTTCTAGAGTTTACAAAAGATTTTGTATCTTGCATCTTCAGACAGTACATACATTTGCCACACTTAAAACTGACTCTTGGAAGAGCAGGTAACTAAGTTCTGCAATTTGAGAAATCATGGCAAGTATCCTCTTAAGCTCTTAATTAGATCTTAAAAGAGTTCCTTCTTATACCCTTACCCTAGATATGGTGTCATTAGTTTACACCTATTTTCCCCTCAATCCATTTATATTCCAACCCCTGATAGGGTGTTGTACACACTCTCAGTTATGGTCCGCCATTTACCCTCCACTATTTCCTGCAGTGCAGATGCCTGCCAATGCCCAAGATGCCAGCCACCTGTTCTGCACCTTTGCTATTCCACTCACTCACTGGAACTCAAACGTGCTAGGACATGTTGACACTGGCTGTTTTTATGCAGAACCTGCTCCCTTTCTGATGGCACCCTATTGGTTGTGGAGGTCATCTGATACACTGTGAATCCTCCCTCACAGCCTATGCTCTTGCTGGTCTCTGCTTCCCTTCCTGACCTCCCAATATTCTCTCCTGTTCTACAGAAGTAATTTACATGCTCTTTACTATGATTTTCTGAGCTGTGAGCTGCTCTTTCTCATTGGTTCCTTTGTGATTTAGCTCCCTGCCACCTCTGATCTGAGTGATGGTATGCTCATGGAGAAGACTATTTAACTCATGCTGAGTTCCTGATGGCTTTGTGCCACCTCTGAACTGAGCCTTCACCCCCAGCCCTGATTTACTGTTTTCCCCTATGTAACGATATACTGAATTTATATCTCAAGTTGCCAGATACCATGACTCTTCCACATTCATATTTTCCATTGTATTGTGTATGACTGTTGTGTCTCTAATACGTTTTTTGCATTTAGTACTTTCTTCCTCATGCTTTGTCAGTCCCCTTCGTACAGTCCACCCAAGCACCTTCACCCAACTAATCCCAGGACTTGCAGTCATGCAAAGGCAGTGTGGCCTGGAACATTGAGTGTGGGCCCTGTGGGTGGCTGGAGTCATCTTGCCACCAGTGCACCTTGTTTATTGTGTTCTCTCCCTCCAATGGAGAAGCATACAGTAACATAAATGGTGCTGCGATGTACACGCCTGTGTGCAGCACGCTGGGTGTCTGCCCCTCCTCTGGCCAACTTTTGCAGTCTCAGCATGCTGTCTCCCAGCTACCACTAGGGCCAGTCAAGCACCAGCTCCACACCACCCACACCCCAGAGGAGAACAGTCCAGTGAAAGTTCAGTCCTCCAGCCACCGGCTGACTCTCTGACTCCATGTTACTGAACTCAGGTCATTGTTGCCACAAGCCGTAGTACTGCTGCTGTGCCAGTGAACTGTCCATCTTTAATAAATTATCTCAGAGATTGAGCATTATGTTTCAAAAAAGAATCAACATACTGAGGGTGATTCTGTTGAACTACCAACCCCAGAGATGATTAACCTGGCAGCTGGATTCTGAAAATCCAAATGCATTTTAGACAAGATACAGAGGCCCAGATATTCAAAAGGGTTGCGCATAGCGCAACAGTGTTGTGCCATGCGCAACCCACTGCCGCGCCCCGGTGCAATATTCAAAAGGGAAAAGTGCGCCGCACAAATCCTGATGCGCTGGAGCACATCAGCATGTATGCAGGCACAGGTGGGGGGTTTCATGCATAACCTGCACAGCCCGGTCATTCAGCCCGGATGTACAGAGCCATGCAGTGCAACCCCTACTTGCACCTGCACAAAGTTAAGCCAAAAAAAAAAGGGAACAACTGATGGCCACCCACAGGTGAACTGCCACATTGCAGGGCACAACACGGTAGCTGCCACCTATGGGTGGCCACCGAAGTTCCAGGTGCACCTTGCGGTGCCCTCCCATGCCCGATCGTGGGCATCTGTAAAAAAATAATATTCCGTCCTGTATCCCTGGTGGTCCAGTGGACCACTATATGCCCGATCGCATACCTGGAAAGTGTAGTACAGTGGGGTTGCACGCCTCATTGGCTCACACTGTGAACCAATGGGCATGCAGCCCTACTGAGGTGTCAGTCGGCAGGCGCGGGCGGGCAGGCGGGTGGGTGTTGCCACCTGCCAGCTGACCCGGGAGCTGGGCGGTGGGGCCCAGTGGGAGGTGGGGGACCACTAGACCACAAGGGATATTGGAATTCATTTTGTTTACAAATGCCCACGATCAGGCAAATAGCTGGTCCACTGGACCACAAGGGATATTGGGAGGGGATCTTTCTGAGACACAAATGCCCATGATTGGGCGGATAGTGGTCCACTGGACCACCAGCGATATTGAACTTCTTTTTTAATAGAGATGCCCGCGATCGGGCGGATAGCGATCCACTAGACCACCATGGATATAGGATGGATTATTATTTTTTTACAGATGCCCACGATCGGGCAGAAAGAGGTCCACTGGACCACCAGGGATATTAGAAGTGATGTTTTATTTTACACAAATGCCCATGAACGGGCTGCAGGGGGGTCGGTCCCCGATTGCTGCTGCCTGGCAGAGCACCAGGCGCAAGTCATCGGGGATCGGCGCACCTGCATGCTAATGGGATGCAAATGGGGCCTTGACATGCAAATGGCCCCATGTTTGCCTTGCATAAATTATGGCCCCATTTGCATGTCCCCTTTTGAATATCGCAGGTGCTGTGAATGGCGCAATGGCACTTGCGCTAGCGCATCTCCATGCTCCACTCTGGCCACTTGCGCTGGCGCAGTGCCACTGTGCCATGCACAGTGAGGGTGGCCAGCATGCGATATTAAAAGCTGCTGAGCCATAGCGCAGCTCCATTGAATATCGCCCAGGCCACACCCCTGCGCAGCCAAGTTGAGCTGCGCCCAGGCTTGTGCCACAGCCTGGCGCAGTTTGAATATCTGGGCCATAGTGTCTATTTGACAGGGAACTCCCTGACAAAATTGCTGGACTTGTTGAGAAATGATCACTTGCTCAAAAGCTTTTTAACAGTCAGATCAATTTCTTTTTATGTTGGCTCACGCGCATGCGCTGCCAACATACTGTGGTACTAGCAGAATTGGAGGTGCGGTCACTGTTGGGTGAATGCAGGGCACACATCAGTAGGTGCGTCCCTCATTCCCCAATCAGCCACAAGCAGGATCCGATACCCTGCATACCTAATGTGGCCACCAGATCTGAGAAAAGGTCCACTGCAATGAGAGCAAAGTTCTCGTGCAGCATGACCACAACATGCCTCCTCACGTGCAGGCAACATGGTGGCAGTGACTGCCTCTGCCTGTCACAGTGCCGACGGGGGAGCCCACTCCCCATCGGCATTATATAACCCCCCTTCCACTTTTGCTGTGTGCCAACAAGGGTGCCCAATCCCCATCGGCATCATGTCACCCCACCCCCCCCACTTTTATTGTGTGCTGACTAGGTGCCCAATCCCTGTCTGCATAATGTGGCCCCCTCCCTTTTGTTGTGTGCCGAAGGGGGTGCCCAAACCCTCATTGGCTACAGCTGCTGCCCCCAAAAAAAAGACTCCAGTGGCTCTGGTGGCACACTGGGAGCCCACCCCAGCATGCCACATGCCCCTGTCAAAGAAAAAACAGTCATGCAATGTTTTGGTTTTTTTTTTACCTGTGGAAAAATGAAACGGTCCCTCAGCAGTTTCCCTGCCCCCTCCCACAACCACCCACTGCACACCCTGCCTCCCCACAACCTCCTTCACCCCATACTTACCTGTGGAGTTTGGCACAATGATTTTCAGTGGACCAGGAACACGTCTGCACTCTTCAAAGCCAACGGCGAACTGTGGAAAAGCTGTATAATGCAATAAATAGGGGTTTTCCAACTTTGATGCATATCTCAGGTATTTTGGGGAATTTTGGCACCAAGTTTTCAACATGGGGTTTTTGGGACACCTCCTCATGAATACTGCCACTGTCATGGCGTTAATCGGCCCTGAAAGGTGATTTTGTGGTCACTGCACAGAATCACCTTTCAGGACTGATTAATGAAACGACAGTGTCAGTGTTCATGAGCTGGGCTCTCAAAAAGCCTATGTTACAAATTTGGTGGACAATATCCAAAAAATGACTGTTTTACGAGCGTGCATTGCGCAGTATCTACACACGCTCGTAACTTCACGAATTTACAATATTTTCACCCCAGATTTTCAACATTGGCATTTTTCCACACCTCCTTGTGAACAGTATAGCTGTCATTTTTCACATCCTGGCTGAAATGTGTTTTCGCACTTCCAGTGCAGAATAGCACGGTCGCTGTGGGAAATCAGAGTTTGGGACAGATTACAAAAATGACAGTGACACTGTTCATGAGCAGAGGTCCTAAAATGCCTATGTTGAAAATTTGTTGACGATGCTCCATAAAATGACTGTGTTACGAGTGTGCATTGTGCAGTTTGTACGCACGCTCTTTAGTTCGTGAATTTATATTTTCACTCCAGATTTTCAACATTGCCATTGTTCTGCACCTTCTTATGAGCAGTACAGCTGTAATTTTTCACATCCTGGCCGAAATATGTTTTCGCACTTCCAGCGCAGAATAGCGCGGTCGCAGTGGGGAATCCATGTTCAAGCCACATTATGAAAATGACAGTGACAATGTTCATTAGCAGAGGTTGTAAAATGCCTATGTTGAAAATCTGGTGACGAAAGTCCATAAAATGAGTGTTTTACGAGCGTGCATTGCGCAGCTTCCGCATATGTTCGTAACTTCATGAATTTGTAATATTTTCACTCTAGATTTTCAAAATTGGCATTTTTCCACACTTCCTTATGAACAGTACAGCTGTTATTTTACATATCCTGGCCAAAATGTGTTTTTGAACATCCAGCACAGAATTGCACAGTCGCTGTGTGAAATCAGTTTTCTGGACAGCTTGAGGAAATGACGGTGACACTATTCATGAGCAGAGATCCTAAAATGCCTATGAAACATAGAAACATTGACTTTGATGGCAGATAAGGACCGCCTGGCCCACCTAGTCTGCCATTTTCCTACCTACAGGATAAGCCACAGATCCTAGTTAAACAACAGCCTATTTCTTCCTATCCCCCACAAGAATTGCTTTATGTCTGTCCCATGCAGTCTTAAATTCTCCCACAGTTTTAGACCCCACAACCTCCTCAGGAAGGCTGTTCCATGCATCCACTACCCTGTCTGTGAAAAAATGCTTCCTCACATTGCCCCTGAACTTCCCCCCCTCTATTTTTTAATTGTGTCCCCTTGTTCTTGCTTGTCTCTTTTTCTGAAAGATGCTACCCTCTTGGACTTTGTTGATTCCACTGAAGTACTTAAAAGTTTCTATCATGTCCCTCCCTCTCCCTCCTTTCCTCAAGGGTATACATATTAAGCTCCTTTAGTCTCTCCTCGTATGGCTTCTCTTGCAGACCCTACACCATTTTAGTTGTCCTCCTCTGGACTGCCTCTATCCTGTCTATGTCCTTGCGGAGATGGGGTCTCCAGAACTGGACACAGTACTCCAGATGGGGTCTCACCAACTGTCTGTACAGAGGGATAACAACTTCCTGTTTTCTGCTGCTGATGCCTCTCCCTATTCATCCCAGTATACCCTCAGCCCTCCCTACTGCCTTCTCACATTGCTTGTTAACCTTAAGGTAATCTGATATGATTACCACCAGGTCCCTTTCCTTTTCTTTTGTTGTTCCTACCTCCCTCCCATTGTGTAATCGTCCCCTGGGTTTTTGTTTCCCCAGGTGCATTATTTTGCACTTCTTTGCACTGAATCCAAGCTGCCATACTTCCGACCATTCCTCCAACCTTGCCAAGTTCCTTCTCATCCTTTCCACGCCTCCTTGTGTATCACCCTGTTGCAGATCTTTGTGTCATCTACAAAGGGGCATACTTTTCCTTCCAGTCCCTCTGCAATGTCACTTATAAAGACATTAAAGGACTGGACCAATACTGAACCCTGCAGTACCCCACTAGTAACCCCTCTTTCTTCAGAGTGGACTCCATTTACAGTTACCTTCTGTGTCCTGTTGTCCAGCCAATGTTTTAGCCAGGCTACCACTCTGGGAAACACTCCCAGGATGGTTAATTTGACTATTAATCTTTTGTGTGGGACTGTGTCAAATGCCTTGCTAAAGTCTAGGTAGGCCATGACCACAGCCCCTCTCTGGTCTACTACTTTGGTCACCCAGTCAAAGAGATCAATTAGATTCATCTGACATGACCTTCCCGCTGTGAACCCATGCTGCCTTGGGTCATGTGCCCCACTGGCCTCTAGGCACTCAACAATTCTTTCCTTCAGAAGTGATTCCATCACTTTCCCTACCACAGTGATCAAACTGACAGGTCTATAGCTTCCTGCCTCTGTCTTGGTCTCACTTTTGTGAAGGAGAATCACATCCACCTTCTTCCAGTCCTCAGGTACCACACCATCCTCCCATGATTTGTTAAAAAGGGTAGTCAGTGGTTTCACTAGTTCTTCCCTTAATTCTTTTAGAATTCTAGGGTGAATTCCATCAGGCCTCATTGCTTTGTCCACCTTCAGTTTTGAGAGTTCTTTCAGAACCCTTTCATCTGTGAAAGGACTGGGATCGACCCCCCTATCAAGAGTGCTTCTGTTAATTGGATTTGGCACCCCCCCTCCTCTTTTGTGAATACTGAGCAGAAATATTTGCTCATCATCCCTGCTTTTTCACTGCCCCCTCTGCCCACCCATCGTTCATTCTATTCAGCCTCACTATCCCTCTCTTTGTCTTTCTACGCTCCCTGATGTACCTATAAAAGGCTTTATCCCCCTTCTTAACCAAGTTGGCTATATTTTCCTCAGTTTGGGCCTTCACTATTCTGACTTCCCTCCCTGCTTCCTTCTGCCTTAACTGGTACAGCTCTCTGTCATGCTTCTTTTGTGTTTCCTTATACTACCTGAATGCTATCTTTTTCTCCCTGACTTTCCCCGCCACCTCTTTTGAGAACCACAGTAGCTTTTTCTTTCTTTTTGATTTGTTTATTTGCTTCACACAGAGCCTTGTTGCCTCCGTGATAGCAGTTTTGATGATTTCCCATTGTTGCTCCACCCCTCCTTCTGGCTGGTTTGCTAGTGCTTTTCTGAGGCATTCTCCCATCTTGCCAAAGTCAGCCCTCCTGAAGTCCAGTACCCTAACTTTTGTATGGCTTGACTCTGTAGCTGAGTTTAACGTGAACCACACTGTTTGATGGTCACTTGTTCCCAGATGGCAACCCACTTCTAGATCTGAGATCCTCTCACTGTCCCCATTTAAGAGTACAAGGTCTAAGGTTGCTACCTCATGAGTGGGTTCTGAAACTAGCTGTCTAAGGCATGCCACCAGTAGGGCATCGAGAATGGCCCTGCTCTTGGATGTTGCTGCAGAAAATGTGCTCCAGTTAACCTCTGGCATATTCAGGTCTCCCATCAACAGTATCTCCCCTTTCTCTGCCATCCTAAGAATGCCTTCTATCATATCCTTGTCCATTCCCTCCCCCTGATATGAGGGTCTGTACACAACCCCTGTGCGGATTGTGGTGCCATTTCCAGTCTCCAAGGAGACCCACAGTGCCTCCTCTCCTCCCTGTTTACTCTTTTGTTCAGTTGCTTTTATCCCTTCCTTTACATAGAGAGCTACTCCTCCCCCTCTTCTCCCCTTCCCTCCCTGTCTCTCCTGTAGGTTATGTACTCTGGTATGTTAACTCCCAGTCATGGTTCTCTGTGTACCATGTTTCTGTGACTGCTATGATATCCAGGCATCCCTCTTCCATCAAGGCCACCAGTTCAGGGAGCTTGTTGCCCAGACTATGGGCATTGATACTCATTACCCTCCATTTCCTGATGGCCTTACTCCTTTTTGCCTCATCCCTGTCCTTCTTGCCTCTGTCACTTTCTCCCTTTATCCCTTCCCTTCTCCCTATCAACATTTCTATGTTGGAGTTTACCGCACTTACTACCGTGACTTTTTTGGGTGGGCTAGGATTTCCCTTCTCCTTTCCAATGCCTACCCCCTTGGCTAGTTTAAATGCTTGCCAATGAAGCATTTAAACCTATCACCTAGGATCCTGGTGCCCCTCCTGGACAGATGCAGCCCATCATGCAAGTTTAGGCTTGCATTACTCCAAGTCAACCCCCAGTCCCCAATGAAGCCAAATCCCCGAGCTCTGCACCAGTTTTTCAACCACTGATTGAATCCCATGGTGTGGTGCACCCTAGCCTCTCCTATGCCATAGACAGGCAGCACCTCCAAGAAAGCTACCATGCATGCTACTTGTCTAAGGCCCCTTCCCAATTATGCAAACTCTTTCTGCACTGTTCTGATCCCTTTCCTATCCAGGTCATTTGTCCCTAGGTGGATAACGACATCCAGCTCCCTCCCCTGTGCAGCTGCTCTGGCAATCCTGAGTATTCTCTCCCTGTCCCTCCAAGCCATGGCTCCAGGCAGGCACCTTACCTCCCTTTCCCCTTCCTCCCCCAGTTCTACCTTCCTAACAATGGAGTCCCCCAACAGGAGTTGTTTCCTTCCCCTGTAGGGTCCCATGCCACCATCCTGTGGGTCTCCTTTGTGGAGGTTCCCAGCATCCTCCTTGGTCTCCATTGTGGGTGCCTCCATAGAGGAATCACACTTTGCCAGAATGGCATAGGAATTGTGGAGAGGCACAACTGGAGGGATGTGCCTCTGTTCCACCACCCTCACCCTTCCTGAGCCCACTGTGGTCCAACCGCTCCTCTTTCTTGGCAACCTCTGAGGCAGTGGCAGTGGCTCTGGTGGTCCCTGGATGGAAGAGGAGGTCCCACAAATCCTGGCCAAATCAGCCTGGAGATGTGCAACCTCCTCCCTCAGCCCAGAGAGGTGCCTACAGATGGGACAACACCGCATCCTCCAGAATGTCTCCCAGAAGACTGCTGCTCCACAGCCACTGCACTGCACCACTCCCATCATGTCTTATTTCTGGGCCCTTCACTATTGTTTGGAATTCTTACTCTTTCCTCTGTTTTTCTTTTCTTCCTTCTCTCTGTACTTACTTCCTGTTACTGTGCATTTCAAGCTCATGAGTGTTCAGTTCTGAGACAAGAAGATCCTATATTTCTCAGTAGACCCCTTACTTGCTCAGAGGCAGACGTCCAGCAGCTAGAGGGGGCCGGAGAGCTACTCTGGCCCTTCTAGGATGGTGTGTCTTTGGTGGCTCTGTGATCACTCACTTCCTGCTCACAAACAGGAAGTTCCTGTTGTCAGTCAAATCCTGTGCCTATAAAAGTAGAACTAGCTTTGGGTGGGGGGTGGAGGGGAAGGAAGGAGGGAGGGCAATATAGTCCCAGTAGAGAAGTCCAGTCACACAGCACTCCTTCCTCCTGGTGTCTTCTGCCAAGCTTCTGGCAGAATCTTTCTAATGCAGTGTTTATATCTAGCTTCCCTCTAGCTAAGCCACTCCCCCTACTTACTAGATCTTTCTACAAGTCATTAAATTGCACAGCTATCAAGCCACTTCAGCCACCTGAGATTTACACCTAGATAGCTATTCAGACAACCATTCACTACAGCTAACTCAGACAAACACACTATTTTTTTTTCTTTGTTTGTTTGTTTTTTTACCCTAAATTAAAGGTCCCAGTAGAAGAGTTCTACTTCTTTAGTCCCAGTAGAGAAGTCCAGTCACATAGCACTCCTTCCTCCTGGTGTCTTCTGCCAAGCTTCTGGCAGAATCTTTCTAAGGCAGTGTTTATATCTAGCTTCCTTCTAGCTAAGCCACTCCCCCTACTTACTAGATCTTTCTACAAGTCATTAAATTGCACAGCTATCAAGTCCCTTCAGCCACTTGAGATTTACACCTAGATAACTGTTCAGACAACCATTCACTACAGCTAACTCAGACAAACATGCTATTTTTTTCTTTGTTTGTTTGTTTTTTACCCTAAATTAAAGGTCCCAGTAGAAGAGTTCTAATTCTTTAGTCCCAGTAGAGAAGTCCAGTCACATAGCACTCCTTCCTCCTAGTGTCTTCTGCTAAGCTTGTTGAAAATTTGGTGCCGGAAGTCCATTAAATGACTGTGTTGCAAGCGTGCATTGCGCAGTTTCCATGCACCCTTGTAACTTCGCAAATTTGCAAAATTTTCATGCCAGATTTTCAACAGTGGCATTTTTTCACACCTCCTTATCAACAGTACAGCTGTCATTTTTCACAGCCTGCCCAAAATGTGTTTCCACAGCTGTGGCACACAATGGCATGGTTGCTATGGGAAATCACCTTTTGGGACACATTAACAAAATTACAGCACCACTGTCCATGAGGGGAGGTCCCAAAATACCTATGTTGAAAATGTGGCTAAAAAACTCCCACAAATAATTGGGTTACGGACGTGTGTTGTGCAGTTTCTATGCATGCTCATGACTTCACCTATTTTTGATTTTTACACTCCAGATTTTCAGCATTGCCATTTTTTACGACTCCTCTATGAACAATACAGTTGTCATGTTCCACATTCCTGCCCAAAATATGTTTTCATTACTGTGTCGCCAAATGGCATAGTCGTTGTGCAAAACCACCTTTCAGCTTACAAACTGATTGTGCCACTCTTCATGAGGTGGGGGTCACAAAAAGCCCATGTTGAAAATTTGGTGTGAAAGCACCAACACACGACTACAGTGTTACAGTTTCCAGCTGTGGCACCCCACCCTGTACAGACTGACAGGCATCAGGGGTGTGACTTGAGCTCATCGGTTGTAATGCTCATGCCATTCCACCCCCATCCCCACCCTGCAGCCAGTGACGGGTATCCTGGTGTGCCTTGCAGTGTTCGACCACAAAGTTCACCCATTCTCCTATAATGCGCCCACCTCAGCATATTTCCTTATGGAATGGGGTAAGTATAATGCACAAAGACCCCAAAGCACACCACAAAACTTGTCAGTGTCTACAGGGTAGGGTAAGGTAAAATGGCATGAGTGTTATAGTTGATGACCCAAAGGCACACCTCCAATGCCTGTCGGTCTCTACAGGGTGGGGGTGGGGTTGACGTCACTTCAATACTTCACTGCCATTTCTATTATGCGTCTCTAACTCCGGCACTACCAATGCCACTGCCAGCAAGACAACATTCGGCATTGACAAATGCTTGTTTATAATCAGCAGTAGGGTCAGAGAACAGTTTTTTGTAAAGTTTTTTTGTCACTACAATGTCTGTTAATTTCAGCAACATACTTTTCTTCACAATCCAGACATCTTACCTGCCTTTATCTGCTGGCTTAAAGACCAAATTTTCAGTTTTGCTTAATTTCTCAAAAGTTGTCTTTCTTGTAAACTCATATTATTATACAGTAAGTCAATCTGGGGTTATGTGTAATCAGTTCTTTCATGTCCAACTAACATGCCTTTGCAAATGTCATTATCACTGGAGTCAATTCTGGGTAAAAGGTAAATTTTCTTCTGAACTGTCCTGTGCTCTCTGCTTTCTCCATCTATGCTATTTTCCCCTTCGCAACTCAATCCTTAGACATAATCTTGGAAGAAGCGAAAATTATTTTAATCTTAAATGAAGGCAAGACACCCACTGAAATATACATTTAGAGGGCCGATTGCCCTGCTCAATTGTGATTATAAAATATTAGCAAAGTTAATTGTTAATAGATTAAAAGATCAGTTACTCAATGTTATACCTAATGGCCAATTTGGCTTTATTATGGGATGCACAATTTCCAATGCCACAAGAAGGGTTAGATCCCTAGTCTATTATGCCCAGGAAAACAAAATAGTAACTCATGGCTTAGCTATAGATGCTTCAAAATTGTTTGATCTAGAAACACAAAAACATAGAAGTTGATGGCAGATAAGGACTGCAAGGCCCATCCAGTCTGCCCATTTCTTTTTCTACCTTATAAATGTGCCATCGGCCTTTGCTTTGTCAATGGCCTATCTATTCATACTCATCTGTAATGCTCCCTTATGTCTATCCCATGCCTGTCTGAAGCTCGCACTGTATTCATATCCACCACTTCCTGAGGTAGGCTGTTCTATGCATCCACCACCCTTTCTGTGAAAAATAACTTCCTCACATTACCCCTTAATCAGCCTCCCTCTAATCTCATGCTGTGTCCACTTTTTCTGCTATTTTCTTTATATTGAAACATGTTAGACTCTTTCACCTTGTTAATGCCCTTAAGGTGTTTGAATGTTTCGATCATATCACCTCTCTCCTTCCTTTGTTCTAGGCAATACAAATTGAGCTCCATTAATCTGTCCTCACATGTTTTCTGATGCAGTCCCTGCACCATTTTGGTTGCCCTTCTCTGGACTGCCTCAATTTGGTTAATGTCCTTGTGAAGGTGTGGCCTCCAGTACTGCACATAGTACTCCAGATGGGGCCTAACCAGTATCTTGTAAAGAGGGATTCTTACCTCCCTCTTCTGACTTGTGATACCCCTACTAATACACTCCAACATCCCCCTAGCCTTACCTACTTTTTTAATGGTCTGCTTGGATGATTTCAGGTCATCTGTAATAATGATGCCCAAGTCTCTTTCTTCCCTTGTGATTGCCAGCAACTCCCTACCAACCTATAGGTGGCTTCAGAGTTTCTCTTCCCTATGTGCATGATCTTGCACTTCTTTGTGTTAAACCCCACTTGCCACTCTTCCAATCATTTTGCCAGTTTATCCAGATCTATTTTCATTCTTCCCACCCCATCCAGATCATTTACTGTGTTGCAGATCTTGGAGTCATCTGCAAACAGATAAACCTTACCCTCCAGTCCATCTGCAATGTCACTGATGAAGATATTGAAGAGGACTGGCCCTAGGACTAATCCCTGTGGTACCCCACTTGTGACTTGCATCTCTTCTGACTGTATACCATTTACCACCACTCTCTGTTTTCTGCCCGTCAACTAGTTTGCCACCCAGTTGACCAACTTCTGACCCACCCTGAGCCTACCCAGCTTATTAATCAATCTTCTATGTGGAACAGTATCGAAAGTTTTGCTGAAGTCAAGGTAGGCGACATCAACTGCTCCCCCTTGGTCCACCACTCTGGTTACCCAGTCAAAGAAATCTATGAGATTAGTTTAACAGGACCTTCCTTTTGTAAACCCATGCTGTCTTGGATCCTGTGATCCTATGGATTCCAGGTGTTGCACTATCCTTTCCTTAAGGAGGTCCTCCATAATCTTGCCCACTACTAAGGTAAGACTGACTGGTCTGTAGTTCCTCACCTCCTCCTTGCTACCACTCTTGTGAAGCAGGATCACATGAGCCCTTTTCAAGTCTTCTGGGACCTCTTCTGTACTCAGAGACTCATTAAACAGTTCTGATAATGGCTCTGCTAGTTCCACCCTTAGCTCCTTTAGTACCCTGGGATGTATGCCATCAGGTCCCATTGCCTTGTCCATCCTGAACTTATCGAGCTCTTGTAGGACCCTTTCTTTTGTGAAGGGACTAGTGCACACCTCCCTCCCCACTGTGTCCATAGTGCTGAGCTGTGGGCCCTGTCCTACCTTCTCTTCAGTAAATACTGAGCAGAAATAACTATTTAGGATAGATGATTTTACATGGTCCTCCTCTTCACACGTCCCCTTATCTCCTTTGATCTTAGAAATACCCCCTCTGGACTATCTTCTTTCACTAATGTATCTATAGAAAGTCTTGTCACCTTCTTTTTCTGTTTGTGCTAATGTTTCCTCAGTTCGGGCCTTTACCTGCCTTATTGCCTTCTCTGCTTCCGTTAGGGAAGTTTGGTATGCCTCCCTATCTTCATCTCACTGTGTTTCCTTATATTTCCTGAAGGCCAGCCTTTTGGCTGTGACCTTTTCCACTACTGTTTTTGAGAACCAAAGTGGTTTCCTTCTTCTTTTGTGCTTTCTTTTCTCTCTAACCCAATGGGATGTCACTTCAAGTATTGCATCCTTAATGCTTGCCCACTTTGCCTGTACCCCCTCACCTGTATTTCTTTTTGCCAGGGCTAGCTTAACTCTGTTGGCCATCTTATCAAAGTCAGCTCCTCTGAAGTCCCATATTTTTGCCTTGGAATGTAATGATTTAGTTCTAGTGGCCAAATTGAACCATACCATGTGATGGTCACTGTCCCCCAGGTGACCTTCTACCTGGAGATCTGTGATACTTTCCCTGTTAGTCAGCACTAGATCTAGGATAGCCCTGTATCTTGTGGGTTGTTGTACCAGTTGTTTGAGGCCCTTCCCCTGCAGGGAATCCACCATGTGTCTAGTTCTGGCAGATGTTCCTGCTGGTATTGACCAATCTGTATCTGGCATGTTGAAGTCTCCCATTATCAGAACCTCACCCTTTAGCAGTCATGTTTTGTATATTTTCTAACAGTAATGTGTCTATGTCCTTCCCCTGACCTGGGGGCCTGTGGACAACCCCGGTCTGTATGGCTGTCCCATTTCCTGATTCCAGGGTGACCCACAGTTCTTCTGGCTTCTCACGTGCATTCTGAATTTCTGTAGCTTTGATATTTTCATTGACATATAGGGCCACTCCAACCCCACCCCCTTTTTGCACCTCGGTCTCTTCTAAACAGTACATAGCCAGGTACTGAAGACTCCCAAGTGTGGTTCCTGGTAAACCACATCTTGTTAATTGCTACTATGTCCAGTTTAGTCTCTGTCATTATTGCCTGCAGGTCTGAGATCTTGTTTCCCTGACTGCGAGCATTTGTGTACATGATTTTCTGTTGGCCAGATTTCGGTGTGTTGGTTGTTGGGTGAGGTCTGGCGTTTCCCCCTGTGCATCGTATGGGGAGCCAGACCTTTTTCCTTACCTGGTGATGCAAATGAACTGCAAACATGCTGAACTCCTATTTGACCACTAGCTGAAGGGGGAGCTGTGTTCTTCCCATTCAACGTATGGGGTGTTGCACCCATCTCCCCATTTGCTAGTTTAAATATTCTGCAAAGATGTCAAACTTCTGCCCCAATGCACTGACTCCCTCCTTAGTCAGATGCAGTCCATCAAATTTAAAGAACTTCCACTCCCAAAACTGTTGCCAGTTCCCTACAAATTTGTGTCCTTTTTCCTAGCACCAGTCCTTGAGCCACATGTTTAGCTCCCCTAGCTACCCTTCTCTGACCTTCCATCCATCTGCCCCCCCCCAGACTGGCAGGATCTCAGAGAAGGAGATGCTGGATGTAATGGATGATAGTTTGTCACTCAGCCTAGTCAGGTGTTCCTTGGTCTCCACAACTGACCGGCTCACGAGATCATTAGTCCCTATGTGTACTAGGATGTCAGTGTTTTCTCCTGCTTCCTAAACAATTTTAGCAATGTGGTCAGTGTCTCTCCATGCTGATGTACCTGGGAGACATCTGACCATTACCCCTGGCTGGAGATAGGTACCAATTCCCTGAATCATGGAGTCTCCTATGATCAGAAGTGTTTTGAACTTCCCTTTTGCTTTTTTTTGTTTTGGTTCCTGTTTTGGGCAAGTTTTGTTGAGCTATCATCTGTGCTGCAGCATCCTGCTGTGCAGTATCCTCTGCCCCTTTGTTTGATTTTGGAGAAAGAGGCAGATACCTGTTTGTAGATTTTATATGGTTTGTGGAGGTAACATGTTGGAGAGCACTGAGTGATGGGGCACTCAATTTGCCCCTCCTAACCACCTGCCAACCTTCTGGACCACCTACCCTCTGAGGTCATGGTGCTTCTGTTGGATGTTGGGGAAATAGTGGGTGGTTCTTATACTATATTTTCTCTTGAATATGCAATTTGAGGTGCGTAATCTCTGCCCATGCTGCCTGGAGCTGTGCCCTTAGATCTCCTAAGGCCCAGCATGTAGGACAGTGTCCTGAATCCTGTAAAACTGCCCATCTGAAAAGTGTTCTGCAGTACCTGCAGTTAATGATATCCATTCGAGATAAGTTGCTGGGTTTATAACCTGGTCAGAGTAACTAGAAGGAACGAAATGAAAACAAAAGTTTGATTTTGAGTTTTGTTTGTTTGTTTTTGTATAACTTGTTATAACAAGTTAAATTACTAGTGCCCCTGTAAATGAGGTCGCTGTGTGAATACCCCACTGATCCACCCCTTCCTGCTTTGCCACAGGAAATGTCATGACTGTGGTACCCTATAAAAGGAGTGTAGTGTTGGGTGGTTGAGGATGGGGTGGCTGTGCCCTTCCCCTGCAGAAAAAGAAGAACCATGGACGAAAGAAACAAGGAGGTAAGAGCAGAAACAATCATCCAGCAACAAATGCAGTAGCCCTGAAAGTTTATCCTAATGGTAGATAAAACTGTAAAACCTGTAAAGCACCACCTGTAATAATTTCACAGAAGATATACCTTGTAAGAAACACTTTGCTACAGAGAAAAATAAAGCAGTAACAGAAGATATACCTTGAAAAAGACAATTTGAATCAGATGATTACAGCAGTAATCTGTTAGCACACATCTGTAGGCACACCCTGTAATAATGCAGCAGAAGGTATACCCAGCAACAACAATTTGAATCAGAGAAAAATAAAGCAATAAAATGTTAGCAACAAACAGTAACAATCCCTGTTAGCACAAAATAAAAATAACATACAGTAAATCTGCCTAGCCAAAAGAAGCCTTAATCCTTTCCCTTGCTGCGGTAAGGTTCTTTGCTCTGTCCTTTCAAGCAACCTAGAAGGAAAGAGCTCAGGTGAAGCTAGGTGCCTTGGCCAGCAAACCTAGTCTGCCACCTCCAAGATATCAACTAACTTGACATTTTAACTCTTCTTTCTGTTGGAAGTTGCTGACAGTTTGTCAGCTCCACCCCCCCCCGATACACAACTAATCCTCTGGAACAGCTGTGGGAGGAAAGCAATTAGCTCCTTCAATGTGAGAAGGAGACTGCAGCACCTCTGAGACAAAAAGCCTTTCAGCAAAATAATAAAATAAAATAGTGGCAAACAGTAATTTTGCTTAGCCTAATGATAAAAAGTTACAAAAATGTAAGCACCACCTGTAATAATTTCACAGAAGATATACCCTGTAAGAAACACTTTGCTTCAGAGAAAAATAAAGCAGTAACAGAAGATATACCTTGCAAAAGACAATTTGAATCAGAAGATTACAGCAGTAATCTGCTAGCACACACCTGTAGGCACACCCAGTTATAATGCAGCAGAAGGTATACAAAGCAACAACAATTTGAATCAGAGAAAAATAAAGCAATAACATGTTAGCAACAAACAGTAACAATCCCTGTTAGTACAAAATAAAAATAACACACAGTAAATCTGCCTAGGCAAAAGAAGCCTTAATCCTTTCCCTTGCTCTGGTAAGGTTCTTTGCTTTGTCCTTTCAAGCAACCTAGAAGGAAAGAGCTCAGGAGAAGCTAGGTGCCTTGGCCAGCAACCCTAGTCTTCCACCATCTAATAAATAGAGATTTTTTATTACAAGCCATAAAATGTTGGGGGCTAGAGGACAACATCATTAAAACCATTGCATTACTATATAAAAATACTACAGTCAGATTTATGTTAAATTATTTTCTGGGGTGACCGTTAAAAATGAAGAATGGGGTGAGGCAGGGCTGTACCCTGTCCCTAATCTTATTTATCCTGTCGTTAGAACCCTTCCTGAGAATATTAAGAAACAATGAGTTTATTAAAGGGCTTATAATGCAGGAGCAAGAAATTAAAGTTAACGTTATTTGCAGGTAACATTTTATTAATAATACAGGATATTAACAATACCATCCTTTATATGCTACAGGAAATTAGCATTTATGAAGCACTGATGGGCTATTTATTGAATAAAACCAAGTCGATAGTCTTAGAGATTTATTCTCCCAATTACAAGTTAGATGATAAAATTATACGGGATTTTACAGTAAGTAAACAATGCAAGTATTGGAGGATATATATAAATAGGAACAAACTAGATACAATAACTATTAATTACAACAAGGTGAAAGAAAAAAGTAACTACATTACTAGAAAGATGGGAAAAATATCTTTGTCCTTATGAGGGAGAGTCGAAACAATTAAAATGATGGCACTTCCACATATAATCTTTGTCATACAAAACATAATTGGACTGCCACAGGAAAAATGGTTTAGTATGGTGAAAATATGTTTTACTGAATTTCTTTTGCGAGGCAGGAAACCCACAATCACATGGAAAATCATGGTATATGGAAGGAATCGGGGGGATATAGCTGGCAGGATGCATTGTCCTATGCAATAACTTTTCAGAAAAAACTTTTATGGGAATGGGCATTTTTGACACTTAAGGATAACTCCTTTGAGAATCTTTTTTGGGAAGGACACACCCTCTCAATCAATGAATAATATTATTCAGGAACTAGGAGCAAAGAGTAAAATTCTGAAACTTTACTCCACAATAAAACAGGACCTGATATAAGCTATACAAAAGACTTGAGAGCAGGAATTGTTTCCTTGACCCTTTCCAGGTCCATCTTGCAAATGAGCTTCTGCTCAACGATGAATGCCTAGTTAAATAAAGACTTGATTGATTGATTGATTGATTGATTTTTAAATATTTGGGGAAATTCTACTGTAAGGAAAATGAAACTGTTATGAGGACTGAAGCTATCAGGATCTTTGAATGTGTTCACATGGTCCCAATTATTGGAAAAGGGCAAATTTGTTTCCCTAGAGAGTTTTAATAAACTGTTCCCCAGTACAAGTAAATCTAATTTTATCTCTCATTGAACCCTATTGAGAATCTATCAGGACCAGATATGTCATGACACTAAATCAGACTTTTCTGGTCTGATGGAAGAGCATAAGAACATTTTAATAAAGGGGAATACTAAATTAACACAGCAAATATATGCTTTCTTTTTAAATGGTAAAAAAGATCTCTGGTTAACAATAAATAATAGATGGGAACAAGAAACTATTCTGAGGTATACATCATAACAATGGAGAAACTTAAAAATAAAAGTGAATAAAGACTACTGTACCTCTATGCCAAGAATAACGTTATTCAAAAAAATAGGGCATAGCTCACTCCACAAATACTAGGGAATATACAGTACGAAAAGATGGAATAAAGACCTGTTGGCATGGGTGCAGTTCTTTAGGGAACTTGTACTACTGCATATGGGCATGTGAACACATCCAGGAATGGTGACTAAAACCTAAGTTATTATTGGGATCAGTGTTAAATATACACCTACCCTTAAGTTTTAAATATATGGTACTAAATGACCTACAAGATCTTGAACTATAAAAAAATGAAAAGAATATATGTTGTTTGGCCACTAAGGCTACGAAAAGGTTAATTCTGACTAATTGGAATGATGAAACTTTAGGAGATTTTGACTCCTTTAAAATGGCATACTTGATATCTGAAACAGTCCAATATGAACAATTATGGTAGGAATATCAGAATGATTACTCATACTGGGATATATTATGAAAAGAGATTAGAGAGTTATTGGTTCCACTCACAATGTTTGAGAACTAGCTGACTGTCAAGTATGGGGGGAGAATGATATTCCATTTATTGTACAAGATATAACAGTGTTGATTACGTACCAATGACTGGTCTTTACAATTTCTTTGTACCTTTGTACCTATTTATTTTTTGTAACCAATAAAATTATGTTTAAAAAAATCTTGGAAAAGAAAGATTTCGTAGACAGTTTTTGAATGATTTTTTTTTAAATCTATCATTCAAATTATTTCATAGTTTAAGTAGGGGCAAAAGATAAGCCCTACTTAGGACAGCCATTTCTTCTGCATTGAGAAGATGCTTTCAAATATTAGTAACACTTGGAGAAACTTATCGGGAGGGGGAATTGGCCTGTTTGTCATAAGAATTGTGGGATATACCTTCCTGCTCTATTTACTATAGGTCCTCAATTTCCTTTATATTTGCCACCTCTTTTTCCTACCCCCGTCCCTTTATATTTGCCATCTGTTTTACCTACCCCCGATCAGTCTCCTTCCTGATTGCTGAATCTGGTAGTTTGTTTGCTCTGTTTTAAACAGGGAGTCCATGAACCTGACTCTCCTAAAAAGTTCCAGTAAAACGGTAGTATCACCGCCTTCCTTTGTGATGTAAAATGATGTCTTATACAGCTTATTGGTTTCCTTGCTTTGCTGAAATTGCCAGAGTAAGTCACATACTAGTAAAATCACTGGTGACTGTTATTCCCAGGTCCCTTTTCCTCTGTACACTCATTTACTGCTATACCCTAAAAGCGTTCTTCTTAGATAATGTTGTATTTACTGGTATTCAGCGACATCCCCCATTTGACTATTAGGCTGAGATTTTATTCAGGCCATTCTGTAATTCTGCTGACTTATCCAGAGTATCAACCATGTTTCTGAGTTTATGTGCCTGATGAAAATATTGGAGAGTATTAGTCCTGGGACTGAATTCTGGGGAATAACACTTGTTATTGTAGTACCAGTTGATGTGGCAAATTGTTTTCCAAAACCTGTGGAGATCTCTAGCGAGACTTTTGCCAGATTTCCTGCAGCACAGGCAGTCCCAGATAATTTTTCTTTAAGTATCTCCAGAGTATCTTTGGTGATAACTTGTTGAATCAACTGCAATTAGTGCATCTTTGCTTGGATGAAATGTCCCTTGAGCCTGATCCTCTAGTTATAGCCTGACAATGATCCCTCAGTCCATTTCATTAGAATTATGCTGGTACCAATCTCCCTAAGTTTTTTTTTTTATTGCTCCTCCATGTGGGATTAGATCAAATCTTTTTAAGAAGTCCAGGAGTACAACATTGATTAGGGCATCTAAATAAAGAGAGTTACTCACAGATTCATATGTGCAGTAAAATATGAGATTGGTATCACAAGACATGACCATACATAACCCATGCTGTGAGCTGTCTACAGATTGTTTATAGTATGAAGCTCAGTTATCCTGTCTTTAACTATGGATTCCATGACTTTTCCCAGTATCAATATTAGCCTAACTAGGCAGTAATTTATGAGAAAAAATGATTTGTCTCAATTCATAAAGATGGGGATGGCCACAGCTATCTTCCAATCACTATGCTGGTCTGCAGTGATTCATTGAAGATATTGGTAAGGAGGTCCATCAAATCATGCCAGATCAATTTTATTAGATTTGCAGTAGTACCATCTGCTGAAGTGCTTTTTTAGTGTAGTTGTGCTTACACCTCCTCCCCTTTTTAAGTTTTTACTTTCCTTGTGGGTAGTATAGAAAGTTGGAGTAGAATGCTTGTCCTGTAATAACCTTATCAGAGAAGACACTAACAAAGTGTGCAATAAATAGTTCTGCCCTGCTGTGTTCAACAGCAATTATCTTGTCCTGCAAAAGAAGAGGGACAACACAACTCCTGCAGTGTATACAGTATGTAAACCAAAATGTTCCATGCTCAACCTTATTCATAATGGCCTCCATGAACTGAATGAGTTAAAAGAATTAACATACCTAAAGAATTTCTTGCAGTTGGTTTTATTTGATGCTAATGTATGCTCTACTTTGCATTCTTTTCTCCCAATGGTTTGCTTACATAATTTCTGCAGTTTCTTGTATTTTTCTGTTGTATGTGCACAGTGGTTATTAATAATTTTCATATGTGTTCTTTTTCTGGCTCTTAGAAACGTACACATTCTGTTTGATAACCAAGGGGTCTTTTTGCCTTTGCTAATATGTACTTTCTTTGCTGGGATATATCTATCATGCAGTGTTTTTAATTTTGCACTTTCCAAGGTTCATGTGCATCCTTACAATCCATATCTTTTTTCCAAGCTCAGTTCCTGAGGGAGTTGGTGCCTTTGTGTTTGCCTGATTAATGTTATACAGTACAAAGATGCCTTTATTTCTTACATTTTTTAAATGGAGAATGATATAATATTGTGGTCCCCATTTGAGCTGGTCTCACCACAAAGCACTTTTCAGATAACCCAGCATTATTATTGTAAAGGTCAAGGTCCAGAATGTGAATATATCTAGTAATGCAGCTTTATAATATCTAGTAGCTGGGATTTTCTAATACAACAAAACCAGAACTTCATTAAATTCTTTTTACTGGCACTTTAAGAGGTGAAGGTGAAAACACATATGCAAAGTTATTACCAAAAAGTAGAAAGTTCTATTGTGACACATTAACACTTAATTTATAAAATATTTCTGGTGCTGTATACAGAAACAGACTATATCTGTACTGTTTGTCATGTACTGTTTTATGTCTGGATGAAATTGTAAAAGACAGTCCACTCTCTATTGCCTTCCAATACATATTGATTGATTGATTTGATTGCCTTTTTAATAGATGTGAACACCCACTCTTTAAATAAGGAATATGATATGAGAGAGGACAGTTTATACCCTGTTTACATCCCAAGTGGTGGCTGAAGTCCCAGAATGGTGAGGGAACTGGACAACTACAATGGATGTTGGTGGTGTAAACTACCTTCTCAAGTGTCTTATTCCACTCAAATAATTTTTTTAGTGAGTTTTAATATTTTTTTGTCTGTGAGGTACATAGGATGTGAATATAAGTGGTATTTTGGCTTTAAAGTTAATGATCATTAGGGAGACATGAGCAAACATAGGGAGGGTCAGTGCTATGGTATGCATAATGTTACCTTTGTCAGATGGCTGCTTTGAAGTCTGAATTTCAGCATGAAAGGAAGAAAGAGAGTTTTTTCAGTTTTAAGTGGTGAGGTTTAAGCCATCAAGTTTATGTAATAAAAAGTTTTAGTTTGTTATTGTATTTCTGTTGGAGGGAGAGCTCCATTTGTGCGGAATGGAGACAAAGTTTAGTTGGTTTCATGTTTTTTCAGAGGGGGCTGTGTTTGGTTTGTTAAAGAGGTTTTGCTGGTAGCTGTGCATTTGTTTCGTAGGTGAATCAAACTTTGTGTGTCACATGTGGTTCAAGTTTTTTATGTTTCTGTTGAAGTGTAAGATATTTGATTTCTTTATAACGGAGGCAGGGACTAAGTTTGCTTTGCTGAAGAAGTTTTAATGGTACTGCAGCTGTGTGTTGCCTTTCTGGCAGTGTCAGCTTTTTGTGCTGAATGAGGTTTAATTATTTTGTATGAAGGTGTAAGTAACTCCGGATTCTTTCCAAGGAAGATGGGGGTTGCTGAGGGTATGTCATGTGTCATGTTACTATGTCTGATTTGCATCATAACCTTTCAGGGACGGGTATTTGTACAGTGACTTGTGCATTATTGTTCTTAATAATATACATCCTGATGCATTGATTATACCTTGACAGTCTACCCCATGATATGAGATTTCAACCAATGCAGAGACAGAATTTTGGACCCTATTCTATAAGACCAATAATCTTGTAATATAATTCAGGCTGACAGTATAGTCTAGAGGTTAGAGTAGTGAGTTATGAATGTGCTTGCTACATTCAGCTGACCTGGGCTTGATTCCAACAACATCCACTTGCTTACATGTTACCCTGAGCAAGTCACTTAACTTCCCCAGTGTTTCTGGGTTGCCACTGAAAACAGACATTTTGCCTAGTGCACCTTACCCAGATACCAAACAATAAGAAAATAAAAGAAGAAGGAAAATAGAAAATAAGAACCCTACCATGACATCACTTTATGTCTCAACTAGAGATGCAGTAAAGTTTTACTTTGCTAGTGAAGTTCTGGCAAAGCTGTGAAATTGGGCTTTGCAAATAACATTCTGAAGTGCCCACTTCATCACTTTGCAAAGAGTTTCCCTTGGGAAATGGCACTTTTCCAGCTAAAGTCAGGTGAAGTCATGGCAAAGTTGCAACTTTGCCGGCAAATCTGAATGACTTTGCCTGAAAAGGTCCCACTTCACTTGACAAAAACTTTTCAAAATCAGCACTTTGCACTTCACAAATTTCGTAGACTTTGTAAATGAATTCACAAAGTGATGTTTGATTACTTTGTACATCTCTAGTCTCAACTAACATTACATGGCAGCTGACTTGTTTTTTTTAATGACTGATTTCCATATGAATATCCTTGAATTGCTGAAATCTACAGGTAAGCACAATACCTCATTTAAAATAGCTTTTCAGGGGCATTCAGAATTTAAAGGGTTCTGCAAACTTTGCTTCCCCATTAACCAATAACATCTTGCAATCAACACACTCTTTTATGCAAAGCCAATTAAGATACAAAAAATGGGATTGGTTTTCATTGGTTATGTGAAAATGCATGCTACAGCATTCTGTTTCAGCTGTAATGACATCCTATGTAGAAAAGTCCAGCAAATGTATCAATAGCTTAAATTAGTAAATATGAAAGCATGGACAAGAACTGAAGCAGAATGTAGATTGAAATATGAGCAGAGTTCAGCAGTATTTTGTTATAACAATCATACCAATACTGTGTCTGAAACAGAAATAGCCTGTAACTCTAGAATTGCTAATCAAAGAACTTGATGTACTGTAATAACAGTGGGATATCCTTGAGCCAAAGGAAACTAATATATATGTATCCAGTGCTACTGCTAGCAACGCAAAAAAGTAGTTGAGACTTCATCTGCAGTAGGACAGATTTAGATTATTGTTATCTAGTGCTGAATGTCTCTAAAGCCATAGTAAGGAATGCAAAGAAGATTTATTTGTGCAGCCAAATGAATGGTATATTCTGGTGTATTCTAATAATTGGAACAGACAGCGCTAATCCTGAAGATCAAACAGACCAAGATTTAAATTCCACAATGGTCACTTGCATACTGAGTAACCCTAAGCAAGTCACTTAACCTCCTTGTGCTTAATTACCTCCCATGTCACATCTGGTTTGATGAGCATTTCATTCCGAACATACCTGTAAATAAAACATAAGGAAAGAGACTTGGTTAGCATAGTTCTTTCATACAATCAGGGGCAGGCTTTTAGAAGGGTGCTACCACTTTACAGTACTCTTCTGACACATTTTGCAGTATCGTAGCTGCATGTTAGCCCACCTATGATGTGTTCTGCATTTTGGGTGCAGTTGACATAATTTGTGGCAAACATGGCACTGCTTGCATCATTCATTTCCATACAAGCTGACACATATTGTGGAAATTGATAAAACACTTGAGTACCTTTGAAAATAAGACATTCTCATTTTTGCAAAACTGGGAAAATATAAACATAGTGTACAACAGGTTCCAGGGATAGATAGGGAACCATGACAGACTGGGTGGACCATTGGTCTTTCTCCACTGTCTGTATCTATGACAGTATCTATGTTTCTATATCAGCTCATGCATTGCAATCCTCCCCTTTGAAAATGTGGCCCACAGGATTCCAATACAATTTTACAATTACTTAACAGCTGACCACTACCAATAGCTTTGAAGAGAGAGGTTAGGTGAAATACAGTGAAAAAGAGTCATAGAGAGGGAGGGAGGGAGAGAGAGAAAGAGAGAGATAGAAAGAGAGAGAGTGAGAAGGAGGTTCAGTTCATGGAGGTTAAAATGACTCACTTGTAGATCTCCAAGATATCTGAGAACTTTTCTTGCACATGCAAGTGGCACCAAATGTGTTCTGCTAGATATTACTGGTGTAGAACTGTGCCATTCCCATCTTCTAATCCAAAGTCAGTGTCTAATTTATCTTTATGAGAAATGGCTATAAATTTACTACATTTAGACTGGCCTATCAGGGTAACAGTAGAACTACCACTCCCAACGCCAACAACCTGGGTTCATAAATTAGCATGGAGTTTTGGCTGCCGGCCAGTGGAAAGAAAGTTCAGGGTCTCAGAGAATGTTCTTTTTCTCATAGAGGAAAGGCATCAGATCCTTGCTGCAATACTGACACTTGGGTGGCCACAGGCAGAGGTGCAGTGAATAGCTGCAGGGAAGGAAGAATGCTGCATGCACATGTCATGACTTCCTAGCATGCAGTATTCTCTTGGGGAGAAACTGGAAGAAAATTCAATTCAGCTGGAACAGCATGCCAGCCCCAACGAGCTTCCATGTCTCACACCTGCCAACTTTGGCACTCTCCTGGAATAATTAATAGAGAGTTCTGCAAAGGTCATAGTTCACCCCAAGGGCCCCGCAATGGGTGGAAAGCTATAGAGGTGTTTTGGGGGCAGGTAAGCCCTAGGTGACAATGAGCTGATGAGGTAGGAGTTTGGTAGAAGGCTCAAGAGGGAACTCAGAGCTGCCTAGGTGTCAGAAAGTTAAAAAAGAAGAGTTCCCTCCAGTTCCAGAAAATAAAATCACAAACAAAAAATAAAATTGATTATGTCAATCAAGACACAACTCACAATTATGTGCCCCCCCCAATCCATTCATAATCCCATATTCTAGAGGGGCTGGTGATTGCCAGTTATGTGTGACTGTCACCAAGAGGAGGTTTGTAAAAATACTGATTGGGATTGTCACTGTGATCAAGAAATGTTCTGTATGGGGCATAAAAACTGCAAGTCAATGTGCAAAGTAAAACAAAAAACTCAATAGATTGAGAAAGAAGAGGATGTTTAGAAAAAAAAATCAGGGCTGTTGACCAGGACACTGTGAAAAAAAATACTTCTTTAAACAACAAATGATGGTAACTGGATTGTGGTTAACTAACCCAATTTTATTTGTTTATGTGGGATGGGAGGGGCTAAAGTGTAAAGTCTATGTTTCTTGATTTTGATAGTTGGTGAAATAAGGATTTTACTGCACTGCTTCACCATGACTAAATACTGTGTTCTAACCGATGGGTTGTGTCAAATAAATCCCATGGATTTGTACACTTACTGTTGAATCTAAATGTTTAAATTATTTAATTCATTGTGGGGGACTCAATTATAAGGGGTATGAAGCTAGGCACAGGAGAGGAGGTGGTCAGGGAGGTGAATTGCCTACCAGGTGCCACTGCAAGGAGGGATGGGAGGAGGATCCTAGGGATTGCCAGGAGGGCAGGAAGGGAGGGTCAGCTGGACATCATTGTCCACTTAGGAACTAGTTACCTGGCCAAGGAAGAACCAGAGGTGGTACCTGAGGAGTTCAGGAAACTGGGGAAGGGTCTGAAGCAGGTAGCTAAATCCATCACCTTCTGGAGGTGCAACCTGTGAAGGGCATGGGTGAGCGCAGGAGAATATGCACCTTAAACTTCAATATATGGTTGAAGAATTGGTTTGTTGAGGTGGTATTTGGATTTATTGGGGACTGGGGGACCACCAGCAGGGATGGAGGCCTGTTCAAGACTGACGACCTGCATCTGTCCAAGAAAGGTATTGAGATCCTCAATGAGAAATTTAAATGCTACATTGGTAAGCATTTAAACTAGCCAATTGGGGGGAAGGATGATAGATAGGGAAGATAGTTGTCCACCCCCAAAGGCTAGTAGGATATCGGGGAGCAGGAAGGGGGGGAAAATCGCAAGTGATCCATATGCAAAGGGAAACAGAAAAAGGATGATGGAAGGGAAACAGGCAGCAGACACACAGTGGAAAATATAGACAGTAAGGAACACAGGAATAGGACAACAGGCAGAAATATCTGGAAGGCAATGTCCACAAGTGCCAGGAGATTGAGCAATAAAGTAGCAGAACTTGAGGCCATCATAGTGGAGGAGGAGGAGGAGCTGTATATAGTGGCAGTTACAGAGGCCTGGTTTAATGAAAACATAGGCTGGAAAGTTGCGAGAGGCAGTATGGTGCATTGGGTTAAGGCTCTGAGCTGCAAATCTGGAGACCTGTGTTTGAATCCCACAGCCCCCTAGGTGCATACTGTGTGACCCTGAGCAAGTCACTTAAATTCCTTGTGCTCCCAGGTTGCACCTGCAAAAAAGCTTTCAGCTTAGTGTGTCTCACCTGGTAAAATAATTGGTTAAGGAGTGATAGAACTGGGAAAAAGAGAGGCAGGGTAACACTGTACAATAAAGGACACTATTAAGCAACTGAAATGCCAAGAGACAGTGGGGAGGAGGAGATGTTATGGGTAGTCCTGGAAGCGAATGGAAGGGCCATAATAAGGGCAGGGGTTATCTACAGACCCTCTACTCAAAATGAGGAAGTGGATAAGATAATGGTGAAAGCAATCAGGGAGATGTCCAACAGGGAGAAGGTAATACTGATGGGGGATTTCTGCATACCTGATGTGGATTGGAGCATCCCAGTGGTATCAACTAATAGGAGTAGGGATGTCCTGAAGGAGCTACAGGGGGCATTGCTATAACAGCTCATAGATGAACCTACATGGGAAGGGGCCACACTGGAACTGATACTGTCAAACAGAGACAGTGTGAACAGAGTCACAATGGGGGAACCCCTTGAGATGAGTGATCACAAAACAGTACACGTTGAGCTAAGAATCAGGCAACAAGCATTCCACACCAAAACACATTTCAAGCAGGTAGACATTAGGAAAATGGGGGAGGAAATTAGCAGGGTTCTGGCAAGGATGTAAAATGGGGAAGGGGTAGAGGAAAGGTGGATGAAAATTAAAGAGGCCTTAGAAGATGATGTGAGCCTATGTATTAGACAGGTATCAAAGAACAAGAGGAAGAGGAGGCCACTTTGATTCTCACAAAAAGTAGCAGAGGCAGTTAGTGCAAAAAGAATAGCCTTCGAGAAGTACAAAACTACAGGGGAACAGGATAGGGCAGTGTAAAGGAGCAAAAGAAAAGAAGCAGCAAAAGGGATTAGAGAGTCTAAAGCACTCACAAAGGAGAACATATCAGTCAGTGAAGGGGGGAGTAAAACATTTTACAGATATGTCAGTGAAAGAAGAAGAAACAAGGCAGGAATAGTGAGAATCAAGAAGGGGGGGGAGTATGTGTGGAGGAGGACCAGAAGATGGCAGACATACTTAAGTATTTTTGTTCAGTGTTCATAAAAGAAGTGGAGGAAAATGGTCCACAGATAAAGGAGAAAGGAAGGAACGGTATGGGGTGGACATAAGCCCCTTTACAGAGGAAAGGATATTTAGGGAATTGGAGAAATTAAGAGTGGACAAGGCTATGGGACCCAACAGGGTGCACCCAAGGATACTAAAGGAACTGAGGAAAGATCTAGCTGCTCCCCTGGCAGCCCTGTTTAATCTATCCTTGGATACAGGGATAGTACCGGGAGACTAGAGAATGGCAGATGTGGTGCCCGTCTACAACAGTGGGAGCAGGGAGGAGGCAGGAATCTATAGGCCAGTAAGACTGATGTTGGTGGTGGGGAAGGTAATGGAGACAATAATAAAAGAAAGGCTGGTGGAGTACCTGTCCAGTAATGAATTACAGGATCCAAGACAGCATGGTTTCACAGGGGGAGATCATGCCAAACTAACCTAATCGAGTTTTTGGACTGGGTGACAAGAGTCATCGACTTGGGGGGGGGGGGCATGGATGTGGCCTACTTGGATTTCAGGAAGGCTTTTGATATGGTCCCACACAGGAGATTAGTCAGCAAGTTAAATGGTCTAGGGTTGGGGACAAAAGTGATAAAGTGGGTGCAGAACTGGCTAAACAACAGGAGCCAGAGGGTAATAGTGAATGGGGGGAGATCAGAAGAGAAGGAGGTAACAAGTGGGGTACCACAGTGGTCAGATCTGGGGCCTTTATTGTTCAATGTTTTCATTGGAGTCATTGCAGATGGACTTGAAGGGAAAGTGTGCCTATTTGCAGATGACACAAAGATTTGCAACAGGGTCGACACACAGGAGGGAGTGGATAGGATGAGAAAGGACTTAAACAAACTGGAGGAATGGTCAAAGGTATGGCAACTGGGGTTTAATACTAAAAAGAGTAAGGTTATGCACATGGTGAGAAAGAACCCAAGGGCAATATACCAACTAGGAGGGGAGGTAGTGGCAACAACTAACCAGGAAAGGGACCTAGAAGTCATCATAACAGATGACCTCAAGGTGACAAGTTAGTATGCTAAAGCAGTGGGTAAGGCAAGCAGGATGCTGGGATGCACTGGGAGAGAAATAAGAAGTAGAAAGACAAAGGTAATATTGTTCCTCTGTAAGTCACTGGTGAGGTCCCATCTCGAGTACTGTGTCCAGTTCTGGAGGCCCCATCTCAGAAAGGACATCAACCAAGTAGAGACAGTGCAGAGAAGAGATACCAAAATGGTCCAGGGCATGCATCAAAAAACTATGAGGAAAGGCTCAGGAAACTAAATATCTATTTATTGGAGGTAAGAAGGGAGCGAGGAACATGATAGAAACATTCAAATGTGCCAGAGGGATAAATAAGATAGGGGAGAGCAGCTTTCTGCAGAAAAGAATGAGCACTAGGGCTAGGGGCCGTGATATGAGACTGGAAGGTGGGGGGGGGACTCAGAGGCAATGTGAGGAAATACTTCCTCATGGAAAGAGTAGCTGAACCCTGGAACAGGTTATAAGAGAAATTGATGGGTGCAGGCATGGTAGAGGAATTCAGGCATGTATGGGATAGACACAATGGACTAGTGATACTAGGACAGAGGGGAAGTATGGACACAGGTCTTGCAAGATCTGAACTAATGAAGTAAGAACTTAACTAAAACTAATCTAGAGTGCACTGGATGGACCAGGGGGTCCTTTCTGCCAACAACTACTATGTAATTGTAAAAATCTTATCAGTGTGATGTATGGCAGTACAGTCCCTTTTAAAACTTTACAGCTCTATATCATTTTACTGCTTTTATTTCATTATAGGAAAATAATGATATATGGAATCACAACTGAAGTTAATAAGACTGTACAATGCAGTTGTTTTCTAGTTTTCCAAGAACTGAAACATCATTGATTCTGTGATAACAGAATGCTATTTGTCTAAAGGTTTTCCTCCCTTTTCCTGAGATTTTTTTGTTTAAATGTTAACTGCACTCAGTCACGCTCATGCACGCGTGTGCGCGCACACACACACAAACACACATATTGAAGAAATATCCTTGAGACACTTGTGAGTAGCCAGAAGTCCCTGGGCATGAAATTATAATGCTCCTCTCAGTCTACTAATTCAAATAATCTTTAAACACCCAGTTGTTTATTTTCAATTTTGTTTCAGTTTTAAATTTTTGAAAAGCAAGTTGAGCACAAGTATGATTTACAAATATAATAACAGATAGGAAATTATCAGCAACCAGACTATAATTCCATCATAGAATTCTGTTGACATCATGAACCATGAGAGCAAAACTTGAGTTGTTTATGACATCACCGGAATCCCAAGATTGAATGACAAGCCTACTGTAGTTACTGCCGGTTTCCTATGTATTATTTTTTTGTAATATGTGGAACACTCCAAACATTCCATATGACAATACCATTGATCAGATGTCAAAACTGTGTTATTAGGACTGTCTGGTGTCAGTGCAATGGTAGTGTGAGTTTTTGATGTCATTTATTCCCTATCAGAAACAGAGGACACACATATACTGTAACACTTGGAATTTTCACTGTCTAATAATTTTCACTATTTTCACTGAAGCACTAATTTGTGTGAAAATAAATTTGCATTAATTAGCACTTTTTCCATCATTGTGAATGTGGTTCTAATGACTTAGCACTAAATGAAATGTACACAATTATGGTTGCATTTGTGTTTACGCTAAAATTACTTTGCATGAAAATAACTAGTTTTACAGTATTACACAAAGGATAATATATGGGCAGCCATACACAACAATTCTGTGCTTGTATCAAGAGGTTTCTGTGGCAACAAGGAGCCTTGAGAGCCAAGTGTGAGAGGTTCTCTGGTTGCCATTGAAAACTCAAGATAAAGACACAGTCTTGTTTGTGCATGGATGCCCATAAATTATCTTTTATAGTTAGGGGCATTCATGCCCATTTTAGACACTTCACCTTCTTTTAGTGAACTGGTGGTTGGGGTGGACAATTTCATGATTCAAAATGTAGCTAATGACTGCAGCTGCAGCTGTTTCTGTAAGTTTAAGTGAAAAAAGAGCAGCTTCCAGCTTAATTGGCTACAGGAAAGCAGTTTTGTGGTGGCATTCAAACTTGTGCTGCAGTAGTGAAATTACTACTACAGCACAACATATTGTCACCACTGCAGCACAACCACCCTGTTTTATTCATGGATTTCCATAAAAAATAATATTACACAATGCACTATATATATATAGAGAATAATGCATAGAGTGGTGTGTTTAATGAGATTTTACACATATCCTAGGTGTTGGATGCTATGTAAACACTAAGAGTGGAACTTGAGGGGTTTATTTTAGCATCCAACACCAAGGGTGTGTGTGTAAAATTTGAGTTTTACATACATCCCATGTTTTGTTTTATATAATTTCTGTGGAGTGTTTTTTCACCATAGAAATTATATAAAATAAAAACACATTGTTGTGCAGCCAAACTCAGGTTCAAGCACAGTCCATGGTGTGGTTGAAGCAGCTGTTTAAATGTTTACTTTTTTTTCTTCCCAAAAGTGTACTTACAAAGGTGTTCCAAAAGTGTATTTGTTTTTGTACTGTAGTTCGAAGAGTCAGAGTGCAAGAGGTGGTGAATTGTCTGGCGCTATGGCTGCTGGCACTTGCGTGAAGTGAGGGAAACCCAATGTATGTTTGCCATTATATCCAGCTGCTTATAATGGCAAATTATAACCAGGTTTCCCTAAGGAAAAAAACGCTCCTCGGTTATTATAATTAAATCAAGTACAGTTGAGAACAAATATAGCAAGTAATCACAATAGTAGACAAAGGAATAAATAGGATAACAACAAAAACATGTGTTGCCATGACAAATTATTAATTGGACACAATAACAAAGATTAAACAAGGTGCTGTGGATTGAAGACTTAAATTTGGATACTGTAACCAACACCTGCGGCTTCAAAGATGTTTGTACTGGGGTCAATGAATGGGCAATGTGCAATCTGCTTTAGAGAGGAATATAGGTACAGTAAATAGTATTAGGAGACAGTATAGCATAGTGGTTTAAGGCTCTGAGCTGCAAACCTGGAGACCTGGGTTTCAATTCCACAGCACCCACATGTATATTGTGTGACCCTGAGTAAGTCTCTTATCTTCCTTGTGCTCCCAGGTCATGCCTATAAACAAGCTTTCAGCTTAGTGTGTCTCTCCTGGTAAAAAAACAAAACACCACCACCAAATTGGCAGAATGATGTTGGTGTTGAGTCAGTTTGAATGTAATAAGCCATGTTAGAAAGGAAGAAACTTTCACTACAATGGCCTTGTAGCAAACACATTACCACTGATAGAATCTTCTGTTTGCTAGGGATGACTAACCCACAAGGTTGTTAAGAGCACAGTGATGAGTGCAAAAAGAGGAGTCAATGATGACATGAGTGGCAACATTGTGATGCAGAGGGTTGAAAACAGAAAGCAAGGTTTTAGAGGTGGTGTAATATATGAAATCGCCATAGTCAAGTTTGGAAAGAAAGGGTTTTTTTAGGCCTTCCACCTATAAAAAAGCATAATGCAGCTTCATCTTTAGGTTTGAGAAAAGGGGGTTAAAATGATGCTGAAATGTAAGTGCACTATGTGTGATAGGTAGACACTTAGATATTTATATAATAGAACACAATCAATCTGGATACTATTGGTTGTTGACAGAGGATGAGTGGGGAGTTGTGACAAAATGTACTTATTTACTTAAAAGCTTTACCAGGAAGGCAGACTACTGCAGGATTCCAGATGCGTCTTTAGGGAGAGGGGTGAGGAAACACAATTAAGGTGCACCATAAAGACATTTCAATAATGCAAAACAGTTCATACATTACATAGTGCAATAGTAGAGTTGGACAATTACAGCAAATACATAGTGCAATAGTAGTTGGACAATACAGTATCAAATGCATTGTAAAGCAGTGGTGACCACAGTAAATTGGTAGTCACTGTACACACAGACAACTAAGCCCAAGTTCTGAGAACTGGTCGGGTGCATGTGCAGGTGGTGGTGAAGTATTTTTTAAGGAGGGAGTTAAGGTGTTGAGAGGAGGCTGAGTGCCAAATAGCCTCAGAAAGGGAGTTCCACAGTTTGGGCATCCAAGATGGGAATGCCACCTGACCAGCAGCAGTGGACATGTGTGGAACAGACAGTAGTCGAGAGTTGAAGTTCCTGAATGTATACACTGGAGGTGCTTGGGCTGACAGGACTGCTCCGAGGTAAGGTGGCAGGGTCTGGGATCAGAATTTTGCTATGAAACTTACATAGTGGGACTGTCTCCAACTCTGGAGGGAGGGGAGGTCCATGGACTGGTAGAGGACACAGTTATGGGTAGAGGGAGGATAGTCGAGGCATAGCAACAGAAGGAGTGAAAGAGAGAGTCCAGTCTGGCTAGGATGGACCCCGGAGTGGCACTATAGACTACATCACTGTAGTCAAAGATAGGGAGAATCATTTTCTGTACAATTGCCCAGCGAGACGGCAGTGGGATGCAACACCAGTTGTGGTATAAGGCACCCAGCTTGGGATGTAGCTTTCTATGGATAGCGTCGACATGTACAGAAAAGTTGAGATGCTGGTCTAGCCATACCCCAAGATATCTAAAGGAGGAGCAGGCCTCCAGAGAAGTCCCGTCCAGGGTGTGGAAGGGAGGGGCTAGAGGGGAGCAGAGAAAGACTCTGCTTCATACCAAAGGTTAGGGAGACTGTTTTCTTGGTGTTGAGAAACAGCTGATTAGTGTGAAACCAGAGTTAGACATCATCGAAGTCCTTCTGTAGTCTGGTCATCACATCAGAGTTTGAAGATCCAGGTGTATACAGCACAGTATTGTCCACATACATGTGGATGGAAGAGTTTGGGCAAGCAAAGGGCAGATCATTAATGGAGAACAGGAGTGGACCAAGGACCGAGCCTTGTGGAACACCGGTGGTCACCAGGAGAGTGGCAGAGGAGGTGTTGTTGCCAATTCTGACAGATTGGCACCTGCCGGCCAGGTAGGAGTGGAACCAGCTGGTGGCCTCGCTAGACAGCCCTGCAAGAGAGAGCTTAGATAGGAGGAGGGAGGGAGTGAGAGACAGTGTCAAATGATTTTGCTAGATCGACAAAAATAGCCAAGATTATATGACCTTTATCCATACCTGTAAGGATGGCATCAGTAAGCCTTCGGAGGGAGGTGGTGGTGGAGTGTGATTTCCTAAAACCAGACTGGTGAGGATAGAAGAAGGAAGAGGAGTCAAAAAAGGTTTATATTGGAAAATAGCACCCATTGTATTTCTATCATTTGGTAACAAGCACAAATCCAGCAGGACACACTCCATCCTGTCGAAGCTTGATTAAAGGTTGGAGACAGGAGCTGTTATGGATCTGGAGAAGAAATGAACATGGTGTCATCAGCATAGAGCAGAATAGTGGAGTTAAGAACAGAACTGGGGAGGTCATTGATGCTGATCATGAGAACAGAAGTGGCTGTAGCTGCAAGTCCTGCAGGACACTTTTATTAATGCTTCAGAAATTTGATAAGAGGTTAGAAGTGCAAACACATTGGGACCATCCTGTGATATAGCTTCTGAACCACAGAAGTGCTTGGAAATTTAGACCAACTATAGTTAGTCTGTTGATCAGTATATTATGGTCAACATGTATAAAATGCTTTCTTGAAGTCAAGAAATACAGCTGCTGTACACAATTTATATTCAAAGGAGGTCAGAATGTCATTAACAACTTTGGTAAGTGCATGAGGAGTATTGTGACCCAGTCTAAATCTTGACTGAGATTGTCAGAGTAGCTTAGTGACACTTGTTTTTCTGGAATTTTTGAGTAGGCAGAGAAAATAAAATAGACATTTGCAGCAGCAGGTAGGTTCAGAGACTGCACTTCCTTTAAAGATAGTGAACATTTGCTGCTGTTTTCTAATCTTTCAGTAATGCCCCCCTCAGTGACGGACAGATTAATCAAGTTTAGTTTAATTTATTCATTTAAAAGAGCCCTCTAATTCATTGTGACTCTAGGTACTTTACAGCTACCAAACATCATATCAAATTTAAAACATACATAAATATAACAACCCACTAGGTTAAAAGTTAAAAAGAGGGAAAAGCTTGGATAAATAGGAAGGTCTTCAGATGCCTCTTGAAGGCACTAACTGAGGGGGCCTTTCTGAGCAACTGAGGCAGTGAATTCCACAGGGTCAGCACCGCCACAGAAAAGCCCCGTGCACCAGATGATTTGAAGTGGACCCTGGGAATCACCAGGAGTTCCCCATTGGCTGACAGGAGGGGATGAGATGGGCAGTAGTGCTATAGGAGGTCTTGCAGGTAACCAGGCCCCAGTCCATGTAGGGCTTTATACGTCAGTAATCCAACCTTGAAGGTGATCTTCCAACTAATAGGAAGCCAGTGCAGAGAGTGCAGAACAAGTTTAATATGACATGACCTTGAAAGAAAAGTCAATAAACTGCTGCATTCTGTACTAGCTGTAGGTGGCAGAGATCAACCCCCGATAGCCGTAGGTAAAGGGCATTGCAATAATCAAGTTGTGATGTCACAAAGGCATTGACTAGTGATGGCAGATCACCTGAGGGAATCAGGTATTTAATCCTGGCGAAGTTCCTAAGATGGTAAAAGCCACTCTGGACCACTGCTGACACCTGAAATTCAAGTGTAAGGCTGCTCTCCAGCATAATGCCAAAGCTTTTTACCTTAGAAGAAGTGAGAAGCTGGGAATCCCCAAGCCTAAGCTTGGTAACTCAACCAGTCTGAACACTAGCCATCGGACAACCAGGTTCTACCACCAGTACTTCTGTTTTGTCAGGATTTAACCTTAATCAGCTGACACTTATCCAGTCCTGGATTTCAACAAGGCACTGACTGAAAACTGAGACAGCGTCCTGTTGTTCAGGCATGAAAGACAGGTATAGTCGAGTATGATCAGCATCGCAATGAAAATTCAGTCTGTACAGTCTTATAATGTCTCCTAGTTGTACATATACACCGTGAACAACATGGGGGAGAATGAAACCCTGCAGAATCCTACATGGGAGGGGCAGTGGACTGGAGGAAAAAGCCCCCCAGACCACCCTCTGTGTCCTTCCTGTGAGGAAAGAATGAAACCAGTTTAGGACTATACCAGAGAGTCCACAACAAATCTGCAGGCAATCCAATAGTACCCCATGGTCCATGATGTCAAATGCTGCTGAGAGGTTGAGAAGAACAGGGATGGAACATTCCCCCTCTATCCCTTGCCACCAGGAGATCATTAAACACCCAATCCAGGGCAGTCTCAGTACTGTGCCTTTTCCTAAAAAGGGGTGGGGGGCACTGAAACAATACCACTGTAGACAGTTTCTTCAGATATTCAAATAACTTCTTTTTTATTGTAAATATTATACAACATTAAATATTTATAAAATGAGATAAATTAGGGAAATTATTCATAAACATTGGTCAATTTTGAGAGATTATCCAATGAATAATAATAATATATTTCAGATAGCACCACTAGCAGCAGAAAGGAAGGTAACAACTCTAAGAGACAAGCAAGTACATACTGAGTATGTGCACGGTAAGAATGAAGTAAATAGACAACTGCTTTTGGAACCTCTTAGCCAAGGCATGACACCCTGTGGTAGATATTCTGTCTGTGGACACACAAGCAAAAAAACAAAAATTCAAACATCCTTATATAAATAAAGAATATGACATCAAACAGTTCATCTCATGTGATACTATGGGGTGATTTATGTTTTACAATGTCCATGTGACAAAATACATATTTGAAAAACAACTCATCCATTAAAACCATGGATTCAAGAACATAAATCCAACATCAGAAATAAAAAAATAACACCTGTAGCTGAATGTTTATCAGAAGCAGGACACACAGGGGCGTCACTTAGATTTTGGGGCCTTGAAGTAGTTAAATCTTCTGATAGAGGAGGAGATTTTTATAAAATGTTAGAAAAGATAGAGACATGATGGATTTTTGAAATGGGGACATTAGAATCAAGAATAGGGTTGAATAAAGATATGAACTGGAATTGTTGCAGAAAATTATGTCATGTAATTCTGCCACAGGACGATGTTGTGATTAAGATATATGGGAATGTGTAGGCACACTGTATGAATATGAATGAGTAAGTAGATCGGGGGTGGTTTGGTGCTGGGGAATAACTTATGCCCTGAGGCCAAACATTGAGATTTGGACAAAACAGAAACGTATTTTTGTTCATGTCTAATTGTTAGGATGAAAGTTCTAAAGTAATTTCTTTGTCCTGTAAGGATGCAGTACTTTGTGCTAGTTTAGATCTAAGGAGCAAATGACATCCTGGTTTATGATGCAGGATTTACATATCATAGTCTGGTTTGTGATGCAGAATTTATATATCATAATCTGTGGTTGGACACTAGAGAAATTAAGGTTTAAAATAAAATGACTTAAGGATGTAACATTTTGGGCTAGTTTAGATCGAAGGAGAAGTAGATTGACAAGTGACTTCCTGGTCTGTGATGCAGCAGTTATATATCATGATCCGTGACAGGACATTAGAGAAACTAAGGTATAAAACAAATGAACTTCTTTGGGTTATTGTTAATTTTTATATTGGTTAAAAGTTTTTTCGTATAAGGTCTGTTTACTAAGAATAATGTGTGTGCCCTATAGGCTGTGATGAGACACGAAAGGAATTGAAACATTAAATGAGCGATGTGCTCTGGATGAGAACAATATAACATCTTATCAATTTTAATATATTAAACTACTAAACAGATTGAATCTTTGAGGTTATTCTAATATAGATCCTGCCTAATAAGAAAAATGTATACATCATGGAAGATCCTCTTGGATGTTTGTATGTGGAACTGCAATAAGAGGATGCAGCCCATATAGATATAAAAGAAAATAGTGAATGCATGTCATTTGGATAATTAAGGTATGATGAAAGAAGTCTCATAATGATTACGCTTGATAAGGGGCACCAGCATAGGTGAGTGTATGAGCATTCAAACCTAGTGTCTGGCACAGTAAGATCGAAAACAGTGAGTAAAAAATTTAAGAATGCCTTTCTCCTATTTTGCGATTTGGAATCTTTGTGGAGTCAGATACTAAACATAGATTAGGAATATTATGAGGGGTTTCAGGATTGGAAGGAAAAAAAGAAAAAATGGCTAAGGGAAAGACTGAATGTGAAAATAATGAAAGCGCGTCTGCATAGGTGAATGAATTTACATTGAGCGTCAGTGCAAGTGACTGCACGAGCATTTAAATTCAGCGTTTGATATAGTAAGGGTAAAAGTGGTAAACAAAACAAGTCTGAGTATGTTTCCTTTCTCCTTTCTCTGAACTAATGTCTCAGAAGACTTTATGGAGCCGGATGTTAGCACTAACTAGTTCAGGATTAAAAAATGGACTTTTGGAAAAAATGATTGTAAAGGGTTTGGAATTTTAAAAGAAAATGTATGCCAGATGAATCTAACAGTATGTAATATTGTATGAAGTAATCACATGAATTATAAAAATTCAGTATACTGCGTTCTTTGGAACAAAACCGGATTAAACCAATTTTCTGCTGAATAAATTAAATTAAGTAACAAAAAATAATGGTTTAAAGAAATGTTAAAGAAATAAACCCTGTAGCTACTTAAGCTATAAGATTAGTAATTAAAATGAAAATGATGAGATTTGTTAGTGTGATTTTAAAAAGTATATAAATTGTGTTTATTTCCTAGAGCTGAGTCTGATGGGACTGCCTATGTGAATAAATTAAAAAGTCTTAGAAAAAACTGCTGGAAACTCTGTGAGAGATAATGTGTGCATAATTAAGAATGCAAGAAGCTGGAGAATATTTTTCATATTTCTTATGTTTTCTCTTGAAAATGATTTTTTCCTGGACATGCACTTTATTATTACTTTATTATTGTTTTGTGCTTAACACACAGGCGGTATCTGGTGCTTGGTTGTCTGATATAAGTGGTAGCATATGCATTTTAAAATATAATCCTGTTGGAATATATTAAGAACTATAATAATAGGCAAATGATGGTGATAAAATGATGATGTTTACTTCATATATTTCAGGATGATTTTGTCTAAATGAAAATAGTGATATATGATGAACCATTTTGGTCTTTATATAGAAGATTATATAAGTAGCACTGCTGTTTGTTTGGATATATTGATTTTTAAGATATGTATCTAGTGGTTGTGGACAGTATTTTTAATCTTTCATATGTATTTATTTTTCTAGAGAAGGCATCTCTTAAAAAAGCCTGCTCTGTAGGTGAAACATTGAGACGTGCCGAATTTACAATAAAAAAGAAGTTATTTGAATATCTGAAGAAACTGTCTACAGTGGTATTGTTTCAGCACCCCCCACTCCCTTTCTGAATCAGAGACTTCTTGCATTATTTCCACATCAGGAGAGGCAGCTTCTAAACATTTCTAAAGAGGGCAGTTCATTTCCTGAGGATCTCTTTCTTTTTTTGGGTCTAATACCATTTCCTAAAACCCAACTGGAGAGGATCATAGATGTCGTAAGTTGACAAATGGGCCTCCACTTGTAAAGCCACCACCTTCTCAATAACCTTCCACAAAAAGGGTAGGTTAGAGACAGATCTGTAGTTTGCCAGGCAGTCTGGGTTCAATTATGTTTCTTTCAAGAGGGATCTCACCACCGCCACCTCAAGAGGCTCAGGAAAGATCCCTCTCACTAAAGAGCACTGGACAATCCTAGCAAGGACAGGGCCAGTAGACTTCTTGTAAGAAGGTGCATTGGGCCCAGGTCCAAACTACAGAAAGTAGGCCTCAACTCCTGGATGATCATAATGACATCCTCGAACACCAATTGGTCAGAGTCAGAGCAGACAAAAGGAGTGCCAGTGACTGACACTGCCTCATCACCACAATCCCAATTGGAGGGTGCCGACTGGATTTCTGATCTAATAGAGGAGATCTTATCAGCAAAAAGCAGAGCAAACTCATCACACTTAGATTGTGAAAAAAGCCCTAACAGACTGAAGACAGGCCAGATTACACAGCCTGTCGACAGTCTGGAAGAGCTGAGTTGGTCTGTTAGTTTCCGCAGCAATCTCCCTGAACAGCAACTCTGTCTTCTTATTGGAGATTGCTCTTTGATACTCTTTGTAATGAGAAATGTAAATAAGTTTGTCGTCATCAAACCCGGATCTCCACCAGCACCTCTCCAACCTCCAGCCCCTAGCCTTCAACTCCCTGAGAATCCCATCAAACCATGGGGATCTCCGGTGTAAGGTGAGGGGCCGAACACAGATCAGTGCAGTAGAGTCAAGGGCACCAATGAAAGCCCTGTTATAGGCCAACACCAATTCCCCCAGCTCATCACAAGCACTCATCATACCTGATAGGTCCAGCACCCTTCAGGGTAAAACCTCTCAAAGGCCGGTACTGGATCATCTCTGTAGGGGAGAGTCTATTGGGGGGGCTTCAAATGAGAACTTCATCGTATAGTGGTCTGACCAAATGACCAGTTCCACTATGAGGTCAATGACCTCCAGTCCCAGTGAGAAGACAAGGTCAAAAGAGTGACCATGTACATGGCTTGCAGAGGTAACCACCTGTGTCAGGCCCAAAGATTGCATCAAGTGGAGCAAGTACATGAGGTGTTATGCAGTGATAAGGGTAGTCAGTTTAGGAAAGAAAGAATGCAACATAACCAGGCTATGACCCTCATTACAACTATAGCCAACCAATGCTTTGGTGACATAATGCATTCAGTGAAAGGTTTAATCATAAAATGTATGTATTCATGCAATAGACAAATCAGGATGGAGCTACAATTGCAGCCAAGGGCATGGTCAGATATTTTCTGAATTTTTTTGTAATATCACTAAACTAGAAAAAAATTCTCTGCCTCTTGCAGTACAACTGAGGGCCATCAGAGAGTACCTCTTCAGTTATATTGTGAAACAACTGACTGTATGTATGCCTGTAACTAACGGTCAACTAAAATAGAGAGAATGACAAAAATAGTTGTATACACTGAAGGCTGATGTTGAGGAGATTAACTCACCAACAAGTAAAAACAATCATGTTGTCTCGCTGGCATTGCCATTGATAGTGCTGGAGTTAGAGATGCATAATAGGAATGGCAGTGAAGTATTGAACGGACTCCAACCCCACCCCCACCCTGTAGAGACTGATAGGCATTGGGGTGTGCCTTTTGGGCGTCAGCTATAACGCTCATTCCATTTTACCTCACCCTACCCTGTAGACACTGACAAGTGTTGTGGTGTGCTTTGGGGTCTTTGGACATTATACTTACCCCATCCCATAAGGAAATATGCTGAGATGGGTGCAGTATAGGAGAATGGGGTGAACTTTAGGGCCGAACACTCCAAGGCACACCTCGATGCCTGTCCCTGGCTGCAGGGTGGGGTTGGGGGTGGAATGGCTTGAGCATTACAGCCAATAATCCCAAGTCACACCCCGATGCCTGGCAGTCACTACAGGGTGGGGTGTTTCATAGTTTCATAGTTTCATAGATCAATACAAGTTCAAGAGGCGTTAGCCAATAGAGAACTCGCCACCATCATATCAGTGGTGGAAGGTATATTTCTTATCTCCCATATAGGAATCCAGTCTTTCTTTAAATTACTTCACATTTGTACTCGTGACAATATCTACAGGGAGTGAGTTCCATATAGATGGCACCCTCTGAGTAAAGAATCTGTTATGCTTTGTAGTTTTGCATAAGGAAGTTTTGAGCTTAAAATTGTGAGATCTTGTGTTGTTAAGTTTCTTTCCAATCCAATTGTATGTAATATATATTCATTTTGAAAGGCCTTGAAAGTGTAAATCAGGTTTCCTCTTGGAGCTCTGTACTCCAGAGAGAATAACTGAAGTGATTTGAGTCTTGACTCATAATCTATAGTGGTCATATTGTGGATCCTTTTAGTAACCTTGCATTGTACTCTTTCTGTCATACTTTGACATCCTATAGATGTAGGAGCACAAAATGGGACACAGTAGTCCAAATGTGGATGTGCTAGGCTATTATATAATGGAAGAATTATCTTTGAATTTCTGCTTCTGATATGTTTAAAGATATTTCCTAGAAATGATTGAAATTTTTTAACTACTTTGTTTGTATGTATATTGAATTTTAAATTGTCTGATATCGTAACACCCAGATCTCTTTCTTCAGTTGTGACCATCAACTTTATATCATTCATTAAGTATGTGGCTTTAGTATTGTTTTTCCCCATATACGTAACTTTGCATTTGATAACATTAAACTTCATTTTGTTTTCAGCTGCCCAAGCACTTAGGTTATTTAAGTTATTTTGCAGATTTACTACCAACTGGGTGTTGTTTACTACACAACCAAATTTACAATAATCTGTGTATTTATTAATCCATACCCTTTCAGATGATTGCACACTGGAGACTAGGATATTACACAAAAGTGGTCCCAGGACAGATCCCTGGGGAACTCCACTAGTAACTGGAAGCCAGGCTGACTCGTGTCCTTTGATGACTACTGTCTGTTGGGTTTTATCTAACCAAGATGAAATCCATTTTATTAAGTTTAAGTCCAAATTTATACTGATTAATTGTTCAATCAGGGTTTTATGAGATATAGTATCAAAAGCTTTTTCAAAGTCCAGGAATACCACGTCAACTGGCAGACCATTATCAAGGGCATCACTTACGGGTTCAAAAAAATTAATAAGGTTCGTGAGGCATGATCTGTTAGGTGTAAATCCGTGCTAGGAAGTATCCGTATAACCTCTGTTCCTAATATGATCAATAATTTTTTGATGTATCAACCGTTCCATAATTTTACTGAGAAAAGAGGTTAGGCTAATGGGCCTATAGTTACATGACTGTTGTCTATTACCACCCTTTAAAATTGGAGTAATGTTGGCCTCTCTCCATGTTTGTAACACATTTCCCTCCTTCAAATGGTTGTTAAATAAAAGAGTGAGAGAACCCAATAATTCTTTGGAGAGTTCCTTTAGACATTTTAGGTTAATATAATCAGGGCCCAGCGATGTGCTGACTTTGATTAAACTAATGGCATCCAGTATATCCTGTTCAGTAAACTATATAGTGGAATCATTTGTAGCTTGCAGTTCTATAATTATGTTTTCTTTTACTTTAATTATACTCCCAAAATCTTGGTTAAGCTCTTCTGCCATTTCCCTTTCAACAGTGATTATTTTATCATTTCATTTAATGGTCGAATTCCTCTCTGGCTTCCCTCAATGGAGCCAATATAATTATACATTGTTTAATTGTTGTCCTTAACATCTTTTACAAGGTTTATTTCTAACTTTTGTTTGCCATACATATAGCTGTTTTTGTCCTTTTGGCAAGTGATTTGAATCTTTCCCAGCCTGTATTTTTTTGAGTGTTACAGTTGGAAAACCTAATGTCATAGGTGTTTGTTGGTATTGTCACACCAAATTTTCAACATGGGCTTTTTGTGACCCCAGCTCATGAAGAGCGGCACAATCAGTTTGTTAGCCAAAAGGTGATGTTGCACAGCAGCTATCCCATTTGATGACACAGGGACAAAAATCCATTTTGGGCAGGATGTGAAATATGTGAAATATGAGAACCGTATTGTTCATGAGGAGGTGTAAAAAAATGGCAATGTTGAAAATCTGGAGTGAATATATGAAAAATTGGTGAAGTCATGAGCATGCATAGTAACTGTGCAACACACATCCGTAACCCAATTATTTTTGGGATTATTTTAGCCACATTTTCACAATCCCCACGACTTCAACATCACTGCCAGCTATATACTGACCTTGGGTGGCTCTCCCCCTCGGCCGTCAGGAGCTACTTCTTGGCCTGTCTAAATGACTCTATCCTTAGACAAAATCAGCCTGCTGCACTTGCGAAGCTCCTTCTTCCTTCGATTCCAAACCGAACGCTTAGATCTGCTGACAAAGACCTGCTGGATATTCCCCGCTGCCGCACCAACAAAGGTACTGGCTCCTTCCAATATGCAGCCCCTAAGTTGTGGAACCAGCTCCCTCTGGACCTCAGACATGCACCCTCGCATCCTTCTTTCAAGTGTGGGCTGAGACTACACCTGGCCACCTTAGATCAACGCACCTGCTTTGACCCTACCTGATCCCTGAATCTCCCCTGTTTCTACTCCCTACTCCCCTGCTACTGGTCTCCATACTTCCCCCCTTTTGTTTTCTCTCCCCCATATTCCTACCCCTCTCTCCAAGCACACCTATCTTTATCTTCAAATTTAATTTAATGTATGAATATGTTTTGTGAATGTTTGCATTACTTACTGCTACTTGCATTATTTTTTCCTTATTATTTATTGATTCTATCCTCTGTGCTACCTGGACACTGCCTAGACTAACTACAGATGGATGTTGGTACAGTTAGGCCTCACCTCCTCCCTCCCCCCGTCTTGCCTACCTTTACCGCAGAATGTCCACGACCAGGGACTGCCACCGGCTTTTTATGCCCAGCCTTGGAACCACGAGCTCGGCTGCACCTACCCTCTTCCTACCGCTAAAGCCGTATTTCAAGCCGCTTTTCCTCCCAACCACCCCTCCCAGTTTCCTCATCCCTGACAGTGGGGCCATGAACCTGGGTCCCCCTAGCCTGCCGCCGAGATGTCTCTGGCATCTTACCTCCTTTCCTTGGGCAGCCTGCTGCTGCTCAGACTAGCTGCTGCCAGCCCGCTAGGTCTGACTCCTTCCTACCCTTCCTGCCATCTATTTTTGCTGCTGGGTGCTTTAACTGTCTCCCCAATATGGCCCACCCCCCTCCCTCCTGACATGCACTGGCCGACTACCTCCACCATGATTCTTGTTGCCTACACCCCTCCCTGCCACTCCACATCATCCTGCCCGGTCGAGGAACCACAAACCCGGCTAACTCCATATGCTTTCCCTGGTAAAGCCGTAAGTTTCCCTAGTGGCTCTAAACTCCCTTTCTTTACCCGTTACCTGTACCAACACTCCCCTGTAACACCTCCTTGCTCTTGGCCTGCTGCTCATTGCCCAGTATAGCCTATATCATGTTAGACTAGCTGGAACTGCCTCTGTATATGTTTGGAATGTACTCTGTATGGTTTTTGCCTCAATTTGTAATGTTGCTTCCTTGTGTTATCCTGTTTTGTACTCTCCCGGGTCGTGCCTGAAAATAGTCACCTGCTGGCTAGCGCACCTACCCAGTAAACAAAAACTAAATAAATAAATAAAAATAGGCATTTTGGGACCTCACCTCATGAACAGTGGCACTGTGATTTTGTTAATCTGCCCCAAAAGTTGATTTACCACAGTGACCATTGTGTGCCACAGGTGCTGAAACACATTTTGGGCAGCCTGTGAAAAATGACAGCTGTACTGTTCATAAGGAGGTGTGAAAAATTGCTAGGGTTGAAAATCTGGCATGAAAATATTGCACATTTGCGAAGTTACAAGGGTGCATGGAAACTGCACAATGCACGCTTGTAACACAGTCATTTTATGGGCGTTCATCACCAAATTTTCAACATAGGCGTTTTAGGACCTCTGTTCATGAACAGTGTCACCGTCATTTTCTCAAACTGTCCCAAAAACTGATTTCACACAGCGACCACGCTATTCTGCACCGGATGTGCGAAAACACATTTTAGCCAGGATATATAAAATGACAGCTATACTGTTCAAAAGGAGGTCTGGAAAAATGCCAATTTTGAAAATCTGGAGTGAAAATATTACAAATTCATGAAATTATGAGTGTGTGAGGAAACTGCGCAATGCACGCTCGTAAAACAGCCATTTTTTGGATTTTTTTCACCAAATTTTCAACATAGGCATTTTGGGACCTCCCCTCATGAACAGGGGCACTGTCATTTTGTTAATTGGTCCCAAAGGTGATTCCGAGCAGTGACCGTGAAATCACCTTTCAGGACTGAATAACGCCATGACAGTGACTGAATTAATGAGGAGGGGTCCCAATAACCCCATGTTGAAAATTTGGTGCCAAAATTCTCAAAAATGCCCGAAATATGCACCAAAGTTGAAAAAACCCTATTTATGCCATTACACAGCTTACCGGCATTTCTTCAGTTCGCAGTCGACTTTGAAGAGTGCTGACCTGTTCCTGGTCCACCGAAGATCATCGCGTCATGCTTCGGAGGTAAGTATGGGGTGATGGGGGTGTGTGGGGAGGCAGGATGTACAGAGGGTGGGCACAGGCTGTGGAGGGCCACCAGAGTTGACAAGGGACCATTTTCTGCTTTGCAGGTTTAAAAAAAAAAAAAACATTGCGGGACGGTTTTTCTTTTACAGGGTCATTTGGCACCCTGGGGTGGGCTCCCAGCATGCCACCTGAGTGTTTTTTTGGGGGGGTCTGTAGCTGATGGGGGATTATGCACCCCCATCGGCACACAACAAATGAGGGGGCATTATGCTGACTGGTAGTGGACTCCCCCATCAGCAAATGAAACCGGGAAGGGGGGACATGATGCTGAGGGGGATTTGGCACCCCCTCGGCACACACTTTAAATGGGAGGGGGTGTTGCATTATGCTGACGGGGAGTGGGTGCCCCCATCAGCAAATGATGTGGGTTGGGGCATGCCAACAAGGGGATTGTGCACCCCTGAAGTCAGCTCTCCACATGGCAGCAGTCAGCGCCGCCATGTTAATGGAAGGGCTTCACCAGGAAAGACACGTAGAAACATAGAAACATAGACTTTGACAGCAGATAAGGACCACTTGGCCCACCTAGTCTGCCCATTTCCCTACATAGAGGATAAGCTGCAGATCCTATTATCCAACAGCCTATTTCTCCCTACCCCCCACCAAAAATTGCCTTATGTCTGTCCCATGCATTCTTGAATTCTCCCACAGTTTTAGACCCCACAGCCTCCTCAGGAAGGCTGTTCCATGCGTCCACCACCCTCTCTGTGAAAAAATACTTCCTCACATTGCCCCTGAGCCATCCCCCCTCTATCTTCAAATTGTGTCCCCTTGTTCTTTCACATCTCTTTTTCTGAAAGATGTTACCCTCTTGGACTTTGTTGATTCCACTGAGGTACTTAAACATTTCTATCATGTCCCCACTCCTCCTTTCCTCAAGGGTATACATATTAAGCTCCTTTAGTCTCTCCTCATATGGCTTCTCTTGCAGACCCTGCACCATTTTAGTTGCCCTCCTCTGAACTGCCTCCATCCTGTCTATGTCCTTGCGGAGATTGGGTCTCCAGAACTAGATGCAGTACTCCAGATGGGGTCTCACCAACTGTCTGTACAGGGGGATAACAACTTCCTGTTTTCTGCTTTTGATACCTCTCCCTATACATCCCATTATTCCCCCAGTCCTCCCTACCACCTTCTCGCATTGCTTGCCAACCTTAAGGTCATCTGGTATGATTACCCCTAGGTCTCTTTCCATTTTTGTTGTTGTTACTACCTCCCCCCCATTGTGTAATCTTCCCCTGGGTTTTTGTTTCCAAGGTGCATTACTTTGCACTTCTTTGCACTGAATCCAAGCTGCCATACTTCTGACTATTCCTCCAACCTTGCCAAGTACCTTCTCATCCTTTCCATCCTCCTTGTGTATCAAACCTATTGAGATCTTTGTGTCATCTGCAAAGAGGCATACTTTTCCTTCCAGTCCCTCTGCAATGTCACTTATAAAGACATTAAAAAGACTGGACCCAATACTGAACCCTGCAGTACCTCACTAGTAACCCCTCTTTCTTCAGAGTGGACTCCATTTACAATTACCTTCTGTGTCCTATTGTTCAGCAATGTTTACCCAGGCTACGACCTTGGGACCCACTCCCAGGCTGGTTAATTTGACTACTAATCTTTTGTGTGGGACTGTGTCAAATTCCTTGCTAAAGTCTAGGTAGGCCATGTCCACAGCCCCTTTCTGGTCTACTACTTTGGTCACCCAGTCAAAGAAATCAATTAGATTTGTCTGACATGACCTTCCCGCTGTGAACCCATGCTGCCTTGGGTCCTGTGCCCCACTGGCCTTTAGGTACTCAACAATTCTTTCCTTCAGAAGTGATTCCATCACTTTCCCTACCACAGAGGTCAGACTGACAGGTATGTAGTTTCCTGACTCCATCTTGGTCCCACTTTTGTGAAGGGGAATCACATCCATCTTCTTCCAGTCCTCAGGTACCACACCATCCTCCCATGGTTTGTTAAAAAGCATAGTCAGTGGTGTCACTAGTTTTCTGCTTAATTCTTTTAGAATTCTGGGGTGAATTCCATCTGGCCCCATTGCTTTGTCCACCTTCAGTTTTAGGAGTTCTTTCAGAACCCTTTCTTCCATGAAAGGACTGGGATCAACCCCCCTCTCCAGAGTGCTTCTGTTAATTGGATTTGGCACCTCCCCTACTTCCTCTTTTGTGAATACTGAACAGAAATATTCATTCAGCATCACTGCTTTATCACTGTCACTCTCTGCCCACCCTCCATCCATTCTATTCAGCCTCGCTATCCCTCCCTTTGTCTTTCTATGCTCCTGATATACCTATAAAAGGTTTTATCCCCCTTCTTAACTGAGTTAGCTATCTTTTCCTCAGTTTGTGCCTTTGCTATTCTGACTACCCTCCCTGCTTCCTTCTGCCTTAACTAGTACAGTTCTCTGTCCTGCTCCTTCTGTGTTTCCTTATACTTCCTAAATGCTATCTTTTTCTCTCTAACCTTCACCGCCACCTCTTTTGAGAACCATAGTGGCTTTTTCTTTCATTTTGATTTGTTTATTTGCTTCACACAAAGGCTTGTTGCCTCTGTGATGGCAGTTTTGATATTTGCCCATTGTTGCTCCACCCCTCCTTCTAGCCTGTTTGCTAGTACTTTTCTAAGGCACTCTCCCATCTTGCCAAAGTCAGCAATCCTGAAGTTCAGAACTCTCACTTTTGTATGGCTTGACTCTGTAGCAGAGTTTATCATGAACCACACTGTTTGGTGGTCACTTGTTCCCAAATGGCTACCCACTTCTAGATCTGAGATCCTCTCACTGTCCCCATTTGAGAGTACCAGGTCTAAGATTGCTCCCTCATGAGTGGGTTCCAAAACTAGCTGTTTGAGGCATGCCACCTGAAGGGCATCAAGAATGGCCCTGCTTTTGGATGTGGCTGCCGCAAAAGTGCTCCAGTTAACATCTGGCATGTTAAGGTCCCCATCAATAGTATCTCCCCTTTCTCTGCCATCCTAAGTATGCCTTCTATCATATCCTTGTCCATTCCCTCCCCCTAACATGGGGGTCTATATACAACCCCTGTGCAGATTGTGGTGCCATTTCCAGTCTCTAAGGTGACCCACAGGGCCTCCACTCCTCCACATTTACTCTTTTGTTCAGTTGCTTTTATCCCTTCCCTTACATAGAGAGCTAATTCTCTCTCTTCTGCCCTCCCTGTCTCTACTGTAGGTTGTGTACCCTGGTATGTTAACATCCTAGTCATGGTTCACTGTGTACCATGTTTCTGTGACTGCTACAATATCCAGGCATCCCTCTTCTGTCAAGGCCAGCAGTTCAGGGAGCTTGTTGCCCAGACTATGGGCATTGGTACTCATTACCCTCCATTTCTTGATGGCCTTACCCCTTTTTTACCATCCCTGTCCTTATTGCATTTGCTACTTTCTCCATTTACTCCTGCGCTTCTCCCTATTGACATCTCTATGTTGGTGCCTACCTCACTTAGTACCCTGATATTTTGGGGGCTAGGATTTCCCTGCTCCTTTCCAGTGCCTTCCCCCTTGGCTAGTTTAAATACTTGTCAATGAAGTATTTAAACCTATCACCTAGGATCCTGGTTCTCCTCCTGGACAGATGCAGACCATCATGCCAGTATAGGCCTGCATCCCTCCAGGTGGACCCCCAGTCTCCAAAATGAAGCCAAATCCCTTAGCTGTGAACCAGTTTTTCAACCACTGATTGAATTACATGGTGTGGAGCACCCTAGCCTCACCCATGCCATAGACAGACAGCACCTGTGAGAAGGTTACCATGTGTGCTATTTGTCTAAGGCCCCTCCCCATCTCCACAAATGCTTCTTGCACTGCTCTGATCCCTTTCTTAGCCAGGTCATTTGTCCCTAGGTGGACAATGACATCCAGCTCCCTCCCCGTTCAGCTGCTTCTGCGATCCTGAGGATTCACTCCCTGTCTCTCCAAGTCATGGCGCCAGGCAGGCACTCTCCTTTGGGTCTCCTTTGAGGAGGTTCCCAGCATTCTACTTGGTCTCCACTGTGGGTGCCTCCATAGAGGAACCACACTTTTCCAGAATGGCATAGAAATTGTGGAGAGGTACAACTGAAGGGATGAGCCTCTCTTCCACCACCCTAACCCTCCCTGAGCCCACTGTTGTCCTACCACTCCTCTTTCTTGGCAACCTCTGAGGCAACGGCAGTGACCCTGGTGGTCCCTGGGTGGGACAGGAAGTCCCACAAATCCTGGCCAACTCAGCCTGGAGATGAGCAACCTCCTCCCTCAGCCCAGAGAGGTGTCTGCAGATGGGACAACACTGCATCCTCCAAAACATCTCCCAGAAGACTGCTGCTCCACAGCCACTGCACTGCACCACTCCCATCATGTCTTTTTTCTGGCCCCCTAACTGTTATTTGGAATACTTACTCTTTCCTCCGTTTGTTTATTTCTTTTTTTTCTTCTTTCCCTACTTACTTACTTACTGCCTCTGCACCCTTTTATCTCCTGATCTTCCTGTTCTGAGACAAGAAGTTCCTATATTTCTCAGTAGTCTTCTTACTTGCTCAGAGTCAGACCTCCAGCAGCTAGGGGGAGATGGAGAGCTACTCTTGCCCTTCTAGGATGGTGAGTCTTTGGTGGCTCTGTGATTACTCACTTCCTGCTCCCAATCAGGAAGTTCCTGTTGTCAGTTAAATCATGTGCCTATAAAAGTAGAACTGGTTTAGGGTGGGGGAGGTGGAGGGGAGGGAAGGAGGGCAATATAGTCCCAGTAGAGAAGTTTTAGTTATACCAGTAGCTCCTTCTTCCTGGAGTTCTGTCTGTCCGCTGGCAGAAGCTATCTAGGGCAGTATTTATATCTGGTCTTAACCTGGCTTCTTCTAGCTAAGCCACTCCCCCTACTTTGCAAATCTTTCTACACTTAGTTAATTTCACAGATAATTCCCTTCTGACACCTGTGACAAGCACCTAGATAAGTACACAGATAACACAGACAACAGATAACAATTTACTTCACCTACCTCTGACAAACACACCAACTCCTTTTTTTTTTTTTTTACCCTTAATTGAAGGGAGGGCATGTTTTGGTGCCGCTGCATGAGAAGCTTGGCTGTTATTGCAGCAGACCTTTTCTTAGATGTGCTCACCACATTATGTATTCCTGGTGCGGCGCCTGCATGCTGGCTTATTGGGAAATGAGGGACACACCTACTGATGTGTGCCCTGCATTCGCCCAACAGTGACCGCGTCTCCAAATATGCTACTAATGCAATATGTTGGCTGCGAAAGCGCGAGCCAACATAAAAACTATCCCATGTACCCTTACCTTATGCAAGGTTTAATCAGAAGGTGGTGCTAGGGATCATTTCATACAATTCTTGATGATAATTAATTAGTGATGGCAACATCCATTTTTTTTTTGTAGAACAAGTTCGCAAAATCACTTGATAATAAGTGTTTTACAAACACAGCAACATTTGCAGTTTAATACAAGTGCATTTTTTAAATGTGAATCATAAAGTATCAACCTTTAAACACATTTTAATCAAGTGTCCAGACTACAGCAGATAACAAATGTGGCTGTTGCAATCATAAACAAGAATGTGCATACCCTTAATCTCGCAGGCAGCCCTTTTAGACTGTATTCTTTCCTCTCTTCCTTGGAGTTTTTCTCTCACGATCAGTTTTTTTTACCTATTAATTTACTGATGCTCGACTGTCATAATTTTTTTTTCAAAGTTGGAACAAAACCATGTTTTCATTAACCTACAAGGGAGTGAGGGAGCAGCAGTAAAGTGGGAGGTAGGGGAGAAAACTGGCCAGCCTTCGAAGTGTTTGTTCCAAAAATGGAACAAAGCAATGTTTTCATCCATTGTTATTGCTCGGTATCCTGCAGAGGAGAGAGGGAACAGTAATAAAATGGGGGTGGAGTGAAAAGGAGTTGGTGGGGTAAACCAAGGGCTCCAAGAATAACTTGAGCACACACTTAATTCATGGCTTGGATATGGATTCCTTAAGCCCTCCTTACATATTTCTACATTCAATTTCAAATCTATGAACAGGGATCCCAATGCAAGCTACACTAGATCCATTCATTTTTAGTTTTTGTTTACCAGGTGGGTGTTCTACCCATAAAAATAATTATTTTCAGGAACTACTTGGGAGGTTACAAAGTAGACAATACAATGGGATAATGAGGCAAAGAGGGACATTGATAAAGAATAGTAGTAACAATTTCATATTAAGAACACAGTGTTACACATAGTTGTACAAAAGTATTCAAGGTAATGTAAAGCACAAAATACAACACTGATGCATAAAATGAGATGGTACCATAAAGACAACTGCAAAACCAATCTGATCAACATACTGTAAATAAGTGCAAACACAAAAAAATGATTAACAAATATAAATGACAGAGTACAGATTCAATAATTAGGGAAAGCCATATCAGGGGGCAGGGCAAAGTAGGGACATATGAAAACCAGAAAAAATGGAAAAATGCAGGGTAAGTGCAACAAACAACATGAATCGAGGATAGAAGGAAAGGAAACAATTCCCAGATTTGTTAGGTCAGTCATCAACAGAGTTAGGACCTGGGGGGAAGGGCATGGAGGAAATCAAACAAGACCAGAATGGTTAGTAGGGTAGGGATGAGAAGTCTGTCAAGTGAGTGAGAAAATGAGTGTCCTAAGGAGGATTAAAGCATGAGCAGTGGGCAGATTTGGATAGGAAGTTCAAAAGTCTCTTTTTAAAGATGGCATGCATCGGCAAGTGATGGATAGCCAGGGGAAGGGAGTTCCACTGCTTTGGGGCCACATGTGAGCACCCTTAGAAGTTTTACATCTCAGAACATATAAAAGAGAATTTCTGAAATAGCGAAGGCCTTAGAAGGGAGACTGAGGGAGAAGTGAGGAGGCAAAAGGTGAGGGGGTTTGTGGTCTAATAATGCTATCCATCAGGGAGCCAAGGGAGAGGAGTCTGAGGGCAGGGGGGGACCAGTTTAGATCAGCGTAGAACAGGCAGTGATGTTTGCGCTGTGGGGATGAAGAGGCGTACAGGCAGATATTATTATAGGTAGTATCCCATTTGTGGAGAGAGGTCTTAGGCACAGCAGTATAAGTAGCAACACCGTAGGTAAGCACAAGGAGCAAAATACCACGGGCAATGGCCAGTTTGGCAGAAGGGGTTAGGACATAGCTTGTTTAGTATGCAATTCCTAGTTTGGCATTTATTGATTTACAAGTGGCCTGGATGTGAAGATTGAAGTCAAGAGACTGATCCAGTAGAACACCAAAATATTTGATGGAGTTAACTATTCCAATTTGAGAACTATTGGAACAGGATAATGAGCTGGTTTTGGCAGCATCTAAGTTTGGAGGAAGAGCCAAAGATCATGGCTTGAGCTTTGCCCATGTTTAATACAAGCCTGTGCGCAGAGAACCATGCTTGGATGTTAGAGAAAGCAGAGGAGAGTTTGAGCTTTATGTCCAGTACATTTTTGGAGCTGTAATGCAGGACAAGATCATCTGCATAGAGAAGGAATGAGCTGGGGGAATCCCTGGAGATGTACTAAGAATATAAATATAAATTGCTAGACACAGGCTTGTAATTTTATGCAGATAAAACACAAAATTCCAGCAAAAGATCAAACGCATGAGCCAGTATCTAAATTCATATGTTACGATAGTTTTGTGTTGTCTAGACCACAATAGAAGTCTACAGAAATGGCTTGAGATCAAAGATCTCATTTAACGAGGTCACCCTGTACCTACACTCTAACGCCTTTTGGTTCAACTTACTTATTCATTCGCCTCCTCTCTCTGATTTTGGGATATACTCCAATTCTCTAAATTTAAAATTGTTGGGATGGTAGTTATTTTTACTTTTTAAGTACTTCCTGAGTGCATTTTGTGTATCTCCAGTTTGAATTGCTCTAATATGAGCCTGGATTCTGCATTTTAACTGTCATTGAGTTCTGCCTACACATATGTGGATGCTATCCACAAAAAGCTACTTCCCAAACTAGAAGCCTTGTATAGACACTGTAGCTGTCTTCCCTTGTTGGCTCACTGTGAGATCATCTAGAAGATGATCGACTTTGGGGACATAGTCTATAGTACTGCACCCAAATCCACCCACTCCAGACTGGACACCATTCAATTCCTTATGTCACTTTGCTTTTGCCTGTATGCTTTGTACACATTACTGTGACCTCTACTCTGCTCTCTCCATCGCATCTCTTGGGGACAGATGCTTTGCCAATAGTGCCTCTTTAGTTGGTAAGTTCTGGCTTGGCTCCCTGCCAGCCTTCCTCCACTCCCTCCTACTCCCTTTGCAACTCCCCCATAGGACCCTCACCCTCCTGTCCCGGTCTTCCACATCAGGATGGGTAGCTTTCTCATCACTTTCCATACACTTTGAACTCTCTCCCCTTAGATATTTGCTCTATTCTGTCTGCTCATTCACTAGCCCATCTCATTAAGCACTACATTTCCCCTTCCTAGAATTGCACATGACTGATCTCCCCTTCTTTTACTTTCTTCCCCTTTTTCTTTTATTTTTTCCACTGCTCAGCTACCTTCTTCCCATCCCTAGGCTTGCCTCTGCCTGTAACACTAGCTTGGTTTGCTTCATGTAGTGTTCATATCCCTTGAGTTCTGCTCCTGTGGGTAAGGCTTGCCTCCCCCCACCTCACTTTCTCTTAAATCCTTCCCTTCCCTTTCATATTTCCTAGCTCTACCTTATCTTCTCTTGATCACACTTGATCACCTGCAATAAGTATCATTTTCCTCTATTTATCCACTTCCATCTATTTATTCCATCATTTTGTCCACCAAATCCTTCCTCTATTTGATCCCCTCTGCCAATCCCCTTGTGGGGTTTTCATCCTGGAGAGGTACAGGCCTAATCCATCTCTTTTTTGCTACCCCCTGCCAACCCCCTTGCAGGGTTTAACATCCCGGAGGGCTGCAGGCAAATCCATCCCTTATTCTACTTCTCTTTTCCAATCCACTTGTGGGGTTTACATCTCAGAGAGGTGTAGGCCAATCTGCTTTCCATCCTTCTCCCCATTCCCCTATTATGGCAAAACAAAGTCCTCATACTGTTCCCCCAAGTATTACATCACAAATATTTCCGTGTTGGAGTGTTTTGTCATATGTTTATGACTATGTTAAAATTACTAAAATGGTTATTTTTGCTTAATCGTTATGCACAGACTTCTTCTATGTATTATGTTATGTTTCTGTATTTATACTGTATCCTCTCCTTCCCCTTTCCCCCAGGACTCATCTGGAAACAAGCTATGTAGGTCGGTATATCTTTCCTGGTGAAACTTTTCAAAGAAATAAACAAAATATATTGTCTTACAGTTACAAAATCCTGCATATACCACATGTGTAGTTTTGCAGTTCACATAATGGCTAATGGCATATATCTCTCTCCTTTGTTTCTGAATGGGCAAAATGAGAGCCTGGGACTGCATACTTGCAACTGTTACAAGTGTTACATCTTTTGGAATGACTTTTGGAGGGTAATTTTTCCATTTTTATCCATGAAGTGACTATGAGTCACCATATCAGCAATGTTTTTCCCTCTCCTGAATGGTTCCATGGCTTAAGAGCACCAGTATATCACTGCTGGCATTACAATGCTGGCAAAGTGGTGAAAGAAGTAACCGCAACCTGGGCTGTGCATCATCAGGCAACTAGGGTGAAAGGCAGGAGGCGGTATGCAGAGATGCCTGACAATGAGAGCACCTAAGTAGATTCAGGTGGCTGCAATAAGGGCATGCTGCAGGTAATACGAGTTTCCATGGTGCCTAGATGGAGTGCATCCCAGGCCGTGATAGACCAGCAATTAGGATGTGGTGTGGGTAATGCAGGTTTCCATGGTGGCCAGGTGGAGTGCATCCCAGATCAGGACTGGCCAGAAGGTGGTCAGGTGCTGTATAACAGGTGAGAGGACAGTGATGCAGCATCCGCACAATACAGTACAGTGTTGCAACCATGCCTCTTGAGTATGTGGCAGTCCTGGGGGCAAGAAGATCCTTAAACACAATGCCTATGTGTACCACAAGGAGTACACATGTGGCACCAAAACATACTGGAAGTGTATTGAGTACCAGGTCAGGCGGTGTAAGGCATAGGCACATACAGCAGCAGAGGAGGTGATCACCACACTGTGGACACACAAGCACATCCCAGATTGCACCAGCACCACAGTGAGGAGGGTTCAACAGGAAATCAAAAAATGGGCCATCACAACAATGGAGACATTGGACCAAGTGGTGGCCACGTGCTGCAATTCGCTGCCAGAGTCCATCAGTGGTAGGATGCCCCACCTGGACTACCAGAAGTGGTTGGTACAGTGGACCAGGAGAGGAGCCAGCAAGATGTCCAGTCTGCAGGCCACACTAGCTGAACGTATTGTGCCCAAGGAGTACCATGTCACCCATAAGGGTGAGCAGATCTTGATTTGGGACTCAGGAAGTGGGCAGGACAGGTTTATACTGTTTGCCACAGAACAAAACAAGCAGTACATGGAATGGTGCACCAACTGGTATGCCGATGGAACCTTCAAGTGCTGTCCCCCATTGTTCTGTCAGCTCTACACCATACATGGGGTGGAATACAGCACAATGATACCGACAGTGTATCAGATCAGAATGGCCAGTCGCACAACCACCGCATATGTGGCCATCCTGAGGAAGCTGTTAGAGCTGCACCCCAGTCTGAAGCCCCGGTTAGCGATGGTGGACTATGAGCTGGCAGTCTACAAAGCCTTTTGGTCAGTCTTCCTAGAAGTGGTACTGTGAGGCTGCTTTTTCCATCTATACCAGGCTGTCTGGGGCAAAGTGCAGCAGCTGCCAGAGGTACAGTGAACCTACGTGGTGGACAGGGACTTTGCAATGAAAATCCTCCTCCTACCAGACTTGGTGTTTGTGCCACCTGAGGATGTAGTGACCACATCTGAGATGCTTCACACCTGGGACTTTTTCTCTGAATGGGACAAACTCCTCGCATACCTACTGTATTACTTTGAGGACAGCTGGCTCAGTTGAACGATTTGAAGTGGTGTCCATTGTAATCTCATGTTTCCAGTGTCATTTTGGAATTGTTTTGATGCTGCCAGGTGTGGCCTGCCAAAGACCATCAATTCAATGGAGAGCTGGCATAGAGAGTTCAATTCCCTGCTGGGGGCAGCCCACCCAGTATCTGGACCCTCACTGATTGCCTCCATTCAGAGCAGCAACTCAATGTGATCAAGAGCCAGTAATTTGTATCGGGGATGGCAGTGGCTGTATCATGGAGGTGCTACAAGGACCACATCATTCAGCTGGTGGACCAGTATGTTGCATGTACAGAGCAGGACAACCTGAAGGGTATCACTATGAACTTCCACCTGCTGGTGTAGACCCCTGGTGTTTGTTGCCAGTAGATGCATTTCTTCTGTTGTTAGCCACATGCCTGTGTATGGTTTTCTTATGGCTATGTGAACATTTATTTTTCTCTCCTAACTCTGCACCTATGGTGTGCCCAAGTAAAGCTTTCAGTTACAGTATAATTGTGTCATGCTTCATTTGTCCTGTTGGTGTGTGTGCGGCATCTGATGGGGAACCCAGCATGGTTCCCAACAACCAATTTAAGTGAGTGGACCTGTTCCAATCACCCAGCAGTGTAAGGATGTGGACAGAAGAGCCCCCAAGCTAGCATCCCACACCTCACCCAACCACCCTTCATGCTGTATGTCACATATGGCTTTGAACTGGTGATCCATTGTGCCCCCAGTCCCTGAGCCTGGTTGGCAGAGTAGCCATTACAGTGTTCTAGTAAGTATGTCCAGTAATAGTATGTGAAGTACCACAGTCCCTGGTGGTTTAGTGGTCCCCGCCTCCCCGGCAGGTATTGATCCCTAGTCCCACCCCACAACTCCCCCTGCCTGATGTGGAGCGGGCCACCGGCACAACCCACCTCACTCCTCCATGGCCGGTGGCCCACTGAGTTGTCAATGAATGAGCATGGTCACACAGGATTACATACCTCTGGTCAGATGTTGTGGGGAGCGCAGTGTACTGTCATACTACAGTGAGGGTGTCAGGTGGGGGGACTATGGTCAGCAGGTATCTGTGTCATTTCTTGTGTTTCGTTTGGCCCTTTCATGCACCAGGACAGGTGAACTGTCAGCATTAATGCCTCACATTGTTGTGGTTCCTGCCAGGTTGCCAATATTGTCTCCTGCTGGAGTGTGTGCATCTTCTGTTGGTGCGCTCCTCACACTGTTGCACTGCTTGGCATTCGTGCATCTTGGGGTGCAGTTATGTTACACTGTGCTTTTTACCATCGGCAGGATGCCTGCACTGTAATTGCTGGCTGCGATTTCAATGTCACATTGGCATGGGTGATCCCTCATGATTGACATTCTAGGTTGGGGTCCCAGCACTGAAGTCAACATGGTATCAGCGGTAAAAGTTCCCCCACCTATCGGGAATAATTTGCCAGATCTTGTTCGATTCTTACTTATAGTCAGAGACAAAAGTAGTTCTTCTGTCATCTTTTTTCACTCTTTTCTTTTGATATCAGCACTGACTCACTAGCCCTCTTTTTACCATTTCTTGTGAGCTTCATCCACTGTCCCATAGATGTATCCACTTTCTTTAAACCAGATGGACAGTAACTCCACCTCCATTTCAAAGGTTTCAGTTTAAGCACAGTTCCTTTGAATTCACAATGACTGACTGTAGGGATGTGGTCCACCAGGGACTGGGGTGGGCACACTCTGCTCTGAGTAATGTAGTACCAGAAATTGAGTTTTCTAAATGGTTCATGTAGCACCACCTTGTCCCTGCTTAACAAACGAATGTCCAAAAGTTCAATACTCTTTACATCACAATAAAATGTACATTTAATATTGAGATTGCTGTTCAACCATTCAGTGAGTTTGGGAACACATTCCACCCCCCTTCCTAGACACAAATAATATCAAGAAAAAGAAAAAAAGGTCCTTCACACACTAACCTGCAAGCAGGGATGCCACAAGTCCTTTGGATTTAAAACAACATTTATTCACACATACCATCATCAATAAATCTGTACCAATGAATGATGTGTCTGAGGTGGGATTGGAATCCACGAAAACTGTAGGCTCATCCCTTCAGGACTCTCTCTTCTGAAAAAGGACTAGTGTCCACCTCCCTCACTCCTAAGCTTCTGTAATTTCCTTGTAGCCACTACCCTTCTTCTTCCTCCTCTGTGAACACTGAAAAAGGTATTTGTTCAGAATGTCTGACTTTTCTGGGTCCCACTCTGAACAGTCACTCCCCTTCCCTTTTTAACCTTACAATCCTACTTCTAGTCTTCCTCTTTTCACTTTAACACCTGAAAATGTCTTGCTACTTTCATTATCTCCTTGGCTATTCTCTCTTCAGTTTATGTCTTTGTGATCCATACCACTTTCCCTGCTTCCCTTTGTTTCCCCACATACACATCCCTATCCTCATCCCTTTATATATTTTTATACCTTCTTAATGCTAGCCTTTTAGAATTTACCTTTCAAGTCACTTCTTTTGAGAACCATAGTGGTTTATTTTTCTGCTTCCCTTTGCTCACTTGTTTGACATAGAGATGTGTTGCCTTTACTAAGCTGCCTTTTAGCTTAAACCACTGTTATTTCTCTCAATCCAGGTCATCACCCCCTGTCATGTCATTTCTGAGGCATGCACCCTTCTTTATAAAATCTGCAATCCTGAAGTCCAGGACATTCACTGTTGTGTTGTTTGATTCAGCAGATGCTTTTTTATTGAACCACACTGTATAGTTATCAGTGGTCCCCAGGTGACCTGCAACACTGTCCCTGTTAGTGAATACCAGGTCCAGCATTTCCCAGTCATGAGTGGGTTCGCTGACCATTTGCCTGAGGAATGCCCCCTGCAGAGAGTCCAGGATGTCTATGCTTCTAGCAAAAGCTAGAACCATGATGCCCCTTCTTCTAGCTGAAGCTAGAAGCAGGATTTCCCTGCTTCTAACTGAAACTTGGCAGAGGAAGTTTTAAGTCTCAAACAAAACTGGTGTGAAGTCAGGGACTTCACTTTGCAAATACTTCAAGTAGTTCCTGATGTCCACACTGACTTCACCTGGGGATTAAAAAAAACACTCTCTAGATCTGCAGCAAGTAGTCAACTCTCCTCCTACCATCTTACATGGTTTGTAGTAGAATCCCCCCACCTGTATTGTCATTAGGCTCCTACAACCCTCCTGCCATGTTTCCAGCAAAGTTTTAGTTATAATCAGAGATGACACTGCCATTCCTTCCCGTGCCCACAACAGCATGTTCTGCTCACTTCCCCACATTCATCCATCTTTTTCATTAAATTAGCCTCCCCTTATCCCCCTTGCCCCCCCAAAAACCCTCTTCCCCCCAAAGTACACAAACTACATTTTGGAGTATAACACCTGTAAAAACAAAACCATTCCCTGTCAATTCAAGTGCATCCTCAATATTCAAAGTCTATGAGATGAATGAATTGTGAGAGATGTATATCCTAGTAGTAATACCTGAATGGCTGATAAACAAATAATCAGACAAGTACGTCATTGACCTTTTGATTGGCTCATAGACTTGAAACAGTGAGGACTCACTTGCTGTGATGGAGGATCTTTTTCTTTTTTTTTTTCAATTTAAAGTTTATTGATACATTTTTTCACAATAAAAGGCAGTTTAAGTAACATTGGCAAAGACCCTCTAATACAATGTGAAGGAACAACTGTCTAACCCACCCTGCCCTCCCCTTTCTGCAGTAACCCGGCCTAGTACCTGTCAATGCCAAGCTCCCTACTTAAAGTCTTACAAGAGCCTGAAGCCTAAGATAGGTTTAGCCTTGAGCCAGAGAGAGTAATGAGTGAAGGGGATCCCAGATTTTAGTATATGCTGCCAAACTATAATGGAGACTAGCAATCGCTTTTTCTGTGCACAAATTAGACAAAATTTCTTTTACCCATTCCTGGACAGAGGGGGAGGACCTGTCTTTCCAGTGATGAAGAATAAGCTTTTTAGCCGATAAGGCAATCATAGAGATATGGAACTTTCGTACCTTAACTCTGATGAAAGACAGGTCCCCCAACAGGCAAATCTCAGGAGTAAAGTATTCATGAAGGCCCAGCAGGGGTCTAAGAAAGTTTTGATTGAATCCCAAAAGGGGGAAATTTTTGGGCAGGACCAAAACATGTGGAAAAGTGTACCCTCTTCCTGGAAACATTTATTGCACCTGTTAGAATTCAGATAGCCCCACCTATGTAATTTGGCCGGGGTATAATACAAGTTATGCAAGATATGATATTGCATGAGACGCAGTCTGTCTTGAGAAATAAATTTATGACATGAACTCCAGAGAGAGAGTGCCAATCCAAGTAAAGTTGAGGGAAAAAATTATTCCAGAATCTTGAAGGCCCAGATCTTTTTCCTTTTTACAGGTATTACACTAATTTTTAGCAAGAGGAGAAATAGAGGGAGGAGGGCATTATTTGATGAAAAAGAGTGTTGGTTAGGGGGAGGCAGGGAACTTACTTTTGTGGGTGGGAGAAGGGAATAGCAGTGCCCACTCTGATTATAATGAAAACTTTGCTGGGTACTTGGTGGGTAGGATAATCATGGCTGCCTAACATGTAAGTGGGTGGGGGATTATATCATAAACCAGGGGACTAGAGATGCAGCGAATTTAAACATCATTGGTGAAGTTGCCACAAAGTTGCAAAACTTTGCCTTCATGAAGCTTCACAGAATTCCAATTGGCATCATCAGCATTGAACTTTGCTAACTTTGCAATGTTTTTGCTGCCAAAGTGGCACCTTTTTCCACAAAGTGGCAACTTCATGGAAAAAAAGTGCCACTTTTCCTGCCAAAAATTTTGCAAAGTAGGCACTTTGAACTTTGCAAATTTACTAACTTTGCGAAGTTCTGGTGAAGCAAAGTTTTCTCGACTTTCTCATCCCAAGAGGGGAGTTGGTTACTTGTCAGGGAGGGTGGGGGTTGGTTTTATTGTATTTTTTATTAATAAAATAATTGTCATACCACTTTGCATAGTAATTTGTGAGCAAAGGTGGCACTTCTGAATGTGAAGAAATATGGTGGTGAGGCACTGGACACTTTGAGAAGTAAGGAAACTTTGCAAAGTATTTTGCAAAGATAAGGTTCCTAACTTTGTATGTCATGGAAACATAGAATTAGACAGTAGATAAGGACTGTTTGGCCCATCCAGTCTGCACATTTCTCCCTACCTACACTATTACTGCAAACTGTGCCTGATCTACAGGTCTTTCTCCCTTCCCTTTCCATTGTACTGTGACTCCCTGATGCTTGTCCGATAGCCATTGTCAAATAGCAGAAGTAGGAGTAAAATAAGTCTCCAGGTAAACACAAAAGAGAATTTACAGCAAGATATATGTGTGGCATTGCATGCTTTTTAGCATGGAAGTGAGAATGGCTGCAGGAATAAGTGAAGACATATGACACAAATGCCTTATGCAGTTGATCAGAGGAGTTATTAGCAATGAAAAGAGTGAGGCCCACATCAGGGGTACTTGAAAGTAAGGATAAGGTACTCTAGAGAAAGCAGGAACTGCCAAGGGTAAGCAACTAGGAGGCGCAAGGGAGCAGGTACACTTGATATACCATAGCTGTAAGGAAGAGAGCAGAAGATTAGGTTAAACATGAATAACAGCATAGCCACTGTGCATCTTACAAGGTGAAGTCAAATAATGACAGGTAATCCAAAAGTGCAATATAGCGCAGGGCAGTGGATTAGTTGTGTAAAACATAGACTGCAGTAATTCCAAGCCATACCATGCAAAAGAAAATAGATTACAAACATTCCTGTCAAACCTTTAGTGAGGTAGGCAGAACCCAAAGCATTGCAAATAGAGTACATATCAGTGCTGATGATTCCAAGCAGCAATCAGCAGCATAGGGTGGTGGAAGGGGCACACCTAGGAGGTAACATTTCCTGCATACTGCTGTCTGCACAATCTGATACCCCCAAGTGTGACACACTTGTGCTTTGACCCTTATGCTGAGGATTGCTAGGATAAAGAGAACTTAGAAGGACAACATAAAGAGTCCAGAGTGTCCAGGGAACTGATTAGTTGGACTGTTGTGAGTGCCATCAGCTTCAACTATTACCCACAAAAACAAAATGCAGGCTCTTTAACGGCATGGAGGGGGAGCCAGTCAGTGACTTGTTTCGCTGGCAGGTAACTCTGGCAATATATACTGAGTCCTCAATGCCATTCTAGTCTTTGTAATTATATGACATAGATCTAACTGAAAAAGGGAGACTGGTATCAGGACTGGTAATAGATGCCTTAAAGCCCAAGGTGGTGACAATGAATGTGAAAATACAGCAGATGACTTGGCAGGCATGCTGGCATATCACCAAACAAGAATCTCTTAAGGGAAATGGTAAGTGTCTCATTCAGTAGAGGCTACTAGGCTGATGATAATGAGGCTGCATGAAACAGAAAGGGAACAGGAACTGCAGCTGCTGCACGCACGTTTAGATGACCAGAGAACTGAAGTTGCATACACATTGGCAAGGACCCAACAGAATTGAATTTGTTAGCCAGATAACTCCCTGAGCACTGATAGATGAACACAGAGTCAAGCATGATCAGATAAGAAAAAGGTCCATTGTTTACACACTTTCTGACTAAAGGGAAGTAAAAGACCAAGACAGATAATAACCTTGGTTCACAATTTTACTGTTTAGGTGAAAATCCTGTAACTGTTTTTATTTATTCATTTAAACATTTGACTAGAAATGTACATTTGAGAGCACACAGTTCTACATGATTTGTGTGCTACTGCTCATGGATTGTCTACTCTGCATATTATGGTTAGATCAGTGTTCATTAAAATTAGTTTAAAAGTAAGATAGAGCAAATCTATTGCCACACTTAAAAGATGGTACATGCATTGCATCATTCAGCTATTTAAGTCTAAGCTGTGCAGTATACCAAGAACAATGATGAGTGCTGTGCTGTCTTACCAGAATAGATCAACAGTGTCTATGGAATGTGATAGTCAGTTTCCACAGAGTTGTATAACTACCATGTTTCAGCATAAATAACAGGAGTTGGGACACAGCTTCATTATTGGCATCCATGTCAAATCCCAAGGTATTCAGCTAACAAGTGAATGCAAACAAAACAAACTCTGGTTTGAACCGATACAGCTGATCAGAGTGCTGAGAATGATTAAAGGAGTACTTGGTGCTCTTGCCACACCAGAGTTAGCTGTGCCCATGATGGAAGTGATGACAGAACTTCGCATGCACGATACTCGCACATGTGCAGTTTGAACTGGAAGCCATCTTGCACATGGGCCACCACCATTTCCGCAGCTGTGGAAGAAAAATTAATGCCCTGCAAAGTGGGTGTGTTTATGCAGCCAGCAGAGGGGAAGGGCTACATAATCACAACTATTGTAACTGTGCCAGATCACTGTGGAAGCACGCCAGAGTGGTGCACTCACATGCTTCCACACTGATCCTACAAAGAATAATAACACTACATCTGTGGAGCTCCACCCACACAGCCATAAAAAGCACAGCACAACAAAAAAGTGTATGCAAACAAAAACCACAACACAATAAAAAGTGAATACAAACAAAAAATTACAGCACAACAGAAAATGGGAAAATAAGCAAAGGGGCACAGCACAGCTAACAAGCATTGGTCAATGCCTTAATGCACATACTTGTATGTTTCAGTAGTGAAATAGTAGTACGCTCCACTGCTACTCTATCAAATCACTCCTCCCCCCCATATCAGTTGCAGACTGTTGTTTGTTCTAGCTGCCAAAATATATGTATTGCACACACCAGTCATCATGTTTCATTTATCAGTATGCAACCTGTAAGTCGCTTCCCTGTCTCATATCAATGTTTACCACCTGCGGTCACCCTATGTGGTACCCTTGTATGTATATCCAGCCGGTATCATGTAACGTGCATTTCATGTATATACTGTTATTACCTATCTGTGTTTGTACTTGAAGTGTTTATGTCACAGGACCTCCTTGTGAATGAGCTTGCTCAATGGAGTTTTCCTGCAATAAACTTGAACTTGAACTTGAAATAGGCAGGGTTAGTTAGTGAGATAAAGACAAAACTGTTATCAAATGGTAGTGCAATATATGGAGTGAAAATGGTTGCCATTGTGGTAGGCAGGCAGTTAGGTTCTAATAAAGGCTAACAATAGCACAACAAAACAGAATAGTGAATGCAAACAAAAACCACAGCACAACTAATACACATTGGTCAATGCCATAATGTCTGCTTGCATATTTTAGTAGTGCATCAGGTAGGGTTAGTTAGTGAGATAAAGATATCTATGTTAAGTGGTAGTGCAATACATGGAGTGTGAAAGAGTGCCTTGGTGGTGGGCAGGTGACTGGGTTCTGTTGAATTTAAACAACAAAACAGCACAACAAAAAAGGGAATACAAACAAAAAAGCACAGCACAACAAAAATGTGAATACAAACAAAAATTCACAGCACAACTAACAAGTATTGGTCAATGTCTTAATTCTTGATTGCATGTTTTAGTAGTGGAGAAGATGGAAGGTTTGATACCTTTTATTGGGCCAACAAGTGTCTTGTACAAAGATGGAATTTTACACAAGCTTCCAGGGCCATACAGGTCCCTTCTTTAGGTGAATAGCAAAACTGAGCAACATGAGCAGTATTTATATCCACTGTGGAGCAATTAAAAATCAGGAAGTGAAGTAGTCTGGCTGTAAGGGTTGAATGGATAGGAGATACCTAAGAGATGCAAGCAGTCAAGAAATTAGGAGAAACAAAAGAATAAAGGCCTAGATAAATACAGTGTGAGGTAGTATAAACAGAGGTGTGAAAACAAGAGGGAGTGGGAGGGACTGAGCTAAAGAGTTATTAGGAGAGGCAGGGAGGATGTGAGGTACAGGTAAAAAAAAAGGCAGATCAGGCAGAACTCAGAAAAAAAATAATAATAAGAGAAATACAGAACCAAAGTGTGATAAATAATAACATGATTTAGTACACAATAAAAAGAATTACAGTTTACCATAGTGTGTCATGAAACCTATGTCCCAATTCAGCCCAGAAATGTTAGATTTAAATTGTCTAATTTATTTCAATTCCCATGCCCTTCTGTCCTGTGTGTTTCTGAAGTTGCCTCATAGTATCAAGACAGATAAATCCAAGAGAGAATGATCTGTTTATAAAAAATGATTTCCTACTGGAGTGCTGATAATCTGGTTTACTATTGTGTGATGGTGGTGATTCATCCTGGTTTTCAGTGGTGGCTAGTTTCCCCAATATAGCATCCATTTGTGCACTTCTTGCATTGAATTAGGTAAATCACATTGCTGGATTGACATGCGTAGGATCCATTAATTTGTATTATGTTGTTCTGGCTTGTCTTAATGGTGGCCTGTGTGCATATGTTGGTGCAGGTCTTGCATCTTGCCACATTGTTTTCTGGCTATTTTGATCTGCTGGGAAGTTTGTTATGAATTATTATGTTCAAGAGGCTGGGGGGCTGCTTATAAGCAATGACAGGTGGTTCAGGAAAGATGACTTTCAGTGTTTCATCTTCTCTCAGCATGGGTTGTGCTCTTTGACAATTTTCTGAAGGGGTTTTAGCATGGTGCTGTAAGTGACCACTAGGGGTGTGTGGTCAGTTTGATGTCTTTGCCTGTATTCCAGCAGACTGTCTCATGATATTTGTATGGCCCATTCAAATTATCTGTCAATTTGTCTTGGAGAGTAACCCTGCTGAGTTAAGGAATTCCAAAGTGTGGAGAGCTGTCTGTCTATCTCTTGTTCTCTCATCAGAGCAGATTCTATGGCATCGAATTGCCTGACTGTAGATTACAGATTTTTTTGTATGATTTGGGTGGAAGCTAGAATTATGCAGGTAGCAGTGTCTGTCAGTGAGTTTTCTGTAAAGAGCAGTTTGTATATGTCCATTTTTACTGATACTGACTGTGGTGTCAAGAAAATGTATGCTGGTGGTGTAGTATTCAATAGTGAAATTTATGGAATGATGAAAGTTGTTAAAATCACTGATGGAATTTTTTGCCAGAGTCTTCACTTTCTGTCCAAATCAGGAATATGTCATCAGTAAAATGGAGGTAGACAGATGGATTATAAGGGTGGTGTTTAAAAAAAATCCTCCTCTAAGCAGGCCATGAAAAGATTGGCATATTGTGGTGCCATTTTAGTGCCCATGGCTGTCCCCATGATGTGTAAAAAGTGCTTGCCGTTAAAGGTGAAGTTGTTGTGAGTCAAAATGAATTTTATTAGGGTGCTGAAGGTGGTTTCTGGAATGTCTCCTGTGGATGTGTTTTCCTTTAAAAATTTCTGACATGCTGCTATGCCATCTTCATGTGGGATGTTGGTGTACAGGGCCGTGGCATCCATTGTGGTTAGGATAGTGTTCGGTGGCAGTTGTCCAATTTGTTTCAGTTCCCTGAGGAAATCGGTGGTGTCCTGAATAAAACTGCTAGTTGCTCTTACTAGTGGTTTTAAAATGGATTCAATGAGTACTGAAATGTTTTCAATGAGTGTGCCAATGCCAGAGATGATGGATAATCCTGGATTCCCTGGTTTGTGTATCTTGGGTAGCATATAGAATGTCCCTGGAGTAGGTTTGTTTGGAATTAGTATTTTTGACTGTTCTTGGATGTTGTTAGGTAGAGACATGATGATTTGTTTAAGTTCTTCTGTATATTGTATAGTAGGGTCTTCAGTGAGTTCTCTATAGTAAGTTGTATCTGACAGCTGTCTGTGTGCCTCTTTAATGTAATCCTTTGTGTACATCACAACCCCAGCTCCACCCTTGTCAGCTTGTTTTATTACAATGTTATGGTTGTTATTTAGAGTTTGTATTGCCCTCTTTTCTAGTGGTGTAATATTGTACAGGAGTTTTAGCTGTTTGCTAAGGATCTGGGAGTTTATTCTTCCATGGAAGCAGTTGATGTAGGCATCCAACTTGGGGTTGTGTCCACTCTGAGGGGTCCAGTGTGATGTTTTCTTTGTGCTGTCATACTGTGTTGTTTGAGTGTCATTTTTATCGAAGAAATAGTCTTTTAGACGAAGCCATCTAAAAAAGTCTTCTATCTCCCCACAAAATCTAGTGTTATCAAATTCCTGTGTGGGGCAGAAAGTTAAGCCTTTGGATAGTACAAATGTTTCAGCCTGTGTACGTTCTTTATTAGATAGGTTGACCACTAGTAGCTGTTGCAGTGTATTATCCTATTCCACAGTGTTAGTGCTGTGGTTTACTTCCCCTGGATGAATCAAGATGTTGTTGTAGCTGCTGTCTTGTAGTTCTCTGAGTTTCCTCCTCTTCTGTGATAGGGCAGCCTGGAGAGCTTTTTGATAATGTGTTTGGAGATCACAGCTAACTCCTGGTAATACGTTGTTGTTGTTTCCTTGAAGGGTGTGTGAAAGTTCAGAAAATCTATTTTTAAGGTGAGATTTTCTAGTGTATATCTGATGATTAAGGTGATTTCTGAGTTTCTCAGATGTCCCGCGACAACGCTGTTTTGCATACCTTGAATTGTATGTAGTTTGCAGTTGGTTGTAGATCTGAAGTCCTTTAGGTATAATGTTCTGTTTTTTGCATGCAGTTAGGAAGTAGATGTCACTGCCAAATTTGGCTTCCTTTTTCTTCATGTTGCAAAGTTGCCATTTCAGACGGCGATTTGTGGTATCTTCCATTGTTTTGTAAAAAAAGATTCCAGATGTATTGGTCCTTGCAAAACAAGGTTTGATACCTTTTATTGGACCAACAAGTGTCTCGTACAAAGATGGAATTATACACAAGCTTTCGGGGCCACACAGGTCCCTTCTCCAGGTGAATAGCAAAACTGAGCAACATAAGCAGTATTTATATCAACTGTGGAGCAATTAAAAATCAGGAAGTGAAGTAGAAAGGTGACAAAGGGGATTAGAGATGAAAGTCAAAGATGCAAAGTAAAATCATGTGAAGAAATGAGGAGGGGGCTGAGTAGGAACAGGTCAGTAGGACATGAAAGGAAGCTAAATGGAAGACAAAAGCACACAGATAGGATCTGAGATCAAAGGCTGGCTGTAAGGGTTGAATAGACAGGAGATGCCTAAGAGATGCAAGAAGTCAAGAAATTAGGAGAAACAAAAGAATAACAGCCTAGATAAATGCAGTGTGAGGTAGTATAAACAGAGGTGTGAAAACAAGAGGGAGTGGGAGGGACTGAGCTAAAGAGTTATTAGGAGAGGCAGAGAGGCTGTGAGGTACAGGTAAAAAAAAGGCAGATCAAGCAGAACTCGGAAAAAAAATAAAAATAAGAGAAATACAGAACCAAAGTGTGATAAATAATGACATGATTTAGTACACAATAAAAAATAATTACAGTTTACCATAGTGTGTCATGAAACCAATGCTCCGATTCAGTCCAGAAATGTTACATTTAAATTGTTTAATACATTTCAATTCCCATGTCCTTCTGTCCTGTGTGTTTCTGAAGTTGCCTTATAGTATCAAGACAGATAAATCCAAGAGAGAGTGATCTGTTTGTGAAAAATAGTTTCCTACTGGAGTGCTGATAATCTGGTTTACTATTGTGTGATGGTGGTGATTCATCCTGGTTTTCAGTGGTTGGCTAGTTTCCACAATATAGCATCAATTTGTGCACTTCTTAGGTAAATCATCGGGAGGAGGTGGACACAAGTCCATTTTCGGATACTGCACTTCTCTCTATCACTTCTTATGTACTTGGGGTTATGGACTGGGGACAAGCAACTGGGGCCATCTTCATAGATTTAACCAAGACATTTGACCTCATAAACCATGAGCTTCTGCTCTCCTAGACACATAGGTCTAGAAAACCTGGCATGCACATGGTTCTGGCACAATCTAACAGACAGAATGTAGCTAGTGAAAAGGAGAAGTATGTCAGATCTTAAACCAATAACTGCAGCAGTACCCCAAGGATCCATCCTGAGCCTATTGTTGTTCTCACTATTTATCAATGACATAACTAACAATTGGGGGGGTCAAGCTTCAACTGTATGCAGATGCTCAGCAGATGTGGCTCAGATCTGCACTGGCCTGCATCTTGATTTTAGAAACTTGGAAGGCTGGCTACTTGAAAATAAGCTTGTCCTTAACCACACAAAAACTAAGGCCATGCTGTTTGACTCCAGGCACCTGGGCAAAGAGTGATAGAAACTCCTTTAGATAGTTTCTGTGGCTGGCTCACAGATTAAAGTGACAGACTCCATGAAATATCTTGTGGTCCTTCTTGACCATAACTCTCACTCAAACCTCATGTCAAGGTTGTGATTAAGTCCCTGCACCAAAAAATGGGTCTGCTTTACAGACTTAATGGGTGCCTTGGTAACAAAGCAAGCCTGGCCGTGGCCAATGGTACACTGCTGCTTGTGTTACTGTATGGCACCCCACTCCTACAAACTTCAGATTCTGTACTACAAAGTGGCACATTTTGCAGCTGTAGCTCAATCCAGACCCCACCACTATGATGCTCTAGCTACCCTAAACTGGACTTCCCTTGAGGGAAGGTTATTATATACGGTTCTTTGTTTTACCTTCAAGTTGGGCAAAGTGACTGCCCCTCCCTGTCTCCAAGGCATCTTACAAGGCAACCTACAGCCCAAGTCTCCAAAAAGGGCACTTAGGTCCTCTACCTCTCCACTGCTAGAGGTTCAGATGGATGGGAGTTGCAAAGGTGACAAGTCATTTGCAATTTCTGCACAAATCCTATGGGATAGCCTATTAACTGATGTCTTAAATGCTTTCCTCTAGGAACATTCAAAACCACCCTCAAGGCACATTTGCTTATGAGTAACCACTGTAACTGTAACTGATGATTCTTGCACTTACCAATTATGCTGTAGCCTAAATCCTGTTCTATCCAGAGGTTGTGTAATGTATGGAATGTAAAGTGTAATTAACCCTGGATGCCTCATTATATTGTGACTTCATATGTGAGTTGTTTTGTAATTCAGCTTATATCATAGAATCATAGAATGCTGTCAGCAGAAAAGGACACCAGTGGTCCATTGAGTCTGCCCTATGTTCTGATCTTCTGCATCATGGATGTATACCCTTATGCTACTGTACTGAAAATGGATCACTAGTCTCAGTGAGCCTACCTGGTCAACAAATTTCAGTTAATAAATAATCCTGAAGAAACTTGTAGCCCTGAAGGTGGACAAAGCTATAGAACCAGACAGGATACACCACTGGGTACTAAAAGAGCTCATGGAGGTGCTAGCTACCCTACTAACAAACATGTTCAACAGCTCACTGGAAACAGGCATGGTTGTGGAGGATTGGAGAAGGGCTGATGTGGTCCCACTACATAACAGTGGCAGAAGGGTGGAGGTTACCAACTATAGGTCAGTCACTCTTACTTCATTGGTGGGGAAGTTAATGGAACCATACTGAAAGACAAACTGGTAGAGCATTTTGAATGCAATGAGCTGCAAGACTACAGGCAACATGGATTCACAGGGGGAGGTCATGCCAAATGAATCTCATAAATTTCTTTGGCTGAGTGACCAGGGAAGTAGGTCAGGTGAGAGCAGTGGATGTGGCATGTCTGAACCTTATCAAGGCTGTTGACACTGTGTCATATAGGAGGCTGATGAAAAAGTTGGACAGCCTAGGAAACATAGAAACATAGAATTTGTTGGCAGATAAGGACAGCTTGGGCCATCCAGTCTGCCTATTTTCCATACCTACACTATTATTTTATTTATTTATTTTTATTTATTTATAATTTGGAATTACATCTTTGAGTTAAGAGCTCATTTGAGAAGGATCCTTATCAGACAAGTTGATATGGAGACAACAAGAAATATATACAGTGTGGGGGGAGAGACAATACCAGTTAATAAGCATTCTCTGATAAACTTTAGGCAGTAAAATACGGAATACATACACTTTGTGTAGTGCAGTATGCAGATGTATTCAATATGTCAAAACATTCAGTATCCAAGAGTATGATGAGATTATTACAGAGCATCCAGAGACATATCTGGTTGAGTTTCATCAGTTCCAGCCATTGAACATTGTCAGCTAACTGTAGGAGGTACAATGTGTGAATACATTCACTGAGTAGCACAAACTCTGGCACATTCACTGCTGATAGGAGACACCATGTTAATACAGTACAGAATAAAACACTTCACAGGTTAATGTAGAGCAAATGGACGATATGGCTGGGGCAGTCAAGAATATGAAGAGATTATTATAGATTATCCACAGACATATCTGGTTAAGTCTCTTTAGCTGCCGCTATTAAGCATTGTCAGTTTGCTTTAGGAAGTAAAATGTGTGATCACGTTCGCTGTGGGTAGCACATACACTAGTACATTCACAGCTAATAGCAGACACCAGGATAATACAGATCAGAATAAAACAATTCACAGATTAATACAGAGCAAAATAGAAGATGTAGTTGGTGCAGTCACGCCTGAGGGGGAGAAGGTAGAAAGGGGAGAAGATAGCTGGGTGGGGGAAATTAACTGAGGGAATGCTAAGGCAGTCAGCCCCACCAAGGGGGATCAGTATTGTACCTAAGTGGCTAGGGGATGAACTTGTCATGATTGTTGGGAACACTAGTACTAGGCCCTGGAGGCATGTCACATTAGGTGGGAGTTAAGTCTGGCAGTTGCAGTGTTCAGGAGATGTGATGGTTTGCTGAAGTTCTGATTTGAAGTGGCCAAGTCATGTGAGGCTTGTGGTGGAATAGGGAAGCTCGGTTATCCAGGTAGGGGCCCTAACTGTGAAACGCTCACCTGCCTAGAGTTGTTTTCCTGAAAGGCAATATCACGGCATGTTCTCTTACACTTCTCGTGGCATGCGTGATGGGGGTATGCCAGAATAGTTTCTGTATGGAGGGAGGTGCGAGCCTTAGTAGAGTCTTCTTCCCCAGCAGGCAGGTCTGGAGTTTGATTCAGTCATGGAGATGGAAGCCATTTTGTCCTAGAGTAGAGAACACAATTACTGTATGTGTGAGAAGATCGGCATTGAGCACAAATCTGCACGCCTTGTTGAGAGTTGTCTGGACTCAGTGTAGGGTGGCTTCTGAGGCTGCACCATAAACCACATTACCATAGTCAAGGACTAGTAGGATTGTACCACTGACAGCAAACAGTCTAGCCTCCGGTATGAAGAGAACAGAAGCCTATAAAGGGTCCCTAGCTTCCTGTTGGCAACAGAGGTAATATTGCTTATGTATTCATCAAAGATAGAGACTCATCAATCGTAATTCCTAGGTATGGGAAGGAGTTCACCTGCTCTAGGGTGGAGTCCAGGCTGTTTGCTATTAAGAAGGGTGCTGTTGTTCTCCTCTTGTGGTGTCCTGCGAAGAGCATTGTCTTTGCTTTTTTTTGCTATTGAGCACTAGCAGGCTATTTTTAAACCAGTTCTGTAGTTGGTTGAAGTTTTTCTGAACTGCTAGGGAGTGCTTCCTGGCACGAGTCACAGGAGAATACTACAGTGTCATCTGCATAGAGCAGGACTTTGGATGTAGGGCAAGCATCTGGGAGATTGTTCACAAAGATGCTAAACAGTAGCGGACCCAGTATGGAGCCCTGTGGGACCCTTACTGTGACTTCTCTGGTCTCAGAGATGGCTCTGTTGATTTTAACTTGCTATGGGCACCTAGTCAGGTAGCTACTGAACTAGCTCACTGTATCAGGAGACAGCCCTAGGCAATTTAACCTATGGAGCAGCAGCTGGTGATTCACCAAGTCAAATGCCTTGGTTAGGTCAATAAAGATTGCACCAACCAGATGACCCTGGTTGAGTGCCTCATGGACAAAGTCCATGAATTCAATTAGGGCTTTGTTAGTGCTGTGCATTTTGTGGAAGCCATGCTGTTGGGGGCATTGAAGGTTGTATTTATGCAGATGGTCTCTGATTTGGTTTGCTATGATTCTTTCCAGTACTTTAGAGAGTGGGGATAAGATTGAGATGGGCCTGTAATTGGATACTAGTGACTGGTCACCTCCTTTTAGCACAGGGGTGACCAGTGCATTTTTCCATATTGAGGGTAAAGTGGATAGATGGATGACAGGTTGAAAAGCTTAGTGATGGGTTTGATAACCTCCGGGAGTGTGATGGAGATGAGCTTCATGTCAATCCCATCATCCCCCATCCTTGTTTTGCATAGGATTCCAACTAAATATTTACTAATTTCCTTGGCAGTCACCTGCCCAAAAGTAAATGTTTGGGCAGTGCCTAGTGTTTGAATAGTTGGGCAAATGGTCTGTAGTTGGTTCTACATCAGAATCTGCTGCCGCTCTATAAGGGAGGACTGCACTGTAATCTGTGAATGGCCTATTAAAAATGTTGGCCATTATATCGTCCTCAGGGATGACTTCATCATTGTAGTGAAGCATTGCCGGGGGAATCCTGTCATTAGTCCCTAGAAGGTTCTTATTTGAAGCCCAGAATTTCATCCCCTCACCACAGCACTGTGATTGCTGGTTGTTATGAGACATAGCCTTGGCTTGCCGGATTGCCCAGGTGCACTTGTTGCGGCCACTTTGTAGCTTTGGACATCCACAGTTGACCCTGTGGCTCTGGCCCAGTGCCAGATGTTATCCCGTTGCTGCATCATGTTGAGTGTGGGGGAGGTGTAACCCAGTCCATGCTTCCACTTTTTTATCATCTTCCTACAATACAGGGTGACCTTGTCCGCTGCTGTGTTGAAGTAAGTGATGAGGAATTGAACGGCAATGTCAACACTGGAGCACAAGTCCAGGAAGCTCCAGTCGATTCTTGCAAGGTGGTTCCTGAAATCAGCCATTGCTCTATTTTTGATTACCCTGTTTCTCACCAGTCTGGGGGGGAGTTTGATCTGCTTTGCCGACCACCCACATTGGATGTGAGATTGGTCACTCAGTGTGTCTAGGAGTACCTTGACCTCAGTCTTAAAGGGTGCGTTGTTAACGGCCAGTTGATTAATGTGCTTGTGCCCATGCGGTAATTCATTCTAGTACAGCTCTTGACCATCTGGGTTAGGTACAGTCCAGCAACCATGTCCCTGTGCCCAGCACTTGAGCTAGTGGCCCAGCTGGAGTTGAAGTCCCCCAATATGATAGTCTCCTTTTTCTGGTTGGCCTACTTTTAGTAGTTAGCAAAGGCTTCAAGCCCTGTTTGCTGCCACCCAGGCAGGATGTAAACTGTCATAAGGATCAGGCCTTTTTGCCCCTTACCCAGCAGGATTTTGATTGCTAGGCATTCACAGTCATTAGTGGCATTAGACAGTTGGACTTTGTGGCATTGTTGGTGGTTGTGAGTGTAGATTAAGCAGCCACACCCCTTTTTTCAGGAGCGGTCCTGCCTTCGTAGGTTGTACCCAGGGATGAATACTATAAAATCAGTTGTTTGCAATGTGGGCCATGTCTCTGATAATGCTATGACATCTGGCTGAATATGTGACACCCAGGCTTCAAACTGCATTAACTTTGCCAAAAGACTTCCAATGTTCAAGGCACAAGCTTTAGGTGGCCCATTGAGGCTGCAGACTGTGCTCAATCTGTAGCTCTTTCTCCCTCCCTCTTTCTACTATGATTCTCTTGTGCTTATTCCATACATTCTTGAACCCCACCACTGTTTTTGCGCCCTCTACCTCCAAACTAGTGAATTGGGTTATAAACTGGTTGACAGATAGGAGGTAGAGGGTGGTAGTCAAAGGCACTCACTCAGATGATGAGAGAGTGACCAGCAGGGTACTTCAGAGCTTGGTACTGGGACAATCCTCGTCAATGTCTTCTTAAGTGATATTGCAGAAGAGCTGCAAGGAAAGGTATGCCTTTTTACAATAGGGTGGACACTCTGGAGGGGTAGAGAGAAAGGTAAGTATCTTGGGAAACATGAATTGTGGTCAAAAGCAAGTTAGTTGGGGTTCAGTGCCAAAGACTGCAAAATCATGCAGCTAGGGCATAGGAATCTAGGGGCTGAGTATAGGATGGGGGGGACTGACAGTCACTAGGCAGGAAAGGGAACTGAAGTTTACCATATTTGAGGACCTCAAAGTGGCAGGGCAGTGCAACAAGTCTGTGGGCAAGGCTACTGAGATGTTGAGGTGCATAGGGAGGGTACCTCCAGCAGAAGGAGGGAGGTGGAGTTGCCATTGTATCACTCCCTAGTGAAACCTCGTTTGGAGTACTGTGTCCTGTTTTGGAGACTGCACCCCAGAATGAACATAGACAGGGTAGAGGTGATCCAGAGAAAGGCAACTAAAATGGTGCAGGGTTTGCACAAGAAATCCTGTAAGGGTAGGATTAGGGATCTCAACATGTCCTCCCTGGAAGAGAGGGGAGAGAGTGGTGACATAATAGGGACTTACAAGTACCTCACAGGGGTGAAAAGGGTGCAAGGGGGAGTCTCCTTCAAGTGAGAAAAAGCACAAGAGCAGGGGGCATCAGATGAAGCTGGGGGGGTGGTCAAGTGGAGATGTGAGGAAATGTTTCTTCACTGAAAGAATGACAGACACCTGTAACAGACTGCCAGCGGTAGTGGTGGAGGCTGAAATGGAGAGGGGGTTCAAGAATTCATGGAAATCTCATGGGGAAATATTAGAAAAGAGGCCGGAAGGTGGGAAGGTCACCAGAGACAAGACAGGGTCTGCAGAGGCAGATAAGGCAGGAGAACTCTGAGCAGATTGAGTGGGCCAGAAAGTAATTAACTACAGACAAATTCTATGTTTCTATTTACTTTTTAGCTGTGCTGTGCTTATTTGTTTGCATTCACTTTTTTAGTTGTGCTATGCTTTTTCAGTTGCATTTACTATTTAGCTGTGCTGAACTTTTGTTTGGATTCAATTTTTAGTTTGACTAATAATATATTTTTTTATACAAGTGTTTTTCCTTCTGGCAGGACAGGCACTGCACTGGTTCCTGTCCTGTCCTCCACAGCTGTCTCTAGCCACCTCCAGGATCGGGGGCCATATCCTCCATGGGTTCTCTCCAACAGTAGGGCAGGAGAGGAGTGCCATCCTCTCCCCCTGGATACACATCCTGATGTGACCTGGCCCCAGAGTGGCAGAGTGGATGGAGAGGGCTTCATTTTGCCCATCCTCCACTGTTTTTCCTCTATTTCTTTTTCCAGGCCAGCCACAAACATGCAATGAGTACATTGTGTGACCTCCACATCACATCATAGATGCCCCTGGTGATCTGAACGTGGGGACTTTCATGTTATGTGACTGCAAGTGCCTCCACTTGGATTCCTCCAGGTGATGGTAGAGCAGTGGACTATAGATTTCCCCTTCCCCAAGGGAGGAGATCTGTTCTCAGGATGCTCGATCCTTTCTACCCCCCCCGGCCAACCCTCGGCAATCCGACTCCATTTCAGAACATGTGTGGCTAGCGTGGCAGAAAGTAAGGTGTGTATAGAGCATCAGCCCTCCATGCCACTGTGCCTCCCATTTTGCTAATAATTCTAAGTCATGATTTTTAAATGCACTCTTCTCTTTTGGTTTGCTTTTCTTTTTTATTTGTCATTTTCTTTGGTTGCACTTTGCATTGATTTTTGTTTAGTTACTTTATCTTTGTGGTATCACACTTTACATTTGGATTGGTTTGCTTTTCCTGATTTGTTTACATTTCAGTTGTTGGCTTTTGCTTTATGTATTTGACAGCATTTTACTTTTTTTCCCTGTGCTTTGCTCTTCAAAGCCATTTTAGTTTTGTCAATATTTGAGAACATGCATATATTCAGATACTCTGGCACAATGGTTTTCCTTTTAACATACAGTGTCTCACAGTAAGCTGGCATGTCTGTCTTTTTTAACTGTGATGGGGGAACCTCTCCTGTCCTAGTATATTGGAGAGTGCAGCCTGCCACCAATCCCTACAGTAGTTATGATGGTCAGTGCTAGGCTACACACTCCTATATTGTAAACCACTGTATTTTTGACAGTATTTTAGAACATATATATCTTTAGATACTCTGATACACTGGTTTTCCTTTTAACATACAGTGTCTTACAGTAAGCTGGCATACTTGTCTTTTTTAACTGTGATGGGGGAGCCGCTCATGTCCTAGTATATTGGAAAGTGTAGCCTGCCACCAATCCCTACCGTAGTCATGGCAGTCAGTGGTAAGTTACATGCTCCTATATACTTGGAGGGGAGTGGTTCCACCTGTCGCAGCTAAAAGAGGCTAGCCTGTCAGCTCACAGTGAGACACTGTAGGTAAAAAGGAAAACCCACTATCATAATATCTAAATACACGTTTGTTCTAAAATATTGACAAAAAAGTGAACACAGCATTATGGCTGACAAAGGGGCAGTGCTCAGACATGTTGCCAGGATGTAACTAGATTTGTGGCAGAAAAAATAAAGAAATGAAGACAAAACCACTTGTTGAGGAAGTGAAGTGAGCCCTTAATATCTTGCACTTTGGCATCCATGTCAAGACATTTATTTACTCTATACAGATTCCCTTATTTTGGGTTAGAATTAGAAATTAAGTAACTTATTTGTTGTGTTCTTGGGTCCAATTAAACTGCAGCAGACCACAGAACTAGTGTTTCTGAACTATTCCCAACACCTACAGAAGAAACAGAAACAACTTGAACTTCAAGTTGAACACTGGTTACAGCACCACAGGACCCCAAATGTATGCAGAATTTGCAGGCTGCATTCTTTCAAAAGAACAGAGAAGGCAGCATACTGTGAGTGAAGTGAAGATTTTTTTGTGGCGGGAGATGAGTCATGCTGCAGCATAGACAAGACAAAACATGACAAGTGGCAGATAGACAGATTTGTATCAGATCATGAACATGAATTATGAAAAGACTCTGATAACTTCTCCCTACAGTGTTGTATAAATACATGGGCCCAGATATTCAAACTGCTCCCAAAATGTGCGCAACAGCAGGAGCAAGCACAATTCAATTGCGCATATGCGCAACAGACGCGATATTCAAACATGGAGCAAAACAAATTGCGCAAGCAGCCAACGTCTGAATATCGCACAAACTGCGCCATAGTGCAACCAGGAAGGGGAAGCTGAGCAGAAAGGTTGCGCCATAGCGCAACAAGGCTAGCCCAGCTGAGCAGTCCAGAGGTGCCATAGCGAAGCAGAGCCCCCACCCCCCAGCAGAGCAATGGAACTGCACAACCAGGGAGGCAGGCTGGGGCCCACCGCCAGCCATGCCACACATGGGCACAGGAACACACTGCAGAACCAACAAGACACCTGCACACCCAAGCACAGCATCACTGGGGTGGGACGGATGATCCACCGCCCATGGGGACAAGCCAAAAAGCACAACAGGGCCATGATGCCCCAGCACAACCACTGACAGGCTGAGACTGCCACACACAGGGGGTTGACAACCACAGTGCACATCAGCCCCCCCATCTGCACAGCACACCCTGCACCGTGACCCCAAGACACCACCCATGTGCAGTGACTGTCACTGCAGTAAACACCATGCATCCCCCCCGGTACACGTCAACCTCGTGTAGCATAGAACCATACAAGCCAGACCCACCCTGTGCACCCAGCAGTGGGCGGCAGCAGATGGCAAGACCGACAGAAAGTCACTGCCACACTGGAGACACCTCCCTATGCACACACACACACGCCACACACACACAACATACCCAGGACCATCCCACCCCAGATGGCATGCACACCACTGCAACTGAGCAACCATAGCCAGCTGCAAATCAGAGACCACCACAGTATTCATAACAAAATATATATATATTTCAAAAATAGAAAGTAGGACAAGAACAATAACAAAACTATTTACAAGAGCGGGGGGGTAGGGGTACAAGGTAGGGGTGGGCAAGGGTAGGGTGAACAACCAGAGAGGGAAGGCAGGGTGGGAAGGATGGGTGAAGTGGGAAGGGGAAGCCTGTCTAAGGCCTAGCAGGCTGGTCCTCTGCTGCCTGGTGCCGTCTCAGTTGGCTGTGCCTTCTCCGGAGCCCACGGCGCTGGATGTCCTGGAGGATGTCACGGTTCTCAAGGGACACCCGGGTCAGCTGGTGGAGTGCTCGCTCCATCCTGCGGAGGATGATGAGGCCTAGGAAAAGGGAACACAGTCAAAGGCTGTGACTGTCCACAACCCTGAACACCACCCAACCTGCAAGGCATATAGCCCAATGTCCCGCACCTGTGATGGTATGCCCCCACCCACAGTGACCATGCACATGACATGCCCAACCAGGCGGCACCAGCTATGTGCACCACTGCACATACACACTGCCCATGTCCATCACAGCACAAACAAGGCTGACAAGTGACGTGGCAATGTGGTGGGATGCCAGTTCCACAGCCATGTGCCCAGTGCATGCATGGACCACCAGTGACACACACACAGACGTGCAGTGACACTGGACAGTGATGACTGTCGCCTGTGTCGTGCATGGTTGTGTTGTCCATAGCTGGTGGTCATGCCCACCCCCTCCAGCATGCAATAGCATCCATGATGTAATGATACTCACACTCAGCAAGCAGCTGTGGCTGCTGCTGCTGCTGCTGTGGCCCACCCCTCGCAGCACCAAAGTCCTCCACCTGGGCCCTGCCACGGCCCTCCTCAGCCCGTGCCTGCATCCTCTCTGCCTGGCCTGTGGGAGACAAATGTTGAGAAAAGCATCAGTGTGACTCCAAAGCAGACTGCCCCCTGCCCCAGTGAGTGTGCCTGCCCACACAGCCAGACCCATGCATCTCACACCTGCACACACTGACACAGCCAACCATGGCAGAGCCATCCCCCATGCACAGCCACCAAAACACACTCACACCCCTACGGAGAATACAGGTGCATAGATGGTACACCCACCTGGCCTAGGCACAACGCCCCTCCTGGCATGTGACCGCAGGTGTTGCAGCACATCTGGCTCCCTCCTGCGGAGGTCACTGAACCTGTGCCGGCACTGCTCGGCAGACCGGCGCTGCCCTGTGACCCTCACCAGGTCAGTGGCCACCTGCAGCCAGACCTGGGTGCGAGCCATGGTGAGGGGCTCCTCCCCATACAGTGCCCCATAGTGAGGCTCAACCGGGGCCACCAGGTTGGCCACCTCCACTGGGCTCCATTGGGAGCTCTCCTGCATGCCATGGTTGGAGTTTACAGCAGGCAATATGGCGCCCGCAGCGGCAGCACCCACGCAGGAAATGTTGCGAATAGATCACCATAGGTTCCAATCGCGCTGTCGTACAGCCCGCCGGGTTCACATAGCGCTGTCACCAAACAGCGCAATAGGGCCGTACACATGGCAGCCGAACAGCGCCAGGGGGCAAAGGTCAGACACCAGGTCAGGGGTCTATGACGCAAGGCCACGCACAGCGCCATCTGACGTCTACCCATCCTGCGCGACCGACCATCTGCATGCCAGTGCCACAGTGGACTATTGCGCAGTAGTGCCACAGTGCCATATAGTGCCCAGTGCTGTAACACAACTGGCACAATGGTGGCCATGGCCTGAATTGCCGATCGCGCACAGCACGTCATCAGAGCGGCAGACGCCTGCGTAAGCTACCTGGGCATGCTCAATGCAGTGTACCACACAGTCACAGATCTGCGCCATTGGCTCAGCTGGCTCAACCGTATTGCGAAAAGCGCAATGGCGCGATATTCAGCCGACACATGCAAATCATCTGATCAGCCATTCAAAGGCGCAGTGGCGCGATTTTGCATCTCATTACAGTTGCTCCACTCCTAATTTGCATGCATTGCGCTATAAATGTGCGACATTGGGCTGCGCTGGCCAGATTCGGTTACTGCAGGTGAGAGGTGGGTTGCATGCTGTGGGATGTTATGGACAATGGGCATGGGATAACGCTGTAGACTGCACAGTGACAGGTGTCCACTTCCACCCATACAGATCGCCATGACCGAGCAGAGCCAAGGTGAGGGTGAGGATGGTGGGCGAAGGAGGAGGAGGCCCAACTTCACCACGGCAGAGACAGAGGCACTCTTCCAGGCCTACCTGGAGGAGGAGTCACTACTGAGTGGACTGCGGGGCACCCCTCAGGCCCGTGCGGCTGCATGGGAGGGGGTAGCCTGGGCAGTGAACCTGCACGGAAGCCACCAGCGCTCCACGCAGGAATGCAAAAAGAAGATTGGGACAGACCACAGGAGGGTGAAGGAGAAGGTGGCAGCCCTCAAGGCGGCACGTGCTGGCACTGGCAGGGGCCAGCCAGCGGTGGTGGAGCTGACCCCGGCTGAGGACCGACTGGCTGCATCAATGCAGCGCAGTGCTATTGAGGGCGTACCAGGAGGTGGATTCCAGACAGGTGGAAGCCCATCACTGCACGGTATGACATGGTGGTGGTGCTGGGGGGGAAGGTTGTTCATATGCACTCACATGTCCTCTCTTTCTGTTACAGATCCTGTTCATCTTCAGGGGACAGTGGTGGTGGGTCCAGGCAATGAGGATGACCTGCTGGACATGGAGGAGGGTCCATCCACCTCTGTCACCAGCCAGCATGCACTGCACCAGCATGCACGCTGGGCTGCCAACTCTGGTGTCGGTGAGTCGGGTGTGGGGGGTGCACAGCCTGTGTCTCAGCAGTCTGGCATGCAAGCATGCCAGCACGCTGTGACTGTGGCTGTAGCATGTACCTGCACCATTGATGATGCAAGGACTGCAATGGGCAGTGACATGTGTGTGTCCCATGATGGACACACAGCAGGCCAGCACGTGCCCCTGGGCCTAGCTGGTTCCAACGTGTGTGCCAGCATGTCGGCAAAGTCCCAGACTGTGCCTGTCAGCACCGGTGGGGCAGCACTGGTGGCTGTGCAGGTGTCTGGCACTGTTGCGGCCACAGCAGTGGAACGAGTGGTCCCTGGGGCACAGCGGTTGGAGGGGCAGCAGCAGCAGTCACCCACCAGGTCTGGGGGTACAGTGTCCAGCGGTGGCACATGCCTGCCGCCCTTTGATACGCCCATTCCTGGTCCTGGCGAACAGCGCCCACCCTCAAGGGGTGTTGAGCATCAGGACCTTCCACACCCTGGAGGACAGGATGCCATTGTGGCAGAGTACCCATTTGAAGAGCACACCCGCCTGCTGCGGGAATCAGTACAGCAGCAAAGGTGGGTTGCAACATCTGTGGAGGCACTGTGTGCGGCTGTGGAGTGGCACAGCAGGGACTGTGCTCTGGACCATGCAGAGATGGTCCATATGCGGATGGATGTGACCGCCGCCATTGACAGGCAGACCCAGGCATTGGTTGCTGTTGTGGCTGCATTGGTCACACATGCAGATGCTCCTGTACCGCGCACCCCACACAGTATGCTCTCCACTCCCCGTTCCCGGCGTAGTGCGACACAAAGCCTGTCGACGCCGGGTTCTGCTGTGGGCATCCCAAGCACCCCTGGTGCAGGTATGTTTGGCATCCTACAGACCCCACTACGGACAAAGTCGCGATCGCACAGTAGGACCCCTGGTGGTCCATCGGTGCCACCCCGTGTGGCCCCTGCTCAGCCTGCCAGTGCTGTTGGGTCACGGCGGGGCCGCCCACGCATCTGCGGTGGCTGTGGAATGGTGCAACATGACTGACCTGTCTCCCAGTGGGAGCCCTGTCTGGTGCTGCCCTGTGTGCACTGTGCGTCATGGTGGGCAGTGCACAGGTGCGTGCCCTGCCCATCACGCCGACATACGGACCACCTGCACACCATCCCGACTGCTGTCCACAGGTGCGTGTGCATGATGATGCCTGCATTGTACTGTACACCAAGGTGCAAGGGTGCCCAGCATCTGACACACGTGCTTGGACAGTACAGGTGGGGGTGTGGTCTGTGGATCTGTGTGTTTGCCATGTCTGTTCCTGCTCTGCTGTGCAGCTGCCCATGTACGCTTTGTGCCTGGTGTGTTTGTGTGTGTGTGTGTGTGTGTGTCCATATGACTGTTCGCCCCTCCATGATGGTGTGTTTGTGTGTCTGGTCCCTTCCACCCCCCTTGCCGTCATGCACCCCTGGTGTGTTACTCTGTGTGCCTGTGGGTTGCGCCAGGACAGTGTTGTTTGCACATGGCCCCTTGACTGACCTGTGTTGTGCATAATGCTCCTCCGTGATGGTGTCCCGGTGCAGCTGGGCCTGCCAGATCAGTTGGGGGTCCCGCCGTCCAAGGGGGGGCTGCTCATCACCATCAACACCGGGGCCACTGGCATCCCCATCACTGTCCCCCTCTTCAACCTGTACGGCTATCCCACAGTCATTGGCCATGTTGTGCAGGATACAACAGGCTAGGAATATCCCACAAGCCTTTGAAGGGCTGTACTGTAGGGCACCGCCGGAGGTGTCTAGGCATCGGAAGCGTGCCTTGAGCATCCCAAACACCCACTCAATGATGTTGCGTGTGGCGGCATGTGCCTCATTATAGTGTTGCTGCGATGGGGTCATGGGGTGCGGTACGGTGTGAGCAGCCAGGGATGGAGTGGGTATCCGCTGTCACCTGTGTGAGATAGTGGAGATCAGTCTCATGTTCAGGTCCATATTGCCCATATCCCTGTGTGCCACTACCATGGCACCTGTGGCATTCCCACCCTTGCCCCGAGTTTGCATTTCCTACATGCGTACTCACCCACTAGATGGCCTGTGGGGATGTCCCCACTCTCGAATCGATGGCACAGTGCGGACTGATGCCATATAAAGGCATCATGCGCTCCGCCAGGGTGTGTGGCACAGACGTTGATTATACGCCCAGTGGCATCACACACCACCTGGCATTTGACACTGGGGAAGCCCTTTCTGTTCCTATATGCGGCCCCATCTGGGCCAGGTGGCGTGCGAATGGCCACATGGGTGCAGTCTATGGCCCCTAGCACACCAGGCATACGTGCTACCCTGTGGAACGCCTGCATGTTTGCTGTATGCTCTGCCGCAGTGCTGGGGAAATGGATGTGCTCCGCAGCATGTGGCAGCAGTGCGATGAGGAATTGGGTGAGGATGCGTGACGCGGCCAACTGTGTGATGCCTGTGGTGTCCCCTGCTGGCCTCTGGAAGGTGCCCGTGGCAAGCAGGCACATGCAGGCTGTCACCTTGGTCTCCACTGACAGAGCATGACTCCATCATGAGGGTGCCTGCATCACATCACTGCACAGCTCACAGAGCCGCCTCAGTATTGCCCTGTTCAGGAGGTACCGGCCCACGATCTCTACATCTGTGTACAACTCAAAGCTGATGCGGGCACGGTACTGCCTGTTGGGGGTGTACCGCCGACGGGCCCATCCATGGCCACGTCCCCCTGCACCTTGCATTCTCACCTCCCTCATTACAGCTTCCATGTGGAAGCTACCACTGTCCATCTGCCTGGCTTGTGACCCCCCCCGGCTGATGTTGCTCTGTTACCCCCGCTGTCCTGACTGCTACTTCCACTGCACTGGGCACCCTCCTACTGGCCTCTGCAGCCTATGGCCCACACTGCTTCCCTTGCCTGCCCTGGCCTGTCACTGTCTGTCTTTCTCTCTCTCTCTCTTCCCCACTTGGCATCCCTGTGGCGTTCTTGCGCATCTTCCTTGAGCCTTTTTATTTTGGCTCATTTCCACTGAGGCGCAACTTCCGGCTGTTCCGCTGTTGCGCATTGCTCAAGTCTTTGGATATCGCATTGCGCTCTTTATGCATGGATCCACCCCCTTTGGTTACACATGCCGTCATTTGCATTGCGCTGTTGCTCAGCATGTTTTCGGTGGCACAACTGCCTCCTGCTGAATATCGCAGAATGGCGCACTTTTGGACTTGCGCAGGTGCAACCCTATTGTGCATGGCGCAACCCTTTTGAATATCCCACCCATGGTGTATAATGTAGATCCACACAGAAGTTTATAAGTTTCTTCATGTAGTGGCTGTGGGTGGCTAGATGAAAAGGTACCTACAGTTGCAGCGTTGGACATAGTCAAATGTTTCCAGATATTGCTAAACTGATTCTCTCTTGTGGCCTAACAGCAGTACTGCAGGCAGGTAGAGAATGTCACAGGAGACATTACAGACATTTCAGAAAATATCAGACCATGTCATCTGCTACAACTGTATAAAGGGGGAGAGAGAAACAGAGAGAGAGAGACAGAGAGAGAGGGGCAGGGAAAGGGATCACATAAATGAGACAAGAGAATGTAAGCCCTGACACCAACAGTGCAACAGCTTATTCTGGGAGGGCTTGGCCTGAGGTTCAATGTGGGGAATAGCTCCTCCCACAACTTCTATTTAAGCCCTCCACTAATGCACCTCCCTTGCTTAGGGAGTATTTTGTGTTACCTGAGCTCCCTGCATGACTGTGTGGCTGTGCCTTCTCTCATTCTCCCTCCCCCTGCTTTGTCTCGTCTGTTCCTCCCCTGTGTGTCCTCCTTCTTTCCTGTTTTCCTGCCCCTTCCTGCTTGCCTCCATTCCCTGCTTGTGTCTGGGTGCTTCCATTATATTGTCTCTTTTGAGCTTCTCCACCTGCCCTCTGTCTCCCTCTCATACATTGCACTGCTCGCCTACCTGACCTGCTGAGTCCCGGCCACCTCCAGCCATGTTTTCCACCCATGGAATCACGCACTGCATTCGGCCCTTCCTCGACATCTTTGCCATGACTCCCTGCACATCCAGAAGCATGCCTGCTTCCTCTCCATTATCCTCATCCACTCGCTTTCTCCTTCAATGTTCCTCTCTCCCTTCAGACCTCCATCGCGCTGTTTGCCACACTGCACTTTGGTCCCCCTTGTACTGTTCTCCACATCCTGTACTGTGACACACATCGGTCCTAGCTTTCCGCTCCACTGTCTGCTTGTCTTCCTTGCATGGCCGTATCAGTCCATGGCTTCCTCTGCACCAGCTCCATTTCTCAAGTAAGGCTCAGATGTGTTGTCGTTCTGGTAGAGCTTGGCTACTGCACCTGTCACTCTTTCCCATGTTGGGGTGGGGGGTTATCCTCAAGTAGGACTGTCTCAGGCCCATGACTATGTTAAATGCCTGTTCAGTTACAAGAAGCTAATTGTTCAAATCAGATGGGCTCTACCCTAACTAATGAATTGACTAATAGGACAAATTGTTGCTCAAATCCTTCAAATGGAGAGGAAGCAGGCATGCTTCTGGATGTGCAGGGAGTCATGGCAAAGATGCCGAGGAAGGGCCGAATGCAGTGCGTGATTCCATGGGTGGAAAACATGGCTGGAGGTGGCCGGGACTCAGCAGGTCAGGTAGGTGAGCAGTGCAATGTATGAGAGGGAGACAGAGGGCAGGTGGAGAAGCTCAAAACTACAGAACTACAGGCCTGTCAGTCTGACATCGGTGGTGGGCAAGGTGATGGAGGGCATTGTCAAGGAGAGGCTAGGGGGGGACCTGGATAAATCAGGGTGCCTGGACGATAGACAGCATGGATTCATCCCAGGGAAATCGTGTCAGACAAACCTGGTAGAGTTCTATGACTGGCTGACAAGTGCCTTGGACCTGGGTAGACCAGTGGATGTCCTCTTTCTAGACTTCAGCAAGGCATTTGACTCTGTTCCTTATGTGGGCCTGTTGGATAAGCTAGGAGAAATGGGGGTTGGAAACCAGATGATCAGATGGATAGGCAACTGGCTCCAGGACCGGACCCAGAGGGTCGTAGTTGGTGGGATAGTCTCATCCCCAAGGAGGGTCATTAGTGGGGTCCCACAGGGATCAGTCCTTGGGCCCCTTCTGTTCAACGCCTACCTATCTAACATAAGGACAGGAATCAGGAGTGAGATGAGTCTCTTTGCAGATGACTCGAAACTGGGGGCGGTGGTGGATGGGGAGGAGGGGAAGGTGGCCCTGCAGGGGGACCTGGAGGCTCTGGGAAGATGGTCTAGAAAGTGGAAGCTGAGGTTCAATGCAGGGAAATGCAAGGTACTCCACCTGGGGGCCAGAAACCCAGGCCAAGTGTACACCCTGGGGAAATACTACAAGTCTCAATGGCTGAGAGGGACCTGGGGGTGGTGGTGGATGTCAAGATGAACAACTCTGAGACTTGTAGGAGGGCAGCAGCCAAGGCCAACAGGATGCTGGGATGCATCGCTGAGGATCACCTCCAGAAGGAGAAGTGATACTCCCTCTGTATAACTGCTTGGTGAGGTCGCACCTGGAGTACTGCGTGCAGTTTGGAGGCCACACTTAAAGAGGGACATTAACCTCCTGGAGGATCCAGAGGAGGCAACAAAATGATTTGGGGCTTGGGGACAGGACCTATGAGGAGAGCTCGAAGAGCTAAATATGTACACATTGGAAGAGAGAAGGGACCGGGGACATGATACAGGTCTTCAGGTACATGAAGAGGGTAAATAGGGGAGGAACAGTCAGGGTGCTTCGAAGGAAGGAGGAAGGGGCCACTAGAGGGCATGGGTGGAAGCTGGAGGGGGGAAGATTCAGGGGAGAAAGGAGGAGGTGCTACTTCACTGAGAGGGTGGTGGAGCCATGGAATGCACTACCTAGGGGGTGGTGGAGGCAGAGACAGTGGAGGGGTTCAAGAGGGGGTGGGACAGGTACAGGGGAAGGGTTCTGGAAGCAAAATCCAATGCAGCAAGAATATCCGGAACTGGGAAGGGAGAAGCCAGAGAAGGCGAGGGGGACATCAAGGTCAGCACGCAGGGTGGGGGCTGACCAAATGAGCAGACACGAAAGACCGTTAGGCCTATTCTGCTGGCATTTTAGTATGTTAGTATGTTAAATCTCATTCGATGCTAACCTGCCTTTGATCACAAATTCTATACAGTACCTCAGCTACAGAAAATTACAATTGTCTCCCCAATCTACAAGCCTGACACAGGCCTCTACATTTACCACTGAAGGAACCTCTTGCAGCCTTCTGTAAAGGATGGCTCCGGGGCAGACAGGGAAGCAAGGCCTACGTGGGGCTGCCATAGAGTTTCTAAGGCATCGTGAATGGGGGAAGGGGTTGTTATGCAGCTTCATTTTAGTGCATGTATGCCATGTTCTGAGTCTTTCTGTTAGGTTTCAGCTATCTGAAGCAGTCCAAACCTGGGGTATCATCTCCTGTATTTGTCCATCAGTATTTCCTTTGTCCCGGTCCCTACTCCATACGGAGCTGTACATTCATCATTGATTTACTGTTATACATGCTTTACTTGGGCGGCTACATGTCACTGCTTTCCTGCCTCTTTAATTTTCCAGACCTCCACCTGTCCAATTGCTCCTGCTCCACTAATCCCTCACCACAGCTGATTCCTCCATTGGTCTTTATTTGCACCATGTTGTCCCTCATTTGCCGGCTTCAGATATCCAGGTTGTTCCCGGGGTGGGTGAAGAAAAAGGGGGGGATCCCCATCATAATGCCCCTGGGGCTGCTCCCACTTCAACACTCCTGACCTACCTTTCATTTGGACCCCTTCTGGGTTTGTGCATCTGTTTGTGGATGGGTCCTCCCCTGCACCCCAATGCTTGTACTTCCAATGCCAGCCCTTTACTTCTACTACTTACTCCTGCAATGCGTTCTTCAACCCAGTATTCCTACTCCTGTCCTACCATGTCTACGTCTCATTCATCATCCTGTCTGCCTAATGTTTCTCATTTACTCACTCTCTACAACAGCTTTCTGACAGCCCACATCAACAGTTCTCCAGACTCCATCCCTAACTCGCACCTTCTGAGGTGCTGAGTGAAGGTAACCTTTCCCTGTCTACCGGGGTTGGCATTCTGTTACCTTAACCACCTCATACTCCTTGCCAGCTTAACATCCTCTGTCCCTAACTCTGCTGACAGCATCAAGTGAAGGTTAGTTTGCCCTGACTACCAGGGATGGGAGCTATGTCTACAATCTACTGAGTTACACCATACCTTCTCTACCTCATGTCAGTTGCCACTTCCCTTCTGAAATAGAACTTCTTCACCCGGTGTGCCCTCATCATTCTACCCATGCCAGGTTGCCTCACGTCACCATCATTCCACCTCAGCCATCCCCAAAAGGTGTCTGAGTCTATGTTCTCCTACTGCACTGACGCATTCCAGTCTGATACCCGGATGCTGCTTGCCTTCAGGAACTTGACTTTGCCTGTCTTGCTTTCTCCATCACACCTAGACTGCAGACTCAAGTCACAGTCCTATCCCACTAACTTCCATGACCAGGAGCATGAATCCATATTCAACTGTTTCTACCATCTATGTCTTCTTCCTCATTCAGGTTGCTGCTTCTCTTCTGGAACGGAACTACTTCAGTATGTACTCTCATTGTCCTAGCTCGCCTAGCTGCATCCAGTCAGGGTCATCTTGCCTCGACCATCACAGATGGATGCCTGAGATTCCACTCCATGCTTCATATGCATCCAGTCTCGACCTGCTATCAGATGCCACAACCCTTCTGGACCTAGACCTCCTCCTGCTTGTAGTCTCCATTCTTCCTTGCCTGCAGCCTTCCCTCAAGTTTTATCACATTATCTTACCTAGTTGACAGCTTGAGCTTGCATCACAGTTTCCACTTTCTACATCCTCTACCCATACAGGTTTCTGCTTCCCTTTGGGAATGGGACCATTGCACTCCTACTGCCTTCCACCTTAGGCTCTGTCTGATGACATCATCTGTGGGTGTTCTCACCACCTAGCAGGCATGGTAGCTCGTTACTGGATCTGCTGCCGCTTCCCTTCTGAACCAGGACCTCATCGACTTGTTTGCCTCATCCTGCCAGTTTGCCACTTCCCTCCACTCATTGTACCCCTCTGCTTGAATGAATCACATCCTTACAGTCGTGGCTGAGTTTCCTTTCCATTTCAGCTGTGGGACATTTATACTCCTTTGCTCCAGCTCCCTTTATCCCTTCTATAATGATCAGGACCCATCGTCGGACGTAGGACTCCTGTACCTCAACCTGGATGATCTACGTACTGCGCTTCGCTTTTCGATCTCCATGGATTGACTTCTAGTGGCTGCCCAGCCTTTCTGCATCCTGCTGCTGTTCGCCAACAAGGTTCTGTTCCTTCCTGCATGGTTAGTCATCTGGCTTCGCCTAGCTCATTGCCTTCCCTGGACTGTTCCTCCAGTTCCTCAGGATTTGATCTGGACTTCCTTCCCATTTGATTGGCTGCCTCTCAACTCTGCCTTGCAAGCTCGGGGTTTTGTGCTGTTTGCTGTGGCTCTTTTGGGCCTAGTACCTGATCTCTGATCAATACTTCTACCAGCTCAACTGCTCTTCCATATTATTCATTTCATACTCCTACTCTGGCCATTCTAACAGTACCCTTCCACTTCTCATTGGATCACTCGTTCATTACTCTGGTGAAATACTACTGCCAGCAAACATCCCTTGGTTAAAATGCCTCATAGACTCTTTCGTAATCATAGAATTTTATATGCTGCCCAATCAGCTCCCTCAGGATCATTCATGAAATCCCATTTGCTTGGACGTAGCAAGATCTTCTCAGTCTCTAATGGATATATCCTCTGACTTCTGTCCATTCCATTACCATGATTTCCAGGTCTACTTCATCTCACTGGCTATCCTCCTACATGGAAAGGATATTGAACCTTCTGCTATGCTCTGACTTTGGAATTATTATCTTTTCTATGGATACTGGGAATTGCAAGATAACTCATTCAATGATGAACATCACCTGTCTTACCTTCTGCAGCCTTTCCTACACCACCGACTCTGTTCACCATATTACTCAACTCCTACTCCTCAACAGTCATTGCCTGTTTTAAGAATGTCACAGATGTCTTCCAGAACATTCGTCGTGAGATCTTCACCGCCTAGCTGATTACTATCTCCATGCCAACCAAACCACCAATTTCGCTCCTGGACATCGCCATCCCTTATACAATCATTCACACCTGTTCACCTAGTACCTTCAGCTGGGTCACCTGCTTTTCCAGCAGACCTTCAGCCTCTTCTTTTTGAATTTATCTTTGTTAATCACTGCAGTAAAGACCATCACTGAGAACTGTCTCTCCTGAATTCTATCCAGCAATCCGTAATGGTCAATACAAATTCTTTAACTCAGTGTTGCCTCCCAATTGGTCTTAACCAGCTGTTGCACTAAGATCCTATGGCATCCGCACTAATCAATCTCACTACCAATTCAGCCTACAGACTCTTCCTTATATCTGCCTCCAAGCTTCTCTTAAGTACTTCGGCATCAGGAATACATGTAAGCTTAATCAACCTATAGAAACATAGAAACATAGAAGTTGATGGCAGATAAGGACCGCAAGGCCCATCCAGTCAGCCCATTTTTTTTTCTACCTTATAAATGTGTCATCGGCCTTTGCTCTGTCAGTGGCCTATCTATTCATACTCATCTGTATTGCTTCCTTATGCCTATCCCATGCCTGTCTGAAGCCCTGCACTGTATTCGTAGCCACCACTTCCTGAGGTAGACCATTCCATGCATCCACCACCCTTTCAGTGAAAAAAGAATTTCCTCACATTCCCCCCTTAATCGGCCTCCCTCTAATCTCATGCTGTGTCCTCTTGTCCTGCTATTTTTCTTATATTTAAACATGTTAGACTCTTTCACCTTGTTAATGCCCTTAAGGTGTTTGAATGTTTCGATCATATCACCTCTATCCCTCCTTTGCTCAAGGGTACACATATTGAGCTCCGTTAATCTGTCCTCATATGTCTTCTGATGCAGTCCCTGCACCATTTTGGTTTCCTTCCTCTGGACTGCCTCAATTTGGTTAATGTCCTTGTGAAGGTGTGGCCTCCAGTACTGCACGCAGTACTCCAGATGGGGCCTAACCAGTGTCTTGTAAAGATGGATTACTACCTCCCTCTTATGGCTTGTGATACCCCTACTAATACACCCTAACATCCTCTTAGCCTTACCTACTGCTTTAGAGGTCTGCTTGGATGATTTCAGGTCATCGGTGATGATGATGCCCAAGTCTCTTTCTTCCTTTGTGACTGCCAGCAACTCCCCTCCCAGCCTATAGGTGGCTTCAGGGTTTCTCTTCCCTATGTGCATGATTTTGCACTTCTTTGCATTAAATCCCAATTGCCACTATTTTGACAATTTTGCTAGTTTATCCAGATCTCTTCTCATTCTGCCCACCCCATCTGGATCATCTACTCTGTTGCAGATCTTGGTGTCATCTGCAAACAGACAAGCCTTACCCTATAGTCCATCTGCAATGTCACTAATGAAGATATTGAAGAGGACTGGCCCCAGGACTGATCCCTGAGGTACCCCACTTGTGACTTGCATCTCTTCTGACTGTATACCATTTACCACCACTCTCTGTTTTCTGCCCGTCAACCAGTTTGCCACCCAGTTGACCAACTTCTGACCCCGAGCCTACCCAGCTTATTTATCAATCTTCTATGTGGAACAGTATTGAAAGCTTTGCTGAAGTCAAGGTAGGCAACATCAACTGCTCCCTTGGTCCACCACTCTGGTTGCCCAGTCAAAGAAATCTATGAGATTAGTTTGACAGGACCTTCCTTTGTAAACCCATGCTGTCTTGGATCCTGTGCCTATGGATTCCAGGTGTTGCACTATCCTTTCCTTAAGTGCCTCCATAATCTTGCCCACTACTGAGGTAAGACTGACTGGTCTGTAGTTCCCTGCCTCCTCCCTGCTACCACTCTTGTGGAGTGGGATCACATGAGCCCTTCTCCAGTCTTCTGGGACCTCTCCTGTGCTCAGAGACTTATTATACAGTTCTGCTAATGGCTCTGCTAGTTCCACCCTTAGCTTCTTAAGTGCCCTGGGATGTATGCCATCAGGTCCCATTGCCTTGTCCACCCTGAGCTTAGCGAGCTCTTGTAGTACCCTTTTTTTTGTGAAGGGAGTAGTGCTCACCTCCCTCCCCCCGTGTCCATGGTGCTGAGCTGTGGGCCCTGCCCTACCTTCTCTTCAGTAAATACTGAGCAAAAGTATCTATTTAAGATAGATGCATTTACAGGGTCCTCCTCCTCACATGGACCCTTTTTCTCCTTTGAGCTTAGCAATACCCCCTCTGGACTTTCTCCTTTCACTAATGTATCTATAGAAAGTCTGTGCCACCACAGTGCATCTCCTAGATGGGCACACCACAGAAAAACCCGCACTTACTTCAGGCAGTGTACCAACAGAGTATTTACACATAAAGCCCTGAACATCATGACCAAAGAAGCCATCCATCCCTTATACGAAATTTGCAATCATTCCCCATATACATTAGGCTACCATCTGGACCGCTCTGCATATCTTCTTCTATTTGTTTACTAATCACTTACTGCTTTACTCTTATCAGCCTCTCAAAGTCTCCTCTACTTATTTTACTCTGGGATGCTTACTTAGTGACTTATCACTCACTAATCAATTCTTTACCTCCAGTCTACCTTGAACATCAAACCTTACATGAATTGGATCAGTCACCCATAACCTCACAAATAATCACAAATAACACAGCATATTGTCTGGGTTTATATCAATCAAATTATGCTCTCTCAACTCATTACGCCCTTACAATCTCTTAGGACATGAATCTTTCATCACCTTGGAAATATGAACTACATATGGACTGGGGATAGTCAGAAGTTGACTGAAAAGGATGCTATCAGGGCATGGGGGAAGAATGGAGAGGGGTGCATGGATAGAGGTCGTAGGGACTAGGAGACACCCTGGGGAGAAATGGGGTCAGGAAAGGGGTGTTTCCTGCCTGGTTCCCATACCCAAGGGCTCCACAAACAGTGGGCAGGTCTTGGGATCTTCCTAGATGACCCATCCAACTCGGGCGGTGTTATGCAATGCCAGATCGATTAGAAACAAGGTGGCTATTATAGCTGATCTTGTTGGAACATTGGATCTGGCATGCATCACTGAGACCTGGCTGGATGAAAATTCAGGCTCTATTTTGGCATCTGCTGTTCCAGCTGGGTTCTTGGTGATCTACTGCCGAGAGTGGATTGTAGGGGCAGGGGTGTAGCCATTATATTTAAAATGGAACTGGGCCTTGTGGATGTGCCAGTGGGGTGCACTTGATCCTTTGAGTGTATCCTGGTAGCAGGTGTAGGGTTCAGGATACTCCTCATCTACTGTCCACCCGGTGATGGGGGAGAATTCCTGAAGGAGTTTGCGGACTTCATTGTCGATGTGGCCTTGGAGTTGCCCAGATGGTTAATTATGGGTGACTTCAATGCCTGGGTTGACGATGAACTCTCACAATTTGGAAATAATCTCCTCCAGCTTATGACTATGCTGGGCCTTACTATGGTGGTTACCTCTGCTACCCATATAGGGGGTCACTCTCTGGATCTGGTGTTCCTCCTGGGGATGGAGGTCACTGATTTTGGGGTGAAACCAGTCATTTGTTCAGACCATCACACCATAAGGTTCAGTTTCGAGGCACCCCAAGTAGGCCTGTTCCTACGGAGATGGTCCAGTACTGCCCTTTAAGGGGAGTTACCCCAGAAGGTCTATCGGTGGTGCTGGACCTATTGGGTTTATTGAGTGAATGCATGAGTCTAGGTGGTCTAGTACAGGCCTATAATAAGGCGGTGTGAGATGCCCTGGACTCAATTCTTCCTGTTCGTGTTCACCCACTCACTCTGCACCCAAGGACCAATTGTTTTGATGGGTCCCTGAAGGAGCTGAGAAGAGTGGGTCTAAGGCTAGAGAAAGCCTGGTGGAAATCCAGCCTTGATGCTGGCAGGCTTAGATTGAGGGAACATTACGAATGCTATCAATCAGCAATCACCCATAAGAAGGCAGAATTCCAGTCCAGGGGAGATTGTTGCTACATGGAATTGACCAGCTCAGCTCTTCTGCACTGTGGACAGACTATGCAATCCAGTCTGCCTTCAGTCTGGAAGAGATTTTTCACAAATAAAGTGTGATGAACTTGCTCGAAGTTTTGCAGACAAGGTTGCCAGCATCAGGTTGGGTATTGGCCCATCTCTCTGTGAGAGATTGTGGAGATCGGTGGGGGCAGTGGCGAGTACCCATCTTGCTGGCTGGAATTCACAGACATTATGGGGATTGTCCAGACTCTGTGACCAACCAGCTGTAGTTTGGATCCGGCCCTTATGCAACTATTGGTAGGTTGCGTAGATGTTATCTGCCAGATCCTTGCTGAAATTGTCTGAAGTTCCTTGGAGAAGGGGGTCTTTCCTGATCCCCTAAAGGAGGCGGTCATTTGACAACTCCTTAAGAAACCTTCCTTGAATCCAGACTGTCCAGCTAACTACAGACCTGTCTCTACCCTATGCTTTGTGGGTAAAGTTATTGAGAAGGTGGTTGCGTTGCAACTGGATGACCATCTTACAACCCACAATGTCTTTGATGCTCTCTAATCTGGGTTTAGGAAGAGACATAGCACTGAGACCACCCTTGTTCAGGTTTTAAATGATCTCCTAATTGCGAGAGATTGAAAGGCTCGTACTAACTTAGTCCTTCTTGATCTCTTGGTGGCATTTGACACTGTAGACCATGGTGTGCTTTTTGAGTGCCTGCGATGTCTCTGTGGACTGTCTGCAACAGTCCTAAGTTGGTTTCAATCCTTCCTCATGGGCAGGTCACAGAGGGTTGTCACTGGAATTTATTTCTCTGATGTCCTTCCACTGTCCTGTGGGGTGCCGCAGGGCTCCATATTGGTGCCCATGTTGTTTGCAGTGTATATGCTGCCATTGGGAGAAATCATTAGGCAATACAGTTTGGGTTTTCACTGTTATGTAGATGATACCTAACTGTATATGTCCTTTACTCCAGGACAGGATGATGCGATCTCTGTGCTTAACAACTATATAGCTGAGATTAAGAATTGGATGAGCACTAGCAGGCTGAGGTTAAATCCGAATAAGACTGAGGTGTTGGTTGTGAACCCAGGTCATCTAGAGGTGGGTCTTAGGGCTGGGCACCCTTCAGGCCTATGGCTTGATGGTGTCCAGCTCTTGACCTCAGACTGGGTGCGTAACCTGGGTGTTATTTTTGACAGTGGTATGACCCTGAAATATCAGGTATCTGCTGTTGTCAAATCTTCCTTTTACCATCTAATGAATATCGCCCAGGTGAAACACCTGGTTCCTCCAGCTGATCTTCCGACATTGGTCCATGCCTTCATAATCACCTGCCTTGATTACTGCAATGCCCTCTACCTAGGGCTTCCGGGGGTTGATATCCACCAATTGCAGCTAGTGCAGAATGCAGCAGCCAGGCTTTTGACTGGTATGTCAAGATCTAGTCATATTGTGCCTGTGCTGTGCAAACTGCACTGGCAGCTGATACAGTGGCAGATCACTTTTAAGGTCGGTCTGCTGATCTACAAAGCCCTACACAAGCAGGGACCCTGGTATCTGCAAAAGCTCTTAACTCCCTACTGCACCTCCCACTCACTCCGATCCACTGACGAGAGATTGCTAGAGATTCCCAGGGTTCAGTTAAAAACATCTGGGGCACGCGCTTTCCCTTACGCTGCACCCACCCTGTGGAATTCTGTACCTTGTCGGTTAAGGGAATGCCTGTCCATCTCAAATTTTAAATCAAAACTTAAGACCTATTTGTTTTATCAGGCTTTTTCTGCATGTTTTTAGAATGTATTATTGTTTTGTTGATTATATTGTATGCTATTTTATTGTACAGCACCTTGATAATTTGAAAGGTGCTTAAGAAATAACTTTTACTTTACCTTGCTTTACTTACATTAGCTCTTCTTCAACTGGATTACACACATAGGATTCTACCATCCCTATGGAAAAAAGTACCCTTCATCCTCAGGATTATCATTCAGTCTTCATCGTCCTTCGATCAAGAATGAACCATCATTTCCAGGGCACTCAAAGACTCTCTTCTAATTATTTCTCCTTCATGGATGCTTCATTAGTGATTCCTCATTCATTACAGAATTCCTTACCTCTAGACCATACCTTGACATTCAAACCTTTCACAAGTTGGATCATTCACCAATGACTTCTTGCACCATAGCATTTCCACCATTCCCTGTCTAGTAATTTATCAATCAAGTCATGCTCCCTCTTTTTTTACACCCTTGCCATTTTGTGAGACAAACATCATTCATCATCTTGGAAACTTGGACTTCTTTCACCCTCCTTCATGCCCTTGCTTCGCACTTTGGATTCTATCACTCCTTCAGAAAAGACCTACCCTTTCAACCTCAGGATCATCATTCAATCTGCATCATCCGTGTATCGAGGATGGATCATCATCTCTCCAAGCAGCTCACCAACCTCAAATTAGCTATGGTTACTAGAATCTAGGCACTTCTCCTTTTAATATGCCCAGAGGATGGACAGAATTCTGGCCATGGGTCTTCAGAGGTTTCCTCCACCTGGGGGGTTTTCCTCTCCTGGGTGCTAGGGGTCATACTCTCCATAAGTTGGAGGAGGTATCATTTGGGGCCTTCTATTCCCTACAAATTACTACCTACATGCCTACCACTCAAGGGTGAGAATACAGTAAAGCCACAAAAAGTACTACAAGTCACACACAATCTAAATACCCCATCTCTCCCCATTGCTGTTCCACAAACATTGAGTGGGAGGGCTTGAGCCAAGGTTCAAATGTGGGGAACAACTCCTCCCACAACATCTATTTGATCCCTCCACTAATGCACTTCCCTTGTTCAGGGAGTGGTTTTTTTTCCACCACCATCCCCTCCTCCTCCTCCTCCTTCTCCGGTGCTTTTCTTACCCTTGTTCTGGGCCTCCTATTCCCTACAAATTACTACCTACATATCTACTACTCAAAGGTGGGACTACAGTAAAGCTACAAAAAGTACTACCGGGGTCATGTGATGGCAGCCTGAAGAACAGCAGCACTCACCCGTAGCTTCACTCCCCTGTTGTTTAATTTCAGCTATTAATCCAGTTTTCGGGCAGTCAGAAACCTGTAAACAGCCTTCATAAGCTTTGGAGACACAACTGATTCCAGTACTGGGAGAAACAAACCGAAAAAATGGAAATTTATATGAAAGAAGCACCGCCATGGCACTCCCCTCCGCCAACTCCAGAGAAGGACAAGGCCATGAAGTGCCCTAAACAACAAACTACAGGAGCGCCTAAACCTCCAATCTCGGCATCTGCTCTCTCAGAGGAGAGGTTTCTGGAAATAATGCAGCCACTGCAAGCAAATATTTCAGCCATATTGAAAGATTTGCAACAAATTAAATCATCAGTGCAATCGTTATCCATTAGAGTGGGTGACTCAGAGGCCAAGCTTACCTCCCTTGAGAAAAAACAGAGCAAACTGGATCAAGACTCCACACATATGGGCCGGAGGGGGAAGAAGCTTGAAGAAAAGCTGGAAGATTTGGAGGGAAGGAGCAGGAGGAACAACCTCTTAGTAATCGGAGTGCCAGAAAAAGAAGAAGGCAATGCCCCATTTCTTTTTTTGCAGAAACTGTGTGAGAGGATTGCAGGATCATCCCCAAATGGCACAACACACATTATCGAGTGGGCACATGAGGTCCTCCACCCCCTTCACCCCCAGGCTCCCCACCTCGGCCCCTCATCTTTAAGCTTTTGAACTTTCTCGACAAACAGCACATACTTGCTAAAATTAAAGATCTTCGTGAGGTGCTCTGGGAGGGCTGCAAAACTCATATTACAGAAGATCTCCCACAGTCTGTTTGGCTGAAATGGCAAGAAATGCACCTGACCGTATCAAAGCTAATAGCCACCAGGAAACCTTTTCAGATGAGATACCCAGCAGTAGTCCAAATCAAATCTGGAGAGCAGTGGCTCTTATTTGAATTGCAGGAGAAGCTGTGAAGGAGTTTAGAATCCTACTCCTGGATTTATTCAAGTGAAGAGGCACTAGTAGTGACTGCCTATACATGTATCTTTGAACTGGTTGTAAAGTGAATTTGATTGTTTGACTCAGGTTCAGCGAGGCTGTGATCATCGATTTCTGGGCCTGAGGGCCTACCAACCCATCCTTGCTGTGAAAGGGATCCCTCTTGCTATAATCAGATGAGCAGCCCACACAATGCCGCACAGAATTATCCAGTGTTTTTCACCGAAAGGACATGTTGGTTGACCAGGTAATTGCTTGTTCAGAGACTCAGAATGTGCTTTCTTCTGTCCCTGCAGCCCTGTGAAGGACCCTCACAACTAGATTTGCCTCGCATCCCTATTATGAGGGTAAGAAACATTTGGACACCAGGTAGTGTTGTTAAATAACTGCAAGATCTCAGGGTATGGCAAAAAGCTGACTCTTTCCAAACATGTTTTCATTTGCCTATTGTTATGTGGATTGTTGCTGGGAGAACCTAACTAAGAATTCTAATGTGGCTCCCTCTACACCCAGGAGTCATCCCAGAAGTAGCAAGAGGGATGTATCACTTGAAAGAACTGCTGGGTTAATCTAACTTTCTACCTCTTTTCATATCTGGTATTATGTAGCTATTATTTAGAGGAAAGACTGGAGAATAGTATCCTGCTCCCTTTTTTTTTTATTTTTAGCACTGCTATATAAGACAGCATCTGGGACTTTTTACTGAATGTGTCGATTGTTCCTAAAAGACTACCACTCATGCTTTGAAATATTGTTACATTTTTGCAATTGTGTTTGACTATATACAGTATATAGTCAATTGAATGGCAGGGGAAGGGCTGGAGCGGGGTGGGTGTTTATTGTGAAGCAGGCTTGTGCAAACATCATCCGCCGGGAAATGTAAGTAGTGAGGTTGATTAGAATTGGGGTAAAGTGTAATAGTGTGTTTAAGGTTAAATTGTTAGAGTATTCATTTGATTGTGGGTATTGGGGAATATGGTTAGTTTGAGTAAGTTTTCTTTTTATTGGGACAGAATGCTTAGGGGGAGGGTGGAGCAAAGTGCATCAAGGACAAGTATCTTTGATGAGGGTATCAGGACCAATATCACAGTTAAAATTAATCACTCTTCCAAACTGGATGAGTTGAGCTCACCGCATAATTTCCTTTGGAAAACCCGTCATGAGTGGCCCCTATAATATCATAAGTTAGAATGTGAAGGGTGCCCAAAATCGTTGTAAGAGGCAAATTATAATTCGACACCTCCAACACCTAAAAGCAAGGATTGTCTGCCTTCAAGAGACACATCTCCGATGGGAGGATGTTATTTTGTTATGCACGGCGTGGGTAGGACAGGTATATGGGTCAGGGAAATCTACTAGTAGTGGAGGAGTGGCAATATTAATTGATAAAAAGATTCCTTTCACACTAGAAAAGGAACTATGGGCCCCCGAGGGCTGGTATGTCATACTTTATGGCCTCTTCAAATCACAGCAAGTCATAATGGGAGCAGTATACAGTCCAAACATCGATTCCCCCCAGTTCTTTACACAACTGATATGGTTGGTCGATTCTAACCCCCCTCCAAACTGACCATTTTAGGAGGAGACTGGAATATCACTCCACACCTACATATAGATAGATCTGACTCTCGGAGACGGGGACTATCCCCCGTGCAAAGGGCCTTACAGGAGCTCATAAAGGGAGTTCATCTCATAGATGTCTGGTGAGTGTTGAATCCTGAAGACCACCAATACACTTTATATCCCCCCACATAAGACATTCTCTAGGATAGACTTCCTCCTCATGAGCTTGTTTGCCCTCCCCGATGTTATAAGCTCATACATACATGCCAGGGTCATTTCTGATCACTCGCCCATATCCCTCTTACTCCTTCTAGGGCCCAGAGTTAGGAAAGATGCCCTGTGGTGGCTAAATACTCAGCTGCTTCAGAGGCTAAACTCATTACAACAGATCAAAGATTTTGTTTCCGACTTCCTAGAGATCAACAGGGACTCAGTGAGCAGAGTAGATGTGGTTTGGGCGGCACTGAAATACACCTTAAGGGGGAAATGTATCTGACTGGTTGCCACAAAATATGGGCAGTCTAAACAGCAACTGGACTCCTTGCTTCACTCAATCCTCCAATTGGAATATATACTTAATCACCAATCCCTGGATGAGGATAGGGCCAAGTTGCGTAGCTTGCAGGCCCAATATTTTGACCTAATGTCTCGGAAAGCTGAGCTCTTGTTGAAATGTACAAAGCTTCACTATCTAGATATAGGGGAAAGAGCTAGTAAGTTACTGGCCATGCAGCTTAGACAAGCTGAAGCTTCTCAATTTATCCTGGGCATAAGGTCAGAAAAAGACAAACCAGTAGTTACGGCCCCCAGAGAAATAGCAGCTGTTCTAAGGCAATACTACCAGAAACTTTACTCTGAGGACTTGGCCAAATGCCCTTCTGAAGCAGACATAACTAACTATCTCAGCTCAATAGACCTCCCTTAATTATCTCCTTCCCAAGCTCTATCCCTGGCTGGTCCCATCAATACCAGGGAAGTTGTGAGTGCAGTGGAACAGCTCCCACTGGATAAATCCCCAGGGCCTGATGGTTTACCCAATAATCTATACAAGGCCTGTGTATCAGAGTTAGCTCCACTGCTAACAGACGTATATAACTTCTGGTTTGATAAGAGTCTCTTGGAGTCGAACTTCCTCAATGCTATAATTACTCTTATTCCTAAAAAAGGTAAGGACCACAATACCCAGAGAGTTATCGGCCTATTTCGCTGATCAATTTTGATGTTAAAATCCTTGCCACAATATTGGCCAATGGGTTAGGACCTATTTTGCCTACCCTAATTGGCAAAGAGCAAATTGGTTTCATGACAGGAAGGTCCTCAGGAGACCACATGTGTAAACTGCTGCACCTCCTCTCGGTGTCCAGGGACTCAGAACTTCCTATGATTCTCATGTCCCTGGACACCGAGAAGGCATTTGACAGAGTCTCATGGGATTTTCTTTTCACTACTATGTCCCATTTTGGTCTCCCTGAAGGATTCCTTAAGTGGGTTAGGCTACTATACTCTTCTCCCTCAGCCCAAATCCAGTGTAACAGTATTTTCTCCGAGTCTTTTCTGCTTTGCCGGGGTACCAGACAGGGTTTCCCCCTGTCCCCCCTCCTATTTAATGTCTATCTGAAGCCTCTGATCAGGAAGCTGGTAATCTCCCCGAGACTTCGGGGAATCAAAGTAGGAGATCGACATTACACCCTCTCAGCATATGTGGAAGATTTGCTTTTGCATTTTGAAGACCCCCGAGCATGCATTCCAGCACTTCTGGAGGAAATCGAAGCCTTCTCCACAGTTTCCCATTACAAACTCAATCTCTCCAAAACCAAGGTTTTCCCCTTGAACAACAGAATCTCTCAGGGGGAAGTGGCCAAGTTTGCTCTCTCATGGGAACCAAATTCTCTTTTATACTTTGGAATCCAGGTGACTTGAGATATTATTTCCATGATTAAAGCAAATCTCTCAGATTTGCTAAGCATACTTAAGGCGGATCTTGACAGATGGGGAGTTCTCCCTCTCTCGCTTTGGGGGAGGATTAACACTGTTAAAATGAATATATTGCCTCGCCTCATGTACCCATGGGTATACTAGGTTGCTTTCTTCCCAAAAAGTGGTTTACCAAGCTTCAGACCATGCTTAATGCATTCATGTGGCAGGGTAAATGAGTCAGAAAGTCATACCTTAAACTTACTGCACCAAAATTGCAGGGTGGATTTGCTGTTCCTTCCTTTTTTTCACACTATTGTGCCCACCACATCAGCAAGCTGGCTCATTGGATACAGGAGACATATGCCGACAGCTCGCAGGGATACACACCACTATGGTTGGAAATTGAGAAGTACCTGGCTGCTAAATACAAATGTGCCCTCTCCTCTTTATTGTATGCCACCCCACGTGCAATCCCTAAACCCTTGAGGCACACCCCTTTAGGGTGATCTATTAAAGCCCTACACCAGTTGCAAATGCATATTTCCCTCAACTGGCACACCTCTTTAGATCAACTGGTTATAGGTAACCCCCATTTTAAAATTGGGCACAAACCCATTCCAGCTTCTTATTGGCCCCTTCTTTTGGGAAGAAAGTTTCAGAATTGTATTCTGAAGGAGTAATACTTTCTTTCCCCATATTTCGACTTAGATTTAATGTGCAAGACAGAACTATCTTTAAAAACAAACAACTCAAAGATGCAATTGTCTCCCACAATGGAAGAGTACAGAATCCTCTGCCTTTCACAGTCGCACTATCCACAGTTTTGCAACTGGCCAGGCAGCCTCATGCAATCTTCATAGTTTACAAAAAGTTACAATCCCTAGATCCCAACTTGCCTCAGGGAGTTTGCTATTATTGGTCTCAGGAACTACCCTTAGGCAATGGAGTAGATCTCTGGAAGAAATTATGGCTAAACTCTTATAAATTTATTAAACTAGACAGACTGCACTTAATGCAATTTAATATCATGCACAACCTGTATTTCACACCGGTAAAGCGTCACAAATTGGGCAGATTGCCCTCTTCTGCTTGTCCACGATGTGGGGATAGCCTAGGTACCTTGTATCACATGTTATGGACATGCCTGAGAGTGCAAATATTTTGGTATGCAGTCAGACAATCTTTAGACCCAATTTTGGATATTGACCCTTTATTTACTCCAGAAGTCTGCTTACTGAACCATCTTCCCCACAGTACCCTCAAAGTTAGGAAAGCCCATGTGGCTTTGATCTCTGCCACTGTGAAATTAATAATTATGAGACACTGGAAGGACATCACATCTCCATCTGTCCTGGAATGGCATAAGGAGATATGACTGGCCCTCCAATTGGAGAAACATATCTCCTTAATGCATAACAGACTTCAAATATATCAGAGTAGATGGGGACCACTAGATGCCCTGCTTACTATATGGAAGCCCTAAATATTTAAGCCAAAGACCCTTCTCCTCAAGTGCCCCAACTGGATGGCCTATGAATAACACTTGGCTCAGGGTGGGTTAGGGAAGGAAATAAAGGTAATGGGAAGGAGGGGGGAGACAGAGAGGTGGGGAGGGGGAGTTCGCCCCCTTTATTGGTTTCCCTTTGCTTTCCATCTTATTGTTCTTATTTAAAGTAAGTTTACTGTATTAGAATGGAATATAATGTAATGTGGGGTGAACCTCTTGGTTGCCTGATTGTCATCCATCTTTTGGTGGTTTTCATGTTAAACTGGAAAACTCATTAAAGTTTATTGAATTAAAAAAAAAGTACTACAAGTTGCACAAGCACTATATACCCCATCTCTCCCCATTGCTGTTCCACAAACATTGAATTTCTCTTTGGCTGTGTTTGCCCAATGGGACATAACCTGGCATGTTTTTTTTTGGAGGTAATGTGAGGTTTCAAAACCCCAAGTAGGCACAGGCATTGAGGTAAGGCATTTGGTGAAAGGAGGAAGCAGGAGGTCATTGGTGGGAACATAGTCCAAACCAGCAAGAATTTGACTGGTTAAGCAGTTGTGCAATTTAATAGGTAGGTAGAATGTTAGGGAATTGTGGTGTGTGGAGGTAATTGCCTCCATGTGCGTTCATTTGTATGTTGATTGCACGCATGTGCAAGAAACATGTTGCGGCAGCTTTCTCCACAAGCAGGTTGTGGAGGTGCGGCACTGTTGTGCCCAATGCCCCCACAGCCTGCAAAGGCTTGTCCCCCATCCACCAATGCTGTGGCATGCTGTTGCTGACAGTAGTTCAACCAGCGTGCCACAACCTTCTAAAAAATCAGCCGCTGCAATCAGGGGCTGCCTCATCACTGCAGTCTCAGCCATCCGCTGCAAAGAGGGAGTGACCCGTCATTGCAGGGCGGGATGTAGGATCCTGATATTGTTTGTGAACATGGCAGTGGCTTGCCGCTGTATTCACAAACAATATTTACCCCCCCACCATGTTTATTTGCTGACGGGGGAGCCAACTCCCTGTCAGCATAATGTAACCCCTCCCTGTTTTATTGGCTGCCGATGGGGTGCCCAATCCCCTCCGGCAGAAAGGAATTCTCCCCTTTTGTTGTTTGCGACAGGGATGCCCAATCCCTGTCAGCCACAGCTGCCCCCAAAAGGAAACGCGTGTGCACGCTGGGATCCCACACCAGCGTGCCACATGCCTTTGTTGTTTGCCAATGGGGTGCCTCAATCCCCGTTGGCTAGAGCTGCCCCAAAGCAAGACTCCAGTAGCACGCTGGGAGCCCACCCCATCATGCCACATGCCCCTGTAAAGTTAAAATGGTCCGTGACTTTTTGTTTTTACCTAACAAAAGGAAACGGTCCCTCATAGTCTCCCTGCCCCCTCCCACACCCACCCACTGTGCACCCTGCCTCCCCACACCCCTCACCCCATGCTTACCTCCGGAGCTCGGCGCGACGATCTTTGGTGGACCAAGAACACGTCTGCACTCTTCAAAGCTGACTGCAACTGAGGAAATGCCGTAAGCTGTATAATGTAATAAATAGGGTTTTTCAACTTTAGTGCATATCTCGGGCATTTTTGGGAATTTTTTTCACCAAATTTTCAACATGGGGTTTTTGGGACCCCTACTCATGAATTATTGAACTGTCATGGCGTTAATTGGCTCCGGAAGGTGGTTTTGTGGTCACTGTGTGGAATCACCCTTTAGGGCTGATTAATGATATGACAGTGCCAGTGTTCATGAGGTGGGCTCTCAAAAAAGCCTATGTTGCCAATTTGGTGGAAAAAATCCCAAAAATAACTGTTTTACGAGCGTGCATTGCGCAGTTGCTATGCACGCTCATAACTTCGTGAATTTGCAATATTTTCAAGCCAGACTTTCAACATTGGCATTTTGTCACACTTCCTTGTGAGCAGTATAGCTGTCATTGTTCATATCATGGCCTAAATGTGTTTTTGCACTTCCAGCGCGGGAATAGCGTGGTCGCTGTGGGAACTCAGTGTTCAGGACAGATTAAGAAAATGACAGTGACACTGTTCATGAGTAGAGGTCCTAAAATGCCTATGTTGAAAATTTGGTAACGATACTCCATAAAATGACTGTGTTACAAGCTTGCATTGCGCAGTTGGCATGCACACTTGTAACTTCACGAATTTATAATATTTTCACTTCAGATTTTCAACATTGCCATTTTCCCAGACCTACTTATGTACAGTACAGCTGTCATTTTTCCCATCCTGGCTGAAATGTGTTTTCGCACTTCCTGCCCAGAATAGAGCAGTCACTGTTGGAAATCACTGTTCAGGACAGATTAAGAAAATGACAATGATACTGTTCATGAGCAGAGATCCTAAAATGCCTATGTTGAAAATTTGGTGATGATAGCCCAGCAATTGTCTGTGTTACAAGTGTGCATTGCGCACTTTCCATACACCCTTGTAACTTTGCAGATTTGTAATATCGTCACACCAGATTTTCAACAGTGGCATTTTTTCACACCTCCTTATTAGCAGTACAGCTGTCATTTTTTGCATCCTGACTGAAATGTGTTTTCACAGTTCCAGCACAGAATAACATGGTCACTGTGGGAAATTAGTGTTTGGGACAGATTAAGAAAATGACAGTGGCACTGTTCATGAGCAGAGGTCCTAAAAGCCCTATGTTGAAAATTTGGTGACGAAACTCCATAACATGACTGTGTTACAAGTGTTTGTTGACCTGTTTCCAGGCACCTTTGTAACTTCGCAAATTTATAATATTGTCACGCCACATTTTAAACACTGGCATTTTTTCACACCTCCTTATGAACACTACAGCTGCATTTTTCACATCCTGGCTAAAATATGTTTTTGCACTCCTGCTGGTGAATAGCACGGTCACTCTGGGAAATCAGTGTTTGGGACAGATTAAGATCGACCGAGTGAGAGGTGGGAGTGACTGAGCTCAACTGAGCTCTGTTGGGACTGCTGCAGATTTGTTTGTGGGCAGACAAAGGCCCCAACACAAGAGCCCAGTACAAAAGGGCAGCCTGCAGCACTGGGAGTAAACAGAACGAGACAGCGAGTGAGGGAGGGGGAGTGAGCAAACTCACCGAAGCACTGTCAGGACTGCTGCAGATTTCTTTGTGGGCAGAAAAAGGCATCAGTGCAGGAAGGGGCCCAGTACAAAAAGCCAGCCTGCAGCAGTGGGAGAAACAATACGAGCGAGTGAGACAGGGGGACTTAATGAGCTCAACGGAGCTCTATCAGGACTGCTGTAGATTTCTTTGTGAGCAGAAAAAGGCGCCAATGAAGGCAGGAGCCCCGTACAAAAGGGCAGCTTGCAGCACCAGGACAAACAGAATGAGAGCATGAGAGAGGGAGACTGAGCGACCTCAACAAAGCTCTGTCGGGACAGCTGCAGATTTCTTTGTGGACAGACAAAGGTGCAAATGCAGCCAGGAGCCCCATACAAAAGCGCAGTCTGCAGCACCAAGAAAAACAGAATGAGTGAGTGACAGAGCGGTAGTGAGCGAGCTCAACGGAGCTCTATTGTGACTGCTGTGGATTTCTTTGTGGGCAGAAAATGCAGCAACACAGGCAGGAGCCCAGTACAAAAGGCCAGCTTGCAGCGCCGGCAGAAACGGAATGCGTGAGTGACAGAGGGGGAGTGAGAGAGTTCAATGGAGCGCTGTCAGGGCTGCTTCAGATTTCTTTCTGGCCAGAAAAAGCCGCCAATGCAGGCAGGAGCCCAGTACAAAAGGGCAGCCTGCAGCTCCAGGAGACACAGAACGAGCGAGTGAGGGAGGGGGAGTCAGTGAGCTCAACGGAGCCCTGTTGGGACTGCTGCAGATTTGTTTATGGGCAGAAAAAGGCTGCAATGCACGCAGGGGCCCAGTACAAAAGGGCAGCCTGCAGTGGTAGGAAAACCAGAATGAGTGAGTGAGCGAGCTCAACGGAGCTGTATTGTAACTGCTGCAAATTTCTTTGTGGGCATAAGAAGGCAGCAACGCAGGCAGGAGCCCAGTAGAAAAGGGCAGCCTGCAGCGCCGGCAGAAATGAAATGAGTGAGTGAGAGAAGAGGAGTGAGCAAGCTCAATGTAGCTTTGTTAGGACTGCTGCAGATTTCTTTGTGGGCAGAAAAGGCACCAACAGAGGCAGGAGCCCAGTACAAAAGGGCAGCCTGCAGCACCAGGAGAACCAGAATGAATGAGTGAGTGAGATAAGGGGAGTGAGTGACCTCAATGGAGCTCTGTCGGGACAGTTGTGGATTTCTTTGTGGGCAGAAAAAGCTACCAGTACAGGCAGGAGCCCAGTACAAAAGGGCAGCCTGCCAGGAGAAACAGAATGAGCGAGTGAGAGAGGGGGAGTGAGCCACCTCAATGGAGCTCTGTTGAGACAGCTGCGGATTTCTTCCTCAGCAGAACAAGGTGCCAATGCAGGCAGCAGGCCAGTACAAAAGAGCAGCCTGCAGCACCGGGACAAACAGACTGAGCCAGTGACAGAGGGCCACTGAGCGAGCTCAACAGACCAATGCAATCAACATTCCGCATTGACAAATGCTTGTTTTCAGTTGGAATGTACTCTAGCAGATGAAGCGAAGTGGTTGAGGGGCAGCACATGTGAGACAGAGCTACTGGGAAATAGTACAGATGATGCCTCTGAAGTACCTTGTAACCTCTGATAAAAATTTAATGTTGAAGGCAGAAATCCACTGGAGGCACAGCAAACAAGAGCTAAAAACAGATGGGAAGCATTGACAGAAATCAACCACTGGTAGTGGTTCTGGGAACAGTTAAGAACTAACCTTAATCCCTTGCTATGTAGAGCCTGCAGGGCATGGGGAGGATACAAACCAGGGCCAATTATATGGTTATTGTCTAGTTATCTTGGGGAAAACTACAACCCTGTTTAAAATAACAAAAGCTATAAGAATGGGTTATAACAAAGCAGATGGATGTCATGGGGGACTGGAAAAAAATGGATGACAAATGAAATTTCCCACTAAACTGTGTGAGTGTGTATGTGTATGTGTGTGTGTGTGTGTGTGTGTGTGTGTGGGAGAGTTTTTCTGCAGTTCATCAGTTAGGGCTGGCATAATGCCAAGTTTAAGGTATTTTCTTCTCTGATATAATTTACTTATTGTTATCCATCACTGTTGTGTTTGTATTTTGTCCAGGATGTTCAGTACCACTTATATCTGTTTTTCCACTGCTGTTTCAAATTTACTGTTTGTTGTAATTAGTGAAGCAGCAAATTTAAATTTCACCCGCAGAATGCCGGCGAAGTGGTCAAATTCGCAACGCAGAGCACTTCGCGAAATTTTCCTGGAGAAGGCGGAATTTCACCTAGGCAAAATGTTGCCTTCTGCTGGAAAAATTTCGTCTTCCGCAGCAAAATTTTGCCTTTCATCCTTGGGCAAAATTTCACCTTAGGCTAGGGTATAAGTTATAATAACTAGATCACTGGTGCCTAACGGTCCCTCCCCCCACCTGTCCCACATATACAGAAAAATCCCTAGTGGCTAGCGGTCCCTTCCCCCACCTGTCCCACATGTAAATAATAAAATTATCTATGGTGGCTAGTGGTCCCACCCCTCCACCCGGTAATAACCCGCCTGCCGGAAATGCAAGTAACCCCACCCATCCCTTCGTATCTCCTCCTTATCCTGTTAAAAAAATCTCTGGTGGTCTAGTGGGGTTTTGTACATTTAAACCCCTCTATTTGGTTCAATAAATCCTGGTGGTCAGTGCCCCCCCCACCCAGCCTCCCCAGCAGCCAGATGTCCCCACCACAGTCCCTCCCACCCCTCCTAAATCCCAGCAGTGGCAGACCGGCCGGCCCTCCATGTGTCCTCCACCGGTCAAGCCTGCTGACTGAGCTGTCAATGAAGCTCATTCATTGACAGCCCAGTCAGTGGGCTGGCCATAGAAAGAGAGAGGAGGGCGCTGTAAGTCACGTCTGCTGTGATTTAGAGATAGGAGTAACGTGGGGTGTAAGTGAGACATCTGGCTGCTGGGGAGGTTGTAAGTGGGGGATCACCAGGACTTATTGGAACCAGACTGGAAGGCCAAACATTTTTAACAGGATAAGGAGGATATATGGAGCGGAGGGATGCGGTGGGGGGTTACTGTACATTTCCGCAATGGGTGGGTTATTACCAGGTGGAGGGGTTGAACCACTAGCCACCATGGATAATTCAATTATTTACATGTGGGACAGGTGGGGGGAGTGACCGCTAGCCACCAGGGATCTAGTTATTATAACTTATACCCTCATAACCGAAGTACTGGGCAAAGGTATTAACAAGGGCAATCAAAGTTGCTGGCATCTATGTGGGGAACAGGGGAACTTATTCCATTGTTTATGGGAATGCCATAAAGTTAGATTCTGGTAGAACCAAACAAGCAATCTTCTAACCAATATATTGGAGGTTCAAATCCCATCCACATTTCCTGTTTTGATATTGAATGTTACTGAACAGCTGGGGCTAAATAAAGTGCAGAAAAAATACTTTGTATAGGAACTAAGTGTACTAAAAGATTTATTCTTGAAAAATGAAATGCCCTGGAGATTGGTCAGTTAATAATGGAAAGATGATAGTACTTGGTAAATGACTGGTGAAATTTTGCCCGTGGACGAAAGATGAAATTTCACCGTGAAAGGCAAAATTTCACTGCGTAAGGTGAAATTTTGCTCTTCTGCCAGGTGAAATTTTGCCACTCTGCCAGGCGAAATTTTGCATTTCGCTGTGCAAAATGGGTGGTATTTCAATGATTTCTCTGTGAAGTGAATTCTGCCCACTTCGCCCACCACTAGTTGCAATGTTGTTACAGTATGGTTGCATCTGCTGCTGTTTTTGATCTTACACTGATTGTTTCCTGTTATGATGCTGACTTACTTGAGACTCCCTGCTGATGTATTTTTGCCTAATAGTGCTTTTACCAGTATTATACTAATGATATAAGTTTTGTGTAATTCTCTCATGCAGTGCCTGAAAATAGTCATATGTATGCGTTGTGTATCATGGAAGTGCATTGTTATTATTATGTTGGCACAAGTTGAGAGGACATGGTAAAGGTGAGTCATTCTACTGAGCACAAGGGAACATGGTCAAAAGTAAGCTGAAGGCTTGGAATATGAGTGGAATATCACACTCTGTAAAATGCCAGAAAAGTCTTATTAAACTGAAACACAATGGGATTCAAATAGGACTGCTCCAGGGAACCCATTTAATACCACAGAAAAGAAACAATGTTGCTAAGGAAATGGTCCAGGCAATGCCCTTGTGCATTCAATGAAAGGCTGAAGAACTGGTGCAGAGTTGAGGGTTTTGACTTCATTGAGGACTGGGGCCTACCTGGAGAGATACATGCTTGTATGCAAGGGGCGGTCTGCATCTGTCCGTGGGGGAGACCAGGATCCTGAGTTACAGATTTGAATGTTTCACTGGCAAACATTTAAACTAGCCAAGGGGGAGGTGGAAATATGAAGGAAGAACTCAACTGCCCCTCCACCCCCAAACAGGTTAAGGTAGTCAGACAAGAGGATACTAAGGATGGCAAAACACAACGGACTGAACCAGGAGGTAATCTCAGGGGAGGCAATGGGGAAAGTGATAGGAAGGGAACAAGTAGGGGTGAAGCAATCAAAACATCGAGGACCATGTGTACAAATGCCCGCAGCCTGGGTAACAAAATCCTTGACCTGGTGGCTTTGATGGAAAAGGGAGACCTGGATATTGTGGCAGTCACTGAAACATGGTATACAGAAAGCCATGATTGGGATGTTAATATACCTGGGTACACGGTATACAGGAAAGACAGGAAGGGTCAAAAAGAGAGGAGGGGTTAGCGATCTATATTAAAGAGGGGATCAAAGCAACTGAAATAAAGGGAAAGCAGGGAGGGGAGGAGAGGAGGTGCTGTGGGTCACCCTGGAGTCAGGAAATGGCAACACTATCCACATGGTGGTTATCTACAGACCCCAGCACAAGGGGAGGAAACAGACAGGCAAATTAAGCAATAAACAATGACAGGGTGTGGGTTATGCTGGGATTTGCCCATGCCTGGTGTTGTTTGGTCACAAGGCTGCAGGTTGAGTGATCAAATCCACACCAGAATTGGGTAAATCCCAGCATAACCCACACCCTGGAGTGGTTTATTGCAATTATACAATGCCCCCAATTTTCAGTGACAAAAAAAAAATAAAAAAAGGAGTTTGCTGTATTTTAAATTACTTTTATTGATTGCATTGCTCCACCAGAGAAAATAGTACTTTGTTACTAGGGAGACCATTTCTAGCTTCTTCATTTCTCCGGTCCTGCCCAGCAGTCCCCCTATCCACAGACATAGTCACCACTACCCCCACATCTGCTTGCTACAACTGTTTTTTTACATTTTTTTTTGTTCCCCCCATCCTGAAGAGAGCAATAGAAAACAGTAGCTGGAGAGTTAGAGAGCGAGTGTACCAAAAGAGAGAGTGAGTGAGCAGTGTGTTCTTTCAGCTCATCTGGGAGCTGAGTTCTTTTTTATTTCAGCTTTAGTAATGGCCTGGGACAATATGGGACAGGTATACTGGGACAGGGGAGTTAATATGAGAATGGATGTGGGAGAGAGTGACTGTGACAGGAGCTACGAGTGAAGGAAACAGAAGTTGGAAAGAGCAAGCCTTGGAGGAGCTTGTGGCTAAGCATTTCATAGGGAACGCTAGATGGAGTCTACAGAAAACTGTGGTCTGAGTTTGGCTTGCATTCCGGTTTGCAGGTACATCATTTCTTTGTAGAATACTAATGTCAGAAGTCTTTTTTTTTTTTGAGTGCCATTTAGTGAGGAGCAAGTGTGCAGCACTGAGGACTCAGCAACTGGAGAGAGCAGCGGTGTTGTTTTTTTAATGATATTCTCACTTTTAGAAGTGCTGGGAGACATTGTGATTTAGCGGTACCAGAACGGAGGCAGGAGGCACTCACTGTAAGAAGAGGCAGAAGTGGTCACCATGGAAGCTGGAAGGAGTGAGGGGCAGATTTGTAGTATTTACAGTGGTTTTGGTGAGTGCTGGTGTGTGACTTTAATACTGAGGTGATTTTCAATAGTTGCGTTTTTTCCTGCTGCTGCGGTTTAACGAGAAGGCAATACGACGTCTTTATTGTTTGTGTTTTTGGGATCAGATTAATTTGGGTAGATGCGGCTGACTGTCACCTTTTCCCATTTGTTATGCCAAGATTTACCATGAGTAAAATGTGCCAGTCAGCTAATCAGAATGCATGATTCTAGCACCCCATTTTATAATGGTAGATATCATCTGTAAAATGGCAGAAAAGGGAGAAGTGTTTTTGGTATGGGACCTAAATATGCCTAATGTTACCTGGAACACCTATGCTGTGGCCACATCCAGGAGCAGGGTCATCCTGGATGTCCTGCAGGGGGCATGCCTCATGCAGTTAGTAGTGGAATCTATCCAGCAGGGGGCAATATTGGACCTGGTGCTCACAAATGGAGACAGAATAACAGATGTACCGGTAGGCAGCAATCTGGGATCCAGTGACCACCATACAGTATGGTTCAAGGAAAAGACAGTACAAGAGTCAAGCCACACAATAGCAAGAGTCCAAGACTTCAAAAGGGATGCCTTTGCTAAAATGGGAGAATGTCTCAAAAAAACACTGGCAAAGGGTGAGGGAGGGAGAGTAGAGGTACAGTGGGTGAACCTCAAGAGAGCAATAACAGAGGCAACAAGCCCCTGTGTGAAGCAAGTAAACAAAGCAAGAAGACAAAGAAAACCATTATGGGTTTCAAAAGAAGTGGCAGGGACAGTTAGAGAGAAAAAAATGGCATTCAGGAAATACAAGGATACACAGAGGGAGGAAGACAGGGAACTGTATCAGACTAAGCAGAAGACAGCTGGAGAAGCAGTCAGGCATGCAAAGGAACAAATAGAGGAAAGGATAGCCCAGACAGTGAAGGAGGGGGACAAAACCTTCTTCAGGTACAGATGGGGAAAGAAGAAAGGCCAAGGGAGGGATGGTGAGGCTAAGTAAAGTGTGGGGCGGTGGAGTGGGTGGAGGGGGACCTGGAAAAAACTGAGTTACTGAACAAATACCTTTGCTCAGTATTCACGAAAGAAGGGGAGGGAGAGTGGCTGGAATTATTCAGTAAACACACACAAGGAAGCGGGGTGGACAACAGACCATTCACAGAAGAGAGAGTCCTAATGGAACTCTTGAAACTGAAGGTGGACGAGGTGATGGGGTGGATGGCATACATCCCAGAATACTAAAAGAACTCAGAGAGGTGCTACTGACACCACTGACAGCCCTATTCAACAAATTGTTGGAGGAGGGAGAAGTCCCAGAGGACTGGAGGAGGGTGAACGTGATACCCCTTCACAAAACTGGAAGCAAAGTAGAAGTGGGAAACTATAGACCTGTCAGTTTGACCTCAGTGGTGGGAAAGATGATGGAATCACTGTTAAAGGAAAGGATTGTGGAATACCTAGAAGCCAGTGGGGCACTGGACCCACGTAGAGATGCAGCGAAGTTTAATTAAGCCAGCGAAGTTAGGGCAAAGTCACCCACTCCACATCATCAGACGCTACGTAAAGTCCTCATGGAATCACACATACACACTTTGCCTCATGGTGACTTCACCTCATGATGACTTCGTGTTATGCTCACTTCAAGTTCATTCTGCATTTTTTTCTGTGTAACGCGAAGTGAGTCATAATTGAAACAGCCCACAGATCACATGTGTTACAGTCTGTAGGTCACATGGCTCAGGCAGGAAGTTAATCAGGCAAGAGAGTGAAAGACTTTTACTTTCTCCTTACCTAGTATGTAAGATAGAGGTTTTGTGACAGAGCAGAGAGAAACATATTTTTTTTTTATTTCGTTGTTTAATCAGGTATAGCACATATTGCTTGAATCTGCTAACCATTTTACGTTTTTTTTGTTATTTTGGTGTGTTTTTTGTATTTTGATTGTCTCTTCTGTTGAGTTGTGCACCTTTTTTCAGTACAGTAGTTAATTGTTCCTTTTTTTGTGTGTGTTTGTTTATGTGTGTGTGTGTGCTGTGTGTGTGTGAGAGAGAGAGAGAGAAAGTAAAATGGAGAGAGGCACCTTTGGTAGACAAAGAGGAGAGTGTGTGGGGGTACGGACATGTGGTGGCACCCCGCGTCTGAACAGGAGCACATTATATCATGCAAGTGGTCCCCTCCCTGATGCAGGAGGTAGTGGTGCCGTGGAAACACCCCCGCCAGTGGCACCACCTACTACTAGTGCTCCTACCACCACCAACACCTGCCATGGCCCTTGTGCCAAGGGCTCAGCAGCAGCAGGAAGTGATAGAGGAGCTGCAACAGTCTCATGAGCGTAGCAGGTTGCCCCCCCAACTGTGCAGCAGCAAAAAACACCTGCCCCCCCGCCTGTGCCCGGTCCTTCCTGCACCTCTCTTTTTGGGCTTTTTTCAGTCCATTGCCTAGTGTTGATGACCCAAGTGTCATGAACTGTAATATCTGTGGTGTGGTTGTGCATCAAGGTCCCAAGGGGAGTGATCTACAGACAGGTGGGCCGTGCACCCACCTTGCAAACCACCACCATGCAGAGTGTGAGGCCAAGGTTGCCGAACAGGGACAGAATGTGCCTGCTGTCCATGCTGGGCAACAGGTGGCAGCACGGCCTCCACATGGAGTTAAGTGTGATCAGACCAGGGAGCAAGTGGCTTCTCCAGAGCCTGCAGAGGATGCTGGCAACCCTGCAATAATGCCTGACACACAGGCCGATTTGGGCCTGATGTGGAGTGAGGTAGACCACCTGAGCAACAGGGTGTCGAACATTGAGCAGTGGTTGGGTGCATCGAAGGTAACCAACTCCAAATTATGGCCATGCTCCAACTGCTCATCTCACACCATAATGTGGAGCATTTGTTTTTGATAGTCCATGCATCCACCACCCTCTCCATGACAAAATACTTCCCGATGTTGCCCCTGATCCATCCCCCCTCTATCTTCAGATTTTGCCCCCTTGTTCTTGCACATCTCTTTTTCTGAAAGATGCAGCCCTTTTGGACATTGCTGATTCCCTTTATGTACTTTAAAATTTCTATCATGCTCCCCTCTCCCTCCTTTTTTAAGGGTATACATATTAATCTCCTTTAGTCTGTCTTCTTCGTATGGGATCTGGTGCAGCCCCTGCACCATTTTAGTTGCACCCCTTTGGACCGCCTCCATCCTGTGTGATTCTCAATGATGTCCTGAGATGCACTGTTTTAAGTGGGCAACCACTCTGCATTAGTGTGCCCCCAGAAATGTCGTCTGTCACAGTGTCCCAAAAAATGCCAGACTCCAGATGAAGATAAATAACGTGATAAAATGTTCAGAAAATTCTCAAGTATTTCCTGAGATGCACTGCTTTATGCCTGTACTCACTCCCACAACAACTATGGCACCTGCTACTGCTTCTGTACTTCTATCTTCTGCTGCCTGGGCTGACTGGGCTGATGCACAGCGTCTTGCCAAATGATGATAGCCTCAGATGACCATTGTGTGAACAATGATGTGATGATGCAATGGCAGACAGAAAGTCTGCTGCGCTGGCTGTTACCTGATGCCCTATGTGTGTGTGTACTTATACTACCATTGGTAAGTTACTGTACCTTGCACGCTCATGTTTTTACACAGAACCAAATATTAAATGGTGATCGGACCATCACTCTATAAGGTTCAATTTTGCAGGCCCCCCATGAGACCAACCCCTTTGGAGATGGTCCAGTACCACCCCTTGAGGGGTGTAACCCCTTATGGTCTGATGGTGGTGCTGGACCTATCGAGTTGGCCTGTGGAGTGCATGGAACCAGATGCCTTAGTAGTGTACTATAATAATATGGTGCTGAAGGCTCTGATTCCATAGCACCTGTCTGTGTTCACCCTCTCTCCCTCCACCCTCAGTACCCTTGGTTTGATGGGGCATTGAGGGAGTTGAGGAGAGTAGGGCGAAGATTGGAACGCTGTTGGCAGAAATCGAGTCTGGAAGGCAACAGGCTTAGATTGATGGCCCATTATATGGACTATCAATCAGAAATCTCCCATAAGAAGGCAGAGTTCCTGTCCAGGGAGATAGTTGCATCAAGGAATTGACCATCTCAGCTCTTCCAGACCATGGACAGGCTGTGCAATCCAGTCTGCCTGCGGGGTCGGAGAGCTTTTTCACAAATAAAGTGTGCTCAGTTCTTTGATGATAAGGTGCCATCGATCAGGTCGGAGATCAGCAAAATGCATTCAAATGAGCATGGCAGTGATCGATGCGAGGTCACAGGCCCTCAGTCTGCCTGGACAGATTTTGACCAGCCAGCGATCATGGATATCATGAAGATTATCCGGGTCTCGTGACCGACTTGCTGTAGTGTGGATCCTGGTCCTACATGCCGCCTTGTAGGGTGTGTGAATGTGATTGGACCAGTCCTTGCTGAGATAGTCTGGTGCTCATTGGACCAAGGGGTGTTCCCGGAGTCTCTGAAAGAGGCTATCATGACACCCCTTTTAAAGAAACCTTCCCTTGACCCAGACTGTCTCTCTAACTACAGACCAATCTCTAACCTGCCCTTTTTGGGCAAGGTTATTGAGAAAGTAGTCGCATTGCAGCTCGATGACTTTCTTACCACCCATGAAGTCTATGATCCTCTCCAGTCCGGTTTCAGGAAGAGGCACAGTACCGAGACGGCATTAGTTCAAGTACTGAATGATCTCCTAATAGCAAGAGATCGGATGACCTGTTCGATCTCGGTCCCCCTTGATCTCTCTGCAGCATTTGACACCGTGGACCATGGGATGTTGCTAGAACACCTGCGGCTACTCTGTGAACTGTCAGGGCCAGTCTTCAGATGGTTCCATTCTTTCCTCACGGGCAGAACTCAGAGGGTAGTATCAAGAATTTTTTCTTCTGCTCCCTTTGCTCTGCATTGTGGGGTGGTGCAGGGTTCTGTGCTTTCCCCCATGTTGGTCATGGTGTATATGCTGCTGCTGTTGGGAGACATTATAAGGCATTATGGACTGAGTTTTCACTGCTACGCAGATGACACTCAGCTCTACGTGTCCTTTGTACCCGACGCATTATCGGTCTTTAACAACTACCTCACTGAGATTCAGTACTGGATGAGTGCTAACTGGTTGAGATTGAATCTGCACAAGACTGAGGTGTTGGTGGTGGACCCGGGTCACTGTGTAGAGAAGTTGACTCCTGGGTTTCCCTCTGGCCTTGTGTTAGGGGGTAACCAGTTGAGACCTTCTGAATGGGTGTGGAATCTGGGCATAATACTTGACAGCGAGCTGACGCTTAAGACACAGATGTCAGCCATTGTCAAGTCCTTCTTTTACCATCTGAGGAATATAGCCCAGATAAAACACCTTGATCAGCACGATGACCTCCCTGTGTTGGTTCACGCCTTTGTTTCTTCATGTCTTGACTACTGCAATGTTCTATATCTAGGGTTGCCAGGGGTGGATCTCCATTGCCTGCAGCGGGTGCAGAACATTGCAGCCAGGTTGTTGACTGAGTTACCAAGAACTTGCTATATCACACCTGTGTTGTGCAAACTGCACTGGCTGCCAGTGCAATGGAGGATCACCTTCAAGGTCGTGTTGCTGACCTATAAGACCTTACATGGACTAGGACCGGGCTACTTGCAAGATGTCTTTCGGCCCTATCGCCCTCTCCGCCCACTCCGTTCCACCGACGAGGGATTGCTAGAGATTTCCAGGGTTCATCTTCAGTCATCTGGGGCCAGAGCTTTTTCTTTCATGGCCCCAACCCTGTGGAATTCTCTACCTCGTCGGATCAGAGAGTGCCTGTCCACTGAATCTTTTAAAGCTTCATTGAAGAGCTACTTATTCGAATTAGCTTTTTGAATATAACATCTAGTCTATCCTGTTGCCTTTTAAATGTTTTTATATTTGTATTTATTATTGATGTATGTTATTCTTGTTATGTATTTGCGCTTTGGTACTTTGAAAAGCGCACTACAAATAAATATTGATTTGATTTGATTTTTATATATATATATATATATACAGTATATATATATATATATATATATATATATATATACACACATATATATATAGATATAGATACACATGTAATCATTGTACTGTTTTTTCTGTCACAGGACACCCAGTCATACTTTGGTTGCACGTTTTTTGGCTTACTGAGGAATTTGCTGTAGGAAAACTGTCAAGCTAAGAAAGGTAAGTATTTTTTGGGGGGGGCATCATTTGGAAGCAAGTTTCATGAATGGTTTTGTTTTGACTTCTTTACAGGTTTTCTGTGTATCCTCCGGATCCATACTAGTTGCATGTGTTCTTATTTGAAATTGAAGAAAGCACCGATGGCAGCACACTACACCAAAATGTTACCTGCAAACAGATGAAGAAGAAATAGTTATTAATTCATTGTACTAGCATATTCTGTTCTAATTAAGTGTGGCAGTTACTGCCTGTTATATCCAGCTTAACAGATACCAAGCTATTAGTAAGCCACACCAAGATCAATAACAAGCTTAGTGCTTGTGACATGCACTGGCCTAGAGTCATAACTTAAGATCAATGTTTGGGGAATAGCAATGGGGTATATAGTGCTTGTGTAACTTGTAGAACTTTTTGTGGCTTAACTCTATTTCCCCAAGTAGTAGGTATGTAGGTAGTAATTTGTAGGGAATAGAAGGCCCAGGAACAACAGTGAGAATGGTGCTGGAGAAGGAGGAGGACGAGATGGTGGTGGATGAAAAACACTCCCTAAGCAAGTGAGGTATGTTTAGTACAAGGCTTAAGTAGAGGTCATGGGAGGAGCTATTCCCCACACTGAATCATAGGCAAAGCCCTCCCATTCAATGTCTTGGGAATAGCAATGGAGTATATAGTGTTTGTATAACTTGTAGAACTTTTTGTGGCTCAACTCTGTTCCCACCCTTGAGTAGTAGGTATGTAGGTAGTAATTTATAGGGAATAGAAGGCCCAAAAAGATACCTCCTCCAACTCATGGAGAGTATGACCCCCTGGCACTCAGGAGAGGAAACCCCCCAGGTGGAGGAAACCTCTGAGGACCCATGGCCAGTGGTCATCCCATCCTTTGGACATACTAAGAGGAGAAGGACCAGGTTCTAGTAACCATAGCTAATTTAAGGAAGGTGAGCTTGTTGAAGAGATGCTAATCCATCCTAAATCCATGGCTGATGCAGATTGAATGGTGATCCAGAGTCTGAAGTGTAGCTCTTTTCTGCAGGAGAGGTGGAATCCTAAGTCTGAAGCAAATCCAGTTAAAAAGTGAATGAAGTCCAGATTTCAGAAGTGGTAAAGGGTGCCTGTCCATAAGGGGCTGCATGGACTAAATCGGCAGAGAGAGCATGGACTGATTGACAAACTACTGGACAGTGGAGGGTGGACTTGCTATGATATGAGAAATCATAAGTGAATGTTCGAAATTGTGTAAGGTTTGACTTTCAATGTAAGGTCTGGAGGCAAGGAATTCGGTAGTGAGTAAGAATTCAGTAGGAAAGCATCAGAGAAGTAAAAATGAGTAGAAGAAAGTCTTTGAGTGCCTTGGAGATGATGGTCCACCTTCAATCCATTGGTGATTCAGAGTGACTGATGGTCCTGAGGATGGATTGTAGGTCTTTTCTGAAGGAGCAGTAGAATCATAAGTGTGGAGCAGATCCAATTGAAGAAAGGCAAACGGAGTCCAGATTTCCTAGAGGATTTAGTGGTGAGCAATGAGTAGCTAAGTAAGCATCCATAAAGTAGAATATGAGTAGTGGAGAGTTTTGGGGAGCCTGATAGGAGTTCTGTCATAATTGTTTAATAAATGAATAGGGGAAGATTTGATGATGTGATCCAGATGGTAACTGAATGTATATAAATATAAAATGATTGGAAGTTCAGTATAGGGAACTGGATGACTTTTTGGGCTTGATGTTGAAAATATATTTGTATATGCTCTGCTGGTAGGCTGGCTGAAGTAAACACAGGTATTGCTGTGGCACGATTGCCCGAGAGATGCACTGAGGTGGTGCATAGTTGGTTAAGTTTACAGGTAATCCAATGCCAAATACCTGAGAGATACTTGGGGGCAGGTATATGGAAGAGTCTGTAGGTGGATTTGGAAGTGAAGTCAAGTAGTGCAGAATGCCAGAGGATCTTGGTGCTATGGCTGATTAAGACCTGTTGGAAGGCAGGACTAGGTTGGTGAATTGGTCTTAACTGTTGCAGATTTCTGGATGGAATTCGGAAGAGCTTGTGTTTTGGTGATAGACTTTACTGGTGAGAGTAATGTAGATAATTCATGAAGGAGAGGCTGGAGGGTCCACTGGAAGGGCGGTTAATTCGACCGAAGATACCAGATGAAGAAGTGCAGATGATTGTATGAGTAATGGTGATGTCCAAGAGTTAAAATGATGGTTTGGATAGAGTAGCATTAGGAAGCAGCTGGCAGTAGAGATCCAATGATGAATATTCTGAAAGTCAACTGGGAAGGTCATTGAACAAGCAATATATGTTGAGGAAGTAAGAGTCTACGATCATGTACGATGAATTTGGTGATGGTAAGAAGCTACAGAATGAACTACATAATGCCCAAGGTGTCATGAGGTGTTTTGCGAGTCCTGGGATTCAGAGAAGCAATGATGGAGAGAAAGTCAGAGCATGACAGAAGAAGTTACATCCTTACCGAGCAAGAGAAGGGCCTATGAGGCATGGTAGACAGGAAAGTCCACGGAGACTGTAGGATTCTTAGGGAATATCCAATGTAGAGAGATGGGGATGTTTCTAGTGTCCAGTCAAAAGAGAGTCCAGAGTGATTGAGGGGAGCTGATTGGGTAGTATGGAAAACTTTACCTTAACGGAAGAGCTTCTGAGGCATGTTCCCCAAGGAACGCATGCCAGAAGTAGTGTCCTCAAGTGAAATGACCAGAGATCCTTTTATTACTGGATGGGAGGTGTAAAGATGCAAGAGCAGGATTATGCAATGGATACATGAGGGTAGTAGAAGCCTGAGTAGGACTACTGGCCTGGGATATGGTAGGAAGCCCAAAAGGGCCACAGCAAATAGGATGAAGCCCTGAGCCTGCAAGGCAGAGATAGAATGTCATCAAAAATGAAGGAAAGTCTGGAGTGAAATCCTGAGGGACAGAAGGACTGATCCAGGACATATCAAGGTGAATGATGCCAGAAGACATGCTGTGCAGGAAGCAACAGGACAGGGTCAGCCCCACAGTGAATGGCAGCAGGATGCAGGAAGGCAGTAGCAGTCACTAGCAGATGATCCAAGGAGGGCCAAGAAGTGAAGCAAAGTACCAAGAGCAAGAGGTACAGAGGTCCTACATCAGACCAAGGTGGCAACCAAGCAGTGAAGGTACGGAAGGTGCTGGAGCAAAGACAAATAAAGTTCCCATGTCCGAAGGAGGAATTAAATTCAGACATCTACTGGATAGGTGACCTGCAGCAAGGAAGTCCCAGAGGCGGTCAGGCTGGATCAAGAGAGAAACTGGACCAGCTGGTGAGATCCAAATCATGAGGAAGGGTAGGCCAAAGGGTGAATTGTGATGATTCAAGCATGAACAGGATGGCTAATGGTGAGAAAGGATAAATGTTAGACAAGCAAAGGGGTCCCAGAGTCTGGAGGGAAGTTGTAAGCAGGTAGGGTATAGAAACTGCATGAGGAAGGGCCAGCAGGTGCAGACGCAGGTTCCTAACTGCAGTAGGTGTGGTGAGATGACAGGCATGATGCTCCATAAATTGGTGGAGGTTGAAGGCACAGTAGGGACAAGCTCAAGTCCAGGATGGAGTGGCAGGTGACAATTTGATAGAGATCAAGTAAGATAGAAACAGTCGATTGTGGAAATGAGCATCCAGGCATGGTAAATGAGGAGAGAGAGAACCAGTCTTTGATACCACTCTACAGGGTAGGAGGATGGAGGCAGACAAGTTACAGAAGTCCTTTCCAGACAGGAGCCATGACCAGTCAAAAGACAGAGGACACCAAAACTCAGTGGATTGAGAGACGGTTTATGACTCCTTGATGGCAATGAGATGATGTGCCCCAATCCAACAGTGATGAAGCATCCGATAGCAGTCAAGAGTGGACATATATGAAGTACTGGAGTGGAACTCAAGCAGCCATCCAGGATGGATGAGGCAAGAAGGTGCTGAATGGATGTGGCTAGGAGAAATAGGATGATGAGAGTACATATGTGAAGAAGTTCTGCAGCAACCCACATCAGGAAGGATGGATACTGAGTAAACAGTTGAACATGGATGCAGGCTCCCAATCATGAAAGGTAACAGGATGGGACCATGAAATGAGGATGCAGGCCAAGTAAGATGGAGGAGGTAAGGTGGGCAAAGTCAAATTCCTGAAGTGAAGCAGCATCCTGGTATCAGACTGAGAATGCGGAATTTGAAGCAGTAGAATGGAGACTCAGATACCCGTTGGTGACATCTGAATGGGAATGATCTTGACTTGAGGCAGCTTAGACATGGTAGGATGATGCAAGCACATAGAGTGAGGAAGTTCTGTTCCCAAAGGGAAGCAGCAACTGGTATGCAGTAGAGAAGGCAAGGTATGACTCAGTAGACATGGCTCCCATCCCTGGTAGTTGGGTGAGCTAACCTTCACTCAATGCTGTCCAGCAGAGTTAGGGATGGAGGATGTCAGGTTGGTATGTCAAAAAGGTAATTGTAATGGAATCCCATCCCTGGTAGTCAGGGAAGCCTACCTTCACTCAGCACCTCAGGAGGTGCAAGTTAGGGACAGAGTCAGGAATACTGCTGGTATGGGCTGGCAATCGTGTAAATGCTGCTGGAGAAGAGAGTGGATGGAGGACATAAGACAGGGAGAGGATGATGAATCAGTAATTGACATGGGGTGACATACACAGAATGGTAAGTGTGGTAGGCACAGGGTAGAGATGAAATGTAAGAGGAAGTGTAATGGAGCATAAAGTGGAGGCATAAAAACACACAGAATGAAGGAACAAATGAGGGAAGGCAGGTAAGTAAAGCTATTGAGGTTGGCAGCTGCGGGAGAGGAGTAGTTGGGGTGCAAGTAGTGTAGGGGAAGTTAGAAAATGTTATCCAACATGGTGGTGTTGCTAAGCGAGGGCATATTAAGGATAGAGGCCAGACGTAGAAGGCACATGCTGTGTGAGTAGATTTTAGGTTAAAAAAAGTTTCATTTTTATTTCATTTTGCCTGTCTCCCATTCATGAAGTGAGGGTGCTGCATGCTTGACTGGTTCCTCTGTGACCGAAGTTTAAGTGTGAGAAATGGAGCCGGGATTGTTGAGAGGTCAACATGGACAAGTAGGACAGCCATGAAGTCAGAGAGTGGTGACATAAGAAAGGTATTCTTTTATTTTAATTTTGCTCTGTATGTCACAGAAATTACAGTGCTCCACAATCAGCCACTTGTTGTGGAAACTGGAGCCGAGTGCGATGTATTGTGCAGTTGGGGTGGTGTATTAGGGGAAGATAAGCAGTGGGCAGGATGAACAGCACTGCACTGCATACTATAGGATGGTGTGGATGACGAAGGAAGGCCTGGCGTATGCTCCCACCCCATATCACAGAAGCCATGAGGGGAAAACAGAAACAAATCCAAATACTGCTGGACTGCATCCTCTGCAGAAATCCAAAGCCAGACCTGAGTAACTGCATACAAGAGGTACAATAAGTAGCATGTCCTGCGAATTGGACTAGACAGCAGTAGGCCCATGTAAACAATTGGCACTGTGAGAGTGACTCATTTGGCAGGTCAAGAAATTAGTGATGGTGAAATGCAGATGGTAATCATGGACCAGTACTTACAGAGCATGGAAGGTCAAATCAGGAGTCCCATCTGTTAAAGCATAGGTAGCGGGAAGCGGGAGAAGAAAGGCCTGTCAACAACCGGGATCCTGCAAATGGAGGAGGAGCCCATGGCAACTGTAGTCATTGAGGCAAAGTGGGTGGTTGTAGGGCAGACAAGAAGAGGGAGTAAATGTGGCAGGGAAAGAAGGACGGGACGTGTGGGGAGGAGCAGAATGCTTGTAAGCGGCCTTCGCAGGGGAGGTAAAAGAAGCCCAAAAAGAAACAATATGGAAAAGGGAACCCCAGGACAATGGGAAAGGTGGGAGCGAAGATGGGTCAGGGTGGTGGCAGGAGCTGCGGAGGAGGAAACCAGAGAGAAATGGGGAGATCAGGGAGACACAAAGACACACCAAAAATGAAGATGGGATGGGGAAAATGAACAGAGTTGTCAGAAAATGAATACTGAGTGTGCATTCCAGTAACCTGTATGTATGCAAAATTTTTGTGGCTTTTAGTACTATATAGAGATGCCATGTATAAAAATAAAAGCAGCCGCTGTAGTGACAGTCATTATTTATTAGAATGGTAACTTTCATTTTTCCAAGTGGCAACTCTAAATAGTACTAAAAGTCATTGAAAACATGGCACCAATACAGGTCTATGGAGCACACACAGTCTTCATTTTCTGGCATCACAAAAGGGGTCTGGGGGTACATCCCTGGGGGTGTGTTAGTCAAGGCTCTCTTTTTATGGGTGTGAACATTCGGGGAGCTATAACTTTGTAGGTGGAAGGAAGCGCATGGAATTTTTAATACCCCTCAATAGTAGAGCAGGTCGGCTATTATATATGTGTGATGGGGGCTGGGAACTTGACAGTGGGTACCTGCTCTTTAAGTGGAATCAGAAGACATACCAGGGGGAAGATAAAATGGAATGATCATGACGGGGCATTATTTGTGCAAATCTGAATTATGGAATGAGACTGAGTCAGGAACACTGGTTTTATTTTATGAAAACCAAACAATGTGCCATTAATGAAATGTGACAGCCTTTCAAACCATTAACTTAAATACCAGCAACATCCACCTCATCCTCATCAAACAGGAAACTGCCCTCACAGTCATCAAGGTTGGAATTGTGCCCACTAGGGAATTTTTTGTCAATGATTGCATTGTCAGCCTCAATGGTCGCCCGTGATGTGATGCTGCCACCAGGATGGTCTGCTTCTCCCACATCATCAGCACAACCGTCATTGTGACAAGGTACAAACACAGATGTGGTAGTTTGGGGTGGTATGTGACCTTCATTCATTTTTATGAATGTCAGCATGCTGACATTTGTTGACGAGAGGCTGGTATAACAGTCACAAACTATCGCCCCCGAAGAACTGAATACCCTCTCCTCACTTACACTAGAGGGTGGGCTGGTCAGGTACTTCAGTGCCTCTGAAGTCAACTCTGGCCATTCACTCACCTTTCCACTCCAGTAAAGCAGTGTATTTTCAGTTACTGATTGATGCCTTATGTCAGCCAAATATGAGTCAACCATTCTCTGTGCTGCATGCAGTCCTGTTGTTGAATCATCCTCCTGTTCACCGGATTCATCCCACTTGGGTAAAGGCACCCCAAAGTGGGTTAATGGTAACCGGTATTGCTGACATCCCACCTGGACCCACAGCCACCTTACTGGATGTGTCTAGTAGTCCACAGTGACCTTCAGCCTTGTTGTGCTGTGGTTTGCTGAATTTGGCATGTGACTTCCATACCCCATGGACCACTCCCACCAGTTGTCCATTGAGATTTTTAACCTGTTCAGGCCCTCCCTCCAGTAAGGATGCAATTCCACATTTGTATCATGGGTCCAGCATTGTTGCTATTCTGAATTCGGCAATTTGCAGACTACTTGTGATGTGGCAATTGTGGTCCAATACTGTCAGCATGTGTTTAAGTAACACACTGCTTGAACAATCTCCGGACACATCAAGGCTATGCTGCAGATTCAACAAAGTCTGCTTCAGCACCCATAGCAGTGGAATGGCTTGGCTTATGGAGGTAGTGTCGCTCCTCACTGCCTGTGTGGCATGTTCAAAGGGCCTCAAAATTGATATCACCAAGTCCATGAGGCGTCACTGTTCTGTTGTCATAGACATCGAGTCCCCAGAAGTGTCACGGCTAATGTACATAACTAGGTATTCCGAGATGGCTTTGTACTGTTCATACAACCTCTCTGCAATGTAAAGAGTCAAGTTTCAATGTGTGACAACTTCCAGCTTGAGGCGGTACTGAGGGAGGCTGAATCTGCAGCTGACGAAGTTGGTTACGGGCCTTTCCAGAGCATTAACAGTGCGCACAGATGTGGCATGCCACTGTCAACATTTCCTTGATGTCAGGGTGCTGCACAAGCTCCTGGACCATAAGATTTAAGCAGTGGGCCATGCATGGAACCTGAACAAAGCCACCATTGATGATACATTTCACCACGTTTGAGCCATTGTCACTGGCTATAAAGACAGCTTTCAGGGACAGAGGGTTCAGCCACTCATCAATTTCATTCAGTAGTAAGTCAAGCATGTGTTCACCAGTGTGGGAACCAGCCACACTGCACATTGCAAGTGTTGCATGCTGTCAAATTCCAGGAAGGTTGCTACCTTGACAGTCTGCCTTACTACACTGATTTCCAATACCACCAGCCCAGACAACCCCTGGTACCTGCGCCCAATGTGCAGTAATACATAAATATGAACTGCCTGCCATTTTGCGACTTGTCCATATATCCATACTTAAGTGTATAAATGGTGAGGAGGAATGCTGACGGGCATGTCTTACAGACTCTGTCACAGTCCAGTACAACTCCGGGACAGCACAGGTGGAAAAGTATGTCCTGGATGGGACTTTCCATTTGGGACAGGCATGTGTCGCAAAGCAACGGAATCCGGAATGCTCCACAAAGGAGAACAGCAACAGGTCAATTGACAGCATTTCTGCTACAGCAGCATTTAGTTCATGTGACACCACATGACTGGGTGGGTATTTCATGTTCTGGGCAAAAAGACTCTGCAATGTGTGTTGAGTTGTTACCCATTTTGCACGTGGTGTGCCAAATGGCTGTGCTCTGTGAATGGCCATGGGTGCAGTGCTTTTGCTGTGTGATAAACAGGAATGCACAGGTGACACTGACAAGTCTACAAATGATGTTATTTCACCCATTTTAAGCATAGGGGTTGATGATGGACTAGAAATACTGCTGCATAGACCACCACTACTGCTGTTACTCTGACCACCACTTGACAACAATTTAAAATTATCATCCTCTTCATGCCTGTAGTAATTCTCAGCTGTTATTTCACCATTACTACAGACATGGCTACTAGTTGGGCTACTTACAGTCATGGAAGGGGATAACATGCATAATATGGTGGATAAGGGTGACACCCCACAATGACATTAACTCCCCTCTGGTGCCGAGTGCACAGTGCCATGTGCAGGGCTCTTCAAATGTGTATGCTGGCCCCCAGTGCCCAGATGACTACCCTTTTTACCACATCTGACATGCGCTTCGCAAAGCTGGCAGATTGCCACTGCTTCATCACTTGGATCTTGTACAAAAAAATCCCAAATGAGGGATTTTGATCCCTCTTTTAGTTTTCACAGGTCCCTGATGCTACAGATTGGACACCAGTTTTTTAGACAATGACATGGGGGTGTACTACTACATGATTTCTGTTGCTGGCAACACTTGGGCTCTGCTGTCCTATCACTATCTATGATGACTACAACTGGGTCATCATCATCAACAACAGAAACTGCCACTTCACAACTTTGAAAAAGAGGTGCTTGAACACTGACAGACTGAGACTGTTTACACACAGTCACCTTTAATTTCTTTTTCTCTGGTTTCCAACTGGGATCACTAAAATCATCATTATATCCCTTATCTGCATCCACAGTGTCAGCTTGGATGCTGTCCTGTGGAGAACAAGTACCAACCACAGCATCATTATGATCATACGATATTTTTTCTCCAACATTTGAAGGGTTGATAGCACAGGCTTGACCTCATCCACAGCACTGGAAGCATGAGATTGCGATGGCTCTTCGTCAGCATCAGAATCTTGTTCACCCAATGTGGGGACAGGGATAGGGATGTCGGCGAGTGTGACATCTACTACAATCTGACTCATGGTCACAGCTTTAGAGTCCACAATATTTGGGAAACCAGTTAACTTGCCACAGGTTGAACTTTGGGCAATACTCATGCCATCAGCGATTTCAATACCACCAGTGGGGACAACAGCATCTCCAACCATGATAGAAGCTACTGATTGTGCTGTGAAAAACATAATCAGAGAAATCCTATTACTGGCATCAACTATGCACTTCTGCTGCACACTACTACCATGGCCACTCTTGTCACTGGCAGCAGTGCAATGGCCAGAAGCATCTTTGCATGCACGTCTCTTTGCAGGCATTGTTTGGGATTACACAGAAAATTCACAATAGATTGAGATTTCTGAAATTTGGGGTGGATGAGAAGCCAAAAAACAATGACTATGGCTTATAGATGCTAACTGGGCACTAAACAGATGCAAATGTACAGACGCAGATTGCGCACTATAAAGAGATGCAGTCGCACAGGCACAAAAACACCTTAACCAGTGTTCACACAAATCAAAAACTGGAAAAATAAATTATACCTTTTGGCAGTTGAAGGGAGGGGGAAGGCTGCAGTAGCAGTTCACTATCTAGATGAAGGAAGAAGTAAAAAATACAGCAGACAGATAACCGATTCTGAGTGCGACAATTACTGTGTGGCACAATAAAATGTGTTTGACTTGATGGCATGCACACACACTACAGGTAATGCACAGAAAATTTAATAGTGCAGTACACTATATAACCAAATCTTCTAAACAGAATGAAAATATGCACTGCACCACAACAAACAGAAAATAATTATCAACAATTACTTCAAGCATTACTGTGTGTACATAAACAAACAAATACTGACACACACTAGTACAAAACAGAAAGACTGCTTTTCTCATGTGAATCTTACTCCAACACAGATATGCCCCTCCCTCGAAGTACACTTCAGCAGTGTCTGTCAGTACACAGCCTGAATGTTCTAAATTAACATTCAAACTGCACACAAAAACAATCAACACTCGATGATCTAAGCACAGGAAGGTTTCCTACAGTCAATGCACTAAATTTGGACCAAAATAATTGGATCAGAAGTGATTTTTTAAAGCTTTTTCGATGGTTTGATTCTCAGAGCTCTGAGAGCAAACTGTGTCCAGCTTTCCACTACACACACTATGCAGAACTGAGGCTGTGCAAGACAATATAGAGCCCGTGTGACCTGCCATCCCATGAATTGATACAAAATTCACCTCACACACCAATAAAGAGATGAAGCAAAGCGAAGTTTATTCAAATGAATGGCACTTCACATTAAAGTTAAGGGGAAGGCAGCAACCAAGGTGAAGTAGCATGAAGTCCATTGAATCAATGAACTTTGTGGTCCTAATTTTGAGGCAGAGTAATTCGCTTCGGATTGCATATAGTACTACGTGAATTGAGCAAACAATAAGCTAAGTGCTCCATGTAGCGACGGAGGAGCACTTCACCCGCCTCTAGACCCAAGGCAACATGGATTCACAATAGGAAGGTCTTGTCAAATTAATCTGATAGATTTTATTGACTGGGTGACAACAGTAGTAGGTCAGGGAGGGATGGTGGACATGGCCTACCTAGATTTTAGCAAGGCAATTGACATAGTCCTGCACAAGAGGTTAGTAAACAAGTTAGGCATTCTGGGAGTGGGTCACAAGGTGGTTAACTGGGTCAGAAATTAACTTAGCAACAGGACACGGAGGGTGGTAGTAAATGGAGTTCAATCTGAAGAAAGGGGAGTAACCAGTGGGGTGCCATAGGGTTCAGTACTGGGGCCAGGCCTCTTTACTGTCTTTATTAGCAAGAGTGCAGAGGGACTCATAGGAAAGGTATACCTCTTTGCAGATGACACAAAGATCTGCAATAGGGTTGACACTCGGGGGGGGGGGGGGGGTGTGGAGAAGATGAGGAGAGACTTAGCCAAGTTGGAAGTGTGGTCAAGAGTGTTGCAGCTCGGATTCAATGACAAAAAGTGCAAAATCATGCACTTGGGAAACACATAACCAGGGAAGGAATACAACAGGGGGTACTAACAACAACCAAACTGGAAAGGGACCTGGGAGTAGTCATAACAGATGATCTAAACGTAGCCAAACAATGTGAGAAGGCAGTGAGGAAAGCCTGGAGAATTCTGGGGTATATAGGGAGAGGTATCACCAGTAGAAAACAGGAGGCGGTGATGCCACTGGACAGGCAGTTGGTAGAAACATAGAAACATAGAATTTGACAGCAGATAAGGACCGCTAGGCCCACCTAGTCTGCCCATTTTCCTACCTAACAGATAAGCTGCAGATCCTATTTAACCAACAGCTTACTTCCTCCTACCCCCCACTAGGACTGCCTTATGTATGTCCCATGCATTCTTGAATTCCCCCACTGTTCTTGACTCCACGACCTCCTCAGGGAGGCTGTTCCATGCATCCACAACCCTCTCTGTGAAAAAATACTTCCTCACATTACCTCTGAGCCGTCCCCCCTCTATCTTCAAATTGTGCCCTCTTGTTCTTGCACATCTCTTTTTCTAAAAGATGCTATGGTGAGGCATAATCTAGAGTACTGCATGCAGTTCTTGATACCTCATCTTTGAAAGGCCATTGACAGGGTGGAGCAGTCCAGAGAAGGGCAATGAAAATGGTACAGGGGCTACACCACAAACCATACGAGGAGAGATTGAGTGAACTCAATATGTATGCACTGAAGGAAAGGTGGGAGAGGGCGGATATGATAGAGACATTCAAATACCTCAAGGGGATCAATAGAGTTAAAGAGGGCAGCATCTTTCAGAAAAGAAGATGTGCAAGAACAAAGGTCACAATATGAGGCTGGGGGGAAGACTCAGGGGAAATGGGAGGAAGTATTTTTCACAGAAAGGGTGGTGGATGCATGGAAAAGCCTCCTTGAGGAGGTTGTGGGGGCAACAATGGTAGGTGAATTCAAGAATGCATGGTACAGGTAGAAGGCAACGCTAGGGACAGGAAGGAGGAAGCAGGCTGCAGATCAAGTAGGATCTGAAGTTTACACAGTAGGTAGGAAAATGGGCAGACTAGGTGGGCCAAGTGATCCTTATCTGCCATGAAATTCTATCATATAATTCATACAAATGGGGGTGGTTTAAACCCTGTTCCCTAACTATCTCCACTTTAAAGAGCTAGTGTACTGCCTAAAACTAATATTAGTTTTTAAAAGCAGTCATCCATTACCTTCTATATCTGAGGTACTTTTTCCTTTTCCTTTAGTTTATTAGAAGATTGTTTACCTAATGTTAGTAGGTGTGACATGAGGGACAGCACTCTGCCTGGCAGCTGACATATCATATCTATCTCTATTCTCCCCCATTACATCATCTGTATTGTGGCTTCACTGACTGTGACATCATTGCTGCTTAAGAGCAGCCACTCAGTGTCTGCCTGGTCAGACACATATGATGTCATTGTCAGTGCGATCACAATGCTGATGATGTGGAAGGCAGAGATAGATATGTCAGCTGCCAGGATGAGTTGTTCCACACATCCAGCACAATAATACTGCATAGAAGACTTTCTAATGAGCAAAAGGAAAAAGAAAAACATTTCTGAAACATAAAGTTACAACCGACTACTTAAAATTTTTATTATTTTAGTGTCTGTCTGTTTCAGCTCCACTAGCTCTTTAAAGGAAGTACTGCCACTTCTGAATATAATGTGAAAACCATATCTGGACACTTTCCAACTTATATTTTGATTGATTTTCTTCCTTTTCTCCCTGTTGTTCTTCAGTACTGTTGTATGGTTAATTTGTAAAGACACAAGGACAGCATACTGCAAAGGTCGTGAGTCACACTCTTTGTGGCTCACAAACAGGGTTACTGTGTGCTGATTCTGCAGTTTGGCAGACCTCATCCATATTATAAACAAAAACGAAATAAATAAGTATTGGAAGCAGTAATTTGCAAGGCACACAGTAAGTTTTAAGTACTAGAAAAAGCAGGCTAGCATATATCCCAACCCTTTGCCTTGTAAATTAGTGACAAGGCTTAACAAATCCGGGACAAAGGTCCAAAATCAGAGTCATGTCTTAAACATTAGTGATATCCATTTAGGAAGCTGGTAGAATAAGTGGCTTGGTGTAAAATGCATTTTCAAAAGAAGAACAAGCTTGTTACTCTAATGCTTGATATTATTTTATGCTTATATTATCCTCTGTTCAGTCACAAAAACACAAATTTTAAGAGGGATGGAGGAGAGTTTTGAGGCAGAGACATCCCTAACAGTCAGGGACAGCTGAGAGGTATGCAGGCCAGAAGTACACGCTAATGAAAGATGGAGTCAAAAATTTAAGTCACAAAGCCATACTAGGAGCCCCAGCAAACACATTAATTCCTGTTTGTGCAATGTGGAATGTTGAAAGCATGTTTTAACCAAACACAAATGACTTTGGGATCCTAAGAAGCACTCTCAGGGCTCCATGAAACAACTAAGGAGTATATCATTACCGTGTGGTTAAGCAGTTAAAGTAAAAAGTTAGGGTGGGAAAAAGTAAATATTTAAAAGCATTAATATTTTCATAATGTAATGTCTGAGATTTTTTTATGACTTATTTACCCAGGATAGATCAGCTGATATACATTTCATTTTCAGTGGGGACCTGCTTCTACTCCTTTTTGCAGCTGGATGGATGGGAATACTGGAAGATGAAGTAACATGTGAGAATCTTGGCTGTAGTGAGCATTGAAACTGTGTTCTTTTGGTTCCCAGTCTTGTGCCCCAACCATCACACTACTCTGTCTCAAAAATGTGCTGAGCATGCATGAAAATAAAGAAGTAATAAGTGCTTTTTTAACAAATTACATTTTCAATTGTTTCTTCTCATGTGCAAGTCGGTTCTGAAAATACCCTACTATGATAGGCTTTAAAATACCTTTTGAATACTACATAATTTCTTAAAATATCCTATAGTGACTGTACTCCAAGGCATAAAAAGCAAAATACAAAAACAACAAAACATCGCTACTGTTCTCTGCCCTGTGAAGACAATGGTTATCCAACACCACCCTAAGTCAAATTTCAACATGCCTGCAGTACCAAGGATTCTTGTCTCTGGATTGTTGTGTTTTACTGGGCAAAATGAGCCTCGGTGGAAGGTAACCTTGGGTTCAGTGAACACCATACAGTGTGGTTTGACATACAGTAATTATGAGGACACAGTCAAACCACACAAAGGCAGGGGTCTTGGATTTCAGGAGGGTGGATTTCAGTAGAATGGGACTGTGTGTTAAAGAAGCCCTGGCAAGGAGGGAGGCAAGATGGGGAGTTGAGGTGCAGTGCACACACCTTAAAGGAGCCATAGTGGAGGTGACAAACCAGTGCATTAGATTGAGACACAAAGGCAAGAGAAGGAGGAAACCACTGTGGTTCTCAAAGGAGGTTGCAGATAAAGTAAGGGCCAAAGGGTTGAGTTTCAGAAAGTATAAGGAGACACAAAAAGAAGAGGATAGGGTGGTATACCTGAATTTTCTAAAGGAAGCAGGGAAAGCTGTTAGGAGTGCTAAATCACAAACAGAGGAAATATTAGCCCAGACAGTGAAGAAAGGAGACAAGATATTCTAAGGGTATATCACTGAAAGAAGGAAGTCCGGGGGTTGTAAGGCTCAAAGGGAATGGAGGGGAGAGTGTTAAGGGAGACCTGGAAAAGGCAGAAATACTAAAATACTTCAGTTCAGTATTTACTGAAGAAGGGGAGGGACAGGGACCACAGCTGGGCATCAGACACAATGGGGGGAGGGAGGTGAACATCAGTCCATTTACAGATGAGAGTGTCCTGGAGGAGCTCACAAAACTGAAAGTGGAAAAGCAATGGGACCAGATGGCATTCATCCCAGGATTTTAAAGGAACAATGGAGGGAGCTAGCTGCACCACTGGGGGCTATGTTCAGTGAGACACTCAACACAGGAGTAGTTCCAGAGGACTGGAGAAGGGCACATGTAGTCCCTCTTCATAAAGCTGGTAGCAGGGAGGAGGTGGGAAACTATAGGCTGATCAGCTTCACCTCAGTAATGTGTAAGGTCATGGAGGTACTGCTGAAGGAAAGGATTGTAGAACACTTGGAATCCAACAGAGCCCAGGATCTGAGGCATTCACAGTTGGGAGGTCATGTCAAACAAATCTAATAGATTTTTTTGACTAGGTGATGAGGGAGGTGGATCAGGGAGGAGCAGTGGATGTTCCCTACCTCAGTTTCAGCAAGGCCTTCAACACTGTCTCCATAAAAGACTGGTTAACAAGTTGGGCAGCATAGGTATGGGACACAAGGTGGTTAACTGGGTTAAAAACTAGTTAGGGGGCAGGAAGCAGAGGGTGGTGATAAATGGAAAACAATCCGAAGAAAGGGGGATGATCAGTGGAGTACCTCATGGATCAGTCCTGGAGCCAGTCCTTTTCAATGTCTTCATCAGTGATATAGCGGAAGGTCTGTAGGGGAAGGTGTGCCTATTTGCAGATGACACAAAGATCTGCAACAAGGTGGACACTCCAGATGGCATGGAAAAAATGATGAGGGACCTAGGAAAGCTGGAAAAATGGTCCAAAGTGTGGTAACTGAGGTTCATTGAGAAGAAGTGCAAAATTATCCACCTGGATTGCAGGAACCCTGGAGAGAGCTACAGGATGGGGGGAGTTGCTGAGAGTCACCAGGGAAGAAAGAGATCAGGGGGTTATCATCTCAGATGTCCTAAAGGTGGCCAAGCAGAGTACAAAGGTGGTTGGAAGGGCCAGTGGCATGTTGGGGTGCATAAAAGTGGTATCACTAGTAGAAGGAGGAAGGTGGTCATACCACTATATATAAAACACTGGTGAGGCCTTATCTGGAATGCTTTGTATACTGTAGTTCTGGAGGCTGCACCTTCACAAGGACATAGACAGTGTAGAGGTGGTCCAGAGAAGGGCTTGCAGCAGAACACATATGAGGAGAGATTAAAGGACCTCAGTATGTACTGTATACACAAGAAGAGAGAATGGGGAGACATGATAGAAACCTTCAAATATCCTAAAGGCATAAACAAGGTGCAAGTGGGTTACATCTTCCAGTTTAGGAAAAGTACTAGAATGAGGGGTCATGATATGAGATTGGAAGGGGGCAGGATAAGGGGTAATGTGAGGAAGTCTTTTCATGGAAAGGGTGGTGAATGCCATGGAATAGCCTGCCCCAGGAGGTGGTTGGGGCAAGCACAATGGTGGGATTTAAACATGCATAGGATAGGCATAAGGGAACCCTAGAGGTGGAAAAGAGGCTTACACCGATGACCAAGTAGGGTCAGTGGCTGCTAATAAAGGTAGGGAACACAAGCAGACTAGATGGCCCTAGTGGTCCTTATCTGTCATCAAGTTCTATGTTTCTGTGTTTCTATGTTTAAAATACAACCTTCATTCACTATGAAGGGAAAGTTGCTCTTATTGGTCTCAAGTCACATAAAGGTGGGATGTACATGCAAAATGCTCATATTCCAAATGCTCAGCATCACACCCCAGCACAGGCATGCATTGGTCAACATTCACAACCACCATCCACCTGTCCATGACCCCAACCCCATGGCATGCAGCTGAGTGGCTGTGGAACGTGGTGCACTGGGGGTGGGGTGTGGGATGCAGGGTAGCATCTAATGGGATGCCCAACCTGGCTCCCATGGTGGATCCCTTCTGTGGCTGGGCATGGGTTAGTGGGAGGGTGCATATCCCACCAAGTACCACCATGAGGCACTTGCCCATATATCCACCCCAGCCCACCCAAACAGCACGGTGGACTTGGGGTATAGTGCAGCAGGGGTCCCAAAGCCAGTGCCCCCAGTCAGTGTCAATTGGGTGTGTGTGTAACCATGCAGGATGGTTATGGTAGGGTCATCCCATGTGTAGCTGACCAATGCCAGCAAAGCACTTAAATGCCTCAATGAATTTGCGCTGCAGCAGGCACCCCCATCATTCCCCCATCCCACCCCCAGAGCAAAGCTGCACAGCTGCATATTAATCTTGCACAAGGAGCTTGTGCGTCATTGGTGAATGCTGCTGGGGGTGCACAAGGCACCACCTTGCAGCATTTGTGTGCTGGAATACCTACAAGCCACCTGTACCTGGCGCATAGGCATTTGTTAATAGATACCATTATGAGGTGCAAAATACAATCAATTAAGTGGTTATGCTGGCTTAAAGAGTTAAATGAAAGTTGTTAATTCTCATAAGATTAACTAATATGATCTTTTGGTGTTCAGGCACAAATGCATTATGACTGACACAAGCAGGAGTTTTATGTTTCAAAATGTGCTAATTACTGTTGGGTGTGCCCAGATTGCTTATAGGTGGGGCCCTGTTAGGTGCAAAGGAGTCCAGCATCAGGTTCTTTCATAATTAAAAATATCTGGATACTCTGTCACTGTGTCCTCAACTGTAATGCTTGATGTCACTGTTTTTAAACTGCTAAGAATTTACATCCAGAAACTCAAGTTATGCTCTTCCATGGAGTACAGCCAACTGGGAGCCAAACTGAAACTGAAAACACAGGAAGGCAGCACTCAAAAGCATCAAATTATTTAGCAAAGTTTACCTGATGCAGACAAAAGGTACTGAATACAATTTGAAAAAAACAGGCTACTCTGGCACCTTGTAGTGCACTGTCATTTTGTCAGGAGGTTTGGTCGTAGTGTGCATCAGCTCCTCTCTTGTATTGATAACTAAGAGCTTATTGTCTAAATGGTAATTAGGAATTAATTTGAAACAGTGCCAGAGCAGCTCGGATCAAGAGCTCAATTTATTATGCACACTGCTTTAAAATAGCCAGTTGAAAAGATGTAGTTCAAACTGGGGCGGGGGTACTTTGAAAAAAAAAATTCCTTCCGAGGCACTCATTCAGATCACAATAACATTAAGAGGAGAATCAGTCTTTCAAATATTTCTGCAAACAGCAATAAATAACACAAAATAGGCAATTAAAATGAATTATGACTAGGGTTTCTGGTTTTAGGTTATAAGCGATAAACACCGATAAAACACCACCGTGGTGAAAATAGGGAAATCAGTTATAACAGAAAAACACTGAATTTCATTGTGTCCCCACTCTTCCAGCTGACCAACTGTGAGCCGGATATGTGGATGGATCGTGTTTTTTTCGTGTTACACCTTTCACTTATATGGCGGAACGGAGCTGTAATACTGTGCTGCTCCTAGCTCACCATTACCATCTACATACTTATATATGTATAGTTCTACATTTATGCCACTATTTTACAAAACTAATGCAATATTAATATGGTGCAATATCTATGGTGCTAACATGCAATAGTCATGGTACACAGTTTGAAAAAGTGTAATATCTATTTTTAACTTGAGTGAATAAACACTGATTTATAAAGATTTTTGTTGTCCGAGAAATTGATTACTCTGAAAATAACTAATTTTTGGTACTTCTGAAAGGGGGAGAAAAATGCCAAAAATAAACACCTTTTTTTACAAAAAATAAACACCTAAAACCGGGAACCCTAATTATGACTATATAACTATAATGGTGGCATTCTACTTAAAGCTATCAACTATCTGGGCATGAATCCTAATGACTCAGGCTAGTAGAAAAGATGTACATATACACATAATAGAGATTCTAACAGATAGCTAAACCTAAAGCAAGATAGAGAGCAATATGATGTTACTATATTAAAGAATATAAATATTTACCAATGTTCTAAAATCCAAAAAGGATATTCGATAGATATATACACACTCTAAGATAGTAATATGAATCCCCTGTAAATCGATAGCCAAATAACTTATGGAACATAACAAGATGTACAAACTCAACGACAAAGATGACAAAAATGCATTCACTATTATTACAAGTTCATACATTTTTGTAGTGTGAAACACAGATCTGAAAACAGAAAAATCAATTTGAAATGTAGACCAACTGTTTAGTTATAGTAAATCATAGAACAACAGATAGGTCCAGTTCTCCATTGTGTCCTAGTGAGTGTAATGCCATCAAGGTGAAAATCCTCCTCTACTCTCACTGTAATAAATTGTGCAGTCATTCACCCCTCTTGTGTTATTTTTCAGGACCTGTTCAATGGTACAAACTTTCATGTGGTTAACATCAATCTGATGCATTTGCTCAAAATGATCCCCACAAAGATTAGCTTTTTTTCTACTATTTCTTATGTCACCAAGGTGTTCCTGTATTCTTTTCCTTACAGGTCTACTTGTCCTACTGACATTAACTTTCGGACAGGAGCACATGATGACATAAATCACAAAGTCTGAATAGCACATTACAAATTCCTTTAGCTCCACTGAACATGAATCTATTAGATCAGTAGTTCTCAGACTGTGTCACAGTGAGCCTCCCCAAATCCATGGAAAAGATTTTGAGCCTCCCCCAAAAACTGAAATAATTTTGGGCCTCCCCAAAGAAAAATAACATACTGTACTTTGTGCAGTACACCATGAATAAATTGAAACCCCTTTGAGTACTTGGCTCACATTCAGTTCTTTGTCTTATATGACATGGAACCTTTGAAAAGAGCTCCTGTGCTCAAAGGTGTTATCTGAAAACAAATAAATAAAATAAACAAATATTATTATTCAGCTTATTGTAACTCTCTCCTCCCACAGGCCAGCCTATCTGCTCTGCTATTTTCATTCTTGAACTATTGTTACCCCTTGTTGCAGTACCTTCAGCGGTCCAACTACTTTCTGTTTCCTCTCTGTTTGAAATAACCTTCCTACATACTTTGCCTCTCCCCCTCCATCCCTGCTCCTAAGCAACTTCTCGGGAATTACTTTACTCCTTCCTGCTATTGCTGTTAGCACTTCTATGCTCAACCCTTGCATTTGAGCTGTTCTGCCATCAGTCTACAAATTGATCAATTACCACCACTCATTATTAGTTTATTGTTCATATGTGTTTGCACTATTGTTCATTGTGTATTTCTTGATTGTTTTGCAGTTACCTTTGGAAATGTATTCACTCCCTACCCTTCCCTGGGTACACCTGAGATGAACCTTGGCTCATTCACCTTCCCTTGTCACCTATTAGTAAATAAATACATAAAATTCACACACTGTTATCCTCTTTCAATTTGCATCATCTCTTCACACAAAATATATAAAACTCAAAATTTAAATACAGTACTTTTTCAGACTTGCTTGAGCCTCCCCTGAAACAGGTTGTGGCCTCCCCAGGGAGGCTGGCCTCACCATTTGAGAACCCCTGTATTAGATATATACAGTGGAGCCAGCCACAATGCAAATCAATAACTTGCAGTAAGTGACATATCACAAAATACTGCATGACAAAAGGGCTTTTTAAAATGTCTCTAGTTAGGATCACCCACTTTAGTATATTTCCACTTACACTCAATATTATCCATGCATATGACTAATACATTGTCAATGTATGTACAGTATACAAGTGCAAAACCTATCCAAAATACTGGTTGACAGCATTCTTAAAAACAAACATTTTTTTTCCATTGACCTAAATAAAGCTTGGGAAAGTATGGGCTATAGTAGCGCCCATCACTGTGCTGTGCTTCTGTAAAAAGAAATTCTCATTAAAAGTAAAAAGCAAAGTGGTCTAAAAAGGGGTTTGTCTGTTAATCAGGCAGGCCAGATTGTCAGGGGTTTCCCTGGGAAATGGCCAATGGGAGAGAGGAGTGGCAAGCTGGGCCAGTGATGTCAGAAGGGGGGATGGAAAGGTAGAAGACGCTGGTGGGAAATAAGTGAGGTTAGCGGGCAGGGATTAGTGGGGAGACACCAGGGTGAGGGTCATAACAGGAGGTATGTAAGGCCATGCAAGCTTGCAAAGGCCTCACGTTTTGCTGAATTTTTTTAATTCAAGTTCAGCACAGTCGACTGGACTGAGATTTTGAGGCTTTTGGTTTGTGAACATTGTAGGAGGTAAGATAAGGGAGATGGATGGGGGGTTTATTTTTTTCACTAAAGTACAGTAACAGAGGAGAAGCTAAATAAGTATTGAGAAAAGCAAGATTGTGTGGCTATATGAGAAAATGTGGTACCATGATGATAATGCAAATGGATGTTTTCAGTTGATAACTGTGGTTTGTCTGTTCCCTGCACAGGTGGGCCGGTAACTGCCTGCTTTGCCACATTTTGTAAGTGGACAATGTTTGTTTGGGATCCAGGGCCTACATTCCGGTAAGCCACCGTGAATCTGGCATCATGCTGCTTGTTTAGGTAATGAGATTCTCTTGAGACACATGTGGCTTTATTTTCTGTAAAAAAAATGAGCATCGATGCAGAAAAGTTATATTGCTGGTGGCAGGGAGGCAAGCGGCACTAGGGAAGGTGAAGCAGAGACAGGAGGGGGGTGAAAGGAATGGGCTAGGTCTGGGGTGGCCACATGTTGGGAGATTGGCCTGACTGGGCCACAGGCAGAAAAGAGTAGTGCTTGCAGGTAGTCGGGAGGAAGAGAGAGAGTGTTAAATGATGGATGCTGCTGGGGCTTGGCATTTTTGACAGGTTTTCAATGCAGAAAGGCTCCAAGGGTCAGAGTCTGGCTGACTGCACTGAGAAGGCAGCAGGCCTAGATGGGCTGGAAGCATGCATAGAGCTAACATCATCTGCGTAAGGGGCAGGAAGCCAATACACTCAGGCAGCATGCTGCGGATGCAGAGGAAAGGGATTACAAGATTTTCCATATGAGAGGAAATACTTGGAGTGAGGTTTTTTGGTTGTTTAAAAAAGAAAAAAGAAAAACACACAAGTAGACACGGGAATAAGGACTGGAAGAAGAAGGGGGATCTTCAGATAACAGCACTGTGACTGGGTCATAGGAGCTGAAGCAGAAGGGAGAGGGGTATTTGGGAAAGAGGTATAGAGCTTTTGGATCACCTTAGGAGGTGGCCAGGTGCAGGGCCTGGCTGGAGACAGAACAAGGAGAAGGGTGAAAACACTGTTTACGGGTAGTCGCCATTTTAGGACTGGCCATCCGGCCAAGGAAAAAATGACGGATAGGGCCGCCTAGCAACCTAGGAAATCTTGGAGCTCTTGAGGCTGGGAATAGGTTGATGGTTTGGTTTGGCTTGTTGCAAATAACCGGGGAGTCAGGTGAGCATGATGGTTAACATCGAGGGGTAAAATGTAAAGCTTAATAATAATGAGGAATAAACAAATGAATAAAAGCTATGGAGGACATAAATATAAAAAAAGTAATACCAATCTAAGGAAGTTTTTTGGGGTGAAGCCTGCAAGCGGGAAGTTTAAGCTGGAAAGAGAGCAATACTCAGCATTCCCGACATAGCCGGATGGGGCCGAGGGACAAGGGGAGAATCGATGTCTTCCTCAAGGTGTAAGAATTGGCATGGGCATACATGGTTTGCAGTTATTAAGGAAAAAATAAAACAAAATGATAAATATGAAAAGGGGAGACAGAATATAATATTGTCACAATAGGTTAATGATGAAGGCAATAATATTGAGAAGGTCGGCCAGACAATATGCCCTAAAGTTTAAGTGCTCTGAACACAGCCGTGAAGGCAAGTAGACAGGGGTTTGGTTTCACAGTATGCTGCAGGCAAGTCACAGATTCTGAACAGTTCTTAGAGGGGGATCTGGATGATTAAACAAAAATAAATAAATAAAAAGTAAGGAAAGGGGAGCAGGGGAGAAGAAGTGGATACAACACACAGTAATGACACATGTACTATTTGTGACCCACATTTTTCAGGATGGCACCTAAGAAAGCTGGAACCAAGGCTGTATCTGCTGGGGAAAAGCTGGCCCAGCAAGCAGCTGATTTGATGGGGAAAGTCCAGGAATTTTTGGACAAGGCTTGGAAGGTTATGGGTCTGGATAAAATGAAGAGAAATGAAAAGCCCAAGAGGAGGGAGGGGACACGGGGAAAGCGAGGTAGGAAGGTCACGCCCCCCTAAGGACCCAGATCTACAATGGGGCATGGGTAAGGAACCTGCCCTGAATTTGATAGTAAAGGGTAGTTTGAAGGATTACCTGTTAGGGATGATCATGGAAAAAGGGGATATAGAGTGGGAAGAGCTGGAGGAGGCTTTGTTGGAATGGAAAGGTAAAAGAGGGGAAGGAACAGGGAAGGACACGATCATGGGGGGCAAGAGGGAGCAGGGGGTTCTGGATATGGCACTGGGAGACCATGTAAACCAATCAATAAAACAAAAAATTTTGAAAGGAGAGTATGTGGATATGTTTGCTTTAGTAGACAAAGAAGTGGCTAAGAGGTATGGGCAAAAAGAGAATGTGGGCAAGTCAGAAAGTCAGAGATGACAGTGGCACAGACCATAGTGGGAAAGACGGTGGAAGAAGTCACTCTTAAGGGTAAATCTGTCAGTGCATGGATGGTACGCTTTACCCATTTCAGTGCCATCATACTGGCAAAGCAACCAATGCTGGCCATACTGTCGTTGACTTATTCAGCTATAATCAGGGAAGTCTATAAAATGAAAGGGGGTTTTGGATGGCTTCATTATGATGAAATGTTAAGGCAGAGAATAGCAAATCATGGGGGTGTGCTATGGGATTCCATGCATGCAGATTTGTGTCTCAGATCCATGTCAGGACAGGAGTGTGGTTTTACCGAATCTGCACCGGGCAACCTAGGGTGGGGGGAGTGAAGGCCTGTTGGGGATATAACAAGACCACCAGCAACTGGGCCAATTGCAAATTCAGGCATATATATGCTCTAGATGAAGAGTTTTCACCCGGTGTTAAAGTGTGGAACACAAGGTGAGGGGAAGCACACCAATATGGAGGGCAGTCCTTTTGTGGGAGTCTTGGAGAAGCCAGAGGGTGAGGAGTGGGGCCTTGTTTCAGGGGAAGGGGTTCCGGTGGGAGCAGGAGTTTTGGACAAGAGTCTGGAAGCAGATTAGGGCAGGGGGGGGGCACCATTTAAGGAGAGGTTGCAGGTTGGCCAAGACTCCAGTAAAGGGGGGTAGTATGGAACTGGACTGAGGACTACCCAAATGAGGTGGCCAAGATGATATAGCAGGAAGGTTTTACAGATGGTTTTAACCTACATAATACAGAGGCTCGAAAACCCATGGCAGCCAAGACTTGGATTCAGTTAAGGGTAAGGAAGAGGTAGCACAAAGAAAGATAGAGAAAGAGGTTGCGGCCGGTCAGGTGGAAGGTCCCTTCTGGGAACCTACTTTCCAGGAGTTATGGGTTTCACCTTTAGGTTTGGTCCCAAAGAAATAACCAGGAGAATACAGGTTGATCCACCACCTATTGTATCCCCTGGGGGAGTCAGTAAATTATGCTATAGCAGAGGAACAACTGGTAGTATCCTATGCAACTTTGGAGCAGGTGGTGGTACTGATCCAAGCAGAAGCTGGGGCATGGTTGGCAAAGACAGACATCTAGGCAGCTTTTCACCTGCTCCCTGTGCGGGCCAAGGACTGGGACATTTTACGTTTTCAGTTTAAGGGTGGGTACTATTCTGACAAACGATGCCAATGGGCTGTTCAGTGGCTTGCGTGGCTTTTGAAACGTTTAGCACTTAACTTCAATGGATGTTTGTGGAAAAATATGGACACAGGAGGCTGGTACACTATCTATATGATTTTTTGTTAGTTGGAGACAGTCAGGAAAATGCGGAGCAAATGCTCCAGGATTTTCAAGACATGTGCAAGGTAATAGGGGTATAGTTGGCACTCAAAAAAAACAAAGGCCTATCATGCAGATTGGAGTATCTGGGGACAGAGGTGGATGCTGCAGAAGGGGTATTTATGCTTCCACCTGCTAAGGTGGAGCAACTCAAGATGCTGATTGGGAGAGTTAAGGGACAGCGCAGGATGTAGTTGAAAGTGGTGCTACAGCTTCTCAGGCATCTACATTTTACCTGCCAGGTGGTGGCGCAGGGGTGGGTCTTTATGCACAGGTTGGCGAGTGTTGCTGTGGGAGCATGGATTTCCCACCACTGGGTGGACATAATGAAAGGAGTGAAGCAGGATTTGGAGGTATGGGAGCAATTTTACAACAGTTTAATGGTATAACATTCTGGCAGGAGGAGTAGTTGTTTAACACAGATTTGAAATTATACAAGGATGCGATAGGGTCCCAGGGGATGGGGGCATTATTTTAGGGGTGAGTGGGTTTCAGAGAGATGGCCAACCGAATGGTAGGTAGGTAGGAAGGTAAAAGTTTATTTTTATATAGGTAACACATGTTGTTTGTACAGAAAGTCCAGTTTGCAAGACAGACCTGTGTAATCCCTATCTAAAAACATACAAGTTTCAATATTGACACAAACACATTAACATGAAATATAAATGTTACTAAAATAGCAACAAACAAATGATAACAATTATATTCCCTTCTATTTTTGTAGAAAGATACAAACCATATCCAATTTTACAACACATAATAAAAAAATAATTAACAGGTACAAATATGAATGTTCAGATCTTTTACTGAATAATGTGAGCAAATGTAGAATGATTTACAATTTCCCTTACATCTGGAGAAAGAGAATTCCAGAAAACAGTAGCTTGGTGAATTATAGACCTATCCCCATATTTATTTTATGATTTTCCTAAAGTAATCTTATTTAAATGAACTGATCCAGTTAATGTTCTCTTTGTGGATTGCTTTACTGGAAACAACAGTATTGAAAGTGAATGATTTAAACAAAGATTTTTTATTTTATGAAGTAGAATTAACCATTGACAGATATGATTTGTTTCCAAGGGCAGCAAATTTAATTTACTTAATAGTAAACAATGATGAGTACAATAATTCTCCTTTAATACATATCTGGCCAATCGGAAATAAGTTTTATCCAACCTGGCCAAAAGTGTTTTATTGGCTCCTCTATATATCAATTCACCATATCTTAACACTAGAATAATTAACTGTTCAGCCAACTTCTTCCTATCTGTTAATGTTAAACATTCTGTGGTTCTTCTTAGGGCCCCTATCCTTTTATTCACTCTTTTTACTAGATCCACGAAGTGATGAGAAAAATACATCTGTTCATCAAATTCACTCACAAATAACTATAATTCTCAGCCTCTTTTAATTCAGTTAAATTTTCTGTATAAATTTGTAACTTAGAAGGAGTATCATTTTTTTTAATAAAAATTCCATACATTTCATTTTCTTTGTGTACATAATCAACCTTGACCTGGTGAACCACCCCTCAATCTTTAAAACATCTGACTACAAGTCAAGAATGGATAGACAGAGGATTACCAATGGACATCACATTCCTGGAGATATTTCCCATCTGGGTGGCAGTAAGATTATGGGGCAAAAAGCTGGTAAATCAGAAGGTAATTTTTTGGTGCGTCAACTCAGCCATGGTGGAGGTGTTGAACAAGCAGAGGGGTTCTACAGAGACAGTGACCTGGGTGGTTAGGCAGTTGGTGATTGAAGGCCTACAGCTGAATGTCTTTTAAAGCCAGGCATATTGATGGAGTAAACAATGAGATGGCTGACAGCCTTTCCTGTCTTCAGCTGGACAGGTTCAGGTCATTAGCACTCAGAGTCACACAGGAAAGAACAAGAATCCCACCAGACTTGTGGGAAATTGGCTGGAAGGAGCCAATATGCCTTTTTGGAGTTCCTGAGCACCCAACTCCCTATATGAAGGTGTGTGAAAGGCATTCCAAGAATTTTGGGGGCAGATGCAGATGGAGGTAAGTGATCGGGTGTTTGAAGCACAGATCATGTGATACATAGTCCAAAAATGGGGCGTGGATGGCACATTCCACCATCGGGCTACACTTGGCCTGCATAGGCCTGGTGTGCAACCTTCAAGGATGGGGGGAGCTGAATAGGGCACCAGTTATCTGGAGAATGGTTCAAGATTGGCAAAGGCTCAAGGGGAGGGTCACAGACCAGAGGAGGCCTGTTACAGAGGGACTCACAGTGGGGTTAGTAGGCACCCTGAAGCAGGTCTGCATTTTGACTTACAAGATGTGTCTATTCACAAAAGCCTTTTTGATGTTGCAGAAGGGAGCATTCAAGATAGGGAAGGTGATGTTGAAAAACCAAAAGGATAAGGAAGGGGGATTACAATGGAGTGACATCAGATGGGAAACATATAGCTTAGAGGTAAAGCTTCACCGATCAAAAACATATCAAACTGGTCGAGGGGAAAAAGTGATATTTCACAGGGAAGTATCGGATGGGGAGTGCATGGTGAGAGCCATAGAAGCATGTTAAGAGCTGAGACCACCTGGGGAGACAGGGTGTTTATACATGGCAACATGGACCCAGTCACCTACTACCAGGTGTCTGTAGTGTTGAAAAAGGGCATGGTATTTTTAGGTGAGACCACAATCATTTTGCCCCACATTCTTTCAGAATTGGGGTGGCATCAGAGCTGTTGGCCAAAGGGGCCTCCACTGACAGCATTAAGAAATTGGGCAGATGGTGATCCATGTGTTATAAGAGATACATAAGAAAATAGAGGTTTCACCATGTTTTGTCTTCCCTCAGATGCAGCTTGCAAAAAGAATGTATGGATCCTGGGGCATTCCTTCATTTACTGGGCAGAACGGAAAACTGCCATCAAGCCTGTGGGAAGCAGTTCCAGAGGGCACCAGAGGACACCAGGATCTATTGGAAAGGGGTTCAGGGTTTATGATGGGCCCAGATGCTACCCTTAGTGGAGGATTTGAAACTAAAATGGCCAAAACCGGACATGTTGGTGCTGCATGCAGGGGGCAAGGATTTTGGGGGGGGGTGACCCTGGGTAGACTTGCTACTAGAGATCCTGCACGATTGAGGGATTTTGTGGACCTGGTGGCTGGATGTAGTGATTGCTTGGTCATCCATCACACCTAGAAGAGTGTGGAGTCAGGCACGTGGACATCAAAGCAGTAGTAAGGGCAAGGAAAAGGTATACTAGGAATATGGTGGCTTTGATGGGGAAAACGGATGATATTTATATTAAACGTGGAATAGCCCACAGTTACTCGGGGCATTACAGGCCGGATGGGGTCCAACTGTCCAATACTGGGAGTGCCCTTTTCCTGTTAAAGTTGGAAGAGGTGACTAAGGAATGGGAAACCTGAGGAACCAGCCAAGGGGAAGGCCATTTTCCTTAGCAAGAGTGGGAGATGGGCTAATAGAAGGATGAGGAAGAAGCTGGGGGGCCAAAGAAAGGGGGAAATGGGGGGAGCAGGGGGTTACCTGTGGGAGCCAGGCACCTCATGGGGTTAAAATACTGGGGGCATTGAGCAGAGAGGGTGGTCGGGTGGTGCACCTGAGACCAAGAAAAGGAAATAAGAAGTACATTGGGGTTATTGGGTGGCACACTAGAACCCAAGAAGAGAGGAAGAGAAGGAATGTATATTGGACTTTGATAAATAAATGTGATGTGAATATTTAATGAATGTTTTAACATTGATGTATAAAGGAAATGATTTAGATTTGTAAATAGGACAGTTGGAAAATAAACCTTGGCCAATTGATGACCCACAAATATGGTTTGGAGAGTCTTATTTCTCGGGGAAATCCCCACGACAAAGGGTTATGCCTGCTAATCAGGCAGGCCAGATTGTCAGGGGTTTCCCTGGGAAATGGCCAAGGGGAGAAGGGAGTGGCAAACTGGGCCAATGATGTCAAAAGGGAGAGGGGGGGAAGGGGAAAGGGAAAGGGAAAGGTAGAAGAAGCTGGTGGGGAAAAAAGTGAGGTCAGCGGGCAGGGATTGGTGGGGAGACACCAGGGAGGTTAGCCATAACAGGGAGTATGTAGGGCCATGCAAGCTTTCAGGGGCCTCACTTTTTGCTGAATTTTTTGAATTCCCACCCACCCACCTGACTGAACAAGGAGAGAGAAAAGGAATTATCAGGTATATGGATATGGCAGCACAGGGCCGGCAGATGAAGTCGGCAGGCCCAATGGAATGAGGCTGGGTGTTTCTTGGATTGCAAAACTGGGGGCAGCAAACTTGGGATAATGTATCATTGCCGTGAGTGGAAACAGGCACCCTGGGAAGGCAGGGTAAAGGAGAAGGATAAGGAAGATGGTGGGAGGCCAAAGAAAGGGGGAAATGGGGGGAACTAGGGGTTACTCATGAGGGCCAGACACCTCATGGGGTAAACACCCCAGTGGGCATTGAGCAGACAGGGTGGTCAGGTTATGCACCTGAGACCAAGAAAAGGAAAGAAGTGCATCAGGGGTATCAGGTGGCACACCTGAACCCAAGAAGAGAGGAAGAGAAGGAATGTATATTGGACTCTGATAAATAAATGTGATGTGGATATTTAATAAATGTTTTAACATTGGTATATAAAGTAAATGATTTAGATTTGTAAATAGGAAAGTTGTAAATAAACCTTGGCCAATTGATAAACCACAAATATGGTTTGGAAAGCCTTATTTCTTGGGGAAATACCCATGACAATGAATTGTACAACTTCAATCAGTGATTAGACAGGTAAAGCACTGGTACACACATTGCATCTCATGAAGTACTCCATGGCTGTGAGCCCAAGATTGTGTGGAATGCACATATAAAAAGAGGTGACATTCAAGTTCTTTAAAAGCTCCTGTATATAATCTTTTGGTCTTTAAATTGACTTAATTCAGTTGTGCATATGATTATCCTTAAGGAGGGGTTCTCCAAAAGTATTTTGGGGGGGAGTACAATTTGAATAAGCCATTGAACCAGTGTAGGGTGTATCTGGGGAGTCCAGAAATATGTTTATATTATACCACATGTTAAGAGAGATGCTGCATGGACCTGACAGATATCTGTTGGGAAAAGAACCCAGGGCACAAGTGTATTCTGTCTTGTTTCTCCTCCATTGGTGTTGGTCAATAATTGACTACCTACAGCTTCTGGGTCAGTGGAAGTTTGCTATTAGACAGATAGTGATGTTGGATAGCATTATGGTGACACATGCTGGTCCTCCATATGCAGTGAAGAATCCACCTGGTTGGTATTTTTCAAACAACCTAATCAAAGTGTTCTGCCTGCAAGGTGTACAGAGTTACAAATCACACTATGGCCTTTTCTAGAGGCATATTCTAGGGCATATCATGATGGAGGGGTATAACTCAAGTACAAGTGAATATTCTACCTGTACATTGTTCCTTATATCCTCTACAGTTGCTCCCAGTAGGACTCAATGCTAGAGACAGGAAGAGGGTGGTTACAGGACACACAGTTTATATGAGTCAGTAAATGATCCAGGGCATGCTGAAAGAATTTAGTCCTCCCTCAAAAGGGGAGTCATACCGTTCACTAATTTGCAACTGTTACTCAAGGCATGTGATACAAAGTTAGTGAAAGTCTGAATTAGAGGGGAAGGGAACAGAACATGGCTTATCCTTGAAATGGAGGCTAACCTGGGCCTGACAACCTGAGCACACTGGAAACTTTAAAAGTGTTGAATAAGATGAGAAGGGCTAGTGCATCTCAAGGGAGATATCTCTTTTGGCCCTAGTTGCATAAAACTCTGATTTCATTTTTATGGCTGTGGGTGGAGCCTGCAGCCATTTTGTTACCTGTAGCTTGAAAATGGAGTTTCGTGGAACACATTTTTTTGACTTTTCAATGTATTCTTCCACATCTACAAATCACTATGACAACTAAAATAAAAGAATCCCTTCTTTCTGTTTAGAATGTTGGAAACATAACTCCAAGCTGCTTATCTGATGGCCATTAGGAAACTGAAACAGCTTGTTAAACATTGGTTGCCTATTAAACTAGAGATTTGTTTACCCCCTTCGAAATGCAACAGCTTGCACATTTAAATGATTAGCATTTAAACATGTGTTGCTACTAACTTCAGTTGGGGATGAATATCTTTCAACAGATGTGGTGAAGATCAGGGCAACCTTTCACATATTTTCTGGTATTGCTGCAAAGTAGCCCCTCTATGGAAGGCCATTCGGGACAGTCTAGATCCTATTCTAGGTCTGCAAGATCTCTTCACACTAGAGATCTGCATCCTAGGCATTTATTCGGGTATTAACGTCAGAGAGAGAAGATATCATATAGCTCTCATCTCAATGGCGGTTAAGAGACTAGTGCTTTGTCACTGGTCAGATAAACTAGTGCTCTCGTATATGGACTGGGTGGAAGAAATGTCCCTGTGTTTTAAAGTCGAGAAGTTGATTGCCAACACCAGACTTTCTCCTTTAGCTTTTCAGAGAAAGTGGGGCAAACTGTATGCCCTGTACCTTCATTGACTGAGATTTTCAGGCCTATTCCGGTCCGTTTGACTCGAGGTAAATTCTCTCCGCTGGTCTCTCTGGAACACTCTCTCATTATCTAAGAGCTAGTTCTCAGTAGAACTATTTATTCCTCTGGGCTCTATTGTCTGGTTGCTATCTTGTTTGTTTTTCTGTTAGTTAGTTTCCTCCTTCATCTATGAATGTGATACCTTTTTTCTCTCTTCCTCGGTGGTGACACCTTCCTTGGGGTGGGGGGAGGGGGTGGTTAGGGGTGTTTGGATTTTCCATGCTTACATTCAATGTCCAATTATTGGAATGTATTATAATACTGTTCTTTTTTCCTTGCTGTAATTACCAGTCTGTTGTAATAGTGATTGAAAACGAATAAAAAGAGAATTAAAAAAAAAAAAATATCTTTCAAGAAAGATTCATACCTCATAAGTGTTACCTTTTCCCTGCAAATTTTGTAAAGATGTACACTGTTTTTAACCTCTCAAGACCCATCTGATAAAATGCCAGGTCTTCAGTGAACTACGTAGACTAAATACATAAATTTCTTTTTGACAGAAAAGGCTGCAGCCTGCTTCCCAAACATAACAGATAAGAGCTATTGAGATCTCTTATAGTAAGAGTGTGTGTGCGAGAGTGTGTGTGTGTGTGTGTGTCTCTGTGTTTGGGGGAGGGGTGGAGAAACAAACTCATGATAAGGGAGACCTCATCTAATGAATTAACTGCTGACAAACTATGAGTGATACAGAAGCAAATGATTTGATACCTTGTATTGGACCAACATAGATGTAACAAAAGGAACTTATACCATTTATAAAATTCCTGATCAAACAAATGCAAACAGAAGACTGTTTTTTGTCATTTTATAATATGATATACTGAGTGTGTATTTACTGATTTGTTGGATCAGGGCCTTGATAAAATAAAATTTACTTAACTCATTCAAGATTCCATCAGGTGGACAGAAAAAAAGTATATGATAATTTGTCTGAAAGTTAACAACTATATAAGATGCAAAATAGCATTTGTGTGTGTGTGTATATATACGTATATATACAGTATATACAGTATGTGTGTGTGTGTATGCAAATATCTATTTGCAAAAAATGTATTTACAGGCATTACTAGTATCTTTTGAAAGATAGTCTGACTTGTGATTATTAATTTTGAGTATAGTTCATGAAATAATGAGCTTGATTTTTGTTATTTCATATAGTCCTCCATTATACCTTATGCATAGCATATAAATCCAAATCATTCCAAGACCATCATGACATATAATATAAATACTGAGCAGCAAATCAGAGCTCTTTTCCTAATAAAAGGCTGCTGATATAAGAAATAAAGAACAAAGTCATAAATAAGGAACCAGTGGCTTATGGAAAACTCTACTGGGATTTATATAGGGATTTGATTCTGCCTTTGTGGGGAAACACAGGGAAAATTAGGGCTCCTTACAGAGTAATGGTTATCTGGATCTGGGAGCACTGAATATTCCTTGTCCTATATTTTGTATCCTGGATAGGGCAGGGGAGATGCTACATCTCATTGTCACAAGGATGTGTATTTACACATTTGTGCACTGTATTTACTCAGGCTGTCCCAGATTAGATGTAATATCTTGTTTTCAGTGGGGTCATGATTTTACTATTTTTATAATGTATTTATTCAGGCTACCTAGTCCAGGGCCCTCGTAGTCAAAGGAGATAAGCAGCGCATCCCGGTGGAAAAGGGAGATGTGCCGCACAACTCCAACAATGTGCAGGAGCGCAATATTAAAATGTATGGGATGCGCTGGCCGCAAGGGAATGGGCCAGGGCACACATAACTGGTATGCCATTCAAGTCAAGGGGGCAAGCCCATGCACATGCTGTGCTTCAGCATATTCATTGGGAATGTGCCCCTCACAGTCCAGAGCACTGCGGCCCACAGTTAGGCCACAAATAGCTTGCCTAACCCAGCCAGCCAGCCACCCACAGGCAGCCTGCATATATGCCCCCAGGTGCACAACAGCCTGGCAGCCCTGGTGGACTAGAGGTACCCCCTTTCCATCCCCAATCTAGCCAACTCCATCCCTGAAGAGCTCCATAGTGTAGGGCCCCCCAGACCGAATTGCACCAGTGGAAACCATGGTCCATATCCATAGTCTAGAGGACTCCCATCTGCCTTCCCTGTACACAGACCCCCTCACTCCCCCCATACCCATCCTGTTGCAAAGACTGGCACTGTCCCCCACACCCTGCCATGGCCAGCCATTGACTGCACTGGACCTGGGCTGGGGACCTGCACTCTTGAATGACCCAACTGACTGTACCATGCATTGGGGCACCATGCCAGCTGCGGATCCACCAGTGTATGCAGCTGTGTGTACTTCCCTGGCAAACTGAAGAGGGAATTTACATAACTCCAATGCATGTCTTGCTGATGCTGTATCTTCCTGCTGTTATACACCCCTGCAAGTCCACACTCTCCCTAGTCCCCCTGTGCAACATGCCACTCTCTGGACTACTGAAGTATCCCAGGTGCCATGGGGTGCAGTATCCTGTAATGCCATTTGCAGTGTACACATCAGGCTATAGACAGTTCATCCTTAGTTCCCCAATTGTACAAACAAATGGGAGGTCAGCAGTAACATGCCAGTTTTGGGACCTGTGTGTGGGGGGTACAGCATCAGCCATCACCCACACTGAGCAGTGCAATGGCACCAGGATGATGGATCCCCATGCGAGTGCTTAAGGAGTATGGCTACTGGGTGCTATCCCCCACACTCATCTCGTGCCTAAGTACAACACATTCTAGCATCCTACTGTGAGTGCTCTGCCACCCACCAATAGAGTGGTACAATCCAATTACAGAACCAGTCATCACACTGGGATGGGCTGGGAGGCAGGGACAGGGGTGTCTGTGCACTGTTGAGGGGGAGCGGGGGCCACTACACTATGGATTTAGACTGTAGGTGTGTTCAGGTGCAATTAGGGATGGCATTGGGGTCCCTACAATATGGAGCCAATAGAGCCTGGACTCTGGTACGGTTGGGGCTGGTGGAACGGGTGGGGGGTGACACTATATCACCAGAAACTTCAGGGCCTGTCCCACATGGGAGCATTTGGGATAGGGGCTTGGGGGGCAAGAGCTGCTCTGGTGCATTCATCCCCATGCCAACTTGCAAATGGGCTGTAATGAGCATGCATAAGGCCCCTTTGCACTCTGCATGCTCAATTAGTTCATTTGCATTCCTGGGCTGAATATCACCCATGGGGGCTGCGGTGCATACCGGTATGTGCCACGCATTCCCCCTGGAAAGTATTCAGTCAGGGTCACCTTGGATGCACCTGACTTAGCAGCCACCTGCATTGCAACTCCCATCCAGGGTCACATTTTCAACAGGAATGATGACGCTCGCCAGAATGAAGTGCAGTGTCACAGGTTTACTACATGACAAAAAGGATTAACTACCTTTGAAATTGCATTGGTTGGTGCAGTAACTCTACTGCAGAATTCTGCAGTGCTGTGCTTCATCCTGTTGGGCTTCACTGTATGCATACCCTGTACCAGTGGAGCATTCTCTTTGAATATTGTATCAGTGCCGACCGGCTCACCCTCTTTTTGCAATGCATCTTTCTGCTCTTGCATTGACCTGGCACTTAATATATCACTCAGATGTAAAATATTGTTTTTAGTGCATTCTGATTTTACACAATGCAGCATAATATTGTGTAGATGTAGAGTCCCACTGAAAATAAGATGCCATTTCTTCTGTGAACTATCCAGGCTAAATATATAGCAATCAACAGGCGTATTCTAGGAAAACACATTGTAAAAATGTGTAAAAGGAACACCACATTGAAACTGCCTCTCCACAGATCTGCATTGTGCAAATTCATTAGAAATAATGGGTAAAAGCATCCCAAAAGCTCTCCATAGCCATATCGTCTCTGACCAGAGTTTGTTGAACTATGCTAGAACGATAAAGGAAATAGGAGGAAAGAGGGTTTACTACCCTGGGGATACTACAAGGATGGGATCATCCCCTTGGAAGAGCTACAGATTAAGTTGGACAGCACTGCTATAGATGCTGAATTGTATACAACTACAGTATTTAAGGGATCTACAATAAAGTAGACTGAGAGCCTTAATCTCATTAATCTACAGACATTTAATGAACAGTAAGAGTCATTCCCAATAATAAGGAGGTGCATGTAAAGGAGATCTGGTAATACCCACAAGTGACTCCCCATTGGGGGAGATTCAGTAGTCATATAGGATTGTTCATTGAAAATGAATATAAATCCAGTTTAGATTCCTTTGTTGTTGATGATTTATTCTACCCAATATACAGTATGTGGTTCATAAATCTCATAAAAAGGTCCCGCAAAACTGTGAAATATGTAATGTAGAAATGGACACTTCTCTACATTAATGCAAGGCATGATCCAGGGTGACATCATTCTGGGAGGAAGTGGGCTGGACAATTAGGGAAATGACAGTGAGTCAGCTGTCTATATAGTAGACCCTGCCCAGAGCTACTGGGTGTGAAAACATGAACAAAGACTTGTTTCATCTATTGCAAAATCTGTATTACACTATCACACCAATGAGTTGCTTTCACTTTTCTGTGTGAGTTGCAGAAGTGTTGCTGGACCCAACAAAACACATTAACAAACTGTTGCCTAAAAGCTGCAACTGAGTTTTCATTGCACTGTGGCAGAAATAAGCAGTAATGCATGACAGGGTGTTGATCGTGCTCGGAAAACCTCATACCTGAGGTGGTTGAGCAAGAGGCCGCAGGCCAAGTGCATCCAAAGCGCCAGAATTGAGGTTATACCAGCAAGACCCACACACTGGAGTGCATTATTGCTATTATACAATGGTTTGTTTGTAATTAAAAAGATAAAAGGAGAAAAAAATATTTATTTTTTAACAGTTTTTTGTGTGTGGGTGTATACATATTGAAAAAGAAGTTCATTGTTTTTCTTTTTGTCACTAGGTGGTGGTGCTGCATCAAAAATGCTGTGTGTTGATGAGCACAGCCTTTCTCCTGTGAATGCTCAAGTGCAATCTTTGTCTACCATCCCCCGGCAATCGGGTGTTCTTTTCCTGGCTGTTATCTTTTTGTTTTCTGCAGTTTCTTCACTGTGGCTTTCAGCCATTTAATTGATGCAGCTAACACAGCACTGAAATGGGCAGGAGTTTTGCCGGTGACTACAGGAGTCAGAACGGGTGCCAGTAAACTTGGAAGGTGTACCACAGATAGACAAAGGAGCTGTCTAACTTTCTATTTTTGAGATAGTCACCGGAAACTAGAAAGAGGTGAGAGGCATGAGTGGACTCCGAGGTTTGTGGTCAGCCAACTGTATAGTGTGGTTGTTACTTGTGCACATGTTATGAAACAGAGGGGGACAGAAGAGATGTTTTCACTTATGGCTTTCTTCTGTTTTTCTCAATACTGTTTAAATTACTTTTTTTGAAATTGCTGGGGCCATTATATTACATTTTAAAAGTTAGTGAATCTGGCACCTTTGCTCGCTAGCTGGCCAAGCAGGAAATCTGACTGTGGTTGGGAATGCTATATGAAGCCGATCATGATGTCGGCAGGGCTTAAGGATGGCGGTCAGTTGCAAGAAAGAAACCGGCAAGACAATTATATACATTTATTATGTGTTCTTTAGTGTTGTGACGTTTGGTCACCTTGAATTACTGAAGGAATTGTTGTTTAGGTGTGATGAGCTCATGGGAGGATCAAAGTTATTTACAGTGGTAGCTTGGAGCAGTGGAGACCTGTAGAGAGGATGCATGACTCTCGAGTCTGTGATGTGGTCATTTGTGTGCCTGGACTTCATACAGTGAGGTTATACTCAGTTAAACTCACTGTCCCTAGCACACACTGACCAATCAGAACCCTGGAAATTTTCTTGCCATTGTATAATTGCAGATGCATTCTGGCTGAGTTGAGAAAACATTTTGTAACAGTTGCTTTTCAGCTGGTTAAGTGTTGAAAACAATGCACTGTAAGTTGGCAATGTACTGCAAACTTTACAAAACAATTATATACTAACTCTTTGATGTAACGGTTTAACATGAACTGCACTATACACGTGGAACTGATTTTAATGGAGGCAATATAGTATAGTGGTTAAGGGCACTCAGCTGCAAACCAGGAGACCTGGGTTTGAATCTAATCAGCCCCCACTTGCATACTGTATGACCCTGAGTAAGCCACTTAACTTCCTTGTGCTCCCAGGGCACATCAGCAAACAAGCTCAAGCTTAATGTGCCTTTCCTGGTTAAGCAATTTCCCCTTCCCCACTTTCCCCTAATGTTTTCAGTGGCAGTGTGTAACAACCACTTCCTTACAGTAGAGGTAGTTGTTCACTGGAATGAGCCTGGGCAGACTGGTACATAAGTATCATCCTTGAGGATATGGATGGGGAGGAAATTATACTGCAGATAACAGAGGGTGCCCTCATGGTGCCACTTAATTAAGGCACCTTCTTGGTGCCAGGTCACAGGCAGACTCATACTCACATGCTTAGGGTGCTAGTCTGGGAAGAATGGGTACTGCCAGAGCTAGGGAAGTGTTGATGCCTTTGTACACTTCATTGGTGAGGCTGCACATGGAGTATTGTGCACAGTTCTGGGCACCATATAAGAAAGGTGACATAAAAAGGCTGGAGGGGGGATTCAGAAGTGGGCAACCAGAATGGTTGCTGATTTCAAACATCTGCTCTGTAAGGAGAGGTTGTGGGAGTTAGGCATGCACTCCCTGGAATATAGAAAGATGAGGGGTGAGCTTTGCCTGGAATACAGGGCATTTAATAATAGGGATTTGTGGGAATGCATAGGATTCGAAACAAAGGAACAATATAGGGACACTAGGGGCAACAACTTATTATTAAAAGGAGAGTCTTACAAAAAGAATACAAGAGGGTACTGGATCAATCAGAGAGTGATATCTACTTGGAATTGTCTCCCAGATGAGGTAGTGCATAGTACAAATAGGAAACAATATAAGTAATATTTGGATGCATTCTTAATAAACTGTGGAAGGTTTAGAAGCAGGCAGCTGCTACCAGGAAAACACACATTGTGGCACAAGCGCTCCCCGATCCTCTTCCATCTGTGCAGCAGCAGGAATCACTCATGTTGTTGGCGGACACCAACTGATTGTTTTATTTTTTCCTTCTGGGTTTCTTTTCTGCTGCAGGGCACAGGTTTAAAGAACAGAGCTAAAAGTGCCTTAAGGAGAAGGGCACACAGAGTACTGGGCTTACAGTACTTCCTTCCCACCAACCCACCCTCCCAGGGGTTGCCCATCCAATTTATCAGGGACTGAAGCAGCCTGATAGTGGAGACTTCCTGTACCAACATGAAGTGTTAAGCAGAAAAGTCCCACCTACAGGAGGGAGAAAAAAAATTCTGTTTGTTTCACAGGGACACTTGGCAGAGACCCATTACACAGAAAGAAGGGACTAATCTGCATAGAGGGCAGCTAAACTACATCAACAATCCACAAGTATACATCAGGAAAGAAGTAAAAATCATACAAGAGTAATATGGAGATTATTGGCTGTCATGGTGTTGGGCACTAATCCACAGAGGAATTCTCTGGAGACTCAGGCACTATCCCATATGCAGGACCCTCAGCAATCTTAGAGTGCAAAATGAACGCAGCATGGGATAAAATATCAGAGCTGAAGTACCTGATCAGGACATTGCACCACCTAATTCCCCTCCCTCAGATCCCAAATAGAAGTCAACGCCCACAGAGGCAAACCAGCTCAGAAGACTGGAAGGTGGTACAGCGGAAAGGAAATAGAATGTGTAGAAGGGGCCAGATACAACCAGTCAGAGCAAAATCTGTCCCCATTACTAACCACTTTGCACCTCTCACAGAGGAAAGAAATTGCAGCATTGAGGGAATGGACAATAAGCCAGTCAAGGAAGAAGGACAGTACCCAGCGAGGGCAAACAGTGACAAGAAAGCGAAAGGAGAAAGGGTTCTCATCATGAAAGATTCCATGATACAAGGAGTGGAGACCCACCTAACTGACAGGGCACAAATAAGGTGCTAATCAGATGCCTCCTGGGACCCTCAGCAAAATGTGATACCGAGTGCATAAAAAGGATCGAGGAAAGAGGGGGATGACCTGAAGATTTTGTAGCACCTGGGGACTGATGACCTGGCAGGGCAGTCAGTAGAGGAAGCCAAATGAAATCTAGTCAAACTAGGAGACCAACTGGCCACTCAAACAACCTCTCTAGCCTTCTTTGAGGTCTTTCCTGTGTGGGGCAAAGGCAATAGCGAAGAGAAAATGAGAAGTAAGGAAATAGAGGATTTCAATGAATGGTTAAAGAGTTGGTGTCAAGAAAGAGGTTACCACTTTGTTGAGGCATAAGTTTATTCAGGGAAAGGAAGTTCTTAAAGTACGATGGACTACATCTGATGAAGGAATGAGTATGAACACTGTGTCAAAGATTGGATGTGAGCACCAGGCATTTAAACTAGGAGAGGGGGAACTGGTTGCAAAAGACCATATCAAAGTCACCTCAAAAGATAGGAACTTAGCTGTATCTCCCCTGGAAAAAGAAACTGATCATGGAATACGAAAAGGGACCAGAAAGAACACAAAGGGAGGTCAATGGAACCAAATAGAAGCAGATTACAGTAGCATGCCTACTGAGAAGGGGCTAGAAGAAAAACACAGGGTCAGGGGAGTAAAAAAAGGTGACAGAACATGGAAAGCCATGAACACGAACACTTGCTGTCTGACAAATAAAATCTCAGACCTAATGGCCTTGATGTTGGAAGCAGGCCTGGACATTGTCACTGTTACCAAGACATGGTACACAGGGAACCATGACTTGGACATAGATACAGAGAAAAGTGTGCACTAGGACGATGGTGCTCCAGTTCAATCATCAGAAATAATGGGCACAACATCAGTTTTTTCAGAAAAGGACTCCAAGGCTTTAAAGATGCAAAAAAAGTAATTTTATTCTTATAAACCCAGCATACATAAAACGTGTACTTGATGCGTTTTGGATTTTGATAAAGGGTTATTTAATCCAAAACACGTTAAGCTCGCATGTTATGTAGGCTGGGTTTATAAGAATAATGATACTTTTTTGCATCTTTAAAGCCTAGGAGTCCTTTTTGGAAAAAGCTGATGTGTCCATCCTTGTGAGTTTATTATTCATCACTGGGACATAACTGTGCCAGGGTATGCTCTATTCCATAAAGATAGGGTAGGAAAAAAAGGAGGAGGAGTGCCTATCTATGTTAGGGAAGATATGAAAGCTACAGAAGTTCAGGGCATAAGGGATGAAGTGGGGGCAATGTGAGTCACACTGGAAACAGGAATTGGTACTGCCATTCAAGCAGGGGTGATCTATAGACCACCGACACAGGGGGAAGAGTTGGATAGTGAGCTGGTGGAAATTATCCACGAAATGTCAGCAAGATGAAAAATACTGCTGATGGGGGACTTCAATTTGCCTGATGCCAATTGGAGCACCCATACTGCAGTCACAGTAAGGAGCAGAAACATCCTGGAAGCCCTTGAGGGGGCAGGGGTCAAACAGCTAGTGGTAGAACACACTCGTGAGGGGGCAATATTGGACTTGGTCCTCACCAACGGGGACAGAGTGGAGGATGTAGAAGTAGGGAGTCACCTGGGATCCAGCAATCACAGCAGCGTTTAGTGTGAGAACAGTAGAGAATCCAGCCACACGAGGGCAAGGGTCTTGGATTTGAGAAGGGCAGATTGTGTAAAACTAGAGGCATGTCTGAAGAAAGTCCTAGGAGTACAGTGGGAGAGGGGGATGTAGAGGCACAATGGACACATCTTAAGAGTGCCAAAATGGAAGCCACGAGCCCATGCATTAGGCAAATAACTAAAGCAAAGAGGAAGAGAAAACCACTCTGGTTCTCCAAAGAGGTGTCAGGAAGGGTGAGGAAAAAAGATTAGCATTCAGAAAATACAAGGAAATACAGAGGAAGGGCAGAGGAAAGTATCTGGAAAAGCTAAAGGAGGTGGGGAAGACAGTCAAAAAAGCCAAAGCACAGATGGAGGAAAGAATAGCCAAGGCAACAAAGAAAGGAGACACTATGTTTTTTTAGGTACATCAGAGAAAAGGGAAAAAAACAGGGGTGGAATTGTGAGGCTAGAAAGAGAGGGGGGAGGTGGCAGATGGGGTCCAGAAAAAAGCTGCAGTCCTAAACAAATATTGTTGTATAGTATTCACAGTAGAAAAGGAAGGGGAGGATCCACAGCTAGATGGAAGATGCACCGGGGTATAGATATAAGTCCATTCACAGTAGAGGGAGTCCTAAAGGAACTAGAAAAACTGAAGGTAGATAACGGAATGGGGCCAGATGGAATACATCCCAGAATTCTTAAGGAACTTAGGAGCTAGCAGCACCACTGACAGACTTGTTCAGCAAATCATTAGAAACAGATGTGATGCCAGCAGACTGGAAGAGGGCAAATGTTGTCCCTCTCCATAAGAGCAGGAGTAGGGAGGAGGCTGGTAACTATAGGCCAGTCAACCTAACCTCAGGGGTGGGGAAGTTGATGGAAACATTATTCAAGGGAAGGATTGTGACATAACTTGAATCCAGTGGGCAGCAGGATCTGAAACAGCATGGTTTCATGGCAGGTAGGTCTTGCCAAACAAACCTAACAGAGTTCTTCGACTGGGTGATAGGAGAGATAGATCAGGGAGAGGCAGCAGATATGGCTTACCTGGATTTTATTAAAGCCTTCAATACCATCCTGCATAAAAAGCTAATAAACAAGTTGAACAGCCTGGGAGTTGGATCAGGAGAGGTAAGCTGGGTTAGAAATTGGTTGAGCGGCAGGACACAAAGGGTGACAGTGAACAGAGTTCAGTCTGTTGAGAGGGAGGTGACCAATGGGGTACCTCAGGGTTCAGTTCTGGGCCCAGTCCTCTTTTATGTCTTCATAAGTCACATTGCAGAGGGGCTGGAGGAGAAGGTGTGCCTCTTTGCAGATGACATAAAGATCTGCAATAGGGGCTACAAGCTGCTAACCCATCCACCACACCACTGGGCCAACTCGACGACCCACCTCACTGTGCATGCTCACTCCTTCTGTGCGCATACGTATAGCAACATCCCGTAGCTATATTCACCAACCCTCCCAATCCGGTCGTCCTACCCTGTCGGTAGCCCTAATGACATGCACCGGGATTGAGTCGCCATTATTGCAGATGCTCAATTGCCGATGCCCATGTCACAGGCTACCGTCTACAGATGGCCCTGTCTGTATTTTGATGTACTCCACCTAGTCCACTCATTCTCTTCCCTCATTTGCTCCAACTCCCTCCTTACTCTGATATCATAGTATCATAGTTATGCGTCAGCAGAAAAGGACCGTCCTGGCCCATGCAGTCTGCTCATCACCCCCCTTCCCTACTTATCACTGGTGCACAAGAAGCCTATCCTTTGTCCTCTAATCAACCCCATATGTCTATCCCATGCTCTCTTGAATCCCTCCACCATTTCGGCACCTCCTCAGATAATCTGTTCCAGGGTTCAGCCACTCTCTCAGTGAAATAACACCCCTTACATTACCTTTAAATCTTCCTCCTTCTAATCTTAAAGTATAACCTCTCATTTTAACTTCAACTTTCCTTTTAAATAGACTTCCTTCCCTGACTTTATTTATCCTCTTCATGTACTTGAATGTCTCTGTCATGTCTTCTCTCTCTTCGAAACTCCAGCGGGTAGAGGTTTAATTCTTTCAATCTTATCTCATGTGGTTTCCCTTGCATACCCTGCACCGTCTTTGTTATCCTTCTCTGAACCTCTTCTATTACATCTACAGTGGCGTCCCCCAAGATGAAATGCAATTCTGCAGCATTTTGCAGAACTCTATAGAATGCTGCAGAAGACCTACTGAATAAAGCAATGTGATTTCAATGGCAATTAGTCCACTTTGTCATTCAGGAAAATGTGATACTGCCAGAATGAAGTGAATGCCACAGTTTCCTGCATGACAAAGAGGACTAATTGTCATTGAAATTACATTGTTTTATTCAGTAGATCTGCTGCGGCATACTGCAGAGTGCATTAAAAGTGCGTTTCACCCTGGGGGATCACGCTGTATGTCCTTTCTTAAATGAGGCCTCCAGAATTGTACCCTGCACTCCAGGTATGGTCTAACCATGGTCTTATATAATGGCATCAGCACCTCCCTCTTCCTACTAGTTATGCCCCTTCCTATGCACACCATCTTTCTATTAGCTTTGTCAACCACCTTACTACCTGTTTTACTTACCCTTAATTCCCAGATCCCTTTCCTGTTCTGTTTGCTTTATCTGCTCTCCCCCCAGTGAGTAATTGGCCAGTCAGTTTTTACACCCTATATGCATCACCGCATACTTCTTTGCATTGAACTTCAGCTGCCATGTTTCTGACCATTTCTCTAGCATACTCAAATCCCTCCTCATGGCTTCAACCCCTCCTTCAGTGTCGACCCTATTCCATAACATTGTATCATCTGCAAACAGACACATTTTCCCTTCAATTCTCTCTGATATATCACTAATATATATGTTAAAAAGGATTGGTCATAGTACAGACTCTTGAGGAATGCCACTCATAACCTCCCTTACCCCAGAATGTAAACCATTTACTACCACCCTCTCACTTCTATCCTTCAACCAGTTTTCCACCCGTCTAGTTATTTTCTGCTCCACCCCCAGGTTCTCTGTCTTATTTACCAGCCTGCAGTGAGGGACAGAGTCAAAGGCCTTATTGAAGTCCAGGTAGGCAACATCAACTGCCCTTCCTTGATCAACCACCTTCATCACCCCTTCAAAAAATTCTGTCAGATTTCTTTGGTAAGATCTCCCACTAGTGAATCCATGTTGCTTTTCATCTAATACTGTAGTTTCTTGTCCGTTAAGTATTTTACCACTCTTTCCTTTATTAGCACCTCCATCACCTTGCCCACCACTGCTGTGAGGCTCACAGGTCTGTAATTCCCTGTCTTCTTCTTGCAGCCTTCCTTGTGCAGTGGTACTACATCTGCCATCCTCCAGTCACTCTGAACACACCCTTTATCTAGGGATAAGTTAAGTAACTTTGCTAAATGCTTTGCCAACTCATCCCTCAACTCCCTAAGAGCCCTTGGATGCAAATCATCCAGCCCCATTGCTTTGTCTACCTTTAATTTTCCAAGTTCTTCCTTAACTTTTTTCCTCACTTAATGGGCTTTGATCCACCCCACATTCATCTTCTCCCTTCTTCTTTAACTCAGGTCCCTTTCCATCCTCTTCCACTGTGAATACAGAGCAGAAACAACTATTTAAAACCTCAGCTTTCTCAAAGTCACCCTCAACTCTCTCCCTCAAACTCACAATCCTGTCTTGTCTTCCTCTTCCCCCACATATCTAAAAAAAAAAGTTTTATCTCCTCGTTTGACATGTTTAGCAATTCTCTCTTCTGTTTCTGCTTTTGATATGGACTATCCCCTTCTGCCTATATCACCTGCGTTTGATGCCCACATTGGACTTCATGTTAATCACTTCTTCTGGCAAAGCATTTCACTTCTCCTCCACCCTTTCTGTAAAGAAGAACTTCCTAAAATCCCTCTTAAAGCTCCCCCCCTGCAGCTTCAGTCCATGGCCTCTTGTTAACTTGCCGTCAGTTATTGTGAACAGGGCACTGCTATCTGTTTTATTAATGCCCCTTAGGTAGTTAAAGGTCTCTATCAGGGTTGCTTGGCATCTGCTGATTCCATTCCATCATGCATATGTCAGCTAATCAGAACTTCAGACTCCTACTACAATTCCGTTCCATTTCCTGCTTAGGCATCAGAACTTGAATTAGAGTCAGAATTGTGAAGTACCGATTCTATATGAGACTCTGAATCCAGTGCACCTAAATCCTCCCCCACCCTGTAGAAACACCAAGGAGCTTGTCTCTTCACTTACCTTAACGTGTCTCTGCTACTGGTTCCCACTCAGATGTGGTGTTGTTGTATTTCTCTTTCAGGCAGGCTCAGGCTGGATGAATGGATGAGGCAGACTGTGAGGGTACAGAAGCTTCATGCCACCCCAGGTCCACCACAAAACAGAAACTAATGACCCCTTGCCAGCAAGCTGCTATGCCAAGCCCCAATGCTTCCATCCCTGGCTCCTAGTCCAAATGTGAATCCACCAGATCTGATCCATAGGGCAAATTCCCCCAAGTTTGGGGTTTAGTATATCAATAGTGTGTGCAGTGGTACATCTGCATATACCCTAACTCACCTTATACCCAGTAGCACTGTTTTCCCTGTCCTCAGGTGACTGCTGGGTAGGTGGATGACTTCTTGTGTGTCGACTGATTTTTACACTTGTGTGAGCTTTGCATTTTCAGATAAAATATGTGACTTCTTTCTAGCCCTGAGTACATTTGCCTTCTTTTTACAACTTCTCAAACTATTTTTATTGTCTCCTTACCCCATAAAACTCTCTCCGGCACCCTCCTGCTTCCCCTGTCTCTACCTCCCATAGTGACCTGTATCTACTCTGCTCCCCCAGCCCAGCACATCCCTTGGGTCTGATCCCTCTGAGGAATGGCCACCCTATCCACCCAGGGTGCTCTTTCTACAGTATTGAGCTGCGGACCTGGGGGTGGGTCAGCAAAGAGGCAAGCACAATGTTGGGAATGTGGACTGAGGAGGGGAGGCACCTTCACCTATCAATGGAAAGATGGGTTTTCTCTGCTTGTCCCCAGATGCAGAATGTGCAATGCTGCCCTGCCTGCAGTGTGGATGCTCCTACCCATGTCCGGAAGGCAGCCGCCCGATGTCTTCCCTTATGTGCAGCCCCAAGGTGTTGCAGTGCCTCCAGTCTCCACCGGGGGCTGCTGCAAAGCCGGGGTTACCCTGGATCCCACCCTGAGAGAGGAGAGCAGTCCTCCAGATGCTCAATCCTCTCTCTTCTCCCTGCTGGCCCCCAATGGCCCAAGGTCGTTCCTGAACCCAGGTTGCCGGCGTGGCGTCCAGCACCTCTACCCTCAGTGCCACTGGACTGGCTTTCTTTTTACAACTTGAGTCACCCTGTCTGCCTCTAGGATCACTGTAGGGCAATCAGAGAGAATCACTTTAGGAATGTCTTGAACTACAGTATCTGGAGATATCTGACCATGCATGTACTGTAGCTGTAACTAAAAATACACCTTCAGTAAACTTCTTCCATAAAGCTGTTATGAAAGAGATGGAGCATGTTTGCAATTTTTTTTTAAATGAAGTATATGTTGTTTATACCTGTTTTGTTGAAACTGTGGATGGATGTTAATGTCAGTATGAAACAGAAATATTGTACACTGAAAAATAGGCATATACCCAAATGTGTATTTTGCTGTAGAAAAATAAAATTATAATGACAACTACCTCAATTTTAAGGCATATTTTCTTGTGGCTCATACCAGATGTACTGTATGCAAAAATGGGTAAAGGGTCCAAACAAAACAATCTGTGTAGCTCTGGAATATACATTGGCGGCATCCTCCTAGTCTCATATATGGGCTATATGGGCTCAGAACATATCAAGCATTCCCTATATGGAGCTCTTTAAACCCAATTCACATTAGAAGCTTGTGACCATATATAAAAAAGAGATGCAAGGGTAAGGAGGATGCAACAATATCAATGCTGTTGCATGCTAATCTGGAGTTTCTTGAACCATCCTGGAAGATCAGGAATTTGCTAATGAGAGAAACCAGGATACCTTTTGCTTTGATGACCTATTCTCTCAGCAGCTGCTATGGACATTTAAGGATCTGGTGGATAAGGAAATAATCCTCGCTAGGCACCTGTTGAAATATTTTCAGGTCAGAGATTGTGTAAACGAACCTAAGAGATTCACTCCTGGCGATTTCACCACTCAGAGGTGGAAACAGTTATTTTGACTCTTGGGGAGTCTGATCACAATGAGAAAGGAAACTTCCATTGATAATTACAGAGGTGGGGTGGAAATTGACTGTGAAATCTATATGGGCAGGGGGCATGGATAGCAGCTAACAAGAATGCAACATAACACTTGCAGCTCCAGCTTCTCTCATGCAAATCAGCAGACATCCATTATTATCATAAGGTTTAGGATACTTAGGGCATCTTTTGATTGTTTCTGTAGTTCTGAGCCCAGCAATACCAATTTTGCCTGCACTGACAACAGATTGCTGTACTAAGAATTTTTCTTATTTTGCTGTCTGGTAAAACTGCTGCCACTGAAAATGAAAGTGATAGACACATGGCCCTGGCCCAATCATCTAGACAGAGTCCTCCCAAAAGATAGCACTAGAAATAGCAGTGCTGCTGGTCTCCCAGAATGATATGCCCTTCTGCAGCATTTTCTGCATGATACAATGGACCTGAAAGTGGCAGCAGCCCAGATAACTCCAGACTTCAGAGCAATGGGTCAACATGTGGAGGGCACAGAACACACACTGCCAAAACTTGAAGAATCTGATGAGAAAATGACTGGCTGCCTTCTAGAGCAGGATAGATCAATCAAATACTTGCTCTCAAAGGCTGATGATCTCAAGAATATGGCACAGAGAAATAGTCTTCATGTGGTGAGTCTGCCTGAAGGTGTGGAGACCATGGACATGATTTCCTTCCTACACAGCCTTATACTTTCCCTCCTAGATGCACCCAACTGCTTGCCACTGGAGATTGAGAGAGCTCACAGGTCCCTTGCCCCTTGACCTCAAAAATGAGACTGCCCCAGGCCAGTCCTGCTCAGACTGCTCTGATAATCAAGGAGAACATTCTGAAGTTGGCACAAGAGTTAGGAAGATTATCCTAGGAGGACAATTTGAGCTACCTATTCTAAGACTTCTCCACCAAGCTCTTGGCTGGATGAAGAGCAGATGGATAGATAAGATGGCAGCTACAACACCTGGGACCTAAAGCCTCACTGAGGTACCCTGTTCAGCTAAGAATCAACTATAATGCAGCCACTTTTCTGTTTGACTCTTTAGAAGCTGTAGAGGAGTTTATCACCAGACAGTGGCTTAACTTCTAGTTACCAGCCTCGTCCAATGATGGTAGCATGCAGCACCTGCACCACACTGATATGGTTATTGCTCCCCTACAAGGTGCCCAACACAGCCAGTCCTCTTGAGCAGACCCAGATGACAGCTCTCAATGGGTGCAATAGAAATAAGGTCAAGAGCAAAAATGACAGAAGGCAGAGGTCAGACTGGGCATGGTTTGACATGCCAATCATTCCTGCAGCAAGCAATGTGGCTCCCTATCCTCTTCCTCTTCAAACAATCCATCAGCAGAGACACCCCTCCCAACTCCCAACAGGTTTGATCTCCTGAAGCAGACATCAGCTACTCTCAACCCCGCTCCTGAGATTTTCCAACTGGCAAGCACCAGGAGCAAGCATGAATCATTACAACGACCTCCCTCAACTGCCACTGGCAACACCAGTTCATGGGCTGATGGAGCTGCTATGCCTCCAGCAGCACTGATGACCTATCGGGCACTGCCTGGAGCACAACACACACTTAAGCTGCAGCAATTACCCCAGAATAAAGCCAGCTGATTTCTATTAATCGTAAGTACCTGACTTCAACTATACAGTTTAACCAGCCTGCCAACCTAGATGTTCTTCATTCAAGTAACAGTGTTTTATCCCCCTCCTTAACTACATGGTGTTCCTAACTTCTGTAAGACCCTCCTTGCTCCATATCTCTGTGGCCCTGGATGGCATTTGGTTCAGTCATGAAGGCAGGTGGGGATGTGCATGGTGGCAGGCCTAAGAGTTGTGGCAAAGAAGTACAGAAGCAGAATGGTTACTACTCACGTAAAGATAATGGGAGACTGGCTTTATGCCCCTTTGTTGAATACCCAGCTCTAATCACACTTAGTTGGCTAGCCAGTCAGTGCCCAGCCCTTGAAACAGGTGATGCATCCCCCTACTCCATCCTGCCAGTGTTTTTGTGCACTTAAACTGCATGCAACCCCCTTCCCTCCTCCTTGCTTAACACTACTGTCCCTACTCCTGTGTCCTCTCACATGCAGAGCTGGGCATCTCCAGTACTTTACCAGGATTACTCCCTGTTGACCATTGACTCACCCCCCCGGCATATACAAGACCCTAACTTTGATTTCTACCACCTCATCCCCCACTCAGGCATGACTTGTGGCTCCATCAGAGAGGGCAGTGGAACACTGCGGAAGGTCAGGTCGGTGGCAGGACTGGTCCTTGGTAAACTGCAGGTAACAGCTTGAATTGCCATACCTTCCATTTATGACTGATGTGGTATCTTTCTTACCTGAAGTTGATTAGTCCTAGATGATATTTCTTAGATTGGGTTTTGTTCCACTTTACCTTGTGTAACTCTCTAAACAGCGACTGCAGCCTGTTGTTTAACTCCATCATGGCTACATCGAGATTACCTGTCTATGTTTTGCATTACAGTCTGCAAAGGGATGTCATATAACATGCTCTAGCTGTGATTTCTGCAGGCTCCCCTGATATGACTTGCTGTTCCATCTCCATGGTGTGACTATGTGGTAGGTCGTGTAGGACAGTGGGTCAGGTCATGGACCAACTGTACATCCAAGCTCGCTGTGGCAAATCTCCTATTTGAAACTTTTGAGGTATTCAGACTGACTGATGTATGTGAGCCTTGGATGCATCTTTCAATAGTGAGCACTTCTCTGAAGGAAGACTACAGCCATTTGCACAAACTCGTCATGGCCACAGTGAAACTGCCTGACGTTGCTTTGTTTCCCTTCTACAATGACTCACTCCCCCTTCCCCACCAATTGACTTGTTAAGCTACTTTCTCACACCAGAAGAGCCGATTACCACAGGCTGCTTAGGTATTCTTTGCATAGCTGTACTACTCAGCTAGTGGGGTGGTGGGACAGGCCTTCTTATTAGAAGGAGCAGTGGGATGGACCATGGAATATTTTTTGCACTGTGCAAAGTCAAGCAGCCTGCACCTCTCTCCGATACTCCTATTCATGTGTTTGGTTGGTGTCAGCTGTACAGGGCTCTAACATGCCATTCTCCACCCCCAGATGCTGAAACCACCAAGACTCTTGTCTCTGGACTACTGGCCTTCTGCACAATGTCAGTGCAGTACAGTTTTGGGGCTTATACTTGGTGTCTCTTTCATGCCACCTGGCCCTGCCAACCTTGCTATTACATGTAACTTTTTGGTGGTCACACTTCTTCCTGTAGTTGAATTGGTTGGGTGATATGTATCATTGGAGGTACTGAGGGAGGTAGCCATGGAGCTTCCAATATGTGGACCAGTTTTACAGTGGCTACATTTGGTGCTGCACACCTCTATGGGTGGTCAGGTTGGCTCACCATGCTCTCAACTCCTTCCTCTTTTTCCTTTTACCTCATTACTTCTCTACCTAGCTTCCCTCTCCCCCTCCCCTTTTTCTCCCAACTAATCAGGCCAAATCAGTTCTATGAAAACAGAGTCCACTACTGGGGGGCATGCCCCTGATACCTTAGGCTGCATGTCAGCAATATTTCATTTTGTGCCCCCATTTATTTTTACTCTTAGCCTGGAAGACCCTACACTAAACTGTGCCATGCTTCTGACCAAGGTCACAGAACATCTGCCCCAAATCAACTGCCCTAAATCAACTGGCTCCTGAATTTATTTCAGCATCTTCAGTAGGTTGACTGGCCTGTGACCTGGGAGGGTCTGGCTTGGAATTAAAATGCAACTGAAATGAGGTTCACTTTTGGAAAAGTTGCCACACCTTGAGGTTCTGGGGCTCGTTCCTTCTCTTGATGGATTTCCATCAGAAGAAAACCTGTGAAACGAGTGCCCCCCCAGTTAATCTGTAGCTCTGCATGCCTTGCTCTTACCCACACACATTGTGAGCAACATCAAGACTGTTCCCCAATACTATCTGATCCTGTCTCCTGCCTGTGTGGAGCAATGTTTCCCTTCTTATGTCCAGCTGTACCAGGTCCTTATGAAGTGATGATGCAGCTTGCCACCCCTACACTTCTTGTACCTGGCTTTCTTACCCCTCACCATCCCCATCCTTATCCTTCCCCTCCCTTACCTGTTGAAGAATGAGTGAATCACAAACCTCAGGCAAAGGTAGGTTCCATCTGGATCTTCTTATGTTTTTTACATCTATATCAAACCTACAAGTTTGCTATTAAACAATTTGTTCCACAGAGTTCAAGCTGTTACTGGTTGGTATCTTGTATCTTACTCTTACACATGTTTGTATTAGAGATTGTCACTGTATTCACCCCCCATCTGCCTGGATATGGGTATTGAAGCCAGTTGACTTCCACCCTTAGGACCCAAGAAGTCCAGAATATTTTTTACCATGGAGTAGTCATGTATCTGTGTCCCTGGCCTTGTTTTCCAAAAGGGCTTCTGGATGTCTTGGAATTTTTTGTTAAGTGTCTTTTATAGCTTGCATTGCACAACTTTAGTAATTGTGTTGAGTACTCAAAGTAGCAGTATATTGTGGATTTGCATCTGGGGATCATTTGCCACCCCATCCCCCCTGGAAAATATACTGAGTTTGTCTACTGTTCAATGACATCTACTCAATGTAGTTAGATATATCCCACACTATAGCCCCTTACAGTACATTCTGTGTCTTGGAATGCCTGAGGTGTGTACTCCCCTGTCAAAAGGAAATGCATTCTCACCCACCTAAAGATTTATTTATTTATTTATTTATTTATTTCATTTTATTGAATTTTCAAAATTACAACCTTTGAGTCAATGACTCCTTTACAATGGCTTCACATCAGAGGCATATCAGTAGACAGATGGCACAAAATATACAGAGATAACATAACAATATAAATACATGGATTTCACAATAAAAGGTGCAAGAATGCAAATAACATGATACAAGGAGTACAACATACAATGATGCAAAATCAAGGTGCAAAGGCTCCACTTCAGAGCCATAACAATATATATGTATTGCACAATAAGAGATAGAAGAATGCAAAAACAAAAACATGATACAAGTAGTACAGCAAAATCAATGTGCAAAGGATGTAACAAGAAATGTACAGAAGTATTGATATAGAGGAATGCCCACCATCTAAGGGGGCGGGACCACCAAGGGAAATATAAGGAATAGGGTAAGCAGAGGAGTGGTCCTAAAAATATATTGTCAAAGTTGGGGGGTATGGGAAGGGAAATGAAGGGGACGAGCCTTGAAGCAGTCAGAGGAGACCTTGTCTTAGCTATGTTGAGCATCAGAGGGATAAGAGAGCTGCCAGAGGAGTTGAGAGAGGTGGGGCTTGGCACAGTCACAGCATCCCCTGGCCAGGAGATGTTGCTGAAGAGAGAGTTTGAAAGGGCCACATTTTTGTAGGGAGGATACTTCAGGGGGCAGGTTGTTTAGCTGGTTAGGAGCCCTGTACACGAAGGTCCTCTGTCCCATGGATGTCCTACAGAAAGGGACCTGGAAGGCAGTAGTTGAGGAGCTTCTGGTAGCCCATGGGGGTGGGAGAATGCTTTATTAGGTTTACTAGGTTTATTAGGTGTTTTGGGACATAAGTAGGCACTTGCTCATTAAGAATGTCCCCACAGTTTTTGTGGAACATTAAAGCTTAGTTGGATTTTAACCATATATCTAGACCTTTTTTAAATGTGCTGAAGCTTTTACTATCAACTAATTCTTGTGGAAGTTTATTCCATAGTCTTTGTGCCCATATCAAAAAGTAATTCAGTCTTTTATTTGTTTTTGCTTTGTCAATTTCTAATTGCTTGGAGTGCTGTCTTGGTACTATCTTTCTATGTGAAAAGAAAAGACCACATTGCTGCATTAGTGCTGGTGACTGAAGAATTTTAAAGAGAAACAGAAGATCTCCTCTACTGTGCCTTAGTTCAAGGGAATATAGGCCTATTTTAGGGTCACCACCTTTGGATGAGGTAAAAACCAGATGTGAAACCACATCCCAAACTCCGCCTCTGGCTTCACCCCCTTTTTATGACTTGTGAGTATATCGCTCCTCATCCAAAGCCATTTGTAATGTTGGAATAGATATTGCTGGTGATAGGAAATCATTTTTATACTGTTATTTATTTGATTTATTTATTCAGTTATTTATTTTTATTCTTTGGCAACCAGGTTAACTCCCATAGGCCACATAGCCCATTTTACAGGAGCGACCTAGGAGCACAGGAAGGTTAAGTGACTTGCTTAGGGTCATACAGTATGTAAGTGGAAGTTATGGGATTCAAACTCATGCCTCATGGATGTGACAAGCTCATCCACAGCTTATTGCTCAGCCCTCTGTTAAACACTCTATCATTTTCCTTTCCATGTCAGTCATGTATTCTGATGCTTTGAACAATTTTTGATAACTTAATTATCAATGCTTGTGGTACCCTGAATAATGCACTGTGTTCCCCTTTACCTCAGCAGCTACTGCTGTTTCTTTTCATATTTCTAAGACATTCCACAATTTCAGACACACTATTCCATGCTGTTTATCTGAATGACCTGTAAAAGTGTAACCAATATCATGAAATGTCCAGGTAATACAAAAAAATGAGAGCAGATGTAGTGATAAAGGCAATAAAAGTTAGATTATTAATTTAACAAAATGGGTCTAAAACATACCAGAATATAGGACAAACAAAAAGAAACAGATGAGAGCACATAAAGGTGTAAAAGCTATTTCCTTTCATAGCAGTAAAAGACCATACTTAAAATTCAGAGTGGAAAAGATTAGGTTAATTTACTGCTAATGATCTTAATGGCCATACTTTACACCTCCCAAACAGACTGGTTTTACAAACAAAGGCAGGTCTGAATGACTGTGACATCAGAACTTCTTTGTAACTTGGACATGTAATGCAGCCAAAACAGTGAATGATCTGATGCATCAGTTTTATGAGTATATGTGCAGTCAAAATGGCCCAAAACCCGGACTGCATTTAATCAAAGTCGGATGACCGGATGAGGACCCTAAATACTGGATTATCTGGTCAAAAACTGGATAGGTGGCAATCCTAGCCTATTTTATGGAGTCTATCTGGGTAGCAGGGCCGGCATCAGGGGGGGTGCAAGGGATGCCACTGCACCAGGGCCCAGAGAGCCAGCGGGGCCCAAGGCTCCGTAAGTCAAAAATTAGAATTTTTTTTTTTACTTTTAAACTGCTCATAGAGCAAAATCAACCTGCTGCCTCCTGTCCCGGCTCCTGCCCCCCTGCCTAAGACCCGCGGCGCCGGGCAGTCCCTTTCAGTAGAGAGAGAGAGTCCAGTCTAGTCAGTGTACATGCCGTGTCGCTGTGGGTGGACATTTAAAAATTAAATCCCCTCCCTCCTCCCTGCTGCCGTCATAAGCAATGCCTCCTCAGGCGTACCTGCACAGGCTGTGGTTTGCCACAATAAATCTCCTGTGGTGGAAAAAATCTCCAGCCAGGTTACAAGCAAGCATTTAGCTCAGCAGCCACAGAGTTTGCAGTAGCCCTGTGTAAGCCAGCTTTTGTAAGTTGTGTGGTTGTCAGGGCTGCCACATCTGGTATTCCCTTTTGCCCGTCTACAGTTTATCCACCTAGGATCAACGTGCTGGAACATAGTTGCACAGGCATCAGGTACTACTGTGTTTGTTTTCTGGTTTGGGTTTATGTTTGGGGCAGGGCAGGGCATCTTAATATGAAAGCAATCACCAGCAATGTAGCGATCACATCGTTATGCTAATAGGAAGGGTATGACTTGCTGGTGATTGCTATAGTTCACAAAAGGACAGCGCAGCGAGTATCATGCCGATTATCACAGAAGGCAAGTGTTATTGGTATGATGCAAACATCGACAGCCACAAAGATGTGTCAGCACCTGGACCAGTGGACATTACGGGATGCGGACATATTCTGGACTAAAGTATAATTATAAAAGGCATGTGAGCAACATTGCCCATTTTCATAAGCGTCCAGTGTAACAAAACAATACAGCATTTGAACAGAACTTTAGCGAGCATGAAACAATACAGTTTTGGGAAAGAGTACAGAGATTTTTCTTTGTTGCAAAACAATAGGAATACATTAAAATATTAGAGTTTACAGATTATGAACAAAGGGAGACAGAAGCAGTTACATTGGGATTTGTTGAGCAGAAATGTAGTGAGATTGCTCTTAATGCACTGACAAATGTGCAGATGTTTCTTTCCTTGATGACACCTTGAATGGTGAAACCAGTCAGAGGTTTGTGCCCTCACTGGTACCACTCCCATTAGTTAGTGCTATTGTGAATAAAAATGTTAACGATCTGAAATATTATTGTTTCCCTCTGTGTTATTTTCTGTTGGTGGGTGCTGCTTGAATTGGTGATGAGTTGGAGGAATGGGCTAGATCATTTTATTCTCTGCTGGGCCAGTTGGAGTTTTATTCTCTGCTGGGCCAGTTGGAGACATTTTATTTTCTTCCCTAACAGGCAAGCTTGGGATTCGTCAAGTTTTTGAGGGAAGGGTGATATTTTGTTTACGCCTTGATGGTTTGGGTTTGGCCATGGACTTACAGTATGAGATAGTTGGGTATGTAAGCCCCCCTTGTGGCTGGACTTATTTCTACCCTTAGGGACCCCGCCCCCGCATTCTTAGGGAGTTTGCATGCTGTGGGGATGTCTTTTCTGTTGCTGCCACTTGAGGTCAGCAGATTTGGTTACTACATATAGTGGGTAGATAGGCTGGAACTGGAGAGAGATCAGTGGGTTTTGCAGCAGGGCAGTTCAGAGGAGGGTTCCCCCTCCTCTTAGGTAGGTCAGCAGTTTTTGGAAGCGGTGCACCAGGACCTGGGTTTGGGGTCTCTGAGGGAGGTGGAGCAGACATGCAGTTGTGGTCATTGGGTCTACAGTTCCTTTGGGCACCCGGTTGGTGAGAGCATCCATAGGAGTGGAGGGTTGGTGGAGCAAGAGTTAGGCCCCGGGGGCATTGGGCCCAGTCTTTGGAGGTGTTATCTTGGGTCATTGGGGGCTGTGGCAGTGGTGGCAGGGCTGTGGCAGGGGATTAGAAGGTGGTGGCAGCGCCTCTTGATCCAGGTTCCCCATGTGGCACGATGGTTAGGGGGGTGAGAGATGTGAGTGGGTGGTGGCCTGGACTCAATGAGGTCTGTCTGTGTCTGGGGCAGGCCATGGGGCCTACAACTGGGTAGACCTCTAGGTCAATATAGGCTGTGCCCATCTCTGGAAACAGGATTTTTTGTGTGAAATGGGGAGCCACTGTAACTGTTTGGTGTGACTGACTTCAGGGAGAGCTATGGGGAATGTAGTACAGAGAGTGTACCATGGACCAGGACTAATGGTAGGAATGATTATGGGAGCCCCAGGGGACTCAGGAGAATGGGGTGGGGGCAATTTGGGGGGCCCGTGGAAGGGGGGGCCCACTACAAAGTCTTGCACCAGGGCCCAGTATATCCTAGAACCAGCCCTGCTGGGTAGCTTAATTGGGCTAAGTGTGGTACCATTTTGGTAGCTCGTCTCTGTATTTGTTCAACCCTGTCTATATCTCTCTTTAAGCAGGGACTCCAAAAGGGTGACCCATAGTCGGAGGTGTGGTCTAATGTGTGTGCTATAGAGTGGAATTATACATTCTTCTGTTTTGGTGACAAATGTTCAATCTATCCTTCTGAGAAGTGCATTAGAATTTTTAGCTATTTTGTTGCAGTGGCACATCAAAGAAAGTTTGTTATTGACTATAACGCCAAGATCCTTTTCACTATTTGCTATCTTTAATGTGGTATTATTCTGTTGATAAACCTGCTTTGGGTTATTTTTCCCAAGATGCAGTACAGTGTATTTCTTAATGTTGAAATACATCCCATTTGTGGATGCCCAGGTCTCAATAGCTAATAGATCCTGGATTAGCTGATTGGTGTTGGCAGTGGAGTCCACCCTCCCCCCTAGTTTAGTATCATCTGCAAATTTGGATAGTATGTTGTTTGAGATAATTTGAATCTCAGATATAAATATATTAAACAGTGTGGGTCCGAGGACAGAGCCCTGGGTACCCCGCTGGTCACCTCCCCCCCCCCACGTTTGATAGAACTCCGATGATTTTAACCTGCTGTGTTCTTCCTGTTAGCCAGTGGTACACCCAGGTAACTATGTTAGTAGGAAGTCCTAAATATAGAAGTTTGTGACACTCTATCAAAGGCCTTACTGTAATTCAATAGGATAATATCCATCAGGGTATTAGCATCTACCCCTTGGTTTATGAGGTTGTAGAAGGCTATGAGGTTAGAGGTACATGACTGGCCCTGTTTGAAGACATGCTGTGTGGGGTCACTAATATTTAATTACTGGAGTTCCATTTCAAATATAGATTTGATTATTTTTTCCATTAATTTACAAGGGACTGATGTCAGACTGATGGGGCAGTAATTTTCTGGTTTAGATCAACTCCCCTTTTTGAAAATAGGTGTTACAGTGGCTGTTAACCAGTTGAAAGGGACAAAAGTGTCTTTAAGAGATGCATTAAATATAATGTTGAAGGGAAGATTGATTGTATTGGCTGTTTCAATTAGAAATCTGGGACTTATTCTATCTGGTCCTGGGCTAGCTGTTTTATTTAATGTTTTTAGTATATCCCTTGTATGAGTACTAGTTATTGAAAAATGCTTGGTTTTGTTTTGTTTAACTGAGTTCCTATCTATGAAGTGATCCAGCGTTAGGTTAAATTAGCAGAAAAGGAGTCAAGGGGGGTGATAACACTGGTAAACAAGAATTGGCTGATTGAGTTGAAAAGGGCAGGGTGGAGGGTGGCAGAAGGGGAGAGACTAGAGGCTATTTTTTTGGCTAAGAGGCATGTCTGGTAGGTAAGTGTACCAACAAAGTTTAACCAGTTTGCTTTTTTGTACAAACTGCACATATGAGTGATCCTGTAATGACCAGTCACAAGGCAGCAGGCTTTATTTAGCGCAACTTTGAGGTGCAATACTGCGATGTTGATGGTGGAGCCGTATATTACAATACCACAATCTACTATGGCCAGGCCTGAACTTGTGATAGCTAGGCAGACAGCCTTAGAAGTAAGGCACTTCTGGTGGCAGTAGAGAAGGCCAGTCCTGGTATGCACAGCTTTAAATACTAGATTGATGTGGTCTTGAAAAGACAGGGTGGAATAGGGTGTGATGCCTAAATATTTGAAGATCTTAAATACCAAAGTAGCTCTCCTCCAAGAAAATAAGCTTTGTCCTGGTGACACTGAGAAACTGAAGAGGGAGTGGGTGGGTCTAGAGATGCATAGTTTTGCCTCCACCTCTAAGGCTGGACTTTCCATCCTAGTTGAAAAAACCCTCAAATGGCCCCTGTTCACACAGCAAGCAGACTCTGAAGAGAGATGGATAAGGGTTAAATTTAACACCCCTGAGGGCTCAATAGTTGTGGCAAATGTATATGGTCACAATCATGATAACCCTGCCCTTTTCAACTCAATCAGCCAATCCTTGCTTAACAGTGTTATCACCCCCCCGACTCCATTCTACTAAGAGGTGATTTTAACCTAACACTGGATCACTTCATAGATAGGAACTCAGATAACCCTGAACCCCATACTGGAGCCCTGGTGGCAGTTCAAGACTTAATGCCAGTTCATTCACTGCTGGATGAGTGGCACCAGCAACACCACCCAGACCTTGATTTTTCATGTTTTTCCATGTCCCACTACACCTCCAATTGCATTGACTTCTGGATTACCTCTTCTCCTGTGATTCAGATGGTACACTATTCCCAGAAAGTCCCCTCTACCTCTCTGACCATGCCCCTGTGACAATTTTGATGACCTGGGCCACCCTCCCTCTAAATCTGCTTTCTGGCATCATGACTCCCTCCTGCTTCAAGATCCAGCTTTCAGGCATTGGCTGACAAAGGAAGTCACATCCTAGTTTCAGTTGAATGACACATTGGATACTTCCAAGGCCATCCTGTGGGAGGTCTTTTAGGCATATCAATGAGGATGCATCATGGGTATGTTGCTCACCACCACAGGGCACATGAAAGGAAGAAGAAGGACCTGTAGGAGGATTTAGCAGCCAAAGAAAAGGAGCTTAAGACATGATGCCTCCTCAGGTGTCTCCTTCCTTCTCAGAGATGTTAGAGCTCTCCATATGTGTTGTAATCCTTTAGCAACTGAAAGGTCCTGCACCTGAATCATAAATATTAAGATGAGGGAGAAACATCTAGCAAACTTCTGTCCCACAGATTGTGTAAGCAACAAGCTACAACACAGATCCACTGTTTAAGAGATTCAACAGTTGCACTCAAAGCCATTGCAGGTAAATAAATTGATGTGCTCTTCCTATCAGCAGCTTTACATATTCCAAGGTCCCTTGGATGTTGACAAATTGTCTATGTTCCTGTAAGACTTGCATTTCCCAAAGTTATTGTTCGATTACAAAGCTAGCATGGATGCCCCATTATCTTTTCAAGAAATCCATGGAGCTATTGCAGCCCTTTCTCCACAAAAGGCCCCTGGGAGTGACAATGGCATGCCCGTAGAATTGCACCAGTGTATTCCAGGGATAGTCTTATCTATCCTGCAATCTATTTCATGAAGCCCAGGAACATTTTTCCCTACCACCCTCCATGAGTGAGGAACTGATCACAGTCCTTCCCAAAGAAGATAAGGACCATATGCTTCCAGGCAACTATAGGCCCATATTGCTTATCAGTGCAGATGCTAAGATCTCAAATATGGTGTTGGACAACAGGCTTCAGTCAGCTCTCCATCAGTTGGTACACCCTTCCCAAATGATTTTTGTAAAACACCGCCTTAGCTCCAACCACCATAAGGCTTTATTCTCTCTAATAACCATTGCTGCTGCATCCCCAATCTCCATCCACTGCTGTGGACATAGACTTCAAGAAGACCATCGACTTGATGAAATGTGGGTACTTACTGTACATGCCATTGTCTGCAAACTGGACTCTGGACTGAACTTTGGGAACTGGGTCTGAACACTATATACATAACCCTCTGCAAGAGTTTTAATGATGTTTGTGCTATCAGAACCTTTGTCATTGCAGCAGAGCATCAGGCAGGTTTGCCCTTTGTCACCCCTGCTATTTGTCCTGGCCATAGAGCCACTGGCCATCACTATCAGACAACATCTCAGACTTCAGGGCATATGTATAAGCAAGACAGATCTCTGAACTCTGCTATACTCTGATGAATGTCTGGTGCTTCTACAGAACTCCCCAGTAAGTATCCCCAGACAATTATACTTCCTAAACCAGTTCCTGGAGATTTCTGGCTTAAAAATGAACTTTAATAAAACAGAGATGCTTCATCTGAACAAGTCATGCATGGCAACAGAGTGGCCTCATTCAACATGCAGTGGTTGCCTAAAGATTTATTTATTTATTTGTTTGTTTATTTATTTATTCATTTGTTAACCAGGCTAGTGCACTGGTCTGAGGACCTTTTTCAGGCATGGCCCATGCCAGAGACTGGTGCAAACATAGTACATACAGAGAACGACAGCACTGAGTCATACAAAGCAAATCAAGAATCCAGTGCAAGTCAGGCTAACATACAATTATTAAGTAAAGAGATTTGGTCATTGTATTAGAACTAAAATAATTTGTTAGCATTCTCATTGGCATATTAGACTGCTCACTTTATCCAAGCCAGTTTTTATAGGGCCCAAATTCATTATATTTCAGTTGTCATTTTTACCAGTTTTATCTATAAACTTGATTAAATGTATCAACAAATAAAGTGCACATAAGATATTGCTGAATAAAGCCCATGTATAGTACATTTATATGGTGGATTACACAGATGTGGACCTTCTGAGCCAAACAAAATCAAGACAGTTTACAGTAAGTGGTTCTTTATGGAATAATAGCATGGTCACACTATTCTGTAAGGCAACAACAAGGCAACAGTCTTATTCACACATAAACTAAGGAGCTGGTTCTGTGGCTATTCTTCAGTTTGACTGCTTTTTCAAAATAATATACAGACACAGTATGTGCTTCAGGTTAATACAATGTTTTATTGGCCCAAGAGATAAATGTTGGTCAAGATGAAAGTGAGTTCAGAATATACCTTTTGGGACAATAAACACTGAAATTGACTTAAAACAGAAATCAATATGTGTAGTCTAAACAATTTTAATAACAACATCAAGTCCAGTAGAAATAATTGTTTATTCTGGGATACAATATATAGTGAATTAACTGGTGCACAGTGCTACCAAAAAAGAAACACAAACTAGAAAAAGTGCAGCTTGTTTTTATAAAAGGTACTTTATACATAGAGTTTGTCAAAGTTCTTTACATACCGTTGTGTTAAAGGGGAACTGTCATCTTTAGAATTTCTTAGTGTCTGAAAGCTCATAAAAAGCTGATTTGAGTGAGCTATTTTGCTTACCTGTGCATCTTAACAGTCCAGAGTTACTCATGTGTACAGTAAATCAGCCTCTTATTAAGTGCTGGGGTAGACATGTGTTTTAGGCTCCTGACAGACAATGATGTCACAGAGGACTTTAGCCCTGCTTTGACTGTAGATAATCCAACATGTTAAATAAGTAATCATCTGTTTTATTAAGTGTGTTTTAAGGTGTTATTACAACACTTTCTACATTTATAATACTTAAAGGAATATTTTACTTCTTTTGATGAAGTTAAAAGTATCATTGTTTCTTACTGAAATACTTAGGATGGAATGAGCTTTTATATTGTAACAATGCCAGAATTCTATTGGATTATTTTTACCAACAGTTTGAAATGTAAGGGTGATAACTCACTAGTTTTAATGCACATACAAAACAATTTATAAATGTAGAAAGTGTTATAATACCACCTTAAAACATACTTAATAAAACAGATGATTACTTATTTAACCTGTTGGATTATCTACAGTCAAAGCAGGGCTAAGACCTTTGGTGATATCATTGCCTGTCAGGAGCCTAAGACACATGGCTGCAGCCAGCCCTTAATTACAGGCTGATTTACATATGAGTAACTCTGTACTGCAAAGACTCACAGATAAACACGATGGCTCACTCAAATTAGCTTTTCATGGGCTTTCAGGCATTAAGAAATCCTGTAGATGACAGTTCCCCTTTAAATAAATACTGTACTGACTATGTCCACGTAAATGCTGCAAACATTTCCATTCTACAGCAAGAACATATAGGTAGGATTTAATAAAACAGTTCATGAAGCACAAAAATAGCAATTTACTTTATTTTGAAGACAAAGTTACTTACCCAGACAGTTCCTGGAGACTCTGATCACTCTACTCACTGATGTGTGTCACTATCAGATGCTACAATGGGGGGGAGTGAAGCATTTTTCATTTGAGCAATAACACTCAGCAAGCTATGGTATGAGAGGATACTGCTAAATTTCAAGTATGTTGTAATGCATAAATGAAGCCCAGTGCCTTCAACCACATGAGAAGTGATGATAGCTCATGTTACAAAATGGTCCATGAAAGTCCCATAACTAGGGGTGTGCGAAAAAAAATTCTGCAAGAGGAATTTCGGCAAAAGTCAGCTTTTCAGTTATACAAAACTGTGGAAACCATTTTGCTAACTTTCACAGAAATTCTGACAAAAACTGCAGAATAAATGTAAGAAATGTGGTTTAATGTGTTAAACTGTGGGAAAAAAAACTCTGCAGAACTGATAAGTGTCAGTGTTCAGTTCTGCAGTTTATGTATTAAACTGTAGGAAAAAGAAACCATAGAAAGTAATGCATAGAGACTTTTCCACATGTTATGTAAAAAGTTTGCAGTTCATAATTAAATGCCGCAGTACTAGACGGAAATCCATGGTTATTTGGAAAAAGTTCAGAATTCAGCTACAGGTGAAAGAGTGGAAAATTCTGCAAAATTTTTGAAATTTCACAGAACTTCCATGACGGTGGAATTCTACACTTTCGCCCACCCCTACAAACCTTATTGGATGAAACATGTCACATGGTCATTTATTATTCTGTAATGACCATATTATACCATACTAGAAGTAAATATTTTATTACAAACAATAGTCTATTTTATAAGCAGGGTAACACATTCTATAGTGTGCTGTCTTAAAGGACTTATGCACTTCTTGGGTCAGTAAAGTACTCATCTGTTCCTTGTGTCTGCCAACCACTCAAGGCATGGACTATTTCCTTTTGACCATGCATGCACTTATGTGATATCCCTCACATATACCACATTGGAGTGCATAACTGCAATTGTTAAATGGTCCATAATTTGTTGAATATTGTTGATATTGGTAAATAGTTTTTGCTCATGATGATATACTTAAGCATTAAGGTATTACAATGTTATCATTTGCCATTGGTTAATCTAACCTTAGGGGGTTCATGAGACATGAGGTGAAGCAACTTGTTTAATGCTCCTATGGTTAGACTAACACAAATAACCCACCAACTGGAGTGTTTTATGCTATTATAAAACTAAACATTTTTTCTTTTTTTCTAATTAATCACATTAGTTTTACTTCTAATAGTTCCACTGGACATGCGCATTTCTAACAGTTATCCTAACCCTTTAGAATGCAAGTCAGCCAATGAGATTGATTAATTTCCAGCTGCTGTTTATTAATGAGATATCACCACAGGGTAGATAGCTTTTTAGCCAGTCAGCTTTCTGGATTAGTCCTACTCATTTTATACTCGGCAGCATCCCCCACACTGAGTAATGGGGTGTAGTAGTTCATTGACAACATATCCTTATTTGTAATGGGGACAAATGGATCTTGACATACATATATAGGGACTACCCTTCCAGAATATAGGGGACCCGAGTAAAATACATGCTGCCTTGCTGTATTTATTTTATTTATTTATTAAAAGAATCAGAATTACAACCTTCGAGTCAAGGACTCCTTTGCAAAGGCTGCATGTCTAAAATGAAATAACATAACAGGGTACAAGAAAGACATGAACAGAGCAATATGACAATGTTGAAAAGAGGACAAGTAACAAAATTTAAGGGCGGAGAGATCCAGCCAGAGTCAGACAGCGAGCAGTAAACAGCAATAGTTACAGTATCAAAAGACAGTGATCAACAAATGTACTCTATCTTGTGTGTGAATCTCAAAATCCAGCACTACCCACCACCAAACAAGGCAATGACACAAAATATATGCCAAAAAAGTTTGCAGTTTAATAATATAGCAGTATATGTTGTGTGTATTCCTCTAGCACACCCAGCTGTGGGGCGGCTGCTTGCAGAGTGCTGGATTTGTACTCTATCTTGTGACATCCCTTCCTACTGCTTAGACAGTCCATGAGCATGCTGGGAACTTAAGAAGATAAAAAAATACCCAAGTGTTTGTTTGCAGGGGAGGGGATGAGTGAAATGTCAATCAGTTCTAGATCTCTATAGAATGGCATCTGCTGGTGCTAATTAAAGTACAGATAGCCACTGTAACTGACAAAGTTTTGTTAAGGATATTTCTACAGTCCCATTAGGTTCATTCATCACTATCTTCAAGCAATAATAATTAACATTAGGTTTATAGATGAAATAATGCAGTTCCAGCTAAAAGTTTTTACTGTGTAGCAGATACAATTCCTTTCATTTAATTAGTGATTAAATGTTAGCACGTACTTGGCTTCTGCTAAAGGAGTGAGTTTCATTTCAGTCAACCTTGCATGACTGAACCACACATACATACTGTATCTGCAGAAAAACAGCACCCTGTAGACTTGAATGCTGTGATATTTATGTAGCAGATGAGCTGTGCCAGGCAGTGGTCAAATAAATACTATGACTGTAGTTTCTGAGTACTGCCCCTTTTTAAAATTATATGAGCATTTTGTTTTGTATAGGTCCTGAATTTGTTATAAAAAAATGCATAGAAGCATACCCACCAGCACTCTTAAATGTGTACTTCATTCATATGCATAGAATGAATACAGTACTTGAACCATTAAACTAAATGAATTTTTTTATATTAAACTTGTGACAGTTTAGTTTGAAAAATGTGGATTCCCATAAACCATTCAGTCACAGGCTTTATAGAACTACTAATGCTTATCGGAAATCTGAATCAGCCAGGAGGTTGGTGGCTCTAAAGTAACAGTTCACAGTATTTAATAATCATACTTGTTCCATTAAATATGATCTATGTCACTATATATAGGCCTATACTTAATCACTCTGATGGAATTATAATTTTGTTTTCACTAACTGTGATTTACTTAGTGCAGCTTGATTTATGGCTTCAAGAATTTGTTTAGTTAATGGAACATTTTAATTTACTGTGCATGATAGAAGACAGCATGAAATTACTATGAGTATCTGGATTACATTACTGTTGACTACGAGCCAAATACTAAATCAAAAGAAAATTAGCTGTGTAAGCAGTTTTACCCATGGTGCACAGAAGAGAGAAGCTGATTGAAATTAATATATAATATCTGAAATGCAGTAGCACAATATGGATTCTATGTCTGTGTCTTCAGTCCTCCTAACAATGCTGTACTTTACTGATAGAAAGCATGCCACCAATGCTTAGAAAATACTTTCCATTACATTATCCAAATAACTTCATGGAATAAACAAAGTAGATATCTAGGAGTTGGTCACACTGAGTTAAAAAAAAAAAGAAAAACAGATACACCATGGAGAACTCAATAATGCTGGCAAAGTGGGGGATTTGGGAAAGAAGTAGGAAATATTTCTTCATGGCAAGAGTGGTACTGTAGATAGATGATATAAAAATAATCAAGGGTAGCTGGCTGTTTAGAATCAGGGAAGGGATTCTGATATGGGTGGGCCAGACACATGGAACTGGTTAGGACATTTAGTAAAGGGAGGGGGTGAATATCCACTAGGGAATTCACCTCCTACTATAGGTAAGGTTGGCAGACCAGTGGGCCAGCTGAAAGAAAAAGTAGAAAGAAGGGTGAACTCAGCCAATATATAGTGTACATTTGCAGCTTTTAGCCGGTCTGATATCAGTGCAATTCAGCAAAATTACCTAATATATATTTGTTATGCAGGTCCTTATTGTTATATTTTTGTATGCTGGCTTGGGCATATTGTGGACACTGGACTCGTCACCTTGTGATTTTGTTTCAGGTCCGAGAGTGAATAGGGTACTAAGCACTGACTTGGTTGGTCACAAGGCTTTTTTCTGCAATAAATTTCTGTTTCTTTGTACACTGATGTGCACAGTACAATTGATACTCAGATATAAAGAAATATCAGCACAAAGAAAATCTATTGCATTTTGTCTTTCTTTTGAAGAGGAATGCTAATGACTTTACTTTTAGTCTTTTGCACATTACCGGTGCAGTAATTTGTTGAAGAATGCATATGCTATAATTTTTGGAATTCGCTACTTCACAATGCAATATCAGAATGGGAGAGAGTGCTTCTTTACCCCTGTAATCATATAGGAAAACAGCTTGCTCTTATTCTACAGAGCTTATGATTTACAGTGCATCCCAGAATCACTGTTTCTTAAGATCAGACATGTTAAAGCTATGGATGGGAGGTTTTGGCTATGATCTGCTTCAGATTCTGGCCTGGATCTCAAGGAGTTTGACCCAGAAGATCCAGGCCAGTTCAAGACAGCCTCCTTCAAAGAGGTTTCAGATCAGAATATGTGCTGGGCCAGATGCCAGGGCATAGGGAATGCTTATTTTACCATTCTAAGCTTTGAGAATTAGGCATGGACAGTGTTACCAGTTCCAAGGCACTCTGGGGGTGGGGGGTGGGGGATACGAATCAGGATTGTTTCGCACACCTCTAGCTAAAACATGTAGGTGAGGGGCAGTTTTGGGATTTCTAGGGTGTAGGGTTTCTGGTCACATTGTTTAATGTCTGAAGTGCAAATTGTCAAACAGCTATGGCAGTATCACAAATGTTCTAGCACACAGTCAGTACCTTGATTTGTGAGGCTTTGTTACTAATTGAAATGATTATCAAAGGTGTTGCTTTTAGAATTCATAACTGAGTGGAGTTGCATGTTTTTTCTGTAAAGTGTGCTGATGCTTGCCAGTGAAAACCCTTGGGAAATGTAGCAAGAAAACTATTACACCCCCCAACACACACACACACACACACACACATACACACACACACACACACACACACACACACACACACACTGACTCCTCTGACACACGTAATGTGGTGTCTTTAATGTCTGCTAAGTGAATAGAACACTAGCCTCCAGTTAGGTAGGTATAGCATACAAGCAGATGGGATACTCAGTAATATTTCATTATTCGATCTGAGACTCTTACCTTCTATTCCAGATGAAAGCATGCTATTAAATAACAAACTTTATCCAATCTATGAGTACAATTATTGCTTGTGCCTTTTTTGAGAAAAACTGATTAAAATTAAATCCAAACTGCCTGCACCCTTTTTTGTTCATTATACTTGCTGCAGAACAGGTTCCGCCTACTTTCCTTAGACAGCTGTAAAACTCCTCTAGGGGTGATCAGCTATATCTGTTTCTCCATTGTTAGGTGTTTCCTCTCTCTGTCAAGGAAAATAAGTTGTGGTCAAAGAGTATCTGATAAGCATTACTCCATCATGGACAGTCTAAATGAAAGGTAAGCTGCTACAGAAGAACAACTCATTCAATCGGCCATAAAAAAACCAAATGGGCGTTTTTCTCAATAACAGGCAGAAGAACACTGGAAACTGAACTAACAGCTTTTCTGAGAAGAAATGCAACTGCCTTATACATCTGAAGGTGAAAAGAAAAGAGCAGGTCATAGAAAAAAGACTTTAACAAGAACAAAGTATAGATGATTATTTTTGAAGCTCAGACTCCACAACAGTGTCTAAATTTTATTGATAAAAATGAAAAGAGAAGTCCAAATTCAGGATAGAGAGCTGGCCAAACTATAGAGAATGAAAAAAGACAAGAATCTCAGTACAAAAGCACTAGGCTAAGGTTTATCTAAACAACATACTGACAATAAAGCCAGGATTAAAGACACAGAAAATGGCACACACACCCAAATGAAAAGCATTATGGGTTATATGTGAAAATCACCATGAAGGGCTGTATGTAGTTTTGTAGTGTTACTCATCTTTCTGAATTTCTTATAAAGAACCACCTCTTTCTGACTTCCATCTCCCCCAACACCCCTAAGTCTGAATTACGTAGGGAACTCCTGGCCCCTTAAATCCAGTTGTGTTGCTATCACTGCCTACCCTGAAGGGGTGGGATCCATGTAACTCCCTGATCTCTTGGTGCCCTGTCACTGTCTGACATGATAGAGATCTTGTAATCAATGTGCCCTGCACTCTGGCAAGAATCTTGTATTCCCTGCCAATGCTTGGTGGGTGGAGGTCAGTTGTCCCTTCAGCATTACCCTGACCTGCTGCTGCCTGCCTAGCAGACCAAGTCCATTATAGTCAGTACCTCACTTAGCACTCCATACAGCACTATTCGCTATGTCACTGCCTGTGCTCGAAGGTGTGGGGATACTGTTGGGTAAACATTTCAATGATCCCAAGTCTTACTCTAACCTGGCAAGCTATGTTCCAATATTGTCACTTTCATGCCCCACTGCCCCATTGCCAAGTCCTAATACCATTGTGACTGGCATCACTTGCACTAGAGATGGAGAAAGTCCTCTTCTATCTAATTGTGTCTATGGCACTTGCCAAATGCTGGTACATGTCAAGGTTCCTATAAGGACCCCTTCTACAACTGCATACATTTGACATGGCAGCTATGACAGCATTAGATGTAGGGGTCCTCCTATGGTTTCTAGTGGAGGTGGCAGTGGTGGTACCAAGACTCAACCTGACAGGACAGGCAGAAGTCAGTAGCAATAACACTGGGTGTCATTAGGAAGCCTCCAATGTTATCCTGTGCCAAGCTGGACAGGCAGTGGTGGGGAACAGTCCTATGGGATTGGGCTGCTGCAGCAGTAATTGCACTTGACATGTAAGATGAGGTGGTAGCAGCTTGTATTAACACAGGAGGTCATCAGACAGCTCATTAACACTATTTCCACCCATTGAAGTAAAATCAGTGGAGGAATGAAGCAGTACTGTGGGGGCAGTGGCAGTGCTGGAGGGATGTGGGAGTCATTGTTATTTATCTGTTTTACTAGGAATGTGTACTGGATCAAATTGTCTGTTTTCAGCCATGCTTGGAGAAGGTGTGGTACAACAATAGGGTAGAGAAAGTACTTTTTGACATAACATTTCAAGCACATATTATTAAATAACAGCACCTTTTATAATACAAAATTTACAGCCTACTAAATACATTTCCACATCTAGCAAATAAGCAATAAATGTCCTACTTAATTACAGTAACAAATACAATTCTGACATAGACACTCTTTGAACTCTTACTTAAAAACTGCATTTACTGAGAGGATTATAAATTCAACAGCTCTGCTTGATAGCATTGGTCCATAATGAGAGGAGCATTCAGCAATATTTGTCTTTGTCATTTTTTTAGGTATTACCTAGTAGAAGTTTAGCATAATGATTTTAAGCCTCATGAAAGCTGACATTTTTTTTTACTAAGTTCTATTGGGGTCTCAACAACCAACTTTTTTTTGTGAAAAGATTACAGTATGATATTTAAGTAAATTCTTTGCAAAGTGGACAACACACCCTTAGCCATATATGAGTCCCAGTGATGGGTTAGTTTGGGCATCTATATTATGAAAATACATATGTTATTAAAAGCTGTCTTATACTTGTTCATGGTGCTATCAGGTAAGTTATGTAACAACAAAGGGCCCAATTTTCAGAACCGGGAGCAATCACAGTGCAGTCATTTGCACTGCACATGTGACTGCACCAACAAGCTGTGACCAATATTCAGACAGGTTGTGCTTGCTGATGGAGCACTGACAACTGAATGAATATTGGGCCATGCTGCTGCACTGACACAGATCAAAACCTCATATGACCCACAGGAGAGAGCTCTGCCCAACATGGGATAGCCACAAGGCTCCTGTAGACAATATTCTGCTCAAGATGAGCTCATTGTTCATGCAAGGTGCTTAGGGGCTATCTGCACACCCATTATTGACTCACTTGCACTCAGTGCTGTGGACCCTTGGTACCACTGCAGCAGAATACAGCCTTGGTAGTGTAATGGATGCCCCCAGTCACCCATCCTGTCTGTTTTAGTGTTACCCCTGGTGGTGTACTGGTCCCCCCAACCCTGATCATCCATACTGTCTGTTTGAATGATACCTCCAGTGGTTTAATGGTCCTGCACTATCCAGTTACACATCCTGTCTGTCTGAATGATAACCCTGGTAGTGTAGTTGCCCTCACCCACTGACCGATCTGCACTCCTATCTGCCTGATCCGTGAAGCCCTCTTCCCCACATTGCCCTTAACCCGATCACCACCCACCATGTGTACTGGTGCACAATTGCAGCCAGCACAGCCCTCTTCTCAGCTCCTCAGCAAAATGCCATCTGGCAGCTATGAAACATGATTAAATATGTGATCACTCTCCATGATTGTCAGATAGCAGCCAGCCAAGGAGGGAAGAGGAGGACTTTGCTGGACACAGCTATGTAGTGGTCCACAGAGTGAGTGGGTATTGGGATGAGGGCAGTGTGGGTGGGCGAGTCTCAGGGGGTGGGCATCTGTGGGGCAGAAGATTAGTTGGGGGGTGGGTACCACTAGACAACCAAGGTTGTCATTCAAACATACAGGACAGGTGCTCAGGGGTAGAGAGACTGCCAATCCACCATGGTATCATTCCAACATATTGAATGGGCTATCAGGGGGTGGGGGAACAGCTTGGCACAAGTGTAGGCTCCTGCAGTACAGCCACCTTGCCTTCTGGGGTGGCAAGTTTAGCACTCAAATAAGACGTGTTTTATGGTGGTGGTAAACAGTGCCACTCTTGGGATTGCTTACCGTCATTGCAAAGCTTTGAATATACTGCTGCACCAATACAAAAAATGACAGACACCCACATTTGCTTAAGTGGAGTAGAATGGGTAGCACCTTTGCACTGCCAGGTTTGGGCAGTGCACCATGGGCCCCTGAATATGATTTTGCTGAGAGCACTGGTGCAATCCCAGATTAGTAAATCCCACGGGGTAATTCATTATATGTGATATTATTATTGTATATTATTATTAATATTATGTTACTCTAAAAAGAGAAGACAGTGATGAAGGGTAATGTTTGAAGTCACTGAAGTTAGGCACATTGGAATATCTCCTGTAGCAGAGAATAGAGTAAGTAATTGTATGTAATATTGCATTAATTCCGGGTCATGCCTGAAAATGGTCCCTGGGATCAGTGTACCTACCCGGTAAACAAAGTCTTAAATAAATAAGTTAAAAAATTATTATTATTACTATTATTATTATATGCTTAGAAGAGACTATGATGTTGAAGAATGAGGTTTGGAATGACCGAAGCAAGACATAATGAAAAAGGCCCCTAAAGAGGAAGACAAAGAACCTAATTAATAATTACAGTATATGTGATTTTATTATGATTATTACACATTTATATTGTGCTGTATAAAAAGAGAAGACAATGATGACAAATTAGGCTTACTGTGACTAAAACTTGGCACACTTGAATCAAATTGGGAACACATTTTCAGAAGCTCATAAAAAGGTAACATTAGGTAGACAAATTCATCACTGGCTTTCAATTGCTGATGCAGATTGCACAATATCTGCCTGTGCATACACAGACTTGGTTACAGCCTAGACCAAGAATTATGTAAGGGATGCAATATGGCCAAGTGGTAAGCAAGCACTGTAGTACCCAACAACACCCCATGTTGCAAGAACCGCTGAGTATGACAATGCATGTGAAAGGGATGGGACAAGGAACAGTTTTCCTGAGCTCAGACACTGGCTAGTTCAGGTCTCATTATTTTATTCATCAAAAGAGATTTGAGTTCAGATCCCTGAATGTGGAGTTGCACAGAAAGACACCTAACAGCTTCAAGTACACTAATGTAAATGATCGCAGAGAAGGTGATGGGAGCCCTTTGGCATAATTCTCTTTTCTTTGGAAAGGTCAGGGCACTCTGGATTGGGTTCTCTCTAAAAATGTAGCCCATGTCCTGTAAAACATTACCATTCTATCAATATGCACCTGATGAGTTTTCACTGATCCTAGAAAATTCTTAGAGATAGTGTAAAACTTGCTCCATGCACCAATTCCTGGTGAAAGGGAGAATGTGAACAATGACACATACTGCTAGTAATTCTCTTATTGTCTAACTCTCATCTGAAGGATCAGTATAGTCCCTCCTAGAATAAAGAGCTGTATGTTGTGAACCCTTGCAGAAATAATTATATGAAATGTTTTCATGCTGCATGCATAAAACTACCCATGTGATGTGCGTGCTGCAAGCATGACTTAAAAGTTAAATTGGAACCAATTGCATGCAGGTGGCATGCGTACAGCAAGCAAGTGTGGAAAGCTTGCTTTTTATGTTCAGTTGGAACAGACTGCATGCATGCAAAAAGCAAATGGTCACTAATAACTGCACACATGAAAGTTAATTTACTTGCTTAGGATCACACCATATACAAGTGGGGGTTGATGAGATTCAAACCCAGGTCTTCAGATCTCCAAGTTTCCAGTTCCATGCCTTTAACCACTTAACTATACTATGTGCACACATATGGCTTGGTTGTACTTCAATACAAATCTGAATACATCTGCACATAGCCATTGTTATACTTTTTTGTTTTCTTGTCCCCCCTCATCTGAGCTACGCAGCTAAATTGTAGCACACATACCAATGGAAACACATGTGGTTTCTCCCACCCCCAATACATACACTTACCCACAAAACTACTTAATTACTTCCATCTGGCCTGTACTCCTACTATTTTCTCTCCATAGTTTTGAATGCTTCCACACAAATGGACTTAAAGGGGCAGGCACAAAAGGAGCAATAACTCGACACCCACCAACATGGCCAGTTCCCCCTCAATGCACACACACTGTAGCGGGTGCAGCCATACTGCTACAGACAGCCCACCAAGTATAGATATAAGTCAAGAGTCTCTCTTACCTGAATACTAGGGAGCCAGAGAGAGCAGTCTTTAAGAGATGATGTCCATGAGTCAGAGTGCTGGGGCATACCCCCTTGAAATGAATGGAGTTAATTTTTATTACTATTTTTGTACATTGTGATGGTGAGTTGGAGAATTATGAAGGCCACTGTTCCACGAACAATGCCCTTGTAAGTCGAGCAGTGGCCTTCATTAATCTCCAACTCTCCATCATTAATGTATAAAACAGTAATAAAAAAATTCACCCATTCATTTCAATGGTGCATGCCCCTGCAGTCTCCCTTGCCCTATATCATAATGTGTCTCATTGTGGGGATGTGGAGGTCCACTTCATGGGGGGGAGGCATAAGCCTGACTTTAGTGGGGCTCTAATAGTCTGTGCATACCATACTGCTCAGCTGCCACTAAATGCAAGGTACAGCCCTCATTATTTATTTATTTATTTATTTTTTCTAGGATTACAAATACCTTTGAGCCAAGGCTCTTTTACAAAGGCTCCACGTCACGGGTACAATTGAGACAAACATAAGCAAAGATAACAGTTTATAAAATAAAAAAAAAAACACATAGTCTTGTAGAGGAAAAAAGAACAAGAAGGTGAAACTTTGGGGAGGGGAAGGGAAAGGAGGAGGGTAAAATCATGGAGACTAAGTGGATGGGAGAAAAGGGGAGGTAGGTGGTGGGGGAACAGAGAGAGGAGAGGTGGAAGGTAGGTAAGAATAGAGGTAGTGCAGCTGGGTGGCATTTGTCATGGGCCAGCAGGGGAGGTGAGTATGGGGGGTGCTGGCAAAGTGCAGGAGTAGATGTGGATCCAAAAGGGCATCTTCAGCTATGGAACCAAAAGACATGTTTAGCCACAACAGTCACAGAGGTTGGAGGCAGTGAGTGTTAGGCGGAGCCGAGTCTTAAAAGTGCTGAGTGATAGTGAGGATGAGATGTCACTGGGAAGACTGTTGTACCAACTAGCGGCCCAGTAAGCAAAGGATCTTTGGCCTTGTGTTGTGCGGCAATGTGGGATTTGCAGAAGCTGAGGTTTCAATCCCCTGGTATGGCAGGTGTGGATTCTCGGTTGTTTGAGGGCACAGACTCCAGGGGGGGCAAGGCACAGCAAGATTTTCTTAGTAGTAATACAAGTTTGGTGTTTTATTCGATTGGCAAGATTCAACCATCCAGTTTGAGAATAGAGGTTACAGGTGTGAGTTCGGCGTTGGGAGCCAGTGACAAGTCGACAGGCCTTGTTGAGGGCGGTGGATACACGTTTGAGTGCGGTGGTTGTAGCAGAGCCATAAATGATAATGCTATAATCAATGATGGATATGATGGAGCTCTGGCAGCGATAGCGAGGGCTTCGGGTGTCAGATGTTTCCTATGACGGAATAGCAGGCCTAGCCGGGAGTTCGTGGCTTTGGTGACATGGTCGATGTGGGCAGTGTAGGAGAGTTGAGGGTCAAAGGTGATCCCAAGGTATTTACATTTTTTTACCTGTTCCAGTGCGGCACCTTGTCTGCTGATAACGGAGAAGTGCTTATGTTTATTATGGGAGCTGCTGAAGATCACGGCCTTGGTTTTTTTTTGATTAAGGATCAGTTTGTGCTTTGTGAACCAATTCTCAACCGAGGAGAAGTCGAGTTGGAGATTTTCCTGCAATTTCTTCGGATCCTGGTTTGTGGCAAGGATTACTGCATCATCTGCATACAGGGTGATATGTTCAGTGCAGGAGTCTGGTAGGGTGTTAGGGAACAGACTGAAGAGTAGGGGGCCCAGTATTGAACCCTGGAGGACTCCAGAGAGGACAGATTTGGAATCAGAGTGCACATCCCCGGTTTTTACACTCTGGGAGTGGTTTTCATGATAGCTTTTGAACCAAGAGATTGAATCATTAGAAAGACCAGCATTTTTTAGTTGGCTCAGCAGGAGGGAGTGGTGGACAGTATCAAAGGCTTCGGTCAGGTCGATGAAAATAGCACCAGTTAGTTGTCCATTGTCGAGGGAGCTGTGAATGGAGCTGGTGAATTCAAATAAGGCAGAGGATGTACTATGACCTTTTCTAAAGCCATGTTGCTGTTTACAGAGAATATTATAATTGTCCAGATGCTCGGTAAGTTGGTCCGCTACTATACGTTCCAGTGCCTTCGATAGTGGAGGCAGAATGGAGATAGGGCAGAAGTTCGCATGGTCAGTTTTATCACCACTTTTGTGAATTGGGGTAACAGTGGTCATTTTCCATTTGTCCTGGAATTGACTAAGGGAAAGAGAGAGATTAAAGATCTTGGTGAGGGGCCCAAGTACCTCGTCAAACGTTAGGGCCAGTAGCTTGAGGTCAAGTGTGTCATTGCTTGTTCCTTGTTCTATATTGCTGATGGCTTTGGCAACGTAGTTTCGGACTTGATATTTCTTTAGTGCTTTAAAGTAGAAAGGTGGGTGACAGGTGTGGGTGGAGGAGTTGGGGGGTGGGAGTTGATGCATCTTGGAAGAAGTCAGAGGGGAGAACACTGCTAAGGTCAGTGAAAGCAATGTTAAAAGTGTTCGCAATAGTTTTCGGGTTGAGTGTAGTGTGCCCATTTATGTTGAGTATGTTCAGTGAAGATTTTGACTGCTTTCCAGTGACATCTTTAATGTTTTTTCAGAAATCCTTCCCATTTCCTCAGGAGTTAGTGAGGGCATTTTTTATAGTAGTCAGATTTCTGCTGCTGAATAAATTTGATGTAGTTGTTCCATGCCGTTTATAATTTTGGATGTCGAGTTGCTTACTGGAGTTTCTAGCCAGGTCCCAGAGATGGTCCCTGGATTTCATTTTTTTTAGGAGGTCTCCTGACAGCCAAGGGTTACTGAGCAATTTAACTTTACGCTTTTTGATGAGGGGGGCAAATTTATTACAGGCTTCATTGAATATGTGAATAAATTGCTCCAGTGCAGTATTAGTATCTGTTGCCTTGAAGATGGGGGACCAGTCCTGCAGACGGAGGTGTGATTTGAGGTGGGGTAGCTGACCATGAGGTAGGACTCTGCTGGTGATGATTTTTGGAGGGGGCTTATAGAATTTGTTTGACCAGGTACAGCTGATGGGAGACTGGTCACTGAGTGAGTCAGGGAGGACTGAGGTTTTCGTGACCCGAGAGGGGTGGTTGGTTAGGATCCAATCGAGTAAGGTGCAGGTCCCAGTTCTGTAGTTCTTTCTGGTTGCATAGTCAACCATTTGAGTCAAGTTAGCTGATATAACGAAGTCCTTAAATGACCCACCTTCAGCTGAGAGCCAATTAATGTTAAAGTCACCAAGAAGGATGATTTCAGGTCCGATGGGTGGGATTTGACGAAGTCAAGGACAGCGGTTAGACCAGGTCCCTGTTCCTTAGGAGGTATGTAAACAGTGAAAACTGTGAGGGCCTTATTGTGGGTGCCTAATAGGAGTCTGATGGGAAGAATCTGGGCAGGAGTTTCTAGAAGATTGGAATCAATGGGGTGTCCTCGGAAAGTGTCTTTCACATATAAGGTGCACCCTCCACCTCTTATGGATTTACGATCAACCTGGAACACATTGTAGCCGGGAAGGGTGATTGCTTGGTCAGGAATCTTTGGGGTGAACCAAGTTTCAACTACTGACAGATATCTGAGTTGTGTTGGGTGGTAAAGCATTGCAGTGCATCAAGCTTAGGAAGTAAACTGCAGATGTTCAGGCATATGATTGAGAGAGTGCCAGTTGGTTTGTTTTGGTTGGAGGTGTTTGGTCCGGGGTTAGGGTGAACATTCCTTGATAGCAGCAGGAGGAGGAGGAGCACAAGTTTCAGGGTGCATAGGCAGAGTTCAGTCAGAGAGAGGTTGCGTTTCTTTTTTGAACAGTAGTATGCCAGGTGGTAATGTCAAAAATGCAGCATTGGAATAGTTGTATACGATGTGGCTAGACGTGCCCAAGGCTCACACATGAGCAGGGACAGATCAATTTTGGTGGTGTGCTTCCAGGGGTAGGATTTACCCCATTGCCAAATGATGTAAAATAATTAAATCCACAGGAAAAGGACCAGTAAACTGTTTGATCTACAGTAACAAGTCAAAGGATGTGTCAAATTCCTGGAACACTGGCCTGGGGCATATGCAGTAAGTTAAAACCCTTTGTCAGTGTCTTCCCTTTGTTTAAATAGTTGTGAATGGTTCTCAAAGACATGTAGATCCCTTTAGCAGCAAGATAGCTGGAAATGTGGATTCAGTTTGCACTCCCCAGGTCACTTCCTTTGATTGTGATGGCTTCCAAAAAAGTTGATTTATAATGAGAATCCCAATATCTGCTGGTGATGTTTTCCAGTTTCTTAGTCCAGGAAACTTTCATAGATCTCATATCCAAGAATGGTCTAGTTCCTCCAAGCTGAAACACATGAAAATCCACAAAACTAAAGTACTGACAGACACAAACACAAACACACAGCCACACAGCCCAAGTAGGCTACCCTGAAAACTGCTCTTCCCTCATCCATCCCTCATGGAAAACATGCTGCTCACACAGAGGATGTCCTATAAATTTAGACTTTATGGCAGGGGCACCATTTAAGATTTCAGCGGGGGGGGGGGGCAAAAACCAGTGGAGGCCAAGTACTAGTTAGTCTTTAGGTGGCAAGTTCTAGAATGTCTGGAATGTCTCTAACAGGTAAAACTTATTTGCTGTGACTGAAAAGTGATAAGCAAGTCAGGAGACATTCTCCCAATGCTGTGACTATCTTACTGTGCCATTGAATCTTCATTCCCCTGGTGACTGAGGGTTGCCATTTCATCGCCCTAGCTTTCTACCCCCTTTGGCACTCCTCCCAGGATCTTCAAATTACAAGCCAACTGTAAAGCGTGCTCAACTCAGAGGAAGCTTCACAAACTCAGCAACAAGCACTTACAGGAATATCTGTGTAGACTAGCCTTACTGTTGCTGCTGCTTTCTGGCAATATTCACCCCAACCCTGGCCCCCCACAACTTACGGCATACCCACAGTCATCAACTGGGTTACATAAAATTGTCTCACTTAATATATGCAGCCTCCTTCCCAAAATGGACCTACTGAATGCATGGATCTTACAACATAACTCAGACATCCTCTCAGTCATAGAAACAAGTCATTCACATAACTGTGATTGTCTAGCACAGTATGCCCTACAAGCCCATACTGTACCTGTCATTCCACGGGCAGCCGAGCGGTATGTGGGTGGGTTTCAGCCACCCAACGATGACGGGGTGAGTGGGGTGGGCAAGGGGTGCTGTGTGGGTGGGAGGAGTGGGTGATGCCACTGGATCACCAGGGAAATGATATACGGAGATGTACCGTGATTGCGGCAACGGGTGGGGGGGTAGCACTAGACTACCAGAGCTTACTTCTGTCTACAGTGTTCTACAGTGATCAGGGACATGGGGGAGGCAGGTCCACTAGACTACCAGGGAATGTGTATTTACATTTACCGTGATCGCGGCTATGGGGGGGGTGCCTCTAGACTACCAGGGTTATGTGGGTGCTTCATGACGGTGTTCTGGGTGGACGGGTGGCCACCCATGGCTGGTAGCTGCTGTGTTGCAGCATGCAATACAGCAGCCCACTTGTGGGTGGCTGGAATTTATTCCCACTCCTCACAGGCTCAACTCTGAGCCCCCCGTGTGGCGCATTGCAGGGTTGTGCCAGCATATGCGCCGCACATCCCGGGCTGAATATCGAGATGTGCTGCTTTTGTATGGGCACGCCCCCTGCTGCTGCTCTGCATACCATTACATTGCACCATGGTGCATCAGGATTTGCACTGCACCTGGCAGCCCTTTCAATATCCCAACAGGGCGCAATGCGGGGTTGCGCCATGGCAACCCCTTTGAATATCTGGGCCTCTGTATTTTGGTGTAAATGTTCCTTTATTTACCCAGTGAAATAAACAGATTTTACAAAATAAAGATTAACTCCCAGAATTATGCCTGCAGGACTCCCCAAGAGCTCACAGAGTATGGAATCCAAAAAGGCACATTAGGGGCATCGGGTGCATATACGCTACCTAGTACATTTGGTTCATACTGGTAGATGCCTTAAAGGAGAATTAGTCTGCCCTGTGAGTTTTCAAAAAGTCTTATGAATGCCCAGGTGGAGGCCCTTCCTGCAGAGGACAGCCACCCTCCATTGAATGGAAGAATATAAAGTGTGGGAGGAGCTGCCCACCCAGGAACAGCAGAGATGAGATGAGAGGCTTTGTCTCAGACAGGGGAGCCTCCTGTAGTAAGACTATATCACAGTGCATTTCTTTCAGGTCTACTAGAACATTTCTGCACTTTGTCAGACAATTAATGCCTCTGGCATTCCAGGACACAATCTTTCAATTATAAAAGGAGGTCATAACAGCAACTGGGATACTCTTAACTAACAAGACAAAGCTACTACTGTTCCCCCAACAGTACCCCCACCCACTCTAGAATCCAATCAAGAACCCACAGGTAAGTAAGCAATAATACCCGACAGGGTGGGTGGTATTGTGCTATACCGGACTGCCCCAGGGGCGTAATGAAGCCCGACGCTGCAGGCAGAGGGCCTTATAGCCCCTGAGCAGTCTGGTATAGCACAATACCGCCCACCCTGGAGGGTATTATTGCGCTTAGAAAATGGGGAAAAGGGTAACATTAATGAGACAGACACACAAAATAGTTTTTCAGTTAATTTTTTTTTTTTATTCATTCAGAAATATGAACTTTTAACTGTTGGGAGAAAAAGTAGTCCCTTTTTGGGACTGGGATGGGGAAAATAAAGAAACGCTTTTTTAATCTGCACGTTGCACTTTGGCTTTGGGATGGAGAAAACAATAAAATGTGTGCCTTTTAATTGCTATAGTTGATAAAATTCACTGGTGCTGTGAAGGAACAATTCAGGAGATTGAATGGTGTTGATGAGGTTCCAGTAGGTGGCATGGCTGAGCTGCAGCATGGCTTTTCTTCTGGTTCTTCTGGGTCTTTTGTCTTGAATGTTGTTTCCTGTGCACCCAGGACATTGCTCCATTTCTTTTTATCATTTGTAGATGGTTTCCAGTAACTTTGCAGGCTCTGCTCATATTTGTGCCCTGTTACTGACATTATCTCCCTGGCTTGTAGACCTCCGTCTAACAAGATCTGTACTGAGGTGGCATGTATTCTGTGGTTGGTATGTCTTGCTGAAAGGTTTGCTTCTTTACTTATTCGTGGCATTAGTGAGCCTAAATAATTTTTTCTCATAGGCTCATTCGAGTACCATGTTTGCTGAGTATCTAGGAATGCTTGGGGGAGTTTTCTAGGATGCATGTGCAGGGCTTTGGCGTCTGCTGGTATTTTTGAAATATACTTCAGGTACAGTTTGACTGGGCAGTTTTCATTGTCAGGCTCCTCAAAATTACTGCCTCTGGTGTTTTCTTTGTTCGACTCCCTGGGTTGGTTGTGGTTTTTGGAATGCTGGTTGTGTGCTAGGATTAGATATCTGCAACCATTTTTGTCAAACTTCACTTCAAATGACTTGGGTGTCAGCTCACGTAACCCCTCCCTGCCTCGCCGGGCCATGTGGATTTGTATTTCAAACCAGAGTCTTTTCACTAAGCCCGGTGCAGTATTGGGTGACATAGCATCAGAGTCATGGATTTTTTTTAGATCTGCTGCATTTATTGCAGGGTGGTGGGTAGCCGTGTCTTTATTTGCTTTGCGATATTTTTTGAGAATACTGATAAAAACATTGTTGGCAGGACGGAAAATTGGGTCACTTATTATGTTGAGGGTACGTGCAACTGTGGTGCTGTTAAGATGATGATTTAGCCCAGCACGCATGGCACAGTAGCCAGAAACAGAGTACTCAGTCCCAGCACTGGTATGCACCTCAGCATAGAACTGTCTTAGTAAGCTGCAGAGCTTTTCGGCAGTTTCAGTTTGAAAGTTAACTGCCAGACCCTGCCTGGATGCCCAGTCGCTGAACACTCCCACAGCCCAAATAGTGTTTTTTTTAGTATTACTCTCATCCCTATCACTTTCTATTTCAGTCAGCTCCTGTTCACTCACCGATATATGACGGCTTGTCTCGAGGGATTGTGTCTGTTTTTCTGCTCATTTTTTTTTTTTTGCAGCTGATGGCGATTCTGATGAAGGGAACAGTTCTTGAAGAGTGTCCTCATTTATTATTTGAAAGAACACTGGCACGTTATCTGACATTGTCATTTTTTTTTTGAAATTTAAGGGCACACAGAGAAGAGAAATGCCGGCTTTTGACAGCTGTCAGAAATTTAAAATTCAATCAGCTGTGGTATCGTTGTGATGGGGACAAAAACGCTGGCAACTTTGATTGGCTGAGGTGCACCAGTGCTGGGACCGATATGAGGGGTGTCTGATTATTTCCAGTTTGTTACGAAGACAGCGATCTCTGCAATACTTAGTCTGATTGCACTATATGGGAAAGTAATGGAGATGAGGAGCTGTTGCTGGTCCTTATCGAGGCACTTTCGTTCCTTAGTCTGTGTCGTGTGTCTCAACCCCCCCCCACAGACAGTGGCACTATGGTTTATCTTCTCTTTTAAGCTGTGAGCAGGAGCTGTGGGGTACTGGAGCAGAGTCGGGGACAGTAGGGTGATAGAGGGAACCTAGTGAAACACAGGCAGTAGGGACAGAGTTTTTTTTTTTTTAAGTTTTACCTTGCTGGTATGGCGTGGCCAGAGAGCCGAAAACAGAGCAAAGAATTTAAGGAACAATCAAGTCGACGGAGAGAGAGAGAGAGAGAGCGCGCAGCAGGAAAAGTACATGTAAATTTCGGCTTTGACAGACAGTCTTTTGGAACTGTGAGTTGTGAGAGTAATATTTTATAGTAAAGCCCTAAAAACAACCAGATTTCTGTGTTTTTGTGATTTTTCAGTTACTCCCCCCCCACACACACACACTGCAACTTTCAGATTCAACAGCAAACTGTCATCTCATTGTGGACCCCCGATCCGGCGACAGTTATGTGCACAGAGTTATTGTCACAACAGCTGTAAGGGGACTGCTCTCTCAGCTAGGTACATCATTTTAAATCAGTTGCACGTATGAGACATGGAGTTACAGATACAGAGAGATGGCATTACATCTGCGGTGTGGGAAACAAGGGATTCTCTGCAAAATGTTTACTATGGATAGATCAGGCAGGTTGCAGGTATGAGAGACAGCTGCTTTATTATAGGACTTGTTTTATTTATATACTGCACCTGGAGATAGATTCGCACTGCCAGGTTCTGGCTGCAGTGAAAGTGAAGGCTTGGGCATCAGGGAAGGACCTACATAAGGAGCGCGAGAATGCAGCACATTACCAGCCGTAAATATGCTGGCTGTTTACTTTTTAAAAATATTGTTCATTTCTTATGCGGGCTCTATTTTTAAAGATTTCGGTATCCAGTAGATTAGGAACATTTGAATTAGAGGCTGAGACTCACTCTGGGAGTGTCACTCGCTAAATTTACAATAAATATGGCGGCGCTTGCCTTTTTAACATTCTACTAGCCCACTACTATTTAGAACTACATGAGGCAACTGAGACTGAGAATAGTTTTTTTACCAGTCTCTGTTGTGTCATACTGGACTGGCAGGTTGCCTCTTTCAGCCAATGAGGAACGTGAACACACTTTACCCATTTTCTAACCACATATAACAGGAACTGTAGAAAGGATATATGAAAACCTCTTAGAAGGGTACAACACTATGTTTAAAACTATGAAATGGAGAAAACCTGTATATCGTAAACACTTTGCTGAATTGTATGCACTGTAACTCTGAACAAGAAACAAATTTAATGCAAAAGAGATGGATAAGTTTGACAGATTCCACCTGGTGGAGGCACAACCAAAAACTACCAATAGTTGGTAGCCGGGAAGGTACTCAGTTCATTGCTCACATGGAACCTGTAGGAAGGAACAAGGTTGTGTCCAGCCATCCCATGGTCCACCTCCCTAATGAATCGATGGTCTAGCAGTGAGCTATACAATTGCTATTAGGCTGCATAAGGAGACAGCAGAAGAGCACAGTCAATAGTTGGAACAATGCTGAGGGTGATTGTTTAAATGCAGTAAAAGAATATGAAGGATGAACTCCACACTCAAAAAGTTTATAAACTCAACAATTTTTATTTTTCGTGTTTCATACATATCATGGGGCTACGTTTTGTGGTTTGAGCCACTTCCTGAGGCCCACAGTGTTATCTAAGCTGTTTAGAGATTTGCTTCTAGTAGTTAGTCATAACATGTTTTTGCAGTCATATGATTTTGGTTGTGCTTAAGAAGATATGTTTGTCAGTTCAGTTAAGCACTGTTTTTTTATAAGTATCTCTGCCCTCAGGCAAGACCAAACATGCCACTCCCTCTGAGTCTTGTTACTTAGCTTTGGGGTTTCCTGGAGAAATACCATTTTGATTGCAGACTGGAACAGCAACAGTTGGTTTTCAGGCATGTGGTGCTGGTCTTGGAAGGAACACCACATGCCATGGAAAGTGGAAGTAGGGGGAGTCTTTAGGCCCATTGCACTACCCACTCCACCAAAAGACATTAAATTTAACTTATATCCTCAAGGGCACATTACTATGATAGGCAGTGCAAGGGCACCATTAGCAGAGCAGAGATACAGTCTGATTCTGAATCTAGGGTTTACATCCTAGGCAGAGGGGAGGCAGGGTGGGCTATGATCATGGCAGGCCTTACCCAGTTGGCACACCTGCAATGCTTTGCAGCTTGCAGTAAATCAGCAACAGGCTACTCTAAATAGTACTAAAACTAAGCGTTTGATAATAAATTTGCCAAACAAACTTTACAACTACTTGATAGAACTGCCAGGGGGCTTCCACCCCATTTCTGTGTCCAGAACCGGACAGGAGTGGTGATCCGGGGAGGGGAGACTATCCTCCAAAGCCACTACATGCACTCCTGTACTCGTGGTTCAGTATAGTTTAAACCAGTGGCTAAAACAAAGACTCTGTTTTGTCTTTTAAAGTCATTTAGTCCCAGAACATGCTGCATTAGTATGAAACAGCATAAATGCTTGCTGCAGCAGTGATCGTGAGATTGTGAGATGGGCAATCAAAAGTTCCGGGCTTAATTTAGTAGTATTGTATTGCACTGCAGCCTTGTATTTCCCCCTTCCCCTTCCTGGGAACAAGTTTTACTCATATAAAGGGGCTCTGGTTACTGTTTTTCCCACTGAAGCCACTGCTGGAGTCACCTCCGCACAACAATTCATACGAGCTATCTGGTTAGCCAAAGGGGCTAGTGGTGAGCTAGCAGAGGATGAGGGACCCTTCATTGCCTGATAAAATCTTTCGGCATCCTCTGGTAATTAAAATTGGTAGGTCTTCCTTAGTATGTGATTGCCAGGATGGTACTGCTCCAAAGTCCCTCTTGGATAGTCCCAGTAGAAAGAGATATGACTGCCTGCCACAATGAGTTCTTTGAGTTCCCGGACTTTCTTGAGGATGAGCTCTTCATTCTGAAATCTTAGGAGTTTAAATATAAGGGGACATGGGTGAGCCTCCACTAGTTCCTGGATCCTGGGGTTCTTTTAGTATCCTCTGCCCTCCAAGTCTTCTATTTTAGCAATGGGCCAGTCTATCTCTGATTCTGCTGCTTGCAGCCTATCGTTGTGTGCTACTTGGGGGTCACTGGAAATGCTGATTTGAGTTTCTTCCATTACAACTCTGCTGGTAAGCACTGAGTCTCTATGACTGTGGCTTGTATTGACTCAGTGTTACAGATGATCCACTTGAGAAGGCTGGTGTGCTGGTTGCCTGTAGAAGGTACAGGGAGACAGATGCTCCAGAGCATGCATCTAAGGCACTAACAAGTATTGAGAGTGAGGTACTGCATGGTATCCAAGCTTCTTTGGGTTTTGGGGCTGCTGTAAGCTGATCAAATCTGTCTACTTCTGTTGGCATTCTTCTCCCCTCACAGTAGATGAGGAAATACTGCTGCTATACTGCAAATATCTATGGCTGGAGATGGATTCCATCATGGGTGGCCAGGAGCTGAATAGTTTGGCAGCTATCTTACTCAGGCCCACACATGACCTCTTGTCAGTAGTTAATTTCCATCCCAATCTTTACCAGTAGATGTCCTTTACAATTCATTGGCATTTTCAATTGGCAGTGCACATGTATGACTAAATCATGCCCCTCATCTGGTTGATATCAAAATTTGGTTTAGGATTTCTGTTACACTTCCACCCCCACCTCATATTTCTGTTTTTTGTCCTGTATTGAACACGTAGTATGTAGATACAGTATACTCAGTATAAATGTACTGACTATGGCCCACATATTCAAAAGTCCCCTGGAAAATCATGCAAGTGCCTGCGCCACGCATCTGGGATATACCGGCCCAAAATAATGAGATATTTAGAAGATGCACTGTGAAATGCACTTGCACATGTCAGGCTGAAAATCCTGAAGATGCGTGATTGTGCATTGGGCGATGTGTGGTGCAGCAGGAGACCTGAGCTCTATGCAGAACATGGTGAAATGCACAATGCAAAGCCACTTGCGCAGTGTGCAGAATTGCAATATTCAGCTAGGATATGCAAATAACCTCATTGCACACTCCAAACCCATCTCCCACATGTGCAGCTCATTACTGAAATATATTCAGGCCATTTGTATACCCTGGGCATGCTCAGTTCCAGCTTTGCAGGGCTGCCCCACCACTCCACAAAGGTAAACAGGAGGTACTGCAGCCTACCTGGCAGGAGTGATGGACCGTTTGTGTGTATTTGGGTGGGTGGATTGCATAGGCCTGGGTACAGTGCTATTACCCATAGCCATGTACACGGTTGGACTGGTGTACATGGGGCCCAACAGGACAGTGGCCACAGTGGCCCACCTGGACATGCAACAGGGGAGGGCACAGGGTGACACAGTCTGATTGGTATACCACATGCAAGTGATACACCAGCTCATATGCAGCATACAGTTTCCTGCACTGCCACCCCCCCCATATGAGAGGAACATGGTGATGACTGCAAGGAATGGCAGTGTGCAGAGGGTGACCAGGTACCCAAGTGGATGGGTCTCACTTGTGTGCACCTATGGTGTACCACCACCATGGGTGTGAGCCACAGGTCAGTTCCTGGCCTATGCCAAGCTGCCACCCATCCACCAGGATACCTGGGCACCATTACTCCAGATGGTACCCTGGGTGCATGCCACTGCTAGGTGACAATTTGCATGCCGCATGGGTGCAGGCCATGGCCCCAAGTACATTTGCTGCATTGTAGCGGTTTGCTCTGCTGGTGTTTCCACAAGGCACCTGACAGCACTGGCATGTGGCATGTGGCCGCTAGGTGTCTATGTCCAGGTTGCGGTGTGGAGGGTTGCTCCCTGGATGGTGCCAGTGGTGACACGGTACCTGTGGCTCTGGGTATGTCCATTCTGGCATGAAAGCTGTGTGTGGGTGCCTGGATCATGTTCTGGTGCACCTCTGAGAGCTGTCTACTGATGGCCTGCCTGCAGTTCTGTGGCTTGCCTGTGGGTGGCTGGCCAATTTAGGCATGTTTTGTCCATGCCAACTTTGGTGGCTCATTTCTGAGATGTACTATAGATGTGCTGCACATTTTTGCTGAATATACGGATGCATGGTATATTCATGGGAACACCCCCTGTACATGCACTGTATACATTAACTTTGCGCTGTAGCACACCCAGAAATGCATGACACATCTCTCCCTTTTGAATATCTCCACATCGCACTGTTCATCTCCTTTGAAAATGTGGGCCTATATATTTTGCATACAACTAAAAGTGATATCATTATTAACGACATCAGTAACCACAACATACTGTATCAGGAATATGCTGCTGTTACTTTTGTCTCAATGGATATCATGAAAGTTATTATTACTAAGGTTAGTAAAGTTGATCAGGAATAGGAATAGACCTAAAATGTCCCTTCATGCCTGTTCCCACGCTACTCAATGGACTGATCTAATTCCCTCTTCAACTGCTATCTAACAGCTTTTTAAAGCTGTCTATGCCCTTTGCTGAGACAGTTTCACTTTGCAGTTCATTCTCTGTATGAAATATGATCCTCTGATGTTTGTTCTATACTTTCTCCCCTGTAGCTGTATGTAGTGGTCCCTCGTATTATGAATACAGTCCTTCAATACAGTCCCATTTTGGCACAGAGGCATTTGTCCCAAGTTATATTGTATAACAATAGTAGCTTCCCTCTTTTTCTCCTTGTTTCTAGACTAAATAACCTCAAATAATCCAGTGTAGTTTTGTAGTCCTGCCCTTCTAGGCCATGTACAGTATACACTTAGTAAATATCCTTTGCACCGTTTCTATTGACTTTATTTGACACTTTTATAAGGTGACCAGACTTGAGATCAATAACTCACATATTGTCTAGCCAGGGATCTGTACAGGGGTATGATAACTTCTGTATGTCTGCTGCAAAAATGTATCTTTATCTTTTCCAATATTCTAAGTGCTTCCTTACTGATTTGTTTGCTGTTAATTGCTAATGACAAACAGGCTGAATAATAACCCCTACATCTCTTCCCTGCTCTACACTACTTTGGATATGATAACTTAATATATATTGTTCCTAGGATTCTGTCTGACAAAATGCATTACACTTCTCTTTGTTGAATTTCATACCCCATGTGTCAGTTCATGCTTGTATTTCATTCAGATCATCTTGAATTTTTTGTCGTGCTTACTTCAGATAACAATGTATGACCATAGCTTTGTATCATCTGCAAACTTAGCGACATTGCTTGTGATTCCTATATGCCTATCTGATATATAGAGTGAGAAAACAGGAAGTTGCTATCCCTCTGTACAGACAGTTGGTAAGACCACATCTGGAGTACTGTGTGCAGTTCTGGAGACCCCTTCTCCACAAATACATAGATAGGGTGGAGGCTGTCCAGAGGAGGGCAACCAAAATGGTGCAGGGTCTCCACCAGAAGACATATGAAGAAAGACTAAAGGAGCTTAAGATGTATAGCCTTGAGGAAAGGAGAGAGAGGGGGACATGATAGAAACTTTCAAATACCTCAAGGGAATCAACAAAGTCCAAGAGAGTACCATCTTTCAGAAAAAGAGATGTGCAAGAACAAGGGGGCACAATTTAAAGATAGATGGGGGGGTGGCTCAGAGGTAATGTGAGGAAGTATTTCTTCACAGAGAGGGTTGTAGATGCATGGGACAGCCTTCCTTAGGAGGCCATAGAGTCAAAAACAGTGGGGAAATTCAAGAATGCATGGGACAGACATAAGACAATTCTAGTGGGAGGAAGGAGGAAGGAGGCTGTTGGTTAACTAGGATCTGCTGCTTATTCATTAGCTAGGGAAATGGGCAGACTAGGTGGGCCAAGCAGCCTTATCTGCCATCAGATTCTATGTTTCTGTGTTTCTATGAGAACGAGATTGGATCCAAGACTGATACCTGTGTCACTCCACTCATCACCTGAATGCTGTTCCACATTGAATCCCCTATTCTTACAGTCTGGAACCATTCATACCAACATCTTATCCACTTTAGCAACCTCGTATCCAGTCTCATGCCACCTATTTTCTTAATTAGCTTTTTATGTGGCACCTTAACAAAGGCCTTAGTGAAGTCAAGGAACACCACATCATTCGACTTACTTAGGTCATACACAAAAAGATGTGGAAATGCTGAAAAGACAATGCAGGCAGCCAGGAGAGCAGAAAACCAAGCAATAAGTTAAGAGCATTTGCAATTACCAAGTGCATATAGGTGAGAAAACAGTGCATGTCTGAAGGTAGAGTGAGATGAGGAATTATTGATGTGGAGTGGAAGGGAATTCCAGAAGTTAGGAGTGAAATAGGAGAAAGCTTGCTCACCCATTTTCATAGAGCAATGTGAGACTGAGTGCAAGGGAGAGGTGTAAGACCTGAGGGAGTGGGAGTGAAGGATCGGGATTAACATTGCACCTACTGAGTCAGAGCAGGGATGTCTGGTTAAAGAATAAATGAAACATCCCAAGGTATAGGAATGAAGAGCAACAGGGGGCAGGCAGTTCAAAGTAGAGTAGAGCAAGCAGTGATGGGTTGAGCAAGGAGCCGACAAACCAAATCTGCAGATTTTATTATATATGATATCCCACTTACAAAGTACACCTGCAGTGGCTTGGGGGAGCACAGAGAGTGAGTATAAGATTCTAGGGAGCAGGACACGCCTAACCTCCAAAATCCTGGCAGGAGGTGTGACAGAGTGGTGCACTCTGTAGGCAGCACCTATCTTCATGTTTACTGATCGACGTACCTCATTGATATGAGCAGAGAAGTCAAGTACTGGCTCCAGCATGACACCATGGTATTTGAAGGAGACAGTATTCAAGACAGCAGACCCATCACAACATAGGACATGTAGCTTAGCATGCTCTGCTTAGACTTTTGTAGAGGAGCCAAAGAACATGGCCTGAGTCTTAGATAAATTAAGGATTTGATAGATACAGGTGTGCCAGGATTGAAGGTTTTGAAATGAGGATGATAGGTGACAATTGAGGTCATCAACAGACTTGGAGGAGGCATAGAGTACCAGATTGCCAGCATACATAATGGTTCTGCATGGAGGAGAAGGGTTAGGAATATCATTAATAAAAAGGGAAAAGAACAGAGAACCAAGAATAGTACCATGAGGGACACCACAGGAGATGGGGGCCAGGGATGAAAGAACTTTGCAGAATGAGACAGATTGTGACCAATTATCAAGATAGCTGCAGATCCAGGATAAGGCAGAGTTGGAGGCACCAAAGGATTTAAGTTTACTCAAACATAGAGGGTGATTAACCAAATCAAACACTTTGGAGAGGTCAATGAACACAGTGCCAGTAAGCAAGCCTTTGTCCATGTCGAACTTTACTTTGTTAGTGAACAGGGTTAGAGTGGTTGTGGTACCAGTCCAAAAGCCATGTTGGTAACAAACTCAAGGCAGACCTGCTGTTAATGAATGAGCACGTTCCTGTACATTAATGAGCTCATTCATTGACTACTCAGTGGGTGGGCCAGCCATGGAGTAGAGAGGAGGGCTGCACCAGTCTGACCTCTCTGGGGTTTAGATGGGGGTGGGATTGGGGTGGTGGGACACTTTCTGGGGTGCAGGGGTGAGAGTCACTAGACCACTAGGGATGGGAATGATTAATGGGATTAGGGATCGGGGATGGGGAGGGCCAGGTGAATTCACAATTTGAGATTATTTGAAAAAAAAAAACACTAGACCACCAGGCATTTTTTTTGTAAAAAGTACTATGGATGGAGATGGGGGGGGTTACTATTACTATACACTTGGGGGTGAAGGGGTGGAGGTGAGGGATCACTAGCCACCAGGGCATCAGGACATTCAGGCTGTGTGGGCACTGTCAGGTGGGGGGCACTATTTAAAAGAAAACATATTTTTTTAAGTCGGGGACAGGCGGGTGATCCAGTGGGGGGGGGGACTACTAGCCACCAGGGATATATGTGATGTTTTCTTGTGGGGCGGGTGCAGGAATGGACCATTAGCCACCAGGGATTACCAGGGAAGGGGATTAATTTGGTCATTGATGGGAACTTTGAAAGCAGCTAATTAATAGGGGAGGCGGTATTTCCGTGAAAGTTTGGAAGTGGATTTCTGAACTTTCGTGGAAGCAAACGTCTGACTTTTACTTCAGTTCTGCTGGTGAAAATGTTTTTATGCACACCCCTATTGCAGAGTTGTTACGAACAGGTGCTTCCCCCACAGAATGCAAAAAATGAAGAGAGTCATGCAACTGAGCCAACACCTAACTGGGCAAAAAATTTAGTGACACAGATAACAAACATTACAATAAAAATGGATAAAATGATGGGGGTGCAAGAAAAGATTGAACAATAATTTAGTCTGACCCAATCTCTAATAAAAAGAAAATATGGAAATGCATGTCAAAATTCAAAACCTACAGCAGGCAGTTAATAATTTAACTAATGAGCAATGGCCAAATAAAAGACAGCTTACTAATTTGGAAGCTACAAATAAAAAAAATCAAGGCCAAGCTGTTAGATTTTGAAACACGAGCCCACTGAAAAAACATTAGCATTTTTGGTGTCCCCGAAAGCTGGGATGATATCAGACTATCAGAGGAAACCTTCAAGCAGATAGTGGTGGCATATATGGAGTCAGACCCTGGCAACATTGAATTTGAAATTGATAGAATACATTGGGGTTTCAGAACAAGAGGTGAAGCCACTCACCCTCCAAGGCCGATCATTATGAAATGTTTAAAATCCAAAGAAAAGGACATTTTGATGTTGGCAGTCTACAAGAAAAATAGAATAAACTTAATGGGCTCTGTGATTACAATTTTCAGTGATTTTCCTCTGGACCAAGTTAATGAGAGGAAAATATTTAATCCTATCTTACAAAATTGTAACAGAACAATATTAGATGTTCAATTCTTTTTCCAGCAACACTTAGAGTTAATATAGAAGGTGAAAATGGATTATTTGAAAACCCTCCAGAAGTTCTGAAACATCTACAAAATAAACTTCTGTAGATCTTTCATTGGCTTATGTCTATCAGATAGATCGTATTCTTAAAACTAAGAAGGGGTTAAAATGTTGTTTGGCCGGGTGAGGGGGAGAGGTTTTATAAGTCAATAAGTGAGTAACTCAAATGAGCTACATTTTTCATACAGAATTGTATGTTAGTGTGAATTTTATCACTGTTGTGGGGGAAGGGGAAAGTGGATGGAGGGGAACGGCACCACTGTGGTAAATTTATCTTTTTTCAGTTCTTTCAGTTTTTCAGTGTACAAAATGTAAAATGAATTATGATTGCTTGGTGGGGTTGTGTGTCCAATATTGGATTTGAAATCAGATGCAGACATGTTAAAGAAGAAAAAAAAAAGTATTGGGATTGTTGTATGGTTTTATAGAAAACTAATTCAGAAATGGGACCATTGTCACTAATAAAATTAGTTACACTGAATGTAAATGGGGTGACTACACCAATAAAATGTGCTAGAATTTTGACTTATGTGAAAAAAGCTTATGAAAATATTATTTGTTTACAAGAACTCCATTTGTAAAAAAAAGGAAATGATAAAGTTAAGAAAGTAATGGATGCTGCATCTGATTTTCAACTTGTACAAAGAAAAGCCATGGGTTAGTAATAATTATAAAGAAAGGTATTAATATAAAGATTTTGGATAAATTTATGGACAGTAATGGACGTGTAATATTATTAAAGTTTCTGTTGAACGGGAAGGAAATTGTCATTGGTACTATTTATGCTCCTTTTGTACAATACAGCAGTTTTTTAACCTCTATTGCAGAAGGGTTACTGAAACTCTAAGCAGAAGCAATAATTATATCTGGCAACTTCAATGCCTTACTTAATCCAGATTTAGATAAGGCATCCAATCAGACTAATGCTAATAGGTTACTATCAGTAAAGTTAGGATAGTTTTTGAGGAATGAGAATTTAATTGACTGCTGGCATGAAATGAATCCAACAAATAGAGAATACATGCATTGGGATAAGAAAAATAAGTTATTTACTAGAATTGATTAATTTTTATTTCTAAGTTATTGCTTAAAAAATAATAAAGACAGATATCAACTCAATACTATTATCTGACCACACAATGTTGGAGTTGAGTATTATTACTTCTGGGGAAACAATTCTAGTGGGAAAATATGGTCTTTCAATAATGAACTCCTAAAAAAAACTGAATTTAGAGAATATATAAAAACAGCCATATCTGAATTCTGGTATTTCAATTATAATAGCCACTCTATAATTACTAACTTGTGGGACACCTTTAAGGTTACACTTAGAGATGCAATAATGTCTTTCCAAATAAAAATGAATAAGATAAAGAAAAAGGAAGCAGAAGAACTAGGGCCAGATATTAAAAACATTGCCCTGGGGCTAAATTAACACTGCCCAGTGGGCAAACTTAGCCTGGAGCACAAATCAAGCTATATTCAAAAGGAATAGCCTGGGGCAAACAGCTTCTGAATATAGCATGGGAATGAGGCTGGGCAAACCGGGCTGGGAGTGCAGGGCAAACTTAGACCTCGAATAAGACAGCTCTGAATATAGCAACCAGGAAATGCAAACCACAACAGCAACAAAGTGCACAGCGATGTGAAGGTAGGTAGAGGTGAACTATGTGGCCAATGTGTGTGCCAACAAATGTGTGGACCCCAGTACAGCTGCAGGCAGCAGCACATGTGTAAGTACAGTGTTCAAAATTGTATAATAGTCCCCAAACTGTTTGCGCAGCACTAACACATTTGTGCAGGTTTAGCACAGGGCTAAACCATTAGCCTGGTGTAAACACGTTTGCCGGCGCTAAACTTTGCCATATTCAAAAGTGACATGAAAATGAGCCTACTTAGGTAGTCTCTGGGAAAACATCCAGATTAGCATCTCATTATGCCCTGATTTGCATGCAGTTTGCCCAGCATTACTGCAGGGTCCCACAGCTCCAGCTGTAGGTCTGGAAGTACACGGGCTGACCAGGTCCAACCACAGCTCCACCTGTAGGTCATTCGGGGCAGTGCATGATGATAGCCATAGGCTACATGTAAACAGTACAGCATAGCATAGAATATTGTGCCCCAGGGGATAACACAGCATAGGGACAGATGGTGGTGGTGCTACATGCAACTGTCACACTGTAGGTCATGCTACAGTACACAGTAGACACTACAGTAGCAAGGGGGCCAGTAGTGTGTGGACACAGCACTGCCGATAGTGTGTAGGGCAGTGCTGATGGCTGCACTATACACAGTGACAGGCCCAACATGCAGGTGTTTAGTGACAATGGACATTACTGTTATGCTGTTCTGTGACCCACAGATGCTGCACCTCTGGCATGGGATGCTCGCAGTGACATATACATATCTGGCTTTGTGTGCTGTGGCAGTTTTACAACTCTGCTGTATGTAGCCTGGGGGGCATATATTATCAGAAAGGCACACTGGTGTTGGGGTATTCCCAATACTGGCCCATGTGCACTGTGTGATGTGTCCCAGCCTTGTGGCCACACCTGGTCTGTGGCACAGCCTGGCCACCCGTACACTCTCCCCTCAACATCCTCCATGCCCACAGTGCTGCATGTGTTTACTGGCATCTGTTGGTGTCTACAGAAGAATGGTCCGCAGGTGTGTGCTGTATGGCCACACTGCCATGCTGCCCACAGGTGGCAGGGTCACCACTTACTGCCTGGCATGGCTAGGACTGGTGGCAGATGATGAAATCATTGTGATGCCATCAGTGAACAGCATCTTTCCTGTATGTCTGGCTTTGTCTATGTGTCATATTTATTTGTTAGGGTCATGCAAAGCCACTCAAAAGTTGCGCAAACACTGAGCAAAGCCAAAATGTCATGCAAAGCTGATTGCCCAGGGTTAAGACTACCTTTTTCTGGGCGGTAATGTGCACTGCACTAAGTGTCACGCTAAGTCATGCAAAACCACTTTGTGCGGCGCTAGTCACTGAATATAGCATTGTGCCTGTATTCATGTACACACACCCTCAGTTTGCCCCTTGCATACATTATGATTTTGCTCAATGCTAATGCAGTTTGCGTGTGCTATTTGGCCTTTTGAATATAGCAAACCCGGGCTAATCCCATGCTAAACCTGCGCAAATGGTTTGCGCTCAAAGCAAAGTTTTGAATATATGGCCCCTAGACTCTAAAATAAAAAAAAAATAGCTCTCCTAATAACAAAAAAACTGTAACAAATATGTAGCAGAATGACAATCACTAAAGGTACAGAAATAAGAGCAGATTAATCAGGAAACATACAGGCCCAGATATTCAAAAGAGTTGAGCCATGCGCAATAGGGTTGCACCTGCGCAAGTCCGAAATGCACCATTCTGCGATATTCAGCAGGAGGCAGTTGTGCCCCTGAAATCATGCTGAGCAACAGCGCAATGATAATAAAGGCATGCACAACTGAAGGGGGAGGAACAATGCATAAACTGCACAGCCCGATATTCAGCCCAGGCTGTGCAGAATTATGCAGGTGCAACCCCTACCTGCGCCTGTACAAAGCTGAGCCAAAAAAAAAGGAACAAATTGAGGGCCACCCACAGGTGAGCTGCCGCATTGCAGGGTGCAACACAGCAGCTGCCACCTGTGGGTGGCCCTCGACCTGTTCCCGCCACACCTGGTGGCACCCCATGCCAGATCGTGGGCGAAGTGCGCCCCCACCCCCAGGTAGCGATCATGGGCAGAAATGTACCCCAGTAGCCGATTGTGGGCGATAATGTACCCCACCCGAGGAAATGTAGCCTGATACGCTGGCAGTAGTAAACACCCCCACCCCCGGTAGCTCGTCGCGAGCATCAGACCTCCCAAAGTCCAATATCCCTGGTGGTCCAGTGGACCGTGAGTAGCCCAATCATGGGTGGCATTACTCACCCCAAGTCAAGCCCTGGTGATATGGTGGCCCCCACCCACCTGTCCATGGAGCCCCCCCACCTGCTCCCCAGTCAGCCAGTGGGCGGCAGCACCCACCTGCCTGCCCCCCTCTGCCCACCGACTGACAGCTCGGTGGGCTGCATGCCCGTGGTTCAGAGCATGAGTCAATGGGCGTGCAGCCATACCATAGAATCAGTCCAGATATGTGAATGAATTCATTCATTAATTCATTCATTCATATATCTGGACTGGCTTATGGTATAGTTGCATGCCCATTGGCTCATGCACTGAACCAATGGGCGTGCAGCCCCAACAAGCTGTCAGTCATCGGCGGCAGGGTGGCAGGTGGGTGGGGTGCTGCTGCCCACTGGCTGATGGGGGAGCGGGGTGGTGGGGCTCCGTGGGCAGGTGGGGTGGGGGCCACTAGATCACCAGGGCTTTTGGACATAGGGGTGAGAATGCCACTCATGGATCGGCTACTCGTGGTCCACTAGACCACCAGGGATATTGGACTTTGGGGAGTCTGATGCCCTGCGTCCCGGGCTACTCAGGGGAGATTGGTACATTTCTGCCCACGATCGGGCTACTCAGGGGGGGATTGGTACATTTCTGCCCACGATCAGACTACACGCGGTCCACTGGACCACCAGGGATTGGAGCCCTTCATTGTCCCTTACGGGACATCCCGCGATCGGGCTGCAGGGAGCGTTGGTCCCCGACAGCTGCTGCCTGGCAGGGCACCAGGTGCGAGTCATCAGGGATCAGCCCACCTGCATGCTAATGGCATGCAAATGTGCTGTAATCAGTTACAAATGGCCCCCCGTGCACCTTGCATAAATTATGGCCCCATTTGCATGTCACCCTTTGAATATCGCAGGTGTTGTGCATGGCGCAATGGAACTTGCACCACCGCATCTCAATGCTCCATTCTGACCACTTGCGCTGGTGCAGTTCCACTGCCCCATGCACACTGGGGGTGGCCCGGGGGCGATATTCAATGCAGTTGCACCATAGCGCAACTCCATTGAATACACCCTGGCCACACCCCTGCGCAACTATTTTGAGTGGCGTAGGGGCTTGCGCCACAAAATGGCACAGTTTGGATATCTGGGCCACAGAATTTATTGTAATATATGTAAAACAAAATATTTCCATATGGATAAATCAGGGAAATTTTTAGCTAATTTATTAAGAGGTGAAAAAGAAAGGAAATGAATTAGCTCTATTAATGACCACCTAGGAAATGTATGTACAAAAGATAAGGAATTTGCAAAGATTCTTCAGGTGCATTTTAAAATCATTTAAAAAAATGTATAATTAACCAAAAAATCCACAATTTTCTGAACCTCTCTAATATTAAACAAGCAAATTTAGATTTTGAAGAATTTCTGTATTCAAGAAATAGCACAAACAATTCAGGACCTGCAAAGAAATAAAGCTCCTGGATTAGATGGTTACACAAATGAGTTTTATATTGCTTTTGCAAAAGAAATTGCTCCATGTTTAGCTATGATGATGAAAGAACTAATAAATGAAAATACTACAATCCCCAAAACATTACAGCAAGCAAAAATAATATTGACCGATGAGGAGGGTAAACCACAAAATTCACCAGATAGCTGCAGACCAATATCAATTCTTAATTCCAATTATAAAATAATAGCTACAGTAAACTTACAAACAATAGAATTCAACCTATATTATTACATAGACGTATCCATGGAAATCAATACAGTTTTATAAAAGGCAAAAATATCCCACAGACAGCAAGGAAAATTCAAGCAATTCTCCACTTAATCAATACAGATGAAGAATATAATAAAGACATATATTATGCAATTTCACTTTACGCAAGCAAAGTGTTCAGTATAGTAAATGGAGCAGACATAGAAACATTAAAGAGTTGGAACTTACCACCACAAAAAATATCCTTGATAAAACAACTATGTAAAAGAACATTCACAAAACTACAAATTAATTCAATGTTAACAGAGGAATTTCCACAAAACTACAAATTAATTCAATGTTAACAGAGGAATTTAGCCTACCAAACAGTGTAAGGCAAGGCTGCCCTATATCCCCACCCATTTTTATACTATGCCTTGAACCTTTGTTACAAAGGATTAGACTAAATAAAAATTTTCAGGGGATTGAAATGGGGAACCAGCATACAAAACTTTGTGTGTTTGCAACTTACGTGCTGCTGATTATCAAGGACATAAATAATTCTCTTAAACATTTTTTGAGCTGGTGGACCAATTCTCTATAATATCAGGATATACAATAAACAAATCTGAATCTGTAATCATGAAAATATCAAGCACTAAAGATTCAAGTTCATTACAAGGAGTTCAAGATTTCAAAATAGATATGAAAATTAAATATTTAGGAATTATAATTGCTCCAAATTATAAGACACATATTAAGAGAAGTTATGAAAATACAAAAAAAAAATTCAAACTTGTTTACTAAACTGGTCAAAAATTCCACTGTCTTAATGGGGAGAGGTGGACATGTTAAAAATGATGATTTTACCCCATTTAATCTATACACCACAGACAGTTCTGGGAGCACCCTCACTTAAATGGTTTGAAGACCTAGGGCCAGATATTCAACATTTTGCACCAGGCAAAAACTGTGTGCGCAGGTTTAGCGCAGGATTAGCATGGGTTTACTGTATTCAAAAGGCCAAATAGTGCATGCAAACTGTATTAACGCTGGGTAAAATCATAATGTATGAAAGGGGCAAACTGTGTGGGTGTGTACATGAATACAGGCACAATGCTATATTCAGCGACTAGCGCTGCGCAAAGTGGTTTTGCACGATTTAGCGTGACACTTAGCGTGGTGCACATTACCGCCCAGGAAAAGGTAGTCTTAACCCTGGGCAATCAGCTTCGCATGACATTATGGCTTAGCGTGGTGTTTGCGCGGCTTTTGCATGGCTTTGCACGACTCTAACAAACAAATATGACACATAGACAAAGCCAGACACAGAGGAAACATGCTGTTCACTGATGGCATTACAATGATGCCGTCATCTGCCACCAGTCCCAGCCATGCCAGGCAGTAAGTGGTGACCCTGCCACCAGTGGACAGCATGGTAGTGTGGCCATACAGCACACACCTGTGGACCACTCTTCTGTGGATACCAACAGATGCCAGCATACACATGCAGCAATGTGGGCATGGAGGATGTTGAGTGGAGAGTGTACGGGTGGCCAGGCTGTGCCACAGACCAGGTATGGCCACAAGGCTGGGACACAACATGCAGTGTACATGGGCCAGTATTGTGAATACCTCAACACTAGTGTGCCATTCTAATAATATATGCCCCCCTGGCCACATACTGCACAGCTGTACAACTGCCACAGCACACAAAGCCGGACATGTATATGTCACCATGAGCATCCCATGCCAGAGGTGCAGAATCTGTGGGTCACACAACAGCGTAACAGTAATGTCCACTGTCAGTAAATGCCTGCATGTTGGGCCTGTCACTGTGTATAGTGCAGTCATCAGCACTGCCCTACACACCATAGGCAGTGCTGTGTCCACACACTACTAGCCCCATTGCTACTGTAGTGTCTGCTGTGTACTGTAGCATGACCTTCAGTGTGACAGTTTCATGCAGCACCACCACCATCTGTGCCTATTCTGTGTTGTCCCAGTACAGCTCCAGGCAGCAGTGCATGTGAATGTAGTATTCAAAACTGTATAATATTCCCGGAACTGTTTATACAGTGCTAACACGTCTGCGTGGGTTTAGCGCAGGGCTAAACCATTAGCCCAGTGCAAACTGCATGTAAATCAGTGCACAATGAGATGATAATCTGGATGTTTGCCCAGAGACTACCTAAGTAGGCTGATTTGCATGTCACTTTTGAATATGGCAAAGTTTAGTACCAGGCAAACGTGTTTGCACCTGGCTAACGGTTTAGCCCTGTACTAAACCTGAGCAAACATGTTAGTGCTGCACAAACAGTTTGGGGAATATCATACAGTTTTGCACTCTGTACTTACACATGCGCTGCTGCCTGCAGCTGTACTGGGTCCACAGATTTGCTGGCACACACATTGGCCACATAGTTCACCTCTACCTTCCTTCACGTCGCTGTGCACTGTGTTGCTGTTGTGGTTTGCACTTCCTGGTTGTTATATTCAGAGCTGTCTTATTCCAGGGCTAAGTTTGCCCTGCACTTCCAGCCCAGTTTGCCTGGCCTCATTTCCATGCTATATTCAGAAGCTGTTTGTCCCAGGCTATTCCTTTTGAATATAGCTTGCTTTGTGCTCCGGGCTAAGTTTGCCCACCGGGCAATGCTAATTTAGCCACGGGGCAAAGTTTTGAATATCTGGCCCCTCAAGAGCATATTCAGGAAGTTCCTGTGGCATGGGCGAAAGCCCCGTATACCATGGTCTCTATCGATTACTCCCAGATCAGTAGGAGATTTTGGATGTCCAGACCCTCTTAAATATGTACAATCACAAATAACATCAGTAATGTGGAAATGGTATTTCTTGGTAGAAGATGATGGTGAGATATATCAGGAATTGTTAAATCAGATAAATTAAGAACATATTAAGCTTTGGGATTTATTCTTAGATATAAAGTTTATAAGGGAGACAACACATCCGTTGTGTACGTGGTCACTCTGGTCAAATCTCTGATAGGGAAAGACAGGAAAAGGTTGGATCTACTTTGGCTATATGAAACAATTGGCACAAGAAAATTAATATGGGGAAGTGAAACTTTGAGTTAAATAAAAACCTTAGATGAAACTGGTATAAAAAATGGAAAGATCTAATAAATGATGGGAAACTTATAAAATGGGAAGAACTAAAGGCAAACGTAAAAGTACGTAAAATACATTGGTTAACAATTTTTATACTGCAAAAGAAATTCACTAAATTATGTGACCTGTTTGGATTAGATAAATCATTAACTATAATTCAGAAAAAAACAAAACAAGAAAATGAGTTTTAAAATGCAGGTGATAAGATTTTATTAAGAATGTATAAGGGGTCGATGGGGAACATACAGAGTGATAAATCAAAAATTATTGATAGTTGGAATAAAAAAGCAAATATTAACCTGACTAATCAGATGCTGACTAATTTAAGGATTAAGACAAATAAAATATATCTCTCCCCTCATAACAAATTAATAGATAGAAAATTGTTGGAAAATGCATATACTACTCTGGTACAGTTAGCAAAGGTAGATTTATCTTATAGTAATATGTGTTGGCACATATGTGGTAAGAACATTACATTATTTCACTGTTTTGGGGAGTTTTCGCAAATATTTCTATGGTGGAAAAAGACTAACAATATTATTTAAAAAAAAATATTAAACATAACAATCCCCTTGACACCTGAATTATTTTTATTTAATTGTTTGGACAAGATCATTGAGGGGAAAATGAATCCAAAAAAAATATTTTAATTAGCCACAATGGTTATTGAAAGAACTATTTTGATTAACTGGTGTTCCAGTAATCTACTAGGTTTTCCATAGAATGTATGGTGGGAAGGATTTAGAGAAACACTAATGTTTGAAAGATTAATGTATTTATTAGATGATGTTAACAATGATATTTATGGGAGTACATGGAAAGAAATAGTGGACTCAATATCCCAAAGCATAACTTAATAATACTGACTTAAAATACAGAGTATTTAAAATTAGTATATTGATGCCGTGATGGGAAGGGGGGTTGGGGGTATAATGGAATGATTGCAATTAATTGTACAAAAGATACAAAATAAGAATAGAATGACTTTAAAATGTGATTATATGAAATTAATTCTTGTACTAATGTATAGGATCAAGACTCTTGAAATCAGAAAAATTAATAAATATTATTTTTGAAAAAAAGTAGGAAGTATGGCCCATGTCTGGCTGGTGCCAAAGGTCATGGATACCGATTTTTTATGCTGACCCTGCTCACCCCTGTGAGGGACTTATAGGTCTCCATCGTGTCCCTGCTCTCCCTCCTGTCTACCAAGATGTGCATATTGAGATCCAGCAGTCTCTCTTCATAGGGCTTTTGATGCAACCTCTGCATCATTTTAGTTGCCCTCTTCTGGACAGCCTCTACCCTGTTTATGTCCTTCCTGAGATAGGGTATCTGAGAACTTAACACAGTACTCCAGGTATGGTCTCACCAACGATTGATACTGTGGCAACACCACCTCTCTTTCTCTTGGTTTTACCAGGGTTTTGTTTTGTGATCCGTTTTTAACAATTATTTTTCTGCTAGCATGCATTGTAGCAATTCTGTCCTCTATTACTGTGCATCTTTCCTTGCACCTATAAAAATGTATTTATAATATGGCCCATGATTAGCTTAACCTGTACCCCTGTCAACCCCAGTGATCCGAGTGTGCAGATCTTGGAGGGGTGTGTGTGTGTGACTGCAGCAGCACTATGACCCCCATCCCTCCGGTGTGATGGCAGAATCACTATGATCTCCCATCACTCTGGTGTGACAGCAGCAGCACTATGATACCCCATCCCTACAGTGTGATAGCTGCAGTGCTCTGACACCACATCCCACCAGTGTGATGGCACTAGCACTATGGCCCCCCCATCCCTCTGGAGTGACAGTAGCAGCACTGCAGCCCCCCATCCCTCTGGTGTGATGGCAACAGCACTACATCTCCCCAGCCCTCTGGTGTGAGGCACAGCACTATGACCCCCCCATCTCTCAGATGTGATGGTAGCAGCACTATGTACCTTCATCCTTCTGGTGTGATGGCAGCAGCACTATGCCCCCTCATCACTCTGGTGTAACGTCAGCAGCACTACAACCCCTCATCCCTTAGTTGTGATGGCAGGAGCAATATGGCCCCCCCATCCTTATGAACAGCTTCCTACGTACATGTTTGGGTCCCCACCAACACTGGCATCCCCACACACATACACCCAGTCTCTGCCATCACCAACATAGCCAGCACCCCACATATATGCCAAACCCTACCACCATGGCCAGCCACCAGACAGCTCTCCCCAAACAGACACAGCCAGCTGCACCAAAATGGACACAGCTATCTCCCCATCCATACAGTAAACAGCACCTGCACCAATGTAGCCAATTCCTGCCACCACACTAACACGGCAAGTCCACCCAACCCACCCAAGCAAATCTGGCAATATTCCCTCACCACACACTGCTAGCTCTCCTCCCCAAATTAACACAGCCAGTCCCTCACCCAGCAGCAACACAGACAGCCCCTGTGGAAATACTGACAGTCCCCCCACCCCACCAAAAAACAAACTCAGCACCAACACAGCCAGCTCCCCCACACCATCACAGCTATCTCCCCCTGCACCATGAACACAGTTGGCTCCCGTGCAATGAACACAACTCTACCAGTGTAGCAGCACAGCCAGTCCCAACCCCACCAACAAGCTCAGGCCCCCCAAAACAAATAGTCAACTCCCCTACACCAGCAAACAGCCCCCACACCAACACAGGCAGTACCCCATCACCACCAAAATGGTCAAACACCCTAAAATACACATTGTCAGCACCTCCCAACACCTACATGAATCCAAGCAGCTCTTTGGTATACAATAACAGTGGGCTCAGGCAGCAAAAAACAGCTCCTGGAGTATCTTTCTCTTCATTGTTTACAGCACACTTTCACAACAGGCTGAAAATTAAACTTTCTGTGTGACTAGTATAGTGATAGAGTCTACTCCTGTCAGCAGCAAGCAGTGCAAAATATATTACAAATCCAACAAAAAGATTGCTGCAATAGTGGTGCAGGGTTGGTGCTAAAACATAAAAGGACAGCCAGTCCTTAACAAATACAGTAAATGCAAAATCCTGCACTCAGGATCTTGAGTATTAACAAAGAATAAGTCCAAGAACTGCCATCTTGTTTTTCATCCAGCATGCTTTAATCTGAAAATCAGTCCTCACAGTGCATAATACACAGTGCAGAATTAAGCAAACACAGCCCAAGCCATGACTACAAGCCCCAATGGCCAGCGTTTCAGCTATCCCTTCAGCTATGGTAGACTGGGATAGCCAAAGCACTGGGACTAGTAGCCATAGCTCAGGCTGCATTTGCTTAATTCTGCATTGTGTATTGTGCACTGTGAGGACTGATTTACACATTGTAGCATACAGGATTAAAAACAAGATGGCATTCCTCAGACTTATTCGTTGTTAACCCTTAGACTGCCAACAGAATTTGAACGTATAGGAATTCTGGACTGATATATCAGTCCGCAGCACAGCAAGGGTTAAAACTCAAGGTCCTAAGTGCTACACATCTTTGGACAGTAGCGGAGCCAGGTTTGGGATCATTTGGGAGCCAGGGAGGGCCATTCAGTCAATGACAGGCTCCACAATGGGCACTAAACAGTGAATAAAGATGGTGGCAGGGCGCCACTACTCACACTGGGGCAGCCAGGAGGGGTGACCGCCCCCCCCCAGCCCCTCCTCTGGGTGTACCACTGTCTTTGGATGTAGTGCAAAATATGGACAGGCTGAAAATTAAACTTATGAAGAGGGTCACCTGTGTTGAATTAATACAGCAATTCCCAGCCCCTGATAAACAACGTTTCTGTAACGATCGCCTGATAAACTCCAAAACTGAAAGGCAATCCATTGGATACTGCTACTGTACCTCAGCTTACTCAAATTCACCATTTTGTCATTTACTCTGCTGTGCAGTCGACTGAAAGAAATGTTGGGTGGGCAGGAGAACAGAGCGTCAGCTAATTTTTAGTGCAGGCAGGATTTATCTGAATTTTGCAAGGAGGGTTGTATCAGGGTGGTTGACCGAGTCAGCAGCAGACAGTTTCCTTTGTGGCAGCTAGCAGCATATGGCCAAGCAAGTTTTATAGTGCTCTGTTCACAGAACAGTCATGAACAAATGCTATATCCGTTTTGGCATCAGGGGTCTATTGAATTTTTGTGTAACAATCAGATTTCCATGTTTCTATCCGTGGTTCCATATATGCAGAAAACCAGTATCCCTGCTGATACAGATTCCTTTTTTCTTTTAAAAAGTGAAAAAAACAGACTGCCCACCATACTGGTGTTACCACATAAAAACATGTTCATTTACATTCATTTGATCAACTCCCAGTATATCTTTTCTGGACTTTTGAATGCCCACAACACAGTCCATAATGCAGTGCTCATGATGCAGTGGGAGGAGAGGAGCCTATAAAATCATGAGTGACTGCACTGTTTGGTAGTTTTCCTAATGTTCTGGAAGTATGTATTAAGAGTAGATCAAGGATGTGAAACAAAACTAGGTTGGGTATAATTACATCATTAGCATGCATTTCATTTCTACTAAGAAAGAAACAGACACAACAGCTAGCAACATTATTGAATTTTAAAGAAGATAAGCAATCATAAAATGTGGGTTTGTACCTAGGAATAACATGATGCAAAAAAGGTTGACAGTGTCCCTTTAAGGACTGAATTTACTGTGTTTACAGTCACCAAATTCTGGCCTCTCAGCAACCGCAAACTATGCCATGTGCCTTACAAGCAGACTCCTTTTACCACAGTGCACATGATAGAACTTTTGCTGGTTCAGTTTCCACTTTCAATTGCTCTCCAAGCAGTTTTAGTCCATCCCCTTGCTGGCAATAATGTGAACAACTTGAGAACACATGACGGCAAAACAAATACAAATACAAAAAAAAAATTGTAGAACATTTGTAGAGCAAAAAATGTAATCTTTATTTAAAAAATCTATCTATCTATCTATCTATCTATCTATCTATCTATCTATCTATCTATCTAGCTATCTATCCATCTATCCATCCATCCATCCATCTATCCATCCATCCATCCATCCATCCATCCATCCATCCATCTATCTATCTATCTATCTATCTATCTATCTATCTATCTATCTATCTATCTATCTATCTCTTAATCTAAGTGCTGAACAACTTTTTTAACTCCTGACAGCAGCTCTGTGAGCCAAGTTGTGCCTGTTACTGCTACAAATAAACAACTCTGACAGCTTTCATTATATGGAGTGTACATAGACATAAAGAAACGTAGACTTTGTCGGCAGGCACATCTAGTCTGCCCCTTTTCCCTGCTTTTCAGACACATCTGACCCTATTTGGTCACTGGCATCCCTCCCTCCCCACTTTCTTCTATCCAATTTGCCCCTGTCCCTGTCCTATGCATTCTGAAGATCCCAAGTCTTTGCCCTCACTACCTCCTCTAGCACGTTGCTCCAGTCAACCATCACCATTTCCATGAAAAGGTTGTTCATCACATCCCTCTTAAACTTCCCTTCTTCAGCTTCATTGCATGCCCTCATGTTCTAGTGCCTTCTTTTCCCTGATAGAGACACCCCACCTGCACCATGTTTACCCTTTGAGGTACTTGCAGGTCTTAATTATGTCTCCTCTCACTCATCTCTCCTCCAAGGAGTATATGTTGAGTTCCTGCAGCCATTCATCATATGTTTTTTTGTACAACCCTAGCACCATTTTAGTTATCCTCTTCTGTACCACCTCCACTCTGTCAATGTCCTTCGGGAGGTGCAGCCTCTAGAACTGGACATAATACTTCAGGTGGGGCTTCACTAGTGAGTGACACAACGGCAGCACCACCTCCCTCTTCCTCCTAGAAATCCCCCTCCAATTGCACCCCTGCATCCTACTAGCCTTTCCCAATGCCTTGTCACACTGCCAAGCTACCTTGAGGTCATCAGCGATGATGCCTGAGTTCTTTTTCTTGCGTGGTAACAGTAAGTACCTCTCCTCTAATTTTATACACATTTCCTGGGTTTCCCAGCCCTAGATGCATAACCTTGTACATTTTGGCATTGAATCCCAGCTGCCACAACCTAGATCACTTCTCTAGTTTTCCAAGATCACTTTGGATTCTCTTCACCCCTTCCTGAGTGTCTACCGTTACAAACTTTCATATCATAACCAAGAGACAGACTTTCCCCTCCAGTTCCTCAGTAATGTCATTTATGAAGACATTGAAGAGGACCAGTTCTAGCACCAGTCCCTGTGGCAGCCCACTAGTCACTCTGCCATTCTCTGAGTTTCTGCCATTTACCACCACCCTTTGCCTCCTATCCTTCAAACCAGTAGGATGCCCAGCTTACTGTGTTCTCCGTCACCCTCAGACTGCTTAGTTTCTGAACTAGACTCCTGTACAGCACAGTGTTGAAAGCCTTATTGAAGTAAAGATAGGACACAACCACTGCTCTCCCTTGATCCACTTCCCCAGTAACAAAGTCAAAAGAAATCTATGACATAATAATCTACCTCCTCCATGTCACCATGTTGCCAGTGATCATACCGCCCATCAGCCTCCAGGTACTCCACAAGCCTCTCATTCAGTAGGATCTCCACTAGGTTCCCCATTACTGATGTAAGATTGACTGGTCTGTAGTTGTTAGCCTCCTCTCTACTGCTCCTATTCTGCAGAGGGACCACATTGGCCTTCCTTCAATCTTCTGGAACTACCCCATCACCAGTGAGGCATTGAATAGCATTGTCAGAGAGGCGGCTAGCACCATGATCAGTTCTTTTAGGACCCTTGGATGATTCCCATCCACCCCCACCTCCTTATTTTCCTTTAGGGCTTCTAATCCCTTATACAGGCGTTGTCCCTCAGATGGAACCCCAATCCCCAATATAGCCATTCAGTAGGATCTCCACTAGGTTCCCCATTACTGATGTAAGATTGACTGGTCTGTAGTTGCTAGCCTCCTCCCTACTGCTCCAATTCTGCAGAGGGACCACATTGGCCTTCCTTCAATCTTCTGGAACTACCCCATCTCCAGTGAGGTGCTGAATAGCATTATGAGAGAGGCAGCTAGCACCATGATCAGTTCTTTTAGGACGCTTAGATGATTCCCGTCCAACCCCACCTCCTTATTTTCCTTTAGGGCTTCTAATCCCTTCTGGACTCTCTGTACTGATAATACACGTGTGTCCACCCCCCCCCCACCATGGTGCTTGCTGCTACCTGCTAGCCCTCCCTACCCCACTATAAAGAGTGAGCAGAAGTAAATATTTAAAATTTCTCTTCTCTTGATCTTCCTCCACACAGTCCAGTCCTTGCCCTCCTAATTCTCCCTATCCCCTTCTTGTCTTCTTCTTTTCACTCACCTACCTGAAGAAAGCCTTTTCCCCTTTTTTGATCTCCTTAGCTACCCTCACCTCTGTTTGTGTTTTAGCTGTCCTCAGCTTCCTTCCTTCCTTCCTTCCTTACTCCCTTTGCTTTACCAGATATACCTCCCTGTCTACTTCTGCCTGGGTCTTTTTGTACTTCCTGAGTTCTATGTTCTTCTCCTTCACTGCCTTTGGCACCTCCTTAGAGAACCATAGTGGCTTCTTCCTCCTCATTGCCTTGCTTCCTTCTTTCAAACAGCATGCCATTGCCTTGGCTATTCCCATTTTCTTGGCTATTCCCTTCTTAATCCTTGTCCACCAAGTCTCCATTGCCCTGGGCCATCCATCCTCCCCCCCTTTGAGGTATTTACTGAGGCAGTTTCCAATGTCTTTTAAATCTGAAGTCTAGTACCCTAGTCTTTGTATGTTTATTCTCCTGTCCAATCTGCATGCCAAACCACACAACACGGTGATCACTTGTACCCAGGGGACTACCCACTGTAATATCTGCAATGCTGTCCCTGTTTGTAAATATATTACCAGATCAGGCACTACCCCATCCCTAGTGGGTTCCATAACCAGCTCCCTCAGAAATGTCCCTTGTAGTGAGTTGAGGATGGCTCTGCTTTTTGTTGTAGCTCTATCCAGAATACCCCAGTCTGCATTTGCAGATCAAAGTCCCCAAACATCAATACTTCCCCCTTGCTTGCCATTTTGTTAATGGCTTCCCCCAAAGTTATGTTCAATTCCATCCCTTGGGTCAGTGGTCTGTACACCACCCCATGTAAATAAAGGCCCCTGACCCTGTCTCTAGGCTGACCAATAATACCTCCCACCCTTCTTTATCTCCCTAGTGCTCCTGTGTCTCAGTGGTCTTTATGCCTTCCTGCACATATAAAACACCTTCCTGCCTCTCCTCCATGACCTGTCCTTCTGGAACATTAGGTAGCCTGAGATGGTCATTCCAAGCTGTGGCTTTCCGTGCATCATGGCACCACTATGGCCAGCAGATCCAAGTCTGTGTTCCCAATGATCACCTCAAGGTAAGGAATTTTGTTTCCTAGACTCCTTGCATTGGCACTTGTGACTCTCTATTCTCATCATCCCTCTTTCCTCCTAACCTGTCCTCCCTTACTGCTTCCATCTCTCACCCCTTCCTTTTCCCCTCTCCTGTTCTGCTCTTTATTGCTGTCTCTCTGCCTACCCTCCTTACCCTTGCTTCCACCTCTAGTTTCTCTTTCTGACCCACCTGCCCTGCTCTCCACATTGTTCTTGCTCCCTCTTCCCCAGGGTGTCTCTTCCCTGTTTGTCTAGTCTATGGAGTGCAATCTCTGCCTCCTTCAGTTGTTCTGCCTTCCCCCCTTGGCTACTTACAGTAAATGCCCATCAAAGTAGCATCCAAACCTCAAATCCAGGAAAGCTGTTCCTGTCCAGGATAGATGGAGGCCATTCCTTTTATACAGGCTTTGTCCCTCAGATGGAATCCCAATCCCCAATGTAGCCCAAACACTCCTCCCTGTACCATGCCTTTACCCACTCTTTAAGGGTCCTGGTGCAGAGTTCCCTAGACGTCTCTCCACCATACACAGGTAACACCTCAGTGAAAGCCCCATATGATCTACCTTCTTCAGGCTCCTCCCCAGCTCCCTAAATCTATCCTGCACTATCCCAGCATTGTCACTTGCCAGGTTGTTCATCCCCAGATGGACAATAACATCAGGCTCCCTTCAAACCCCTCTTCCCTGGCAACTTCCACAATATGCCCTCCAGTCTTCCTTGTTGAAGCACCTGGTAGTCATTTTATTACTCTGTCCCTCATTTTCCATGACCCCTACTCTATCTCCCTGACTATGGAGTCCCCCACCAGCAACTTCCTCCTTCTTTGCTGGGGGTTCCTTCATCCCCCTCTTGGGGCCTCCTCACCTGAAGACCCCCACTTCCTCTCTTACTACTACCCTGGGTGCCTCCTCCTGGCTTCCCAACCCCACCAGAATGATGACAGAATTGTGCAGCAGTAAGGTCTAAGGGGTGGTCTCTTTCCTTCCTCCTCCACCCTCCCAGAGCCCACCAAGGTCCAGCCACTCTGCCTCTTAACTGGCAACCTTTGAGGAAATGGTGGCAATCTAGGTGGCCTCTGGGTGAAGCAGAAGGTGCCCTGTGCTTGTACCAGTTTAGCCCTGAGTCCAGTGACCTCTGCTGTCAGTGCGGAGAGGTGCTGCATATAAGGTAACACCTCAGTCTCCAGAATATGTCTCTGAAGATTGCAGCCCCATACCCATTACACTGCACCACTCTTATGTCTGATGACTTTCATCTACTTATTTCCCTGCCTTTCATTTGTTATTATACCTCTTGTATGTCTATCCCCCTCTTGGCTTCATACTTGTTCCCTTCCTGTGTTTTACCTACCCTTTAGTGTGTCCAAACCCTTAACCTAGATAGAGTTCTTCTACAATTCCATTTTTATTTCCACACTACTGTTGATTTTTTTAATTTACCCTTTACTTAACCTTTATAGAACTTTACCTCTGTGCTTTACAACAGTTGTTACCCTTCAGCCTACTTACAGCAGTCCCTTTAAACAGGAAGCAACAGGTAAACGGGCAATCTACTTTACCTTACTGGACTGGCAGAGTTCCCTGCAAGCCTGCTTTTGCCTGTAGACGCCTGCTGACATGCAAGACTCCAATCTTTTCATTGTTCCATCCTGTTCTGTTCCATTCATGTGATGGGACATGAGCATAAATGGGAAATGTTAGCAGTGGCAACCTTTATACTTCCCCAGTCACTTCCTGCTGGCTGGCAATTGGACTGTGTATATCATGTGACCACTGCCTGTTTTCTGTTTCCTCTGACCTGCTCTGGACCTAAAGACATCTGCAAAACAAAATACATTGCTATGGTTAGTTGATGTAATGAGACCAATCCCAACAATAGTTTAACCTAATGCTTGCTTGCCTTCTTCTCTATCCCACTATGTCTGTCCATCTCCTGCCTTCCTCCTATCCTCTATGGAACTCAAGAGACAGTCTTTAAATTATTTAAAAAGAGCTCTGTTTACTCCCACAGTTAAAAAACAGCTCAATTTAGCTCCCAACAGTACCTGATCCAAGCATAAAGCCCAGCCCTGTTTTTCTTTGCTCTTCTGCTTCTGTTCTGCTCTTAGCATCCTCTAACACACTCCAGATCTTGAAATAGAGCACTGTAATGGAAGCAAAAGAAATAATGTAAGGCGACTTCTCATTGCTCATGATAAACTGTGGTCATTTAATTTAGCCAATCACAGTTTCTGTTACAAACAAACAGCATTTGTTTGATGTTGACATCACAACATCATGTTGTGTGCATTAGAATTATGTTCAGTATGTAATATGAGCACATTTTTCATATCACAAGTCATCTGTGATCATTTGCTTTAATATTTACTGAACAGTCACAAAGTGCGTCTTCAAAAACAACAAAGCACTGAGCTAAGTAAAAGATAGAGGTACTCACAAATGCAGGAAACTTGGCCTCACGGTGTCCAGTCCTAGGGTAAAGAATGAATGATTGCTGTGTCTGGTTAATCAGTTCTTTATTGTCAAAAGTACAAACACCAGTGGCGAGATGCAGCACAGACCCTTCCTCTAAACTCCCGCAGCCAAACATTTTCATGTGGTACTTGCACTTTCTCAAGGCTGAACAATCCTGTTAGTGGTCCTTCTTATAAAGACCACAATTTAAAGTGACAAGTGCTACCTGTATATTAAAATTTATACATAAAAATAGAAGTAATATTAATAATAGCACCATCATACGTAGCAACCAGAAAAAAAAAACACCACCAGCTACATTATATTTTGTGCAAAGTACGAAAAAACTTAGTTCAAAAAACGGGTATATAAATTGCAAAATCCATGGTTGGAAAGTAATAGGAACACAACTTGGGGGGGGGAGAGAAGGGGAGGGAAAAGAAAGGGAGGAAAAAGGGTGAGGGGAGAAAAAATAAGAAAATATTAAATATAAAGTACATCCATATGCTATTTGTGGGTTCCTAAGAAACCCTTGCAAAGTATTATCATATCAGTCCATTTCACTGTAAACAGCTGAGCTCATAAGTTATATTTTATCCTAAAGGCAATTATAGGTATGGAGCCAATTGAAAATGCTAATTTTGACCTGAACATTTATAAGATTTGAGCTTATACTGCCAGAACGTTTCTCTTTTCAGTAGCTTATTGTCCTGGTCACTACCCTCACGGATTCATACACTCTTTCTACTGCCTAAAAAGAAAATGCATGTTGTTTTCCCTTATTTTAAACATGTACAACTAAAACACTTACCCCATCCAACTTAAATATGCTTCTCACATGTTGCCCGACCCGTTCTTTTAACTTGAGTCTGGTTTTGCTGATATAAAAAGAGGTGCAAGTCCTACATTTCACCTGTAACCACCACCCAGGTATGTCGTTTCTATCTTGACAGTTCTACCTGGTGGGCTGTGTTCGGGGAGGAATATGTCACTCGGCAAATTGGCTAGGTTTGGCTACTCTGCACAGGGGCACCCAAGTAACTCCGGACAAAGGAAGCAATAACTGTAATGTCCAATACCAGAAGTGGGATTCTAAAGTGTGACTTTTATTTATATCCAACAGAATAAACAAAGCATAGATGGACCCCCATGGGGCTACACTCTTGGTAATGCAGATTTATGGAGACCAGAACACATCCTCATCACTTTAGCCCTCAGGCTCTGAAACACACTGGGCAAGCAGCCTGAACTTGTAGACTGCTCTGGGTTTTCCTTGGCTCGGCTGCCTTGTCAGCCACTTGGACACTTTCCATATAGCATGGAAACATTTACTTTTGGCTCCCTAAACCACCTATGAGCACTTCAGCTCCATAAGGGAATCTTCCTCATCAATCCCACATCTGGGTACTTTCCTCAGGCACTGGCCAAGTACCTGAGAGAAAGCAACAGGTGCCCCAGAGCAAATCTGTAGAGGTGAATTTGGTTACTACTGATGGAGGGTCCCCCACCTCTCACTCCCATAATTCATACCCGGCCATTTCTCTGGACTGTAATACCTCATCCTTTAAAACACTTTGCTTTGTAGATTCTTTTTAAATGTATTCACATTCAGTCTACTGTCTTTACATCCCATTTGTGCTGAACTTGAACATACTTAACAAGTGTCTGTGTCCATTACTCTAGACCCCCCACAGAGTTAAGCAGTCCAATCAGAGAGGCAGTATAGCACAGTGGTTTAAGGCTCTGAGTTACAAATCTGGAGAGCTGGGTTTGAATCCCACAGCCCCCACTTGCATACTGTGTGACCCTGAGCAAGTCACTTAACTTCCCTCTGCTTCCAGGTTGCACCTGTAAACAAGCTTTCAGCTTAGTGTGTCTCACCTCGTTAAAAAATTGGAAAAAAAAAATCCCCACATCTTCCAAACTGTACTTGGCTGACTTTTCCTGACCCCACAGTAACAGTCCCCTTAGTTTCATCTTCATTCAGGTGAAAACACATGGCCCTTTAGCAGAGAGGACTCACCCCTTGGTTGCAGGTGCCCCACAGGCATTTTCTCCTCAAAGAACTCTCGTCCAGAGCTTCTGGTGCCTCAGCACGAACTTAAATCAGGCAGCTTCTTTTCCCTAGCCAGACCGGGGGAGGTTGCCCCTTGAAGCAGGCTGATTCCTTCCCCCCATCCCCACAGGGATGGGGCCCTGAACCACTGAAAGCGGTCTCCAGTACTTCAATGTGCTCTTCTTGTGTTCCTATTTGGGTGAGAACACACACCTATAGAACAAAAAATAGCTCTTTGACAGAGCTTAGAGCTCTGAGGGCCTGCTTACAGCAGAGCACCTCTTCTACTACAGACTGCAACAGAACTGACTTAAAATTCCCCAACATTCTACTCTAACCTCCAACTGCAACATTCCAGTTTGGCTTATGCAGCCACGACAGTTCAAATGATGTCATCCCTCAGTCTCAGCTGACACTGAGAACAGAGTGAGACAGTGTGAAATCTATATGACTGGAGTTTCACAAGCTGCCTTCCCTGCCTACAATTAGGTCTTACTGGGATTCTAGTAACCCCAGGTAAATGAGGGGTTACACTCACCCTGGGCCAGGAAAATGACTGTCCGCCATCATTAGTCACCCGGCTTAGGCCATCTCACCCCATTTGTTGACTACGGGAGGTAGTGCTACCTTCTCCTCTACCATGTGCCAGCACAGGCAGACAACACTAAGGGCCTAGGGGCCTTCGGTTGACGCATCAGTCTCTACTCTACCCGCTGACTCTCGGTACCTTGTGGCTCCAGTAGAATTGTCCAGAGCATAGCCCTAATAGATCAGTACTGCAACCCCTACTGCAGGTCAGAACCACAGCCTGTCTATCCCCCCTAGCCCTCTAGGGAAAATTTGTCTGCCTCTAACTTAGAATTCCCAAAACAAAACAAAAAGGGGACCTCCCCCCAATCCAGAACACCATACAATCACACACTAGGAGCTAATACCATACACTATGCATTACTCCCACACTTCCCCACAACCATACCTGTGGAAGGAAAAGTTACACACAGTAACAACAACAACAGTACTTTAAACACTACACTCTAAAGTACTACTGAGGAACTCCGCTGAGTCCCTCCTCCTCCTCCTCTTCTTGTCTTCTCTTCTATCTTCTTCAGAAACACCTGCAAGAAAAAGAAAGACAACAAATACACTCCTAATCTGAATACACAGTCTATCTAAACCCCTACCATCAAAATACTGGAGAATCCCAAAAATACTTTTTTTTAGAAAAGTAGAAAAAATGGTATAAACACTAGAAAACAGTAGAAAACAATGACATTATTTACAATATACAATATTTGGGGGCTGGAGTGCCCTAAAAGTCCCATCTAGTGACCACAGTGCCCAAAGGCAAGTCAATTAAAGAGTCTGTCCTGGGCCGGAGTCCGGTGAAGCACAGTTCTAGCAGGCCAAAGTACCGAAGGGGAGAGTCTTTGAGGATAGTCCAAACATCTGGAGTCTGCTAGTGTAGGGTGTGTACTACAATGTCATAAGAATAGAAAAGTCTGGACTTACCAGTCCCTTGTAGAATGAAAATGGTACCACACCTGGTCCTCAGCCGAAGACTCTCCCTGGCAGCATTCTTCTGATACAGCTGGGCGGACATCTTCTGGGAAACTACAGGAGGGCACATCTGGAAACTGCTGGGTTGATGTCATCTATGGAGATGGAACCTTGGAACAGGAACAAAAAGGAAAACAGCTGGTCTGAAGTCATCCAAAAACCAGGCAATGAATCAGGATACAGCTGGGCTGGTGCCCTCTCTGGATCTGAAGTCATCTGGTGGGCCAGCCAATGGATTCTGTAAAGCCAGTACACTGTAGAACTGATGAATGTGGGGCACCTGAGTCCTGGACGTCCAGACTGGTGGAACAACATAGGTACGGCAACGGCTGGAGTGGCAGCACTGGCTACCTCTGCTCTGCTTTCCATTTGGTAGGAGTGGGCACATTCACAGGAAGGTCTTTGCATTGTGGCCAATAGCACAATGGGTCAGACGCTTGAATTATTACCCCGTCTGGGCACTCATAATTCACACTGTGAAAGGTTTCATGTCCCTCTCCATCCACAATTCGAACAGTATCCATAAACAGTGTCCTGCCTCTTTTCCACTGGCTGTATTTTTCTTGAAACATTCTGTTTTTGACATGCTTGTTTGCACCAGGATGCACACATGTCATTGCTTCTTCCCAAATCCAGGATTTCCTGCTTTTTTCACTCTCCTTCCAGACTCTCCGAGAAAAGGTAGGAAAGGACATCTCATAGATTTCATTCCTTTCCTAAGAACCAGTCTTTCCTCTTTACTAGCTTTGGCCAACCTGAGACCTCTGGCCTGGCTTGGGGTGGCCAGTCCTGGTTCTGCTAGCCATGCATTCTTAATGACACAAAAATGGATCCCTGGCTTCTTCTTGCACAGTCAGGACAGTGGAACCACCACTCTCTTCCATGCGTTCCTCTGAGGCAAGAGCTTGAGGCTGTGTACCAGTTCCTTTTTCACAAGGCCACATAGGTTCCTCCTCCTCTTCTTCTTCCTCACTGAGAATCTGTGCCCAGGAGTGAGCAGTCATCCTCACTCCTGAGACTGTCCACTGTTCACTGGGTGTGGAGGTCAAAACCTCCCATTCAAAGGCCTCCCTCATCTTGTCTTCACCTATGAGATTTGGGCTAGGCCCCTCTCTCCAAGCTTCTACTGATGCTCTTCCTGAAATGTCTCTCTGTGACTCAGACTCTGAAACATCAGCACATTGTTCCATCTGTAAATCTGCACCCTCTTGCTTTGTGCCACACTCTGAAGGGCCCTCTTCAACAGGCTCCACCTGGTGCTGTGTGCTGCCAACTGCAGATTTGTGAACTTTTGTCCATGTGGGAGCCAAATGAATCTTGGGCGCTTTAAACAAACCATATTTCTCTAGGCACCCAGAACAGTGAGGTGCCATGAAGACATCCCTTCCAGCATTTAAGCACATCAAATATACTTGCACTGGATATCCAGGAATTGCCACATGAGAAGGCAGTCATCCCCCGTAGTAACATCTCTCAATGTTCCTTAACTTGTTAACTTCTACTGCTATCACAGCCTGGGAATGATCTGGGTAACGGGGCTGGTCCTGAAGCCATAACTGCAGAGAAAAACAAACAACGCTCACTGTTATTTCAAGTCCCACATCTCTGAAAACTTTCTTTCTCTTTCAAAATGGCTCTTCTGCTGCTGTGTTTACATTACTATCCCACCCCGTAACGGCAGCGGCAGCACTCCTACGCATCAACATTCTGTAATTGGGTCAAGCCACTGTGCATCCGATTTACACACTCTACTAATAACTTTGCTCAAACTGCACAAACTTGCACTGTTCTTTTTCCTAGCACATTTATATGATTTACCACAGACTTTTTACTCCCTGAAGACATTGCTCTAGCTTACAGCCCCTTAAAGCCTCAGTATTTCATAGCACAGGATTGCCTGTATTACTTGCTGTGTATCTGATACAACTCACAGTATCTCTCATGGCTTTGGAAATTATACTGACGCTGAACCTATAATTATGCTCACAGTCGATTGCTTAGAATTCTTGCTTTTGCTGGTAAAACTTAACACAGTCCTTCTTTGCAAAGTGATTAAACTGCTACACACAGATTCAGCTGGCTTTTGGCAAAATCACATAGTTTGAGCAATTATTTCTGCTAGTACTCACTGTTATCAGTAGCTGTTTGCTGCGATGGAAAAATAGCCTGCAGCCAGTCTTGGAGGTCTCTGGAAACAGTCCTCTGGCAGTCCTGCTGATTGTCCCTCTGAACACCACACTTATAGTCCAGTCGATCGAGATGTGGGTTGAGCCCGAATTTAAACAGAAAAGTCAGTTTTTTACACTTTTACAGCACTTTCAGTCACTGCGATGCTCCTCCTGGTAAGCCAGTTGGCACACTCCACTCACTCTCCCTTTCGAATGCTGTGCAGTTGCTCTAGAGCTGGCTTGGGGCCGGGACTGATTGCAGTCTCACCAATCACTCAACGCCATGGAAACGAGCCTCTTTCCTCTCGTGCTCTTCTCCTCACGGCGATCGTCGAGCAGGCAGAATTTAAACTGCAAAACCACACTTTTTTTTTTTCAATTGACTCCATGGCAGGAGCCCACTTCAACCATTTTTCATGGCCATTAAGCACAACAAGTCTCTTAGTTCACACAGAAAGCATTTCCAACATCTAGGGCACAATTTTCCCTTTGCTACACACAGTTTTCCACACTTTTCTTTGTCACAAACACTTTTAAAAGCTGGCAAGTGCTGTAATTTGATGCAGGACAAGGGCATACACTCTCAGGCTTTACTGCTCCTTAGTAAACAGTTGGCATTTTAATAGCAGCACATGGGTAACAGCACACAGCAGCACATTAGTTAAATTTTGCTTCAGCTTTTTGGCTACCCACTGCCACATAACCAAAACGCTAACCATTGTCTGAGCGACCTTTCTTACATTCCTCCCTAAATTCCAAACCCAAATCTCAGCGGTGCCTCCATTTTTGTAACCCCCACCCAGGTATGCCATTTCTATCTTGACAGCTCTGCCTGTTGGGCTGGGTTCGGGGAGGAATATGTCACTCAGCACATTGGCTAAGTTTGGCTACTCTGGACAGGGGCACCCAAGTAACTCCGGACAAAGGAAACAATAACTGTAACGTCCAATACCAGAAGTGGGATTCTAAAGTGTGGCTTTTATTCACATCCAACAGAATAAACAAAGCATAAATGGACTTCCATGGGGCTACACTCCTGGTAATGCAGATTTAAGGAGGCTAGAACACATCCTCATCACTTTAGCCCTCAGGCTCTGAAACACACTGGGCACACAGCCCAAACTTGTATGCTGCGTGGGTTTTCCCTGGCTCGGCTCCCTTGACAGCCACTTGGACACTTTCCATATAGCATGGAAACATTTACTGGTGGCTCCCTAAACCACCTATAAGCACTTCTGCTCCATAAGGGAATCTTCCTCATCAATCCCACATCTGGGTACTTTCCTCAGGCACTGGCCAAGTACCTGAGAGAAAGCAACAGGTGTCCCAGAGCAAATCCATAGAGGTGAATTTGGTTACTACTGATGGGGGGGTCTCCCACCTCTCGCTCCCATAATTCATACCCGGCCATTTCTCTGGACTGTAACACCTCATCTTTTAAAACACTTTGCTCTGTAGATTCTTTTTAAATGTATTCACATTCAATCTACTGTCTTTACATCCCATTTGTGCTGAACTTGAACATACTTAATAAGTGGCTGTGTCCATTACTCTAGACCCCCCACAGAGTTAAGCAATCCAATCCCCACATCATCCAAACTGTACTTGGCTGTCTTTTCCTGACCCCACAGTAACAGTCTCTTTAGTTTCATCTTGATTCAGGTGAAAACACATGGCCCTTTAGCAGAGCGAACTCGGCCCTTGGTTGCAGGTGCCCCGCAGGCATTTTCTCCTCAAAGAACTCTCGTCCAGAGCTTCTGGTGCCTTAGCATGAACTTAAATCAGGCAGCTTCTTTTCCCTAGCTGGACTGGGGGGGTTGCCCCTGGAAGCAGGCTGATTCCTTCCCCCCATCCCCGCAGGGATGGGGCCCTGAACCACTGAAAGTGGTGTTCAGCACTTCAATGTGCTCTTCTTGTGTTCCTCTTCAGGTGAGAACACACACATATATACAACAAAAAATAGCTCTTTGACAGAGCTTAGAGCTCCGAGGGCCTGCTTACAGCAGAGCACCTCTTCTACTACAGACTGCAACAGAACTGACTTAAAATTCCCCAACGTTCTACTCTAACCTCCAACTGCAACATTCCAGTGTGGCTTATGCAGCTGCAACAGTTCTAAATGATGTCATCCCTCAGTCTCAGCTGAGACTGAGAACAGAGTGAGACAATGTGAAATCCATTTAACTGGAGTTTCACAAGCTGCCTTCCCTGCCTACCACTAGGTCTTATTGGGAATCTAGTAACCCCGGGTAACAGGGGGGTTACACACCAACTATAGTAAATTACATTGTTAGTGTTACATGTCACAAAATCTAGTATGATTTATTTATCCCCCATAACAGGGTTAGTAAATTCTATCCCTGTTTTGATATATTGGTAAAAATGGCAATTCTCACATCTTTGGGTTCCTGATGGTACTGTAGGTGTTTAACATTTTCCATTTCTGTATTCCTATCCCAATAGGCACTGTGTACTAAGTGATCTCTCAAGTTACGTCCCCTTCTAAATACAATCTTTGGTAAATTTTCAGCCATTTTTTCAAGTTTCCTATCACTTTGTAAGATATGCCAGTTTTTTGCAATTACATTTCTCGTCAAATCTAATTGTAGGGTAAAAATCACAATGAAAAGGGGAGTGCCATTTTCAAAGTCTCCTTGATTTTGTGATCTATTACAAGTAGTTAGGAAATTATTTCTATCCATATCATCGTCTTTTTGTTTTGCCTTATCAATTACCATCCTGTCGTAACCTCTTTGCACAAATTTACTGTATCTGCTTGTAGTTCTACCTGTGATTCATAATCCTCCTTCCTGGTGCAGTTGCATTTTATTCTCATAAACTGCCCCATTGGGATATTGTTTTTGAAATGGTTCGGATGTCAACTATCATAATGTAGTTCAGAATTTGTCTCTTTTCTAAATAGAGTTGTTACTATATCATTACCAGTTCCTTTCATAATATTCAGATCTAAAAAGTTAACTTTCTCTAAGTCAAGATTGAAATCAAAATGCAAGTTTCTGTTCGTACTTTCTAGATACTCCACAAATTCTCTAAGTTCAGTTTCCATCCCTTTCCATATAACAAATAGATCATCTATATAGTGTTTATAAAGATTGCTCTCATCTTTAAATATGTTACTATACCCATAGATAGCTTGTTGTTCCCATTGGTCCATATAAATAATAATGTAACTGGGGGCCATAGCAGCCCCCATCGCCCGTTTCCTTCTTTTGCAAATAGATGGAATCTTTGAACGAAAACTATTACATTTAAACACTTTTTCGGTTAGTGCCACCAAAATTCCACCAAAGAAATTTAATACTGGGTGTCTTCATAAACAGCCACCCATAAACCCTTGAGACCATCATCATGGGTGATGTTAGTATACAAATCTCAAAGCTCACATCCATAGTGACGAGGTATCAGTCTTGATGAATATTAACATCCCTCTCCCCCCAGATGATTAATAGATCAGTAATGACTCATAAGAAAGACTGGGTATTTTGTGCCACCATTTTTATGTACTTGTCAACAAATTGTGCCAGTGGCTCCATGAGGGAGTCAATACTGGCTACAGTTGGTCTTGCAGGAGGTTCTGACTGACTCTTATGAATTTTTGGCAGTCCATAAAGGACTGCCCCTACCGGGTGATCCACCTTTATAAAAATAAAAGCGTTTCTTGTCAATAACCCCCTCTAACAAAATATCATACAATAACCCATCACTATCAGCTTTAAAGTCTTCAGTTGGCTCCTTCTGTAATGAGGTTTAAAAGTCATTGTTATTCATTTGTGCAAGCATTTCTTCCTCATATTCCATTCTTCCCAAACTACAATAGAGCCACCCTTATCAGCGGGCTTAATAAGGATATCTTTGTTAGTTTGTAATGTCTGAATCACTGATTTCTATGCTGGGGTACAACTATAAAAAGGGTCTGGCTGTGGCTCTAATTTTTCCAAATCATTAAGCAAGCTTTTTCAGAAATGGAAACAGTCTGATTTTGTGGTAGAATAAACGCTGACTTAGGTTTTGGGGCCTATCCACAGTAATATGGGACATATGTGGGACATGACTGTGGAAAAATAAAATTGGAATTTCTTTCTTCTTTCACTATCAATATATTACCCTTAAGAGCCTTTACTTAAATTGTAAACAGGAAAATAATATCAGTTGTGGTTTTCCCCATACAGTCCCCAATGTTTGGAAACAGTAACCAAGTAACGTATGTAAAAGGGACAGAGAATATGCAAAATAAAAAAAAAATGTATAAATATTTTTTGGTCTTCACATGAATTTGCAGTACTTTTCTTCATTTAGTTAATTCATTAAGCAACACCAAAATATCTGCTTGCAACCATGTGTGATAACCATCAATCTAATGCACGGTGCAGTTCTATGGGGCGAAGTAATTTCAAAGTTTTTCCTTATCCAGAATTCCTGGGTATTCATAGATTGAAATGCATTTGTGTATAGGGAATAAGAGTAGATAACATTTTAAACTTTTTTTGATTATTTTACAAATTAAGCCCTCAAAAACCAGTAAAAGAACAGTACATTAACGTATGTAACAAGATGGAGAAAAATCCAGAAAGTGCAAGCTGTCACTGAAAACATTGTGGAAAACATAAAATTAGGCTACTGAAGTCCTTTATTTTTTCCAATTCATATTTTAACTGTTTAAGGTCATGTTATTAATGAATTAATTACAGGAAAAGTTATAATATTGCATACCACCACGACAAAGAAAACTCATCATACAACAGATCAAGGGAGATCACTGGGAGTATAGCTTAGCTGAGCGAGTTCAGGTGCCCGGCTCTGCCGAAGATTGTCGGCTGGCTGTCGTGGCTTCCAGTGCTCCATCTCCCTTCTAGATGGGGAGTAGAGTTTTGGCCCCTCCCCCTCCCCCCTACCTTAATTAAATACTCTTTGGCTCTGCCCTTGCCTCACCTACCATCTCAATACTGGCTGTAATTGGTACTATACCTTATCTAGCTACTGGCTGTAAGGTGCTAAACCCTTATCTCAGTATTGGCTGGAAGGTCATCATTTCTAATCTTGCTATTTGCTGCAAGGTCCTTGCACAGCTTGCTTTTGTGGCTTTTGTCATAGTATTTTATTTAGCCGTCTACTGCCTGTTGCACTTTGTTTCATTTTGTATGGTGATTAATCCTATCTGCTATCTTTCCAGGCCAGTCTTCTGTGCTTCACCAACTGAAACCATCTCTGGATTCTATCTCTGACTTTATTCTCCTTTTTTGGCCCCTGCACCTTATCCCATCAGCACGGATTGCACTGGATAGGTTCTAACTCTTTTCTGCCTCGCTATCCTATGTCTTGCTGACCAGTTTACTGCAATGGCCTTAGGTCCCCCCCCCACCACCACGGGCTCTTCTTCTCTACCCCTGTCCCCAACTTTGCCTGGGAATCAACTTGTCTGCCTACTTTTACCATGTCTTCCCAGATCCAACACGGTGCTCCTGGGGTCCTGGCTTAGCAAATGCTTGCGTGTTCCCCCTGCCCAGGAGTCCCAGCCACACTGCTCTCATGTGCTTCAGTGTCTCTTCATGTTTCTACTCTTCTTCTGTTACTTGCAGGGGACATCACGCTCAACCCTGGGCCCTGCTGTCTCTCCCCAGCTTCTCACCATGATGCAGCTGCCTCTACCCCCATTGAAGGGCCTAAGAATTGCTCACATGAATGTTAGGAGCATCCGACCAAAGATGGCTGAACTTGAGGCTTGGGTTACTCTGAAGTCTCCTGACATCCTCTACATTTCTGAGTCATGGCTTAAGCCTGCTATCAAGAAGCATGAGGTGGTACTACCTGGGTATACCTGCTTCAGGAAGGACTGGCTGGGTAAAAGGGCTGGTGGTGTTGTGCTATACACGGAGTTGACTTGGTTGTAGCTGAACTGCCTGTACCTGAATGGAATCCCCATCGGTGGAAGCCCTGTTCCTCTTCCTAACTTTTGGCAATGTCAAGAAGTTAATTATTGGTTGTGCCTATCTGCCACCCAATACTGCCACCTCTAGCTTTCCTCCCTTTATCTCCACACTTACCAAACTCCCCCAGCACGACCTTATATTGTGTGGTGATTTTAACAATGATTGGCTTAACCCTGCTGATGCTAAAAATCATGCTACCCTAACAGACTCGAACCCAGTAGAACTCATTCAAGACCCCACGCGCTTCAACAAGTCTGGCAAGGACACCTTATTGGATTGGGTCATTACCAACTGTCCTCTGAAGGTCAGATATGCTGGTGTACTATCAGACAGTATAAGTGATCACTCTCCCACTATGTGTGTCTGGAGGAATAACTACTCAACCTCCCTCCTAAAATTACCCTCGTCCGGGATATGTCCAAGTTTGAAGTGAAAAGTTGTATTGCCTCTATCCATAGCATTAACTGGAACCCCATCTTGACTCTCCCTGATACCAACCAAGCCCTTGATTTTTTTATAACTACCTTTACCCATATTGTTGATACCCATGCCTCCTAAAAAAATGCAGAACTAAGGGTATTAAAGCTCCTTGACTCTGTAAGGAGTTAAGGATGCTCATTTCCTCTCATGACCAGACTTGGTGGTCCTTTAAGAAAAGTGGCCTACCCTCGGACTGGTCTCTTTACAGGCAGCTTAGAAATCAGTGTAAGAACTCCCTTCACAAAGCCAAATGCTGTCACTTTAAATCTTTGCAAACTGAACACCTTTGTAACCCAGAAGAGTTTTGACACCAGGTTCATTCCCTGGTAAAAGGGAAGGCCACGGAACTCTTTAACTTCATTGTTGCCCAGGGCTCCTCCCTTACTGAGCCCCTATCTATTACCACTGGATTTAATTAATTTTTTACCAGTCTATTCAAATATACCTCTCTGTTCCCAAAGTGTCCCAACCCTTCCTCAGCACCAACTACTAAAGTCTTCACGGGTTCTCACCCTGCCTTCCATCTGAAATTGGCCACTTGCAAAGAGGTCCAGAGGCTCCTTGCTAACCTAAAGGCCAAGAGTTCCCCTGGTCACAACTCCCTAGAGCACAAATTCCTAAAAATTGGTACTCCTGCACTTGCTCGCCCCATGCATGATTAATTCAATCGTTCTTTCCTGTCTAGCACTGTACTGGACAAGTGGAAAGTTGCGGTAGTTGCACCAGTGCACAAAGGTGGGCCTAACACTGTTGTTGAGAACTTCCGACTAATCTCTATTCTCTGTCCTCTTGCCAAGATCCAGGAGCGCATTGTCTACCATCATCTACAGGAGTCCTTATAGAATTATAACCTGCTGTCTCCATATCAGCATGGATTTAGGAAAAGACACAGCACCCTCATGGCCTTGCTGAAAGGAATTTCGGATATTTATCTTGCCATGGATCAAGGTTCTGCCACTGGTGCCATCTTTGTTGACCTGACTAAAGCATTCGATCTTGTGAATCATGATCTCCTGCTACAACAGCTGCAGACAATTGGTTTGGATCCCACTGCCCTACTCTGGGTCCACAGCTCTCTCTCTCCTGATGTTCTCAAGGTGTCAGATGGGCTGGTGCGCTATCTGATTTTAAACATATTACACACAGTGTTCCACAAGGCTCTATTTTGGGCCCGCTGTTGTTCTCACTATTTATAAATGATCTTCCTAGGCATTGTGGAGGGGCCTCTGTACATCTCTATGTGGACGATGCCATTATTTATCATTCCTCTCCTGATGTCTCCTTGATTAACATGGAACTTGCCTCTGACTTCAAGGACCTTGAAGACTGGTTCCAGTGTAACCAACTTGTCCTCAATACTAAAAAAAAATAAATGTATGCTCTTTTCTCACCATCCTTCCCCCCTCCCCTTTTCCCCTCTCACCTCTAAATATCATCTCCCATAATTGTGACATTCTTAAGTCTGTCCCCACATTTAAGTATTTGGGTGTCACCCTAGATACCTCTTTATCCCTCTCTGCCCATGTTTCTAACCTGGTCAAAACACTGTACCAGTAGTTGGGACTCCTTTACCATATTCACCCCTTCCTCACCTCTGCCTCTTGTATCAAGATTGCCTCAGTGTCTCTTCTTCCTCTCCTTACTTATGGTGTGCCCTTATTACTGTCTACCAATGTCTCTAACATGTCTCTGCTTGCCCAGGTGTACCAGAGGGTGGGAAGGCTTGCACTTGGGGTCGATAGCTGCCATCAACACTGTGATGTCCTCTCTCTCCTTGGCTGGCTCCCTTATGAATTGAAACTAAGGTATTCAACCTTGAGCTTTGTTTATAGGCTTGTTCACAGATTTATCCCTCCCTGCCTCACAGATATTATTCATCTTAGGAAACTGGCACGTGCCCTGCATTCTACTGCTCTACCTCTCCTTGAATGGCCTAATCTGAGGCTTGCAGTTGCCCTTTAATCCTTCGCATCAGTAACTGACTGAAACTCCCTGCCCCATCGCGTCCTTTCCTGCACATCTCTGACCAAGTTCTAAACCACTTTACTTGCCTTCCTTTCCTGCTCTGCTAACTGCACCTGTTTCCAGTGACTTTCTTGCTCCACATTCTCCTCATCTTTACTCTATCCCCAAGTCCTCTCTCCCCCCCGTTAACCTCCCTTCCTTAGTCTGTACCTCATCTCTTCTCTGTCCATTGTTTACCTGGTTTTACTCATCCCTCCCTCCCTCTCTCCTCCCCCATGTCCATTCCCTATGTTCGCTCTGTCTCTATAGACATTAGTCCACACTCATGTTCTCCCATTCTATCTCCCTGAATCGTTTATGGGTATTGACCCTGACACCATGGTATCTTGTGAAGTAACCTGATTGTATTTACCCATTTTACTTATTTTATTTGATATCTATATATACAAATATTGCTTCTCTCCGGAAGGCATTGTACGCTCTGTATAATATGTATATAACCAATGCACTCAATTGTTTTATTCATAACATATTGTATATATTTTTGAAATCCTTTTTTTTTTTAGGCTCTGCACTCTATTCCACATGTGTTTCTGCCCTATGTAGTAATCTGTGTTACATGATTGTTTTTACAGAATGGCTCTTCAAGCACTTGCTATATTGTGACCTTTAGTAAATTGTCATGTTCTAGGTTGACTCCTAGTTGCTGTCAGTTCCCAAGTTTATGCTATTGTCTTTTGTATCTCATATGTAGTCTACTGTATTGTTCTTTTTTTTGCTGTTCTCTCCTGGGTCATCCCTGAAAAAGGGACTGTAATTGTCTCAGTGGGCTTATCCAGTTACCAAACTTCAAATAAATAAATAAAATAAAAATAAATAAACACCATTACTAAATAAAATAGTAGATACACACAATAAATTTCTACTAAAACCTCAACTAAAACTCTAAACTATACACAAAGCACACTATACACAGAGGGTGGGATATTCAGACTTCGCCAGGCTGTGGTGCAAGCCTGGGGGTGCAGCGCAACTGGGATGTACCAGGGTGCTGACAGGGTAATATTCAACAGTGCTGCGCCATGGCTCAGCACCACTGAATATCGTGCTGTGGCCACCCACAATGTGCATGGCACAGTGGCACTGCACCAGCGCAAGTGGTCAGAGAGGGGCGGGGGGCGCTAGCGCTAGTGCCGTTGTGCTAGGTGCATCACCCGCGATATTCAAAAGTCCACATGCAAATTGGGCCATAATGCATACAAGGCACAAATGGGTCCATTTGCATGTCATTGTGGCCCCATTTGCATGCAGGTGCACTGATCCCCGGTGGCTTGCACCTGGCACCCTGCCAGGCTGCAGCAGTCAGGGACCGACGCCCCCTGCAAAAGCAGCAAAGTGCCCACTGCCCAATTGTGGGCATATGTATTAAATCAAAGGTACAATATCCCTGGTGATCCAGTGGACCACGTCCAGCCTGATCATGGGCGTCAGTTATAAAATATTAAAAACCAATCCATCCCTGGTGGTCCAGCGGTACCCCCTCCCCACCTGCCCACTAAGCCCCACCACCCCGCTCCCCCCCGGTCAGCGGTGGGCAGTAGCTCCCCACCCGGATGCCGCCCCACCGCCCACCGACTGACTGTGTACAGTAGGGCTGTCACGCCATTGGTCTACAGCCTGGGCCAATGGTGCAGTAGCTAGCTCATATACAAGTTCAGAAATGAATGGATCCCATTCTACATTTCTGGACTGTGTGACGGGTACGGGTTGCATGGCTATTGGCCCACGCCTGTGACCAATGGGCATACAGCCCTACTTTACGCAGTCAGTTGGCGGGCGGCAGGGCGCATGGGTGGGAGCTGCTGCCCGCCACTGACTGGGGGAGCGGGTGGTGGGCTTAGTGGGCAGGTGGGAGGGGTACCGCTGACCACCAGGATGGATTGGTTTTAATATTTTATAACCGACGCCCGTGATTGGGCTGGATGCGGTCCACTGGACCACCAGGGATATTGGACCTTTTTTCATTACTAATGCCCATGATCGGGCATGTGGGGGCCGCTACCATGAAGGTGCCGCCGGAGTCCAGGTGGCCACCAACAGCTGGCAGCTGCTGTTTTGCACCCTGCAACATGGCAGCTCACCTGTGGGTGGCCAGCTGTTGCTCCTTTTATTTTTTGCTCAACTGTGTGCGGCACTGGTACGGGTTGCACCTGCATCTGCTCAGTACATACCGGGCTGAATATCGGGATGTGTGGAGTAGGCATGGGCATGCCCCCCCAACTTGTGCCACATACATTACTGATGCGCTCCGGCGCATCGGGATTTGTGCCACGCATATTCCTCTTTTGAATATCGTGACAGGCACATCAGTGGGTTGCGCATGGCCAAATGTGTTGCGCCATGCACAACCCTTCTGAATATCCCACCCACTGTATACATCAATTACTACAGCCTCAGTCATGTCAATAAATGTTAATACTGCCCAATTGCTTTATAGCTTCATTATTTGAAGGCTTTTCTGAAAGTTTCTATGCCTTATACCACATAAGGCACATCTCCCACAATGACCAGTGGCCCATATATTATATAGTTTGCATCTACTTTGTCAATATCCTGCAGTACTCCTCATGTGTACCCATCAGGGCTCTAAAGAAAACAGAGCAGGAACCTGGAAGACCACAGGTGATGGCATAGATGAATCAACCAAACAAGAATATGGGTACTGGCCTACAGTGACATACTCAGGCAGGTGTGTTAGGTACTCCTCATGCAGACCCACCAGAGCCCTAAAGAAAATGGACCAGGGACCTGGAAGACCACAGGTGATGGTATAGCTGAAGCCACCAGATGAGAACACAGGTGCTGGCCCACAGTGACATACTCTGGCTGGTGTGTGCTGTACTCATCATGTAGACCCACCAGAGCCCTGAAGAAAATGGACCAGGGACCTGGAAGACAACAGGTGACGGCATAGCTGAATGCACCAGATGAGAACACGGGTGCTGGCCTACAGTGACATACTCAGCAGGTGTATGCAGTACTCCTCATGCAGACCAACCAGGGCCCTGAAGAAAATGGACCAGGGACCTGGAAGACCAGGGGTGACAGCATGCACAGCCCTCCATACCCTGCCTGCTGTCCCAGGGGACCTGCTGGCACCTGCTTCCCCTGCCCAATCCTGTCAACTTTCCTGAGGCCTGGTAGCACCTGTCTCCCTCTCCACACCCTACCTGCCGTCCCAGGTGACCTAGTGGTGCCTGCTTCCCTCTCCCCAAACCTGTCAGCCTTTCCCAAGGCCTGTTGGCACCTGCCTGCCCCTCCACACACTGCTTGCTGTCCCGTGGGACCTGGTTATGCCACCTTCCCTCTCCCTAACCCTTTCTGCCTTTCCCAGGGCCTGGTGTCTCCTGTCTCCCACCCCATACCCTGACAAGCTGTTCCTGATGACCTGTTGGCACCGGCTACCACCCCTAACCCTGACAGCCTTTCCAGGGGCCTGGAGGCTCCTGTCTCTCACCCCACACCCTTACAGCTGTCCCTGGTGACCTGGTGGCACCTGCTTCCCTCTACCTAACCCTGACAGCCTTTCCTGGGGCCTAGTATCTCCCGTCTCCCACCCCACACCCTGCCAGCCATCCCTGGGGATCTGGAGGCACCTGCTTCCCTCTCCTTAACTATTCCAGCCTATCCCAAGGCCTGGTGTCTCCTGTCACCCACCACATACCCTGCTAGCTAACCATGGGGACCTGGTGGCATCTGCTTACCTCTCCATAACCATTCCTACATTTCCCAGGGCCTGGAGACTCCCATCTCCTACCCTACATCCTTTCTGCTGTCCAAGGAGACCTGGTGGCACCTGCTTCCCTCTCTATAACCCTGTCAACCTTTCCTGAGGCCTGGTGGCACCTGTCTGCCCTCCACACCCTGCTTGCTGTCCCAGAGGACCTGGTGGCACCTGCATCCCTCTCTGCAAACTTGTCAGCCTTTTCTGAGGCATGGTGGCACCTGTCTGCCCCTCTACACCCTGTTTGCTGTCCCAGAGGACATGGTGGTGTCTGCTTCCCTCTCCTCAACCCTGTCAACCTTTTCAGAGGCCTAGTGACACCTGTCTGCCCCTCCACACCATGCTTGCTGTCCCAGGGGAACTGGTGGTGACTGCTTCCCTCTCTCTAACACTTTCTGCCTTTCCCAAGGCCTGGTGTCTCCTGTCTCCCACCCCACACCCTGCGAAGCTGTCCCTGGTGACCTGTTGGCACTGGCTTCCTTCTCCCTAACCCTGACTGCCTTTCTCAGGGCCTGCAGGCTCCCGTCTCCCGTCTCCCACTCCCGCAGCATTCCAGCTGTCCCTAGGGACCTGGTGGCACCTGCTTCCCTCTCCCTAAACCTGACTGCCTTTCCCAGGTCCTTGTGTCTCCCATCTCCAACCCCATACACTGCCAGCTATCAATGCGGATCTGATGGCACCTGCTTCCACTTCCTTAACCCTTCCAGCCTTTCCTGGATCCTGGTGTCTCCCGTCTCCCACCCCATACCCTGACAGCTATCCCTGGGGACCTGCTAGCACCTGCTTCCCTCTCCTTAAGCCTTCCAGCATTTTCTGGAGCCTGGAGGCTCCTGTCTCCTACCCCACACCCTTTCTGCTGTCCCTGGGGAACTACTGGCACCTGCTTCGTTCTCCCTAACCCTGATAGCCTTTCCCAGGGCCTAGTTTCTTCTGTCTCCAACACCACATCATGCCAGCTATCCCTGGGGACCTGGTGGCATCTGCTTCCCTCTCCTTAACCCTTCCAGCATTTCCCAGTGCCTAGAGGCTACCGTCTGTCACCCTGCATCCTTTCTGCTGTCCCAGGGGACCTGGTGGTGCCTGCTTCCCTCTACCCAACCCTGTCAGCCTTTCCTGAGGCCTGGTGGCACCTGTCTGCCCTCCACACCCTGCTTGCTGTCCAAGGGGACCTAGTGGTGCCTGCTTCTCTCTTCCTAACCCTTTCTGTATTTCCCAGGGCTTGGTGTCTCCCGTCTCCCATCTCCCAACTCACACTTTGCCAAGCTGTCCCTGGTGACCTCTTGGCTCTGGCTTCCCTCTCCCTAACTCTGACAGACTTTCCCAGGGCCTGGAAGCTCCCATCTCCCACCCTACACCCTTTCAGCTCTCTCTGGGACCTAGTAGCACCTGCTACCCTCTCCCTAACCCTTACAGCCTTTCCCTGGGCCTGGTGTCTCCCGTCTCCCATCCCATACCCTGCCAGCTATCCCTGAAGACCTGAAGGCACCAGCTTCCCACTCCTTAAACCTTCCAGCCTTTCCCAGGGCCTGGGGTCTCCTGTCTCCCACTCCATACCCTTCCAGCTATCTCTGGGGACCTGCTGGCACCTGCTATCCTCTCTATAACCCTTCCAGCATTTCCCAGGGGCTGGAGTCTCCCGTCTCCCACCCCACACTCTACCTGCTGTCCCAGGGGACCTGGTAGTCCCTGCTTCTCTCTCCCCAAACCTGTCACCCTTTCCTGAGGTCTGGTGGTACCCTTCTGCCCCTCCGCACCCTGCTTGCTTTCCCAGAGGACATGGTGGTGCCTGCTTCTTGCTTCCTAACTCTTTATGCTGTTACCTGTGCCTGGTGTCTCCCATCACCCACCCCACACTCTGCCAAGCTGTCCCTGGTAATCTGTTGGCACTGGCTTCTCTCTCCCTAACCCTGACATCCTTTCCCAGGGCCAGGAGGGTCCCGTTTCCCACCCCACATACTTCCAGCTGACCCTGGGGACATAGAGGCAACTTCTTCCCTCTCCCTAAGCCTGTCAGCCATTCCCGGGGCCTGGTGTCTCCTGTCTCCCCCTCCATACCCTGCCAGCTAGCCCTGGGGACCTGCCGGAATCTGCTTCCCTCTCATTAACCTTTCCAGCATCTCCCAAGGGCCAGGAGGCTTCCGTTTCCCACCACACACCCTTCCTGCTGTCCCAGGGAACCTGGTGGTCACTGCTTCCCTCTCTCCATCCCTGTCAGCCTTTCTTGAGGCCTGCTGGTATCTGTCTGCCACTCCACACCCTGCTTGCTGTACCAGAGGACCTGGTGATGCCTGTTTCCCTTTCCCCAACCTGGTCCACCTTTTCTGAGGCCTGGTGGCACCAGTCTCCCCTCCACACCCTGCCTGCTGTCCCAGTAGACCTGTTGGCACCTGCTTCTCTCTCCCTAACCCTTTCTGCCTTTCCTGGGGGCCTGGTGTCTCCCGTCCTTCACCCCACACTCTGCCAATCTGTCTCTGGTAACCTGTTTGCACTGGCTTCCCTCTCTGTAACCCTTACATCCTTTCCCAGGGCAAGGAGGCTCCCGTCTCCCACCCCACACCCTTCCAGCTGTCCCTGTGGACCTAGTGACAATGTCTTCCCTCTTCCTAACCATGTCAGCCATTCCCGGGGCCAGGTGTCTCCCATCTCCCATCTCCCACCCCATACCCTGCCAGCTATCCCTGAAGATCTGGTGGTACCTGCTTCTCTCTCCTTAACCCTTCCAGCCTTTCCCATGGTCTAGTGTCTCCTGTCTCCCACCAAATACCCTGCCAGCTGTCCCTGGGACCTGGTGGCATCTGCTTCCCTCTTCTTAACCCTTCCAGCCTTTCCCAGGGCCTGGTGTCTCCTGTCTCCCACCCCATACTCTGCCAGCTATCCCTGTGGACCTGCTGGCATCTGCTTCCCTATCATTAACTCTTCCAGCATTTCCCAGAGCCTGGAGTCTCCCGTCTCCCACCACACACCCTTCCTGCTGTCCCAGAGGACCTGGTGGTCCCTGCTTCTCTCTCTCCCCAAAGTTGTCAGCCTTTCTTGAGGCCTGATGATATCTGTCTGCCCATCCGTACCCTGCTTGCTGTCCCAGAGGACCTGTTGGTGCCTGTTTTCCTCTCCTCAACCCCGTCCAACTTTTCTGAGGCCTGGTGGCACCTGTCTCCCCCTCCACACCCTGCCTGCTGTCCCAAGGGACCTGGTGGCACCTGCTTCCCTCTCCCTAACCCTTTCTGCATTTCCCAAGGCCTGGTGTCTCCCATCCTCCACCCCACACCCTGCCAAGCTGTCCCTGGTGACCTGTTGGCAGTGGCTTCCCTCCCCCTAACACTGTAAGCCTTGAGGCTCCCGTCTCCCATCCCACACCATGCCAGCTGTCCCTGGGGACCTCTTAGCACCTTCTTCCCCCTCTCTCTAACCCTTTCTGCCTTTCCCAGGGTCTGGTGTCTCCTGTCCCCCACCACACACCCTGCCAAGCTGTCTCTGGTGATCTGTTGACACTGGCTTCCGTCTCCCCAATCCTGTCAGCCTTGAGGCTCCCACCCCACACCCTGCCAGCTGTCCTTGGGGACATGGTGGCACCTGCTTCCCTATCTCTAACCCTAACATCCTTTCCTGGAGCCTGGTGTCACCTGTGTCCCACCCCATATCTTGCCAGCTGTTCCTGGTGACCTGTTGGCAATGGCTTTCCTCTCACCAACCCTGTCAGCCTTGAGGCTCCCATCTCCCACCTCACACCCTGTTAGCTGTCCCTGTGGACCTGGTGGCACCTGCTTCCCTCTCCCTAACCCTGACAGCCTTTCCCAGAGCCTGGTGTCACCTGTCTTCCACTCCATATCCTGCCAGCTATCTCTGGGGACCTGGCTGTCCTGCTTCCCTCACCTTATTCCTACCAGCCTCTCCCAGGGTATGTTGGCTCCCATCTCCCAACCAACACCCTGCCATGCTGTGCGTGGTGACCTGTTGGCACTGGCTTCCCTCTCCCTAAACCTGTTAGCCTTTTCCTGTGTCTGGTGTCTCCCGTTTCCCACCCCACACCCTTCTGGCTGTCTCCAGGGACTTGTTGTCTCTAGCTTCCCTCTCCTTAACCCTTTCATATTTTTCTGGCACCTGGTGTCTCCGATCTCCCACCCCACACCCTGCCAGCTGTCCATGGGAACCTGATGGCACCTTCTTTCCTCTCCCTATCAGGACAGCCTTTCCTGAGGCCAGGTGGCACACTTTCTCCCTCTCCCCAAAACAGTCAGCCTTTTATGTGCCCATGTGGCACCCACCTCTAACTCACAAACCACCCCAATGTCATTTTAATTTTAATTTTTAAATAAATATCTTGTTTGTAACAGGGATGGATATTTACAGTTCTGTCCCTCTTACAAACAGGATTGAACTGGGGAGGGGGAATTTAAGTAACTTTTCAAAAGCAAAAAATACATAAATAGCTTTCTGCAGTTTAAACATGTTAAGAAATTGTTGTGGCACTGTATATTTCTTGAGTTTAATAACATGTTTGCAGTCAAAAATACATTTTATGTTTTTCTTTGCAGTATCAGCCAGCCCCCCACCTCCCAAAGTAAGCCAAAAACTATTTTAAAATCAAAGGCAGTTTGTTACACCACTGAAATAAATTCATACTAAAATGAACTCCAAATACTGTAATAATCACACATAAAAGAGGGAAGTGCATAAAGCCTGGTATGTAACAGGTACAGAGATTCACAACATGTCTCCAGTTACAAACCTTAATATGAAAACTCCGTCCCTGTTACAAACAGGATTGAAGTGGGGAAGGGGCTTTTAAGCTAACTTTTCAGAAGCAAGCAAGACACAAATAGCTTTTTGCAGCTTAAACATGTTAGGAAATTGATGTAGCAGTGTATATTTCTTGAGTTTAATAACATTTTTGCACTAAATATAACATTTTATATTTTGTATAGCACCAGCCACCCCCCAAGCAAGCCAGTGGCCATTTTGAAACCAAGGGTACTTTGTTACAACCACTGAAAAGAATGCTCCTAAAATGAGCCCCAAATACTATAATAATCAGACAAAAAAGTGGAAGCATTAAAAGTATGGTTTGTAACAGGGACAGATATTGAAAACACATCCCCAGTTACAAACCTTAATAAAAAAATCAGCCCATTACAAAATGGGGAGGGAAGCTTTTAAAACAACTTTTGAAAACTCCATCCCTGTTACAAATAGGATTGAAGTGGGGAAGGGGCTTTTAAGCTAACATTTCAGGAGCAAGCAAGACACAACTAGCTTTCTGCAGCTTAAACATATTAGGAAATTGTTGTAACAGTGTATATATATTTCCTGAGTTTAATAACATTTTTGCAGTACACATAAAATTTTATATTTTTTATAGCACCAGCCACCACCCTCCAGCAAGCCAGTGGTCATGTTAAGACCAAGGGTTCTTTGTTACAACCACTGAAAAAAATTGCTCCTAAAATGAGCCCCAAAAACTATAATAATTGGACAAAAAAAGTGTAAGGACTAAAAGTATGGTCTGTAACAGGGATGGATATTGATAACATGTCTCCAGTTACAAACCTTAATAAGAAAATCTGTCCCTGTTGCAAATGGGATTGCACTGGGGAGGGAGCTTTTAAAAGAATGTTTGAACATTAAAGCAAGTTTTAAAAGATGAACTGTCTTTAAACTCACTACCAGATCATAGCAGCACCACATCTTTACAGTGCTTACACCACTAAGCATTAGTTTTCCATACTTTGCCTAGGACAATTGCTGCCACTTTTGCCATTTTTATCATAAGATGCAATTTTCTGACTTTATATTATTTATTTCAATGGCAGTTATTAATTACTTTGAAATAAATAATAAAATGCTGTGTTGTGCCACAAAAAAAATTGCTCACTGTTTATATCCCATTGTAACAGGGACAGATACTGACACTGCTGTCCCTGTTACAAATGGGATTGCCCTTTAAATTCAGATCCTTGCATTCAAGTCTTCTAACATCAGCTGAATTGGCTGAATGAGCTGAACATAAACTTCCCTGGTTCAAGAATAGAGCCCTAAGCAACCTCGCTCTGTAAAAATAACTATACTGCCCAAGAATGTGCTGCAATTTAAATGAAAAGTGTACCTCAATGTAAATGATCCTGTACATAATGACTCTGGAGTGTAGGAGACAGAGAACCTTTCACTATTGCTACTGAGGACAAAATGGCCCTAGTTCATGGGCAAACACACTTGAAAAGCTTCAGGGTCCTCAGATGATTGGCTCCAGATAAGCCAGTCCTTTCTCCTGCACTGATCAGGCTCCCAGGGTGTGAAAGGGAACTATGACATACAGGAATGAGAGAGGGACTGAATCGGAGATGCCCAATTCGAAAATGGGACTGCTCGGGAAGATTGGAGCTCTAGGGGAAACAAAGAGCAACAATCTTCCGGTAAGCCCTTGGGTCTTTGAGAGCTGGCATCAAAACAACAAAATATCGCTGACTAGGAGGAATTTGCATTGCAATCGTGTATGTAACCAAGGGGGACAGAGTAGGTTGCATACGTGATTGCCATTTATGGTGGCATTTAAATTAAACATTAAAGGCAGCAATGTGACAAGCACACACTACATTTGGAAGTGTGTGTCTTGTCAGTCTACACACAGTCTTTAGCATTTGGCAGTGCAGGCTGAATGGCAGAAATAGTGTGTACAAGACACATTGCATTTAAATGTCCCATTCAGAGCGTGAAAAAAGGAGGGGACATTTATGCAATTTTTTAGAATAAAACAGATTGGCTAGTGTTGCCACTCCAAGGTTATAAATCCTATCTAAGCTTGTTATGTGGCACAGTGCAGTTTTTCAGACTGAAATTGCTAGATTATGTGAATTAATGGCATGTGAAGAGGGTATGGCATAGATGTACCCATTTAGTGTGGACAGACCCTAAAACACATGCTGGTCATGAGATTCAAATTGTACTAATGTATATTCATTTATACTTGCAGAAGACTATTCATCGTAATGCTCCTCTTTAGAAAAGAAGGCTTTCAGATGAAGTTTCCAGGTAAACCTATGTAGATCAAGTGTTGTTTGAAAATGATCAATGTATTGAGTGGGGATAAAGGTTAACCCCTTTTGTAAAAGTTGTTTCTCATTCTTCTTTAGTTGATAATTAGAGATATTTATCGTCATGCCTTTAGATGGAATATTGGGTGGGGCATTAATGTTTAGCACCTGTGTCCCTGATTGCCTCTCATGTTCTGATTGTTCGATGGGCAACTGAAGTTGTATTTGCTTCTCCTGTTGTAACCTCTCTGTGTGTTCCCACCTCTGTTTGCCCCTTGTCCCTTTTCTCCCCTTTGCTCTCATGCCTCTGCATGTTCATGTTCCCTGAATTGGTGGGCTGCATCTCGCCAGATGTTCCAGCAAAATTGTTGACTGAGGAAAGGCATTCATTGCATATGGGAGATCGGACTGTGGGGTAATTTTTTTTTGTGCTTGTCTTTGCCTGGCAAGTGCCTCCTAGTTGAGGAGCAGCAGCTCCTGGCTTTGGTCTAAAAAAGCAGTGGATGTATTTTCTGAATCTGAGTCACTGATGTATACATCACCAGAGTTACTTTGGCTTTATTGGGGGACCGGTACTTTTCTAAGGATCGATTTACTTGGCATTGGTTGTTTTTTCCAATTAAATATTTTTCTTCCAAGTTATCACATTATCCCTTTCAAATTTGCTTTTTTTTATCTTTTTAATTCATTCATCACATTTCTGAATATTAGCATTAAGTTTTTGCCTGCAATAATTATATTCAAAGGCCTAGATATTCAAAGCAAATTAGCGGCACAACCTGAGATGTGCCAGCGAAAAACCAGAGGATGAGCCGTGGTGCAATATTGAAAGGACATGGATATGTAGCACAAAACTGGATGCACCAAAGCACAAATATAATGTATGTGGCGCATGGGTTGGGGGCATTCCCATGAATGTGCTGTGCAGTCACATATTCAGCCAAGATGTGCTGCACATCCATGCGCATTATTCAGATGCGCCGCACAAAGATAGGCATCTAAAAAGCATGCCTGAGTCCAGTTCACACACAGGCAGAGAGCAGCATAACACTATACAGCAGCCATGGATGGGTCTTCATTCCTGATAGCAGCAGTTATGAGGGAAGTGAGGAGATGGGAGGAACAAAAACATGAACATGGAAGGGCCCGTAGGTGGTATGCACAGCAGAGAAGGTACCGTGCCGTGTCACATTTGACTAATTGAGTGACATGGAGATCGTGGGCTGGTACCGACTGAACAGAGCACTGCTGAAACAGCTGTGTGAGCTGCTAAATGATGACCTGCAGGCACCAATAGACAGGATTCACACCATGATGGTGGAGACAAAGGTGACAGCAGCAATGTGCCTGCTCACCACGGGCAACTTCCAGATGCTGGTGGGTGACAACACTGGCATCACACAGTCTGCCACATCCAGTCTCCTCACCCAATTCCTCACTGCTCTGCTGCCACATGCTTCAGAGTACATCAAATTCCCAAGCACACAGACAGAGTGGACAGAAAGAATGCAGCACTTCCATAGGGTGGCACGCATGCCAGGCATGCTAGGAGCCCATAGACTGCACCCATGTGGCAATACACATACCACCTGGACCTAAAGGTGTAGCATATGTCAACAGAAAGGGCCATGACTCTGTAAACTGCCAGGTGATGTGCAATTTCCACAGGGTGCAACACCAATGTGTGTGCCATGCACCCTGGAAGTGCACATGATGCCAAAATATGCCACCAGTTGGTCCTGTGCCACCTGTTTGAGAGCAGGGGGATACCTAGTGGCCACCTAGTGGGAGAGCAGGGCTAGACAATGGGTCCACACAGCTCACAGTGGCACACAATGCAGCATGCGGAACTGCTGGGTGGTGGTCACCGTGCCCCAAAGGCATGCAGTGCCATGACTCATGTGTGTCCACTGCACCCTGAACCACATACAGCAGGGAGGATGCTGGGCCTTGGATGGAGCAGGGCTGGGGACACCAGCAGCCTGCACACGCATACAGGCATGCAGTGGCACAGGGCCTGGGCCCAACACAAGTGCTGTTGTGGTTCAGAGAACCACAGCTGGACAGGACAGTGGTAGTGTGCCTGCAGTGGCAAGGCATGTGTATAGCAGGGCATAGCTGTGGGAGGCCATAGCATGCCAGGCATGTTCCCTGCATGTAACACACCTGCAGTGCATCCACTGATGTGATGTTGTGGGCACGACTGGGGTGGCATGTGGTGGGAAAGACAGTGTTTGGACCCACATGGATCTGTGGCTGACATGCATGGGCATAGGGATGTACCACACCTGGGAATGCATTACTTATACTAAATGCTGTTTCTCTCCCACATGTGACTTTGCATACCCTCTATGGCCATGGTTGCTCACCCCCGTACGCCAGCCAACATCCAAGGAGGAGAACAGGTACAACAAGGCACACACCATGACATGCAGTATCATCGTGTGTGCGTTCGGCATATTGAAAATGTGATTCAGATGCCTGGACAGGTCTGGCGGTGCCCTACATTACAGCCCAGAGAAGGCCTGGGGCAGTCTGAGTTAATCAGAACTCACAGAGGACGTCGCTCCTTTCTGCGTGCCCCAGCTCAGTGGAGCTGCTGAATTTTGACTCAAATTGGGGCTAAACCATGGAAAACCGAGAGCCATGGAGCTGAGTTGAGCTGAACTAATATCTACAAGGACTGTGCCAGTGGGCTCTGCTCTCCAGCTAGTGTTGCTTTTGACCCCCACCCAGACCCTCTCTGTGGACATATTATATAGACTTATGCCCACTTCTGGGGGTTGTACTTGATATGTTTCTGAAATACTATTGGTTCTGCATGCCTGAGGCCAGGACTTGACTGTTCTATGATATGTACATGTAGTAGCCTGCATTCTACCACACAGTTTGTTTTAACTCGTTACCATTCCTTTACTTCTTCTCTGTATTGCTAGGGGTCTCTGGCCATGTGTCCATACCTCAATTGGAGGTTAGCCTATGGGGATTTGCCAGCTCAGTTTTCCTGCTGTTATACTAATGGAGGTAGTGATGGTGTATATGGTTCATTACTGTGGTCTTACTATGACTATTCATCCCCATTCCTGAGAACCTAACTTTATTTGCATCCTAACCTTAGCTGACTCTAGGGGGTGCTGTGGGCTGAATATTGGTCTGGTACCACAACTAATGTCCTTGGTCCTGCCTGCATAACCCTTGATTCAGCATTTTGAATCATGCCATCATATGGTCTGCTGGCCCCTGCCAGCCTCTTACACTCCCTTGTCATCCTGGACTGGAGCCTCTCCCTCTGCCCTGCTCCTGACTATAGTAAACTAAATGAGTGCAGGCCTCTATCCATCTCCTTCTGCTCAGCTGACACCTACCCTCCTTGGTTGCTTACACTCCTAGGGCTTAGGGCTATGGGGAACTGCTACAAGCTCATTTTTTACCTCATGGATGCACCGGGATGGCCCAAATGGCCTACACCCTATCTGCCCTGGTACCTATGTAAGCTTGTCCTCCACCTGGCAGGAGATATTGAATTGAATCCTGGTCCTCTCAATTGCAGAATCTCCTCCCCCTTGGACCCAACGTGGAACCTGAATAAGGGTTGAAGATAGTTCAAATGAACATCTGCAGTCTAAGACCCAAATTGCATGAGTTTGAGGCCTGGGTTGATCTCTACTCCCCTGATGTCATTGGAGTCACAGAAACATGGCTTAAACCCCACATACAAACTCATGAGATAGACATCTCTGGATACAGTTTTCCAGAAAGACAGAAAAGACAGAAAAGGAAGAGGAGTGGTTATTTATGTACGGAACTCCCTTAATGTCCTTAATATCGGTCCATCTTGATTGGATAGTAGGGATTCGGAGTGTCTTCTAATTAAGCTCTCCCTGGGTGGGACCAAATACATAACCATTGGATGCACCTACAACCCACCCAAGGTGGCTATATGTGAACTGGAGTTCTTCACTAGGCAACTGGCCAGTAACCCTGTGGGGGAACTTATTCTCATGGGTAACTTTAACTTAAACTGGCTAAGCAATGCTTTTAGCAAATCATCTCTATCTGATGTGTCCCTTATGCAGGTTATTAGTGAACCTACGAGGCTGAACACTAAGACTGGAAACCATACTCTTCTAGATTAGATACTGGTTAACCATCCAGACAGATGCAGAGCAGCTGGCCTGATGCCTGACTCTCTCAGCCACCATGCTCCCGGCTTTTGCATCTGGAGGAATAACTTGCCAAATGTTCCCCCAAGGATCATGCTAGCCTGGGACCTGTCAAGATTTGTTCCCAATGACTTTCTTCAGGATCTGAGAGGGATACACTGGGGGGACCTTAATAATCTTGATAACATTGATGTTGCTCTCAATTGCTTTGCCCACAACTTCCTAAGTGTACTTAATAAGCATGCCCCACTTAAACAACGGAGAGTCAGTGGCAAATGTGCATACTGGCTGGATCAGGATAGTAGAAAACAAATGAAGCTCAGAGACAAGGCATGGGGCAACTACAAATGCTCAGGGGTTCACGCTGATTGGCAATTATGCAGAACTCTGTGCAACAGCTGTAAGAAAGAGCTTAAACATGCTAAAAGTGCCTACATTAGATGACTCCAAACATCTAACCTGGCAAACCCAAAAAAGTTCTGGTCTCAAATAAATTGCCTCCTGAAGGGGCACTCAGCTGAAGCCCCCCAGAGAATTGCAGTTGAAGGCAACCTAGTGTCTGATCCAGTGGAGTTAGCCAATGCTTTTAATAATTTCTTCACTGACCTTGATATATATACTGATCCCTCACCTAACAACACTAACTTCTTTCACTTTCCAACCCACACTGTCCCCAGATTCTACTTCTGCCTGGTTACGCGGAAGGATGTCCTCACCCTTCTAAACACCATCAAACCGGATGCCTCTCCTGGGTTCTATAATCTGGAGCCTAAATTTCTGAAAATAGCTGCCTTGATTATTGCGGCTCCACTAAGGGACCTGTTTAACAAATCCCTCCTCCTCGGGCAATTCCCCACCAAATGGAAAATGGCCACCGTTATCCCCATTCACAAAGGTGGTGATAAAGGCCAAATGGAAAGCTACCATCCTATATCAATCCTCAGTGTGCCTGCGAAAACACTGGAAAAACTGGTGCATAGACAGATTCTTGATTACCTTGAAACTCATAATCTGCTTACAGAGGTGAAACATGGTTTCAGGAAAGACCATGGCACTGACACTGCCCTAGTCAAGTTCACCTGGGATATACTTGGGGCTATGGATCAAGGTCTATCCACTGGTGCACTATTCCTGGATCTTATGAAAGCCTTTGATTTGGTGAACCACGATCTCCTTGTTTCCTGTCTTCAGCACCTCAGACTTGATCCACTTGCCTCCTCCTGGTTTCATCATTACCTCTGTGGAAGGCAGCAGCTGGTAAAATGGAAGGGCACACCTTCTACAGTTAAGCCAGTGTGCCAAGGAGTCCCCAAAGGTTCCATCCTTGGACCCCTGCTATTTACTATTTTCATCAATAGCATGCCAAAGCATTGTGGTGGGGCCAACATCCAACTGTATGCAGATGATGCCATTATCTATAGGAGTTTGAAGGACTTATGTCAACTAGGCCAGAACCTCAATAAGGACTTCAGAGAGGTGGAAAAGTGGCTAGTGGACATGAAACTAGTCCTTAACCTCAATAAATCCAAGGCTATGCTTTTCAGTTCCAAGCAGTTAGGAGCTAATAGATCAAACCTCCTACAGATCTCCTCAGCCAGCGGGACTCCACTTGAGGTTTGCGCATCCACAAAATATCTTGGAGTGCACCTGGATCAGAAGCTAACCCTGAGCCTGCACATTGAGGTTACCACCAAAATCCTCCATCAAAGAATTGGCCTCTTATATAGACTTGGAGGATTCCTCTCCAGGGAAGCCCGTATGGCTATCACCACTGGTACCATTCTCCCAGTGCTTCTCTATGGTGCTCCCGTACTTCAACCTCTTTGGGGCCCGGATCTCAACAAACTCAGAGTCTTCTTTCATAAAATTTCCCGCTTTGCAGCCTCTTCCCACCTCTGTGATCACCACTGCAATGTCCTCATCTCTTTGAACTGGCCATCACTTGAGGCCAGGCTTTCATTCCCTACACTCTGCCTGACCTTCAAAACAGCCAAGGTCCCGGCTCCTCCAAGCTTAAATGGACTTCTCCTATACAAATCAGCTAAACGTGATCTGAGGTCTACTGTCCATCCTGTCCTGGAAATCCCTAGGACTCAAACCCGAGCTGGTGACAGGTCCTTTGCCATTTCTGCCCCGTCACTCTGGAACAGTCTACCTGCAGCCATGGCTAACTGCTCTACTCTGTACTCATTCAAAATGGCCCTAAAATCTCACTTAATGGTAGTCAATCAGTGCTGTTGCCCCTTACACTCCTTAGTCTTGACCAGTTTTTGTCCTGTTTCTAATACTACCTGTTCTCTGTTTTGTTCTGTAATACTACCTATGTATGTACCTATGAAATTAACTGTACTATTTTTGTCTATTGTATGCTCTGGTGTCTCTTATCTGTAATTAATTCCGGGTCACCCCTGAAAAAGGGACTTTGTTGTCTCAGTGGGCCTACCCGGTCAACAAATTTCAATAAATAAATAAATATTTATGGCCTGTTGTATGTTACACAACATGGCCATGGACAGTGAAATCAATGTCCAGGTCACAGTGGGTGACAGCTCTGAGAATGAGGGGCCACCGGATGGGGTGGGCAGGACCTACATGACCATAGGGACCCACGGCTGGCTGCCAGGGCATGGCAGCACAGGGACATGATTGTGGAGGAGCACTTCGGAGACTGCAGGTGGATAACAGAGTGGGACCATGGGGGGATGTGCAATGGTGGGGGAAAGGGGGAACACATGCACAGGACGGCTGATGCAGCATTGCTTACAGGTCCACAGTAGTGGAGGAACACACCCTTACATGTGTGGCCACCGTGGTACTGTCAGGTCCATGGGTACATTGGGTTACTGTCATGTATGGCATGGATCAATGGACACTGCCCACACACATGCACCGCGGACACACAAGGCTGCACTCATCATGCCCATGCCAGACAACACAATAGCAGTGCCCCAGCATAAGCCCCAATTACCACACAGACAGCACGGACATGCAAGCCACATGTGCACACATGTGCCCCCACATGCTGACCTGGGCACAGTCAGCAGAGTGTGTGGGTGGATGACACCTGGATGGGGACTGTGCCATGACAACTGCATACAGGTGGCATCACTGTGTACTACCATGGCCACCACAGACACATGGGCAGCCATGCTCACTATGGGTGACCCCCACTGGGGTGTCAACCACCTCGGCAGGGGACACAACTGCACTAGGAAGGGTAGACCCATGAGACTGTGACTGTGTGCTCATGGGTGTCTCATTCCCAAAGTCCAGATGGGACTCTGGGGTGTTGGGAATACCTGAGGCTGGGGATGGCATCAGAAGCAATGGGACCACACAACGCCATGAGGCGGGAGTGCTGGTGTCACTACATGGGGTGTGGTGGGCACTCCTGCAGCTTCTGGGAACCAGGGTGGCACAGCCCACCTCAATTGGCCTGTGCTATCCTCTCAAAGCCTGCGGTCATGTCTGCCTGCAGTTGGTGAATCTTGCCAACCACATCCACCTGGAGTTGGTGTATCTCACCAACCAACCGGGAGAGCCCCGCAGACACATGGTCATCCAGGATGCCCACCTGCACACGCAGGCCTTGACACACCTCCATGAGTGTACCCTGCTGCTCCATGGAGTCCCGCAAGTGCTGGGTGTGCTCGCCCAGCCTCTCAGCACGGGACTTGTCCTGTGGGGGTTGTTGATGGGTGGGTGGTGTACAGGCCTGCATTGCAAGATCCATGGCCTGTGGATGCTGCATGACCAGCCGCTGTTCAGGTGGGGACTGTGCGTGGGCAGGCACAGTGGTACCTGGTACAGGTGCGTCATGTGCATGGGCAGCATGTTGCAGCCACACAGTGCCCTGCTGCACAAGGGGGACAGCCCCAGTCCCCACAGCCATACACTGAACCTGGCCACCCATAACTTCCGCAGTGGCTGTTTGTATCGGGGCAACCTGGCTGGGGATGTGCATGGGGGCAGGGTGCCCCACCCTGTCTGTCACTATCCATGTGGCCACCTGTGCTGTGGAATTTTTTTTTTACTGTTAAATTGTTTATTAACATTTTCCTTTTTACAATAATCAGCACCAACATAAAAAATGAGACACTAGAAAGGAGTTGTTGGTTACATAGACAACTCAAACATCAGAGCAGGAGAAAGAAAACTGTTACCAATTAACAGGTTCTTACCCCTATACATGAGGTGTCTAACTTTAAGGTGTCGGAGGGGCAAGGCTTCCATGCTCCATAAATTAAGATTGCAATTCTCTTTGTGGGTTTGGGTGCTGTCTAGGCTTCTGACACCCTGGGTAAGAGCAGACACAAAGAATCATTATTCTATATACTATGCAACATAACTATACATGTAGGGATAACAGTGAAACACATCATAGGTACATAGTCTCAGATAAGTGGGTAGGGATAAAGCCATAACTATAGTTCAGATACCAGTCAGTAGTCCTAATTATTGGATTCTTAACACACCCCTGTCTTGGGGGTGGCATTTCTGGTAAAGGGGGTTCAACATTTTTCATAGGCTTCCAGGGAGTTGTGGGCCAGGTGGGAGAGTTTGTCCTTAGTGGCTATTTGTACCATAGAGGTCATAAGCTCTTGAACACTAGGAATATCAGCAGTTCTCCATCTACAAATTAGGATACACTTGGCCTGCATAGCCCATAAGGCTAGCCAACAATGCTCTAGATCTCGGAGGTGGGGGGCTTCTGATCTCATACCTAGGAGAAGGAGGGGAGGGGAAGGGACCGGGGAATATATTTCTGTACTACTTTAGCCCCCATCTTACAGACTTGATCCCATGTCCGTTGTATCAAGGGACAAGACCAGAGGATATGGAGTAAGTCCTCAGGCTGGGAGTTTCATCTCCAACATAAATTGGAGCTCAATACCCCTGCCTTATGTAAAACCACCGGTGTGCGGTACCAAGAATGGAGGATCTTATTTTCTATTAATCTACTTCTTGTATCTGTAAAATATTTTTGAGCCCCTTTCCAGCATTCTTTCCACTGTAAGTCTGTAAACTCCAAATGCAAGGCCATCTGCCATTTCTGCTTGGATTTCTCAGTTTGACTGGGAAGAATGTCCCGAAGGGCAGCATATATGGAACTCTCCAGCCGCTTTTCCTTTTTTAACCAGGAGAGAATAATCTGGACATCTCCTTTTGCTATGTGGGACATATACTTCTGGGTTGCACTGTGCAGTTGCAGGTATCTCCAGAAATCCAAGGTAGGGAGTGACCAACGGATTTGCAAATTAGCAAAAGTATCTATTACCATAGAGGATGGGGCAAGTGTATCTCTCATCATAGTAATTCCCCTGTCTACCCACCCCTTCCAATATACAGTACTTTTATCAAGGCACAGTTTCTCATTTCCCCACAGTGGGGGTCATCTTAACTGGTGCAAGGGTCATTTTCAGCTTTCTCCTTAGCCTGGCCCAGCATTGCAGGGAGGCTCCTATAGTAGGATGTGCTTTAAGACTTACAGGAGGGGTATTGTACACCAGAGGTGCTAGGGAGGTCTTCTGACTAACAGCTAGCTCTATGTTCACCCATTGCGGCTGAGGATTAGTACCTGCATCCAGCCAGCGTAATGATTGTGCCATATGAAAGGTCCATTTGTAGCCTTCAAACCATGGAAGGCACCCCCCTCCTACACTACAGTGTGCTCTAAGCTTGTTCCGGCTGTACTTAGGGGGTGTGCCTTCCCACAAAAAAACACCTATGGCCTTGTAAAACTTCTGGGTCCAGCTCTGGGGGAAGGGAAAGGGGGATATGTGCCAGAAGATAAAAAAAATTTGGCGCCAGGATCATTTTGATCGCAGCTATCTTGCCTGCTAAGGTTAAGTGGAGTTTAGTCCATCTGGACATATCCTCCTTCATTTCCAGTAGGAGGGGGTTGAGATTGTATTCCCATAATTTGGAAATCATAGTGGAAAAGCAAATACCAAGATATGTAATACTCTCCCCTGCCCATTTCACATCGGTGTTCCATAGAAACATATAAACATAGAATTTGATGGCAGATAAGGAATTCTTGGCCTACCCAGTCTGCCCATTTCCCTACCTAATGGATAAGCTGCAGATCCTAGTTAACCAGCAGCCTTCTTCTTTCTACCCCCAACCCCTAGAATTGCCTTATGACTGTCCCATGCATGCTTGAATTCAACCACTGTTTTTGACTCCACAACCTCCTCCGGAAGGTCGTTCCATGCATCCACAACCCTCTCTGTGAAAAAAATACTTCCTTACATTACCTCTGAGCCACCCCCCATCTTCAAATTGTGCCCCTTGTTCTTGCACACCCTCTTTTTGAAAGATGCTACCTCTTTGTACTTTGTTGAGTCCCTTGAGGTACTTGAATGTTTCTATCATGTCCACCCTCCCTCCTTTCCCCAGGGCTATACATATTGGGCTCCTTAGTCTCTCTCTCATATGTCTTCGGTGCAGACCCTGCACCATTTTAGTTGCCCTCTCTGACAACTTCCATCTTGTCTATGTCCTGCGGAGATTGGGTCTCCAGAACTGCACACAGTACTCAGATTGGGTCTCACCAGCTGTCTGTACAGAGGGATAACAACTTCCTGTTTTCTACTGGTGATGCCTTTCCCTATGCATCCCAGTATCCCCCAGCCCTCCTTACTGCCCTCTCACATTGCTTGCCCACCTTTAAGTCATCTGATATGACTACCCCAGGTCCCTTTCCATTTTTGTTGTTGTTAGTATCTCACCCCCATTGTGTACTCTTCCCTCGGTTTTTGTTTCCAGGTGCATTACCTTGCACTTAGCACTGAATCTAAGCTGCCATACATTTGACCATTTCTCTAACCTTCAAGTCCTCTCTCATACTTTCCACCCCACCTTGTGCATCAACTCTGTTGCAGATCTTTGTGTCATCTGCAAAGAGACATATTTCTCTTCCAGTCCTCTGCAATGTCGCTTATAAAGACATTGAAGAAGACCAGTCCCACTACTGAACCCCGCGGCACCCCACTAGTAACCCCCCTTTCTTCAGAGTGGACTCCATTTACTATTACCCTCTGTGTCCTATTCTCCAGCCAATTCCTTACCCAGGCTACCATCTTGGGACCAACTCCCAGGCTGGCTAACTTGTATATTAATCTTTTGTGTGGGACTGAGTCAAATGCCTTGCTAAAGTCTAGGTAGGCCATGTCCACAGCCTCTCTCTGATCTACTACTTCGGTCACCCAGTCAAAGAAATCTGTTAGATTCGTCTGGCATGACCTTCCTGCTGTGAACCATGCTGCCTTGGGTCCTCTGCCCCTCTGGCCTCTAGGTACTTGACAATTCTTTCCTTCAGAAGTGATTCCATCATTTTCTCTATCACTGAGGTTAAACTAACAGGTCTGTAGTTTCCTGCTTCTGCCCTGCTCCCACTTTTGTGAAGGGGAATCACATCTGCCCTCCTCCAGTCCTCAGGTACCACCCCATCCTCCCATGATTTGTTAAAGAGGGTAGTCAGTGGTGTCACTAGTTCTATCCTTAGTTCTTTTAAAATTCTGGGAGGAATACCATCAGGCCCCATTGCTTTGTCCACCTTCAGTTTTAAGAGTTCTTTCAGAACCCTTTCTTCTGTAAATGGGCTGGTATCAACTTCTGTATCCAGAGTGTTTCTATTGTTTGTTTTAGGATCTCCCCTCTTCATTTGTAAATACTGAGCAAAAATATTTGTTTAGTATCTCTGCCTTTTCACCGCCACCTCTGCCCTCCCTCCCTTTATTAAGCCTCACTATCCTCCCTTAGTTTTCCTTTGCTCCTGATGTACCTAAAAGGTTTTATCCCCTTCTTAACTGAGTTGACTATCTTTTCCTCGGTTCGGGCCTTTGCTGTTCTGACTGCCTTCCCAGCTTCCTTTTGTTTTAACTGATACAGTTCTCTGTCCTGCTCCTTCTGTGATTCCATGTACTTTCTGAATGCTTTCTTTTTCTCTTGAACCTTCACTGCTACCTCCTTTGAGAACCATAGTGGTTTCTTACATCATTTTGTTTTATTTGCTTCACACAAAGGCTTGTTACCTCTGTGATGGCAGTTTTTATTATTCCCCATTGTTCTTCCACCCCTCCTTCCTGCCCATTTGCTAGTGCATTCCTTAGGCACTCACCCATTTTGGCAAAGTCAGCCCTCCTGAAGTCCAATACTTTTCCCTTTGTATGGTTTGATTCTATTGCTGTGTTTATTGTGAACCATACTGTTCGATGGTCGCTAGTTCCCAGATGGCTACCCACTTCTACATCCGTGATCCTCTCTCCATCTCCATTTGAGAGAACCAGGTCTAAGATTGCTCCCTCTCGAGTGGGTTCCAATACTAGTTGTCTAAGGTAACCCTCTGCAGGGCATCTAGAATAACCCCACTCTTAGAAGTGGCTGCTCCAACTGCACTCCAGTTAACATCTGGCATATTCAGATCACCCATCAGCAGTATCTTCCCTTTATCTGCCATTCTAAGTATACTTTCTATCATTTCCTTGTCCATTTCCTCCCCCTGAGAGGGGGGTCTGTATACAACTCCTGTGTGGATTGTGGTGTCATTGCCTGCCTCCAAATTGACCCACAGTGCTTCTTCTCCTCCCTGTTTACCCTTTTGTTCTGTTGCTTTGATTCCTTCCCTTATGTAGAGAACTACTCCTCCTCCTCTTTTACCCTCCCTGTCCCTCCTGTAGATAGTGTATCCTGGAATCTTTACTTCCGAGTCATGGTTCTGTGTTTACCATGTTTCTGTGACTGCCATGATATCCAGATGTTCCTCCTCCATCAAGGCCACTAATTCAGGAAGCTTGTTACCCAAACTACGGGCATTAGTACTCATTGCTCTCCAATTTTTGATGGCTTTACCTTCTGTAGCAGCATCCCCCACTGACCTTTCTGCCTTGGTCTTTTTTTTCATTTAGTACCCCGTTTTGTCGGGGGAGGCTGGGATTTTCCTGCTGCTTATCAGTGCCTCCCCCCTTGGCTAGTTTAAAAGCTTGCCAATGAAGCACTTAAACCGATTGCCCGTAAGACTTGTTCCCTTCCTGGACAGATGCAGACCATCCTGCCAGTATAGGCTGGTGTCCCTCCAGGTAGAACCCCAGTCCTCAATGAAGCCAAACCCCTGTACTCCATACCATTTTTTCAACCATTCGTTAAACTGCATGGTGCAAAGTACCCTTGCCTCACCCATGCCACTGACAGGCAGCACTTCTGAGAAGGATACTGTGTGTGCTACTTGTCTTAGGCCCTTCCCCAACTCTATAAAGTCCTTCTGCACTGCTCTAATCTCATGATGAGCCAAGTCATTTGTCCCTAGGTGGACAATGACGTCCAGCTCAGACTCCCGTGCAACTGTTCTTGTGATCCTAAGGATGCGCTTCCTGTCCCTCCAAGCCATGGCACCAGGCAGGCACCTTATTTCAGTTTTCCCTGCTCCCCAGTTCTATCCCCTAATAACTGAGTCCCCCACCAGGAGTTGCTTCCTTTCCCTGTGGTGCCCTCTGCGTCTTTCCTGAGGGCCTCCCTTGTGACAGTTGTCTGCAACCTCTTTAGTCTCCTCTGCGGGTGCATCCATAGGGGAACTATGCTCCCCCAGAATGCTGTATGGATTGTGGAGTGGAAGAACTGACTGGGTGTTCCTTTGTTCCACCATACTTACCCTCCCTGAGCCCACTGTGGTCCAACTGCTGTACTTTCTTCGCAACCTCTGAGGTAGTGGTGGTGGCTCTGGTGCTCTCTGGATGGGGGAGGTTCCCTTACTACTGTCCAGTGCAGCCTGAAGATGGGCAACTTCCTCCCTCAGGGTAGAGAGTTGTCTGCAAACAGGGCAGCATCTCACCCTTCAGAAAGACTCCTGGAAGACCGCTGCCCCACAGCCATTACATTGCACTACTCCCCACATGTCTGTCTACCTTAGTTTTTTTTTGTGTGTGTGTGTGTGTGTGTGTGTGTGTGATTGGTTTGTTATATAGAAATATATATATATATATATATATTATTATAATGTGTATGCTTATGTTGTCAGTGCAGTGTGCTAGAGAGGATATGACAGTGATATGCACCTTGCCTTCTTGAGGAAATGATGTCAGAACCCCAGGTATAAAGGAACTATTTCTAGGGGTGGTGGGGTGAGGGTGGAATGGTTTGAGCCTAAACTGTGCCCTCACGAAACAATCAGCTAAAAGCTTTGACCTACCGCTGCGATGAGTGCCTTCCTGTCAGCAAGATGCCGTACACGACAATTTGACAGAGAAAATACCCTGCTAATCAAACAGAGAAAGATCCAAACATCCAAGTCAGACACAGGTAAACCTCCCCAGCCCCAAAACAGCCTGGTGACTTGTGCTCTGAAAGCAGTCAGCCCCAAAAGACGTCAGCTGTGCACAACGACAGACACAGTAAACAGTATTGAGTCGCTGTGGGCTCTTCCTGCACTGAAAATCTTAACAATTGTAACAAAAGTAAAGCAAGCTCCACCTCCCTCTGTTGATTGAAAGACTGCCTTTTCTGATAATTCTAAGTTCCTTATTTCACCCTTCAGTTCCCAAAAACTGATGGGTTGCACCTAGGATTAAGAGGGAGTGCCTCAGTCTTGGTGGGGTTAAGCTGAAGGACTGATAGTCCTCTGAAGTGGTGGAGGGTACTAAGTAATGAGGGTAGTACCTCTGATGCATCTGCTAGAAGGACCAGAAGGTCATCTGCATATAGAAGAGTGGTATACTCCTTGCTAACTGCAGAAATCCCCTGGATCCTATCATTAGCTCTCAGGGTGACAGCCAAAGGCTCCACAGCCAACACAAATGACAGAGGGGAGAGAGAGGGCACCCTTGTCTAGTGCCATGGGCTAGCTTGAAGGGAGGGGACATAGTGGAGTGAGTTAGTTAGTAATCGGACCAAGGGAGAATTATATATAGCTGTTACCCATGACCGAAAGTGAGGACCAATTCCCAGCTTCTCCAAGACAGCATGGAGATACTCCCATTACAGGGAGTCAAAAGCCTTCTCAAAATCTATGGCTACCGCAGCTGCTGGGGTTGAAAGTTGGGAGGTGACTTGGGCCAAATTAATCAGAGTTCTGATATGATCTGTACTATACCTGCCAGGGACAAAGCCTACTTGGGAGGGATGTATGAGCTGTGACAGTAAGGGTCCTAGTCTTAGGGCCATGGCTTTAGTAAATACCTTACTGTCCACATTGAGGAGGGATATTAGGTGGTAGCTACTCGGGGAAGTAGGATCCTTCCCCTCCTTTGGCAATACTGTAATCACAGCCTCTCTCATAGTGGGGGGTAAAGTCCCCTGCATTTCTGCTTCAACACAAGTTTGTTAGAGAGGAGGGGCAATCATATCAATCAGGGCTTGCCAGAATTCCACAGAGTAGCCATCCCCACCTGGGGCCTTCCCTGCTTTAAGGAAGAGTAGAGCCTTCTTCACTTCATCTACCATAAGCGGGATATCTATTTGTTCAGCCTGTTGTGGAGTTATAGTGGGAAGATGTAGTGAGTGAAGGAAAGAGTGGATCACTTGGGGGTCAGCAGCTCTAGAAGAGACATTCAAGAAAGTATAATATTCTGCCATAACCGTATTTAATTTAGTATTTTTGGCATGCATTATCCCTAAGGTATCCCTCAACCCAGCTATATGACGCTCCATTTGCTGCTTCCGCAACCTATAGGCCAACACTTTCCCCCCTTTCTCACCTCTCTTCCAATACTTATGCTTCAGTCTCAGTATACAGAGCTCAGCTCACTGCGATATGAGAGTTTATCTCCATCTGGAGACCCAGTATCTTCCTTCTAAGGGGGTCCCGTAAAGCTTTCCCTCTCTGCTCTTTATGTTGCTGCTTCTCTGTTTTAAGCTCATCTTCTAGTACCTTCAATATTTGCTGCCTCTGGCCCTGCATAAGCAATAATCTTACCCATCATGGTGGCTTTGAATGCCTCCCATCTTAACCCTGCTGTGGTGTCCTGATCTGTGTTTTCCTGAAAAAATAGCTGTGCTTCAGCCTTGGCCCAGACAAGGAACTCTTCATCTTTAGCTAACAAGGGGTCCAACCTCCAAGAGAGAGAGGTGGGGGTAGAGGGCCCCATAAAATGTTCAGTCATACTGGGGCATGATCAGAATTATTATAGGGAGAATACTGGATGCTGTTGCTGCCTCTGTAATCTGAGGGGAAGTTAACAGAAAATCAATACAGCTATACCAGCCATGTACGGGGGAGTAAAAGGAGTAATCCCACCCTTGGGGTTCAGTACCCTCTGCATATCAGTCAGTCTTTGGTCACTCATCCAATTTAACAGGGTTTCCTTCCATTCAATCATTGGGGGAAGTTAGCACATTATTGTTAGTAGCCATTAAAGCCCAGGACTGTAAAATATGCCCTTATTGAGTGAATTTAGCACCACCTCACACTTTAGCGTGAGGAGTGGTGCTTTTTATTGCACTCCAATAAAGGATATTTTGCACAGTTATAGACTTTGTGGGCGATTTTTATTATGAGGTGGTGAGTGCTAAGCGTTTTTTGTTTTTGGCTGCATGTTTTTCTGCTTGTGCGCCTCCAGCCAGGTGAGGAGATTACTTTTGAACCTAGATGAATAGATTTACCTCTCCTTCCATTCCCATACATATTTTCACCTTTGGTTGTGGTTTTATCTAGCAGGGGGTCAGGCACAAAATTGAAGTCCCCACCCACAATAGTGGGTATATCACCTTTATTCAAATTAAGAAGAGTTTGAGAGGCCTGGTGGAAGAAAACCAGGTCGTCTTCATTAGGTCCATAAATATTCCCCAACAAAATATGACCGGTAGGGGTCTGAAAAATTCCAAACACCCACCTGCCCTGTGGATTGGCCTTGGACATACTGAGAGAGACCAATGTAACTGTTTATGTATTAAAATAGCCAACCCACATTTTTTTGTTGAGGCTGAAGCATGAACCTCCACTCCCACCCAGTCCCTCTTAAGGAGCTCATGATCTTTTCTAGTAAGTTTCTTCTCCTGCAAGAAGGCCACCTGGGCCTTGGCCTGCTTTAAATATGACAGTACCTTCTTCCTCTTCACCGGTGTATTCAGCCCTTTCACATTCCAAGTAATGCAAGTCAGGTCAGCCATAATCATAATTGTTGGGAGATAATGGGGAGTAAAATAAATATAAACCACTGGTGCAGGAGAGTAGGTATCGCCCTGAGAAAGATGGATGATTATGGTCAGTGCCAATTTTTTTCTCTGAGCATGAGGAGCCTTCTAGGAGTGCCTTAGTAATGAGGTCTGACAGCCCAATCGTAACCAGTGGAAGCACCATGAAATAGTGTAAAGATTTTTGGACCAACTTGAGAGTCGGGGACCTCATCAGCTGATCACAGTCCAGGCATTTTGAAATAGCTATATAATGTTGCCTTGGTAAGAGTGCGTATATGCAACCGACCTGTGGTTGAAACCTTCCTCCCGACACACATTCGCAGTGGGGTTTCCCCATAGTCGTCTTTAGATGTATTCATCCCCTTTATCCAGTACCAAAACAAGAACCAACATTTAAACATATTTACAAAATGCACTACCGTACTCAGTTGGAGCCATCCTGCCTCTAAGATCCCTTGCCAGACTTGGAAATACAGGACCTGCAGAGTGGCTCCTGTGGACGTGGTGGCCAAAATTAGGTCCAGCTGAACTTCCCTTTGGTTTCCCATTGCCATATGAGCTTAAGAGAAGGGGGTTCTCAGCTTGCAAGTATAATATGCAGCAACCAACATCACCACCATGTATATTATGGACTGTGTGGTGGTCTGTTAATAGAGGCAAAGATCTCTATTTTGCAACATAGGAATTAATATGGGGGTTAATATGTGGGGAAGGGGGGGCGCTATGTCATAGGCCTATATAACTGGAGAACCTCCTGATTGGAGGATGTAGAGTACGTGAGAGGAGGTATGAGAGGGTTCATAATCCAGCAGCTCCGAGGCCAAGAGAGAGTACCTTCACCACAGGGATACTCCCCCAGGGATGTCCAGCTCACATCGGCCATGATCTGGGGGAAACTCAAGGCTGCCATACACAGTGATACAAAATCTGGGAGTCCCCCTTTGTGCCAGAAACAATCTTACAAGGGATCAATTGAGGCATACCCCAAATCTACAGCATCCCCCCCCCGACACACCTCCCCATACATTAATTACAGAAGGCCTAGAAACTTAGCCTGGAGATCAGCATGCCCAAGGGGGCAAAAGTCCCAATGTCTCATGATCTCTCGACTAGAATAATGAAACAGTTAAAATCAACAATGCCGACACACCCCGTTCATTTTAATTGAACACAGCAACATAATACTTATTGAAAACGTATTTCAGGGGTCTTTTCTGATGATTACGGGGCTCTGGGATCTCACTAGCGCTTCTGTAACAGCCTGGGTCTCTTCGTGGTATTCAGTTGCTGTGCCAGGGGGACACTGCGCCATCATTAAGCCTGGGGCTTCCCTTAGATTTGGCCCACTGTCGGTTGGCGTACTTGTGGTAGTCTGGAGGGGCGCTTTAGTCAGGAGGTTTTCTTCTTGTGGTGGATCTCTGGGTGAAGGTGAGGGAGATCACAGGGCTTCGTAAGGGTTGAGGGTTGTATACCTCACCAGTGCTGTGCTTGCATCCCATTGTTGTTCCCTGTCTGTAGTTTCTGAGTGGGAACTCATTCTAAGAAGGGGATGGTCTCTGCGCTTGTGGCTGTCTCTTGCCATTCTCTTCCTGCTGTGCCGTGGGAGCCTACCGTGGATCTCAGGTTGAGTGTCAGTGTCCGTGGGCATTTCTTTGGAGTCAGGGGGGCCAATATGACTGGTAGGCCTGGGGAGGTGCATATAGGAGTTCTCTGACTGGTCTTCAGCCTGACACACCAGGAAATCCTCCAGGGCAGCTGGCATCTCGAAAAAGAGTGGGACCCCACTGTGAACTATTCACATAGTGGATGGGTATCCGAGATAATATTGGATGCCCAGTTTCTACATTTTATATCGGGCTTGTGTGTATTCTCTCCTTTTATTCGAAAGTTCTTTTGAGAAGTCTTGGTATAAGGAAATCGGGTGCCTCTGCCAATTCAGGTGACCCACTTCCCTGGACCGCTGTAACAATGCCAGCAATTTAATTAAGATTGCCCTAGGCTTCCCCCCTTTCTCTGGCATCAGAGAGAGAGATCGATGTGCGTGCTCTATTTCTAGCCAAAAATCTGGCTGGAGGCCCAGGATTTCGGGAAGGGCCTGCTGAAGGAACCGGACCATGTCTCATTTCTCCACTCCCTCTGGAAAGCCTAGCAGCCGCAAATTGTTCCTTCTGCTACGCTTCTCAAGATCGTCTACTTTAGCCAGAAGTTGATTAATTTTAGACTGCTGGTCCCTTTGGATACCCTTGATCTCGCTGATCACCGAGTCGTGTAGCAGTGCCTGGTGTTCTATCTTTGTTAAATGCCCAGATAGACTTTGAATAGCCATTTTGAGATGGTGAGAAGCTTCTGTTACCTCGTCCATTCTCTGCAGAAGCTTCTCAAACATTGAATTGATATGGCTGAGGTCGAGCGTTGAGCCGGGCACCTCTACCATGGTGTAGGCCGAAATCGTTGAGGGAGCATGATGGGCAGAATATCAGCCGATTTGCACTTGAGAGGTATGTCCAGAAAGCCACAGTCCTAGCAATTCTGAATTTGGTATAGTCAGTAGTCAGCGGTCTGTTATATTGCGGGAATTGCCGGATTTAGCCATGCGCATGCTGCAGCTCACAGTTCAGGCTGCCAACCTGCTTGCCAGTTAAGCCACACCCCCGTGCTGTGGAATTGACACTGCTGTGTGCCGATACCACCTGCTGTGTGGAATCATCCTCATCCTCATCATCATCCTTCATTGCAGATACCAGCATCATGAGGTCATCTGGCAACTCTATGTTGGACAGAGCATTCAGAGCCACAAAACTCAGGAGGTTCTGGAACATGGGTGCCCTGCTTGCACCTGCCATGGTCCCAGCTGATGTTGATAACCTGGGTTCCTCTTCCACCTCCTCTTCCAGCCCCTCCATTTGTGGGACGTGCTCTGCACCACTCTTAAGCTGTGATGGTGCTATAAGGCAGACATCAGTACATTGTCAGGGTATCGTGGCCATGGTTGTCCATTGACTGGTGTACATGTGGCTGTGTGCCATGAAACACAGGTGTGCTGGCACTACCACACATGGCATGTAATGGCACTGTGACCTGTGTCACCCACATCACCATATGATGCATGCAATGCATGCCGCTGGGTTGGACCCGCATGGTTCCATGTTGTGGACAGCTGTTGGGCCAGGGGTGTGCACATGACCCCCTGGGGCAGGGGCACTGCAGCCGGCATGTGGGCACACCAGCAGCAGTGACTGCCCACTGCAGTGCATTGCACCGGCATGTGTGGTGGATGTACACAGATGTGGCACGTGTACACAGGTGACCATGGACCACCACCAGTGGCCCCACCCCAGCAGGCCCAAATCCCCGGTGACACAGCCTGACATGGCAGCACCCACGGGCTGCAATGAGGACACTGCATGCCCATTGGGGGACCTTACAATGGTGGATGCACTGCACAGTGGCATGGCGACACAGCGTGTGGCCATGTGTGGCATACCCTGCACACCCAGGAACACAGCACGCAGCCATACAGATGAAGTGACATGTGCATACTCACAGTGCTGTGAAGGGCCTCCGCCTGTCTGGAACTCACCTTCAGGAACACTTTCCAGAGAGGCACAGGACAGGGTGGATGCAAGCAGCTCTACACAGGCTGTAAGTGGTAGCACAGTGCGTGACCCACCCCCTGCAGCCTGCAGGGATGCCCGCATGGTGGCCAGGTTCTCCCTGGCCCTCTCATTGTTCATCTGCTTCATGCAGTCCTGGGGAGTATGACTGTACTCTCCATGGGCATTCACAGCCTGTGCCACCACATCCCATTCCTGTGTCCTCTCCTGCCATGTGCCTGTCTTTCCAGACAGGATATCCTCCAATCTAGACATAGGCCTTAACTAGGGCCTTCACCTCATCCTCAGTGAAGTTTGGACATCTCCTCCTCTGCCATTCTAGTGACTGTGGGGTGGAAAGGTGACAGGTGTCAGTACACTACACAGTTCTGCTGCACTGCTCCTAGGCATAGTGTCTGCATGGCCAGAAACCCTTCATCAGTGTAACTGTAACAAACAAACCTTCAAGATGCAGAACCTGCCAGTCACCAGTGGTGTGTGGTGGTGCAGAGTGCCTCATTTATGGCTCCGCACATGCAAATGAGGGCATGTGCACTCTGTAATGAGATGCTAATGTGGGGACTTGTGCTGTGATTGGGCAATGGGGCAATCTGCATAGCATGGCAGAATATAGCAGATTTGCACCTAGCCCATCTCAAATTTCCTCTGCTTATGTAATTTGTGCTGCACACTTCCGCACTGTGCATCTCTGCACATGCTCAGTTCTCTGGCATGTACCCATGATGCATAGCAGTGCATCTAACTGTTCCCTGGCAATGCATTGTGCATCACGGTATGGTGCTTCTCCACACATGCATGATATGATGCAGCATGCACACCATGCATGGCAGGGCATGCACTGTGTTGGTGCACAGCGCATGTCCATGTCATTGCACAATGCCATTGCATGTGTGACATGCTGCAATCTCCACAAGATGGCCGCTAGTTTGGTTGTACATGTCCAATGTGTGATGACATGACCCCATCCTCCCACCCAGCATTGCGGCACTGCACATGCATGGTGTTGTGCCATAGTCTGTGTATCATACATCAACATTGTGCATCTGTGTGCTGCGCAGGCCATTGCATGCAAGCCTATCATGCATCAGTTATGGAAAGGCCACATGATGTGCAGTGCTGCATGCTGAAACACAGGCTGGCATACACAACACTGTGGACACCATGGCATGTGGGCAGGATGCTGGGCCATGGGCATTCAATTGGAGTGAGACAGAGCTGGCCAACCTTGTGGCTTTGGTGCAGCCTATTGAGGGCCAGCTGTTTGGGAATGAGGCCTTACAGGAGGCAAGGGCCAAAATCTGGACAAGAGTGGCTGACAGGCTGGTTAGGAGGATGGGGGTGCCTCTCACTGGTGAACAGTGTAGGCACCACTTTGGTGACCTCAGTAGGAGGGACCCTAGGAGGCTGCTGGGGCTGTAGGAGCAGGCCTGCAGGGGGGACGTGCCACGCCCAGGTATGTACACATGTTGTGCAGTCTGGCATTGCCTGCATGTTGTTTCTGCAGTTTTGGGGTTGATGTTATTGTATTTTGTAGGTGCTGCAGGGTTTGGGTGTGGGTGTGGTGGGGTTATGTGTAGTGTTGCTGGGAGGGGCTGTGGGGTGGTGATAGCATGCTGCTCATGTTTCTCTTCCATTCTGTTCCCCTTGCAGGCCTGGAAGAGTGCCAGCAGGCAGCAGACAGGGGCCACACTAGAGGTAGGGCCAGGTAATCATGGGCAGCAGGTGCTGGGACGTGTCGAGTGCTATCATGACATGTGGAAGGTAGGTGTGCCATTCTGTTGTGGTTCTGTGCTTTTTGTGGTGTGGGTTTCCTGTGCCCACCACAGCCCCTTGGCCACTAGCTGTGTATGCCCCAGGTATGCCGGTCAGCACACTGTGGACATTGTCCTGTCACCGTATGGCAGTCCCACTGTGCATCGTGCCCATGTGTGTCCATCATGTTATTTGTGCCCCATCAGGACTGTGGGTGCCCAGCATCACACACAAGTTGTTCCACTAGGCCTCCAGATGTGGTGCACATGGCTGTTGGCCCTATACGGTGTGGGCGGGCATAGCATCATGTCCTCCGGCAACATCCATTGTATGCATATGCTGACATCGTATGGTCTTGTGCCACATTCAGGTCACTGTGTGGCACTGTTGCACGGCATACTGCCAGTCTCTTGTGCGCATGGTGTGTTGTTGGGACTGTGCATGTGTCCTATCAATGTCCAGCATGCGTGTCAATCCCTAGGGGGGCATGCCCTGTTTATGCCATGGCATTGAGTGCATGTCCTCTGTTTCCCTACACAGATCGTCCTGCTGAAAGTGGTGCCCATGGTTTGGGCAGAAGTGGTGGCATCAGGCAGGACCAGGGACACAGCACTCCAGAGACCCTTATGGTGATACATCAGAGGCAGGGGGCAATCTTCAGGAGGCTGGGGGCCATAATGAGGGCCATTTGGGAGCAGACGGTGGTGCTACATGGGTTGGGCCTGGTTAACTGCCCTCCTGATGGGGACCAACAGGAGAATTAGGCCTGTGTGGTCAGTGAACTTTCTTGACTTTGCCGTTTTGATTGGCACCAGTTCATTCCTCCCCCACCCTGTTTCCCACCCTGTATTTTGTTGCCCCACCTGCATTCCCTTTTCTTTGTCCATCCCTTCCACACACCAGTTTTGAATTTTGCTGTTCTTGTTTTTGCTGTTGTTTTCTATTTGTGATCACTTTATTTATTTATTTATTTATTTACTTTTGGTATGTTTGTATTCCAGTAAAGCCTTTTGTACTGCACTTTCCCTGGGTCTGCGGTCATCCCTGTACTGTGATTGGGGTCCGCTGTTCTGTTGCTTGTTACCCACTGCCCCTTCGGCTGCACAGTTTGCCTGTTTGTGACTTGTCGCACACGCCCACCCTGTCCACCTATACAGGACCACATTCCGCTTGCCATGGGTATCCCTGTGCTGCATCTGTGCTGTCACCCGCTGTTGCCCACAGTGGCATGTTCAGTGTGACTCTCCCCCAGTGCTGTGCATGCCACAGGGTTTGCACAGTGCTCCATGCTGCACTGCTGCACTGCTGCACTATTTGCTATACCATGTGGCCCTGGACGTGTGCACCCTGTGTGGCCTACACACATCTAGCTCATTTGGCTCCTTGGCATTGTTGTCATAGTGCCTGTGTTGCCCATGCTGTCCATTTGTACCGCCAGTGTTGTGGCTTTTCGTCCATGCCCTCCTCAGTGCTGTGCCATCGGCGTCTGCTGGACACATTGCCTGAATTTGTGTGTGTGTTGCCACATCCTGTTCCCCTGTTGTGCTGAGCAGTGCACATCCTGCAGCTGTGCAGTGCCACTCTGTCCACCATGGTCATGGCTGCTGAGGTCCCCTCTTTGAGGACTTGCACACAGTTCATGGCCCACCTTGGGCACTGACACATTGCTCCAGTCTCAGACAGGCCTGCTCCACTTGCTATATTCAGTCCTGCCCTTCTGCGCAGCGAATGTGTGGTTGTGCTATAGCGCATCCATGGTAAATTCAGCCATGGTTGCGCTGGTGTATCCTATGGTGCATCCGCTGAATATAGCATTATTTAGAGGTAGCACATCTGGGTTGCCCTGCACAAGTACTTGTGCTTTGTGCCTGAGGACTTTTGAATATCTAGGCCAAAGTGGTAAGCAAATGACTGAACAGTTTTTTTTCTTTTACCAAAAGGTCAGTTTTGATGCCTACTTCTATAGTTTCAGCGACTTTTAGTATATATTTAATCAGTCCAGCAGCTGCATCTAAAAAGTATGCTTGCCAACCAGTGACGAAATCATCTCTTTCAACTCCAAATGTCGGCTGCTTTGTAAACCGCAATCTTCTCGGTACCCAGTTCACAGATAAATATGCACTTAAAGAGACTCCTTGCCAATAAAGGCATCGTGCCTTTAAAGCTGTACGTTCAAGTTGGATAAAAGCTGTTTTAATATACACAATGACTTGAGTAGGTGCAGAGTGAGGACTGCATGGAGTGAAAGAGCTGTATTCATTGCTGTTATTTAAAAGAGGGTTCACTTCCCCCTCTTGAAAAAATAATGAATCAACAAATGCGCTAGTAAATACTTGGGACTCGGGAGAGAGGGCTGTCTCCGCTTGTATGAGCAGATATCTATGACGACATTTTGCTAAAATGTCAAATAGGAGTTGGACTGTTGAGCACGCCAATTAACATACAATGAACAGTAACAGAATGTGGCTTCAAAAACAACCAAGAACCAGAGCCAAGTAAAAGACAGAGGCACTCACAAATGCAGGAAACTTGGCATCACAGTGTGCACTCCTGGGGTAAAGAATCAATGATTGTTATGTCTTGTTAATCAGTTCTTTATTGCCAAATGTTTTTGCATGGTATTTACACTTTCTCAAGGCTGAACCATCCTGTTAGTGGTCCTTCTTATAAAGATCACAATTTAAAGTGATGTGCTATGTTAAAATTCATATAAAAAATTTAAATTAAATATAATAGCACCATCATACAGTGCATCCAGAAGACAACGCTACTAGCAACATTATATAATGTGTAAAGTACGGAAAAAACTTAGTGTAAAAAATGGGTACATAAATTGCAAAAATCCATGGTTGGAACATAATAGGAACACAACATGTGGAGTCACTCAGTGCGTCACTAGGCACACACCATTTCTTGCCTGGCTACTTCTTCATAGTTCAGGTTCGGTGCCTGTAAGCAGGGGTAGCTGGTGAGGGTCTAAAATAACAGGACTGAAACTACCATTTTATAATAAGAACTTGCAGTGGCATCTTGCTGTTGTATCTTTTTCTGTTGTCAAGAAATGAGGGCTCACCTAGCAGGGAGAAAGAAGCCACAGCATTTTGCACTGAAACCACTAACAATCTTGAAACATGTAAAGAAAGTATTAAACTAAGGCTTGGTGTCAGTGATAAAAACTCAGAGGAAGGCATCATAAAGCAGTTATTTGTTACTAGTGGTGGGCGAAGTGGCCCTAATTCGCTAGGACGTGTGATGCAATCCATGTACCATCTGTGTTGCCCTCCTCTGAACCTTCTCTACCCTGTCTATGTCCTTACGTAGGTAAGGTCTCCAGAACTGTACACTGTACTCCAGGTGGGGCCTCACTAGTGTATTCTTTTCCAGATTTGAATTTCTGATGGTGAGCACTGGTTAGGTGTTGTGCCTTTGCATCTGCATCTCTTCAGTGTGCAGCACAATCCTAATCTGTCTGTGCATTTGCATCTCTTTAGGGCCCAATCTCCATCTGTAGCTTAAGTCATAATTGTTTCTTGGTTTCCCTTCAGAGTACTGGACCAGTGTGGTGCATAATGCTGCATGAACATTGTAGTCATTAATATGCATTTTTAAGTCAGGAACATCATCACGAGTCACTCATGTTACAAATCACATTCTTCATCATCACGGTCACAAATTTATTTATTTATTTATCAAGTCTAGGTATTACAAATACCTTTGAGCCATGGCTCTTTTACAAAGTTCCATGTCAGAGAAATACAAATTATGGGGAACATCAAGACAGGCATTACAACAATGTGGACATTGCAAACAGAGTACAGATTAATACAGTTCAAGGGTAGCATTGTAACAAGGCAGCCAGCGGCATTTGTCAGAGAAAATAGACAACAGATAAGAAGTGCCAGAGTCATAGGGAGAGGGAAGAGGGTAGGGGGGAGAAGGAATGTAGGAAGGGTGGCAAGAGGGTGAAAAGTGCAGCATTGGGTATACCAAGATGTGAGGGTAGAATCCAGTGGGGGGACAACTAGAGCAGAAAGGGAAGTGGAGAAACAAGGTTAAATTGGGCAGTCACAGGAGCTGTTGGTAGTGAGATAGTCCCGGAGCCTAATTTTAAACATACTAATAGTTGGGGCAGAGGAGATGGTTGGGCTGAGGCCATTGAACCAGAGTGGCGCTCGATAAGCAAAAGAGCGTTGTCCCTGTGAAGTGTGACAGTGGGGGACTTTCAGTAGCTGTAGCGTGGATCTCCTAAGGCACCATTTGTTAATTCAATGTTGTAACAGAGTTGAGACCCCAGAAGGTGCAAGGCCAAGGTAGATTTTTTTCACCATGGAGCAGGTGAGAAACTTTATGCGGTTTGATAGTTGGAGCCAGCCGGTCTGAGTGTACAGGTCACATGTGTGGGTGAGACGGTGAACACCAGTGATGAGCCAACATGCTTTATTTAAGGTAGTTGAGAGGCATCTAAGGGTTGTGGTTGTGGCCGAGCCATAAATGATGAGACCATAGTCTATTACAGAGATCACAGAGCTCAGGACTGCAACCTTCAAAGCTTCTGGCGTGAGGTGTGGTCTGTGTTTGTAGAGGAGAGCAAGCCATGTATTAGCAGCTCTAGCTACATTATCTACATGAAGTCCATAGAAGAGATTAGGATCAAGCTGTATCCCTAAGTATTTGAAGGATCCCACCTGATCTAGAGTGTTCCCCTGGGTGGTGGAGATAGCCAAGTGGTGTAGCTTGTGTGGGTTATGAGAGCTGCAGAAAAGCATAGATTTGGTTTGCAGTCACAAATCACTATTCACGATCACGTCACAAATAACAACACTAATTTTTTGACTAGTTACTTGGATGTATTGTAAGCATATTTTGTAGTATCTCTCCAGGCTTCACCACCCCACCATTGTACTCATTAATGAGTGTTTTTAAGTCAGGGAGTTTGTGCTACAGTTCATCTGGGAAGTACAGCTGTAGGCATTCATGTTCCCAATACAGTTTTCATATTGGTTATCTCACACTGTCTACCCCGAATCACATTCTTCATCATCATGGTCAGAAATACAGTCACAAATCACGATTCATGATCATGTCATGAATCACAACATTCATTTTTTTACTAGTTATTTGGATGTACTGTAAGCATGTTTTGTAGTATCTCTCCAGGCTTCACCACTCCACCATTGTGCTCATTAATAAGCATTTTTAAGTCTGGGAGTTTTGTGCTACAGCCCATCGGGGAAGTACAGCCATAGGCATTTGCGTTCCTTCCCTTACAGCATGTCAGTTACAGTACTGTAAGTAGTGGTGGGCTAAGTGGCTCCAATTTGCTCAATTAAGTGATTCAATGAGTAACATGGAATCCACGGAGAACTCCACAATATGAAGCGGAGTATTTCACTTCACTTTATTCCACCTTTCCCAAACCACTTCTCCACCAATTTTAAGGCGAAGTACATTGAAATCAATGCAATTTGCCTCACTTCGCCCTGTAATTTAGCACCAAATGAAATTCTGCAATTTTTCGTGGGATTGCAGGTCACATGGGCACTAGATTGTTTGGCACAGCCTCAGTTCTGGCTTGGGTAGTGTGTGTGCAGTGGTAGCTGGAGACAGTTTGCTCTCAGAGCTCTGCGATTCAAAACTTCTAAAAGCTGTTTAAAATGCCTTTTTGAGTAATATTTTTTTGCTGAAAATTTAGTGCATTGATTGTAAGAAACCCTTCTATGCTCATATCATTGGGTGTTTATTGCTGTGTGTGGATTTTGAATGTTAATTTAGAACAGTCAGTCTGTGTACTGTGAAGTGTGCTTTGGGGGAGGGGCGTATTTGTGGTGTAGGTAGATTAACTGGGAGAAAAAGGCAGTCTTTCTGTTTTGGTTATATTTTTCTTGTATAACTGTGTTAATGTACACACAGTAATATTTTCAGTAATTCTTGACATTTGTTTGCTGATTGTTGTGGTGCAGCAGTGTACAATTTGTCGGTTTAAAACATTTGGTTATATTACTAAAGGTTTTCAATTTGCTACGCATTACTTGAGTGTGTGTGTGTGTGTGTGTGTGTGTGTTGATGTGTGCCATTACATCAGACACCTTTTATTGCGTTACAGAGTAATTGCAACAGTGTAAACCTGCAATCCATCGCACCTGCATGACTTTTTTTTACTGCTTTGTGGTATCTTTACTGGTAGAGGATTGTTACTGCTGCGCACTAATCCACCAACTGGCAAAATGTATTCCTTCCCAGATTTGGATTTGTGATTTGTAAGCACTGGTTAGGTGGTGTTGTGCCTTTTTGTATGCATCCCTTGAGTGTGCAGCGCAATCTTTTTTTTTTTTTTTCTCCATTATGCTCTTTACTCCCCCTGAGCTGCCTGCCGCCCTAGCCTCAGCTCGGTCACGCTCGCCAGCTTCATGTCCCCAAATCAAGCCACCCCCGATTCCCGTGGCTTTACCCCCGCAGTGGGGGCCTGTGACACCAGAGGCAGATGCGCTGGCACTGTAGTCTGGTCGGGGCTTGGCCTGGGGCATATCGGCCGCGGCGAGCTTCATTCATGGCGGCAGGCTGTTTTCCGCTTTTCTGTGGAGGCGGGGCCACACCGCCACATCACCATCCGCCCCGCCTCCAAGGAATTCTTGAAGCATCGGCTGCACGGGAACTCCCTGCCTCCGCCAGGGGTCCCCAGTGCACCGAGTGCTGCCCACACCCTCCCCCCAGAGAAGGAGAGCTGCCCAGCGGGCGCTCAATCCTACTCCCCCCGGCCGGCCCTCCGACGACCCGGATCCGTTCCCGAACCCGGGTCACCAGCGTCGCAAGCGGAAACCCCACCGCTGCGCCCATGGGCCGGCTGTGTGCAGCGCAATCTTAATCTGTGCATTTGCATGGCACCATTAATTCTGGGACATTGCATTTCTTGTTATGCTCACATTTCACTTCATCAGCACTGGGAAATTTTCTGGACACAAGACAGTAGCATTTTGGGGATGCACATTAATTCTGGTGACTCTGTGTGTGACCTGACCACTGCAAGCATGACTGAGTGTGCCATTAATTTTGGGAGATTTTGCATTTCTTGTTACACTCTCATTTCACATTGTCAGCACTGGGAAGTTTTCTGGACACAAGACAGTAGCACTATGGGGATGCACATTTATTCTGGTGAATGTGTGGGTGGGATGCTGCCAATATTGTTCTCACTCCACCTTACTTCGCGTTTAAGGCAGAATGACAATGCAAAGTAATAATAACAAGGTGAAGTGAGCCTTTCCTATGGGGCACTCTGTGTAGCGAAGTGACAAAGCTAAGTGGCCACTTCGCGTTCACCATGCTGGCAGATTTTAAATTTGCTGCATCTCTATTTGTTATTCTTGAGAAACTTTTATTGGCTGAAGTTAATCTCACATACTGTACAATATGATAATCCTTGAAAACCACACTTGACGGCACCAGTATGTTGGGAAACACTTTTCCCTGCAATGTGTTACCCCTGTCTTTCTAGATGATCTCCACATTTTCCATAACCACTATCTTTCAAGACCATCAACAAATAAAAATGTATAGGTTAAAGTCAAAGATCAGGCCTGTAGAATAGTATACTGTACTGTATCTCAATCCCACCTGAAGTGAAACTATTTCCCCAATGTGCATAGCTGCCCATAGGAAAAAATAAATAAATAAATATATGAGTCTAGTATTATTAGCAGGCAGGGCTCACTGGCTCAGCACACAGATTTTGCCCTCTCCTCCCCTCTCTGCTCCCTGATATAGTGCCATTACAAGAGCTCTGTTCCCCAATTCTTCAGTGTGTGATACACTAGTAGTCCTTGCAGGTAAGATGAGAAAACAGCAGCTGCCAGAAACGAAAGTCTGGGAATTACCTCTGAACAGACCCCTCCTCCTAATAAGGATCTACTAAAGGTTTGTAACACGGCACTTTTGAAGTAAGTTACACTGCTCTCATTTTCTCTCGCTCCTGGCTTTTGATCTTGGTCAGGCAGTGGCAGCAGCTGGCCAGGTGCTGTTCCACCTCTGGGTTTGGTTCTGGAGTTTGTTTGCATTGACTTTAGGAACTCTACAGTTACTGAAATAAGCTTCCAAGATTTTGTTGTCTGTTTTTCATTATTTATTCAACTGGCGAACTCAAGCAAAATGAAAGTGGTGTCAAGGGTCAAGTTCATTAAACAGGGAGTTTCAGATGATAGAAGTTCATTAGATGGGATTTGAGTAAATCCCTATCTAATGAACCCTGATCATTTGAAACTCCATATTTAACAAACTTGACCCTTGCTACCACTTTTATTTTGCTTGACAGCACTGCTTGTCAGCACTTGACTGCCCCAGTGATTCATGAGGAGTTTAGTACGTTTATATTTTGGAAGGATGGACTGAAGAATATGTGTTCTTACTGAAAAATGACTTATTTTAACTTACTGTACATTACAACTAATGATGATATATGGCACATTTTTTTTAATTCGTTTAAACTGAATGTTTGATAGTTCAGCCAATTTCTCTGTACTCAGCCTGGCTATACTTAAAATAATTTTTCCTTGGCTGTTTTTTTTTATTATTCCTATAATATACCCTGTTAAAAGAACAACAATAAGTAAACTGAGCAGGGAATCGACTGTTGTTCACATTCACTTTTACTTTCATTTGCGCTCCTTGGTGACATACTGTATGATATATTAAGATAAGATACAATATATTAAGAGATCGTAAGATTTCATATCTTATCAAATATAAACGTATATTACTCATGTTTCACGCCTGTCAGACTACTAGGTCCCACCCCCATGTGATTATTTTTTATGTGTAAATCCAAAGTAATAAGTCCACTAGCCTCAAGGAAAGGAGGGAGAGGGGGGACATGATAGAAACTTTCAAGTACCTCAAGGGAATCAACAAAGTCCAAGACGGTAGCATCTTTCAAAAAAAGAGGTGTGCAAGAACAAGAGGGCACAATTTGAAGATAGAGGGGGGGCAGCTCAGAGGTAATTTAAGGAAGTATTTTTTCACAGAGAGGGTTGTGGATGCATGGAACGGCCTTCCGGAGGAGGTTGTGGAGTCAAAATCAGTGGTGGAATTCAAGCATGCATGGGATAGTCATAAGGCAATTCTGGGGGGTGGGGGTAGGAAGAAGTAGGCTGCTGGTTAACTAGGATCTGCAGCTTATCCAGTAGGTAGGGAAATAGGCAGACTGGGTGGGCCAAGCGGTCCTTATCTGCCATCAAATTCTCTGTTTCTATGTTTCTGTGTTTCACTCCCCCTGTATTTTTTCAGTTTTCTGTTAATCTGAGTTCTGTCTGTCTGTCTATACTGTGTGTTGGGGGGACCACTTTTCATTATATCAGTGTATTTTATTTTCAGAGATGTGAGCTGATGGATGTCAATTGTGTCTGTCTCATGGAGATCATTATCGGATTTTTGAACAAGGCTGCTAAATACTGTTTCTGTTTCAAGGGTCACTCACTGTATCACTAGGCACACAGCATTTCTTGCCTGGCTGCTTCTTCATAGTTCAAGTTCTGTGCTTGCAAGCAGTAGTAGCTTGTTGTGGGTCTAAAATTAAAGGGTCTAAAATAACAGGACTGAAATTACCATTTTGTAATAAGAATGACCCTGCTCAGTATGCATCTTCAACTATTCATTTATTCTTCCTTGCTTCCTCTCTGCAACCTTCCTGTTGCCTGTTACCACTCCCCTCCACTAAACTTCAAACTGGACCATATCTGCTGCCGTATCAGCACTCTACTTGCTAAGCCTTGCACACTTCATGTCACCCCTGCTGACAATGGGTGGTCTCCCCAGTGTAGTCACGATATGGGGTCACGGACACACTCATCCTCTATTCTGCTATTGGCACACCTGCCATCTCTCTGGGACCCCCACCAGCAACCCTGCTTACGTTCCTGCAAGAAGAGGAAACGTAAACTCACCCTTATGGAAATACGATTGTGCTCCTTGAAGCTCCTGCTGATCCTGCTACTACCGTCTGGCAATGTCCACCTCAATCCTGGCCCTAAAATGACTTCAGGCTAGATAAGAAGTCCAGAAGAGGTGGGGGCTGTGCTATACACCTCAAAGACTCCCTCCTGGGCACCCAATAACTACCCCCTCACTGGTCCTCCACACAGCTCCTCCCCATCAGAATCTTACTAGGGGCCCACAACAAAGCCCTCACTGTCAGTGCTGTATATGTCCCCCCAAAAGACCAAGTAAATGGTCTTAATACCATCCTGGACTTCATTCGAACCCAACCTCTTGGCTCTGAGTCAATTCTGCTAGGGGACTTTAATATTAACTGGCTGGCCTCTGAGTCAGCAGGTCTCAAGGATGCCATCTCCACAGCAAACCTCACCCAGCTGGTTGACTCCATGACCAGGCACTACAAAACAGGCACTAACACACTCCTTGATTGGGTTTTGACTAGCCATCCAAATCACATCTCCAACATCTCCATCTTCCCGGACTCACTTACTGACCACTTCCCTGTCGTCTGTGAATGGTCAAATAAATTCCACAAGCCTCCCCCCAAGAATAATCTCCAGCAGAGTCCTTCCACGTGGCCAACTGCTTCACCTCAAATCCCACCTCGGACAGCAAGACTGGTCTCCCATTTATACAGTGTCAGATGTCAACATGGCTCTGGGCTACTTCATCAGCACCTTCAGTGCTGCCTGTGACTCCCATGCCCCCTTCAAAAAATGTAAAGTCAAAGGCCTTTGCAACCCTTGGCTCACTTCAGAACTAATTATCCAACTAAAAGCAAGAGACTGCCTCTCAGAGCGGGCTCGGGCCACCGGCACACAAAATGACCTTCAAAACTACAGACGTGCCTGTAATGCCTGCACTAAATCAATATGCCTCAATAAAAGCACTTACTATAAGGAAGCTGTCACCAATACTTGGGGAAATGAGAAAGCCTTCTGGAGCAATATCAAGGAAGTTACTGGGAAGCAGCCAGAAACTTCCCCCACTATGCTTGTCATTGATGGAATAAACACGCTTGACTCTACTGCTATCGCCAATACATTCAACTCTGCTTTCACTGACCTCAGCAGTGTCCTTTCTCCTGATGTTTTTGATGATGATGTCACCCCAGCTCACACTACCAGCTCTCCTCCCTCCTCTACTTACCCACCCTCCTACTTTAAAACCATCAGGATGCATGAAACCCGCAAATACATTGTGAAAGCAATTGCCAAATCCAGAAGTAGTGGGGACTCCCTGGACCTGAAACTACTGTCCCTCGCTCTCGACAAAGTATTAGGACCATTAACAAAGATCTTCAACCACTCCCTCTGCCTTGGCCAGTTCCCTGAAGTCTGGATATCCACAACAGTCATTCCTGTCCACAAAAGTGGAGATAAGTCCCTCCATGGGAACTATCAACCAATCTCCATCTTACCCCCACACTCCAAGGCCATTGAACATATAGTAGCTGACCGACTTACCGACTACCTGGACAAACACAATATCCTGTATTCTCAACAACATGATTTCAGAAAAGGACACAGCACTACTCTGCCCTCCTCAAATTCACTGGAGCAATACACAGTTCCCTGGACAATGGTTACCTTACTGGCTCAGTCTTAATTGACTTAACCAAGGCATTCAATACCATCCACCATGGTCTTCTACTTGAGCAGCTTCTGAAAGCCAGCCTCTCTCCTGTCTCCATGGTCTGGTTTAAAAGCTATCTGGGAAACCACTCCCAAAGAGTCAAAATTGCTGATGTCCTCTCTGATGCAAGGCCTGTCCTATCAGGAGTTCCCCAGGGGTCTATACTGGGCCCCCTTCTTTTCAGTCTTTTCCTGAACAGTCTTCCACAATCCTTCACTGAACAAATCATCCTCTACGCTGATGATGCCGTTATCCGTGCCACCCATATGGATCTCCAACCCTTGCAGAACAACCTTCAAAAAGGCTTCTTCTCAGTTGAAAATTGGTTGAGAAAACATAAACTGGTCCTAATTATAAAAAAAAAAATCCAAGCTTTTCATTAGCACCCACAACAAGCACAAGCTACAACCTTTTACTATTACAAACTGCCTTGGAGCTGCCCTTGAACAAGTTCATTCTTTCAAATACCTTGGGATCTGTCTTGATTGTAACCTTTCCTATGGTGCTCACACTGATAGTGTTGCCAAAGCTGCTAATATCCACCTTGGGCTCCTCTACAGGCATAGGCAATACCTTACCCCAGAAGCATTAAGGGTTGCAGTTCAAAACTCTGTTGTCTCCATAATTGACTATGGCCTGATCATGTATGGCTCTGCCTCAGTAACTGCTCTCACATATCCATGTCACTCAACAAATCCTGTAGGCTTATCACTAGATCAAACCACCTCACTCACACGTGTGACCTATATTCACAAACTGGCTGGCTACAACTCTCTGACCACATAAAGTACCAAACCTTAATTATGGCAAAGAAAATTACCGTGGGCCTTGCACCCCCTGGAGTCCGAGGTCTCCTTTGCCCTAGCAGCAATCCTTGACCCACCAGGGGCTCTGAATCAAAACTCCTACAGGTCCCTTGCTGCCTTACCTCTCTGGGTCAAAAATCCTTTGCTCATAGGGCCCTCAGTTGGCTGAATAGTCTCGACAGAGACATCTCCTCTGTGCCTAAGATTGATCCTTTCAAATCCAAGCTCCCGCCTACATCTAACTGCCTCTAGCACCTGTGACTGTCTTCCTTAAACAGCGTTTCACCTATTCTTAGTGCTGCTAACAACTCCTCCTACATAACACTTACCCTATCTTCCCTCTTCCCCCCATCCCCCTCCTCCCCCCCACCTTTTTTGGTTTGACCCTAGCACTTCTCTCTGTGTTGCAACAATGCCTCTGGCTGCTCTTACCCATTTTTCCCCTCCCAAGTTTTGTTCTCTCTCTCTCTACCTCTGTTAGTGACCCTTGCACTAGTTTAACTCAAATGTCCTAACTGTATTCCTGTAACCTTTTGTTAACCTGTTATCCTGATTTTGTTACTGAATGTTTTTGCCTGTTTTTGTATTGTACCTCAATTGGCGTGGAACCTTTGTAAAAGTGCCTTGGCTCAAAGGTACTTGTAATCCTAGAATCGAATAAATAAATAAAAAATAAAATAAAGAACTTGCAGTGGCATTTAGCTGTTGTATCTTTACCTCCTGTCAAGAAATGATGGCTCACCTAGCAGGGAGAAAGAAGCCACAGCATTTTGCATTGAAATTATTGACAGTCTTGCAACACATAAAGAAAGTACTAAACTAAGTCTTGGTGTGGTGTCGGTGATAAAATCTCAGAGGAAGGCACTGTAAACCAGTTGTTTGTTACTCTTGAGAAACTTTTATTGGCTGAAGTTTATCTCACATACTGTACAATATGATAACCCTTGAAAACCACACTTCACAGCGCCAGTATGTTGGGAACCCCTTCTTCCTGCAATGTGTGACCCCTTTCTTTCTAGATGGTCTCCACATCTTCCATAACCACCATCCTTCAAGACCACCAACAAATAAAAATGTATGTTAAAGTCAAATATTGGGCATGTAAAATAGTATCCCTCAATCCCACCTGAAGTGAAACTGTTTCCCTAATGTGCATAGCTGCCCATAGCAAAACAAAATACAAAAACTAAATATATGAGTCCAGTATTATTAGCACGTAGGGCTCACTGGCTCAGGACACAGATTTCACCCCCTCCTCCCCTAGCTGCTCCCTGATATAGTTTCAATACAAAAGCTCCGTTCCCAAATTCTTCAGTGCGTGATGCACTAGTAGTCCTTGCAGGTAAGAGAGGAGAATGGCAGCTGCCAGAAATGATAGTTTGGGAATTACTTCTGAACAGACCCCCCCCCCCACCGCCTCCCAAAACGGATCTGCTAAATGTTTGTAACATGGCATGTTTGAAGTATAGTAAGTCACACACTGCACTCACTTTCTCTCGCTCCTGGCTTGTGATCCCAGTCAGGCAGTGGCAGCAGCTGGTCTGGTGCTGTTCAGCCTCTTTTTTTTTTTCTTGAGTTTGTTTGCATTGATTTTAGGAATACTGCAGTTACTGAAATAGGCTTCCAAGATTTTTTGTTTGTATTTCATTATTTATTCGACTGGTGAACTCAAGCAATAGTAACGTGGTGTCAAGGGTCAAGTTCATCAAACAGAGCATTTGGGATGATTGAAGTTCATTAAACAGGGTTTGAGTAAACCCCTATCTAATGAACCCAGATTATCCCAAACTCCTTGTTTAACGAACTTGACCCTTGTCACCACTTTTATTTTGCTTGACAGCACTGCTTGCCAGCACTTGATGGTCCCAATGATTCATGGTGAGTTTTGTACATTAATATTCTGGAAGAATTGACTGAGGAATACATGTTCTGCTTACTGAAAATGACTTATTTTAACCTAATGTAGACTACAATAATGACGATATGTGGAACATAGTTTACCTTCATTTACATGAAATGTTTGAAAGTTCAGCCAATTTCTCTGTGCCCAGCCTGACTATACTTAAACAATAATTTTTCCGTGACTATATGTTTTTTGTTTGTTTTTTTCCTGACTCCTATAATATGTCCAATTAAATGAACAGCAATAAGTAAACTGAGCAGGAACTGTTTTTTAAAGCATTCAAGTCTACAGCATTGCTAAATATCTATAAAATTGTAAATGTGAACCGTTACGTGTTTATGTGTATATTCATTTTAATGTATTTTTCATGCATTGTTCAGTTTTTAGTTTAGGGTTGTTTTCCTCTTTTCAGAGCTGATCGCCGAAGCTGGCACCTGGTACTGTAACATCACTGCAGTCATTACCTGAAAAGCTTGTTCAAACAGTCCATTGTAAAAAAATAATGTAATTTACTTTTACTATCAGTACATATCACAGCCAGTGCATTGTAGTGTGAGTTGTCAGATTATAACACAGCAAAACACAAAACACTAACCATTTTTTTATTCTCCAATTTTATCACTTTTTTATGTTCTTGACAACCCACTTTCAACTACAGACCATCATTTTAAAATGAATAATAAAGACATATAATAGTTAAGAGAAAAGAAATAGATCTGTTTTTTTTTTTTTTTACATTTGTATTTTATCTTCCTCCTCTGAGGAGACTCCCCGACCGGTGGCTTCAGCCCTCCTACCAAAGGGATACTCTCTCTGGACCCGCCCGGTGCCTGCACCCATGCCTGCTAACACCAGAATTTCCCCCATGGATTACCTCCCGCAGCGGGGCCAGGAAGGAGGTGGTGCACTACACCTCCCCCTTGAGACCCAATCCAGAAACCGGAGCCGGCCCTCAGCCATGGTGGCCATCATTGAGTGCTGGCCAGGGCTTTCCTTCTTGTTCTGCTTTTCTCCCTCCCCCTCTCCACCAATGCAAGCACATCAGAAACATGCCTCTTGACCTGTACTGCCCTCTAGCCATTGCCAAGGAATGGTCAGCAAGTGGGATGGCATGGCACCCTCACCCTGAGAGAAGAGAGCAGTCCTCCAGATGCTTGATCCTCTCTCCCCCCCCACTGACCACCCGTGGCCCAAGCTTGTTTCAGAACCCAGGTCACTGGTGTGGCATGAGGTGTGGCATCCACCAACTCAACCCTCAGCATCACTGGACCAGCTAACAAAAGAAATAGAATTTGACCACATCCCTTGGCACTTGGCACAACAGCTCTACATGTATGCATCTGTACATGCAGGTCCCAAAGGTTCCTATGTGAATGAGGATATGATTCCACTAACTCAAAAAGAAATGACATTCTTTCTCAAAAAATACATTACGGTGTAGGCAGCAACAGAGAAAACCATTATGGCTTCACCTCTCTTGCATCTTTGCAAATCAGGCACCAGTTAGGGTTGCTTAATGCCAAAGTGACAGAATTGGGGCTTGGCTAACCCTTCACTTCCCACTCTGCAGGAGTAATAGGAAAATTATGGCTCTTCTTTTCTATCTTCACAGATCTGTGTGGTGTGTGCCATGGAGTTGTCAACCCTAACATTCACCCTATTCCATCAGTAAATAAGCTGAGATGGGTACAGTATATAACAATGAGGTGCACATTAGGCTTGACAGTTTCATAGCACACCCCTCTCCTGATTTGTGAAGATACAAGAGAGGTGAAACAGTAATGGTTTTCTCTGTTGCTGCCTGCAGGGTGGGGGTTGGGAGTTAGGGTTGGAAACCCTAATGCCCCATTTCACTACTTTTTTTTGGCATTATGCCATCCTAACCGGTGCCTTAACATAGTTTTTTGCAAAGAGTTAGTTTCAAGACAATTAGTACCTAAACAAATTTAATGTGAATTTAACTTGATATCACTAACTACAAAACTGTATTTTATAACTGTTCCACACATGTACACATTTTCTGCAAGTATTCACAGTATGTACAACTTGTTTTCTACACTGTATACACATAATGCAGATGTCAGCATTACAGAGTAATTTTTTTATATTTCATAAGTTTCATAAGTTAGTTCAAGCAGTGAGACTTACATCCATTATGCTTGCCCGTTTGCGCTAAAATTTAGTAGTTTTGTAAAAGAGATGTTTGTCTAAGCTTGTTTTAAATATATCAAAGCTCGAACTACCCACAATACTTGCAGGTAAGTTGTTCCATGCTGGCACCCCCCTTACAGTAAAACAGTTCTTCCTTTTATTTGTGTTCCTCTTAAGCAATACAAATTGCAACTTGTGTTTTCTGGTGCTACAGCGTCCTTTGTTATAGGTCATTTTTAAGTCTGCTCTTAATATATCATCATGTTATATCGTGTACATCATGCAGAGGTCTCCCCTTAGTCTTCTATAGTGCAGTGAGTATAAATTTAACTTGGTTAATCTCTCCTTGTAGAGTAAGTTTTTTAGTCCGAATACTGATCTAGTCACTATCATTATGTGCTTAATGTCATCTACAGATAATGTTATGGCAAACTATTAAGTTATTGATTGTAAACATGTCACACATGGATGTACTAAGTAACATCTTTTGACAGTTGCTTCACAAGCCCACATCCTAAGGCCTGTGTGAGTTGTTACAGGCAGCGCTAAATTCTAGACTTTACTTTTCTGTTAACTAATTTCATGTCACAATGTTGCAAATGTGTTTGTTACACATAAAATACATAATGTAATACTGTATAAGTATTGGATTTTCTAATATATTTACTGGCATGTGCATCATAACAATACAATGTACAGTATTTGTGTTTTAGTTGTGTACCATATTATGTAGTATCTCTATATGAATGTAATTGTTATTCAACATTTACTGATGTACAGTACATTTCTGTTAACTGTAGCATTCCTCTTGCATATGTGTCTGTACAGGTTATATGGTTAGTACACTGCAGACTGATATCTTTTTAGTTTAAATAAGATAATATAGCCTTCTTGTGAGTTTTAGGCAGTCGCCACTGATCATGATGAATCATTACACTCAATTCAACCATTCTGGTGTCTTAACCATGCAAGGTAGTGTCAAGAATGCACTGATGGTCCATGATGATAAATGATGAATTGAGTCTCATAACTTACAGATAAAATGAGAACATTATTTCCACTGAAATCAGTGACTACTGTGTTGACCTTGCATCTGTGATTGTCAAATCAAATTTAGCAATAGAAGAAGAGACTGAGAAGTCTACAGTACAGTAGTTCGGTTGTAGTTATTGCTCCTTTGACATTCATAGCCTGATTCTGAATTGCAGTGCAAACCTTTAAACTGTATACTTTCTTCCTATTAAGACTTAAAAATATCCACATCTCTGGCCCCGGTGATGCTAAGGGCTGAGGTGCTGGACACCACACCTTGCACCATGCCAGCGACCCAGGAATAAGCCTGGGTCGTCAGGGGTTGGAAGGGGAAGAGAAGGCTTGAGAGTCCGAAGGACTAGTCTCTTTCTCCAGGGAGGGGGGTGAGTTGCCACTAGTGTGCTGGTGGCCTCTAGTGGTGGCTGGGGGTGATTGCAGGACACTGGCAAGACTTGGGGGATGTACTGGGGCTGACGCCCGGAAAGGAGTGCATGCGTTAGCACACACGCTTCTGACCATTGGCGTCATTGCACACCACAGACATCAGAGGAGAACAGGGAAAAAGGGCACCAGTCATGGAGCATGATGGCCATCTCCATGGAGGGACTTGCTTTGCACTGAGGGTACGCGGCAGTACTGGATCTGGACCTGGTGGTAGAGTGTAGGGAGGCTCTCTACCTCCCCGCTGTGGAGGGTAAGCCATGGGGGTAGCTGAGGGACCTGAACAATGGAGCTGAGGAGTCCTCGGGCATGGCGGCCGGAGTCCTCAGGAGGATGCCTGACATGTGAGAGTAAAGCAGGCTGGTGGCCTGGGGGAAAAAGTAATAACAAAAAAAAAATATCCACATCTTATTGTTGTTATCCTGTTCATGTAGGTATCTCAAACTAGTATATTTAAGTTTATTTAATTAGCTGTCCTCAAAAAGATTCTTAAGTGATGCACCTTCAGACTCAAGAGTATTAATGGATGCCATTATAAATGCTCTGCCATCCTGCTGCTCATTAAAACCGAGGCACCAGTTTTCTGAGTAAGAAGAATGTGTAATATGAACAGGAGTCCATGTATGCACCTTTTCTTTATTGATAGTTACTTCAATAACTAGGTGTTTCACTGAATTAATGAATGTGTTACATGTGTCCATTTTGATCTGAGAAACAAATGCAGTCAGATGCAGTAACGGATGCTTGGAAGTATTTGCATGGCAATTTACAACAGTAATGTTGTCAAATCCTGGAATATTTATGTCTGACTCTATTTTCTTGACTGGAGATAGCTGTCTGTATGGCTCAGAATATCTACTTATATCAATGTTTGCACCCTGTGTAATTGAGGCATCCTTTTGCTATTGTTTTGATGTCAGCAGTTTCGGTATAGTACCTGCATCTATCAATGTGTATACTTGCAATAAAGCAAGGTATGGCTGAAATGTGTTTTACACATTTTTTCGCAGCCCAGATGTTTTTTGTAGTCAACATTTATTACATATAATCCCTGTAGGCTTCTGTCTCTAAACAGAACAACATAGTTCATCCCATCTATGAAGATCGAACTTCCTATGTCTAGTATAACAACATCCAATGTTAGTCCATGGGACAAACATATAAACATACAAATATGCCAGCAGATAAAGGCCTTATGGTCTGTTTAGTCAGCATGGGCGAGCAGGTCCCCCGTGTCTACAGAAGGACCTGCCCCCATCCCCAAAAACTCCCTGACCCCCTTGAATCATCCTCCTCCTCCTCCTCCCTCCTTTCACCCTCCACCACCAGTAACTTTTCCCTTTTCTCTGTCACATCCTCTCTTGAAGCTAGCCATCATTTTCAGTGAGACCACCTACTCTGGCAACTCCTTTAACTTGACCACCACCATTCCAGTGAACAAATGCCTCCTCATCTCTCTCCTGAATCTTCCCCCTACCAGCTTCAGGCTGTCCTTCCAAAGGATGTGTTCCCACTAAGGCAGAAAAGAACATGAATGTTTATCCTGTTAATATCTTTCAGGTACTTGAGGGTCTCGATCGTATCCCCCCTCACCCTTCTATCCTCAAAAGAGTACACGTTGAGCACCTTGAGCCTCTATTCAGTGGTGTTACCCTGCTGACACTGGATCATTTTGGCCACCCTTCTCTGGACTGTCTCTAGAAAGTTAACATCCTTCATAAGATAAGGGTAGCAAAACTGCACACTGTGGTCCAGGTGCAATCTCAACAGTGACCTGTACAGTGGCAGTATGACCTCAAACTTCCTGTTGGTAATCCTCCTGGCTATGCAGCCCAGCATCCAGTTTGTCTTTGTTGCTGCTGTCCTGCAGTGTGCCGAATACTTGAGGTCACTCATGATGATTACCCCCAGGTCCTTTTTTCCAGCAACTTGATTGCCTGCACCCCACACAACCAGTATTTGATCACTGCCTTTCTCACCCCCAAGTTCATAATGTTACACTTTTTAGTGTTGAACCCCAGTGGCCAAATGCAAAGCCACTTCTCTGATCTAGTCAGATCTTCACAGAGTCCCTGTCTCCCCTTTTCTGTGTCTATGCTTCCATAGAGCTTCATGTTATGTATGAATAGGCAGATTTTATCTTTGATCCCATACACTATGATGAAGATGTTAAACAACACTGGACTGAGCACTGAGCCTTGTTGGACCCAACTGGTCACTGGCCAAGCATCTAAGAACTCCCCATCAACCAGCACCATTTGGCTTCTGTCTTGCAGGCAGCTTTTGACCCATCTACCAAGCTTGACCCCAACCCTAAGGTCTTTCAGCTGTCTGGCCAGTCTCCTATGAGGCACAGAGTCAAAGGCCGTGTTAAAGTCCAGATATAGGACATTAACTGCTTGGACCTTGTCCACTGTCCTGGTCAACCAGACTTGTGTATGGAAACTGCATACACCACACACTGGGAACTGTTTCTTTATTATGTATATATCCTTTATGAGTTGGAACTTAACAGAAACTTTATCAGTTAATCAAACAGTATTTACATTATCAAATTATATCAATGGAGTTTCAATAGATATATTGTGTTGGTCAAATTTGAAATCAACAATATGTCCCATTGCTCTGTTTACTTAAGGGGACCTGCAAGATGGCAGCAGTAGGAGCTTGAAGCTGAGTAGTAACTGACAGATGGAGATGATTATCTTTGCCTCAGTTATGAGCTTTTAAAAATGAGGTTTTATTGAATTTTATCTGAGGAATATTAGCCTCCAGAAGTGCCTTTCTCTTTGCATGCAGGTCTGAGCATCCTGAGAAATCCTGGAGATTTCAGAGACAGAACAGTGGAGCAGCATGGAGAAGAGGTTTGAAAATCCACTGGCACTATTGGTGGTCATCAGAGAGTTGGAGTTGGACTTCTGAAAGTGATGTAAGTCCCATAAATTGATTGGTCAGGGATGGGAGAGCTGAAGTTTGAGTCTTAGAGACCAGTATAAGCTACTAGAAGAGACCATGGAACAGAAAATGGAAAACAGAGAGACACTGAAGTGTGTTTGGAGAGTATCTGGAGTAAAGCAGAGCAGAGATTGTAAAGACTATAACATCATTTCTTAAGTACTGAACAGAGGAGCTGTGGAGTTGTAGTGGTTCAAACTGAAACCAAACTCAAGGATATAAGAGCAAGAGACAGTAATATTTTATTCAAATGGCAGGAGTTTAGGTAAAAGAAAACAGAAGGGTCTAAGAAAATTAAGAAAATTAAATAGTAGTCCTGCAGCTCCAAGAATACTTTAACAATGATATCAATAAAGGTATAGCATTCTGCAGTAATTCTGCATGGGGTGTGTTGTTAAACACAAGACAGAAACACAATATAATAAAGTCACATGTTATTTTAGAAGTAAAAGCCTATGGTTTATTAGTTAAAACTAAAGGTAAAAAAGCTAAAATTTGAATCACAAGCGTTTCAATAGAAAGATGCACTACTGATGCACAGACACCACATGCTGTAGCACTTTAATAAACAAGTGAGGTAGAGTCAGTGTGAGTTAGTTGGCTGAACACAGTTACCCAGGCATGAGCTCTAGCACAAGAGGAGTGACAGAGACATTGCTTTCCACAAGCTGTAAGTAGAGGATAGCCTTCTGTTTAGCAACTGTGGATAAAAAAATAGATATTATTTGAACCACTTAGTTGAGAAGTAGACAATTGTGCTGGACACTGTAACCTCCCAGAAATTTAAATACTAGAAGCAAGTTTTCTGTGCAGTCCGATGAACACGACAACACCTCCCAAGCACCCTCTAATAAGATTACTTGTAAACAAGAGCATGAATGTTAAAAACTGATTAAAGTTAGCCTGGCTCAGTGGTGTAGAGGGCTAAGGCACTGTGCATCTCATCTCCTGCCACACTGATGACCTGGGTTCTTAAACAGACACAGGTCACTCGAGGGCAAGCCAGGTGGGGAAAGATTGAATGTCCATCAGACTGCTCTCCTCCCTCACAGGCAAGGGTTCTTGTGGCACACTGTCTGACTGCCACCAAGTGATAGCAGCACAATGGTGTCACAAGGAGAGGAAAGGGATCTCACATTTCAGGGTTCAAAGGATATCTCTGCAGAGCCGGACCCTGCACATTGTGCCCACTGCACGTCCTGTTGTTCTAGGTACAAAACTTGTGGAAAACAACCTGGTTTCTGGATAATGACTGACCCCTTACAGGCACTGAATCAGTGACTGAGAACCTCCTACAATGCTGTGGCAGAGGATGATGGCATGAAGGTATGTCCCAGGGAAGCCAGGTGATGGGGCTGGGGTGGTTGTTAGGAAGGGGTCAGCAGGAGTACCTCAGGAGGTAAACAGATCATGGAAAAAAAACAGTGAGTATAGTACTGCACATTTTTTTCATTTATATATATTGATTATTCTGAGGTTTGCACACCAGTTACTGTTTTGCATTTTTTTCAGTGTATCAGCCTTTTTTACTTAGGCTGAGGTAGAGCAAAAGTGTTAAAGTTGATAAAGGGAAGGGGGTTGCATAAAGGGACTATGATTTGTGAGTGCATTACAACTCTTAAGCTATGTAAACTATACAAGGTTGTACTAAATAGTTGATAGCGACATTATATATGCTTCTATTACTTGTACTTTATGGGGCAAATTTTCAAAGGAGACGCACTGGCACATTTCCAAAAATGCACCGCAGCATGATAGTCAAAGAGCAGAGATGTGACACACAAGTCTGGATGTGCTACAAGGCGACTATAATGTTTGTGGCACATCTGGAGGAGGTGTACCCATGAATGTGCCATGCATCTCTATATTCATCCCAAATGTTCTGCACATGTGTGGCACATCTCCAAAGATGCACCCCCAAAGTTAGGCATAAAAGGAGGTGGCCTAAGTGCAAGCCACCCACAGGCAACCAGCAGAACAGCAGTAGGCAAAGCAATGGAAGAGGCAGCATTCCTCATGGTGGAGGTAATGAGGGGTGAGGAGATGGGCAGAACAGCAACATGGCCGTGGAAGGAGCTGTAGATGGTGTGCCCAACAGAAAAGGTAATGTACCCATGTCACATTCAAACAACTGACTGACACAGAGATTGAGGGCCAGTACAGACTCAATGGGGCAGTTCTGAGACAGCTTTGTGAGCTGTGCCATGATGAACTGCAGGCACCCACCACATGGAGTCACGCCATGTTGGTGGAAACAAAGGTGACAGCAGCAAAAGGGCTTGCTCACCACTGGCACCTTCCAGACACCAGAGGGTGACACCACTGGGATCACACACTCCACCATGTCCTGTCTCCTCACACAGTTCCTCACCACTCTGCTGCCATACTCTACAGAGTTCATAACATTCCCTAGCATACATAAAGAGCAGACAGAAACCATGCAGCAATTCCATAGGTTGACACACATGCCAGGTGTGCTAGGGGCCATTGACTGCACCCATGTGGCTATCAGGGCACCACCTGGCTCAGACTGCATTGCATACATGAACTGGAAGGGCTACCATTCCAGCAACTGCCAGGTGGTGTACAGTGCCACAGGGCACATACCAATGTCTGCGCCATGCACCTTGGGAGTACACATGATGCCTACATCTGGCACCATTCCTCCCTGTGCCACCAGTTCAATAGTGGGGACATCCCCAGTGGCCACCTAGTGGGTGAGTTGGGCAGGACACAATGTCCACCCAACTCATTCCATGGCACAGCACATAGTTGGTGGTGTTGTGGGGGGTTGAGGGAAGAGTGACAGGGGCAGTGCAATGGCCAGTGGCCATGTTGAATTGTGGAACCTGGAGGCCTGCTGGCCTGGGACCCACAGATACTGAGACAATAGTGTGTAAGGCCACAGGTGAGAAGGGCAGGGGTGCTGCACAGTGGGCACATATGGTAGTGTGAGAAGCAACAGGTGCCCCCAGCCACTAACATTGTCTGGGACGTGGCCGAGCACAATGGCCAGAGAGGATAGTGTCACAGTGCCCTTACAAGCAGGGATGGGGGTCACAGGACTGGGGAGAAGTTGGCCCGGCCATGTCTGTCCAGGCCGCAAACAGGACACAAGTGTGGGGGCCCACAATGGTGGGAAAGGGGGGGCACAGGTGGGGAGGGGTAATGGCACCCAGCTGGACAGGCAGTAGCAGCATAGACAGGCAAGGGGGGGTGGATGTGCCAAGCCATGTGCACACCTGAGTGAAACAAACACTTGTCTCTGTCCCACTAGGTGACAGTGCGTACCCCCTCTGGCCATGGCTACTCACCCTCATACGATGGCACATGAGGCTGAGGAATGCTACAATGAGGCACATACCACAACATACAACATCATTGAGCATATGTTTGGCATGCTAAAAATGCAGATCAGATGCCTGGACAGGTCTGGTGGTGCCCTACAATACCACCCAGAAAAGGCCTGTGGCATGCTACACAACATGGCCATGGATAGTAGGATACTTGTCCAGGTATAGGGGGATGACAGTACAGAGGAGGATGAAAACCACAGGGTGGGGATAGGCAGCCAACCCTGGAGGGGAGGGACCCATGAATGGCTGCAAGGGCATGGTGGCATAGGGACACCATTGTGGAGGAGCACTTTGGAAACTGGAGGTGAGTAGCACAGGAGGCACAAACTGGGCAGCCAGTCACACACACACACACACACACACACACACACACTGACACAGGGTGGGGGGGTAGGACACACATGCAGGCAGGCAGACACTGCACAGCAGCTGCAGAGTGCACTACATAGTGCACACAACTTTGCACAGTCAGCCACTGCAGTGCCACCAAGGTCAAGGGGGGACACAGTGTCAGTTTGTGAACTGTCATGGATCAGAGGGAATCTGCTGGCACACATGCATGGCAGGCACAGTGCTGCATTCATCATGTCCATGTCACAGAGCACAACACCACTGCCCCCACATATGCCCAGTATAACACACAGACAGCACAGGCAGTTGTGACATCCTGGCATGTGTGTGCCACAGCATGAGGCCCTGACCACTGCTGGCCTAGTGCATGGGTTGCAGCAGTGGAAGGGTATGGGTACCATGTGAACTGCACCCAACAGGCCTCATTATGAGCTAGTACAGCTGCCACAGCCATGTGGGCATCCACACCTTGGCTGGGAAGATGTCTCAGGTGTGTCACCAGCCACAGAGGACGAAACCTCCACCCTGGGAGGGATTGACCCATGTGACAGTGACCGGGTGCTCGAGGGTGTTTCAGTCCTGAAGTGCAGATGAGATCCGGGGGTGTTGGGGATGTAGATGTGAGGGACGGCATCAGCAGCAATGGGGTCTCCTGCTCCATGGCCTGGGAGTGCCGCTGGTGCTGCGCAGGGTGTGGCAGGAACTTCTGTGACTATGAGGAACCACAGAAGCAAAGCCCACAGCAATGGCCTCTGCTATCCAGTCAAGTGATGGGGTCATGGCCACCCACTGTTGGCGTAACTCACCAAGCAGCTGTGCTTGTCTCATGGCTGCATGTTCATCCATGTGTCCCACCTGCTCCAGAAGTCCACGGATCTCCCCCTTGAGTGCTACCTGGCCCTCCACAGTTGCCCACAGGAGCCAGATGTACTCATCTAGTCTGTCAGAGGGTGATGCATCAGTGGTGGGGGGCTGATGGACAGGGGGGTCCTGGCCCACTATGCCATGTCTCATGTCCATGAACGCAGCACAGTGGACCACTGTTGGTCATGGGGTGGGGACTGTGAATGGGCATGCACAGAGGGCCCTGGGGCAGGCTGCTCATGGCCCCTGCCAGCCATTGCAGCACTGCAGCACCCTGTTGGTCAGTTATGGCAGTCCCAGGTCCCACAGCATCACTTCACCTCGGCTTCCTCCTGCCACTGCAGCTGCTTGCAGTGGGGGTGCACATTGGGGAGGCACGTGTGTGGGTGCAGGCCCACCCACGCTGCCTGTTGCTGCCCATGTGGGTACCAGGACAGTGGTAAGGTAGTTGCCACTTATGTGTCCCCCCTGCTGGGTGGCATCACATCATCATCCTACTCTATGGCTGATGCAAGCACCCTGAGGTCCTCCTGGAACAAAAGACCAGATAAGGGGTCATCGTCAGCCAACCCCAGTATGTTCAACAGCTTGCAAGTTGTCCTAAGATCTCCAGCAATGGCAACAGCTCAAGATGATGTAGATGTCCTGGACTTGACCACCTATGGTGCCACTGGATGCGCCCCAGACAGTGAAGCACCCCTGAGGTGAGATGGAGCTGAAAGGCAGATTGGATAGCATGGTGAGTGACACATGGCCATATCCAAGGTCAACAGAATGACATGGGGAGGTGTACATTTGTGCCACAAGTGTTCCTGTGTCACCACACAGGCCTGGGACCACCACTGTGGCCTGTGCAGCTCAAACGCACTGGCGTTGTGAGCTCTGCACATGTGCTGGTGCATACACTCGTGGCAGCGTGTGGCACAGGACCACAATGGCTCAGCTGAGGCTTGGCCAATGCTTCCCCCTCAGCCATGAACAGGCGCTGCTGCCCCACTGTGGACCACATGCCCACCATAGCCAGATGGTGCAGTGGCCCACTGTGGATGGCTATGTTGCACCACACATGACATGGAGGCCCCTGTGTGCATGCATAGCCACCTGCAGACTGTGAAGTTGGCCGCTCCAACCTGGAACCTGTGGCATGCCACCTGCCATGCACAATGACACACAGTGCAGCATGTGGGCCCCTGTTATGGCTATGCACTGCCAGCAGCCCTGCACAGCACCCTCTGGACATGGTGCAGGGCCCTGTGTGGCATACCAGGCACACCTGTGGCTGCCATATGCCACCCTCCCACAGGGGTGACACATGCATACTCACTGTGCTGTGATGGGCTGCCCCCAATCTGGAACCCACCCACTTGAACACTCTCCACAGATGCTCAGCTGATGCTGACCACTAGCATCTCCTCACTAGCTGTAAGGGATGGTGCAGTGGAGGAGCCCCCACCATTCTGCCTCAGGGAGGCCAATATGGTGGCCAGTTTCTCCTTGGCCCTTCTTTTGTCGCTGGTCATCCTCTTCATGCACTGATGGAGACTGCAGTTGTGCCTCCCATGGGCATTTACATGGACAGCAACCTCGTCCTAACCCTCTGTCTTCTCCTGCCAGGTACCTGTCTTACCCATGAGCAGCCCCTCTGTAAGGAAGTAGGCCTCCACCGGGGCACACAGTTCATCATTGGTGAAGTTTAGCCTCTGCCTCTTTTATGTTCCCTCCCCCTCATCAGACATCCTGTTGTATGTGAACAGGAATGTGGCATGCTTGAGCAAATATCCAGCATATCTGGAGGTGAGTGAAATGCCACTGACTTGCATGAGGAAAAGAGGCTGTAGCACAGGGTATGTAAACAAACCTACCTTCAAGGCTGCAGTTCCTGTCAGTCATCTGTGGTGTGGGGTGACACATTTATGGCTCATCTAATGCAAATAAGGTGTGGATCATCCTGTAATGAGATGCTAATTAGTTGACTTAGGCCTGGACTTGATAATGAGATCATTTGCATAACCTGGCAGAATATTGCAGATTTGCTCCAGGCCCAACTCATTGTGCATTGCGCATCCAAATTGCACCGAGCATCTCTGCATGGCGCATTTACCACACATGCACGATTCAGCGTACCGTACTTGACATGTGTGCAGAGCATGCCTGAGGGTAGTGGCCATGTATCATGCATCCCCCAGTACTGCACTGTGATGCACCATTGCTCCTGTATGGTGCATATCAGTGGAAATGCACCATGTGGTTGGCTGCATGTGTGGCATTGTCCACCCTAAACAAGATGGCACCTGCACATCAATGCACCAGTGTGTGTCAGTGGGCCATGACCCCTTTCTCCAGCCCTGCCTTTTGATACTGCGCATGTGCAGTGTTGCAGTATAGGTGTCTATGGTACATCCTTATGGTGCATGTGTGAGTTGCATGGTGAGTCTATCACAAAACAGGTGTGGCCCAGCCACACATTGTTCAGACTGCCACAGTGAACAGTTGCACATTCTGCTGGATTGTACACAGATAAGATGGCACATGCTAACATGGGGAGGCCCAGGGCCCTGAATTGATTCAAAGTGGAGGTGGCCAACCACTTGTTGCCCCCCTGGAGGGGCAATTGTTTGGTGGTGAGGAGCTGCAGGAATCACAGGCCCAGGTGTGGGCACAGGTAGCTACCCAGCTTGAGCTCAGGACTGACTTCCCCAGAACTGGGGTGCAGTGTTGCCACAGATATGGGACCTACTGTGACGGGATCCTGAGAAGCTCCAGAGGCTCCATGACCAGGCCTACATGGGGGTGATGCCATGCCCAGGTACGAATTTGCTTTGTGCATGCTTTCTTTGCCTGCTATTGGGGGTATGTGGGTGTGCAGCAGGTTTGTGTGTCCCTGCCCACATGTTTGTCATGGCCCTGGTTGCAGGGCCATGTTATTGCTGCCATGCATGCCATGGGTTTCCTTGTGTGGACTGGCGGTCCACTGTGCTGCTGCCATTGCACTGTGACTCCATATTGTCTGTTGACCCTTAGCAGGGTGCATGTCATGCTGCACCATGCAGCATCATGTCACTATTTTGGGGGGTTATGTTCCAGCATGTTGCTCACAGTGCTGTTCCATTGTGTTTCACTGCAGGTTGGAAGAAGCAGCAGCAGGCCAGAGAGGAAGCTGACCAGCATACCAGAGCCAGTGGAGGGAGCACACCAGAACGTGGTCCACACCATATAGCAGGTAAGTGCACTGCATGTGCTGCCTCTGTGTTTTCATGGGGTAAGTGTGGGGGGCTTGCATTGCCCACAGTGGACCATTGCCTGCTTTTTGTGCATGTCCATGTGGTGGTGGTCACACACATGGATCATTGTGTCAGCAGTGTGTAGTAGTTCAGCTGTGCCCATGGCACCTGTGTTTTTGTCCCCAGTTGCTGTGTCTGGTCCTGGCTGTGTGCACCCATCTGTACTCACATGGGGTTATCACAGGGCCTGTGTGATTGGTGCACGTGGGTGGCAGGTTCCCATGCTGTGGGAGACATGGCCAGATGTCCCTTGATAACATCTTCTGCCTGTTCACTGTGCCATTTCCGATTCACTCTGTGGCTGTGCTGCCCAGCATGTTGCTGGTGTGTGCTGTGCATGGTGGGTTGATGGCCCTCTGCATGGGGCCAGCCAGCATCAGGCATGCACATCCAGCCCATTTGGGAGGGGGGCTGTGCCTGTGTGGGATGTGAAACTGAGTATGTGTTCTCTGTTTCCCCACCATAGGTAATCCAGCTGCTGTTGCACCACATAGGAGGAGGATGGGCAGGATGATGATGGGTGGATGGCTCATCTCCACCCAGAAGATTCTGCTGGCCATATACAGGAGACAGAGAAGCATGCTGAGTGTGGCCCCAGGAGATCCTAACCAAACTGAGGAGGCTCTGCCAGTGTAGATGGAGCCAGGTGGATCATCACAAGGGGTGCTAGGACTGTGGGCCTTTTGACTTTTCTTTGTGTAAATAGCCCCATTTGATCTAGCCCCACATCCGCATTCCTCTATGTATATAGTTCCACCCCTACATTCCCTGTTACCCCTTCTCCCCTGCTCCACACCCCTTTAACTGTATATAGTTTTGTAATGCCTGCTGTTATTCTTGTTGTGGTTTTATTGTTTGTATATGGTTAGTTATTACATATTTTTGCATCTAACAGCCCGTGTCTGTGGTCCTCACTTAACTGATGTTACATTCACCTGTTGTGTTTCATGATTGGCCCAATGCCCCTTGCCAACCACTGCCTATTTGTGTCTGTCCCATGGCACAACTGCTTGCCCTATCCACCTTGTTTCAGCCCCACAATGTTTGTTCTGCTGTCCCCTGGGCCACCTCTGAGGTGCCCATCAGCATTGTTCTCCTTATCACTTGCACATAGACCCTGTTCTGGGGCTGTGTACTCCTCTGCTGTTTTCCTGTGCCCCCTGCTGCTGTGCTGTGCTGTTTGCAGTCCTGTGTACCTGTGGGCATGTGCCTCCAGTGTGGCCTACAGCCACCAGCCTGTGTGCCATTCTGTCTGTGGACCACTGTGCTGTGATGTGGCTGCCATGACTGCCCTGCTTGACTCCTCTGCACTGTTGTCACAGTACATGGCTGGACCATGCTGTCCATTGGGTCTGTGGTGCTGGGGTTCACCATCTCTGCCCTCCTGTGTGCTGTGCCCATTGTGTCTCTCTTTCTCCTGGACTAGTGGTGTATGTGTACTATCTTGTACTGTGCCCATGGGGGCTGGATCTGTGTCCTTTGTGCACTTTGGTAGTGCCTTTCTCAACCCCTTTTGCCTTGGGATGCTTCCCTCCCTGTTTTCCTGTTGCTCCTCTGTCCCAGGCCAGGTTGCTCCTTTCACAATATTCAGTCATGCCCAGATGTTCTGGCACATTTCCAGATGTGCAGGAGCATTTCAGGCTGCACTATGGTGCATTTTTGGTATATTCAGCCTGGGATGCGCTGGTGCATCTCATTGTGCATCTTCTGAATATTGCAATATTTTGGGACAGGGCATCTCAGATGCACAGAGCAAGCACTTGCACCTTTTCCAGGTGCAGTTTTGAAAATGGGGGCCTATCATTTTAGTAGAGCCATTTGAGAGCATCTGCTCATTGGAAAGACAGTTGGGATACTGCCTGACAAACAAGATCCAAGCACCCTGAAAAGATAAAGGAAAAAGAGAGGAAATCACAGAAGTTAAATTATGAAGACAAGCTTACAGAGCAAAGCATGATTACCCCTTCAGGATGGGAGAGAGACTTCCAGTTTTACCACTCACATTTTTGGGCTATACAAACTAGTGTTTTTAAATCTTAACTTGACTTACTAAGTGCTGGACAGGTTTTGTCTACAAGAAAGTTTTGGAAGACTTGTAACAAGGATTTCTGCACATCATATTTTACAAACTCTACTTGTCTAAGTGGCTTACTGTTTAAAATCACTGTGCACTTATTTTTGTAACTTGTGGTTGTATGTAGTCCTGTATTGATGACAGGGGAAAAAAGGCAACCTCCCCAGATAAAATGGTGAAGCCCAAAATGAGGGGGCAGGTTAAGAAAAATACTAAAATTGTGGATAAAAACAATCAGAAAAAGATTTTGAATTGATCTTTGACTCCAGGCAATTAAATAAAAGTGTGCATCATAATTAAAGGTGCTCTATTACCAAATGGATCTGCATCCCCCATTAAAACAGATAGATCATTGCCTGCTAACTCTAATCATCCTTTGTTAGTGGAAATCAGAAAACTAGGAAGTGGAGGCATAAAAGTAAATGAAGAAGACATAATACAATGGTGGGATTTAATACAGGACAAAAAAGGGAAATAGACAGTAAGAAAACAGGTGAGGGAACAACATACCAGGCACCAATGGAAGGGGGAAGAGAAGAAAGAAGAGCACAAGTTAAAAAAAAAAACATCAATCTGTCTTAGGTAGCACTAAATCTTGAACAAGAGCAGTGGAGAAGGAAATCCTCAGTTTTGCAAAATTTCAAACAACTTATTTCCCCTTATGTCACTAGACTCAGTATAGATCCTCTGACAAGTGCACTCACTGGTAACCCGCACTACTGGCAGAATACAGAAGCAAAAATAAATTCAGAAGAGAGAGTTTCATAGAAAATGACAATAAAAGCACCCTAACAGTGATGTGAAAATTAAATTAATAAAAGCAGCCCCTGCATGAAATCAAAATGGAGTTAAAACAACAACTATCTGGGTCAGATGGTCTCTCTGTTAACACTATCAGAAGAAGCAAGTCAACAAAAAACAGCAGACCATCAAGTAACTCTGAACCAAAAAGTGGCAGAAAAAAGTAGAATAAGAGTCAGAATAATAACAATAAAAGTCAGATATGTAAAACCTTAGGCTTAATTGCTGAAAGAAAAGGAGAAATTGCAAGATTAGTAAAACAACTTAATTGCCAAGAAAAGGGTCGGAAGGGTACAATAGAGAAACAAAGAAGTACATACAATACAAAAGTATTGTAACTGTCAGTGTGTTGAAACAAAGGAAATTAGAGTGGGGAATTAAAAAAAGAAGAATCGAACAATAAATAAGAAACACAGAGATACAACTGATGAAGAAATAAAACAAAACTGCAAAATAAGAATGCAGGAGGGGGGAGATAGAAAGTTTGATGAAGGCAAATTTAAAAAAAGGCTGAAATAAATAGGTGTGCTAAGCTAGCAAATGTATATCTTAATGATGTGCCAAAATTAAAACAAGAGAATCCAGGAGAACTGAAAGTAATGATCTACAACCTATGTAAAAGCCCAATAGGCAACACAATTATATTGCTGGATGTTCTGACAGCGTACGGATAAAAAAACAAAGAATGTTCTAGTATTAATTAAATCACTTTATGTATAGTAGCACATTGATAAAGAGAGAACTTATGAAAGTAAGCCAGGCCTTTATGCCAATGGGTGTTATGTTAGATAATACACTGGAATCATTTGTTAAAAGACACAGATCACCAAGAAGAGGGAAAATGAAAGAAGGAGAATGAGCAAAAGGAAGGGGGAAATCCAAACTGAAAAGTACCCTTAAAAACAGCAATAATGTGCTACAGAAGAATTGAACAAGACTTACAGAGTACAGTAAGTAAAACCAGCAGGGAGCATACACTAACCAGTAGAGGATGATGAATATGCTTTATGGAAATCATGCAGGGGGAGGAGACAAAGTGCCCAAAATTAAAAGCAGTGTGGTACTTAATGAGTCCAAGTCAGAATTAGATAGCAATGTAATTGAGCAGCTGTCAAAAGAAGATTTACTAACAGAATATGAAGAAACAGCAGAAATGGTGAAATTGGGCTGACAGTTAAGAGGGATATCAGAAAAACCATCTGGAACATAACAGGAGTGGGGAATAAAAGCAAAGATGCAGCATGGTTAGCAGGTATTACTTCACATGACACATTACTGCAAGAAACTTGGTTCTGTGGCAAATACGTTCTCCTCCAAGGTTACACAGGTTTTGAGAGGGCGAATTTCATTAGTATCAATGGCCACTTTTAAAGAGGTTTCACAGTTAGACATACAGTAGTGTCTCCCTATTTTTTATGCATATGTGCGGTAAATTGATACAATACAGATTTAACTGCAATTTATTGGTGTGTACCTCCTGCACATACTTTGCAACATGGCTGTAACATCTTCGAGCATTTTAAAGTGAGGCTGCAAAATACCATGGCCAGTTTTCAAGGGAGATTGTTATTAGCAGAGGACTTCGGTGTTAAAATTGGAACAAAACAGGAAATATATGATCATCACTGGCCCCTGAATGACATTTTTAATATCCAAATACATGATTCTATGGATTGCAATGTTCCCAGCTCTGGGAAAAAAAAATATTTCAATATTGGGTGATAACCTACTGGGAGTAATAAATATCAGAGCCTTTGGGGACAGGGAGGGTTATTTTGTCTTTCCTACCAAAACAGGTGGTATGCTACAGGATTTGTGCATCATAAATGTTTTCAATTTTAATAAAATTTCCAGTTTAGTCATTAAAAAATATGGGACAATGAACACGTTCCTCTTATTATATCCCTGAAATGTGACAGTGTAATAGACAGTGCTTTAGATAAATGAAATTTGGAACTGGTGACAAATTATATGTTCGTTCATAACAAGAAAGAATTAAATGGACACTGTTTTGTGGAGATTTTGTTAAGAATTACATGGAAAATCTAGCGAATGATGAGGAATCTTTATCAGTTCTGTATGATTATTGTGGAAAATTGGTACCTTATGATGTAATATTTGATGCCTATGACAATATGGGCAGATACTCAAAACTTTGCCCCAGGGCTAATTTAGCATTGCCCGGCATGCTAAATTAGCCCAGAACCAATAGCCCACTATATTCAAAAGGGATAGCCCGGTGCTAAACCTGATGAATATCATATGCTAAAGAGGCCAGGCAAGCTGGGTTGGGAGTACAGTGCAAAAATAGCCCAGGAAATAAGACAGCTCTGAATATAGCAACCAGGAAGTGCAAACCACAACAGCAGGCCAGTGCACAGCGACGTGAAGGAAGGTAAAGGTGAACTATGTGGCCAATGTGTGTGCTAGCTAAGGAGTGGATTCATTAAAGCTGCAAACACCACCGCATGTGAAATTCTGCAGAAATGTACAATGTTTCTGAAACATTTGGCAGTGTAGACACATTTTATTTATTTATTTAGTGTTTGTTGACTGGGTAAGTGCACTAGACAAGTCCTGCCTATTTTCAGGCACGACCCGGGGAGGGAGATACAGATGAATGCCAACTGACCTTGAACGAGATTAAGCTGTTGGTGGAATGTTTAGTGAATGAGGGAAATTTGGCCAGGACACTGGGGAATTTCCCCTACTCTGCCTGCAGGGGGACTGCTGCTCTCCTGGAGTGGTGGTCAGTTGCGGGATGGAGGGCGAGGAGGTTGGACATCTGGTGCAGTCGGAGGTTCTATCCCAGACCTCGGGTGTTGCAAGCTCAAGGAATAAGAGTCTACATAAGGAGGTGTTTTTTGATGGTTCTACGGAGGTGCAGTCTGCTAGGAGGCAGACAGAAGCTGTGATTCTCCCATATACTTTGGAGGGCTTACCGGAGCAAGAACCGATTATTTCAGGTGTTTCTGTACTGCAAGCAGTATCTACCACACTGATTGTCTGTCCGGTGCCTGAGTTGAGTACTGCTGATGATGGAACAGCACTTACTGTGCCATTTTCTGTGGAACCTGCTTTACTGGCAGCTGTCAGGCCTGGTGTAGCAGCTCAGCTGGCTGGGACGGACTCCATGCCGATGTCAGAGAGAATGCGGAAGTCTTTTGCTGTCATGGAGCCGGTCGAGGTGCCGGGTGTCAAGGAATGGTCGAAGGGGGATTCTCTTACAAAAGCTGGCTGGATTTAAACCCCTCAAGGGGTCTGGGTGCCGGATTCTAATTGGGTCTCTTTTTCTTCGGGGGATACTTCACTACAAGGTACTGTACAGTCATGCAAGGGGGAAGGGGAGCAGCCTGTGCTTGTTCCAAGCGAGGTGATGGGTGTTGTGATGGATGAACTACTTGAACTACGTAACCCTATTCCTACTACTGCAAGAACTGCTGTTTTAGAGCATCGGGATCGATTCTCTACCCCCTCTTCCCTACATCGATAGGGTCATAGATCTGGACCCCGATATTCAGATTTTTTCCAAAACAATAAAGTGGAACAAGCTCCTCGGCATAATGCTGTTCAGCTGCGATATAGAGGGGGTCTCCAGGAACAATCTGATAGACTTTATGTGGCTCAACATCTTTTAAAATAATCTATGGGTTTTCATGCTGTTGATAATCTTGCCCTTATCAATGTCAGGGGAGAGGATACCTTTGATATGAGCTTTAGAACATTTTCTGGGCTGGATTATTTTTGGAAAAAACATGATATGTTTAAAGCAATGCCTTTATGGTCTCCTTTTTGGGCTATCCCCCTTACTATACCCCTGTATAAATCAGTGGTAGTTATGTTTCGGAATGAGGGGGTAAATGTGAGTGATATGTATTATTGGATGGAGCAAAAATGTCAGGTTATGGGGCCTCCTGAGGCCCTCATTGATAGTGAAGGGATTTGGAATGGTAGCTGGAGGTTTAAAGTTGTTACACTTGGTGGGCAATGATGTGCAACATATTCCCAATAGTTTTTTTTGGGGAAAGGATAGAGGGGTAGTTTTTTACCCAGGACAACCAAAAGCCTGCTATAAGTGTGGCAGTCCCAGACATATTAGCAGCACTTGTGATAGGGTGATTTGTGCCCTATGTGGTGAATATGATCATCCCAGTTCAGTATGCAGGAATGTGTTTAAATGCAACCTTTGTAATGAGACAGGCCATGCCTATCATCAGTGTCCTTGGGTAGGCCAGAATCGTATGGAAGGGCTTAATCAGGAGAATTTGGTCTCAGAGGCCCCAAAAAAGTATAGGCCGACCAGATCGGAATCTGGACCTGAGAAGGCCTCAGGGTCCTCTTCTTTAGATCCCACTCAGGCACCTACTACCTTGGCTGGGTCTGCTGCTTCTGAACCCTCCCCGGTTTCCTCTGTGGCTCACTGTTCCTCTGTTGCAGTTTCTATTTTAGAGGGGGATTCAGGGCAGATGCCCCCTTCCCAGATGGAAGTTGACTTTCTCCCTCAAAAACGGGTGACTAGATCCTCCCTGAAACCCAAGGTCTTAGCAGGCCCCATTTTAACACAAAATTCCTTTCAGGTGCTGCAGGAACAGGAAGGGGGTTTTGAATCTGATGTTTCATCCTTATTAGGTATGGTTTCTGAGATGACCACGTGATGCAGCTGGCTGAATGGTAGCCTCTTGAGACTGCTCCGACCACCGGTCCACCTAATTCGTTGTAAAACAATCTTTAAAAACAGAAACGACTCTGAAAATAAGGAGAGTGTTTGATGAAATTCCCCGCTTACCTGGGTTTTGAAGGAGAACCAATGGGAGGTCCTTAGGGATGAAGAAATCAGCTTTAAAGCACACGCCCCCATCAACCCCTGAAAAAGCTCCTAAGAAGGCAAGGGCTATAGAAATGGCCACCGCGGTAAGACCTATTCATGGAGATCCTGAAACAGAGCCGCTTACCTTGTCCAGATTCTTAGAGGAGTTTAAGCCTTTTTGATCAGAGCTTCCATCTGATTTCTGAGGAAATTAAACCTATGGCACAAGCGCTTGAGGACGTGGCAACCCGCACATCGGATAATGAAGCCAGACTACTATCGAACGAAAAAAAGCAACAAAGAATTGAGATGGAGCTCACAGCCACACGGCCCAGGCTTAAAAGTTTGGAGAACAAAGTAGAAGATTTGGAGGGTAGGAGCAGGCGCAATAATGCAGTGGTAATCGGATTACCCGAAAAAGAAGAGGGTTCAGATGCTGTGGGTTTCGCACAAAAATTTGTAGAATCGATTGCTGGTCCCTCACCATTCGGGGACAAATATGTTATCGAGTGTGCCCACAGAGCCCTTCGTCCACCCCCATCGCAGGGATCCCCTCCTTGTACATTTATTTTCCGATTCCTTAACTACCAAGAACGTCAACATTTCATTACCAAAGTTAAAAATTTACAAGAAATTCGTTGGGCTGAAGTGAAAGTTCGAGTAGCCCAAGACTTGCCTTTATCAGTGAGGCAAAGAAGAGCCTCCTTCCATCAAGTGGTAGTTAAGTTACTTGCTGCGGGCATTAAATTTAGAATGGGGTACCCGGCAAGGTTTCAAGTGTTTCTGAACAACACTTGGATCACTTTTGAAGATGCAGAGTCGGCGGCTACTGAATTGAGGAAGGCGATGCCAGATTTATATCGTGATCGTTGATGTGCATAAAATGGCTAGGGATTTAAAATGCTCTGTGAAAAAGGAATTCATCTCCTGTAAATTTTCGGGAATTGAAAGGATGTGCTGAGAATCTGTATCTGTGGACTTGAACTTTCTGTCTGACTAGAGTTTTAAGATACGGTGTGTCTCGCAGTGTACATTATTTCTGATATAAGGAGATAGTTCCCTATAAAGCTACATTACAGCTCCTATGGCCAACGCCCTTGTTTGGTATGGAACAAAGGAAGATGGACGATTCAGAATCTGTAAAGGGTGAGCCATAGGTGTAACGTGCATCTCTATCCATAAGAGGGAGACAAAGACTGGAACATTAGGACTATAGCAAGCACTGGAGTTCGCTATACATAGCTGGCTTCAGAGGACTGGTTTCGTGTTTTTTATTATTTTTTTTTTCCTTCCTTCGTTTAATTAATTAGCCCTGATCGTCGGAACTTTTGGTTTCTAGGTTGTGAGAGGTTGGCTACGACTATATAATGGAACTAATCAAAAAGGGTAAAGGAAATGAGTGTCTGATTATGGTTAAGCGCTAGTGGTATGTCTCGAATATGGGAAGGATGCCCCTAGAATTTCGAAGGGCTTTAGGACAAATAGTTTTAGGGTTTCTTTTTTTTTTTTTTTCTCTCCCCGTCTGTTGTTAAAGGTGATGCTTAAGTAGCCCATCAGTTAGTAGTAGAGGAATAGAAGGATTCCCAGTACCGGAGCTTAGAATGCATGGATAGAAGTAATGACTGGGCAAGTAACCTAAACAAGACTTTTCTTCTTATTTTTCTGCAAATTAAAGATTTGAAAGCGGTAGGACCGTTAGAAATGCTTAATAGGGATAAGAGATGGAATTAGAAATAGTGCATGCCTTGTTTAAGCGGAACTCAGGTAATATTTGTAGGAGCTATTATAGTTCTCGTTATGATATCATATTTATTGGGACAGCTGCAGGTCTTATATTGGAATACGGGTAACAGAGGCTTAGAGGTAGCTGACTTATGTTAAATTTTGATGAGAGGCAGGGGGATCTCAGGGTTATATTTTCCAAGTTGATAACTGCTGGGTAAGGATTTCAGCGTTGTGCTGAAAGTGGTAATCAACAGATATGGGCAATAGATGGTCGGGGGGACAGGGCAGGGTTGTTGCTGTTTAGCTAGCTGCTGGCTTGGGCTAGGATAGTAAGGGGGAATGGGGGGTTTGAGAGGATATTGGTTGTTATTTTTAGATGTGAGTGGCAGGAATATCTTAGGGAAGTGGAAAGAAGAGGGTTGGGAGGGGGGTACCTAGTAACACAGGTAGATCAAGGCAAGGGAGTAGAGTAGGAACGTGGACCGGAATGTTATTCCCACATGTCATAGATAAAATTTCTAGAGGGATAATATGACGAATTCAATAAGGTTTGCCTCTTGGAATGTGAAAGGACTGAGACATCAGCTAAAGCAATATACGGTCCTGAAGCATTTGGCATTATTAACTACTAAAACAGTGTTTGTTCAGGAATCTCATCTTTTAGATGTGGAAGCACTGCGGATGCGGAGACAACAAATTGGTCATGTTTTCTCCTCAGCAGGTACATCTCAAAGCTGTGGGGTCCTTATTTTGATTTCCAGAAAGATCCCTTTTACACTTTTTCAAGTACTTAATGATCCTCAGGGCAGATATGTATTTGTTCACTGTCAATTATATTCCACAGAAATGATATTGGGGAGTATATATGGGCCTAATTATGATTCGCCTGAGTTTTTTATGCGACTGGTTAATGTCTTAACACCATTTTTATCGGTTCCCATGATTTTGGGAGGAGATATGAACATGGTTCTTGATCCAAGGATGGATTGTACATCGGGGCAACATAGAAGGCTTTCACGAGCTTATTGGACCTTTAGGGAGTTGATTGACAACCTGGGGTTATGCAATATCTGGCGAGTACTCCAGCCTGGGGACAAGGGCTATACTTTCACCTCCCCGGTACATAAAACTTCATCAAGAATAGATTATATATTCATTTCCAAAACTCTATTAACTGGAGTGTTAGAAGCATCTGTACAACCTGGTCCACCCTCTGATCACGCAATGGTGTGCTGCCAACTATCCATGGTACCTATGAAGGGCAGAACGTTAAGGTAGAAATTTAATAATCAGCTTTTGAAGGATAAAATAACAAATGACATTATTAGTAAACATATTGATCAGTTTATAGAGTTTAACATGGATCTGTAGCAAGAGCAGACATATTGTGGTGTACGTTTAAGGCATATATGAGAGGGGTGCTGATTAGTCTCTCCTCACAAAGGAAAAAGCAAAAAGAGCTGGAATCAAACACTTTGCTTACACAAATAAGAGCTCTGGAGGCACAGGTAGTAGTTTTCCCTACAGAGGAAATGAGGGCCAAGTTGTGCAAATTAAATGATAGATACTTGGAAATTCTGAGGGAAAAGGCAGAATTTGCCATACAGAAGGCCAAGGCCTCGTATACAGATCAAGGGGAAAAGGCAGGCAAACTTTTGGCGTTGCACCTTAAACAGCAGGAATCGGCCAGATATGTCTCTTCTATCATATCTAATACAGATGGTACCCTGAAAACCTCACCGGAGGATATAGTCTCGGAATTTAAAACTTATTACTCTAATTTGTATAGTTCGATGCCACAGATCCCCACTAATCAAGAAATAGATCGATATTTAGAAGAGGTTAAGTTACCAGAGTTGTCCATCCCTCAACAACAATCATTAATAATACCCATCTCGGCAGAGGAGATACAAAGGACAATTGATAGTTTACCTTTGGATAAATCTCCAGGACCAGACAGGTTTTCTTCTAACTTTTATAAACAATTACAAAAACAGCTTATTCCCTTGCTACACTTACTCTTTAAACATATTTTACAGGGAAAAGAGATAGATTCTACACTATTTGAAGCCCTAATAGTGGTATTGCCTAAAGTGGGGCATAATCTGGAATTAACTTCTAGTTATCGGCCTATCTCACTCTTAAATCAAGACATCAAAATTTTGACTAAATTAATAGCTATCCATCTCAATGGAGTTCTACCGTCCCTCATTGGAATAGAACAGGTGGGGTTCATGAAAGGAAGATCCTCTGTAGATCACCTTAGAACACTATCGCATGTTCAGTCTGTGGCAAGAGATGCCCAGTACCCGGCTGTGCTGGTATCCTTAGATGCCGAGAAAGCCTTTGACAGGGTTAACTGGAATTTCTTATTTGGGACATTGAAGGCTTATAATTTTCCTTCCGAATTTCAGCAATGGATAAGGGCTTTATATCATGGACCTTCAGCCAAAATTACAGTGAATGGGGTGATGTCAGCTGTTTTCCCATTAGAATCTGGTACTAGGCAAGGTTGCCCATTGTCTCCTTTACTTTTCAATTTGTATTTGGAACCCTTGATTCGTCACCTAATGGGGTGTTTGCAGATTAAGGGCATAAAGGTTCTGGAACATCAAATCAAAGTAGCAGCATATGCGGGTGACATATTACTACATCTCTCTGACCTGGAGAGTTCCATTCCAGCTATGCTCTCGGCTATTAGGAAATATAGTCTTTTATCTAATTATAAGTTAAATACGGGCAAGATGGTTATTTTTCCCCTTAATCACAAGGTCCAGCGGAGCTCAGTAGAGGCCTTCGGCCTCTCTTGGGCACAGGATGTTTTAAAATATCTGGGTATAATAATCTCCAGAAACACTACCCAAATGCAGAAACTTAATTTAGATTCATTACTTCGAATTGTTGAGGCGGACCTTGGAAGATGGTCTAAACTGCCTATTTCCCTGTGGGGGAGAATTAATTTAATTAAAATGAACGTCTTCCCAAGGCTATTCTATCCGATGAATTTGCTTAATGTCTGGCTACCTCTAGCATGGTTCCAAGAGTTCAAGAAATGGTTGCAAAATTTATATGGGGAATAAACATCCTAGATTGGCATACTATAAATTAGCGGCTCCTAAAGACAGGGGGGATCGCTTCCCATTTCTCCTTATTACTGTTCCTTAGTGCTAAATACCTAAGATGGCTCACACCACGGAAGAACTTTTGTCTGTTTCATTTATTCTCCTCTGGCTTAAAATTGAACTTCTCTATGGCAGGAAATGGTTTATCCCTAACAGCTCTTTGTTATATCAATTATAGTTCTCTTACCGTACGGTTAAAACACACCAATAGCAATCTCGGTTAGAGTGCATTGCAGTTGTGCAACTTTCTTAGATATAATCATACAGGGATATAGATCAACCAACTGAAGGTAACCCCAATTTAAAGATAAATAATAAAACACTAACCACCACATGGTTAATAGGTATCAAAGACCTATCCCTTGCATCGCTGATTTCAGAAGACCATAAGTGGTTATCGTCTCCGGAAATAATATCGATATTAAAATTGCCTGATACGTATATTTTTAAAGTTTACCAATTAAGGCACCTTATCGTTAGAGTGTTTGGTGTCTCACCCCCCCAATGTAGGCCCCAGAAGCTACAGGTCTGAATTGGGAACATTGGTCGGAACTCTAAAAATGGTTTCACAAATTTATAAAATACTGTATAATTGGGCCTATCCAAATTATTTTGCCCCCTCGGGATTTTGGACCTTCTTTTTTCCAACTCAAGAACTTCATTGGGAGTCACTATGGCAGAATTGTCATAAATATGTATCGCAGGATAGATTACGCCTCACTCAATTTCACATTTTGCACAGTTTATATTATACTCCACAAAAGTTATTTAAAATGGGACTCCTGTCTATCCCGACTTGTAATAGATGTGATAAAGAAGAAGGATCTATATTCCATATCTTTTGGTCTTGCTCCAAAGCTAAGGCGTTATGGGATAAAATTCAACAGAATATGGATCCTTTGCTAGGTCTGGAAGAACTATTCACTCCGGAAATTTGTATATTAGGGGATTATAGTACAATTAATCTCTCTGTTAGGTGCTATCACATGGCTCTTATCTCCTCAACAACCAAGAAGATAATGTTGAGGCATTGGAAAGACAAAGTGGATATCTCCTATAATGAATGGCTAAAGGAATTACTGGCCAATTTAAGAACAGAGAAAACTATAGCCAGTCTTAACAACAAGCTCAAGAAATACTGTATAAAAAGAAGTGGGATTCATTGCATACTCTATTTGCTCTTTAGGAAGTCCTGTGTACACATTTTTGACTAGGTTGATGAATATCTTTTATTTAGAGTGTAATAGGTTTTCACATGTGTCTTGCTAAGTCGTGTTACAGTGAGGGGAGGGAGGGAGAGGTGAATAGGGGTGGGGGAGGCTGAGGGAGGGGGTTGGGGGATAAGGGACCAGTACAGGATTTTCTTACGTATATGTCATGTATAAGGAATCAATGGACCCTTATTTATGTAAATGTGTATTTGTTTGTTTGTGTTGTTGTTTTTGTTATACTTGATGTAAAATCAATAAAATTATAAAGGGAAAAAAAAGGTATGGTTTCTGAAATAGAATGTGATGAGGATACTCCTTGGAGAGTTCCAACTTCAAAAAACAAGGTAGGGAGAAAGAGGAAAAAGGATAAAGAGGAGGGTTGAACAGGGCACATAGGAAAGTTTTCTCTCTTGTCGGGGTTGTTTTTTTTCATCTACATAGAAACATAGAAACATAGAATTTGACGGCAGATAAGGACCGCTTGGCCCACCTAGTCTGCCCATTTTCCTACCTAACAGATAAACTGCAGATCCTATTTAATCAACAGTTTACTTCCTCCTACCCACCACTAGGACTGCCTTATGCCTGTCCCATGCATTCTTGAAGTCCCCCACTGTTCTTGACTCCACAACCTCCTCAGGGAGGCTGTTCCATGCATCCACAACCCTCTCAGTGAAAAAATACTCCCTCACATTACCTCTGAGCCGTCCTCCCTCTATCTTCAAATTGTGACCCCTTTTTCTTGCACATCTCTTTTTCTGGAAGATGCTACCCTCTTGGACTTTGTTAATTCCCTTGAGGTACTTGAAAGTTTCTATCATGCCCCTCTCCTTCTTTTCCTCAAGGGTATACATATTAAGATCCTTTAGTCTTTCTTTGTATGTCTTCTGGTGCAGACCCTGCACCATTTTGGTTGCCTCCTCTGGACAGCCTCCACTCTGTCTATGTCTTTGCGGAGATGGGGTCTCCAGAACTGCACACAGTACTCCAGATGGGGTCTCACCAACTGTCTGTACAGAGGGATAACAACTTCCTGTTTTCTACTATTGATGCCTCTCCCTATGCATCCCAGTATCCCCCCAGCCTTCCTTACTGCCTTCTCACATTGCTTGCCCACCTTTAGGTCATCTGATATAATTACCCCCAGGTCCCTTTTATTTTTACTGTTGTCAGTATCTCACCCCTATTGTGTACGCTTCCCGGTTTTGTTTCCCATGTGCATTACCTTGCACTTCTTTGCATTGAATCTGAGCTGCCATACATTTGACCATTCCTCCAACCTTGCCAAGTGCCTCTCATCCTTTCCACTCCATCTTGTGTATCAACCCTGTTGCAGATCTTTGTGTCATCTGCAAAGAGACATACTTTTCCTTCCAGTTCCTCTGCAATGTCACTTATAAAGACATTAAAAAGGACCGGTCCCAGTACTGAACCCTGCAGTACCCCGCTAGTAACCCTCCTTTCTTCACTGTTTACTCCATTTACTACTACCCTTTGCGTCCTGTTGTCTAGCCAATTTTTTATCCAGGCTACCACCTTGGGACCCACTCCAAGGCTGGTTATCTTGTATATTAATCTTTTGTGTGGGACTGTATCAAATGCCTTGCTAAAATCTAGGTAGGCCATGTCCACAGCCCCTCCCTGGTCTATTACTTTGGTCACCCAGTCAAAGAAATCTATTAGATTCGTCTGACATGACCTTCCCATCATGAATCCATGCTGCCTTGGGTCCTGTGTCCCACTGGCCTCTAGGTACTCAACAATTCTTTCCTTCAGAAGTGATTCCATCATTTTCCCTACCACTGAGGTCAAACTAACTGGTCTGTAGTTTCCTGCCTCTGTCCTGCTCCCACTTTTGTGAAGAGGAATCACATCTGCCCTCCTCCAGTCCTCAGGTACCACCCTATCCTCCCATGATTTGTTAAAGAGGTAGTCAGCTGTGTCACTAGTTCTACCCTTAGTTCTTTTAGAATTCTTGGGTGAATCCCATCAGGCCCCACTGCTTTGTCCACCTTCAATTTTATTAGTTCTTTCAGAACCCTTTCTTCTGTAATGGACTGGTATCGACCCCCATCTTCAGAGTGTTTCTCTTGTTTGGTTTAGGTAACTCCTCCTCTTCCTTTGTGAATACTGAGCAGAAATATTCATTCAGTATCCCTGCTTTTTCACTGTCACCCTCTACCCACATTCCATCCCCTTTATTAAGCTTCAGTATCCCTCCTTTGGTCTTTCTTCACTCTCTAATGTACCTATAAAAGGTCTTAACCCCCGTCTTAACAGAATTGGCTATCCTTTCCTCAGTTTGGGCCTTTGCTATTCTGACTGCCTTCCCAGCCTCTTTCTGCTTTAACTGATAAAGTTCTCTGTCCTGCTCCTTCTGTGTTTCCTTATATTTCCTGAATGCTGTCCTTTTCTCCTTAACCTTCCCTGCCACCTCTTTTGAGAACCATAGCGTTTTTTCCTTCATTGTGTTTTATTGATTTGCTTTACATAAAGGCTTGTTGCCTCTGTGATGGCTGTTTTGATCACTCCCCATTGTTCCTCCACCCCTCCTTCTTGCCTGTTTGCTAGTGCTTTTCTGAGGCACTCTCATTTTCCCAAAGTCAGCCCGCCTAAAGTCCAGTACTCTTGCTTTTGTATGGCTTGATTGTATGGCTGTGTTTATCGTGAACCACACTGTTTGGTGGTCGCTTGTTCCCAGATGGCTACCCACTTCTAAATCTGAGATTCTTTCTCCATCCCCATTTGAGAGTACCAGGTCTAAGATTGCTCCCTCCCGAGTGGGTTCCAGTACTAGCTGTCTGAGGCATGCCCCCTGTAGGGCATCAAGAATGACTCTGCTCTTGGATGTGCCTGCAGCAAAGGTGCTCCAATTAACATCTGGCATATTCAGGTCCCCCATCAACAATATCTCCCCTTTTTCTGCCTTTCTAAGAAAGCCTTCTATCATTTCCTTGTCCATACCCTCCCCCCTTAGATGGGGGTCTGTATACAACCCCCATGCGGATTGTGGTGCCATTTCCTGTCTCCAGGATGACCCAAAGTGCCTCATCTGCTCCCTGTTTACTCTTTAGTTCTGTTGCTTTGATCTCTTCCTTTATATAGAGAGCTACTCCTCCTCCTCTTTTACCCTCCCTGTCCCTCCTGTAGATTGTGTATCCTGGTATGTTGACATCCCAGTCATGGTTCTCTGTGTGCCATGTTTCTGTGACTGCCACAATATCCAGGCAACCCTCTTCCATCAAGGCCACTTATATACATGGCTGCTTTTTGACTACTCTCCCTTAATGTTGTAGCATTAAGTCCTTTTGTAAACAAATGGCCTCATTGGAATTTTTCCAACACTGCCCTTTTGATGTTTTACTTATCCAGAAAACTAGATTTTCTTCCTTACAGGACATTGTCCAGGTTAAACAACATTGGCCTTGGGGGACTTCATTTTGGTCATTTGGGGAAGATACAGCTGATAGTCTTCGGATTCTTTTCCAGTCACCCCGAGTTCAGGTTCAGAAAGTGGTTGATATCTTGACAGGAAGAGCTTTTCTATTGGATTGTGTGTATGATTGTTTTTCTTTACGTATTATTAATACTTATGCTTCTCAAAGTAAAAAAGCAAGAATTTAACTATTTTCTCTTATTAAACCTTTTTTATTTTTCTGTAGGCTGTTATTTTGGGGAGGTGACATGAACTGTAGTTTGGATATAAAATTACGGGATAAGGTTCAGCAAAAAATATATTGTGATTCTCATGCGTTAATTAAGTAATTCATACTGCAAATTTGATGGATACATATAGAACTTTGTACATGGATGGGGATTCACTAACTGATGGAGTGCATACCGTACTCATATTGATTATATTTTTTCTTCTAGACAGTTAACAGTTCATGATTTTGAGTTACAGTTTTGTGAATTTTCTGACCATTGTATTTTAAGGTGTAATTTTCAATGTTCTCAAGTTCCCCCCTCTTTTCCAGGGATGCCTCGGTGTTGGAAATTGAATTCAGTCATGTTGGATGATCCAGGTTTTAAAACCAAAATTGAATTATTATTTGGGTTTCGGGGTTTGGTATCAGTCTTGTATGACTCCTGGTATTCTTGGTGGTGGGATACAAAAATGGATGTCAAAACTTTGTGTCTTGATTTGGGTAAACCAAAGGGTAATAAGGATTATTTGGGTATTTAGTTTTAAGAGACCAATTTTACCATCTTTTGTCTCTCCCTACTATAGCAGATGGTAAAATTAAAGCTCAACTAGATATTGTTAAGCAGAAAATAAGGGATTATCATTATAAGTGTGCTGCATTTGTGCATGCTGCTTTTAAATTTGGTACTACCAAAATGCCTTTTTTAGATACATTTGAGGCATGTAAAACAAAATTAGCAAATAAACACATGACTGGTCTTTTGGACCATTTTGGTAAAGTCCGGATGTCACATGTGGAGATTTTAGACATTATGGTGGACACCATTCAGAGTTCTTAGGGACAGGAGTTTGTTCCTACTGTAGCTTGGGATTCTTTGATAAATTGTCCTTAGCCAGTATTGTCTCCTGAAATTATGGCTGATATTGATGGTCCAGTTACTTTGCCGGAGGTATTGGAGGTTATTTCGCACTCACGTTCAGGTGTGTCCCCAGGGGCAGATGGACTAACAAATTATTTTTATTTTTTAATTTTAAAGAGTTAGTAGCTCCATTGTTATTGGAAGCCTTTAATTAATTTTTGACGGCCATGGAGGTTCCACAGGGGTTTTCCTCAGCAATGGTGGTTTATATCCATAAAACTGATGATAGACTAGATTTGGATAATCAGTTTTGAACACTGACTATAAAATTCTGTCACAAATTTTGTGTCATCATTTGCAAAAGGCGGCTGTTGAGTTGATTCACCCAGTCCAAACATGTTCTATCCCTGGTAGGAATACCAAACGGAACCTTCAGTTACTAAGGGATGTTTGTGAATTTGGGAGGCAAAAGAAGTTGAGGGGTGTTTTGATTACTCTGGACCAGAAAAAAGCTTTTGACAATGTGTCTCACTCCTTTTTATTTCAAGTTTAACAGGTTTATGGTACTCCTCCCTCTATGATTAAGTGGATTCATTTTTTATACCAGCAAGCAGTGGCCATTCCAGTGGTGGGTGGTCTTTTGGGGTCTTCAGTTTTGATTCAAAGGGGGGTTTAGGCAGGGGTGTCCCCTTAGTCCCCTTCTTCACACTTTTTGTTTAGATCCTATGCTCTGAGTAATTCTAAATGACCCTTTGATTATAGGATTATCCCCTAGTCCAGGAATTTTGTCTCAAAAAATTATGGCATATGTGGATAACATCTGTCTTTTGCTTGCTTCTGTTCAGACTGGAATATATACCCTACAAGTGTTGGATTCCTTTACAGGGATTACTGGGGCAGGTTTTAACCATCATAAAAGTAAGGCTTTGCAACTTGGGGATGGGGACCCGGTACTTTCGGTAAGTACTATTCAGGTCTCTCCTCATTTTATTTCAATTTTGGGGCTCAAGTTTGGTGAATAGGATATGGCTAGTTTTAATTGGGAAGATAGGTTACAAATTGGTGAGGCAAAGGTTTCTCGGTGGAAGTCATGGGGAATGGGGAAGAAAAAAAGGGTTAGGATTGTTAAATAATTTCTTATCCCAGTTTTTTTATATGTTGCTTATATTTTTCCTTTACCTATTAACCTTGAGACAAGACCGTTTAGCTGTTTCTTTCAGATGGTATGGGGTAGCAGGTTAAACCCAGTGAAACGGGATTTCACTTATCTCAAAGTTTCACTAGGGGGTTTGGGTATGTTAAATCCGGTGGTGTTTTTTCAATCCTTTTGTATTTTTTCTTCCTGTTATTGGTCTATGGGATCTCCCACTCAGTGGGCTGAATGGACTGTGTGTTTATTTCGAGTTTTTTTTAATAAATTGGATGTTATTTTTCCAAGGTTTACTGAATCCTTACAGGTTCCTATTTTTGCTCTTCCCATGTTGAAGAGAATCAAACAGTGGAATCTTAGTAAAGCTGAGATTACTTCCATGCAGCGAAAATCTATTTATAATCTTGTAATGGATAGACATCATGCTGTGCAGATTGATTTTCCACGATGCCTCCCTACGAAACTCCAGTCTGCTTTAAACATTCTTAAAGATGGTAGGATTCCTGATTACATTTGGGATATTCAGTGGCTGTGCTGTCATGGGAAACTAGGCGTTAAAGGTAATTGGAAGCATAAACCTGTGACTGATAGGTTGTGTTTAAGATTTTCTTGTGTTAGCATGGGAGAATCACAGGAACATTTTTTTTATTTTGTGCCCTTATATTAAAAAATGTTGGCTTGATTTGGCCTTAAGTTGGTAATTTTCTCCCCTTACACACATTCAATTTTGATACTGGGGGTTTATTCTGGCATTTATTCTAGATATCACCCTAGTACACTAAATGTTATTTTTGCATTTATTAAATATTATCTTTGGCAGGCACGTTGTCAATTCTATTTACAACATGTGACTATTCCTAATGCAGTTTTGATTAGACAGATTACGGAAGCCTTGAAGCAACTTAAAATGAGGCAGTCCAGGGTTTTTGATAGAGGGAAATTCCAGTGTTTTTGGCAACATGTCTTTTGGTTGTAGTGCTTTTTTTTCCCTTTGTATTTCTTTCTTTTGACATGTTTTGAATTATATATGTGATATTGTATGATTTTTTTTCTTTTTTGATCGTAAATATGTTATGTTTGTTGCAATAAAAAATTCCCCTACTCTTTTCGAGAAGTGCCATGGGATCTTTAACATCCACCTGAACTACCACCAATCCAGACAGATGGGACCTTTGTTTAACGTCTCATCCGAAAGACGGCACCTCAGAAGTGCAGCACCCCTCTCATGCTGCACTACAGTGTCAGTACTGGGATATTAACTCAAGTGCCAGATGTGGGAACTGAACCCACAGCCCCCTGATCTCCCGGCCTCAGAGGCAAGTGTGCTACCTATGGGTGCATAGGTTTTGCACATAGCTAAGCCGTTTGCCTGGTGCTATCACATTTGGCCAGGGCAAACATTTTCTAGATTCAAAAGTGACATGCAAATGAGCCTTCTTAGGAAGTCTGTGAGCAAACATCCAGATTAGCATCTCATTATGTCCTGATTTGCATGCAGTTTGTCCAGCACTATTGCAGGGTCCCACAGCTCCACCTGTAGGTCAGTCTGGAAGTACAGAGGCTGGCTGGGTCTGCCCACAGCTCCACATATAGGTCAGTCTGAAAGTGCATGGTGGTAGCTGCAGGCTACATTTGTACCGAACCGCATAGAATATTGTGCCCCAGGGGATTACACAGCACAGGCACAGGTGGTGGTGGTGCTGCATGCAATTGTCAAACTAGTTTCAGCTACAGTGCACAGCAGACAGTACAGTAACAAGGAGGCCAGTAGTGTGAATGACACAGAAATGCCTATGGTGTGTAGGGTATCAATGACTGCTGCACATTACACAGTGACAGGTCTATCTTGCTGGTGTGTACTGACAGGGGACATTACTGTTATGCTGTTCTGTGACCCACAGATGCTGCACCACTGCCATGGAATACTCACAATGACATATACAAGGCTGGCTGTGTGTGCTGTGGTGTCTGTACAGATGTGTGATGTGTGGTATGTGGCTGGGGGGCATATACCATCAGACAGGCACACTGGTGTTGGGGTGTTCCCTACACTGCACTATTTGCACTGTGAGGATTGTTCCAGCCTTGTGGCAGCACCCAGTATGTGGTGCAGACTGGCCCCAAGTGCTGCATGTGTGTGCTGGATTTTGTTGGTGTCCACCAAAGGGTGGTCTGCAGGTGTGTACTGTGTGGACACACTGCCATGGTGTCCACTGGACACCAGGTCGCCACTTACTGTCTGGCATGGCTGGGACCGGTGGCAGATGATGGCAACATAGGAGGTGCCATCCATGTGCAGCATGTTTCTTCCATGTCTGTTTTCTTTCTATGTTTAATATTTACTGGTTAGGGTCGATAAACCACCGCTGGCAGTCCCTTGCAAACTCCATAATTCACTTGTGTATTACAGTTCAATAAATCATGGTTCTATGTCACAAAAAGTCACACAAAGCCACACAAAGCTGCATAAAGCCACAAAGTTGCACAAAGATGGTTTGCCAAGAGTTAAAGGTGATAGGAAATGTCAGTATGTATTGATTTAGCAATAAATTGCTACGTGGTTGTGTCCTTTAGGTGTGTTTTTATGTGTGAAAAATTAGTTTTTGCTATTTTTTCACCTATTCCGTGATATCTATATATTGGCTGCTTTCACCGTTGTCTGTCTTAGTACAGGGAAATAATCCTCGAGCCATACATTCTGTGTGATGACATCAACAACTCCCTGCATTGCAGGATGTCGTTAAACACGCAGAACTGTTAAAATGACAGTCTTGTTTTCTGTGTAGTCAAAAGCTTATTTTTCAAATTATCTGTCATTTCTAAATGTATTCTGGTTGATAATAACTCTTGAGGATTTGAAGGTAAATCGTTTTCTGTTTTTAATTAGAATGGTATCAAAGAAATGTATAATGAAACTGGATTTTGAGTATAACAGTTTGAAATAACATTTCATTCGTACGAGAATCTTCAGATCAGTATTTCAGAATCAGTTTGTTGCTAGCTGATACATTTTGTGAGACATCGAGCTTTGTTTTTTTTTATTTAACTATAAAATTATATTGAGCATGTTTATTATTTACTAACACATCTTTCCATCTACCCTCTTGATTTGATCTGATGGGTGATGTGACGAAGAATCATGTGGATTCTGATCACGCTAACTGAATGCCGTTAGAAGATTAGTGTTATCGTGAATGCTGATAAAAAAACGTTTAGTGCGGTCACTGAATGTCAGTTATCCTATGCCTCTCACAAGAAAAGGATGAAAACACATTGAGATAAGTGTAATCGTTACCCATTGTCTGACCCTGAACTCGAGTCCCACCAGCGCCACTTGTCCAGTCCACGACAGTATGTCCATCATGGCACTCTGTCTCCTGCACCCAAATGTTCAAACTCCCGCAGTATTTTCCAACTTGTGACACGATCAGCAGTAATCAAAAATTAAATGCTCACTCTCCATTCACATGCCCATCCCAATGCGACTGACTGCATGAAGTTAGATCGCTTGCTGGGATCTGTCACCTGGCAGATTGGGGGTGCACATTGGCAGATTGAGGGGTGCAGTTTTGACAGATGGATGGATGGTTGTGTGATTGGGGGGGGGTTGGTCTCGAAAATGAGTCTCTGAGACTGTTACATTCATAACATGCACCTGAGAAATTTAATGCAGTGTGTAGTGATAGATGGGTTCCTTACTGTGAATGGATCAGCAGCTGCACTCTTGTGCTGTAAGACAAAGTGTCTACTTGTGAGAGCTCCTTCAGTATTTATTCAGTGACTGACATATCGCATGCTGACAGGCTCGCAGACCAGGACATTTGACCTGTTCACATGGACCACTCTTTTAAAAAGTAAATCTCACATAAAGAAGTTTTTTTGCAGACTTTTTTTTCCCTTTCAAACCTTTCCCCATTCCCATGCCCATCCCAATGCTGCTGACTGTATGAAGTTAAATCTACTGATCACAACTAGTTGGAGATAGCTCGTCTAGTGAGTATGTTCGTGCTTACAGGGATTGCTGACATCTGGCAGATGGGATGGTCGGGATCATCAATTCATCCTTGTTGTGCCATATTTTCCCATTGTATCTCCCTAATCTCGAGTCCCGCCAGTGCCACTTGTACATTCCACAATAGTATGTCCATCATGGCACTCTGTCTCCCGCTCCCAAATGTTCAAACCCCTGCAGTATTTTCCAACTTGTGACACGATCCGCAGTAATCAAAAATAAAATGCTCACTCTCTATTCAGATACCCATCCCAATGTGACTGACTGCATGAAGTTAGATCGCTTACTGGGATTGCTGTCACCTGGCAGATTGGGGGTGCAGATTGGCAGATTGGGGGTGCAGTTGTGACAGATGGACGGATGGTTGTGTGATCACCACATGGTCCATCTTGCTCAATGTAGGTGTAGTATACCATCTCAAGGCAGTAGATGTTTCGACAATTAACTTCAAAACCAGGATGCATAATAATGCAATGTGTGTTAACCTGAGACATTCTTCTACGAACTTGTAAGTAACCATGACAACATATGTTTTCAATTTGAGTAGGCATAGGCTGACAATTACCACAAGCACACCTAAATGTAAGAAAAAAAAATAATATTTATGTATTTTCTTAATTATAGCCACAGTATACAATATCCGATTTACAACTGCAAGCAGCTGCAACAAAATAGTACAATTATTAGCAAAGCATTTGAAACCATCCCAAACAAGAGGTTAATAGACAAATTGGGCAATCTGAGAGTGGGTTCCAAGGAGGTAAACTGGATCTTGATGTGCACAGTGGGTGCCTTTATCTAAACAGTGTTGATACTGGTTTCATAGATTCATAGAAGTATGGCGGCAGAAAAGGACCAAAACAAGTCCCACAAAGTCTGACCATTTGTCCAGGTATTTGCTTGGACCTGTGCCCCCCCTTTAACACTCCCCTGTGGTTGTCCTGTACCCCTTTGAATCTCTCCACTGTCTCCTCTCCTACGACTGCCTCTGGGAGTTTGTTCCACTTTTCCACCAGTCTCTATGTGAAATAGTACTTTAATATTGTAGGCCCTGAACTGCACCCCTCCACCTGCAGGCCATTCCCCCTCATCCTCTGATTTCACTTCATCTTGAAGATGCTTCCACCCTGGCACCCTGTTTATATTCAGGTTATCAGTTCAAATGGTGTCAATAATGAAGGTGCTGGGCCTGCACCAAATGTCATATGTAGACAGACTGATATACCTCATATGTATACAATGAGGAAGGGCAGACACAGGGTAGATATGATATAAACCTTCAAATATCTGACAGACACCTATGAGCACTGAAGGGAAGCATCTTTCAGATACAGATATGTCTTGACCAAAGGGGCATGACATGAGGATGTACAGATGAAGCATAAGGTGACGCCTGTGCAAGGGTACAGATAATTTTTGGTCAGTGATTTGTTTACTGCAATTTGTTTCCCACCTAGCAATATTGTCATCTAGATGGTTTGTAATACCATCCATTTACCTGCTTCACAACCCCTACCTGTACATCAAGTATCATAACCACTGGATGACTGCATCCACTAACTATCCTGGCCATGTTCATGATTGCCTTTATGTCCAGTCTGTGAGAACTACTGATACTGTCACATGTAATGCACATGACTGCTACTTATGTCATCTGCTATTCTGCTTCCTCTGTTAGTGACTCGTAGCGATAAATAATAATAAATTATTTGTTTACTTAATTTAATTTTGCATACTTCTATTTTAGGCCAAGCCAAAGTTTTTATATGAGGAGAGCTGCAGCCATGTCTGTAGGTGGCTAATAGATTATGTGAGTTGCTCTGGTTGGAAGGGACTTGTTTTAGCAAGTGGTGGTACTCTCCTACTGCACTGGCTAGAACCAAGTCTCAGCTAATCAGGACACAGCATTTTTAACAAATTTTATATGAAAGAATAAGACACTTTGTGGTGTACATTTTACATTTCTAACGCATAGTAAGGGATGTAGTGAGACACAACACTGCAGGTCGAGTGCCTTCAGCCCTTGGTCGTGCATTAGAAATGTGTAATGCAGACACCCCCCAGCCCCGCCTTACTGCACTTATAGTATAAAAATGTATGGATTAGAAAGCAAAAATAATAAGATGATTGAGAAATTTTTAAATAAAATAGTTACTCCACCTGTGTTTTTTTTTAAGCCCAAAGTAATTTTGACCTCCCATGGTCACCTTAGTTGTGTGTGGTTTACATGGTTTCCTCAGTTCTCCCTCACCCAACCACTTCTGCACCAGATCAATACATTTAGCCAACTGCCGGCAGTTTACTATATAAAAATAATATTTCCCAATAAGAGCATATGACTTGAGCACAGTGCTTCAGAAAAGGGATAATGACAGTGACACAGTGACAGTGAGTGACTGAAGAATTGAATGAGAGCAACCAACAGATGGGTGGGAACGATCGGAATAAACATGGCATGCCAGAAGAGAAGGGGATGTTTTTGCTTATAATTTTTCTTTATGGAAAGTTATATGAAAAATAATTTTAGACTTTTCATGTGTGGAATATGTTTTAGGAGTCTAACATGCAGCAAGCTGGAGAGAGAGAGAGAGAGAGAGAGAGAGAGAGAGAGACGTATTTGGTGCACGGTCAGACAGCAATACAGTGAGACGTCAGTTGGCTAAGGTGTGTGGATTTCATTATAACAACTTCTTGATGTTGTTGGCTAAGGAGACGGATTAAACATACATGTTTCATGCAAAGGAGCAATTAACACATGGAGACAAAAATCATAGAAAAACAATGGTATAAAAAAATGTAAAAATATATAAATTGTTAATTATCCTATTCTAACCTACAACATCCAATACTCGAGATGACAAACTGCATGGAAAAAAGGCACACATACCCACACCCATCCCCACAAGAACTCGAAGCATCTGATCATCTTCAGCCTGCAAATGTCCTAGTCTGCGAGCCTGTCAGCATGCAATGGGGCAGTTATTGCACGGTCCCTGAGATTCCTTTACAAGACCAGTCCCACCCCCACGCCACACAACCATCCGTCCTTCTGTCACAAATGCACTCCCAATTGGGTACTGCAGAGATGAAAGAGAGTGATACCATATGTCACTGCCACTCTCCTACAACAGGCTCCTACACATGATGGCAATGGTAAAAAAATAATTACAATTTCGCTGTTAGTCCAAGTCTGGCTTGTTGCAAATTGATGATCCCGACCCCCAATCTGCCAGTTGACAGGAGACAGAGTGCTGTGATGGACATACTGTCATGGACTGGACAAGTGGCACTGGCGGGACTCAAGATTAGTGAGACACAATGGGTAAATATGACAGGACAAGGATGAATTGATGATCACGTCCATCCCATCTGCCAGATGGCAGCACTCCCAGTAAACGAGAACTCACTCACTAGACGAGCATACTCCATCTAGATGTGATCAGTAGATCTAACTTCATAAAATCAGCAGCATTGGGATGGGAATGGGAATGGGGAGGGTTAGAAGGTGACAAAATGTGTGAAAAAAAAATTCTGAGCATGAGATTAAATTTTGTAAAGAGTTGCTGATGTCAACAGGTCAAAACTGAGACTGGAGTTGACAACTTAGAGAGAATGAGGGACAGTGGCGTGATGGATCTGCTGATGTGGACTACTCAAGTGGCACTGGCAGGAATAGGGAGTATGTCCTGTCAATTAGAGAAGCAGTTGTTTAACGCAATGCAGTTTCAGCCGACTTCGACAGCTGGCAGTCAGACAAAATACAAGTTTTAAAAAAAAAAGTTGATTCCAGCTGCAACAAGAACAAATAATTAAAATACATAGCAAACAGGACACTTTACAGAGGGGTTCACAATGGCTGGCAATCCCCCTACCCTACCTTTCCACTCCTATTTAACTGACTGAAGAACATCATCTAAAAAATCCAGTAACGAATTAATTAAATAAAAGTATAGTCCACTCAAACAAACCATTCTGATACTGCCAGCACTTCCTGGTTAATTCGAACAGTCTGACTACCAGAGGCTGAAAGCACGGCTCTGACAGTTGATCTCTGCACAGAATTACGAGGTGCAGGCTCAAACATGTAGGGCTAAATAATTCTGTCTGTAGGAAGATATAAATTAATGTCAGAGTCAGGTAAACTGCCAGATAATTCACTGGCATCTTCAGTAAATTCTTCCATAACGACTTCTTAAAACTAATCTACTAGTTTGTTTACGGTGTGTGTGATGTCACTGCACACATCACGGCACGCGGTAACTAACAAAAAAAAACTGAAACAGATCGTGATAGAGGACTGCTGTCTGAAGCTGATCGGTACTCAAGTAGATAACAATCAACTTTAGAGTCACTCTGCAACTACACATTGATTGGCAAAGGTCACAGATGACATGGGCTGCATAGAAGAACTACATAAATGTCAGTTTCATTTCCCGTCTCCTTTAAGACTGCCTTTTCCTGGGCAGTATTTTGCACTGCACAAAGTGTCGTGCTAAGTTGTGCAAAAACACTTTGAGCAGCTCTAATGCACTGAATATAGCATTGTGCCTGTATTCCTGTGCACACACTGTCATTTTGCCCCTTACATACATTATACTTGTGTACAGCGCTAATGCAGTTTGCATGTGCAATTTGGCTTTTGAATATAGTGGACCCATGCAAACCCTGTGCAAACATGCTCATATGGTTTGAGCACAGTGCAAAGTTTTGAATATCTGGCCCTATAACTGTTAAGTCACTTGAAACTTTAATGTCAAGATCCAGGGAGATGGAAAACAATCCACGTGAGAGAATAAACAAGTAGTTTAACAATGAATGCCATAAGATGAGAAAGATGGTGTACTTGATAGGCAGAAGGTTCCAGAAATAAGGGGATGTCAATTATTGCAGAGCTCCAGTTTAAAATAGGAAAGAAGTGTAAAGACATGTTAAAAGTAAATAAAATGGTTCATAAGAATGGCTTGTGGTTGCAGTTACAGGAGACAATCTACAAAAAAGATAATAAGATGTTTTAGAAGTTGATAGCCTTGGGAACAAAACATTTGGCTAGAAACACCATGTCAGTAACAAGTAGTGCTAAAGGGGACTTTTTTTTTTACAGAAAAATGCAAAGTGTATGATAATAATACAATTGAAAATAGTATACAGGAATGTGATAATGGTGAGAGGAGAGCAAATAATTTTGATGACTGTGATATCTTTGTGATACACGAACACAAGGTCATCACAGCCGTCCAGGTACAGAAATCAAATAAAGCACCAGGCTATGATAGCATCCCTGCTGAAATTTATTTAGTAACACCACTATGTGCTAAGATTCTTACTTCTTTTTTTAACAGCCTTTCAACCTCCCTAAGCTTATCATTATATTGGTCTTATGGTATCATAGTTCTACTTTTTAAAAGAGGAGCTCACGGGACCCACTGAATTATAGGCCCATTACTTTTATCTGCATTAGTCTTAAAAAACTCACATAATATTAACAGAAAGCCAAGATATTATTTCAGATTTACAATTTGGGTTCTCGAAAACAAAACAAATCACTGATAATATGTTCATTTTAAGCCATATAAGAAACAAATAGGTAAATAAATAAATATGCTAATAAACCAAAAAAATGTACTTGGCATTCCTGGACATACGCAGTGCTTTTCATAATCTAGCAAGAGAAATCATGTGGGATATGTTACAGAAACAAAAAGTAAATAGCCACTGATTGAAATTAATCTAATTAATAAATGCTGACAATGGAGCTCAGAGATTAAAATGCAGAAAGGAGTAAAACAGGGTTGCCTTCTTGCCCCATTTTTGTTAAATATATATTTGGACTCTTTAGTGAAAGCAGTGAATGGGGTAGACATGTTTGTACCTGTGATTGGCAACGTCTGGGTCCAGATGTTATGTTACACAGACAATCTAGTATTATTTCTTAAATCCTATTAGGCCTAAAGAGGGCTTCCCACTCTTGCTCTCACAGCTTAACATTTAAATAAGTTAAATCTTAATATTAAAGCAAATAAGTCTAAATTGATAGCCCTGGGGAAACATTCAATAACAGGTGTTGATTGGCAGGTAGGAGACACATGGTTTGAGTTTAACAAAGACTACAGCTATCTAGACAATTTATTAGAGCAATGAGGCAGATGGAGTCCCAACTGCAAAGCCAAAGCAGACAGCTTGATTTTGTTATTTTAAAAAGTGTGGCCTACAACTGCAGTGAAGGCAGGCATTGGGGGTTACTACAGAAACAAGGAATTACTGAGGAGGGGGTTGAGTCCTGTGGTTTCCTGGTAAACCCCAGGAACTACACCACAAAACCAGACACATTTACTTCTTTTTAATTGTGAACCTCAAGCCCCTAGCAAAGAGGGCAGCTAACATAATGGAGGTACAGCTTTATTTTACTGTTTCACTGTGAAAGTCTTGTCCTGAGTGATTTTGGCAGAGGCATGACCTTTGGTAGCTCTTCCAGATCACGTACTATTAATTGAGAGCCGCTCAGTGAGTGGGACGAGCCCGAGCATATGTCTGCTGTGTTAGCCAGGGCAGATGGGGCTATGAGAAAAGATTTAACACAAGGTTAGCAACATTATTGGTGTGATAGTTTGAGCATACTACAAATAAAAGCACTTCTATCAGTAGCATAATGAGGGAGGAAACTAACTTTTGTAAGTTATGTGAAATGTTTACTATAGGTGATAAAATACCTAATTTTGAGTGCGATAAATGTTTACTCAATACAACACTACAAAACACAATTTAAATCCTTAATAAATGATTGACAGTACATACCGACATAACACAGTTGGAAGAATTTATTGATAACCCAGCTGCCACAGTGGAAATAGCCACCTCAAGTCCAGAACTGGGAGGCTGTATGATGCCAGTTTGACAACACTTTTGTCGACTGGCATCTCAGCAACAGGAGTTGTTGACTGCATGTTGCAGTCGACATGAATCCCAATTGTCTCCCGGTCCATTTTTTATTGGGGGACTCTGCACCCTAACTCTCTAAGTGGGGGGCTCTGCCCCCACACCCCCATACTAATAATTATCAACTTTGAGTCAGAGTTGATTCAGGGAGGGGGTGCAGGACTGGGAGACAGTGTGCTCCTGTGTCAGATGCACCAATGCAGTGATCTGTCAGTGAATTGACAAATTTGTTGACAGGGATGTAAGTCGCTGTGTTGGTGTCGCTGTTGGTGGGGGGAACACTGAACTGGGATCAGTTACTGAAACACGATCTGACAAGAGAAAAAGGGGAAACTCTGTAGGATCTCCTGACCAGTCTGAGGTGGATGAAAAGAGTGTAATCAAAGGTACTGTCATGTGTATGAGAAGGCAAACAGTAAATGATACTGCCTTAGCACTTTACAATAGCTTCAGTATACTTGAGGCAGATGCTACTGTAGGTGCATCTGGAAGTAACACAAGAGTGCAAGTAGAAGCACCATCAGATGGGGGAGAAAAAGACTACTGTAGAAATGCAGATAGCAGGGGAGTAATGACACATAGTGAACAAAAGAAAAGCAAGGAATTACATATCACTCTACAAATCTTGGAACAACTAGGTGAATTAATATATAATCAGGATAAGGAAGCAAGTGTAGCAACAAAGCAAAAGAACAAAAAAATGTTGTGGAGGTAAGAGGTGCTTCTAGCAGCAATAAAGGTGATAGTAATGGGATCCCGATTGCTAGACTTAGCACAGAACATCAATTGACACACTTAGGGGCTCAAACACTGGTGCAAGCTAAGAGTATTAATATGAGTAAAGATAACTTTGAGAATAGGGATATTATTGTTATGGGGGATTCCATAATAAAATTTACAGATGCTGTTGTTTGTAAAGGGTGCAAAAAAAATACACTGTGAGTACACTATCTGGGGCAAAAATCAATGATATTAGGACATTACTAGATGGCCTGTTAGAACACTCAGAACACCCAATTGCAATTATACATGTTGGGGTAAATGATATTGATAGACGAAGGTCAGTTGATATACACAAGGACTTTGAAGAGGTCAGGGTTACAATAAAGGAAAAAGGTGGGGAGCTGATTACTTCTGGAATCCTTCCAGTGTCCAGGGCTTGGAGAGCCAAAATCGGAGATGTCGTAGTCTTAAATGGATGGTTGAAAAGATGGTGAATCAGGGAGAGCTTTGAATTTTTAGACCACTGGAACAATTTCAAGGATAATAGACTGTTCAGGGGGATGGACTCCATTTGAACAAGCAGGGCACTAGGACTCTTAACCATAGGTTTAATAGCTGCATTTGAGCCCATTTAAAATAAAGCATGGAGGGACTGGGGGAAGGATAAATGATTCAAAAAAAGATACTGAAATAACATATAAGAACCAGGAAGGAACAGTAATACATGGGTGGAAATGTCTCTTGATAAATGCCAGGATCTTGGTCAATATATTTGACAAACTAAGGTATATATTAAGCACTCTATCTGTCCAGATATGTGCAGTCACCTAAACATGGTGGGAAGACAATGATCATTGGGACAGGACTATTGAGGGAGTCACTCTTTATAGCAAATCAAGAACTGACAGAAGGAGAAGTAGCCATCTATGTAGCTGATTCTGTCATTTATGAGGAACTTCAGATGGACATGACTAATCAGGAGGTGATGTATGTTAAACTCATGCCCCAAAAGAATGCAAAGATAATTCTGGGTGTGTGTCATAGACCCCCCTCACACTATCTGGAGGGTGACTTAGCATTGTGCAACAAAATTGGAAATTTGAACCTGGTAGACAGAATTATATTAATGGGTGATTTCATCTTACCAGGGATAAACTGGGAAATAATGAAGGTTACATTTATTTTATTTATTTATTTATTTGCTTTTGTTTACCGGGTGAACACACTAGACAGCCAATTGCCTATTTTTAGGCGCGACCTGGGAGGGTTACAGTGGTACAATACATGAACATCAGGCATAAACAGGGTTAACATACATTAGGTTCAAGCACATGATAAATCATACGAATAGGGTACATAGATCAAGGCACTTTTGTAACATATGAATAAGGTACATAGATCACATTTGACCAAGCACAATGAGTGGAAATCATCAGTGAGGTAACATGGATAACTACGTAAGTTGGCATCCAGCTGAGTACAGGAAAATAGGTGAAGGTAGACTCCCTACGATCTTGAAGAATACCAAAGTACAAGGCAGCAGGATAAGTCAGATCGGGGCTTAAGAGGATAATCAGGTAGATTACCATCCAGGACCAGTCACTACAGTACAAAACCAACCCAGGATATATTTCTGGAAGTGTTTAGGCAAGTACTGCTGGAGCAATCCATATTACAGCAAACAAGGGGTACAAATATATTAGACCTAGTCCTCAGTAATATGGGATATGTCATACAGGATTGTGTAGTAACTGTGCCCCTTGGGAACAGCGATCATGCTATAGTGCAGTTTCAAAAACAAGAACAAAGCACAGTGCTACAGTGAGCAACCAATATACTATGTTTTGGAAGGACTGATTTTGACAGTATGAGAAGGGCAACTGAAGGATGGGACTGGAAGGAAGAGTTCAATGGGAAACCATTAAGAACCATGTGGGATTTGCTGATTGACAAATGAAATAGACTTGTCAAAAAGTATACAAAAGAGAGACACAAATACAATAAAGCAGGCAAAATCCCATTATGGATGAATAAGAAAGTTGAGCTACTGATGTCTCAGAAAACTTTTAGAAACATTACAATTAGGTACAATTCTGCTTGCATTCATTTATATTTTATATATTTCTCCTCTCCATAGTTTATTACTAAGGAAATGTGTATGAATATATGATAGTTACCCTCAGAGTTTATTTTAATTCATCTGCCTCTATAGTTTACTCCCTACTCCAAGTCATAATCCTCTGTTGTAACATCATAGTCTGTTACCATGGGAGTAACTGTGAGGTCACAAGCAATGTTTTATCACTTAAGGTAGGAAGAAAGCAGCAGGAACAGATGAACGCTTCAGGAGCAGAAATCCTATTTTCATACAAATTATCTCAATAATAAATAAGGGGAAGGAGAAATGCAGAACTAATGGGAAATACAAACTGGACTGTGTCTAAATATTACATTTTGTTAAAGTTCACCTGAACCTGTCACCAGCTTTTTAAGAACCTGATCAAAAAGAAGAACAGAGCATACAAGAGAGCTCGGCCAAGTAACGATACTGGGGGATGGGCACATTACAAGAGAACTCTTAAGATAGCCAAAAGTGCTATTAGGAAAGCTAAAAGAGATTATGAGACTAGATTAGTACTTAGGGCAAAAGATAGATATAAATAATTTTGCAGCTATATAAACTATAAAAGAGAGATAATACTAAGGTCAGACCCTTTTTACTATAGATCCAAATGGTGATTTAGTGATTGAAACAAAAGTGATAGCTGAGGTACAGCATAGATATTTTTCATCAACATTCAATATCAAACCTAACAGTATTGGTATCCCAACAAATGGAGTACCCATTAGACCCATTACCTTGGATAGAGATGACATCAGAGCCAGGCTATTAAATCTAGTCCCCGATAGGTCCCAAGGCCCCGATGGAATTCACCTTATAATCATCAAGGTGTTGGCAAAGGAACTAATAGATCCAATAACAATCATTTTTCAGAAACTGTTGGATGAGGCTTTTGTTGTAGACTCATGGAGGACTGGAATACTGCGCCCAGGTTTGGGCACCACACAAAAAATCTGATATTCGGGTACTCGAGAGAGTCCAGAAAAAGGCCACAAGAATAATCAGGGATCTCAAAGGCCAAGATTATGAGACCAGATTGGACCACCTAGGAATGTTTACATTGGAATGGATTAAGAGGTGATATTTGTCTTCTATTCAGGACATTCACTGGTGATGACCTGTGGGAAAGTTTTGACCTGGAAAGGAGGGAACAGATGTACTGTATGCGTGCTCATACTTTACAACTGAAAGGGGAGATATGCCATTCAACTAAAAGGCACAAGTGGTACAACCAGAGAGTAGTATCACACTGGAACTCACTTCCAGTGGAAGTAGTGGGTAGTGGTACCATGCACGAATTGAAAAGCAAATTAGACAATTTTTCTGCAAGACAAACAACATCAGGGGGTACAGTTACTAAAATGGTGAGCAATATGGACGTATGTCTGCATAAGCTCTGTGTTATCCTATGTATCCCATATATATAGATGAACTGAAATAAAAATCTTTACAATCAACAAAAGTAGTTATTAGATTTGGCAGAATATTTGTGTGGAATTTCTTTGATGAGATGAAGAAAATCTTTGATGAAAAAAAAAAAAATAGCCAGATCATAAACAGGAGCAAGATATGAGGGCTATTATGCTGAAAAGTGGAAATACAGAATCTGGAGGTAGTACAAAATAATTGTAATCAGAAATACACTTTAAATACCATATGATATGCAAGCTGCCCTAACTTTGGTAGAAAATAATACTGTCTCATTCAAGTGAAAGATCCACATAAGGATTATTAAATGGTAGAAAAAATAGATAAAGTGGCATCACGTATTTTAAAAGCTATTTGGGAGAAATCAGCAAGCATAAAAAACTAAGGACAGTTGGTTCTAGAAGCTGAGTGCAGTGGTCACCAGAATAGGCTTCTCTAGTTTGTGGGATCCTTTTTGCAGTGTGAATCTTTTTGCCAGTGAAGCTGAACAAAGAATATGAAACAGCTTCTTTCCAATGATTTTTGCTAAATTAGCAGACATATCAGGTTTAACATCTTTAGTAGTTTGAGTAAACCCAGTATAAGGGATAATGAATGTATAGAAAAAGTTAACTATATAAATGTTCTGTGAAAAAGAGAAGCACAAGGCAGTGTTATGTAGATTGAGACTGGGAATTCTGGATTGGGGTTGTACATTATACAAAAGGGGAAGAATCAATAATGGAAACATATAAATCAGAAACAAGATTAACAATACAACACCTTTTGCTAGACTGCAGTCTATTAAGTGAAGGAAAGACAAAGTTATTGGGACCATTAGGGATAAGCAGATATGTACATAACAAAAGAAATCTGGTTGTTGAACATTTGCATTTCTCAGACCTTAAACAAACAATCTTTGTATTAGAAATGTTTGCACATTGTGCACTGTGAAAATTCTCTTAATACATGCTACCCTATTAACTAAAGTCTGGAAGCAGTAATATTTTACATGCAGGTCTTTTTTTTTAACATAGAGGCCATTATATGAAAATAATTATATTTATATTTGGACATGAGGACATACATGTGTCTAAGATTTTTTTAAATGTTCTATTTTATGTGTCATGAAATATTTGTTGATACATATGTTTTATGCAAGTAAACTTGACTATTTACTAATCAAATTTCAATTGACAAGTTCCTCCTAAGCATCATACATGCATTTTTACATAAATGGAAACTGTTTTCATGTCCTGCTGTTCTTGAAAGATCTACATTCATTTCACATAGTTTCTCTGTAATTTCTCCATGAACATTCTACCGATACATATTACATACAGTACAAGTCACACTAAACAGTTCCTTTGAATCACTGGTTTAGCATTTCTCAATGAGTTGCTTAATGTACGCACTGATCACTGCAAATAATTAGTAAATGTTTCCTAATGGTTTGTCTCTGGCCAATATCCAGTTTCAGCTTATTTTGCAGCTCTCTGGAAACTTTTATCAATGCAGTACAGCACATTAAGCAACCCATAAAATTACTGAATCACTGAGATGCAGCCCCATTTCATTAATTCAGTGTGCGGTATAACTTGATTGACATGTCATTCTACCCAATCCTGTGAAGAAGCTCTCACCCAGTTCCATCCAATAGAAATCCTGCATTTGGATTGTAAACCCTCCCCCTGCCACCAAGTTGGTTTCCTAACTTATGAGAACTCCACTCACTGCTGTTTTATTTCAGTCAGTTAAACATATTCCATTATTTTATCCTCTAAAATGCCACCATCTTTGGCTCTAACTGTGCTGTAGCAACTGAAGAAAACCACTGCTGTTTGCTATATTCAGCACTAGTGAAATTTGTAGAGTTTATAACGATCTGTGAAGTGCAGAATTTCACCTTCGAATGGCAGAATTTCACCAACAAACTGTGGAATTTCACCCATGAACAGTGGAATTTTGTCCTTTGCAAGTGAAATTCCACCATTTATCGGTGAAATTCTGCTGTTTGTGGGCAAAATTCTGCCGTTCGTGGGTGAAAGTCCACACTTCACACTGGTGAATAAATTGAATGCCAGTAACTAGCAGTCTAGGCAGTGAGCTGCACAATCGAACAGATGCGATACCGCTTGACCTGTATCTGCTGGCATTTTCATATGTTCGTATGTTTATAACTACTGCAATCAAATACATTTGAAAATGCATTGCATGAACATTGGAATGAAGCTGAAGGGAGTTAACAGTGGCTGAAGTACATTGCATGTGGATTGCATGTGAGTTGATGATTAGTTGAAACAGAGTTTGTAGTTTAGGCATGTTAGAATTGCCACAGCAATGTCAGCACAAAAAAGTAATGAAAGAGCAAAGAGTTGGAGGAACAGTTTAAGGTGACTTGTACTATAGATAAGAACAATAGAAGGTAAACTCACCTGAACTGTTACCTTTTGTTTGCAACATTATTTTATTGAACTTATCGCAGTCTGCTAACTTTGCCATGAGGCAAACAGTCTTTGAAGTATTCACAGTGAGTTCTCCAAAAAATGGAGTAGCTGCATGTAAATTGTTCCCATGACTTTCTGTCACTCTGCTACTCAGAAATACTAGCTGGCAACTGTGATGCTGTAACAGTACTAGCATCATTCAGAATGGTATGGTAAACATCATAACCACCCTGCAACATACTGTATTTTGTGTTAAGTCTTCATAACTAAATAATTTCCATAAATTCACACAGCCATGCTTCATTTTGCCTCTGGCAGTGTTGGTTTCTGAAATATTGGACTGCCATTTACAGGAGTAAGCTGCAGTAGATCTCCCAAGACTACTAAATGCTTACAAGCAAAATAAATCTCTTCATTTGTTCCTATCACCTCCTGCAAGCATAAGTGGATGAACACATCATGCCATTAGATACTATGCTAACCACATGGACTATAAGCACTTACATTTTTTTAAAAGTATCTGAGTTCTTTTGCTACTTTCCTTCACAATTTGCATTTCTCATCAGCTGTGTCATGTTCAATCGGTAGCAAAAAACAGTCTATGGAGAGTAACCCCACCAATTTTATATGCTGCCAGAACAGTCAGTGCTGTTACTGCACATGACATCATGGTAGCTGTATGTTTTCTGATATTTGCACAAATCGAATGTATCAAACATCTTTTACATTTACCAGCTGCTCCACTAACATCTAAGCAGAGTGGTTTATAATCACTGCAATCACACTCGTGTGCGTCATGTTTAATAGCATGTAATACTCTTTCAGTTACAGTATCATATATACGTTTTTGTTCAATGTTTAGTTGTTTCTGTATGTCTGCCATAATGATTTTGGAATCATTCCCCAGTTACTGTAGATATCAGCTTTAACCTCTCCCATGGCAATAGTGATATCACTGATTGGTATATGATCACCAAAAAACTCCATGTGATTCTTTATCCTTGCAAGTTTTCTGGTCTATCATTCTCTATTTGTGCTTTATTTTTTCTTCCTTTTCTTTCCCTGCTTCCAATTATTTAATGTATTTTTCACATTTTTCAGACCTGAAACTTTCAAAAGAAGCTTGAAAAACAGCTTCATATTTTCACAATCTCCCCTAAGTTCAGATGTGTTTCTTGAAGGTTTATAAAAAGGAATAGCAGCACAGAGTAGTACTACTCTTTCTTTTCTAGAGTTTTTATAGAAAGTTATAAGTGATCAATCAACCATGAGTTTCTTCTTTTAACTAAAAAAACACATATCCTTGTACTGAATATATTCATTTTTTATGATTCTCTTTACATCATGTTTGAAATCATATAACTGTGCAGTTTCAAATAAACAGGAATTCTCAAGAAGAATGTGTCTTGTTGGGTAATATGTGTCAATCAGATTATTCTTGAGAGTAACTGTTGACCCAGGTCTGTGGCTTGTCTGTTCATCAATTTGATCATATGTTTTCAATACACTTTTTTATAGTTTACATTTACACAACTTATGGCTACAAATTTGTCATGCAAATTGTCTTAATAGTCTGATCACATGCTTCATAGGATCCACATTTTCAATGGGAAATTGTTTTCAAGCCTAAAGACCACAACTTGGAATTGAGAAATCTTGTAGAACACATTTCTACCCAGTGATCTTGTAAAACTGTCTGTTCATTTTTTGTCATATATGATGTCACATAGTGTGCAAGAGTCATTGATTTATCAGTGACATATTGCACATTTGTATTTGCCTGTCACAGCAAAAGAAGTACATCACTGTAATCATTAATGTAAACATCTTTATTAGTTTGAGGGAAGTCATATACTCTTTGTTGATTTTGCCTAGAGATGATGCTGTATTGCACAGAATGAGTCAATCAACTTTGCACAGTCTGAGACTCATCTCAAAAAGCCAAAATGACATCTGTAGAACCAATGAGAACCATGTTTGACCTTCCTCTTGCAGAAAGTGTTAAACATGTGACACTGGAACTGTTCAACCAACTTTCTTACAGTTGGAGTGTCAAACTCATATAGATGTTGGCAAGTGACATATTTTTAGAGAAATGTAAGAATCTCCATATTATCAGTTTTGCCTGTCCATGGAGCATCCTTGACCCATAGTAACATGTGTACATGTAGTGCTCCTTGGGATTTGTACTCCAGTCTCCAGAAAATGTTGGTCTTCATATCCTAAAGAAAGATTCTCCTTTGAAAGAATAATTCTCAAGAGTGCATGAAAACGATGATGGAATTACCATGACCATGAGACTGGATCATTTGAATTCATCTCTCCAAGTGTTATCAGGTTTATTCCATCAGTATCTGAGTGTGACCATTTAAGGAGGTGAGTTAACAGTTACAGACCAAGTTGGAGATCCCTTGTCTCTCAACATGAACATAATCCCTGGTCTTTGGTACTGGGCATTTGAGCTAGTATGGAACCCAGGGTTACTTAAAGTTCCTTAACTTTGTTTTTATGTTTTTGTAAAAGCCCAGCAGCTGTCATTCTATAATGGTCACTTGTTATCTACAAAGTGTGGGCAACCCTAACAGAAAGTATACTGATCTGACTTTCCCACAGAAAATGGAACATGTATTAAATACTCGGTCTAAATATTCCATTTAAACTTAACTTCCTAAAATCTCTGTACTCATCTCTAGGAATATATAGATCATGAGTATCAAGTTAACTTCCTGTACCCAGTGACAACAAATTGGGAAAACACTGAACATCTAAGTTAGCCTCCCAGATGTTAAGAAGTGTGTCTTCAGTTTGTCTCATTTGGTACAGTCTAGGTTGTCTGCTACTCAGTTTTTACCATATAATGTGTATACAGTACACTGTTCAAATATATTTACATTCATTAGGAATTCTGTCTCTTTAAGCATTGCTTTCTTAGTGTTGTCATCTGTTGTCATCTGCAGCAGGTTTGACATGCTATCAATGGCCATGATTCACTATAGGGTGGGGTTCATGCATAAAACATGTGCAATCCACCTGCGCTGCTCCACACCCCCACACTTGGGAGTGCTGGCTGGAATTTATGACTGCTGGCCACCTGTCAATGTTCCTGACCCCTCAGTGTGAAGCCATGCAGTGGAGGATTGTGGCAATGTGGGAGTGGGGTGCTGGATGACAGTGGGCATTCAATAGGATGCCCAGTCCAGGTCCTATAGTGGATCCCCATCTGCATGTGAACAGGGGGGCCTGGGATGGTCTGCACCATCTGGTGATTCTCAAGTGGACATTTGCCTGAATGGCCACCCCCAGCCCCTCAAGAAGCACAGTGGGCTGGGCAACAGTTTGGCTGGGGTCCTGATGCTGGTGCTGCCAGCTTGTGATGGGTGGAGCACATCACCATGCAGGATGGTACCATAGGGTCCCTCTTTGTGCAGATGTCCCATGCCAATGTGGCATGCAAGTGCCATCATGTATATGTTCCAGGGGGCACCACCCCAACATGCCCACATCCTACCCCTGGCATTGCCTCCTATGTCCAAATGGAGATCCAGTGTGCAGGGTGCTAGTGCACCCTTTAGTGAATTCTGCAGTGGGTACACAGAGCACCACTTCATGGCATGCAGTTCTAGGAATCCCAATGTGCTGCCCTTGCATGGTGCATAGGCATGGGTAAATCTCAGCCATTATGTTTATTGTTATATAAGCAATTTTATAAAATGGTCTTAGAAAATCCAACTATCTGATTGGTTACTACATCATCTGAGCTATGTCCTTGTCAGATGATATAGTAGCCAAACAGGACTACTGCCCACCAATTTGCCCCATCACAGCAACAAATCAGTGACCTATGGCAAGCATAAACAGAAATGCTGGCTGCCAGAGTTCTCTAAAGTGGCACTGGTAACCTTTCTTGATCCTCCACAGTTCTCCTGCTATTTTCTGTCAACCTCCAGAAGCTTCTCATAAATCGCCCCAAAATGTTTTCCTTTAATTTCACATATAAAGTCTAACCTGTCTTCTCGTCTCCTCCTTAGCATAGCCGACCATGTTGTCTTCTTGTCTCTTAGTAGCCAATATAGCCGACCACAGTCAAACAACAGAAAACATTCCTGTGGCATTCACATCTTGCTAGATACCCACTCACAAACAGCGAGCGTAGCTGCAACATAAAATGAAAAAAAAAATGCTGCCCTACACTTGCACTTCTATCAAACTTCCAAGAAACCTCTATCAGTTTTTAAATAATTTCTCCTTCATCACTGTTCAGACACAGAAAGCAAGCAGCATCTGTCTACAGCAGCCTGTGAGGGACACGCTGGATCCCACTACAGTCAACCGTTCACTAAAAACTGTTTTGCAGTTCTTGCAAGTTTGATAGAAGTGTGACAGTACAGCAGCAGATATTTTATTTTTTTAATTATTATTTTATGTTGCTGCAACGCTCACTGTTCCCGAGTCTGTATATACAGAGATTTGAATTCCGGGAATCTCTTCTCTCGCTTCATTGCGGACAGCTATAAAAACATACAACTTATGTGTGTCTCTCTCTGTTTTTTTTTTTAAATGGGGGTTGGGGGGTTAAGCGAGATAGGAACCTAACCTGACCACAATCTCCACTGGAGGAAGACAACCACCTCTACTACTGAACAAGCTAACACTACAAAATGGGACTACTTTATCTTTGTAACCAAAAACAACTCTCTTTCCCTCATCTTTTCACTTTCAGAACTTTTTCTTTTTTATATTTTACATTTCTACTTCGGGATCCATTTTATAAGCGCAATAACACACTCCGAGGTGTGGTTTATCACCTGATAAGAGCACACCCAGGGACATAAGGGACTCGGTGCAAGTGCCTTGTGCATTAGTACACCCCTGGGCATGCTCTTATCAGGTGATAAACCACACCTCATCGTGTGTTATTGCTTGCATATTGTTTTAGATATTTTAGTGTTGCTTTAACTCAACATCTTGCCAAATTGTTTCAGCTTTAGTTGGCACACTTTTGACAAGTATCACTATGCTATTATCTTAATTTAGTGAGTCAATACTTTCTTGACTAGGTAGTGGTAATGCAAATACATAATGTATCTTTTCTGAAATTTGACCAGTTTTGCCTTTGGCATGGTTTCATTTTTCATGGTTTGGAATGGATTTGTTTTCTGGATTAAGATTTTCTTGAACATGTTTAGATGTTTTGAAACTGATGAAGCAGGTACTTCATGCATATCATTCATGGGAGATCATTAGTTGATTTGACATTAGTAAAATGATGCCTGCACAGACTGACAATTTTGACAACATCTTATTCAAGTCTGATCAAGCAATAAGGAATCAATCTTGCCTGCATGTCATTCCATATTACAATGTTAACAATATCTGCTTTCACAGTTTGTGATTTGTAAAACAAACGTTCACATACTGTAAAATGCAAGTACAGTATACATCAAATTTTCCATGTTTCTAGATTTCAAGCTTGAGCAGTTATGAGCATAAAGATTTATGATTTCACCTTCATGAACGTTTGCTGATGCACAGAAATCTATTTCAACATTTACATTATACAATTCATGTTTTGCATCATATTTTCTTATAGGCTCCATTGCCAGTAAGTGGGCACCATGCTTGTCTCCATCTTGTTTATATGTATATATATATATATATATGTATATATTATGCTCCCTGTGGAGCTGGCAGGTGGCTCTGGCCACTACCTCAGAGAGGCTTGCTCTCTGGTTCCCGATTCTCCCAATGCCTCCCCATGACAGAGGTGAGGGCAAAGGGCATTGACTTTTCCCCTTCCCCCAGAGATCAACATCCAGACTCCAGGGGGCCGGTGCAGGCACCACGGGGCAATCATGGAGCCTGCCAGCTCCATTTTCACTTTTCTGCTGGTCACCTTGCCACAGTTGCTCATGTGCGTGTGGAGGCACATGCATGTGGTGATCCATGGCACCCTCCCTATGCTAGCTGCTCCCATCTGCACTACACTCGGGCCCCCACTTAGGGGCAGCCTTGCAGCGGGCATGATTGGGTTCCCTGCCCAGGAGAGGAGAGCTGCCCTACAGCCACTCAATCCAGCTCTGGGTCCCCCCACTGACCCCTGATGTCCCAGGCTTATCTCCAAACTCAGGTCATGCATGGCATGAGGTGTGGCATCCAATGCCTCAACCCTCAGTGCTAGAAAGCCAGCCAATATGTCTCCGTTTTTAAGGATAGCATTTAGTTTATCCATCATATTATGCAATGCCTAGTGTCAAAAATTGTTCTTACAAAGTGTTGCATTCCACTATGGTGCACTGCAATCAGACACATGTGATAAAGGAAACTTTCACATGCCCCTGCATGTACTGTCGACATGCCAGCGAATGGCCATACTGTGTGGTGAGTGCTCTAAGTGGACAATTATTGATGTGTTTCTGCAATGTTAGTGTATCTGCTGTATTTTCAAAATTTGGCTGTTTATAAAATTGTCAATGCAGTCCAGTGACAACATTCTTAAATCACATGTGGCTGCACAACACCACTTCTTAAAGGGACACTGTCAACCCCCTTTGGCCTCAAAGTATCCCTAGTTTAAAAAACACATTTTATGATTGTTCTGTCTATAGAGACTGCTGATGTAACTGGTTGTTTGATTCAGACTCTATTTTCCTTTTAAAAAGTAAAAAAATGAGTGTCAGCCATACTGGTGTTACCACACCAAAACATATGTGTTTACATTTCTTAACCAACTACAGTTGCATATTTCCTGGACTTAGGAACACCCCCAAGACTATCTAGCTACTCAGTATGCAGTGGGAGTAGATGAGACCATTCTATCATGAGTAGCTGCACTGCTTGAGGGTCTTTCTAATGTTCAGGAAGTATGCAATAAGCTTAGGTAAACAATTTGGAGCAAAACAAGGCTGTGTATAACTATACTTTCCCTTGCATTTCAGTTCCAATAAGCAGAGAGGCAGATTAAACAACCAGCAACATCAATGAATTTTAGAGAAGGTAAGCAATCATAGAATGTGGAATTTTACCTAGATGCAAAACAGGTTAACAGTGTCCCTTTAAATGATGAATGTTAGGTGTATCTTTATTATGATCACATTTAAGTGCAGTCTCTTCAACTTCAACTGGGAAAAGTGTAGTAACTGATTACTCAATGCCCTGTCAATCAATGGTAAACTATTTCTGAGCATGTCCAGCATAAGTAATTTCCCAAAATAATGCCTACGCATGAATTGTGTGCAACCAATCACCACCAAAGAATGAATTAATGTTTCCTCTGTTTAAGACTCCATATTTCTGAATTTCATATTTCAAATCAAAAATGTTACCTGTAAATAAACACATTTTCCTACCCAGTTTCAGCTGGAGTCTTTTTCACACAATGAAGACTGTGGACCAGATATCCAAAGCAATAGTGCATGGCACAACTGAGTTACACGGTGCAGTATTGAACTGTGCCATGGAGCCATATACAGTGGGATCCAATGTGCAGTGCAAGTACCAGTGTGCCAATGCACAATGATAATGAATGCAGGCACAACCGCAGGAGGCGTGCCCATGCATATCCAGCGCAGTGCGATATTGAACCGTGGAACCATGGCACATGTGGGGAGCAAATCCAAGATGCACTGAGCAGACATGAGCCTATGAAAACCAGGTGCAAGCACATGGACACCACTTGTGCCAGGTGAGAGAGGGAAGGGGGGAGAGTGAGAAAAAGAGACAGAGAGAGAGAGAGAGAGAGACAGCTGAATGAAAGAAAGAAGAAAGAAAGAAAGAAAGAAAGAAAGAAAGAAAGAAAGAAAGTATCAAGGAAGGAAAGAAGGACAGAGAGAGACAGACAGAGGCAGCCACAGAGGGAGTGTGACACAGGTGGCACTGGAAAGAGAGAAGGGGCAGTGGGATTGAGAGGGAGCATCAGACACAGTGCCAGGTGGTAAACCAGGGTGCCACATATCCATCCACAGCAAACTGCCCAGGGGGTGACGAGACAACAAGGGTCACAGACAGTGTGCCATACATGATGGAGGCCGTAATGAGGGGTGTGAGGGGCAGGCAGAACAGCAACATGGCCAAGGAGGGGCCCATCAACAGTATGACCGACACAGGTGGTACAGAGCCCACACCACATTTGAGAACTTCACTGACATGGAGATAGTGGGCCAGTACCACCTGAATAGGGCAATTCTGAGGCAGCTCTGTGAGCTGTGCAGTGAGGAGATGCAGGCACCCACTAGATGGAGCCATGCAATGTCAGTGGAGATGAAAGTCACAGCAGTCATGTGCCTGTTCAACATGGGCATCTTCCAGAGACAAACGGGACACCACAGGCATAACCCAGTCAGCCATGTGACGCCTCCTCACACAATTCCTCAATGCTGTGCTGCCACGTACTTTGAAATACATCCATTTCCCCAGCACACAGGCAGAGCATACAGTAGCCTTACAGGACTTCCACAGGGTAGTATGTAGAGTTGTATGTATGCCTGGCATGATTGGGGCCATTGACTGCACCCATGTGGGCATCCGCATGCCACCTGGCCCCAAGGGCCTAGCTTACATCAACAGGAAGGAGAGCCCAAGCATCAACTGCAAGGTGGTGTACGATGCCATGGAATGCATCACCAATGTCTGTGCCACGCACCCTGGAAGAGCATATGATGCATTCATCTGGCACAGCTCCATGCTGTGCCACAGATTCGAACATGGGGACATCCCCACAGGCCACCTAGTGAGTGAGTATTGGATGGACAAGGGGTGACAGGCAGGGCAGGCCGTGGAACAGGGGCTGACAGGGTCAGCAAGCAGGCAAGAGTCCCTGGGCAGGCAAGGGGCACAGCATGGGCAGTCAGAGAGCTAACCATGTCCCTATCCACACAGGTGACAGTGCCTACCCATTGAGGCCCTGGCTGCTCACCCCCTACCGGCGCCTGTCGTCCCCAGCCGAAGAACGCTACAAGGAGGCACATGCCAGCACATGGAACATCATAGAACATGTATTTGGAATGCTGAAGACATGCTTCTATTGCCTAGACAGGACTGGCAGAGCCCTACAGTATAGCCCCTCAAAAGCCTGTGGCCTATTCCTGGCCTGCTGCATACTGCACTGCATAGCCATTGACCGTGTGATAGCTGTCAAGGCTGATGAGGGAGACAGTAGTGGAGATGATGGAGGCAATGTGCCAGAGGGTGGTGGACAGCTCCCCCCAGGTGGAGGGATCCAAGGCTGATGAGGCAGGCCCGACAACACTGCAACACCATCGCACAGGAGCACTATGGTGCACCAAGGTAGGTGGTGCTAAACACATGCAAAAGCCACACACACAGGTACAGCACACAGGCAGGGGTGAGCATGGTGATGGGCATGCACACACAGAGGCATGGTGCAGGGTCACAGGGGATGCTAGCACACCACCACACACAACAGAACACAGCAGCACACAGCAATGCAGAAGCACACACACACACACACACACTCTCCCAGGTGTTGGCACGTGGCGAGGATCAGATGCATAGCAGAACAGCCCTCATCACACCCACCCCACAAGGGCCAGCAACCAGGCAAGCATGCACACAGGCACCATGCCTGTGGTAAGCACATGCACATGCCATCCATGCACACACCAGGCAGCAGCAGCTGACTAGGGACAGGGTGGACTGCACATGGGGGACACTGCACAGATCCCTGACCACCACTGCCATGGGGGCGGCTGTGCTGGGGCTGATTGGCAGCCACAGGCTGCTCACCAGCAACAGGGGGTGTTTGCAATGGCCTCCCAGGGGTCGACCTGTGGGACCATGACTGGGTCCACACAGGGGTGCATAGGTGCCCAAACAGGCCTGCCCCAGGCGTGACTGGGATACCAACAGCAGAGCCTGGCATCGACAGTGTTGGTGTTGCCTGACACTGGGAATGTGGGGTTGATGATGTACTGCATGGGGTCCATAGTGGCCAGCCACAGCCTGTGGCAGCCAGCAGCACAAAGCCATCTGAGACTGCCTGTGCAATGAGATCCATGGATGCAGTTGTGACCTCCTGCATACGGTGTGCATTGCGATCCATGGAGGCAGTCGAGGCCTCCTGCATGTGCTGCATCCCCACCAGGAGTTGCACAAGGCCCCTCTTGCACTGCTCGGCCAGCTAGCACACCTCCGCATGCAGTGCACGCAGCCCAGTGGTGACCTGCACCTGTTGCTCAATGGAGACCCAGAGCAAATGTGTGTGCTCAGCCATTGGGTTGGCATCCTAGGGAATTTGGGTGGGACATCAACCCTCCAGTGGTGACCAGCCACACTGCACAGCGCCCCTTGCAGGTGGATGCTGCATAGTGGGGTCCTCTTGGGGTGTGTCCCTACCTGGCGCCCCGGTGGCAGATCCTGCGTTCGGCTGCCCTGTAGCACCAGCAGCCTGCTGCTGCTTCCCCTCTGTCCGCTGACCTGTGCCCAGCACCTGTGCGGCTGCACCACCACCACCCACAGCACCACTGTGGTAGTGCACACAAAGGCACCCACAGTGGCAGCAGGCAGCTGGTCCCCCACTGACAGGTCGCTGGCACGCTGCCCATGCCTGGTATGGGTGTCTCCCCTACAACACCAGCCATGCTGCCCAGGCTCATGGTGAGGTCATCATCAGTGTCTGACCCAGCCCCAATCTGTGTCTCCAAGCAAAGGATGCCATGTCTGGCATCCTGTAGGATCACATTCAGGGCCTCATCTGACACCATGCCCAGGACATCCAGCTGGACAGTGGTGGTGTGCTGCGGCCTCCCAGTCCCCAGATGCCCATGGAGGTGGATAGCTGGTTGTCTGAGGCTGTACCTGCCTCCATGGCTGCTGCCAGCATCCCATTCTCTGCACGCAGGTGTGCCAGTGCTGGAAGACAAATAAGGTGAGTCAGTGAAGCAGTGGTCACATGTGCCCCCAATCATGCCATAGCATGCTGTACAATACCGCCATACGTACCACATAGTGATGGGCTGCCATCTGTCTGGAATCCACCACCAGGCACACCCTCCACAGTGCTGCAGTGCAAGGTGGCTGCCACCAGCTCCTCCTGCACTGTGAGCTGTGGCACATCATCAGACCCACCTCCTGTGGCAGTTCAGGCTGCACGGATAGCCGCCACCTTCTCTTTACTCTGCCTCCTGTCAGTGCCCATCTTCTTGCGGCACTCCTGCACCAGCCACTGGTGGCTGCCTTGCTGGTTGACACAGTCAAATACCTCCACCCAGGCCCCAGCCCTGGCCTGTGGTGTGCCCGTGGCACCACCCAGGAGTGGATCCCTGTAGAGGTAGGCCTTGAACAGGGCATCTGTCTCTTCTTTCATGAAGTTGGACTTGCACTTGTGGGCAGGCCCACGCTCCCCAATCTCCTCAGGTTCTGACATGCAGCTTCCTGTGGTAATGGACAGCATAGTGTGTCAGTGGCTGCAGCTCCCAGTGCCCTCCCCCATGTTGTTCCCTCCATGCTCAGTGTGCTCCTGCAGCATGTGCAACTTGCCTCACAAGGATGCAATATCGGTCCATGGCCTATGCCATTCAGTGGCACTTTTATGGCACGTCATATGAAAATGTGCTGTTGCACAACGGTAATGATATGCTAAACTCCCATTGTGCCATGCATTGGCTGATGAGCTCATTAGCACATGGCAGCTGAATATCGCGTAGTTGCGCCATACGCATTGAGAGTGCTCCAGAACAAGTCAGTTGAATGCGCCGGAGCATGCTGTGGTGCAGTTTGCACACATGCATGGTGTGCAGTGGTGCTGTGCACATGCTCCATGTGGTGCACCACTACCTAGTGCGCACAGTGCACCAACTGCAAAATAGCAGTCATGGTGCAGTGTGTGCACCATGGCTGCTATTGGGCAGTCAGCACACTGTGCGTGCAGCATGCCCTGACCCCTGCAGTGACCTCTAACCCTGACTGAGCCACATGCGTAGCCCCACCCCGCCCAGTCACACCCATGTCTTGCATCGACACCGTTGCGCAATTGGCAGGCACAGTACAAATCCCCTTGGCCTGCACATCTAGTGCATGCTGTTGCCACATGTGTCTATTGGTGCCATTTTGTACCATGGTTCACAGCAGGGTTATGGGGCAGTGGAGGGCAACCCATGTGAGCAACTGGATGCAGGTGGAGCTGGCCAACCTCATGGCCTGCGTCCAGCCCCATGCACCCCAGCTGTATGATCAGGCCCCATTACAGCAGCCCTGTATCGCTGTGTGGGATGGAATTGCTGCTGCACTAGTGCAGCGTACCAGGGTGGTCAGGACTGGAGAACAGTGTCGGCACTGGTATGGTGACCTCCTGTGGAGGGATCCAGGTCACCTCTGATGCCTGAAAGCGCACGTCAGGCATATGCATGTGCCACAGCCAGGTGAGTAGGCCCAGCATGCATGTGTGCCCTGGTGCTGTACTGTGGTGTACTGTGGGCAGCCTGGCATGTCCTGCAGGGTGGTGGGCTGTCATTGTGTGCATCACGGGGATGCATCAGCCACCACCGCTTGCTTTGCCCTGTTGCTGTGCAGATCATGCCAGGCAGGGGACCACACTGTGATGGGGGGGCCATTCCAGTGTGTACTGATGTGTTCCTGTCATTGTTCCATTCCAAGGCCCTGAAGATTGGTGGAGAGCTGTGGCAGCCACCGCAGCAGGGCAGCAGGTGGCTTCAAGAGCCAGAGGTGTCACTGGAGTGGCCCCAGCACCCATGGGGCCATGGAGAGCAAGTAGGCACTGGCATGGGCCTCCACACATCCATTGGGTGTTGGTGGGGGCATGGGTCCAGCCATGGCAGTGTCAATGGCTCAGTAGGTAGCACACTCATCTCTGAGGCTGGGAGATCAGAGGGCTGTGGGTTCAGTTCCTACATCTGGCACTTGGGTTAATATCCCAGTACTGACACTGTAGTGCAGCATGAGAGGGGTTCTGCACTTCTGAGGTGCCGTCTTTCAGATGAGACGTTAAACCGAGGTCCCATCTGCCTGGATTGGTGGTAGTTCAGTTGGATGTTAAAGATCCCATGGCACTTATCAAAAAGAGTAGGGGTGATTTTATTACAATAAAACATAAATGCAAATCATTCAGAAAAGAAAAACATACACATACATCCAAAAAGATAATTAACAACAACAAAAAAATAAAAAAACAACTAGAATCTTCATATCTTCAAAAACTTAAAATATCTACTTCTATCTGGAAGGAACATACCCACCAACAAAAAATCAAAAAAAGAAAGGGGAGAAAAAGAAAAGAAAGGAAACTTAACATTCTATTTATATTTGATAATATGTGAAAATCCTTTCCACCATTTCCTGGCTTTCTCTGCATTATACATTTGCATGTCTTTAAGAAATATTTTTTGTAATTCATTTAATGCATATAGAGTAAACCCTTCCAGTGAAGTTTTTTTTTGATATAATACCCATTGACATCTTACTTGCCAGAGGCAAAATCGTAAACATGCTAACAGTACTCTCAGGGTACCCTTCTCATATTTTTTTAGGTTTGGAGGGAAATTACCTATCACTAATATATCATAGTTCAATTTTGCCAACCAATCCATTTCCCATTTCTTGGCCAAATAAGCCCATAATTTTAAAGGAAAAGAGCACTGTAGAAAAAAATGTTCCATGGTTTCCTCCTGATTGACACATTCACTATATGGACACATTCTCTCTTCCCTGGCTTTATATTTTGCTGTCCCTCTAACATTCAGCCTCTCATACATTATGAGCCATTGTACCTCCCACATATACAGTATATTGGTAACCTGGGATTATTTAACTGCTCTAAAATGTTAGGAATCAATACTGAAGGACAATTTTTAAAACTTGGACTTAAGGGATAGATTAGTAATATAATTTCTTTATATAATTTCCAAGGCGAGACCCCTCTAATCTGGTTTTTAGTTACCTGCTATTTATAAAGTTTCCTCACTGCTGGCTTAAAAATTCTGGTAAAGAAAGATGGGAGGATAATTTAGGTGCACAATGCAGCCAAGCTGATAGTTAGCGTTCTAAATGTGTTCTGAAGAAAAAACTCTCCTGGTTATCTGGTGGTCCTAGACTATTTTTCAAGGAATAGGAAAAAAATAATGTAAAACAAAAAACTACCGGGTCTACCATCCTCAAACCTCCCTGATCTTTATCAAGGTATGTGAAACACCTTTTAACAGGGTTGAGTCTATTACCCCACAACATCTGAAAGCAAATGCTGTAAAGTCTGGTTTCTAAATGGGCGAGCAGGGGGTTAATAACCGCTAGATACTGTAAACATAGTAAAATAAATTGTTTTAACACCTGAGTTCTTTTTAGTTTAGAAAACCGAAACTTCTTCCATCTATTTACTTTCTTTTCTACCTTATCTAACACAGAAATCCAATTTACCTGTGGAAGGTTTTTAGACCCAAAAACTACCCCTAAAATGGTAAGGGGCTCTGTTGTTATATTTATAGTATTATATTGCAAAGGGCTCTGATAAGTATATCCCATTAGTAAGCCTCTGGATTTGGAAAGATTAATTTTTGCATTTGAAAGTTTGGCATATGTTTGAAATTCTTGAAAAAAAAACTCCAATTTGTTCAATATTTTTAAAGAAAAGACAGACATCATCTGCATATGCCTGTATGGTCAAAAAGGAATTTGTTAAAGGTATATGCACTCCTTTCCACTTAGGGATAGTACTTACTGCTCTAATAAGGGGGTCTAAAGAAAATATATATAAAAGGGGACTTAAGGGGCAACCCTGCCTTACCCCACTTCCCATGACAAATCCTGTCCCTAATTCCCCTTTGATTACGGGATACACCATAGCTGAGGCATACAAACCTTTTATCAATTTAAGCAATCCCGTAGGAACCCCCAAAAAGTCTAAGGTTGTAAACAAAAAAGGGTGACTAACTCTGTCAAAAGCTTTCTCAAGGTCTAAAGATAGTAAACACCCTGTCTCTCCTGTATCATCCAAATGTTCAATTACATCTCTTATTGTACAAAGAACTGACTGGATTCTTTTATTTGGGAGTCCACAATGCTGGACTGGAGAAAAAAACTATATTAGCCATATTTTTTAATCTATTATTAATTAAAGTTGCCAAAATTTTATAGTCCGAATTTAACAATGTTATTGGTCTCAAAGTCCGAAAATCCCCTTTATCCCCTGTTTTAAAAATATAAATCTGTAGTCCTTCTGAAAAAAAGTTAGGGATAAAGTCTCCATCTAAAAATTTATTAAAAACTAAAGCTAAACAAGGCACTAATTCTGTATGAAAGATTTTATAGAAAGAATTAGAAAGACCATCTAACCCAGGTGAAACATTAGATTTTAAACTGTTAATTACTGCTTCTATCTCCTGAGAAGAAAAGGGCATCTTCATGTTATCCATCATTCCTTGATCTAAACTAATAGATGGGGGGGGGCCTAAATAATGGGTTATCTGCTGAATTGAAGGGGATGATTTTGATTGTAAGTCCCGAAAATGTGCTTGAATCCCTATTGCCTATAGATACCACTGTTTCTACTCTACAGTCCTTATATTCTACAAATTCCAAAGATGAAAGATCTCTAATTGATTTACATAATTCAAACGGGTCTCCTATAACAGATTTCCTTACATGGTTAGTAATTAGGGCCTGTAAAGTTTTTGCTCTGTCGTATTGTAAAACCCTCTTTTGTGATTTAATGATCTCTATCTGTGCCGAAACATCCTGTCTCGAGGAATTCGCTGTTGTAAGTACATATTGTAATTGGGATCTCAATTTTAAATAGGCTAAAAAATCAGAGTTCCTCCGACGGATCCCATATTTTTTAAACCATTCAATGCAATCATTTTTTGTTTCTTGCCACCATACCCCAATATCTGAATACAAAAACACCACAGATAACCTGGCTTTCAGAATTAATCTAATGGTATTTAACACAAGCTAGTCTTGTAAAATAGAAGTATTTAATTTCCATCTTTTCCTTTGTTTCCCTTGCCCCAAAAAGGCTCCTACCTCTACCTGTAATAGTACATGGTCAGAAAACTCCACTGGAACACTAATGAAATTCTTTACTGGAATTGTTTTTGAAATAAAAAGATAATCAATTGTAAATCCCTTATTTCCCTTAAAAAAGGTACCACCAAAGTTTTTAGTACAGAAATCCTCACAAGAAGATAAATCTGCAGTTTTAACAATTTCCTTTAAACAGTTGGAATCACAATAATTTTTTTTATTTGAACCCCTCTCTTTTGCTACTAAACTGCAATTGAAATCACCACCCCAGAGAATGGGTAAGGAAGTGACTAAGAAAGGCTGTATATCTTTCATACAAGCAACTCTAGCTGCTTTTGTTTGGGGGTTATAGGTATTAATTAATCTGTAAGTATGGGATTTCCATTTCCCATCCATGATTAAAACCCTGCCCGGGATTAAATCAATTAATTTATACAATACAAACTGATAAGAATTAAAGAGAATCCCAATCCCATCAGCTTTGTCTCTACCAAAGGACCAATAAGAAGGTCCCCATGGCCAATCATTTTTAAAGGAATAAATTTGATCCTTAGAGAACATCCAGGTTTCCTGCAAAAAACATATGGAAATCTGTTTATCATGAAGTAAATGGAACACAGCCTGTCTTTTTTGTGTATTTAAAATACTATGTGTATTTAAAGAGGCCCATAGAAAACCCATCCTGAGTTTTAGAATGAGAGAACATTATCTCATTTTTTCCGTCTTTTCTTTTTTTTCTCTTTATAGTCATCCCTAGGGGGTGCTAATGCATTCTGTGTCGATTTTTGGGAGTCAGTATACCCCAATGTCCATTTCTGAGTCACCCCAAAACAGGGCTGCATAGGAATTTTTAGATTCAATGGGCTCATTTTCAGGAAGCGGAATTGTTTTAGAATTCCTGCATGATCTTCTGGGGGGTAAAGGAAGTTGGAGAGTAGTGTCAGCTACTAATTTCTCTTCCGGTTCTTTATAACAAACTGGCTGCAAAAGGTCTGTAACCCTCTTTGAACTATCTTCTTTAATAGATAGTTCAGATGAGGCCAGAGGCCGAGTTGGAACTTCCACAGAGTGAGTTTCTACAGTGCTCGGGGTAAAGGAGGGGGCCTCATGACACCAATATCACCTTTCAGTCTTTCCCTAGCATCTTGAGCCTGTTGGATAATCAAGTCTAGGTTACCACAAGAGGCCTTATTTTGTGCTGCCCATGGACAGTCTCTAAAAGCATGATTATATTCTTCACAAAGGTCACATCTAGTAGAATTAGTACATTGCATTGTTACATGACCAACTTCTCCACAATTATCACATCTTGGCTGGTCACATGTGCTAGAAAGGTGTGTTCTCGAACCACATTTATAACAAGCTCTGGGTTGGCCACTATAAAAACAAACCCCTCTATCCCTCCCTAACAGAAAGGAATTGGGGATATGCTCAACCCCAACGTTAGACTGCCTTAATTTAACTTTGAATTTCCAGCCTCCCATCCAGAAATGTTCAGAATCCAAAATAGGCTCTGGATCACTCTGAACATCGCATATCTGGGATAGCCAAAAGGAAATGTCTTCTACATGGACTCCCTCATTCCTAAACATTACTGTTACATGTTTTATTAAAGGTTTAGTGAGAGGAATAACCAGAAAGGGGGTCCATATGGGTGAGAATTTTACCTTATTGTACCGTTCCCAAAATAATTCTAATAAGGAGGTAGAATGAAAACTGACATCATAGTTATCCTCACCCAAGATGTTTATAAAAGCAAAAACATTTCTCGGGGAAAAGGACAAAGATTCCTTTATAAGGGTTTTCCCCACATAATACCTATCTGGTCTCTCTGGCATCCCCCCTTTATATCTTATACGAACTGCATTACGTCTGGGTGCAGCTTCCCTTTTGGCTTGTGAAAATAATGCAGACATTAAGGGTTTCACAATAGTAGGATTTTCCCCAGACTTAGATACCCCAGACACATGCTTCATACTAGTACGTTCAGGCACATTAGGAAACAGTCCTGCAGGTATGTCCTTCTTTTGAGCACTCTGTTCTTCCCCTTCTTTGTTACTTGCCGAATCTTTCTCTTTGCCTGGTCTCCAAACAGGAGGATTTCTTTGTAAATCCAGCAAGGAATCCCATGCTGAATCAGGAGTCCAAACCCCTTTACCTAATTGTTTCCAACCTGCCGCTACCAGGGCACCCTGTGGAGACCAATTTTCATCGTGACATTCGATACCAAGTGGTGTACTAGGCAACCCCTCAGAGACTGCAGGTTTGCCTGTACAAATATCCTTAACAAGTTTAGGGGCAATACGCTGTTGTGCCACAGACACTTTTGAGGTAGAAAAACTAAATTCTGTTACCCCCTCATGCTTATTTGCCTCCGTTTGATATTTAATCGGGGTTTGGAGGATCAACCCCCTGTCTCCCACCCCTGCAGGGTTAAACACAAAGCCTGCCTCTTTGTTTAGGGTAATAGTTTGAAATGCAAACTTCGGCTGCGTGTTACTCACAACACCGCGTTGCATTTGATTAATATCAGTCAGTGTCACAGCAGGTTTTCCATCCGTCAACCGGCACCTCTCAGCTGATCCATCTAACTCCGTAGCACCTTTCTCAGCCTTCTGTGAAACATTTTGTAAACCATAATCTGTCCCATCACAGACATTTCCCGTAGTGCAGCCCTTAGCAACAGGCAGTGCATTAGACGTCAACACACCGCCTTCCTCCAAACGTACTTCCGCATTCATCGTCTCCATAGAGCCAGAAGAAACCATAGCCAGTTTTAAAGCTGTAGTACATAGACATTCAGACTGGAAACATACTGGAGCCTCCGCTATTTCGGCCTTCAAGGAACTCCCTTCAGCATCTACCGATAAAGGTAAAGCCTTAGTCGTAGAAACTGCTTCATGAAAAATATCGTTGCTTTCCATTTCAAGAACCATAATGAATTGAGAATCCATGTCAAAAAGCTGCTCAGCTCCCTTTCCAGCAGCAGACACAACCTTCCTCCTCCAACACGCTCACCAAGTGGCCATCTTGCAGTATGGGTCAGCTCCGTAGGGGAAGTTTCTGCCTGGTCAAATTTCCTCATTCACTAAAAAATACCACTGACAGCTTAATCTGGTTCAAGGTCAGTTGGCATTCATCTGTATCCCCCTTCCCCGGGTCGTGCCTGAAAATAGGCAGGATTTGTCTAGTGCACTTACCTGGTCAACAAAAACTAAATAAAAAAAATAAAAATAAATGGCTGCCTGTGCTGTGTGCTGTCAGGGCTGGGTGTGTTGCACTGTGCTTGGTGCCCACCACTGTGGCACATCCATTGTACATGTGTGCCAGCTGTTGGTGGGGTGGGTGTGCACCTGGACACCTCTGCTGGTGCTGTGGTGCAGCACGGGCGCTGTGCCATGTCACTGACAATGCACAGTCGGGTGGCTACTGTGTGGCAGAAGCCACCGATGTGCACTGTAGTGGTGTTCTGCAGTTGTGGCAGACATAGGTTCATCCCCCTGTGGGTGGCCTGTGCAGGCCCTCTGAGTTTGTGTGTTCCCACTGCCCTATGCACGCAGTGGTTGGGCATGGTTCTGTGGGACACTGCACTGATGGCCTGTCCTGTCCCTTCTCCTAGGTGTCCAGAGGAGGAGGATGATGCCCCTGTATTGCTGGCTGTTGTGGCAGATAATTTTAATCACATCTACCACGATGGAGGCGGTGATCCAGATACACTGGCGGGTGTTTGAAGGCAGATGCCATGGATGATGCAGGGCGGCACGGCATGGCCGCCACTAATGGATGCCCTACCGACCCCTGTGTCCCCTGCTGTTCCTTCCCCACAAGTCCTCCTTCCCACTGTACAGTCCCTATTCCCTGTCCCCATCCCTTTCAGTCCTATGCCTTCCCTCCCCCATTGATTTGTACATAGTTGGCTGTTCTGTTCCTCAATACATTGTTATGCCCTACCTGCCTGCGTCAGTGTCTGCTTTGTAGGTGGTGTGTGGCGCCATGCTGTAGTGGCCCAGTGCATGTCCGTGAAGTGTGCATGTGTCAGGGTGCCTGCTGTGCTGTTGTGGGCTCCTGCTGTGTGTCATGGTGTGTCCCACTGTGGTGGTGTCCCCCCCAGGTCAGTGTGTGTGTCATGGGGGTGCCCATGGGTGGCCTGTCAGGAGTGTGTTGAGGGTGTGTGTGCATGGCTGCATGGTCCTGGGTGTGTCCTGCTCTGGTCTGGCTGTATTAGGGGTCATGGCACGTGGCCTATGGGGGTCCACTTGGTGGCCCCCAGTTGGCCATTGGTTTCTCTTATTGCCTCACTATGGTGCCACTGTTGTGCTCTGGAGTGGGGATGTGGGTGCCTGTTCACACCTTGCTGTGCCCTGCTGGTGGTAGCCTCCTGTAGCCTGTCACTGTGCCTCCCTGGTTCTGTTCGTGGGTCATCTCACTTTGTCAGGACCCCCTCCCTCCATTGCTCTGCTGCTGTGGTGCAATTCTCTGTGTGTATGCGTGTTTGCACCATAGTGCACCTCTTCTTGTGCCATGGTGTACCATTCCTTGCATCATGGCACATTGCCAGTTGCACCATTGTGCAACTGTGCCATACTTAGCCGGGTTGCACTGGTGTACTACAGCATGCACAGTCTCTGAATATCCCTCCTGTTGTGCCTGTGTGCATCGGTTTTGCACTGCGCTGGACTTGCACTGGGCTCTGGTGCATTTCTGAATAGCCGGGCCTGTATGTACAAATCTTCAGACCTGAATCCTAATCTTTTATTAACAGTGCTTTGTTTTTTTCATCTTCTTTGCTTACTTCCACATTATTGCTGAAATGCATTTATTAATAATAGCTTTTTAAGTAACATCTCAAAAGTAAAGTTTCTTTCTATCTCTTACCTGCTCTTTAAGTATGTTTCCTTTTCTTTACCATTTGTTCATTAATAGGCATGTTAGAACAGTGTGTAACAATCTGAGCATGTATAACTGCTATGTCCTGCATACTGTCTGTGCACAGGCAGGGAGTGCCGCAGACTGTGGGAGTTTAGGCAGCATTGGCGGTCATTGAGGGGACCTGTCATCCTTGCAGCCCACAGCTGGCATGGTCCATTGAGGGCAGGCTAGGTTGGGTTGCAGGGTGAGGGACAGCAACAGACCATGGATGTGGCACTGGAACGGCTTCCTCCATGGCAGGCAGTTGGTGGGGGGGATGGTACTGTGTCTTGTTGTGGGCGGGGAGGCCCTGGAATTAATCAACCACAGCCCCACTTCTGCCAGGACACTTGGCTGATTGCGGGAGGGAGTAGTCATACCCTGGCAATGGATGCAATGGGGGGCACTGCCCACATCAGCAGGGCACTTGAAGTGGTGCACAGCTCCCAGCTGGTCTAATTCTGGCAGCCCATGTGCCCATTAAAACATAGAAACATTTAACAGCAGATAAGAACTGCTTGGCCCACCTCATCTGCCCATTTTCCCTACCTATTTCATTGCTGGGGTTTGCAGAATCCCAATTACGGGGATACTGCGGCACTGCCTTGGTGCAAGTCTACCTTGGTGCACCCTATGCTATCACAGGGGCTGCAAGTTCAGTCAGTTGCAAGTGCCCTCCCCAAGTTGCACAGGGAGTGACTAAAAATCAGGACTGGTGCAAGGTGCAGTGCAAGGAGCCCCTTACGCTATTTCTCCTTGATGCAAGCCCCTTGCTCCAGTCCCGATGTTTTGAAAATCAATCCCAAATTCCTTTTGTAACAAGAAACATTATGAGGCAATAGTGTTTCAAAAACCTCCACTGAACAAATTTGATAATATTTATGACACATTTGTTTACACATATTCAGCACCAATTATCTGGTCTTTCCAAAACAAGGTTCCAAATGACATTGAATCTTACACAAGCATAGAAAAATTTACACAGCCATTTCAACCTTAAAATGACAGGATTGCTTAGAAGAAATAGTGAACCAGGACCATAATTCAAGTTCATACTCTACCTGATAATATGTGAAAACTATTCTGCCCACACCTTGATTTTGACTTCTGCACTCTTGTCAGTATTTTTTCATGCTCTCCGATATGTCACCAGAATACCTGCAAAAGGATTGTTTTCTCATGGGGGTATGGGTGGATATGGTAAGGGGCTTAATAGAAAAAGAAAACACAATTATTAAAATATGTATAGTACAGTAGTCAACCAAAACTGCAGCAGTGGCATAGTGGCTAGTACTGTAGTTCTTTTTTGTGTCATTCTATGGTGCATCAGTATAACTAGCTGCGGTGGAGGCACAGGCCAGCAGCAGCAGTATGAGAGTGGCTAGCAGTTCTTTCTCATGTTGTTCCTTTGTGCATAAGTAACACCAGTTGTTGAGGCTCAGGTGTGTGGACCCGCAGCAGCAGCAGCAGCAGCAGCAGCAGAGAGCTAGCAGTTCTATCTTTTGTTGTTCTTTGTACAGCAGCAACATCCATTGAGGCAGATGCACATGTGGCTGGACCAGCAGATGGGGAGTGGATATCAGACCTTTCTTAAGTTTTGCTTTTGTGCAGCAGCAAGAGATGTTGTGGTGGAGGCACAGATATGTGGACAAGCCACATCACAGTGGGTAGCAGTTCTTTCTTGTGTTGTTTCTTGGTGCAGCAGCAACACCAGTTGTGGTGGTGGTAGCACAGGTGGAGAGGCCAGTAGCAGTAGTAGAGTGGCTAGTAGTGCTTTTTTTTGTTGTTCTTTTGTTCACCAGTAACATCAGTTGTGGTGGACACTCAGGTGGCTGGGCCCAGCAGCCATAGCAAAGTAGATAGCAGTCATTTCTTGTGTTATTCTTTGGTACAGTTGCAACACCAGTTGTGCCGGTGTGACACAGGAGGACAGACCAGCAGAAGCAGCAGAGTTGCTATACATTTAATGTGGTTTGGGGAAAAATAAAAACAGGTCAGGAGCAGCAAACACACACAAAACTATATGAAGCCACCCACACCCACCCCCACCCTATCCCTTCCAACAACCTGACTATACTACAACACCCAAGATGGATACTTTGCCAAAACAGCTCTGTGGTGGAAAAATGTATATAAAAGTAGATACTTATGTTCACACTTGGGATGGACACATCATAAACAAGGCTGTGCGTACATCATCATGGAAGCATCAGCAGCTTCATCAATACTGATATGCCTTTAAAGACAGAGAGACCCCCCAAAAAACAATTGTTTTACTAACACACACCAAATTAAATGTGTGTGTGTTTCTCTAAAGTCTGAAACTGTGGAGGAATCTGGATAAGAACTTTTAAAATTAGATGGAAATAACTGGAAATTAAATTTTGATTAAATGTTTGGCCAACTATAACTCAGCTCTCTTTCCATCTTGGACTTTGAAATTTGGTACACTGATGAAAGCCATTACTACCTGTATACCTGCTAAATGTAATATCATTTAGATATATTCTTTGAAAACTACAGATGAAAATAACTGAAAATTAAAATTTAGTAAAATCCTGCTAAATGTTTGCACAAATTCTGCAAACTTCTATGGAATTGGAATGGTAATTCTGAGGGCATTCTACTAGCAGACTTTTGTATTCTGCCCAGGCCAGCTCTATAACAGAGTAGAAAGAGTCTAACACACAGGATCCTTTAGGGAGCCATGTCAGATTCAAAATCTTAGATGCAATTTTCCACCTTCCGTGCTACTCCTTGCTATGTCAGGATAGACCAGGCAAAAAGAAGGGAGGTGGAGTAGCACTCTATTTCAGAGAACCCCTCTTTGTTTCTTCTGTCCTAAACTCTGATCCTGCACGCTTCAGAGAATGGCTCACAGCTGAGCTGATCCTGGGCTCTGTACAAAGAATCTATGTGGGTTGCTGCTATGACTGCCCCCAGAGGACACTGTAGATCTTAGTAACCACCTGGCAGGTCTGGAAAACCTCCTCCCCGGGATATTATTCTCCTTTGAGATATTAATCTTAATTGGTTAAGTGCCCTAGAAACCAATTACTCAAACCTATTAAAATAGCACAATTTGGTCAAAGTCATCTCTGTCCCTAGCAGGCTCAAATCTCACATGCAAAACCACTCTCTTCTAGACTGAGTGATCACTAACAGAGATGACAAGGTACTCCAGGCAGGGACGCTGTCCGACTCCATCAGTGATCATTCCCCCATGTACATCATCTGGTCCACCAAGTCCAAATTCCTCCGCCCTCAGACACAGATAGCTGTTCCCTGTAGGTCTCAGGATCCTGCAAGGGTCCAGCCACGGAGGTCGTGAAGGTGCAAGTAGGTACCCCCCCCGAAAACCATCATGGCAAACAGCTGCTCCCTGTAGGTCCCAGGATCCTGCAAGGGTCCAGGTCCAGCCATGGAGGTCATGAGGGTGCAAACAGGCGCCCTTCCCCACCCCCAAAAACCACCATAGTAGATAGCTGCTCCCTGTAGGTCCCAGGATCCGGCGAGGGTCCAGCCACGGAGGTCATGAGGGTGCAAGCAGGCACCCTCCCCCACCCCCCCTAAAACCACCATAGCAGGTACGGCATGCATACCAGAGAATTTGCCATCTTGAAACCTCGCAGGACAAGTGGAGTTTAGCCGTTGGAACATTTTTGGGGGCCAAAATAGTTTTAAACTGGATTAAAATATTCAGACTGCTGCCTTAATTGAATTGTTGTCAGCAGAGCAGTTCAGATAGAAATTTTAAGTATTTCAGCTCTGCCTGTAAGAGGTTTTTATAGTAATTTAAAGTATTTCAGCTCTGCCTGTAAGGGGTTCTTCGCCAGCTTGCTGGGGTACTGTAAGTGAAACTTATTTTCTCCATCTGGGTCTGGCTGTAACTTGCCTTGAAGGGGATAACTTTGGCAGGGCAGAGCATTTGAATTCTATTTTAATTACTTATCCCATGTGCTGGAATTGCCTTGAGACTTGAATCTACTTAACTGTGTTAATTAACAGGCCCTATCCCTCAGTCTGCATCCCCTCCTCCTTGGTCTTCCTCAGCTGTATAAATTTCTCACCTGCGTCTCCTGTTTCCACAGATAGCTGCTCCCTGCAGGTCCCAGGTTCTGGCAAGGGTCCAGCCATGGAGGTCATAAGGGTGCAAGCAGGCACCCTCCCCCACCCACCAAAAACCACCATAGCAGGTACGGCACGCATACAGGAGAATTTATCAGCTAGAAAACTCACAGGAGAAGCAGAGTTTGTCCCCACGATGCGTTGCGTCGGCTCCCCACCTCCCCTGCCACCACCCTTGGTCAGCATGGACTTTTATAGGACTGCTGAGCCAATCAGCCTGTTTCTCCATTAGCAGCCTATCCCAGTTTGCCACTAGAGGCAGCTCAACTCTCACTCCTGCAGAATTCTCACCTGACTTCCTCCTTTACTTATATTACTATGCTCCTGCTACTGCTAACTCTGACCGCTCGGCTGTCCCCCATGCTGATCTTTCCACCCTCCATTTTTCCCCGAGTATCAACCTGACTTCTGCTTGTCTGCATTTCAACTCTCCCCTCATGTCCATCTAGCATCCCCATTGTGGCTCTTTTGTCTAGGCAACCTCAATGCTCTGATACCATCCTCCTCTCCAGAAGGAGCCAACTTCCTGCCCACCTTCACTACGATCAGCAGTCATGACCACTGTCTCAGACACACCAACATCCCCCACCTGCCACCTCTCATGGAATCTCAGACCCTCTTCCCCTTGTCCCTACCTCTCTTCCTGGCTACTCCCCACTTACTTACCCTCCCCATTCCAACTTACTCAAGCACACATGGGTCCCTCACATGCAAAGCTCACTATATCAAAAAGTCTGCCCTGCATTCCTTCCTCAGGTCATTCCTTCTTCTCCTCCTTATGTCAGGCAATATCCACCCTAACCCTGGCCTGATGGCTACCTCCACATTCATGCGCCACCCCGCCACCAGTCTACGTAATGCCACCATTAGCGTCTGCAGCTTATTAAAAAAGTGGGATTCCTACCAGGGATGGGTCCTACAACATCACCTGGACATTATTGCAATGGGTGAAACCTGGCTCTCCTTTCAAATCCCAGACTTAATGGTAATGCTCCACGGGTACAATTTCTACTGAGCCGACCAACAGGGTAAAAGAGGGGGAGGCTGCGCCATATAAGTTAAGGATACTCTGCATGGTCAAATACTCCCCCCCCCCCGCTGATACCTGGACCTCAAGCTCTTACACTCAGACTTGCCCTGGGACTCTCTCTAACCCCTCTTTTCATCACAGCAGTATACATTCCCTCCAGGAATCAGAATGTAGCCTTCCACTCTGTCTTGTCATACCTCGCCACCCTCCCATCACATAATGAAATAATTACACTTGGGGATTTTAATATCAACTGGTTAACTTGGACCTCCGCCCTGCTCATTGACGTCGCAGCCGCCCAGGACCTGACCCAGGTAGTCCCCACCCCCACATGCCTGAACCAGCTCACCGGGTCTTCCTCCCTACTGGACCTGATCTTTACCAACTGCCCCCACAAGATCACTAGCACTACCATGCTACCAAATGCTCTGAGTGACCACTCCCCAGTACCTTGCTCTTGGTCATGCAAAGCTCCAAAGAACCCTCCCAAAATAATACTACAGCGCAAGCTTGAACTTGGCAAACTTGCTGTCCTGAAAGTTCACCTTCACTCGCTGGATTGGTCCCTCATAACGAATACCCTCGATCCTGACATGCCCTCGACCTTTTCATTCATACCTTCAATGCTATCTGCAACTCTTTTGCCCCACTCACTAAAAGGGTGGTCAAAGGCAACCTTGTGGCCTGGATCATGAGCTGCCTACTGGCACTGATGCGGACCCGAGACTCTCTATGTCACCTCTCCAATGAGTCTGGCCTGCCATCTGATAGGCAAAGATACAGAAAGGCCCAGAACAATTGCACCTGGGCCCTACGACAAGAAAAGGCAAGGTATTACAAATCCTCCCTAACCTCTACCTGGGGATCAGGGCGCAAGTTCTGGAAAAATATAAAGGATATCTGTGGCAAGGATCATAATCCTCCCCCTAATCAGATAGTGATCGATGGGTGCCTGTCTTCTGACCCTTCTCTTATTGCCACAGCTTTTAACCATGCTTTCACTAATCTCTGCCATGTCCTCCCTCCTAACTTCTTACATCCACCTACTCCCTCCTACCTCCAGACCACTGCTGCTACACCTCCTTTCCACCTTTGATGTATTTCCCCCGCATCTGCCAAATCTTACCTAGAAAAATCCCTAAGCAATGCCTATTATAGGAGTGACTCCTTAGCCCTGAGACGCCTCCGGCTCACTCTTCACGAGGTTCTCCACCCCCTCACCCACATTTTCAACCACTCCCTCTGTCAAGGGAAATTCACCTCTCAGTGGAAATCTGCCTCCATTACCCCTATATTTAAATGTGGAGATCGTACCTCCACCAACAACTACTGCCCCATCTCAATCCTCCCCCCCATCGAAGACGCTTGAACGTATTGTCTCCGACCAGCTCACTGACCACCTTAACAATCACGACCTACTCAGTAAACAGCAACATGGCTATCGCAAAGGGCACAGTACCACAACAGCCCTCCTGAAGTTCGCCACACATGTCCACTCCACCTTAGACAGAGGACACATCATGGGTGTGGTCCTTGTAGACCTCTCTAGGGCATTTTACACCGTCAACCACTCCCTTCTACTAAACACACACTCCAACACGGACTTCTCTTAGGACGCCCTCTGCTGGTTCACTGACTACCTAACAGAATGGTTCCAACAGGACAAAATTGGCACCACCTTATCTAGCAGACTGCCTGTCCGCGCTGGTGTTCTGCAGGGGTCCATCCTCGGCTCTCTCCTCTTCAGTCTCTTCCTTAACTCCCTACCTTCATCCTGCTCTGGCAATCTATTGATGTATGTGGATGATGCGGTCTTATATTCCTCCAATCCAGACCCCACTCAACTCCAGAATTCCCTCCAGTCCTCCTTCTCTGATGCTGAAACACTGTTCTACACGCATCATCTTATTCTAAACTACAAGAAGGCTAAAGTCATGTTCTTCTCACACCCTCTGAACTCCTGGAAGGTGCTCTGCTCCCAAATTCTAACTGCCAATCGGACCCCACTCGAGCAAGTGGATATCTTTAAATATCTGGGCCTCACCTTAGACCCTTTCCTTAACTTCCACCAGCACATCCATAATCTGTCCACTGCCCTGAATGTCCGACTCAGAATTCTCTATCACTTCAAACACTGTCTGACTCCTGAAGCTCTTCAGCTCACTCACTCCTCCTCCTCTAGCCTCTCTCTCCTTCCTTGACTATGGTATTCTTATTTATGGAGCAGCAAACACCTCGGCCCTAGGAAGACTCCATCACTCCTTGAACAAAGCAAGCCGCCTCATCCTCAGCTGTGATTGGCTCACCCATACATGCTCTTTATATAATTCCACCAACTGGATGAACCTCGACAATAGAATCCAGTTCAACACATGCCTCATGGCCAAAAAGATTGCCCTGGGACTCTCTCCATCTGGCCTTACCTCTGTAATCCAACCAGCCCTGACTCCTAGAAACACCCATAGCTTGGGCAAGCAGCTCCTATCAGTTCCCAGGTGCCGAACCTCCCAGTTTCAAAGGTCCTTCAGCTACTGGGCCCCCTCCTCAGTGAACAGCCTGCCCAGTGCACTCACTAACAAAAACAGAATTGGCCCCTTCAAAACCCTTCTCAGAGGCCATCTCCAGTCCTCCAAATCCTGCAACTGTCTCTGATCCCACCTCTGTCTCTTCCCCCCCCGACAAGGGACTCTGGCTGGCTTCCCTCTCTCCCTCCCCCCTTTTTCTTTCCACACCCACCAGAGTTGCCTGTTCAACTCTAAATCTAGAGCCTTTAATCTAAGCTACTTAGACCTATTCTAATATGCCTTAGGATCAGACTGCTAGCCTTATATTGTACTCCCTGTAATTAGCCTGTATGAATCCTGCTCTTGAATTTGTGATCACTGCTGTAATGTTCTACTTTATGTGACGTTGGGCCTTTGTAACTGAGTCTTGGACTCAAAGGTATTTTCTGAATATGCAATAAATAAAATAATAATAAACATATCCTTCCAAAATTTTAACTGTCCTGACACCTCCACCCTCCTTGATGATGTAAGGGATGTAAACTGGTCGGCTCTGTACTCCCTTTTGGATGTGACTGCTGCAGTGGGCTGCTTCACAAATGCCTTCCTTCAAATCCAGGATCAACACTGCCCTCTCACTACCCGGAGAGTGAGGGGTGGATGTACTCAATGGGTCTCAAAAGAACTTCTGGCCATGATGAAGGATACATAGATACATAGACAGTGTCAGCAGATAAGGGCCTATGGCCCACCTAGCCTGCCCATTTGAGCTTGTATATGGAAAAAAAAAGTGGTCTGACTACAAAAAAAAAGCCCCCTTCCCTGCTCTTTGGAATAAATACATGTGTCTGAGAAACAGGTGTAAGCAAACTGCCCAGATCCTGAAGCATAACTTTCTCTGCAACCAGCAGAGGGATAACCTCAGGGAATCCCACCACTTCTGGGATGCTTTAGGTTCCCTGCTTAAACCGCATACTCACAACTCCACCATCTGTCTAATCTCCCCCCCGGCACTCTGACTGATCCAATAGAGGTTTCCCAAGCTTTCAACAAAAAGTTTACAGATCTACCTGCCCAGCTAAGTAAACTACCTACCCAGCTACCCACCTGTCCTGTACCTGGCCCTAGTGACCAGTCCTCCTCGTCCTCCTCCTCTCCGACTGGCACACACCCCTCACCTCCTTTGTACTTTAGGGCCATCTCCATCAAGGACACCACCAAGCTTCTTAAGGGTCTTCCCAACCAAGGTAGCCTTGGTAGTGATGGTCTTTTCCCTGCTATGCTTAAGCTGATTTCCCTGCCATCTCCAAGCCCATCACCATTGTTTTTAATCTGGCTCTGACCACCTCTACCATGCCAGACTCCTGGAAGCATGCCAAGGTGGTGCTTATTTTCAAAGCAGGTGACCCACTATCCTCAAATAATTATATGCCAATCTCCCGGTTCCCTCACCCTAGCAAACTTCTGGAGAAGATTGTCCACTGTAAGCTATTTGACTACACTGAGAAATATAACCTGCTCTTCAGCCAGCAACACAGGTTCTACAATTTCCACAGCGCCACATCTGCCCTGGTCCAGTTTACCAATCATGTCCACAGAAACGTGAACCAAGGGAGAGCCATGGGTGCTATATTTGTGGACCTGACCAAGGCCTTTGGCCTGGTCATTCACCCCTTACTACAGTCTATTCTCCTCCAACTTGGCTGCCCCACAGAGACCTTGCAATGGTTCAAGAGTTGTCTTTCTGGATGATCCCAGTCAGTGTGTATTGGTACTGCCATCTCCCCTGACATTCCTGTCTCTATGGGTGTCCCTCAGGGCTCTATTCTTGGCCCCCTATTGTTCTTTATCTTTATAAAATCCCATAGGCTACTGGTCAATGAAAAAAAATGAAGGCACTGCTTGTAGGTTCCAAACCATACCTGGCCAGCACCACTAAGGCCGGCACCTCCCTCTTGGCACTTTCACCTGACGGCCCCGTGCTGCAGAATGTTCCTGATTTTAAATACTTGGGGATAACTCTTGACCCCTACCTCTCCTATATGGATTACATCAACTGTTTTGCACATTGGGTTAACCAAAAGCTCGGTGCTGCATATAGGTTAAAGCAATTCCTGACCAGTGAGGCCTGCTTAGCAATTTCCCAAGGCAACCTGCTCCCTATCATTGACTACTTCTCCCCCATACATTCCCATGTGTCTTCTGCCCTGCACTCACATCTAAACTTAGTATATAATAACGTATGTTGTTTTGCACTCCTGGTACCCTACTCCATTCACCACTGTGGCCTCTACCAGGTGCTAGGGTAGCTCCCTCTCTCTGGTCGTTATGACTATGCACTCGCTTGTATCTTTGACAACACTTTTACAAATGGCAATGCATCATCTTACACTGCCTATCTGAAGGCCAGAGCTCCTTCCAGATGCTTACGCATGTTCTCAGTCCCCCCTTCGGAAAACCCTAAGGCCTCCACTGGAATCTGTGGCTGCTTCCTCTCTCTGAAACAGGCTCCCTGCTTCACTCCAGTCGGCTGATACCCACAGGTCTTTCAAACACTGACTCAAAGCCTGGTTACTGAATGAGGCTAAATGCCTGTGCTCTCCAGGGTAATCTCCAACAACATGGTGCCTTTCCCACCCATCTTAACTGCTAACTCTGCTCTTATAACTTGTTTTGCCTCATTTAGTTGTAAACTAAACTGTAAACTGTCATGTGTTTTTTTTTTTCTTTTTGAGTTTATCCAACATCTTGTAAAATGTACTGTATTTATTGTGTTGCTGTATTCCTGATGATCTGTATGTAACTAGGTAGTGCCATATTTGTGGCCCGGGTCATGTCTGAAAACGGTCTCTTGGATCAGTGTGCTTACTTGGTAATCAAAGACTTAAAAATAAATAAATAAATACATACATACATACATACATATTGTAAGTCTAGAGTCTAAACACTGACTGACTTGCTAGGGCCTGGCATAGACCTCAAAAGCCTTCAGCTACCAGTCCTTCATGCTGCATCATCTAATATGTTGCTCTGTCATCATGGATTTGATACTTTCTTTGTCTACTAAGGGTACCACCTCTCCAGAAAACTGGATTGAACCAGAACGTTGGAGTTTGTGGACTCAGGGATCCTTTCTTTTGTTCTGAGACATGTCTTCCTCTGGGTTCCATCAAGCCACATCGACAACTTTGTTGTTGAAGTGCCGCACAATGAAATCTCCAGTGTCGACAGGCGAAGTTTTGCCTGCCAGACATTAGCTGTTTTGTTTTCAGGGGGCTTCATCCCTGCACCCCCCAATCTCTAAATATCAAACTCTCAGTCGGAGTTGACTCACAGTGGGGGCAAACCTTGGCAAAACAGTGAACATTTACCATCGGGACCATTACAGTGACAATTTCATCAACATTGCTGCTGTATTGGCTTTCCCTGTCAGAATTTTGCAATTCTGACATGATACACTGCCTCTGTTGGGGGGGGGGGGGAGGTATATGAACAGGACAATTTCCTGACATGAGAGATCCTGGGTTCACTAAAGCTCTCCATTAAGTGACCATTGCAGACAAAGGTACTGAAATTACCTACCAGAGCTAGCTGGTCTGCCTCTGGCAACAATTTTTATCTAATTTTCCCCACTCACCTCTGTTCCCTCAGCTAATTAGGATTTACATCTTATCAATGAAAAGACAGTTAAATAAAATTGAGTTTAATAAAAACAAAACTACAAAATTTAGTAGCAAGTAGTTACATTCCCCCTCCATGAAATGAAAACTACATTTCTTTAGCACCCCTAAAGGATTTTGGTGTGTTCAAGTGAGCTGGCTGGCTTCACTTGCTATACCCTCGGTTCACTCTCTATGTGAACTCCACAATAGTGCCTGACAGCACTTCTCCATTTGTTCTAGGTCCTAGCTATTGTCTAGACAACTCATTGGCGTTCCCATGCTGTGACACACTGCAGTTCCTAATGTCCAGATTATAGAACTGTAGCATTGGGCTCCAGTTTAGCAATTTGGGGTTTTGCCCACTGGTCCTATGCAGCCATGTGAGTGGGCTGTGGTCAGTGACCAAGGTGAACTCCCTCCCATGCAAATAAGGTTGCAGCTTCTGTAAAGCACAAAATATGCCTAGACACTCCTTTTCAACTGTGGCATAGGCTTCCTGTCTGGACAGCAGCTTCCTGCTCAGGTACACAACTGGGTATTCCTCCCCAGAGTGCATAACCTGACTCATAAACACTTTAAGCCCATGAGTCAAATGTATCTACATGAAAAATATACCTTACAGAATGGTCCGGTCTGGCGAGCAAAGGTGTCCAACAAAATGACTCCTCCAGCTGGTGGAAAGCTGTATTGTAGGTTTCCATCAACTGAACTTTGTCCAGCATGTTCTTCCTTCTGAAATCAGAAAGGGGTTTGGCCCTGGTGCTGAAATTTTATACAGAATATCTAGTAGTACTCTGCCATCGATAGGGAGGCCCATACTTTTTTCTTTGTAATGGGTGTTGCCCATCTCTGTATGGCCTCAATTTTCACTGGCTCAGGCCAGATGTACACACTCCCCAACCTATGCCCAAGGTACGGCACCTCCACCATTCCTGTCTGGTACTTTACTGCTAGCCCAGCAGTCTGCAGTCAGCAGAACACCTTGGTCACATGTCTCACTTGATCCTCCCAGATCTGGTTATAGGTGGCAATTTCATCTATATATGCCAGTACAAAATCTCCTACACCATTCAGGATGTGGTCCATGAACTGTTGAAGGTGACTGGTGCAGTCTTCAAGCTGAATGGCATTACTCTGAACTTCAGTAACCCAAATGGGGTATCAAAGGCCGGCATCTCTCTGGCGTCAGCGGTCAGAGTCACCTGCCAGTAGCCTTTTGTTAGGTCTATATTGGTTTGGCACATTACCCCCCCAACCTTTGAAAGACCTTATCTGTCCTGGGCATGAGGTATGCATTTGACTTTGTACATCTATTGGGCCTGTGGTAGTCAATGGCAAAACCTCGTGGTCCCATCTGTTTTGGGGATCAGTATGACGGGGGAAGCCCAATGACTACTGGACTATTGGATCACAGGGAGAGCCAGTATCTCCATGATTTCTCCCTCTATAGCATGTTCTTCACCATCAGAGACTTGGTAGGGGGCTGCCTTAGGGGGGCCTAGGACCCTGTACCCACATGGTGCACTGCCAGCATGGTATACCCTGGCATCCTGGTGAACATTTCCTGGAGTGTTTGCAGCACCCTACATATTTTGGTAGCATGGACTAGTGTGAGCATCTCAGAGAGGGTGACAGCATCCACTAAGGATTCTCCATTAACCTGTCCCAAGAGACCCACCAGTAGGCCCTCCTCTGTCTCCTCCTCTGGGTAGCTGCACATAGCCAGGACCATTCCATTTCGGTCATAACAGAGCTTCAGTTTGTTCACATGGTAGATCCACTGCTTGTACTTACTGTCAGTCAGCTACACCACATCATTAACATTGTTTACTCTTCTGACCACTGAGTATGGATCCTCTCAAGTCACTTGCAATTTATTCCACCAGATGGGGCTGAACACCATCAACCATTGCCTGACTTCATACTCCCAGGCTCTGGCACCATGGTCATACCGTGTCTTCTGTATCTGATGCACAGAGGCAAGGTGCTGTTGGGTGAAACCCGTGAGCTCATGGACTCCAGACCTGAAATTCAGGACGGGGGGGGATGGGGGGTTGAGAGCGCATAGTGGAGGTAACCATAAGGATGATGGTGGTGTTAAGGTTCTGTTATTGGGAGACTCGAGGATTAAGGGTATCCAGCAGGAGGGACAGGGGGGTGGATGCCATAGTCAGGTGAAGGTAGTGAGTATCTCTGGGCTGACAGTGCACAGAGCAAAGTTCATTTTGTATGAACTGGTTAGGGATTGTGGAGGGAAACCGGATTTCCTGGTGCACTTGGGAACTAATGATCTAGAGGGAAATAGCGTTTTGGAAATCCAAGCAAGGTTCCAAGAACTTGCCAGAGTCTGTCGGAATAATGGATGCAACATTTCTTTTTCGGAGATATTGCCAGTACCAAAGGCCTCAGTGGAGAAAAAAATGAAGATCACAGAGGTTAATGACTGGCTCAGGAAGTGGGGTGAAGAGAGTGGATAGGGGGTGTTACGGAACTGGAAAGGAGTTTGAGAGGATAAGGGACTGTATGCCAAGGACAGGCTTCATCTTGCCCCATCAGGGAAGGAAGTCCTTAAACAGGGGGTGGCTGACTACATTCAAGAAAGGTGGGGTTTAAACTTGTGAGGGGGGAAGGGATAAGGGAGGGGCTGACCAGAAGCCTTCTCCTCCACATGAAGGGAGTAGCCTTCAAACCCAAGGAGGGGAAGGGGGAACAGACTAGGGGTGGAGGTTTCAGGAGGAGCAGAGGGAGGATGGAAGTATAAGGAACCTGGTTGGGGTTCGACAAAGGGGATCAGGGATAAGGGGTTGGGGTTGGTGTTAGTAAATGCCAGGAGCTTGGGAAACAAGTTGCCAGAGTTCCAGGCCATGCTATTTGGGGGGGGTGGATGTGGCGGTGGTCATGGAAACATGGGCCAACAAAAACCATGACTGGGACCTAAACGTGCAGGGGTACACTATGCTTAGGAAGGATAGAAAGGAGGGCAGAGGGGGTGGAGTGGCAATGTTCATCAGAGATGACATAGAAATTGCTAGGGTAGAAGAGGCAGACGGAAACATGGAGGCCTTATGGGTCACCTTACGAACCCCAGCAGGAGGTAAGTTCAAGCTGGGTGTAGTATATAGGCCCCCCCGGGATGGGTGATGTTCTGGAGGATGGATTGCTGGACAACATCATTGCCCAGTGTGGACCAAAAGGGGAAGGAGTGGTTTTAATGTGGGACCTTAATATGTCAGGTACAAAGTGGGGAACCATGTCCTCTAAGGTGGCCAAGGAGCAGAAGCTGCTGGAAAGCTTCCAGGATGTGTTCTTAACACAGCACATGATGGAGCCCACAAGGGAGGGGCATAACCTGGATGTGGTTCTGGCAGATGGGGATCTGGTAAGGTACCTGGTTGTAGAGGATCCCCTGACTGGGATTGACCACAATACTGTCTGGTTTCAAATAAGCATGGGGGGAGGGGGGAGAGATCTACGACACTGGCATTGGACTTCAGGGGGGCAGACTTTGTGGGCATGGGAAATATTCTCAAGGATCACTCGAAGGGGATTACATCAATGACAAATGTGGAAAAGAGATGGGAGGTCATAAAACGGGGACTTCATGAGGCAGTCAGGACCTGTGCTAAGGTGAAACATAAGGGAGCAAGGTCACATAAACCATGCTGGTGGTCCAGTGAGGTTCAGGTAGCGGTCAGAGAAAAGAAGGCTGCCTACAAAAATTATAAAACAACAAGAGGGGATAGGGAAAAGGAAATGTACCATCTTGCATCTAGAAAAGTCACCCGGATGGTGAGGGGGGAAAAGTCCAGTAAACAGCAGCGGCTGGCACAGGTGATACATGGAGGGGGGAAAAGGGGTTCTTCTGGTACATTGGGGAGCAGAGAAAAGCTAAGGGCCATCTCAGCAGATTGAGATCAGAAGGAGGGTGGGTGGAAGAAGCAAGGGACCAGGCAGGGGTATTAAACGAGTACTTCGCCTCTGTGTTCACTAGGGAGGGGGATGGGATATCTACAAAGCAAGGCACAATGGGGATAGAAGCGGTAGTAAGTGGGATCAGGGGAGCAACAGAAATGGAGCAAGAGGGAAGGAGAGGTACCCCAGGGGTGTCACATCTGGATAAGGATAAAAAGGCCAGTAAGATGAAGGGGACAGATGGTGCTATCTCCACTGAAAGGGTATGGTTAGCCCTCAAGGCCCTAAAGAAAGATAAATCTCCTGGGCTGGATGGCATTCGTCCGAGAGTACCATGGGAGTTGGCGGACATACTGGCTGCACCCCTAGTGGAGCTCTTCAACAGGTCGCTTGAGACAGGGAGGATACCTAAGGATTGGCGAGAGGCACATGTGGTGACAATCCATGGGGGGGGGTTGAGGGAACTATCAGGTAACTATAGACCCATCAGTTTGACCTCGGTGGTGGGAAAATTAATGGAGAGTATACTAAAGGAATGATTGGGGGGTGTACTTGGAGGAGGTGGGAGGTCTGGATAGTTGGCAACATGGATTTGTGCCAGGTAGATCATGTCAAACCAATCTTGTGGAGTTCTACAAATGGGTAACATCAGAACTGGACAGGGGAAAGTCTGTGGATGTATTATTCTTGGACTTCAGCAAGGAGTTTGACTCTGTCCCCCACAATAGTCTGGTGGAGAAACTGATGGGTTTGGGAGTAGACCCTTTGATGGTCAGAGGGATTGAAAACTGGCTAGCTGGATGTACCCAGAGAGTAGTGGTCGGTGGGGAGCTCTCGAACCCTAGAGATGTCGGTAGTGGGGTACCGCAGAGCTCGGTCCTGGGTCTGATCCTGTTTAGTGCATACATATCGGACATCAGGGAGGATACAGGGTGTGAAATGAGTCTCTTCGCTGATGACTCCAAGATGAGAGCAGTAGTTGAGGGGGAAGAGGGGAGGTTGGCACTGCAAGGGGACCTGGACACCCTAGAAAGCTGGGCTCACACATGGAAATTAAATTTCAATATCACCAAGTTCAAGGTGTTACATCTTGGGCGGGGAAACCCTAAACACATGTGCACCCTGGGAGGGGAGGCGCTGGAGGCCTCAACAGGGGAAAAAGACCTAGGGGTCATGGTGGATGCATATATGAATAACTCTGAGCAGTGCAGGAGAGCGGCTAGCAAGGGATACAGGATGTTGGGATGCATCATAAGGGGGATCACCTCTAGGAGCAGGGAAGTGATTCTGCCACTGTACAATGGACTGGTTAGACCACACCTTGAGTACTGTGTACAATACTGGAGACCACACTTGAAGATGGACATACAGCTCCTAGAGAGGGTACAAAGGAGGGCAACTAAGATGATACAAGACTAGGGGATTTGACGTATGAGGACAGACTTGAGAAGCTCTGCCTGTTTTCATTGGAGGAGAGGAGAGACAGGGGGGACATGATTGAGGTCTTCAAGTACCTCAAGGGAATAAATAGGGTAAACATGGAGGGGATCTTTAGACTAAAGCAGGGAGGTATCACCAGAGGACATGGTTTGAAGTTGGAAGGTGGAAGGGTGAGGGGGGGAGAGGAAGAGGTTTTTCACTGAGAGGGTGGTGGACCCTTGGAATGCGCTGCCTGGCGAGCTGGTTCAGAGATCCACAGTGGAGGGCTTCAAGACAGGGTGGGACAGACACAGAAAGTGGATGTATCAGATGATGGCCTGGCCCAGGGGGGTGAGGATGGATGATAGGGGTTTCTGGAACACAAGGCATGGGGAGGGCCTCGGCACCTAACTAGGGATCTGAGGTTTGAGCAGACTCGATAGACCATAAGGCCTAATCTGCTGGCAATTAGTGTGTTAGTATAATTCACAACAGAGTTCCTTTGAGGAGGAAGCTCATCCTCTAATTCATCCCTTACCAAATGAAGGGGTCCCTCACTCTATGGCCAAATCAGAGTTCAAAAGGCAAGAACAGTGTGGTCCCATGGAGGACTTCCCTATATGCATTTAAGAGATGGTGTACTGTAACTACTTGTCCCACACTCTTGAATTCTGGTCAGAAAATGTGACTCTATGATGCCAGTTCAACAACACTGTTATCGACTGGCATCACATTGACAGAATTTATGCCAACCGCAAGTTGTGGGTGACATAAATCCTGTTTTTCGCCTGGTCCTGTTTTTTCATCTAGGGGCTTCACCCCCAGAATCCCCCACACTACCCATACTTTTGATTCTCAAATCCAGTCAGAGTTGATTAGGGGAGGGGTGCAGGACTGGGAGACAGTGTGCCCCTGTGTCAGGCACACCAACACAGTAACCTGTTGGCAAACTGTAGATTTTGTTGGCAGGTGCGTAGGTCACTGTGTTGGTGTTGCTGTCAGGGGGGCATACCAGAAAATGCTCTCAACATGATCTTAAAAGATGCATTAAATTGCTTGACCAGACCATTAGTCTGACAGTGGTGTGGGGATGCGTGAGCTGCCTCACTGCACACTTCTGCCAAAGACTATTCATCAAATCAGACATGAATCTGGTGCCCTGGTACAACATAATCTCTGGGGAAAGCCTGCCTGGCTAAATATCCACAGGTGTTCCTTGGTCACTTTCTTAGCCTCGAAGGAGGACAAGGGCTCTGGGTACCTTGAGGCATAACGTGCAATGAAAATAATGTACCTCTTGCTGGTGCAGCGTGGGATACTACGTGGCCCTACAACATCCACAGCAACTTGTCTAAATAGCTATTCAATGATAGGCAGGGGAATCGAGGTTGCCTCAGCCATGCCCCCAACCTTGCTCAGCCTCTGGCACTGTGAATAAGTCCTGTAGTCGTCTACCATGTGTTCAAAAATATTGGAAAAGTAAAAATTGTTTATCAGGTGCCTTTTTGTATGGCTGACCCTTAAGTGTCCAGAAAAGGGTATGCTGTGAGCAACCAGAGTACCTCTCCTCCTGTCCTCCCTTAGGAACCCACGCATGGTACAGTAGCCCATTCTACCAGTATATCTCCCTTTTTTCAGAACTTAGACAGTCACCTACAACACTGGTGGTTAACTCTTTTAATCTCAGGAGGGATGGATCAGCCTGCTGAGCTCTCCAAAGCTCAGCGTGGCCTTCCCCAGAACACACTCTCTAGTGGGAGATCCAGACAAGGCTGGACTTGCCTCTGTCTGTAGCTGTGGTTCAGAAATGCTGCTACCAGTACATCCTTTAGCTACTACTTCACCTGCTACTGAATTAGTGGTTACTTCCTCTTGCACTGCCCCCTTTGCATCAGTAGGGACCTCTGTTCCCTTATCTTGCTATGGATAGTGACATATACAGTGCTGACCTCACTATTTAAGTCATTCCCCATAATTACACCCGTGAGTAGATCTTGCATATCACCCACCTACCATATGCCCTGACCACCTTTCCAACTTAGGAAGATCTGGGCCATTGGCAATGAGACTGACAGACCAGACACCCCTCTAATCAGGGAACACTGGCCAGGTAGGATCTATTCCTCATGAATCAAATCCTACTTCACCATAGAAATGGATGCTCCAGTGCCCCTCAATCCCAAGGTTACCAGTCCATTCACCACCACTGAGTGGATATGTGCAGAGGAGTTAGAGGGCACTGCACTCTGTGCACAGGCCACTAACTGCTGGGAGCTCCATGAACTACTCCCTCCCAGTACACTAAGCCCTTTGTTACATTTTTCAGAGAATCATATGACAAATGTTCTAATTTCTGACAGATATAACACCTGTGTTCCTCTGACTCTTTACCTCTGACAACACTCCTTTTTGACTGGGCACTGGCTGGCTTCCTTTAGGTTGACCACCCCCCACCCAGGTTCCATTGAAACCACTTCATGTCCCTACCCCATTACCTTTGTGTTGAGGGGATGGTCAGCTAGATATAAACTGATCAGCTTCTTGACTACCTCCCTCATGGAGCTCAGAGTTCTATTCAAAAATCATATTCATAGTTCATCATGGACAGTTCTTAGGAACTAAATCTTTTAGTTCCTCTACACCGCAAGTTTTTTCACCATCTATCCAGTGCTCTAATGAATTACTTAGCTTCATGCACATTTCAGCATAGCTATTGCCTGGTGCCTTTCATAAGCCTCTACATTTTTGCCTATAAGCCTGTTGCTGGCAGGAATCTAGACCTGTTGGCAAAACAAGACACATAAACTCAGCTATCACAGGGAAACATTTATTCTAAAACATGCAGAAAAACAGCATACCTGTTGGGAGTCCAGAAACCTCTGAACATCATGATGTCTTCTAAAACTCAATGAAAAACAGTTTTACAGACATTCTTACACCATAGATAAGAAAAGCATGTTACTAGGTGACAGGCTGCAAAATAAGGTAAAATCACAAAACACAGAAGTCTCATTGGTAGCGGGTCAGCTCAGAAGACAGTTAGATCATATCTTTCCGTGCATGTACTGTCTGATAAGAGTGAAGCTAGCTGAAAAAAGTTTTGGTTACCATACAAAAGATGCTTAGTATTGCACAAAAAATAAAGATATGTTTAGCTGCATAGCTTGGAAAAATTACTGTGCCATCTGGCCTGCATAAGCAGTGCTAATATTGTTAGGGCCAGGGGTTGCCAGCACATAGCCCTGTTATGGTACTAAAATCATATGCACATGAGTATTACACACACACATATTACTACACTATATCCTACCTTGCTAAGTACATTATGAATAAATGTATGTCTACCATATACTGCACTGGGTATAGGGTTGTGGGTTGGTCCATATCTACATATCCCCCTCTTGCTGCCTGCTAAACTGGCAACACAAGATGGTGAGTTAGGATAGACTGGGCAGCATATAGTACAAATAATAATCAAGAGAGCCTGCAAAATGGCAAAAGCTTTAAAAAAAACACCTAGCACTGTATGAGTTAAAACAAGATGTAAATCACCATCATGTATTAAATCAATTAAATCTTTTTCAGCTATCTGAATAGTATTGATGATACGTATAACATGAGTATCTTTTCTATCAAATGCACATTAAAAACTGATTTGTATTGGTCTGTACCATTCAGATAGTCAAGGTCATTGTCAGAGTAGTCCCGTTCAGGAGTGGGTAGAGGGGTATTCTTGGATTGACCAAGGATGGTGCTTTCATGAGGCACAAAGCAGAAATTAGGAAGGTCAACACCAGCTATTATATGTCCATAAGAAAAATTCTTGATTCATGTCACAACGTAATATTGTCCAACCATATTGTGTGTTATTTTGACTTGTGGCAGGTGCCACATGGTGAAGTGTAATGTACACATGACAAAGGTGAAGATCTGTATATATCCATGTTGCTGGTTGACTGGATGAAATCTTCTGTAGCACTGGTTGCTTGAGTAGCATTTGCAGAGAATGGTTGCTCAGTAGATGTTTCGGATGCATTCAGTTTAGGTAACTCCGGTATGAAATAACCACAAAAAGGTGTTGTTATGTCAAACACATCACACCTGCACAGGTACCGGTATCCCTTCATGGAACAACAGTCAGTATGAGGCATCAGCCAGGCTTGTAGATGAGGTTGAAACACCAACAGTAGAGGAAGGTTGATGAGTTGCTTGTAGATGTCTTCTTCTAGGTATCCAACAGAGTGCACACATGCCAGTCTGTTGTAGACTGAGGACTTCTTCTCAAACACTGGTATGGACACAATAAAAAAACATACATGGCTTATTGGATGCAGCACTGATGAGTTGAGTAGCAAGGTCCTTGATTAGGGTATGGTGTGACATAACCTGAATTTCTGGCAGTTGTGAGAGAAAAAGTGATGGACTCAGCCAAACACTTGTTAATCCAGGCTGATTTCCAGCAGTGAGGACAATACCATTTGAATATCTATGAATCCTTGACAAGGTCAGGGATATACTCTGCTTTCAGGTGTCAGAAAAGGTTAGTGACAGTGGTCAAAACATAACCACCATAGGCAACACAAATGATTTCCCTGCCTATGTGTTGCTGTTTGGCCTCGACGTTATTGGTGGCAATTAACTGGTTAGTCTTGGCCTGTGTTTCATTAAATAAGCATGCAATTTCATACATGTTATACACATCATGAACCTTTTTTACTGGCTAAGTCATCAATATCATGTAGCATGAGCTTTAAAACGTTTTCAGCTTGTTGATTTTGAAAATAACTAAGATGTCTCTTAATTTGTTGTATACCTCTCCTCGTCCAGATTGACATACCTGATCCAAATAAAACTGATATACTCCCCACCAGGCCTGTTACACTCAAATTTCACTTAGGGCATTTAGAGCAGAACATCCCTTGATGTGGAACAATTTCCTGCCCACCTACAGGCTCTTGAGCTTGTACTTAATAAACTGCAACAATATTTAACAACATAGTAGCATGAAACCTAATCATATTTATAATGGAACAATTACCATATTAGGTCATCTTTGGGTACAATATATTTAAAACAACAGGAACATGCATAAATTTAACATTGTTAAGAAGTGCTCCAGGTATGGAAATTGCAGTCGGGCCACTAGGTGGACCTGGCTTCAAGGTAGGGCACTGTAAAGGCTATGGTGGAAAAGTGGTGGTCTCAGAATATGTGAAAACAGTTGTGTTGGGCTCACTAGTGGGATGAGTTGTGAAGAGTGGGTATACAATTAAGTTCATGGAACCAAATACTGTTCAAGGAGCTGCATTATGATTTCCAAGTCCATTGGTCTGGTTGTTGCATGTTCTTTATTAAAATTATGGTCAGAGTCAGCAGGTTCTTTCCTGGATACCCCATTGGGAACTATGGTACCTTGAAGATGGTAAATCTTGAGGATTTCATTTGTGTCTGGAAAGGCAAATGTCTTTGACCAAGTTGTCAGTGGCTATTTTCCTCTGGGAAAGTTGAAGTCCTCTGCAGCACCCAGGACAGAATATTAGAAAACCACCAGAGGGATCAGTATTCTGAAAAGAGAGAAAATAAATAACTTAAAGTACAACCTCCCCTCAGATGCAGTAAATCACTTACTCAGGGCCATCAGAGCCCTTATACAGTTTGAGCTCATTGGCATGGAAACACTTGTCAATTGGTTTCCTGTGGATTGATAACTAACCACACTAGGTAAACAGAGGGGCTGAGTTTGTTCACAATTTCGAATGGATCAACCCATTTGCTGGCTAGTGAGTGAGTGGATGTTGAACACCACATCACCATGACTATGTCACCCATTTGCCACTTGAAGTACATTTTGGACTTTTGTTGGGCATTACCTAAGGTTTGAGCAGCAAATTTGAGAATTTCAACCAAGTTTTCCAGTAACTGTTTTACATAGATGTTCTGGAAATCTCATTAGCCAACCAGTTATAACCTTAGAGGGTGTGTACTTAGTAGATACTGATGGGGTGACCCTAATTGCCATTAGGAGTAAGGGCAACAGAGCATCCCAATGCTTAGCATTCCCATTAACAAACTTTAACAAAATTACCTTGATTTACCTATTGGTTCTTTTTACAGCACAAGAAGATTGAGGATGGCAAGTAGGTAATCCATGGTTGTCACTCCCGGAAAGATAAATCTCAAAACTTCCAGCAAGGCATCCTGTGTGGACAGAGACCATTTCATCACCAACAGGCACTTTCATATTTCTGAAAGACAAAAGAAAATCAAAGAGGAGGGCCTCAGGCCCCTCCCTCTTTATTATGTTAGTGTTTACCTTTTAAAATGCTGATGCATTGTTTTTATATAGATGTGTGCTTTGGGGAGAATTGTCCAACATCTGCTGTTACCACTGTCAAACATGCCATGGGCAGGGTAGGAATGTAAACAGTCCTGTGGCTGCCAGCTTACTTGATTTCTGAAAAGAAAGAGAGAAAGGGCACCCCCTTCCTCACAGGTAGGTTAGAAAACAGTTTCAACTGATTTACATGAAATCCTGATCAATGCCATATCTCCTACTTCTAGTCATATTTCATGGTATTGTTTTTCCTATTAACATTTTATTTCCATGATGAGTCACACCAATATAGGTAGGAGCAAAAAGGGTCAACAATAACACCCACACCCACACTCTCTAATGAACCATGAAAAAGCCTTCTACCGGAGTGAGTTTGTTTTTGTGGGAGCGGTATGCATCTGCCACTATTTCTAAGGTGTTATTCTTCATTATCCAATGGCAATAAAGAATCCTGGACTCTGATTGGTCAGTGTATGCCTGAGACAGTGATGTTATTACACAATAACATCACTGAATGGATGAGCATATGCTTGAGCTATCTTTTTTTAAGAAATAAAGATATACTGCCACACTAAAAATCTACTAAAAACATTTTTTTAAATGTTTTTTTATTTTGTATAACAACGAGCCATTGTATAATAGCAATAAGGCACTCCAGTGTGTGTGTTATTGTGTAACAACATCACTCCTGGGGTGGTGAAGCACTCGGCTTCGCCTCATGCTTCAACCCACCCCAGGAGTGACGTTATTACACAATAACACACACCCTGTTGTGCCTTATTGCTTAATTGGAACAGATTGGCATGAAATTAGTTACTTTTTTAAACAGTTGTGAATCGGTGACTGTTGGAAAACAGTTAGTTATGGGGGTGGAGGCATATGGAGGATCAATTCCCCCTTCCTGAGGTCCTTGTTAGTCAAGGAGATTGACTTAGGCATTGTAGTGTACTAAAGAAACCATTTTAAAATGAGTTTTTAGTTTTTTTTTACACAGTTAACTGCTCAGTAAATGGGCTAGATTTGTTTTTCTGGGAAGTTCATTACATGCTGCAGAGGTACAGAAAAGGTTCATATTCTTCCCGACTTGGCATTGCCATTGCAAAAGGGAGTGTGTTGGATTGATCTTTAACCATATAATCCCATTTACATAAAATAAACTGACCATAAAAATAGCCAGAAAACAACATTGTACGCATTACGGATGCACAAAACAGATATGCGCATAACACAGGGGAACGTCATGCTTGACAACATTTTAAAAACCGTAAGATTAGTTTGAGAATATAAACTTTATTTTCCTGATGAGTTAAGCCTCTCATTCCTGAATGAAAAGGGTGTTTGATTAAAGTGCACATCATCCTTGCCAGGTGCACCTTCTTCACTGAAGGCTGTCTTGCCATAAGACTGAAAAAACAAATTAACCTTGTCTCAGTCATTTTTCTTTTCTGTTTGAGACACAGCTTTTCAGAACATTGCCCACTCCCCTTGTTAGAGAAGGTGGAATAAAGAAAACTGTACTAGAAAAGCGCAGCTACCCGGTATCGATGTGAAAGACCACTCAGTGTGGTCCTTAGTTAAAAACTCATTTATTCAAAGGGAAACATAGCAGCAGCACTTCCACACTGAACATCAAATGTTTTTTGTGTCACCTGACACTTTCTCAAGATGTAATCAAATGATTACCTTACACATTTTAAAAGACAGACAATTAAAGTGCCAGTACACCAGAAACCATACATATAGCAGTGCATCACCATAACTACGTCTAATGAACAGTCAAATAACGAAGAAAAAAATTGAACAGTATATAGTATATACTTGTAAAAAAAAGGGAAAAAGGGGAAAGGGGAAAAGGAAGGAAATAGGGGGGTAGGGAGAAGGATATGAAAACCAGAAGTATTGTTATTCCTCGTGATTATATCTACAGTAAGTTTGCACCTAAATAGGTGATTAAATAATTAAAGAAGTTATGCAACCAACTAGTATTTAAATACCTACATGGAAATTTTTCAACAAAAAAATATATATATACATATATATGCATCAGAGCAATGCTAAGTTCATGTACCATAAAGTTCTTATTTCAGACTCTTTTAAGAAAATGAGTTAAACAGAACATAGCATTTAGACCTAGTCACAATGTGCTTTAAGAATATATAGCCACTTGCTCTCAACCTGTAGTAGTCTGTTGTTCAGATCACCCCCTGTAATATTTAGGGTTACTTTTTCTAACCCTTGAAATTTAAATGTTTGTCCTGGACCTTTCTGTAACACATGTGCTGCTGGAAAGAAGCATTGCTTCACACTGATCCAAAGCTGCTGTATTATGTCTGCACTCAGTACTTCCATTCTTTTTACATTTTTCAGGGTTAGACCTGGTCTCCGTGGATCCCATGCCTGTTTCTGCATCAGGCTTCTCCAGTGTCCCAAGGCTGGTTATCAGTCTCACTATCCTCCTCTGAAAACAGCAATTCTGATGGCAGGGCAGACAGCACTGCTGTGATGTGGTCCCTCAGAATCAGAACTTGCCCTTGCAACTTTGCAATTTGCTTTCTGCATGCAGTCTGATTCCCACTTCCTTGAGACTCGCCCTTACTGACGTTATTCTGTAATCTCTATAAGTGGCAGTAATACCACGGCTTTGTCCATACTGCATTTTCCAAAGCATTCTGACATCTCATAAACTCTTGCTCCAGATGCACATATTCACTCTTTAATGACTCATTCATGTTCATAGGCACATCATTCAGTTGTGACACATACATTTTATCATGTTGTAACCTCTCAATCCCTTCTTGAAACCTAATGATTTCCTTACTCTTTTCCTATACAACACATTCAAGTTCATTCTGATTCTCTTTCTTAAGCTTTTCAATGTCTCTTTCCAAACCCTCACTTTACATAGACTGAACCACAGTGTATAACTTTTCTACACACTGTATCAGGTCAGCCTGCAATTTTGCGTCCAGCGCAAAATAATTCCAACCTCCATGGGAAGTCATAAAGTTTAAAACATCTAGTTTGAGCTCAGTATTAATAGCCATTATTGGAGGTTTCCCTTTACTGTTCTAACTGAAAATCCAAGGCTTACAGGTTAACCTTGAATCTTAAAGCTAGACAGCTGCACCTTCTGGATGTGGAGGCCCCAGTCAGTTAACCATCCGTAAGCTGAGAGAGGGGAGTAGGATCCAACACCTACCATGATTACAAACCCATTCACCTGCTACACCTTTTAGCATACTGGTTCAGTTCTGTTTAAAGGGGTCCTGCCATGGTCGCCAATTTGTTGCTAGCAGGAAACTAGATCTCTTGGCAAAATATGGCACAGAAACTCAGAGATCATAGGGAAAAAATTTTTTCCAGAACATGCAGAAAAACAGCATACCTGCTGGGAGTCTGGAAACCTACAAACATCATGATGTCTTGTAAAACTCAGTGAAAAACAGTTTTACAGACATTCTTATACCATAGCTAAGAAAAGAATGTTACTAGGTGACAGCCTGGCAACCAAGGGGAAATCACAAAACACAGAAGTCCCATTGGTAGAGAGTCAGCTCAGAAGACAGTTAGAACATCTCTTTCCCTGCATGTACTCTCTGATAAGAGTGAAACTAGCTAAAACAAGTTTCTGGTTGCTAATGAAAAGATGCTTAGTATTGCACAAAAATAAAGAGATGTCAGCTGCATAGCTTGGGAAAATAATTGCACCATTAGGCCTGCTTAAGCAATGCTAACACTGTTAGGGCCAGAGGGTGCCAGCACATAGCCCTGTTAGAATACTAAAATCATATGCACATGAGTATTACACAAGCACATAGTACTTCACTATAGCCTCCCTTGCTGAGCATATTATTAATAAATGCATGTGTACCATATGCCACACTAAGTATAGGGTTATGGGTTGGTCCAGGACTACAGGCCTCAGGAGCTCATTCAAAATGTTTTAGAAAGGCATTTTTCAGTTTATCTTAGTTGTTGTTGTTTTATTCATTGATAATGGGGTAAAATCAACTAGGCACAACTGCCTATTTTCAGTGGCAATGCAGGAGCACTGGCTTACTTAAGGGACTTGCTCAAAGTCACACAACATGTAAGTGGAGGTTGTGGGAATCAAACCCAGGTCTGCTGGAAGTACCAAGCTCATTCATGGCTTGTTACTCTAATCTCTATGATATACTGCCAGCCCCAAGTCAATGCAGTCCTCATCCATTCTGGCAAAAGTTCCCAATTGCTTTCTTTGTAAGCAGTGTCAGAAGGTGAGTTTCCCAAGAAACCTTGCCCAATTCAGAATGCCCACAGAGTATCTCAAAAGGTCTTAAAAACAAATCAAGGTCGTCCTGCTGCAGATATCTGGAAACATTTTAGAATTAATTTTGGAGAGCCTAGGAGTATAGTCTAAAGTAGTAAAATGGGTAGAGAGTTGACTGGGCAGTAGGAGTCAAATGGTGGTGGCAAATGACATAAACTCTGGAGTAGGAAAGGCGACCAGTGAGGTGCAGCAAGGATCATTATTATACCTAGTCCTCTTTATGTATTAGTGACATTACAGAAGGACTTGAAGGAAAGATATGAATGATTGCAGATGACACAAAACTCTGCAACAGAATAGACACACTGGGAGGAAGAATGCAGGTTGATTTGGAAAAGCTGGAAGAGTGGCATTCAGTCTGGAAGCTGGGTTTTAATGCTAAAAAGTGCAAAATCATGCACTTTGGGCACAGAAACCCGGGAGCAACATATCAACTGGGATGTGTGGATTTAGCAGTCACAATGCACAAAAGGGACATGGGGGTAATCATTTCTGATGACCTGAAGGTAGCTAAACAGTGTGACAAAGCTGTGGGGAAGGCTAAAGGGATGCTGGAATGCACAGGGGGGGAATCACCAGCAGAAGAAGGCATGCAATAATACCCCTGAACAGGTCACTAGTGAGACCACAACTCAAGTACTGTGTCCAGTTCTGTAGGCCCCATCTGTGAAATGATATAGATAGAGTGAAGGTGGTACAAAGGAGGGTAACCAAAATGTTTCAGGGCATGCATCAAAAGTGCAATGAGGAAAGGCTTAAGGAGCTGAATCTGTACTCCTTAGAGGAAAGGAAAGAAAGGGGAGATATGATAGAAACATACAAATACCTCACAGGTAAAAACGGTGTAGGAAGGTATCATTTGTCTCCCAGGTACATCAGTGTGGAGAGACACTGACAGTGGAGAGACAGTGTAGAGAGACACTGACCGCATTGCTAAAATTGTACAGGAAGCAGGAGGAAACATTGACATCCTGTTACACGTAGGGACTAATGATCTCGCCAGCTGGTCAGTTGTGGAGACCAAGGAACACCTGACCAGGCTGGGTGACAAACTATCTTCCATTTCATCCGGCATCTCATTCTCTGAGATTCTACCAGTCTGGGGAGGGGAGGCAGATTGACGGAAGATCAAAGAAGGGGAGATAGGGGAGCTAATTATGTGGCTCAAGGGCTGGTGCCAGGAAAAAGGACACAAATTTGTAGGTAACTGGCAACAGTTTTGGGAGCGAAAGTTCTTTAAATTTGATGGACTGCATCTGCCTAAGGAGGGAGTCAGTGCATTGGGGCAAAAGTTTGATGTCTTTGCAGAATATTTAAACTAGCAAATGGGGAGAGGGGTGCAGCACCCAGTACATCGAATGGGAAGAACACCCTCCCCCCTCAGCTAGTGATCAAATAGGAGTTCTGCATGTTTGTAGTTCATTTGTATCACCAGGTAAAGAAAAAGGTTTGGCTCCTCATACGATGCACAGGGAAAATGCCAGACCTCACCCAACAACCAACACACAAAATCTGGCCAGTGGAAAATCATGTACTCGAATGCTTGCAGGCTTGGAAACAAGATTCCAGACCTGCAGGGAATAATGACAGAGGCTGAACTGGACATACAGTAGTAGTCATTAGCGAGACATGGTTCACCAGTAACCACACTTGAGAGACTTCAGTACCCATCTACCTTCTGTTCAGAAGAGACCAAGGTGCAGAAGGGGGGGTTGGAGTGGCCCTTTATGTCAATGAAAATATCAAATCTACAGAAATTCAGAATACACATAAGGAACCAGAAGAACTGTGGGTCACCCTGGAAACAGAAAATGGGACAGCCATATGAACTGGGGTTGTCTACAGGCCTCCAGACCAAGGGGAGGACATAGACACATTACTATTAGAAGATATACAAAACATGACAGCTAAGGGGGAGGTTCTGATAATATGAGACTTCAGCATGCCAGATACAGGTTGGTCAATACTAGCAGGAACATCTGCCAGAACTAGACACATAGTGTATTTCCTGCTGGAGGAGAGCCTCAAACAACTGGTACAATAACCCATAAGAAACAGGGCTATTCTAGATCTAGTACTGACTAACAGGGAAAGGATCACAGATCTCCAGGTAGAAGGTCATCTTGGGACCAGTGACCATCACATGGTATGGTTCAATTTGGCCACTAGAAATAATCATCCCATTCCAAGGCAAAAATATGGGACTTCAAAGGAGCTGACTTTGATAAGATAGCCAAGAGAGTTAAGCTAGCACTGGCAAAAAGAAATACAGGTGAGAGGGTACAAGCAAAGTGGACAAGTATTAAGGATGCAATACTTAAAGCAACATCCCATTGTGTTAGAGAGAAAAGGAAGTGCAAAAGAAGAAGGAAACCACTTTGGTTCTCAAAAACAGCAGAAAAGGTCAGAGCCAAAAAGCTGGCCTTCAGGAAATATAAGGGAATGCAGCCGGATGAAGACAGAGATGCATACCATATTTCCCTAAGGGAAGCAGGGAAGGCCGTAAGGTAGGCAAAGGCCCAAACTGAGGAAACACTAGCACAAACAGTAAAAGAAGGTGACAAGACTTTCTATAGATACATTAGTGAAAGGAGAAAGTCCAGATGGGGTATTGCTAAGATGAAAGGGGAGAAGGGATTGTGTGAGAAGGAGGACCATATAAAAGCATCTATCCTAAATAGATACTTCTGCTCAGTATTTACTGAGGAGAAGGTAGGGGCAGGGCCCACAGCTCAGCACCATGGACACAAGGGTGAGGGTGGTGTGCACTAGTACCTTCACAAAAGAAAGGATCCTACAAGACCTTGATAAGCTCAGGGTGGACAAGGCAATGGGACCTGATGACATACATCCCAGGGTACTAAGGGAGCAAAGAGTGGAACTAGTAGAGCCATTATCAGAACTGTTTAGTGAGTTTCTTAGCACAGGAGAGGTCCCAGAAGACTGGAGAAGGGCTCATGTGATCCCGCTCCACAAGAGTGGTAGCAGGGAGGAGGCAGGGAACTACAGACCAGTCAGTCTTACCTCAGTAGTAGTCAAGATTATGGAGACACTCCTTAAGGAAAGGATATTGAAGCACCTGGAATCCATAGGAGCACAGGATCCAAGACAGCATGGGTTTACAACAGGAAGGTCCTGTCAAACTAATCTCATAGATTTCTTTGACAGGATAACCAGAGTGTTGGGCTAAGGGGGAGCAGTTGATGTTGCCTACCTTGACTTCAGCAAAGCTTTTGATACTGATTCACACAGAAGATTGATTAATAAGCTGGGTAGGCTTGGAGTGGGTCCGAAGTTGATCAACTGGGAGGCAAACTAGTTGACGAGCAGAAAACAGAGAGTGGTGGTAAACGGTATACAGTCAGAAGAGATGCAAGTCACAAGTGGGGTATCTCAGGGATCAGTCCTGGGGCCTGTCCTCTTCAGTACCTTCATTAGTGACATTGCAGATGGACTGGATGGTAAGGTTTGTCTGTTTGCAGATGACACCAAGATCTGCAACAGAGTAGAAGATTCAGATGGGGTGGACAAATGAGAAGAGATCTGGATAAATTGACAAAATGGTTGGAAGAGTGGCAATGGGTTTAATGCAAAGAAGTACAAGATCATGCACATACGGAAGAGAAACCCTGAAGCCATCTGGATGTTGGGAGGGGAGCTGCTGGCAATCACAAGGGAATAAAGAGACTTGGGCATCATCATCACCGATGACCTGAAATCATCTAAGTAGACCACTAAAGCAGTAGGTAAGGCTAGGGGGATGTTGGGGTGTATTAGTAGGGGTATCACCAGCTGTAGGAGGGAGGTAATAATCCCTCTTTACAAGATACTGATTAGGCCCCATCTGGAGTACTGCATGCAGTACTGGAGGCCACACCTTTACAAGGACATTAACCAAATTTAAGCAGTCCAGAGAAGGGTAACCAAAATGGTGCAGGGACTGCATCACAAAACATATGAGGACACATTAATGGAACTCAATATATATACCCTGGAGCAAAGGAGGGAGAAAGGTGATATGACTGAAACGTTCAAACACCTTAAGGGCATTAACAAGGTGAAATAGTCAAACATGTTTTAATATAAGAAAAATAGCAGGACAAGAGGACACAGCATGAGAATAGAGGGAGGCCAATTAAGGTGCAATGTGAGGAAGTTCTTTTTCACAGAAAGGGTGGAGGATGCATGGAATGGCCTACCTCAGGAAGTGGTGGATATGAATACAGTGTAGGGCTTCAAACAGGCCTTGGGTAGGCTTAAGGGAGCAATTTAAATAAGTATGAATAGATAGGCCAATGACAGAGCAAATGCAGATGGCACATTCATAAGGTAGAAAAAGAAATGGGCAGACTGGATGGGTCTTGCTGTCCTTATCTGCCGTCAACTTCTATGTTTCCATATTTTCTATGTTCCAGAGAAAAAGATGCTCAAGGACAAGGGGTCACACTGTGAAAATAGAAGGGGGAGGCCTAGAGTAAATGTGAGGAAATACTTCTTCACAGAAAGGGTAGTGGATGCATGGAACAGCCTCCTACTGGAGGTGGTGGGAGCTAATTTCATTACAGGATTTAAGATTGCATGGGATACATACAAGGGGATCTTGACAGCAAGGCGGCGAAAGAACACCAAAGAATGAGTAGGGTCTGCGGAGACAGTGTAGGTAGAGAAAAATAGGGCAGATTAAGTGAACCAAGAGATCCTTATCTGCTGATCTTTTCTATGTTTCTATGTTTTTTGGGTCAAAACCCTCCTGCCATTACTCACAGTTTGTGGTGTTGCTTTATAGTGCAGAATCTTGATCTCTCCCTTTTGTGCTCAAGTTCTTTGAGACGAATCTTGTGTTGGCACCCTTTCTCTCTCTCCTCTGCTTCCAGCTGTATCTGCCACAGCTCAGAATCACAGAAATCTGATGGCAGAAAAGGATACATCATCCCATTGAGTCTACCCTTTCCCCCCTTCCCTACTCATCTCCACTGTTACAGGCCCTCTCCTTCCCCCGAACTCCCCAATCCCATATGTCTGTCTATACCCTCTTAAATCCCTCCACCATTTGTCCCCCACCACCTCTTTTGGTTTTTTATTAACGGCCTCCACCACTCTCTCCATGAAGAATCACCCCTCACATTGCCTCTGTATCTTCCACCTTCCAGTCTTAGGCTATGCCCCCTAGTTTTAGCCCCCTCCTTCCTTCTGAAGAAGCTCCCCTCCTTCACCTTATTGATCTCCTTCACATATTTAAATGTTTCATTAATGTTCCCCCTCTCCCTTCTAGTCTCCAATTGTACAGATCCAATTTCCTCCACCTCTGTTCATATTGCTTCCCCTGCATACCAGGCACCGTCTTAGTTGCTCTTCTTTGAACCCTCTCCATTCCATTAATGTCCTTGCGTAGGTACAGTCTCCAGAACTGGACCCCGTACTCCAGATGTGGCCTCACCATGGTCTTGTACAGAGGCATCAGCACCTCCCTCCTTCTGCTAGTTATGCCCTCCCAATGCATGCCAGCATTCCATTTGCCTTCCCCATTGCTTTGCTACACTGGCTATCCACCTTAAGGTTGCTTGATATTATAATCCCCAGATTCCTCTCCTGCTCTGTCTTTTTGATTTCCTCCCCTCCTAGAGTGTAAGCTGTTCACAGGTTTTTATGGCCCAGATGCATCACATTATACCTTTTGACATTGAATTTCAGTTGCCAAGTTTCCGACCGCCCCTTCAGAGTCGTCAAGTCATGCTTCATGGCCACAACCTCCCTTGGGGTGTCCACCCTATTTCAGATTTTAATAGCATCCACAAATAGGCACAACCTTCCCTCCAGACCTTCTGTTATATCAGTGATGTATATATTAAAAAGGAGTGGTCCCTGTACTGAACCCTGGGGTCACCCCACTCGTTATCCCCTTACCTTGGAATGCATCCCATTTACCACCACTCTGCATTCTACCCACCAACCAGTTTTCCACCCACCTAATTATTTTCTGTCCCACCCATAAGCTTTCCAGCTTATGTACTAGCCTTCTGAGAGGGATGGTGTTGAAGGCTTTACTAAAGTCCAGAAGTGCCTACGTTCACCCCCCCCCCACTGTCAACCACCTGCATCACCCAATTGAAGAACTATCAGGTTTGTCTGGCATGACCTCCCATTCATGAAGCCATGCTGCCTTTAATCCTGCAGTCCACTGTCCATCAGGAAGTCTACCACCCTTTCTTTTATTAGTGCCTCCATCACCTTGCCCACCACCAAGGTGAGGCTGACTGGACAATAATTTGCCACCGCCTTCTTACTGCTCCCCTTGTGCAGCGGCACCACCTCTACCCTCCTTCGGTCCTTTGGCACACACCCTGTATCCATGGACAAGTTGAACAGTCTTTTCAGTGGGACTGCCAGCTCCTCCCTCAGTTCCTGGAGTACCCTCAGTTGCAAGCCATCTGGTCCCATTGCCGTGTCCACCTTTAACCTAACCATTCCTCACTTACCCTGTCTATGCTGAACATACTAGGATCCTTGTTTTTGCCTTCCTACCCCTCCCCCCAGCTTGGGTCGCCAACCCCCCTGTGAAGACTGAGCAGAAGTATTTTTTCTTAGCCTTCCACTTCTCTGCCTTCTCTCACTCTTCTGCTTCCAGGGCTATCTTCTGCAAGTCTGTCTTAGCCATTGTCCAAACCTGGAAAAGCTCCAGCGTCAACCTCTGTACCTACATGCCTGCCCCAGTTCTTTGCTCTGGCTCACTTTCATGATCTCCAGCCTCTGTCTCATGACTTTTTTTGGAAAAACTTTTGTTTATTTTCCTTCTGTGGGTGGGGGATATACCCCCAATTCAGCATCCAGACCATTCTCCTTGCATCTTCCTCAAGGCTGCCTGGCTGGGTGGCCCATAGCTTTTCTGCTGAGGGAGAGACCAGGATCAACCATAGGCCAAGCCAAAGCTTATGCCTTGAGTGTCATTTGGGAGGTGGTTCAGGGGCTTCAGGGAGCTATATGAAATGGGTGTTTCCATGTTTACCCCCAGGAATATGGACATGCAATAATGACAGCGTGGGAAGTGCATGCTCCTGCACCCATCCCACAGATGTCCACTGCTACACTAGGTGGTTCCACCTGCTGGACCCCCTGTCTTCACTGGGTGCCATTGGCATGCCAGGAATTTGCAGCCCTCCCCCTGGAGATGGAGAGCTGTCACTGGGATGCTCATCTAACCTGCCCCTGGCTGACCCTCTGATGCACTATGCTCACTACTGAACACAGGTCATCAGAGCCACAAACTGTAGCATTACCGTCATACTGGTGGGCTGGCTATCTATCTCGTGACTTTGGCTAGCAGTGACCACTATTACTCTGGTTCACTGGTTGCTTTCCTTGAGGATATTTATGAGTCCTGCCATTGACTGGCTTTCCTCATAACATGCCCCTCTTCTTTTGCACAACTCTTGCAAGTTTAGCAAAGTGTACTTTTCATATGCTCCAGACACAATGGGCTCAATTCTCAAAAGTCAGTGCTAGCTGCACCAACTGCAACTTGCGCCAGTTGCTGGTGTGCCAGGGACCCTGCACTCAATTCTCTATTGGGTAGGGTCCCGGCGACAAGTACCCCACCTTGTGGAAACTGTGACTGCGCTCCAAAGAGATGGCGCATCTAGATGGTGTGCTGCAAACTCAGAGGTGGTTGTGCGCCACCCTACGATGTCCCTGGTGGCTAGTTACTCCCCAGACCTAATCCCCATCATAATAAATATAAATACATCCCTGGTCCACTGGACCCCCCCAGCCCCAATCTCCTTATTCTTATTAATATTAAATACATCCCTGGTGGATTAGCGGAACCCCTTATCCTGATATACCTGCATAATAAAATATCTCACCCTAGTGGTCTAGTGGACACCTCTCCCTATTCCCTATGTGCCTGTACAATTTAAATACATATTTACCTTGTGGTCTAGTTGATCCTACCGTCCCACCCCAGCAGGCATTGACCCACCACCCTGCTCCCCCATCCCATCCCCAAGCCCGCAACCAGCACAGTCCTCCACTCTCCACCACAGATGGCCACAGACTGAGCTGTCAAGGAGCAGGTACTGTATACAGGATGTGCTTATTGATCAACAGCCATGTTGATCAATGAGCATGTAATGTATACAGTATGCAGTCCTTGACAGCTCAGTCCATAACTGGCCATGGTGGAGAGCAAAGGGCTGTGCTGGTCACAGGCTTGGGGATGGGACGGGGAAAGCAGGGTGGTATGGCACTGCCTGCATGGTTGGGGGTGGGGCCATGAGACCACAAGGGAAATACATATTTATATTATGTGTGCACATCGGGAATAGGGAGTGGGGGTCTGCTGGACCACCAGGGTAGATATTTTATTATACAAGCATATTGGGAAAGGGGGTCTGCTAGACCACCAGGGCTAGATATTTTATTATATGGGCATATTAGGACAGGGTGGGTCTGCTAGATCACCAGGGAAGTATTTATTACTATCATGATGGGGATCAGGGCTGGGGGGTCCGCTGGACCACTAGGAGCATATTTAATTTTATTATGATGGGAATCAGGACTGGGAGGATCAATGGCACGGTGGTGTAAGTTGGACACACTTCTAGGCAGCCTTAGACTAACCCTGGCTGGTCTAACGGTACTTAGAAATTTTCCCTCTGGGGGTTATGAGATCTAGGGGACATGACAGCCTGCATCTAGTGCAAGCCCCCTAGCATCATACTGCAACCCACTTTGTGTCGCAAGGATGGCACAGGCCCCTTAGTGGCATGCAGCCTACAGCTGATGCAGGCTGCATTTGAGAATAGCTCCTGTCACCTCTTTTGATGCAAGGTGCACTTTTCACCATTCCTTATGGCATAAGCTCCTTGTTTCATTCTGGGAGCTTTTGAGAATTAAGCCAATGTCTTCTGTCTAACTATTCTTGCTAAAAAAAAAACAATAGTAGTAGTGCAGATTGAGTTCCCTTATGTAAGCCAGCTGGCTGGCAGTGTGGCTGGCTGTTTGTGTTTGTCTCTGTCAGTAGTTTAGTTTTCGTGGTTTTTCATGTGTTTCTTCTTGGAGGAACTGGACCATTCTTGGATATAACATCTATGAACATTTTCTGGACTAAGAAACTACAAAACATCACCACCAGGTATAGGCATTCTCATCATAAATCAACTTTTTTGGAAGACATCAACAAGCAAAAGTGAGGTCAGTAAATCTTTTATACAAGTTTCTGGGTTGTGGAGTGCTGCATTGAATACATATTTCCGTCTGACTTTCTTAAAGAATGTGTGCTTGTCTTTGAGGTCTAATCACAACTGTTTTGGAGAACAAAGGGAAGATTCTAACAAAGGATTTTTACATCCTGCATATGCCCTAGGCTAATGTCTATCACCTTTAGGAATTTAACACTTTCTGGGTCTTTGATCTACAGTAACAATCAGTTTTCTGGTCCACAGTAGCTCACCATGAGTCACTCAGGAACACTCACCCTTGCTACAGTAAACATTTGCAGTCTCCTGCCCAAACTGGCAACTCATAGTTTGGGAGGACGAATCCTGCTTCTGATACTGCTATTATGCTTTCATGGGTTATCTACAGGGCCACTCGAAAATTGCGGAAAATTTTACCCAAAAATGCGGGGATTTTCTTGCAAAAATTGCGGGGGTTCACTATACATCTCCATTGCCCCCTAATAAATATTTTATTGTTTGTTGCAGCATGTATTGATCACATAAATTGTTAGATAAATGTATTGCCACTTGGAAATGCTTTTAAAATGAAGAAAGATGTGTGTTTTTGAAATGCACTGTGAACTAATCATTATGTAGCATATCTTCTAAAAATCAAGACATCTAAGTCATGCAGTGCTAACTAGATTTTATTCAGTAATTTACAGCTAGTCTGTACTGAATACATCCTGAAACAACATATTTTGCCAGTTTCAAGATGTTAAATAATGAAGCCTGTTTAAACTACTTGCTTTGGTGCAAGAAAAAAATAAACAGATAACCAGGGTGCCTAATAAAGGTCTAGTAAGAAAAATATTTATTTTGTTAAAATGATTACTGTTCTTAATCAGCGCTGTAAGTACATTTTAAAATCACATGATAAAAGTATCAAATCATACCAATAGCTTTTCATTACATCATACACTAGTTTTTAATACATTGTACTTTTGTTCTACTCAGTTTGCAATGATTTTACTTGGATTGCAATTATTTTGTCTATTTGAAGGTAACTGTTTAACTATACTTAACCTGTTCAGCATGTTTTCAGAAATGTTTGCTTTTTGTAGGCTTTGTATGTGAGTATACAGTTGTGGCAAACTGACATGTAAGGAACCACTGTCACCAACCCCCTCAGAAGCACATTCAAGTTTATAATCAGCAGGTCCATCCAAACTCTTGACACATTTGACTCAAAATCCTTTCAGATTGGAAGTATTTATACAAGGAAAATCTACCCTACCATTCAAAAACAAGCATTGTGGTCAAGGCTTCATTTAGGTGAATGGGGTACTTTGCATCTCTTCTCACAACTATGGTTTCCATCTCTGTGTCAGCAAAAAGTTCTCTGACAGTCTGCTTTAACACAGATTTTAAGTGTTCAAGTCTACATATGCATGACCAGAGGATTCTGAAACCAAAGCAGGGAAGTGAATCACATGAAAGCAGAGTCACATTTGACCCCTTCTCACCTCACGTTGTACTGTTTTGGTCAAGTCCAAGTCTGTGTACCATATCTGAATAGATTTCCTTGAGAATTTAAATATTTTTATACAAGTTCAGTCAAAATTCCATAAAAGTAAGAAATTGTGGATTTTGTGCGGAGAAGGGTGAAAATTGCGTAAATTGCAGAAAAATTGCACCCGCAATTTTCCAGTGGCCCTGGTTATCTACTTCTGTTCCAATCAACAACCACTATGGAGAGAATACCTCACAACACAATTACTTTACTTGCTCCAACCAAATTGCCGAAACACAGCATGTGCGTGCCTACACCACCCTTATCCTTCTGAAGGGTTGTACCTACAACTCGTTTCGTATGCTCAGAAAATACAGAATGACACAACTGGTTCATCTCCCATTTCACACTATTAAACTGTGGTTTCTCCTACTCCTCATCATCCTATTGTCAGGGGACATAGAATTTAACCCTGGCCCCTCTGTCCACCACTCTCCCACTGACCTATCGGCTGTCTCAGGAAAAGGACTTCTCAATGCCCATATGAATATTAGGAGCATTACCAGGCACTTTGCTGATCTCGAGGCATGGACGAAAGTGTACAATCCTGACCTACTGTGCCTATCTGAAACATGGCTCAAGCCTCACATTCCAAACTCCTTATGTTCCTTGCCCAATTATTCCTTGATATGGAGAGATAGGCCTTCCTCAATACATGGAGTGAGGGTCGCTATCCTCTATAAAAAACATCTTGATGTTACGGTCTGCCCACCCACTGACTCACCTTCAGTCTGTGAGTCCCTACACACAAGCATTGCCCTTGGTGCAAAAAAAACTCCACATTATCTGCGTCTACAGCCCACCCACTGGAGGTATCACAGGTCTTCAGGATTCACTTAATCAAACCATCACAAACGCCAAGCAAAACGAGGTCATAATCTTAGGTGACTTTAACCTAAACTGGCTGGGACCAACTCACAGCACACTGCTGACACTGACGCAGAGCTATAACCTGCACCAGATCTTAACTGAACCCACTAGAACCACCACTTCTCTAACTACCTCCACCCTCATAGACTGGGTACTGGTGAATCGCCTTGCCAGTGTACAAATTGCAGGCATCTTGGCAGATGCTATCACAGACCACTCCCCCACTTTCTGTGTATGGAGCCTGGAGACTGCTCCCCCAACCCCTCCACGCTGCATCACAATTACCAACTTTGCCAAACTGGACGTAGAAGCTTTCCTCTATGATGTATCCTGTATCAACTGGTCTGACATCTATCACTCCCATGATGTTCAAATAGCTCTTGATATCTTCATTGATAATTTCACAGCACTTCAGGATAAACATACCCTGAAGGTCACCAGAAGGGTCAGGGGTAAACAAACAATATGGCTACACAAGGACCTACTGGCTAACCTGCATACACGGGACAAACTCTGGAAGAAGTATAAAGTGTCCACACTACCGGAGAATTACAATACCTACAGGGCCTCTCGGAGCACTTGTAAAAAACAAATCAGAACAGCAAAGAGCACCTACTGCAAGGAACTGCTCACAAACTCTGCTGGTGACCCTAGAAAATTCTGGACACACATCAAGACCTTTCTTGGGGTTACCCAATCATCGACCCCAAGGGATATGATTCTAAATGGTGTACATTGCAACAACTTGAACACTATAGCGAATGCCTTTAACAGAATATTCATGGACCTGTCTCAGTACACCTCGTCCTTCGCTTCACCTCCCACAGTATTTCAGCCTTACTGTACACCCCAGAGATCTGCATCTGGTGCTGACCATTGCCAACTAACTACTACCTCCCCTTTCCACTTTAAAGCTATATCTAGATCTGAGGTCCAAAGGCTATTGCAAAACATATCCAACAACACTAGCCCCGGCTCAGATTCACTCGAGCCACGACTCCTGAAGCTAGTGGCACCATTGATTGCCTCGCCACTGGCCAAGACTTTCACTCTGTCTCTCTCTCTTGCCATTGTCCCAGATCTCTGGAAGATTGCCTGAGTTACGTCTGTCCTTTTAAAAGGAGACCCAAAGGATATCAACAACTACAGGCCCATAGCCATCCTCTCTGTGCTAAGCAAGCTACTGGAGAAGCTTGTTGCAACCCAAACCATTGACTATCTCACAAAGAACAACCTTATCTCAGACAATCAGCATGGTTTCAGAAAAGGGCACAGTACCTCAACCGCTCTTCTCAAATTATCCACCAATGTAATCTGCAACATGGACAAAGGCCTACTCACTGGAGCAGTATTCATCAATCTTACCAAAGCTTTCGATCTTGTTGATCATTCCCTGTTTCTCTCAACCCTGCATAGACTTAACTTCTCATCCTCAGTAGCTGACTGGTTAAACAACTACCTATCAAACAGATTACAACTTGTTAAATTCAACTCCGCTCTCGGATGTGACCAGCACTGACATTGGAGTACCCCAGGGCTCCATCCTGGGACCCCTCCTTTTCTCGCTATACATCAACAACATAGATTATGCCATACTCTCCTGCTCAGCTATCATATACACTGATGATCTCGTCCTCTACTCCAGTGCTGACAAAGTTAACATCATTAACAAAAACCTCTCCTCAGATTTCAGGAATGTGCAAACATGGCTAAATGCTAATAAGCTCATCCTCAACACAAAAAAGTCCCAAGCCATGCTATTTTGCACTGCCCCCAAACTCAGGCCCTGTAAGGAACCCCTCCTAGTCCATGACTTTGGGGGGTCTCTCATCAACTGTGTCACGTCCTTCAAATACCTGGGAGTCCTCCTTTATAAATCCCTTGATTTCAGTCTGCACATCCAGTCAACCTGTAAAGCAACAAATGCCAAACTTGGAATTGCCTATAAGACTTGTCACCTGCTAACACCATCCGCCAAATTGGCAATTGCCAAGGGTATTCTGCTTCCAGCACTGACATATGGTATCTCCACTTTTACTAATGCCGATAAGACTGCTCTCCATAAATGGGATGTCACGTATAGCAACATATGTCGGTATGCCTCCTCTTCCCATCGCCTCAAGCACCACTGCACACTGTATAGCGACCTAGGCTGGCTCTCCCCAACTGCCTACCGACTATACTCCCTAGGGACCCTCACAGACTCTGTAATCTGTAACCAAACCCTCTCCTCCCTTGCAGCTATACTTGTACCACAGACACCTGCCCACGGACTACGCTCGGCAAACAAATTTCTACTCACCATATCCAGGTGTCTTACTTCAAAAAGCTCTGGAACATTTCACTGCACCGTCCCAGCCACCTGGAAGACCCTCCCTCTTGCCCTGAGGCAGGCTAACTCCCACCCAATCTTCAAAAAAGAACTATATCACCACCTATCCTGGGACCCCTGCACATGCTTTGATCCCACTTAATGCCTCACAGCTAACCACTCTATTTTGCCCAAGACACTGCTGCACTTCTAAACAAGCTTTGCTATAAAATGTCTTTATAGCTGCCACTTAGCCCAGTTTCAGTTATTTGCATGTACTAATGTCACTTTTGTCATCTCTGCATAGCTATTTGTATTATCTCAGTACTGTCTGACTTGATCTGTATTCTAACTTACCTGTACTACATACTATGAACCTGTACTATATACAATGTATTGTATAATCTCATCTCATTTTATGTGTGTATTCTCCCTGGTTGCGCCTGAAAATAGTCAACTTTGGCTAGCGCACCTAACCCGGTTAACAAAAAATAAATAAATAAATATCCTGTTCTGTGGTAGAATAATTAACTAGGTTATTGACAATCTTTTTCAAATCCACTGTATTGGTACCAGTTTGTCACAACATGTCTATACCCAGATTTCAGTCTGCAACAGGTTGTCAAGTTTCTCAACTCTCAACACCTGTAAGGGTACCTCAGTAACAGCCACCACTCAGTAGTGATTCTCTTACCTGGTTACTTTCTTGGTCTGAATACCAACAGAGCCACTGTTCACACAGTACAGTACTCCTTTGTCTAAGGGGAAACAGCCTTCCCCTGTCATTCACTCCTGAGAAACACTTCACTTCTAAACTTTGATAATGGTAGCCTTCTCCACTTTCAGAGATGGATCATGGATTTCCCAATACCAACAGCTAACTATCCCCCCCCCCCAAAGATTCGGTCAAAGAGGCATGAAGTATATAACAGTAATATTTGCAATTTCACAACATTCTCACAATCTACAGGACATTACAATTCACAGCACTATGGACATTTCAGGGTTGTTACAGAAATTAAAAGGAAATGGTTTGCACACCTCAGAAAAAAACAAATAGAAAAACCTGGCTTCTTAAAAATAACAGAGTAGAAATATTCTTACCACACAGGAGGCATGATGGACTCTAACTGTTAGATGTTGTAAGTCTAGAGCCCCAACACTTAATTGATTTGCTAGGGCCTGATATAGACCTAAAAATCCTGTGGCTGCCAGTACCCCTTGCTGCATTATCAAATATGTCACTCTGACATCATGGATTTGACATTTTCTTGTCTCCTGAGGGTACAGCCTCTCTGGAAACTGGCCTAAACTGAAACCTTGGATTATGTGGACTCAGAGATCCTTTCTTTTGTTCTAAGCCATGTCCAAGGCCACTGGAAAAGTGCATCAAAATGTGGAGACTTTTGCAAAAAATTTTGGGGAAATTGCAAGAGTCTTGTTACACATCCCCAGTGCTCCACAATCTATTATTGTTTTCTGAAGCACATATTGGCCAGATTTATGTTGCTTATTAGAAATATTGTCACTTCTGTATGTTTAGAACTTGAAAAATGGTTTGTGAGGTTGACGTTTATTAACATGTACTGTAGTATATCTCTTAGATCCAGGGGTAGGATAAGATAAAACATGGCAGACCGGATGGACCAATGGTCCTTTTCTGATGTCATTTTTAAGGTTTCTTTCAAAAAAAATACAAATACATCTTTCACTGCACTATACAGTGGGACATGCACGTTTGTTTTACTCTGACTGCAATGGTTCTTGTCTGCTTGAAGAAAAAATGTTTAACTATATTTCACTTGTTTTATCTAATTGTTTTAGTCACATGATTTTCTCGGGTTCTGCCTAACAAAAATAGGCATCTGCAGACCTAGTGCACATACCTGGTGAACAAAGACAAATAAATATGTTTTCCATTGCAAACTTTACATGTGAACAAGTATGAAGCACATTGCTATGGGAGAGACCACTGCCATTAACTCTGTCAGAGGCACATTCAAGCTCAGAATCAGCTTGGCCATCCTAAATGCTCAGCTGTTAGAATCAAGAACCATTCGTAATGAAATGTGCACAATGGAAAACCTACCCTTCTGCTGTGAGCACCCATTGAAATGACTGGCCCAATTTACTCCTTTGCGTTCACCATTGTTTCAGTTGCTATGCTAACTCAGATAGGCTGCTTCAACACAAGCTTAGTCAGTGGATTTTGAAAACAAATCAGGCAGTGAACAAGATGAAAGCAGCATCACACAGAACCTTTAGAACCCCTTCCTACATCCCGGTGTATTGTTTTGTCCAAACCCAAGTCTGCATACGTCATCAGTATATTTGTCAGTATACTTGAGAGCTTGAGAGTTCTTATTTGAAAAATGTAATTTTTTACACAATTTTAGAAAAATACCAAAATATGCATGAAATTGCAGAAATATCGTGAAGAAAGGTGAAAACTGTGGATTTTGCAATACAATTATGAATGCAGTTTTCCAGTGGCCCAGGCCACATCTGCTTCTGCAGGGATTAGCTACATGGCCAGGACAGTTTCGTGACATGAAAGACCTTGGGCTCTTTGAAGGTCCATCATTAAATGACCAGGGGGTCCTGTTGTTACATGAAAAAGGGACTGAAATTACCTACCAAGGCCAGCTGTTCTGCTAACAACAATTTTAATCTCAAATAATTTTAATCTCATCTCCCCAGCCCATCTCTGTTCCCTTAGCCAATTATATTTTACAGTTATCAAAGCAGATAGAGTTAAATATTAAAAAATACAAAATTAAACAGCAAGCTGTTACAAAAGCATATACTGCAGCATACAGGCACAGTACATTCAACACTTTTCCCATATTTATTAATACACTGGTTTTTTAATGCTTACACTGTTATTATGATGTTTTGAGTGGTGATATAGGTACAGGTTGTTGCTTACACCCACCTTTCATTTTCAGGGTACTTACTATGGGCCCGATGCACAAAGGTGCAGAGTGGGTACACACTGCATATCCCTGGTGCATAGCCCACTCTGCACCCTCCCATGTCCACTGCACCCCCTGAGTGACATGCACAACTGGTCATCTGCCTCCCCTGCATCAGATCACTGCCTGCATGCAGATTCTTGAGTAGGGGATGGACCGGGGGAAGCACAGGGGCATTCCGGCACTCTGCGGGATGCATGAACATAAGGAGTGGTGGGCGCAGGTGTTGGCACCTCTGCCAGGTCAAGGTAGCTGTAAAGTGGGGGGCCTGTTATGTTGTTCCCCAAGAGTGACAGCAGTGGGCTGCAGCTGTGAGGTGGGATCTATTTCACCTTCATGAGGAAGCCCCAACATGTGAGGCACACTGGGGGGGCCTGGTGGTGGAATCCAGGCACCCGCCCCCACATCGCATGTGGTGCTCTACGTGCCAGCTCCTCACCTGGTGCACACGGGTACAGGTGATCCAATAAGGGGTCTGGATAGGGTGGCTGATTGGCTGCCCAACCAGATCCATGGCTCCACACCTGACCACCCCAGTGGGCATGCATACCGGGGGGGCAGGGACATGTACACGAGATGCGTGGTGGCCACTGTTTGTGAATGTGGCCACACACAGATCTCCCATTAGTGCAGAGCTGTGCAGGTGGGGTATGTGCCTCTGGCAAGTATTACCCACCCCTTCTTGCATAGGGACCAATATTTGTACCAAGGACATGGGGTTAGCATGGCTAAGTTGGTAGCACATAGATCTCTGGGTCAGTAGGACTTGGTGCCTTGTCCCACTCTGAGACTGGAATCATACCATAAATGCTGACACTCGAGTGCAGTCGAGGGATCTGCTGTACTGTTGAGGTGCCCCATCCTTTGGATGAGATGTTAAACCGAGGTCCCTTCTACCAATCTCTGGTGCTGTCCTGGTGGGTGTCCAGGTGGAAGTAAAAGAACTGAAGGAACTTTTCACAATAGTAGGTGAATTTTTTTATTTGACATGTAAAATTGAACAACCAAAATACAAAACTTTCAGTGAGTATAAATAGAATACAAAAAGTAGAAAAGTAACAAAAAATTAAGAAAAATTAATAAGTAACTTAGTGAGTAACTAAAACATGTTCGGTTCCTATCACCTTCCCAGACATAAATCTATTTCCAATCTGTGCAAAATACAATTGTGATAACATATTAAAATAATTTAATACATTATATTTGATATCTAAGGAAAAAAAGAAAAGAGAAGGATTAAACACTCCTTCTATACCTCACATTTAGTTTTGGGCTATTTTTATTTCCTTTGATCTCTTTTCCTCCTTTCCTTTTTTCATGGCATATCCATGGCATCTAACCACTGTGTTTCCCTACACCAGGCAGCATATAAGTGGGAAAGTACACCTTTTTCTCTTTATCTTGAATTTCTTGTATCATATACTGAATTGAATGGAATAATTGTTCTTGTGACATCTCTATTTGCTGCACATCAAATGCTTTTAAATCAAATGCTTTTTATTGATCAACAGAATAGTCATTACAAAAGTGTACATAATAGAATAAAACACATTACCAAATACATGATCATAAATACATTAAATCAGTCCGCATAAAAATTTTCATACGATCATACTGTATCTATGCCAAATTAACCGTTTATATGGCAATTTATAATCACAAATGCACTGTGTTTAAAATTTTTGATAGATTTAACATGTTTTTCTTTTGTATTAAACAAATACATGATAGTTTGGACTAGTGAAAAAGTTAATTTTCTCAAAATAGGTGCTAAATACCGATCTCTTGCTTTTTTATAAAGTGGACACATTAGAACAACATGAGTTAGGTCATCTTCTGGATTGAGGTAACATTTACAGTACTTATTACTTACTCCATCTCTTTTTTGACTCCAATGAATATAATTTCCATTATAAAGTTCCATATGAAATCTTTTTTTTTTTTTTTGTTAAATTTTTTTATTGTGAATGCAGATAAGCTTACAGTACATCCAGAGTTATACATGGTTAAGTATACAGGACATGAGTAAGTATACAGAGCGTCAAGAGGCCACAGTGCTATACATTTACTATTAATGACAGAGGCAGATGGATTGCATATAGTACAAACCAAACTTCATACATAACTACAAAAGATACAGTTTACATGGTCTAGTTCTATCACTTGGGGGCAGAGGTTTCCAATACTTTTATATAAGCTATTAAACATTGGGTCTGAAGTTGATAGTGTCTCCATGGGTCCCCCTGCCCAACCAGCCAACCAGATCAGGGCACTAGTCAGGGATGATACCTGCCTCACCCGCTGTGAGCCATGGTTTCCATATTGCCCAGAAATGTGATGTTTTACCTTGAGCACCTAGTTGTGCCCGTTCCAGCACCATGCAAGATTTCACATTTTGCTCCCATCTTGTGATTGTTGGTGGGGAGGGAGGCATCCACAGCTGTGCAATGGTTCTCCTGGCATTTATTAGTGCAATTGAGCAAAGGGGACTTCCTCCAGTTTGGATGAGAAAGGTCTGCACCGAGCAGCAGTTACAGAAGAGATTTAGATGGGGTGTAACCTAACACTTGGGACATTATGTTATGAATCTGGTGCCAAAAGGGGGCCACTTTTGGGCAAGTAAGTGCTAGGTGGATAAAATCCACCTCATCTATTGTGCACTTGGGGCATATAGATGACCTAGTGTCATCAACCATATGCAACCAATTATGGGTTACATAGGCACTATGTAAAAAATAAAGCTGGATTTGCCGCAGTTTGTTGCTACGAGAGCAGTGCAGATAATGAGTACAAGCCTGGTCCCACTTTTTTTGTTCAAGTGGCAGGGATAGGTCTGCACTCCACCTTTCCTGGCTAGAGTTGCGCACAGGTGGCAAGGAGCCATGAAGGGCCTGATAGTAAGTAGTCAGTGGTTTATTTGCTGGTTGGAGGCAGAATAATTTTTCCTTTATGGGAGAGGGGTCTATCCACTTATTTGCAGCAATGAGGTTGATTCCACATCTTTGTCGAACTGATAGTTATAAAAAGAAGTCACCTATGGATATGTTCCACTGGGCACACAGTTGTGCAAAGCTCTTCATCAACCTGCCTTCGTATAATTGATTAATTGCAACAAGATCCTTCTTCCTCCATGCCCATAATCTCTGCACCATCCTCGTGGTGCACCCCCCCTCCAGACCTCATAAGGCAAAGTATGCTGAGGTTAGGGGAGTTACCCCTTGCAAATCCTACCTGTTTATGGGCACAAGTCCAGATTGTCTGGGTGGTGGCAGTAAAAGGGTTATACAATCGCACTACCCCAAATCCCTAAGATTCCCAACCAGTGTATCATTTCGGAGGTTTCCCTCTAGCATATCTTCCTCTAAGCCTATCCAAGGACAATCAAGGCTTGTTTCCCAAGTTGGTATAAAAGCCAATTGGTCCACCAATAGTAATATTTAAAATGGGGTAATCCTACTCCCCCTTATCTGGGCTTTTTTTGCAATGAGACACGTGGGATTTTGGCATGCCCTGTCTGCCACATACATTTGTGCATAATTGCCTCCAATTGTTTAAAATGGAGTTGCAGTATCCTAATAGGGAGGGCTTGATAGAAGTATAATAGCCAGGGCAGTACTGACATTTTAATAACCCCAACTCTACCCAGCAAAGAAACAGGTAGGGCAGCCCACCTTTCACAGTCCTCAGCAATTTCAGTAAGAAGTAGCTTCAGATTTAATTTATATAAGTCCCCTGTGGAAGCAGATATTTGTACCCCCAGATATCATAACTTCTGAACTAACTGGAGCCCACCCAGTTGAGCAATAAGCTGTGCTCGATCCAAAGTTCCCACTGGTAGCACCTCACTCTTAGATCAATTAACCTTGTGCTCCAATATATCTCCAAAGGTTCACATTAATTTGTGAACTGCTGGCAGACCCTCAGCTGGATTCTGCAAGTAGAGCAGCTGATTGTCAGTGTACATTGCAATTGTATGTTCCCTAACCCCACCCCATAACCCCCTAATCCCTTTATATGCCTTAGAACTGCTCCCAAGGGTTCTAATGACAATACATAAAGCAGAGGGGATAGTTGGCAGCCTTGTCGCATTCCTCTGCCCAGTTGAAATGGGCTTGATAGTTCACCCCCGACCATAACCTGAGCTTAAGGGCATTGATATAGTGCCTGGACCCATAAGCAGAAAGAAGGGCCTACTCCCAGTCTACCTAGGGTGTTAAACAGATACCCCCACTCCACATGGTCAAAGGCTTTCTCGGCATCAAGAGCCACTGCCGCTGCTCCATGAGATCTCTTAACTCATGCCCACTGAAAAATAATATTGAGGGTGTGCCTGATGTTGTGTTTTCCCATGTGACCCTAAATGAAACCAGACTGATCTGGGTGAACAACATGCAGCAGTGCCACCTCCAATCTAGTTGCAAGGACTTTAGCTACAATTTTAGAGTCTGCCATGAGCAGCGAGATTGGTCTGTATGAGGAGCATAAAGTAAGATCTTTACCCAGGTTGGGCAGTACTGTAATGGCTGCAGACCATGTGGATGGGGGTAGCTCTCCCTTCTGGAGTCCCTCCTCAATTGCATCAAACAGGGGTTCCAAAAGGTGGCTCTCAAAAGCTTTATAGAAGTCTATAGGGAGGCCATCAGGCCCCAGAGCTTTCCCACTTTTTAAAGACTTCATGGCTATCTTAATTTCTTGTTTGGTTAAGGGTGAGTCTAGATCCCCTGATGCCTCTTCACTAATCCTATTAAGGGGGTCCCCATCAAAAAATTGGTCATAGTCCTCCTGTAAGGGACTACATTCAGAAGTATAGAGAGATTTGTAGTAGGCGCCAAACATATTCCCTATGTCCCTGGTACCTCTTATTAAATTTCCATGTGCATCTTGAATTTGGCTTATTGATTTCACAGACTCCTTCCTCTTTAGTTGCCAGGCCAAGTATTTCCCAGCCCTGTCCCCATCAAAATATTGTCCCGAATTGGATAAGAGAATTGCTTTCTCCAATTGCACACTGTAAAGCGTATTAAATTTCCATTTTAACTTTTGAACAATGGCATAGAGGGCTGCTGTGAGGTTCAACATATGCGCCCTTTCACAAGCTGCTATTTTCTCCTGAGAAATTCCAGTTCTGTAATGGTAGTACACTTTGCTTGCATAGCAAAGGAAATGGTCTGCCCCTTCATGAATTCCTTCAAAGCTTCCCAACGCACACAGTGAGAAGTATCTCCCCAGTGGTCAAAAATTCTTGCAGGGTTGCCCCTATATGTAAAAGATATTCCTGGTTCTGAAAAGAAGCGGGTCCAGCTTCCATGTCTAGTGCCCACAGGAGAACCAATTCCATGAATATTAATATAGTGGTGGGCATGGTCCAATTTTAGAATTGGCAAGTACCCCGCTTCTGCCAGTTGAGTTATTAGGGTGCTCAAAAGCAGCAGCCTGTCTATGCGAGCATAGGAATTATGGGCATGAGAGTAAAAGCTATATTCCGCCCCAAGGGGTAGAGGTGGTGCCAAGCATCAACAAATTCAAAATCATCTTGTAGGACCTCTAGGGCTTTTGCATTGTGATGCAGTTTTAATCACCTCCCAATATCCATTGTCCCTCCCAACAGGACATGTCCAATGCCAGTTTCTGAAAAAAGCCAGGATTCTCCACATTTGGAGCATATATTGAACATATCAAAATTATTCCCTTACCTGGGACCTCGACCTTTGCCAGTGCATAATGGCCAAATTGGTCTACCAGCTTATCCAGTATCTGTACTGGGGAGCCCCAGGAGATCCAAATGGAGGCACAATGAGCCTTAGAGGAAAAAGTTGAAGATACCCTATTACTGTCCATAAAGTCAGCTGTTTTCTATGACTCAGGGTGAGAGAAGTGGGTTTCCTGCAATAGGACTATTGACCCCTTACGTCTGCAAACCTCTGTCATAACTCTCTTATGCTTTATGATAGATTTAAGGCCATTAATATTCCTGGATAGGCAATTAATGTCATCCCCCATTGTTAAACAGCATCTTAGGGTGGTATTCCTTTCTGGCATGTAACAAGTAAGCATCCACATTCTTTTCCCCAAATGACCCAGCTCTCCCCCCTTCCCTCGAAAAATGGAACCACGTACCCCCAAAACAAACCCCAACTGTGTAACCAGGTTAATCAAGCTAGCCATGGCACCATTAAAAGAGGCCCCAACTCAGCATGCACCAGGGACAGCAGAATAAGATGCTTCCGAGCAGGTGCCTCCCCTTCTCTCACAAGTGTAAAGGGCTGTATGCTCAAGTCCTCTACAGCCCAGTCACTCCCCCCCATATGCATAATCCTTCCACACTCCTCCCCTGAAACACTAACAACAAATTTCTGCTTCAGTCCAAACAGGACTAAAAGCCACCCCGCGAGTAAAGACCTGCCTATGTTCCCATTACAAACAGTAAGCAGCAATAAAATCTCCTGCCCATACTCCTAGCTAATGAGTTGGAAGTGGGTGACAGCCCACAGGCAAGGAAAAAATTCCAAGTCAGTTGAATAACATATTCATAACAATGCAAAACATTCAGCCTGACAGATAGAAAACCAAAAAGGTTCAATTAACAATAATACTAAATAGATTTAACTACAACATGAACTTATATAATTAGCCTTTAAACAGATATATATATATATATATAGCCCAAAGTCTTGGAAGTTTCAGTATAGCAGACAGGTAGCGTTCCCTAGTGCCAAAAGCATCTGAAGATGGTGAACCCATAAGAAAAAAAGGCACTGGCCTGCTGGCACCCTGTCCCATGGCACGGTTGGGCATAGTGCTCTGCATTGGAAGAAAACCTCAATATATTCCACAGTCCCTATATAAAAGCCATGGGGAAATCCAAATAATGCTCTCCATGGATACAGGGCTCTGAAGTGTCCACAGGGTGTGACCCCAGGCCCTCACATGTCTCCTCGTCCCCACATGTCAGGAGCAGTCAGCACTCCTCTGCTCCATTCCTAGCCATGGAGGGAGCCAGGGAAAACAGAAATTGTGCAGAGCCAGCTAGTCCAAGTGAGCCAAAGGAAGAGTAGATACTCCCCTCTGGCACCCAAGTCCCCAGACCCAGTTGGGGGTATGAAATTATACTACGATCCCAACTGCTAGGCTCCAGCAAACAGAGCCATGCGGTGCAGTTACATGTACCACCTGACCCTCGAGGAAGAAATAAGAGCCCCAGGCTTACTTAGAAAAGAAAGCTACTACAGTAAATTTAATAAACAGAGGACTTCAGAATAGGTATTAGAGTCAATTATAATAATTTGTGCACAATTTACTCAGTATTAGGCCTCGCTTTGTCCCCCCTGGCCTCCTCCTCCTCGAGCTATTTCTCTGCTGATTTGTTGCATGTAAGGAAATGTGGACTCTGCCCTGGCCTGTCCACCAGCAGTCGAGCTGGATATGCTAGTGAGAAATTCCATCCCAGTCTGTAAAGCTTGTTTTTCACTAGGCTAAACTTTTGACGATTCATCTGAAGATCCCGACTATAATCTTGATATACATATGCTTTTGAATTCTTAGCCTTTACAGAGCCAACCTCCCTGGTCTTCTGTAGCATTGTCTCTTTGTCCCTGAATCATAAGTACTTAATTAAACAGTGTTAAGGGCAATCCCCTGGATTAGAAGGTGGGTCCACCCAATGGGCTCACTCACTCTCAAAGCCCATGGTCTCCTCTGAGAGGCTTAGTTGCTTGATAAGCCACTGGTGGATTTCCACGTTGGGGTTCCGCCCTTCTAGTCCCTCGGGCAGTCCAGTGATCCATATATTGGATCATCAAGAGTGGTTCTCTTGATTGTCTAAGCACTCTCAGAGGCAGTTATCATGGACATTAGGCCATTCCTCTCAACCATGACCCCCACATAGGAGTCCTCCATGTCACTCACTCTCCCCTCCAGCTAGCGGATTTGCAAAGTGTGGGTGGTGGCAGTTTCTGTCAGGCTGGAAACCAACAACTGAAGGTGAGTAAACTGCATGTTTAAATCATGAAATCCAGCCTTCATGTCACTCTGCATCTGTGACAGAGTTTTGGGGACCCCTGCAAGTTACTTAGTTAGTTCCATCATGCTGTTCTCAATCTGTGTGCCGTCTGAACTAGCGCCTGGTGAGGAAGGCCCAGAACTGCATGGATCACTCTTGTTTTTGTTAGATGGCACTCTGGATCCAAATTGCAGTTTTGCTTGCCGATTTTTTGATTTGCTAGAAGCCATGAGGTCAGGGAAGTAAAATATCACCAGTGGAGCAGTCTAAAGTCAGTCATTCAGCTGTAAATATAGTTTAAGAGCCATCACCCTGGGGAGTTATGTTAGCAAGCGTCCTCCATGCTAGCCAGCTAGCAATGCCCCTCCTGAAATCTGGTTATTAAATACTGATCTTTAGGGTTATCCAATATTCTAAGATATGTTTCTAGATAATTGTCATTTTTTAAGAATTTATACCGTCTGAAGTGTTTGCTGCAAAGTTAATTGACATCTTATCTGCCAGATAACATTTAAAACATAGTAATATGAGTTGCATTGTATTTTGATTGTATTTCTTCCACTGTGGAGGGAAAATTCCTAAAAACAAGATATCTGAGGAGAGCTTGTTTAAGGGAGAGTGCTTCCACTTTTGATGTACTAGAAACCAGAATGTTTTTATACAAGGATATTCAAAATATAAATGTTCTATTGGTTCTAAAGTTGTTTGGCAGGAGTTCCTTGGGCAGTATCTTTCTCCTATCTCTCAATGTTTAAGATTATTTTTTATATTAAGTTTCCCATGGGTGTTTAACCGTAGGACATCCCACATTTTGTCTGGTGTCCTTGGGTTAGTGAGCAATTTACCTATTTGTTCCATTTCATTTTGTGTTCTATTTCTAAAAGATGGTGGCCCAGATATTCAAAAGGGTTGCACCATGTGCAACAGGGTTGCGCATGCGCAAGTCCTACATTGCGCCATTCTGCGATATTCAGCAGGAGGCAGTTGCGCCACTAAAAATGGGTTGAGCAACAGCGCAATGCAAATGAATGCATGCTCAACAGGAGGGGAGGAACCGTATAAACTGCAGACCCGATATTCAGTCGGGTTATGCGAGTTGTGCATCGCAACTAACCTGCGCCTGCACAACCTTGAGCCAAAAAAGGATCAAGTTGAGGGCCACCCACAGGTGAGCGCTGCTGTGTGCAGGCGCCAACACAGCAGCTGCACCGATGGCTGGCCCCCAACTCGTCCCTGTTCCCCCCCACCAGCCCGATCTGGGCGCCAACATAAAACAACCCCCACACATCTCCCAATGCCCGATCGTGGGCGAAAGTATCATAAACACCCCCGCCACACATCTCCCAATGCCCGATCGCGGGCAGAAGTATCATGAACCCCCGCCCCACATCTCCCAATGCCCGATCGCGGGCGAAAATATCATGAAACCCCCGCCCAAACAGATCCCAATGCCCGATCCGGGCAGAATGTAAAAGACCCACCCAACCCGAATATCTCCTGGTGGTCGAGTGGACCGTAATGCCGATCACAGGCAGAATGTCAGTGACAACCCCAAACATCTCCCTGGTGTCTAGTGTCTCCCCACCCACCCACAAAGCCCCACCACCTCGCTCTCCCAAGGCGGCGGCGGGCGGCAGCATCCCACCCACCTGCCGCCCGCAGCCCGCCGACTGACTGTCGGTAGGGCTGCACGCCCGTGGCTCTAGCTCTGCACCAATGGGTGTGCAGCCCTGGACAATCAATCGGTGGGCGATGAAGTGGCAGGCGGGTGGGATGCTACCGCCCGCTGGCTGCGGGGGCGCGGGTGAGTGGGGCTTGCAGGGGGGACTAGACACCAGGGAGATGTTTGGGGGTTGTCACTGGACATTCTGCCCGCAATCGGGCATTATGGTCCACTGGACCACCAGGAAATATTCGGCTGGGGTCTTACATTCTGCCCGTGATCGGGCATTGGGAGCTGTTTGGGCGGGGGTTGTTTTAGTTCTGCCTGCGATCGGCATTGGGAGCTGTTGGGGGTTGTTTTATGTTCTGCCCGCGATCGGGCATTGGGAGATGTGTGGGCAGGGGTTCATGATACTTTCTGCCTGTGATCGGGCATTGGGAGATGTGTGGGGGGGTTTCATGATACTTTCTGCCCGTGATCGGGCATTGGAATGTGTGGGCAGGGGTTTCATGATACTTTCTGCCCATGATCGGGCATTTGGAGATGTGTGGGTGGGGTGGTTTTCACTTTGTGCCCTTGATCGGGCTGCAGGAGTGCGTCGGTCCCTCGGCCTGCTGCCTGGCAAGGCTGCCAGGCGCAAGTCCTCGGGATCAGTGCACCTACATGCTAATGGCATGCAAATGGGGCTATAATCAGATGCAAATGGCCCCCTGCTTTCTTGTATGAATTGCATGCCCATTTGTATGTCACCTTTGAATATCGGAAATTTTGCGATGGCGCAATGGTACTTGTGCCACCACAAGTTTAATGCTCAACTCTGACAACTTGGTGGCGCAAGTTCCACTGCGCACATGCACAGTGGCTGTGGTTGGGGTGATATTCAAAGGAGTTGCTCAATAGCTCAACTCCTTTGAATATCGCCCCGGCCACACCCCTGCGCAACTATTTTGGCAGCGCGAGGGCTTGCGCCTCAGAATGGCGCAGTTTGAATATCCGGGCCGGTGTTTCTTGGAAATACTCTGTCATGATGTGTTTGTAAAATTTATTTCTAGTCATTATAAGTATTTTCTGTTTTTAAAATCTACCATAATTTTATCTTCCCTAAACAGTGTTGGAAGTATAGTGGTAATCCTATAAGCGTTCTCTGCTTAGGGATTCTTGTATGTAGGTCCCAATTTTGCAACCAATTGCCTATGTGATCCAGTACCCATGTTATCCACAGAGACAATGAATTGACTAATATTGGTTTTAAGTTAGAATACATAAATATACTGAAAAAAGCAACCTGCTGGGTTTATCATGTTGAGGCCACATTTTACTATCTTCATGTATGAGATTCCACCATTAATTGGGTTTAATACGCTATCCAAAATACACTGAAAGAAGCAATGGTGTAATTTTGTTTCTAGTTGCTTAGGGGGAGGGTAAACTGAGCTAAGATGAAGGAACATAGTCAGAAGGTATGTTTTCACCATGTAAATTCTCTTCATCTTGCTCATACATCACTTATTCCACTGTGTTACTTGGTTTTGTGCAGTTATTAATAGTTTGTCCCAGTTATAAAAGTCCACGCCTCCTGGACCAGAATGTATTCCTAAAATTTTAGTGTTCATGAGTTACCGGCATTCCTTTTACCTCAGTTATTTCTGGGTTTGTAGGTCCTATAGGGATACAGTGACATTTGTTGTAATTGATTGCTGAACCCGTACAGGTTGCAAAGTCATGTAATATTCTTTTAGCTCTTATTGCATATTTTAAGTCTGCTAATATTAAACAAAGATCATCAGCGTATGCCACTGTTTTAACTTCAGTGTCTTCACTGGATACTGAAAGTCCCATAATATTTTGGGAGGCATTGATCTTATGTAGTAATGGGTCTAGTGTCAAAATATAAAGAAGAGGGCTCATGGGGCACTCTTGCCATACCCCATTTTGAGTAAGACATTCATTGCCTATCCATCCATTTACATAAGGAGATACTCTTGCAGTTTTGTAGCACAATTTTACCCATTTTATAAATGGTTCCAGTAACCCATATGCACTCATACACTGTCATAAGTACTAATGGGATACTCTGTCAAACACTTTGGTGTGATCCAGGTTAAGCATAAATCCTGTTATTTCTTCCTCTTTCCCTATTTCTATGATTTCCTGTAATAAAATTAAATTATCTAAGATTTTTCTCCTTGATACTGCACTCATTTGTGTGGGGTGAATTATGTGATCCAATATTGAAGCCAATCTTTTACTCAAGAGTTTTGTAAAAATTTTGAAGTCTGCGTTTGCGAGTGTAATTGGCATCCGGTTTAGTAATAGTTCTTTATCTCCTGATTTCTATAATATAATTAACAATCCTTTATGCATACTATCTGGTAGTTGTTTGGTCTGTAAAAAAAACCATTAGATAAATCTACCAATTCTGATACCAAATGGGGATGTAATATTTTATATAATTTAATGGGCAGTCCATCTATCCCAAGTGCAGTTCCATTTTTTTGATTTGAAATTATTGCAAGTATTTCTTGAGATGTGATTGGTTATGTTAAGTTGTGTATGAAATGTTTAGTAAGTTGTTTCAGACCACATGTCTGTAACCAGTCTTTCATTTGGGATTCTGAGAAATCAGAGTGTTGAAACATCTGTGTAATGTGTGTTTCAATTTCAGACAAAATATCCTGTTTATTATTAATTAAAACTCCGGTTCTTGATTTTATATGTTTTATAGCTGTTTTTTTTTTTTATCTCCTTGTTGTACAACAGTCAAATAGGTTAGTTTGAAACTGATTACAATGAGTTCCAAATGTTTGTTCTTTTTCCAATGATTTCATCCTGTTACATTGATGCTGAGACATTTTTTAATTTCAAGATTTGTCATGAATAGGTGTGTTTCCCTTCATTTTGTAATGAAATTAGGTTATATAACTCTAAACGCAATCCTTTACATTTCTGATTTTTATTGCCCCTTTAAGTTTTCCCACTATTTGAAAATACTCCTCACAGTCATTTTTACTATCTTACCACCACTTTGCTGGGGAATTGTATAAAAAATAAACAGATTTTCTGGCTGTAATAGCATGTTGGAAACCTTGTGATATATCTGGATTTTCCAATAGGCTTAAATTGAGTCTCCAGTAACTCTTTCCTGTTGTTACCTCTTTAAAGTTTGCTAAGGTCATACTTAGCATTCTATGATCAGAGGAAGCTACAGGTAATACTTCAGTCTTTCCGATTGGCAGATTAGGAGAAATAAACCAGTAATCTAGCCTTGTGAATAGAGATCCCTGAAATATGTATGGCTTGTTGATTTATCTGGGTGTACAAAGGTATCTATTAAACCCATTTGTTTGAGAAGCTGATTCAAAAAGGTGGTGTCACTATATATATATATATATATATATATATATATATATATGTATATTTTGCTTTTAGGCCTCTATCTGATGTGAAATGGCTGCAGTTAACATCTCCACTAAACTTAATATTCTGACAGGAAAATAAGCAGGGTTGAATTTTTGTTCAATAATTCTATTCTACCTGCCTTAGTTTTTTTGGGGGGAGGGGTGGGGTATATATTTATAAGTTTGAAGTCTATGGAATTTACTTGGATATCTATAAGAAGTGCCCTTCCAGGAAATATGTCCACTGTATGTGAACTTTTAACTGATGGATTGTTAATACAAATACTCACTCCACTATAGGTCTCTTCCCCAACTGACCAATATGTGGACCCCCATATCCATGCTGTACTGGCTGTATGTATTTATTGTATTGAATGAAGTCTTGTATCCTGTAACAAAAAACAACATCATGGTGACAGTTTTCAAACAAATCAAAAGTGGTTAGTCTCTTTTTCTCATATTTAATACTGTTTATATTCAGGGATGCCACAGACAGTTCTCAAAAGGGAGAGGCAATGAATCAGCTTTATAGGTGTCAGGTGATCTTAACTCCTGATTTAGTACCCCATCTTTTTCATTTGGGTTTCCTCTGAAGTATGCTTATTTGTTCGTCACTATCTGATGTAGCATTTCTTTGGGAAGAGGGTATGGAAACTGTATCTGATTCATCCTCCATATCAGTATCTCCATATTTTAGTGTGTGCAAATGTATTGCTTTTTGGTATTGGTTCTGTTTGTGTCCCCAGTTCTGCTGTCTTTTTACTTTTCCCTTTTTTTTCACTGTTTGGAACTCCTCTTGCAATGGAATGGGGGGACACATCCATTTGTTCAGGTTCAGATCTGTCAATGTCCTGAGCTGTGTCGGGGATGGTTTCTATTTCTGTTCTGATTTGTTCAATTGTGGGAGGCAGCTGTGCTATTTTTACAGCACCAGTTTGGTGGGGAGTGTTAGTTGAAGGTTTTATTTTTCTCAGCACTTCAGGTCCACTCTGTGAGTTGTTAAGCTGGGGAAATGCTGCTGCAGGTCTGGCAGCTTTATTTATATAATAGTCCTTTTCCTCCAAGTCAGCATTTGCTGCATTATGAGCAGCACAGGGGCAGCCTGTAAATGAGTGACCCTACTCTTCACACAAATTACACCTTTGAGTGTTTGTGCAATGGAAGCATGAATGACCCATTTCCCCACTGTGTGCATTTTAAAATTTCACAATTGTTGCTAATATGCTGACAGGATCCACATTTGCAACAGGACCATGGTTGTCCTTGAATGTCTGCATCATATTGTTTTAGTTTGATTTTTAACTTTAAGCCCCCCCATTCCAGAATCCCTCTCCATCAATTATAGATTCTGGCATTCCTTGTATAAAATATCTTTTTTCCAACCAATACAAAATATCAGAAATATTTACCCCCCATTCCTGAATATCACCGTTATGGTTTTGAAAGTCTGTTTTGTCAGGGGAAATCACTTGGAAGGGAGTACATAGTGGGTTTGTTTTCTGGGCTGTACATTTAATTCAAAAACTGTCTAGAAGGGTGGCTGTTCTAAAACTAATGCCAAATGTGCTGTCTCATGGACCATGAATAAGTGCATAAATGTCAGCTGGTAAAAAACCCAATGCATGTTTTATTAAATATTTCTGCATAGTATCTATCAGGGTGGTTTCCAGTCCCCCTAAATATCTTTCTCTGATAGTGTTTCTTCTTTTTGCCAGTTCTATGAGTTTGTGGAAAAACTGGCATATGTGCCTGCTGTGGGATTTTTGGTATTTTGTTTCTCTGGTAGTCCTTCTAAGATTGCGGCTAAACCCTCCATGTCACTGCTTGTCTTTAGTTGTGCAGTCTGCACTTCTTTATGCCCTAACTGTTCAGTGCCAGTTTATGCCGCATAAAAAATTTGATTGGTACTGTCTATGGGGGAATATGAAGGCGTACCTGAAGCATTTAAAGAAGGATACTCTCTTGTACTGTTTGCTATGTTTGTGTCTCCCATTATTAAAGCTGTAGTTTTATCAGAATAAGTCATTCCTGGTATTTTCCAAAATGTTGTTCACTCCTGGTATTCTGATTGAGTGGTCTGGTATCCAGTTTCCTTTCCTGGTATGAATCCATCCAGCATTTGAAAGAGCAGACTCCAGCATTCATTTTGTCATTCTTTCTGTTTGTTGTTATGGCATCTCTTTGTTGATAAGATCTGGATTTGAATCAGGAATCTTCGATGTTGCAGTAAAGTGAAAAACTTTATTCTGTATTTATTTTTTCAGGTGTTCCTGGTGAGCTCCCAATCTGTCTTTTACATTTCTGTTCCTCCTCGAGCTATGTTTTTGCCTCAAAATAGTCTTTCTCTAGTTCAGATATTTGCATTTGTAGTTTCTGTTTCTTCTGTAGAAGCTCCTGTTATAAGTTCTGTTCTGCTTGTTGAAACTCAACATCCTCTTCAATGTTCTTTTTCTAGTGATACTGTACTTTCTCCATAGTTTGTTCAGTGCTAGTGCCTGCTGCACTGTCATCTCCACCTCCTACACGTCCTCCGTCCTCCTCTGTTAGATCAGGAACTTCATCCTCCTTTCACGGGATGCAACAGTGCCCCCCTGTCAAGAGTAGGGGAGTTTTTATTAACACAAACCAAAGACAAACTTTACAATGTAGTTTCAAAACACAAATAGTACATACCTTTACAATAAGCATTACAAATGTCTTGAAAATTATTCTACTTAACAAAAACATGTATCCCATCATTCCCTTACCCACCCCTACCGACCCCCAATATACATTCCCTTTTTCTCTTAATGATAAAACCTCCTGTAACCCCCCTGCAAATGGGGGTTCCCAAAAGTCTTCTAGGAGCTGGCTAAGTGTTCCCAGCCTGAATGGTGTTTGGCTCAAAAGCTGCTTAACTGTGAGTGCTTTTAGAGCCTCTTGTACTGTCTCTTTAAGAACTACCTGTTCGCAGGTTAAATTAGTTTGAATGGGGGGGACTGTGTGTTTAATGCTCTAATCCCGACCGAGCCTCTGTCTAATCGCTCCGCTTCTGCAGTCGCTAAGAGTGCAGCGGGAGCCTAATTGAAAGATGTAACTGTTTACCAGAAATTATTTGGAGTGATAGTTAAAATGCAGTTTGTCTAACCTGTCTTTATTGCAGCTACAAACTGTTCCATATTAGTCCCTTCATTTTGGTCCTGAACTGCAGAATTGGACCAATCAGTGTGGGGGGACCTTTAAAATGGAGCCTGCTGTGGGCGAATCAGAGCTTGGACTTTCAATTGGAGCTTACTGTAAAGGGAATGTATGGCAGGTGCCTCTGGGAAATGTAGTTTGGACCTTGGCACCTTTTTGCACCAACAGAGGGAGCCCTGCTGTGATTGACAGTCGAACCAACCAACTGAACTTGTGTGAGACCAAAGAAAATGCCCTGCACTGTTCCTGGCAAGGCAGATGTGAGTTGACTGTGTAAGGAGAAGAAGCTCTGTTTGCAGCGGCATATAGTTCACGTGGAAAGTGCGTGGGAGGCCCTGAAGTCGGCCTGCAGCCGTTAGAGTGTGTGAGTGGGCTGAACCCAAGTTTGGAAGAGAAAGAGAAAGTGTGCAGAACCAGGCTTGCCCGTAGAAGACCAAAGATTTGCTGAAGTGCAATTGGCCTGTCAGGGACTGCTGATGCTGTGTGCGCCCAGGTAATTTGCAGTGTTTGTGATCGGGATTGAGAAGCAGCTGCCTGGTATAATAATTTCCTTTACATATGAATGTGTCTAGTGCTTGTGGGAGATCATGATTTCATTTTCCCTTGTACTGTGAGTTGTGAGCTGAAGCTGGAAGCTGAACTCAATTTAAATGGACTGAATTCACCTGGTATCCAAAGCAGTGGGCCCTGTCATGAGGGCCTCATCTCCATGCCCTGCTTTTCTGGCAATCCAGAACAACCACTTCCATCAGGTTCTCTGCTTGGGGTATCATGAGTACAAATCAGGGAAACTCCCTGCACCTTTCAGTTAATCAAAGTGTGTCAACTGATTTCTGTGTGTTTTCTTTCTATGGACTGAGCCATCCAGCTTCAGATTACAAATGTGTGTTGTGCATATATTTTCCTCCTGCAGGGCCCCATCCAGCTGCACCAGCTGGCCAACCCTGGGCAAAGGACCTGGCTAGCCCCCCCATCCTGGGTACTCAGAGTGTGACTTTTTGGACCCTATATGTGTGCACAGTACTGTGATTTGAATATTACAAAGCTAAATCAACCTCATTGCTCCCTCCCATGTTATTGTCCCCTAAATAAATCGGATTTGTTGTTATTGAACTATATACTATCTGTGGTGTCAGTACATATCGAACTAGCATTGCATTGTGTTGTATACAGTATGTGCTCAACATTGTTTTACTGGGGTCCTCAGAGACGTGCTTCAGAATCAGTCTCAAGGGTAAGTGGTATCTATATGTGTAAAAAGTGTGCATAGGTGGGGTATTGGGAAGGTAATTCCCGTGTACTCTGTGGGTCACTAGTAGGAACAAAGGGGGGTCACAGTGTCCCGGAGGGCTGTACCCGAGCTAGTTTAATCACTACCAACCCTGACCTCTGGGTGGAGGCACCATCATAGAACCTAGGCCCCTCACCTGTCAGTTGCCAAGCAGGCAGGGGTAGTAGCCCTTAGGATAGCACCACCTAGGGGTTACACTTCCATAATCAACTCTACTTTAATCTTTTTAAGCATATTTCTGATAAAACATAAACCCTTTCCACCACATATTTACTTTTGATTTTGGATGCAGTCTGGACTCTTTCCTAAAAATTTCCTATATCGCTCCAGTACACATTTTACTAAAAGCTATATATGACATCTAACGCAGTTGCAATAAAATCTGACAATGACTTTGCCATAAGTAAAACTTAAGACAAGCAAAAAACATGATCAGTGTGCTCCTATGGTATTCTCTTAATAACCCAGGGAAATTTCCTAACACCAAGTTCCCATATGTTAAATGTGCTAACCAGGGCATTTTCCATTCCTTAACCAGAAAAGGCCATAACCCAGTAGTGTATACACACTGGAAAAGGAAATGTCCCTGAGACTCTATTGGTGCCCCACATTGAGGGTACAAACAATTTATTTACTCAATAGCCTTATGTTTATTATTCCCAGTACTCCTACTCTACCATGAGCCATTTGCCAAAGACACATCCCACATTTTCTTCAGAATTTTCTTATTGTTTAACATTTGATACACTAGAATATTATTACCTGTTGTACACATCTTAAATTCTGCCTCACTTGAACCTGTAGTATCCAGTATCCAGACTTTCCTATTGTTTTGTATTAATTTTTGCTTCATGATTTTCCATTTATGTAGTTTCTGAAAAGTCCCTGTATAAACCTCTGGCAATGCCAATCCTTTAGTGTCCCTTGGTGCTTCAGCCGCCCACCTCTTTATAACTTCCTGCAAAATGTTCCTCTCCCATTTTACAGCTAAAGATTCTTGTAACATATACATATATATACCATATCCCATCAATGCTCAACATCCAGCCTGGTAATAGATCCATTATTTTTTGGAACGTAAACCCAGAACCTGAAAATAAAATACCCACCCCATCAGCCCTGTCAGTACCAAGCGCCCAGTAGGACGGGCCCCATACCTATGTCCATTTTGTCTGAGATACTGACGCTACTGAATTTAACCAAGTCTCCTGTAAGAAAAGGACTTCACAAGCCAATTCCCTTAACTGAGAAAAAACAGTAACCCCTTTCCTGGTATTTAAAAATGCTACAGACAGTAATAGAAGCAAGGGCAAATAATCCCATTAAATTTTGTTACAATAGGTGAACCTTAATAATTTTTCAGGTAAATCACATCAAATCACTTTTTTCTTATTTGTAATCCCGCCTTCTTTTTTTTTTCCACCACCTGAGAGATTGAAGTCACAGAGTCTGTATCTGAGTCCAATTCCACTGCCTCTTGGTCCCTATCAGTCCATGGGGCCAGGACCTCATATAAGTTTAAAACTTCCATCACAACTGGAGTCTCCTTTTGACTCCTTAAACTCCATCATCTCTGTGACAAAAATGTTGTCTCTGGGACATGGGGGAAGGGACATCTGACTGTTATTGTCCTGCACATCTGCCTCAGATGTTGAAACTCCTTCCCTATTTGATTTCTCTTCTGACTGGATTAGGCACTATATTTTCTCCATCCATTTTGTCCCCTGACCCCGATGGATCAGGGAGTATTATTATTTCAGCAGAAATGGCCTCAGATTCCCTCTGGCCAGCCTGCCAATTTTCAGTCAGTCAGTATAGCTTGTGGATTAACTACCACTTGTTGCTCTACTAGAGTCATGGGGGAAACTGGATTATTTGCACCCTCTGTTTGTTGGGCCTTTTTGATTAACATGTCTGGATTCACACTCCTGGTATTGTTTTTAGAGGCTTGGGGCAAATTTGGTGCATGTGTCCTTACTACTCACAGAGGTTATATTTTATGTGGATGCAGAATTGTGAGCTGATATGCCCAGTTTTACCATATAGTCCACATCTGACCATGTCACACATATTGGATAGGTGTGTATGAGACCTACACCTATAGCATGCCTTGGGCTGGCCTGGGTAAAAACAGACCCCTCTGTCATGACCCAGGAAAAATCTATTAAGTTTGTGGTGCACCCCCTCTTCAGAGTGTCTTACTTTCACTCCGAAACATCATCCACCAGTCCATAAGAATTTTGAATCTATAATAGCTTCAGGGGCACTGAGGACATCAACATTTTGATTTAGCCAATGTGTAATGTCCCCTACATGTACTGTTTCATTCCTGAACATGATTGTTATAGTCTTAATGGTGGGCTTAGTGAGTGGAAATGCTGTAAATGGGGTCCATAATGGAGTAAATTTCAGCTGATTAAATTTACTAAAAAATATTTCAAGCCCAGACATGGATCAAAAACTAGCATCAAATGTGTCCTCTCCAGACACATGAATTAAAGCATACATTTCTGATGCCAGAAATCTCATAGAATCTTTTAACAATTTACAGCCCACATATATTCTGTCAGGGTTAGTTTCTAACCCACCTCTGTATTTTGGCCTCATAGCGTTTCTTCATGGTGTAGGCTCAGCTCTATCACAAAAGTCAGAATATATTTCCCCGGCCCAAGGGGGAGGGGAGCTACTGGACCTGGAAGGCCCTTGCCTTTGTGGCGTAATTCAGTTTACATCTTGTTGTCTCTGTCCAGCAGCTAAAGACAGCCCAGGGCCAGACTCATTTCTTGGTGTGGACCAACCAAATGCCCATGGGATGAGATGTTAACAGAAGGCAGAATGGCCGTGGCAGGGCCAGAAGTCCCACCTCCCAAAAGCAGTCTTTCCACCTTCTGCCTTTCAGTAGGAGATACCCTACCATTCACTACGTTTGTTCCCACATCATTTTTAGTTAGCCCCAGGCCTTCCACAAGGCTTACCAGCTCGCCTCTCAACTCAGTACTTCTCAGCTGTAAAGATTCCAGACTCTTGTGAAAACGAGTCCCATTCCGGATCAAGGACCCATTCCCCAGCACATTCAAGGACCATTTCTGGAGACCAGCTGCTTTCTTCTGAGGTATCCGCATGAATGCCAAATGCAGTTTCCATGATCTCCTTCACAGACTGTGCAGCTCCCTGTTTCTTCTGTTCCAATGTACTTCCTGTCCCCACCGAATGGGGTTCCCCACTGGCCACTTCCCTGCTTGTGCTCAGTTTCTCCTGCTGTTGTGCTGGTACACACTCATCCTTCTTCAAAGTTTTCCTTCTCTTCTCCCTTCATTGTTCATCACCCACTTACAACAAAAGTTGTACTTGTTTACATTTTTCCTCTAGAACATGATCCAACTGGGAAGCCACTGATCCAATATCCTGGTGTGAGGCATGTATTCCTGCAGTCTCTGGCTCCAAGTCAAAGTCTGCCAATTCTTCTCCTGCAGAGGCCTTATCCCCTGATTCTTCAGACACAACGGCCAATGCTGTTTCCATAAATAAATCTTCATCATCCATAACTTCAGCCACTGGGGTGATGACTCTCACCCCAACCTTTTCCTGCTCCAAAACATTCATCTCCTTCTCCTCCATGCTGCTGACTGACTACCCAACAGTTGGACACAGCACCCTCCCCCTCCCCACTGCAAGAGTAGGGGAAATTTTTATTCAATACATTCATAACATACACATTATACAGAAACTTAATTAAATTCCCATCACCCAAACCCCAGTGCCAAAGTTAATCCCCTCTAATCCTTTAGCCCTCTAAATTGAACACTCGTGGTACCTAAGAAATACATATTCCATAGCCATATTTATCCATACTTTATAATAAAAGAAAAGCCCCTCCATCACACCATCACTTTAACTCCGGGATGCATCTTTAAATCTCTAAGATGTACCTCACATAATGAGGATTCACAAAATGTACATAATGTCTGGTACGGAATGAATTTTTGCTGAAACAAATATTGACATCTGCTTTGCCATAGGTAATACTTTATGCAGGCGAACAAAACTCTTATGGTGCTTGGTTCATACCTTCTCAGGAACTGGGGAAAATCACCCAATGCTAACATTTCATATGTCACCTTTTTCATCCATGGCATTTTCCAAGTGACTGCTAAGTAAGTCCATAACTTTGTGGAATATGAACAGTCTGTTAAAAAACGTTCCTGCGTTTGAACTAGATTTTCTCATTCTGGGTGCAGACACATTCTGTCTTCCAGCCTTTTTTGCTTATGATTGCCCCTTACCCCCAATCTCCCATGTGCACATAGCCATTGAGTATCCCACACTCATGTTGGAATCCTGGGGTCTGATATTTGTTTATAGACTATACTCTGTCCTCCCTCTTTAAAATGTTTAAAACATGGTTCTTCTGGACCCAATTTCCTTAATACTTCCAGATATAACTGTTTTCTAGAATATTGTAAAATCATTTGCTTTGTCACATTCCAGTTATATAGTTTCTGAAAAGAGCTTTTTATATAGCTTGGAACTAATTTCTCTCCAATTACCCGTAGCGGAAGATTACCCCATCTTTTAACATATTCCTTATGTCTTAGGCCACCCAAGCTCCAGCTAACAAGCTTTTGTTTAAAAATAGAGGTTTAATATTTACTACCCAAAATATGCAATGAAAAAATAAGACTGGATTTATCCTGCCTACTCCTTCCTTGTTTATTGGTAGGTATGTGATTTTCCATTTTATTGGGTTCAATCTGCTCCCCCAAAGGAGTTAAAAAAATACTCTGAAAACTCTGGGTTCCAAACTCATTGGAAGAGGATGCACAGCACTAATATTCAAAAAAATGGGCAACCAAAATTGTTTTATCACATGTACCCTCTTTTGTTTTGACATCTTCCATCCTTTCCACCTATCCACCTTTCTTTCTCTTATTTGTAGAGCCTTTTCCCAATTTAATTTGGCCATATCCCCAGTCCCGAAGTATGCTCCTAATATCTTTATTGGTGTAGAAGAGATCTCTATTTCAGAGGTATCTTTTTGGTGTCCTACAGTCCCCCCCATATAATCAATATTCTACTGTTTTGTATATTTAGGCTTGCCCCTGACACTGAACCAAATTCCTCCAAATCCTACAGGATGCCCCTTGCCCCTTCTTTATTTTTAACCATGGCACGCACATTGTCCATGTATGCAATTATCTCTACTTCAGTCTTATATTTCTGTTTTTGAGTACCTTTCTAATAAAAGGCTCCAGCACAAATAAATACAACAAAGGGCTTAGTGGACATCCCTGCCTTACCCCTTTCTGTATGAAGAAACATTTCCCATCGTAACCAGCTAAATTTGAGCTGATAACTGCATTCTTATATAATACCTTTACCCACTCAACCAGTCTCCTTGTTATATCATATGTGATTAACACTATGAACAAAAAATCATGACTAACACTATCAAAAGCTTTATGTTGATTTAGCAACAGTAGAAACCCTGGTATCTGATTTATTTCACAATCATGATAGACATCTCGCATAATGCTTATATTCTTCTGGATGTGTCTACCCGGTAAGGCACAGGTTTGAAGCAGGGGAATTACCACATTAGTGATTTTTTGAAGCAATTTTGTAATATGTAGGTTAAGATTATGAAATCTGCATTTAATAAGCAGATCGGTCTCCAGTTTCCAATTCGTTCCCAATCTCCTGACTTAAACAGGTCTACAACCAAACCCTTTGTAAAATCGTTCAGTAGAATGATAAGTGTCAGCAGAAATCTAAGCATTTTCTCAAACATGACTGCCATTATTTTTAGGAACAGTTTATACCATTCATTTGGTATCCCATCCTCTCCTGGAGCTATGTTTGGCTAAAAGTACTTCTGAATCCTGGATATCAATGTCCAGGTCTTTCTCAGATGTTTTATCAAACACTATATCCTGTAGGCCTTCTAAATAAGCTTCCATCCTATTTAGACTCAAATTCTCAGATTGCGTAAAGGTATGTAGTTGGTTTTCCACTATTGGTAATATGTCTTGTGCAGTCTCATGTCTGACTCCATTCTCATCAATTAATGCTGTAAAATGTATTGTTTCTACAGGTACCTGCAGCTTGCATGCTTCACATGGGTCAATTTGTGGAGTTTTTTTTTCCCATAAGTGAATTCTGCTTGCAAAGAATTGGCTCTGTTGTATTGTACCTCCAACATATCTTGTTTAATTTTATTAATTTGATCTCCCAAATCAGTTCTATTCTCATGTACCCTAGATATTAGTTTATATAGTTGTGCCCTAAGATTAAAATACCGTAAACTATTTTCATTTACTTTCCTCTTCCCATGCTTCTGACACCATTCTCTGATATCTGCCTTTACATCTATCCACCATCTCCCTAAATCCTCATATAATGATGGTACTGTTGCTTTAGCAATAAGAATATCTAATGTGCCTATTTGCCCCTCATTCCCCATTATGAATTCTGTATTCATTTTCCACTTCTTTTGCCTAGGAATTCCCCCAACTGCAGGTTCTATATACACATGCATAGTTAAATGGCAGGAAAATTCCAGTGGTACCCCCTTCATATTGTGCCTATTTATATGTTTAGATACAAAGATATATCCGTTTTGGAAAAGAGGGTACCATTTACAAAAGTATATTTTATCTCCAGGTTGACTCCCATACTGCAGTCAATTAAGCCTGCCATTTCTACCCAAGATTTTAGTGCTCTTGAATCACAATACACTTTTTTCCTTGGGCCTTTCTTGTAGACACAGCCAGAGAACAATTAAAATCCCCCCCTACATGCACATCCTTTGCAGTAGCTAAAAAAGGTTTCAGAGTTTTCAAATTCTGCACCTTTCTGCCTTTGTCTGGGGGGCATACATTCCTATGAATCTACTAGCTCTGCCTTTCCAAATCTCATCTACTATGAGAACCCTTCCTAACACTAAGTCCACAATTTTCTGAAAGAGGAACTCCAACCCTGAAAATAAAATACCTACCCCATCCACTCTATCTTCCCCATATGACCAATATGATGGTCCCCATACCCACTCCTTTCTAGCCAAGTCAGTCACTTGTACTGTGAAAAACCATGTCTCCTGTAAACAACAACATCTACATTCATGTTATGCAAGTATGTGAATGCTGTCTTTCTCTTACTAGCATTCATAATGCTATGCAAATTTAAACAAAATATAGAAAACCCTGTCATAAGGATTTAGGGAGAAAGCACACCCAATGGCAATATATTATTATTTTTTCCCTTCACTTCATCCCCATTCTCTGCAAACTTAGGACTTTTTCCTTTTCTTCATCTTTCCTTTTCCTATCACTTGCTTTTTAACCTCTCCACCTTTTTCAGGGGGATTAGACTGTAAAGAGGACGTGTCCAAATCCTGATCTCCCAGCTCCATGGATCCCCCACTTGAGGACATCAGAACATCATATGGATTATCCATATCAATTTCTATTGAGGGAGTCTTTTGTAGCCTTAAACTCCTCCTCCTTCTTCTAGGGCAGGGTGTCTTCCACTCAGGTAAAGATGGGAGACTTGCCTGTTTGTTTATTCCTTCTGCTGTTGACTTTGGTAATGCCTGCCCTTGGGCCTGGTCTGAGAGATTATCAGAAAGGTCTATAACTTCCCTTTCCCTGGCATCTTTTTCCTGTGTTGCCTATATGTATATGTCCTCTTCGACAACCACTGAACATTCCAGATCCTCGGGGGGTGGGACCTATCCTGAGAGGGATGAGGTGGGGGAGGTGCACTGGCATTTTGTTGGGCCTTCTTTATAATGTCAACCTCACTGAATTTTTTGACTGGGTGACTAGGGAGGTGGATCAGGGGAGGGTAGTGGACATGGCCTATCTGGACTTCAGCAAGGCCTTTGACACTGTGCCACATAGAAGACTGTTACACAAACTGGGGAATATGGGTGTGGGCAGGACAGTAGTGTGGTGGGTAGGTAACTGGCTGGGTGGCAGGACACAGAGGGTGGTGGTAAATGGCTGTCACTCCACAGAGGGAAGAGTGACAAGTGGGTACCTACAGGGATCAGTGCTGGGACGGTCCTATTCAACATCTTCATCAGTGACATTGCACAGGATATAGAAGGCAGAATTTCACTGTTGCTGATGACACAAAGCTCTGTAACAGAGTAGACACACCAGAGGGTGTAGACAGAATGAGAAGGACCTGCAGAAACTTGAAGAATGGTCAAGGGTTTGGCAGTTGAAATTCAATGCAAAGAAGTGCAAGATAATGCATATGGGGCACAAAAACCCTGGCACAATATATCAGTTGGGGGTGAGGATATAGCATGCACCAAGCAGGAAAGGGATCTTGGGGTTGTCATCTCTGATGACCTCAAGGTAGGAAACAGTGTGACAAGGCATCAGGTAAAGCAAATAGAATGCTGGGATGTTTAGGCAGGGGCATCACCAGCAGGAAAGGGAGGTCATAATTCCGCTATACAAGACACTAGTGAGGCCCCACCTGGAGTACAGTATACAGTTCTGGAGACCATACCTGCAAGGACATAGACAGGGTAGAGAAGGCTCAGAGGAGGGCAACAAAGATGGTGCATGGGTTGCATCACAAGTCCTATGAAGACAGGTTGAAGGAACTGAACATGTACTCCCTAGAGGAGGAGGAGAGAGGATATGATAGAGACATACAAGTATCTTACAGGGAGGAACAGGGTGCAGGAAAACACTATTTTTAAGCTAAAAGATGTTTCAGGACTAGAGGCATGGGATGAAGTTGGAGGAGGACGATTCAGAGGAAACATGAGAAAATTTCTTCACAGAGCAGGTGGTGGACAAGTGGAACACCCTGCCAGAGGAAGTGGTGGGGGCTGAAACAATCACGGGATTTAAGAATGCATGGGATAGACATAAAGGAATTCTAGAGGTCAGGGGTAAGGGGAAATAGACTTCTAGGAAAACAAACTGAACTTACAAGCTCAAATGGGCAGACTAGGTGGGCCATAGGCCCTTATCTGCTGACACTGTCTATGTATCTATGTATCTATGTATCATCCTGGTTTATATTCCTGTTTTTATTGTGTGCAGCCCAGTGGCAGTTCTGAAAAATATTCCCAAACTCATCACATAGATTGCATTGTGCATGGTTCACACACTGGAGACTTATATGTCCAATTTCATTGCAAATGCTGCACCGAATCTTGCCACACACTTGCAAGATGAGATCCATTGCCACATTTGTGACATTCCTTTGGCTGACAGGCATAAAAAAGCACTCCTGTATCCCTCCCAATGAAAAAAACTATTCACAGATGCACAGTGCCTTCCACCTCTTGCCTCAGTTTTATTCAAAACATCCATGCCCCTGTCCAAAATAATTCTTCATCAATTACAGCCTCAAGGCACTCAATATCTCACATTGCTGCTGCAACCAGTGGATGATATTGTTCACATGAACCCCCTCATTCCTAAACATCAGAGTGATACATTTTATCATAGGTTTTATTAAAGGAATACATATAAAGGGAGTCCATAATGGTGAAAACTTAAGCTGGTTATATTTCATCCAAAAATGCCCAAGAGCATGGGGGGACTGGAAACTTACATCAAAAGACTCCTCTCCAGATATATGAATTAAAGCATATACCTCCGATGCTACAACTCTGATAGACTCTTTGAGCATTTTTTCCCCAACATAATATGTATGGGTAGTATCCATCCCTTCCCTATACTGTAACTTTGTGGCATTTATTCTAGGGGCAGGGGCTGCAGATGAAAAGATCGACATTTCTTGCCCTTTGCAGCCTGTGGGGCACTCCTTCTAGAAGAATCTCTCTGATTTTCCTCAGGGTGTCCTGGGTTATATGGTGTGCCTGAGGATTTGGTTTTATTTGCTCTCACTGTCCTAGATCCTCATCCTTGTTTCTGTCCTCTTTATTAGACATCTTGATATTTTCTGGGCCTACTTGCCCATTTTCCCCAGTCCCCAGGTCTCTTTTGTCCCCCCCCATTAGGCTCTTTATCCCCAAGCACATCCTCATTTACACTAGTGAGACTTTTCCCAAAGGTTTCTTGTTGGTCTGACACACATTCAGGTTCTCTTGGCCTTACCAACTCCCCCTCAGAGTAATACTATTTTCACTTTTCCCCCACTTTTTAGAGTTATTACAAGGATCTGATACCTGGTACTCCAGTCTAGAAATAGGAGCTGACTCCTTATATTGCCTCCATAGATTCAGAGAAGTTGCAGTATCCAAAAACATAGTATCATGCCGGCCCGGTGGTGAAGAGGGCTGAGGAGCTGGATGCCACACTTCGAACCACACCGGTGACCTGGGTTCAGGAGCAGACTCGGGTCATCTAGGGCTGGCTGGGGAAGGAGAGGATTGAGTGTCCGGAGTCTCCTCTCCTGGGGTGGGTTGGGTGGGAACCCCACTCCTGTAGCAGTCCCCAGAGGAGACCAGGGGCACTACTATGCAGTGGTGCAGGAGGGACAACCAGGAAAAGCCTGAAAAACAACTTCAGCACCCACCAGATGATGGCCTCTGCATTCTCCACACCTCCAGAACCTCCAGAAACCTGCTCCTCCACAGCAGCACCCCAAATCAGTAGAAAATATAGAGTGCTGGGGTTCCCCCTTGCTCTGGTGCCTTTTCCCTCAGAGCAGGGGGACCCATCTGGAGATTGGGTTACTATGGGATGACTCAGAGGGCTGGCTGCAATATGTGGTATGAGGGCAGTGCTCAGGAAGAGGGTGGTTGGGGAGTGGAGATGCCAGGAGGGCCCAAAGGAGAGGTGGATACCAGAGCATCGTAGGAGGTAAAAAGACAATACAAAAAACCCAAAACATACTATCGGAGTCAGGCAACCATTTCCCTGAATCTATGCACTTCCATCCCCCGTTGTGCAGTGCTTGTTCTGGAGACCACTGTTGCATCTCTCCGGGCTCAACCATAGTTCTGAACACCTTTCGGATGATCTTCTGGGCTGGTAGTAGGCGTGGTGGTATCACAGCAAGATCTATCCGGGTGGTCTCCATGCTACCGCTTGCCGCTTCATTTGTTGCACTGCCATTTTGATCCTCACAATCCTCCAGTCATTTTTCCTGTAATTTTCACCTTGCATAGTGCTCCATGTCTTCAGCTGAAAGCGTGAACAGTATTGTCCTTCTTGTATCCAGCTCTTTTTCCAGCTGGTTACCTGCTAAATCAATGTCCACCTGGGTTGTTAGCGGAACTGCAGATCCTACGTCACTCAAATATTCTTCACTTGAGGCTCCTGACTCAAATTCCATTAAGCCCCCCTTGGGCTGCATTAATGTCCTCCTGGCTTACGGTGACTGGGGCAGAGGATAAACCACCAGCCTTCTCCTCCTTGCAATGTTCAGACTCCACTGAGCTCTCCATCGTGTTTGGGCCAACAGCGTCCCCTCCTGACAGAGTAGGGGATTGTCCCCGGTGTCCTGGCTAATGTTCCCCTTCCATAAAACTGGGTCATGTAAGTGCTGTGTGTTTGTGTGTGTCGATGTGCAAAATGGCTACGCTACACATTCAATCACTTCACTACCAGGCTATCATTGTAAAGTGCTTGGGATGCAGTGTGTATTAAAAGCACTATATGAATGCTGATACTTCTTCTCCTTCACATAGCATATGGGCACAGTATCTTCATCAATTTTCCCACATTCATTATGCACCAGTCTTCTCGAAGCTTGCAATGTTATTATAACATTTTCAGCCATGATATAGGCACAGGGTGTTGTTTGCACTCATCTTTCATTTCCAGAGTACATGCAATATTTTACCAAGTAGCCTAATTTTAGCTTCCTTAGCTCTGCCAGACCAATTGTGCTCCTAAGTAAATTCTGAGCACTGCCCAGGCTTTTACATAAGCCATTTTGTGAGAGTTTAAACAGAGCAACTGGCTGCTATTTTTCTGTAACCAGAAACTGACGGCACATTCGGAGCAACTGGCTGCTATTTTTTTATCCAGAAACTACCAGCTTAGTGTGCGGCCGACTTCATGGGATTTTCTTATCTATTGCAGTATTTGTTGGCTGATTTCATTACTTAGTGAGTGGTCTAGTTTAAGGGATTTTGCTTACCTATCACAGCATATTTTTTTGCTGATTTCATTACTGTCTAGCTTTTACTTTAGTGTGCCTGCTTCTAATACTGTCAGTTTAACATTAGGGGGGGCTAGCCAATGATATCTTGTTTGAACTGTTTTTCCATATGTATTAATTCAGAAATAGCCCCTGTCCACCTGCTACCCTCCTTCTACCTTTCTGCATTGCTTCCTTGCACATACTGAAATTCTACACCTTTCCCTCTCTCTCTCTCTTTCTCTCTCTCTCTCTCTCTCTCTCTTTGTTCCTCCCTTGGCTGTACCTATTTCGGTAATCCTGTCTGCTTGTCCTGACCTACACAGCTTATTTATTTATCATACCTTCCTTTTCTCTTCCAGTTTGTCCCTAGGGCCGGAACACCCGCGGAGCTTCTCCCGTCCACCCTGCTGTCACTGTTGAGGTATGCCATGGAGTCAGCACTTTATTCCTTTATTCTGAATTTCAAACTTGGCGCCTTTTTAGCTTGGCCACCAAGTTTTCCGTCTGGGGCTACCAGTAAAGGACCCCTGTTCTGATTCAGAATCTTATGCTGTATTCAACCCTGGTCCCTTTGGAACTCGGAGCCTAAAGGAGTTTTTAAGTGTTTTGGCTGATTTCATTACTGTCCGGCTTTTATCTAGTCTGCGAGTTCAATTTGCTCCCGGAAGTTCTACATTAATTTCCAGCCTCTGGAACTCTGCTAGCCTAATTTTGGCCTCCATAGCTCTGCCAGACCAATCCTGCTCATAAGTAAATTTGGAGCACTGCCCAGGCTTTTACACAAGCCATTTTGTGGGAGTTTAAATGGAGCAACAGGCTGCTATTTTTCTGTAACCATAAACTGACGGCATATTCGGAGCAATTGGCACTATTTTTGTATCCAGAATCTGCTGGCTTACTTAGTGTGAAGCCAACTTCTGCCCTGCAAGTGCTTCACGACTGCTTCCTGCCCACCCCCCAATAACCTCCCACCCTTAGCTGGTGTTTAATATATACTTTGTGCTGTTGCGCGATTTCTGTCCTGCTTTTTTCTAACACCCTTTATTCTTATTTGCTCATTAGATTTATTCCCCACTAGATGTTGCCTAATATTTTCTGTATGATCTAAGTTTCAGATGCTTACTCTATGCTTCTCCTGCCTACCTCTCCTATTGGGGGATTTGTCATCTCCCACTCTACCTCTGGCTTTCAACTTACTATAACTGATTTGTTGTCTTACTTTGCCCAGTGTCCCTGCATCCTACTCCTCTCCTCCACCACTGTAAGGGGAAGCTTTTTTTTTTTCAACCCATACACTGACCTGACTCTATTATGTAGTGTTTGGGTCTCATGTCTGCTGTTAACTACATGGTGCTAATACTGGGGAATGACTTTCTCTACTCCTGGGGTTATAGTCCCTTGGATCTGGATGTTAACCCAGGTCACCACTCCACTGTATCCCTGGATATTTAGGTGGGGGGGCAATGCATTACTACTGTCCATGCATGGCTTAACCAGGCATGGAAACTGTTACACTCTATTTTACCACCTCTCTCTGAGTGATTTAAGGAAGCTTCTCTCAACTCCCACCAGAATTACCAGATACCTTGAGCAGCTAAAGCTAGCCTTAGGGGGGTGTGGAATCTATCCCTGGCCCCTACCCCTCCAGCTCCATACTAAGTGACCCTACTAGCCCTCCCTGGACTAATGCCAGATGACTCAAAGTGGTGCACATGAACATAGGTAGCCTAAGGTGCAAAATCCATGCCCTTGAAGCCTGGACTGTGTTGTACAAACCCAATATACTAGCAGTGAATGAGACCTGGCTTAAACCCCACATCCTTCCCCATGAAACTGACCTAGTCAGCTATAATGCATTTAGGAAGGACCGAGTTGGGAAGAGAGGCAGGGGGTTCTCATCTACACCTGAAGTAGTCTTAATGCAATGCAGATTGACCACTCTCCCCTCTGCAACTCTGTGAATGAGATAATTTTTGTAAAGGTGCTTCTCGGAGACACTAAACCCTTGTACATAGGGTGTGTGTACCTCCCGCCCAAAATGACTACATCTTCCCTCAAATCACTAACTCGTGCCTTGGCAGAACACTCCTTGGGCAAGATGATTCTCCTGGGATATTTTAACCTAAATTGGCTCTCACTAGAGGTCTCCATCAGTAAGAACACTGTACACGATTCCAATCTGACCCAAGTAATTGACCAGTCCACAAGGCACAATGCTAGGACTGCCAACCACACGTTACTTGACTGGACCCCAGTATCAAGCCCGGATCGCATACAGGCTGCTGGGGTCATGGCAGACTCTTTAAGTGATCATTCACCACATTTCTGTATTTGGTCCAATAGGATTCCCAAACTGCCTGCCAGAATAACTGAAGCCAGAAACTACAGCAGTTTCTCTTTGGAGGAATTTTGCTCTGACCTATGTGTTGTAAACTGGGATCCCCTAATCTCCCTGCCTCCCTACCCTAGATGAGGCACTTGACTTTTTTACCAACACTTTTATGTCTGTGGCCAATGTACATGCCCCCCACAAGAAACTAAGGGTACAGGGTAAATGCCATAGATGGCTTAACCCTAGCCTCAAACGTAGCATGTTGCTTTGTGACCGGGCCTGGGGACATTTCAAATCCACTGGCCTGAAAACTGACTGGGAGAGGTATACAGAGCTAAGGAATCAATGCAAGAAAGCTTCCAAGTTGGCTAAATTTAAATACCTATGAGATATCCAATCTAGACACCTACGGGATCCAAAGAGACTCTGGGGCCAACTAAACCTGCTGTTAAAGGGTGCCCCCAGTGCCCAAGAGGAAGCACTCCTGGTCAGTCATACCATAACCAATGATCCCTCCTTAGTTGTTGAGGCATTTCTTGTCACTTTCTCCAGTCCCGTGAAACCAAATCCCACATGCTCTTTGGTGCCCCCAGAGACAGAGGTACCACCTGAGAACACTCTAGACCCCAATTTCATCTGAAGCTTGTCAAATCCACCGAGATACTTCCCCTTCAGCAACGTATCAACCCGGACTCCTCTTCAGGACATGACCTGCTTGAACCTAGACTTCTGCGGGCCACCACCCTGGCTATCTCCCACCCTGTCACCATGCTCATCCTTGAAGTAAAGGTCCCAGGTAATGGAAGGTGGAAGCCATTGTCCCCATTCATAAAAAAGGGCCCAGGGACAAAGTGGGGAACTGCAGGCCAATCTCCATTCTCTGCTCTCTCGCCAAGGTGCAGGAGAGATTAGTCTACAATCAAATACAGGACTACCTCAAAAGGCACCTACTCCTAGCTGACATTCAACATGGCTTTAGGAAAGGCCATGGCACTGATATGGTCCTTATCCAGCTCACATCAGACATCCTTGATGCAATGGAATGTGGCTCCCCGATGGGGGCTTTATTCATTGACTTATCCAAGGCACTTGACTTGGTCAGCCATGAGCTTCTCCTCTCCAAACTTCACCTACTAGAACTGGACGGGCTCTCTGTTACATGGTTCGAGAGCTATTTGCTCAACAGAACCCCAAAAGTCCTCTGGAGGGGAATCCACTCTAGTGCTAAATCTGTTATCTCCGGGATACCCCAGGGCTCATTCCTTGGTCCCCTGTTATTTACTCTGTATGTCAATGACTTAGAAGGGATTTGTGGGCAGAACAACCTCATCGTCTATGCAGATGATACTGTCATCTACTGCAGTGATCCACTTCCTAGTGTAATCAATGCCAACCTCCAGATCATTCTTGCTGCACTGGAAGCCGGGTTCTCCTCAAACTCACTTGTGTTAAATGAAGAAAAAATGAAGACTGTCATGTTCGGGTCTAGGTGCCTTAGTATGGACTGGCATGGCATGCTTCAGCTTCACACTGCACAAGGGCAGAGAGTGGAGGTCATGGACAAGATCAAGTACCTCGGGGTCCTACTTGATCAGGAGATGACCTACAAACCCCACATTGACTCTGTTGTAAAGTCCATCCACCAGAAGTTAGGACTTCTCTATAGGCTTGGAGAATCTCTTTCTCTCGAAGCTCGTTATGCCATAGCCAACACCACCCTACTCCCCTCCCTCCTCTATGGGGCTCCCCTGCTGCAATTCCTAAGGGAAGGTGAACTAAGAAAACTAACCAAGCTCTATCATAGGGTGGCTCATTTCGCTACAAACTCCCAGCCTAGAAGGCACCACTGTGAGATCTTGCTGATCTCAACTCACCTACAATATGACATAAACTGGCCCATTCCTCTTTGAACCTGACCTTTAAATGTACCACTGTTGGCTGTCCTCCTCACCTGTGTGGTCTTCTCAATCCCAAAGTCTGGGGCTGGGACATGAGATCCTCTACTGGCTGTCCCCTTGACATCCCTCATGTCCGAACAAACTATGGCAAGTGCTCCTTTTGGTATGCTGCCCCACATCTATGGAACCTTGTGACAAACTGTCACACTATTCTAGGATTTAAGTCAGGCTTGAAAGTATGCCTGCTGGGGCTTGGTCTTTGTGGCTGTAATCACTAGCCCAGAGCTTAGTCTCTGTTGCTGTAATCACTAGCTCCCATGGAATGAACCCATGGTGAGACTATATTATCCTGCATATTGTGGGTACCACTTCTCCTTCAAAGCATTTTTGTTAAGTTGTCATTTGTCTGATGTAATTGCTATAGTATATTTGTATATGTACATGCCATGCTCTGTAATGTACTCTATTGCCTTATTCAAGTAATGTTTAATCTACTGTATACTCTTGTCAATGTATGTAATCTATGTCTGTAACTAATCTGGGTCACTCCTGAAAAAGGGACCTCCGGTCTCAGTGAGCTTACCCAGTTATCAAAATCTAAATAAATAAAATAAATAAATAAATATAGTACAGTGCACAGTATATTCACCATCACCTCACCATCCCCTCCCTCCTGTCACCTTCTCCTTCTGTGCTTGCTCCCATTCCCTCCTGTTCTACCCCTTCCTGCCTTGCTCAACATGCTTGACAATGCCACCCAGCTGCATCCCTCCTTGTTCTCTGTCCTGCTACTCTTCATCCCCTGACTCAACCTTCCCAATTTCCAAATGGGATTACCCACCCATGTTTTCACCTATAAAGCCCTAGAATGCCAACTATGTATCTAATTGCAATCACCTATGTTTACTATGTATTGTGCTGTTCTACTCTTTGCTGTACTTGATATTATCTGTACATGTTATTGTGCTTTAACTCTGTCTGTTTTGTAACCCCCTTCCCATTATTGATGTGGGACCTTTGTAAATGAGCTTCACTTTGCTCAAAGGCATTTTCTAATCCTATATTGAAATAAATAAATAAATAAATAAATAAAATAGTCATCATTTTTCCATATATATCACACACAGTTTTTTCAATGTTTGTGCTGTTATTATGAAATTTTGAGTGGTAATATAGGCACAAGGTGCTCTTCAAACTGATCTTTCTTCTATCTAGTGTTTTAAATATTTGTAACAAATACACCTGTTTTCTCAATGTGCCTTGCACTGATACGAAATTCTAAGTCGTAAGAAAAGGTGATCATTTATGACAAACGCTCACAAAGAGGGCTTGTCAAAATTAGCAAATGCCAATTTCACAAAACATTTTGTGAAATTCAATGAAATTCCACAAACTTTCATGGAATTTCATGAAAGTTTTTGGAAATTTCAAAAATTCTTTAAAGGGACACTGTCAACTCCCTTAGGCCTTAAAGTGTTCCTAGTTTAAAAAAACACATTTTATGATTGTTCACATTCTGTTGAGACTGCTGCTGGTAGTTTGGTTCTGATTCTTTTTTTCTTTTAAAAAGTGAAAAACTAACTGCCCACTTTACTGGTGTTACCACACAATAATGTTTGTTTACATTTCTTTTCTGACTCCCACTGCATCTTTCCTGGACTTAAGAACACCACCAACACAATCAAGCCACTAATCATGCATTGGAAGTGGATGAGACCATTGTATCCTTGGTGGTGGCTGCACTGTTTAACAGTGTTTCTAATGTTTAGGAAGCATGCAGTAAGTGTAGGTGAAGAATCTGAAGCAAAACAAGGATGGGTATAAATATACATTAACATGAATTTCAGTTCTTCTAAGCAAGAAGGCAGCTAAAACAACCAGCAACTTCAATGAATTTTAAAGAAGGCAAGCAATCATAAAATGTGGGTTTTCACCTAGAAATAATATGATGCAAAAAAAGATTGACGGTGTCCTTTAGTTGGCCATAACACTGTTAGTTTTACAGCTAGAGATCAGAAGCTGGCATGTATATTGCTTGGACCTAACAGTATGTCAAGTTTCATCATGTTTGGATGTGGGGTAGGGAAGCTATAGGGGCTCAGATTCTGGCAATGTATTATTTATGTGAACATTTCTGACAATATTTCTATGCTTACAACTTAGCCACATTTGGCTGGATATACCTTGATAACTGAAAATGTATATGCATACTTTATTGGAAAAGTCATATAAACTGCTAATTAAGCTGGATAAATGTGGTTTAGTAGGATAACAATTATTGTGGATACTTTTGAAATTTCTAACTGGAAAAACTTACTCAAAAATTCATGGACACATACATAATAGACAATGCCACTAGACTCCTAATATTCAGGGTCAATGAACCTAACAAAGTTGTAGATAGTTTATCCAGTTTTAAAGTTATAGGGGCTTAAAATTCTTCAGTCTACATCCTGGTAATTGGAAAATGGAATTTTGAAATGTCCGAAATTTTGGAGGCTTATAACTCAGTCAGCTTTAAAGACAGAGATCTGAAACTTGATACACTTCTGCATGGCCCTTTGTAAAGGTATTGTCCAAATTTAGTGCATTTAGTGCAATACGGACAAATGATTTTTAAATTAAGTGGAAATAAGTGAACTTACAATTCTGATGTAATTTCATGACATTTTCACAGAAATATTGTGAAATTTCACTTAAACAAAATTGTAATTTTACCAGAATTTTGCTGGCAGAAGATACATTTTGCCCAGCCTACCCACAGGTAGGCTGTTGTTCCTAATTTGCAGTCTGTGCACAAAAATGGAAGTTTATTTTTACATTACTGTTACCTTCAGTAGAGTGTGTGGCATCCTGCTGATTTTTAGGACTTACAAGCTTACATTTGATGTAACCAGAACTCAAGGAATCACCTGCATCTGATGTCAGTGCTAGGAGATTCATCAAATTGCAGTGAATGTTATAAATTTTTATGAGGTCTTATATTTTAGTTTGCTGATGCTGCTGCCCCTGCTCTAGGAAAACCGTGAGAATGACAAACATATGAGCTAAATTTTATAAAACTTTAACATGCTAAGAATGCTACTGAATATCCCTGTGGTAACACAGCACTTAACTTTATTTATTTATTTCAATAGGTTGGAAAACACCTTTGAGCAAATGCTCTTTTACAAAGGTTCCACATCTGTACAACAACAACATACAATCAAGTTACAGGAATAGACAGAAAATACAATAAATGCTATACAATTAGTACAAGAACAAATCACATGTCTCCAATAAATATTTCAACAATGCCTGGTGATTAAAATATTAAATTAAGTAAAGGTGAAAATACATTCTGCAAGTAGAAGAAAAAACCAAAAGCAGTTACTGGCATCCATCAGGAGATGAGCGTTAAGGGAGCACAGTGCAGAAAAAATGGTAGCAGCCTGAAGGCCAGGATTAGTCAAAGGTTCTAGAAGGGGGAATGAGGTCATGATCATGCTAGTGGAGAGAAGGGCATGGGTCAAGGGAGCTGTTGCCAAGGGTGATGAATGCTTGATACGAGTGGGACCATGAGATAAGGAGAGTGAAAAGGTGCAACACAGATACAAGTACAGTAATTGGAGGCACTAGTCAACAGAAACAACAGTCTAAGAGCTAGGAATGAGGTGGAGTGGGGGAGGAGGATTAAAATTTCAATTCATCAAACCAATAGCACTAATATCAAGTGTTGATGATGTAGGGATTTATTGTAACAACAAATATCAGACTGGGAGTCAACAGAATTATATGCATCATACAATCTAATAATCATAGTCCTGTAGGAAATGGTAATATATTTTTTTGATGCACAGAAACTGAACATTTGGGACCACCACCCAAACAGCTGAATATGGTGTGCCATTTATTAATGCTGCGGACTGTTCATCTTTCAAACAAAAATTTGATAGGGAGACACATGGCAGTAAATTAAATTCATCAGTATTACAGTGTAACAGTACAGGTGGAAGAACAAATAACAATAACAGAGTTTATGTGCTGCTGCTTTTGTGGCAAAAGTACAGAATATGTGATAATAAGACAGATAAAATTAGCTCTGTATTTTGTCCTTGCTGACAAACAATGGTCCTTATTCACTAATGTATGGAGTTGCTACGCAATGCATATCAGCAGCATGGAGCCACTCCATGCCCATTGCGCCCCTCATGCAGGATGCACTAACCAGGGCATACAGCCCCTATGCATCTAATTCCCTGACTGCGTAGATTGCAATGAACCAGGGCAGGTGGGGAGGGTGTCTACACTACACGCCAAGCACAATGGCACATAGTGGAACCTACAGGGGATGTAGTGGTACAGAGGTAATGCCAGGGGGGACCCTGCCATAACCCACTGAATGCTCCCATGGACTGCACCTGCTGGTTGTGATGGGACCACTAATCGACCCTCCATGCTGCCGCAGCCAACAAGGCAGACTGGGAGGCCTGGGGCAGCTAATTAGGCTAGTACCCACAAATCACAGTGGTCCTCCATTGTGGATCCACACCCATGAAGTGTGCCCATCCACACAGTCCCTGGACCTAACATACAATCTCCCCCCACCAACACAAGGCAAACCCCCCCATATGGGCCAGTGCCCACCTGCCCCAACACATAGCATCCCCCACTGGACCAAGCATCATGGAGACACCCTCCCAGTGGAGCCCTGGCCCCAGTCACTGGGTCCATTCACCCCTCCCCCTTGCCAGCCCTGCCATTGGACTGGTATCCCATCTTGCACTGTACAGCATGTACACCCACTACCCCTGCCCACATACCCCAGGCCCCCTCAGTGCTATTTGGTGTCTCCCCCACACCATGGCACTGACACCCACCTATCCATATCTAGTAGTATGTGCCATGACTGGGACAGCTGGCTGCAAAGCCCACTGCACACCTCCATGGCCACCAGCCAGCTGACATCCACAGGGGCATGCAGCCAATATGCTGCCATGTAAGGGATCCACTGCAGGACTCACAATGGGCATCGGATTAGATGCCTGCCCAGGTCTATGGCTCTGCCCTGTCCACCCCTTGTGAACCTGTGCACCGGGGGGCAGAGCCATGGACAGGTCACTGGTGGTCATGCATACCACCAGGTGCACACCTGTCCACAGGTGTGGAGCTCTGTTGGTGGGGTACATGCCAATGGCACATACCTTCTGCCTCTTTGTGCATAGGAGCCAATGGTAGTAGTATGTTGTGTATATGCTGTTGATTTGGTCCCATTAAAGGGACTGAATGAATAAATGAGAATAAGATTTAAACACACAGCACTGGATGCAGTACGACAGACAGATGTTGTGCTGAGCTGGTGATATTTTGTGTTGTTAGAAAACATTTAAGACTTGATGGTGGTGGTTGTCATAGTGGTGGTGAGAGCATTACTTTCATGTAAACATATGCCCTTCTGTGCCCGCCTGATGTATCCTGACCATCAGAATACATATCCTGTCTCAACCTTGTTCCTAGCTTCCTCTCCCTCATTCAGTAAAACAGCACCAGTAGCACACTGTTGAGGTGGAATAAAGTTTTTATTCATTGTTATGTATATCAGCTTCTCTATATTAGAATCAGACAGGTAGGTGTGACAGTCAGACACAATGGCACCTGCAGCACTGAACACTATTTCTGATGTTACAAAAGAACAAAGGTACCTTTAATATTCAAGTGTGACTGAAGCCAGAGTAGGTCACAATGCAACCTTTTGTTGCAGGTATACCATCAAAGGATCCTCATCTCCACCAACCTGCTCTACACCATATAGGCACTGACCATATTAGCAGCTGACATCTGAAATTAGTTGCTGTACTCTGGTTGTTAGCAGGCAGAAACTCCTATTATTTAAATATTAACCACAGTGGAATGGATGATGTGGAAGATGAAGAGTAGGATGACTTTAAGGACAAGGATGGGGCTGCAGGTAACTGTGATTGCCTTATTTTCTGATTTTGACTGGAATCTATCTTCAGCATGTTGTTATAGATTTTTTTCATGCAGTTTCAATAAACAGTAATCTACATTAGCTCTGCCCCCTGGCAGATGTACCAAAATGCAATGGATATCATGGATCAAGGAAGCTGTCTATCATGTAGAAATCAGACTGGTTAATATAATAGACAAGTGATCAACATCTAGAAGCTTAGTCATGTGATTGACAAGGTCCACATCCACTATCTGCAACCATATCAAACTGCTCATACACATTAAGCAATTCTTGCATCAAGACCCAGAACAAGGGTACTACTTGACTAAGACAAGAGTTTTCAGCATCGACAGCCTGAGTGGCATACTCAGACAGAGGCAATATCTGAATTACTATGTCTTTTGCTCCATTGAGATGGTGTAAAATGCATACCCTTTTGTGTCAACAGGTCACAGAACTGCATTATAAAATCATTGATAAGCCAGTACTGTTCAAAAGCTGTTCCAGCATGTATTGTTTGGGAACATCCTGTTTTAAACAGTGCTGTGGAGCACTTTAGGAATCCTGAAGAACAGTAAACTTACACTGATATTTAATAATCAGCTGAAGTGGCTGCAGATTTCATGGCTAATGGCCAGCATGCTGTTCACTGCTTCGTGTTTGAGAAACTCACACTCAATTAAATTCAGAACATGTGTAAAACAAGGTATGCAGTACAATTCACGATCATTAATGGCTTTCACAACATTTGTACTATTATCACTGGCAATGAAAGATGCTAACCATTTAATCCTGCTAATATTTTGGCTGCTTTGTGGGGACCATGCATGATATACATGCTTAATGTACAGTATCATACTAATAAACACCACTACTATCACCATGCAATGATCTTAAATGGAGTCACTGGACGGACATGGTTAACATACCATAAACATCAGGGATATTTGCCTAATGTGCAGTAACATACATAAAGCTCACTGTAGATCCAGGACAACTGGTCCACGTATCTGTGGTCAGTTATACAGTGCTGACTTCAGAGTGAGATGAAGCATGAGAAACAGTGCAGCACAAGGTGTTGTACAGCTCATTCACTCCTTTTGTGAAGAAATATATTCAACTAGGTACACTGTATTTTGGTACAGCTTTCATCATTATATGTAAGAACCCTATTTTCTACATAAAAGAATAACACTGAAGATAAGTTGCCAGCATCTCTGGCACTTCTGCATTTAACTGTCTACTGACAGGGTGATTGTGATGGTGCTTAGAATACTTGCTCAATGCCTTCTTAATGTTTGGTTGTCTCAGTCTAGCTACCTGCTTAGCAACCATAAGTTTTGTGTGGCTGAGACAACAGGACACATTACTCTGTCGATAAAATTCAGAAAAGGATGCAGAAGAAGCAGAGTATGATGAGTGGCTGATTCTTTCTGCTTGCTCGAGTGTGGAATTCACATTTGGGGGAAAAGTAGTTCAGCATATTGTTCTAACTCCTCTTCTGTGTCAACAAGGTGGTCTGGAACATTTGAAGACTGCCACTGATGCTGCGACCAGCAGATGGTATGCTTGGTCCATAAATGGGAATGCATACCAGTTGTTCCTAATGGTGACCCTCTTACACCCTTACTAGAGTAGCTTTAGATTTGCAGATCTGGCAAATTGCTGTGCTTTCATCAGGGTCCACCAATATAAAGAAATACTACACTGGAGATTTCCCTATTTGGTGGTGTTTCTTTAATGAGGACAAAGCCACTGCATCAGGGTAGACTGGTTTCTGCTGCCGAACATCCGCATCAATAATTACTGATGATTGGTGCTCAGTTAATTCTTCTACAATGGGCACTGGAACTGATTTCAATGTCAGGGAAGTGGTAAGGATAATATTTAATGGGAAATAGTAAGGATGATATCTGGGGTCTGTAGTGGAATTATCATCCCCACCACCAACTACAGTACCTTAACACTAATGCTGATATACTAATGATTGATGGCAAATTCAGACTGTGATACATGGTACAAGATTGGGGGTGGATGTCCCAAGGCTGTGCCAAGAGACATCCTCGTTCCCTCCCCACCTCTCTATGTACTCATACTGCATAGCCATTTAACAGACATTGATAGCCTAAACTACAATGACTACCACCCCCTCTACCCCACTTCCAGTTGATCATGTGGTCATCCAATACTAACTGTCATCAAAAACAACAATGTAAGCAGTGTTGCAGTTGTTCATTGTACAGAAGAGAATGGGTGGGGATGTGAGGAAGGGTATGGCCTGAGGGTATACCTCAGGCTATCCTCTCCCATGCCTCAGATCTCCTCAGAGGTTAACTGTTCATTCATTGTTGCTAGAATGGGGGATGGTCTGCAGGGAAGGGATGGGTAGAGGCTGCACCTTGGTTCATCCTCAACCCATCTTCCTTTTTGTTAAACATCATATTGCCATCTGGTTATGCAGTAGTAATTCACATACAAACCTACAATGTGTTCATTAGTGGATGTGGTAAGTGCAGTAAGTGCAGATATGGGGAATGAAAGTAATGGTCCTAAAAAAGGGGAATCAGTAAAAGTTTTTCTTGTGTCCGAATGACTTTATCATACTAACATAAAACATTTTCACAAAACATAAAACATTTTCACACAAATGCATTTTCATAATACAAATACATAACTGCTAAATTTATGTGTTCATATCATAAGATTTTAAACAAAATCTTATTTCACAGTACTGAATTACGAAACACCTACAAAAGAGAGAAAAATATTCATCCTTATTGGGTCATAACAATCTGTTCTCAAAAAGTACAGTTATTTTTTTTCTTTCAATGAGCAAAACTTTGTCTTTATAATTTTTTGTGTTTGTCTTGCTCACAAATATGACCACAAAATAATTACAAACCAACACTTTTTCAGTTTTATTATCTTTAATATTTATGTGTTCATATTAAGTAAATTTCAACAAACTTAATTCTCAAACCAAACCTAACAAATAAAAAAAAAAAGTAGAAAAGACTCAAAACCATACTCTTTTAATGTTTTTAAAAGTAAACAGCTGTTATCAGGGCTGACTTTTTACTTATTTTGACATTTTTAATAAGCAACATTTTCACCAATTTGTCTGTCTGCATCACTAAGTCAAAAGAATGCATAACATTTTTGATATGAATGCATGTTTCATAATGTGAACACAAATGCATTTGTCAAGAATCAGTCTTTAAAATGCACACGTTGTAACTGTGCATGCACAAAAAAAACTGAACGTTTTCGTAAATAAATAAAAAACAATGAAAGTTAGAGAAGTAAAAATGCATAACCATGCACCTTGCAAAGTCTGCATGTTTTATGTTTTAAATAACCCTACATTTTGAGTTTTAGATGAACAAAAAAGAGGTCCTAATTGTGGCCAATTTTACATTGTTTGCAACTCTGTAACACTGCCAACAGTGAACCAATTACCACAAAAGTTTCAGGACCCAGAGATCCTGGCAACAATCCTATTTCTGCTAAATTTCAAGTAAATTGGTTGGATGGAATGGGGTTATTATGGTGAAAAATCATGATTTAGCATTAATGTGCTTACTCAACCGTAACATACAGGCACTACTGCACCTGTATAATATATTGTATATATTCAGTTCAAAATCCTACGGTAATGCAGACATTAGGGTTACTGAATACAAAGGGCACAAAGAAAGGAAATAAAAAACATAAGTGTTTTGCATCTCTTTAGTCTTGGCAAACCAGTGGTGTGGTAATCCTTAGGGTTGTCATCCATAACAATGACTACCCCCACAACCCATAGCCTCCTGTCTGAAGCACAAGGTACAGCTCCAAGTCAGTGCCTCATAGTGATATTCTTTTCAGTGGTAGAGAAGTATGACTCACCACATGTTGCCAACTGAATCAGTCACAGCCTTCTTCACACAGTGCCTACAAAGGAATCACATTTGGCCTTGTTTGCTCAGGAGAGGAGATGAACATTAGGGTTGAAAACCCAAAAGAATATCCCACCACTGATTGAACAAGACTCCAGAGACCCAAAACCCTATTTTTTTTTCATTTTCCTACTTTGGGACCTAGTGGTCTTCAACCTTAGAGGTGCAAAAATCAGAATTTAACATAAAACTGCTTAGTCAACTCTAATATACAATATATGAACTGTACATATTACACTTGCACTGTAGCACAAGTCTAGTTAGAGATTTTCTTTCACAAGAAAAAAAAAATGATACCATTGTGAGTTTGAGCCTTAAAAACTTTGGCACTGTTCAGTGAAATTGCATGAACTTTTGCCTCCATGGTCATCGTGCCAAGTTCTTATGATGTTTCATGACAGTTGCTTGTCTAGATTTCCAAGATACATAGAATATAAACAGAAAAAAAAATGCTCTCTTTTGCCCATTTTTTTTGCATATGTCTAGAGCAAAAATAGGTTTTATTTTTTTCTGACATTTTCAGGGTAGAAGTGGCTCAGCTCATGGAGGTACCTTTTGAAGATTTCATGAAAGTACAGTACTAATCAGTTCTTGAGTTATAAGCTTTTAAAAATGGCTTCTGAGCATGGGCTGGGTAGGTACTTTAATGTTAACTCTTAGCCTCATTTTTACACCTTAATAATTTTGGTGCAGTTCAACAAAATTGCATGAAATTTTGATGCCCAATAAGGGTGCCATGTTCTTAGGATTTGTCAAGTTTCATGACAGCTGCTTGCCCAGATGCTGAGATTTAGGGACTGTAAAAACATTGTAAAAATGAATGTTTAGGCCATCTTTTTCTCACATTTAGAACAAACACTGTTTGAAATAATGTTCTGAAATTATCAGTGTAGAAGTGGCTCAGCCCCTGGAGGTATCTTTTGTAGATTTTATGAAATATACTAATTGGATCTTGAGTTATAAGCTTTTAAATAAGGCTTTTGAGCATGTGTTGACTGGGTACTTTAATGTTAACCCTTATTTTTGCAGGTTAATAATTCTGATACAGTTCAACAAAATTGTATGAAATTTTGATGCCCGGTCAGGGTGTCATGCTCTTAGGATTTGTCAAGTTTCATGACATTTAGGTCAAAAAACTGTTTGGAATTGTGTTCCAAAATCATCAAGGTAAAAGTGGATCAGTCAGTGGAGGTATCATTTTAACATTTTCTGAAAAGTATTAATTGGTTCCCAAGCTATAAGATTTTAAACATTTTTCTTCTAAGGATGCTCAGTAGGGTAGATTTATTTTATTTATTGGGAACTTGGAATTACAAACCTTTGAGCTAAGAGCTCATTTACAAAGGATCTTTGTTATCTCTAAAGGAGACACATTTTGTTGCAACAGCATAATTGCAGCAGACAAATTCACACTGGGGTTGTACTACTGACATAGAATTTACATAGGAAGGGGTTACAAACATATTTACTGTTTACACAAGTCAAGACATGAATGAAGCAGATGTTATCATTGTCAATTTCCCAGTGGAGGTATGGAAAGTGCAGCCATCTGAGAGAAGTTAAATGCAGAGAGACAAGTTGGGGTTTGGCAAGTGCAGATAGGTGGGGGGGAGTTGGAGGGGGAGGAAGAGGTCAGAAAAATGGGCTAGAGGTAGTGTGGGTGTACTGGACAGAGGGCAGGTGGAGGGGAGGAGTAGGGGCAGAGGAAGTGGACAGGGAGACAAGGCAGGAGGTAGTGTGGGTGAACTGCACAGAGGTCAGGTGGAGGGGGAGGCAGTGAGGGGTAATGGACAAAGGACAAATTAGGGAGTTGGTAGGGAGGGAGGGGTGGGGGAGGGGAGTAGGTGCAACCTGGCCAGAGAAAGTGGGCAGTTGAGTGGTGGTTCGGATGTTGGGATTATGTTTGACACAGGCAGCAGACTGGAGGACAGATGGACTTAAGGATAGCTGCTTTCAGTTAGGATTAAGTGGGCTGTTTAATGTTAACCCCAAATTTTTTCACCTTAATAACTTTCATGCCAATCAAATAAATTGCATGAAGTTTTGCATGTGCAGTTTGGGTGGCAAATTCTTGATACTTGCCAAGTTTTATGATGGCTGCACATCCAGATTTAACATAGAAAGAGAAACATAAAATGTGACAGTAGATAAGGGCAGCTTGGCCCACCCAGTTTACCCAATTTATTAGAGATGTGCAGCATGAGAACATTCCACATATCTGGAATGCCAATGGAATTCTGTGCAATTTTGTGGCATTTCTTCAGAATTTTGCAGAATTTTTGAAATGTATTCATTTGGTCATAACTTGGCTTCTATTGAGCTAGAGATCTGGGGCCCGATACTCAGACATTTGAGTAGAATCTAACCAGTGTTTGCTTGCACAAACTGGGCTTTGTGCTGGAGCCCAATATTCAAAGGGCTATATTTCACCAGCAAGTAGGTGTAGCACCTGCACAAAAGAAATGGGGGGAGGGGGCTATTGACATAATAGGATGAGGACAAAAATATCAGTGCAAGCTGATATTCAGCAGATTTGTATGGTGCAAAAGGGTTTCCATTGTCCTGTTGCACCATGCAAATATCAACAATGAAAACTTCCTTTTATTCTTCAAAAGCCTGGTGGCTGCTGGAGGTATTGCAGCCAACCAGCCAGTTAGCTTCTGGGGGAGCATACCCACCCCTATGGTCTGTGGCACCCCACCCTCCAATCACCAGCCCATATGAAAAATAAAATTCCCTGGAGTTAGTTGTCCCCCCTACCCTCCAGTCTCCAGATCCAAGTGTAACAGTATAATCCCTGGTGCTAGTGATCCTCCCAGCCTCCAATCACCAGACCCAAGTGTAACAGTGTAGTCCCTGGTACTAGTGGTCCCCCCACCCTTCAATCACCAGACCCAAGTGTAACAATGTAAGCCCTGGTGCTAGTGGTCTCCCCACAATCCATTGCCAGACCCAGCTGTACAATAAAAAGAATCCCTGGTGGTAGTGGTCCCCCCACCCTCCAATTGCCAGCCCCTCACTGGGAAAAAGGATCTCTGGTGCTAGTGGTGTCCCCTCCCACCGACTGTCAGCCAGGAATTAAAAACAAACCATCCCTGTTGTCCAGTGATCTCCCCGGCAGCGCTGGGCAACCCCCCCACTTATCATATCTGTATGTGTGGTGGCATGGTGCCTATAGCTACTGGCACAACCCTCCACACACCTCCTTGACTGGCCACCAAATGTACAGGCAGGGAGTGTGCCTCTTATTTACAGGACAGGGTGAAAGTGACATTTAGAATTGAGATTCTGGGATAAAGAAAGAGAAAGCAACTCAAGGCACTGAGAGGCAGTGCTAGCAGGACCATGCAAGGCACTTGTAAATCCTACAGCAGGTATGCCATTGTTGCCTGCCTAGTGTAAGACTTTTGTCTGGTCTTTCCAGGCCATCTGGTTTGCTCAGTTTTGCATCCTCAAGACTACTACAGAGCTGTGCTTTTGTTAAAGGAACCCAGAGTCTGGGCAGTGACAGATCCTGTTTCTGTTGATATAAGCAGCAGCAAGCCTAGCTTTGGTAGACCACAGCAGGGAGAGGGCTGGAGGTCTGTGTATGCTCTACTCAGCGTACGCCCTACTCAGTGGTTGCTGAGTTTTGGAGGCCAGAAATGACTGTGGATTCTTTTAGTTTATTTTATTCCATTTTATTTTAGTTACTTTATTTATTCTCCATAATTCCTGTGGACTCAGATAGTAAACACTGGGTCAGGATGTAACTTAATGTTCAGAACAGAGTGCTTTTTACAGATTTTAAAGAAGGGATTGAAAGAACCCCTTTTGGAGATAATATTTAAGTATTTAGATTTAAAATTAACTTACAAACTCGCTCCCAGTCACTTCTTGCTTCTAGCGCTGACATCAGCACATTAGTGTATGCAAGGGATCAGGAATCAGGTAATTGGCTAGGTGCACTGTATGTATAGGGCAAGTTTCAGAGAAAGTATAAAATAGAAAGAAAACAGGTGGCTCAGACCATTCACCATGCCAGCAGAATGCCATTAGAATGCCAGCAGAATAGAACAGCATTTTCTATGCAGACACCACAGTATGAACTCTAGAGACAGTACGGATGAAGGAAAACAACAAAAGAAGAAGAAAGGCATGGAAGATAAAGTGAAAGAAGTGGAAGAAGGAGCAAATGGAAAGAAAATAGAAGAAAGAAAGAAGATTATGTCAGAAACCTGAAACCTGAATATTTGGTCAGAGGTGTGGAGAAAAGTTTTAAGACAAACCATAAAGACTGAGAGACATAAAGGATTTTCAAAAAGACATTTTTATTCTGATTTTGATAATAGACTTTATTCTTTTTTCAACTTTTCACTTTATAAAGAGCATTAATACATTGTCAATTTATACAGGTGTAGGATATAAGTTAGATAAAAACGAATTGACTATAATTGAAGACAATTGCTACTCTGTTATTCTGCTACCCTATTACCTAAATAATTTATTACAATTATAGACAACAGGTACATTGGAGAAATTAGCAGGATAGCTGCTGATTATCTTTAATTCACTGTTATTCTATTAAGTGAATGTTATAATAGCTTATTGTCAAATTACTGACTTATAAAGTGCTAGATTTGATTTTTCTAACATACTGGTTTGTTAAACCTTAAAAGCATTTATAGAAATTGTGGCAGCAGAAGTAAAAGTACAACAAAGGATCTATTTATTATTTAACAAAGAATATAAATTAATAATCTACTAGCAAGCAGTCACTGGGTATTATATAATGTCTATAACAACAGTGGGAAGACCCTATTAAATGCAGAATACTCCCATACAAAGAAAAGTGTTCAAATAAATAATGCAAAAGAGAATAGCCTAGCAAAGGAAGAATTACTGAGTGATCAACAAACAAATGCAAAGAGAGATATTAGAGATACAGATAGAGACAGACAAACTAAAAATAAAGCTAATAAAGTCAATAAGCTCAATAATAACATAAAATTAACAATGTAAAATAATCTGGATAAGAACAGCAGTGGTAAGAAGGATGTAGAAATAAGAAGGGGAGGAAGGAATAAAACATAAACACCAATAGTAACAATTACTGATTTTTTTCCTTCCTAATAGTACTAGCAAGGAAAGAAACTATAGTCTAAGTAGCCAGAAGATGGACATCAAGAGGGAAAAGACTGCAAATAAATCTAATAGGAAGTTTTCAGATATTTTTGAAGATATTAATGAACTGAATAATGATATCTCAAATATGAGGCACTCTATTAGAGAAGAACCAAGTCCAACTTCTATTGTTCTGAACTCAACACTGCCTCCAACTGCCCTACCAAGTTCTAGTCCACAATAAAAGAACTTTCTGGTAATACCACAGAAGACACTCTCCCCTCAAAAATTATTTCTGACAATGTAACTATCAACAACAATAAAGAGATACTACAAGCCTTCAACAATCACTTTGCTACTGCAGGGCTAGCTTTTGATAACTCACCTGCATGCAACCTATGCTCCCAGCTTACCACGCAACCTTCAGAATCTAGTCCCTCAGATGCAGTCTTTTCATTCTCTCCTGCCTCACTAAAAGAGGTCGAAGATCGCCTCCACCAGTTGGACACCAGAAAAAGTGCTGGCGCTGACACCTTCAATCCATACCACCTAAAGATTGTCTATCATGTCTTGGCTGTACCTATTATGCATCTATTTAACTTGTCCCTTTCTCAAGGGACCCTCCCCAAACTGTGGAAGACCTCACATGTTATTCTGTTGTTGAAATCCGGAGACCCCTGTGATCTAAACAACTACAGGCCCATCTCCCTTCTCCTGGTACTATCAAAACTTCTGGAAAAAATTGTGACTGCCCAGCTGAAATCTTTCATAGATGATACTAACCTGCTAAACCCAATGCAATCTGGTTTCAGAACTGAACATAGTACAATCACGGCCCTGGCCAAGGTGACAAATGACAGGCAGCATGAGCTAGAGAATGAAAAATTTGTCTGCGCCGTTTTTCTAGACATAAGTAAGGCCTTTGACACTGTCGACCACAGCCTCCTTCTTTCTTCATTAAAAGCTATTGGTCTAGATTCTATCTCCTTGCATTGGTTCCACCACTACCTTTCTGATAGGCACCAACAGGTCAAGGCCAAAGGTGAACTCTCCCCCTCAAATCTGTTAAAAAGAGGTGTCCCACAGGGATCCATCCTGGGGCCACTCCTATTTGCCATCTACATCAACAATATAGACTCAGGCATCAATGAGGCAAAATTCATCTGTTCGCAGATGATACAGTGATCTACCAAAACCATACAACTCCTGAAACTGCCTGTAGTGACCTGCAAGCTGACTTCAACATACTTCAATACCAGCTCCTTAGTAAAAAATTTCTACTTAATGACAAAAAGACAAAGGCAATGATATTCTTACCAATTAATGATGCAACCTACCCTGCTCTGCCCCCCATCACCACTCTCCTAGGAGAAACCCTGGAATTTGTGCCAAAATTCAAATACCTGGGGGTCTGGCTAGACTTCAAACTCTCCTTTGCAGACCACCTGGAGGATTTGTTAAAAAAACTGAGGCAGAGACTAGGTCTCTTCTTCAGGTTAAACTGCCTACTAACTAGAGAGGCCAAGAGACATCTAGTTCAGTCTACGTTCCTTTTCCTAATTGATTACGTTGACTTTATATACAGCCAATGTGCTATTTCATACCTCAGTAAATTGGACATACTTTACCAAAGAGCCCTGCACTTTATCACTGGTCTCCCCTTCTCCACCCATCACTGCTCTTTATATGTGGCTGTAGGTTGGACCTACCTACACTACAGATGAAATAAAAATGCAGCTCTCTGGATATACAGAGCTATCACTGGCAAACTTCCACAGTACATTGTTGAATGCCTGACTCTCAACATGCCTGGAACCTATACCCTAAGAAGCTGTTCACTGATTTCTCTGAAAGTGCCCAAAGCCCTAACACATTTTGGGACAGCTGCCATATGACTTGTTCTACCATCACTCTGAAATGTGCTACAGAAATCACTGAAACTGAGGACTTCTGTTAGTATTACTGTGTTTAAGTCCTTGTACTCAAAATACATTATAGAAGCCTGCAACTGCTTCCAACCATCTTAGCTCTGGAATGTGCTACAGAAATCACTGAAACTGAGGACTCCTGTTAGTCTCACTGTGTTTAAAACCTTATACTCAAAATACATTACAGAAGCCTGCAACTGCTTCCAATGATCCTAGCTTACTTATACCCCCTTCCACATCCTTCCTGCTTTTCCCATCCTCCTTCCTTCTTGTATCAGTGCATAACTTGTCCCTGAGCCACCTACTTATCTACCACCATAAATCTCACCCTCCCTCACCCTCCTATTCCTTGTATACCCACAGCATCTCATTCCTTCACTCCTAGTATTATCCCAGTTCTAGACTCCCCCACTGGCTGCCCACTTCTCGCAACACATGTCTCCCCCTTGATATGCCTGGGTCTTTTTAAACTGACTATGTATGTCTCTTCACTTATAGTATCCACTTCAACTAATCTCTTCACTGGACTATAATGCCTTTACCTTACAGGAATACTAAACCATGTATGTTGTTGTATCTGGTATAAATTTTTACTGACTTGCTACCCTATTGTTATGTATACCCTTACCAACTGTCTTTTACCTGAACCCAAATGTATTTTTACTTATCCTGTCTATTGCAGACCTACCTGTACTGTTGTACTCTTGCATCTACTGTCTATTTGTCTGTATATAAATGCATTGTTACTTGACTTGTGTAATGCAGGTTCACCTTGTAAATGAGCTTGCTCAATGGTGTCCACCTGAATAAATAAAGAATTTGATTGATTGATTGATTGATTGAATTAGTAAGTATCCCTAATGGGAAAAAGGAAGGAGCAATAGATGTCAAGTTATGGAGAAGACAGGACAGACAACAGATATAGATATGACTAATTTGGCTGTGAATAAACAAGCAAAGGATAATCAGAAAATAGAGATGGATTTATCAGGGATTTTAAATTATATGGACAACAACACATGTGAGCTAGCTTAGGAAGAATCAGGAGAGACCACAAGGCAGACTCAGGTACATGTAATGAGCCCATTATAAATCCCAAATGTGGAGGGCATAACCAGAGATTTCCAATCGACACTGAGAGACCCATACATGGCTAACATGCTAATTTATAAGGAACTGGTAGAGATAAAGAAAAATATATCATTTTTGAAGGGTATAAGTTAGGAAAATTGGAAAAGAATAGAATTCATAAAAGAAGAAAAGAGAAACACAGAGCAACAGAGCAACAAAAAATAGAGACTGAAGAAGGTATAAGAGAACTGGAGGAGCAGTATAAATAGCATAAAGATGATAGTACCTGCTCCCAAGTACTTCTAAAACATATAATTTGGAATAAAGGAATTAATTATGTTACCAGAAGGAAGTGAAAGAGAGGACAGTATAAGTAAGGAGTTGAGAAGAATGCATGCTATGTTATGGGAAAGAAGAATAAAAGAGGAAAACAATGCACTAGGAAAGATAGACAGAAAATGGATTCAAGAAGAGAATAAGAGAGGAAAGAAGGCTGGAAAGAAAAAAGAGAAACAAGAGCAGACACTTCTGGAAGTAAATGATAAAGAATCAACAACAAAGAATAGACAAAAACAAAATGATAACTTCCTACATGAAGGAAAGAAAGAGGAAGGGACAATAAGAAACCCAGTAAAGGAACAAGAGGTCCTTAGTACTAATAAAAAAGGTGGAACGATGGGAAGAAAAAACAAAGGTCAAGGGAAGAAAGATAGAAGGAAAAAGAGAAAAAAGATGAGGACAAAAGAGAGAAGAACTAGAGTCAGAAAGAGAAAAGAAGGAAAAGGAAAATAAGAGTTAAAATATAGGAGAAGAAAGGAAAGAAGACAATAGTGAAAATGTTCAGTTAAAACCTAAAAAAGGAAAAAGGAACTCGCAAAGGAGAGAAAACAAGCCAATAGTAGCAACTCGGAAAAAGTTGGCAGCATGTTTAAAACATTCATGGCAAAAACAAAAGGCTCAGATTATGTACTCACAATGTATGGGGTATGAGTATTACCACAAGAAAAAATGGAGGAATGGGATAGATTGTTAAAAAATTTATTGAGCACCTTGCTAACATGAAATTGCCAAATTCTGGAATATACAAGCATAGTAAGGCCCATTGAGACAGAAAAACTGATTCTGATAATTTCAGACAAATACTATATGTTACAAGCAATCTGGAAAAATATGCAAAGAACTGAAAGAAATGGGAACGGAAGTTGAAACTATACTTACTCTTAAAGAGTTATTCCCAGAAATGTATAACAGAGATCAAAAATGTATTGAAGGAGGAAAATTGGTGTCTATATTTGGACTTAAGCAGTTTCATAAAGAACCCAAGATGAATCTGCAATCTAAACTTCTGGAAACATTGGGGTTAACACTAAAATTTAAAATATACAAGACAGATGTCAGCAAAGTGGTCAGATGGGAAGAAGAAGGTACAATTTTAATGTGGATATCCAACAATAAATTATATGACTTATTGATAGCTAAAAGTAAGATGCTGGATGAATTAGAATTATATATTTATGAAGAGACCAAAAATTATACCAAAGTCAATAAACAAGAGGAAATAAAGCAAAATTTAAAATGGGAAGCAATAGTAAAAACATCAAACAGGTATGGTGTATTGGAAAATGAGGAACCCAATCAATGACAACAAAAGAAAGGGTGCAGAGGAGGGAGGTCACAAGAATCCATAATGAAAAGTAGTGTTCCAGATGAAACAGGCTTTATTATAAAAATATTATCTTGGAATGTTTCAGGCCATTTGAATAATTTGGCAGATGCTGAATTTATAGAATACCTGGAAGACTTTCAGTACATAAATTTACAGGCAATATGGTTTAAGGGGAAATTTACATTAATTGGTTTAAAACATATACAAAAGATGCACACATGCATAAGAAATTTGGATGCCAGGCTGGGGGATTAGCAATACTGTGCAAACTGAATGAAACAAGAACCACAGAGGCACTAGATACAAGCAATGGAAATATACTGGCGATAAAAATTAGAGAAAAAGATATGGAAATACTTCTTATAAATGTGTATAGATCTCCAGATGGTAGTGAATATTGGGACATTAATGTAAATAAGGACTTAGAAAAATGTATAAATATATAAATAGTAATTTACAACAAGAATTAATAATTGTAGGAGATTTTAATTATAGAGTAGGTAATATCACAGGACTCACAGAAGATGTCACTGATTATTTGGATGTTATAAATAATGACAAATTAAAAACTATCAGGGCTTCTAAAGATAATAAAATAACTAAGGAAGGAGAAAAATACTACTGGGATATGACAAATAACTTAATATTGTTAAATGGCAGAACAAAATCTAATGCAAAAGGAGAACATACCTATATGGGAGGTACTGGATCATCAATTATAGACCACAGATGGATAAACATGAATTTAATGGAAGTTTATATACATCTATTAATAACTCCAAAGAAAGAAAGTGTACATTCTGGGTTGGAACTAAGTCTGAAAATGAAACAAAGGAATCATGGAAATAAGAATTATATCTCAATAGAGGTTAGAAACAAAAACAGATCAGTTGAAAAAGAAAGAAGGTGAGGAATTTCAAAATATAATGGAAGCAAAAGGAATATGGGATAAAATGGAAAAAATGATAGAGGAAAAAGCAATAGATATTTCAATATTGCAGGATTATCAACAGATAATGGAGACAAGTTTAACTACAATAACTCAGGAAATAAATATTCAAATCAAAAAAGAACCAAAATGATATAATAAGAAATGTAAACAAGCAAAACAATTGATAAACAGACAGTTAAGAGCAGTGAAAAAAGATGGAGATATAATAAATAAAAGAGTACTTACTAAATTAAGGAAAGAATAGAAAGTAACAGTTCTTAATAATAAAACTAAATATACTAAACAACTGTAACAAAATTTAGAGATAACAGTAGATTCAAAGGACAATAAAAACTTTTGGTTGATAGTAAATAAAGGATTAAGGGAATATAGACAAGAGGTAGAAAGAAATATTGAGCCCCATCAATGGGCAGAGTATTATAAAAACATTTTGCAAACAAAAGAAACTAGAGATATGTCAGATCCAAGAGAGGGATGTAGAGAAGTTGATTTAAATATAGATCCATTAGAGATTAAAGCAGCTATCAAATCTTTTGCCTCACACAAGGCACCTGGACCAGATGGAGTACTACTGGAAGTGATTAAACAAAATATAGAAATCTGGATTCCACTACTCCAGAAATTATTGCAAGTGATTATGAGTAATGGAAATATACCAGAAAGTTGGAGATATAATATAATTGTTCCACTATTCAAAAAAGGGGAACAAAATGACCAGAGCTGTTACAGACATATAAGCTTGATTGATTGCACACAAAAAGTTTGACAAAGATCATAATTAATATAATTACAGAGTGGACTGATAAAAAAGGAAAATTAGATGAAGCACAAGCAGGTTTTCATATAAAATATTCAACTATTGATCAATGTTTTACTCTAACGCATTTAATACACAAATATAAAAATGTTAAAAAACAAAGCTTGTATTGTATTTTTATGAACTTGAAATTGGCATTTGATAAAGTTACTAGAACAAAATTATGGGTTACCTTGGAAGAGATAGAAATGGACAAGGGACTGTTAAAAATAATCAAAACATTATACAACAACAACTATACATAAATACAATATAATTCAAAGGGAGATAAAAGTGCCTCATTTAAGTCAAATAATGGAGTAAGACAGGGGTTTACATTATCATCCACTCTATTTAATCTATATGTAAATCAAATTTTGGAAAAAATGCATGACACTAACCATCACATGCCTAGGACAGGTAACCAGGCATGCCCGTATCTGGCTTACACCAATGACATCATGTTGATGTCAACTAGTTTTTGGGGAATTAAAAGAATGATGGGAAAATTTGTAGAAGAATGTAAAAAGTGGAGTTATATATAAACTACAATAAAGCAAAAGTTATGGTTTGTGGGGAACCAAACAATAAATACATATATCAAATAGAAGGCAAAAAAATTTGAGGCAGTTAATAGATTTTGTTATTTGTGGATATATATAACAAAATATTTAAAATGGGGAAACACATAAAAGAATTAGATCTACAGACAAAACGATTTTAACTAACAATGAACAGATTTATATATAAATATGGTGGACACTCGGTAATGGGATATTTAAAAGTAATAAGTGCTAAAATATATGGCTAACTCCTTTATGGAGTTGAAATTTGAGGAGAGCATGGAAAAATGAATATTGATAAGTGTTTAAATATACATTATAAAAAACACCTGGGGATTCCCATTGACATCTCTTCAGAAGCAGTTAGAAGAGAATTAGGACAACACACCGTGGAAAATTCGATTAAAATAAGATGCATTAATTACTGGATTAAAGCATATGCCATGACTGAGAATAGGCTACCAAGAAAATGTATAGAGGAATCCAATGAATACCTAAAGAAAGGAATAACATTTCCAAGTATAGAAGTTGTGGGGAAAAAAATAAAACTATGCGGGTTAATGCACTGCCTCATGGATATTTTCAGATTCCCAATAAAGTGATGGAAGAAGTCAAAATAAGAATTCAAGACATAGCAAAACAGAAGGATTTACAATTGTATAAGCAAGATAAAAAAAAGTTTGTGGATGGGAAAAAACAAAAGAACACAACATTTAGAAAAATATTTAACACAAATTAAGGACCCAAAGAAAAGGAAAATGTTACCAGATTCCAATTTAAAGTTTATGACAGCAATTGACTGAAAGCAAAATACAAAACATGGGAAGAATACAGGAAAATATGCAAATGCAAAACAGGTCAGGATGATTTGGCACATGTGATGCGATTGTGTCCTCTGTATGAAAAAGAAAGATAAATATTTGAAGGAGATAATAAGGAAATTAAGTTATGAACCAAAATATATGTTTACATATCTATTAAAGACAGAGCTTCAGGAGGAAATGGATTCTGTGGCCTCCCTCCTCTGCTTCATAGAAAAAAAGAAATTACATTTGATTGATAATGGATGATGGTATTGGTAACAGGTTGTGGATACAAAGGGAAATGAGATTAAAGCAAGCTATAATATTAAAGTGAATCACTATTCAAAAGAAACGGTGCAATATTAATAATAAATGTAAGAGAGTGGAAATATTATAAAAAGTTCTCTTCAAACAATATAATGTATTCTACATGTGTGGCTGTATTCAAGTTCAGATTTTATGTTCACAAAATGTAAGTTATGTACAATTGTATCTATGGATTGATAGCAAGAAGTTGCATTAATATTTTTAAAACAAATTATTTTCAATTCTAAAGACATTAATTTGTAAAACAATAGCATTGAACTGAACTATAGGACAGGGTGACATGCCCTGTCCTATAAATATGAGGCGCTTTCCATGCCTTTTCATATGGCAAACAGCTGGGGTGGTGTGCAGAGGGCTGCTGCACTGTAGGCACCCGTGGCACCATTCATACAGATATGATTACTGGCGTTGGGTGCCTATTGACACTGGGGAACCACTGGATGGAAGGGATGGTTTGTTTTATAATTCCCAGCTGGAGGTATGGGGGGAGGAGGGACCTCTAGCACCAGGGCTTACACTTTTACACTTGGGTGAAATTCCACAGAATGTTCATGCAAATCTCATTAAATTTTTCTGAATCAGAATGGTAATTCCATGGGTAATCTGATGGTGGAATTCTATATTACACACAGTTCAACAATATATTTATTTATCTTCATTTTTGTTGTAGACCCACCTGATCTGCAGTGCTGTTTTTTCCCCCTTCTTTCTAACCCTTTCAATTCCCTTAAGCCTGTCCCAAGCATTTTTAACCCCTTCTCTGTTTTCACCACCACTATCTTAGCTGGAAAGATGTTCCTGGAATCCACAACTCCTTCTGTGAAGAAATATTTTCTCACACCTTTCCTGAAACTACCCCCTCTAGCTTCATAGCATGTCACCTTTCTCTAGAGGACCTTGTTTTCTGAAAGATACTCCTCTCCTGTACCTTATTGACCCAGTGAGGTATTTAAAAGTCTCTGTCATATACCTTCTCTCCTTCCTCTTCTCCAGGGTGTACATATTGAGCTCCTTTAGCCTCTCCTCATAGGGCTTTTGATGCAGACCCTGCACCATTTTGGTAGATATCCTCTGGACCTGCCTCCACACTGTCAATGTCCTTCCTGAGAACTGGACACAGTAGTCAAGGTGGGATTCAAGATCAGGTAGTTTAAGAAACCTTTAAAAATACACTTTTTGGCTTATATTGTTCACCTGTGGAGCACAGAAGGGTTGGAATTTTGTTAAGTAACTTTCTGGGTGGAAGGGCAGTGGCCCAAGGTTGTGCCTTTTGAAAATTTTGTGAAAAAAACATCAATGAGATCTTGAGTCATAAGGTTTTAAAATTTGGCTTTTGAGCATGCTCAGTAGGATTTGTTTACCTGGCTGACATCTCTGCTTGATCAATCATCACCCACCACCTCACCCCATCCCCAAGACTTACCTGCTGCCTTCACTGAAGTGCACCCTGGATTACCCACCAGGGTGGTGCCATCGGGCAGCCCACCTCCACAACTCTTGGAATGGTGCCACATGGTGATCTGGTGGCAGAAAATCTCAGTCAGCTGCATGGGGCTCAGTGGGGGGGGCAGACATCCTCCATGCCTCAGACAGTTCTTTTTTCCCCAGTTGTTGGAAAGTGTGAAGTGCAATGACATAGAGGCACTACTCACCAACGTCTGGCACAACACCCTGAAGTCTGGGAGCCTTGGCTGCTGGGGGTCAATCAAGCATTTAGTGCTACTACACTATCTCCCCTGAAGGAGGAGAGCAGTCTGTTGGATCCACGATCCTCCTTCCCCTGTCCGGCCTTCTGACTCCCCAGGCTTGCATGCAAACCTGGGTTGTTCGAGTCACAGACAGAAATCCAACAACTGCACCAGTAGGCCGCCATCAGCTCTAAAGAATTTTAAGTTAAGTCTCTGATGTGATCAAATACTTTTATGTTCAGGAGCCAAATCTTTTTCATAAGATTACGGTGTTTGTTTGACAAAAATTGCCTTGAAATACATTTTCTATCCTATCCACCCCGAAATTCTTTGGTTGCCAGCTTAGGATGGTTGCAAATTTATTGTCATAAGCCATGAACTCTTTGTTTTTCATATTAAGTGCCAGCAGAGAACTTTATGTTCATACATAAAAAATAGGTTTTACTGTTATATACCATTTTTTTTTATTCATGCAAAGAATTCTTTCATCTCCAACTAAGTGTGAACAAGGAATTTCATGTTCACACATAAAACTCAGTTTTTAGTGCCAGATAATTTTAATGTGCAAACATAGAATTCTTTGCTGCCTCTCCCAGCAGCCCATGCTTAGCATGTTTCAAAGCAACGTGTTTTGGATTTCTGGGCTCTTGTGTGGCTCATGGCTGTGCCTCCCTGGATAGTCTTCCTGCTTCCTCGCTACAGTTTAAGCCTCTCTCTCTCTGCTCTCCTTGTTCTCTTTTTTGTGGTGCTTGCTTTACTCCCCTCATTTACCCTCCCCATAGTCTGTTTGTGCCCCTCCCAGTTTCTGCCCATCTTGCTGCTATTTTTCTTTCCCTGCCTCCTGTTTCTTCTGTCTCTCTTCCTCCTCCTCTGCCATTCTGTTTTGTCTGTGCTGTTGTGCTGCCTTATCCCTCCCCTGTCCATTCCTCTACCTGCTGCTACTTTTCATTTTGTTTTGCCATTTCTCCCTATCTCATTTGTTGTGTTGCTTTTTTTATTTTTGTCCCATTTTGTTTCTTTTGGGCACTTCTTAGCTCCCTTGCAGTGCTGTCACTCTGTCACTGAGCCAGCGCTTCCGAGTTGTGACACCATTGGTACCAGATCAAGAAGTCGCTGCAAGAATAACATGGCATAAACAGCACTGTGGAAATCCTGAAACCATTTACAGCAACAGGGGTATAATAGCATTAAGGAATTACTGCTGCCCCATTGCTGTATGCACAGATGAGGAAAGGATCAAGTAGCTGTAGGTGTGATGCCTGGTTTTGCTGCTTCCATGGTGAAGTGGCCAAGACACTAGCACCTTGACCAGATGAAACCTGGGGACCTGAGTTTGGTTCCCTGTCTCCCATTATTGGACAATGTGTTTTAGTTTTATAAAGAAATGACCCACCTCCCATGTTTCTCCCCATCCCTGAGGTCCACAACCTCTCAGAGTTGATTATATTAATTCTGGGGGATGTGGGAGTGAAACAAAAACTCCTTATGTTGTCCTAATAGTTTCTATGTTGTTTCGGCATTTTGTGCCAGTCAGTGTTTTTACCGATCTTTTATTTGATTTTGACATTTTGCTTGTGGCTTTGTGTGCCACGCTGTTTTTATCTGTGGGATTATGACCCTGTGCAGATGTCATCCTCTAGCACTCAGCTTAAAGCTATACTATGCTTTTATTCCATGTAAGTGTTTCTGTTTAATGTTGTGCCTTCAGTTCACTCAATTGTTGCATTTGTCCTGTAGTTTTATTTTGTTAAGCACCCCTCTGGCTACCTTACATATCCTCCTCTCTCTTATCCTAATTCTCCTTTCTCCTGCTAATTGCACTTGTTAATATTTCATTTAAAGCAGAAGACATCTGCCCTTTCCTTGGTCAATCATACTAGCAGTCTGACGGTCTCCATTCCTAACTCATATCTTTTGAGGTATTCAAGTGATGGTAGGCTTGCCCTGTCTATGGGGTTGGGAGTCCATCTCAGTCAATCAGTCATTCATATCAGCCAGTCACCAGCAGTCCAACAGTCTCCATCCCCAACTCATGCCTTGTGGGGTATTCGAGTAAAGGTGGACTGGTCTGTGTCCTGAGATGGGAGTTTGTTTCATCCATTTTTCGCTTCATACCAATCCGACAGTCTCTGTCCTTGGACGCCTACCTTCTGGGATATTCGAGTAAAGGTGGACTTGCTCTGTTTGGAAGCACCAAGTTTTGTCAACAGCGACAATGCTGACCTCCCCCACAGTGATGGCACAATACCGACGAAGGTATTGTGCTGCCTGTTGTAAGGGTATTTTCTCCCACATGCGGGGGGCAGAGCCCGCCACATGCCCCGGATTTTAGGATTCCAACTCCAGGTCGGAGTTGGTCAGGGAGGGGGCAGAACACTGGGGGAAGGCAAAACATGGAAAAAGGATCATTACCACGAATGTCGCTGTCATGGTCTTTTTTCCTGTTTCTCTGTCGGGGTGCCGACGAAAAGGGGTGCACTGGCTCTGTTTACTAGGGATGGGAGTCTGTTTGCCCAGTCCCCTTCCTCCTCTAATTCTCCTTATTCTCAGTTTTGTAGGTCCTGCAGAATGAGATCCAGGTTCACCATTACCTGTCGGAGGGAGGAAACCTTTACTTGACATCAAGACATCTCCTGTACCTGGGCCTTTCATTCATTTCAGTGCCTGGCCTTACCTGCTTGGGGTTACTCCTTTTACATTATCTCTAATTAATACACAGCATATTGGTTTCATGGCATCCTCTCCACATTCTGATACTATACCTTATAACCACGATGAGAATCCTACAAGATCTCCTCAGACTTCTGCCCCAGCTTCTCCTGCTCATAATTGAGCATCCAAATCCAAAAAGTCCATTAAAGATTGGACCGTTCCACCCCTTCAAATCCAAACTACAAAGATGAGGTATTCAATACTCAGTTTCTGCTGCAAATAGAAGTTATATGATTTGTTCCTAGCTTTTCAGCCTCAACTCATTTGGGATCCTGGTCCCAGCCAGCCTGTTCCTCAATCGGAATCCTCTACATTGTCGAAAATTCAAGACTTCATGGCTCAGTTAGCCACAACAGTTTCCATCCTACAAACTCGTATGACAGTACATGAAACTCTCTACCCAGCTCAGCCTACTCTTGCCTCTGCATCATTGGATCCTGCTGCTATTCTGTCTACCAGCAGTACTCCAGATTTTACTGCTACTCCGAATACTTGATCTACTGTCACTACTCTCTACTGCTTAGAGCCATCACTACTCCAAAACTCAGGTATGTCATCTCCTTCATCTTCTCCAGTTATCTGTCCCATCCACCTTATTCCAGATCACCTCCATAGGGACATTATTGATGACAAGGATGTTAACCTGATTTCCCTATTTATCTCTTCTCATGGGACTACAGACAATAGAATTACCTCCTGCTGTGACAATTCTTTTTTTTCATATTGAATATACTTTATTTGCTTTTCGACAGCACAGATATATTCAAGAGTTAGTACACAGCACATCTCGCACATACAGAATCTTGCAAAGCCAAAAAGGGGGGGATACAAGCAAACACCTCCCCTTAACACACTGAGATGCGAACATGAGCCTGATACTAGGCAAAAAAACAAGATCATTTCTACTGAAATAACATAGGCCCAGTCACCAGGCTATCTAGCATTAGCAACCAACAACCCACCTAAATAATTATAACCACCCTAATCCCTCCCTCCAACCCTCCCCCACCCCATGCCACTACACTGTGATAGTTGGGAGGATTCCTATTAGCAAGGAAGTAGAAAAAGAAAGAAGGAAAACAATCTGGTCAATTAAAGGGAGCAATCAAAATGGAGAAACAAGGACTAAACACGGTACATATTCGTTGCGGAGGCCCATTGTCATAAAGCCAGGAGGTAGCCGAGCCCGTATCATATAATTAGTAATGTATGCAGAGGTGCCCAAATCTTCTGGTATTTAATAGTATTTTGAATATATTTGCTTGAAGTATTCCGCCTGCAAAGCGAACAAAATTTCCTTATGCCATTCTGTGTATGTGGGGATTTGTTGATCCACCCAATGACGTAATATAATTTTCTTAGCACAAAGGGATATTAGGGACATGTGCTTTCTCCGAGTACCTGTCAAGCGTTGCCCTACATCCCCCAAGATGAAGATTTCTGGTGAGAAGGCATCTTGCAGGCCCAGTGCAGGGTCAATTTTTAAACAAATGGACTCCCAGAATGGGGTAACTTAGCACACTCCCAGAAAACATGGGCGCGTGCCCTCTGAGAACCACACCTGGTGCACAAATCTGAAAGGCTGACCCATCTTGTTCACGCCTTACAGGTGTATAGTATAAGTCATGCAATACATGAAATTGAAGCAATCTGTACTGATCCCATCTGATATCTTTATATAGCCTATTCCATATTTGGTGCCATTGACGGGAGTGGATGAGGTGGGGAAGAAATCTATTCCACGTAATGAGGAGTACCCTCAAGTTCATCACTGATTCGCTCTGAATTTCCTTGTAGTAGAAGGCCAGGAGATGGGACGAAGGTCTCATGGACAAGGAGCTGAGTATGGGGTCCAACATGTATTGGTCCGGGACCACTACTGAAATGTTGAATTAGAACATGGGAAATTTGGAGATATTTAAAGCAATGAGAGGAAGGTAGGTTATATTTGGCCCTGATACCTGAAAAGTCTAGTAGTGTTTGATTTTCTGTTAAATCAGCCACTGTTTCCCACAACCAGTAGGCCAAAAGCTGCAGTGATATTAGTATTCCCTATTCTAAAATTGGGATTCCTAATAAGAGGCTGGGATATGTCTTTGTAAATGAAAGCCCAAGGGTTTGATTCATCTGCGTGCATACTTGAATGGAAACCATAATAGGCGTGTCTAAGCATTGTTTAGGGATTTTAATAGTCAGGTCGGAGGCATCTAATGTCAACTCAGCAGCATCCCAAATTGACTTTTCAATTTGTAACCACAATGGAGGATCCTCTGTGGGTTTTAGCCATTGCGAGACTACAGCGCAACTAATAGCCAGGTAATAGTGATAAATATTGGGGACCTGTAATCCACCACATTCTTTAGTTCTTTGAAGCTTAGTTATCGCTCGGGATTTATTTTCCAAATGAATCTAGAAATCATACTATGCACTTGAAGAAACCAAGACTGAGAAGGCTAAGATTTAACATTTGGAGGTGATATAACAACTGAGGTAAAACATTCATTTTATAATATTGATCCGACCCCCAAGAGAAATTGGAAGCAGCACCCAGCGATTAAGATCTGATTTAATATTAGCAATTAAACAGTCCAGGTTATATTGCTTCGTTTTAACCTTTGACTGTGACAAGAAAATACCTAGATAGTTGATCTTATCTCTTATCCAAGTGAGCCCAAAGCGGTACAATGTCGGCCTTTAGAGTGTAATAAATTTAAGGGCATTACTTCTGATTTGTACGTTTAACTTATAGATGGAGAAATCCCCAAATTCCGTTATAATATTAAAAATGGCAGGTATGGATGTAGATGGGTGGGTGATATGGAGCATGATGTCATCGGCATATACCGATAGTTTATATTGAATATGGTTAATTGAAATGCCAGAGATCTCTACAGAGTGATTAATTTTCCTGATTAATGGTTCCAGAAACAGGTTAAACAGATAAGGGGAAAGAGGACAACCCTGTCGAGTGCCCTGTTGGAGGAGGAAGGATGAGGACAGGACTCCATTACACAGTACCCTCGCAGATGGGTATGAGTAAAGTGTACGGATCCATTGGATAAATTGTTTGGAAATTTGATATCTCGGGAGCAAATCAAATAAGTACTCCCAAGAAACCCGGTCAAAGGCCTTTTCTGCATCCAGGGACACCAGAGCACATGAGGATCTGGGAGTTCCCAGGGCCAGAAATGAGATGAAAAATCTTCCGCAGGTGATCTGATGAGAGATGCCCGGCAACAAAACCCACTTTCTCGGGCTTAATAATGTATGCCAGACTTTGGCCAACCTACAAGCAAGAGGATTTTGTGGATTTTCCATGTGCATTAATTAGCAGTATTGGACGGTAATTAGACAGCAATGTCGCGTTCTTACCCGGCTTAGGTAGGACCACCACAATTGCCTCTGTAAGGGTGAGATCAGATAGGCCCTGTTTATAGATATAATTGTACATATCTAATAACCGTGTCCCCAATTGAAGTTTAAAAGCTTTATAGAAATTAGACGAGTAACCGTCTGGTCCCGGCACTTTATCTATAGGAAGCGCATCTATAGCTTCATATATCTCCTCCACAGTCAAGGGAGACTGTAGAAGAGTTATCTGATCACCGCACAAGTATGGGAGATCAATATCTTGGAGAAAAAGATCTAGTGCAGAATGTAGATAGGGTTGTAAGGGGGATGAATACAGGGTTTCGTAGAACTTCTTAAAACAATTAGTGATCTCCCTAGGTGTAGTATAAAACTTCCCTTCCATGTCCTGAACCGTAACAACAATCCTATCTGCAGCTAGTGATCTGAGCTTTAAGGCCAGGAACTTACCTGCTTTGTACCCCTGATCAAAGTAATTAATTTTGGCCCTCAGATGGAGGTGTTCGACCCTATCACCCAAAAGGGTGTTATATTGAAATAAGTAAGTTTTCTAGTCTTTCAAAGTCTGTAGGTTGCGATTGGGGGATAGGGATTTCTAGGGTCCTGATTTGTTGCAGAAGTGACGAGGATTTAGAGGAGATTTTCTTTTCCTAATGGATGCCAATCTAATAATTTCCCCTTAATGAACATTTTAGAGCCCCAAAGCACATCTAATTTAGGCGTGGATACTATATTTAATTTATAGAAGTCAACTATAAATTTAGAGAGAAGGTCGACTACCTCCTGGGATTTCAACAGCTGGGGGTTAAATCTCCAGATTCTATCCCAGGCAGCAGACGAGGACATGGCCCACTGCAGGAGAGTTGGGTGGTGATCCGAGATCACCTTAGAAAGGTAAACACAACTCTGAACCCCCACCAGGTGCTCAACCCCCAACAAAAAGAAATCAATTCTGGAGAAAGTGTTATGGGGCACTGAGTGAAATGAATATTCTTTAGTCAATGGGAAGAGGGTCCTCCACGGATCCACAAGACCCAGGGTATTCATCAGGTCTTTAAGAGCCAATTCAGAGGAGTGTGAGAGTGTTTTTCCTACTGACCTGTCCAAGGTATTATTGAACTAGATTCCAGTCTCCACCAAGTGTAATGGGAAGTTGGGCCCAGGAGCTAACTTAGCCGCAAGGCTCATAAAGAATTGTGGGTCATCACCAACAGGTCCATAGATTGATCCCAGTACTACTTCCCTGTGGCCAAGAATGGCTCTCACCAATAAATATCTACCTTAGGGATCACCCATCGACTGAAGCAGTCGAAAGGGTATCTGACGAGCAATTAATATCGAACCCATTTTACAGTATCTAATCCTGCCCCAAGTGCATGTCCCACCCAGGATCGCCTTAGAGTAGGAATTTCAAGTAGTTAGTAGATGAGTTTCTTGGATAAAAGCGATGTCTGCATTAAGTTTATTAAGATGCAGCAAGATCTTGGCCCTCTTTGTCGGGATTGAGCACCTTAACATTCCATGAACAAAGCTTTAACACGAATGCCATGACCAGGCCAAGTATGGATAATATTCTTGTTTCCAGCATATTTCCTCAAGAGCGGAACACATCCCATGTGATAACACTTGAATAAATAGTGGCATTTCCTTAACAGTCCCTACCACCCTCCACTCCCTTCAATATATACAGAGTCCCCAAATCCTCTTAAACCAATATATCATCCCATAATAACAACACACCCTGAAGCTTGATATGAGAAGTATTATTCCCACCTCTAAACAGTCCCCAAACTATTCCCATCCCCACTCCCCTCTACACCCAACCCTCTCACCCCAAAGCCAACATCGGGGTAAACTTTACACCAACAAGAAAGGGCAAAAATATGGGTCATAGCCCTCAACAATTCTAACTTCAAGACTATATGTAATAACAATGTCATTCCTATGGCCCTAAATATCCCTGTGGGATTACGTCCCACCCTGTGCCAGTATGTGACGCACTAATTAGACTGCAGTTTCATCCAGGAACCTTTCACTCCCGATCCCGCCCCACCTCCACATATTCATATAAGGGTCACATGTACAAAGAGCGTAGAGAGAGAAAAGAAAAAAGGGAAAAAAGGGGAGAGGGGGGCACCAAAATCATATTGTCCATATTGTTCATCGATGATTTAGGTCCAGTTGGTGGTGCTCAAAAAGTAAAGTAAAAAAAAATAAAAGGGGGGGAATGGAATACAGCCACACTTGAAGCAGTCCTGCTAGCCATCTTCTTGTGGTGCGGCGAATCCAGTATCCACCATCAGTCCAGGAAATACAACATCACACATCGGTGCCATGTCACAAATCTTCAACGAGCAGGGAACAGGTCCGGGAACATTTTATTCAATGCAGGAGCAGCTGATTGGGCTGTATCAAAGGAATGCCAGGATTCAGAGTGTAATACCATCAGTTTGGAAGGGTACTGGACCTTGTACTTAATACCAGCTGCAATCAATTTGGAAACCAGTGGGTGGTATTCCGTGCCACGTTGTCGCACTGAAGCCGGAAGGTCTTGTGCCAGACGAATCTGTTTGCCCTCCCAAACCACTTGCTGTAGGCCTCTAACTTGCTCCTGGATGTGGGCCCTGTCCAGATAATTTAATAATGACCGGCCTCGGGGGCTTGCCATTGCCTGGCTTGGGGCGAAGTGAACGATGCGCCCTCTCAATAATATATACTGGGTTATTGGGAGACGGCCAAGCTATTTTGGCTAGAAATTTTTGAAAGAACAAAATGGGAGAGGTTCCCGCTGCCTCTTCTGGAAGGCCAAGAATAACTTTATTATTCCTCCTGCTACGGCCTTCTAAATCTTCTAGCTTGATTTCCATTTTATGCAGGCGGTGCTTTAAAACCACCACCTCTGGCTCCAGTTTACTCTTCCATGTCTCAAGTGATGCAGTCCATGCCAAAACATCAGAGATTGATCGGTTTGTATCAGAGAGCTCCTACCTTAAACACTTAATCTCCTTTGTTATATCTTGTAGTGCCATTTTAAATGGCTGTAACTCCTCTAGAAATTTTTGCTCCGATAATGGAGTAGGCCCTGCTTGCTGTGTTGTGGATAGTAGCACCTTCGCGGTATTGCCGGGCTGCCCTTTAGGTCTCTTCAGTCCCTTCTTGGGGTTTGTGGAGGAGTATGCCGTGGAGGCGCTTGGCGCATTTCGGCCTCCATGACCCTAGTAGGCCCAACTCTCTTGGCCACGAATCGTGCTGCCGGTCGTGAATTGCTTTAAATGGCCGCAGATGTATGCAATCAGCAGTATTTCCTAGACCCTCCGATATTGCGATAAAGCAAAAAGAAAGCCGCTAGCTTAGGATTTTAATGCGGAGTGAGGGGATGGCTCGGGAGACGGCTTCTAGTGCTGCTAGCCCGACCGCGACATCATGTGATCTCCTGCTGTGACAATTCTGTAATTTGAAAGCTTAAGATCCTTGACTCTTGAAGAAATTGACTTTGTCTGAATTTGTCCTGGCTTTCATCCTCTATCGTGATGTCATCTGTTCTGCATTTCCTTCAAGACATGAGGAATTGGATTTCTACCTATACCTTTTGGTCAACTTAAGTACTCATTACAGAGGAACTCATTTCTACAACTATCATCGATCCTTTTTTGTTAAAGTTGCTGTGACTTTGGCTCACTACAATACAAAATTGACCTGGGCTGTTATCAACAATGAGCTCTTCTGCCACCACTTCTTTGGGCAATGTGCTTACTCCTGCTCCCTATGTGGCCCCTTTAACCATTTTGCTCCCCTTTGTCCTTTAGCAGTCTTTGCCTCCACTTCCTCCACCAATCCTGCCAGACTTGATCAACCATTAATCTTGATTTCTGCTTCTCTTCCATGCTTATCTCATACCATCTCCAATCCTCCTGCTTGCCTTGACTTTCGTGGCCACCCTAATAAGTACATGGGGGCAAATCCATTTGCAGCAACTTCAGTGATACAGGCTGCCCAGTGGCTGGCTGCATGTTCCTTCATGTCTGCAGTTTCTGTGGTGATGCCCATGCTTGCAATATCTGCCTAAAAGCTCCCAGGCCTCCTCAATGACAATCAGTTCTGCCATCTACTCCAGTCAACATACAGGCATTAGCTAAGCCACTAGCTTCTCATCCTTCCTCTCCACTTGTGCAGCATATCCTTTTTGTCTTTTCACATGGATTCCACACTGACATCTCAGTGTTCCCCTCTGATACCTTTCAATGTCATAATCATCAGTCCGTTACCAAAGAACCTGCCATCTTCTGTCAGCTGGTACAGAAGGAACTGCAAAAGGGAAGCCTCCTAGATCCTTTTCAGCACTGGGCATTTCCTACCTATTGAATCAATCCCATGGGTATTGCCATTAGAAAATTCTCTAACAAGAAACATATCATCAACTTGTCAGTTCCTTGGTCCTCCTCCACTCCTACCATCAGTTTGTTGATCCCATCCAATGAATATTCTCTACTGTATGTTTGAATTGATGATACCATAACCTTCATTAAATGCTTTGGTCCTGGCTCCTGGCTTTCAAAAGCTGATACTATGGATGCATATTGCCCATTCATCCACCTCTTTGGCATCTATATGGAATGCGTTGGGGGGACCACTATTAGTTTGCAGTACACCTCACATTTGGCTGCAAAAGCAGCCCAAAACTTTTTGACATGTTTGCTGAAGTGTTGGGCATTAATTAACCTTTGTTGCCACCCAGCAGTTATTCATCTGTTAGATGACTTTTTCCTGATTAATTCACTAGATTTTTCTCCAGAGCTGGAACGCTGCTCTTGTACAGATGTTCCAGTAACTATTGGTTCCTCTGCCTGAGGAGAACTCTTTAGTTACAGTGACATCCTTTGAATTTCTTGGTATAATACTGGATTCTGACCAAATGGAAGCCCAGTTACCTCCCAGTTAACTACATTGAATCCAAACTTTATTGAATATTTTTCAAACTAATCATCTTGCAAGAAACATGAAATTCTTTCCCTCCTGGGATATCTCAATATTGCAAAGAGGATAATTCCTCAAGGTCGATCCTTCACTTCCTGCCTCCTGACACTGGCTTCATCATTTTCTCAATTACATCACCATATTCAAATCACGGCCACTGCAAAATTGGATCTAGCCATGTGGTCACACTTTTTAACTCCCTGGAACAGCTGTTCAATGTTCTTTAAAGAACTTTCTCCCAACTTGCACCCTAGAATATACATTGATGCATCTCCAACACATGACTATGCTGCTATATTTGAGCAATCTTGGATCACTGCTACCTAGTCTCCAGATATTACCACACTTTGTGATATTTCATCCACATCTCCTTTCTTCAAGATTTACCTTATTGAGGCAGCTGCCTTCCTCTGGGGTCATCAATGGTCCCCTCAGACAAAAGCCATCTTTTCTGATAACCATTCCACAGTGGATGTCATCGACAAAGGACGGTCTTCATCCTATTCCATCATGCTATTCATGCAGATGCTGACATGGCTGTCTCTCTATCACAATTTTACAATGCAATACTTTCATATACCAGGTCATGCAACTGAAACAGTTGATGCATTATCTCATTTCCATTTTCAGACCTTTCATCACTTTCCATCTTTCAGCTGTCTCAGTCATGACTCCTCCTTCCTCATTCTGCAACCTCATAATGATTTAGAATTGTATTGCCAGCAAACCAACACCATCATGTGGACTACCCTAGCCCTGGCTATACAAGCTGCTTATTCTGGGAGGCAATATAGCGCAGTGGTTTAAGGCTCTGAGCTGCAAATCTAGTGACATCCAGCAGACCAGACCTGAGTTTGAATCCCACAGCTTCCACCTGCATACTGTGTGACCCTGAGCAAGTGACTTAACTTCCCTGTGCTCCCAGGTCACTCCTGTAAAAAGGTTTTCAGCTTAAGGTGCTACTCCTGGTTAAACAACTAAAAAAAAAATAAAAAAACAATTCTATGATCAGGAAAAAGTATTCCTCATTCTGCACAGTTCAGTCCTCACAAATATTTCTGTTCATGTAGAGTGTGTACTAGCATTTCTAACCTTCTGTCACCAAGCCTTGAAACTGTCATACAGAACTATTAAACAATATCTTTCAGGTATTCAGTTCTTTTTCTCACAGTCCAATCCATCCTCACCTTCACTGTTTTCCACTACTGCAGTTAAGCTTCTTCTACTGGGCATTCAAAGAGCTTCTGTCCCTAAAACTTCTCTATATCTCCCTATAGATGGCTTAATTTGGAGAAACATGTTGGATATTTTGAACTCGGATTTGAGTCTACCTCGACGTCATGGTTTCTTCTGCTATTTGTTTAGCTTTCTATGAATTCCTGCATTCTGGAGAACTCACTGTCTTATCATCCTATTCTACCAACTTCCTTAAGATCATCAATCTACAGAAAAGGGCCAATAATTTTATCCTGTTGCTACTATCTTCAAAGACAGACAGATAACATAGGAGTTCACATAACGTATAACCTATCCCATGATAATCGGTGCCCTGTAGCTTATCTTGACAAACTCATGCTCTTCCACTCATACTCAGACCCATCACAGCTTGGACTAACCTCCATCAAGCAATCACCTATGACCACAAAATGGTTCCTGAAACAAGTTAGAATTCATTCTTCTGCAATGGCTCAGACTTAACCCACATTCATTCTCAGGACATTCATTCAGGATTAAAGCAGCTTCTTCAGCATCAAGAAATAACATCCATTACACATCATTAAGAGACTTGGAAGATGGACTTCAGCAGACTTTGAAATTTACATCCCTAACCCAGAAATAGAAATCAGACAAGCATTTATGATCATCTACTCTTAGCTTGCCCAGAGGATGGGTAGGTCACTAGCCATTGGTCCTCAGAGGTTTCCTCCATGGGGGGGTCCCTCTCCTGTGTGCTACTGGTCACACTCTTGATGAGTTGGAGGAGGTAATCTTTTTGGACCCTCTATTCCCTACATGCTACCCAACTTATCTACCAAGGGTGGGAATAGAGAAAGCAAAAGTTTGTCACAGTATACATATGCATTACTATATTCACTAAACATTGAATGGGACAGCTGAAGCCCAAGTTTCTGTGGAGGAATTGCTTCTCCCACATCCTAAATAAAATCCAGCCTCCCCCAACAGCCCATGCTTAGCATGTTTCAAAGCATCCACCATACTCCCCATACTCCTCCTCCTCCTACAGCACTCTGCTCACCCTTGGTGCTGGCCTCTCTGTTCCCTACATGCTACGCAGCTTGTCTACCAAGGGTGGGAATAGAAAAAGGTCAAAGTTTGTTACAGTATACATAAGGACTATTCTTTTCACCAAACATTGAAGTATGGTTATAATTTCAGTTTATTAACTATCACAAAAGTAAGAAGATTAATTGCAAAAAAAAAAACTACATTACTGTGCCAATTAGGATTCAACTGAATGCCAAAAAAATGAGGAATTATGTAGTTATGTTTTCAATCAAAACTCTTCAGCCCACAAGCAAAAAAAGGACAAGACCACATAAGCAACCACAGACAGCTATCATCAAGTAAGTCAAACAGCATGGCAAGGCAAAGTTTATTTAAAAGACACCCAATTCCAGAGGCTCTGGGCACCGAACAAATAAATAAACACATATTTCAAAACAAATAAATAAAAAAAAAAGTAAATACGATCATATAAATAATTGACTCCTCATAAAAAGAGTTCCCATAAATAATAAACTAAACATCAGATTGCCAACCACTATAACCAAAACTATGAATTGACAGCTTAATCCAAAAAGGCCTGGGTGAATATGAGAGCCTTAAGGTGGGCCTTGAATATCTCCAAGGTGGGGGCCCCCTTAACCCTGAAGGACAGCAAATTCCACAGGATGGGAGCAGCGACACTGAAGGACTTGTTGCAAGCTGATTTCAACCTTGTCCTGGAAATTGCCTGGGGGCCCCCAGAGGAGAAACAAAGGGGAAAAACCAAGAGAGCAGGTACAAGAAGATGTAATAGATAACCAGGGCCCTGACTATGTAGGCCTTATAGGTGAGAAGCCCACCTTAAAGAGGATCCTCCACCTGACCGGCAGCCAGTGCAGCTCACACAACACCGGTGTAATATGGCAACATTTTGGCTGCCCAGTAAGTAACCCAGTCAGCTGCATTCTGCACTAGCTGCAGTCTGCAGAGAGATCCTTCCATGACCCCAAGGTAGAGGGCATTACAGTAGTCAAGCCTTGATGTAACTAAGGCATACATGAAAGTGGGGCGGTCCAAAGGCAGAACAAGGTGCTTTATCCTGGTGACATTTCAGAGATGGAAAAAACAGGAGCGGATGGTGGAAGATATCTGCACTTCCATCGTCATACTCCTATCCAGAATGACACCAAGATTTTACACCCTGGGGGAGGCCTTCAATGGAACAGATCCCAGAACAAGTCCAGTCTCTGATCCAGACGTTATCCTATCATGCAGTCTGTTTTACTACACCACCAATACCTCCGTCTTATCGGGGTTCAGTCACAACCAGCTAGAAGCCATCCAGTTGTTGATCTCAGCAAGGCAGCTGTTTAGCACATCTGCCGCATTGGATGTTCCTGGGGCAAAGGATAAGTATAGCTGGGTATCATCAGCATAGCAATGAAAACCCAATCCATACTTCCTAATGATCCCTCCCAAGGGTAGCATGTACACTGCAGACGACATTGGGGCTAGCACCAACCCCTGAGGTACTCCGCAAGATAGGGGGCTAGGGGTGGAGGAGAAATTCCCCATCACAACCCGTTGCCTCCAGTTAGTTAAAAAGGACTCAAACCAGCAGATGACAGTGCGGTGAGTCCACAGAGTTCCCTGAGGCAGTCAAGCAACACACATGGTCCACAGTGTCAAATGCTGAACAGAGATCAAGGAGAACAAGAATTGTCCTTTCTCCTTGATCTCTAGCCCTGAGGACATCATACTGCACCCGAACAAGCACAGTTTCTGTGCTATGCCATGCCCAAAACCCTGACTGGAAGTGTTCATGGGTCACAAGGTGCTCCTCCAACTGAAGCACCACTACCTTCTCTACAATCTTCACCAAAAAGGGAATGTTGGAGACAGGTCAGTAATTTGCCCAAACCTCCAGGTCCAAAGATGATTTCTTTAGGAGTGATCTCACCAATGCCTCCTTCAAGGAATCAGGAAAGACCTCCTCAGATAGGGAACACTGGACAATCAGAGCAAACACTGAGCCAATGGTGCTGATGCATCTCATCAAGAAATGCGTCGGCACTGGATCCAGTTTGCAAAAAGTGTGCTTCAGATTGGTGGCCACCCCAATGACCTCACTTCCCTCCACTGGTCTAAACTCCTCCCAGCCAGGTGGAGTGCACTCAGAACACTTCAGGTGACCACTGCCAGCTATAGCATTGCTGACTCGGGGAACTCCCTGCTGGATACCGGACACTCTGTTTGAGAAGAACTGAGCAAACTCTTCACATTTAGCATTAGAAAAAACCTTCTTCAGCTGTAGACAAGCTGTATGAAGCAGCCTGTCTACGGTCTGAAAGAGTATAGCTGGTCAGTTCTTTCCAGCAGCAATCTCCCTGGACAGGAACACTGCCTTCTTATGGTTGATTGCCCCCTGGTATGTATTATAATGCCCATGCAGGGCCAGTTTGTCCTCCTCCAGTGATGCTCCAACCTCTGATCCTTTCTCTTCATCTCCCCAAGATCCCCATCAAACCATGGGGATCTCTGGTAGGAAGATTTGTCATACACAGACAGTTGCGAGGGAGTCAATGGTGTTGGATAGTACTCTATTATAAGAGCCCACCACAGCACTAATGCCTCTAGTGCATGCATTACCCACACCAGATAGATCAGTTGCTGTCAAAAAGCCCCCCGGGGTCATTCCCCATAAAGAACGACAGCTCATCATCTCTGTAGGGGAAGGGCATCCGGTGGGAGCACCGAACATGAACCACACCATGCAGTGATCGGACCATACCACCCGATCAAGCTTGAGATAATTTATCTCAAGCCCCAGTGTGAACACCAGGTCCAATGTGTGCCTGCAATTGTTTCCAGATGACACAAATACGGTTCCATGGGATGACAGCGATCACAAATCAGCGATCACTATCATTGCGAATGTATATCGCTGAAAAGCATTTTGACGATATACATTTCTCAGCAAACTAACTTCCGGTGCATTAAAGTGTTTTCATGGGGGGGCTGCACCACCCCTCCTGGGGGGATTCACCTGCACACTTCCCTTACTAAGGATTCTCAAGTCTAGGGGGGTGCAACACAAGGAGGGGGTGAAATTTGTTAAAATAAAAAAAATAAATGTACAGCAGCAAGCAGTGGCAAAACTACTACCCCCAGCGAGTCCCAAACCCAATGCCTACTGCACCATAGCCAGCCCCCCTCACCACCACACCACAGGGCTGACTCAGTTGCAGCAGGCTCAGCTATCCTCCTTAACCCTCCCTCCTATCCCTCCCATGCAGCTCCCCATCCCTCCCCTTCCAGTCACTCTGTGCGCTATTCCTTCACTACCCTTGCAGGGTAGTGGATCATGATAGCATTATAAATGAGTCACTGTTTCTACAGTTGCTCATTTACAGTTGGTTTGATCTGGTACCTTCAACAATATGCATATAGAATGCTGCACATTAAAAAATATACTCTATCAGTAATGTTTAGAATCATAAAAGTGTAACTGCAGAAGTGAATGTGTGTGTGTGTGTGTGTGTGTTTTGCAGTGTTTTGCAGTGTGTATCTGTGGCTGCAGAAATGCTTGCTTCACAAGTTTCTATGTTTAGCAGACAGAAGTAGTTTTGCAATTTGTATATTGTAGATTTGTATTTGTGGTAAGAAGTGGGCGTGTATGTCTTAAATTGTGCATGTGTTGCTATGGCTACAGAAGGATTGACCCCACAGGGTCTGTGCTTCTGCAGACAGAAATAGTTTTGTGATTTGAGTATCATGGATTTCTATCTGCAGCCAGAAGTGGACATGTATGTCTTACAGTATGCATGTGTATTTGTGGCTGCAGAAGCACTGAACCCTGGTTATGAATGTCTTTTGAGTCATCTGGAAAAAGTTGTGTGTTGTTTGTTTTACATAATTATGGCTGTCTCCGGTTGCTTGTGTGGTTTTCTTGTTTTGCTACTTACGGGACAAGAGTTAGAGCTGTAACCCTAACACCACATTTCCCCACTTTAATGACATTACATTGAACCTTAACTAGTGTATACAGTGGTTCAGTTAATTTATTTTCAGCGGAAGTCCTTAACTTCCAGGAGTGGAAATCTGGAAGTCATTCTAATTTTTTGGAAGTCAAAATACTTCGAGGATCCCACTGTTGGAAGTCAATATTCTAGGAAGGATACATTTATAGATGATAATATATTAGTGGTAAAATATTATTTCTTTCAGAACAATCCATAATTTCTGACTTTCATGCCTGCAGTTTTGGAAGTCATCTAATTTTTGGTTTTACATCTGGAAGTCAGTGACTTCCTTCCTCTTTATTTTGGAAGTTTTTGCCTTATGTTTGGAAGTCAAATACTCCCAAAATGGAGTTAACTGAGGCCCTGGATACATATACATATACATATACATATACATATACATATACATATACATATACATATACATATACATATACAGAAAGACAGAGTGAGAGAGAGAGAGAGAGAGAGAGAGAGAGAGAGAGAGATTTATAAAATTGCTAAGAAACATTTTTGAAAATCCAGTCTCCTGATTGAAACATATCACATGACCATGCATTACTCCACGATGACCATACACCTGCACTTGGTTTTATTCCTCAGAACTATCTGGACATTTGATAAGACAGATAATCTGCTATAGGGCATGCAGTTGTGCTCTGATATATGCACTCCTTGGGTGATTGAACACCTTCAGCCTGTGGTCTTGTGGCTCACAACACTCCCAATGCATGTGTATATTCAGGGCCCCTGGTGTTCTGTGGCACAATTTTCTGATTTCTGCAGCAGGGCTCCTTAACTTCTGCGGCAGAATTTTCTGATTTCTGTGGCATGATTTATTCATTTCTCTGGCAGAATGCAGTCCTGTCATTGGCTAAATATGATGTGATGTCATTGATGACATCATATGCTGAGCATAGAGGAGGGGCTTCAGGATAAACGAGGTGGGAAAGAAAGCCTGACACTATGGAAAAACAGTATATTTATATGAAAATTCACCAAAAACAATGAATTCTGTGGCACTATATGTATTCTGCGGCATGATGCAAATTCTGCGGCAAATTCCGAAACCGCAGAACCGCAGAATTCCAGGGGCCTTGTGTATATTAGAGCATGACTGAACACCCTGTCGTGGTTTATCTGTTATATATAAATTACTGGCATGGTAGTGTCTTAATTAAGGTTGAAGAGGCACTTCTTTGTTAAACTCTTATTTTCAGTCGCTCATAACTTTGGACCTAGAGACCTGACAGTTTGTCAGTTCATGCACTACAGCTAAAACTGTGGCCAAGCTCCCCATGCCTCAGCTAATACTCTGTTTACTGTAGATGTCAAATTAGGAAGTAAAGAATGTGTTCACACGCCATTTATACATAATGGTTTTGCAGTCAATTACCATTATTCTTCTCCTGACTGCAGGAGCTCATCCTGATGTCAGCGACCTTATGTGTTCTGCTGCCTAGAGTGGAGTCCATCCTTAATGTCAGCTGTCTGTTTTTGGGTGATTTGACTGACACATGCAGCCTATCCTCTGTATCATCTGTCCATTTTGCTAAAGCTTCCGGACACTAGGAGAAAATTCCCAGTGCTCACTTACTACTTTCTTTGTAACTTTATTTTGACACCAGAAACCCATCCCTGGTGTCAGCTTGCTGATTTTTTTTTCCTGACACTGGGTTCCAATTCCCAAGGTTGAATTTGTCCTTTCCTGTTTATCCAAGTTCCCTATTCACCCCTACTAGCCACCTGTCATCATATTGGTGGATATGGCACTGTTAGCTCATCTGCAGTGCCACAGAACTTCCCCAAACCATCCACCTAGAAGTCAGCCTGCAAAAGCCCTCTGCTCACCTCCTTGGAAGGCCTCTTTCTGACTAATGCAAACTACTATACTGAGGTACTATTGGTTATAATTATATAGTAGTCTTATTGATAATGATACATGGATGAGCAATGCATAATAAGTGATGGCCCCTTTCCCCAGTTTACAGTTCTAGAGAAATAGCTCATAGGCCCTGTCCACACTACACCGATTGCACCCGGTAACGGATGCAATCCATTATGGCCGCGGAGCGGTGCAGTGCATCCACACCTCGGCGGTGTCCATTATGGGACCGGCACCGGCGGTCCACACATCAGGATCTGGGCGACCATTACAGCGGAGCCCGATCCCACAATGCAGCTTGCACTGCGCTTGGTGCCCTGCAGGGGACATTTACCAGCAGTCCACACTACCGCCAGTAACGTTACCAGGGTGGGACTGGTTTCATAACCGTTGTTGAAACCACCTCATATGTGGTTTCAACAACGGTTGTGACAAAACCTCCTGTAACATTACAGGTGTAAACGCGACCTGTTACAGTAACATTTTACACCCTCTGTAACATTACAGAGGCGTAGTGTGGACAGGACCTTAGACAAGGCACCATTTCTACATTTGAGCAGCATTGTTTGATTGCATAAGTTGCATGGATTTTGTTATACTATTTCTATAAATGTGTAAGAGTATGTATTTTTAATTACTTTGTGTCCATCTTTTCATGTATGCATCTATGTATGTGTGCATGCATATATGTAGTTATGCAAAGGGGTGGACATAAACGGAATATGATAAATCCATTTATCTGAGTAACTGTGTGTATAAATTTCATTTATTCACACAGTTACTCATTTATCAACACAGTTACTTGTTTATTTATGCAGTTACTACGTGACTGCATCTCCTTCCAGCCAGCTGTGCACCAGTTCAAGTGCACCCTTCATTAGGGTGCCAAAATTCAGAATTTGCCACCCCTTCCTCCAAGGTCCGCCCCGGGTTAGAATATTTAGTAAGGGTGAGGTCTTGAGGCACAGCCCTGCATAAAAACTGGTGGAAAAATGAAGATACTGCAGCACTAATGGCGGGTGCACTCGGACGGGTGCATTCGGATGGTGGAACCGACTGCATCCCCCCCCCAGCTGGCAGTACTTTCGCCCACTTTCACTTTCCCTCTCTCATACACAGTAGCTTACATAACACTATTATGCCTCTACCCACTGACCAGAAATGAAAACTGCTGCTGCTATCCAAAAACATCTACAGGCATTGAATTTTCATACTGCAATGCCCAGGCTCTTAGGACCTTGTTTTACATTCTCCATCCTAAATCTGCTTCAAGTTAGGGCAGCATCTCATCGGCTCAGCTCCACCCCCACTCTCCAGTGCTGGTGAGTTCTGAAATATTTAACTTTAAGAAAAAATCCTGTGCCATTATTATAACTTTCCAAACCCACAGTAACTTTTTATTTTTAAAATCTTTCTCATGATCTGCCAGTTCCCTGATTCTCTCTTCTTCCTTCCAGTCTCCCGTCCCACGGTGCTCACATCTTCCCGAGCTCTCTCCACTACCTTCCGCTCCTTTCACACACTGAAGAAACTGAAACCACCAAATGGAAGATGAACCACATAAACCTCAGTAGATGCAGGATCAACCAGATATTTATTTGCTCACTTCTAAAATAAAATAAAAAAAGACAGAGTAGAACAGTATCAAGTTCTCACTAAGCAAGAAAAGTGGGTGCCATGTCATTGAAAAATGTGTGGCCCACCCACATCAATGAAGTAACCAACCACAGCATGTGCACTGAACTATGTTACCTCACCTCCACGTTAATTATGCCAGCCTCTCAAGCAACAAACGATACCCCACTAACACACAGAAGACAATAAAAATCCCACTTATCTTATTAATAAAAATGAAGATCAAAATAGAAAAATAAAATACCACTCCACAAAAAATTGTATTCCTATTGCATAAATGGAACATACAATGGGGACCAGTGGAATAAATGATTTATCTGCACTCGAGCAGTTTGACCTTAGACACATCAGTCATAGATTATGCCACTTGTGAGGTTACCCAAGGTCAAACTGCTCTTGTGCATATAGGCCCGGATATTCAAACTGCGCCCAAAATGTGCGCAACAGCAGGAGCAAGCACAAACCAATTGCGCATATGCACAACAGGTGCGATATTCAAACATGGAGCAGAACAAATTGCGCTAGCAGCCAACGTCTGAATATCGCACTAACTGTGCCATAGCGCAACCAGGAAGGAGAAGCTGAGCAGAAATGTTGCGCTATAGCTCAATCAGGGCAGCCCAGCTGAGCAGTCCAGAGGTGCCATAGCGCAAGCAGAGCCCCCCAGAGCAATGGAACTGCACATCCAGGGAGGCAGGCTGGGGCCCACCGCCAGCCATGCCACACATGGGCACAGGAACACACTGCAGAACCAACAAGACACCTGCACACCCAAGCACAGCATCACTGGGGTGTGACGGATGATCTACTGGCCCATGGGGACAAGCCAACAAAGCACAGCAGAGCCATGACACCCCAGCACAACCACTGGCAGGCTGAGAGTGCCACACACAGGGGGTTGACAACCACAGTGCACATCAGCCCCGTATGCACAGCACACCCTGCACCGTGACCCCAAGACACCACCCATGTGCAGTGACTGGCACTGCAGGAAACCATGCATCCCCCCCAGCACACGTCAACCCCATGCAGCACAGAAGCATACAAGCCAGACACACCCTGTGCACCCAGCAGTGGGTGGCAGCAGACGGCAAGACCAACAGAAAGTCACTGCCATGCCGGAGATACCTCCCCATGCACACACACACGCACACACACACACACACACACACACACACACACACACACCCAGGACCATACCACCCCAGATGGCATGTACATCACTGCAACTGAGCACCCATAGCCAGCTGCAAATCAGAGACCAACACAGTACTCATATCAAAATATAAATATGTATTTTCAAATTTTCAAATAGTAAATAACAAAACAATAAACAAGAACTATTTACAAGGGGGATATGGGTACAAGGTAGGGGTGTTCAAGGGGTAGGGATGAACAACTGGAGAGGAAGGCAGGGTGGTAGGGATGGGAGAAGTGGGAAGGGTATTGTGGCCTAAAGCCCAGCTGGCTGGTCATCCTGTGCCTGGTTCCGCTGTCCCCTGCGATGCCTCCTCCTCAGGCCATGTCTCCTAATGGACTCCAGGATGCCTGGTTGTCCAGGACACCTGTGTCAGGCCCGTATGTCGATGTATCCTCCGGAGAACTTTGAGGCCTAGGAAAATGGGAACACAGTCAATGGCTGTGACTGACCACAATCCTGAACACCACCCAACCTGCAAGCCATATAGCCCAATGTCCCACACCTTTGATGGCATGCACCCACCCACAGTGAACATGCACATGGCCATCACAAACAGGCAGCACCAGCTATGTGCACCACTGCACACACACACTGCCCATGTCCATCACAGCACAAACAAGGCTGTCCAGTGGCGTAGCAATGTAGTGCGATGCCAGTTACACAGCTATGTGCCCAGTGCATGCATGGACCACCAGTGGCGCATACACAGATGTGCTGTGATACTGGACAGTGATGCATGTCACCTGTGTCATGCGCATACACATAGATACATAGACAGTGTCGGCAGATAAGGGCCTGTGGCCCACCCAGTCTGGCCATTTGAGCTTGTAAGTTCACTTTGTTTTCCTATAAGTCTGTTGCACCTTATCCCTGAGCCCAGAATTCCTTTATGTCTATCCCGTGCATTCTTAAATCCCGTGATTGTTTCAGCCCCCACCACTTCCTCTGGCAGGGTGTTCCACTTGTCCACCACCCATTCTGTAAAGAAATTCTTTCTCATGTTTCCTCTCAATCGTCCTCCCTCCAACTTCATCCCATGCCCTCTAGTCCTGGAACATCTTTTTCGCTTAAAAATAGTGTTTTCCTGCACCCTGTTCCTCCCTGTAAGATACTTGTATGTCTCTATCATATCCCCTCACTCCCTCCTCTCCTCCAGGGAGTACATGTTCAGTTCCTTCAACCTGTCTTCATCAGACTTGTGATGCAATCCATGCACCATCTTTGTTGCCTCCTCTGAACCTTCTCTACCCAGTCTATGTCCTTACGTAGGTATGATCTCCAGAACTGACACTGTACTCCAGGTGGGGCCTCACTAGTGTCTTGTATAGTGGAATTATGACCTCCCCTTTCCTGCATGGTTGTGTTGCGCATGGCTGGTGGTCTTGCCCCCCCCAGCATGCAATAGCATCCATGAAGTAATGATACTCACACTCCTCAAGCAGCTGGGTCTGCCGCTGATGCTGCTGCTGCTGCTGCTGGGGTGCAACACCCACCGGCACTGGGGCCCTGGCACGGCACTCCTCACCCCGTGCCTGCATCCTCACACCCGGCCTGTGGGAGACATATGTTGAGACAAACATCAGTGTGACTCCAAAGCAGACTGCCCCCTGCCCCAGTGAGAGTGCCTGCCCACACAGCCAGACCCATGCATCTCACACCTGCACACACTGACACAGCCAACCATGGCAGAGCCATCACCTATGCACAGCCACAAAACACACTCACACCCCTACAGAGAATACAGGTGCATAGATGGTACACCACCTGGCCCAGGCACCACGCCCCGCCTGTGCGTGACCGCAGCCGATCAAGAAGATCTGGATCCCTCCGGCGGAGGTCACCGTACCGGTGCCAGCACTGCTCAGCTGACCGGCACTGTCCAGTGACCCCCACCAGGTCAGTGGCCACTTACCACACCTGCGTCCTGGCAATGATGAGGGGCACCTCACCATAAAGTGCCCCATAGTGGGGCTCCACTAGGGCCACCAAGTTGGCCAGTTCGACTGGGCTCCACTGAGCTGCTCTTATGCGAGCCATGGTACCAACTTTACAGCAGGCAATATGGCGCCCCGCTGCGCCATAAATCCACGTGGAGATGTTGTGCAATAGACCACCACAGGCTCCAATCGCGCTGTTCGAACAGCGTCGTCACTTCACATAGTGCTGTCACCAGACAGCGCAATAGGGCCGTACACATGGCAGGTGAACAGCGCCAGGGGGCCAAGGTCGGACACAAGGTCATGGGTAATGATGCAAGGCCACGCACAGTGCCATCTGATGTATATGCATCCTGCGCGACCGACCAGCTGCGTAATGGTGCCACAGTGGACTATCGCACAGTAGTGCCACAGCGCCATATAGTGCCCAGTGCTGTAGCGCCACTGGCACAATGGTGGCCATGGCCTGAATTGCCGATAGCGCACAGCACGTCAGTAGCATGGCAGATGCCTGCGTAAGCTATCTGGGCATGCGCAATGCAGTGTACCACACAGTCACAGATCTGCGCCATTGGCTCAGCCGACTCAACCGTATTGAGCAAAGTGCAAATTCACGATATTCAGCCGACACATGCAAACCATCTGATCAGCCATTCAAAGGTGCAGTGGCGTGATTTGCATGTCATTATAGTTGCTCCACTCCTAATTTGCATGCATTGCGCTATAAATGTGCGACATTGGGCTGCGCTGGCCAGATTCGGTTACTGCAGGTGAGAGGTGAGTTGCATGCTGTGTGATGCTCTGGACAATGGTCATGGGAAAATGCTGTAGACTGCACAGTGACAGGTGTCCACTTCCCCCATACAGTTTGCCATGACCAAGCAGAGCCAAGGTGAGGGTGAGGATGGTGGGCGTAGGAGGAGGCCCAACTTTACACCAGCAGAGACAAAGGCCCTCTTCCAGGCCTACCTGGATGAGGAGCCAGTACTGAGTGGACGGAGGGGCACCCCTCAGTCCCATGTGGCTGCATGGGAGGGGGTAGCTCGGGCCGTGAACCTGCATGGAAGCCACCAGCACTCCATGCAGGAATGCAAGAAGAAGATGGGGACAGACCGCAGGAGGTTGAAGGAGAAGGTGGCAGCCTTCAGGCGGCACATGCTGGCACTGGTGGGGGCCCGCCAGTGGTGTTGGAGCTGACCCGACTGAGAGACACTGGTTGCATCAATGCAGCGGGCGCTATTGAGGTGTACCAGGAGGTGGATTCCAGACAGGTGGAAGCCCATCACTGCACAGTATGACATGGTGGAGATGTTGGGGGGGGTTGGGGGGAAGGTTGTTCACATGCACTCACATGTACTCTCTTTCTGTTACAGATCCTGTTCATCTTCAGGAGATGGTGGTGGTGGGTTCAGGCAGTGATGATGACCTGCTGGACATGGAGGAGGGTCCATCCACCTCTATCACCAACCAGCAGGCACTGCAGCAGCATGCAAGTTGAGCCGCCAACTCTGGTGTCGGTGATTCGGGTGCGGGGGGTGCACAGCCTGTGTCTCAGCAGTCTGGCATGCAAGCATGCCAGCACGCTGTGACTATGGCTGTAGCATGTACCTGCACCATTGATGATGCAAGGACTGCAATGGGCAGTGATAGATAGTGTGTGTCCCATGACGGACACACAGCAGGCCAACACGTGCCCTGGGCCTTTCTGGTTACAACGCATGCCCAGCATGCTGGCACAGTCCCAGGCTGTGCCTGTCAGCACCGGTGGGGCAGCACCGGTGGCTGTGCAGGTGTCTGGCACTGTTGCTAGCACAGTGGTGGAACGAGTGGATCCTGGGGCACAGCGGTTGGAGGGGCAGCAGCAGCAGTCACCCACCAGGTCTGGGGGTACAGTGTCAAGTGGTGGCACATGTCCGCCGCCCTTTGATCTGCCCATTCCTGGTCCTGGCGAACAGCGCCCACCCTCAAGGGGTGTTGTGCATCAGGACCTTCCACACCCTGGGGGACAGGATGCCATTGGGGCACAGTACCCATTGGACGAGCACACCCGCCTGCTGCAGGAATCAGTACAGCTGCAGAGGCGGGTTGCAATGTCCATGGAGGCACTGTCTGTGGCTGTGGAGTGGCACAGCAGGGAGTGTGCTCTGGACCATGCAGAGCTGGTTACGTATGCAGGCGGATGTGACGCCGCCATTGACAGGCTGACCCAGGCAGTGGTCTCTGTCGTGGACGCATTGGGCACACAGTCAGGTGCCCCTGTACCAGCACACCCCACATAGTTCACTCTCCACTCCCCATTCCCAGCATCATGCAACACCAGGCCTGTTGACGCCGGGTTCTGCTGTGGCCATCCCGAGCACCCCTGGTGCAGGTTTGTTCGGCATGCTGCAGACCCCTGTGCGGGCAAGGTCGCGTTCGCACAGTGGGACCCCTGGTGGTGCAACAGTGCCACCCCATGTGGCCCCTGCTCAGCCTGCCAGTGCTGTGGGGTCACGGCGGGGCTGCCCACGCATCCGCGGTGGCCGTGGGACAGTGCTACATGACTGAACTGTCTCCCAGTGCGGGCCCTGTCTGGTGCTGCCATGTGTGCAATGTGTGTCATGGTGGGCAGTGCACTGCTGGGTGCTCTGCTCACCACACCGACATACGGACCACCTGCACACCCTCCCAACTGCTGTCCACAGGTGCGTGTGCATGATGATGCCTGCATTGTACTGTACACCAAGGTGCAAGGGTGCCCAGCATCTGACACACGTACTTGGACAGTACAGGTGGTGGGGGTGGTCAGTGGTGCTGTGTGTTAGCAATGTCGGTTCTGCTGTGCTGTGCATCTGCCCATGTATACTCTGTGCCTGGTGTGTGTGTGTCCATATGAGTGCTCACCCCTCCCTGATGGTGTGTTTGTATGCCTGGACCCTTCCACTCCCCTGACCGTCATGCACCCCTGGTGTGTTCCCCTGTGTGCCTGTGGTTTGCGCATGGACAGTGTTGGCTGCACAGGTCCCCTTGACTTACCTGTGTTCTGCATAGTGCTCCTCTGTGATGGTGTCCCGGTGCAGCTGGGCCTGCTGGATCAGTTGGGAGTCCCGCCGTCCTGGGGGGGCTGCTCATCGCCATCAACACCGGTGCCACTGGTGTCCCCAGCGCTGTCCCCCTTTTCAACCTGTATGGCTATCCCATGGTCTTTGGCCATGTTGTGCAGGATGCAACAGGCCAGGAATATCCCACAGGCCTTTTGGGGGCTGTACTGTAGGGCACCGCCGGAGGTGTCTAGGCATCGGAAGCGTGCCTTGAGCATCCCAAACACCCACTCTATGATGTTGCGTGTGGAAACATGTGCCTCATTATAAGCGTTGCTGCGATGGGGTCATGGGGCACCGATGCAGTGTGAGCAGCCAGGGGCGGTGGGTATCCGCTGTCACCTGTGTGGAGATAGTGGTGATCAGTCTCATGTTCAGGTCCATATTGCCCATATCCCTGTGTGCCACTACCATAGCACCTGTGGCATTCCCACCCTTGCCCCGAGTTTGCATTCCATGCATGTACTCACCCACTAGATGTCCTGTGGGATGTCCCCACTCTCAAATCGATGGCACAGTGCGGACTGATACCATATGAAGGCATCATGTGCTCTGCCAGGGTGTGTGGCACAGACATTGATTATGCGCCCAGTGGCATCACACACCACCTGGCAGTTGACACTGGAGAATCCCTTTCTGTTACTATATACGAGCCCATCAGGGCCAGGTGGTGTGTGAATGGCCACATGGGTGCAGTCTATGCCCTAGCATGCCAGGCATCGTGCTACCTGTGGACCTCCTGCATGTTTGCGGTACGCTCTGCCGTGGTGCTGGGGAAATGGATGTACTCCGCAGCATGTGGCAGCAGTGCGCTGAGGAATTGGGTGAGGATGCGTGACGTGGCCGACTGTGTGATGCCTGTGGTGTCCCCTGTCAGCCTCTGGAAGGTGCCCGTGGTGAGCAGGCACATGCAGGCTGTCACCTTGGTCTCCACCGACAGGCGTGACTCCGTCGTGAGGGTGCCTGCATCACATCACTGCACAGCTCACAGAGCCATCTCAGTATTGCCCTGTTCAGGCAGTACCCATTACGATCTCTACATCTGTGTACAGCTCAAAGCTGATGTGAGACGCAGTACTGCCTGTTGAGGCACCGCCCGGCCAGGCCCTTCACGGCCACGTCCCCTGCAGTATGCATTCTCACCCCCTCATTACAGCTTCCATGTGGAAGCTGGCACTATCCATCTCCCTGGCTTCTGACCCCCGGCTGCTGTTGCTGTGTTACCCCGCTGTCCTCCTGCTGCTTCCACTGCACGGGCACCCCGCTGGCCTCTACAGCCTATGGCCCACGCTTTCCTTGCCTGCCCTAGCCTGTCTGTTGTCTGTCTGTCTGTCTCTCTCTCTATCTCTCTCTCTCTCTCCCCCACTTGGCAGCCTTGTAGCGTTCTTGCGCCGCTTCCTTGAGCCTTTCTATTTTGGCTCATTTCCGCTAGTGCGCAATTTCCGGCTGTGCCGCTATTGCCATCGTGCAAGTCTTTGAATATCGCATTGAGCTCTTTATGCATGGATCCACCCCCTTTGGTTGTGCATGCCTTCATTTTCATTGTGCTGTTGCTCAGCATGTTTTCGGTGACGCAACTGCCTCCTTCTGAATATCGCAAAATGGCGCATTTTGGGACTTGCGCATGGCGCAACCCTTTTGAATATCCGGGCCATACTGTACATCATTTATTCCACAGGTCCTCATTGTATATCCCTTATGTACGTAGTCTACCTGTCTATCTATCTATCTATCTATCTATCTATCTATCTATCTATCTATCTATCTCTGTGTCTGTTTGTCTGTCTGTCTAGATCATGTCTGGAAACAAGCTTTTGCTCTGTGTGTCTTCTTGTTTTTTTTTTTTAAATGATTGATGAGCTCATAGAATAAAAGCTATGATAACATCCCCAAAATGTAACTTTTTTGCCATTCTTTAGATACACTGCTGTAAAATAAAAGGAGATAAAAAGCAGAAGTAGTAGAAGTAGCAGAACCTATCTTTCAGAGCCAACTGTTAGGGCCACACACTTCTGGGGACAGATCCAAACAGGCAGTAAACTCCAACACAGTCTGTACTGTCTGTGTAATTATGGGAGCTGTGGGAGTACTGCAAGCTGTGAGTATGGACTATGCCAACCAGTTTTTACTGCCTGTGTAATTGTGGGAGCTGCGGGAGTGCTGCACACTGTGAGTATGGACTATGCTAACACAGTTTGTACTGTCTGTGTAATTATGGGAGCTGCGGGAGTGCTGCACACTGTGAGTATGGACTATGCCAACCAGTTTGTACTGTCTGTGTAATTATGGAAGCTGTGGGACTGCTGCACGCTGTGAGTATGGACTATGCCAACCAGTCTGTACTGTCTGTGTAATTATGGGAGCTGTGGGAGTGCTGCACACTGTGAGTATGGACTATGCCAACCAGTCTGTACTGTCTGTGTAATTATGGAAGCTGTGGGAGTGCTGCACGCTGTGAGTATGGACTATGCCAACCAGTCTGTACTGACTGTGTAATTATGGGAGCTGTAGGAGTGCTGCACGCTGTGAGTATGGACTATGCCAACCAGTTTTTACTGTCTGTGTAATTATGGGAGCTGTGGGAGTACTGCAAGCTGTGAGTATGGACTATGCCAACCAGTTTTTACTGTCTGTGTAATATGGGAGCTGTGGGAGTGCTACACACTGTGAGTATGGACTATGCCAACCAGTTTGTACTGTCTGTGTAATTATGGGAGCTGTGGGAGTGCTACACGCTGTGAGTATGGACTATGCCAACCAGTCTGTACTGTCTGTGTAATTATGGGAGCTGTAGGAGTGCTACACGCTGTGAGTATGGACTATGCCAACCAGTTTGTACTGTCTGTGTAATTGTGGGAGCTGTGGGAGTGCTGCACACTGTGAGTATGGACTATGCTAACACAGTTTTTACTGTCTGTGTAATTATGGGAGCTGTGGGAGTGCTGCACACTGTGAGTATGGACTATGCCAACCAGTTTTTACTGTCTGTGTAATATGGGAGCTGTGGGAGTGCTGCAGACTGTGAGTATGGACTATGTCAACCAGTTTGTACTGTCTGTGTAATATGGGAGCTGTGGGAGTGCTGCACACTGTGAGTATGGACTATGCCAACCAGTTTGTACTGTCTGTGTAATTGTGGGAGCTGTGGGAGTGCTGCACACTGTGAGTATGGACTATGCTAACACAGTTTCCTGCAGAACATTGCCTCAAGAGCAACGGGAGATAACATGTCTCAAATGGGATAATGCCTTTGCCCCCGTGAGACATTTTCTACCTTTGGCATGCTAATGAAACACAAATAGCATTCAGGGTGCTAAGGGTCCATTTGCATGCCATTATCAAGACCAATGGTTTTCATTTTTTACTAGAAAACACCAATACATTTCTGGAATTTGGACTATTCTACAGATTGGCAAAAAACAAAACATTTCTTGGAAACTGGTCATTTTTACCAGACCGGTGAATCTACAGAACTTGTATTTTACTATAACTTTTTTCTGTACTATTTTCATTTTGCTTCATTTAGCTTGCTGTATATCCCGCCTTCTTGTAATCTAAATTAAATTAATACACCTACTCCAAGTTTGACATTACAGCTGTGGTAAAATCTGGAAATTAGACTAGTAATTGCTGGTGTGATACTTATAACTAAGTCATGCCTGAAAACTGTTTCCAAGAGTAACAGACACAAGAGACTAATATGGTTCCCCAAGAAGGTCAGGTAGGAATTAAGTACAAAAAAGCACCTTCATTAGATACAAAGAGAAGCAAGGAGACTAGGAATGGAGTGCTTTTAAGGATGAGGGAGGCCAAAAAGTTATTCAGTGACACAGAAGTAGACAGAGAACTGAGAATTGCAGAAGATGAGAGGGGAAATTATTAGGCTGATAGAGGGGGCAGTATACTAGAGGAGGATGAGAAGAAGGCAGCCATTCTTAAGTACTTCTTTTGCACTCAATACACAGTACTAGATAATGGGTTATTTTCTGAAAGTGGCCTAAAGTCATGCACATGTCACAGTGGCCAGCAGCCGGGAGGGTGTGCACAGAGACAGTGTGTGTGTGTGCAGGGCACCACACCCATGCAATGCACACAGAACACCACAGTGTACACAGGGCAGTGGCAGACAATGACTGTGGAGGGGGAAGGGTCAGTCATGCAGCACAGTAGCACGGCCACCATGGGTGCATGGGTGACCCCACCGAGACCTGCCAGCCATACCAGACTGACCAGTAGCCTCATGGGGTGGCACCAAAGGGCCCCCAGGGGTGAGGCTGCGTGAACATGACTGTGTCCACGCAGGGGTCTGCAGGCCATCGAACATGCCCTCACCAGGCATGCAAGGTATGCCCACTGCTGAACCCGGCGTAGACATGGGGTTGTCAACGCCGAGAACGGGGGGTGGAGATAGCACTCTGCGGGGTGTGCGGCGGCTAGGCACACAGCCGGTCGGCCAGTGTAGCCATGACAGTTGCCATTGCAGTGGTCTGCCTGTCATCCACCCGCTATTGAGCCAACCCTGCCAGGAGCAGGGCATGGTCCCTGCTTCGCTGCTCCTCTGCCTGGCGCAGCTCGGCACAGAGTGCATCCACCGCCACCATGAGCCACACCTGCTGATCCACAGAGGCCTGGAGAAGATGGCTGTGGTCATCCAAGGGGTCATGTGCATGGCTAGCATGCTGTCCCCCGTGGTGTTCCTGGCTCTGCTGCACAGTGCCCCTTGACCGTGGGCACTGCACAGCAGTTCCTTCCTGGGGTTATGTCCACACGCGATGCACTGATGCTGCCTCCTGCCCCTGTCCCCACGTCAACACTGGCCAGCTGCTGATGCTGCTCCTCCAGCTGCTGATCACCAGGCACCACTGGTGCAGCCACAGTGGTGACAACAGCCCCACTACCGTGGCCTCACACCAGTGCTGCCCCACTGGAACCCACAGACACAGCCTGGACAAGGGCTGTTGTGCAGGCTACCACGCCAGCACTACCTGCAGATCCGCCTGGGCAGATGCCATCCATGGGATCACCCTGTGTCCCACATACAACACTGTCCAGGATGTGCATCACATCATCATCAGTGTTGGAGTTGGCCCCAATCTGGGTCTCAGCACACAGGACACTGTGAGTGGTGTCACACTGGAACACAACCAGGGCCATATCCGCACCTGCACCACTGGCATCAGTCAGGACAGATGTGCAGGGCTGCAGACGGTCAGTCCCTCGGACACCTGTGGAGGTGGATGGGTGCTCCACCGTGTCCAGAGCCACCCTCTCGGCAGACACACCCACCACCGCTGCCCCATGCAGACACTCAGGAGCTGCAAAGGAACACAATACAGTTAGTGGTTCCGCCTGGCCCTGGGGCCTGCCCCCCTGCCACCCACACACTGCCAGCACCAGTCCTACCATGTAGTGATGGGCTGCCGCTCGTCTGGAAGCCTCCGCCAGGAACACCCTCAATGGCACTCTGCCGCATGCTGCCGGCCACCTGATCTTCTAGTGGCATCAGGTGGGGAACGTCCTGCTGGCCCACACCAGTGGCAGCACATGCCGCCCTGATGGCATCCACCTTATCCATAATCTGAATCCTGTCCATGCCAACCTTTTTCTTGTGCTCCTGCTCGGAATGCTGGTGGCTGCCCTGCTGGTTGATGGCACATGCCACCTCACCCCATGCCACCACATGGACCTGTGGTGTGCCCCTCTGTCCACTGAGCAGTGGCTCCCTGTTGAGGTAGGTTTCGAACAGGGCATCTGATTCTGCCCTGGTGAAGTTGGGGCTCCTCTTCTGCACCCTTCCCTGCTCCTCTTCATCCTCTCGCTTGGTCATGCTTGTGCCTGGGGGGCTGGACAGGTGTTACCATGGACTGTGCAGTCCCATACAGCCCTCCCAGACTACTGTCCCCATGTCTCCACAGCATGGCACCTACCTCAAAAGACTGCAATACCGATGCATGGCCTATGCATTCCCAGGTCGCTTTTATAGCGCATCACATGCAAATGAGGGCAGGCGCAACTGTAATGGGATGCAAATGCAGTGGATGCACTGTGGAATGGCTCGTGAGCTGATTAGCATAACCTGACTGAATATCACATTGTTGTGCCTTGTGCAATGGTGTTGAACATGATCAGGCTGTGGTGCACCATGGTGATGTGTGCAATCGGCACCACACCACACATGCCCGCGGTGCTGACGTTTACGCTAGCAGCACAGCTGATTCACTGTGTGTGGGAGACAGTACAGGGCACTGCCACTACTGTACCTGTGGTGCTCATGTGCTATATGTCCGAAGGGGCGCACGTGCCATGGTGCACTGTGGGCACCATGGTGCCTCAGCATGGTAGACCACTGCTTGGCGTCACACACATGCACCCCTACCACATTCCACGTAGGGGCCTCCCAATAGTGCTGTGGTGCTCCGTGTGCGGACAGACCCTTGACCCTGTGGCTGCCCTTTGCCCTCTAGGTGCCATGTATCCGCATGGCTGCCCCCATTGCACAGTCCAGTGCCAGCACGATTGCGACTGGCAGCGCAATACCGCGCTGCCTCCGCATGTGGTGCACATGTGCTACAGGGTTCCATTTTGAGCTCGCCAGTGTCTGCAATATGCCTTGCACCAGAGCACCAGTATGGACCTCGGTGGACCTGGTGAACCTGGTGGCTCTTGTGGAGCCCCATGCAGCTGCCCTGTTTGGGCAGGTTCCGCTCCTGAGGCCACGCACAGTGGTGTGGCAGGAAGTGACAGAGGGCCTTGAGGAGGCCACAGGGAGCAGCAGAACTGCTGAGCAGTGTCACCACCGCTATGGGAACCTCCAGTGGTGTGACCCTGACTGCCTAGGGAGACTGCAGGTGCGTACACAGCGGGGAGCCATGCCACAGCCAGGTAGGTGTTCCTTCACCACACTAGTGATATCCATCTGTCCTGGTGGCACAGTGATTGGTAGGTCATGCCACAAGAGGGGGTGGGGGCTGGTACCTGTGTTGTCAGTTGTGCGGGTGCATTGAGTATACCCTGCACCACCGTGGCACAGATGGGCTGTGCGGGCATGCACACTGCTGGGGGGGCTATGGTTCAGATGTGTACTGATGAGACTCTTTCCATGTTTCCACGCTAGGCCCGGAGGATCACCGTTGGGCCTGGATGGCCCAAGAGCATGGAGTGCAGGATGTCACTGGTGCTGTGCCCATGCAGGCAGGGCACAGTGGTGGTGCCGGGGCTCAGCAGCGCCCTGCTGAAAGGGATGCAGGTGAGTGCCGTGTTTCCCTTTACAGCTGTGCATGGTGGGTTGCAGGGGCGGTGGTGAGGCATGGCCCCCTGCACATGGCCCCTACTGCCGTGCACATCCCACGGTGCCCTCTGCACCATCCTGTGGGTCTGCACTTGTGGGTGTGTGTCGCAGGTGGCCTGTGTGTGCACTGGGTGCCTGGCTGTGCCACTGCTATCCTACTGCATTGCCATGATGTTGGACAGCCCCGATGGTGCTGTGCAGTGCATGGGCAGTGGGGGTGTGCAGCAGTTTGCATGGCTACAGATGCCCGGGTAGGCAGATCATGTGGGCGCACCCACTGTGGGTGGTCGCATGCCATCCCAGGGGCTCAGGCCACTGATGTACACCATGCACAGTGGGTGGACTGTGTTGGTCTGGCCAGTCACTCATACTGATTCTGCTCCCTTGTCCTAGGTGGACCATGCTGGACAGCCCTAGAAAGGAATATCCAGGAGATCCTGCAGGTCCCTTGGGCCACACTGGAGCTGCTGCAGGGGATGGATAGGGGTGACCGTCGGTGGCACAGAAGGTGCCACAGGGAGGACAGGGATGACAGGGGCTGACTGCACTGTACAATTCCCTCCCTGAACTGTCCCCCACACCCCTGTGTCTCCCATCTTTGCCTTTCCCATTGTCCCTGCCCTTCCCCTTGTTGTTGCCTTGCATCCCTCCCACTGTATATATATATATATATATATATATATATATTGTACATAGTTTCTGTTGATGTTTATTGTTTCTTAATACATGCTTTTCCTACTATGTCTGTGTCGGTCTCTGTTTTGCAGCAGGCGAAGGTGCCTTGCTACAGTGGTGTGCATGGCAACTGTGGGGTGGTGCTGGCCTGGCCGTGAGTGTGTCTGCCAGGGATCCTCCGCTGGTGTGGGTGGGGGCCATGGGCTCTGTCCGGGGCATGTGTGGTGTGCCCTGTGCACTGTTTGCCTGTGTGCAGCAGGCTTTGGTGCAAGTGCTATGTCCCAGCCGCCCCTGGTGGTGTGTGTTGTGCCTGTGCGGCTGTGCCCATTGCGTGTCTATGGTTTGTGTGGTTGTGCCGACCCCACCACTGCATGCATGGATGCTAACATGATATCGGTGGCAGTCCATACCAGCTACCTTCCAGGCACGGTGCCCTGGCAGCTGGCATCCTGACCCCTGGTCTAGTGCACGTCTGCATCTGTTGCCACTGTGGGCGGTGCTGTTGTTGTCCCCCTACATGCAGTCTATGGTGTCTGGGGTGGTGCCTGTGGTCTGGTGACTGACACATGGGGTCCTGCTGCATGCAGGCAGTGGTCTGGTTCATGGTGTGCACACCACATGGCAGACTTGCCGGTGCCATGGTGGTGTGCAGGCCATAGGTACATGGCACAATGGGACTCACTACGGCAGCATCTGTTGCTCCACTATGTGTAGCTGTTTGACGGGGTACCCTTAGGGCTGTGTTGGGGGGCTTTTTATGTGCCTTGTGTTGTCTCCTGTGTGTCACATGCCTCCATGTGCCACAGTAGGGTGCTGTGCTGTCTGGTGGGGCCAGTGGTGGGTCAGGGTGTGTGCATGGGTGGGTGTTCGGGGTGCCTTCCTGCTGGTGGTGGCATCCAGAATGGGCCTTGTCACATGCGGGGTCCCTCAGCTACTGATGCTATGTCAATCTCCTTGCTGTGCCTCTGCGGGGGCCATGCAGGGAGGCCTTGTGTATGCTGTTGTGGCATCAGTGGATGGTGTAGAACATGCGGGGAGGGGTCACAGTGGGGATGTTGTGCATGGAGCCATGGGCCAATGGGTTGCATTGTCATGGTGGTAGAGGCATACCTTCAGTGCCATGCACTGTTTGGTCATGCTTCTGGGCTGGGTGTCTCAAGATCGCTGTACTGGGGATGGTCAGCATTGGTGTAGTGCCGTGGCATGGGTGGGTCCAGGCCATCCTTGTGTTCTGGTCTCTGTTTGCCAGGGGACAGTGCAGGGGCACCTTGCCCAGTGGGTGGGGACTGATGGCTCATGTCTGCTGTTGCATTGGTGCCTGGGTTCATGGGCTGGTGGTCCATTCTGCTCACATCTGGTTGTGCAGATCATGGGGGCCTTTCCCTGGTGGGGGGCAGGGGGGGTGGTCTGTCTGTCCTGATGCATGCTTCTCCACACATGGCACATCCATGGTTGGTGCACAGCTGCTTCCTGCCTTTGTCCCCATGCATCCCTAGGGGTGCTAATGCACATTGGCCCTGCTCCATTATGCAACCCTCATTGTGCTATGGCACATTGGGCCCAATATTCAGCTACATTGTGCAGGCGCACCTTGGCCTGCGCATGGTTTGAATATCACGCCCGTTGCACCATGGCACACTGCACTTGTGCCTGCTCCCGCTATTACACATCTTTTTGGTGGAGTCTGAATATCCCACCCCTTATATATAACCTTAAAGACTAGAAAAATAAGGACACTCACCCATCCCTTCGTAGCACCAAATCAAGGGTAGTATATCTTCTACATACTTTCAGGATTCTCTTTAATACATTCTATAGTCGACATTTATGTACAGGAAGGAAAGAGCTCATGATCCATCATTTATATGTTTCTGTAAACTATTTACCATATTCCACTTCTTTCTCTGTTTTAATCTTTTTCTATTCAATTTGTATCTACATTTTCCCCTGCATCTCTTTACTGTTTGTTTTCCACCTCTGTTTCCATTCTTTCCTTACTTTTTTAAATCAAAATAGATATTGACTCAAGTTACCCCTTCAAAGATTAAAATTGGGAAGGCCCTCCACCATTGTTTTATTACAGATTGTGACATTGAACTTTTTTCTTTATCATACACCAAAGCCACTTCCTGAGTGATTTTCTCTGTCAGAATATTCAAAGGTACTTTCTTTTGCTGCAGAACAAAGTGGCAATTGTTCTGCCAGATACACCATTTAAAAGTCACGCATATAACCCTTAGTGTCCCTGGGTGGAAACAGCTCCATGCTGCATCGTACTTGCCATATACCAACTCTGTGTAGGACATTTTAGCCATTATGGGGGTTCTCCATTTGTTTGCAATGAGACTCCATACCTGAGAGATATATGTACAACTAAAGAATAAATGGTCCATTGTTTCTATCTGGACAATGCAGTGTTCTCTTAAGCAAAACCTTTCCTCCATGATTTTATGCACATGGCTACCCCTAACTTTTAACTTTCCATGGCAACACATCCATAGGGTGTCCCAAATCTTGACAGGAGCTCTGTTGTCTAGAATTGTTTTGTTAAACATTGGTTTTCTATTCCCTGTGGGGTATTAAATACTAGTCCAATTAGAAAGTGTTTGCTTAATACTAGAGCGTACAAGGATTTCTCACTATGGGTCTGTAGCATTGGAATAGTGATACCCCATTGCTTGACTTTCCTCAACACCTCTGTAATATACCCCGGGGTCCCTTGTGATATTTGTTTAAATGCCCCCCATCTGGTTGCTGTCCATTTGTCAAAAAAAATTGACAAGATCTTGTTTGGCTCTTTACCCAATCTTGTTCATTCCCTATAATAATGGGGAGAATGTTTGAATGAACAAAAATGGTGAAAAAGAATAGGTCTGGGTTAAGCATATTAAACCCACCTTGTTTTACAGGCCAATATGTTATAGATCTTTTTTCCGGGTTTAAACGACTACCCCATAATAATTGAAAGCATGTATTAAAAACCCTGGACTCTAGTTTTATAGGTAGTGGGTAAATGTAGCTTACTGTTAACAGTATTGGAATAATTAAAGTTTTAAGCACATGAACTCTTTTTTTGCCTAGACATGGGATAACTTTTCCATTTTGCCACTTTTTCTTCAGCTATATTTAGTTTTTCTGTCCAGTTCTTCTCACTGGGGTTCTTATCTCCAAAAGTAATTCCTAATAATCTTAGGTTTCCGGCTTCTATTGTTATCCCCTCTATTTCTGTTGTTGTCCCAACATCTTACTGTGCTAGTTTTATCCCCCTGCTTTTCTCTTTATTTTATTGTGCCCCAGACGTTATAGAAAACTCAAGAATAATTTTGATTGCCTGAGTTATTGAAAATTCATCTGCTACCATAAGGCAGACATTGTCTGCATGCGCTGTGCACATGGGAAATCCATGTTTCCTGGTCCTGCTATGTCTAATTGATTGAAGGCTATTTAATTTTCTTAAAAGGGGATCTATAGAGAAGATGCACAGCAGGGGGCTCAAGGGGCAACCCTGTCTTACTCCTTTTTTTTATTTTAATGTGTGACCCCATTACGCCATTTACAAATGTTGTCATGGATGCTTGACTATATATTACTTGGAGCCATGTGATGAACTTACTTGGGATGCCATAATTTTGTAGTACACTGAACAGGTAATCATGAGAGACTTGATCAAATGCTTTGGACTGATCTAAAGAAATCACATACCCTTCAGACTGTGGAGAGTCAAAGACCTCTCTAATTAACTTTAAGTTATCCAACATTGATCTGTTGGGTGTTGCACGTTTGTGTGGTACTAACTATTGATCCTGCTATTTTTGCCAATCTTATGCACAAGATTATACATAAGATTTTCCAGTCTGTATGTATTAGGCTGATAGGCCTCCAATTATTTATGTTTTCTTTATCATTTTTCTTGTGTAAGAAAATCAGAAGGCTATCTGCCAGAGATGGTGGGAAGTTCCTTGTAGAATTCGATTATATACTACTAAAAGGTGTTTACGTATTACATTTTTAGTCTTTTTGTAGAATTCCTTGGGTATCCCATTAGGTCCTGGGGTTACTGTGTTTTTTTAGATTCTCTGTTACCTTGCATACTTCTGCTTCCTCTATGTTACCTATAAGTTCATTTTTTTCCTCCTTCGTGAGTGGGGGAGTGTCCAAGTTTTGTAAAAACATTTCTGTCTCTGGTGGTGTTTTCACAGCCTGTCCAAAAAGATTTCTGGAATGACCTGTTACTATGCCTAAGATTTCCTGATTCTTTCCACTCTTATTTCTGCTGTATTACACAGGAAAGACATGTACTTGAACTCGTTCCTTTGTTTGCAATTGTCGTAAGGGTTTATTACCTGGGCATTGCCTTCCATACAATACTTTTGTTCTAAGAACAAAGAAGTGGACCTATCATATTGAAATGTTGACATTTCTTTCTTTATTTGCGTTATTTGGTTGGAGTAATCTAAATTAAATTCTGTCTGCAAAGAGTACAATTTTTGTAATTGTTTTTGGTTTTCTAAATATTAGAGGTATTTTCCCTTATTATCAGATTTGGCCCTTGATTTACAAAAATGTTTGATCTTTGTCTTTGTTTCTAGCCACCAGTGTGCAGGATCCTCATACAATTCAAAGACAGACTGTTTGTCATTAATTACTTTCAAAAGTCCCTCCCATCCCTTCTCCTCCTTTAAAATGGTTGTGCTAATTTTCCAATGAGTGTGGCTCCCTGGTTTATTTCATGGTATACCTGTGTGAATAGTTAAAGCATAATGGTCTGAGATTTCTTTTGGGGTTACCGTGCTTTTAAAGCATGGTACCCAGTTTGACATAAAAAAATTATCTATTCTTGTAGATGATTTGCCTCTAAAATAAGTGTGTGGAGGGGGTTTTGTCCCTACCATTCCCCCATCCTTTAAATTTGCCATTTTGCACATGGAGTTGAGATAATTAGAGTCTGATTATAGTTTCTGAGTTTTTCCTGTTTTGCCTTTAAGGTTCGTAATACGGTGTTCTCTCGCTATAACGAACCTCGCTATAGCGAAATCCCGCTTATTACGAATCAGGGTGATGGCTCCTGATCCAGTTTCTCTAATTGATAGGCACGTTGGCAATTAACTTACAATTATCAATCACACACTGCCTGTAAAACAGTGCTGGCATCCTGCAGCTGTATGACATGCAAAATGAAGCGATCCTGCTACACAGTCGAAACTAAGCTGGCAATTCTAGACCACCTGAAAGGTAGTGAAAGCTTGACTAAGTTGTCTTTTGAGAGTGGTTATTCAAAATCCACCATATGTACTTGGCGGAAGCAGGAGAATGCCCTCCGAGCATTTGCTGATGAGTGCTCAGAGACCCAGGGGATGGCTCGAAAAAAGTTAAAGCGTCCTGATGAGGGTGAAATTGACCAAGCAATCCAGCTTTGGTTTGAGCAGCAGCGCGCTCATGGGGTACCATTGTCCAGCTCTATTGTGAAGAGCAAGGCAGAGCAGTTCGCCAAAGATATTCACGGTGAGGAATACAATTTCAAATCATCGTCAGGCTGGCTATCATGATTCCAGCGGAGGCATGGAATTCGCCGTGTGTGCATTACAGGGGAGGCAATGTCTTGTGATGATGCAGCAGTCCAGGCATTTCTACTAAAGTTGCAAGACATTTTGGTTAAGGGTGGGTACACTCCAGAACAGGTGTACAACTGCGATGAGACTGGCCTGTTCTGGAGATGCCTCCCTGACATGACACTGGCTAGTAAGAATGAAATCAACGCATCCAAGGGGTTCAAGGTTGCAAAGGACAGTGTAACCTACATGTTCGGTGCAAACATAACAGGAACCCACAAACTGCTGCCCTTGTGTATATGGAATTACGCCAGCCCAAGATGTTTCCATCATGTCTCAATGGCATCCCTGCTTGTGACCTATGCACATAGTTGAAATGCTTGGATGACTTCGGGCATCTTCCGCAAGTGGTTTGTGGACTCATTTGTACCATCTGTCCAAAGTCATTTACGACAACAAAATCTCCCTGGCAAAGCACTCCTGTTGCTAGATCAGTGCCCAGCTAACCCCCCAGAATCAGAAATGAAGTCAAGAGATGGGAGAATAAAAGCGCTTTTCCTCCCAAAGAATACAACCTCTAAAATTCAGCCACTAGATGGTGGCATTATCGCAACATTTAAAAAACATTATGCAACTGCTTACTGATTTGGTTGCTGAGGGTACTGAAGTGTGTTCATTCTTAAAAAAACTGAAACTAACAGATGTGGTAACAATTGCGGGAGAAGTGTGGGGAAAAATTACACACTCTACCATTACCCACTGCTGGCAAGCCACAGTGGGGACAGCATTCAGAGAACAGATTTGTGACCCTGAAAACACCCAAGAAGATGCTGAAGATGACACACCTGAGATAGCTGCTCTTGCAACAGAGTTGAGCTTGCTGGACACACCAGATCCCTCAGCCATCGATGGCTGGCTGTCCGTCGATGATGAGGTGCAGACGTCAGAGTCGATTGCAGACTCTGAGATAGTCAGTGTGGTGAAGCAAGTTGAGCAGAGTGACGATCGCTCCGAGGATGAAGACACGGAAGAAGTCGCTGGACCCAGTTATGCAGTGGCGATACGGGAAATGGAAGCAGGGCTCCACTATTTGCAGTCACAGGACAGTGATCCAATTAAGGTATTGCAGCTGAGAAATATAATATCACATATGAGAGACATTGCGGCCAAGCAATTTAAACAATCTAAGATTACCAGTTTTATGAAACCGTCAGCTAACAGTTACGCATGAACCTGCATTTAATTATTGTTTTACTTTTTAAATTAATTACAACTAAACTCAATAATGAATAAAAGTGAATATACTAAATCAAACTGGTGTTTTACTTGCTGGTAATGTATTTTTTTTTTTTACATGCTTCCTCGATATAACGAACACGCTGATATAACGAATGAAGGACTTGGCTCCAGACTGTTCAGTTAAAATCTCCTCCAAGGATTAAAGATGTTGCTGTGTGTAGGTAAGACTGAATTTTTTTCATTACTTCTATTCTCTCAGTCTTCACTTGAGGGTTATATACATTAATGATCCTCCACTCCTGATCCTGTATGATGGCATCTATCATTAAAACTCTACCTTGCATCAAATAGGTCAGTTTAATAACAGTGATTTTTATGCTATTGCATAAAAGAACAACTCCAGACCAGGAGTCCTCTCCTAGAGATCAAAAGGAGACCCCCTCTTCCATTCCTTTGTTGCTTGGGTAATTTCCCTTAGCGTATGCAGTCTAGTGTCCTGTAATAAAATGACTTGTGCATTATTTCTTTCCAAAATGGAAAAGACTGCCCGTCTTCATTTATTGTTATTTATACTATTGACATTCAGGGTGCAGAAAGTTAGGTTGTTGGACATATGATTTGGGAGGTGTCAGGTCATTAGGTTTTCTTCCCCTTTCCTGGTGATTTCATCTTGCACCTTTTCTTCCTTGAAGCACTTGATTCGTTTAACCCATGCTCTGAGTCAGTCATGGGCTCTGGCTGAGATGATGCCACTGAGGATCCATCTTAATCATCATTCTCTGCCCACTGTTTCCTTTTGTATAATGTGGCATATCTATTTCTGCTCATAAATCTCTCTTCTGGTTTTTGTTTTTCCACCTTAGACCTTTTGATGGTCTTACTTCTTGTTTGCCTTCCTGTTCCTATTTGGGACCATGATCCTTCCTCCGGTGGTGGCATTGTCGTTTCTTGTGGTGGTTCTGGGGTGTTAGTCCTATCCCCTACAACAATTTCTGGCAGTTCTAGGGTGGCTGATTCTTCTTCTTGCCTCTCTGTGACAGCCAAAGTCTGTGTCACTGTTGTTTCTGGATCTAAATTGATCTGATTACTGGGACCCGGCTGGGGGCTGTGTTGCCCTAGTTCCCCTTCTGTTACAGCTGTGCATGCACTCAGAGATTGGTTATCTGGAGCCTATCTGTGACCTCCAGAGCTACTGGCTGCTCTGTTTTGGGCATTCAAGACAGTTTCATCCTGAACTTCTTGTGCGCTTGTAGGGTTATTATGAGAAGCCCAAGGGCAGTCTTTGAAAGTGTGAGAGGCTTCATCACACATGTTGCAATACCTTGGCATTGGGCAGTTTATTATTGCATGACCTATCCCCCCACAGAGAGTACATTTTAGCCTATCTCAGGCTCTACTTAAATGTGTATAAGCACCACATCTGAAACAAGATTTGGGTTGGCTTGAGTAAAATATAAACCATCTATCTCTACCCAGATAGAAGCAACTTGGGAGATGTTGAATTACCCCATTTGCTTGAGGCAATCTCACCAGAAATTCTCCATCCCCCAGTCCACAATAGTTCTGAATCAATTATTGGTTCTGGCAACCCAAGAACAGTACATTTTAGGTTCAACCACCTCAGCATACCTGAAACAGCCACACCTTCATTCTTAAATAAGACTGTTATATACCTTATTGCAGGTTTTGTTAGTGGAATGGCTAGGAAAGGTGACCACAAGGTGGTGTATTTCACTTGGTTGTATCTATGCCAGAATGCTTCCAGGCCTCCTGGGGTTTTAAAACTGAGATCAAAATTAGGATCACCAGACTTGTGTATTAAAGCATACACTTCAGTGGGGAGGAACTGTAGGCTGTCTTTGATCAATTTCTTACCTACATATATCCAATCTGGAAATAATTCTAGACCTCCCCTGTATCATGGACATGCAGCATTTCTGCGTTTTGCAGGCTATGGAGGCCCATGAAACAGCCCAGCATAAGTTCTTGCATTTGGGGTAGGCCCTTGGTTATTTCTCTGATGTTTTCCTGTCTTTGCGGTCCTGTTCTCTGTGAGGGGGAGGGGTGGGGAGAGTTATTTATTTCTGGTGCTTGAGGCACCATGTTATCTCTTCCAGCAGTATCCTCTTCTTGTTCCCTCCCTTCTGTGTCCTGCATTACTTTAAATTGTAACACAAGGTTCTGGGTTAATCTCAAGGGAGAGGGAATTTCCAATAAATCTGTACCACTTTCATTGTTGATCTCTGTTAGAGGAGAAGGGGACCAGGACTGAGCCCCCTGCTGCTTATTTCAACCTGCTGTCCTAAGTGCTTCAGCTATGGAGACCTCTGTGACCGACATATTTCCATCAAAATTAGATCTAGCTTCCTCTGTTTGCTCAAAAACAGTACTTGCATTATTTTGAGAAAGCACTTCCTCCTCCCTTCCCAAAACATGCATCTCTTCATTTTGTGGAGTTATTTCCCCCTCTGTATTGTCACACATTTGAGTATTCTTAAATAACACAGTACCTGATGCAGACAAATACTCTTCTTGTTGTTTTGGCAAGTTTTCTTCTGTTCTTCTGTTCTTCTGTTCTTGTCTTGCCTTGTAATGTCATTTCAGTCTCCAGCTGTACAGACCCATCTTTATTTACACCAGAGGTTGCTGAGTTTCTTACTGCATTGCCTAGTGAAGTATTGGGCTGGAGTTCCATGCTAGGGCACTCGCTCTCCTGAGACTGAATGTGCGAGTTGTTTCCTCCATTCCCTGCTCCTTGCTTGCAACACCAGGCCACTTCCTAGCTCTTGCGACTCTAGGCACTCACTAACTGTAGCGACTACACTGACAGTCGTGTTTTCTTCTTGAGCTAGGAGTTCTGTTTCATTTTTAGACATATCTGCTCTCAGGTTGACAGATTCTGCATTTGGTTTGACATTTAGTGAAATTTTAGCAGCTATTGAAACATGACACAGCTGGCAGCTGGCAGAGCTAATTAGCTGTGTTGTTTGTTGTGTTTTTGTTGCTTTCAGGCCCAGAATTCTGCTTTGCAGTGCTTTTTGCTTGCACATTAAATAAATTAGTAAACATGACTTTTAATTTTTGACACTTGTACTGGGTTTACCTCTGAATGACTTAAGTTCCCAATTTTCTCTGGCAAGAGTTCTTCTGGCAATAATTCCTCTGCTGTTTCCATCCAGCCCATCAGCATCTTGCAAAGACTGGAGAGGGGAGGAGGCCATCTCCCCTGCCACATCAGCACTTCCTCCTCCTGTGTCTGGCTGCATATTGGGTCCCACCAGTCCATCTACAGGAAGTGACAGCACTCCTGCAGACAGAGATGGGGAAAGTTTTATTGAAACAAAAGAAATCATACAATTCAAAAACAAAAGCAATTTGCAAAAACTCATGTGGACTCAAAACAGAAGTAAACAAATAAAACACTGTGAGAAGAGAAAAAAACAGAACAGAACTACGGATATCAAGAGACAATCCATCAGGTCACTGCAAAATCAGAGTCCGTGATCCAAGGAAGAGCTTTCCAAAGTTCAAGTAATGTATCCTTGGAAAATAATGTACGTTCATGTACATAAATGTTTGTTAGGTCTGTTACGATTTTCTTCTCAAGCTCTGAATAAGAACAGGTTTTTTGCTGTAGAGTAAACAGACATCGAGCCATCCAAATATTCCATTTAATTACTACAAAAACTAGATTTAACGTGTCCAGAGTCCAAAGGGACCACTGGGGAGAAAAAACACCATACATAATATTCTGGTAAGAAACCATTTGAAATAATGGAGTGGCCCAGACTCTTGCCAAAAAAACCCACCAGTGCCGAATAAAAGAACACTCAAAAAATAAGTGCAATATAGTTTCCAATTTAGAAATACACAATAGTCTAGAACATTGTTGGTCTTGAGACTGCTTGTGTTTATGATTATCTTTGACGTTAATTCTTTCATGACATGACAGCCAATGAAAGTCCCACATGTGAGCAGGCACCCTTTTACACTGTAACAAAACCAATAGGGAAGGAAGATGTTGGCTAGGGCACTTTTCAAAGGGCAACTGTATTGCACAAATGGTCAGGAGATTATTATATAATACTTTATGAGAATTTGTTAACAACATCTGGGTAGATATCCTCCACTGTTTCAAATGTAAAAACATGTGTTTAATATATATCGGTATACCCAAAGTTTGTTGTATCACAGTTAATGAATCACATTCCCATAAATGAAACCATAATCTGCAAGAATCATAGAACCAAGGTTCCCACCCTCTCTGAGTATTTATCAATAGAGGCTGAAGATTTGCAGTCAAAACAATACATGAAAAAAATAACAGAGGATTAATCATGTTAACACCCCCCCCTCAGAAATAGGTAAGTAAGTAACATTCTGTTTTACCGGATTAAGCCGGCTTCCCCACAAAGCTTGAAAGAAGAGACCAAGAACTGCAGTTTCTAATTGTTTAGGGATTGGGAATACATAGCTTAAATAAAGAAAAGTCGGTATCAAATAAGTCTTGATTAGGAAAACGCGCTTCTTCTTCCCAATCTGCCCCTTATTCCATGAGGCAACCTTAAGTTTGCCTTGATGTAATTTAGCAGACCAATTAAAAAGGTCAGAATCTACAGTCCCAAAATAAACTCCCAAAATGCGTTGAGGCCCCTCAAGTTGTAAAGGATCAATATGCGAAAAGGGCTATTTTCGATCCTAACCGAATACCAAAACTTTTGGTAAAATTTAAAATCCACCCAGAAAAATCACCCAAAGGAAGAACATTCCTGGAGGGCAGTAACCACAGAGGCTGCATTAGCCATAATAATGCAGACATCGTCTGCATATGCAATCACCGTATATGGCGAGATTAAAGTAGAACTAGAAAGGGCATGAATCTGAGGATGAGTATTCAGACGGCGAAGCAAAACATCTAAAAAAATACATGTAACAGAGGGCTCAAAGGACACCCTTGGTGAACCCCTCTTTTTATGGGGATCATAGGTCCAACCCAACCATTCACAATAGGCACAACAGTGGCAGTCCTGTAAAAAGTCTTAATCCAGTGAATCATTTCACCAGGCACATGCATAAAATGTAGTGCCTTCCATAAGAAATCATGGTTAACTGAATCAAAAGCAGCCTTCTGATCTACCGATACAATAAAACCCAAAACAGAGTCTGCATAGCCATGAGAAAATAATTCTTGAAGGAGAATCAAATGGTCAGAGATTCTCCTGTTCAGTACAGAGTAGGACTGAGCACGGTGCAAAACCACTTCAGCTATCCTCATAAGGCATTGTACAATGATTTTCATTAATAACTTAAAGTCAGTGTTTAGCATACATAAGGGGCTCCAATTCTCAAGAGAATGTATATCTCCTTTCTGTTTATAGATATAAATCAAAGTACCCTTAGTAAAATCTAAAGGGATAAACTCACTAGCTAACTGGGAGGTATACACTGAAGTTAATTCAGGGATCAGGTTGTCACCCAGTACCTTATATAAGGCAGCGGGGAGTCCATCTGGACCAAGAGTACTCCGTAAGGGTAAGGAAGAAATAACCAGCTTCAATTCTAACTCAGTAACAGGTATACAGTCTGAGTCAGAACATGGCTGTGAAGGGATAGGGATGTCAAGGTCCCTACACAACACCGCAGGATCAACATCTGCAGCTGGAAAGGGAGAAAAGAGGGCAGTCGTGTAATATGTCACTATCCGACAGATGTCCGACTGAGAGGTACATAAGGTGCCATCAGAATCAACAAGTCACAACATATTCTTTTGTGTAATTTGTTGAGAATTTGACTCAAAGGGGCAAACAACAGCCCTCGTGCCTACCACATTAAATTTGTGTTGATGATAAAGTTGCTGTGATTGTCTAGATTGGAATTTCAACATATCATTCTGAATTAAGTGCAATTGTTGAGAAAGATCTTGTCCTGTCGTATAAGCTATTGTCAACAAGGACTGAAAATGTACCCTTTTCTGTAAATATTCCAAATATTCTCTTCGACATTTTTGACGACTATATCTTTTCAAAAAGAGCATCAAATCATGTTTAGTGTCCGTCCACCATGCAATAGGGTCTGCGTAACAAATAAAAATGGATTTCTGGGCCTGAATAAAGGATAAAAAGACTGCATGAAAGTCAGAATTTGCAACAGAGATATGTTGAATTTCCAGAGTCCTGGTCCTTTGCGAACAGTGACATCAGAGCCAAGGCCTACGGAAAGCAGTTTATGATCAGAAAATTCCACAGCTTGTACAGTAGCAGAGGTAATTGGGAGTGTGCGGGACAAAAACACAAAATCAATTCTGGTAGCCAGCTTACCCTTTTGAAATGTAGGAGTATGTTGTTTAGTAAAAGAGTACTAGGCATCCGTGAGATGAGCAGTACGAACCAACTTCCCTAATTCGTGGGAGTCACAAAACAATTTCTGGGTAGTAGCAAAAGAGCTTTTGTCAAGAAGACTTAAGCCACAGTTAAAGTCACCAGAAAATATCAACTGAAAGGAGGTATGCAAATAAGGGCAGAGTAAAGAAAATAAAGCTATACGTGCAGACTTAATTTGGGGAGCATAAATATTAATAACCCGATAAGGGCAGGGCCCAATTAAAAAATCTAAGACTAACACTCTGCCAGGGGCTACGTCAATCAATTTTAGCAAACAGAAATCTGGGATATTGAATAAGATCCCAAGTCCGGAACAGGAGTCCAGGCCAATGGACCAAGATGAAGGACCTAGAAGCCAGTCCTGTTGTGCCTGTCGAATCTCGTGGGTGGTATGGAGTCGTGTATCCTACAACAGAAAGATCCCCATAGGTAAAAGCCGTAAACAGGAAAAAATCAATCTTCTTTTTGCCAGACGCTTAATACTATTCACATTAATAGTATGACAAACAAAGTGAGACATAACACAAGGAGAACAGAGACACTTTACGATTTCCTTTTCCCCTATCACCTTTTTCCCTTTTAGCTTAACCCTGGCCTTCCACTTCTGAGAAAGACCAATACCCAGTTGAATCTCAGAATCAGTAATACCATCTGAGAGGGAAGATGCAACAGAGGAAGAGTCAGACTCGCCTCCAGCATCATCAGAAACAGTTTGGAGTAGCTCAAAGACATTAGACAAAACCACAGGAGGGGGTTCCAAAAGCAAAGGAGGCGATGGTAATGCCCAGGGGTAATTTCTCATAGACCTCCGACGTATAATACTAGTGGGTACTCGGGGGGGTGGCATAGTACTCGGGCCTGGAACAGGGTCCAGGACAAGCTGGACAGATTGGACAGGGTCAGGGGTAGGAGAGGTCATCTCAGTAAGCGGTGTCACACAAGAGGCCACCAGGGGTACCACAACCTGATCTACAACAGGCTCAGGGGCCTGCAATAGAGGTTGAGTGACTACTGAAGTCGGCTCTACTAAGGTGGTCCTAAGACGAGCCTTCTGGGCTTGCGTGATTACAAAATGTTGATCAGCACCATCATCATGTGTGGCCTGATTATGAGCAGTCCATGGACAATTTTGAAACGCATGACCCAGCTTATCACAAAGATTACATTTACACTCATTTAGACAGTGAATCCCCACATGACCCAATTCTCCACAGGTATTACATTTCAGCTTATTACAGGCATTACTAAGGTGAGAGGGGTCTCCACACTGGTAACAAGCTTTCGGTTGTCCAGGGTAAAACAAGACCCCATCATGACCTATAAAAAAAGAATTAGGTAGGTGCACTGGACCAGAATCATTAGAGTGTAACAAAACCTTAACCTTCCAGCCTCCAGTCCAAATATTCTCCATGTCCAATATTGCCTCAGGCTGACCCTGAACAGTACAACATTGTTTTAGCCAATAGACAACGTCAGTGACGTCAACACCTTCATTCTGAAACAGGACGGTAATATTCTTAAAGGCTGTTTTGGAAAGAGGAATAGCCTTAAACGGGGTCCACAGGACAGTATTTCTTAAGGCATGATATCGTGACCAAAAATGCTCCAAGCCACGAGGCGTTTGGAAGCTGACATCAAACGTAGTTTCGTCGGAAATATGAATCAGTGCATATATTTTGTGAGAAAAGAATTTCAGAGAGTCCTTGAGTAGTGTCCGAGCTACATACACTCAGTCCGGTGGCTCAGGTAAACCGCCCATATAAGCCAATTGTACCACATTATGCCGCTTTGCAGCCAGAATTGGAAATTTAAACTATGAGGAAAAAGAACGATTTGGCTCTATTTTCTTTGAGGGGGGCTCCACTACTGTGGGAGCTGTATTCTCTGTAATGGTAGTGGGAGAAGCAGCACGAATAAGAGAACCCTGCAAAGGTTCCAAGACTGGGTGCTGGGTAAGTTCCAATTCCTTGGGGAGACACATAGTCAGACTTCTGTTAGGTGAATGCTGCAGCTCAGGAAAATCATTGAGACAGGGGGACCGAATAGGGGATGGACCAGAAACCCACTTCCCCTCTGTAGGTTCCTGCACCCAGCCAGCTCCTTGCAATGCCATTTCTACAGACCAGGTAGGTGTTGTAGCAGGACTGGTATCAAGAGATAGCAATTGAGAGGGAGAGCATGTCACAACAGGCAAACTAGGCACTGTATGCAATGATGTCGCTGTAGTCTGCAGGGGTGGCTGAGAAGCGGGCACGAGTATTCCAGCTGAAAACTCGCCAGGATGGGCTGCACAGGGCGGCACCTCAGCCACTTGAAAAGGCAATGTAGGCTGTTGCAAAGTATTATTGTGGGCTGCAGGAGACATACATCCTGCCAATCTGACTTCACAAATCCGTTGCAGTTCTCTGTTCAAATTCTTCTTCGTAATCGCAAAGCGATGTTCTGCATCACCCAAATGGTCCTGAAGCTCCTTTTCAGCCAAACAGACAGTAGCAGAGTCAAAAGTGGAAAAATCCCTCATTGGGATGGCAAGGGGTAAAGATGTTTGAAAGTCCATGTCAGGGTGACCCAGCAGAGGTTCTAAAGTTGTAACCTATAGTGAAGATTCATTTTCTGCAGTAGACACAGAAACCAGCATTGCTTCAGTAGTTGTAGACGTGGTCTCTACACACACAGAGGCAGGAGTTGAGACCAGGTCTCCCACCTCCATCGCCACCTCCTCGGCAAGCAAGGGTGCGTCCGCCATCTTGGACAGAGGTTCCCCCTCTGAAGAGTAGGGGAATTTCCCCAGTGTCCTGGCCAAATTTCCCTCATTCACTAAAAATACCACCAACAGCTTAATCTGGTACAAGATCAGTTGGAATTCATCTGTATCCCCCTCCCCCGGGTCATGCCTGAAAATAGGTAGGATTTGTCTATTGCGCTTACCCAGTCAAACAAAAAATAAATAAATAAATAAATGAGTTGTCCTGTGCTTATCTGAAACAGGGTTGGGGTTGAGTTAAATTAGACAAGCTGGATGGGGGTCATTTGGCTGCTTGGATCAGTGGAGAAGCTACTTGTATCGATTATGACATAATTGTTAAACTGGTTAGCCAACTTCATGTTGCTAATGCATTCTAATTCCATAAACAGTGCACATAGCTAATGCTTCTTGGTATTTAGGAAAGACTGCAGCTTTGCACTGTGATATTTATTATCAGTTCATTTGGGAGCATTTTTATTTATAAAATGGCTATAGAAAATCAGCTATCTGATACCCACATTCCAAGATTCTTTGTTTGTACTTTACATGACTGCACTATTGTGAATTACAGTGATAACAGTTTATTCAGTAAGTTATCTTCTAAGAGTCTATGGAGATGTTGTACTTGGAGAAAAATGTCTCTGAGACTGACTGAGCTGCATGAACTCTCAAGAAAATCTCCTTGGAGATCTCTAGAGATTTTTGAAAATAAGACAAATGAACTGCTACTACATAACAATTTCAATAACTTATTAAAAAGAAAATAGTTATGCCATTTTTCAAGTATAATAACATACTCCAGGGTTTGTACTCAATGTTTAATAAACACAACTCATAAATGGTTTAATGGCATTGAGGGGCACCTCGTTGCAATCACTCAAGGCATGTGTTTTTACTGCATGATCACATACCCAGTCACGAGTTATTGCTTATTAATGGCATCAAGATTTTTCTTGTCAGATTATTTTGAAGTAATAAAATGTTCAACAATTTCATAGGATTTCTCTCACCTGGTAAAAGAACATAATCAATAAGTTGCAACTCGTGTAGATCAGTGATTTTAAGAAGTGCAAGATGAAATTATTTTTTTTAAATGATATAAGCAAGGCCCCAATTTTTCTGTGGCCCTCTGGAGCCAAGTTCTGCATAAGTCTACCATTTGAAACAGAATTTCTGAGGCATTAGTTTGTAATTACCGCTATTGTGGAACATTTGTGGCACCAATGAACTGCCAAGTCACAGCATCAGCTTGTCATCCTGACACCATGTTCATGACAATGGCTGTGGTAGATGGGATGGGGGAACATACAGTACCACTAGTTCAAAAAATAAACACAAAGGGCCTGATTCCAAGTTGGTTACGCATGTCACAAGGTGACTTGCATCAAACTCAGTGGTGCAAGTCGCACCTTGCGACATCCGTTACACTGATTGGGATTCCAGGAGGTGGTCTGTGCCATGGTGCAGCCAGCCTGTACCCAAGGGGACATCCACCAGCTGCAGCCCCTATGGCATGGTGGAAGGGGGGGTTATGGCAGCAACTGCACCCTATTCTGAGAGGGTGGCTACCGTAACCCAGTTATGCTATTCCAAGACACACTGCAGCACTGTAGGGTTAGACCAGCTGTTAGCTGGTCTAAAGGGCATCTGTTCTGGCCAAATGGCAGTTGCCCCCCCCCACAGTGCCACAACCTGCACATAGCTGTGCCCCACAGACCCCCCCAACACTGAAAAAAAAACCTGCAATACTGGGGTGCCACCCGCCGGCATCAGAGTCCATTTTTTGCAGTGCCCCTTGTGCCTGTGCCACACTGCTGACTCCCCCATGGCCCACAGGGGCATGCAAGCCTGATTTGGGGCTGGGGGTGCTCAGGGGACTGTTCCCCATGGTTGGTGGCTTGCGGCCCCCAGGTCCATTGCTCTATTCCTGTGGCACAACCCTGCAGCTGCTGTAAGTCGCAGGGCATAAGTGCCGGGGACCCTGCCTGTTCTGGAATAGGGTGCAGGGTCCTCGGTGTAGTGGCAAATGTCACAACTCGCATATGCCTACGAGTTGTTACATTCTTCTTGGAATCAGGCACAAAGACTTTAAGAAGCTATTTTTTTTTTAAAGCTGAAAAACATCTGTCACTTGAGGTCCTGTCCTATTGCATAAATAAAATATGCAGAGGAGACCTTGTATGATAAATGATTTATGCTGTTTACACCACTTGTGAGGTTCCCACTATATATTACTTATATACTTACATGCAATTTGTAACCTATTTTTAGGAAATAAATATCCTCTTTTGTGATTGTGAAATTGTCTCCTCATTCATACAGGTTCCTTTGGAAATGGAATAAACAGAATAGTGGAGATATTTCAGGACTCATTTTTCATGCCAGCCCACTTCTCCTGACACATTACATAACCCTGTCAGGTCATGACATGCATGTGAGCCCTTCTGAGGGAAAGATCCCTGACCCCTCACAAGGTGTCACCCATGTGACAGAAACTGTGTAATACCTTCTCAGGAATGGAGCAGTGGTGTGCGACATCACTTCCCGCCCCATCCGTATGCTGCCCAGCCAGCTCATCAATCTCTTACCCGTACCAGAGTCGGCGGCATAGGAAAACAACATGCTACCCACTGGCCCAATGGCTGGCATTGCACACAGTGTTTCTTCATAACTTTTAGGTAATTCTATCAACCCATGATAACATGTAATCATGGCGAAAAAGTGCACAGCACAATTATTAATTTACTAGGTCTCTTCTTTCAACAGGTCTACACATCACTATATTGCACATTTATGGGCATAATTCTTTTTCTTTTTTAAAGAGAGGTTAATTCATTTTACCTTATTTTATTTCAGAGGGTTTCCTTGTACCTTAAAGTCACAAATAAATCTGTTCAAAGTAAGGTATTCAGTTGTCAGATCCAGGCCATTGTCAAATATTTGTTTAAAGGAAAGCTGTACAACTCTGAATCTCCCCAACCCTAAAGCCTTACCCCCCAAAGTACACTTATATTGAAGTGAGCAGTGTGGCACCACACATTCAGAGGAAATGGAACCACATAGCGTACACCATGTTGCCAAATCCTGGACTTTACAATAACAAAATAAAGTTAAAACACTTAAAAAAAAGTTTTGTCTTGTGAAAAGCATAATCGGGGTAAGACTTTGGGGGTGGGCAGATTCAGATTTCCTTAAGGGAACATTGTTTAACCAGGAGTAGCACACTAAGCTGAAGCTTGTTTCCAGATGCGACCTGGGAGCACAATAAAGTTAAGTGACTTGCTGAGGATCACACAGTATGCACCTAGGCAGCTGTGGGATTCAAACCCAAGTCTGCTGCTCAGAGCCTTAACCCACTGCACTACATTGCCTCAAGCCAGTCCCAGTGTAATAACTTAAGACTGAGACTTTTATTAGGCTACAGTTCAGGTTGAGTCAACATCACAGTACTTGATTTGCTGTCTCACTTCCTCAGGGAGTGGGAGCAGTGGTGCATACATTACTATTCATTTCTGTGGCAGAATGCAGCCCTGTCATTGGCTAATGTGTGGTGTGATGTGATGTCATTGATAACATTGCATGCAGAGCATAGAGGGGTTTTGGTTATAAAAGGAGAGGAAGTGAAGCACCTGCTATGGAAAAACTGTAACTATTAAAAAAGAATCACCAAGAACAGTGAATTCTGCAGCACTGCAGATATTCTGTGGTAGGTTGTAAGTTCTGCACAAATTTCTGTGGCCACAGATTTCTTGGGGCCTTGGATATAAGTAGTAGTTGTAGTTGTAAACCTGTTTATTTGTAATTTTTGAGAGTTAATTGCTCCCCAAATCTCAGTTTAGTTCCTAATGCTGCTAGTGAACATTTTTTTTGTTTTTGTATCTTTGGATAATATTCAGTTAAACTTAGGTAGTGTTTTCAGTTTTCTCTGTATCTGTGAGGGAGCTGAGTGGGGAGGGTTCACCATGTGGGGGTGTGGGTGTGTGTGTGTGTGTGTATAAGTATGTGAAAGTAGAGCAGGCTAGTTCCTAATATTTGACAGATTTCTCACAAGTTGTGAGTGAGTTTCTGTAATTTCTTATAAGTCTTAATATTTTTATTAGTGTGCTACTTATTTGTTATATTTTTCTTACCAACGGACCCTTTTTTGAGTAACTTTATCTGAATAGTTACTACACTCTGACTCAGTAGTTCTGTTCCTGTTTCCCTTTGCAGAATCACTTTCGTGATTTTTGTTTATTGAAAGCATTCATGTACATTGACCACTTGACTTGTCTGTCTATTCAGGTACATTGCATTATTGAATTGCTCACAGAAATTAATATTGTGATCTAGCCTCTGCATTGCAGTGTTCTTGTTTTTCTATTTAATTTGCTTACCATATTAACCCTTTCCTCCCTGTTACACCACTGTTGTTTACTACCTGACCTACTATATAAAAAACTACATCGTTTTCAAGATAGTGGTGCTTCCTGCACGAGTTTTGGAGGTGACTTTGTTTGTTCATTTCATATCTTGTTGTCCCTTTCACCTGATATATCTATAACCCAAAATTGTATCTATTAAGTACTAACACATTGCAGTACTCGCCTTATCCAGACACCATTTATCCAGACCGTAATTCGAATTTTGACTGAGAGGTGTTCTGTGCGGTTGATTTACAGTTTAGTTATGTGAACCTACCAGTATCTACCCAGTTATTATCAAATTGTGTAATAATCATTCCATTTAAAAACTGACATTTGATTAAGAACTACTTAAGTATTCTTTTCAGATTTAATGCACAACCTTGCTGTGGTGGTGTTCTGTCAGTTTTGTATTGAAAGTCTCTTACTTCTGTCCTCCTGTTACCCCATGTTACTTAACTCTTGTTTTTGTAATTGAAAAAATAAAATAGTGTTTTCACACTTGAATAGGCTACAGTAGCAGTTGCAGTGGTTATATACACATACAATACAGTGTGGCTACCTGTTCTGATTTCTGTTTGCCCTTTGTAGATAGTACTTCAGGTGTTAAATCACACTTATTTAATAGAAATACATAATAATATAGTTCCAGAGGAAGCCAAATGAAACAAGCATATAAATATGCCTGCCAAAAGATGTTCAACTTCAGGTAAAGGTGCTAGGGTGGGAGGTGGCTCAAAGAAGTCTGTTGGAAAAAGCAAACCTATTTCTGAATCAGTGTCCTCTGTGGGCTCTGCTGCTGCTGTGGCAGCCAGTAGCAGCAAAATCAAAGTTAGAAGTGGCTTTGAGTCTGTGACTCATTTTTTTACTGCCCAGTCTGTAGCTAGTATGCTTGTTGGGGATGATACTGGGAATAAGGGAGACACTCACACCAGTGGAGGCACAGAGGTCCAGGAGGAGGTGGAAAAAGTTGTCAGCATGACTGTTGTTCCTGCTCAAGGAGGAGCTGATGGTGGTGAGGGTGATAGTGTCCAGCTTCAGTCTGTTTCTCCTGGAGAAGGAGATACATCACCCCAACCCCACAGAGAGGAGATGCCAGAAAAGTTTGTCTGGCATTAGACAGTGATAGGGAGGAGAAGGAGGATATAATATGTTTTGGTACAGATGATGATGAGGTGTTGGATCCCCTGTGGGAGCCATAAGTGAAAAAGATGAAGGCTGATGATGTAGCCCATTTAGATGACAAGACTGAAGGTGAGGATATCAGCAAGCCTACAACAAGCAGTCCAGTCACCCCACCTCCCAAATATAGCATGCTGGATATTGTGCAAGCAGCTCAAAAAGCAAAAACTTTCACATCTTTTGCTCCACTGTCCAAGTCTCAGTCCCATATCAAATCTAGAGGTACAAAGTCCCTAGTCTGGGGTTTTTTTCATGCTTGATGCAGCTGATGACACCATGGTGATATGTCAGCTGTGTCAAGCACCTGTAAGACATGGAAAAAAGGCCAGCCACACAGGCACCGGTGGCCATCACGCCCGCTTGAAAAACAAGTACCCATTGCGCTGGCACCAACACCAGAAAGATACCAGAGCTGTTGGCAGGACTTCCCTTGTCAAGATTAATGTTAGTGACAGCAGTGGAATAGAGCAGGAGGAGGGAAGGCTGAGTGGGTCAGAGGAGGAGGAGTGTGAGGAATCATTTTCTCTCTCTCTCGAGCAGTGGGCATAGTAGCAGTGGAGCTGCCACTCCCTCAAGTTATAAAAGTACATCACCAGGCACCAAATCCACCAAAATAACCAATTTCATACATGCTGCACATCTTAGGCCCAAAGAGTCACCTGATACCCCAGCAAGAACAACATTGGTGGCACAAGTAAAGCATTTTTGTTGACCCACTCCCAAGATGCAGCCCACATTGAAGAGTGTGTTTGAGTGGCACTCAAAGTACCCCCCCATCATGCCGCTGCATATGAGCTGAATGCAGCCACAGCTGAAATGCTTGCCATCACCCTGTTGCCCTTCTCCTTTGTGGAGAATCTAAGATTCTGCCATTTGATGGCCCATGCCTGTCCCAAATGGCAGTTGCCATCGCAAATGTATTTCTCCAAACATGCCATGCCCGAACTGTACAGCAAAGTTTCACAGTCTGTCCTACATGCCATGAAGCATTCTGCCTCAAAATATATCCACCTTAGCATGGATACGTGGACAAGTGGGCAAACAGCGGGCAGTTCATATCTGTGCATAACAGCACACTGGGCACAGTTACCTGGGGTGGTTGTTGATTTGGGGCCTGGCAAAAACTGCATGAAGCAAAATTGTGGTGGTAGCAACACACCTGGTATTCATCAGAATGCAACCATAACTATGCAAAGTGTTACAGGATCTCACGCTGGTGAGAAAATGCTGAATGTGCTGCTAAATCAAGATTGATGAGTGACGGAATGCACACTCACTCACTCACATCGGGGTTTATTGCCAGTGACAATGGCTCCAATGTGGTTAAGTGCATTACTGATGGTGTTTTTTTCAGAGTTCCCTGCTTGACACACTGCCTTAATCTAGTAGTGCAGCAATTTTGGAACCACAATGAAATAAAGGAACCTGTCTCTGTCGCCAGACGCATCTGTGTACACTTTGCCTGTTCTGCAAATGCCCGTGACCATCTGCCTGAGCTGCAGGGCACTAACGATCTGCTTCAGCACTGTATGAAGCTTGATGTTGTTACCAGGTGGAACTCCACACTGTACATGCTGGACCGGCTTTATGGGCAGTATAAGGTGGTTTCAGATTACCTACTGCTGCACACCACCCGGGACAGTGCTGGAGTGTCCATCACCCTAACAATGGAGCAGTAGTGACAAATGGATGGCATAATAAGCATTTTGTGTCCATTTGAGCATGCAACACAGGCAGTGAGTGGGGACACTGCCTGTATAAGTCAGTCAATCCCCCTTATACATGTGCTGAGGCAGACACTGTTAAATATCCATCACCAGATGGAGGTAAGTGATGATCACAGTTCTGTTCAAGTAATGGGTCACATGCTCCATATACTGGACAGCAATACACATATCTCTGGCATTATGCAGTCTAATGAGTTTGCATTGCTACCTTGCTGGATCCAAGGTACAAAGGTGGCATGCCTGCCATGATCGAAGGGAGTCATGTGCGAGTGGACAAACTGACCAATCACCTTGTAAGATGAGTACATGGTGCACAGATAAAAAATGCAGAGGCACAAAGGGCACATATACCAGGTGTTGCTACCACCACCACCAGTAAATCATCAGAGGCCACCAAATCAGAGAAAATGTCAAAGCTGCAGCACAGAATGGCAGGTAATCCCATTTGGGATGCTCTGTACCAGGCAGGCATGGAAGAAATTGAAGACAAGGAGGAGTATGATGAGGCAGCAGGACTCAGGGCAGCACAATGTCTGGTTGATGCCTACATGGGAGACACCAAGCATCTTGGCATCACTGATGAGCCATTGGTTTACTGGAACAGCAATGTGAGTGATTGGTCTGCACTGGCATCTGTTGCTTTTAAATACCTCAGCTGCCCACCATCCAGTGTCAGTGGAACGGGTGTTCAGTTATGCTGGGGCTATTGTTCATGACCGTAGGACAAATCTGTCACCGAAGAATGTTTCCATCCAAACATTTATAAAAAATTAATGAGGCTCACATTTCACATAACAAAGTTATTTCAATGATGTTGGCCCAAGAACTGTGTCTTGGAGACGATGATAACAACGAAGGTGTCCACACTGGTAAGGCCTCTACTAGCAGGGAGGTAGATGAAGCAGCAATGCTGACTGAATTTCCACCTGGTGATGACTCCAGTCTTGAAGACTGTGAGGGCTGCTTCATGGATGATGTGTCAGTGGAAGAAGGCTAAAGGTGTTCTGCCCTCCCCATCCACCACCAGTACCCCCCCCATTTCCACTGAATATGCTGTTTTATGTTATTGTTACACATTTTAAATTTTATTTTGCTGGTTGTTCTGTGTTACACATCCAGTTAAACCATTTAATCTGATTACCCAACCTAGTAACAATGTTTACTTTATTTCATTTTTGAAAATTTATTCGTTCCTGCTATGCTAACTGGAATGAATATGTTATCTCAGCAATACACAATGGCCCCATCGAGCGACAAATACTGAACAACATCTTCCCCATTTCCACATATACCTCCTCCATGAGACCATGAATGAGTATCTAGTGAATGTGCCACCACTGTATATATGATGTAACAATAACAACTTAGTTGGACAGTGCACAGCCAGTACTATGTTACTCAGAAATGCATGCATACTCCATCCCAATGTATACAATTAACGATCATGTAATCCGCCCCCTTGTCATCCATCCTAATGTGTATAACACAGACTTCGGCAGTGTGGGCCATCACTCTCATACTGCCAAGAAATACCGCTGAAAATCTATGAAGCTGACAGATGCATGTTTCAGCATGAACAGCAGCCTCAAACTAGTACATTAATGCTGCCTCTAAGTCCAGCTAAATTACTCCTCCTCCTCCTCCTTCTCCAGCAGTCTTCCACCAGGAAGAACCACAGCAGTGCCAATGCCAGCACATTTGGAGCCAGTACATCAACCTGCACAATGCATCACTTTCATCCCAGCAAGCACACTTGGTGTCATTTTCCCTCCTGCCAACCACCCATGATGACAGCATTGCCAGCACATTTTGGGCCAGTATGTCAACCGGCATGATGCAAAACTTTCATCCCAAGCACAACTGGTGTCATTTTCCCTCCAGCAAAAGAAATAGCCACTCAGAAAGCAACACATATCATCATGAAGCAAGAAATATATATGTTCTTCCTCCATGGCCTGTCTTCTGTTCAACTGATTCATGGTAATTAGATTTCAGTTGTTGTCATGTTATTACTTATACCTCCATTGTGCTGTTATGCGTGCCTTTGTTGCGATAGAATGTCAAGTAAGCATGCAAGGCAGCATACCTTAATGTATAAGTTATCTTATATATTTCCATTTAACTCTATGCAGGGTTATCATGCTCCTGCCATGTAAGGCCAGGATCATGGAACAAGGATGATACATTGACATGGCACGTACAGAGCTTAGTTAATACACATTGCAAGCATCATTATGTACAGGTCAGTATTGGAATTGTAACATTTTTCACTTGCTAGATTTTGTGTATTCCATTCCAGGCACAGTACGTCCTGGTATGTTTCACCATAGGCTCATAATTTAAATCATTTCAGTGGTGGGGAATTTTTGGGCACATTGCCTACATCAATGATAAGTATCAGCACAGGTATGTATCAATGCAATTTTTTTTTTCTTTTGATATTTTTTCTCCACCTTTTTACAGATGACATTGGTTCAAACAACATCTGTTTTAAATCGTGTAACTGGCAAGGCAAATTACATTTTCTGTTCAAAAGAAATTCATTTTTTAATATTGGTAACAGTGTTAGTTCAGGTAGCATCATAGGGCAGGTGATAAATGGTTATGCTGCCATTTACAGTGTCAGTTGCACATTTGTGGATAAAAGTAATATATCCTTCATCATCTTATAGTGGTTCAGTGAAGGGACTTATTTAAGCTGTGTATGGGTGATTTCACAGTGTCAATGGCAAAACACATGAGGAAACAATCCAAGGTCACAATTTTCAAGTTAAGACAGCAGTATATATAATATGTTTTTATTTGTCAGCAGTGGCTCACACCTCGCAGGTGCAGCACCTCGATCCAGCATCCAAACACCAGGGTGGAAGACTTGTATTTAGTCACCAATGCCATACAGAGATGGGATGCATCGGCAAACGTCCACCAGAAAACTAAGCAACCATTCCAATTGAAGTACTTTGTACCTGGCAATAAGAAAAAAAGAAGACATTTTGAGCATTGTTACAACTAGGTGCCCCCTCCCCCCCACCACAACCATCATTACATGAAGCAAGACTTACATCAGAGATTGGCTGTTAAACTGGAACCCTTGATATGAACAGACTAAGTCTGATGAGCACAGACAACAGCCAGATTGGGAGGTGACAGACACACCCCAGCAGCAGAATTCCTGAATATTAACAGATCCATATAGAAGATAGTTACTGTCAAAGTCTAACATCTCTGTACTGCAGTAACCACAAACTTAATAATTAACCATATCCACCAACTCCACACCAACCTGGCCTCAACCACCTCCTCCACCACCCGCCCACCAAAGACTATCACAAATTAAGAAATATGTACTACAAGTTAATGAATTACACACATATTGAACAGCAGCAGCAGCACACCTGGAGTTAACAGCACCTGAATTACTGCATGTTGAGAAAAGCAAAAATAATACAATTACAATCTGACTCAGATATCTGAGCTGCAGTCACCTATCCCTCCCAGTAATGAAAAATGCAATACTTACCTTGTCCTTGTGCAATGTGAAATGCAGTGCATTCCAACATCCTGTATCCAAATCCTGGCATGCATGTCATGATGATGTACTCCTCAGCACACTAGATAATAAAAAATCAGTACAAACATATAAGAACTCAAGATGTCCCAATAGCAACCCACTCTCCCCCTTGTCTTGCACCCAAAAAAAAAAATACAGACATATACTTACATGTGCAGCAGCATCGATCGACTATGTGAAGAGGATCCTCATGAAGCAGACAGCATTACTTCTCGTGGCAACTAGTCAGAGCAGCAGGCAGCCACTACAGGCAACAGCAGCAGCACACAAAATGTCATTCAATACACAGTGACTTAAAACCACAGAGCCAACAGAGCTAACCAGGGCATCATCATTGCAAAATGATAATTTCACAGTTCTCAATCAATTGAGAAACCAGCAGCAAGAGGAAGTAAGTGCAGCTTTGAGTAGCAGGACCATTTTGCAGGAGAATTTATTTTTCTCAGCATGGCAAACTGGCTTATGTTGCAAGTCAGGCAGTAGCAGCACCACAGTTAGGCCTGAAAAGCATTTAAATGGTGCAGAAACAGCAGATTTGGGTCCTTTGTGGATATGAACCATGTAACTGCGTGTCTGACACCAGATTTCAATCTGCCTGTATTGCCTGTACTGCCAGTACTGCATATGCTACACTCACAGAAACAAGGTGTGGCCTAAAAGCAATTGTAAACAGTTTCCAAAACTGCATTTTAATGTCTGGGGGGGGAGGCACCATAAAACATCATGGATCATACCAGATTTCTGTCTGAATTTAATGTACCATTTTTTTAGAAACATTTCTGCACATGTACTGCCTGTGCTGCACTCGCAGAAACAAGATGTGGCCTAAAATCAATTGTAAACAGTGGACCAAAGACCATCATGGCACAGGGTCATAATGTTGCATGACATTATGCTGCATGGCAAGGTATTGCTGCAAATATAGTGTGATACTGCCATACTGCATCATTCTTTTTCTGTGGGGGTCTCTTACCCCACCCCCAATTCTGAGAGGGCTGTCCACCGGACCCCCACTAAAGATTCTCAACTCTGGGGGGGGGGTTCAACTCTGGGAGTGAACAATCTGTGGACAAAAATAAAATGTCTGTGGCCAGGAATCAAACCCGATCCATGATGCAGTGCCTGGGTTCCTGCTGCTGTGGCTCAGTCCAGTGAGCCACAGAAGCTGCTCGGCAGAACCCACTCCCAGCAGAGGTCTTATCCTCTGCCTGGGTGTGTGTGTGAATGGTGCAATACTGCATACAGCAGTATACATGGTATTGCACTATTCACTGTCATGGACAATGCTGTTTCAGGTTAGCTATAATGTCATACGCTATTAAGCGTATGACATTATGACCCAGTAGTGACCATCGTTTGGTCGGGGTGGGGGTTTAGGTGCCATAAAACATCATGGCTGAGACCTGATTTCAGTCTGAAGTTACTGTAACATTTTTCTGGAACCATTTCGGGACTTCTTGACCATGTTACTCAGTGGCAACACCAAGATCAGGCATGAAACCATTGGTAAACATTGGGTCAAGCAACATGTTTTGGTCCGGGTGGAAGGTGTGCAACATTTATCAGCATGTCTGACACCTGATTTCTGTCTGAATGTACTGTTCAATATTTTGGGTAACATTTCTGGACTTGTGTGGCATGTTAGACAGTGTCAACATCATGATTAAGGCATTAAATCATTGATAAACAGTGGACCAAACAACATGTTTTGCTCCTGGTGGAAGGCGTGCAACATTTAACAGCATGTTTGACACCTGATTTCTGTCTGAATGTATTTTTTTGGGAAACATTTCTGGACTTGTGTGGCATGTTAGGCAGTGGCAACACCACAGTTAGGCCTGAAAAGCATTTAAACGGTGCTGAAAACAGCAGATTTGGGTCCTCATGATGGATGTGAACCATGTAACAGCATATCTGACACCTGATTTCTGTATGAATGTACGGTACCATTTTTTAGGAAACATTTCTGGACATGTACTATCTCAGCTGCACTCGCAGACACAAGATGTGGCCTAAAATAATTGTAAACAGTGGACCAAAGACCATTGTTTGGACTGGGTGGGGGTTGGGCACCATAAAACATCATGGATGGGACCAGATTTCTGTCTGAATTTAATGTACCATTTTTTCTGCAACATTTCTGGACATTTACTGCCTGTGCTGCACTCACAGAAACAAGATGTGGCCTAAAACCAATTGCACACAGTGGCCAAAATAGCATTTTAATGTCTGGATGCTGTAAGGGCAGCATCAAACATCAGGACTGACAGCAGATTTCAGTCTCAATTTGATGTAAAATTTTTTCTGTAACATTTCTGTACTTGTAGGCCCTGTTTGGCACCAGCAGCAGTGAGTTTCAGGCAGGCATATTTGGCAAACAGGCCCTAAAACAGCTATTTAATGTCTGGGTGTTAGGGGGGCACCATAAAACATTATGGCTAGGACCAGATTTCTGTCTGAATTTAATGTACCATTTTTTTGGAAACATTTCTAGACTTGTACTGCCTGAACTGCACTCGCAAAAACAAGATGTGGCCTAAAACCAATTGTAAACAGTGGCCAAAACAGCGTTTTAATGTCTGGGTCTTGAGGGGGCACCATAAAACATCTTTTCTGAGACCATATTTCTGTTTGACTTTAATGTAACACTTTTGGGAAGCATTTCATTACCTGAGAGTCCTGTTTAACATGAGCAGAGCCAAGATTCACTCTCACATAGCTTTGGAAAATATGTTTGTTGATAGTAAAGTTCAAATACTTGACATTTGTGGATAGGATAGAAGGAGGAAACATATAAAGAAAAACAGGGTAAGATAAAAGTAGAAAGGTACACAGTTTATGGGCATGGTACTACAACAGGGAGACAGTGATGGGGAGGTGGGAACCGGGGACATGCATGGTCAGGAGGACAAAGTTATTAATATATGAGAGGGGATGGGAAAGAGAGGGAGCATAAACAACTGGAAAAGATAAAATAAACAAGAGGATATAGATCAGAAGAGAAAGAGGTCAGAACATTTTTTTTGTTGTTTTTAAAAAAAAATTTGGGGGGGTTCTTTTTTAAGGGACAGGGTGCAGAAAAAGGAGAGAAAAAAATAAAACAACATTGGTCCACCAGTGGCCACAGGCCATTCATTGGGCACGGCCACCTGTGCCACCACCACCACCAAGCTCCACCAGGAGGTCCAAGAAATTCTTCTGGTCCTCCATTAGTTTTTGGAGGTCCCCCCTGACCTCCTGGTGGAGCTGGTCAATATCCTAAAAGACACTTTGTATCTAGGAGTGCAAAGCCTCTATATCTGCACTGGTGACCACCACCTGACTTGGAGGGGGCTGCAGGATGCTCAGGATGGGGGTGGCACCACCGGGTCTGCCATCGTGCATTGCTGCTGGGGGTGGAGGATACTGCTTCTGTCTCCTCCGGCTCCGGGTGTGTCCTGCTGCTAGACCTCCTCCTGGTATGGTGCCCCTACACTGGCACTGCTGAGCCTCAGTGCTGCCTTCTGCTGCTGTCTCTGGCTATTTGGTGAGCCACTTTATAGCATAGTGGTGCTGCAGGTGGCTCCTTTGACCAGAAGTCCCAAAGTGGGACTCTGGTTTTTCCCTTTTCACATTTTTACCACAAAGGCTGCAGACAACCCACTTATAGAATCTGCCTTTGTGGTAAAACATGCCCAAGCTGATGAACTTTTGTTGGGGGGGATACCAGCTGATGTCCCGGGGAGGCCTCTCCCTCTACATCATCAGCCTGCCATTGCTGGTGGCTGGAGGGAGCCACATGCTCCTCCTGAAGAGGGCAATGGGCTCCAAGTATGAGTGCTACTCCTGGGTGGCTATGACAGGGTCTACATCCTGCTTCTGGGAGGGGGAAGCTGCTCCTGCTGGCAGTGCTGCGGACCAAGGAGTGAGGGGAACCTGCTGGTTCAGGGCCAATGACCAGCGCCTGCTTCTGCTGGGGCAGAGGCTGGGGCAAACTGCTCCTGCTGCTGGGGGGGTTCACTTATAAATACACACCTGTTAAGACAAACTCGTTGTCCTCCCCTTCCTCTCTGTTCAGCTCCAGAGTCAGACCACTCCCTTCCATCATTATTTAAAAAAAGTTTTTTTAAGAAACTACTAAAGAAAAACTGAAAAAAGGGGCCGTGAAACACACACACACACACACACACACACACATATACACATGCATGCACGCACACACACACACACTCTCAGACACTCACACACACTAAGATAAACAGAGAAAAATAGAACACAAGTGAAAGATAAACTTTTGTTAAATAAAGAAATAGGGGATGAACAGAAGTTCAACATACATACACACACACACACACACAATACAAACTCTCACTATCTCACTCACAATTCACAAAATTAGGTGGTTTTTAGTCTCTGTCTCTCTCTCTCTCTCACACAGTCAGTGCTACTGTCTGTAGCCTACAACCTGCAGGAAAAGGATGTAGATTCAGTGGCTTCCTGTCTGAGTACAGGCACACATGTGATCTGCAATCTGCTTCAGAGAGCAAGTCTTGTGACAAGTCTTTCTGCCTAATTTCGCCTTAGTTAAACGCTAAGGTGAAATTTACAGATGGAATCAAAATTTACAGGCGAAATTTCACCATACAGGTGAAATTTCGCTCCAAGGTCGTAATTTTGAGAAACATTTCACAAGGCGACATTGGTGATTTTGCTGTAATTTTGCCAGCGAAATTAAATTTGCTGCATCTCTAGTTAGGGATGACAGAATTTCATTCAGGGCAAGGGCGACAAGTTTGAGATCAAGTGAATCCACACTAAATTTGGACTTCCAAAGCACATTTTGGATGTACTTTCTAGCCTCTCTTTTAGGAACTGCTTTGAAATAGAATGGGGGGTTGTACCTGGGACTGGTCCACTATCCCTGTGCTATCACTACTTAAATCCATAAACACCTTATTAAACATGTTGTTGATGGTCTTCGGGGTGAGCGTAGGGGTATTTTCAATACTAGGCATGGTAGGGGCCAGTTTGGGGTCTCTTCCTGTTAAATCCTTAATGTTATTCCAAAACTTACTACCATCGTTCCAGGTGTTAGTGAGTGCTTCCCTATAATGATGTCTCTTTTCAGTGTGGATGGCTTGGGTGCAGTAATTTCTTGCTCTTTTGTGTTCTTGTATATCCACTTGCTTGTCCGTGGCTTGTGCCTGCTGACAAAGGTGATCTCTACATTTCATTGGGTTGATTAGACCTGGTGTGATCCAAGGATTGTAGGTACCCCTGATCTTCAAATGAAGCGTGGATATTGCAGGCAGCATTGAATCAATTTATTTATTTATTTTTTGTTGACCGGGTAAGTGCACTAGACAAATCCTGCCTATTTTCAGGCACGACCCGGGGGAGGGGGATACAGATGAATGCCAACTGACCTTGAACCAGATTAAACTGTTGGTGGTATTTTTAGCGAATGAGGGAAATTTGGCCAGGACACCAGGGAAATTCCCTTACTCTTTTCGATAAGTGCCATGGGATCTTTAACATCCACCTGAACTACCACCAATCCAGGCAGATGGGACCTCGGTTTAACATCTCATCCAAAAGACAGCACCTCAGAAGTGCAGCACCCCTCTCATGCTGCACTACAGTGTCAGTATTGGGATATTAACCCAAGTGCCAGATGTGTGAACTGAAGCCAAAGCCCTCTGATCTCCCAGCCTCAGAGGTGAGTGTGCTATCTACTGAGCCACTGACACTGTATACTGAGCCCCTGACACTTTATGAAGTACTCAAGATCAGAATCGACATCAGCAGCAGAGTCAATAGGTGACCAGACTTGCATACATCGGAGTTGTTTTTTGCAGTTCAAGGTGACCCCGATATAGGACTCTACTTACGATTGTTTTGGCCATGTGGCTTAATGAATTTATTTGACCAGTGGCATATTATAGGAGAGTCGTCACTAATAGTGTCTGACAGGGCAGTTGTGCTTATGAGACATTCTGGGTGATTTGTGAGACTGCAATCCAGCAATGTGCTTGTCCCTGTTCTGTATTTCATTCTGATTTGGAACTTGACAAGCTGAGTAAAGTGGATAGCAGAGATGGCATCCTTAAAGGTGCCTGCTTCATGGAAGAGCCAGTTAACATTGAAATCTCCCATCATAATGATTTCAGAGTTCTGGTGCAACTTGTGAATGCAGTCCATAAGTGAGTTTAAACCTGAGACCTGTTGTCTAGGTGGAATATAGACTGAAGCCACAGTAAGAGCTTTGTTCTGTGTTCCTAGCAGCACTTTGATGGCTAGTGTCTGAATAGTATCCACTGTGTGTGGCAGTGGTAATGCAAGACCCATTACTGTATCATTTAGGTAGTTTGTAATAGTCATTTATTTTTCCTGTACCCTTCCAGAACTAAGAAAACAATGAAATGTAAATACATATAAAGCTGAAACTGGGGGAGAAAATGCATACAAAAGCAATAGATAATGTTACAGGAACAGCTCTTAAATACCTAGGAAAAACATATTAATGATAGAAATAGCTAAACCCCCTATAACTTAACTAGTAGATATCCTGGAAGGCTTATCAAAATAAATATGTCCTAACTCTTGCTTTGAATCGTCTTTGCAGAATATTTAAATTAGCCAATGGGGAGGGGGGTGCACAACCTGATACATCGAATGGGAAGAACACCCCTCCCTCCTCAGCTAGTGATCAAACAGGAGTTCAGCATGTTTGCAGTTCATTTGTATCACCAGGTAAGGAAAAATGTCTAGCTCCCCATACAACGTGCAGGGGAAATGCCGGACCTCGCTCAACAACTAACACACCAAAATCTGGCCAATGGAAAACCATGTACACAAATGCCCGCAGTCTGGGAAACAAGATCCCAGACCTGCAGGCAACAATGACAGAGGCTAAACTGGACAAGTAACCATTAGCGGGACACAGTTCACCAGTAACCACACTTGGGAGACTTCAGTACCTGGCTATGTACTGTTCAGAAGAGACTGAGGTGCAAAAAGGGGGAGAGGAGTAGCCCTTCATGTCAATGAAAATATCAAAGCTACAGAAATTCAGAATATACGTAAGGAGCCAGAAGAACTGTGGGTCACCCTGGAAACAGGAAATGAGACAGCCATATGAACTGGGATTGTCTACAGGCCTCCAGACCAGGGAGAGGACATAGACACATTACTGTTGGAAGATATACAGAACATGACAGCTAAAGGGGAGGTTCTGATAATGGGAGACTTCAACATGCCAGATACAGATTGGACAATACCAGCAGGAACATCTGCCAGAAATAGACACATAGTGCATTACCTGCTGGTGTAGGGCCTCAAACAACTGGTACAACAACCCACAAGAGACAGGGCTATCCTAGATCTAGTAATGACTAACGGGGAAAGGATCACAGATCTCCAGGTAGAAGGTCACCTCCGGGCCAGTGACCATCACATGGTATGGTTCAGTTTGGCCACTAGAACTAAATCATCTCATTCCAAGGCAAAAATACGGGACTTCAGAGGAGCTGACATTGATAAGATGGCCAGCAGAGTTAAGTTAACCCTGGCAAGAAGAAATATTGATAAGATGGCCAACAGAGTAAAGTTAGCCCTGGCAAGAAGAATTACAGGTGAGGGGGTACAGGCAAAGTGGGCAGGTATTAAGGATGCAGTACTTGAAGCAACATCCCATTGTGTTAGAAAAGGAATTGCAAAAGAAGAAGAAAACCACTTTGGTTCTCAAAAACAGTGTCAGAAAAGGTCAGAGCCAAAAGTCTAGCCTTCAGAAAATATAAGGAAATGCAGCGGGATGAAGATAGGGAGGCATACCAAACTTCCTTAAGGGAAGCAGGGAAGACAGTAAGGCAGGCAAAGGCCCAAACCAAGGAAACACTAGCACAAACGGTAAAAGAAGGGGACAAGACTTTCTATAGATACATTAGTGAAAGGAGAAAGTCCAGAGGAGGTATTGCCAAGATCAAAGGGGATAAGGGGGAGTGTGTGGAGGAGGATCAAAGGAAAAGCATCTATCCTAAATAGATACTTCTGCTCAGTATTTACTGAAGAGAAGGTGGGGCAGGGCCCACAACTCAGCACCATGGACACAGGGGGGAGGGAGGTGTGCACTAGTCCCTTCACAAAAGAAAGGGTCCTACAAGAGCTCTCTAAGCTCAGGGTGGACAAGACAATGGGACTGGATGGCATACATCCCAGGGTACTAAAGGTACTAAGGTTGGAACTAGCAGAGCCATTATCAGAACTGTTTAGTGAGTCTCTGAGCACAGGAGAGGTCCCAGAAGACTGGAGAAGGGCTCGTGTGATCCCACTCCACAAGAGTGGTAGCAGGGAGGAGGCAGGGAACTACAGACCAGTCAGACTTACCTCAGTAATGGGCAAGATTATGGAGGCACACCTTTTTTTTTTAAAATCTTTATTTTATTTTCACTTTGAGTTGTTACACTTCATTATTTCAACATCCAGACATATGCACTTCAATTATGACATGTTATTACATTCTTAAAGATGTTCCATTCTGTGTAAGAAGCACTTTATACATTATTATTTAAAATAACTTATTTTAAAAACAAAACTTGAAAATTATAATATAATATATAACTTAAAAAACCAACAAAAAATATAGCTGCCCTTCTTTGCCTTTCATCTCTCCTTTATTTATTTACCTTTATTATTTTGATGTACAATTGTATGCCCATCTCTCTTCCTAATTTTCTATTCCTTCATGTAACCTTCTGATTTATTTGTCTATTTCTGGTTCCCTTTTTGAATGACATTAATTCATTCATTTATCCCTGATAGAATGAATTCCAGTGTTTTCAATCTACTTCCATACTAGTAACATACAGTTCCCATCTGTTCCATCTATTGGCAAATTGCTCTAGTCTTTGTTGGGTTGCAAATGTTAATCTCTCCATCTCCTATATTGCAGTGACTATTTTAACCCAGTCTTTTACTGTAGGGCTATTTCTCTGTAGCCAGCACTTTGTAAGTGTTTTCAATGCTGCTGCTCGTAAAATACACCAAAGATATTTGCCCTCTTTACCCCTTAAGTGAGCTGGCTCAACACCTAGTACCAAGTGTGTGGGACTTAGTTCTTCTCCCTCACCAAAGGTGGCTCTCAGGTGTTCTTGAATCTTTTCCCATTAAGTTTTTATTTTAGGGCACTGCCAGAATATGTGTAGGTGTCCAGCTACATTCTTTCTGCAACCCCTCCAACATTTTGAATCTCCCCCTTCTTTAAATTTGGCCTTAGTTTTAGGGACTAGGAAGTATCGACTTCCAGTTTTCCAAACAAATTCCTTCCAAGAGGGTGAGGAGGTAGTGTTCCATATTAAGCCCCAACTTTTCTCCCATTTGTCTTCTTCTATTATTTCTCCCATCTCTTCCCCCCACTTTGTTTTAATATTAAGTGAGTTGTAACCCTGATCTAGTATAAAGCTAGTATATAATTCCGTGATCGCTCCTCTCCCAGAGGGAGATGACCAAATTTTTTCAAATGGTGGTGAATGCAGGTGTTGTCTCTGTATTACTTTTGGGTAGAGATGAAGTGAATTTAAAATTCACTGGCAAAGTGCACGCAAAGTGGGCATTTCACGTTGCCACTCCGCTATGCAGAGTAGGCAATGCGAAGTGCTCACTTCACCTTGTCATTACCACTTTGCATTAGGCTGAATGACAATGCGAAGTAAGGTGAAGTCATTGTTTTTAATGGACTTCACATTCCTCATTAGGATTCTAAGTGATCCACTTGGTGTTTCAGATTTGGCAGCCCCCACATCACATGGCTTACAATACTGTAAGTCACATGCTCTTTAGCTGGGCAGGAAGAAAGTGAGTCATACAAGTAGACACTTTTACTTTCTCCTGTGCAGACAGAGAGAGAGTAGTATGTTTTATGACTGCTGATACTTTTAGGTTAGAGTGAGGAGGAGATTTAAACTTTGATTTAGACCCAACAGCTTTTTTTTTGTCTTTTCTGTACTCTTTTTTACTTAATTTATTCTTTCTGTAAATTTTATTTTTCTTACCTTTATAAGTAGTTAGTTGTTTGTCTGTGTCTATGTGACACTGTGTGTGTGTGTTGTGTGACAATGTGAGTAGTGATTGCTCAGACTGAGGGAGCTCAGTAGGAGAGATGGACCAGGATGAGGGAATATCTGGGATGGGGAAGCTCTGGGAGAGCGTGGTAGTGGTCTGCATCATACCACGTGCATGTGTGGAGGGCATGGGAGCCCATTCCTGTTGGACCACTCAAAATTTGTGAGTGCCCCCCCCAAAGCAGGACCAGCACCACCTCCTGTCCTGACTCTGAGGCAGTGGAACCACCACCACCACCACCAAGTCCAGCACCAGGTCCTCTGAAGCAGGATGTGCCTGTGCCCCCGGGCCCAGGTGTGGATCCCATCCCTGTTCAGCACCTTGACCAGCAGGCTTACAATACATCCAAGCAACTATTAAAAAACAAGTGTGTTGTGATTCATGACATGATTGTAAATTGTGATTTGTGACTGCATTTGTGGCCTGATGATGAAGAAACGTGAATGCCTATGGCTATACTTCCCCAGGCCCCAATGAGCTGTAGCTTAAAAATCTCAGACTTAAAAACACGTATCAATGAGTACAATGGTGGGGTGGTGAAGCCTGGAGAGATACTACAAAACAGGCTTACAATACATCCAAGTAACAGGAAAAAAAATTAATGTTGTGATTTGTAACGTGAATGATCGTGAATCGTGATTTGTGACTGCATTTGTGACCGTGATGATGAAGAAATGTGAATGCTTACTGTCTACTGCTGTACTTCCCTGATGAGTTGTAGCTTAAAACTCCCAGACTTAAAAACATGTTTCAATGAGTACGATGGTGGGGTGGTGAAGCCTGGAGAGATACTACAAAACAGGCTTACAATACATCCAAGTAACTAGAAAAAAAAATTAATGTGATTCATAATGTGAATGATCATGAATCGTGATTTGTGACTGCATTTGTGACTGTGATGAAGAAGAACGTGATTTGTATCACGAGTGACTCATGATGATGGTCCTGACTGAAAAATGCATATTAATGAGTACAATGTTCATGCAGAATTAAGCACCACACCTGTCAAGTACTCTGAAAGGAAGCCAAAGAAACAACTGTGACTTAAGTTACAGATGGAGATTGGGCCCTAAAGAGATGCAAATGCACAGACAGATTAAGATTGCTCTGTGCACTGAAGAGATGCAGATACAAAGGCACAACACCTAACCAGTGCTCACCATCAGAAATTCAAATCTGGAAAAGAATACCTTTACTGGTTGGGGCAGGCTACGCGGGAGGGGGGGGCAATGTACTGTACTGTTGCAGTAACAGTCACTAGTACTAGTACTAGTACCAGTGAAGATATCACAGAGAAGTACAAAAATCACATAGCTGCAGTGGATAGCAGCTTCACATTGCTGAAATTATTATGTGGCACAATAAAAGGTGTCTGATTTGATGACATGTGTCACACACACACTAAGTAATGCATAGCAAATTGAAAACGTCAGTAGTATAACCACATATTTTAAACAAACTAAAATTATACACCGCTGCAGCACAACAATCAGCAAAAAAATGGCAAGAAATATTGAAACTATTACTGTGTGTACATTAACACAGTTAAACAAGAAAAATATCACCAAAACAGAAAGCACTGTCTTTTTCTCCAAGTTAATCTACCTACACCACAGATACACCCCTTCACCGAAGCACACTTCCACTGTCTCTCAGTACACAGACTGAATGTTGTACATTAACATTCAAAATCAATACACAAACAATAAATGCTCCATGATATGAGCACAGGAGGGTTTCCTATAATCGATCAACTAAAGTTTGAGCAAACAAAATGACTCAAAAAGGCTTTTTTAACAGCTTTTTGAAGGTTTGAATTGCAGAGAGCTCTCAGAGCAGATTGTCTCCTACAGCTTCCTACACACATTACCCAAAACTGAGGCTGTGCAGAACAATCTAGAGCCCATGTGACCTGAAATCCCATGAAACACTGCAAAATTCACCTTTGGAGCTTAAAAAGAAGGGGAAGTAAGGCGAAACACATTGTTTTCAATGTACTTCGCCTTAATAATTGGTGGAGTAGTGGTTTGGGAAGGTGGAGTAACACAAACTCATTGTTTTCAATAGACTTCGCATTACCCATTTGTAACGCGAAGTACTCCACTTCACATTGCGGAGCACTCCACGAATTCGCCTTCACTCCTCGGATCACTTCGCGGAGTGAATTGGGGCCACTTCATCCACCACTACTTTTGGGTTATTAAGATTATTATGAACCCAGTTACTGATCTGGTAGTATTAAATCTATCCTTTTGCTTTAAATCAAACAGGGGCATAGCTGCCTCAAAAGAGATGGGAGCACCTCCCCTTATAACCTGTCATGGTGAATGGAATCCTTTGAATGCTTGATCCTTAAACCTGTGGTCTAGGGTAGTTGGGATAAAGTGTTCTTCCCAAGCCCACCACCTATATTTCCATATATGTTGTGCTGTTCCTCCCTTACTGGTTCCCCATCTCCAACCCTCCAGGGCTGTATTAATTCCCGTAGGAAATTGCCTAGTAACTTGACGATGTAATCGTCTGTTATAAAGTATGGCCTGCAGTGGAGGACCCTTATTTAATTTGTTGTAGTTCCATCTTTTTCCAATGTGAGGCATAATGGGGGTGCTGGCACAGCAATCCAATTTTCATCTGTAAGGCTATTCAGTAACCTGGATGGAATAGGACCACTAAACCTCCTGCTTTTCCTGGTAAATATAATATATTCCTAGACACCCTAAGTTTGATGTTACCCCAAATGAATCTCATTCGTTGCCTCTGCCAACCTAAAATGGTCTGTTGTGGAACCATACAGGGGGCAGTCTGAAACAAGTACAACATATGGGGTAAAATGTTCCTTTTTGGTGGTTTGAATTCTGGAATGCATTGGTAGAGGAAGTAGGGACCACCTCTTGTAATCTTGTGATATCTCATGTATTAGATTGGGGTAATTATCTTGAAAAAGGGATAATGGATTCATCCCTAAGTATACTCCTAAATATTTTAATTTATTTAACCCCCATCTTATTGGATATCTCCTCTGAATTTCCATGGGGACCTGATGTGAGCAGACCAGAACCTTGGTTTTTGGCCGTATTTAGGGAATAGCTTGATATTTCAGTAAATTGTTGTATCTGTTCAAAAACTTCCAGAAGTGACAGGGCTGGGTCACCCAGAAACAATAAAATATCATCTGTGTAAAGGCCCAATTTATGTTCATAGTGCCCTATCTCTATACCCCAGATGGATGGGTTCAAGCAGATCGCTTGTGCCAATGGCTCCACAAAAATGGCGAAGAGGAGAGGAGAGGAGAATGGGGGCAATCCTGCCTCGTTCCCCTCTCCAATTCAAATGATCTCCCTACATGGCCATTCACCTGTACACATCCCTTAGGGGACTCATAGAGCCTAGAAATTACTTTACAGAAAACTTCTGGGAAGCCAAAGCCCGCAAGGGATACCTGTGAAAATGACCACTGCACTTTATCAAATGCTTTTTCTGCAGCTAGGCTCATGACTAATGATGCTTCTCCTGTTTTCATTACATGTTCTAAGATATTTACAGCTCGATGGATACTAACCTGCACCTGATGACCCGGGACAAAACCTGTCTGATCTGAGTTTATGATTCGAGGGATGATATCCTGAAGTCTTGTTGTCATTATTCTATAGTCAGTATTGAGGATGGATATAGGTCTATACAAGGCACATAATAATGGATCCCTGGCGGGCTTGGGCAACACCACCACCACTGCATAACGCCATGATGGAGGAATTATTCCTCCATCAGACATCAGAAAGTTGTAAACTCTGTCTAGTATTGGAGAGATCTGACTCCTAAAAAGCTTGTAAAATTCAGATGGATATCCATCCATACCCGGGCATTTCCCTGTTTTAATTCTAGATATTTCATCTATAATTTCTGAGTCTCCTATTGGAGCTACCAAAAAGGCAGCATCTGTTTCCCCAATTTGACCCAGTTGTAGCTTCTCTATAAAACTTTCTAGCTTAACTGTAACCACATGGGAGCATGATCCGACTGATATATTTCCCCATTTCTATATTCTGCATTTGATATGTTATTTCTTTAGGTATAAAAAATAATCTATTCTGGTATGTACCTTGTGTACCTGGGAGAAAAAAAAGTATAATCTCGTTTCTGTCCATGATAGACTCTCCACTCATCTATGTAACCTACTTCAGATAGAAGTTTGCCAACTTTTAGAGCCACTCTCCTATCAGACCTCTCAGTTGTAGAGGTGGAATCAAGATGGTCGTTTAGAGCAAGATTCAGGTCTCCTCCCATAATTAATGACCCCTCTGCCCATTCTGTAAGTCTCATATATAACCGACTATGGAAGTTATAATCTGAGCTGGGGGGGCATAAATCGATGCTATCGTAATAAGTTCCTCATTGTAATAGCCCTTCAGGGCAGCTAAACAACCCTCCGAATCTGTCAGGGTGTCTTTAACTTCAAAGGCAATCCCTCTTCCCACAGTAACTATCACTCCCCTACATCGGCCTTTTCTGTATGAGGATGCTACCACCCTTGTGAAACCAAATCTATTCAGTTTTTCTTGTTCTTGTTGTGAGAGGTGCGTCTTTTGAAGCATACAGAAATCTGCCTTCTTTTTCTTAATATAGGTGATGATTTTACTACGTTTTACTGGATTTGTTAATCCATTAACATTGAAAGAAAGAAAGTTGGTACATATCTTAGCCATTTTTATATGCTGTATATGCATTCCTATACTTTAACCCTGCTTTTCTTGACTTTCCATCTGTGGAGAGTGGCTCTAAAAGAAGAAGGGTGATGGCTTTAAGATAGGCAGCAAAAATAAACTTATTGAATATAAAACATTTAACTGTAACAGTAACTTTATCTAAATTGTAAACAAACATTCTCTCTCTTTTGTTCGGTGGAAACGTCACCACCTGCTCAAAGAGCTGAGTTCCAAGGTAGAAAGCCTAGTCACTATAGACCTCTTTGCCCTTCCCTGTTGGGAATGGGCAGAGGGGAAAAAGAACTTCCCTCTCTAGAAGGATCCCCTTCTCAAGTTCTCACTAAAAATGTGGAGCTCGATGTAGAACCCCCAACGGACCAAGACAGTCCAAAGAACTAAGTGTCAGTCTGCAGCTTTCCTTCCATAGTCCCTTTCCCTCCTGCTTTGTTTGTATTTAACTGATTGGTCCCACATTTTTAGCAGATATATTTAGTTTTCCCCCAGAGACAAAACTTTAATCAACTCACTAAGAACAAATCCCATTAGGCTGATACAATACTTTTATCTTCCCTCCCCCAGCTTTCTTATCCATCCCAAATCTGGTTTTAATTTTTCTATGTGTTTCAGAGCATGTGTTTGTCCTCCTTCCCCCAGCACATCTTCACCCTGCATCATGACTTTTTGTTTTTCAGGGGATCAGAGAAAGTGATCTCCCTCCTTCTCCACCTTTTCCCTTTTGCTACCATTTAGATCTTATATTCTCATAAAACCACCTTGCTGACCATTCAAATCCCCTTCCAGCAAGCGACAGAGTAATTGCCCTGGGTATTCAAAGTCCGCTTTGGATATAATATCGTTAGTTACATAAAGAAAGACTTGTACATTGTCTCTTCTCCTCATAGCGACTTATGGTGCTCTCATTCCGTTAAGGATTTACCTCTGGTTTCATCATTCTCTCAGTCCTCTCCCATATCTTCACTCTCGCCTTCTTCTACTCTCCGAAGTTTCTTAATTAAATCTTGTAATAAAGCTGCTGATCTTGATGCACCTTGATATATATATCTTCTGGTTTTCCTTGATGTGCTGAGTTGCCATCCAAAATCTCTCTCTCCTTCTGTGTGGGGCCTGCACACAGAGCTCTGGTGTTGATAGGCCTCGTTTTAGCATTGCTTCCCTAGCTTCCTGTGGGGAGTTGTATGTTTCTGGGCTCTCTTCCCAGTGTAGTCTGAGATGGCAGGGTATGGCATTTGTATTTTAAGTTGTTTTTCTTTCAAAGCTCATATTAGTGGGCCATACATCAACCTCTGCTGCTGAATCATTGTTGGATAGTCCTGGTCAAAAAACAATCATGAGTCCAAGTATTTAACTTCTTTTTTCTGCCAAGCTCATCTCAGTATATCTTCTTTAGTATGAAAACTACTAAATTTTATAATAATAGATCGGGTTCTGGCTGTTTCTTCTTTCGGTTTTGGCATTAGGGCCTTATGTGTCCTCTTGATTCTCAGCTCATATGGGGGGGTAGTTCTAGAACATCTTTAAGTAAGTCTGCCATAAATTCTACCAATGCTGTCATTTCAACTCCCTCCTTTAGGCCATATATCCGCAGATTATCATGGTGGGCATGACTTTCTAGGTCAACACACTTCTACTCTAAGTCCATAGTATGATAACAGAGTGCCTGCACCGTTCTTTCCAAATGCATCAGGCCACCTTCTGTTTGTGATATACAATCCTACATCTCTTGCACTCGGAGTTCCATATGGTCTGATTTTTGATTCAGGTTACCAAATTCTGTTTTGTTTTCGATCCTCATTTCTTTCAATTATTTTAAAAGTCGGTAAAATCTGCACTGAGAAAGCCTGTCCGCCTCCTCATCTGTATCATAGGCCACTGCAGAGTCAACTGCTCAGTTTTGCACCGTGATACGAGTGGGAGAACTGCCACAAATTCCCGTTGCTTCCTTGTCTCCTTTAGATTGTTGCGATCTAGACCTAGAATTTTTATCTTTTTGTGTACCCCTCCTGACATTTTGTTCTTTATTTTAGTTCAATTTTGTTATTTTTGGGGTTGTTTTTAGCAGGTTGTCAAGGAAGCTTACTCTCTAGCTGCTATCCTGAGCCGTGGCGGAACCAGAAGTCCATGGAGGCACACCTTAAGGAAAGGATAGTGCAATACCTGGAATCCATGGGAGCACAGGACCCAAGACAGCATGGGTTTACAACAGGAAGGTCCTGTCAACCTAATCTCATAGATTTCTTTGACTGTGTAACAAGGGTGGTGGACTAAGGGGGTGCAGTTGATGTCACCTACCTTGACTTCAGCAAAGCTTTTGATACTGTTCCACACAGAAGATTGATTAATAAGATGGGTAGGCTTGGGATGAATCAGAAGTTGGTCAACTGGGTGGCAAACTGGTTGGTGGGCAGAGAACAGAGAGTGGTGGTAAATGGTATACAGTCAGAAGAGATTCAAGTCACAAGTGGGGTACCTCAGGGATCAGTCCTGGGGCCAGTCCTCTTCAATATCTTCATCAGTGGCATTGCAGATGGACTGGAGGGTAAGGTTTTTCTGTTTGCAGATGACACCAAGATCTGCAACAGAGTAAATGATCCAGATGGAGTGGACAGAATGAGAAGAGATCTGGATAAACTGGCAAAATGGTAAGAAGAGTGGCAACTGAGGTTTAATGCAAAGAAGTGCAAGATCATGCACATAGGGAAGAGAAACCCTGAAGCCACCTATAGGTTGAGAGGGGAGTTGCAGGCAATCACAAGGGAAGAAAGAGACTTGGGTATCATCATCACAGACGATCTGAAATCTTCCAAGCAGACCACTAAAGCAGTAGGTAAGTATGGGGGATGTTGGGGTGTATTACCAGGGGTATCTCAAGTTGAAAGAGGGAGGTAATAATCCCTCTTTACAAGACACTGGTTAGGCCCCATCTGGAGTACTGAGTGCAGTACTGGAGGTTGCACCTTCACAAGGACATTAACAAAATGGAGGCAGTCCAGAGAAGGGCAACCAAAATGATACAGGGACTGCGTCAGAAAACATATGAGGACAGATTAATGGAGCTCAATATGTATACCCTAGAGCAAAGGAGGGAGAGAGGTGATATGATAGAATCATTCAAACACCTTAAGGGCATTAATAAGGTGAAAGAGTCTAACATGATTCAATATAAAAAAATAGCAGAACAAGAGGATACAGCGTGAGATTAGAGGGAGGCTGATTAAGGGGTAATATGAGGAAGTTCATTTTTCACAGAAAGGGTGGTGGATGCATTGGACAGCCTACCTCAGGAAGTGGTGGATATGAATACAGTGCAGAGCTTCAAACAGGCATGGGATATGCATAAGGGAGCAACACAGATGAGTATGAATAGATAGGCCATTGACAGCGTGAAGACCTATGGCACATTCATAAGGAAGAAAAAAAAATGGGCAGACTGGATGGGCCTTACGGTCCTTATCTGCCATCAACTTCTATTTCTCTGAATATTCCCCCAGAAATGGACAGATGAATATTCCTCAAAAATGTTTTCCACAAGACAGAAGCTGACACACAAGTTGGATGACATTCAGATAAAAAGAGTCTTATTTCAAGAATTTTTACAGCACGAAATATGGTTGGTTTGGAACAGATAGTTATTAAATGAACACATGCAGCAAATTTGGAACTGAAATCTCCACAGTAACTGGATTTGCTATAGTTGAGCTTCTCAACCTCTCCCCTCATCCCTAGCCTCACGATTTTTGCCAGATTATTTTTCCAGGATAGCAAAACTGGAATGCAGTGTCTTCCAGTCTGTGGGGTTCACTTTATTATTATTATTACTTTTTATTAACCACATAAGTACACTGCACACAATTGTGTCTATTTTCAGGTACAGCCCAGGAGATCACACACCAAGCAGTACAATAGAGACAAGCAAATACAATAGCACGTGATCAAGGAACAGAATTAAAACATGATATACAATAGAAATTACAGGGCTGGTGCTAAACAGAGAAGGAAAAATTACTGAGAATGGTAGGTGAGAGTACACAAATATACATATATATATATATTTTTTTCTGGCTTCTCTGGCCTGCTCCCATTATCTGGCATCCACCTTGTGTCTCTGTCCACCATCCATCTGCACCTCATTCCCTTTGGGCCCTCGCCTTCTTCCCTTGCGGCTTGCCTCCCACAGTGGGGCAGTGGGGAGTCCCCAACTCACCCACCAAGAAATGATCCAGTTCAGGCGATGCCCCCAGCACCAGTGTTTCCATCAGATGGTCATCAAGCTGCTCGACTGGGTTGCCTCTTTTTCACTTTTTCTCCCTTCTTGGCAGTGGAGCATGCAGTGCTGTCTGGGGATGCAATACGTGTGCGTCTGCCCACAGAATGTCTAATTGCTTCTCCGCTGCCCCCCCTTGTAGGCACAGCGTTCGTGTGCCAGTCACCAGCTGCAACAGGGGACAGGCAAGCACCAACTGCTATGAAGCCGGAAACACCGGTGCTTGGGGGCATCGCCTGAACTGGATCCTGACATGATAGAAACTTTTAAGTACCTAAAGGGAACCAAAGTCCAAGAGGGTAGCATCTTTCACAAAAAGAGGTGTGCAAGAACAAGAGGGCACAATTTGAAGATAGAAGGGGGATGGCTCAGAGGTAATGTGAGGAAGTATTTTTTCATGGAGAGGGTTGTAGATGTATGGAATGGCCTTCCCGAGGAGGTTGTGGAGTCAAAATCAGTGGGGGAATTCAAGAATGTATGGGACAGAATAAGGCACTTCTAGGGGTTGTGGGTCAGAGGAAGTAGGCTGTTGGTTAAGTAGTATCTGCAGCTTATCCATTAGATAGTAAAATGGGCAGACTGGGTGGGCCAAGCGGTCCTTATTTGCCATCAAATTCTATATTTCTATGTTTCTATGTAATCTGGAGAAGGACAGCTGTCCGAGGATGCTCCATCCTTGTCCACCTCTGCTGACCCCAGCGACCCATACTCGCTCACTAACACTTGTCAATGGTGTCGTGTAAGGTGTGGCATCCAGCGCCTCAACCCTCAGGACCACCGTACCAGCAAGAGCACACAAATTTAAGCACAGTTAAACAAGAATAAAGTACATATCAGCTGATTCAGCATAGGTTGTGCTAATTACAAAAATGAACAGCCTGAAGATACAATAGGTAACATAAGTAAATGACAGAAAACCATACGCAGACACATCTTCTGTTGGCATTTTAATGAGCCCACAAAGACCTTCTAAACAAAGTGGGAGGAGGAGCAATGAACTAAAAGAGCAGAGAGATCCATAGTTTGGGCACAGTAATGCTAAACGCCTGGTTTTCCATGTGTGTGTGTATGTTTTGAGGACAATGAGAAGAAATGTATCATAGGATTTTAGGTGATAGGACAGGTGATAGAATTTGAGCAGAGCTGCAATGACAGCAGGGGCACCTGTCCTAATTGTTTTATCAAAAACAGCAAAGAACAAATAATCAGCTGTCAGAGGGAGACAGCCAACCCAGCTAGCTATAGATGTCACAGTGATGAGGGTTCCATGTCATGATAATGATCGCAAATAAGTGATTGCTATTATGGCGAGTATATCTTGTTGAAAAGCAAATCGGCAATATACACTTTAAGGCGACCTGACTTCCAGATATAAAAAAAGTGTTTTTTCAGAGGGGGTGACACCCCCCCACACCCTCCTGAATTAGGATTCTCAGCTCCAGGGGGGTGCATGTCAGAGAGGGAGCACTATCCAGATCTTGGAAAAACTGAAGTACCACAGCTCGCAGATGCGGCAAAATGTAACCCACTCCCGGTCCCAGTACCTGCTCCGCCAGAGCTAGCCTCCCACACCGCCACACCACATGGCTACCTCAGCAGCAGCAGGTACTCCAGTCCATGACAACTGCTTCTCTGTCTCTCCCCTTCACCTCGCTATTCCCTCCTTCTGTTCGCCCTTCCCTATAATCGCTGTCCCATACCCTCGCTATTCTGCAGGGTAGCCAAGAATAATAGGCCCAAAATGAGTCACTGTTTTTGTAGTCACTCATTTTGGGTCACTGTTATTATGAGATATCATGTTGAGTCATGGTTCAGTGAGAGAGCAAATCCCCAAATGTTATTGTATGTGGTCTCCCACTTGGAAAACATACTTGAAGGTAGTAAAAAATGATATGAACCTATAGCTGAGGGAAGAAAATAACACTTCCCTTGTGAGGGCTAGATGATCATTGGGCATGAGACAGTGTTCAGCCCAAGAGACCAGACCAAGTTTAGTATTTACTGACTTACAAACATTGAGGATGTGGAGGGAGAAATCAAGACGTCAGAGAAATGTAACTCCAAGGTATTTAAAAGACGATACAATCTTCATCCAGCAATACACGTGATGGATGGGCGGAGGCTGTTAGTTTGGCAGAGGACCAAGAAGCATGATTTGAGTTTTCTTTGCATTGATTACAAGCTTATTTTTGACAATCAAAACTTCCAGTTTATGCCAGTCATCTGTAAGATGGGAGCTTGTACCACATTTCTAAGCTAGGTGCACACAAGCACTAGGAGGTTATATGATTTGCTCACAGTCACATAGTAAATAAGTGGCAGCATTTGTGATTTCATTTCATATTGGCCTGTTTCCAAGCATTTACTCTCACTGACCATTATGCACGAAGTGGGTGGAGGTATGCAGAAAAGTCGCATACCCTGCCCGTAGCTCTGCACACCCATGGATAGCTGCAGCCATACCAGCAGACACTAATGCATGCCATCTGTCCATGGCTCCTCCTCCCCGGCATGCAGGACTCAGCAGGGTGACCGGGGATGGAGTCGTAGACCCTGGCAGATATCCAATGGGATGTCCATCCCAGGTCCAACAGTTGATCCCTTGTGCAGTGAGGCATGGGTCCAGGGTAGTACATGCCAACTGCTGCAACCCGGACCCATGTGGCATGGCCCCTATGGCCAGTCAGTTCACTTGCACAGCCCTTGATAAATTGCACCCTCGCAGTGCACTGCAGGACCCCAGCATTGGGACCCACCTCCAGCCCACAATGGCAGCTGTGCCCCATCCATGATTTGGCCATACCCCCTGAGCCCCTGTAGGTGGACATGTGCCACAGTTCAGCCCCCCTGGCAACATCCTGGTACCACCGTTATGATGATGTTTTGGGCCCTCACCTGTCCCACTGCCCCTGCCCTCTCTGGCTCCCTTGTGGGCAGGGGCAGCACAGAGAGCATTATCCTGATCCCCTGATGCCTGGCGGTTGGTGTTCATGAGGGCACAGTGGGTTACAGCAGGGTTCTGGCTGCCATAACCTGCACCCATGCAGCCAGCACTATGCAGTTTAGTGCATTCCACATAGTGCTGGCATGCCCCTGGAATGCCCCTGGTGCAGAGTTGTATGCAGCCATTGAGAATCAGGTGCACTGGGTCCACACACCTCCCATTTGTGCATCCCACGTGGGGGGCTCAATGGGTGCAGAGTGGCTACATGCCCAGGATATGCGGCGCGTAGCCAGCCACTCTGCTATTTCATGCATAGCGCCCACTGTTAGATTACTACCACTACCACTTGTTAACTGCTTAAAGGAATTAAAAGGCAATTAGAGCTTTAGAGTACAAATTGCAGCCCTACTATAATAAGAGAGAAGCAGCACTATCAAAATAAAATGTTTTTGAGCAACGGTTTCATGAACATAATAATGATCAGTCCCATGCGAAAAGAAGTCTACTGCAGCTACAGAGCATTCTGGAAACTGTAGTGCATGCTGGATCATTCCTGAAATGTTTTTGGTTTGGAAGTTGGATTACAGGATCTTTGATGGAAAACTAATGTAGCAGTAATAGATATCCCTGCAAATTAGCAAAAACAGTTATTGTGTAGAGTACAGTTCCAAACAAATATTGTTTTCTGTGATTAGACTGCAGAATTTCAGAATAAAAATGGCAGTTCCCAAAATTAAACAACAGATAAGTGAAAGAAATATTAATATACCACACACAAGAATATGCTTTACATTCTGTACATGATAAGCCGTAAAACTGATAAAAAGATTAACATTGATAACACTGTGAAGCCAGAATCAGTGGTAGTGAAGTATGCAGACTCTTCTTTGCCCAAATAAGCCTTTGCCAGCAGTGTCACTGATCCAGTTTCACTGTGCATACAAAAAATAAACCCCTTTATAAAATGAGTCTGCTCAATTAGCCAGGCAGTTTCTGCATTTTTTAAAGCTTTCTCCAATATCCAAGTAAAACTTTTGAAAACATAAAATTCAGACACAAATTACATATTTATGCCCTCATTCTGTATTATTGAGGACATTTGCATGCAAAACATTTCATTGTCCTCCAGACAGAATTTCATCTTCCTACGTATCTGCAACTGCAGTCATTATTCTGTCTGTGACATTATCAGCTGTTGTGGTGGAAATTTTTCATGGCTCATATTCAGTTTTTCTGTGACATCATCACAAAAGGAAAGAAAATGATTAATAGTAAACAAATGGTAAACCAATAATAGGACTGTTATTAGTATTCCTTGCAAAAACTACATTTGAACACCAGTTAATGTTGAAGCACTAAGCCACAAAAGAAAGGAAATGCAACGTTATAGAAAAAATTCACGTGTATATTCATTGTTGAGTGTCACCCACTCCCTCACCCAGCCCCAAGCTAAACTGTTCTGTCATCCTGCGGAACATGCTTCCTCACCCACCCTGTCTCTAGCAGTTACTGATATCAAGTGCCACCTCCTCACTCCCTCTCCCTACTCTGTGCCAAGCAGTCATGGATTCAGTTGCACCACCTCCATCACCAAGCGCCATGACAAATTGTTCTGGCAGCCAGTGGGCCCCTCCCTCAGCCCAAACTTTGCAAAGCAGTCACTGACATCCAGTTGGATTCCATCATTTCTTCTTTCCCTCACCCAGCCCCATGGAAAATAGTCCCTGGCATACAGTGATGTCCATCATGTCACCCTGCCCCACAGCAAACTGACTACCTTTGGGTTTAATTCTGTAATTGTTTTACTCATGGGTGTATTTGTTCATATTTATTCTGAATCTGTTTGTTTTGACTCAATTCAAGCTGCACAATTTCTTAATTAAAGTCATTGTTCATAATTGTATATTCTGTTGTGCAGCCTACCTATTCTCCCACCTCCAATGACACACTTGGAAATGAGCTGCTATAGCGCAATGTTTTTCTTCTGACCAACTCTTTCATTACTAAATAAAACAAACTGCCTCTAGCATTCAGCAGACCCACCTCTTTCAGTTATTCCAATGCCAAATTGCCCCCTAAAATCCAGTAGCACTCCCACACCCTAACCGTGGACCAACCTGAGATTTCCCTTCCCAGAATGAAGGTATGCACAAACCCACACACTCACCTGCTCATCCAGCCATCATCTGAATCACAGATTAGGCTGAATGAGTAGCACTCCTTCCTCTGTGTGTGAAAACACAGGTTTTATGTGTGGGTGGAGGGAAGGGTTTCTGCATGATTTATGAACAACTGATCATTTATTTATTATGTGGTGGCAAACTTTGCTAGGGGTGGGGAGGGGGTGCTTTTTTCACAGCAGAAGGTGGCTTGGGGTAGACAACTTAATTTGTAAGGATGGAAGTGATTAGAAGGCAAATGTGTGCTAGCAAACTGAGTAAGTGGGTGGGGGTGGGATTTATATACTGTACAGTCCCATTTATCCAACCTGTATTGGTGACAAATAATTAGGTTGGATAAACTTGAGTTCAGTATTGTGTTTTTTTTTGTAAACATGGGGATTATGTTATTACATGCTGCTGCTTAGTGCTTAGTAGTGTAAAGTGTGATTTGTTTTTTAATTTTGTTATTTCCTGCTTGTGCAAACTGTACAAATACTGTACTGTGGTGCTTAATGTTTTAACTTTTGAGTTTAGTTTTCACTTTAGTTTCAATTTTCACTTTTTGCACAAAAGAAATCCTTCATGCTGCTTTATTTCATCGCACCCAGCCATTTTCATGCTGCTTTTGCCCTCATGTTATGAAGCAGCATCACATGAACAGGATCGCAGTCTGGCTGGCTTTCTAACCAAAAGAAGCATATATCAAAATGTTCCACTGCTTCAGAGTTGGTCAGGGTTTTTGGCATCTCCTCAATTTCTTCCTCACTGTTACTGCTCTCATTCAGCTCTTCTGTTTACTCGCTGGGATGGATGTGTTTCAGTATGTTCTCCTCTGTCAGATACTGGAGTATGTCCTCTTTAGTGTCACAGTACTCCCACTCCAAAATCTCATCAGATGTTAGACTGATGTTAAGTGACTCACACAGAGTTTTGGCCAGCTGTGTGATCTCTCTGTTTATGATATCAGCATTCTCGCCGATGGCATCAGTGTCTGCAGTTTCATCTTGTTGTTCACAACATATCCCTGATTTTCTCCATGATTTTAAGATCATATCAGGATGAACATTGTCCCAGGCTTCCCCGCCATATAAACATCATCTTTAAGTGTTATAGACTTACTATGTCTGCAACGATAGGTCTTCAATGGTGTCCAAAATCACCGCTTGAAGAAGCTGCTTATGGTACAGTCTTTTACAAATCTCAAGGATGCCTTGATCACAAGGCTGAATTTTTGCAGTGGTGTTAGGGGGCAGAAAAAAATGATGAATAGTGCCATTTTTTGTACTGGCACTATGTCAGACTGAGCAGATGAATTGTCAAGCAGTAGTAAAGCTTTCAGAGAGAGATTTTTGCTTAACAGGTAGCGCTTTACCTAGAGGACAAAATCCTCTTTAAAACACGTTGTGAAAAGCAATCCATCCATCCAAGCATTTTTTTGGTTGGCATAAATCAGTGGAAGGCTGCCTATATTTACATATCTAAAGCACTGTGGTTCTTTTGATTTTACAATGAGCAATGGTTTGAGCTTATGACGACCAGTGCCATTTACACATGCAAGTATGGTCACCCTGTCCTTCTGTTTTTTTTAAAGCCTGGTGCATCCTCCCCCATATGCTAATGTCTTATCTGGCAGACAACGCCAATACAGACCAGTCTCGTCTGCATTGTACAGTGGTCAAAGGTCAGCCATTCTTCTTGTACAATTTTGTTAAGCTGCTCAATGAGTGGAGCAACCCCTTCCTCTGCAGAACTAAGTTGCTCTCCACACAGTCTCGGCTGGTGGATGCTGTGGCTCTTCTTGAATCTATTGAACTATCTGTCACTGGCTACAAAAGTGCCAAAGTCACTGTCAAGCATGGTGTGGAACTGTAAATCCTTCTCTTTCAGTAGCGGTCCAGAGATCAGCATTCCCTTCTCCCACTCCTCTGTGAACCACAAGTAATTAGCATCATCATGCTCATCATTGTTGCAAGGTCTCATGTTCTTTCTGTTTTCCAGTCCAGTCGACTCTTCCATGGTCATAACTAAGCTCCTGAGCTTTTCCTTAGCCTCCTTTATATTGTGGATAGTGGATTTACCCACGCCATATTCTGCAGCTAGCGAAACTACCCTCCCGCCATTTTCAAGCCTTTCCAGAATGCACAGCTTCTGCTGCAAAGTTAGGACAATCCGCTTTCTTTTAGTGCCAGACATGATGCCAGCAGATGCAGTATGTGAGTACAGTTGCTCCCCGATAAAGCACATCTGATGAGCTGATGAGTAGACACTGATTTAATGGGCAGGTATGATGTTGTCAGAATAACAAAACAGAAGTTCGGTAGAGAGAGATGTCTGGTTTAACGGAGGTCAGATAATTGGGACTGCACTGTATATAGAATTAGTCTTAGGCAGTTTTTAAAAAAGCTTTGTTTAGTTCTAGATGAGACAATTGTTACTTCAACACCCAAAACATGAAGAGCAACTTTGCTGGCATTACTCCAGTGAAGTACTATCCCTCTTTCAAACCCTGCAAGCATCATGCTGCTTCTGTTTCTTTCCACAATGTGCCAGCTTTCTCCCTTAACTTCCCTCCCACCTGCCTCCCATCCTCGCCTACCTCCATACTGCTTCTCACTAGGCAACGTCTCTACCCCCATCAAGTAACTTTCACCCCAATACTGCTGATACACTGCTACTCCCTGAACGTCTGGTTCCCTAGTGCTTCCATCCTGCCTCCATCTTTTCATGCAGGCCTAACAGTGTTAATCACCTCCACACTAAATACCCCTCCGCACACGTCACAACAGGTTATTACTCCCCACAAGCCAAAATGGAGCATGCACATTCCTAAACATTTGCTAGTGTTACTGCTCCTCCTGTCTGGGGACATAGAACTAAACCCTGGCCCACAACCCACCAGCACCTACCAGACCTTCACTTTACCAAGAGGACTTAAGCTTGTGCACCTCGACATATGTAGTATCCTGAATAAATTCACTGCCTTGCAACCATTCTATCACTTCACGTAATGCAATGATAATCACTGAGACTTTGTTAAAACCCCATAACCTGGACACAGAAGTATCCATACCAGCTACTCGCTCATTCGTCAAGACCACCCAGGTAGAAATAAAGGGGGAGGTGTAGCCATATACATCTCCTCGAAGCTTCAGTTCACCCAGGTACAGCTCTCCATGCCCACTCAGTCAGTCAACTCTCTCCTAATCAAACTCTCCTTTCCCCATTCCACTCCTTTATATACTGCAGGATCCTGCTGCACCCCGTACACATCCCAGCCTGACATGCTGGATCACCTGGTCACCCTAAAGTCTACCCCCTCTGGGGGTAAGCTACATATTCTAGGGAATTTCAATTTCAATTGGCTCGCAAACAATAAATCCAAACTTCACAGCCAAATCACAGCCCTAAACCTCACCCAACAAATTTCTGAACCCATTCATCTAAACCACAAATCTCAGAACCATTCCATCTTGGATTGGGTCCTTACCTATCACCCCCATCAGATCATTGAAGCAGGATTACTCCCGGACTCCCTAAGTGATCACCACATGACTTACACAGTAAGAGAAATATTCAGACCCAGAGCACCACCACCAAGGATGTTGCTCACTAGGTCATAAAAAGCCCTCAATCTAGATGTGCTTCTAAGGGACTTGGTGCAAGTCGATTGGTCCTTCATTTCCCAGGCTTCCTCCCCTAGACTCAGCCCTACAATTCTTTAAGGACACTTTCCTTGCTGTGTGGAACACCCACGCGCCCCTCAGATGAAAATGAGTAGGTGGTGCCCACCTGCTCTGGGTCTCTGCCAAACTCATTGACGAGTTCCTCACTAGGGACTTTGACTGGAAAATGTACAAAGCAACAGGCACACAGGCGGCACTCCAATTATACCATTCACTTCGTAATTCCTGCACTAGGCAAATCTGACAGGCTAAAGCCAACTATTTTAAGGCATCTTTCCACACAAACCTAAATTACCCAACAAATTTCTGGAAAACAAAAAAGTCAATCTTCTCTCCCCCCTGTCCAGCCACCCACCCCTATCCTAAAGTTGGACAGCTCCACTGTCTCTGAACCACCTGAAGTGGCCGTAGTCTTCAACAACTTCTTCACCAGCTGTGCATCCTCACTTCTAGCCTCTCTAACTCACTCCACCAAGTATGCACCCACCCTGATGCCAAAATCCCCAAAGATAACTGGTTTCTCTTTTTATTGGGTCACCCTGCTGATTGTGCTGAAAGTCCTGCAGTCTCTCAACCCCTCAAAAGGCAATTGCCCTACAGGGCTTGATTCAAAAATGTTACATCTATCTGGCCCTGCCATTGCCACCCCGCTGGCCATGCTGTTCAATCTCTCATTTTCTCTTGCCAACCTCCCATCCAACTGGAAGCATGCTATAGTCATCCCCCTCCTGAAAGGGGGTGACCCCTCATCACCGGGTAACTACCACCCAATCTCCCTTCTCCCCATCCTTGCCAAACTATAGGACAGCCTTGTCCTAGCCCAACTCTCCTCCTTCCTTGAGTCATGCTTTTTCTTTACACCCTACTAATCAGGTTTCAGAAAATCTCATTCCACCATAACCTCCCTGCTAAGGCTCACCAACGCCATCGTCACTGGCATGGATACAGGACATACCACCTCAGCCATTTTTGTTGACCTCACAAAAGCTTTCGACAAGTCTCTCACTCCCTACTGCTCTACAAATTCTCCAGTGCTGGACTTTCAGATGAATCCACCAGCTGGTTTCATTCTTACCTGGTAGGTAGATCTCAATCAGTAAGAGTTGGACCTAACACCTCTTCCCCCCCCCACCCATTACTGCTGGGGTCCCACAAGGCTCGGTAATCAGCCCATTACTCTTCTCAGTTTTCCTAAATGAACTCCCCTCAGTCTGCACTCATACATCCATGCACCTGTACGCCGATGACACCATACTATATGCAACAGGCCCCTGCCCCACTGATGTGACCACCACACTCCAACAAGATTTTTATGCAGTACAGCACTGGTTTTGCTCAAACCAACTTTTTCTTAACACCAAGAAAACACTCTCCATAACCTTCGGGACAAGACAAAGGCTCTCCCGGTTCCAGTCTACTCCTACTTTCCTCACCACTGAGGGGTCTCCTCTAGAGACTTGCACCTCCATCAAATATCTCGGAGTCTGGCTTGACCAGCACCCTGACTTTTCCATTCACATTGACTCGATCCACAAAAAATTACGCCCAAAACTAGGAGCATTATATCAAAACAAGGGTAGCTTACCTCTTGCAACCCGTAAGGAAATTGTCCAGAATATGATCCTCCTGATAATTGACTATGGGGATATAGTCTACAGTGCTGGTCCCATGTCTGCCCTTGCCAGCCTCAACCCTCTTTTCCACTTCTTCTATCATTTTGCCCTTGACTGCCCTCTCTTGACTCATCACTGTGACCTCTACAGCTCCCTCGCTCTAACGTCACTCCGGTCTCGTAGACACGTCCACAACATCAGGACCACAGTGAAATTCTGGTCACAGTCCTTTCCCCCCTACCTTGCATCTGCCCTCTCAGCCCCATTACAACCTGCCTACTCTCTCAGAAGTGGTAACTCCCGGCTTCTAAGTGTTCCATGTATGTCCACATTAAAGGGCCAAGCAGCATTCAGATACCTCATGCCTAAACTTTGGAACGCACTCCCAGCAAGCATTCATGACTTTACCAACACCTCTCACCTAAATCACCTCCTCAAGGTACACTTCTCCTCAACATGCACCTGCACAGAGGGACGCCCAGGGGCTGGTCCCCCAAGTCCTTGACTGGTATTTAGGCCCTTTCGCTGCGCTCATAGCACATCATTCCCTGTCTAGCTCACACAATTAAGTTGAGGATAGCTAGAGGTTACTCATTGAGGCTCCTCACAGTACAGTAAATACTTTTTGATTTTTCTTTTACATGCTCTATTTTCCTCAGCTGATGTTTGTAATATGTAATCTGCATACATGTACAACTACTTTGTGTTTATTATTTATATACTCCAGTTCTCCCCTTGATGCAGTCCTACTTTAATATTCTGCATAGTGCAAATGTAATTATGTACAATCCCCCTCTACTGTATGTAAATGTAATTGCATCATGTTCACTCTTCTCTGTGCTTATGATTTGTATGTTTCCAATTGTCCCCCTCCCCAGGATGCATCTGGAATCGAGTGGTAACCCACTCAGTATGCTTTCCTGGTAAAACTCTTAAATAAATAAATAAATAAACAAGTGGAACTCTGCATTGTTCTGCTAGATGAAGTTCACAAGGTAACAAACTTTGCAGAGTGCTTAGTGAGGTTAGTAAATGTCATGCCATTTAAGTGAAGCAAAGTACCCTGATTTCACACATCTCTGCTTGATTGATAAACCTTAATCACTATTTTATTAATATCTCTGCATATGCCATGCCTACAGTTGAAAGAGGGGTCTCACTTACATTCTTAGGGTACCCAAACTGTGTACCTTTGGGTTGCAGTTTTAAACCCCAAGAATGCCCACAAGACCACTCTTAAACTGCAAGAGTGGCTTCTACTGAAATAGTGACATTCATTGTTTGCAACTGCAATTTCAGAAATAGTTGCAGTATTCTGAGAAGGAGGGCAGTGGAGAGTTTGTGTGTGCTGGCTGACATCTTGGGGGGAAGGGTGTGTTTCGCAGCAGTGGAGATGGCCTCTCAGTGCTGTAAACAGATGATGAGATGGGGTGATGGTAGGATTGGAATCAACTGCAAATATGTATATACATATTTTTTTTTATTTAAAATGACCACCAGCAGAAGGGATGTGCTCCTTTGGTGGATTCTGGATTTGGTCGGCAGGTGGTGGGTTAATGTGCAACATGGAGGGTGTTTGTCCTGTTGTACAGCATGCAGGCAGTTTGTCCTGCCACTGTCCATACAGGTTTCATGTCCAGTAAATGCTGGAGTTCAGTTTCAGGCACTTGAAAATACCTTTTGAAGAAAAAAACAAAAAACAAATGTGACACCCTTGGAACAGGATATTATAAACCAGAAAGGTTACATTTTCAAATTTGTACCATTTTTTAATTATCTGGAAAGCCGAAAAACATAATACAACTGATATTTCTTTTAGATGGTACTTAAAAAATTGTCAGTGTATTCCAATGTAGTGGAGTTGATCAATTCCTCTTATAACATGCCAATATAGTTATGGTTCAGTAGGCATGTAATGCTAAGAGTAGATCTGTGCTTGATTATGCAGTAGTTCATAAAGATGAGTGCTGGACTAGAGCAAGCTTCATTTTGGCTTTGACATGGGCTTAAAAATTCAGTTGGGGTTTTCCAAGACAGCTGACCAGAACATTGTTGTCTCCCAATGCCATAATTAGCAAAAGGTAAAACAAACTACAAATGGGTGAAAAAAGCCTTACGGTCAGCAAGTAATATGAATTAGTGTCCAGTTTCTATTATGTGGCAGGTATTATGGCATACATTTACTGTAGATTACTGTTTGTGAAGTTGTGACACAGTCTGCAAAGAGTAGGATTCCTGCATCCCAGTTAGGACTTGAACTATAGAAATCAGTTATTATACAATGGTGTGTGAAAATCCTGTAACCTGATTGATCAAAACATGTCACATGACCGTGGATAAAGCCTGCATTACCCACCACGGCAAAGGAACTGCATTTATAAAAACACATACACACATTTTTACATTTATTTTACATATGGGTCCATTGTATAATCGCAATAAGGCACAACAGGGTGTGAGGATTTACCCACTTCTTGTGTGGTTAAGTCACTCGGCTGCACCTCGTGACAAACCACATAAGGTGTGGGTAAACCCTCAATAACCCACACCCTGTTGTGCCTTATTGCTTAAATATTCATTGCTGACATCAAGGCGTATGCCCCCATTTAGTCTCTGATGCTCTCCTTTATCACCTGCCAATTACTATACACTCCCCTTGCAGCACCATAGATTTTACAATGATATTTTTATGTTATGATCATTATTTTATATTACAATGAAACCAGCCTATAACAGACATTTTGTCGTGACCCTTATCTGCCTGTTGTACAGTACCTGGTGTCCACTGTACCCTAACACATACATTTTCATTGCTGTATACCCCCATAATGCTCCAGCATCGAAACTTGGTTTAGTTAAGAGACTGAGAGTAGTGTTTTACTCCCTGTAGCATGCTGATCCTGGTGCTGAGACAGAGCTGAGACAGTTAATAAGTAAATACATGTTTTAAATGTTCTTTAAATGTTTTACATATTGTACCTTCATTCTGCAATCCTTGAACGCAAGATACCCCTTGTGCAGAGACAGATTTAAATACACTTTGTATTTACACTACTAAGTCCTTGAGAGAGACAGCGAGAGAGAGAGAGAGCTGAGATGTGGGGAGTAGTGATTACGTGAGTGGGCAGTGACACTAACTTTCTCTTGTGAGTCACCCACTAGTGATCTAGCAGCTTAGAGACAGTAAAGTGGTGCTGGGTAAGAGAGTGTGTGTTTCTCATGTGTGAGTAAAAACAAAGTAAACATGATGACTGACCAAGGCAGCAGGAGGTACAGTAACAAACAAATTCTAGCCAGCACGGATAGAGCTGTGAAGAGCTACCAAATGACTAAAGTTATTTTCTTGTTGGTTCCATATAGTGCTGTTTAGTCACAATCATCATGCTGCTGCTGCTGTGTGTGTGTGTGTGTGTGTGTGTGTGTGTGTGTGTGTGCGCGTGCCTATAGCAATCAGATAGCTAACATAGGCTGAAAACTGCACTTTCTGTAATCTGACACTGCAATCTGAGTTTCAGAGGTTCAGTAAACTCCAGACAACTTACAGTATAATGAGTTAACCCCTAAGTTGCTGAAAGAAATAGAACAAATCTATTAGATTGAGCTGGACAAATGAGAGAAACAGCAGCTTAAAATGTTTTTTTTTGTTAATATTCTGAGAAGTTCTGAGGTACAATACAGTAGTATCCCCCCTCCTTTCAGATGCCTTTAACATAGAGCAGCAAATAGCAAAAATCAGAGGGGGATCGCACTGTTTTGCGGCTGTGGAGGAATACATCCAAATGTCCAAAAAGGGAGTTCCAAGATCAGCCCTTTTAGAGCAACAATACCAATAGTGCTGTAGGCTCCACCTGCAGCCCTAAAAAAGAGGAGAAAAGAAAGCTTAATAGGTTTAAGGTGATTCAGACTAATGGGTTTTAGGGGATGTTCCAGCCAGTGATTAGCAGCTGTAGTTAGCAGCGTATAAGGACAGATCTAGTGTGACAGCTGGTGTGAAAGCTCACTCCCTAGTCGCTTCAGTGCCCTGTGGTGTGCGGTGTATGGCACAGGAAACTAAAGCACAGAGACGTTCTTTGTACACCTTAATGGAAATGACACCAGGGTATCAGATCTCTTCTGTCCTTTCCAGATCTGACACACAGGATCTCATGAGGAGCCTTAAGTCTCATGACCATGCAGATCTGGAATGCAGCAGACATCACTTGTTTGCAGAAAGCAATGCAATCACCTGGTATGTCTGCTTTCACTTTCTCTTGCTCAACAAAAGCAGGCCTTGAGAGGAAACAGTGTAGCTGGGCAGATGAAAGGATGTTCAGTTCTGCTATATTTTCTGTTGGGAAAGGTGAAAATATGATAGAAAGTATTAAATCAAGGACCTGTACTCTGGAGAACTGCTAAGAAAACTAATTTAATAAATGACTGGAATTCCTTCTGGAGGGCGAGGAACCTCTGCACCAAAATGGTCAGAGAACCCAAAGCTAATTTCTACCGCTCTCAGCTGCAGAGCTCCTCAAGAAATGCCTCCAAATTCTGGAAGACTATCAAAGACATTGAAGGTCACACCACTGTAAATTCCCTACCTACTAAATTATTGATCGACAATACTGTCATCTCTGACAGACCGTCTATCCTCGATGCTCTCAATAATCATTTTGCCACTGCAGGGCTAGCCTTTGACTCCTATCCCGTGAATATCCTCCGCCAACAACTTAGATTGGCTACACAAGGAAAAAACAACCCCAGCCCATCCTTCTCTCTGCAGTCTACCTCCCTGAAAGAAGATGAAGATCTTCTCCTTCAGCTGGACACTAGGAAAAGTGCTGGGGCCGACCTCATTGACCCGTACTTTTTAAAGGTCAGCTACCATGTACTCACAGTCTTAATTACTCATCTCTTCAACTTATCCTTGTCCCAGGGTGACCTACTGCCCATTTGGAAAAATACACTTGTGGTCCCTTTGTTTAAGTCAGGAGATCCTAGTGACCTCAATAACTACAGGCCAATCTCCCTATTTCCAATCCTGTCAAAGATGCTGGAGAAAATAGTGAACTCCCAGCTTCGGAAGTACCTGGAATCAGAAAAATTGCTCAACCCGTTACAATCCAGTTTTAGAGCACAGTACAGTACAATCTCTGCTCTAGGCAAGGTGACAAATGACTGGCAGCTTGAATTAGAAAAAAAAAAGTTGTCTGTGCAGTTTTCTTGGACCTAAGCAAGGCATTTGATACCGCTGATCACAGACTACTTCTGTCATCCCTCCAGAACATTGGTTTGGATTCCCTATCCCTTAAATGATTCTCCAACTACCTCTCAGGATGACTTCAACAAGTAAAGGCAGAAGGGGAAGTTTCTCCACCAAAACCTCTATTGAGGGGTGTACTTCAAGGGTCCATTCTCTGTCCCTTGCTCTTCATCATTTATATTAACAACGTAGATGCCTCCATCAAAGAAGCACAAATACACCTATTCACAGATGATACGGTACTCAATGCTAGTAGTTCCACAACTGAAGTGGCCTGTAAAGCCCTTCAAAATGAATTTAATCTGCTGCAACATCAGCTTATAAATCAGAAACTGCTCTTAAATGCAAAGAAAACCAAAGCAATGTTCCTCTCGTCCCTTCAAAATGCAATAAATCCTGCAATTGCTGGGAAACTCCTGCAGATCACTACCATTCTAGGTGAGCAGTTGGATTACGTATCAAAGTTCAAATACCTGGGGGTCTGGTTACAGCATAGACTTACTTTCACAGATCACTTAGAAGAACCGGCAACGAAACTCAGACAAAGACTTGGTCTGTTCTTTAGGATTAATAATCTCTTCACAAGAGACGCTAAACTGAAACTGGTTCAAACTACCTTTCTTTCCCTGTTGGATTACGCAGACTTTCTATATAGTCAGGGACCTGCAGGTACCCTAGCAAAACTCGATATGCTTTATCACAGTGCCATAACATTTATCATGGGCCTTCCATACTCAGCCCACCACTATGCATTGTACACGGCAGTGGGATGGTCATCCCTTGCTTACAGATGGCAAAAAAATGCTGCGGTTTGGACATACAAAGCTATCTCAAATAAACTGCCCCAGTATATCCCTGTCTGTTTACCTTTGTGCACTCTGGGGAAGTATATCTTGAGAAGCACCTCATATATCTACCTTTATGTTTACAAAGCAAAATCTCACATTGGCAGAGCAGCCATCAGCGTTGTGCTCCCTCAACTGTGGAACAAGCTGCAAAAAACTTTGAAATTAACTCACCCCATCAACCTAGCAGCTTTTAAATCTCTGTATCTACATCATAATAAGGAGTCCTGTGCCTGTCTGCCCTAAATAGTGACTCCTATAAGCCCAAGCACACTCTAATTACTACTGTTAAAAGACTGATCACATCTATAATTGACTCTTCCCTCACCCCTTTTTCTACCCCCATATCTGTCCCTTCCACATTCCTTTGACCCTGGTTCCAGTTCTAAATTCTCCATACCATATCACTATATATCTTTTTATATTAGGTATTATTTGTGTTCAGTGCGGCTGACATGTATATTTCGTCACTTTTATGAAAAATTGTGTCCTACCCAAAACTAGCTGTATTTTCTGTTCCAAACATATACTACTGTCAATGCTACCTGCTGATACTTTGTATATACTGTATTATTGTATCTCACTTTATTTGTATTATTACTGTTTTCTTATGTGTTGCATCCCATGTATATTGACCCTTGTTCCTTGTTAACAAACCCAGGTCCACCTCGAAAATGAGCTTGCTCAACGGCGATCACCTGGTTAAAGACTTCGATTGATTGATTGATTGATTGATTGATGGTGTTCCTTTACAAATGTATTGTGGCTTTTAGCTGTTTGGGTGTTTTAGGCAAGGTTAATTAGTTTTAAAAAAAATCACATTTTGTTTCTCTCCTTTTTTTAATTCACTTGTGCCTTGTATTTTGCCACTTAAACATTTTTTTTCAGAATGCCTTTGCTTAGGACTCCTATTATGTTTCTAGTTATTGTTTTATGATGTGTTAAAAGGAACTTTTGATCTACAGAGTGCTTTTTATTTTCTGCATTTTACTCTCATTTATAATCCTTCCCAATGCTCTCAGGTCACCCCTGTAAATGGTCTTTGGGCCCAGTGGTCCTTACCTGGTTCCCAAAGTATAATAACAAATAATAAAAAACAATAATATAAAAATAACATTGAGAATGTGTTAGTACTGTATATAGTGAAGCTGTAAGTGTCTGTGGTTGGGTAAACAAAAAAAACAAGGGCTATAAGATCTCACCTGGTTACCAAAGAGAAAAAAAATGTTTAATAGTATACAGTGGTTATACCCAATTACATTATAAGTATCCATAGTGGGATTCAAACCTAGGCATCCAGGTTCTCACTTGTATGCTCCAAGTGCTAGGCAAAACATTCAATGCCTTTTAACAGCATTATCCCAAAGTGCTTTACAATCCAGGGGAAGAGGGGGAGAGAAAATCTCTACCACTAAGACATGATCCTTACCTGATTAACAAAGAATAATAATTAAAAAAAACAATAAAATAGCATAAAAGAATGTGTCAGTTAGTATACAGTGATGCTAAAAGTGTCCAGAGTGGGATACAAACCTAGGGCTGTATGCTCACACTTGATTACAAAAAAGTAAAATAAAGAAAGAAAAACGATTGTCAGTATACTGCAGTAACACCCAGTCACACTGTTAAGTATGCGTTCATAGTGGGATTCAAACCTAAGAATCTAGGTTCTCATCTGTGTGCTCCAAGCACTAGGCAAAACATTTAGTGACTTTTAATTGCACTATCCCAAAGCACATCACAATCCAGGAGAGGGAGAGGCAAGAGACTATCTCTGCCACTAGGACATATTGCCTGCTAATCATGTCACAGAAATACACCACAGAGGAGATCTTAAAAGATATTATCAGCTCTGAGTCAGAATTGATGATTTCTTTGATTCAGAGTCTGGGAATGACTACTTCCCTAGCACCCCCAACATTGACCCTGGAGTCGTGGGTAAACTCACTGAATTCATTCTGACACATAAAAACTTCAGCTTCAATGGTAAACATCATGTTCAAACTATGGGAACAGCAATGAGAACCAGGATGGCTCCACAGCATGCTAATCTTTTTATGGCGAAGTTGGAGGAGGATTTTCTAAGGCGCTGTATACATAAACCACTCGCTTATTTCCGTTACATTGATGATTTGTTTATAATTTGGACAGAGGGCACTGACACACTCAGAGATTTCCATCAGGAACTTAACCTCTACCCAACTTTAAAGCTTTCCCTGGAATATTCTGCCACCAGTGTACATTTTCTGGATACCACTGTCACTATTAAGGATGGAACCCTACATACCTGTCTTTACAGGAAACCAACAGACAGACAGAGATACTTGCACAAGAAAAGTAATCACCCCAGACACACAAAGAAATCTGTCATATATAGTCAAGCACTTAAGTAACACCGCCTCTGTTCAAATGAGGAAGACAGAGACACACATCTGGCGATGTTGAAAAACACCTTTACTGAGCAGGATCACTTGTCCAGGGAAATTGACAGAGCAGTGGAACGTGCAACACAGGTCCCAAGAGACAAACTACTGGAATATAAGGAACGGATGACTACCAACAGAATACCCTTAGTAGTCACATACCATCCTGGCCTTGAACTTCTATGTAAGATTATTAAGGATCTCCATCCAATAATTAGTGAGGATGAAACCCTTAATTGTATTTTTTAAGAACTACCACTACTATCTTTTAAACAACCACCTAATTTAACCAACCTAATTATTAGGAGTCAACTTGAACTGGAACAGAATACCATGACATCATATGGTACATGACCCTGTCATCAACGCATATATAAGACATGTAACCTCATTTCCACTCCAGACTGTGTGGTTACATCATAAAACAGACTATTCAGGATACAGGGGAATTATACATGTACATCAGGTAATGTGGTCTATTTTATCCAATGCAAGAAATGTCCTAGCACAGGTTATGTGGGGGAGACAAGCCAACAACTCTGCACTAGAATGATTTCACACAGACATTCTATTAATCACTAGAACACTGAGAAACCAGTTGCCCAGCACTTCTCCCAGGATGGCCACCTAGTCTCAGATATGTCTGTGATGGTCTTAAAAGGACATTTCAACAGTACACAACAGAGACAGGCATCTGAAATTAGACTTATTTTACTTTGCAATATGGTGGCAGATGGATTGAACATTGATGTTGGTTATATGACACATTATTCCACTTAAACATACACAGGCCTTTACTTTAAAAGATGGACATAAATACTTTAGTTCTTCAGCGGGTCTTTGATTTTGTAAGTAGATAGTTATCTGCATGTTGACTTCTCACCTTAACACTGTGGTGAGTGTGTGTGTGTGTGAGTGTGTGTATGTATATTGATGTATGTATGTATGTGTGTGTTTGTGTGTGTTTTACATGTGTTGTATTTTTGTGTGTTGTGTGTTGTGGGTATGGTGTGTGTGTTTGTGTGTGCGTGGTTTGGTATGGTATGTGTGGGTTGTGTTTGTCATATTTGTTGTGTGTTGTGTGTTGTGGGTGTGCAGGGGTATGTGTGTGGTATGGTGTGGTGTATGTACACACATCTGTGTTGGGGCAGCGTGGCATGGGGCAATTGTTATGTGGCTAGGACACTTAGTTTTCACATATAGTGTACATTTACTTCCTTTTACTAGTTGTCAGTGTATGGATTACACACTGTCACATTTTTAAATCTGCTCATATTAAGATGCATATCTCATTTACTTGGGAGTTCATAAAAGGTGTAATTCCTTTGGGTAATGGTTAATATTGGTGTGAATGATGCTGTATTATGACTCTTGTACATACAATATATCTCATTTCTACTAGTTACAGTATCTTTCCCAAGGAGAGAGAGAGAGGGAGAGAAAAAAAAGGAGGGCCCCTGGAGGATTTCATCCTTGGAAGTTTCATTTAGATTCCTTAGACTGATTCTGTGCATTTTTGTTATACACTGACTCTGTGTTGAAATCTGCACTTATCAGGCTCATGGTCTCATTTTCTTGGGGGTCATTGACAAGTATTTTTATTTGGCACTTACACTTACAAGTGATACTATCATGCATCATGTATATGTGTATATGTTTCATTTGGGGCTCTTTTTCAACTTGCAGTTATACCTAATTTCAGGATTTTGTCTCTCATTATCTGCTCTTTAATACACCAGGACACTTGGAATATAAATTGTAACCATTAGAGAGAATGCTATCTCAGGGTTTTTTTTTTATCACTAGAATGCTTTCTTAGCATACTGAGACATTTTAAAATTTATGTGAGAAGAACTCTCTGGTTTTTGAGAATTCTTGATAACCTTTGCCCTTCTGAGGCTCCTCAGTTAAAAGCATACTGATGTTAATTAGCTTCTCTGACATAATCTTCTGTTATGTTTTAAATGTATATGTTAAACCTATGAGAATTATTTCTGTTTTTTCAACATAATCTGGTGTTAATAGTATGGGATTTTCAAAATAACTGCCATAAAGCTCCAGATTGGGCTGGCAGTATAGCCTAGAGGTTAGAGGAATGAGGTTTGAATGAGCTTGATACATCCAGCAGACCTCACCTGAGTTTGATTCTCATAACCCCCACTTGCATACTGTGTGACTCTGAGCAAGTCATTTAACTGCCCAGTGCTCCCAGGTTGCCCCTGAAACAGGCACTTGTGCTTAGTGGGCCTTACCTGGTTACCAAAGACATAAATAAAAAGAAGAAAGACTGGGTAGGTTCGAAAGCTAGAGCACTTTGTTCTTTTCTGTAACATCCATGTTGGTCCAATAAAAGGTATCAAATCATTTGTTTCTGGATCTCTGCTTCCTTAGCAATAACTCCACTGATGATACAATATCAAGTGATGCTGATGAGGATGGTGCAGTGCAGTACAGTTCTAAGGCCACATCTAAGTGCCCACATGGACGTATGCGTACATGTGTGGACAATAGCAAGCAGTTCCAAGCCTAAAAAAAGGGCAGAAAGACATACATCTAACATGATTTGCAGCCCAAGCAAGCATCCAAACATGAAAAGCAGAAGAAGTGTAGGAATCTGCCTAAGCTTGCACAAGTATAACAGCCTGAGTTATTGCCCCGAAAAGATGCACCATGTAAACCTTTGACACTGCTGGAGGCCACCATGCAGGCTGAGGGGTGTCACACAAAGCATAATCACAAGTAAAAACACCTGGCCTGACTTTGTATCTGACCACAGCAAAATGACCCTGTGCTTGAGATGGGGGCAGTAATGCAGGCTGAAGAAATTTGCAAAATAACACAAGTATAAGCAACTGTCCCAGGCAGAGACTTTGCCTGGGCCTGAAAGATAATGACCTTTTCAGCTTCATCTGCAACTCAGGTCAAGTGCAAAAAGCAGAACAAAGAAGCCAAGGAACTGCCAGAGCCTGATATTGTGCCTGAAAAGGTAAGCTTATTTTGATCCTACAGCTCAGGGAACTCATAAAAAACAAGATTACAGGCATCAGCACCAGCCTGAGACGATGCTTAAGCCTCAAATACTGTTCAATCAACAGGCACCATGTGAGCCTGTATTTTCTCATGATATGGTGCCTGTAAATGCAGGATGATGGTAGGTGAAAAATGCACAATAAAAAGTGCAAGCAACTGCCTCAGTCTGAATCAGAGCCCAACCTATGCAAGAGCTGCAGCCGCAAAAGTGCAGACTAAAATGTAAGCAGCTGCCTGATTCTGACCTACTACCTAAGCCTGAAACTCTGCCCAAACAAGATACCCTGCTTGAGCATTTCTCCCTGGCCAAGCCTGATTCTCCGGCTGTGTATTGCTCCCAGCCCATGCGTCATCCTCTGCCTGAGCCTGATACTCTGCCCATGTCTGTCATCTTACTCGACGGAGACACTCAGCCTGAGCTGATACACTGTTTGAGCCTGACACCTTGCTAGAGTTTGAGTCCTTACCTATGTCTAGTGCCACTTTTTCAAGTAAATATGATCTCTTGACAAAGCTTGACTCTGAGATGGCTGTCCCAGAGCTAGCTACAGGCCACAGCATGAACTACTGTGGTTATACTCTTGTTTATCAATTGAATTCCCCAAATACAGAAAAAACATGTGTTGCTCCATTTACTGGTAATGCAGGTGTCCGTGCTGACACAAAGTAGTTTACCCCCATACAATATCTTCAGTTGTTTTTTAGTAATGGAATACTGTCTCTTATAGTGCTGTTGGGGTCTCACCATAAAACAATATCAGTACTCTCAGTCTACATACCTCCCAAAGACCCGGCCACTGGTCTCCTCAGTCTTCTTGACCATCTCCACTCACAAAATCACCTCACGGAGACAATTATCATGGGAGATTTTAACATGAATTGGCTGTCACCTGTGACCAACTCACTAAAGGATGCAATAACAGCCCTTCACCTAACTTAACTTGTTAATACACCCACTAGGATAAACTATAAAACAGGGACTAGCACCACCCTCAACAGGATAATTTCTAACCAACCTATCTTTCCAATGTAACTGTGCACCCTAACTCCATCAGTGACCATTCCCCAATCACATGCAGTTGGACTAATAAATTCCTTACCCCCCCTCCCGAAACTATCTACAGCAGGTTTCTCATAAGAGGCCACCTGGACATCCTAAAACAACAGCTTTGTGCCCAAAATTGGAACATCCTGGACTCAACCAATGATGTTAATGTAGCCTTCTGTCACTTTATAAGGGTTTATAACACTGCTTGTGATACGCATGCCCCTCTCAAAAAATTAAGGTCTCTGGCAAGGTTAACTCCTGGATCACTCCTGAACTCCTGTCCCACATGAAGTTTTGGGACCATCTCTGGTGCTGTGCAAAAGCCACTGGTAAGCAGCAGGACCTACAAGCCTATAAAGCTGCTAGAAACAACTGCATGAGAGAGACTCACCAGGTAAAAGACAAGTACCATAGGGAGATGCTTACCAACTCCTGGGTGATAGCAGAAGGTTCTGATCTATTATAAATGACTTCACTGGCAAAAAAACTAAAGTGTTGCTTACAATGCTAAACATAAATGGGACCCCTACCACTGACCCTCTGTAAATTGCTAATGCCTTTAACAATGCTTTTACCAATTTGAGCTGTGTTCTCCTACCTGACTTTTTCGATGATGATGCTGCCCACTCCACAAGCCACAGTCATGAAAATAGTCCTGAGCACCCCCTTTTATTTTAAAAGGGTATCATGCAACCTGGTTAGAAAACTACTAGCTGAGGTCCTGAGAAACGCAAGACACAGTAGTGATGGACTAGACCTTTAGCTTATCACTCTAACCCTAGATGAAGTTCTCCTACCTATAACTAAGATTCTAAACCTTTCTCTTACACTGGAATAATTTTCTGATGACTGGAAAATGGCCATCGTAACTCTGGTGCATAAAACCGGTGATCGTTCCTTACAGGGTAACTATAGGCTTATATCCATTCTCCCTCCACTCTCCAGCGTGCTCAAGTGAATTGTTACCAACCAGCTTGGTGCTTATCTGGACACATACTCCATCCAGTGCCCACAACAACATGGCTTTAGAAAGGGGTACAGTACTACCACAGCATTATTAGAATTCAAAAGCTTCATACAACAGGCAAACAATCAAGGCAAGATTGTAGGTGTAGCCTTTGTTAACCTAACAAAAGCCTTTGACACAGTGAATCACACACTGTTGCTTGGCCAACTCTCTAAAACTGGTGTTGCCGCAAACACCCTGATGTGGTTCGGAAGCTATCTCAGTGATAGACTGCAGAGGGTGAGGATATCAAATGTAGTTTGAGAGCAGAGGGCTGTCCGATCAGGGGTACCTCAATGCTCAATCCTGGGTCCCTTATTGTTCAGTATTTTCCTGAGTGACCTTCCAGCTGTCTGCAACCAGCGTACTCTCTTCTACCCAGATGATGCGGTCATCTTTACTTGCCACCTGGATCCCAACGCTCTTGAAAACAGTCTTCAACAAGGCTTCACAGAAGCAGAGAGATTGTTTAATAATCACAAACTAGTGCCAAACTACAAAAAAACTAAAGTCCAGTATTTTTCGTCCTCTTGGAATAATTTTAAGGCCCATCAGCTCACTATCACCAACAACCGCGGAGATGCTCTTGAACAAACTCAGCTTTTCAAATACCTAGGTCTAACCCTGGATAGTCACCTTACCTTTGTGCCTCACATTGAAAATGTTGCCACAGATGTTAATACCAGAATTGGGCTCCTCTTCAGACACAGACGAAGTCTTACCCAAGAAGCCCTTAAGGTTGCAATTCACAGCTTGGTCCTGTCGAACACTGATTATGGTCTAATCATATACTGTGTTGCAACCTCCACATCTCTTAAATGGCTCACGGTGACCCTGTACAAAGCCTGTAGGTTAGTTACAGGTGCAGCGTGCCTCAATCATACCTGTGAGTTATATGCTCAGTCTGGCTGGCTCCAACTAAATAAGAGGATCAAATATCAAACCTGTCTCCTGTCCAAAAAAGCTCTACTTGGATTACTACCCCCAAGCATTGGTTGCCTGCTAAACAAATCCCCTAAGACCCAACACAGACGTACCTCAGTTTCTGACCTCCTTCTAGTATTCCACTGTCGAACTGCTCAATACCAGTGATCCTTTCAATACATAGCCCCCCTGTGGTTTAGTAATCTAAGCAACCAACTGAGCAGTCTTTCTAGTCTGTCCCAATTTAAAATTATGCTTTGTAAGCATCTCCTAACTGAAAACACTTTTGACTGTTACACCTAGTTTCCCACTTCTGCAGACACCCTTATACCACTTTTTTCACTCTCTGAAGCTCTTACTTGGCTTCCTGTTTTGTTTCACCACTCCTAACAGAGCAATTTCCCCTTTCCCCTGCCACCTCCTCTCTTACCTCACCGCCTCCTTGCTCTTATCCCACTGGCCCTCCTCTTCCTGGACCTGTCCAAGCCCTCTGGTTCCCACTCTCCCTTATCTTCTTCCCCTTCATCCACCCTCCTTTTCCCCTCTTTACCCCTTCTCCCACCTTAGCCTCCCCTCCCTCTCACCTTACGACAAGGCCTCTGGCTGCCATATTTTCTTTTCCTTCTCTATCTTGACTCTGCCCTTTCATCATCCCTACCCTTTCCTTACTCTTCCCCTTCCCTCCACTTCTGATTAGCAATGTTGCTTCAAATGTATCTTATGGTTTTCCATGCTTGCTTGTAATCTTGAGTGTGTAGCACTGTTCTCACTTAGTTACCAGTTGACTTGCTGTGCTCCGATGATACCATGAATGTTGTCTGTACCTCCGTTGATACCATGAATGTTGTCTATAACTCCCAACCTTATTGTAACCCTTTCCTTTGATGTGGAACCTTTGTAAATCAGCTGCCACTAGCTCAAAGGTACTTGTTATCTGAGATTTAAATAAAAAAATTAAAAAATAGTGGTGCAAATTTATATGCAGATCCGTTTTTAGCTCAATATGGTGACAAGCTAAAATCACATGCAAGGGCTCAGCAGTGGAGTCCTACAACCTTAGAGTAAATGAAGAGGTACTGGGTTTGATACTGGAAATGAGGATATTAAAAAACCAAACACCATCAGCATGTACTGGTCCACCAACTTGGTCATTCTACCCCCCCACACACGCACACACATTTTCAGCTATAATGAGTAGGAACCAGTTTCAGCTTCTGCTGAGGTTTGTGTACTACAGTGACAAAACTCAGGCATTGCCAAGGGACCATCCAGAGAATGATGGACTTTTTAATAAAGGTCTATAGCGATCACATCATTAAAATGTTTTCTGAGATGTACACCCCACCCCAAAACATATCAGTGGACACATTCCTTCTGCTGTTCAAGGAGAGAATAATATTTAAACAATACCTTCCTCTGAAATGTGCCTGATGTGGAATTAAATTGTACAAACTTTGTAAAAGTTCCACTGAGTACACATACCATTTCAGAATCTACACAGGAAAGGATGCGACATAGGATGTTCCAGGCTGCCTCCCTTGTCTGAATACAATCAAGAAAATTGTGTTGGATCTAATTTTTCCCTTGCTATGTTCTGGTTACAACCTCAATAGTATGTAGACAACTTCTACATAGGAATTCCTTTCTTTAATGTCTTGTATCAGTTTGATACAGTAGCTTGTGACATTATTGGGTGCAACAGGCAGGGACATCCTAAAGACGTGGTAGACAGAAAGCAAAAACATGGCAAGACTAGTTCTCTCTGATGTGGTGAACTGCTGGCTGTAATATTCACAGGCAAAAAAGATGTGTACCTCCTAAGTACAATTCATGATAAATCTACAGCAGCTGTTATAGTTCATGGTCAGGACAAATTGATAAGCAAGCCTTAGTGTGTCCTAGATTATAACGAGCACATGGGAGGTGTGGAAAACACAGACCAGATGCTTGAGCCCTATGATGCCACTCGAAAAACCATGGCTTGGAATGAGAAATTAGCTGTTCACCTGTTTCAACTGGCAATGCACAATGTTTTTATTCTCTATTGGTCAAAGGCATCTGGTACTTTAAATTCTTTCTTACATTTCCAAACTGATGTGCTCTTGAGTCTCATATTTGATTCAACAGAAATACCTGAAATGGAAAGAAATAAGAGTGTAGCCAGACAGACTGAAAGACATTTCTGCAGAATGCTCCCACCTACTGAAAGGAAGGTTAGACCCCAAAGGAGAGATAGTCTGCTACAAAAAAGGCATCAGGAAAGACATGAGATATTACTGTCCATAATGTCCCACAAAGGCAGGTTTGTGCATGGAGGATTGCTTTGAGAAATACCACACCAAGCTCATTTACTGGAATGACTAATTGATAGGTACAACAGCTCATTCTGTACAGGAGGAGCAGCCCAAATCAGTCAGTACGTTAAAGACATTTTGGGAGAGGATAATAGGTTCTTATCTCAGCACCCACAAGCCTTTGTTATTATTATAATTGTTTTGTTTTTTTTGATAATCAGGTAAGGCCCACTAGGCAAAATGCCTATTTTAAGTGGCAAACTAGGAGCACTGGGGAGGTTAAGTGACTTACTCAGGGTTACACAGTATGCAAGTAGAGGTTGTGGGAATGAAACTCAGGTCTGTAGGATGTACTTTACACATTCACGGCTCATTACTCTAACCTCTAGGCTACACTTTTAGCCCTTTGTTCAAGGGACCTCAGGCTATGGTTTATAATTGACAGAATAAGGTATGTTCATTTGGCCTCTATGGGAACAGCACGCTGATGCTGTCACTTCATATGTTAACCATTGTAGGGAAGGATATTATTTAACCATCTCAGCAAACAAAGCAAGAGTCATATACAATTTTTTAACCTATATTTATGGTATTTTGTAACAAGGAAATATAAGTCATTGCATCCAGAAATGCAGTTCTATCTGATATTAGCACAGTAAAAATGAATGAGACACTGTCAACCTTTTTTGCATCATAGTGTTTCTCAATGAAAACCTATGTTTTATGATTGCTTACCTTCTCTAAAATTCATTAATACTGCTGTTTGTTTTACCTTCTTCCTTTCATAGTAGAGCTAAAATGCATGGTAATGGAGTAATATACCCAACCTTGTTTTGTTTCAAATGCTTGATGAACTGTTATTGCATACTATCTGAGCATTACGAATATCACCAAACAGTGCAGCCACTCATGATGCAATAGTCTCCTGTCCTCTCAATGCATCATGAGTGATTAGAAAGCGTGGGTGTGTTCCCAAGTCCAGGAAAGATACTGTGGAAGTTGATCAAGGAATGTAAACAGGGCCAGCCTGCTGGCGCAGGGGCAGGGTGCCCGTCTGTGACGCCAATGTCCTTGGTTTGAAAACAGACCCAGGATGTTGGAAGGGCCAGCCAGGGGAAGAAGGACTGAGTGTCCCAAGGACCACTCTCCTTCTCCAGGAGGGAGGGGGGTAGTGTGTTCAGCACAACATGGACCCCTGGCAGAGGCTGGGGGTACCCACATGCTGGCACCATTCCTTATGGGGGGCAGGGTAGACACCTGAAATCATTGCACATCCCCACCCTCAGGGAAACAATTACCATAAAATAGTGGCTGCCATCAATGATGCCCACTTAACCAGCACCGATCACATACCACTGCACAGCTGAGTCCTTCCTTATCCATTGCCCACTATCACCAGTCAATCCCACACTCCGTTTTGGGGGGGAAAGTCAAGAAGGCAATGCTGGTGGGCATATCTGCCAGCACCCTTGTCCTGATGTCGCGAAGAGCAAGCTGATGCCCCTGCTGAGCAAGCCAGGGGGTACAAGGGCAGGAAGATAAGTCCCCAGGGATGCAAAGAAGGTGCCACAGGTTAAGCAGGGGGCTGAACTACAGGGGTGGTATGCTTAAAAAAAAAGAATATAAACAAACATGTTTTGGTGTGGTAACACCAGTGTGATGGGTAGCCTCTTTTTTACTTTTAAAAACAAAATAGAAACAGAATTAAACAACCAACTATATCAGAAATCTTTACAGAATGTGAGCAATCATAAAAAGTGTTTTTTAAACTAAGGACATTTTGAGGCCTATGGGGGTTGACAGTGTCCCTTTAAAATTAATAACATTCATAGAGAGTTTTTAATATTATATTAGAGTTACTCAATGGGTACAGCATATAAGTGTTCAGAATTAGAGGCATTTATTTTCTGAAGCTTCAGAGAATAATTTCCTTTTCAAAGGGTTGCTACCATCATGGTCTCATGTATTAGGCACAATAATAGAAAATACAGAAAAAAATTGCTTTTTTTAATCTTTCAACCTATATGGTCATTTTACACTGCATGGATGAAATCACCCTATTTCTAATTCTGCCAGAGTATTCTAATAACACAGGTGCCAAATACATGCAATCTTAAAATGACATTTTGTCCACACCAGTGCATTGCAATATACCTATGTAGAAAACATTGTCATGCAACGTGTTCCTGCCCTCATTTCCCACCTCCAGAAAACTTCAAACCATTGCATTATGCAAGGAACAATATATTTTGATTCAAAGTGTGCAACATAGGGACTTCAGGGATGTGTGAGAAAGTCTCCCTCCCAAATGTTTGCTACCCATAATCTTCCATTGATTTAGGTTCCACAGTTAAAAATACCGGAAAAAATGCAGTATTTGGCCTATTCCTACCTAATTATCTCCCGGTCTCATTTTTCAAGTAAAAAAATCATCTCATGTTGGGGTTCTTCAGCATATATTAACTGTGTAGGTAGCACTAATATGTACCTCCACCAACGGATCCTTGGCAGAAAATGCTTCAAACCTATCACTGCATGTACGATGGATTTAAAATACGCTTAGCAACCTATGTTTCTTGGGCTTATTTCTAACTGAATCTGTGGTAAAAGAACATATATATGGTACTGTACCATTGTAACCAGTTCTCTCACCAGAATCCAACAACTGGGTATTCGTATACCTGAATTCTATTCTAGATATGTATTTGATTGCTAAAATGTGAGAATTATGCAAATGTTCATTATTTGTCATAGTCCTACCAAATGTAGAGGAGGATTCTGTGTAGTACATATTGGGTAGCAGGCAATCTTAACATTTTCAGCTAAGAAGGGAGGAAAGACTCAACCCAAACAAACAACATTAGTTGTTTGGGTTGAATCTTTCCTCCCTTCTTGGTTGCAAATGTCAGATTTGTGTCGCTGTGAAAAACTCCTCCCCTACTATTTGGCTCAAACCTTACTACAGGCCCAGGTATCTGGTACCATCATCTCTTACATATGCTGCTGACAGGAAGGTGACTGCAGCAGATGGGATGTACAGGGAACCGACGTATCCTTGCTCAGTCCCAGAGAGGACTTGCACTCTGCAGGGAAGTGAAGCAGGACTCAACTAACTGTGGATAAAGAGCATTCAGCTAAAGCTGCTGTGTTCTTGGGGATTGTGTTGAAGGGGGGATTTTACACTATTTAAAAAATGTTTGCTGGTCTTTTGTGGGATTGTTTTTAGCTGGAACTCTTCTACATTGCTTATACTCCATTTGCATGGATTATGGAATTTGTGCTGGGCTTTTGAAGGATTGTTTGTAGCTGGGTCTCTTACAAATTAATTATACTCCATTTGCTGGGTGTTTAAATAGGGGCATGATATGTATTTGTGACTTTTTACTACAGTTTGAACAGCAGCTGTTCCCTACCACACATAAGCACAGGGGTCCTCGACTGATTGTTTCTGGCATCAGCCAGGTGGGAATCCCACCCATCCCAGGCTACTCCTACTTATATAGGGTGTGGGCCCACAGTATAGTACACTGGCCTACTGCTCAACAGGTAATACCGATCCCTATTAAAGGGAGAAGCCTATTGAAATGGAGGGACCAAGTGGATGGGACAGGCAGATTCTAAAAGGTAAAGTGGGGAGGAAGGTGATGTATAGTGGTAGAGCAGGAAGGGACAGTGAAAGGGTAGTTGGATGCAATGGTTGCAGGGCAGCCATCTTCCTAAGAATAGCATGGAGGGCTGGGGGTGTTTGGTATGCAGACACATCAGGCAGCTAAAAGAGGAGATTGAATGACTGAGAGGTGAACACTGGAGAGGGGGTGGACTGGGGAAACTACTTGGTGCCAGTGGCATGGAAAGGAGTTTACACAGATGGCCTAGCCAAAAATGTCCATGGGAGGGAATAGGAGGGGACTAAATGAGACAAAACCACCATATAGGCATATATCAAAGGAACCTGAGGAAAGGATCTGGATGGTGGTCAGGAACAAGAGAAAAACAGAGACACAGTAAGGGAAGGATGGGAGCGCAGTAAAAATGGAGTGGGAGATGTCTCAGTGCATGACTAGGGATTGAGGTAATAGATTCTCTGTCCTGGAAAACCTAAATGACCAGCAGCAGATGGAGCTCAGAGAAAAGAGGGAGAGAGTTAGCAGGGGAATTAGCAGTCTGAAGGAGGGAGGAAATAGGGGGGATGAAGCACATGCAAGAAGGTGAATACTGGAGGGGTTGGTAAGGGGAACAGGACAAGAAAGGAAAGGGGCAGGCAAAGGGGGAGGAGAAGTGAGGAGGTTTCTGACATGGAGGAGGTGAGGGAGTGTAGATAGGAAGAAAATGACCTGAGGGGGGATGTGGTTAAGTTGACTAGTAGGGATGGAGGGGATGGGGGATGGCGATAGGGGAGGGAGAGAGACAAATAATGAAATGAGGACAGTAGTACAGAACTGGGACATAGGTAGTAAGGCTGAGGAGGGGTCAGCAGCCAGAATAGTGGGATGCATAAGGGGGAGGACCATAGAGGGGAAAGGAGGATCAAAGTTTGTGTGCCTCTGTTCTTAAGGGGGTGAGATGGGGAGGCAAGAATACCAGAAAGAGATGCATATGGGTGGAGTACATTCCAGGCATGACAGCAGGAAAGACAAAACCATTTCTTCTAAAGTGTGTAGAAAAAGAAAGGGAGCAACCACATATAGATACAGTTGGAGAGATCCAAGAGAGGTTCAGAGTGGTGGGGAGACTATGTGAGGAGCTAGGGAAATCTGTTGCTTTCTCAGATGTTCTACCAGTACCCAGAGCCAGCACAGCCAGAAAGCAGCAGATTGAAGAGTTTAACACATGGCTGGGCGCATGGTGCTAGTCCAGGAGGTATGGGTTGGTGGAGGCCAGGGCATTACATGGGAGAACACGAACATGTATTCCCCTAACAGGCTACACTTGAGTAGGGAAGGCACAGGCACCCTGAAGCAGAAGCTGAGGGAATATATACAGTAGCTACCAAGGTTCCATTAAACTAAGAGGGGAGGGGAGGCAGAAGGTTGGACGAAACAGTAGATCTCTAAGACAGAGATGCCAATAGGCCTCTCCCAAATAAGCAGGAAAGTGAAAAAGGGAAACTCAATCTAAAAAAAGGGGAGCAGTAGGAGTGGGCTAGAGAGGGAGGGGAGGTTAAGAGAGGGGGAACAAATTGGAAGGTGATCTCAAATGCAAGAAGCCTGGGAAACAAGGTTGCAGAGTTACAGGCAATGTTGGCAGAAGGAGAAGTGGACATAGCTGCCATGACCGAAATGTAGTCCTCCCAGTACCATGACTGTGACCTGGTAATCCCAGGGTACAAATTGTACTGAAAGGATAGGGGGTTGGGGAAGGGTGGAGGGGTGGCAGTATATACAAAGAAAGCAATACGTGTGGCAGGGTTGAGGAGCAGGAGGGTAGAACGGAGGCCTTATGGGTACATATGCAGGATCCAAAAGGTATGGGGGTGAAGCTTGGGGTGGAGTACAGGCCACCCACCCAACGCAAAGAAATTGATAGAGAACTGGGGGAACCGATAAGGAGGGTCTGTGCAAAGGGCCACACCATGATAGTGGGGGGACGTTAATCTGCCTGGAGTGGAGTGGACTACTCCTGCTTCCTCAAATAGCAGAGAGCAGGTCCTTCTGGAGCTATCCAGGACAGCTTCTTGGACCAGTTGGTAGGGGAACTGACCAAGGAAGGAGACATACTAGATCTTGTGCTGACAAATGGGGAGAACGTGCAGGGGTTAAATGTGTGGGATCCCCTGGCAGGGAGTGCCCACAATACAGTGTGGTTCTCACTTGGAATGGGTAAAGAGACAGCCAGTACAAGGACTAAGGTGACAGATTTCAGGGGGGCAGACTTTGAAAGTATGGGGGGCATCCTGGAGGGGCACATTGCCAGAATTCAACCACACATGGATGCAAATCTGAAATGGAGGATCATTAAAGCTGGGTTAGCAGAGGCAACAAACTCATGTTCAAGGCTACAAAGTAAGAAGACCAAGACGAGGAAGCTAAGCTGGCTAAGAAGATAGGTGTTAGGAAAAGTTAAGGAAAAAAGGACCACCTTGAAGAAGTACATGAAATCCAAAAGGGAGGAGAATAGGGAGGAGTACAGAAAGAAATCAAGGGAGATGAGTAGATTGGCAAGGGCAGTCAAGCTGGCAAGAGAACTTAGACTTATTCAAGAGATAGGAGTGGGGGAGAAGTATTTCTTCAGGTACACAAGAGAGAAAAGAACATGTAAGGATCCAATTGTTAGGATCAAGGTGGATGAGAGATGGGTGGGGAGAGGGATGGAACAGGCAGAAGCACTCAGCAACTACTTCTATTCTGTATTTACCAAGGAGAAACAGGATCCATTGCCACAGGGGAAGGAAGTAGTGGGATTGGGGCAGGGGCAGAACTTGCAGAAGAAGATATCCCAGAGAGCAGGATGTTAGAAAGTCTTAGAGCCCTGAGGGTGGACAAGGCACCAGGGCCAGATTTTATGCACCCCAGGTTGCTAAGAGAGATGACAGAAATTCTGGCAGGGCCACTGACAGACTTGCTTAACACCTCCCTAAAAGCCAGTTGCATGCCCCAGGACTGAAGGATGGCGCATGTGGTGCCCATCTATAAAGATGGGCCCATGGATGAGCCAGGGAACTACAGGCCAGTCAGTCTCAGCTCCATCATGGGGAAGCTGATGGAAGCTATCGTCAAGGAGAGGCTGGTAGCCTTTCTGGAGACAAATGGACTTCAGAACCACAGGCAACATGGGTTTGTCTCGGGCAGATCCAGCCAGACAAGCCTGGTTGACTTGTATGACTGGGTAACAAGAGCAAGAGACAGAGGCCAGGTAGTGGATGTCCTGTACTTGGACTTCTGCAAGGCCTTTTATTCAATGCTACATAGGAGGCTGGTTAGCAAACTGGGTCACCTGGGGGTAAGGGGGTAGATGGTGGAGTGGGTCAGAAACTGGCTGCGGGATAGGCAGCAGATGGTGGTAGTAAGGGGGGAACTCTCATCTCCAAAAGCTGTAACTAGTGGGGTTCCACAGGGCTCAGTGATGGGTCCAGTGTTTTTTTTACATCTTTGTTGCTGACTTCACAGAAGGGGTCAGCAATAAGATAAGCCTATTTGCAGATGACACAAAGATTGGTGCCGTGGTGGACAGCACAAAGGAATGTCTAGGACTGCAGGAGGACCTAGGAAAGCTTTTGCACCTGTCAGGCACTTAGCAGCTGGGTTTCAACATGAAGAAGTGCAAGGTTATGCATAAGGTAGCTATAAACCAAAAGTTCAGCTACTCACTGGGGGTTGGAGCAGTTATCCACATTAGAGGAGGAGAAAGCTCTTGGGGTAATGATCATGTGGCAGATGAACCACTCAGCAAAGGGCAGCAGAGCAGCAGCTAAGGCTAACAGGATGCTTGGGTGTATTGCCAGGGGAATCACCTCAAAAGGAGGGAAGGAGGTCATCCTGCCTCTGTACAGGTCAATGGTCAGACCAAACCTGGAATACTGCTTGCAGTTCTGGTTGCCCTATCTAATGAAAGATGTAAAGTAACTGGAGGGAGTCCAGAGCAGAGCCACAAGGATGATCATGGGAAGGGAGGACATACACTATGAGGACAGATTGAGGGAGCTCAACATGTACTCCCTGGAGTATAAGCGGGATAGAGGGGATATGATTGAGATGTTCACATATATGGTGGGCATTAACAAGGTTAGTACAGAGGGGATTTTCAGATTGAAGGGTGGGAGAAACACTAGAGGGCAGTCAGAGACTGGAAGAGGGGAAGTTCAAGGTGGAGATGAAGAGTCACTACTTCACAGAAAGGGTGGAGGATGGGTGGAACTCACTACCAGATGATGCTGTAATGTTGAGAATGATGGGCAATTTTAAGAAGGGTGGGACAAGGTCAAGGGGAAAGTCACTTCAGGTTTGGGGGGGCAGCTGCACAGTAAGAACCCTGACAGCTGCAAAATCGAGCAGACTAGACAGACCCTAGGGTATGTATCTGTTGGCTGTTTTTGTATGTTCGTATATTGGGCAATATTTCACATGTGATTAAGATCAGTATTTTGTGCAGTTTCAGAAAATATATACCTTTCTATGGTACCATAGAAAGTCTCAAATGTCTACAGGCCAGAGAACCGATGCTGTGCATTTTCCTTTATGCACCCACATTTTCCATTTTAAAATACACTTGGCACCATATATGTTTCAAGCCTGTTTCAACCAAACCTCTGTGATAAGTAAGGAATAAGACACAATGAGGTGTGGTTTATGGCCTGATAAGAGCACAACCCAGGTGCGTAATGAGGCACGATGTGCTTGCGCTGAGTGCCTTTTAACACCTGAGAAGTGCTCTTATCCGGCCATATACCATACCTCAGAGTTTCTTATTCCGGTTATACAATGGCTAGAACATTTTTAACATGAATAACAATTTAGTGCAGTCTCAAAAATGTGAAACAATTTATTTAACTTTGTCTTTCAGTTTGTTTTTTTATTTGAAAAAAAAAGTCCCTTTTATTGCAGAACTGCATAACATTATCCATTTCAAGGAGGTGATGTTTGCCTGTCCCTAAGTGCCCCCTGCCGCACACACACACACACACACACACACACACACACACACACACACACACACACACACACAGACAAACGTTTGGAAGTTTGTTTTTTTTTATCTGTATATAATTTTCCTGTGTTCTTTCAGGGTGTCTTTTACCTTGGGTGTTTCTTTCAGACTGTCAGATGTCACTGTGATTTGTGTGTCTTGTAATGTTTTCTTACCTCCACCCCTCCCATGCACACATAAAGAATGGGTTGTTTGATGTACATTTTTATTTAATGTTATCCTCCTTTCTGTCTGCACCACATCTATATTCATTATCCATTAGCATGAGTGGCTGGCTTCATTGGGAACAAGCATGTCCCTCCGCAGACACCATAGTGAGCATTTTTTGGTTTGCTTTTTACATATTGCAGCAGTACGAATTGAGTGAGCAGCTTCTGAATCTTTAGTATTTTTGACACTCTTGCTTACAAAATTGCACAATTTAATAATGTGAAGAGGGGAAGAAGAATGGAGACAGAGGGAGTAGGAACAGACAGGGTGGGAGTGGAGGAGGAGAGGCGGGAACTGGATACCACAGAAACAACACTTGTGGAAAAAAAATGAAGAGGAACAACATTTTTTATAAATTTCAATACAGTTTCTTTGGCAGGACAATCTGCAGCTGTGCCAGTAGGCGGGTGAGCTGTACGGCTGGTTGGGGTGGTTGGGTGAAAGACAAACAGGCAGTGTTTTGCAGACTCAGAGTTTAGCGCTGAAGTTTTATGTTTCAATCAACATGGGAGGGACGGATCTCAGATGTGTGCAGTGTCCTTCTGAGGCTAACTAGTGCTAGTTGGCAGGTTATGGCTGTATAAGGACACACCAAGATGTGCCCTTTACCCAATCCAAATCATGGATATTTTCTAGCCATTTTATAAAGGTACATAAATGTGGTATTGTTGTAACTAGTACTCTAATTAGAATCCACATACATGGTATTTGTGTACTTCCCACCTATCTTTCTTAGCAATATGGTTTGCTAAAATGGGAAAATAATATGATTGTCCATCATTTTACATACTGTAGTTCTACCAAATTTAAAGGATGATTATAGGTAGCAAACATTTGAACAACAGGCAGTGTTAAACGCTATTAAAATCAGTACTTCATGTAGTTTCAGAAAATATACATTATTCCTGTGGTACTGTGGTGTCCTGAATGGCTATAGACCAGATAATCAATACTGTGCATTTTCCATTATAGGCACATATTTTCCCCTTTAAAATAAACTTAGCACCCTAGATGTTTCAAACCTATTTCAACCAACTTTGTGGTAAAGGCACATAATAATGGTATTGTCATAACTGGTACTCCCAGCAGAATCCAAAAATATGGTACGTGTGTGCCTCCAACCTACTGTATGATATAAAGACATTTAATTTACAAAAATGAGAAAATTATGCAAATTTCAATCATTATTCATAGTTCCACCAAATGTAAAGGAGGATTACGGGTAGTAAACATTTGGATACTGGGCAATGTTATCCATTTAAAAAAAAACAATATTTTGTGCCATTTCAGAAAATATATACTTTTCCGATGTTACCATGGTGTTCTTAATGTCTGTAGGCCAGAGAATCAAAGCTGTGCATTTTCCATCATAGGTCCAAAAGTTTCCCTCAAAAATACACTTAGAACCCTATATGTTTCAAGCAGACTTCAACCAAACCTTTGTAGTAAAGGTAGATAACCGTAGTGTTATTGAAACCAGTACCCTCAGCAGAATCTAAAAAATGTGGTACTTGTGTACCTCCAAACTAATCTGGTAAGCAGAAGTAGGAAAAGTATCTGAATGTCAATCATCGTATTTGTTCTACCCAATGTAAAGGAGAATTATGGGCAGCAAACATTTGAATAATGGGTAGTTTTACACATTTTAAAAACCAGTGTTTCATGCAGTTTTAGAAAATATATACTTTTCTTATACTATGGTGTCCTGAATTTCTACAGGTCAAAGACTCAGTGCTGTGTGTTTTCCACTATGGGCCCAGATTTTTCCCTTTAAACTACACTTAACACCCTACAGTATATGTTTCAACCCTATTTCAACCAAACCTTTGTGGTAAAGGGACATAAATGTGGTATCGGTGTAACCGGTAATCTCTGCAGAATCTAAAAATGTGGTGGTATTTGTGTACCTCCAAACTAAGTTACACAGACATTTGGACAACTTGTTGTGACCCTGTTCACAGGATGGTGGATGTGTGAGTGTAGCATGTGCATTGCAGTGAGTTACCTTGGCAAAGCAGTAGCTGTTGAAGTAAGATTTTTCAACCTTCACCAAGAGGGTGCCTTGCAAGAGAGACTCCAGGAGAGGGATTTTAATGGAAAGCTATTTTAAAATGTCTTTAAGGTAGTAGCAACTAGGCTGCTCTTACTGTTTAACTGTTTTACTCCTCACCACACCATCATGTTGGAAATTTGCTGTGCTTAGATAGTGCTCATTTTTTTGTATATTTCAGAGTTACAGAGAAATCAGATACGAAGCTGACTCTGCTCCCTGTTGAAGTGAGAGCAAAGGAAGCTGCATTTTTGGTGCTTTAAGTCAAATAATACTTCACTGAAAGTATACCTCCTTGGAAACTGCTGAGGAGGGGCTAACTTCACAAAGTGTTTTACTTTCAGGAAGTAATTTAGTTTAACTGAGGCTTTATGGTTGCTCATTTGTGCCATTTTGTTGTTTGTATATCTTGGAACCTTTAAGAGATTGGGGATTTTGTTGTTTAATTGTTGCACCATTTAGACCTCTGCTTATTGTGCATGTCTGGCATTCTGTGAGAACAAGCACCACTGCATGATTGTGGTCTCTGAGTAATGCCTTCAGTCTCTTTGGTGAGGAGAAGCATTTCAAAGTTATAAACATTTGGTGCCAGCTTGGAGTGGAGGGGTTACAACTAGATATGTTGTGAAGTTTTAATTTGCAGATGAAGTTAAGGCAAAGTCACCACATTCATCGTGGTGGATCATTTCACAGAGCTTTTCTATTTAATAGGAAATTCACTATTGACAGCTTTGCCTTTTGACTTCACCTGTAACTTTTTCTTAGGGTACACAAAGGGGAAGTTGGGTCAAAATGACTTTGACCAACCATTCTTTTTTATTTTAGGCATACTTTGATTAAATTTTGTCACATTTGTCTGACACTTGGTATGGTTATAGTCCAAGAGGAGGTGCATAGTTGGTGCATTTTTAATAATTATTGGACTTAAAGTGTGGATTTGGCACCATGGTCAATTTAGGAGGTGATTATGGTCAATTTAGGAGGTGATTTTGGTGTGTTGTGCACACCCCATGAATTTTTTAGGGGTATTATGTGTTACTATTGCAGTACACATTGAAACCCTTATTTGAATGTACAGAGTATCCCTTAACTCCAAAGACTAGTGCATAGAGAGGGGCAAAATCTGCAAATTTCATCACATGAAACATTTCACGAAATGTTTGCATTTTGTGAAATATTTTGCAAGTGTGAAATTCTGCCAGCAAAATGTGTAATTTCACCTGCGAACAGTGGACTTTTGCTACTTGTGGGTGAAATTCTACTGTTCACAGGCAGAATTCAGCAATTCACTGGCAAAATTCCTAATTTTGCACTCACAAAATATTTTGAGGAATGTGTGAATTTTGCAAACTATTTTGCATAGCAAAATTTATGGTTTTGCTGGAATTTCACAGAGAAAATTAAATTTCACTGGATCTCTACTGGTGGAGTTATAGCTTGTTAAAATTGTAGTGTTATCCTATGGAACATTATGGTTAGTGTTAGTGTGGTCACTTGCAACCTATGCAATAAACATGTCCCCAGGTGCAAGCCGAGGACCCACATGGATACTGCAGTGTAACATGGGTAAGCAAATTATTAACTATCAGCAACAGCAGACAACACCTACCCCTAGAGAATCAAGAGATCAGCATTGTGAGCTGAAAAACTACCATTAGAAACAAACTAAAAAGTTCTTTTTTAAACAGAACAGGGATTAAAATGACTGGGGTAATGGGTAATTTAATATTAAATATAAAAAAGGGACAGAACACTGTCACTTTAAGAAAAATATAACTAGAAAATAATTGAAACTGCTACAGAAAGACACTGACAAAATACAGTACTTTATGTAAACAAACCAAACTAAACCAAATAAATAAAAATGAGAAATTACTCACTACAGATCAAAGATCATGAACAAGAAAGAGTGAGAAAACCAAAATATAACTCAAATCTCCTGCTTAGACAGACAAACTCTGATCAGAGCCAACGCCACTGCTATAATGCTTTAAAGGGACATTGTTCACTTAAAATGCTCAAAGCTACAGCATGAGTGTGTGTTGGAAAATTTCAATGCATGCTCATAACTTTGTAATTTTATAATATGTTTACCCCAAATTTTCATCATAGCTTTCTTATGGTCTCACCTCATGAACAAGAATGGAAAACATTTTCAAAACCTGCACAAAAGGTGATTTCATACAATGGCAATGTCATTCTATGCCAAAGGTGCAGAAACACATGTTGGCCAGGATTCAAAAATGCCACGTTCATGAGGTGATGTGAAGAAATGGCTATGTTGAAAATTTGGGGTCAAAATAGTAAAAATTAACAACGTTATGAGTGTGCATTTCAACATTCACTCATAATATTGCCATTTTTATGTATTTTTCACCCCAAATTTTTAATGTAGAAATCTTATTACCCTACCTGATGAACAAGGTCAGTGAAAATGTTCAAATCCTGCACAAAAGGTAATTTTGCCAAGTGACCTCAAAAATGCCTTTGGGCTTGATTTATATAATTCCTCCAACATTGATCTTAAGGCGGGGTCACACAAAGGCCATACTGAAAATTTGGGGTAAAAATATGCAAAACTGCCAAAATTATGCGTCGAAGTTCAAACCCCATTGAAATACATTGAACTGCACTTACTGTACCTTAGTTTCTCAGATATCAGTAGCCAGTTTGAGCAGCAAGATGTGTTTTCAATTGCAGAGTGGATCTTTGCTGTGTGACCTGTTCAGGTGAGTGAGGGTGCATGGGGATTGTGCTGGGGATGTGGGGTGGTGAATGCTGAGTGGGAGGTTGGAGTGGGATGGGTCAGACTGGTAAGGGACCATTTTCATTTTTACAGGTTTATGGGGGAATAAAACATCAAGAGACAGTTTTCTTTTTTACAGGTCCCATATGGGGATAACAATCAAAGGGGACGTGGTACAAGACACCAGGAAAACACTATGGGGAATGGTAATTGGTGGTTTGGGTGTGCCACTAGACACCATGGAAAACATTATAGGAGATGGGGATTGGAGGATGTGGGGTACCACTATACACCAGTGAAAATAATATAGGGAATGGGTATCAGAGGGTGGGGTGGTGCCACTTGACACTGGGGAAATCATTACAGCAGATGGGAATCAGAGGGTGGGTTGTGCTACTAGATTCCATGAAAAACATTATAGGGGACATGGATCAGAGCATGAGGCGGTACCGCTAGACAACAGGGAAAACATTATAGAGGATGGTGATTGGACAGTGGAGGGGTGCCACTAGACACCAGGGAAAACATTACAACAATGGAAGGGTGGGGGGTGCCACTAGACACCAGCAAAACATTACATAAGCAGGGGGCTGGTGACTGGACACCAGAGCAGACATGGTTCTCTATTTAATTTTTTTTTATATATTTTTGGCCATAACAGGAAACCGAAAGGCCTTATACATAGTGATTATAATATTCCAGTGGAATTTACAAACATTATAACACTTTTTTCAGTGTTTACACCTGCCTAAAAATATTTCACTTTCTTGGAATTAAATTAGACATCAACATAATTTTCTTGTACTTTTTGAGTTTATGATTCTAAACAATAAATCAGTATTCATCCATCAGCGTTAATCTCCTACCAGGGGAGGAGTGAGGAGCTAGGGAAAACTTAGTAGTGTTTGGCATTCTGTTCTGTGACTTTTAGATGTTTTGTGACTTTTTTCCCTTGCACTCCTTAAAAGTTCATTAAGCATGCCATGTTCGCAAGAGTGTGCTTTTTTCAGCATATGGAGCGTTAGATCTTAACAAGGCAGAAATATGTGAAATGCAGCCCCCAAAACAATAATAAGATTTCCCTAAGCAGAGCCAGCCATAGGAATCCTCCATCCCACTGGCTGCTGGGGTCCTTCTCAAAGTTTCAGAGATGGCTCCTCTCTTTCAACACATCCATCACCACCCTGATATCACACCAACATGTTACTTTTTGATGCTGTAATTCCTCCCCCCAAACTAAAGTAGCTACCTATATGGGGAAGATTTCTAGGAAGGTGATGTCCTTCTTCAGACTCTGCTGTGTTCACTCCTCTGGCCATGCCTCCGAGAACTATTTTCCTTTGAAATTGGCTCCCGTCCATAACCCTCACCCATCTGTATCTGTGTATAGGTCGATATCTGTGTTGAAGACCTATTCCTCCTGCCAAAAAATTATCCCAATAAATGCCCGTAGAAACTCTTCCCAGACCTCTAGGTCCTCTCACATCTTTTTGTAATGTCCACCTAATAGTGGGGCCTAGTGGCACCTCTTGCAGCCCTGACCAGACAATGTGTAAATGCACACCTGGAGGCTATTGCTCTGCATGTGAAGTTGAGGTTGTAAAGGAAAAAGTACAATGATAATGTTGTAGAAATAGCAGTACCTAGAACCTCCACAAGATGGCGGCAAAAGTAAAACTTAAAAAGGTAAAATGGTGAAAAAAAGGAAAAAGGTCTGAAACCTAAGATAAGCATTCCTCTGAAGTCATGTGCACATTCCTTGTTTTTCTCTTGCAACGAAACTTAGGAGCAATTTATCCAATCAGAGATAGACACAAATAGAGACAAGTAAATTATGCCAACCCACTGCGGCAAATTGTAGCCAATAGACAATGACAAGCAACAGAGTATATTAGCTTTGTGTAATTGTGAAACTGCTGAGTTCAGCTTGAGTTTGTGTTCTATGATGAACTCCCGTATGCATATGTATTAAAACTTTCTTTTCACTATATGCAGTGTTCCTGAGCCTGATTTTAAACAAGTGTTAGAAGGATATATATTTTTTTCCACGACAATTTTGGCGTAGTCGGCAGGATTAGTACGGACTGGACCTAGAGTAGTCCCAGTCGGGGACAAAGTCCCAAGATTTCTGGTGAAAGTACCGAAAATCAGAGGGAAATCCACCTCCGATATTAAAGTAAGGCAAGCGGAGCCAGGGAGGGTCCGTCCCCAATCACAAAGGATTCTCTTGGGACCCAGACGGCGCTGATCACTGTAAGTACCTGCACTCAGGCCACTGCATGTAGTGAGAAAATAAAAAGAAATTGCTTGTATAAGTAGTAACTGATATCAGATTAGTTTGAGCCTGAAAAAGTGGCAAAAGTAACTATTAGTCTGAGCCTGAAAAAGTGGCAAAAGTGGCTAGGCGCCATAAAATAGATTTGGTTAAAAGTAACCGAGGGAGTTTGAGTCTGCCTAGGGAAAGAACTTTGGAGGGGGGGAAAGAACCTTTAAGTAGGTTGAGCACCCTCCTATGAGAGGAGTAAAACTAAGCAGGAGATAGGGCAAGTCAAAAGTAACTCCCAGAGTTTGAAACCGACCAAGCAAGTGTAGAGAATAAAAACCAAAAATTATGGGGACAAGTCAGAGTAAGAAGTCTGCAAGAGAAGCAATATGTGCTGGTCCGGTAAAATGCATGTTGGAAAATATGGGCAGGATTCAGTTTCGGAGGTGGGACATTGGCATACCCTGACAAGAGGCTTATTTCCATTAATAGGGACATTTAGTATAGATGTGTTAAAGGAAGTGAGAATCACTCTAGAAGAGAAAAGAAAAACAAAGAAAAAGCCAAAGATTGATTGGACAAGGTTTTGTAGATGGGAAAGAGAGGCAGAACATAGGCAGGAGAGCCAGGCAAAGGGACTAATGGTTAAACAGGAAAGTGAAGAAGAAAAAAGTAAAGTTTGAAAGACATGACACACCACCTCCCTATAGACCCCCACCACAAGTACCACCAGGTCCCCCACCACAGGTTGCTCCCCCACAACAGGCTCCCCTTTATCCAGATCCATCACAACAGCCGGACCCCATGCCAGCCCAGGCACCACAACAGGAGCAAGTGCCCCTCATAGATTTGCAATCACCCTCAGTAGAACCCCCACCATTGCAGCCCCAGCCACTGAGAGGGGAGGAAACCCATTTGCAGACCATCCTCTCAGCAACAACAGGCTCATGTGGCGCAACCCCTCCCAGTTTACCCCACTAAAGGCTCCGGGCTGGCTCCCAGCAGTTTCCTGGGTCTACCCCCACGGGAGTAAACCCCCTGAGCACAGAAGTAAAGGGGGCAGGAGGGGGAAGCCATTATCAATTAAGACCCCGACAGGTGGTAGCACAAATGCCTCTAATACAGTATCCCAACCCAAATGTGGCAGCTGCGGCACAGACTTCATATAAAGAGGTAAATAGACCATGGAATCCAGATGAGCTCTGGGAGGCCCTAAAGGACATTGCTAAGCCACGAGATAATATTGAAGAATATGAAAAGGAATTAAGAAACCTGACTCATATGTACAAACTTTCCACAACTGAAGTAGAGGAGTGTTTTAGGTGCACATTAAAGGGTGTCTGGGAAGAGGTAAAAGGCAGTTGGGACCCAGCAAAACCTTACACTGAAATAGGTGATCAAGTAAATGCAGTGTTCGTGGCCCTACGAAAGAAGTTTAAAAAAGGTAACAGATTGGCCCTGACTAAAGAACACCAAGCAAGGACTACATGAGTCAGTGCAGGAGTACAAGGAGAGACTTGAGACTGTGTTTAAACAGTACTGTGGTATTGGCAGAGACAATCCGGCATACGAGCACCAACTTGGAACGGTGTTCTGCTCAGGACTGAGAGAGCAAATAAGAACTGGGGTCACGACAGTGTGTATAGGCTGGGAAAGGAAGACAATGGTAGAAATCATGCCTTTTGCTGAGCATGCTGAGAGACAGCAGCATGAGACCAAAGAGAAAACCAAGGAGAAGTTAGAAAAAGCCCAGTTAATGTACTTTGAGGGAGGAGGCAGGGGATGAAGAGGTGGAAAAGGAGGAAGGGGAAAAGGACAAGGATGTGGGGCAGAGGGAAGACCCCAGCAGAGAGAAGGAGCAGGGTGGGGTGACTACGCAAATTATACCTGTTGTACTTGTGGAGGTCGAGGCCACATAGCCTGCAGCTGCCCGAATAACCAAGGACAAACAGCCCAACCTTATCCACCACCCCCTCCTCCCCAGCGGGCCCATGATTATGATCAACAACAGGATCAACAGTGGGGTGCTGACAGCTAGGAATTAATGGAACAGCACCAGATACTTCTGACCACCTCGAAGCACCCTAGCGATGAACCAAAAATGACACTGTTAGTAAATGGCAAAAAACTTTCTTTCCTCATAGACACCGGTGCCTCAATGTCTGTGATCAGAGACACTGACATAAAACTAAGACCGACAGAGAAGACTCGAAACTGTGGGAGCCTCAGGGGTTGTAATGCATGACAAATTAACCCAGCCTCTGGAAGTAAAATGTAAGGAAGCGGTCATACAGCATACCTTTCTGTATAGTGGAGTCTGCCCTGTGAACCTCTTGGGAAGGGATCTCCTGGCCAAGCTCAATGCCCACATAATCTGTACAAAAGGGGGGTTGGAACTTAAGTCCCAAGTAGCCGAGTTGTATCCCTTAGCTGCCATGGGTAGTAACGATTGGCTGTACTGCTGGAAGTTGACAGCAGAAACAGAGAAAGAGTGGCTGTTGGGCTGGGCAGAGGCTATTACACACAACCTGCAGGTGCAGATGGACCTGCATTGCACTACACACTACTCAATAGGGGCAAGAGACAGTTAGTATGAATGTGGGGAGTGGGGAAGACAGCCAGTTGAGCAGACCATATACATTTCTGAGATATATGTGGCTAAAGATCACTGTGCAGCAGCGGTAAAGTTAAACCAAAAAAACAACAGAAGGAATTCCAAGTTCCAGGGTCATACTCACACATATCACTGGCTAGGGACCCCTCCATTCCTTGGAAGGATTTGGGGCCATGGATAGAATGTGTAAGGCAAATGGATGACTGGGTGTGTGAAGGAGACAAATGGACATCAGAAAAAGGAAGGTGTACAAAATATGTAATTAAAAAGAAGGTAACAGTGCAAGTAGAAGAGAGGGAAGTGCAAGTAGAAAGAGGGGAGATGAATGAGGAGAAGGAGCAACAATCAGAGAAGCTAGATTGGATTGAGGAAGTACCCACACATCTGTGGGCGACATCAAAATATGATGTGGGGTTAATAAAAAATTCGCAGCCCCTGTCAGTGAAACCAAAGTCCTCCTTTAGGCCACATAAGCACCAATACCCATTGGGAAAAGAAGCAGAGGAAGGCATAGCACCAGTCCATGCGGCACTGGCCCTTGTAATTTGTGCTTGCTACAAGTATATACTGTTAGAGCCAATGATGGCTTTCACAGTTCAGGCTGCTTTTAGGAGAAAAGCAGCGGTTGATCAAATAACGTTAGATAAGCAACATTTAGAGAAAGAAAATAAACTACTGTGGATATGCGCTTTTGTAGGTGACTAGAACAGGATGATTTGAAAATCCTCCCCATGTTGCCTATCTGTGTAGTTTCAAGTTTTTTTTTGTATCAATTTCAAGTTCCCCTGCCTCCTATAGAGGCTGAAACATTTGATCCCAAACCCAGGTACTGGGGACCTCCACCAGATGGATCTCAGCCTAGTACCTAGTACTGTTACAAATTTTTTTTGTTTTGTTTTTAAACTGCAAACCAGAGCTCTGGGAAAAGACTTGGTTTGGCAGGTTACTAAAATGGCCAAAAGAAGACCTTTGAAAGGGTTAATAGCTTCAGCGTCTGGAAATTATCATGAAGGTCCTGCAGTCGGTTTTCTCAATCGGACCAGTGTATCAGAAAATCAGAAGGAAAATACCTTGGTAAGTCTGAATTTTTTTTATTATTTAAAGTTTTTTTATGTCTGTCTGTTTTATTTCTGTGATACATATACTAAACAAGGTAATGGTCCATCTCTCTTGTGCATATTTTCCAGTGTATATCTGTGTTCTGTAATTATGTTCTGTTGTCAAGGTTGTGAGATAGGATTGACTGCCTTCGGTGCACAACATGTTACAGTAAAAAAAAGAAGAAGCTTCTTTGCCTCATATCTGACTTTTAATTGCTTTTATTTTTAATAAAACATTTGTGCTGCCTAGATAAGGTCAGTAAAGAACTTTTGTATGTAGTTATTGGTTGGAGCAGGTAGTGTTGACGGTGAAGAGATATGACGTCATAGATTGCAATGTGCAGAAAGATTTGTAGTTTGCAAGCAATGTGCCAAGCCAATGCTAGGTGAAAATGTAATTTGTTAACAGCTATGAATGGCTTTATCATACTTCTAGTTAAAACCAGAAACGTTTTGCAAAATGGCAGAGTGCCATATTTTGGCTATGCGCCAAAAGGTGTAACCATGTTATACTAGATGTGTTCACTTACAGATGGTATGTTGTGCTGTATTTTAAAGGAGTTGGAAGGTGTTTAAAAAAGTGTTTTGTTCTGAAAAGATTTGGCATGAAAATATGTATAAATGTGTTGGTTTAAAAAAAAAATTGTCAGTGTTACAAGACAGGCAGGAGGCAGCACATATATCTAAAACACCTACAGTTTTCTAATGAAACTATGGGCATTACCTCAGGAAATTGGTGTCAAATGATGTCAGTCTTATTTTCTGTTAAGCATTTCTTTTTGTGTATGTGTACTGTCTTGGCCAGCAGTTTTATTGTGTGCTCTATTATTATTTAAAGATATTTTAATATCAGTAGTGTTCAAGGACACTACAAAATAACTGAGTTTAAATGACCCTTGCATGCACTGTGACCTTCGCAATTATTTGACCTTCTTGTGTTTCAACATTTTATGTTACTACCAGTTCAAACTTGATGTGTATTCCATACCTAAAGCACAACTTTTCACACAAAATGTATGTTTTCATGAAAACACACCAAGAGTGAACCATGTAATTTGACTTTTTATTGCAAAATTAGTATTCTAAGTAAAGAGGAACATGACTGTGGACAGGTAATAGATCTGGACTGTAAACCCCGACCGGACATTACTGATGTGCCAATAGTAAATGCTGACGTGGAGTTTTTTGTGGATGGGTCTGCCCAAAGAGATAATAAGGGAAACCCCTTAGTGGGATATGCTGTGTGCACACAAAATAGTCTTGTGGAAGGTGCTAAGCTGCCTCCACGAACGTCGGCCCAAGCAGCCGAATTAGTTGCATTGACCAGAGCTTGCATACTTGCAGCAGCAAATTGTCAATATTTACACAGACAGTTGGTACACATTTGGGGTAGCTCATGATTTTGGCACCTTGTGGAAACACAGGGGATTCCTGACAGCGGCAGGGAAACCTATTGCACATGCGAACCTGGTAAAGGACTTACTGGAGGCTGTACAAAAACCAAAGCAAATTGCCATTATCAAGTGTCAAGCTCATACGTCTGATTCAGACTCTGTATCATTGGGTAATGCGAGGGCAGATGCAGCTGCAAAAGAAGCAGCCCTCTCTGATGGTGTTCCAAAATTCTTAATGTTGTCTGTTACCACTAACCAACTTGATTTATTTTCAGCCAAGGATGTTGTTACGTTGCAACAGTCAGCCAGTGCAAAGGAGAAATGAAATTGGCAAACAAATTGTATATTTAATGTTGATACTAAGATATGGATAGCCCCGATGGCGGCACGCCTGCCTTCGGCAATATTCCGCACAGCCAGGATTGGCCCATGGGCGATCATGTCTCAAAAGTGGAATGAAGTAGACAATAAATACTGGTATGTTGTAGGATTCACTGTATATGCTGAAGAATTTTGTAAGAGGTGTGTTATATGTATGCAAAATAATATCGGCAGAGGACTCCAAGTAACCCCCTCTGCCCACCTTTCTCCTACAGGACCTTTTGAGCACCTAATGATGGACTTTATTGAGTTAAATCCATGTGAAGGGTACAAATATTGTTTAGTAATTGTAGACATGTTTTCAAAATGGGTAGAGGCCTTCCCGGTTAGGAAAACCACAGCATACAAGGTGGCAAAGGCCCTAATAAGGGAAATCATTCCCTGGTGGGGTATCCCCACCAGACTCTCTAGTGATAATGGGTCGCATTTTTCAAACAAGGTAATTAGAACCCTGTGTGAAGCATTGTAAATAAATCTGAGAATGCATTGTGCCTACCACCCCCAATCGGGAGGAGCTGTGGAAAGGGCAAACCAGACCCTTAAAGTAAAATTTACCAAAATCATGGCAGAAACTGGTCTCAGCTGGGTAAAGGCACTACCTCTGGCACTTATGAGCATGAGAGGGAGGCCCATGCACATGGTATTATCACCACATGAGATTTTAATGGGAAGGCCTCTCAGAATGACAAATGTTCCATTTCCCCAAAATAGAATGACGTTGCATGGTATAGACAATAAAAATGATTGCCTATTGTTTATCCCTTAACGCTGTGTTGAGATCTCTCTATCCTAGGGTCAAAACAACTTCACCTGTACCCTCTGAGGGACCACTCCATCACATCAGACCAGGAGACTTCATTGTGGTAAAGGACTTTCGGAGAAAGAAGTGGTGTGCTCCGAGGTGGAGAGGACCGTTCCAAGTGTTACTCACAACAGCCACAGCGGTCAAGATAGCTGAAAGGGACACATGGATTCACGCTTCCCATTGCTGGTTGGTGACGGCTCCTGAGGAAAAATGAAGATAAGGACTGTGTTACTTATTGCAGGGGTGGTATGTGTACTGGGAGCCGCTATGGTTCTCCTGGCTCAAATGACTGTTAAAGCAAACCACAAGACTGTAGGATACAGCCGTAGCCTTGAACCTCTGCATGTTACAAATACTTGGTGGACTTTAATGAAATTGCATGCTAATAACGCAAATATGTCAGATTGTTATGTGTGCACATACTCCCCATTTTCTGCAGCTATTGGGCTACACCTAAAACCAAAACCCCAGTAATGGCCCCTTTGCTCACCAACCAGGAAATAAATGCACAACTGCCATTTTATAATGATATATTGTAAGACTGATACAGAGTATCAAAAGGGGGGAGTGTGAAGGAAAAAATACAATGATAATGTTGTAGAAATAGCAGTACCTAGAACCTCCACAAGATGGCGGCAAAAGTAAAACTTAAAAAGGTAAAATGGTGAAAAAAAAAGAAAAAAGGTCTGAAACCTAAGATAAGCATTCCTCTGAAGTCATGTGAACATTCCTTGTTTTTCTCTTGCAACGAAACTTAGGAGCAATTTATCCAATCAGAGATAGACACAAATAGAGACAAGTAAATTATGCCAACCCACTGCGGCAAATTGTAGCCAATAGACAATGACAAGCAACAGAGTATATTAGCTTTGTGTAATTGTGAAACTGCTGAGTTCAGCTTGAGTTTGTGTTCTATGATGAACTCCCGTATGCATATGTATTAAAACTTTCTTTTCACTATATGCAGTGTTCCTGAGCCTGATTTTAAACAAGTGTTAGAAGGATATATATTTTTTTCCATGACAAGGTGCCCTATAAGTTGCTGTACCATCTGTAATGGCACCCTTCTCCGCTCCTTAATGGCAGCCAGTAGCCATTTTAGTTTGTCCACTTTTTGTTTTGGGAGATGGCGTAACCCTTCCTTTGCATCTACTTTGATCCATAGGAATTCAAGCCTCTGGCTCAGCCCTTCAGTTTTATCTGCTGCTAGTGGTACCCTAACCTCTCACACATTTCCTAAGCATACGGTCAGTAGTGGCCTTCCCTTTCCCAATTAGTAAAAAATCATCCAAATAATAGATGACTACCTTGTGCCCAAACTGGTTCTGGCCTACCATACCCCTTTTGTTACCCTTATCATTTGCACTGCTTCCTCTAGCATTGTATAAGTGACCCTGCTATCTTCCTCATTAATGCTGTCATTTACTAACCCTCACTCTGGGTATGATAGATGGTGTATAACCCTAAACTTCCACAGCTGCTTTTTGGGTACAAGCCCCAGTGGTGACACTCTAAAGTTGTTGAAAGGGGAAAAAACAAAAGGTTCCTCTAGACTTTCTGCCTCTGCTTCTTTCTTTATCTTCTGCACCAAGAGATCCTTCTTTCCTTTTACTGAACCTAGATTCTCAGCCTTTGTATCTGTCTGGTTCCCCTGGAAGTGTATGCTAAAGACCTTCTAAAAACCTACCTATAAATCCTGAGCCACCTTTTTATCAAGGTATTCTTTTACCCATTGCCTTAAAACCTCTAACTTCACTGGTGTCCTTACTATTTGATATGTGTCTCTTCATTCTGCCCTATTTAGTCCTTCATCTATTCCCTTGACCATAACCCCTACTTCCTCCGAACCTCTTACACCAACCTCCATTCCTCCAGTTTGCTTCTTGAAAGCCTGAATGACCAGCCTGAAAGGGTTGGCTTCCGTAAGTGGTCCCATTGTTCCTATCCCCATAAGTCCTGCACCTGGAATCCAGATGGGACCCCTGCATTTTGAACAGGCATGCCTGAACTGACAGCTCGGCCAGGAGCAATGGGCTCTGTTATATCCACAGCAGAACTTTTGCACTCCCCCCCCTGCCCCTTTTTCCCACCCTTCTTCACTCCCCAACACCATCATGGTTTCTAACCAAATGTCTGAGTATCTTGTATCCCATCGCACATAACCATGTGATTCCATTTTCTGCTGGAACATCTCATAGTATTGCAGCCAGTTAGTAAACCCCCCCCCCATTTTGTAGGCACTACATTCAATCAGGGAGTAAGCTAGGAGTGATGTCACAAACTCAGGTTTCTTCTCTTGTACAACGGTGGTGTAATAGATGAAGCTCACTAACCATGCATCCCATGTCTTACCCTTTGTTGCCCATTCCTCTTCCCCTCTATCCAGCAACACTACAGCTGCCTCCGTGTCTTTCTGTTTGAAGCTCTCTTTCCCATCATGCATTTTTACTCTTTTGTTGCTAACCAAGGTGAAGACATCAACATATTCTCCTTGCCACAATTTTTTCCTTGGTAGCCAATGGTACATGATCCCCGATTCTAACCTCTGTGGTGCCTATCTCTGTTCCCAAATTACATGTGCTCCCTATTCCTTTTTTTCTACTCCTGGATCTCCCTCTTTCCCTTTTTACATTCACTTGCATGCATGCACAAGGAATGTCTTTCAACAGTACTACTTTTGGAGGTGTGTGACCCTCCTCGCCAATGTAGTGCTCAGTGTAGCAGATGTGACTTTAGGGGACCAATACATGCCAAGCTGTGTAAGACAGCAGTTCAGCTGTGTTAGTCTTCACTTCTAACAAAAGGTCCACTGCAACCAGCAGTGGTAGCATGTATTCAATTAACATACTTACCTCAGCTGAACTCCTGTCCTGCACAGCTCGGCATGAAATCCCCTCCCGCTTCCTCCCTCTGCTAATGTCCTCAACCTCCCTCATTAATGATCTCCCCAGCCCCCACCTTGTGTGTTGAGGAGGGTGCCCAATCCCCCTTGGCTCATGTGCTCCTCAACACACTGTGTGGTCGATGGGGGGGTGCCTACCCAATCACCTGTTGGCTGCAGTCCCCCAAACAAACAACCAGATGGCACACTGGGATCCCACCCCAGTGTGCTAATGCCTCCCCCCATTCACACTGTATGGTTGGCAGGGGTGCCCAATCCCCTCCAGCTCCAGACCCCCACCCCAACAAACACGTAGGTGGCACGCTGGGAACCCACCCCAGCATGCCCAAAGCATCCATTTCTTTCTTTTTCCCCAATTTCCTGTGCACACAGTATGGCTGGTGGGAGTACCCAATCCCCACTGGCTCCAGCCACCCCACCACAATATACATGTAGGTGGCATGCTGGGAGCCCAGACCAGTGTGCCAAAAGTGTCTATTTATTTTTTTTTATTTCCTGTGAAAGAAGAAAAAAGGTCCCTTGGTGAGTCCCTGCCCCCTCAACAATCCACACCTCTCTTCACCCCATGCTTACCTCCAGAGCATGGCACAACAATCTTCGATGGACTGGGAACATGTCTGCAATCTTCAAAACTGACCGCAAACTTTCTCAGACAAGCACACACAGATGCCTCTTCTATGATGTCTTCAGAAGACTTCACTGAAGACAGCTTCCTCATGGCATACAGCTTGTTTCAGCAACATGTGACCTCCAATCCCTTAGTACATTGCAAACTTCACTTCTGTACCAAACTTCGCTAGTGAAGTCACCAACTTTGCATTTTGTGATGTTATTAATTTACTGCAAATTTGGACTTTGCAAAGTGGATTAACTTTGTGAAATGAGGTGAATTTGCAAATTAATTTGTGATGTTAAGTTTTGCAACTCTGCACACCACCAGTTACAACTTTCCTTATGTTTTTAGAAAATTTTGTTTGCATCCCAGTGGAAAGTCTATTGCCCTGCATCAAACAAGTCGCTTCCCAATAGAGATGATACAGAGGACTTCTATGACATCTGGATTTGTGTCATTTATGAAATTCTGAAACAGTTTATACAGATACTCTTTTTCACAGCTGGTTGGAACATTTTTTCTCCTAATGCTTTTGAAATCTTCCGGTAAGATGTTATTTTCATTAAAACCTTGAATTTCTCATTGAAAGAGCTGTTTATTAGTGCAGGACTTACATACTGTCATGAATACTCAGAGACATTAAGAACCTTTGCAAATGGTTATAGTGTTTGTATTTTGAAATATTGTCTTACGTAACCTTTTGGATTAATATAATTTATAATGGCGATTGACAGAGACAATTCTTTTATGAATTTTGGCTGATAAGAACACTACTTTATCAGTTATTAATATTCTATCAAAAGCTATATTTTTATTCTTGTATTATTTATTGGAACTGCAATACAGATAAAATTACTCTCACTAGGAATAAACAGAGTTATACCCAAGAAAACCACTCTTCCCCTAATGTCTGATGTAGTAAAAAAGAATGGTATCTCTTCAGCTTCAGCTGCTCATGTACTGTAAGGCTAAATAAGAAACAGAGTACAATGGATGGATATGTAAATTCCCAAGGGATTGCCAATGGACCATGATTGTTATTTGGCTCTATTTGGTAAAGACCTAATTTCCTGAAGTTGAAGATGGTATGAATTTATCTCATGCCTTTTCCCCTTCAAACAAGACCATTCATGAAATGAAATAATGTTTTAAATATGACTTTTTTGAAAATAATGTAGATTTTATAGCTAGAACGCCCATGGTCATACCAACCTCAATGCCTATGGAGACAAAGGGCTTGATTCACAAAACATGGCACAAGCCACACCAACAGCTGCTTCCACTGATTGCTGGTGCACCAGGAACCCAGCATGCAGTTCTCTGTTGGGAAGGGTCCTGGTGGCTTTGTCCCACAGCTTGCGTCAGCTGTGGCCATGTGCCAAACAGATGGTATATCTGGATGGTTTGCCACAAACTGGGGGTGGTTGTACACCACTCTCGGACATCCTTGGTGGCTAGCATCCCCACCAGCTCTAATCCCCTATGTATTAAGATTAATAACATCCCAGGTGGTCTAGTGGTCCACCCTTGCTGTCCCCAAACTGTCCATAGCAAAATATACATTACTTTCCCTGGTGGTGTAGCAGACCCCCTCCCTGTCCCAAATATGTTTGTCTTAATATAATAATCACCTTCCCTGGTGGTCTAGTGGAACCCCAACCCCTACACCAGCAGGCAGTGCCCTACAACCCCACTTCCCCATCCACAAGCCAGTGACCAGCACTGCCCTCCCCTCTACACCATGGCTGGGCATTTACTGAGCTTTCATTGAGCATGTACTGTGTACAGTAGGTGCTCATTGATTGACAACTCACTGTTAATCAATGAGAGCACATACTGTGCTCCAATGCTCGTGTTTAACTCATTCAGCAACTTGATAATGGTGGAAAGTGAAGGACTGTACTGTTTGCTGGCTCAAGGATAGGATGGGGTGAGTGGAGTGGTGGGGCACTGCCTTCCAGGTTGGGGGAGTGTGGGCCCACTAGACCACCATGGAAAATGATATATATTTTACTATGGGCAGAACTGGGATGGGGAGGTCCGCTACACTACCATGGACATTATTAATGCTAATACATAGGGCATCAGAGCTGGGATATCTTCTACACCACCAGAAAAGTTGTATATTTATGGGACAGATTGAGGATAAGGAGGGGGACTGTGGTATATGATCCCTAGTGCCTGGGGAAGGTGCAAGTTCTCCAACCCTTCAAAAGACACACATCTAAGTTCCTTTAGACCAGCCCTGGCTGGTGTAAGGGTACATAGAATTTTGATCTCTGAAAGGGTTTAGAGAATACTGAATTAGGGGATATGGCAACCTGTGTCTGCTGCAAGCCCCCTAGTGCTATGCTGCATCCCATTTTGTGCTACAAGGACTGTGCAAGCCCCCTTTGGCACACACGGTCTACTTTCGAGAATTGCTGCTGGTGCATCATTTGGTGCAAACCACACCTTGCACCATTCCTTGTAATGCAAGCCCATTCTGCCATTCAGGGGGGCATTGAGAATTGGCCCCAAAGTGTTTATCTAAATCTCCATCATTCTGCTTACCCTGAGAACATTTAGCATGGGGATCAGTTATATAATTCTCCCAGAATGAGTCCATACCTTGATGTATCATGCAGTGACGAACATTATGAGGATAGTGAAGATAGGGCCTTTCAGGATTCATATACTGTATATTAAATAAAGCAATTCTTGAACAAATAACCCTTTTGAGAAGGCACTTGGCTAACCTATTGGAATCTACAGCTTATAACAATTCTCTTATTATTTAACTGATGGAAAAAGCCAGTACTTTTCAGCCCAATCCTATCCCGACACCCTGTGATTCTATAAGTGAGGAATCTTGTGGAGAAGGGGATGAGTTAATGAGGTTGCCTGATCAACCTTGTATTATGGAATTAGGAATTCAAAATGAGAAAACTATTCTCCTCCTGAAGTGTCTTAGACAGGAGAATCAGTTACTACACAAGGAAATTGCCAGAATAAAAGCACCTGATAAAACTTAAGAAACTGATACACAAACTGATGTTAAAATCTTAGTAAGTAGGAGAGATGGCACACAAGCTATTGAAGAAGTGGTCTTTACGGACAAAAATAATTAAGACATCTTACCCTCTCTCAGATCAACCAGTGTGCTAAGCTGCCTAAAAAGGGGAAAGGAGTTGGTAAGAAAATGAACGAAAAAAGGGGAACTTCCTATTATGGAGGATCTCCTAATTTCCCCTATGGACTACAACCATCTAGTGGCTCCTGCCTGTGTACACTCTGAGCAACTAAATCTGTTTAAGAAGGGGGTCTGTAATATTAAAATAAATCTAATACTCTCCAAATTGGGAGGAATTGTTAACATCTTGAGGGAGGTCTTTGATAAGTTTCATAATGAGACTCTCCAAACCCTCACACTACCTCAGGTCCCCTTGGTAGGAGGTGCTGATGCCACTGTATGATTCATTGGTGAGGTCCCAGCTGGAGTATTGTTTCCAGAGTGGGTCCCATATAGAAAGAGGACATAGATAGACTGGAGGAATCCAGAGAAGGGTAACAAGATCTATTGAAGGCCTAGAACATCTAAAATATGAGGATCAGCTATCAGACCTAAATTTATATACTCTGAAATATAGAGAGTTAGAGGAGATATGCATCTTCTGTATCAAGCCTTCACTGATGACAGACTATGAGAAGAACTAGGACTCAAACTAAAAAATCAGATATATGATACTAGAGCACATAGCCTGCAATTAAGCTGAAAAAGGTGGAAGGCACAAAAAAGGAAAAATTTGTACACCCAAAGAGTGATCCCAGAGTGAAATTTACTTCCTCCAATTGTGGTGGGTAGTACTTCAATGGAAACATTCAAAAAAGAACTGGACAGACACTTTAAATTTAAAGATAAACTGTATTAGTTAAATGGCAAGCACAATGGACGCAAGTCTAAATATGTTTTGTATAACCTATGAAACCTATGAAATTATCATGATTAATCTATTTATAGGAAAATAAGACATTGTACATTTTTATATCAAGCCTACCAAGCTCGAAAAGATTATACATTTTCAATTTAAGAGTTTCTTTAAATAAATCTTTAGGGAGGTTCAAACCATATACCTCAATTATTGGCAGTTTGGGAACAACCCAGGGTGGATGCCCCGTCACAAAGTTTATTATTAGATGCCTTTTATTCTTTATATGTTGAATATCTTGAACACTGGAAAAGGAGAACGGGTCATAAATAACAAGATTCAATTTGACCAACTATTTAGAGTTCTTTAACCCATTTAGCTATTTCCTTATAATCTTTTAGTTTGTCAGGGTTTTTATCTCTCTTGATCTTATTATACATTTTGTTTTTGTATTTAATACTCTTCTTTAATTTAGTTGTCATCCATTTGGGGGTAGAATCTTCTGATGTATATTTTTCCCTATATGGAATATGTTTGTTTGTTTCTGAGTATATTTTATTTACCAGTAAACTCCACATCTCTTCCAGTGAACAGTTTTGAAATTCTGATTGCCAGTCCCAGTTAGCTATATCTGTTCTCATGATCTTGAAATCTGCTTTATTAAAAATAGGAATCCTAGTGTTACCTGTCTGTTTTATTGTAGTTTCATTAATACAAAAATAGACAATGTTATGGTCACTGTTACCCAAGGGTGCTTCCACTGTAACTTTAATTATGACTTCTCCCATATTTGTTGCATCAATATCAAGAGTATTATTGCGTCTTCTGTTTTTGTTTACTGTTTGGTACAACCCCATCTGGATAAGAGCATCTAAATAATACCCACCTTTATCTGTATCTGCAGTATATGTTAACCAATTTATTTCTGGTACACTGAAATCACCTGTCAATAATATATTGTCTGCCAGGTTGAGGTGGGTTATTTTGATCAGAATTTCTGCATCTTTTTTCTGGCTTATATTTGGGGGATGATATACCAATCCCAGAATGATTTTGGGTAGGTTGGGGGGTACTATTTTTAACCATAATTGCTCGAGAGATATTTCCTTTGTGGAGGTGGTCTTTTATCCCAGGTACAAAAACAATGAGTTTATCTCAGTTCTTTCGTGTTTGTTATATTTGAGCATTGAATTAGTTAAAAAAAAAATAATCAGAGACACTAATATTAAGAGACATCAAATCATGGTGATTTAAATATGGCCAGCACTGTACAATCTCAAGTTGTTGAGAGTTCCTGGATTAGTGCTCCAATTCTGAACAGATTTGTGTCTTTAGACTTAGAGTATGCTTAACTAATGAAGGATGAATCAACTAATCATATGGACTCCCTCAGTGTTAAACTGACACATTGAATTTCTTAGGGCTGTATAATAAATTGGGTATCCAGCCTTTTTTAAAGTGTATATCAATGTCTACTTTCATTTTCTTACAGAAAACCTGGAGCATGAATAGTAATTTCAACCTGAATGGGTATGAGGTTGTTAGTAAAAAAGCTAAGAATTTGGGCAGTGCATTTTGTGGTATCATGACTTTATTAATGATAGAGTCACAAAACAAAATGGAGGAAGTTATATGTCAATTTTTAAGTTCGCACATGAGGGTCAAACTTCTTGGGATGAGTGAATTTTGAGGGGTATGTCACTGTAGGCCCAATTCTAAGATGCATGCCACAACTCAGGGGCATATGCAAGTTGCAACATGTGCCTCAATGCCAGGGACCCTGCACCCAATTTCAAGACAGGCAGGGTCCCCGGGACTTACACCCTGTAACTTGCAGCAGCTGCAGGGTTGCGCCACAGGAATGGCGCAATGGACCTGGATGCCACAAGCTGCCAACAGTGAAGAACAGCCCCTCTGAATCTCACAGCCATGAAAAAATCCCACAAGCCCCTATGGGCCATAGGGGTGTCAGTAGTGTGGCAGAGGCGCAAGGGTGGAGCAGGAAAAAATAGACCTAGGTGTCTGTGTGTGGCACCTTGGAATTGGGATGGGGAGGTGTCACAGTGATGACAGGGCCATGGGGCAGAGCTGTTTGCATGTTGCAGCACTGTGGGTGGGGCAACCACCATTTGACCAGGATGGATGCCCCATAGCCAGCTAACTGTTGGTCTAACCCTGCAGTGCCGAAGTGTGACTGGAATAGCTTGATGGTTATGGCAGCCACCCTTGTAGAATAGGTTGCAGTTGCTGCCATAACCCCCTTCCACCATGCTGTAGGGGCTGCAGCTGGTGGAATTTCTCTTGGGTGCAGGCCGCCCATGCCATGGTGCAGGCTACTTCCTGGAATTGCAAACAGCATAACGCATGTTGCAAAGTGCAACTTGCACAATTGGGTATGGTGCAAGTCACCTTGCAACATGCATAACCCATTTTAGAATCGGGCCCTGTCTGTCCAGTGCAGAGTGCTCTTCAAGGGGCTCTACAGTATCACACCAATCATCAGCCAGGCTGATCGTGATGCTGTTTTGCCTGAAGTGGTCTGCACTTGAAAAGAAAAACCCACACCAATCATGTGGTGGCTTTTTCCTTTCATCTGCAGGACACCGTGCAGCAAACAGCTATTTACATTTCAACCAGTCTGGCCGAAGTCTCCACTCCCCATCACCCCACTGGTCCCTTTCTGGAAGGTGGGAGGAGGAGATTTCCTCCCCTGCCTCCTCCACTTCCAGCTGACTCCTTTTGCTCCTCTTATCCTGCCTGTGCAGGGTAGGTCGCAGCCTAAGCTCCATACAGGCTGGGAGTATACAATGCCCAAAAGTACTTTCACTCTAAGTGCGATAATGCTAGCGGACTTCCCCACCTGCTGACATCAGAGTGCTCAATGCCTGTGTCAGCATGTATCCCCCTCCACCTTTAATGTGGCACACTGAGTGGCCACCGCAGTGTGCCAAAAAACTATCTCTGATGTTTCTGACACCTGGATGCCCACTCCTGGTGTCAGATGCACGGCCCCCCATGCCCCATATTCTCAGCTGACCTCGGGGTGCCCAATCCCTGGATCAGTATTGATCCCTCCCCCAGTAATCTGGAACACTGGGAGCCCACCCCAATGTGCCAAAATCCATTTTATTAATATTTTTCCTATAAAAAAGAAAACAATCCCAAGAGGTCTTTTGTTTTTAAAACCTGAAAAAAATTAAAATGGTCCCTCTTCATTCCCACTGGCCCCCTCCCCCATCCTGCACCCTTCCTCAGTGCAGCCCACCTCCCCACACCCACCCTCACCCATACTTACTTTCTGAGGTCAGAAGCAATGATCTTCTGTGGACCAGGAACACATTTCCACTCTTCAAAAGCTGACTGCAAACTGAAGAAAATCATGGTAACCCTACAATGGCAATCAATGGGGGGTTCAACTTAGGTTGAGATCTCAGGCACTTTTTGGAGTTTTGGTCCCAGATTTTCAAAATGGGGTTCTTGGGACCCCACCTCTTGAACACTGTCACTGTCATTTCATTTCTCAGTCCCAACTGGTGATTTTGCAATCACTGCTTGGAATCACCTTTCAGGACCAATTAATAGAACAACAATGCCACTGTTCATGAGGTGGGGTCCCAAAAAGCCTTTATTGCTAATCTGGTGAAAAAACTCGAAATAATGACTGTGTTATGAGTGTCCGTTGTGCAGTTTCTATGCGCGCTTGTAACTTCATCAGTATTTAATATTTTTACTCCAAATTTCCAACATTGACATTTTCTCACACCTCCTTATGAAAAGTACAGTACAGCTGTCATATTTAGCATCCTTCCCAAAATGTGTTTTTGCAAATGTGTCGCTGAATGGCATGGTCACTGTGCAAAATCAACTTTCGGTACAGATTAACAAAATCCCAGTGCCACTGTTTGAGGGGAGGTCCCAAAAATGCCATGTTGAAAATGTGGTGAAAGCATTCCAAAAAGTGGCTGTGTTATGAGTGTGTGTTGCACAGTTTCTACGCACTCTTGTAACTTTGCCACTTTTTCATTATTTCACTCCAGATTTTCAACACTGCCATTTTTTCACACCTCCTCATGAACAGTACAGCTGTAATTTTTCACATCCTGCCCAAAATGTGTTTTCACACCTGTAGCACTGAATGGAACCCTTGCTGTGCAAAATCATTTTTTGGGATTGAGTAATGAAATGATGCTGCCACTATTCATGAGGTGGGGTCCCAAAAAGCCCATGTTGAAAATTTGGAATAAAAATATCAAGAAATGCCTGGGGTGTTAGGGTTTCCAACCTTAATGCCCACCCTGTATAGACTGACAGGCATTGGGAATGTGACTTGGGGTCATTGGGTGTAATGCTCACCCCATTCCACCCCACCCCCACCCTGCAGCCATTGACAGGCATTGAGGTGTGCCATGGGGTCTTCAGCCCTAACATTCACCATATTCTCCTATGCTGTACCCATCTCAGCTTATTTCATTTTGGAATGGGGTGAGCGTAAGGGCCAAAGACCTCAAGGCACACTGTGACTCCGGTCAGTGACTGCAGGGTGGGGTGAGGTGGAATGCCATCAGCGTTATGGCCGATGACCCCAGGGCACACCCCCAACACCTGTCTGTCTCTGCAGGGTAGGGGAGGGGTTGGCATTATTTCAGTACTTCACTGCCATTCCTATTATGCATCTCTCTAACTCCTGCACTACCAATGCCAATACCAGCAAGCAAACATTCAGCATTGACAAATGCTTATTTTTCTGATGAAATGAACCAGTGCTGGAAGAGCATAAGAAATACGTGTTGAGAGTGTTGCCTTAAAATGCAAGGCAGAGGAATATACATAGAAAAATACCAGAGGCATGTACAACATCAATACCAGCAGCAAACTTTCAGCATTGACAAATGCTTGTTTTTGTTTGTACTGTAAAGGTCACAATTCTGGATATTAGGTGGATTTTAATTAAAGGAAAACTATAACCTCGTATCTTTGTAAAGTTTATTTGTTTCCATGTCAACAAATAATGATTTTCCTGTAGCTGTTGGGGATATTCGTGTTTGCTACAGTTTGTTTTCACTTTTCATGCTAGTCCCCTGTAACTATCACAAAGTTTCCACTTTATAGTTGTTGAAATCTCATTATCCATGAGAACTGTATTAACATATGAGAACATGGTGTCACAGCAACCATTTATGCTATGTACCGCTATGCAGAAAGTACAAATATCCTGAAAAAAAAACTCTCAGAATACACACACACACACACACACACACACACACACACACACATTGAATACAGTTTAATGGGAAAATCCTTGCATAATAACTCTGAAAGATTGAAAAACTAACTGAAGGTAAATGTAGTATTTCACACTGTGCTGCAGCTTGTTTTGTTGAAGTCTAATTCAGCAGACAGGCATTCTGTGCAGTCTAAATGGTGCTGGCACATCTTGTTCTCATATGCTAATGAAGCTCTCAGGGACATTGAGATTTCAACAACCAGAAAATGGAGACACCTAGGACAGTTTCAGGTACTAGTATGAACAATGCAAATAAACTAAAGCAATCACATACATCCCTAACAGTTACATGAAAAGAGTTGGCTGTTGATGTAGAAACAAATAAAGTTTACTGAATATAATGGTGTAGTTTTCTTTTAAAGTATATATTGCGCCTTCCGATTCCACTTATTGAGATGATTATGTGCGGGAGAAATTGAACTGGTCCATATTATTATGGTTGGAGATTTTAATGGTTAAATTGGTTGATATCGTTTAGCTGATGATGCTTTATTTTAGGGTCTGGCTGATGCTTTTTCAGAAACTATTTCATCTTACTGATCTTCTAAAGATGTTCAAGTCAAAGCATATTGTCTAAAGTTAATTGATCTTGTACAAAACATGGCCTTTTTCCAATAAATGGAAGGTTTAAGCTGGACTCGGAAGGCAATTTTACATATGTATGGGTCAATGGCTGGTCAGTGATTAACTTAATTTGGGTAAATGATATTGCTAAACAAGTAATAAAATACTTCAAAGTTAGTATGCACTCTGAGGTATCCAGCTGATAATTTATCAAAATATTCCTGAGGTCTCTGTTCTAAACCAATCAACTGAAGCTTGTACAAGATTGTGTGTAAACTGGCAGTATCTATATAAGGAGGAATTTATTAACTATTTTTGTAATTTGGAAATAGATGATCATTTAAATTGTCTAACCAATGTCACAACTGATTCTGTTCTTGGAATATTATCTTCAATTATTGTTGGTATGAAAGATCTTATATTTAGGGTGGCTAGGCTGGATAAAAAAAAAGAGTCCAAGGATACTTGTTATACTAAAGGATGTCATGACTTTAAAAGGTAGTTAACTATTGAAATAAGATGTAAGGAGAGAACCTAACAGGATAAAAAAAAATTATTAAACAAGTTAATGAAGAATATATGAAACCAGCTGATAGAGAAAAGAAGTGAATTTATCAAGCACTGTTGGTCAGAAATGTTTACTGCAGTAAATAGTAATAACACTACACAGTTTTGGAATTTAGTTGACATTGAGCTCTGGCACAGTAAGTAAGCTAGAAAGTTATTCTTTACAAAAAAAATGCATTAATGCAACATTTTAGAGACCAGGTTAGAGTGAAAAAAGCAGGGAAATGTGACTTTGGGGTTTCCAACCCTAAAACCCCAACCCCAACCCTAAAACAAACCAGAGATGGAGTCTTTCTAGGGTTTTCAACCCTAAAGCTCACCCCCATTAGGTGCATATGTTTCTGGAGTGTATAGTATGGGGTAAGCTTTAGGGCTGATAACCCCTAGGAAGACTCTGCCACTGATTTGCTTTTTGGTGGTTTTGGGGTTTTATCCCTTGAAACCATAAAGCCACATTTCTCCACTTTTTTTAACTTTAGCCTGGACCCTCAATGTTGCATTAACACCATTTTTTGCAAAGAATGTCCTTACTTCTTGAGATAGTATAATTGCATCCTTATTTTTGTGTTGGGCTTCCATCCCTTGATAGATGCATATATGCATGCTTATGTGGTAGTGCGGGGCCAAGAGGGCCCTGCATTTCCATTTGTAGGACAACAGCAACTAAATTGTCAACATAACCTTCTTAGTACCCCACCTCATGAACCTGGCAGTAAAAATTGTCAGACCCCTGCCAAAACATCATTCCTCACCAACACAGTGTCATTCTGCACCAGAAGCATGAAAGTACATTTTGAGCAACAATTGAAAAATGGCAGCTGTCACATTCATGAGCTGATGTAAAGAATTAGCTATGTGGAAAACTTGTTGTGAAAATATTGAAAATTATGAAAGTTACAAATGAGCTTAGAGAAATTTCAAAGCATGTGCACAGCTTTGCCATTTTAGCATAGTCTGACCCCAAAGTTTCAACATAACCTTCTTATGACCCCGCCTCATGAACAAGCATGATGAAAAGTTTGAAATCCTGACCAAAAGGTGATTTTGCCAACCAACCCTGAAATTACCTTTTGGGCTGGATTTGCATAATTCCAGTGACATTGTTCGTGATGTGGAATTTCAAAAAGGCCATGTTAAAAATTTTATGTAAAAATATGCAAAAATGGCAATGTTATACCTTAAAATTGAAAACCCCTTTGAACTACATTGAACTGCACTTACCTTACTTTCTCATATTGCAGTCTGCAATTCATGCAGCAAGATGTGTCTTCAATCAGAGAGTGGATCTTCACCCTGGGAGCTGTTCTGGTGAGTGTGGGTGTGTAGAGGTGAAGGGGGTGTGTGGTGGTGGTTGCTCAGTGGGAAGTCAGGGTTGGGGGGTCAGATTGGCAATGGACTGTTTTCTTTTTTATAATTTTAGAAAAAAAAGACATTGAGTGGCCATTTTCTTTTTTTTTAATACAGAGGGACAATGGGAGGATGGGGGTGCCACTAGACACCAGGGAAACAACAATTATGAAGAGGGATGTCCATCAGAGGCCAGGGGTGCCACTAGACACCAGGGAAATGTTTAAGACTTATGGGATGGTGATAAGAAGGTAGGGGGCACCACTGAACACCAGGGAAGTTACCAGTGATGGTAATGGCAATCATAGGGTGGGAGGTGCCACTAGACAACATGAAAATGTATGAAATGACAGGGATCTGGATGGATGGGTAGGGGCTGCCACTAGACACCAGGTAAAGCTATAAATATTGTTTTATAGGGACTGTGATAGGGGGGTGTTGCTAGACACCTGGGGACCTAGGGTTGCCAACACTGTAAAAATAAGGGACAGATGGTAGACCTCCTTCCACCAAAGAAGCGAAGCGGGTGGGTGGTGTGCTTGTGGTGATCACAATGCAAATAAAATCAATATCAGTGTGTCTACCATTGCAGACTGCAGTCTACATTTGTGCAACTGCATCCAATTCCTCATTCAAGACAAGTATACAGTACAGACACCTTATGCTCTTTTGCCACTTGACTTAAGTTGACTAAACCAGACCCCAACTGACCTCATCACCCCCCCCCCGACTGGCATTTTCTAAATTTACAGTCTTATTTCTGGACCAGAGGATCTAAGATGGTACTGTGAAGCTGGAGCAAATGGGAGTTAACTAAACTGTCCTGTACCCCTGAGCCAAAATTCTGTTTTTATTTTCCACTAAAAATGTTTGTCAATTTCAGTAAAACAAATCCTGCTCATTAGTAGCCTGGTGGCTTTGTCCCACAGCTTGCGTCAGCTGTGGCCGTGCGCCAAACAGACCGTATATCTGGATGGTTTGCCACAAACTGAGGGGTGGTTGTACACCACTCTCAGACATCCTTGGTGGCTAGCATCCCCACCAGCTCTAATCCCCCTATGTATTAAGATTAATAACATCCCAGGTGGTCTAGTGGTCCAACCTTGCTGTCCCCAAACTGTCCATAGCAAAATATACATTACTTTCCCTGGTGGTGTAGCAGAACCCCTCCCTGTCCCAAATATGTCTGTCTTAATATAATAATCACCTTCCCTGGTAGTCTAGTGGAACCCCACCCCCTACACCAGCAGGCCGTGCCCTACAACCCCACTTCCCCATCCACAAGCCAGTGACCAGCACTGCCCTCCCCTCTACACCATGGCTGGGCATTTACTGAGCTTTCATTGAGCATGTACTGTGTACAGTAGGTGCTCATTGATTGACAACTCACTGTTAATCATTGAGCGCATTCTGTATACCGTATATGCTCATTGACAGCTCAGTCAGCAGCCAGTAATGGTGGAAAGTGAAGGACTGTACTGTTTGCTGGCACAAGGATGGAATGGGGTGAGTGGGGTGGTGGGGCACTGCCTTCCAGGTTGGGGAGTGTGGGTCCACTAGACCAACATGGAAAATGATATATATTTTACTATTTGCAGAACTGGGATGGGGGGGTCCGCTACACTACCATGGATATTATTAATGCTAATACACAGGGCATCAGAGCTGGGATATCTTCTACACCACCAGGAAAGTTGTATATTTATGGGACAGATTGAGGATAAGGAGGGGACTGTGATATGATCCCTAGTGCCTGGGGAAGGTGCAAGTTCTCCAACCCTTCAGAAGACAAACATCTAAGTTCCTTTAGACCAACCCTGGCTGGTAAGGGTACATAAATTTTGATCTCTGAAGGGTAAGAGGAATACTGAATTGGGGATATGGCAGCCTGTGTCTGCTGCAAGCCCCCTAGTGCTAGGCTGCATCCCATTTAGTGATACAAGGACTGTGCAAGCCCCCTTTGGCCCACACGGTCTGCTTTCGGGAATTGCTGCTGGTGCATCATTTGGTGCAAACCACACCTTGCACCATTCCTTGTAATGCAAGCCCGTTCTGCCATTCAGGGGGGAATTGAGAATTGGGCCCAAAGTGTTTATCTAAATCTCCATCATTCTGCTTACCCTGAGAACATTTAGCTTGGGGATCAGTTATATAATTCTCCCAGAATGAGTCCATACCTTGATGTATCATGCAGTGACAAACATTATGAGGATAGTGAAGTTAGGGCCTTTCAGGATTCATATACTGTATATTAAATATAGCAATTCTTGAACAAATAACCCTTTTGAGAAGGCACTTGGCTAACCTATTGGAATCTACAGATTATAACAATTCTCTTATTATTTAACTGATGGAAAAAGCCAGTGCTTTTCAGCCCAATCCTGTCCCGACACCCTGTGATTCTATAAGTGAGGAATCTTGTGGAGAAGAGGGTGAGTTAATAAGGTTGCCTGATCAACCTTGTATTATGGAATTAGGAATTCAAAATGAGAAAACTATTCTCCTCCTGAAGTGTCTTAGACAGGAGAATCAGTTACTTCACAAGGAAATTGCCAGAATAAAAGCACCTGATAAAACTTAAGAAAATGGTACACAAACTGATGTTAAAATCTTAGTAAGTAGGAGAGCTGGCACACAAGCTATTGAAGAAGTGGTCTTTACAGACAAAAATAATTAAGACATCTTACCCTCTCTCAGATCAACCAGTGTGCTAAGCTGCCTAAAAAGGGGAAAGGAGTTGGTAAGAAAATGAATGAAAAAAGGGGAACTTCCTATTATGGAGGATCCCCTCATTTCCCCTATGGACTACAACCATCTAGTGGCTCCTGCCTGTGTACACTCTGAGTAACTAAATCTGTTTAAGAAGGGGGTCTGTAATATTAAAATAAATCTAATACTCTCCAAATTGGGAGGAATTGTTAACATCTTGAGGGAGGTCTTTGATAAGTTTCATAATGAGACTCTCCAAACCCTCACACTACCTCAGGTCCCCTTGGTAGGAGGTGCTGATGCCACTGTATGATTCATTGGTGAGGTCCCAGCTGGAGTATTGTTTCCAAGAGTGAGTCCCATATAGAAAGAGGGACATAGATAGACTGGAGGGAATCCAGAGAAGGGTAACAAGATCTATTGAAGGCCTAGAACATCTAAAATATGAGGATCAGCTATCAGACCTAAATTTATATACTCTGAAATATAGGAGAGTTAGAGGAGATATGCATCTTCTGTATCAAGCCTTCTCTGATGACAGACTATGAGAAGAACTAGGACTCAAACTAAAAAATCAGATATATGATACTAGAGCACATAGCCTACAATTAAGCTGAAAAAGGTGGAAGGCACAAAAAAGAAAAAATTTGTACACCCAAAGAGTGATCCCAGTGTGAAATTTATTTCCTCCAATTGTGGTGGGTAGTACTTCAATGGAAACATTCAAAAAAGAACTGGACAGACACTTTAAATTTAAAGATAAACTGTATTAGTTAAATGGCAAGCACAATGGACGCAAGTCTAAATATATTTTGTATAACCTATGAAACCTATGAAATTATCATGATTAATCTATTTATAGGAAAATAAGACATTGTACATTTTTATATCAAGCCTACCAAGCTCGAAAAGATTATACATTTTCAATTTAAGAGTTTCTTTAGATAAATCTTTAGGGAGGTTCAAACCATATACCTCAATTATTGGCAGTTTGGGAACAACCCAGGGTGGATGCCCCATCACAAAGTTTATTATTAGATGCCTTTTCTTCTTTATATGTTGAATATCTTGAACACTGGAAAAGGAGAAAGGGTCATAAATAACAAGATTCAGTTTGACCAACTATTTAGAGTTCTTTTACCCATTTAGCTATTTCCTTATAATCTTTTAGTTTGTCAGGGTTTTTATCTCTCTTGATCTTATTATACATTTTGTTTTTGTATTTAATACTCTAATTTAGTTGTCATCCATTTGGGGGTAGAATCTTCTGATGTATATTTTTCCCTATATGGAATATGTTTGTTTGTTTCTGAGTATATTTTATTTACCAGTAAACTCCACATCTCTTCCAGTGAACAGTTTTGAAATTCTGATTGCCAGTCCCAGTTAGCTATATCTGTTCTCATGATCTTGAAATCTGCTTTGTTAAAAATAGGAATCCTAGTGTTACCTGTCTGTTTTATTGTAGTTTCATTAATACAAAAATAGACAATGTTATGGTCACTGTTACCCAAGGGTGCTTCCACTGTAACTTTATTTATGACTTCTCCCATATTTGTTGCATCAATATCAAGAGTATTATTATGTCTTCTGTTTTTGTTTACTGTTTGGTACAACCCCATCTGGATAAGAGCATCTAAATAATACCCACCTTTATCTGTATCTGCAGTATATGTTAACCAATTTATTTCTGGTACACTGAAATCACCTGTCAATAATATATTGTCTGCCAGGTTGAGGTGGGTTATTTTGATCAGAATTTCTGCATCTTTTTCCTGGCTTATATTTGGGGGATGATATACCAATCCCAGAATGATTTTGGGTAGGTTGGGGGGTACTATTTTTAACCATAATTGCTTGAGAGATGTTTCCTTTGTGGAGGTGGTCTTTTATCCCAGGTACAAAAACAATGAATTTATCTCAGTTCTTTCATGTTTGTTATATTTGAGCATTGAATTAGTTAAAAAAAAAATAATCAGAGACACTAATATTAAGAGACATCAAATCATGGTGATTTAAATATGGCCAGCACTGTACAATCTCAAGTTGTTGAGAGTTCCTGGGTTAGTGCTCCTATTCTGAACAGATTTGTGTCTTTAGACTTAGAGTATGCTTAACTAATGAAGGATGAATCAACTAATCATATGGACTCCGTCAGTGTTAAACTGACACATTGAATTTCTTAAGGCTGTATAATAAATTGGGTATCCAGCCTTTTTTAAAGTGTATATCATTGTCGACTTTCATTTTCTTACAGAAAACCTGGAGCATGAATAGTAATTTCAACCTGAATGGGTATGAGGTTGTTAGTAAAAAAGCTAAGAATTTGGGCAGTGCATTTTGTGGTATCATGACTTCATTAATGATTGAGTCACAAAACAAAATAGAGGAAGTTATATGTCAATTTTTAATTTCACACATGCGGGTCAAACTTCTTGGGATGAGTGAATTTTGAGGGGTATGACACTGTAGGCCCAATTCTAAGATGCATGCCACAACTCAGGGGCATATGCAAGTTGCAACATGTGCCTCTATGCCAGGGACCCTGAGCCCCATTCCAAGACAGGCAGGGTCCCCGAGACTTACACCCTGTGACTTGCAGCAGCTGCAGGGTTGCACCACAGGAATGGCGCATTGGACCTGGGTGCCTCAAGCTGCCAACAGTGAAGAACAGCCCCCCTGAATCTCACAGCCATGAAAAAATCCCACAAGCCCCTATGGGCCATGGGGGGGTCAGTAGTGTGGCAGAGGCGCAAGGGTGGAGCAGGAAAAAATGGACCAAGGTGTCTGTGTGTGGCACCTTGGTATTGGGATGGGGAGGTGTCACAGCAAAGACAGGGCCATGGGGCACAGCTGTTTGCATGTTGCAGCACTGTGGGTGGGGCAACCACCATTTGACCAGGACGGATGCCCCATAGCCAGCTAACAGTTGGTCTAACCCTGCAGTGCTGAAGTGTGACTGGAATAGCTTGATGGTTATGGCAGCCACCCTTTCAGAATAGGTTGCAGTTGCTGCCGTAACCTCCCTTCCACCATGCTGTAGGGGCTGCAGCTGGTGGAATTCCTCTTGGGTGCAGGCCGCCCATGCCATGGTGCAGGCTACTTCCTGGAATTGCAAACAGCATAACGCATGTTGCAAAGTGCAACTTACACAATTGGGTATGGTGCAAGTCACCTTGCAACATGCATAACCCATTTTAGAATCGGGCCCTGTCTGTCCAATGCAGAGTGCTCTTCAAGGGGCTCTACAGTATCACACCAATCATCAGCCAGGCTGATCGTGATGCTGCTTTGCCTGAAGTGGTCTGCACTTGAAAAGAAAAAGCCACACCAATCATGTGGTGGCTTTTTCCTTTCATCTGCAAGACACCATGCAGCAAACAGCTATTTACATCTCAACCAGTCTGGCTGATGTCTCCACTCCCCATCACCCCACTGGTCCCTTTCTGGAAGGTGGGAGGAGGAGATTTCCTCCCCTGTCTCCTCCACTTCCAGCTGACTCCTTTTGCTCCTCTTATCCTGCCTGTGCAGGGTAGGTCACAGCCTAAGCTCCATACAGGCTGGGAGTATACAATGCCCAAAAGTACTTTCACTCTAAGTGCGATAATGCTAGCGGACTTCCCACCTGCTGACATCAGAGTGTTCAATGCCTGTGTCAGCATATATCCCCCTCCACCTTTAATGTGGCACACTGAGTGGCCACCCCAGTGTGCCAAAAACTATCTCTGATGTTTCTGATACCTGGATGCCCACTCCTGGTGTCAGATGCACTGCCCCCCATGCCCCTATATTCTCAGCTGACCTCGGGGTGACCAATCCCTGGATCAGTATTGATCTCTCCACCAGTAATCTGGAACACTGGGAGCCCACCCCAATGTGCCAAAATCCATTTTATTAATATTTTACCTATTAAAAAGAAAACAATCCCAAGAGGTCTTTTGTTTTTAAAACCTGAAAAAAAATTAAAATGGTCCCTCTTCATTCCCACTGGCCCCCTCCGCCAACCTGCACCCTTCCTCAGTGCACCCCACCTCCCCACACCCACCCTCACCCATACTTACTTTCTGAGGTCAGAAGCAATGATCTTCTGTGGACCAGGAACACATTTACACTCTTCAAAACTGACTGCAAACTGAAGAAAATCATGGTAACCCTACAATGGCAATCAATGGGGGGGGGGGTTCAACTTAGGTTGAGATCTCAGGCACTTTGTGAGTTTTGGTCCCAGATTTTCAACATGTGGTTCTTGGGACCCCACCTCTTGAACACTGTCACTGTCATTTCATTTCTCAGTCCCAACTGGTGATTTTGCAATCACTGCTTGTAATCACCTTTCAGGACCAATTAATGGAACAACAATCCACTGTTCATGAGGTGGGGTCCCAAACCTTTGTTGCTAATCTGTGAAAACTCCAAATAATGACTGTGTTATGAGTGTCCGTTATAGCAGTTTCTATGGTTTGTAACTTCATCAGTATTTAATATTTTTACTCCAAATTTCCAACATTGACATTTTCTCACACCTCCTTATGAAAAGTACAGTACAGCTGTCATATTTAGCATCCTTCCCAAAATGTGTTTTTGCAAATGTGTCGCTGAATGACATGGTCACTGTGCAAAATCAACTTTCGGTACAGATTAACAAAATCCCAGTGCCACTGTTTGAGGGGAGGTCCCAAAAATGCCATGTTGAAATTGTGGTGAAAACATTCCAAAAAGTGGCTGTGTTATGAGTGTGTGTTGCACAGTTTCTACGCACACTTGTAACTTTGCCACTTTTTCATTATTTCACTCCAGATTTTCAACACTGCCATTTTTTCACACCTCCTCATGAACAGTACAGCTGTAATTTTTCACATCCTGCACAAAATGTGTTTTCACACCTGTAGCACTGAATGGAACCCTTGCTGTGCAAAATCATCTTTTGGGATTGAGTAATGAAATGATGCTGCCACTATTCATGAGGTGGGGTCCCAAAAAGCCCATGTTGAAAATTTGGAATAAAAATATCAAGAAATGCCTAGGGTGTTAGGGTTCCCAACCTTAGCGCCCACCCTGTATAGACTGACAGGCATTGGGAATGTGACTTGGGGTCATTGGGTGTAATGCTCACCCCATTCCACCCCACCCCCACCCTGCAGCCATTGACAGGCATTGAGGTAGGCCATGGGGTCTTCAGCCCTAACGTTCACCCTATTCTCCTATGCTGTACCCATCTCAGCTTATTTCATTTTGGAATGGGGTGAGCGTAAGGGCCAAAGACCTCAAGGCACACTGTGACACCGGTCAGTGACTGCAGGGTGGGGTGAGGTGGAATGCCATCAGCGTTATGACCGATGACCCAAGGGCACACCCCCAACACCTGTCTGTCTCTGCAGGGTAGGGGAGGGGTTGGCATTATTTCAGTACTTCACTGCCATTCCTATTATGCATCTCTCTAACTCCTGCACTACCAATGCCAATACCAGCAAGCAAACATTCAGCATTGACAAATGCTTATTTTTCTGATGAAATGAACCAGTGCTGGAAGAGCATAAGAAATACATGTTGAGAGTGTTGCCTTAAAATGCAAGGCAGAGGAATATACATAGAAAAATACCAGAGGCATGTACAACATCAATACCAGCAGCAAACTTTCAGCATTGACAAATGCTTGTTTTTGTTTGTACTGTAAAGGTCACAATTCTGGATATTAGATGGATTTTAATTAAAGGAAAACTATATCCTCGTATCTTTGTAAAGTTTATTTGTTTCCATGTCAACAAATAATGATTTTCCTGTAGCTGTTGGGGATATTCGTGTTTGCTACAGTTTGTTTTCACTTTTCATGCTAGTCCCCTGTAACTATCGCAAAGTTTCCATTTTATGGTTGTTGAAATCTCATTGTCCATGAGAACTGTATTAACATATGAGAACATGGTGTCACAGCGACCATTTATGCTATGTACCGCTATGCAGAAAGTACAAATATCCTGAAAAAAAACCTCTCAGAATACACACACACACATTGAATACAGTTTAATGGGAAAATCCTTGCATAATAACTCTGAAAGATTGAAAAACTAACTGAAGGTAAATGTAGTATTTCACACTGTGCTGCAGCTTGTTTTGTTGAAGTCTAATTAAGCAGACAGGCATACTGTGCAGTCTAAATGGTGCTGGCACATCTTGTTCTCATATGCTAATGAAGCTCTCAGGGACATTAAGATTTCAACAACCAGAAAATGGAGACTCCTAGGACAGTTTCAGGTACTAGTATGAACAATGCAAATAAACTAAAGCAATCACATATATCCCTAACAGTTACATGAAAAGAGTTGGCTGTTGATGTAGAAACAAATAAAGTTTACTGAATATAATGGTGTAGTTTTCTTTTAAAGTGTATATTGTTCCTTCTGATTCCACTTATTGTGATGAATATGTGCGGGAGAAATTGAACTGGTCCATATTATTATGGTTGGAGATTTTAATGGTTAAATTGGTTGATATCGTTTAGCTGATGATGCTTTATTTTAGGGTCTGGCTGATGCTTATTCAGAAACTATTTCATCTTACTGATCTTCTAAAGATGTTCAAGTCAAAGCATATTGTCTAATGTTAATTGATCTTGTACAAAACATGGCCTTTTTCCAATAAATGGGAGGTTTAAGCTGGACTGGGAAGGCAATTTTACATAAGTATGGGTCAATGGCTGATCAGTGATTAACTTATTTTGGGCAAATGATATTGCTAAACAAGTAATAAAATACGTCAAAGTTAGTATGCACTCTGAGGTATCCAGCTGATAATTTATCAAAATATTGCTGAGGTCTCTGTTCTAAACCAATCAACTGAAGCTTGTACAAGATTGTGTGTAAACTGGCAGTATCTATATAAGGAGGAATTTATTAACTATTTTTGTAATTTGGAAATAGATGATCATTTAAATTGTCTAACCAATGTCACAACTGATTCTGTTCTTGGAATATTATCTTCAATTATTGTTGGTATGAAAGATCTTATATTTAGGGTGGCTAGGCTGGATAAAAAAAAAGAGTCCAAGGATACTTGTTATACTAAAGGATGTCATGACTTTAAAAGGTAGTTAACTATTGAAATAAGATGTAAGGAGAGAACCTAACAGGATAAAAAAAAAATATTTAACAAGTTAAGGAAGAATATATGAAACCAGCTGATAGAGAAAAGAAGTGAATTTATCAAACACTGTTGGTCAGAAATGTTTACTGCAGTAAATAGTAATAACACTACACAGTTTTGGAATTTAGTTGACATTGAGCTCTGGCACAGTAAGTAAGCTAGAAAGTTATTCTTTACAAAAAAAAATGCATTAATGCAACATTTTAGAGACCAGGTTAGAGTGAAAAAAGCAGGGAAATGTGACTTTAGGGTTTCCAACCCTAAAACCCCAACCCCAACCCTAAAACAAACCAGAGATGGAGTCTTTCTAGGGTTTTCAACCCTAAAGCTCACCCCCATTAGGTGCATATGTTTCTGGAGTGTATAGTATGGGGTAAGCTTTAGGGCTGATAACCCCTAGGAAGACTCTGCCACTGATTTGGTTTTTGGGTGGTGTTGGGGTTTTATCCTTGGAAACCATAAAGCCACATTTCTCCACTTTTTTAACTTTAGCCTGGACCCTAAATGTTGCATTAACACCATTTTTTGCAAAGAATTTCCATACTTCTTGAGATAGTATAATTGCATCCTTATTTTTGTGTTGGGCTCCCATCCCTCGATAGATGCATATATGCATGCTTATATGGAAGTGCGGGCCAAGAGGGCCCTGCATTTCCATTTGTAGGACAACAGCAACCAAATTGTCAACATAACCTTCTTAGTACCCCACCTCATGAACCTGGCAGTAAAAATTGTCAGATCCCTGCCAAAACATCAATCCTCACCAACACAGTGTCATTCTGCACCAGAAGCATGAAAGTACATTTTGAGCAACATTTGAAAAATGGCAGCTGTCACATTCATGAGCTGATGTAAAGAAATAGCTATGTGGAAAACTTGCTGTGAAAATATTGAAAATTATGAAAGTTACAAATGAGCTTAGAGAAATTTCAAAGTATGTGCACAGCTTTGCCATTTTAGCATAGTCTGACCCCAAAGTTTCAACATAACCTTCTTATGACCCCACCTCATGAACAAGTATTGTGAAAATTTTGAAATCCTGACCAAAAGGTGATTTTGCCAACCAACCCTGAAATTACCTTTTGGGCTGGATTTGCATAATTCCAGTGACATTGTTCATGATGTGGAATCTCAGAAAGGCCATGTTAAAAATTTTATGTAAAAATATGCAAAAATGGCAATGTTATACCTTAAAATTGAAAACCCCTTTGAACTACATTGAACTGCACTTACCTTACTTTCTCATATTGCAGTCTGCAATTCATGCAGCAAGATGTGTCTTCAATCAGAGAGTGGATCTTCACCCTGGGAGCTGTTCTGGTGAGTATGGGTGTGTAGGGTGGGAGGTGCCACTAGACAACATGAAAATGTATGAAATGACAGGGACCTGGATGGATGGGTAGGGGCTGCCACTAGACACCAGGTAAAGCTATAAATATTGTATTATAGGGACTGTGATAGGGGGGTGTTGCTAGACACCTGGGAACCTAGGGTTGCCAACACTGTAAAAATAAGGGACAGATGGTAGACCTCCTTCCACCAAAGAAGCGAAGCGGGTGGGTGATGTGCTTGTGGTGATCACAATGCAAATAAAATCAATATCAGTGTGTCTACCATTGCAGACTGCAGTCTACATTTGTGCAACTGCATCCAATTCCTCATTCAAGACAAGTATACAATACAGACACCTTATGCTCTTTTGCCACTTGACTTAAGTTGACTAAACCAGACTCCAACTGACCTCATCGCCTCCCCCCCCCCCCGACTGGCATTTTCTAAATTTACAGTCTTATTTCTGGACCAGAGGATCTAAGATGGCACTGTGAAGCTGGAGCAAATGGGAGTTAACTAAACTGTCCTGTACCCCTGAGCCAAAATTTTGTTTTTATTTTCCACTAAAAATGTTCGTCAATTTCAGTAAAACAAATCCTGTTCATTAGTAGCAGCTAAATAATTGCCAAATAAACAAAACATTTAATAGAAATACTGAAGAATGAAAACTGAGTTTCCAAAAGTGCACAACAAGACTGTGTGAGCCAGATGAATGTAAACTCCACATGGACCGAGACACACTGTTGTGGAAATGATCGCAAAGCAAAAATCAAAAAAATAAATAAATGAAATGTTTCCAAAAGCATTCACATCTCCTACTTATTTAAGCAGTCTGGGTAACCAACTAAATAAAGAACTTTCCCCAGAAACTGATAAATTTGGGACTGAAAGATCCGCCAACTGTAAATTTTCTTAAACAGAACAGCGGTCAGAAGCTGCAAGCAGCACACACTCATCACAAGCCAGAGAGATACAGGTGGTGGCATATTTAAACAAAGGGCTGTGATGACTGGTCAGTGCATTTTTCAGAGAAATTTAGTTGTGGATTTGCTACATGGGTAAAGTAGATTTCCTCTCCTCTCTGACTTCAAGTTCAGGGGGTTCACTGGTCAGCCTAGCAGCATGACAGCAAGCTGTCATCAGCACTGTCATGTCACGGTCACGGATGTCACCACTCATAGCTCGCTAGTGTGCTCTGAACTGCATAACTGTTACAGAGACAGCAATCAGAGGGTGCGGGGGCGACACTAGACACCAGGGAACTCTATTGTTACAGTCATGGGAATTTGAGGGTGGGGGGGAGGTGCCATGAGATATCAAGGAAATTTATAAGGGGCAAATGACAATTGACATGCAAGTCCTTACTGAGCATGCACAGAAGCCAATTTTTTTAAATGTAATAACTTCTGAATGGATTCATATTTTTTCACCAAACCAGCCAAATGCACAGCTGTGGGCCAAGCCCTTTCCACTATGAACATTTCAGAACAATATTCCAATCCATCTGGCCACAAGCCGATTACAAAAATAGCAACAAAACACTATTCAGTCCACATTGTTTATATCAAAAGAATACGAAACAAGAAGAAGCGAATCACAAAAAAGGAATGTAAAAATAAAACACATTTGGGGGTTCTTTTTCCAATAGTTAACTGCAGAATCCACCAAACGGTGCCCTGATGACCAACATACATGTACTGGTCTCCCCTTAAGATGCCATTTTTGTGTATTTTATTTTTATAAAAACAGCAAAAAGAAAAATGGCAGCATATGAAAAACCACATGAAAAAGATTCCCATATGAAATACCATATAAAAACTTCATACAGCTACTTTGAACTACTTACTGAGTATGGTCAGAACCAACATTTTTTACATCTTATAATTTTAGAATAGATTAATATTTTTTCACCAAACCAGTGAAAGGGACATCTGTGGGCCAAGCCCTTTCTACCCTGAAACATAGAAACATAGAATTTAGTGGCAGATAAGGACCGCTTAGCCCACCTAGTCTGCCCATTTTCCTACCTGATGGATAAGCGGCAGATCATAGCTGACCAACAGCCTACTTCCTCCTACCCCACACTAGAATTGCCATATGTCTGTCCCATGCATTCTTGAATTCCCCCACTGTTCTTGACTCCATGACCTCCTAGGGAAGGCTGTTCCATGCATCCACAACCCTCTCTGTGAAAAAATACTTCCTCACTTTACCTCTGACCCGTCCCCCCTCTATATTCAAATTGTGCCCCCTTATTCTTGTTTATCTCTTTTTCTGAAAGATACTACCTTCTTGGACTTTGCTGATTCCCTTGAGGTACTTGAAAGTTTCTATCATGTCCTCTCTCTCCCTTCTTTCCTCAAGGGTGTACATATTAAGCTCCTTTAGTCTCTCTTCATATGTCTTCTGGTGCAGACCCTGCACCATTTTGGTTGCCCTCCTCTGTACAGCCTCCACTCTGTCTATATCTTTGCAGAGATGGGATCTCCAGAATTGCACACAGTACTCCTGATGGGGTCTCACCAACTGTCTGTACAGAGGGATAACAACTTCCTGTTTTCTACTGTTGATGCCTCTCCCTGTGCATCCCAGAGTCCCTTCAGCCCTCCTTACTGCCTTCTCACATTGCTTGCCCACTTTTAGGTCATCTGATATAATTACCCCAGGTCCTTTTCCAGTTTTGTTGTTGTCAATATCTCACCACCCCAATGTGTACTCTTCCCTGTGCTTTTGTTTCCCAGGTGCATTACCTTGCACTTCTTTGTGTTGAATCTAAGCTACCATACATTTGACCATTCCTCCAAACTTGCCAAGTCTCTTCTCATCTTTTCCACTCCCTCTTGTGTATCAACCCTGTTGCAGATCTTTGTGTCATCTGCAAAGATACATACTTTTCCTTCCAGTTCCTCTTCAATGTCATTTATAAAGACATTAAAAAGGACTGGTCCCAGTACTGAACCCAGTGGTACCCCACTAGTAACCCTTGTTTCTTCACTGTGGACTCTATTTACTATTACCCTTTGAGTCTTGTTGTCCAGTCAATTTTTTATCCAGGCTACCACCTTGGGACCCACTCCAAGGCTGGCTAACTTGTATGTTTATCTTTTGTGTGGGACTGTATCAAATGCTTTGCTAAAATCTAGGTAGGCCATGTCCACAGCCCCTTCCTGGTCTACTACTTTGGTCACCCAGTCAAAGAAATCTATTAGATTCATCTGAAATGACCTTCCTGCTGTGAATCTATGCTGCCTTGGGTCCTGTGCCCCACTGGCCTCTAGGTACTCAACAATTCTTTCCTTCAGAAGTGATTCCATCATTTTCCCTACCACTAAGGTCAAACTAACTGGTCTGTAGTTTCCTGCCTCTGCCCTGCTCCCACTTTTGTGAAGAAAGAATCACATCCACCCTCCTCCAGTCCTCAGGTACCACCCCATCCTCCCATGATTTGTTAATGAGAGTAGTCAGTGGTGTCACTAGTTCTACCCTTAGTCCTTTTAAAATTCTTGGGTGAATCCCATCAGGCCCCATTGCTTTGTCCACCTTCAGTTTTTCTAGTTCTTTCAGAACCCTTTCTTCTGTGAATGGACTGGTATCAACCCCCTATCCAGAGTGTTTCTCTTGTTTGGTTTAGGTACCTCCCCTCCTCTTCCTTTGTGAATACTGAGCAGAAATATTTGTTCAGTGTCCCTGCTTTTTCACTGTCACCCTCTGCCCACATTCCCTCCCCTTTATTAAGTCTCTGTATCCCTAACTTGGTCTTTCTTCCCTACCCAATGTACCTATAGAAGGTCTCATCCCCCTTCTTAACAGAGTTGGATATCCTTTCCTCAGTTTGGGCCTTTGCTATTCTGACTGCCTTCCCTGCCTCTTTCTGCTTAAACTGTTAAAGTTCTCTCTCCTGCTGTGTTTCCTTATATTCCCTGAATGCTATCCTTTTCTCCTTAACCTTCCCTGCCACTTCTTTTGAGAACCATATCATTTTTTTCCTGCGTTATGTTTTGTTGATTTGCTTCACACAAAGGCTTGTTGCCTTTGTGATGGCTGATTTAATTAATCCCCATTGTTCCTCCTTCCCCCTCCTTCTTGTCTGTTTGCTAGTGTTTTTCTGAGGTACTTTCCCATTTTCCAAAAGTCAGCCCTCCTAAAGCCCAGTACTTTTGCTTTTATATGGCTTGACTCTATGGCCGTGTTTATCGTGAACCACAGTTTGGTGGTCACTTGTTCCCAGATGACTACCCATTTCTAAATCTGAGATTCTTTCTCTGTCCCCATTTGAGAGTACCAGGTCTAGGATTGCTCCCTTCTGAGTGGGTTCCAGTACTAGCTGTCTGAGGCATGCCCCTTGTAGGGCATCAAGAATGAACCTGCTCTTGGATGTGCCTGCAGCAAAGGTACTCCAGTTAACATCTGACATATTCAGGTCCCCCATCAACAATCTCTTCCCTTTTTCTGCCATTTTAAGGATGTCTTCTATCATTTTCTTGTCCATTCCCTCCCCCTGAGATGGGGGTCTGTATACAACCCCCATGTGGATTATGGTGCCATTTCCTGTCTCCAGGGTGACCCAGAGTGCCTCATCTGCTCCCTGTTTACTCTTTAGTTCTGTTGTTTTGATCTCTTTATTTACATAGAGAGCTAATCCTCCTCCTCTTTTACCCTCCCTGTCTCTCCTGTAGACTGGGTATCCTGGTATGTTGATGTCTGAGTCATGGTTCTCTGTGTGCCGTGTTTCTGTGACTGCCACAATATCCAGGCATCCCTCTTCCATCAAGGCCATTACTTCAGGGAGTTTGTTACACAGATTATTGGTACTCATAACCCTCCATTTTATGGTGGCCTTACCCCTTTTAACCCCATCCCCATCCTTACAGCCTTTGCCTTTTTTTGCATTTACCTCTGTCCTGCTCCCTAATGACTCCTCTACCTTGATGTTTGCCTCGCTAATTACAGTGTTTTGTTGGGGGAGGCTGGGATTTCCCTACTTCTTTTCAGTGCCTACCCCATTGGCTAGTTTAAATGCTTGCCAATGAAGCATTTAAACCTATCATCTAGGATCCTGGTTCCCCCCTGGACAGATGCAATCACACCAGTATAGGCCAGCATCCCTTCAGGTGACTCCCCAGTCCCCAATGAAGCCAAAACCCTGACCTCCACACCAGGTTTTCAACCATTCAGTGAATTCCATGGTGTGGAGTATCCTAGCATCACCCTTGCCATAGACAGGCAGCACCTCTGAGAAGGTTACCATATGTGCTTCTTGTCTAAGGCCCCTGCCCAACTCTACAAACTCATCTTGCACTGCTCTGATCCCATTTCCAGCCAGGTCATTTGTCCCTAGGTGGACAATGACATCCAGCTCCCTTCCTTGTGCAGCTGCTCCCATGATCCTGAGGATTTGCTTCCTGTCCCTCCAAGCCATGACACCAGACAGACACCTTTCCTCCCTCTCCCCTTTCTCCACCACTTCTACCCCCCTGATGATTGTGTCCCCCACCAGGAGTTGTTTCCTTCCACTGCTGATCCCGTGCCACCCTCTTGTGGGTCTCCTTCATGGAGGTTCCTAGCATCATCCTTGGTCTCCACCACAGGTGCCTCCATAGAGGAACCACTATCCGAAAGAACAGCATATGAATTATGGAGAGGTACAGCTGGAGGGATGCACCTCTGTTCCACCACCCTCTCCCTTTCTGAGCCCACCTTGGTCCAACTGCTCCTCTTTCTTGGCAACCTCTGAGGTAATGCAGTGGCCCTGGTGGTCCCTGGGTGGGGAGGAGGTTTCATGAATCATAGCCAGGTCGGGCTGGAGATGGGCAACCTCCTCCCTCAGACAAGAGAGGTGCCTGCAAATAGGGCAGCATCGCAGCCTCCAGAATGTCTGCCCGAACACTGCCACCCCACAGCCATTGCATTGCACCACTCCCATCATGTCTTATTTTGTGTCCCCACTCTTTTTCCTCTGTATGCTTACTCCCTTCTCTCCTTACATATCTCACCTTTCCGGTTCTGGGACAGAAACTTCCTGTATTCTTCAGTAGTCTCCTTCTTCCTTGCTCAGAGTCAGACTTCCAGCAGCTGGGGGGGAAGGGAAGAGACACTTTTTTCCTTCAGGGTTGACAAAACTAATGTTTCCCTATGATCCTTCCCTTCCTATTGCCAAACAAGAAGTTCCTGTTGTCAATCACATCCAGTGGCTATAAAAGTAGAACTGGCTTAGGGTGGGATGGAGGACAGTTAGTCAGAAAAACTGTAGCTTTTTTAGTCAACTGCTTTCTGCTCTAATTGCAATATTTCTGTCTTCCAAACACTAGCATCAGGATGTTGACATTGGAGTCACCAGCTTTTCTACTGCCAAAGCCACACCCCCAATTAACTTCTCTCCCCCTACTGATTTAGCAAACTAAGTTGATACAGTACTCTTCCCCAACACAGAAACACACACTAACTTTCTTTTTTAACTCTAAATGAGCCCCCCTCTACTTCTAATAAAGTATCTGTTTGCTTAATCCCAACAAGCAATGACTGCTGCTGAGATAGTAGTGTTAAATTAGTAAGAAAAACTAGCTTTTTTAGTCAGTTGCTTTCTGCTCTAAAAGTAAAATTTCTGTCTTCCAAAAGCTAGCAGCAGGAAGCAAATTGGAAATTTCAGTCCAAAATTCCAAACCATCTAGGCTCAAGGTGATGATCAGTAAACAGCTAAAAAATGGCAATTTGAATACCTTTTTTGCTATCTGCATCTCGGAATTCTCATATCAAAAGGAAGAAAACTTGGCACGTCAAGAGATCTATATGAGACCATGCATGGCAAATTCTGTTCAAATCCATTGAATGTTTCTGAAGATATTAAAGTTAAAAATTTGAGATTTATCATGGAAAACCATTCTTGATCCTAAATATAGTGGCACTACCATGCCACTATAACTTTAAGTTAGAATCTGAGGTGCTGGCCTGGTGGCACTGAAGGCTGAAGTGATGGACAGCACATCTTGCACCACACTGGCGACCCAAGTTTTGGAGTGAACTTGGGTTGCCTTGGGTTGGCTGGGGGAGAAGGGGATTAAGCTGCCATCAGGCAGCGCTCCTCTCTTGGAAGGGATTTATTGCCTCCCTGACTCTTGGCTGCCACTGATTCAAGTCTTGGTGGTAGTACCCCACCCAATGGGAGACTCAGCATTAGGCTGGATGGGGGAAGGGGCCGTTACCACAGCCACTGGGTACGTGCTCACCTTCATGGGCATGTGCAACAGTGTTCTGGGGTCCCTGAATAGAAGGGTGTAAAAACCAAGAAAATACCTATGCCTCCCCAGGAGGCAGGAGGTGGCAATTGGGCGCAAACAGCTAGACAGAAAAAAATCAGAATTTCAGGTTATGTAGTTTCAGGACTTATTTTATGATAATAGCTTCCAATGATAACTGCTATGAGCTGTTACATCTTGGATAACAAAGCAGACTTTTCATTTTTTAGACCAATGAATTTGAAGTTAGGCAAAATATCTTGTCCTTCAAAAGCCAAAAGACACCTGGCCCTGATCAAATACCTACAGGTATTGATCTTTACAAAATACTTTTGGAGCAGTGGCAACAAAATCTACTTGTATGTGTACTTACATTCTTAGGACTGGTAATGTTCCAGATCCCTGCTTGGGCAGTATTATTATTCCTATTTTTTAAAAAGGCAGTAAATGTAATCTATCTGCCTATAATTCTATTATTTTATTAGAAACCTCTTCCAAAGTGTTTAGAAAATGTTGCTGTCTATGATTACTAGCAAATTCTAGCTATCTGACAAGCAGGCTGGATTTAGAAATAATCATTCAACTGTTAACCAAATTTTTATTCTCACTTACAGTGGCGTCCCCAAGGAGGAAACTCACTTTTAAAGCACTTTGCAGTATGCTGCAGCAGACCTACTGAATAAAGCAATGTAATTTCAATGGCAATTAGCCCCTTCTAAAATGAACCTTTATCCAGCTCAGCCAACCTTGGAAAAAACAATAGTATTTATTCAGAGAGGAGCCCAGACCAATTCAATGCTAACAAACTCCTATCACAAAAATTGGTCAATGAAAGGCCCACTCACCAATATGTCTCGAACAAATATTATTTATTGACACTAGTATAACCAGATACAGTTCATATAACACGAACATTTCTGAAAAATCCTTCTTCAATGTGAAACTGCATCTAACAAGAACAATAATAGTATAATCACTTAAAATAAAAATAAAAATTAAAATTAAAATAAAAAGTCTTTAAGCCCCTGTATTCTTTCCATTCTTTCTATTTCTGCTCACCTACATATCAAAGACATATATCCACACTCTGATATCCCCATATATTCTTGGATACTGTCTGTAAAATCAAATTGTAACAAAATCATTTGTTTATAGAGTAACTAAATATTTCTTCATTAAAACATGTTTTCTAATAAAGCATAATGCAGTATTACCTGCGTGTAATTCTGGATTCTACAGCTCTTATTTTTGTTTGTTCTGATTCTGCATAGGACAGCTGAAAAATGTTTAAACATTTTTTTAAAACTCTAATGAACATCTCTATATAACTATTGTCACTTTCAAATTGATATTTCTAACTACAAATTACTCATAGATTCATTATCTCTCAACACAAATTTCCTTCTACTGATATGCAATGAATAGCTTTTCTCCTGGTAAACATGTATATACTGTCAACACAAAACATTATATAAATTCCACATAAGTTCTCTACAGCAGTTCATTTATATCAATTCCATATAAGTTATCCATGTGCATAGAGAATGTATTATTTTTTTTTTAAACAAATGTTTTCTCCATTTTACCCTCATATAGATTTTTACCTTTATAGGGATTTTGATTCGTTTTAAGTTATACTTGTATTTTGCTGTCCTCATATGACCTTTCTGTAAACAAAAACAGTTTCTCAACTCAGTGTGTGCATCACTTTTTTCATCTAAATACTGTGCCTCAAAAGTAAAGAAACATTCATTAATCTAAGTCTCAAGTTGTACTCACTTCATGTTTGTTGTAGAGTGTGGCCTGACCTCCTGCTCTCTCTATGTTGAGGTGCCAAGCCCATTCTGCTCACTCTTTAAATACCACACAGGTTAGGAATTGGGTGCAGTGCAAAACGCATCACAATGAGACCAAATAGTCTCCAGGTGTTTGCGATTGCTCTTGCACCCAACCTGCCAAGACAAAAAGAGATTTCTCTCTATTTGAGCAGCACCTCGTAAAATCACTAGATTTCCTACTTGAAACATGTACTGCTCTTGCTTGTTGTGCTATTATGTTTATAAATGTATCTCTGAATCATTCTATACATACTCAAAATGTTAAGGGTCCAGACATGCAAGAGTATCTAAATATCCACATATATGTATTTCTAGCAATAATATGTTAATGGGGGAACAGACAACTTAGAGGATAATGTAAGTGTGTAGGGGGGTTGGGGGTTGAGAATGGAAAAGGGGTTATAAGAAAAAACTATTGTATCACTCTGTCATATATCTAGCAGTGTTTAAAGTATATATATATATATATATATATATATATATATTACTTTCTATTTTTCCTCCTGTCTCCCCTCAGCTCTGGTCTCCTCAGGAGTACCTTGGAGTCATCCCACTATGGTTCACTCCTACCTGATAAGTCCTCCGTCACTCATGTACTAACATACTATTTGCCAGCAGATTAGGCCTTACGGTCTGTCGAGTCTGCTCGAACCTTAGATCCTTAGTTGGGTGCCGAGACCCTCCCATCCCTTGTGCTCCAGAAACCCCTATCATCCATCCCCACCCCCCTGGGACAGGCCATCATCTGACACATCCACTTTCTGTGTCTGTCCCACCCTCTCTTGAAGCCCTCCACTGTGGATCTCTGAACCAGCTCACCAGGCAGTGCATTCAAGGGTCCACCACCCTCTCAGTGAAAAACCTCCTCCTCTTTTCCCCTCACCTTCCACCTTCAACTTCAAACCATGCCCTCTGGTGATACCTCCCTGCTTTAGTCTAAAGATCCCCTCCATGTTTACCCTATTTATTCCCTTGAGGTACTTGAAGACCTCAATCATATTCCCCGTCTCTCCTCTCCTCCAATGAAAACAGGCAGAGCTCCTCAAGTCTGTCCTCATACATCAAATCCCCTAGCCCTCATATCATCTTTGTTGCCCTCCTCTGTACCCTCTCCAGGAGCTGTATGTCCCTCTTCAAGTGTGGTCTCCAGTACTGTACACAGTACTCAAGGTGTGGTCTAACCAGTCCATTGTACAGCGGCAGAATCACTTCCTTGCTCCTAGAGGTGATCCCCCTAACGATGCATCCCAACATTCTGTTTGCCTTGCTAGCCGCTCTCCTGCACTGCTCAGAGTTATTCATACATGCATCCACCATGACCCCTAGGTCTTTTTCCCCTATTGAGGCCTCCAGCGCCTCCCCTCCCAGGGTGTACCTGTGTTTAGGGTTTCCCTGACCAAGATGTAACACCTTGCACTTGGTGATATTGAAATTTAATTTCCATGCATGAGCCCAGCTTTCCAGGGTGTCCAGGTCCCCTTGCAGGGCCAACCTCCCCTCTTCTCCCTCAACTACTGCTCCCATCTTGGAGTCATCCACGAACAGACTAATTTCACACCCTATACCCTCCCTGATGTCCGATATGTATGCATTAAACAGAATCGGACCCAGGACCTAGCCCTGCGGTACCCCACTACCAACCTCTCTAGGGTTCAAGAGCTCCCCACAGACCACTACTCTCTGGGTGCATCCAGCTAGCCAGTTTTCAATCCATCTGACCATCAAAGGGCCTACTCCTAACCCCATCAGTTTCTCCACCAGACCATTGTGGGGGACAGAGTCAAACGCCTTGCTGAAGTCCAAGAATAATACATCCACAGGCTTACCCCTGTCCAGTTCTGATGTTACCCATTCATAGAACTCCACAAGGTTGGTTTGACATGATCTACCTGGCACAAACCCATGTTGCCGACTATCCAGACCTCCCACCTCCTCCAAGTACACCCCCAATCGTTCCTTTAGTATAATCTCCATTAATTTTCCCACCACTGAGGTCAAACTGATGGGTCTATAGTTACCTGGTACTTCCCTCGACCCCCCTTTATGGATTGGCACCACATGTGCCTCTCACCAATCCCTAGGTACCCTCCCTGTCTCAAGTGACCTGTTGAAAAGCTCCGAAAGTGCAGCCAGTATCCGCTTAATTCCCATAGTACTCTCGGATGAATGCCATCCGGCCCAGGAGATTTGTCTTTCTTTAGGGCCTTGAGGGCTAATCACACCCTTTTGGTGGAGATAGCATCATCCGTCCCCTCCACCTTACTGGCCTTTTTATCCTTACCCGGATGTGACACCCCTGGGGTACCTCTCCCTTCCTCTTGCTCCATTTCTGTTGCTCCCCTGATCCCACTTACTGCTGCTTCTATCCCCTTCGTGCCTTGCTTTGTAGATATCCCATCCCCCTCCCTAGTGAACACAGAGGCAAAGTACTCATTAAATACCTCTGCCTGGTCCCTCGCCTCTTCCACCCACCCTCCTTCTGATCTAAATCTGCTGAGATGGCCCTTAGTTTTTCTCTGCTCCCCAATGTACCGGAAGAACCCCTTTTCCCCTCCATGTATCCCCTGTGCCAGCCGCTGCTCTTTACTGGACTTTGCTCCCCTCACCATACGGGTGACTTTTCTAGATGTAAGCTGGTACATTTCCTTATCCCTATCCCCTCTTGTTGTTTTATATTTTTTGTAGGCCACCTTCTTTTCTCTGACTGCTACCTGTACCTCACTGGACCACCAGCATGATTTATGTGACCTTGCTCCCTTACGTTTCAACTTAGCGCAGATCCTGACTGCCTCATGAAGTCCCCGTTTTATGACCTCCCATCTCCTTTCCACACTTGTCATTGAGGTAATCCCCTTCAAGTGATCCTTGAGAATATTTCCCATGCCCATAAAGTCTGCCCTCCTGAAGTCCAGCCATGCTTATTTGAAACCAGACAGTATTGTGGTCGCTCCCAGTCAGGGGGTCCTGTACAACCATATCCCTTACCAGATCCCCATCTGCCAGAACCACATCCAGGACATGCCCCTCCCTTGTGGGCTCCATCACATGCTGTGTTAAGAACACATCCTGGAAGCCATCCAGCAGCCTCTGCTCCTTGGCCACCTTAGAGGACATGGTTCCCCAGTTGTACCTGGCATATTAAGGTCCCCATCAACATCACTCCTTCCCTTTTGGTCCACACTGGGCAATGATGTTGTCCAGCAAACCATCCTCTAGAACATCACTCATCCCGGAGGCCTATATACTACACCCAGCTTGACCTTATCTCCTGTTGGGATTGTGGTGACCCATAAGGCCTCCACGTTTCCCTCTGCCTCTTCTACCCTAGCAATTTCTATGTCATCTCTAATGACCATAGCCACTCCACCCCCTCTGCCCTCCTTTCTATCCTTCCTAAGCATAGTGTACCCCCATACGTTTAGGTCCCAGTCATGGTTTTTGTTGGCCCACGTCTCCGTGACCGCCGCCACATCCACCCCCCCTGAACAGCATGGCCTCAGTTTATTCCCCCCCAGTCGGGGACGAGGTGGGCTCCAACACCCCGAAATTCTGTGGCGGCATCCGTTGGGAGGATGCCAGGAGGGTGGCTGTAAACCATGGGCAAGCTCCTGTTCTCCATCTCTGCCAGAGCTGAAGGGTGCTTTTCCCTTTTTCTGGGGAGCAGACAGTACCCTGACATTAAGGTCTTTCTGACGTCTGCCACTCCCCTTCCCTTCTCTATGCTTAGTGCTTGCTGTATCGCTGGCTTACGCCAGAGGTCAGCCGAACACCGAACAGGGACCCCGTCCCTCCTGGGAGAGGAGAGCTGTCCTCCAGATACTCAATCCTCTACCTCCCCTGCTGACCTCCAGCAACCTGGGCTCATTCCTGAACCTGGGTCGCCGGCATGGTGCCAGGTGTGGCATCCAGTGCTCCAACCCTCAGCACCACTGGGCCAGCCTAAAGTATATATTCTATCCCTTTGCATTATAAATAAGCTTGGTGGGAGGTCAAAAGGTCATAAGTTTAACAGAAAGTTTTTTATGATTATTCTTGATACTCTCTTTCCTGCAAATCTATATTTTATACTGCATTACCTAATTATTGAAAGTGGCCCACTGGGAGGTCAGGAGATCAACCCATATGCTCATTATATTGTTCCCCAATTTTTTTTACTTTCTTTTCCTTTTCTGATCTTTATTACTCCCTATCCTATGCTAAATTCATTTCTTTAGCCAAATGTACATTTTTCTTAAAAACATTTTTTAAAGTATATATTCTATCCCTTCATGTTATAAATAAGCTTAGTGGGAGGTCAAAAGGTCATACGTTTAACACAAAAGATTTGTTATGATTATTCCTAATACACTCTATCCCGCAAATCTGTATCTTATACTATAATACCCAATTGTTCAAAGTGACCCACTGGGAGATCAGAGGTCAACCTATATGCTCATTATATTGTTCCAAAATTGTTTCTTTTTTGTTTTCTTCTGCATTTCTGATCTTTATCTCGCCCAGTCCTATGCTAAATTCAGTTCTTTAGCCAAATGTGCATTTTAATTAAGTTTTATTTATGTTTAACCCCTACAAAATTAGCTGCCAATCTATGCCATCATTCAACCCAAGTCTAGAATTTGTGGCATCAAACCTGTCTATAAAATAATCCCCTCTGGTAAGAATTTTCATTCTGTAATCACCCCCCTCCCCATCAGGTACCACTTTTTCCATTCCAAAGAATCTTAATTGTGGTAACTGATGTCCTTGTTCAACAAAGTGTCTCGCCACAGGAGATGTTAAGTCCTGTCTTCTAATGTCAGATTTATGTTCAGTTATACGTACTTTCAATATCCTCTCTGTTTTTCCCTATATGAATCTTATCACAGGGACAGTTTAATAAATATATAGCCCCGGCAGTAGAACACTTAATAAATTGATTTATAGCTATTTCTTCATCCCTTGCTGTGTTAACATTTTCTTAACTCTATAGGTATTATTACAATTTATACAGTGACCACATGGATAGTTTCCTTTTGTTTCTGCTAAGTTCAAAAATGTTGTGGATGATTGTGTGGTATTCTATGCTCTGTTCTCACTAGTCGATTACCTAAAGTTTTGTTCCTTTTTGGAATCAGGAGAGGTAACTGTTGAAAAATGTGTTGTGTAGCTTGGGTGGCCTGTAGTACCCTCCAATGTTTAGTTACAATATTTCTAAGTTTAGAAAAAAATGTCACTATGTGCTGTGGACAGTACAATACTATCCCCCTTACCATCCCTGAACTTTACATGTGGAGTCAAGAGAGTCTGCCTTTCCCTTGTCTCAGCTCTTATAGTTGCCCCTTGTAAAGTCTCATGCTTATATCCCCTTTGTTTAAATCTATGGACCATTTCTAATCTGGTCGTGACAAACTCATGTGGGTCCATACATTTCTGTTTGGCTCTTAAGATCTGTCCAAATGGGGACTCTCAGTCTTATTAAAATTCATAACAAAAACTAAGTGATCTGTACAATCATTTAGATATTTGTTAGACATATCCAGTTCTTCAATCAATCCAGTCCAGATGGCTATAATATCATCTATAAATGTTTCCATTTCCCCATCCTGTTTCTGAATGGGTTTCTGTAATTGAAAACATATTCCTATTCAAAATGACCCATGTAGATATTTGCATATGAAGGTGTCATACTGGACCCCATAGCTGTTCCCTTAACTTGTAGAAAATACTTATTTTCAAATTTGAAAGTCATTTTGAGTCAGGACACTCTCAGTCCATTTCACAATAAGATTATTAGATGTTTTTTCATTTGTTCTCACCTCATCCAAGAACCTCTGTAACAATTCACACCCCAATCTATGTGGTATAGACGGGTATAGATCTTTTAGATCCCACATTACTAATGTACTCTCCTGTATGTCTATAACTGTTTTGTGCAACTGTTCTAACTTTACAATAATGTCTGTAGAGTCCTTTATATAAGATATAGTTTGTTCAACATAAGGTCTGATATGATAGTCTATATAAATAGATAACGGTTCCAGGACCGAGTTAATTCCAGACACAATCAGGCGTCCTGGCGGTTCTCTTAGGTTCTTGTGTATTTTTGGCAATATATAAAATAATGGTATGCTCAGTGTGCTTCTGTATAAGGCTTCTTTCTCCCACTCAGTAATTTCATTATTATCACAGGCTGTGGTCAGTAATGTTAACACTAAATCTTTAACAAGATGTGTCGGATCATTCTCCAAAATTAAGTAATTTTCCTTTACTTGAAGTAAATCTGTACAGATATGTCTATACTGTTCATAGTCCATCACTAGTATTGCTCCCCCTTTATCTGTGTTTTTTATGCTAATACTGTTTTCATTTTCTAAATTTCTTAATGCTGCAAACTCTAAGGCTGAAAGATTATATTTTTTTCTCCTATCCATGTTGCTCTCTTGTTTAATGATTTCTTCAATGTCTTTATTGACCAACACAATGTAAGTTTCTATCATGTGTGGTGTAGTTGGAGGGGTAAACCTTGATTTCAGGTGTAATTTCTTTCCAAATATAATATTGGATCTATCAGTTGTTCTGGTCCACTTCCAAAGAAATATTTAAAGTTTACATTTTCTAAAGAATCTATTGAGATCTAATTTCAATTCAAAACTGTTAACTTGGTTATGAGGACAGTTGGAGAGTCTCTTACTTAAAACCTGTTCTTCTACAGGGCTCAAAATCCTCTTGGAAATGTTATACACTAGTTGATTTTCATCTCAGCCGACCGTGTAGTTCTGATTTCTACCTGTTCTTGAACTGCTTTTTCTTTTCTTTTTTCTATTCCTCCTGTATCTGCACCTATTCCTGATCCTGCAGTACCGAAGGTTCCAGGAGTGGAGGCTTCTTCTCTGAATGTCTGTGCTCTCCCTTCCTTCATGTACTGATAACCTCTTTTGCCCTTCTGTCAGTATTGTCTCCTGCCTCGGAATCCCCCCCACCAAGGAAAATGTGTCCCTCTACCCCTAATGGGTTGGGTTCCTCCCTCTATCTCACTTCCTGAACTGAGGGTGGAAGATTCAGAATCCAAATTGTATTGAAAAGACTTAATGTATCCTGATCTTTTATTAGAAAATGTATACACTTGATTATTTTTATAAACATTTAAATCCCTTTTGAATTTGTATAATTTTGTTACTCGTATTTCCTCCTCAAACTCATTTAAATTCTGATTAACCCTCTCCAAATATTCCTTCAATTCATCTATTGTATATTTATTCTTAGCCTCCCTGTCTAGTTGTGTTATCTCTACTTCAATTTGTTGTAATTCCTTAGTAATTGATTCAATAATGAGTAACATAAAATCCTTAGAGCATTTGTTGCTTACTCCATCCCATTTCATATCCAAATCTAAATCCACATAACTTAAATTTGCCTCTACAAAGATACGTAGTCCCCTGGGTATACATTTCTGTTTTAGATACTGGGTAATCTTTAAACCATGCCATTCTAGTTTAATCTCCTTTTGTTTCAAATATTCAAATTGATTAGTGATGGAGTGTGTGGGTGTAGTTCCCCCAAATTCCCTGTTTGTTTTAAAGTTACTCAATGTTCTCTGTTCTTCCATCTCAGAAATAGATAGGGGTATAGATTGTTTCTCAGTTAGTTTGTCAAGCTCATCAAAATTCAACATCTTATATTCTATGGGATATACAGAAAAAGAGAGATATAAACTGAAATTTTACACCTAAATAAATTAATAATGGATTCTATTCTATTGCAGGACAGACATATAACATACAATACACTTATCTTTAGGACTGAGAAGCCCACATCCAATCAATGTTCTGACCAATAAATGTCCAGATACACTGCCATAGAGATTCAAAGGCCAAAAAGATAAAGGTCACAACGCACCACTGATATATAGTCCTATAAGTCCATGTGGTGCATAGTCCAACAGGTGAACAAAAATATTCCTGTATGATTCCACCAATGCTTTTCTAATAACTTGCTGTTCAGTGTTGGCCATCTGGAACCTGTACCCACAAATGCATTTAAGAATTCAAAAAGAACCTTGATCCAGCTCAGCCAACCTTGAAAAAAATAAAAGTATTTATTCAGGGAGGAGCCTGGACCAATTCAATGCTAACAAAATTCTATCACAAAAATTGGTCAACAAAAGGCCCACTCAGTTATGAACAGTATAGATATATCTGTACAGATTTACTTCAAGTAAAGGAAAATTACTTAATTTTGGAGAATGGTCCGACACATCTTGTTAAAGATTTAGTGTTAACATTACTGACCACAGCCTATGATAACAAAGAAATTACTGAGTGGGAGAAAGAAGCCTTATACAGAAGCACACTGAGTATACCATTATTTTATATATTGCTGAAAATATGAAAAAACCTAAGAGAACCGCCAGAATGCCCGATTGTGTCTGGAATTAATTTGGTCCAGGAAGCATTATCTATTTATATAGACTATCATATCAGACCTTATGCTGAACAAACGACATCCTATATAAAGGACTCTACAGACATTATTGTAAAGTTAGAACAGTTGCATGAAACAGATATAGACATACAGGAGAGTACATTAGTAACATGGGATCTAAAAGATCTATACACGTCTATACCACATAGATTGGGGTGTGAAGTGTTACAGAGGTTCTTGGACGAGGTGAGAACAGATAAAAAAACATATAATAATCTTATTGTGAAATGGACTGAGAGTGTCCTGACTCAAAATTACTTTCAATTTGAAAATAAGTATTTTCTACAAGTTAAGGGTACAGCTATTGGGTCCAGTATGGCACCCTCATATGCAAACATCTATATGAGTTGTTTTGAAAAGGAATATGTTTTCAATGACAGAAACCCATTCAGAAACAGGATGGGGATATGGAAACATTTTATAGATGATATTATAGCCATCTGGACTGGATCGATTGAAGAATTGGATAAGTTTAACAAATATCTAAATGATTGTACAGATCACTTAGTTTTTGTTATGAATTTTAATAGAACTGAGATTCCCTATCTGGATCTATGTATATATAAACATGATGATAGACTAGCGGTCAAGTTGTTCCTTAAGGAGACCAATAAGAATGCAATTTTACATGCTAATAGTCTTCACCCTAGGGGACTGATTCAGTCCATTTCATTTGGACAGATCTTAAGGGTCAAACAGAACTGCATGGACCCACATGAGTTTGACAAGGCCAGATTAGAAATGGTCCATAGATTTAAACAAAGGGGATATAAGCATGAGACTTTACAAGGGGCAACTGTAAGGGCTGAGACAAGGGAAAGGCAGACTCTCTTGACTCCACATGTAAAGGTCAGGGATTGTAAGGGGGATAGTATTGTACTGTCCACAGTACATAGTGACATTTTTTCTAAAGTTAGAAATATTGTAACTAAACATTGGAGGGTACTACAGGCCACCCAAGCTGCACAACACATTTTTCAACAGTTACCTCTCGTGGTTCCAAAAAGGAACAAAACTTTAGGTAATCGACTAGTGAGAACAGAGCATAGAATACCAGACAATCATACACAACATTTCTGAACTTAGCAGAAACAAAAGGAAGCTATCCACGTGGTCACTGTACAATTTGTAATAATACCTATAGAATTAAGAAAATTCTAACACAGCAAGGGATGAAGAAATAGCTATAAATCAAGTTATTAACTGTTCTACTGTCAGGGCTATGTATTTATTAAAATGTCCCTGTGATAAGATTTAGATTGGAAAAACAGAGATGATGTTGAAAGTAAGTATAACTGAACATAAATCTGACATTAGAAGACAGGACTTAACGTCTCCTGTGGAGAGACACTTTGTTGAACAAGGACATCAGTTAACACAATTAAGATTCTTTGTAATGGAAAAGGTGGTACCTGATGTGGGGGGGTGATTACAAAATGAAAATTCTTACCAGGGAGGCTTATTTTATAGACAGGTTTGATGCCTCAGATCCTAGATTTGAGTTGAATGATGGCATAGATTGGCAGCCAATTTTGTAGGAGTTAAACATGAAGAAAACTTAATAAAAATGCACATTTAGGTAACAGAACTGAATTTAGCATAGGACTGGGAGAGATACAGATCAGAAAGGTAAAAGGAAACAAAAAAAACAATGTTGGAACAATATAATGAGAATATAGGTTGACCTCCTGACCTCCCAGTGGGTCCCTTTTAACCACTGGGTATTACACTGTAGTATAAGATACAGATTTGCAGGATAGAGTGTATTAGGAATAATCATAAAAAATCTTTTGTATTAAACTTAGGATAGAATACATACTTTAAAAAATGTTTTTATGAAAAATGCACATTTGGCTAAAGAACAGAATTTAGCATAGGATAGGGAGTAATAAAGGTCAGAAAGGCAAAAGAAAGAAAAAAATTGGCGAACAATATAATGAGCATATAGACTGACCTCTCACTGGGTCACTTTTAATAACTAGGTATTACAGTTCAAAATATAGATTTGCGGGAAAGAGAGTATCAAGAATAATCATAAAAAACCCTTTGTATTAAACGTATGAACTTTTGACCTCCCACCAAGCTTATTTATAATACGAAGGGATAAAATATATATTTTAAAAACTGCTAGATCTATGACAGAGTGATATAACAGTTTTTTCTTATTACCCCCTTTTCCATTCTCAACCCCCAACCCCACACACACTTACATGTTATCCTCTAAGTTGTCTGTTCCCCATTAATGTAGTATTGCTGGAAATATATATATATATATATATATATATGGATATTTAGATACTCTTGCATGTCTGGACCCTTACCATTTTGAGTATACTGTATATATAGAATGATTTAGAGATACATCTATAAACATAACAGCACAATAAACAATAGAAGTACATGTTTTGGGTAGGACACCTAGTGATTTTACTAGGTGCTGCTCAAATAGAGAGAAATCTCTTTTTGTCTTGGCAGGTCAGGTGCAGGAGCGATTGCAAACACCTGGAGACTATTCTTTGGCCTCATTGTGATGCTTTTTGCATCACACCTGATTCCTAACCTGTGTGGTATCTAAAGAGTGAGCAGAATGGGCTTGGCACCTCCGCATAGAGAGTGCAGAAGGTCAGACCATGCTCTGCAAAAAAATATAAAGTGAATTCAACTGGACACTTTGATTTATGAATGTTTATTTACTTTCAGGCACAGTATTTAGATGAAATAAGTGATGCACACGCTGAGTTGAGAAACTGTTTTTGTTTACAGAAAGGGCATATGAGGATAGCAAAATACAAGTATAACTTAAAACGAAGCCAAATTCCTATCAAGGTAGAAATCTCTATGAGGGTAAAATGCAGAAAAAAATTGTTTTAAACAACATAATACATTCTCTATGCACCTGGATAACTTACATGGAATTTAAATAAATGGATTTATGTAGAGAACTTATGTGGAATTTATATAATGTTTTGTGTGGACAGTATATACTGTACATATTTATCAGAAGAAGAGCTATTCGTTGAATATCAGTAGAAGGAAATTTGTGTTAAGAGAGATAATGAATCTGTTAGTAATTTGTGGTTAGAAATATCAATTTAAAAGTGACAATAGTTAAACAGAGATGTTAATTAGAGTTTTGTTTTGAATTTTAAACATTTTTCAGCTGCTGTATGCAGAATTGAAACAAACAAAAATAAGAGATATAGAATCCAGAATTATAGACAGGTATTACTGCATTATGATTTATTAGAAAAAGTGTTTTAATAAAGAAATATTTAATTACTCTATAAACAAATGATTTTGGTACATTTTGATTTTACAGACACTATCCAAGACTATATGGGGATATCAGAGTGTGGATATATGGTCTTTGATATATAGGTGAGCAGAGATAGAAAGAATGGAATGAATAAGACGGCTTAAAGATTTTTTATTTTTATTTTTATTTTAAGTTATTATACTATTATTGTTCTTGTTAGATGCAGTTTCACAATGAAGACATTTTTTTCTGAAATGTTTGTGTTATATGAACTGTATCTGCATATACTAGTGTAAATAAATAATATTTGTTTGAGACATATTGGTGAGTGGGCCTTTTGTTGACCAATTTTTGTGATAGGAATTAGCCCCTTCTATCATGCAGGAAACTGTGGCAGTCACTTCATCCTGGCAGTATCACATTTTCCTGCATGACAAAAGGGACTAATTGCCATTTAAATGACACTGCTTTATTCAGTAGATCTGCTGCAGCATTCTGCAGAGTGCTGCAAAATGCTGCAGAATTGTGTTTCATCCTGGGGGACACCACTGTATATCTTAGATAAATGTATCAGTATCAAAAGTCAAAATATTTTTTTTGGCATTTGTTGATTTAAAGTCGGTATTATTATGACAAGTCCTTTAAAAATTAGGTTTCGATCCATATACTTTTAAAGTTTTTATTTACTTTCATTTTGGTAACTGCTCTCATGTAAGGTTTGGTATTGTTGGTATTCTTACTGAAAAAGTTCCAAATACTGTAATTTGGGAGTTAAACAATGATGTGTGTTGGCTGGGACTCTTTTTAACATGTTTATATATGCTCTTTTGATTAATCTTCCTGACCCAGATGTTCACAGTTCACCAATTTTGCAAGGTAAATTTATTATCTTGCATACTGTATGTTGATGACATTGTGCTTTTTTCAACTAGTGCTCTTGGTCTGAAAATAATTTTATTTACATTTAACTCCCTGTGTTCATGGTATCAATTAATTATTAATAGTAAAAAAAAACAAAATAAAGTGCCAGTTGTTGGGAGAAATGGTGTTAGTACTGGGAGTTATAGATTCCTTATTAATAATGAATATATAGAGATAGTTAAGAGATTTACCTTATTGGGTTTGCTTATTAGTTATAATGAGTCATGGATGAAGCATTATAAATATGCTGTTGCTATAACACAACAGAACCTCCCTGGGCATAGCTGCCTATACAAGGCAGTATATCAGGAATTGTATGAAAAGCTCTATTATTGCCCTTAATAAGGAAATCAAATCTCAAATTACATATGATGCCAACATTCGGGGATCTGATTTTAAGATCAGTAATCTTCTGGAACTCACAATTATCAACATTTATAAAACTATATTAGGTTTACCAAAGGAGCTACTACTGTTGAGCTTGGACAGTTTCCTGTAAGACATACAGTATTACCATGGAGAGGGCAGTTATATATTGGGTTATGTTAATGATGAATCATGATAATGTATTGATACAAATTGTATATGATAAAATGCTACAATATATGGATAGAGTTTTTTCTCAAATCTCAAGTAAAATAATTACTAATATTATTTTTCCATTTGACCTAGCAGCCATTCTTGCTGAGGTTATCATACCCCTTTATATATAATCAAGTCTAAAGACAAATTAAGGTTAAGAAATATTGTTAAATAATCTGATATTGCAGAAATAATGTCAATAAAGAATAGATGTTGGTTAGCCTCAAATAAACAGACTCATACATTTAAGAAATATCTTCAGAGTAGTAGAGATTCCAAGGATAGAATAATTCTGTCATTTTTTTAGGTTTCAATATTAAAATAATACTATGTTAAAAGATAATTAAAATTGTGATGCTACTTCAGTCATACACGTGGATTGGGTTTTAATTCTCTTACAGATGTATTAATACTTTGTCCATTGTGTAGTGCTATAAGAAAGAAGTTTTAGAGAAATATTTTAGGAAAACAGAGTTACGAACCAACCAATTTGACTTGATTCTTATTAATATTTGATTTACCTGATGTACTTTTGTGCTTAGCTAAGTTTATTTTTTAAGGTATATTTATTTGTACATATATAGATTTATTGATGCTATTCAGTTTTTGTTTGATTATTGCATTGTAAAATTGTATGCATGGAGTTTGTAATGGAATTAATTTTCTGATCAATAAAAATGAACTGAATTGAGTATAGCCATTTGGTTTGCTAAAGTGAAAAGTGTTTGTAAAGTTCCATCAATTTTCATAGTTCTACCAAAAGTAAAGGAGGATTTGGGGTAGCAAACATTTAGATATCAGGCAATGTTACACATTTTTTAAACCAATATTTTCCTTAGTTTCAGAAAATATCCTTTTTACTATGGTACAATGGTGTCCTTAATGGCTACAGCCCAGAGAATTAATGCTGTGCATTTTCCTTTATGGGCCCAAAATTTCCCTTTTAAAATACACTTCGCACCCTGTATCATTAGAGTGTATTTCAACCAAACCTTTGCAGTACAAGTATATAAATGCAATATTATTGTGACAGGTACTCTCTGCAGAATCCAAACATGTGGTATTTGTGTACTTGCAGCCTATGTTGCATGGACATTTGGTTTGCTAAAGTGGAAAAATTATGCAAACATCTATCATTTTTCATTGTAAAGGATGGTTATTCATAGCAAACATTTGGATACCGTGCAATATTTCCCATTTTTATAAACCAGTAGTTTGTGCAGTTTCAGAAAGTGTATATTTTTTCTATGGTACAGAGGAGTCCTCAATGTCTGCAGGGAAGAAAATCGGTGTTGTGGATTTCCATTAAGGGCCAACATTTTCTATTTAAGCCACTTAACACGTTGTATGTTTCAAGCCTCTTTCAAACAAACATTTGTGATATAGGAACATAAATGTGCTATCACTGTAATCATTACTCTCAGTAGAATCAACAAATGTGGTGTCTGTGTAGCTGCAGCCTATGTTACATAAACATTTTGTTTGCAAAAGTGTGAAAAATATGCAACTTTTCATTATGTTTCATAGTTTTACTAAATGTAGAGGAGGGTTATGGGTAGCAATTTTTTAGATAGCAGACAATGTTACCTATTTTTTAAATCTGTATTTTGCACAGTTTCAGAAAATGTATACTTTTCATATGGTGCCATAGTGTCCTGTATGTCTATAGGTCAGAGAAGCAATGCTGTGTATTTACCATTATGGGCCCACATTTTTTCACTTCAAAATACACTTAGCAACCTATGGGCCCTATAATGTTAAGAAACAAGTTGCCTACACACTGCGTATCTGAGCTGCATAGGCAACCCTAAGTTGGAATGCCATGCAGTGGGTGTTCTGCAGAACCCCAGTGGCAGCCATGAATGGCACAGAAGTTAGTTACACTCTGGATCCACAGCCACATGGACAGCAATGTGCCAGGGATTGGTGGGGGGGCATGTCTGCACTATTCACCATTCACCAAGGCATGTAGAGCTCTGCACCAGGGGTGTAGGATGATACCGGTTACATCTGGGGGGACCCTGCCATAACCACTGCATCCACCCAGCCCTACACACACAGGACCCCCACATGATCCCAGCAGCAGAATGGCAGCTCCTCCAACCAAACAGAACACCAGCACAGGCTCTACCAGTAGGTACACACACCCCCAACACAACCAGACCCCCTCCCCAGGCCCATATGCCAACCCCCCACCAGACATACGGAGGTAGCCCAGTCCACACTACCCCACAACACCAATCCCAGTACCCCAGCCACAGCACTGGTGGTCAGTGGCCCCCTCACCCACCATGGCACTGACAACACCACCCCCAGTCCCTGTACCTGCCAGTCAGTGCCATGGCTCAAGGCAGCCAGCAGCACAGCCCTCCCACACATCCTTGGCTGCTGACCATCCAACTGATGCAGGGAGCATGTAGCCTATATATAGAAGCATGCTTCAAGCATCAGTTGGATTGCCAGTGGCAGTGGAGGTGTGTGGAGGGCTGTGCTGCTGGCCATCCTGAGCCATGGCACTGACTGGCAGGTACTAGGACTGGGGGTGATTTTGTTGGTGCTGTGGGGTTGGGGGACCACTGGGCACCAATTCTGCATCTGAGGTACAGGGATTGGGATCATGGGGCACTGTGGACCAGGGCACCTCCATGTGTGTGAGGAGATGACTTATTCTATACTGGGGATGAAGCAGCCATGTGCTGGAGGGGTTTAATATGCACATATCAGGATGGGGCTGCAATGTATTGGGGGTTTGCTTTGCACATACCGGGATGTGGCTGCAAAAGGTGTGGGGGGTATGATTTGGACACACAGGGATGGGGCAGACATGTGTGGGGGTGCATTTGGGCATGAGGCAGTAGTGCTGCTGGAGGGGGACATCTGTGTGCTTGGCAGGCATGGCCACAGAGCTGGGTGTCAGGAAGGGGGATATTGCTGGACAAATGGACATGGCTGTGCAGGTCTGGGTGCCTGTGCTGGGTATTCACACACCTGGACCCATGCCTTCATGCACAAATGATCCACTTTGGGACCCAGGATGGGCATCTGATTGGATACCCACCTGGGTCAGCTACTTCATTCCTGGCCACCCTGCACAATCCTGTGCACTGGAGGGGTGGGACCATGGACACATGCCCCGCAGTGCATGCAGTAGTAAATACCGTGCACCCTATGCCTGTCCATGGACATGGAGCTACATGGGTGGGGTAAGCACCTTTGTCATTTACATTCCACCCCATTCTTGTATAGCCCCCAATGTGTTAAGGGCTTATATTGCCCTGACTTTTGTTGCAAAGGTACATAAATGTGGTACCATTGTAACCAATGTTCTCTCTAGAATCCAAAAATGGGGTGTTTTCATGCTTGCCACTTATGTTACATTGCTAGTTGCTTCAATAATATGTGGAAATTATGCAAATGTCAATTACATTTCATAGTTTCAACACATATAAAGTAAAATAGTGGGTAGCAAACATTTGTGTAGTACATTGTGTTACCAAAGCTTAAAACCAGTATTTTGTGTAGTTTCAGAAAATATATGCTTTTCTTATAGTAACATGGTGCCAAATTATCAAAGCCCTCAAAAGTCCTTCAGCTGTGGGATAAACCCAGCACAAGTGGGCTGCCACTTGAAGAGCTATTTTTTACTTTAGCTGCAGTATTTTCAAAGATGGAGCTGATTTTCAACCAGCTCCACAATTTACAGCAGCTTGTGGCTGTTTTTTCTCCACAGCTGTGGGGAAAATGTTATGACTGGTGGGATCAGGTGTAATATTTCCCACAGCTGCAGCAAACTGAAAATACAAATCTCCACAGCTATGAAGATTTTGGAATGCAACTGCAGTTGCAGAGCGGGACTTTGAATATCCAGCCCATGATGTTCTGGGTTTCTATAGCCAGAGAATGTACAGAATTAGTTTAGTTGCCATATTGGTCCTTGTAAGAACAGCAAGATTCTTAAAAGGGGATCTCCTAAAACAACAGCTTCGCACCCCAAATTGGAACATCCTGGACTCTACCGACGACATTAATGTAGTCCTCTGTCACTTCATAAGGGTTTTCAATACTGCTTGTGTTACACATGCCCCTCTCAAAAAGATGAAGATTGCTGGCATGGTGAACCCCTGGATCACTCCTGAACTCCTTTCTGACATGAAGTTTCGGGACCATCTCTGGCACTGTGCAAAAGCCACTTGTAAGCAACAGGACCTACAAGCCTATAAAGCTGCTAGAAACAACTGCATGAGGGAGACTCGCCAGGCAAACAAGTACCATAGGAAGATGCTTACCAACTCTTGGGGTGATAGCAGAAGGTTCTGGTCTAATAGAAATGACGTCACTGGCAAAAAAACTAAAGTATCGCCTACAATGCTAAACATAAATGGGACCCCTACCGTTGACCTACTGGAAATTGCTAATGATTTTAATGATGCTTTTAACAGTATGAGCTGTGTTCTCCCACCTGACTTTTTTGATGATAATCCTGTCCACTCTACAAGTCACTGTCATGAAAATAACCATGAGTACCCCCCTTTTTATTTTAAAAGGGTATCATGCAACCTGGTTAGAAAACTACTAGCTAAGGTCCTAAGAAACGCAAGCCATAGTAGTGATGGACTAGACCTTAACCCTATCACGCTAACCCTAGATGAAGTTCTCCTACCTATAACTAAGATTCTAAACCTTTCTCTTACACTGGGACAATTTCCTGATGCCTGGAAAATGGCCATTGTAACTCTGGTGCATGAAGCCGATGATTGTTCCCTACAGGGTAACTATAGACCTATATCCATTCTCCCTCCACTCTCCAAGGTGCTTGATCAATTGTTACCAACCAGCTTGGTGCTTATCTGGAAACTTACTCTATCCAGTGCCCACAATGACATGGCTTTAGAAAGAGGCATAGTACTACTACAGCATTATTAAAATTCACAAGCTTCATACAATAGGCCATCGATCAAGGCAAGATTGTAGGTGCAGCCTTTGCTGACCTAACAACGGCCTTTGACATAGTGCATCACACACTGTTGCTTGGCCAACTCTTTAAAACTGGTGTTGCCGCTAACACCCTGAAATGATTACGAAGCTACCTCAGTGATAGACTACAGAAGGTGAGGATATCAAATGTAGTTTCCAAGCAGAGGGCTGTCTAATCAGGGGAACCTCAAAGCTCAATTCTGGGTCTACTACTCTTCAGTATTTTCCTCAACAACCTTCCAGCTGTCTGCAACCAGTGTACTCTCTTCTATGCAGATAACGCGGTCATCTTTACTAGCCTCCTGGATCCCAATGCTCTTGAAAACAATCTTCAACAAGGCTTCACAGAAGCAGAGAGAAGGTTTAATAATTTCAGATTAGTGCTAAACTACAAACAAAATAATGTACAGCTGTTTTCATCCTCTCGGAATACGTTTAAGGACCACCGATTCACTATCACTAACAACCAGGGAGATGCTCTTGAACAAACTCAGCTTTTCAAATACCTAGATTTAACCCTGGATAGTCACCTTTCCTTTGTGCCTCACATTAAAAATGTCACCAGAGATGTTAATACCAGAACCGGGGTCCTTTTCAGACATAGAAAAAGTCTTACCCAAGAAGCTCTGAAGGTTGCAGTTCACAGCTTGGTCCTCTCAATCATTGATTATGGTCTAATCATATACTGTGCTGCAACAGCCGCATCTCTTAAATGACTCATGGTTGCCCTGAACAAGGCCTGTAGGTTAGTTATGGGTGATGCATGCCTCACTCATACCTGTGAGTTATATGCTCAGGATCAAATATCAAACTTGCCTTCTGTCCAGAAAAGCTCTACTTGGATTACTATCCCTGAGCATTGGTTGCCTGCTAAGCAAATCTCCTAAGATCCAATACACACGCACCTCTGATTCTGACCTCTTTCTAGTACCCCACTGTCCGACTGCTGAATACCAGCAATCCTTTCAATACAGAGCCCCTCTATGGTTTAATAATCCAAGCAACCAACTGAACAGTCTTTCTAGTCTTTCCCAATTGAAACTTATGCTTCATCAGCATCTCCTAACCAAAAGCACTAGTGATTGTTACACCTAGTTTCCCACCTTTGCAGACATCCCTCTACTAATCTTTCACTCTCTGATGCACTACATTGGCTTTCTGTTCTTTCACCTCTCCTGACAGAATAATTTCCCCTTTTTCTCTCTGTCACCTCCTCCCTTACTGCACTCCCCTCCTTGCTCTTATCCACTGATCTCCCTCTTCCTGGACTTGACAGGCCCTCTGGTTCCCACTCTCCCTTATCTTGCTATCCTTTCCTCCACCCTCCTTTCTCCTCCTGTACCCCTTCTCCCACCTTAGTCTCCCCTCCCTCTCACTCTACAACAAGGCCTCTGGCTGCCATATTTTTCCTTCTCTATCTGGATTCTGCACTTCTCCATACCTCTCCCTTACTATCCCCCTTTCCCTCTCACCCCTGACTAGCAATGTTTTTTCAACTGTACCTTATGGTTAACAATGCTTGCTTGTAACCTTGAGTGTGTAGCACTGTTCCTACATATTTACTATCTGACTTGCTGTGCTCTCATGAAACCCTGAATGTTGTCTGTACCTTCCTGCTTTATTGTAACCCTTTCCTTTGATGTGGAACCTTTGTAAATGAGCTGCCTTGAGCTCAAAAGTATTTGTAATCCAAGACTTAAGTAAAAGAAAAAAGATCCAGAAGCAAATGTATTGATACCTTTTATTGGACAAACATAAATGTTACAAAAAGAAGCTAAGCTTTTGAAAAACCAAGTCCTTCCTCGGAAACTTAACTTTGGAAGCTCTGAGGAAGGACTTGGTTGGTCTGAAAGCTTAGGCACTGTTTTCTTTTTGTAACATCTATGTTGGTCCAATAAAAGATATCAAACCATTTGCTTCTGGATCTGTTTTAGCCAGAGAAGCAATGCTGTGCATTTTCCATTATCAAATAAAATCAAATCAGCTTTTATTTATAATGCACTTTTCAAAAACCAAAGTGCATGTACATTGTAAAAACACTTACAAACATTCAATCAATAAAATATATAAAACGATAAAAAGGCAGCAGAAATAAAACTAAACATTCTTTCTAAAAGCCAAGTTAAATAAGTACATTTTCAGCGAGGCTTTAAGAGTCTCAGTGGACAATCACTCTCTAATCTGATGAGGTAGAGAGTTCCACAGGGTCAGGGCCACAAAAGAAAAGCCCTGGCACCTGATGACTGAAGACGGACCCTGGGAACCTTTAGCAATCCCTCATCAGTGGAGCAAAGTGGACGGAGGGGGCAGTAGGACTGAAGGAGGTCTTGCAAGTAACCCATTCTCTGTCCATGTAGGGTCTTATAAGTCAGCAATATGACCTTGAAGGTGATCCTCCAGTGCACCTGCAGCCAGTATGGTTTTCAACATATCCCCTACAAACTAAGCTTAGCACTGTATGTGTTTAGGGCCTATTTCTGTAAGACACCTGTGCTAAAGGTACATAACTGGAGTACCATTGGAAAGGGTACACTTTGCAGAATCCAAAAATATACAGTTTTGCATTGGTTATTTTGTACTATATTGTATTAGGGCTCCACAACTGCACAGTGTTTGTGACAACAACAATTGGAATGAAATATATAGTTATGGTATTTTCATTTTCCATCTTTAGCACTATATTTCTTTAGATTAGCCTGCACAGTTGCATATATTTGGCTAGGCTTAGCAGAGGTAAACTTTGAAATGGAGCATTGTGTATATTTTTTTTAGTAAATATATGGTATGTACAACAGTACACTGAATGTAAGGTAGTTAACCCACAATTTCACAAATCAGCTTTGGACTGTCATCATTAATACAAGAATTAGAGCATTTTAAATAAATGTACAAATAGTACAGATTATTAGTCTTAATAAACAGGCCTAGTGCTGTAGATTTCAAAGATATAAGCTTTTGTATGCTTATCTATAGTGATTTCTTTTTAGTCTAGCCGAATCATCAAATTGTGTGCATCCAAAATAAAAATTGTGAAATTAATACAACAAAATATATGCAAATCTATATTAGTGGGAATAATTTACAAACTTCAACATAATTAGTTAATTTTTATAGCAGGAGAATTTAAAAATACATAGTTTTTATACATTGCTTGGTTTTCACGTAGAAAAAGCTGTAAAGAAATCAGGGGTGTGCATTGCCATTTTTTTCACCTTTTATCTGTTAGAAATGAAATAGAGTGCCATTGCTGTAATATTTTTCTGCCTATACAATAAAAAATGTGTTTATATAGTATAGGCAAAGAGAAGTTCATCAACATATACCTGTCCATGATTCTCAGTTAAATAATAAGTTTTCTGGGGTCTTTTCTGCAACATGTTTGAGTAGAAATAGCATTTTGTTTACATTTCAGGTACTGTTTCATGTCACATGTCCAGCTATCGACAAAACACTACTACTGTGTCATGCATCTTATCAATGGTCTCATTCAACTCCAACTTGGAGTTCATACTTAAGTATTCAAAAGAAATGTAAATATAGCATCAGAAGTGCTAAAAGAAGTGGGAGTTAAAATTAGAATGGCAAGCATGAAAGGATAATACAAACTCCTTTTATGCATATATAAACTCCCTAAAAACCTTTTGTCAAGTTGGTCCCCTTCCAATTAATGATACTCAAATAACTGACCCATCAGATATGGCAAAAATTTTCAATACTAATTTTTGTAATCAGTTTCAAACAACCAAGGTTTCTAATACAACATATCCCCTGTCAGGTAATCATTTCTCAATATCAGCATCTGATGTTCATACTAAATTACTTAACCTGAAAGGTAAAATTAGTGTGTCTCCTGACAACCCACCTGGTCACTTCTTGTATTTATCAGATGACTGTTTATCGATGCCACTTAAATTATTATATAAACATTGTTTGAATTATAACTATGTGCCTTCTTTTTGGAAAACCACTTATGTAGTTCCCATCCATAAAAAGGGTCCAAAAAACCTTTGGAAAAACTACAGACTAATTAGCCTCACTTCCCCTATGGGTAAAATATTAGAAGGCCTAATTAAAGATTTGATTACCCCATCTCTCAAACAGATTGATGTTGAACAACACAGCCTTAAAAAGGGGAGGAGTTGCCTTACTAATTTACTGTGCTTTTATGAAGATTTAAGTTTACAGTTAGAAAACAGATTTCCATATGATGTTTTCTATGTTGATTTCGGCAAGACTTTCAACTCTCTCCCACATTGGGTGCTATTACATAAACTACACTGTGCTGGGATTAATTCAGACTTGGTTATATGGATAGCAAATTGGCTAGACCAATGATCACAACAAGTTTTGATAAATGGTCATCTCTCTAAAGGGGTCAAGTTACCAGTGGAGTGCCACAGGGTTCTGTTTTAGGCCCCTGTTTGTTTCAAATTTTCATAGCTGATGTTATCAAATATAACTGTTCTAACATGGTAAAATATGCTGATTACATCAAAATAGGTGGACTTTGTACAACTCCAAATCAAATCATTTCTATCCAAAATGACCTTGATCAACTGTCTCAATGGATCATTACTTGGGGGATGAAACTTAATCATAACAAGTGCAGAATTATGCATTTTGGAGATGGTAATCCCAGGCATGTATATACTTTAGATAACCAGGAGTTAGTTGCTTCATATGTGATGACTTCTTCCATGTACTCAAATAAATGATGTAATCCTTAGAGCTAATCGGGTCATTTGGTCCATTAAACAAAATATTAAGTCTATAGATAGGAGGGTTTTGTTACCTCTTTATAGAGCCTATGTCATCCCACATCAGGACTTTTCATCCCAACTGTGGTGCCCATTTAAGAAACAGGACATCACAAAGTTGGAAAAACTTCAGAGAAGATATTCAAAGACGGTAAAAGGTCTAACAAATGCTCCACATGAAACTAGGCTTACTGTTTTGAATTTGATGCCTCTCTATATTAAACATTTAAGAGGTGACCTACTCCTTATGTATGATATTATAAATGACCCATATCTAATTATCACTCTAGGCTTCTGTTTTAAGGAAGAGGCATATGATCTTAGGGGAGATCCTCTTCAGCTGCAGTTAAAGAAATGTAATTATCTTCCTCGGAAGTTTTTCTACACAATTCGTGTCATCAAACCATGGACACTTTACTTATAGATGTGATTGTTAGTAGTTCTAAATCTATTTTCAAAACAAGGCTTGGCAAATGTATACAATCTGGATCAATTAGTAGTTATTATTAGTAACAAGAGCAATTATGGGCCTAACTGGCTTTCTGGCTCTCTGGCTCTTACCAATCTTAATATGAATCTTAGTATATTCATAAAAAGGTGAGAGTCTGCCAGTACAACTCATTAATTGTTTTCTTACTTTTCCTTGAAGTGTAACTATGAGTAATTTAATGTTAAATAATATAGTGCAAAAATTACAAAAATTGTTTAGTACAGGAGTGTGAAATACCACTGGCAGTGAAAGGATTAATACAACATTTCCTGCATCTGACAGCCTCTGTATATGGACTGCATCCTTTGCTGTATTCAACATTTATTGTATTGTGTTGAATGAGTCTGGCTTTTGGCAGCAGCTTTTCATCTGGACTAAATGAATGTCTCATATAATGGCATCAGGTATAAATGGGCTCCACTGTATTATCTATTCTTTTTTATTTTCATATGTGTTTTATAGCTTAGACAAGAATTAGTATAATGTTGATAATAGTACTATAATATAACAAACTGTGTATTATTACTTTTTATGTATTTTTTTTCAATGTAAGGCAACATGATTCGGTATAATCATTTTCTGTTTAGAAAAGTTTAGTTTTAGTCTCCGAATTGTTATTCCAGATTCCATTCAAACAAAGTTGTTTAATTTTTTTGCAAAATTGAGGAACTGGTAATGATTTTATTGTGAAGATTTCATATCTCATGTAAAACTCTTGAAAACAGAATGATAAATAGAAGCAATCTTTAATGGAAAGTACTTAGATTGGGAAATGTACTAATCAATGTTACTGTAATTGATCAATCAACTACCTTATAGATCTTCAGTGATCTATAAATCTGGTCCCAGGAAATCTGGTCATTGGAATTATTAAAATATAGTGCAATGCAATGAACCCATAAGTACCTGTGCAATTTACATATTTTTCATTACATTTTGAGTGCTGACAAGTTATTTTGCCCAGACATTTTGAGACTCTATAATTAGTTGCATTAGTTTTTTTAAACTGTAGTTAATTTTGTATTACTAACTTTTTAGCATTGCATCAAAACTGTTATTTGAACAATTTTATCACATTTAAATATCCCCCTTGTTATATTGCTAGATAATAAAACACAAGACGAGCATTTTGAGCTTAGTCCTTATACAAGTCCTATTCCCAAGTTTAATTTAAAATTGCATATCATATCTATTTTTGAATAGATATCACAGCATTGCAGTTCCCCCTCCAACAAGTTGGATTCTAAAACAACTGCAGTTTTTTTTGATACTTCAGTAATTAAAAATGTGTCTTTCTGTTTCATTTAATGTTAAGCATCCTAGGCCTCCTATATGTGCCCATTAGCATGGAAGATTTACATATTTGGATATCCCTTCATTGACCCCTTACACCATTATAACAGACAAACTTAAAGAAATGAAGAACAAACTGTATTCCTTGTTTTTTATTAAAAGACCATTAACAATTCTGCTTCTTGACTGTAAATTGCAGCTTGGACTAGTTTCTGATACAGTGTCTTTGTGAGGAAGGACTCATGTGAATTTGCTTTTTAAAACTGGTTTAAAGAGCAGCTGATGCCTTGTGGAAAACTTCAGAAAATATAATATTTAGACACAACTCAGCTTGTAATTTATACAGCTTGTACAGATTTTTCCTCTCCATTATGTATTACTGAAGAAATTCCCACAAAAACAAGATCTTTATCACTTGAAGTTCATCTGTCTCTGTAACTTATTCCCTATTTGAAATCATAATGTTGTGTTGTGACAGCACAGTCTGTTGCCATAGGAATACTGTGATGTCACAAACAGAGTACTGTAACATCAGTTTGGGAAGAAGCAATAGGAACTGATGAACCCTCAGGAAACAGCTATCGTGTTTCTGAAGCAAATGATCACAGTAATAAGTAATGGGGATAAGACATACTGAGTTGATGAGAAATATAAGCTGTTTTGTTTACAAATATTATGTTTCTGAAAGTTCTTCTCAAGGCATCAGAGGCTCTTTAAGTCATACCAAATACTTCATAACTGAAGCTGCCCTTGCATACTAGGCTTCAAAGTAGTAAGCAGGAATTTTGGGGCCAGCCCATCGGTACATCCGTAGAGCTACCGCTTGCAACACCAGCAACATGGGTTTGGCAATGAGCCTGGGTCATCAGAGACTGGATGCGGAAGGATAGATGGGCATCCAATCAAATGCCTGCCTCCTCAGGGGAAGGAGGGCTCCTTGTCTCTGACACAGTACTGCAATGTGAGTGTCCATAGGTGGCAGTGCAGGTTAGAATCAGCACTAAGGGAGGAGAATGTCATCACTCTGATGCATCCTGTGTCAGATACAATCTTCACAATATCTGTGAGATATGGAGCCACAAGCAGCGAATCCCCCTGACCATGCAGTATGCCATCCTCTGCATGCTTCCTACTGCAAGTTCCATACTGCTAACCAGGCTCTTGCTCACTCAATGAACCTCAACCTCTGTCCAGAAGTAAGGAGTAGCCTCCTGCTGCCCTTTCCATGGGAGTTATTAATGGGGAAACAAGATGTGCCAGATAAGTCCCAGAGAATGGCGGGGGGCATGGGGCTGGGCAGAGTGTGGAACATAGTGGGTTGGTCAGAAGACAAGGGGTGGAAAAAGTACAGTAAATTCAAAAAATGTAACCAGGATTTTCATATGTGTTTATGTGTGGTATAATTTAGGAATATAGAGCTTATGTATGCCTTTTGTAGCACTTTACACTCCAACTAGTGTGTTATAAGGCTGTATTTTATATTTTAAGATTGGTAAATTTCAGACTGTCAATCACTGAATCTATTTAAAACATAAAGTATTATCTATATAACAAAATATTTTAGGAAGGTATTTTCAGGCCAATATGATATGGTTGTTACAAGAAGTAGTAAAGACTAGGATAACTCAGACCCATATTCTCCCCTCTCACCTAAGAGAAAGTTGAAATCAAGGGAAAGGAAAAATCATTTAAAAATATGTTTCTACCCAGTGTAGGGTGTCTCACCTATTGCCATGCCAGTGACCCTGGATCAGGAATAAACATGGGCTGCTTAGGGGGAAGGAGAATTGAGCATCCTGAGGACAGCTATCCTCCCTCAGGCAGGTGGTAAGGGCTTCCCACTGGGCAGCTGCCACCTGGAGGTTCAAGGTGGCAGCACAGTGGGACATCAGGGGAGGTGTCCCATCCACTTGACATTGAGGGCATCTCCACAGAGGCACAGCCCACATAATTATTTAATACAAGCGCTGCAAGCCCAGTGGAGAAAAAACAGAGGAAATACCCCAAACTGTAGCAGGAGGGCCCTGTCCCGTGCAGACCCCCACACCAGTGACTGGGCTTTCCTGGGTCCTCAGGTAGAGGAAAGATGATAAAAAGAGGAATGGGTAAGACCCAGAGAAGCCGGGGATGGAACTGGTGGGACTGGACTGGAATGGGCTCAGTTAGGCAGCTACAGGAGGTAAAATACTAACTGAAAACAAAAATGTGCCCTAAGCCAGATTGAGTAATCACAGAGCCTATGGATAGGGATATAAATCAACCATGCATATGATAAATCTGGTAAAAATATAAAAGTACTGTAGCAATTAAGAAAAAAACATGCAAACAAATGGAGGACAGATACAGCTCAACATAAAATGTCTGGATTTATAAAGAGAGCTTCTTCTAACTCAGATTTGAGTTCTGTAATTAAAGATCCTTTTATATTAAAAAAGACAGGAACTTTATTAATAGTGAATCTTTGGATGATGGTACTTCCATACACCCAATTATCAGTGATCTTGACTTCAAGGGGGAACTAGGAGGTCCCTTGAAGTCTCATTATACAATGGCAAAAAAAAATTCCCGTATTCTCATTGGTCAGTGGGTGCCTGGAAAAGTGATATTATTTCACAATAACATCCCCCTATGAAGTTCAGGTACACACATGACCACAGAACACTAAAGGAAATATTTTCTTCCTTACTGAAGCCACCATGAAGCTGATACGGAATCACAGCACCCTTGTATCCACAATCATTTACCGAGCTTCCAATACAAGCTGTGCATACTGAATTCCCCCACTTCCAGCTACAAAAAGTTAAAAACATCTGGTTTTCACACTGATTAACAAATTTGTGACCCCCCACACTTAACAAATCTCACCACGAGTGTTCTTTTTTATACTTTTAAACTAACAGCTGCAGTGAACGTTTTCTACACAAAAGGTGCATGGCCACGCTCATATCATCAGTTCCCCGACTTATATCAGCTTTCCAGTCCTGCTGAGTGACATCATCAGTAAGTCCTGTGCTACTCTACTGGTACAAATTAGAACTGCTGTAAACTGTACCAGGAGAACATAACAAGAAGTCACAGTAAAAGCAGTGACCCTCAAATGAAAGCCACAACACAGACAGAAAGTATGCCAGTGGCAGCCATCCTTTACTGCTCACACTTCTGATGAATGCAATAGATTAACAGAATCAAATTCAGTTTTTCCAGGTACAAACAAACAAAATAAAAAGAGGATGACAGCAGACTGTAACTTATTACAAGGAGCTGCACAGAGAGACACAAAGAGGGAGACTGCAGACACAAAGCAGCACCATCTAGTGGACAAACTCAAAATGGGAACTTTATTTTTACATATGTACCTTCACACTAAAAATATCAAATAAAAAACTATTTTAAAAATGATTTGTTCATTTTATTTTTATTCTGTGTAAATGAGCCTTCGTATAATAGCAATAAGGCACTCCAGAGATGTGTGTTATTGTTAATAACATCAGTTCTGGGGTGTTGAATGCATGTGGCCTGCAGCCTCATGCATCAACCACCAGAGGTATGACGTTATTACACCTCAACACACACCCTGTTGTGCTTTATTGTTTAAGTATGACACTGTAAGGGATACCAGGACAGGGATAATTGCCCCATTATCCGGCTAGCATAATTTGAACTGCCCTGCAATAGCACTGTACTGCAAATAGAATGCCTCCGGGAAAGATGCAATATTCAGAGCATGAGCCAGTCTCTGCTTCAGTGCTAACATGGCCGAGATCCTGCCATAAGTGAAGCAGTGCAAAGGGGACCTAAGTGTTGTGCTAAGTACACTGAACATGGCACTGTGCCAGTATTAACTGAGCATAGTGCTATGTGCAGTGAATATGGCACTGTACAGTAAGGAATCAATCACAGTGATAGATGCACTGAATATGACAGTGCGAGGGAAAACCAACCACAGTCAGGCACTGCAAAGCACATGACACAACATGATCCATCACAATGTCCCGAAAGCTGACCCCCAAGTTCAAACTGCCCAGAAATGAGAATGAGACAGAACACAAGCAAAGGTAGCTAACAGTTCAATGCAAGCAAATGTAAACAATGGTAAAAAAGAACCAAATATAACAAATGCAACAGGGGTACAGAAACGAAAGACCCCAAAAAGGGAACAAAACAAAAAGCCCCCAACCTCAAGGTACTGAAACACTACACAGGGAACAGCCACCTGCAGGGTCATGAGTCCAAAAGTGGCTGCTCCCCCACAGGCAGGACAGCTGCACTACTGGCCAATGATGGCATCCATGATGTGATCCACAGCTGCCACCACCCTGTCCATCCCCGCCTCAATACAACCAACTGTTGTCTCCATTATTGCCTCCACTTGAGACACTGAAGACCCTATAGTTATGATCCTGATCTGGATCACATGAAGCAGGACCTCCAGCCACTGCAGGAGGTCATCATATACCTCTTCATGAGGAGTGTCCAACACCTGCCCTCTGGCTCTGGAGGCCCCTATGAAAAGCATCAAGATGCAGAATAAAACAGGGAATACAATACATGGGGAAGAAGACATGCAAGGCATGTCCAACAGTTGTGCAGCCAGACCAGACATGGAATGACATGTGAGGCACAGATACACAGATTCATGTTGTCATGCCCCTAGGGACAGAACTGGCACATGCAAAGAAGGGCCATAGGACCAATGTTGTCCAACACAGTTCTGCAATATTCACACAGTGCTGGCAGGCAGGAACCCCAGTGCAAGGTGTGGTATAAAGATAATGCACTGGGCATCTGGCACACATATGCACACATGTGTACCACTGTTTGCACACACAGGATGCCAGAGCTGTACTGTATCAAAGGAAATACACTGAGTATGCCTGAACTCTTCACTGCTCTGGTGTACCTACTCTCCATAGACATATACATATGTCTTACCCAGACCAGATGTACAGTCAGGACAACACAGTGGAATGCAATTAGCATAATGTGTATGTCAAACATAGAACAGCAAGCATACTTTACAACCAGTAGGTGTAATCAGCAGACAGCAGTGGAAACTGAGATCAAAGGTCAGTGCTACTCCCCAAAACAACAACCATGTAAGCCACGGCACACCTGGTGTATGTGTACCTACACCCATGCCCATAGAGGATACCATGGCACTGCAGAAAGGGCAGGTCACAGAAATGGGCAACAATGGCATACATGTGCTAGCAATCACAGTAGTAGTGTGCTGCCTGTGCATACCTCACATACTGGCTTCCAAGTGCCACAGTAGGAGATGTGTGCACAGTACACTCCTCAGCATTGACATGCACAGCACAGCTGATACCCATGCTGAACACATGCTGCAGCACTATGCACTGCACATTGGTGGAGAAGCTAGGACACAACAATGAGCAGGCCTGACCTTTGCTGGACCACAGTGCTCCCCTACAGATATGCCCATTTTGTCAGTGTCAGTGGCTCAGTAGGTTGCACACTCAGTTCTGAGGATGGAAAATCTGCAGGTTGTGTGTTCAAACCCAATACCAGGCACTTGGGGTAAAATCCCAGTACTGACACTGTAGTGCATCATGAGGAGATGCAGCACTCCTGAGGTGCCATCTTTTGAAAGAGATATTAAATTGAGGCCCAGTATGCATGCTGTGGTGGTTGTGCAGGTGGACATTAGAGATCCAATGGCACTTCTTGAATAGAGTACAGGAATTTTATTAGGAAAATACATTTAACAGACACCAAACAGTCATGAATCATACAGTTCAAAACAAGTCAAACAGTATATGCAAAGTCTCAAAGTTGTCATACATCATCCTAAAAAAAGATTGGAGGTGGAAGACTAGGTTTGCTGGCAAAAAGCACCTAGCTTCACGTGAGCTTTTTTCTTCTAGGTTTGCTTGAAAGGACAGAGCAAGGAGCAACATTATCAGAACAAGGAGAAACATTAAGGCTTCTTTTGGCTAAATAGATTTACTGTTGTGTTACTATTTTGTTTTCTGCTTACAGGTTTTGTTACTGTTTTTGCTTATAGATTACTGCTTTATTCTTCTCTGAATCAAATAGTTTTTTTTGCATGGTATATTTTCTGCTAAATTGTTACAGAGTGTGCCTATAGGTTTCTTACTGATTTGTGCTTAATGGTTGAAAAACTGGTGCAGAGCTCAGGGTTTTAGCTTCATTGGAGACTGGGGGTCTACCTGGAAGAATGCAGGCCTATACTGGTGTGATGCTCTGCATCTGTCTTAGCTGGGAACCATGATCCTAGGTTATAGGTTTAAATGCTTCATTGGCAATCATTTAAACTAGACAAGGGGTAAGACACTGAAGAAAAAAACAGGGAAATCCCAGCTCCACCACACAAACCATGGTAGTTATTGAGGTAAACACAAAGGTAGAGAAGTTGATAGGGAGCAGGACATGGGTAAATAGAGAAAAAGACAGTAAGGACAGGGAGGGGGATAAAAGGGGTAAGACCATCAAAAAATGGAGGGTGATGAGTACCAATGCCCATAGCCTAGATAACAAGAGGAACATTGTTTAACCAGGAGTAGCACACTAAGCAGAAGCTTGTTTCCAGATGTGACCTGGCAGCACAAGGAAGTTAAGTGACTTGCTCAGGATCACACAGTATGCACCTAGGCAGCTGTGGGATTCAAACCAGGTCTCCAGATCTGCAGCTCAGGGCTTTAACCCACTGTGCTATTCTGCCTCCCAAGAGCTACAAGCTCCCTGAACTAGTGGACCTTGATGGAAGATGGATGCCTGGATATTTTGGCTGTCACAGAAACATGGTACACAGAGAACCATGACTGGGATGTCAACATACCAGGGTACACAATCTACAGGAGGGACAGGGAGGGTTAAAGAGGAAGAGGAGGAGGAGTAGCTCTCTACATAAGGGAAGGGATCAAAACAATGGAATTAAAGAGTAAACAGGAAGGAGAGGAGAGGAGAGGAGTCACTGTGGGTCACCGCGGACACAGAAAATGGCACCACAGTCTGCATGGGGGTTGTATACAGACCCTCATCTCAGAGAGAGGAAATGGACAAGGAAATTATAGAAGGCATACTTAGAATGGTAGAAAAAGGGGAGATATTGTTGATGGGGGACCTGAATATGCCAGATGTTAACTGGAGCACCTATGCTGCAGTCACATCCAAGAGCAGGATCATTCTTGATGCACTACAGGGGGCATGCCTCAGACAGCTAGTGTTGCAACCCACTCCGGAGGGAGCAATCTTAGACTTGGTATTCTCAAATGGGGATGGAGAGAGGATCTCAGATTTAGAAGTGAGTAGCCATCTGAGAACAACTGACCACCAAACAGTATGGTTCACAATAAACACAGCCATGCAGTCAAGTCATACAAAAGCAAGGGTACTGGAGTTTAGGAGGGCTGACTTCGGCAAAATGGGAAAGCACCTCAGAAAAGCACCAGCAAACAGTCAAGTAGGAGGGGTGGAGAAACAATGGGGAAAAATCAAATCTGTCATCACAGAGGCAACAAACCTTTGTGTGAAGCAAATAAACAAATCAAAATGAAGGAAAAAAACACTATGATTCTCATAAAAGGTGGCAGGTAAGGTTAGGGAGAAAAATATAGCATTCAGGAAGTATAAGGAAACTTAAAAGAAACAGGACAGAGAGCTGTACCAGTTAAAGCAGAAGGAAGCAGGGAAGGCAGTCAGAATAGCAAAGGCCCAAACTGAGGAAAAAGATAGCCAACTCAGTTAAGAAGGAGGAATAAACCTATAGGTACATTAGGGAGTGAAGAAAGACCAAGGGAGATATAGTGAAGCTTAATAAAGGGGAGGGTGATGGACAGAGGGTAACAGTGAAAAAGCAGGGATACTGAATAAATACTTCTGCTCAGTATTCACAAAAGAAGAGGAAGAGGTGGTACCTGAACCAATCAATAGAAGCGGTCTGAATGGGGGGGGGTTGATTCCAGTCCATTCACAGAAGAAAGGGTCTTGAAAGAAATCATAAAACTAAAAGTGGACAAGGCAAAGGGGCCTGATGGGATTCACCCTAGAATTCTAAAAGAACTATGAGGAGAACTAGTGCTACAACTGACTACCCTTTTTAACAAATCATGGGAGGATGGTGTGGTACATGATGACTGGAGGAGGGTGGATGTGAGCCCACTTCACAAAAGTGGGAGCAAGACAGAGGCAGAAAAATACAGACCTGTTAGTTTGACCTCAGTGGTATGTAAAATGATGGAATCACTTCTGAAAGAAAGAATTGCTGAGTACCTAGTGGCCAGCTGAGCACAGGACCCAAGGTAGCATGGATTCACTGTGGGAAGGTCATGTCAGACAAATTTCATAGATTTCTTTGACTGGGTGACACAAGTAGTAGACCAGGAAGGGGCTATGAACATGGCCTACCTAGACTTTAGCAAGGCAAGTGACAGTCCCACACAAAAGAATAATAAACAAGTGGGTCCCATAGTGGTAGCCTGGGTAAAAAAATTGGCTGTACAACAGGACATAGAGGGTAATAGTAAACAGAGTCCAATCCAAAGAAAGGGAGGTTACTAACGCAATACCGCAGGGTTCAGTACTGGGGCAGGTCCTCTTTAATGTCTTTATAAGTGACATTTCGGAGGGACTGGAAGGAAAAGTATGTCTCTTTGCAGATGACACAAAGATCTGCAACAGTGTTGATACACAAAGGGGATGAAAAGGATGAGAAGGGACTTGGCAAGGTTGGAGAAATGGTCAAAAGTGTGGTAGCTTAGAATCAATGCAAAGAAGTGCAAAGTAATGCACCTGGGAAACAAAAACCCATGGGAAGAGTACACAATAGGGGAGAGGTACTAACAACATCAAATATGGAAAGGGACCTGGGGGTAGTCATATTAGATGACCTAAAGGTAGGCAAGCAACGTGAGAAGGCAATAAGGAGGGCTGGGGGATACTGGGATGCATAGAAAGAGAGAGTCTTCAACAGTAGAAAATAGGAGGTTGTTATCCCTCTGTACAGACAGTTGGTGAGACAAGTCTGGAGTACTGTGTGCAATTCTGGAGACACCATCTCCAAAAGGACATAGACAGGATGGAGGCAATCCAGTGTAGGGCACCTAAAATGGTGCAGGGTCTGCATCAGAAGATATATGAAGAGAGACTAAAGAAGCTTAATATGTTTACCCTCAAGTAAAGGAGGGGGGGGGCATGATAGAAACTTTCAAGTACCTCAAGGGAATCAACAAAGTCCAAGAGGGTAGCATATTTCAAAAAAAGAGATGTGCAAGAACAAGGGGGCACAATTTGAATATAGAGGGAGGACTGCTCGGAGGCAATGTGAGGAAGTATTTTTTCATGAAGAGGGTGGTGGGTGCATGGAATGGCCTTCCTGAGGGGGTCAAGGGGTCAAAAACAGTGGGGGAATTCAAGAATGCATGGGACAGACATAAGGCAATTCTGGTGGTGGGGGGAGAGGAAGTAGGCTGTTTGGTTAACTAGAACCTACAGCTTATCCAATTGGTAGGGAGATGGGCAGACTGGGCTGGCCAAGCAGTCCTTATCTGCCATCAGAGTCTATGTTTCTATGTTTTTAATATTCAGCAACAATGTTTATTCTGCAGTCATTTATAATGATTATGTAGACAGTCTAAATGGTTGTGACTAATGACATTAGAACTACTAATCCACTGCAGCTACACCGTGAATCAGCGAAAGCCTTTCCATAAAAGAAAAACTCATTGTTGAAAATGTTGGTTTATTTATTTATTTAGTTTTTGTTGACCAGAAGAGGAGGACTAGACAATCCTGTCTATTTTCAGCCTTGTCTTGGGGGAAGGGGATACAGATGGATGCCAACTGACATCGAACCAGATTAAGCTGTTGGTGGTATTTTAAGTGAATGGGGGACATTTTGGCCAGGACACTGGGGAAATTTCCCTGCTGTCCAGTAGGGGGTACCGTTTGCCATCGAAGGATGACTAGCTCAGTGTCTGAGCATATGGAGCTGGAGCCGGATGTGAGAGTGGTTAGATAGTTGGTCTCCTCATCAACTGTGTTGAATTCTGAGACTGAAGAATTTTTCAGTACTGTAGCACAACCAGAGTTGGAACTGCAGAATGGAATGGATATTGGACTAAGAGAAATGGAACAAAATGGATCCAGAGAGAAACAATGAATTACTGCTACAACACCAGATAACAACAAGGTACAAAAGGTGAACTTGCAAATAAAATAAACATTACAGAATTTATTGCAAGGGGAGGGAGAGAATTTTTTGAAAAGAAAAAAAGAACTATGTGAGGCTTTGGCATGGGTTGACACAGCAGCAGCGGATGAGGCCCTTCCTGGTAACAAAGCCACAGCTGGAGGTAGTCCCGTAGCAACAACTGCTACACAGGAGAACATTCCGAGCATTGACTTTCCATTTGCATTTAAACCAATGGTGTTTTAAACTGACAAAATCAACCAGGATCAAGCAACAGGTTTTTTTTCATTTTCTGCTCATCCAGAAAAAATTCAGGTGAGAATAACGAAAAAGGCAATACCTTCAAAAACTTTACGGGTGGACTGGACAGAACCAGAGAAAATACCCTGTTCTTTGGAAAATTCATTAAAAGTGTCAGGTTGGGTTAAGTCTCCCATTTCAAGAAACTGGATGTCAGGGTTTACCCTATTGTGCATCTCAGGGATAAGCACGAATAAACAAATACTGACTGCTAATTAAAAAACTGTACAGACTGCAGGGAATAATAGTCAGACTAATAAAAGCAGGGTGGGGTTTGTTTCTGTGGAACCTAATGTTATGGGTAGAGATTCAGCTCTACATTTACCTGAAGAACTGTGTCTCACCCAGAACCTCATTTTGAACTTAACCACAACAGCTACAGAAGCCACTTTACATGTAGGGGATACAGAAATAGAGAAAGATAACAGGCAGGAAGACAAAGCCAGTGAATTCTCAAAAATGTCAGATATTACAGAGACTACATATGATCATACAACTAGAAATACATATGAGCATTCCAACCAGAGTCAAGGGATGGATGGTGGACAATGGCCCAAACCATAGGCTTCTGTTTCATCAGTATATCCAGCAAAAAGACATAATGTGGTTAGAATTTTGTACAAAGATGGATTAGAGATTTTTTTCTGACAGGGTATACATGGGTAGAAAACTATTGAAAGATAACCTGCAATTTAATGCTACTGAACATTATGCTTTAATCCTCATATCAGGGGATGCCTCATTTGATGTGAGTTTTAATCTCAGCAGTGGGTTATAAAAATTTTGGACAAGGTACTGGAAAGTCAAATATACCCCTTTATGGATGTCCTTTGAGGTAATTCCTTTAAGAAAGCCAGCACACAGAATGGTTACAGCTTTGTTTCATAATGAAGGGATGAGTGTCACTGACCTCACCTACTGGCTTAAATGCTTGCCTACAGTGGTGGGTCACCCTAAGGCATTCTTCAATTCAGAGAGTATTTGGATGGCGGGGGTGGAGAATAAGAGTAATTTTACCTTCTGATGACCAAGGTCTACAGCACTTCCCAAACTGTTTTTTTTAGAGAGGGATGTGGGTGCTTTTTTTCCAGGTGCAGCTAAAAACCTGCTACAGATACAGTTCTCCTTGACATATTAGCAGCACTTATGACAGGTTAAGATGTACAATCTATAAGACAGTAGGACAAACAAGTGTGCAATGTAGGAATGAAGCTGTATGTAATTTGTGTGGTACTACATGGCATTCCTGCATGAAATGTCCAAAGGCAGCACATAGTGCACTAGTCTCCACAGATAATGAAGAGCAGTGGCTGTTGGCCAGCATAGCACAGAGAAGCACACAAAAGCAGCATCATACATCACAGAAGATAGGCAGGGCCCCCCCCCGAGGAAGAGGTCCCAGATAATCAACAGAACACCCCTTCAGTCGCTACAGAACAGGCATCTAGGGTTACAATAGTAGCAGCAGCGTAGGACTCACAAAACATTTTAGACAAAACAAGGACAGATGCAGGTTCTGAACCCATGGCAATAGAGACTGTTTGTAATGAGACTGGGCAGGACCGGGATGCAATGACTATGCCTCCACCCCCACCTCACAGACAAATTCTAAGAAAATGATAACCAGAAAAGGCAAGCTGGATTACAACCAGCTCCAAAGGTACCAAAGATTTTGGTTACACCAACATCAAATAGATATGAGGCTTTATAAGGGGGACTGGAAGGTTCTGACAATGAATCTGAGGGTTCATCTGTGGAGTCAGGAGAGCAGGAAGAGTTTTCTGAATCAGAGTATAATGAGCTAGAAATTATGATGGAAACACAAACAAAAGGAAAAGCCAAAGCAAGAAAAAGAAGGTATGGGGAAAATGTTAAAAATCAGAAGGTTAAACCACCATGAACTGACTAGGTGATGATAAATTGATTTTTTTTTCTTTTCTTATGCAGCAGCATCTAACAATTTTAACTATAAATGTAAATAGCAATAAGAATAATGTAAAGAGGGGTCATGTGTATTCACACCTCAAAGCTAATAAAGCTGAAATATTTTTTTTGCATGATACAAGGTTGCACACAGCATAAGAGGTTTCTAAAGCTATGAAGAGTTGGTATTCTGAGGTATCCTACTGGTCTATAGAGTTAGACCCATGTTCAGGGGTAGGGATCAATTTTCATAATATTGACGTACAGGTCATAAAAAGTTTTGATTTAGTATCTGGGTGGGTGCTAAATCTGGACTTTAAGTGTCTTGATAAATATTACAGATTGTTGAATATTTAAGAACCACAGATTAAAGTGAACAGAGTAACCGTATTTAGTCAATTTAGACCATTCTTGTTAGTCTTTTGAATATTAATTTTAACATTATGATGGAAATTTTAAATAAAAGACTTTTATAGGCAGCCACATACCTAATCACAGCAGCATAATCCTGTACAGTACCTGGCCATGCTATTTTAGATCAATTAATATTTTCAAGCCTTTTAGGTTAGCCGACTTAACCCTACAAAGAGAAATATTTTATATTTATCTTTAAAACAGGAAGATCAGAATATGGTGAACCCAATTCTTTTCTTTTTTTTTTTGTCAGATTCTTTCACTAACTTTAAGCCATGTCTCATAAATACAGGAAAATATTGGGTGCCTATATTTCTGTCAACTACGTATTCAGCATGGGAGGCTGGAACTTTGAGAATCATTAAAACAGATCCTAAATCACTAAAATATTTAAGGGATGTTTTTGTTAAGATGCAGTCATGGCACGTTACTGATTCTCATATTTGTACTAAAACAAAAAAATAGTATATGCACAAGTAAAAAATACACACTTTACAGAAAGAGAAACATTTCCTAAATGCCCCCCACAGTATCTATCCAGTCTGCAATCTTTAGTCACAGAGAAATGGATACCATATAAATTGAAGGATGTACAATGGTTGTGCTTTCATAAATGTTTAAATGTCAAGGCCAATCAAAAACACAACATTTTAGAAGAAAGAGTTTTTTCAAGATCTGTTTGTATAGATCAATTAGAAACTCTGGAGCATGTTTGTTCCTGTTCATACATTAAGAACTTTTGGGGGTATGTAGCAGAACAGTGGGATGCTGATATTTTCTCCAAAGTATCTTATTTTTCTCTCTTATATGGAAAGTATAACAATCAGTGGAGAAAATGGGATGGAAGCACCTTAAATATTATTTTTTTCTGTTTCTAAATGGTATATTCGGAATATGAGAAGCCTATTTACTCTACAACAAAAACATATTTCCTACATAGAGTTGTTGAGTAAAATTGCAAATGAATTGAAAGACATTTATTATGCTGAACTGAAAAATAAAAACTGGTTATATGTTCAGGAAAGGTGGAGGAGTCTCCCCTGGATCTCTGATAGTGATGTTCCAATAACATACATTTTTTAAGGATCAAAATGCATATGACTATAATATGTAAATGTGGTATATCTTGTGTTTCTATTGGAAGTTGAATTATGATTTCTTTTGTTAATGGATTATTGAAATATATATTTATTACAAGAGTTCTGTATGATTTTTGCAATAAAACAAATTCCCTACTCTTTCTGAGAAGTGCCATTGGATCTTTAACATCCACCTGAACAACCACCAGAACAGGCAGATGGGACCTCTGTTTAATGTCTCATCTGAAAGATGGCACCTCAGGAGTGCAGACCCCCCCCCCACGATGCTGCACTACTGAGTCAGTATTGGGATTTAACCCAAGTGTCTCCTGTGGGTATAGAACTCACAGCCTGATGCATGTCATTTTTAAAAACTTCTCTAAATGCTGATTAACATATCTTCCTAAAAGAGATATAGGACATGTGTTGTTCTTGTTGAACAAAGCCACATCTTGCCTGACACAGGTAGTATTTAAGGCTGGCAAAAAATATTATCAATGTACTGGGATGAAATTGCTTAAGAGACTGTGAATAATCCCCATAAAACCATACATTCATAATTCAACCTTTCCAACCAGGGTAGTTGCCACCTAATTTAAATGTCCCTGTCCAAAATAAAGTATGTACAGTACAAATACTACTGGGATTTAATAAGATCATACTTCCTCCTCCCTTTTGTTCCAGGAGATAAGTCATTTCTCTCTTGATAGGGTTTCATCTACTCCCCTAAAATGTTTGAAAGAAAATACTGTATAGTCTATTCTCAAACTTAAGGGTACACATAACTAACATATAGTATAAGAGAGACTATAAAAGTTTTCAAATTAAACACTCTTCCTTTTGGACAATCGCCATTCCTTCCATCTATTCACCTTATGTTCACATTGATTTAATGTAGCTATCCAGTTTCTGTCTACAATCTCTCTGGGACCAAAATATAACCCCAGCATTTTGACTGGGTGATGAAAAATCATAATACCAGCAACCTGTTGTATCTCTTGTGATTGAACTCCAAGTTGCAGACCCTTACATTTTTTAAAACTCAGTCTAGCATCTGACACTAAGGTGAAAGAGTTCATAATGTCTAACACTGCATTTACACTGTATTACTCAAAAATAAAATTAACAATAAACAATACTACCTAAGATTCTTTGACTTCAATCTGCTGTCCATCCTAAGGTCTAGATCCAAATCTGGCACCATGACCTTTGCAAGCACGGCCCCCAAACTGTGGAATAACATCACCCTAAACATATGACAGTGCCAGTCACCCAAATCATTCAGAAACCAACTTTGCACCCTACTGACCCAGTGCTTCCAATGCACTTGCTTGGTGTAACTCACCCCCTGTCCGAATTCTACCCACCTAGTTATGTCTTTCTTCTCCTATTGCACCTTCTCATATTCTTTTCTGACTACCTGTAAGATTTGTAATCCTCCTCTTTCTATTCAAGCTTCTTTAATTTTCTGACTAATCTTATACTCTTGCTCCTAGCTAGGGCTGTCTCCAGTATCTGATGTGTAAATGTTTAGTGTTAAAAATATTTACCATCTTGATGATTGCATTTGTCAGTATTTAGTGCATAAGGGTCCCTTATATGCAAACGTTATGCTACTGGGTTATTTCACTGTATGCGCCTTTGTATCCTTGTCATTCAATTATTTTCCAAATCTTTGTAAAGATTCAGCTGAATCACTATGATTATGTGATGTGTCAAATACTACTCTGTCTGTAACCTCCTGTGTCATGCCTGAAAATAATCAACTATTTGCCTTGCGCATCCTACCCAGTAAACAAATCCTAAATAAAAATAAATAAAATAAAGAATACACACATAACATCAGCATATACAGTAACCTTTAGAGACCATTGGTGGCTTGGAACAGTAATTCCTTCTCTCTTCTCATTATGAATCAAATTTCTAAGAAAAGGATCTGGAGCAAAGATGTACAACAAGGGAATAAGTGGACACCCCTGCCACACTGCAACCTGTACCTTCACAGCTTGTCCCCTTTGCCCCAACCCACGAGGTGCTATTTTTGTTCTATAAAGAATTATCAACCATCACGTAAAATCTTACAGAATCCCATACGTCAACAAAAAATGGAAACAGATACAGGTGATTAACTCTCTCAAGGGCTTTGCTCTGATCTAGTTGTAAAAATAACCCTGAACCTTTCTGTCTTTCATGATATTCCCAGACCTCCCTAATTATGGAAAAACTGCTTTGTATGTTCCTAGTTGGCAAAGAGTAAGATTGTGCTGGGTGCAACACCAAGTCCACCATGTACTTTAGCTTGTTATGCAATAATTTCAATAATATCTTGAAATCCACATTACGAAGACACATTGGCCTTGAATTTTGCAGGAGAGTCCTGTCTTCTGACTTAAATAAGCAAATTACTAAGCCTCTAGTGAAAGTAGTTGGAAAATGAAAATTAGAAAAAAAATAAGAGAAAACCATTGTTAACATCTCAGCTATTTCTGCTTTAAAAAATTTTGTATAATTCATTTAGAATCCCATTCTAGCCAGGTGATGCCTCTAACTTCAAGGGGTCTAGTACCATCATAACTTCACCAAATGTTGTGAGAGATACTGTGTAATTTTGTCCTTACCCTTCTGAGTTCTTCACATTCTGATTTCCTAAAAAAAAAAAAAAAATTGTATATCTTCTGGAAAAGAAAAACTCTTCAGTCCTATTTTCCTCCCTCATCTGCTGTTCCACTAAACTGATGAGCATATCCCTATCTGAAATTACATTTCCTATGGTATCTTGCAAAGTTATAAAAGTTGAAGGATTAAGTCATTCTTTGCATACTGCACATGGGTCACTAAATGATGTTTTCTGGGTACCATAGCTTAATTCAGTCTGCAGAGTATATGCCCTGGCATATTGATATTGCAGCATTTCTTGTTTTAAGTGTGTTATCTGATCCAAGAAATCCTGTCCAGTTTGTTCTGCTAATAAAAGTACTTTTTTGAAACTGATTCCTGAAATGTAGATGTTTAAGAATATTATGTGTTTGCTATATATATTGTACTTACTAACATTCTGGAACCATGTTTTAATGTGAATTTCTGTACCCCCGTACCAATACCCTAGATTGTCATAAAGACACAAAACAGATTTCCTAGCTACTAATATCTGTCTTATCCCTTTTAGCACAGTAACGTCTTTTAACAGGTCCAAATTATTTTTTTAATTTTATTTTAGTTTTTGCTGACCGGATTAGTGCACTAGACAAATTCTGCCTATTTTCAGGCATGACCCGGGGGAGGGGGCAACATATGACTACCAACTGACTTTGAACCAGATTAAGCTGTTGGTGGTATTTTAGTGACTGAGGGGAATTTGGCCAGGGCACTGGGGAAATTTCCCCTACTCTTTTTGAGAAGTGCCATGGGGTCTTTAACATCCACCTGAGCTACCACCAGAACAGGCAGATGGGACCTCGGTTTAACATCTCATCTGAAAGATGGCACCTCAGGAGTGCAGCACCCCCCTCATTCTGCACTGCAGTGTCAGTATTGGGATATTAACCCAAGTGCCTGGTGTGGGGAAATAACCCACAGCCTTCTGATTTCCCAGCCTCAGAGGCAAGTGTGCTACCTACTGAGCCACTGGCACAGTCTCCTTCTATCAGTTTTTGTGCCAGAAGTCATCCCACTTCCCAGCATTACTATCGTCATGAAATAGTCTGAAAATTCCACCAGTACAGTTTGAGATCTAACATTCAGGTTTTTAGAAACAAAAACTTAATCAGTCCTGGTGGCTAAATGATCTCTCTTATACATGTTTCCAGATCCTATACCTGTTGTCTTATAACCATCAACTTTTCCAGCTGTCTCTATATAGGCAGAATTCCTGTCCGGGGAGATCGCTGCTGCTCCGAACCGACCAGCTCAGCTCTTCCAAACTGTTGACAGGTTATGCAACCCAATCTGTCTGGAGCTCTGAAGACCTTTTTCACAAGTGGAGTGTGATGAACTTGCTTGGTTCTTCACGGATAAGGTGGCTGACATCAGGTTGTAAATTCTTTCGACTCACTCTACGGGGGCTGCTGATGATCGGTGTTTGGTCACCTCACCTCAAGCTTCCTGGAGTACCTTTGCCTTGCCTGAACTTATGGATGTCATGCAGATTGTCCGGGGCTTGCACCCTACATGCTGTAGTTTGGACCCAGGCCCAACCTCCTTGATCATGGGTTGTCGGGATATGATCTGCCCGGTCCTGGCACAGATAGTCCAGTGCTCCCTGGAATCCAGTGAGTTTCCAAGCTCCGTGAAGGAGGCGGTGGTAACCCCCCTACTAAGAAAAGCTCCTTTGGACCTGGATTCTCTTGTCAACTACAGACCAATCTCAAACCTTCCCTTTATAGGGAAGGTGATTGAGAAAGTTGTAGCGGTACAGCTGGATGACCACTTGACCATCCATAACATCTACGAACCTCTCCAGTCCAGTTTTCGAAAGAGGCACAGTACTGAGACAGCACTGGTTTGGGTGCTTAATGATCTCCTGATGGTGAGAGATCACAAAAAACATTCTATCTTGGTGCTCTTTGATCTCTCCTCAGCCTTTGACACTGTTGGCTATGGGGTGCTGCTTGGATGTCTGGGGTTCATCTGTGGACTGACAGGTATGGTCCTCAGGTGGTTTACATCTTTCCTCACTGGCAGGAGTCAGAGAGTGGTGTCTGGGATTATTTCCTCAGACCCATTCTCCTTGCAATGTGGGGTTCCTCAGGGTTCAGTGCTGTCCCCCATGTTGTTTTCAGTGTATATGCTGCCCCTCAGAGACATTGTAAGATGGTACAGGCTGAGGTTTCACTGCTATGCTGATGATACTCAGCTCTACCTGTCTTTTGCCCCCAACCAGGATAGAGCTGTCTCAGTATTTAATACCTGCCTTGTTGAAATCCAGGACTGGATGAACTCGAACTGGTTAAAGTTGAATGCCAGAAAGACGGAGGTGATGGTAGTGGACCTGGGTCACCTGATAGAGGGGTTGTGGGCTGATCAGCCCTCTGGACTTTTTCTTGGGGGCTCTTAGATCCTATCCACTGAATGGGTATGAAACCTGGGATAGTACTTGATGACGGGCTGACTTTACGAGCTCAGGTATCAGCTGTCATCAAGACTTCCTTTTATCACTTTAGGAATATCACCAGGATTAAGCACCTGATTCTGTCTGGGGACTTGCCTACATTGGTCCATACTTTTGTGACCTTGTGCCTTGATTATTGCAACTCCCTGTACTTAGGGCTTCCTGGGGTTGATATCCGCTGCCTGCATCTAGTGCAGAATGCAGCAGCATGATTCTTGATGGGGGTTTCTCGAGCTTCCCATATTACTCCTGTGTTGCACAATCTGCATTGGCTGCCAATTAGGTGGTGGATCACCTTTAAAGTTGGTTTACTGACTTGTAAAGCCCTACATGGGCTGGGCCATGACTACTTGAAAGAGTTTCTTGTACCTTACTGCCCAGTGCGACGGTTGCGTTCGGCTGATGAGGGGTTGCTGGAGATTCCAGGGGTGTCTTTGAAATCTTCAGGGGCCCGTGCATTCATGCGTGGCCCCGACCCTTTAAATTCTCACCCATCAGCCATGAAATTCTGCACAACTGTGGGGGGTTAAACAGGCACCGAAAACTTTTTATGGTGCCATGCTTTTGTGGCACCAAATAATTTGATCTTCTGTTGTATTTTATTCTTATGTTTACAGTTTTTATCATGATTGCTTTTATCTTTTTGTAAAGTACCTTGATGGTCTGAAAGGCGCTTGCGCAAAATAAAATTTATTATTATTATTAGTATTATTATACATATTTTAAGGCAAAGGAATCACAGTATATCCTTTTACTCTTGGCTAATTTTGCTTCAAAATTCAGTGTGCAATTGAAATCACCTCCCAAGAAAATCTGTTTAGAAATGGTCAAAAAAGGGTAACTTTATCGAGCAAAGTTATTCATTCAGATTGTAAATGAGGGCATACACATTAAGAAATCTGCATAGCGCCCTTTCCAAATGCCATCCAAAGTCAAAACTCTGCTGGGTATTAAATCAATCAGTTTGTGTAAGATAAAATCTGAACCCTTAAATAAGATGCCTAAACGGTCAGCTGTATCTTCTCCAAAAGACCAAAATGATGGGCCCCAAAGGGGGCACATGCACGGCTGACTACCTTAATGGCTGCATAGTTCGAGAGCTCAGTACAGCCCCAGCACACTCCAGTACTTTATAGCCATTACTTTATCCTCTGCCTCACCGATTTGTGTTTGTGCTACTTTGTGACTCATCTGTGCTCCCGTTAGAAATGAAAGTCAGCAGTGGTATGGACAGTTTTCAGGCTTTTTGTGCAGGCTACACCACTCGTTCCCACAGTGGCTGCCATGGGTACATCTGAAATGCAGATGGCGGTGGATCGGGCTGATCTTATTAAAATAAAAAAATATGTTACAGATGCTTACTATGGATATCCCTAATATCAAAACTACCGTGTCACAAGTGGGAGAAAGATTGGAGATGGCAGAGTTTCGCATAGTAGATTTGGAGTGTTTCATGCTCAAGGTGAAGTCAAACTCGGGATCCCAAGATGATAAGATCCACAATTTGGAAATGCAGGTGAAAGCACTTTGGGCGAAAGTGGGTGACCTTGAAAACTGAAGGAGAAGAAACAATCTGAGGATTGTTGGGGTTCCAGATGGAGTGGTGGGGCCCAACATGGTGGAGTTTTTACAACTGATCCTGCAAGTGTTGGACTATCACTGGGACTCTCCTCTTGAAATTGAATGGGCCCATAGGTCTCTGGGACTGAGACCAGCCAGGGGAATGCCACCCACCGCATCCAAAATTGGTATGCTTCCTCTGTTTCTCCCTCATGGATCATATCTTGTAGATTTCCAGAGAGAGAGGGGCACTCTGAAATGGAATGTGAACGCCATATGTATTTTTCAGGATTTTTCGAAGGAGGTGGCTGCATGCAGAAAAAGGTTTGCCCATGTTAGGAAGGAACTGGCCCAGTGTAAAATTCAATATGTAATGAAGCACCTAGCAACTTTATTCACCTAGTAGGTGGGACGGTGGTCAAAATTTATCCTCAAATAGCTCAGCAGTTTTTACAGGGTATTAAGAAGGAAGGTAGTGTCACAGGTACTATGGGTGCAAATAGCTCTCCCAGGGTTAATTATCATAGACAACATAGCCAGCTGGATAATGGGGACAGAAACCGATCCCCTCATTATGGCCCCTCTGGGAATGCACTACATCCTGCCTCCCAAGGGCACCCCTCCAATCAACATAAAGGAGGAAGAGGAGGAGCAGATAGGCCACCAAAATGAAAGCATTAAAAAGGGACATGCCCCATGCATGTAAGTAGGGATTATGCAGTGGCTTTGTCTTTCAGGATTATGTTATCCTCTTTGATGAGGTACCAGGGTGGACTTTCCTGATATGCATGTATATTGTTATCATTTTGTTAAAGATAAAGAAAACTGTCCAAGCTGTGTGGACTATAACTTTGATTATGGACAAGCGTTTATGGTTTGCCTCATAACATGTTACATTTCTGCTATTTGGGGAGGTTCTTTATTATTTTTTATATGTCTCCCCTGATATTTATGTATGGCTACGTTCTGAATTTAGGATCTTATATGAGCACACCCAAGAGGGCATAGATAATCATTAGTTAGGAAGCAAGGATTGGATTTTTTTTTGTGTGATCCAGACATATCCAGGGGCAAATAATATTTTCTAAGTTGGGGCTGGAGTTCCACAAGCCAAGTAGTTCACTGGAGTTTTATCAGGAGAGGTACATCTTGTTTTTGCACCTACTGAGGAGTGGAGGGACCTGGGTGCTTGGGGGTCACCGGTCCACTGGTTCTGCTCCATCTAGCTATCTAGGGCTTGGGGTGATAAAGGGTTAGTTAATGTGTATTTGCGTATTTGTTTGCATGGGGTCTAGGGGAAATAAAAGGAGAATATCTTATTCTAGAGTTAAGGGCATGTTCTCTCTTCTCTCTCCCCCTGGTTAGTTATAAATACAGTTCAAGAAGTAGTTATTTTAGGCTTCAGTCTCAGAGTTAATATTATGTTTCTAATACAGCAATATATAGTTACTTGTTCTCTGTAGGGAGAGTGTTTTGGGAGGTAGATGGAATACGTTTTGTGTGGGGATTATTATGGGTCATCTCTGTTAGCCTTTTGAAACAAAATCCATATGGTTCTCTGACTATAATGGTCATGTTGTTCTCATCATGGCAACACCCTATTAGTCTCATACAGTCCAACACCTTTTTCCTGTTTAGAATGTGCTCATTCAAGATGCAGATCTGTTGTGACATACTAAATGGCTAGTTTAAAGATAATAAGTTGGAATGTTCAAGGTATGAATCACCCAGTCACAAAAAGAAAAAAAAATGTATCATACATAGCTTCGTGTAAGTGTAATATGGTATGTTTGCAAGAAACACACCTGTTTAAAAAGGATGTGAGTAAACTGCTTGGTGGGTAGGTTGGTCAGGCTTTCTCCAGCACCTACACTGCCAAGAAATGGGGGGGGGTTGGTGTTGGTGAAGAAGGGCTGCCCTCAGATAGTGCAGAAAGTTTCTAGAGACAGTGCTGAATGCTGGATTCTCCTTTTAGGGATATTGATGGGCATGCAGATTCTTTTCATAAACCTGTATGCCCCCAATGTGGACATACCCAATTTCTTTTTTTTCTCAGATAGCTCAAGCTATCACAGAATGGTATAGCCCATCCATGAGTGTTATCATTGGCTGAGACTTCAGTTTTGTTTTTCAATCCCTTTTTAGATCGAACACCTCAAGAAAAAGGCACCCCTCTCATATGCATTATTGGAAATGCGATTCAGATTGTGTGTTCCGAATTTGGTTTGGCTGATTGTTGGTGAATCCATCATCCTGACACTAGGGATTATACCTTTTAGTCACCAAGATTTAAAACATGTAGCAGATTGGATTATGTATTATGTAGCTCCTGTATACGTCTGAATATAATATATATTGCTATTCTCTTTATTACTTTATCAGACCATGCTGCAGTTAATTTGGTGTGGGTACCCCAGGGTAGTGTTGCCAATCCCTTTGATGGTGGTTTAATCTTGCTTTACTCTATTTGGATGATTTTAAAAATTGGCTCACCTTGGAGATAACTTGTTACTTTGAGGAAAATGATACTCAGGATGTCTCCCCCCGATGATCTTGTAGGCTTTTACAGCTATTATCTAAGATTGAATTATTTCCTTTGCTTCCAGAATGAATGAACTCAGGAAACAGGAAATTGCTGACCTCACCACGCAGGTTAGGCATTTAGAAGAATCTATATACTAAGACTTGGGGGATCATAATTCTCAAGTACAACAGCTTATGGTGCTTAAATACCAACTGTCTAATATTTACCACCAGCAAGCGGTTAGGGTGTTATTTATAAAACAGAATTATTGGGAATCTGGAAAAAAGCTGGAAAGCTTTTGGCACACATGCTGAAGCATAAATCCGCTGAGGCTCAAATTGCATTTCATAAGTCAGAGCATGGGGAAATTATTACAGATCCTGTCCAGATGAGTGCCATGTCTCAAGATTATTACACCTGTCTTTATAAGTCCTCTCTTTCTCCTTTCCAGGAGGCTTACATCTCCTTTTTTCCCATCTCTCTATTCCCAGACTTCAATGGGAGATAGCACAGGTGTTGGATGAGGACATTACATTGACAGAAGTAACAGCAGCTCTTAAGAGCTTAGCCTCTGGTAAAGCTCCTGGCCCAGATCGGTTGAGTTCAGATTTTTATCAGGCTTTTGAAGTGCTTTTATCCTCCAAACTACTGGACCTACACAGATCCATTCAGAAAGCATGTGGTTTCCCACCTACAATGCAGGAAGCCACTATTGTTGTCCTAAACAAGCCAAATAAAGATCTTACTAAGTGTGCTAACTATATGCCCATCTCATTATTTAATGTGGACTCAAACATTTTGGCTAAAATATTGGCAACATGACTAGAGAAAGTGCTTCTCACTTTAATGCACAAGTCTCAGGCAGGATTTATGTGGGGCCAGCAGGGTAGTGACAATCTTTGGGTGGTCCTGAATTTAATACAATGTGCTACTAGAAGCCCTCAGACTGCTGCCTTAGTAGCTATAGATGCTTAGAAGGCATTTAATGTGATAGAGTGGAGCTACCTGTATTTTGTTCTTACAGAATTGGGTATTGACCCTATTTTTCAAAAGTGAATCCAAATCTTATACTCTTCCCTCAAAGTGAGGGTGCTGGCCAATGGTATCTTATTGGATTCCTTTTCCCTGTTTTGTGGGACCAGGCAGGGTTGCCCACTAAGTTCCCTTTTGTTTTTATTGGCTGTAGAACCATTAAATGCAGCCCTGTGACAATACCCGAATATCTCTGGCGTTAAAATAGGGGATAGGTCATTCATGACTTTGTTTTATGTGGATGACCTGCTCCTTACTCTATCACAGACAGAGTCCTCTTTGCCTGCAGTCTGGGATATTTTAGAGACTTTTAGTGTAATATTTAGTTTGCGGGTTAACTGGAATAAAACTGAACTTCTGCCTCTTTACAAAGGTGATCCCAGCTGGGCATCTCTAAGGGGTACAAATATTAAATGGTCTCCTTTAGGTATACGATATCTTGACATGACCCTAGCCAGTAGTCTCCAGATCATGTGTGATCAAAATATACAAAGTTTGTTGCAATCATTTGAAATAGATATGTGCAGGTGGGCCAAACTTCATGTATCTATTCCTAGGAAGATAGCAGCTATTAAGTTAATGGCGTTCCCTAAGCTTTTTTTATTTAAGTAGTCTTGCCCTTCCCATTTATCCTGGTTTTTGGAACAAAACTGACAGATTATTTTTGAATTTTATATGGGAGTGGAAAACCACCTCATATTGGTAGACGGATGCTGAGGGCACCTGTTGTGAAAGGGGGATTGAATTTACCATGGCCATGGGCTTTAACATTAAGTTTGGCCTTACACAATCTCTTCAATGGTTGGATCCTTTTTTGTCAATGGGCCCTTTGTGGATTGAGATTGAATAATCCATAATAGGTGATGTCCCATTGGGGGTGGCATTGAGGGATCCTTTACCTGGAAGGTGCCATTCTACTCTTCCTGTTTTATTCCCAAGACAGGCCTGGAAAGCTGAAATATGGTGGCTCCACTGGAATGGAAATTATCTTGGGCTCTTTGGCACATTGTGGCATGATCTGAGAATCCAAGTAGGAGGGGAGCAGGTGAGGTGAATGGCATGGGAAGCCAAGGGGATTTTAACCATAGGTAACCTTATCTACTCAACCTCGGGATTACTTAAATCCTTTTGTCAGCTGCAAACAGACTTTCAGATACCGTCTCAAGATTTATGGAAATTATTTCAGATTTGCCATGCTTTGTCCCCTTGGTTTACAAACGAATATCATTTGTGGCCCACTGATCTCACTAAATGCTTGCAAAAGTGATTAACTTTGCCTAAGGAGCATATGAATGTTATATATGCAATCCTGCTAAATACTCAGCTCCCAAACCGTGAATCTCAAAAAGGAAAGTTGGAGATAGATATACAATAATTTTTTGATGAAACCACTTGCTCTAGGTGCTGGTCTAAATCTCATAGAGCCATCACAGAACGTAAACTATAGTTACTTCAAAATAAAATTTTGAGCAGGTGGTATGGAACTCCAGACAAATTGCATCAGATGGGTCTGGCTACTTCTAATGAATGCTAGAGATGTAAACAAGAACCTGGTACTCTTTTTCATACACTATGGGGGTGTACATTGCTTACAAAGTGATGGCAGAGTATTATTAATGGCATAGAACAAGCTTTATCTCTTTTTTTTCCTCAATCACCTAGATTTTGGCTTTTGGGGGATTCTAATATGTTTCCCAACCATAGATGCATTGAAGTATACTAAATGTTTAATTCTGCTGAACTGGCAATCATCCACTGTTCCCTCAGTGACACAGAAGTCTCATGAAGTCTCTGTGGTGGCATCCTACCATCAGGTTTTATTCTGGAGAAGGGATGTGCTACATAAATGTAATAGAAGTTGGGTGGCATGGTTGAACAGATTGGGGGTGAGCGTTTAAATTAGCATAATTTTCTTTTTTTTCCTTTTTGTTAGGGTGTTGCCATGGTTGTTATTGGTCACTGTTCTTCCTGACCATTTTTAATACGAAGGTATAGCACTATCAGGCTATATACTTAATAATTTTTTTATCTTCCCCCTTTTTTCTTACTGATTATAATAATCATTTTTGTAGGTAATTATGCATTACAAACAGTAACTATGTAGAGTTCCCACTATATAATTTTTCTTGTATTATGAGACAATGTTTTCTGTATGTTATAACATCATTGTTTTTTGGTGGTGATGGTAAGTCTTATTGTTCTTTGAGTAGAATGTCTTATCTTGTTGGATTTGTTTATGGGAAAAAAAAAGAAATTGTTCCTACATAAAATGATGGGCCCCAGACAGTCTTTTTTTGATCGCATCAAATGATAAATGGAGAACATCTACATTTCTTGTAGAAAAATTATATCCAGAGCACAGTCATGCAAAAATGAGAAAATAGTCTTTCTTTTTTTTTCACATTTTGGATACTACACACATTCAATGTGGCAAGTCAGAACTGCTCCATCTAATCCAAAGAGAGTGAAAACACAGTAATCAAGTCACATCTTGTGAGTCCTCATTCCATTTTTCTTCTTCTTTCCCTTCTCTGTGGTATGGATGACTACAGAAACAGACTGTGAAGCCTGAACTGAAGAAGCATCTCTGAGTCCGAATCTCCCCAGTCTGTCTTGTCTGATAAAATATCAAACTGATTGTATAAACAAAGGTCAACAGTTTTTTGTATCCCAAGTATTTTCCATGAGCTTCTGTGATTTGTGACTGGTACCAACCAGTCCTGTGGTGGATGCATATTTGAAGGTCCTGCCAAACATTCTTCTATATGATTCTCAGGATGTTCTCTAGGAAAAGTGTGATCTTGATTGTCTTTCACCAAGCATTGCTCAGGGGTCATCCCAGTCAGTTTCTGTGTTTTATTCTCCTCTCTCCTTTGTGATGCTTGGTTACTGCCAGCAGAATTTTGCAATACATCTAGGGAATATACTGGAGACCTCAGATCCATGTCTTCTGGGAACTGTGTCCTGGGATCGGTCCTTTTCAATTCTTTATTAGTGACATCGCAGAGGGGCTAGAACAAAGGATAAGCCTGTTCGCGGATGACACACAGATCTGCAACAGAGTGGACAAACCTGGGGGAGGGAATGAAGGATGATTTAAAAAACCTGGAATACTGGTTAAGGATTTGGCAACTGGGCTTCAACGCAAAAAAATGTATAATTATGAAAATGGGGCACAGAAATCAAAGGACAACATATCTTTGGGGGGGAGGTGTTAACAAGAACAAAACAGGAAAGGGATCTGGGGGTCATGATGTCCGACTACCTGAAGGCAGTAAAGCAATGTAATAAGGCAGTAGGAAAGGCTAGTAGGATGCTGGGGTGCATGGGGGGGGGTATCACCAGCAGAAAAAGGGAGGTAGCGTTATCCATATATATATATACAGTATATCAATGGTGAAGCCACACCTAGATCACTGTGTCCAGTTCTGGAGGCCCCATCTCAGGAAGAACATAGACTGGGTGGAGGCAGTACAGAGAGAAGGGCAACCAAAACAGTGCATGGCATTCATCAGAACCCCTATGAGGAAAGACTTTGGGAATTAAATATCTACTCACTGGAGGAAAGGAGAGAAAGGGGAGACATGACAGAAACATTCAGATACCTCAAGGGTATTAATAAGGTAAAGGAGTATGGCACATTGCAAATAATGAGGTGCTCAATCTCAATGACAAGGGAGCATAATATGAAGTTGGATGGGGGAGACGTAGAGGAGATGTGAGGAAATATTTCTTCACAGAAAGAGTGGTGGACACCTGGAACAGCCTCTCAGCAGAGGTGGTGGGTACTGAAACAGTAACAGTTTTCAAACATGCATGAAATAGACAAAGGGGGACCTTAATAACAGTGCTGGGGGGTTATGGCAAGAGATCAATTAGGGTCTACTGTAGCACATTAGGTAGGGACTTTAGGGCAGAATAGGTGGGCCAAGAGGTCCTTTTCTGCTGACAGCTTCTATGTTTCTATGTTTCAGATGCAGGGGGAATCAAATCATCCTGGTTAGGAGATACTGTTTTTGGGAGCTACACATTGCCCCCTCTCCTCTGTGCCATTTTGAGCAAATCCTCCTTGTCCACTCCACCAGATCTGTTACATGCAGCCCATGGGCAATATTGAAAAACATGTCCCTGTACATCACAAAGGTTGCATCTATTGCAAGTGCCAAGGAATACAAGCACCCTAATTTCTATTGTAAATGCTTCTCCATCAAGGAGGTTAGGAAATACATAATAAAGGTACTTGGCAAAACAAGACAAGGGATCAATAAACTTGACATGAAAATGGTTGTTCTCACCTTGGAAGATTTGTTTGCTCCCATCACAAAAATATTCAATAAATCCCTTACACTTGCTAAATTCCCCTCAGTTTGGAGACTTGCTCTAGTGACCCATGTTCACAAAAGTTGGGATCACACAAGCAGCTCTAGCTATAGGCCAATCTCGATCCTTTCCCCCATCTCAAAAGCTGTGGAAAAAATGGTGGCAGACCAAATCACTGATTATCTGCAAAAATACAATCTTCAATGCACACAGCAGCATAACTTTGTGCATAGGGCCCTGGATGTAGGCATGCTTGTGGGTCAGTTTTTTGATCTCACTAAAGCATTTGACACAGTCAGCTACTCTCTTCTTACACAGTAGTTGCAGTATATTGGCCTGTCTACCACCTCTGTAAGGTGGTTCCATGACTACCACTCCTGCAGATCACAGAGAATTAAAATAGGGCCTGCTGCTTTTTAGTTTATTTCTAAATGCGCTCCCTGATGCCTGCACTAGCAAAATGATTCTGTATGCTGATGATGCAGTCATCTTGAATTGTCACTCTCAGCTCGCTCAACTCCAACAAAATCTCCAGGCCCCCTTTCGCAAACTCGAAGACTGGTTTCAACAACAAAAGCTGCTACCCAACCACAAAAAAATGAAAACCTGCTCATCTCAAGCTATTAACACAAGGCAAGAAACCCTCTGCTCACCATTACCAAGAACAAAGTAGTCCCACTGGAGCAGGTAGACTGCTTTAAATACCTAGGGGTTATAATAGACAATACCTGTCCTTCTTGAGGCACATTGAACAGATAGCAAAAGCAGTCAATATCAGATTTGGGGTTTCATATAGGCATCGTCAATAACTTTAGCCCACAGCCCTTTGTCTCTTCATCACCAGCTCTATCCTATCAATAACTGACTATGATATGGTAGTGTATGGTGCTGCCTCAGAAACTGCCCTAAAATGGGTGGCTACAGCACTCAATAAAGCATGTAGGCTAGTCCTTGGGGCAGATAAACTTACCAACACATGCACCTTGTACGAACAAAGTAACAGGCTCACATTCAGAAACAGGGTCAAATTACAAACTTGCCTTCTAGGTAAAAAAGTCCAGCTAGGCCTTGCAGCCCCCTTCATCCAATACATCATCCTATCAGCTCACCCACAACATAACACAAGGGGCACTGTTAGAGGTACCCAATGCATCCCCTTCATCAGGACATCCCTCAGCCAGTGCTTGTTCGCCTACAGGGCTCCCCTCTGGCTGAATGAGCTCCCAGTTAGAGTAAACAATACAAAGAGCTTCACTACCTTTAAGCAAGAGCTGAAGCAATCACGAATCAACAATAGAACCTGTGAATGCAGACATGCATAAGGCACTTACACCCCTCAGTAAGGCATTTGCCGTCCACGCAAGTACTGCACTGTGGGAAATAAGACTTCCTAACTTCACCCGATAGGATATTAATCCACCGCAGATTAGCCCTTACTGCCACCTTGTTCCTGCCAGCCCCTCTCTCTCTCTCTCTCTCTCTCTCTCTCTCTGCATGTATGAGCTCCATTAATTCAATCCCATCCCTGTGGCTCTCAACCTGCTCCTACCCCCTCATTTCCTCTCCCCCTCACTACTGTCTCACCACCCAATCCTGCCCTTACCTTATACTCACCTCCACTTTATTTCACCTATCACCTGTTGCATTTCTAGCTCCAATTTTTCCAGCTCATCTATGGGACTGTGCCTGTTGATCCCCCTCTCCTGCACCCCTCTCCCTCCTTCCTTTACCTGCATCTATTTTGAAGAATTTAGGAGTTGAAACTTGTGACAGTGCCTGTTCCCAAGGCAGCTGTTCATACCTCTCAAACTTGTTAATTGTGACTGCTTGTAAACAGCTATAGTAGCTTTGTAGTTGCTTGTAATCAGCTATAAAGCTACTGTCTTGTCCAGCTAGTATTCCTATGTTAGATACCGATATTTCTGTCTATGTGAATTGTACCATTGTAACTGTTGCAACTGTTGTATTATCTCTTGAAGAGGAACCTTTGTTAAAGAGCTCATAGCTCAAAGATTAATTCTGAAGTGTTAAGTAAATTAAATAAATTCTCACATTGTGTACTATTAAATTTGAAGTCGCCACAAAGGCCATATCTTATCTTGTTGCAGGTACTGGAAAGATGGATTCTGACACCACATTTATAGCAGGCCTTGGGTTACCTAAGATAAACACATCCTTCTGTCCCTCCTTAGAAACAAACTCTTTGGCAAATGCTGTATTCCTTCCTCATGTTGTCAGCGTTTTATTTGGAAATGCCATCTACCAGTCCAGAATCCCTCCAAGTCAATTAATGCATCCAGTGAATACAAAACCTCACATTTCTGTTGCAGCCAATGTAAAATATCACCAGCATTCTCTCCTTCACTTTGGAACATAATGGTGACCCTGACTTTATTATCAGCATAGTTAAAGAAATAACAATGAAGGGAATCCATGGGGGGAAAATGTTAGTTGGTTGTACTTTTTTCAAAAGCACTCCAGCCCTTGGGAGTATTAAAAATCACATAAAATGATCTTCCCCAGTCACATCAATTAAAGCATAGACTTCTGAGGGGCCAACGTTCATGGTTTCTTTTAATGGTTTCCATACAACATAAGTTCTATCTGATCTGGGGTCTAAGGCCCCTTTATAGTGAATGCATACTGCAGTTTCCTTGAGGCTGGCTCTGACTTATTTTCGAACAAATCAGCAAAGCTCTTATTTTGCTAGGGGGTCACTATGGGAATTCACCTCCTCGTCCATGAGGTTTGCTGCAGAAGGATTCTCCTCTATGTGCTTATCTGAAACATGTCCATTAACATGGTGGGCACCATTGATGTGTATAGTACCAGTATTATGTGAAGCAGGAGGCAACCCTGCAAGTCCCCCATCCTCACAGTGTGTGGAAGGCTCAGTCCCAATCTTAGTATTGGTTGTACCAGGAATCTCTTGCGTTACATTCACCTAATAGATAATTAACACATGTGATGGTACCTGAAAGTTATGGGTATAGTTGTCCTGCTGTACTCACCGACCAGAACCAACTCTCTCTTTGCTCCGATCAAAATGTCCTGCCAAAACTGCCTACATTCCTGATCCAGTCTGCTGTAAGAAAACTCTCTGTCCCAGGCAGGATCAGGGATCCATGCATCACAATCCAATTTTGTTCAACCCACATCTCACAATAGTTGTTCTGGGGACCAGTGAGCATCAGGATACTGATGCTTCTGTATGCCAAATGGTGCAGCTACCCAAGCTTCCACCAATGTCAGCTGCTGTTGATCTGCAACACTCTGCTGTTTGCCAATGTCAGTGCTGGCTTGGCATGTCAATTTCATAGATTCTGAGTCAGTAGTCCAGGTCCCCAAAATATCTACACTGCTTCCCTGTATTTTCTCAGAGGTAGGATCCATTTGCATTTTTTTCTGCAATAAAGCCACTTTTTTCATAGAAAACCTGTGTTCATTCTGTGCAATCATATGTTCCAACATATTGCGCTGAGCTGTCGGTTGCTGTTCAAGTTGTGCCTCAGTTGCCGCAATGTTTGCCACCTCAAATGCGGCCATGATTTCTTCTGAATTTTGAGTATGAACTATGAAACTAAAAGCAGGATTCTTCTGAAGAATTGCCACTCCCAATTGTACCAGAGCCTCTTTCACAAAAATGTCATCTTCCTAGCATTCACTAGCTGGGAAGGAGGACGTCTCCATAGTTTGCTGCTGCTCCCTGTCCACTGACGCCTTGGACTCTTCCAACCTGCAAGTGAGCCAACAGTGCCCTCTCACAAGAGCAGGGTAAATTTATTAACAGAAAAAGAACAAACAGGACAAGCACACATTAAATCAGCTGAATACCAAAGAAAACATTAAAGTATACAGGAAATATTGAAAGAGCAAAACAAGAGATACAACTTAAACCATAATAGGGAAAATAATACAGTATACAACAATCCCAAAGGAAACTTAAACATTCCGCAGAGTCCTAAAAGGCAGTGTGAATGTTACAGGTGACAAGACAGGTACCCTCTAAATTTCACAAGTGAGGATACCTGTGAAATGGCTTCACCAGCTTTGTAAACAATAAGGGGACACAACTCTATGGTCCTCCATAAAAAGGTAAGTTCCCTAGTAATCATTTAAATCATGGAACATGGAAGTAAATCCTTCTGCTGGAACAACAGGGCACATCTAGAGTGCCAGAGATAATATTTAATACTCGTGAGGACCAATCTGATAGTGGTCTTATCATAATCATTAACTGTAGACAAAGCATTCCAACTCACTTGCACATAAGTTATCTGTGACCAGGTGGTGTCACCCCACTGATGTGCCAAGGACAAGCAAAATTGATGTGCATATATTCAGTCTACATGAATGTGCTCCATTGTTTCAAAGTGAGTCTCACACCTCACCCATGGACAAAAGCATTAATCAACACTCTTGTGTTTAGAGTTGGCTTGAATAGTAAGATGACCATGACAGCTTAACCACACTACATCTCACATTTTAAGAGGGGCCTTTTTGTCTGGCAGATAGACATGCACTGTGGGATAATCCTGTATCGGTACCCCCTTAAATATCACCATGTCTGCAAAATCAGTCATTATGATCTGTTGGTAAAGGGAAAGTCTGGAAAGAGTGGGGAGGTTTATCAAGGTAATATTCCACAGTCACAATTTCTCCATTACTGGAGGAATGAAGGCTGGGGTAGATGGTGTTTTCTGCAGCTTCAGCTTGTCAGTGGATCAAGTTTATAATGGGGGGGGACCAAAAAATCTGCCCAGGAATGCCATACTTTCCATGCCTGATTAAAATAGCTAGGCAGGTTATGTGAACAAAACACACTAAAATAAAAGGATATGAGATGGAGGAGATTTAATCTCCCCTGTTTTAGATGGAGGAATAAAATATTCCATTTACTGGGGCTCAAATGGCTACCCCAAACCATTTGAAAAATCAGACTTAAGAGCCAAACTTACAAATTTCTAGGGATAGGAAAAACAACACTTGGGTACATAAAAATCGAACAGAGAAAGCTTTAATAATGACTGTCTTCTTTTCTTGGGACCAGTGCTTCTACACCTGGACCTTAGTGTCACAAAGTTTTGCTTCCCTATTCAATGTGGCTATATCACCAGAGCCAAACAGGAGACCCAGGATTTTAATGGTAGTCAGGGATATCTTCACCCCCTCAATGTCAGAGACAGGAACAATTTCTGTTACAATTGCAAGGCTTATGCACATATGTAAATTAAGTGATGGTCGTGAGACGGAGGAAAAGGAATGGAAAATTTGCAGTGCTAAGAGGTCAGACTGTGGATCCTTAACAAATAGGACTACATCATCTGCATATATGGCCACCTTAGCAATGGATGTGCCATCAAGCATACTAACAGCTGCAATCAATGGGTGCATCAGTATTTTCATGATGATAGGCTATATGCAAAAAACATATGGTTCAGGATGTTTGGTGTTTGGAGTACCCATTGGCCACGATTATACATACTACTCAGCCCTTCATGATTCATACAGTAGGATAGACATGGTTCTGGCATCTGACTTCGTCGCTCAGGGGGCAACCCACTCAACCATCAAGCCCATTTTAATATCAGACCACTGTCCTGTTACCTATACCTTTCACACTGGGAACTCCACCATGGGGGATAAGCATTGGAGGTGCAATGTGAGCCTCTGTAGGGATGAAGATTTTAAGCTCTGGCTGCACCAAGATGTTCAGACCTATTTAGAATGTAACCTGATTGAGGAAGTGACCAATGAATGAGTTTGGGGATGGGCTAAAGGTTTTTCTATGAGGCTGCATTATAGCCTACACTGATGTGAAGAGAAAGCATAGGGCTCAAGAACTGTAGTCTATGAAATCACAGCTATCTGTATTGCAAAAAAGACACAAAAAATATATTATTCTCCTAATTTAGTTAATGACATGTGTGACTTACAATACAAAATTAATGCCCTAAACTCCCAACAGTCTGAATTTGCTCTTTGCTGGACCCGTCATGCTTATTGGGGGGGGGGGGGAGTGGGCCATTTGTTAGCCTATCATTTAAAGAAAATGGTGCCAGAGACAAAAATTCCCAGAATTCGGAAGGAGTTTTATATCTCAACAGTCCTGGCAGAGGTGAACGCAGCCTTCCAGAAATATTGCACAGGGTTGTATGTTTCTAGGTTGACCTTGGGGGATCAAGCAGCAGTGAATAGTAACCATTTTTTGAGTCTCTCAAGCTACCCTGCCTAACTGAGAAGGAAAGGTCTGGACCTCCCACGGAGATGCCCTCATGGTCTCTCCAGGCCTGTCAAGGTATGCTTGGACGTCTATGTTACTGTGATTCAAATCCTTTGTTCATGGATTTTCAAACTTGGCACCTTTTTAATTGATGATATCCAGCTAGCACCCCAGGCAATTTGCACTAGGAGACCTGCTCAGTGCATTCTTTCTGTTACCCCCCAAATGGCATAATTGCTGGATTTCTATGAACTTTTAGATATTAGAGCTTTTAACTTGCATTTGCTAAGAATTGGATAGGTATTTATTAAACAAAGAGAAAAAAAAGTAAAACTACATTCCTACATATTGCATATTTTAATTGGAGCCCAAGCCTTTTCTACAGGCAGCGAGCTTTAGGTCACAGCAAGCCTTAAAATTAGATGCTTGACATAGACAAATGGACTGGAGACTGCAGTGTAATTATTTGAAACACCTAAAAGCCAGCACAGATTGCAGCTGGTAATCCTCTGGTCTTAGGCTAGCCTGTTAATTCAGAGCTTGAAATCGGTAGTGCAGTGAAGGCAGTTTCTATTAATTTATGTTAAATCCTCCAGCCTGCTCGTACTAAGTTCAAGTCTAAACTGTGCAGACTGCGATCTTTAGGCTCAGCAAGCCATGGTAAATCGGAACTTGTAATCTGAAATTGGGAACCTAAAGTGCAGGTGGCAACTGGGGAACTCTGTCTGCAGTGTTTGCAGTCTTGGTGCCTACCTGGACACATTTTATTGTATTACAGAGTGATCTTGATTTTGTTACTTGGGAGATTCTATTGATGCTATGTTATAGCATGGGTCTCTAATCAAGGGATCTCCAGGATTAAGTTTACTCTTCCAATGGTTTGTACTAAGTGAGCTTGTAGATAAGAATTACACATTTTGTTGTGCTACTGTATACTGGCCTTCTTATCTTCTCTCTCCACTGCTCTTAGTCTTGTGACTTTCTCTCACCTTTCCCTATGCTCTGCTCCTCCCCTGGTCTCTGAATTGGTGAAATCTATTTGCTTGCTCTACCATCTAGTTCCTTATAAATTCACCTTGCATCCTCTTCTTTTCCAGTGCTCAAGTTCAGGAACATCTGCAGAGCTGCCCTCGTGGTCTCTCCGACCCTTTCAAGGTATGCTTGGAAGCCTGTGTTACTGCGATTCAACGCCTTTGTTCATGGATTTTCAAACTTGGTGCCTTTTTTTATCGAGGATAGCCAGCTGGCACCTGGGGCAATTTGCACTAGGAGACCTGCTCAGTGCATTCTGTCTGTTACCCCCAATTGCATAATTGCTGGATTTCTATAAGCTTTTAGCTGTTACAGCTTTTAACTTGTATTTGCTAGGAATTGGTAAGGTATTTCTTAAATACAGAGGAAAAAAAGTAAAAAAACTTCTAGTTCCTGCATACTGCATATTTTAATTGGAGCCCAAGCCTTTTCTACAGGCAGTAAGCTTTAGGTCACAGCAAACCTTTAAATTAGGTGCTTGACATAGACAAATGGGCTGGAGGCTGGATCGTAATTATTTGAAACCCAACACGGATTGTAGCTGGCAGTTCTCTGGTCTCAGTTAGCCTGTTAATTCAGAGTTTGAAATCGGTAGTGGAGTGGAGGCCGTATCTATTAATTTATGTTAAATCCTTCAGCCTGCTCATACTCAATTCAGTTCTAAACTGTGCAGACCGCAATCTTTAGGCTCAGCAAGCCGTGGTAAATCGGAGCTTGTAATCTGAAATTGGGAACCTAAAGTGCAGGCGGCAACTGGGGGACTCTGGCTGCAGTGTTTGCAGTCTCGGTGCATACCTGTACCCCACAGTCGCTTCATGACTGCTCCCCTCCTACCCCCCCAATACCCTCCCACACTTAGCTGGTGTTAGATATATAACTGATAGTCTCACGTTGACTTGTTTCTGTTTTTTTCTATCTCCCTGGTTTCCCATTTTCATTTTATTCTATTTATCCACCAGAGGTCTCCAGCACTCCTTAGGGATCCCAAATCAGGCACTGCCTCAGTGCTCTTCTGAGTTTCTGTTTTACTGCTACACTATCATAACATTCATTCATAACATTACCACTGTTCCAACTGTTCATGCCCCAGCACATAGCACTTACAATCAATCTCTGCCACCCCAGCACCTTACCTGTCAATTTCCTTGACAAGGCCCCCTGGCTGCACTGTCACCTGCTCTCATTCACCTCCCCTCTGTATCTCCCCTCCTGCCCCTTCTCCCCCCACCTCTCGTACTCTCCCTCTCTCCCTGCACCTCCTTTCTCCTCTCAACCTCCTACCCATACTCCCCCCACTCACCCCTTCCCTTTTTCTCCTGTCTTGCCCATGGCTCTAGTCCAAGTGTTACTCTTTGTACTGGTTATTACCTGTCTGTAAGTCAAATATATTTGTCTGTAACTAAAAAAGATGAATACTGCACACTCTGACATGGAACCTTTGTAAAAGAGCCTCGGCTCAAAGGTATTGTAATCCTAGACTGAAATAAATAAATAAATAAAAATCCTCTCATCCTCTTCTCCTACCTCTAATCCTCATCTCTCCTCTCAAAGTACCCCTTACTCTAACGACTCCCCCATAATGGATTTTAAGGCTTCATTCCCCCCTACTGCCTCTTACATTTACATCTTTTGGAACATGTACCTGCCGTAACTGGGAAAAATGATATTATCTGCTTGGGAGACTTTAATCTGGACTGGGACGGACCCAACTCCTCCCTCCTATCCTCCGTGACTAGCAAGGCAAACCTTACTCAGCTCATACAGGACCCCACTAGATTTCCTGCCGCGGTTCCTGCGGCACTCTCATTGATTGGATTCTGACAAATAGAAAGGAGAATTTCCCCTTTGCTGGTGTTTTACCTGACACCATAAATTATCACTGCCTGGTTTACTGCATCTGGGACACCTCCCCTCCATCTTTCCCTTCTAGAGTCTTATCTTTTTCTAACCTCTCTCACTTAACTATGGGGCATTCCATCATGACCTTAGCTGAGTTGCCAGGTCATCCCTCTACATTACCGATGATATCAACATAGCAATGGATTATTTCAATGCCACGATACTCTCCCTACAAAACCCAAACATTCTGGTTACCATGTGCAGGGTAAGAGGGAAAGCTACCAAATGGCTCAAGCATCCCCTACTTCAGCTTTTGAAACTAAGAGATAAACTGTGGTCTACATGGAAGTCCTCTGCTCATCTTTCTGATTTCAAGGCCTACAGGGCCCTTTGGAACACCTGTAAAAAGGAGACTAGATTGGCTAAAAGCACATACTACAAGAATCTGCTCAGTGCCTTCTCCTCTAACCATAAACATTATTGGTCTCAAATTAAGGAGATTCTAGGGAACAATAAACCCTTGACCTCTAATTATATGTTTATAAATGATACCCATTGTAACCACCCTATGTCCATTGTGAATGCTTTTCACACACTCTTCTCCACACTTCCCACCCCCACCACATCCCTCTCTGCTCAGGCTGCCACTGCACCATTGTCCACTGTCCCCTCTTCTCTTGAGCTGTCTCTGGTCTTGCACCAGGATGTCCTCAAGTTATTAAAGGCTATTCCTGCTAGTGATAGCACCGGCCCAGATGGCATTCATCCGGGAATTCTTAGGCAATTTGCCTCATGTCTGTTGGCGCCTGTCACCAGGCTGTTTAACCTCTCTATCTGCACTGCCTCAGTACCTGCAGTCTGGAAAATGGCCAGAACTACACCTGTGTTTAAGAAAGGTGACACCAAAATCCTGTCAAACTACCTCCCCATCTCACTTCTGCCTACCCTCAGTAAGCTGCTTGAGAAGCTAGTTCATCATCAGGTCTCTAAGTACCTTTGTGATTTAAACCTTCAGTCCCCTATACAACATGGCTTCAGGGCTGGGCACAGCACTACTACTGCTCTTACACAGTTTACCAGTGATGTCAAATGTAATATGTACAAGGGTTTTCATAGACCTCTCTAAAGCATTTGATATGGTACATCATCCATTACTACTGGCCAAGATGCAGTCTCTTGGTGCCTCTGACGCTACTCTATCATGGTTTGGAAGCTATCTTGATAATCATTCTTAGGCTGTCTCTTTCTATAAGGTTCTCTCCTCCCTTGCATCTATCTCCTGTGGGGTTCCACAGGGTTCTATCCTTGGTCTCTTGCTCTTCTCTCTCTTTCTTAATAGCATTCCTATCCTTTCTCCACTCAGCAGCACAAACATGTTACTAATTTAACACTTCTATCTCAGCAGGAGTCAGTGTCTGTTGAGATTAAGCAGTCAGATACTTTATTAGAAGTAGAAGGGGTCTTATTAAAGGTAAAGAAAAGATATAAAGTCAATGTGTGTTCTGTACTGGGAAGGGTACTGTATCAACATACTTTGCTAAATCAGTAGGAGGAGAGAGAGAGAGAGCCTAATTAGGGGTGTGGCTTAGACAGTATAAAAGCAGGTGACTTCAATTACAAATTCATGTTACTAGCCTTTGGAAGACAGAAATCTTGCTTGTAGAGCAGAAAGCAGCTAACTAAAAAAAGCTACCATTTTCTTACTAATTTAACACTTCTATCTCAGCAGGAGTCAGCATCTGTTGAGATTAAGCAGACAGATACTTTATTAGAAGTAGAAGGGGTTTTATTTAGGGTTAAAAAAGAAAAGAAAGAAAGTCAATGTGTGTTCTGTGCTGGGAAGGGTACTGTATCAACTTACTTTGCTAAATCAGTGGGAGGAAAGAGATAGCTTATTTGGGGGTGTGGCATTGACAGTATAAAAGCAGGTGACTCCAATTACAACTTCCTGTTGCTAGCCTTTGGAAGACAGAAATCTTGCTTGTAGAGCAGAAAGCAGCTAACTAAAAGAAGCTACCATTTTCTTGCTATTTTAACACTTCAATCTCAGCAGGAGTCAGTGTCTGTTGAGATTAAGCAGACAGATACTTTATTAGAAGTAGAAGGGGTCTTATTTAGGGTTAAAAAAAGAAAAGTGAGATAGTCAGTGTGTGTTCTGTGCTAGGAAGGGTACTGTATCAACAAATTTTGCTAATCAATAGGAGGAGAGAGAGAGAGAGAGAGCTTAATTGGGGGTGTGGCTTAGACAGTATAAAAGCAGGTGACTCCAACTACAACTTCCTGTTTTTAGCCTTTGGAAGACAGAAATCTTACTTGTAGAGCAGAAAGCAGCTAACTAAAAGAAGCTACAATTTTCTTACTAATTTAACACTCCTATCTCAGCAGGAGTCAGTGTCTGTTGAGATTAAGCAGACAGATACTTTATTAGAAGTAGAAAGGGTCTTATTAGGATTAAAAAAAGAAGAGAAAGAAAGTCAGTGTGTGTTCTGTGCTGGGAAGGGTACTGTATCAACTTACTTTGTTAAATCTGTAGGAGAGGAGAGAGAGGACTTAATTGGGGGTGTGGCTTAGACAGTATAAAAGCAGGTGAGTCCAATTACAACTTCCTGTTGCTAGCCTTTGGAAGACAGAAATCTTGTTTGTGGAGCAGAAAGCAGCTAACTAAAAGAAGCTACCATTTTCTTACTAATTGCCTTCCATCCCACCCACCCACCCTTAATCAGTTCTACTTTATAGCCACTGGATTTTACTGACAACAGGAACGTCCTGTTTGGCAGTAGGAAGGGAAGGATCATAGAGAAACATTAGTTTTGTCAACCCTAAAGGAAAAAGTAGCTCACGCTCCCCCCCAGCTGCTGGTGGTCTGACACTGAGCAAGGAAGAAGGAGGCTACTCAAGAATATAGGAAGTTGCTGTCCCAGAACAGGAAGGGTGAGAGTTGTAAGGAGAGGAGAGAGTAATCATACAGAGAAACAGGAGAGGGGACACAAAATAAGATGTGATAGGAGTGGTGCAGTGCAATGGCTGTGGGGCGGCAGTGTTCCGGGAGACATTCTGGAGGCTGTGATGCTGCCCTATTTGCAGACATCTCCCTGGTCTGAGGGAGGAGGTTGCCCATCTCCAGGCTGACCTGGCTAGGATTCATGAAACCTCTTCTCCCACCCAGGGACCACCAGGGCCAATGCCACTACCTCAGAGGTTGCCAAGAAAGAGGAGTGGCTGGATCAGGGTGGACTCAGGGAGGGAGAGGGTGGTGGAACAGAGTTGCATCCCTCCAGCTGTACCTCTCCACAATTTATATGCTGTTCTGTTGGATAGTGGTTCCTCTATGGTGGCACCTGCAGTGGAGACCAAGGAAGATGCTGGAAACCTTCACAAAAGAGACCCACAGGAGGGTGGCATGGAATCCCAAAGGTGAGGGAAACAACTCCTGGTGGGGAACTCAATCATTAGGGGTGTAGAAGTGGGGGAGAAAGGGGAGAGAGAGGTAAGGTGCCTATCTGGCACCATGGCATGGAGGGACAGGAAGTGAATCCTCAGAATCATGGGAGCAGCTGCATGAGGGAGGGAGCTGGATGTCATTGTCCTCCTAGAGACAAATGACCTGGCTACAAATGGAATCAGAGCAGTGCAAGAGGAGTTTGTAGAGTTGGGGAGGGGTCTTAGACAAGTAGCACATACGGTAACCTTCTTGGAGGTGCTGCCTGTCTATGGCAAGGGTGATGCTAGAGTACTTCTCACCAGCGAATTCAAGGAATGGTTGAAAAACTGGTGTGGAGCTCAGGGGTTTTGGCTTCATTGGGGACTGAGGAGCCACCTGGAGGGATGCAGGCCTATTCTGACATGATGGTCTGCATCTGTCTGGGGGAGGGGGGGACCAGGATTCTAGGTGAGAGGTTTAAATGCTTCATTGGCAAGCATTTAAACTAGCCAAGAGGGAGACACTGAAAAAGAACAGGGAAACCTCAGTCTCCCACCACAAAACATGATAATTAGTGAGGTAAACACCAAGTTAGAGAAGTCATTAGGGAGCTGGACAGAGGTAAATGTAAAAAAGGTAAAGGCAGTGAGGACAGGGATGGGACTAAAAGGAGTAAGGCCATCAAAAAGCATAGGGTAATGAGTACCAATGCCCGTAGTCTGTGTAACAAGCTTCCTAAACTAGTGGCCTTGATGGAAGAATGTTGCCTGGATATTGTGGCAGTCACAGAAACATGGTACGCAGATAACCATGACTGGGATATCAACATACCAGGATACACAATCTACAGGAGGAACAGGGAGAGTAAAAGAGGAGGAGGAGTAGCTCTCTATGTAAAGGAAGGGTTTAAAGCAACAGAACTAAAGAGTAAACAGGGATCAGATGAGGCATGCTGGGTCACCCTGGAGACAGGAAATGGCACCTCAATTCCCATGGGAGTTGTATACAGACCCCCATCTCAGGGGAGGAAATCAACAAGAAAATGATGGGAGGCATCTTGAGAAGAGCAGAAAAAGGGGAGATATTGTTGATGGGGTCCTGACTATGCCAGATGTTAATGGGAGCACCTTTGCTGCAGGCACGGTCATTCTTGATGCCCTACAAGGAGCATGCCTCAGACAACTAGCATTGGAACCAACTCAGGAGGGAGTAATCTTAGACCTGGTACTCTCAAATGGGGATGGAGAAAGAATCTCAGATTTAGAAGTGGGTAGTCATCTGGGAAAAAGTGATCACAAAATAGTGTGGTTCACGATAAACACATCCATACAATCAAGCCATACAAAAGCAAGAGTATTGGACTTTAGGAGGGTTGGCTTTGGAAAAATGAGTGAGTGCTTCAGAAAAGCACTAGCAAATAGGCAAGAAGGAGGGGTGGAAGAACAATGGGGAGTCATCAAAACAGCCATCACAGAGGCAACAATCCTTTGTGTAAAGCAAATCAAGAAAACACAACAAAGAAAAAAAATTATATGGTTCTCAAAAGAGGTGTCAGGGAAGGTTAAGAAGAAAAGGATAGCATTCAGGAAATATAAGGAAACACAGAAGGAGCAGGGCAGAGAACTTTATCAGTTAAAGCAAAAAGAGGCAGTGAAGTCAGTCAGAATAGCAAAGGCAAATGCCAAAACTGAGGAAAAGATAGACAACTCTTTTAAGAAGAGGGATAAGACCTTTTATAGGTACATTAGGGAGCAAAAAAAGACCAAAGGAGGGATACTGAGGCTTAATAAAGGGGATGGAATGTGGGCAGAGGGTGACAGTGAAAAAGCAGGGATACTGAATGAATATTTCTGCTCAGTATTCACAAAGGAAGAGGAGGGAGAGGTACCTAAACCAAACAAGAGAAACACTCTGAAGATGGGGGTTGATACCAGTCCATTTACAGAACAAAGGGTCCTGAAAGAACTAATAAAATTGAAGGTGGACAAAGCAATGGGGCCTGATGGAATACACCCAAGAATTCTAAAATAACTAATTGTAGATCTAGTGACACCGTTGACTAGTCTCTTTAACAAATAATGGGAGGATGGGGTCGTACTTGAGGAATGGAGGAGGGTGGATGTGATTCCTCATCACGAAAGTGAGAGCAGGACAGAAGCAAAAAACTACAGACCAGTTAGTTTGACCTCAGTGGTAGGGAAAATGATAGAATCACTTCTGAAGGAAAGAATTGTTGAGTACCTAGAGGCCAGTGGGGCACAGGACCCAAGGCAGCATGGATTCATGATGGGAAGGTTGTGTCAGATGAATCTAAGAGATTTCTTTGACTGGGTGACCAAAGTAGTAGACCAGGGAGGGGCTGTGGACATGGCCTACTTAGATTTTAGTAAGTCATTTGAGGGCTATAGAATCCTTCTTAAATCCTGTGGCAGCTATGGCACTTGCTATGGACAAAGCTTTTGACTCCATTGAATGGCCCTGCTTGCTACACTTCTGGCCTTTAGCCTTGACAAAACATTCATCCAGTTGGTTCAGGGTATCTATTCCATCCCACAGGCTTCAGTCCACACCAATGGGCATATCTTGGCTAAATTTTTGTTGGTAGAAGCATGTAACAAGGGTGTCTCTTGTCACTGGCACTGTTTGTGTTAGCAATTGAGCCTTTTGCTGAAAAGCTTAGGGAATCTCCACAAATCCAAGGGATCGTCCTCGGGGCTGAAGTATATAAACTAATATTCATTGCAGATGATATCTTGATTACACTCAAAAATCAAGATCAGTCCATACCAGCTTTAATTAGCTTTTAGAACCAGTTTGCAGAACTGTCTGGCCTATGTAAAGCTGGAGTAAAACAGAAGTGATAGCACTAAACTCAAAATGTACCTTCTATACCCTTCAAGGTACAGAGCTTTCATGGGCAACCCATCTTGTTTGATAACTAGCTGTTCTCATTTCCCCTCAGTGGAAGAACTGGGTCCATTTAAATTTTTCACCACTACTGTCATCCCTGACAAATGATTTTGATAGATGGATGCATCTCCACCTTTCACTATGGGGAAAGACTCAATTATTGCAAATGATGATGCTCCCTAGGATTCTACACCTTATTCAATACCTGCTACTACATACCCCAGAATCCATCTGGAAGTCTCTGGATAAATTGAAAAGGCATTTTTTTGTGTGGTGGGGACAATCCAGAATATCAGTGTGTTAATGATATTTTCCTCGTGGTCTAAAGGGGTATTCTGATCCCCTTGGTTTAAAGGTTATCACTTGGCAACAGGACTCATCCATATCTGGCTGTAGCTTCATGTGGATCGATGTAGGGAGATGATCAGATGAATTGCCATAGAAGAGCATTTGGCTCAGGGAACAGCACCCAAAAGATCCTATGGGATCCTTCCAAGATTAATTGAAGCTATCCAATTCACAAATATGTTCTTAATATTTGGAAAGAGTTAATCAAGGTAGTCAAATCCCCATGGCAGGTACTCCTACAATGGTGGCTGCTATGGAACAATCCTAAAATGTCAGTGTGGGGTACACCTATAAATTGGCAGGAATGGATTGTGGGAGGACTGTATCTCCCATGTTGCAGATCTATTCCACTCTGACTCTGTCTCTTCAAGGATTGTGCAACACTGAAGACACTGGCCTCGCTTCCACAATTTCATATGTGGAGATATTTACTGATACACCACTTCATCTTGTTTGTACACAGAATCCCAGCTCAAATTACCTATGAGGAATGACTGGAATGGAATTTTAGGATTAGCAGGTGGAGGATGGTTTCTTAAACACACCCAAAAATAGGATGGCTCTATAAGGGTCTCCTGCAGAAATATACTCCCACAACAGACAAACTGAAATCTAGATGGGAAAAACAGGTTGGCTACCAAACAGAGGAAGAAGGCTGGGATTGCTGTTGGTCCAGTGCCTATGGATCTTGTAGGGATGTTGGGGGGGGGGCTTATGCAATTAAAAGCACTACACTTGTGATACATAACATCTAAACAGTTGAAAAAGATGAAATTGGCTGATACATCTGATTGCTGGAGATGCCACCATGAGTACTTTGTTTCATATCCTCTGGTTACTCTTTCATAGTTTGTCTTGCATGTTTCATTTATGGTTGGTATACTAGAATTTTGCATGATATTGAGGTCAAGATACACTAAGGGCTGTAACACTGTAATAAACTCTGATGGAAGGGATTTCAGGGTCTCCATTTGGCAGTGGAAATGGAATATTTGAGACCCACTTACTCGATATTGTATCTCTGCATTTTGGAATTAGTCTGTACTCTAAGGAACTTTTGTTCTGGACAGGTCCAGAGAGTTATCTTGGCATCACTGGCTTGTTGTGTGCATTTGGGTTGTATAAAATAAACCCTCAATAAATTATAAATTAAAAAAAAGAAGGCTATGCTGAAAAATTGGTGTACAAATGTGTTAAAATGACCAGTTTATGAGTGAAAATTACAATATTTCAGCATCCACTGATAACTTCAGTAATTGTCAATATTTGTACCTAAACTTTCAAAATATCCTTTTTTTCACCCCACCTCATAAACATGACATGTATTACATTTTAAATCCTGGACATGATGTATTTTCACACTTCTGGTATGAAGGCACACTTTGGCCAGTATACGATAAATGCCATATGTCACGTTTATAAGAGGAGTCACAAAACAACTATCTTCAAATTTTGGGATCAAAATTAAAAAAAAAATATTAAAATCTGTAGGCTGTGCCAGTCTTGATCCCAGTGGGTACATTTTGGTATCCCATCCCAGTGATCTGAGTTTAGAGGTGAGCTTAGTGACCCAGCTGGATTGGTTGAAGGTGGGCGCTGTTATGTAAACTACTTCCAGCTAGGGAATGAAAGCTGCGGGGTTGCCCACATGGGCCCACGTACCATATAGTGAAGACAACACTTCTCTTGGCATGGGGTCCTGCACATGTGCAACCATGTGTGGTAGAGATGAAAAGTTTTGTCTTTTGTAATAAGTTGTCTGCAATTTTGGAATTGCTGTATCATTCGGTTCATAGGGATACACTTTTGTTTGCTGGTCCTGCTGTCTCCATGGGCTATGTACAGTCACAGAGGACTGTACATAGCCAGTCAAGAAAAGCAGGGCTAGCAAACAAAAGATCAGAGCTTATAACTCTAATATGCATTGTATGCAATTAAATCTCCCACTGCTGCCTACTGCTCTAAAATCAGCTACAGAGGAGTCTGAGATTTGTAGTAAAAGAAGATGTCAGCCTACAACTAATTAGCCTAAACTAATTTGATATATTCTTCTATACTACAGTAAATAGTAGGTAAATCAAAATGTTTCTGCCCATAAAGTGCCCGTTGGGACCAGCCCCACACTTGTGTTTGGGGTCCCTTTTGCTAACCATTCCCACTAAATCACATATTGCCAGTCTGTTAGTTGTTATGAAAGCAGCATAAGGACCCATCCCTTGCACCCGTTGCCTGATGTTATATACTTAATGAGGTTAAATTAAGTAGTAAAAGGAACATAAATGACAATTAAAGTGTAAGGAATGAAACTGTGTTTCTGATTAATTTACTGCAAGCAAGAGGTATAAAATTCACCAGGTTGGCCAATTATCACTTATATTTTGTAACTTATTTTTTTTTTTTAATCATACTATTGTTTTTTCTCCTCAGCAGAGCAGCCCTACATGATCTCCAGCCACCGGCCCTGCAGCCCCAGACCTGGTCGTGCGTGCATGCCACACGAACCCACTCTCCCAGTGGGCCGACCATTATCGCTCTCACACCCACTGAGCACGCGCCCATCTCGGGTCTCTCCAGGGATACAAGGCATGGTCATCAGCCGCAAAGATCACCCACCACTTTTTTCCACATTTTCTCCCCAGTGGAGAGCTGGAAGTGCAATGGCATCCACGCACATAGTGCTGATGCCCGCCGCCCTCTCCGCCCTTACTATTGCATGCCACTTGCATTGCGGCTGGCCTCTGTCAGTCACCGCTACAGGGTAATGCAAGCCCCATTACCCACCCCAGAGAGAGGAGAGTAGTCATCAGACACTCAATCCTCCCTCTTCCCTGCCATCCCCCGGTGGCCCGAGTCCTTTCCCAAACCAGGGTGGCTGGCGAGGTGTGGCGTCCAGCTCCATAACCCTCAGTGCCACCAGGCCAGCTTTGTAACTTAGTTTTTATCTGGTTGACCTCCCTCCCCCCCACACCCAGCATGGCTGTTTTTTAAATATATATCTCACAAGTGTCCACAACTAATAATTGCAGTCAATTATGGTTTACATTATGGCAGCCAACTGCAGACGAGGATCCAGCACTATAACTTATGAGTCTCTCACTGTGTGTCATAGCAAGCATATAAAGTTTAAAATATAAAGGTGAGATTAGCAGTTTTGACTTGCAGGATATAGCCATGGTTATTTGGGATGACTGGTAGGGGTGGCATGATCAGGCAGAGAAGCAGTAAGTTACAGAACCCACTGCTTTACATACCGGCACAAACAGAAATATCCAGTTTACATTATATTCCAGTTTTATGTCAGAAGGTTAAATCAAATATTCTGTCAATGACTGAAGAAGTAAAAAATCCCATATGAGGGCAGCATCCCATTTAGTCGGTGTATTCAGCAAGCATAACTGAAAAAAACATCTAGTGGTTGTTTTTCACCACCCTATCAACAACAACAAATGAAATGTGTTAGGCAACTGTCTGTTTCATTTTTATTGTTCACATTTATGTCAAAATAAATTCCATAGACATGCATCTGGAAATTTAAGATAATTACACCTAAAATGTAGGCAACTCACTGCCTGTTTGTATTTTTAACTTGCTAAATAAACAAATTAAACTCCCCCTTAGCACCCAACTTGAATGTGAAAAACACTTAGCAATATATTTAATATACACCTCACAAGAATAATTTTTTTTCACTTGATCTTTCTGTTATGGTTGCTGACCTTTGTCATCTGAATTAAAAAAAAATCATTAAATATCATCACCTTCATCTTCTAATACCACCAAGAAAGTACCCTTATTATCAGACACCTGTTACAGCTATTCCTCATCATCGCTTTTATGTTCTTGCCACTGTTCACTGAACTGGTAAGAAAATTTGTTGAGATTGACTTTTAGGACAGTAAGGCACTGTGCATTTTCAGGAAAAAATCTTGTGCAGCTATCAGAGACATTTCCAACCATGCAAAATATATGCTCAATGTAAACACTAGTGGGAGGGCAACTAATAAACTCTGTGGCAAAGGCGGATAGTGCAGCCCCAATCTTTTTCTTTTCCAGCCAGTACTCAAAAGGGTCATCAGTAATACAGTAATAATTAGTGGTTCTCCTAAATAGGCATCCACAATATCAGACAAAGACAAAGAAGGTGGCTCCATGACATCCACATCTGAATTATCAGTTTCCACGAGTTTTGACCAAAAGGTATGAGAGTCATCTGTGTGATTTTCAGAATGACCTGCTTTTTTCAAAGGCCATGAAAGAGGATTTTCTGCATGACTTCCCAGAGTTGATGAATGAGTGCATGGTGGCACTAAGTGGAAATTATTGCTGTAACCACTAATAGATGTTGCATCATCAAATTCAGCATCCACATCATGTGATTTACTTGCATTGTCAAATACAGCTCCTTCCTTTTCGGGTGCAATTGCTGAAATCAGCATGTTTTTCTGTTCAAGACGAGAGGCACAAAGATCTGAAGGAGGCAGCTGTTGCAACTTAAGCTGAGGGTCAAGAAGTGTCAAAAGATGAAAAGTTTTGTCTTTTATGATAAGTTTTCTGCAATTTTGGAATTGCTGTATCATTTGGTCCATAGGGATACATCAGATTTGTCAACTTTTTGTTCAAAACCTCTACACTGCCACCTGAGTTCATTGTTCAATAAATTTGATGGGAATAATCTGGTTTACAGCAGCATTCTCTTTGCTAATCTGTTGAGCTGCTTTCTTAAAGGGAGTCAAGAGCAATGTAAGATGCTCCATGAGGCCCTACTGGAATTAATTCAGTACAACACCATCTGCTGTTTTGTGCTCCATGGGGGGAGGCACTGGAAAGGAGCAGGGAAATCCTAGCCCCCCCAAAAAAAATCATGGTAGTAAGTGTGGTAAACACCAACATAGAGGTGTCAATAGGGAGAAGGGCAGGGGTAAATGGAGAAAGTGACAAAGGCAAGAAGGACAGGGATGGGGCAAAAAGAGTACATCCATCAGGAAATGGAGGGTAATGCGTACCAATGCCCGTAGTCTGGGCAACAAGCTCCCTGAGCTGGTGGCCTTGATGGAAGAGGGATGCCTGGATATCATAGCAGTCATAGAAACATGGTACACAGAGAACCATGACTGGGATGTTAACATACCAGGGTACATAACCTACAGGAGAGACAGGCAGGGGAGAAGAGGGGGAGGAGTAGCTCTCTATGTAAAGAAAGGGATAAAAGCAACTGAACAAAAGAGTGAACAGGGAGGAGAGGAGGCACTGTGGGTCACCTTGGAGACTGGAAAGGGCACCACAATCTGCACAGGGATTGTGTAGGGACCCCCATGTCAGGAGGAGGGAATGGACAAGGATATGATAGAAGGTATTCTTAGAATGGCAGAGAAAGGGGAGAGACTGTTGATGGGAGACCTGAATATGCCAGATGTTAACTGGAGTACATTTGCTGCAGCCACATCCAAGAGCAGGGCCATTCTTGATACCCTACAGGTGGCAGGCCTCAGACAGCTAGTTTCGGAACCTACTCGTGAGGGAGCGATCTTAGACCTCATACTCTCAAACGGAGGCAGTGAGAGGATCCCAGATCTAGAAGTGGGTTGCCATCTGGGAACATGTGACCATCAAGCAGTGTGGTTCACATTAAACTCAGCTACAGAGTAAAGCCATACAAAAGTAAGGGTACTGGACTTCAGGAGGGCTGACTTTGACAAGATGGGAGAGTGCCTCAGAAAAGTACTAGCAACCAGGCTAGAAGGAGGTGTGGAGCAACAATGGAGAATCAGGAAAACTGCCATCATAGAGGCAACAAGCCTTTGTGTGAAGCAAATAAACAAATCAAAATGAAATAAAAAGCCACTACGGTTCTCAAAAGAGGTGGCTGTGAAAGTCAGGAAGAAGATAGCATTCCGGAAGTATAAGGAAACACAGAAGAAGCAGGACAGAGAGCTGTACCAGTTAAGGCAGAAGGAAGCAGGGAGGGAAGTCAGAATAACAAAGGCCCAAACTGAGGAAAAAATAGCCAACTCGGTTAAGAAGGCGGATAAAACCTTTTATAGGTACATCAGCGAGTGTAGAAAGACAAAGGGAAGGATAGTGAGGCAGAATAGAATAAACAGTGGGTGGGCAGAGGGGAACAGTGAAAAAGCAGGGATACTGAATGAATATTTCTGCTCAGTATTCACAAAAGAGGAGGGGGAAGTGCCTAATCCAATTAACAGAAGCACTCTTGATGGGGGGGGGTCGATCCCAGTCCTTTCACAGAAGAAAGGGTTCTGCAAGCACTCCTGAAACTGAAGGTGGACAAAGCAATGGGGTCTGATGGAATTCACCCCAGAATTCTAAAAGAATTAAGGGGGGAGCTAGTGAAACCACTGGCTACTCTTTTAAATAAATCATGGGAGGATGGTCTGGTACCTGAGGACTGGAGGAAGGTGGATGTGATTCCCCTTCACAAAAGTGGAACCAAGACAGAGGCAGGAAACTACAGACCTGTCAGTCTGACTTCTGTGGTAGGGAAAGTGATGGAGTCACTTCTGAGGGAAAGAATAATTGAGTACCTAGAGGCCAATGGGGCACAGGACCCAAGGCAGCATGGGTTCACAGCGGGAAGGTCATGTCAGACGAATCTAATAGATTTCTTTGACTGGGTGACCAAAGTAGGAGACCAGGGAAGGGCTGTGGACATGGCCTACCTAGACTTTAGCAAGGCATTTGATACAGTCCCACACAAAAGATTAATAGTCAAATTAACCAGAATGGGAGTGGGTCCCAGGGTGGTAGCCTGGGTAAAACATTGGCTGGACAACAGGACACAGAAGGTAATTGTAAATGGCGTCCACTGTGAAGAAAGAGGGGTTACTAGTGGGGTACCACAGGGTTCAGTATTGGGTCTAGTCCTTTTCAATGTCTTCATAAGTGACATTGCAGAGGGACTGGAAGGAAACGGATGCCTCTTTGCAGATGACACAAAGATCTGCAACAAGGTTGATACATAAGGAGGCATGGAAAGGATGAGAAGGGACTTGGCAAGGTTGGAGGAATGGTCAGAAGTATGGCAGCTAGGATTCAATGCAAAAAAGTGCAAAATAATGCACCTGGGAAACAAGAACCCAGGGGAAGAATACACAATGGAGGGGAGGTAGTAGCAATGTGAGAAGGCAGTAGGGAGGGCTGGGGGTATACTGGGATGCATAGGGAGAGGCATCAGCAGCAGAAAACAAGAAGTTGTTATCCCTCTGTACAGACAGTTGGTGAGACCCCATCTGGAGTACTGTGTCCAGTTCTGGAGACCCCATCTCCGCAAGGACATAGACAGAATAGAGGCAGTCCAGAGGAGGGCAACTAAAATGGTGCAGGGTCTGCAAGAGAAGCAGATGAGGAGAGACTAAAGGAGCTTAATATGTATACCCTTGAGGAAAGAAGAGAGAGAGGGGAACATGATAGAAACTTTAAGTACTCAGTGGAATCAACAAAGTCCAAGAGGTAGCATCTTTTAAAAGAGACATGCAAGAACAAGGGGACACCATTTAAAGATGGGGGGGCAGTTCAGGGGCAATGTGAGGAAGTATTCTTTCACAGAGAGGGTAGTGGATGCATGGAACAGCCTTCCTGAGGAGGTTGTGGGGTCTAAAACTGTGGGAGAATTCAAGAATGCATGGGACAGACATAAGGCAATTCTTGTGGGAGGTAGGAAGAAATAGGCTGTTGGTTAACTAGGATCTGTGGCCTATCCTTTAGGTAGGGAAATGGGCAGACTAGATGGGCCAAGCGGTCCTTATCTGCCGTCAAAGTCTATGTTTCTATGTTTCTATGTTTCTATGGACTGCCTTCTTTTGAGTGAGAAATCTCTCACACATGTAAAATGTTCAATTCCATCCTGTGAGAACATCTTGTCTTCGTTGCTGTATTGGCAAGCTGTTTTTGTTTTTTTGGAGGTCAACCAAGACACTATGTGATTTTACAGATTGACTAAAATGGCCACAGATTTTCTTTGCAGCTCCCACTAGTGTTACAATACTGTTGTCACTGGAAAGGAAAGCTCACACTAACAGATTTAATGAATGTGCAAAGCATGGAATGTGCATAAAACCACCACATCTCAATGCACTAATAATATTGGCACCATTGTCTGAAACCACAAATTCAGTATTGAGTCCCAGGGTCTCTAACCACTCAAAACCTTTGTCACACAACTCTTCCAAAATATTGCCCATGGTGTGATACTCAATCAAACATGTTAATACAAAGTGTTGCCGTTCTTTGTCTTCTTTTCTGGACACTGCTGCTTGTGGAGGTGTTTGAAGATGATTATGACACCCAGTGTACTGTGATACACATACAATCAGTGATTTGAGAACTTGTCCACTTGTATGTGGTCAGGTGCACAGCACCACATTCCCTCTCTTTATGTGCCTCTTTTATTTTATTTTACTTTGCATACAGTCATACATTTTGGGAACAGCCACAGCTGCAAAATATTTATGACTTGGTATATTGTTACGTGGAGCAAAATATTTAAAAAATGCTCTAAAACTTACATTCTCCACCACAGAAAATGGCTGCAGGTCCTTGGCAATAAATTCAGATATTGACTAATTAATTTTTCATGTTACTTGATGTGATCTACTGCAGGCAGTTTTTTCGTTCAAGCGTCACAATAATGGTATGTTGTTAAATTTGTGAGGGGGCGCAAAAGCCGCATGATTGCTAGAGCAAAGCTGTAGCTTGTCCAAATACTTTTGTCAGTAAAGTCGAACATGTATTTCTTTTGCCCTGCCTCTTGGTCTCTTTGCCATCACTATTCTCTTTACTGTAGGATTATTTTGCATCACAGATATTTTTCCCTTCCTCAGAAATGCTGCCCAGCCAAATGGTTGAATGTGTTCTCTGCAAATGCCTTTTTAGTGATGTTGTCCCAAACTGGCCCATCACTTTTCCCATGCTAGTTTCCAGATGACAAAAGGTGCAGACAGCAAAACACTCCTTTTTGGGATTTATATGAAAATAGCTCCATACAACTGAGGTTTTAACATTTTGTCTTCATGCCAGGAACTGCAGCAATTTTGGTGGCTAGTGTTTCAGATCCTGATTCATGCACACTGTTGCTGTCCCCAGAAGAACTCCTATGATTGCTGTTTTTTTTCCACCACTGGCTATGGCTAGTGGTGGTGCTTGCTGTATATGTTTTTTTCTTTTTTGGTTCAGGAGCCCAGGTGGCATCCTCTACCTCAGCTGTCCACATTCTGATTCCTCATCTTTGGAAGAAGATAACTGTGATACATCGTGATCTTGTTCTTGAACATTTACAACCTCTCCATCAGATGCATTGTTTTCTGATGAAGGAGCCATATATGCATGAACAGCATGTTGTGGAGTGTCATGTCTATTAGTGTTAGACAGAGCCTTTTCCTTAATCATTGACTTTCTAGGTCTAACTGTTCTGGCTACCTGTTTTTCTGTTTTATCTAATTTTTCAGGCAATGCTAGTAGTGCTGCACTACTTTGATCAAGGGATTCACCAACATTCTTTTCTTTTTTCTGGTTACAGTATGTTGCTTAATTTTTATCAATTATATTAATTATATCTGCAGCAGTGAATTTTCTATTTATTTTTTGATTTCTTTTCGTGGACTACATGTATACATGTTTTTACGTGCACCAATTTCAGCCATACTGCTTGTGTTGGCTACATATTCCATGACAGATTTTGATTCTGAATACATTTTATTGGGTCCAGTTTCATTAGTAGTATTAGTTTTGATGCAGAGATTGGGACCACAGAGTCTGAGATGTGTTGACTCCCTCTCAAAATAAGTGAGGGGCTATTGCCTAGTAGTACTTCAGGCACAAAGACAGGGAACACAGAGTTAGAAATGCGATACCCTCCTGCAGAATCTGTACAGCACTATGACCTACTAGTAGTTACTTCATGCACAGAGATGGGGAGCAAACACAGAGTCTGAGACATGACAACCACGTCTCATAATGAATGAGGCACTATGACCTAGTAGTAGTTCTGGCACAAAAATGGGGAACTCAGAGTCAGAGACATCACACCCTCCTTTCAAATGTATGGCACTATAACCTAGTAGTAGTTCTGGCAAAGATATGGGGAACACAGAGTCTGGACCATGACACCAACCTCTCAAAATAAGTGAGGCCTAGTAGTAGTTTAGACACAGAAGTGGGGAACGCGAAGTCTAAGATGTCACACCCTTCCTTACAAATCTATATGGCACTATGACCTAGTAGTAGTTCAGGCACAGAAATGGTCAGCACAGAGTCTGAGACATCACACTATCCCTTCAAAATCTGTATGGCACTATAACCTAGTAGTAGTTCTGGCAGTGAAATGGGGAACACTGAGCCTGAAATGTGACATCCCATCTCAAAATAAGTGAGGCAGTATGACCTAGTAGTAGTTCAGGCACAGAAATGGGGAACAAAGAATCAGAGATGTCATACACTTCCTTAAAAATCTGTACAGCACGAAGACCTGGTAATAGTTCTGCCACAGATATGGGGAATACAGAGTTTGAGACATCACACCCTCCCTTTAAAACTGTATAGCACTCTAACCTAGCAGTAGTTCTGGCACAGAGATGGGGAACACAGAGTCTGAGACATCATGTGACACCTTCCCCTCAAAATTAGTGAGTCACTATGACCTAGTAGTGGTTCAGGTGCAGAAATGGAAAACACAGAGTCTGAGATGTCACACGCCCTTCTCAAAATAAGTGAGGTATTACTTATGACCTAGGCAGTAGTTTTGGTGCAGAGATGGGGAACACAGAATCTGATATGTGACACCCTCCACTCAAAATAAGTATCACGCTATGACCTAGTAGTAGTTCTGGCACAGAGATGGGGAAAACAGGTCTGAGAAGTGACATCCTCCTCTCAAAATAAGTGAGGCTCTGTGACCTAGTACTAGTTCAGGGGCAGAAATAGGGAATACTTAGTATGAGATGTCACTCCCTCCCTTACAAATTTGTTTAGCATTATGACTTACTAGTAGTTCAGACACAGAACTGGGGAACACAGAGTCTGAGAAATCACACCCTCTCTTCAAAATCTGTATGGCACTGTGACCTAGTAGTAGTTCTGGTGCAGAGATGGGGAACACAAAGTCTGAGATGTCACTTGACATCCCCTTCTCAAAATGAGTGAGCCACTATGACCTAATAGTGATTCAGCTGCAAAAGTGAGGAACACAGAGTCTGAGATGTCGCACCCCCCTCTCAAGACAAGTGAGGCACTACTTATGCCTACAGCACTTGGTATTCCCAGGCATTCTCCCATACAAGTATTAACCAGTCCCGACCCTGATTAGCTTCTGAGATCACAAGAGATTGGACGCATTCAGGGTAGTACGGCTATAGGTCACTTCTTATGACCTAGGTATTAGTTTAAGTACAGAGGTGGGGAACACAGAGTCTAAGACATCACACCCGCCCTTCAAAATCTGTATAGCACTATAAGTAGTCCCAGCACAGAGATGAGAAACACAAAATCTGACATGTCAAGACTCACACCCGACCTTTACTTTTCTTATTAATTTTTGTCATTTTTTTTTTTAAGTTGTTGGTTGCTAAAGCCTAGCAGTGGCACCTGAACAATTTCCAATCAGTTGTCACTGAATTATCAGTCAGGCCTGCCTTATGCCATGGTACTGCAGCATGTGCAGGGCCAGGCCACAAAGTAAAGTACAGTACCCCTCTTTTTTTAAACACTTTCCTCTCTGTAACACTCAGTTAAATGAAGAAAAATGATTTTTCTTTCTGTTCTTTCTGAGTCCATCTCTCTTTCTTTATGCTGCAGATTAGAACTGAACTGTTGCACAGTAGTCTAACTCTGATTAATACACATAGAAACATAGAAACATTGAAGCTGATTGTAGACAAGGACCACCAGAACCATCTAGTCTGCCCTTTTGTACTACCTGCTTAATATTGCCTTAAGTCTCTACCCTAAACATTGGCTTATTTTATTCTTACTCTAAACATGTCTGCTCCCTTAAACTGCAAGCTCCAAGTGAGCTGAACAGCACATTTATCAGTGCCATGTGGTGGATAACACAAAAGAGCGGCTAACACAAATGTCAATCACCCCAAACAACTCCTAATTGGCTGGCTACATTCAGTGCCCCAGTACCCACCGGTTTTGCCTTTGTTGATTATCAGGTATGGTTAGCCGCCCAATAGGATTAAAAAAAATTATTTTATTTTTTTCAGTTTCAACTCCTAACCTCGCCTCTTCACACACAGTGACAGAAAAATAATTTATGGTGACTGATTGTGATTTTTGTTTTGTTTGTTTCATTCATTCCTGATGCTGTTACTGTTGGTTCTATTCCATTCTCCCTTTTCACTGCCCGCTTGCTGTGCTTTTGCTGTTGTTCCATTCTGGTCTCCTCCCCACAGCCTTGCTGTCCTCGGCTGCTTATCCATTCCAGTCTCCTTCTCCTCCCTGCCCACCCCCTAACATGTCTTCCGATCACTTTCTGGCTGTACTTTGCATGAGCCATGGACCATAGAAACAGCATGCTGGCAACCTGCTACATCAGTAGAGTCAGGTCAGTGTCAGGGTATATCAGTATGATAGTGACGGTAAACATACTTACTGCCACTACCATACTGATATCTCTGGACAATGATCCATCTCCCTAGCAGGCTGCCAGCATGCTACTTCCCTGTTACCCTGTTCCAGCTTTTGATCCAGAACCTGGACCGCACTTCTGAACCAGACTGACTTGACAACTTGAGTGGAACCATGAGTGGCTCAGTATTCTGAAGCTGAGTTGAGTCATTCAGGTCCAGGGGGATTCAGAAGTGCCACAGAACAAGTTCACCCAACCCCTTCTGCTAATGCACCAGTTGGGGTTCAGTTTAATGCAACAAAAGTAGGGAAATGTGGCACTAGGGTTTCCAACCATAACTCTCCACCCCTACCCATCAAGCAGCAAAAGGAAAAAAAATAGGGTTTGGGATCTCCTGATTGTTGGTGAATCACTGGTGGGGTGTTATCAACCATAATGCTCACTACCTACCCTGAGCAAACAAGGTTAGATGTGATCTCTTTTTTTCATATAGGGCTCTGCAGGCCCTAAGTGAAGAAAGCTACAACAGATTTTGTTGGCACCATGTGGTGAAACATACCTTTCCACCTTTGAAGAGTGTATCAATATGAGGTACTGGATTGGACCTGTATCTTCTGCTTTGGATAGGAGGCTATGGGCTGGGGGGGGCAAGGGAGAGCATTATAGCTGATAACCCCAAGGAAGACCACACAACTGATTCACCAAAATTCAAGAGACCCAAAACTCATTTCTTTTTTTGCAAGAAAAAATATGTTTGCAGGTAACAAAAAGAAAAACTGTGAGGGATAGTTTTCTTTTTTCAGGAGATAGGGACATTATGACACTGAGGATTGGGAACCCCAGTGTGGGGCTAGTGTCTATTGGCACCAGCTGTGGGAAGGTTCCACCATATATTTATGGGAAGAGGCAGTGATCTGAAGGGTGGGGGACTTGGAGGGGAAGAGGTAGAAAGAAGCAGAACAGGGGGTGGGCACCCCGGTCCACTTAATAAATAGAGATTGATGGATGGATGGATAGATAGACAGACAGACAGACAGACAGACAGATAGATAGATAGATAGATAGATAGATAGATAGATAGACAGACAGAGAAGAAAATACAGAGTCAGGCAAACAGAAAAGAGAATAGGTGGCTCACTGCTCTCCCTGCAGCCCACAATAGGACTCCAACTGTGGCTGCAGAACTCAAGAATGCCCCACTGTTCTCATACAGAGAATGTGGATAAATAGCCCTTCTCACTTAGCTGGACACCCTGGATTTTTAGGTGCCCTGAAAAGGTAGTTCTGGCCACTATTTAGGAAACAAATATATATCAGACTCTAGCTAAACAGGTCCTATTTAGAAAGGTTCAGGTGTTTATTTTTCCAAACCACACCATTGTACGTATTGACCATGTTTTTTATTTCAAGGAAAACAACAAGATGATGGGTCTCACAACACACCAAAAAAAATGTTTGCTGGCATGAGAAGCAAGTGGTGAAAAACCAGAAAATGGTTTTGTGACACAGAATTTTGGGTGTTGTGTCAGAATGTTATCCAGAAATGCTAGAACAAAAAAAAACACAAACCTTTAGGGCAGGATTCTCAAAGGACTTGTGCTCGGTGCATCTCAGATGTTCCAGCACAAAAGAGATGCACCGAACACAAATAGTGGTATTCAAGAAGATGCACTGGGGGGATGCTCCCAGCCCACCCCCTTTGTGACTACCACTGTTGCACCCAGCCTGGGATGTGCTGGCACAACCCTTTGGTTGGGCTGGGTACACAATGGGGCAACTCATCTCCCAATGTGCTGTGCTGAAACCTGCCATTCACAGCCACAGACATGCAAATGGGGCCATTAGGCATGCAAGGTGCAATGGGGCCATTTGCATGTCATTATGGTTCCATTTGCATGCACCTAGCAGTGTTGCTCCCAGCAGAATGCGCCAGGCCCCCTGCATGGGGACCTGTTTAGCTAGAGTCTGATATATATTATTTTCCTAAATAATGGCCAGAACTACCTTTTCAGGGCACCATGTAGCTCATGTTTAAACCATGTATCTCATGTTTAATGTAATTGTCTTTATACCTACTCTATGTTTCCATCTGTCTTACATGTGACGAGGTACCTTCGCAAATGAGCCTCTGGCTCAAAGGTTGTAAACTGATATATCAAATAAATAAATAAATAAAAAGGGCTGTGTGCTTTACAATGCATCCAGGATTGCCTAGGGAGGCAACCGGCACACACACCCTCCCCACCTGCATCCCCCTAAGACTGTCGCTGCCTGTGAGGAAAATGTTGAAAATGAAGGCCCCCCTCTCCACCCACATCCTGGAAGACTGCCGCTGCCTGTGGCATAAGCTAAACCCACCTTCCCACCCCAACCAGGATGCACTGGTGATCACCTCCAGGAGACCCCCTGGTAGCCTAGCAGATCTACCACCCCCCACCCACTCAGGCACCCCAATCCACCCCACTCCCCATACCAGCATAATCCCACTGTTGACAGGCAGCTCAACCCACCTACATACCGCCACTGCTGCCCGCCAACAGAGCTGTCTGTGAATGACAGCTACTGTTCAACTGCAAGCCCATTGGTCAACATCCAAGAGAGCATGTGATATTTTAGAATGTATTTATATTCAACATTGATATGTATGTCTGTATCAAAAAAGTATCTAATTGATTAATTAAGACTGGCATGTGTAAATAAACTGACTATTACATGGGATTTAGTGGTGGCTATTGCATGTGTTTTCAAGATTGATGTTTTATGTTTTATTAAGGTGGTTATTAAATGTGTTATTGTGGTAGTAATAAGGGTTTATAGTGTGCAGGTAATATACTAATGTATTAGTGTTGTGTTAATAGCACATTATTAAAGTGGTAACAGTTAACTAGCTGTGCATCTGTTAATTGACTATGCTACATATAAAACTGGACCAGGTTCTTCACTTACATTGCGAAGAGGCCTTTGGGATAGGGACTGGAGAAAAGGAATTGATAGCACTCTCAGACCAGGGTGATGCTGATAATAATTTTAGTGCAACTCCATAATCAATTCCAGTATAACAACATCACCCTAAATGCTATGATCACTGTAACCTGGAGCTGCAGCACCAGCACTTCGAGGCTCAGCCAGCCTCTTTGTCAGGGGGGATTTGGGCTCTGGATTGTGCTTTGGCATGTAACTCAATGGAGGTAACAGAGATGGCACATTGATGTAGAAGTTAGGATAGAAACAATCCCAAACATCAGAATTGCCCTTTTTGATGGTTTAAAAACCCTAACTGAGGCATTAGTATATTGTTTTGCAATGAATTTCCTGTCACTTTTATGTTGGCTCACACATGCACAGCCAACATATTGTGGTAGTAGCGGATTTGGAGGCGCGGTCACTGTTATGCGAATGCAGGGCATGCATCAGTAGGTGTGACCCTCATTCCCCAACAAGCCTGCATGCTGGCGCCAAACCATGAATACATAATGTAGCCAGCACATCTAAGGAAAGGTCCACTGCAATGCGAGCAAAGCTCGTCATATGCAGCGGCACCTCCCGATGTGTCTTCCCTGGTGAAACACAGGGGCGCAAGACAGGGGGATGTGCCGGGGCGTGACCACATTGCCACTTTTTGGGGTCAAAAATATTGCCCTTTCATTTATATTTATTTCACTGCCTGCCTCAGCACCTAATATTTGGCAGTGCTCTCTGTTTCTTGCCTTTATTCTACCGCTGTGCCTCGAGTTGTGCACCCCTCCTCACACTAAACACAACAGAACTTGGAAGAGAAGAGATCATTAATTTTAAAGATCTGTAAGCTGTTGTCCTTCTCAGAGTGTAAGTATTTGTGCCTCCCACACCCAGCAGCATTGGAGTCGTTATCTCTTACATGACTGCAAAGCTGATAATGGCCCTAATTTACAACTCTGGTGGAACTTTTATTTCACATCCAATGAGCCCATCGATGAGATTCAACAGCCCTGCCTAACAAATCTTTGTTCCCTGGATTCCGGACTTGACACTGAGCTTGTCCTCCTGCATGTGCTGGTGCCCTATGGTCTGCTATCCCTACTGCAGCAACAACAACTGGGAAAATAAATCAATTTGATTTTTTTTAAGAAAGTCTGACCTCTGGCGTGAAGATCTGAGCAGAGGGCCAGGGCAGGGATATAAACCAAGCCCATTATCACCGCACCGATCACATTTCCTCCTGACTTCCTTCCTTGCTCATATGGCTTTGTCGATGGTGTTTGCTAGGTAAGGTGGAGTTGGACAGACAAACATAGTGATTATTCGGCTGCCCTGCCCCCGCCTAGAACTTGCACCAGCGCCACAACTATAACGCGACTCCTTCTGATGCAGCATCGCTCCACACCAGGCTGTGGCCACTTTAAAATTTATTTAAGTATTTGTTTTATTTTGCTGCTCAGCCTGAGCCCTGAGCTGGACAAAGTCTGCTGATGGTTAAATTATTTCCCCTGCCCTCACCCTACCTGCACTTACCGGCCGTGGACCTCTGTGTGAGTGAGTGCTTCTGGTGCGACATGCGGTTCAAGGTAGAGCAATCAGCGAGTTCCAATAGCCTCAGGTAGGCAGCCCCACTAAGACCAGAGCCACATATTCAGTCCCTTCATCCTCATCCTCCTTATAGCCTCCTAGGGTGACTAGCGGTGCTGAGCCTGCCCTGTATCCACCGCCCGCATCCTGCCAACCAAGTCATAGGTGAATCTGATCATGATTGGTTATGGTCACAGTGATCACTGTCACTGATCGGTCACCGGTCCGGTCCTAATGTTGGTGCCTTGTTGGGTAGTCCTGGTCCAGCACTAGATAGCTGTAGCTGTGCAGAATAGGTCACTACTCGATCACTCCAGACCAGAGACCGGTCGGTGTCTGAGAGACCCATTCAGCTCTGTTTCCTTCTATCTGGACTGTCAGTTTGCATGGTTTGCTTGCTTGCCATTAAGTCAGTTCTTAATCTTTCCTGACCCTCGGACAGCTGCACCGGTTACCAGATGCCTAGTCCTTGAGGAAAGCCAAGAAGTCCAGAGAAGACAGAGAACAGAACAACTGCAGCACCCCTGGGCCCTGGCCTTAAGAACCAAAGAGGACTTCACTGCGTTGCTGCTGCTCACCTGCCTGCTGTTTTTCCAACTACTACTGCTTATTTGCCAGCCCACTGCCAAACAGGTACACACTGATTTTTTTATTTTTATTATGTTGACTTTTGTGGAGGTAGTTGGTTAAAGAGGTCACGTTGGACTCAGTGGGCAGACTGATCCAGGAGGCAGGCTGATTTTTACCTCTAGAGGTGGGTGACCCTGGTACTCTGGGAGGGAGCAGAGTAATGGGCTTCCTCTATATTGTTCATTTGCTACTGAGCATGATGCTGTACATTATAGAGTCTGTAATGTTCAGCATCATGCTCGGTACCACCAGATGATATTTAATATCACAGCATTACACAGTTACACCAAACAGTACAAATACTACTCATTTACAGTATATTGGGCTAATAAGGGAGCGTCGGATTGGGGGGGGGGGTAAGTGAAGTGAGTGACCTGGTAGTCAGAGCTTGGCAAACAAAATTGTGAAGAAATGCAGAACTAAGTTTACAAAACTATTCCATTTATACTGTATCAGAGTCCACGGTGCTAACCACACACCTTGGGTTGCTGCAGTAATCATTATTGAATGGATTCCATTTTCAGTATAACTACAGTTTTATACCATTTGGCACTATATGGTATACATTCTTGTTGGCATAATATTCATGTTGTACTGAGCATGAAGCATGATGCTGGACATTACAAAGGAAGCTCATCAGCGTGTGTTCAAATCAGTTTCCCTTCCTAAGAGGGTGAGACCTGTTCCAGGGGTGTTTTATCAGTACTTATCTATCTCTCCTTCTGCATGCACCTTTCTGAGCCATGGTGGTGGTGGGGGGTTAGGTATCGAGACCTCTGCTCAGGCTGTACATGTGGTGGTTCTGTGTGTGAAGGTGTGACATTATGTGGAGTGCTATGTGGGGAGTAGTTGTCAATATCTGGTTTTTATGAACCAAAACTGGCAGTTTATATGGGTTTGCATACGGTACCTTTCAGCTGCTTGATATGGAAATAAGGGGTATTGTGGGAATTGGGAAAGAATTATTTTTTTCAGAGAGTCCATGCAGCAAGTGAGTAGCAGGCATGTGCACAATAATGCTGTAGTAGAAGACTTGGTTTGCTGGCCAAGGCACCTAGCTTCACCTGAGCTCTTTCCTTCTAAGACTGCTTGAAAGGCAGAGTAGAAAAACTTACCAGAGCAAGGGAGAAGGATTAAGACTTAGTTTGGCTAAGCAGATTTACTGTGTGGTGGTGTTTTTATTTTTCACTCACAGGGATTGCTACTGTTTGTTGCTAACATTTCATTGCTTTATTTTTCTCTGATTCAAATTGTTGTTGCTGGTATACCTTCTTCTGCATTATTACAAGGTGTGCCTACAGGTGTGTGCTAACAGATTACTGCTGTAATCTTCTGATTCAAATTGTCTTTGCAAGGTATATCTTCTGTTACTGCTTTATTTTCTCTGGAGCAAAGTGTTTCTTACAGGGTATATCTTCTCTGAAATTACTGTATTACAGGTGGAGCTTACATTTTGTGACTTTATCATTGGGCTAAGCAAAATTACTGTTTGACACTGTGTTTTATTTTATTCTTGTTTGTTGAAAAGGTTTGTTGTCGAGAGGTGTTTCAGTCTCCTTCTCACATTGAAGGAGCTAATTGCTTTCCTCCCACAGCTCTTCCAAAGGATTAGGTGTGTATGTGGGGTGGAGCTGGCAAACTGTCAGTAATTTCCAACAGAAAGAAGGGTTAAAAGTCAGGTTAGTTGATATCTTGGAGGTAGAAGACTTGGTTTGCTGGCCAAGGCACCTAGCTTCACCTGAGCTCTTTCCTTCTAAGACTGCTTGAAAGGCAGAGTAGAAAAACTTACCAGAGCAAGGGAGAAGGATTAAGACTTAGTTTGGCTAAGCAGATTTACTGTGTGGTGGTGTTTTTATTTTTATTCACAGGATTGCTACTGTTTGTTGCTAACATTTCATTGCTTTATTTTTTCTGATTCAAATTGTTGTTGCTGGTATACCTTCTTCTGCATTATTACAAGGTGTGCCTACAGGTGTGTGCTAACAGATTACTGCTGTAATCTTCTGATTCAAATTGTCTTTTGCAAGGTATATCTTCTGTTACTGCTTTATTTTTCTCTGGAGCAAAGTGTTTCTTACAGGGTATATCTTCTGAAATTATTACAGGTGGTGCTTTACAGGTTTTACAGTTTTATCTAACATTAGGATAAGCTTTCAGGTTACTGCATTTGTTGTTGACTGATTGTTTCTGCTCTTACCTCCTTGTTCTTTCGTCCGTGGTTCTTCTTTTAGGCAGGGAAGGGCCCAGCCACCCACCCCATCCCCAACCACCCCACGCTAACCTCCTTTTATAGGGTACCACAGTTGTGACATTTCCTGTGGCAGAGCAGGAAGGGGCAGATCAGTGGGGCCTCCACAAGGTGATCTCATTTACAGGGCACTAGTAATTTAACTTGTTATAAAGTTAAACAAAGCACAATTAAACCATTACTTGCATTTTTTTTCCTTCTAATTACTCTGACTAGGTTACAAACCCAGCAACTTATTTGGAATGGATTTCATTAACTGCAGGTACTGTGGAACAATTTTCAGAAGGACATTCTTACAGGATTTAGGACACTGTCTACATGCTGGGCCTTTGGAGATCTTAGGTCTCAGCTCCGGCAGCATGGGCAGAGATTGCACGCCTCAAATTTCATATTGAAGAGAATACATTATAAGAACCACCCGCCATTTCCCCAGCATCCAACAGAAAAACCTCAACCGAGAGGGTAGTTGGTCCAGGAGGTTGGCAGGTGGTTAGGAGGAGCAACCAGGTGCCCCATCACTCTCTGCTCTCCAACACATTACTCCAAAAACCATATAAACACTATTAAACAGGCATCTGCCTCTATCTCTGAAATCAAATAAAGAGGCAGAAGACACTGCAGAGCAGGACATCACGCGCACAGAGCTAGCACAACAATACTCACCCAAATCAGGAACCAAAGCTAAACTAGCACAAAGGAAATCAAAAACTTCTGATCATAGGAGACTCCATGATTCGGGAGTTGATACCATCTCCAGCCAGGGTGATGGTCAGATGTCTCCAGGTACATCAGCATGGAGAGACACTGACCGCATTGCTAAATTGTTCAACAAAGCAGGAGAAAACATTGATGTCCTAGTACACATAGGACTATCGATCTCGCCAGCCGGTCAGTTGTGGAGACCAAGGAACACCTGACTAGGCTGGGTGACAAACCTATCATCTATTTCTGTCCGGCATCTCCTTCTCTGAGATCCTGCCAGTCTGGGAGAAGGGAGCAGATGGACGGAAGGTCAGAGAAGGAGATAGGGGAGCTAAACACGTGGCTCAAGGACTGGTGCCAGGAAAAAGGACACAGATTTGTAGGAACTGGGAAACAGTTCTGGGAGCCTAAAGTTCTTTAAATTTGATGACTGCATCTGACTAAAGAGGAGTCAGTGCATTGAGGCAGAAGTTTGACGTCTTTGCAGAATATTTAAACTAGCAAATGGGGGAGGTGCAGCACCCCATACGTTGAATGGGAAGAACACCTCCCCTCAGCTAGTGGTCAAACTGGAATTCAGTGTGTTTGCCATTCATTGCATCACCAGGTAAGAAAAAGGTTTGTCTCCCCATACGATGCAGGGTAATGCCAAACCTCACCCAACAACTAACACACCAAAATCTGGCCAATGGAAAATTATGTACACAATGCTCACAGCCTGGGAAATAAGATCCCAGACCTGCAGGCAATAATGTCAGAGGCTAAACTGACATAGTAGCAATTAGTGAGACGTGGTTTACCAGTAACCACACTTGGGAGACTTCAGTACCTGGCTATGTATTGTTCAGAAGAGACCGAGGTGCAAAAAGGGGGGGAGGAGTGGCCCTGTATGTTAATGAAAATATCAAAGTACAGAAATTCAGAATACACATAAGGAGCCAGAAGAACTGTGGGTCACCCTGGAAACAGGAAATGGGACAGCCATAAGAACTGGGGTTGTCTACAGGCCCCCAGACCAGAGGGAGGACATAGACACATTACTGTTAGAAGATATACAAAACATGACAGCTAAAGGGAGGTTCTGATAATGGGAGACTTCAACATGCCAGATACAGATTGGTCAATACCAGCAGGAACATCTGCCAGAACTAGACTCATAGTGGATTCCCTGCAGGGAGGGCCTCAAACAACTGGTACAGCAACCCACAAGAGACAGGGCTATCCTAGATCTAGTACTGACTAACAAAGAAGGATCACAGATCTCCAGGTAGAAGGTCACCTGGGGCCAGTGACCATCACATGGTATGGTTCAATTTGGCTACTACATCTAAATCATCCCATTCCAAGGCAAAAAATATGGGACTTCAGAGGAGCTGACTTTGATAAGATGGCCAACAGAGTTAAGCTAGCCTGGCAAAAGAAACACAGGTGAGGAGGTACAGGCAAAGTGGGCAAGCATTAAGGATACAATACTTGAAGCAACATCCATTGTGTTAGACAGAAAGGAAGTCAAAGAAGAAGGAAACCACTTTGGTTCTCAAATACAGTAGTAGAAAAGGTCAGAGCCAAAAGGCTGGCCTTCAGAAAATATAAGGAACACAGCGGGATGAAGATAGGGGGCATACCAAACTGCCCTAAGGGAAGCAGGTAAGGCAGTAAGGCAGGCAAAAGTCCCAAACTGAGGAAACACTAGCACAAACAGTAAAAGAAGGTGACAAGACTTTCTATAGATACATTAGTGAAAGGAGAAAGTCCAGAGGGGTACTAAGCTTAATGGAGAAAAGGGAGCATGTGAGGAGGAGGACCTTAAAGGCATCTATCCTAAATAGATACTTTTGCTCAGTATCACTGAAGAGAAGGTAGGGCAGGCCCACAGCTCAGCATCATGGACACAGGGGGAGAGGAGGCACTACTCCCTTCACAAAAGAAAGGGGTCCTACAAGAGCTATGCAGGCTCAGGGTGGATACAATGGGACCTGATGGCATACATCCCAGGGTACTTAAGGAGCTAAAGGAGGAACTAGCAGAGCCATTAGCAGAATTGTTTAGTGAGTCTCTGAGCACAGGAGAGGTCCCAGAAGACTGGAGAAGGGTTTCATGTGATCCCACTCACAAGAGTGGTAGCAGGAGGAGCGGGAACTACAGACCGGGTCAGTCTTACCTCAGTAGTGGGCAAGATTATGGAAGCACTCTTAAGGAAAGGATAGTGCAACACCTGGAATCCATAGGGCACAGGATCCAAGACAGCATGGGTTTACAAAGGAAGGTCCTGTCAAACTAATCTCATAGATTTCTTTGACTGGGTAACCAGAGTGGTGGACCAAGGGGAGCAGTTGATGTCGCCTACCTTGACTTCAGCAAAGCTTTGACACTGTTCCACATAGAAGATTGATAAATAAGCTAGGTAGGCTCGGGTGGTGAGTTGGTCAACTGGGTGGCAAACTGGTTGACTGGCAGAAAACAGAGAGTGGTGGTAAATGGTATACAGTCAGAAGAGATGCAAGTCACAAGTGGGTACTCAGGATCAGTCCTGGGGCCAGTCCTATTCAACATCTTCATTAGTGACCTAGCAGATGGACTAGAGGGTAAGGCTTGTCTGTTTGCAGATGACACCAAGATCTGCAACAGAGTAGATGATCCAGATGGGTGGGCAGAATGAGAAGAGATCTGGATAAACTAGCAGAATGGTCAGAAGAGTGGCAACTGGGATTTAATGCAAAGAAGTGCAAAATCATGCACATAGGGAAGAGAAACCCTAGCCACTTTATAGCCTGGGAGGGGAGTTGCTAGCAGTCACAAAGGAAGAAAGAGACTTGGGCATCATCATCACTGATGACCTGAAATCATCCAAGCAGACCTCTAAAGCAGTAGGTAAGGCTGAGGGGGGTTAGAGGTGTATTAGTAGGGTATCACAAGTCGTAACGAGGGAGGTAATAATCCCTCTGTACAAGACATTGGTTAGGCCCCATCTGGAGTACTGCGTGCAGTATTGAGGCCACACCTTCACAAGGACATTAACCAAATTGAGGCAGTCCAGAGAAGGGCAACCAAAATGGTGCAGGGACTGCATCAGAAGACATATGAGGACAGATTAACGGAGCTCAATATGTATACCCTTGAGCAAAGGAGGGAGAGAGGTGATATGATCGAGACATTTAAACACCTAAAGGGCATAAACAAGGTGAAAGAGTCTAACATGTTTAAATATAAGAAAAATAGCAGGACAAGAGGACACAGCATGAGATTAGAGGGAGGCCGATTAAGGGGAATGTGAGGAAATCTTTTTCACAGAAAGGGTGGTAGATGCATGGAATGGCTTACTACAAGAAGTAGTGGCTATGAATACAGTGCAGGGCTTCAAACAGGCATGGGATAGGCATAAGGGGCAATACAAATTACTATGAATAGATAGGTCACTGACATCTGCAAAGGCCGATGGCACATTTATAAGGTAGAAAAAGAAATGGGCAGACTGGATGGGCCTTGCGGTCCTTATCTGCCGTCAACTTCTATGTTTCTATGTTTCTATGTTTCTATGTAGTACTGCAAAAATGTGGTGGCCACAGCAGGTCAGGAGGACCCATGGATAGTTCCTTTTTCCAGTATTGGTATGGAATGGAAGGACAGCTAATACCATAAATTTGCTGTAGCAGGATATCATGGTGGGAAATTGTTATGGATGGTGCTGACTGACACTTTATTTGCTCTACTCTGCTTTGAATTGTTCTAGTTTATGTCCTTACTGCTGTGGTAAGGATTTCAGAACTGGCTACACTATTATAATGGAAGTCTCACATGTATGCCCCTACAGTGGTGTCAGTTTCTTTCCTTGACCAGCTTGCAAAGTTTAAACCAGCACATTACCTGTGTTGCCTTTTTACACATTATCTCACACTGATGCCCTTGTTTTAAGTCTGCTGTTATATAACTGAAATCCCTCTCTTAATCTTTCTTAGTTCAATATCATTTAAGTAATATCTGGCCTTAGTGTTGTTCTTTCCTAGATGCAGCAGCAGTACAGTGTGTTTCCTATCATAAAACTTCATGTCCCACAACTTTCCCAGCTCAGCTATTGTGTCCAAATCTCTATTAGATACTTTTAGTAGTGTTCTCTTTGTCTGTTGCATCCTAACCTTGGTGTCAATTGCAAACTTGTGAGACCCATTTTTTGTCTGCCCCTTTATTCAGTTCCTTGATATAAATTTTGAACAAGTAGAGAGAGCATTATGGGTGCTGGGGCAGTGAGTCAGGGACACTTAATTTCTGCACACAGAGCAGCCTGTTGGTGTCTTCAGCATTCATCACACTGATTTGAAAGCCACTGAGTTTGATTGACCTAGGGGATTTCATTGCTTCCTTATCCATCCTCCTGAAGCAGCCAGCTGAAGGGTGAACAGTATACCAGCTGGGGCATTAAATAAATCCTGGTAAGAAAGAAATGCAGTACCATGACTTAATGTTTTATCAATAAGCGAAGTGACAAGTGGGGGCAGAGATAGATGTGACATGTGAGGGATGCAGACATGCAAAAATACATGAAAATAAATGATGATGAACGGTGTGGAGCTTGGGCACTGGTCCATGGGATGGATTATGTGACTGTGCTTTTGAGTTTGCATCTTCATGGTTGATTATGTCTTATGCGCCACTCACATAATCCATTCCTACCCATGGACCAGTGCCCCAGTCCCACACTGTTCATCATCATTTCATTTATTTTTGAGTGTCTCTGTCATTCACTTCAGTGATAAAAGATTCAGTATGGAATTTTGTTTGTTTCAATGCTTATAGCTGTTCAAAGTTAATGTTACTTTATCATTGTATAATATGAACAATTTCTGCTTTAAGGTCTGAGTTTATGAAAGCTTTCTACTGTGGGACTGGGCACTTTTTTATTTTTATTTTGATGGGTACCATATGAGACATTTGAGAGGTATTCTTGAATACTTACTTGTTGCTTCTGCCATGCAAACAGTGCACAAATATAGGCTTGTAGAAGGGAACCTGATTGAAGGAGTGTGATATGTGATTAATGTAAACTTCCTGACAGTTGTGAGATACAATGCAAGGCCAGATGCCAAGAGAATCAAGCATGTACAGTAACTTAAAGGTAATGTCATTCATTTATTTTTTTACCAGTAAGTGGACAGGGACAGAAAGTCATTTTACAGCCACAACTGATCAGGAACAGAGTTGGAAATCCTCCAGCTACAACAGTCTACATTCTTCATTAGCTAGCCTTCACATGCACTGCTTCCAGAACCCACTGACTGGGCAAAAAGGAGTATCCAAAAAAGCCCAAGTATCTACAGGGAGCTATTTGTGATGACAGAGATTGGGGTGTAACATTTAAAAACTGTAATTAAGAAGACTGTGGTTGGATTGACTGTGCTATGCCATGCTGTGCTGTGCTGTGCTGTGCTGTGCTGTGCTGTGCTGTGAGTGACTTTGTTTAATCTCACAGGCACACCATTCAACCTCCTTTTGTTTCAGTTTTCCCAGCTATGAAACTGCATGGAAGCCAGAGGCTGAGCGTATTGAAATTACTAGTCTGTTATCAATACTAAATCATCGTCTATGTCAGCAGGGTTTTAAAACAAAAGGCTGAGTAAAGTAAACTACTGTAATTCTTAACATGAAATAAAAACAAATACTTCTCTTCCACCCTGTAGATGGGCTTTTGATAACTCCTATTGACCTACTGGGTCCCAGAAGCAGTGCAGGTGAAGGCTGGTGAATAAAATAGAGGATAATGGCTGGGGAGCGGGTGATAACCACGCTGTAATCACCTTGAGTGGTTGCTAGGGCAACATGGTAAACCTCGAGAGCACAGGCGACTTCAGCATGGTTATCACCCGATCCCCAGCCATCATCTTTTATAGTGTATGTTCAAAAAAACACTGTTTGCATTCTATGTGTGAGAATTATGGCACTCTGGTGAATTCTTCTTTGTTTTGCCACTGTTTGGAAGTTCCGAAGTGTGGTTAACAACTTTTAAAATTCTAAACAGTGCATAACAAAGCTGTGTGACTGCTGATTATGGTGGTTAATAGGCACTTACCATACATTATTAACGTGTAGTAGACTGTTGCAGTTGGAGGATGTCCAGCCATTTCAATGAGGGAACTCATTCTGACTATGAGCTAGTTAGATGTCTTTTTTATTCTGTACATGATCAGATCAGATTTACTTTATCAACGTTTACAGACCCCAGGCCTTGCATGGAATGCCATTCTCTACAATATTATAACTATGCATAAGTAAGTTAAGCACATGAATACCACTTTTGAGACTTCATTGCTATGCTTAATATGTGGCAGCCAAGTCAATAAATGCAACATTGTCTCTTCGAGGACAAACAATTGTAACTAATTAAACCCAGTTCATTAGGTGTGCTTTCATTAATGTATTTTCTTAGTCCTCTTCTAAATTAAGATGACTAGAGTGATATGCACCCATCTGTCTTAGATATCACCAGGCTTGTATGAACTTCTTAAATTAAGTGAAACGATCTGTTCAAAGTAGTAGAGCCTCAGATTCAGCAAAGGATGGTTCAGACTTCTGATGGAGCTATTGGAGGAAGTGGGGTGACAGGTGTGCTCTTAATATACTGTATTAAATATTCCTATAAGGTATAACTGCTTATAAAATGGTAAGAGAAAATTCTTAAATATGATTAGCTATTGTTCATGTAGCAATTATGTTCCATGATGGAAAATAAAAGTGTTGCAAATGTGCACTGATCACCACTGGGATCATTACGCTAACAGAATGTTAAGAATTCAACTGGCAGCCATTGTTTTTTGCCCTGTAACTGTAAGCATCACATTTACTTGCACTGGGCCCTAAAAATAAAACTACCCTAAATACAAAATAAAACCTTAATCAAATGTTGTTCCCTGATCATCACATTCTCCTTACATACATAAACAAATTAGAAACATTAAGTATTGTTTATAGTTTTCATTACAACTCTTTCTTTGCTGACAATGAAAAATTCCCTTTCTATCTTTACCTGCTCCTCAGGGATATCTCTTCTCCTTGCCCTGACAGTGAGATGATTGAGTTGCTGGCTGTAACAGAGGCCTTTGTTGTGTGTGTCCATAGTATGTTAGGAGAGTAGCATTCTAGCAGTGGAACTGAGAAGAACTTTGAATCCATGTATTCCGTGGTAAACATTCCATGACAAACATTCTATATATCGAATGAGGGGAAAAACAGAGAGAAAAAACAGTAAGAAGAAAGGCAACAATACAATGACATCATTTGTACTGGGCAGAAGGACTATTTGATCATAAATGCACAGAAGTAAATCTATTGTTCCTACAAATAAACATGCTTTTCCCAAGTGTAAAAAGTTTTAAAAAAAGGAGCCCATTTTATAAGCGCAATAAGGCACTCTGTGTTGCGTGGAACACATTTTACTGTATGGCCAGCTCCTAAAGTCACTCAGCCTTCAGCCTCACACCTTATTACACCCCTGGCCATGCAGTAAAATGTGCTCCACGCACACCCTATCATGCCTTATTGCTTACATTCTTAACATTATGATCATCATCATCATAAATGTGCATTTATTGTATATCGGTATGGCAAAAACTGGTTTAGAAAAAGTGCTCTTTGTACCTCAGTCGGTGCCCTTCCAATCCTCAGCACCCTCAGCTTTTATTATCTTCTGGCACCTATGGTAAAACATTAGACAAAACATGGTAGCACACTGCCTGCCACAATGCCAACTTCGGGGCTGCCCAATCCTGCTGTTGGCATGCCCTGACCCAGTGCATGTACTGACGAGGGAGCCACTCCCTGTCGGCATGCTGTCCCCCATTTGTTGTGTGCCGAGTGGGGTGCCCAATCCTCCTCAGCTCTAGCACCCCCTTCAGTATGTGCCAACAGGGGTGCCCAATCCCCCATCAGCTAGCCCCCCAAACACTCAGGTGGCATGCTGGGAGCCTACCCCAGCATGCCAAATGCCACTGTAAAAAAAAAAGTCCTGTGATGTGTTTTTTTTAAACCTGTAAAAGGAAAAAACGGTCCCCTGAGGTCTGTCTTGCTCCCTCCTTCAACCCATGCCCACCATCTGTGCACTCTGCCTCCCCACACTCCCCCATACTTACCTCCGGAGTCCAGCACGATGATCTTCGGTTGACCAGGAACATGTCTGCACTCTTCAAAGCCGACCGCGAACTGTAGAAATGCTGGTAAGCTGTATAATGGCATAGAGTTTTTCAACTTTGGTACATTGTTTGGAATTTTTGCAACACATTTTCAACATGGGGTTATTGGGGCCCCTCCTCATGAATTCAGTCACTGTCATGGCATTATTTGGTCCCGAAAGGTGATTTCACGGTCACTGCGTGGAATCACCTTTTGGGACTGAGTAATGAAACAACAGTGCTACTGCTCATGAGGGGGGATCTCAAAAAGCCTATGTTGCAAATTTGGTGAAAAAAATCCAAACAAATGGCTGTTTTACGAGCATGCATTGCACTGTTTCCACACGTACTCATAACTTTGTGAATTTCTAATATTTTCACTCTACATTTTCAAAATTGGCATTTTTTCTCACCTCCTTATGAACAGTATAGCTGTCATTTTACATATCCTGGCCAAAATGTGTTTTCACACGTCCGGCGCAGAATAGCGCGGTCGCTGTGTGAAATCAGTTTTTGAGACAGTTTCAGAAAATGACAGTAACACTGTTCATGAGCAAAAGAATGACAGTAACACTGTTCATGAGCAGAGGTTCTAAGATGCCTATTTTGAAAATTTGGTGATGAAAGTCTGTGAAATGATTGTGTTACAAGCGTGTGTTGCGCAGTTTCCATGTACCCTTGTAACTTCGCAAATTTGCAATATTTTCATGCCACATTTTCAACACTGGCATTTTTTCACACCTCCTTTTGAACAGTACAGCTGTCATTTTTCACAGCCTGCCCAAAATGTGTTTCCACACCTGTGGCGCACAATGGCATGGTAGCTGTGGGAAATCAACTTTTGGGACAGATTAACAAAATCACAGTGCCACTGTTCATGAGAGGAGGTCCCAAATGCCTATGTTGAAAAATGCTAAAGAAATCCCCAAAATTATTGGGTTATGATGTTATGTAGTTCATATGCATGCTCATGACTTCACCGATTTTTCATATTTTCACTCCACACTTTCAGCGTTGTCATTTTTTTACACCTCCTTATGAACAATACAGTTGTTATTTTTCACATCCTGCCCAAAACGTGTTTTTGTCCCTGTGTCACCAAATGGCATAGCCACTGTGCAAAACCACCTTTCAGCTAACAAACTGACTGTGCTGCTCTTCATGAGGTGGGGTCACAAAAAGCCTATGTTGAAAATTTGGAGTGAAAATACCAATGAACACCTACAACATTAGGGTTTCCAACTGTAACATCCCACCCTGTACAGACTGCCAGGCATCAGGGATGTGACTTGGGATCATTCACTGTAATGCTCATGTCATTCCACCCCCAACCCCACCCTGTAGCCAGTGACAGGCATCGAGGTGTGCCTTGGAGTCTTCGGCCCTAAAGTTCACCCCATTCTCCTGTACTGCACCTGTCTTAGCATATTTCCTTATGGAATGGGGTAAGTATAAGGCCCAAAGACCCCAAAGCACACCAAGACACTTGTCAGTGTCTACAGGGTAGAGTGAAGCCCATTCTTCCATACTGCACCCCTCTCAGCATATTTCCTTATGAAATGGGGTAAGTATGAGGCCCAAAGACCCTGAAGCACACCAGGACACTTGTCCGTGTCTACAGGGTAGGGTGAGGCAAAATGCCATGAACGTTATAGCTGATGCCCCAAAGGCACACCCCAGCGCCTGTCAGTCTCTGCAGGGTGGGGGTGGGGCTGGCATCAGTTCCATACTTCTCTGCCATTCCTATTATGCATCTCTAACTCCTGCATTACCAATGCCAATGCCAGCGAGACAGCATTTGGCATTGACAAATGCTTGTTTGGGATAGACATACTATAGTACCATGGTGAATGCATTGTACAAATCTTCAAACAAGGAGATCAGTTCATAGTTGCTTCATGCAGGCCCTTTAGGCAATAAGTCATAACTTACCCCCCTGTTATTTGTTTAGTTATCTACAGTATATTTGTTTCTATGGGAAAATACAGTACCTGGTTCCCTGAAGAAACCATGTTCTGACCAGGTGATCTAGTGGTTGTGTCGGTGGTGTAGAAATGATTCCTTTTCCTAATGCATGCCATGCCTACAGCATCACTTGTGTCTGTACTGTTGCTTCAATCGTAGCATACTTCCTCAGGCTAATCAGATTTATATCCCCATTTCCTTGGAGCTACTCCTTGCACCAGCAACCCATGTTGCTGGATGACAAGATGCAACTTGTTTCAAATATCTCACCTGCACATACTGTAACCTTTAGAGTACCACAAGACTGGCAACCCACAATGGAGGAGCATTTTCACTTACTGAATTTCCTGTGGCTGAACCCCATCACTGACATCAGCCACAGGGGATTTGGAGATGTTGCTGGAGTAATTTTGTTGACATAATGTCAAGGTGGGGGAACATAATATCAAGGTGGGGGAACTGTAGAATAAACCAGATAAAGTTCATTTTTACTGCAGCTATGTGAAAAGATTTGTATATGCACTAAAATTGCAAATTAGAGGAAGCCCCACACATAAGGCATGGTTAGTTGATGATGGATTTCCCCTTTTAACAAATAAGAGACAAGTAAAGCTGAACAAATAAACATCTTTCATACATAAAGGGAAAGACTTGTGATATTGTATATTATTAAATGTCACCACGAGTATGCGATGACTAAAGCTTGAAAGTCTTTTTTTTAGACTTTGTAGATGTTACAAGTTGCAGTCTTCTCAAAGAGTTCAGAAAGCTGCATGTTCAATAAGGTTTTGAGATGTACCATGTTTCTCAAAAAAATAAATAAACACTGGCAGTTTTCTCTTCAAGCTCTGCTGATCATCTGCAAGCATGTGAAATGAGTGTGTTCTACTTGTTAACGTTACTTTTGTTTCAGGTCAAGCTAATCCCCCACTTCTCAGTTGTCAATAGTATTTCAGGCCAACCACCTTGACATAGCTGTCTGAATCTGCAGTAATGAAGTAGAATGTTTTAGTTTCTATTACAGTATGTGGCAGAGTAGACCATTGCATATGCCTAATGTACCATCCTCTGAATGAAAAAGAGATTTCAAAATATACAGTTAACACTGTGCATTTTTACCTGTGATCTCTCAGACTTGTACTAGCTGTACAGCTTCAGGGTGAATTCAACAATGTCCAGCATTGGTTCTGTACTAACCAATGTGCCCTAAAGGCTACAAAAAAAGGTTTCTATGGCCTTTGGCACCAGGATGTAACTGGCCAGATCCAGTCCTCACCAGTCTTTATGACCCCAGATAGTTCCAAGCTAAAGAAATTGTCCTCCTTTACATATCTTGATGTCTGGCTTGATTTCTCCTGCCACATTGGCATCAACCTAAAAAAAAAAACTTCACCCACTGTCTGACATACTTTATAGGAACAAAGCCAGTATCCCCTCCACAACCATCTGCAATTGTTGTAAAAATGATCCTCCAGCATTTGTTTATGGGGATGTGGTGCAAAGTACTGCATCCAGATCATTCTGTTGCTTTGCCTTTGATTGACTCTCTGCATACAACACTGTTCCCTATATGCCTCTTACTCTGTCCCCTAACTCGAGAGCAGACCCTTCTCCAAAACTGTCCCCTCATCTCCAGATTCTGGATTTGTTCTTTCTCCTGCTACAGTACCTTAGCTCTTTCTCCTTTTCTGCCCTTTCTCTCCCTTCCACCTACTCCCTCAGAAGCTCTAACCCCCACTCTTTCTAATCCCCCACACTGACTACTGTGGGTCAAGCTGCATTCTTGAATAGGCTCTTCTAGTTTGGGTCTTGCCCCACACCCTCATCTGCTTCTTCACCTTTCTTCCAGCCTGCAGTCTTTACTAAGTAATTAAACTTCTCATGTTTTCACCTGTACTTGACCCCACTCCATTCTGTCCGCCTTCCCCCTAAGATTCTCTCTTCACTTTCGACCATAAAACCTTCATTCTTTATTTTGGTCTAATTTTTTTTTCTCTACTCTTATTGCTTTACTCATACCACACTAGTCACACAAGTTTTGTGTTTTGTCCAAACAGCTGTTTTAAATGATTTCCAGTCCACGTTCTTCATAATTGCCCTTGAACGCTCTTTGCAGGAAAAATGGACCTTTGCACTGTGCATCTGCATGCCTGTCATTTTGCACACTGCCTCCCTTTGGACATTTGTTCATGTTTAACACCTATCTACTGTTTCACCTTCATTTTTATCACTATATTTTATTATTAGTATTATTATTAGTAGTATGTTATGTTGTAGTCCCCTGTACCCTTTCCCTGAGACACAGAGACACAAGCTATTTCCACTTTAGCATGCTTTCCTGGTGAAAACATAACATACTGTATATAAATAAAATGCATGCTTTGAAATGCTGTGTCATGTGCAGTGCAAGAACCAAAGAACGTAGCTTGGATTTTTGTTATGTAGTGGAGGACTTCTTTTAATACAAACATTGTAATTGTTTCTCAACTTTCAGAGCTATGGACAGGAAGTCTGACCCGCAAGGGAGACTCATGGACTTTAGAGTGACTGCATTAAAGGGTCTCTTTGAAGTCAGCATAGAGAGTTCAGTGGCCATTTGGGAGACTATACAGACCCTCAGAGACTTACTTTAGTGGAATATCAGAAGAGAACTGGTTGACATAATGAGGGATTTTTTTAGGATAATTCAGACAAAAAGAATGACTGGACAGTATGACTAAACACTGGAGCATATCATACTCAGCCTGAAACAGACTTTAAACTAAAAACTGGATCTGCTGCTACTGGCATCTAAAAACAGTGTTTTATTTCAGCATTCTGCATGTACAATACTGGAACTAATCTCTTTTAATAGGCAACAATGGGACATTATTTTTCCATGATATGAAAATCCATGATATTATGAGAGTGTGCATATTGAGTTACCCATAGAATGCTGTTGCAGCTTTCCTTTTGAAGACACATCCATTCAAAGCTGGGTAGTACACCCAGAGGAGAATATTCATGGGAAAGCACCATGCAACATCAATAGAGGTGAGCCATACCCATGGAGAAGTACAGGAAGGAAACATGGATAAGAGTCAAGAAAGAAAGAAACATCTGATAAGAAGTGTGAAAAAGACTTTATACTGAGTACAATCATCATTTATCACACATGCTTTTTTAATTAATAGGGCATTTCAACAGGTTTTATAAGACAAATCTCTGTAATTTATTAACAATATTAAAACAGCTGGAGGAAATGCATCCTTCTGATTTATTGGAACCCATGTGCATGCTCAAGTGTTATTCATGGATAACTGATAGCACTTTAAGGGACACTACCAAGCCCATGGGCCTATTAATAACCTCTTAAAGGAGGTATTGCAAGCAGACAAAAACAAAAGTTGGCATCATTAGAACTAGATGCACTGCATTCCAAGAACTGTTCAAGTCATTCTATTCTTAATTATTAAGGTTTTTTTCATGAAATACAAGCTTTGTCCCTTATAGTTGATATGGAACTTAGAGTACTGCAGGGGTTGGAGTCATAATGCCCTACCTGTGACAAAACAATAATTTTTACAACAAGAGACTGCAATTCTACAAGCAAGGCATTCAGTTCAAGAATAATCCTCAGCTGTGTTTGAACTGTGAAGGAACAAGATCCAGCTTTATTGAAGATTGCCTTAATACTACAGAACAGAATGCCTTGAAATTCACATTATTGCGGAATGTTGAGTAACTGTGTTTGTTTGAAGCAAGTTGTGACACTTTTCTGTTGAAAGCCCTTCTTCTAATCTAAAGTGAGGGTCTGTGTCAGTGCCTTCAACACAAAATTTAGTTTAGATTAGCATTTAAGGACCTTTTACAGAGACCGCTTTTTTAAGATGATTGTTAATGTGGCACTGGAGGCACAACATTGAACTATAACCATCATTTACATGATGACAACATGTTCAAGACAAATTAATGAGGTGCCTATATTTCTTTCTTAGCATTATGGCCCTCCATGTTTAATTTTATCTTTTTGGAATGGCCCTCAAATTCTGAGTTTAAAATGCTATGAATCATCTACATTTATTTAAAAGGGGGCTACAATTGGTATGTGAGATGGACTGACAGTGTATATTTAGTATAAATTTGACCTCTAAGATAATGACCTCAAACAGATGTGAAACACAATACATTATATATATATATATATATATATAGAGAGAGAGAGAGAGAGAACACACACACACACCAATAAAGTAGCGTCAGTTTTGCATGTGAAAAATTACAAGTGGCCTTAAGGTACTGTAAAGCATCATATCCATTTAAATGCATACAATATGTGTCTATACCTACTGTATTGATTACCTGGTCTAAACTAAAGAAATCTTCTATCACTTATTATGGAGATCCCAATCATGTTCATGTCATCAGCTTTTATTAACTGTTATACTTAATCAGTTGTAAAAATGGTAGGTCATAATCTTTTGTTGGATTTTGTTAGAGACTCTGTAAATGAATAAAAATAAAGATTTCTATGTAACATATCCAAATCACCACGCACTAAGGATGAAGCTGCCAACTATAGAAGAAGATGAAAACTTTGTGATACTATCAGGCAATCACTCCCTGTATGGCAAACAGTACATGGCAAAGTTGAGTTGACAAGATGGTAGTATATAAATACCGAATGGTCACTACCTGCTTCAATGCCTTACCATTATAATGAAATTCATTAAGGTCCTATATTTATAATTCTGAATACAATAATAAATAAGTATGCACTTTTAGCTTTGTTTTCCTAAGGTACAGCTGCAGACAATGACAAGTTGTAATATATCCAGATACATGTGCCTAGATATATTGTGATATGTCACAGGAGATCCAATTCAATTGAATTTGATTTACTAAGATGGAGCTGGAGATATCTAGGTATACCATAACTTTTAACTGGCAACACCTGCAAAAGAGAGCTTTTGAAAAAAAAAATGCTAGAACTAAACATGTGGCATTCACTTTGCTACCAATTATGGCATCATGTTTGGTGTACTTCCTAATGTAACCACCCATCCCAATGTTTTTGAAACAGACCTGATTTGTAACATGGTGTACCACATTCCTGAGATTGTATACTCCCATTCAATAAATTAGATCTGGACAGCTGCAGTGCTTTGCTGACACCTGTCAGATCTTTATCATGATCAGAGGCCTCTGATGTATTGCAAAACAATGAATGAAATTCATGCAGCCAGAGTTAGCATATCATGTAGGCCACATCCTATTGTCCCCTTGTCTATGATATGTTAATGGAGAGAATGTGTGAGTGTATGCTAGCCATTACTAGGAGCAGCCAATTATTGGATACAGTCATACATTATGTTAGTAGTATACCTCAAATGATGTGATAAAAGTGGACTGAAGTGGGGTTATTGATTAAATGTCTGCTTTTGAAGTGCTGTCCATAATAAGAACACTGTAGATACAGGACACAGTGCTATAACCTTGTCATGAGACTGAGTGGTTGACCTAGAAGTTGGAGGATTTCATATATGTATTGGTATTGGTTGGAGACTGCCTGGCAGCTTCCCCAAGAGGACCACTTGGAAGAAGGAAGACTTTATTGTAAGTACTACAGCAAATAATTTGGAATTTTCTCAGAATATATTGAAATGTTGTGCTTCCTGCATTACATGGAAGCATAGAAACTTGGACAGTGCTGCAAAAAATTATATCAGATTGGTTTGATTTTGTAATTGTGGTTTGTAAAGACACATCTCAAAGTTTTTATCAAAGTTATATTTAGTACTATAGTTGGATAGACATGTCACATTATGGCACAATGTATCGATACAAATGTGGTCTTGAGAAGTTATGAAATGTGCACATGGAAGCAATACAAATGTTATAACAACAGAGCTACTTGCTAATTACTCTTACTATGCTCATAGAGATTCTGCTTATCATAGTATGTGCATTTTGAATGCAATTATAAAATACATTTTGAAATATGTTTGCTTTACTAGGTTACAATGGATTCAAGAACTACACCACCTGCCAAAAGACAAATACTGCAAATACAGAGCCAAATGGGAGAAGGCATTTTAGTGGATTTCTCCAGTCCCATCTAATGATCAGTATGCTCTTTCCTAAGTGCACTGCAATGACATCAGTGTTGCTCATGGTTGAGAAACTGATGTCAAATTACCTATTCAAACTGCACATCATAGAAGCAATCAAGTACAGATATCACACTCAGTAATATTCACTTTTTTGTCACTATCAAAAGGATTCTAATGTTAATAAAGTGCTTGTTGGAGAGATGACTGAGGTATTCAACAGTGTCTGTCACCACCACTGATACATCTCCATAGACTGCACTTCTGTACCAGCAGTTTGATACAGCTTTTTTGACTTGGATTTGAAAGGAAAAGAACATGTAGAAGAAATAAGCCTGCCTTTATTGCAAAGAATGTGTTGGGATACATCTCTGGAAAGAACTCTTAAAAATGTACAAAATAAGAATAGCCAATATTTTGTTTCTACAGATGCAACTATCAAGTGTAAATTAAAACTGTTCCCTTTGCCCGTAACCTGTAGCCAGTAAAATAATGCAGAAAATATCCACATACTGTATGTTGTGATATAGCACAGGAAATCCCCATTAATTTCCAATTGGATTTGTCTGATATTTCCCAATATATTCACGTACAGTATATATACTGCATCTTATTTCTTTTTGCCAGTGTACATTACACACACAGTAGTGAAACTATCAACTGCCTTTTGACCTTTTAAGAAGACTGTGATGTACATCTTACCGCCACTGCAACAGGAATGAAAACTAAACTCATAATTTCTTGAGATGAAACAGATTTTTGTATATGGGACTGACCAAACATTACTGAGGGTGATTCCATACTGTAGTCTAGCTTCCAAAAGCAGCAAAAAGGAAATGTTCTTCATGAAAATTATCCTGCACACATTGTTCACACACACATAAAAAATAACATTCTGTGAACCAAATACCATTTGATGTTGAAGTATTTGTAATGAAAGTATAAAACCACTTATCATCTTCAGTGATGCAAAGAACATAATTAAAAGAATTGTTCCAATGTGTAGACATTGAATAAGAGAAATTATTTGGCATGTTCCCACAAGCTAGTTGAAATCAATCCAGCTGTGGACAGAATTTTACATAACTGGGCTGCTTTTAAGTGTTGTTTTCAATGTCAAGGGGAAGACAGCACACCATGTGCCATTTTGAAAGTAATGAAAGAAGACAATAGTGGAAAATAATTTACTATGAGGAATACAGTAGATGTACAGTACTTCTTCTACAATGTCATTTTAATGTTCCATAACACCATTCTGCACCTGGTAAAAAGCAGATATTGAAGCCTTTCACTGCACTATGCAAGGACTATGACATATACATCAAAGAAAGAGATATTTCTTCTGGATTCCATACTGGTGGTATGTTGCAGAAACTTTCACTAAGCAGAATGGAGAATGTAAAGAAAGAAATGAGAAAGGTATACAAGCTGGGAACTGAATATTTGCAAAAATGATTTGAATTTAGTGATAAGAACTATCAGGCAGTTTGGCAGCCTCTAACTGAAAACACCATTCCCAATCCTCAATTTTCATTGCTGAGTAACTGTCTACAAGATACTTCTTTGCTAGACATAACTTCCACCTTATTTGAGTTGAGTGCCATTTCTCCATCTCAATCAATTGCTTTTGCTGAGGAAAAGACTTTTGTTGAAAAATGGTGTTCAGTTTAAAGGATACCAAGAAAACTATACCCAACTTGTTCATGCTTAAACTGTTTGTACTCTCCATATTACCAACAAATGCTTATGCAGAAGGATATTCGTCATATGTTAAAAACTGTAGGGCCCAGCTTAACATATTTACAAATCTAAAAGCTAACTCAGTGCCAACATGAGCAAGCAGGTGGTATCCCACTTCCTGCTCCCTTCCATTGACTACAGAGACATTATATACTGCTGTGCAAACAACACCACTTTGTTGCCCCGGATCATTCGAACAACAAGATGTGCAGGTTTATCTTTTCCTATGTCTGGCATAGCCATTGTTATCTGCTGTATGACCAGCTTAACTGGCTAAGTCCCTCGGTTGGGCCTGATTACCACTATCTTTCTTTGTTGTACAACTGTACCCAATTATTATCCCTGGATCATCTCCTTGCCCACCTTGTGCAGCCAAATCGTGCCTACTGACACTCACTGTACTCAACAGTAGCAATTACTGTCGCAGTTCCCAGAATGAAACATGAATTTGGTCGACTGGCATTTGCATTTGCAGCACTAGACACATGGAACAAACACTGTCTCCAGCTGATGAATGCCTCTAGCTTGCAAGTGCTCAAGTCCAGTCTTTCTAGTCACCTTAGAACTTGCTACATTTGTTTTGGTTCAGAATCTCCCTCTCCCAGACTATGCTCACAATGATCATGTACATAATGATCATGTGTATAAAAGTTTTCATGCTTTTATTTACTAAAATTTCAATTGTTAGCTTGATTTGTTTACTTAGCTTAATCTGGTTCAAGGTCAGTTGGCATTCATCTGTATCCCCCTCCCCCGGGTCATGCCTGAAAATAGGCAGGATTTGTCCAGTGCATTTACCCGGTCAACAAAAACTAAATAAATAAATAAATTCCATTTACAGTCTTTTACAAATATTTTAGTCTGTATGTAACTATTCCAGCTGGACTATGTTACCCTGTTTGCTGCTTCTTTCCCCCCTAAGGCCTCCATGAAATTAAGATGCTGTATCTCATGGGGCTATCCTGGTTGGATTAAATTCAAATAAATTATAAATATGTTTTCTCACTGATGATGATGATGGTGATGAAAACTTTATTTTTATACAGGAAATTCTAATGCTTAGGATTATACAATCCTGTTCTCAAGATAGTCCTGTTTATATTTCACTTAGTTACATCTAAACATATAACATATGACATATATGTTTTCTCACTGATGAGTAGCACATGGACACATTTCAGGAAACATTGTGCTGTGTACTAAATTAAGGCTGATCTTCAAACCCAGACCAACATCGATGCACACTTGATAGCATTTTATAAATATGATCTGCAAAAATGATGACATCTTTGCTGCTGTTGGAAGGGACAAAAAACTACATTTAAAGTAAAAAAATAAAACATTGACACACCTGCTGACTTGCTGTTGAGGATAAGGCCAGAACTTGATATCATAATGCATGTTTGAATGTTTCATTTTTGGAATTTCTGTAATTTTGTTTCAATTGTAATTATGCCCCCTATATTTGTTGCTCAAAAAAAGACACAATACACTCTCACACTTTTTAAATACATATTATTTTAACTTTCCTGTCAGAAAATAATCTCATGATAGAAGCCATCCATAAGTCCTGTCAAAAAGGAACTCCTCCCACATCAAAATCACAAAATCCCACTCCATCCTAAAAAATGTTACTATATTTTGTTCTGTGTGTAATTACAATATATCAGACACCAGATGGAAGGTTCAGACTGTTAACTCTTTGCTTGAATAGTATGCACAGTACTATAAAATATTAAAATGATTTAAAACAGTATGTTTATTGAGAACATTATGCAAATAACGTACTGGTACCCTTTCTCATCTTGGAGCCCCATCAATATCCCAAAAATACTGCATCTGTGCACAAAACATAGGGCTTAACATAGGGATAATTAGGTAGATACAAGCATGGTTGATGGGTAGGACCCAGAAGGTGTACGTGAATGGATATTACTCCTCTGCAGTACCAGTGGCCAGTGGCGTCCTATGGGGGTCAGTCCTGGGACCTGTGCTCTTTAGAGTATTTATAGTTAGCATGGATAAAGAAGTAACTAAATGGTTGAGTAAATATGCAGATGATACAAAATTGGCAGGAATTTCCTTAGAGGAGGGGAACAGGGAATCAATACAAAGGGATCTTGATAAAATAAGTAACTGGGCCACTCAGAGAGGTATGAGTTTCAACACTGAGAAATGCTGTCTTATACATTTGGGTAAACATGACAAAATGGTAGATTATACCCTAAATGGCAAACTGTTAAGACATTCAGAAGAAGAAAGGGATTTGGGTATATTAATCAATAATAAGTTAACGTACAGAACACAATATACAAACCAAGTATGCAAAGTTGATAAATTACTATGGTTACTGAAAAGGAGCTTCAAAAGTAGGAGTAGAGAGGTCATTATGCTGCTGTACAGAGCATACAGTATGTGAGACCACTATTGGACTATGGAAGCCAGGTGTGGGTACCAATTTTGAGGGGCAGAGTGGATATGATTGAGGGGGTGCTTTACAACTTAAGATACAGGTCTTATGAGGAGAGACTTTGGGAACTGAACCTAATGTCCCTGGAGACAAGAAGAATAATGGGGACTATTAATGTGTTAAAATATCATGCAGGATAATTACTTGCTGAGTGAACTAAATTTAGAATTAAAAAATAATTTGGTCAATGCCAGGGGGTATCCGTTAAAACTGCAACCAAACAGCTTTAACACAAATAAAAGGAAGGCTTTCTACAGACAAAGGGTGGTGATCTCCTGGAATGGGCTTCCCCTGGAAATATTGTTAAGTAATAATAAACAAATATTCAAACAATTGGATAGACACATAATGAGTGGCAACACTGTTCAGTATTATGGGTAATGTGGACAGGAGCATCTAAAGGGCTCTCAGCCTCCTTATCTTCTAAACACCTTAGTATGAACCTTAGTAGTAGTAAGTTGGCTCAGACTAAGAAGAAGGAATGTGCACCATAATCCATTAGCAGAAAATAAAAAACAGAAAAAATAAATAATTATTAGAATCAAGGTAACTTGAAACTAATTAATACCTTGAGTGCATAAGCCATAATTACATTGGTTCCTTTGCACAAACATGTGTAAAGTGCACACTAAACCATCAGATCCACAGCTACACAGTGCACATGGCACCCCCCAATATGCAGTATGCATGAATGTCCATGCAGGACACTCGGACCCAGGAGGTGGAATGACAGGGGACATGTAAGAAGACGCATAGCACACACAGGCATGCCAAGGCTACACAGACACTCCACTTTACCCTGCATATAAGGACATGAACACCACCCTGCTCAACAGCATGGAAGTGAATACTGCATAGGAGAATAATTTGGTGTGAATGGCGGCATGACAGAAGCATGAAGGGGCAATCTCCACCACCAGCACAGCCCGAACAGGCAGCCCATTCAGGTGGATTGTGCCACAGACCTGTATGGACATGAGGCAGAGCACATCCCCATGCATCAAACTTCACCAGCAGCCAGCTGGCATCCATGGTCACTGACATCCAGATGTACTACAGCAAGCTCTATGGGGCACAGTCCCTGTCCACTGCCCCAGAGGTCAAGGAATGGTTGTGGCTGGACATCCAGGCTGGTATGAAAATAAATCTCACCACAGCTGCTTGGGCACATCAAGGCACTGGAGGTTGCCCACCCAGCATTGATAGCCAACTATCACCAGTAGAGAGGATGGTGGTGGACGCACTCACAGAAGTCTGTGTCCATGGTGATGGTGGAAAGCATAGACAACATGGAAGGTATGCATGCAGTGGCAGGGCTTGGGTACTCAGGGGTTGCAGTAGCATGCATATACTGACAGCCGTGTGTTTCACCCACAGACACAGACATTGCTGAATGGTTCCACCCATTCAAGGCACCAGCAGCAGGGCACCCAGTAATTAGGGCACCACATTTCCATGTCACTGTTCCCTCTTTTTGTGGGGAGCTCTGCCCCCATGCCCCCACCCCCTTTCTAAGCATTCTAACTCGAAGGGGCAAGGACCTCAGGGAGGGAGGCAAATTCTATTATTTGGTGCCCTAATGATTGGTGCACCACCACCGGTGCCTTGATGGCTAGAAGGGCTGATGGATGCATGACAGTCAGGTCAACCACACACAGCCAGGAAGCACCTACCTACTTTAAATCCTGTTAACTTTTCCAACATCCTTTTCTTCATTATCTGGACCTTTGGCACCACATCTTTGTTCCATTACTTCTTAACTGCATAGTCAGGCAGTGGTTCATCAATCGGCTTAATAAATGCTGAATAAAAATAATTATTTAGTATCACTGTGTTCCCCTTGTCCCACCTCTCATTGCTCTTTAGTCTCAGTATACCCATTTGACCTTATACTTTTTCAAGATGTACTGGATTTCATGTTGCATTATTCATCTCACATAGACTATCGGTATTGTTTTTCTGACTTTGTGATTACCTAGCCTGTCTGAAGGTTACCCATATCTTATTTGTTGCAACAATTTAAAAAAAAACAACTTTTCTTTCCAAAGGCATTCCCTGATATGGCACTGCACATGGCAAAATGGTTGTATAACCACAAACTCTGCTGTATCCCATGATGTGTCAGGGTAACTTGAAGTGCCGCTAACTATGCAATACATAGGGACTCGGGACCTGTTAAAATTGACTTTCTTGCTATGTTGTTGCAAATAATGAGAAAACAGCGTACATGTACTTTGGAGTGGTAAGTTACTACTCATTTTTAATTTAGATTATGGAGGTTCCATTAGGCTGAGAGATATATACACTGTAGTTGTAGTAATGTTATTACCCCATTATTAAAGGTATCTAGAAATTATTATTCATGGTGTCCACACCCCCTTAAAGCATTATGTCATGTTATAACACCAAGCTGTTGCACTTGTGAGTAAATAGATATAATTGATGTAAGTTTAACCTCTCCGACACAGTTTTATGCAGTGAGGATGAACTGTGCTACAAGAAATTAATATCTAAGCTAGTTTGTAGAAGGTTCAGGTGAAAGTTCTGATGTCTCATGCTAGAGAGACTGGGAATATAGATAATGTCAGATAGATGTCAAGGTATTACAAACAAAATAAATGTTTTCCTTTCCTCTTAAAGAAAAGTTATTGCTTATTACATCCCCCCCATGCCCTGTCTATGACTTCCAGTGTTCTATAATAGAACTGATTTGCTTGGAACAGCTCAGCAGAGATGCAAAACATTGTTTGTGATGGCAGGGTGTGGCTCCCTTCCAATTTAATATACGTGGCCTGGATAAATGAAACCCTGGGAGGTTGAGGTACTTGTTCAAGGTTACACATTTATACATGACTATACTGGTATTCAGCTGAACATTCAACGCTTCATATTCTTTCTCTAACCATTTCACTACACTGTCTTCAATTTAATTCTCAGCCTTGATGGTTTCAGGGGTTGCTCCTTTCTGTTATTTATTCTGTACAACCTGGGTTGGATTTGATTAGGCTCATTTCAAATAAAGTGTTCTTTTAGGCTGATGCAAAACTGACTTTGGTGGTATCAGGAATAAAGAAGTGAAGCCCCATATTTGAAAGGTTTATGCCTGCTTAATGGGCAATGTGACCTATCTAGTGGATGCCGACCCTTAGTGTTTGTTAATGCCATACTCATTGGGGTTAGCAAACTCTCTGTTACTCCTCTGTTATACTTGCTAATCTACTTGTGAGTGTGTGGCTGTCCCCAAGGTATGAGAGAGAGAGAGAGAGAGACAAAAGAGAGTCATAATTTAGCATATGAAATTTAAACCATTCTAGACTGGGTGGGTGTGTTTGAGATGGTTTACTGACAATTATTGACAAAGGTTTACTGAGCAATACAGATGAGTATGAATAGATAGGCCATTGACGGAGCAAAGGCCGATGGCACATTTATAAGGTAAAAAAAGAAATGGGCAGACTGAATGGGCCTTGTGGTTCTTATCTGCCATCAACTTCTATGTTTCTATGTAATTTCAACTGATAGGGATAACTGATCTTGCAGAGACCTTCCCTGTCACCACTTAGGGGCCTGTCCCTAAAAGAGAAAGAGCCATTTCCCGGGGGAGGTTTTCAGTTTGCATCAGGAGGCAGGGAGGAGCAGATAGAGGCACTATATGGGTGATCATACTGTGGGCCTTTGTACCCCAATTTTAGTTGAAGGGAAGAACCAGAAAAGACCCTTGACAACGTGCTGGATGGTGCCTGCATGAGTTCAAGTAGGGCCAAGGGCATTGAGGCTGCCTGTTCAAATATCCATTCCAAAGGATGCACCAATGTGATATGCCCTAAGTGAGGTAATGGGTGAGGTATGGGAGTTGGTGCAGCATAAGGGTAGGTCCTGAGGGGCTCAAGGTGTTCTCACAATGGTTAATGAATGAAGCAGCAAATCCTCTATGTTGAGAGGGATCATGTAGTACCTACAAGCATTTGGCACTAGGGACATTAGGTGCAAGGGTGTCACACAACAGCCTCTGAGATGGAGACAGTCAAAAAGTCAGGAATTTCCAGATAACCTGCAAACTTAAAACACAGGTGGGAGGGCTTTAGAGTCTCAAAAATTCCTTTAAACTGCATGGGCCCCAATTATATGCCAGATAACTTCAAATCAGTCTCTGGGCTGGAGTGACTGTGTCAGTGCACATGACTTTAATTTTTTTTACAAATAATATAGTAAAATAAAATAATAAAAATAAAACTTCATGGGTACTACAATTGTTGCAGTGACATTCAAAAATGAACAAATATTGTATCAATTTTCGCATTCAAAAAAGAGGTCTAAGCGTTACTCAGCTAGCAGGAAGATGCTTAAAACTATAAGATATAGTGTTAAATGCCAAAAATATTTCATTTGCAGTTCACCAATTTGTGACTTATTTTCACCAAAAGATGCAACAATAACATGTCAGCCCCTGTGCTTCAGTTCGTAGCCTTCCTTAGGGGGTTGGACCATGCCCCCAAAGGAAGGTTACAAACCAAAGCACAGGGGTAAAAGGTATACTTACATGATCTTGAAACTGTGGATCCTGACATGCAGTATTCCACTCAGCACTGCCCGATAGATTCATTAACCCAATGCTTTTACACCCAATGCTATTCATCCCATGGGTGTGTTATTTTTGCATCTTTTGGTGAAAATAATTTGCATATTGGTAAACTGCAAATAAAATATTTTGGGCAGTTAACACTATATCTTATACTTTTAAGCGTCTTTCTTGCAAGCGGAGTAGCGCGTAGACCTCTTTTTTGAATGCGTATGTTGTAATTTTATTGGATTGGTGACCCATATGGCAAGTGCATCTGTCCGCTCATCGTGCGCAGCAAAACCTGACTGTTTGAACCTGTGGATTGTATCAATTTTCCATAGCCAATCTTCAGTCTAATGATGTAGGATGTGAAATGTTTGCTCCATAAACAGTACTGCATAAAATATGACCAGTTTGAGATAGAGGTATAGAGAAAGAAAGAGTAAGAGAGAGAGAGAGAGAGATAGATATGTGATGCACAGTATCTTTCAACAATTACCAATGCCATCATAAAAGTGTAGTTGTACGATACCTTTAAATGTCCAATGATGCTATCATCAATGTGATGTGTAGTGTGTTATTTGAACACCTAAGTACCTATTGTTTTCAACATAATATATTTTACTGTCTAAAGTTGTCTTCACAATAGCACCTGAACAGCTAGGTGTCATCTTCAGAGACAGTATATTCCACAAGCTAAGGATGCCACTGAATCAGCATCAAGCAATGAGTCTGTCTACAACAGCCACAGAGCCACAGGACTGCAGGACAGAAGCAGCAACATAAATATAAACAAAAGGGGGAAGAAGGCTGCTTAATTTCAACTTGAACTTCCTGTTAAAAGGCTGCAGTGGGCAGTTCCCCCGACTGCTGTAAAATTCTTCCATTTGAGATAACATTCCTTAACATCATGCACATCATTCTCCTTGGTGGCTACAGACCTCTTTGAATGACTCATAATAATCTGTTCATGCTGGGCTCCATGCTGGCACCATACCACTATGTCACATGAGCCCCTCATCCCAGGTGACTTCAGTATGGACTGGCTGAGACCAAATAAGTCTAAAGTTATAAAACAGCTGGCCAGAGATATGGGTCTTGATCAACTTATTTCCACAGCAAATAGAAAAAATCCAAACACCCTAAGTACTACTTGCCTCCTAGATATCACTGTTACTAACAGAAGTTAGGAGCTCTTAGTGACTAGTATGCTAATGAACCTTGCAGGTGATCATGCTAAGATCAGCTGCATAAGAGAGAAGCTGCATAACCATAGACCTCCCAAAACTGATTAAGTGCAGGTGTTACAAGAATGTTGACTTCTTTGGCTTTATGTTTGATGTGGTGACCAACCCCTGCAATAGGCAAGAGCTTTTACTGTGCCTGATCTGGCTGATGCCTGGTCTATTTTACCCATGAGCTCCTGGGAATTTGCAAGAAGCACACACCCTTCAAGTGTTGCAAGGTGAGGCTTGACTCTGCACCTTGTGTATCCCCTGACCTATGCAGGCTCAGGAAAACTTGGTACAAAAGCTATACTTACATGATCTTGAAACTGTGGATCCTGACATGCAGTATCCCACTCAGCACTGCCCGATAGATTCATTAACCCAATGCTTTTACACCCAATGCTATTCATCCCAACGGGGTATGTAGAAGATGTGACGGAATGCTACCTTACCCCATGTGATCTGCGTGAAAGGACGGCTGGATGGGGTTGCTGGCAGTGCTGCTCCAGTGGTGTGGAGGGGAATACCACCAGTAACTCAGCCAGCATACTACGTGTGTACCGGGTTCTGGTCTGGGTCACAGCATTTTACACACCACACCCTGTAACACTTAAAATTTTACTGTAGGGTTCACTCCCCCTCAGAGTTGGATAATTTACTTATGGGGTGTGGGGGGGTAGAACCCCCTCTGCATTTTATAGTTTGTTCACTGACGTGCCTGAAATTCATATGTCAGGAATGTCAGTGATTAGGACTGTTGCATTTCGAGCCGTTGTACTTGGTATGCCGAGTGTCGGCATACTGAGTTTCAGGATCACATAGTATAGCCATACAAAATGAGACAAAAGCACAGTACTCTGACAGCCAATCTGACAGGAAGCTGTAAAGCAAGATTAGGAACAAGTGTATAAGTCTTGTATGTGGTTTGTTACAGGGATTTCAGCAGGAGTCATGAGTAGAAAGTTAACTGATTCAATGCTAAGAAGTGCAAGGTAATGCACCTGAGAAACAAAAACCCAGGGGAAGAGTACACAATGGGGGTGAGATACTAACAACAACAAAAATGGAAAGGGACCTGGGGGTAGTCATATCAGATGACCTAAAGGTGGGCAAGCAATGTGAGAGGGCAGCAAGGAGGGCTGGGGGGTTACTGGGATGCATAGGGAGAGGCATCACCAGTAGAAAACAGGAAGTTATTATCCCTCTGTACAGACAGCTGGTGAGACCCCATCTGGAGTACTGTGTGCAGCTCTGGAGTCACAATCTCCGCAAAGACATAGACAGGATGGAAGCTGTCCAGAGGAGGGCAACTAAAATGGTGCAGGGTCTGCACCAGAAGACATATGAAGAGAGACTTAAGGAGCTTAATATGTATAGCCTCGAGGAAAGGAGGGAGAGGGGGGACATGATATAAACTTTCAAGTACCTCAAGGGAATCAACAAAGTCCAAGAGGGTAGCATCCTTCAAAAAAAGAGGTGTGCAAGAACAAGAGGGCACAATTTGAAGATAGAGGGGGGGCAGCTCAGAGGTAATTTAAGGAAGTATTTTTTCACAGAGAGGGTTGTGGATGCATGGAACGGCCTTCCGGAGGAAGTTGTGGAGTCAGAATCAGTGGTGGAATTCAAGCATGCATGGGACAATCATAAGGCAATTCTGGTGGGTGGGGGTAAGAAGAAGTAGGCTGCTGGTTAACTAGGATCTGCAGCTTATCCAGTAGGTATGGAAATGGGCAGACTGGGTGGGCCAAGCGGTCCTTATCTGCCGTCAAATTCTATGTTTCTATGTAACTGACCAAAGGTAAAATCTATGTTTCCTGGTTGACACAAAACTCTGTGAGAGGGATAACAGGAATTCAGGGAAGACCTGGCTAGGCTACAGAAGTGGTATGGCATTTGACAACTTGGGTTCAATGCTATGAAGTGTAAGGTTATGCACTTGGGGCAAGGAACCCAGGGACTAAGCACTGGTCGCATGGTGCACAGGTAACCAGGTCAGAGGAGGAAAATGACCTGGAAGTAATCATCAAATATGACCTGAAGCACTTGGCACACTACAAGAGTGCAGCAGCCAAAGCAAATCGGATGCTGGGCTACATAGCCAGGGGCATTACCATCAGTAAGGCAGAGGTCATGTTACTGCTGTTGAACTCTCTAATGACATCACACCTAGAGTACAGAGTGCAGTATTGGTGCCCTTATCTTAAGAAGGATGTCAGCTTGCTGGGAACAGTCCAGAGAAGGGCAACGAAGATGATCCAGGGTCAGCAGGGCAATACCTATGAGGAGACTCTCATGGGGCTCAGCATGTACTCCCTTGACGACAGAAGGGAGAAAGGAGGCATGATCAAGATTTTCAAGTACAGTACAGGTATAAATAGGGTGGTGGCCAAGTGGAACAAGTTGCTAGAAGAGTTAATTTCCCAAAAATGGTGGATAGTTTCAAGATAGAATGGGACACAATGAAGAGGAAAATTGAGGTAGAGAAGTGGATAGTGGGGGGTATTTTATGGAGTCATGGGGAAATGGGGAGGGTGGGTCACTCTCTAAACACAGTGTGACCTTCACATTTGAGCAAACAAGACAGATCATAAGACCTTTACTTCCTGGTATGTTCAAATGTTAGTAAGCCTTATCAGGGCAACTGAGGGACCCTTTATTTCACTTCTACAAAGTCAGTTCGACAACATCATTGTTGAAATCCCTGACAGCGACAGGCGTAATGCACACAGGTGAAATTTCACCTGTCAAACATTCACTGTGTTTTTTGTGGGGGGCTTCTCCCCCTTCCCCATCATTATATGACTAACTCCGAGCAGGAGTTGACTTGGAATCGGGTGAAAGACCAGCGAAACCTAAATTTTCACCTTAAGGTCCATTACAGTGACAATTTCGAATTATGTCAATATTGTTGCTATAATGGCTTTCATTGTGGAAATTTCACGGTTTTGCTGCTATACCCTTTATTGCTAATGAACTCTCCACAGATATCAAGCATTTCTTTAAAACTAACCAGTTGTAAGGGCACAGAAATGTGCAGCATCCTGAGAATCTATCATTTGGTTTGTCTGGCTGCGACATTAATTGGGTGCGGTTGTGCCAAGAACCCTGCACCCATTTCTTTAATGGGCAAGGTCCCTGCAGCTAAGACCTGTGACTTGTGCCAACCTGAATGGTATGCCAAATGGAGTGCATATCCATACAGGTTGCCACATGACTGCTGCAATGTCAGCACAAGCACTCCACCCCTGCCCCGATCCCATTACTGTATTAAGAAACGCCCCTCAGGGCAATCGTCACCCACCATGCCCTAATCCTGGTAATATGGTAAAAGCCCCACAGGGCTAGTGACTCACCCCATGCCCTAATCCCACTAATATGTTAAAAGCTCCACAGAGCTAGCAACCCCCCATGCTCCGATCCCCAAACTGCAAGTGTGGGTGGTAATGTAGACTGTTAAAAAAAAAAGATGCCCATTATCCCTGATAGTCAAGTGGCTCATGCACCTTAGAGATAATCTTCGGCATAAAGCTAAAGCCACTGGTAAACACATCGATCTCACTGCACATAAGGAAGTTTGAAATAGATGCACAAAGTTAATTAGAAATGCCAAAGCCACTTACTACAAAGGCCTGCTGGGAAGGACATGGGGCAATGGGAGGGACTTCTGGAACTCTGTGAAATCCTTTACAGAGAAGGATTCCAAAAAATCACCTGACCTGAATATTACAACATCAGGAACCCCGCATGAGCCCAGAGACACTGTGAATGCCTATAACACTGCATTCAGAGACCTCAGCACAGTGATACCTAACAACTATATGACCCCGCAACAGCCAGAACAGCCTCCTTATGCTAGCCCACCCCCTCCCACCAATTACAGAATCCCACCATTCTATTTTCAACAAATTACCAAAGCTGAAACACTAAGGTTTGTCACACAAGTACAAGGTAAAACAAGGGTGGACAGTGACCAAATTGACATGAAGATTGTAGCCCTTACACTAGATGAGTTAGCTCTGCCACTCACTAAAATCTTTAGCACATCACTAAGAACTGGAGTTTTCCCCAACAGATGAAGTCTGCACTCCTGACTCCATTTTTCAGAAGTGGTGACAGAACAAGCACATCAAATTACAGACTGATATCCATACTATCACCCCTGTCGAAAGTGTTAGAAAGGACTGTATCCGAGCAGTTAACAGACTACCTTGATAAGCACATTTTCCTATGCACACAACAACATGGCTTTCAAAAAAAACAACATAGCACCCTGACTGCACTGGTTGACTACACCGGTCAACTATATGATGCATTGTATGTGGGTGTGGTAGTGAGATCTATCTTCATAGATCTCACAAAGGCATTCAACACCATCAACCATTGACTCCTCTTTAACAACATTGGCTTGTCCTCCGACACGGTGGCCTGGTTTACCAGCTACCTCTCATGCAGATCACAATGTGTGAGAATTTGTGGGCTACTGTTAGAACCTAGGGAAGTAACTCTTGGTGTACCCCAAGGATCCTTACTCAGCCCCTTACCATTTAGCCTATTCATAAATTCCCTACCCTCCACCTGTCTGATGCATGGTACTCTATGCTGATGATGCTGTCATCTCGGTACCCAGTAAGGAACTGTCCAAAATAACCTCAGACCTCAAATACAACTTCTAAATGCTAGACATGGTTCATGCAGAATAAGCTCCTACTCTATTACAAAAAACAAGGACTTGCTAATCACACTGCCCCACAACAAGAAAAAATATGGGCCACTGATAATCCAAAGTCACAAAGACAAGACTATTGAACAGGTATCCACTTTCATATATCTGGGTATACATATTGATAACATCCTCACCTTCACCTCACATATTGAACATGTAATTAAATCTGCCAACTCCAAGCTAGGAGTACTCTACCACCATAGACATGCAATGACACGAGACGCATTGAAAGTAGTCACCTGTAGCTCTGTATTATCCACTATAGATTATGGGCTGGTGATCTATGGAGCATGTGATGGAAATTATCAAAACCCTCCTAAACAAGGCCTGTAGGCTGGTCCTTGGGGTGGACTACCTGACTTACAAGTACACACTGTACAATGAGACTGGATGGCTTATAGTTCATCAAAGACTGTATTACCAGGTCTGCCTATTAGGGAAAAAAATCACTACTAGGACAAGCTCCTGACTCCAATGCTAACCTTTTCAAACTTGCCCCGACTACCAAGAACACTAGAGGCACAGCTAAGGGTGTGCTACAGGTGCCTTTCAAGTGCAAACGATTTGCTCAAAGATCACTATCATACCATGGTCCCAAGAGGCTAAATGATCTCCCCACACTTATCTTGAAAATCAGCAAGTTGGGCCCATTTAAAAAAGCCCTCTGATCCTGCCTAGCACTTGATAGCAACTGTGGCTGTTCCAGTGAACCCAAAGTCTGACGTGGAATAATACTTGAGCATGCTCAGGCCCCAACATACTTAGTCGCATCCCCCAATTCCATCTAATCTCTCTACTGACCTCTCACCCTTAACAACCTCTCACCTTCCTCTCTACCTGGCTCTCGGCTTACTCGCTGCCCCATCCTAATAGCTGTGTCCCTCTGCTGAACCCTTTGACAGTGCCTCATCTAGCTACATTTAGTCCACCTGCTTACTTAAGCCAACAGCTTGCGCTTCCGGAACTAAGTTGCACTATTTACCTGCTTAATGAATGTACCGCACTACTGTAGTGCTGCTGTTTTACCCTTCTAGCACTTTGATACTGATATCTGCAATGTGATCTCTTTGCATTAAGAATCAATATAATCTTATTATGTGAACCATTGCTGTAATTGTATTAACTTTCATTGTCAATGTGTAACTCTTGTACTCAGTGCATTGTCATGTCCATCTTGACTTGAAGCCTTTGAAAAAAGAGTCTTTCAGCTCAAAGGTTGTAATCTGAAATAGAAATAAATAAATAAAATAAAAAAAGCCTTCCAGCTACAGCTTCAGCTAGAAGCAGGGACAACCTGAACTTTCTGCAGGGGGCATTCATCAGGCAACTAGTCAGTGAACCCAGTCTTGATGAGGCCTGGTATTTACTAGCAGGGACAGGGCTGTACAATCAAGGTGGAAGGCCACCTAGGGACCAGTGATCATCTTAAAGTGTGGTTCAGTATAAGAACAGCTGTGAAATCAAACACGCAAGGGTGAAGGTCCTGGACCTGGAGGCTAGATATTATAAATATGGGTGAATGCCTCATGGATGATCTAGTTGGGAGCATGACCTAGGTGGAGTAGAGGAACAGTGGGTGAAGCTAAAAGTGCTCATAGTGAAGGCAACAAACCTCTGTGCCAAGCCAGTAAGTAAAAGTAAGATGAAAAAAGTCTACTAGGATTCTCAAAAGAGGCGTCTGAAAAGGTAAAGTCTAAAAGGGTAGCATTCAGAAGCTATAAAGAGACACAGAGGGAGGAGGCTACAGAGGTGTATCAGGAGAAACAGAGAATCAGAGAAAGCAGTGAGGAGAGTGAAGGCACAAACTGAAGAGAGACTAGCCCAAGTCATAATGAAATGGCATAAGACTTTTTTAGGTATGTAAGTGAGAAGAGGAAAACCAGGGGAGGGATTATAAGGTTAAAAAAGGTTGGGGAGGGACCGTGCACAGAGGGACCAGGAAAAGACTGACATCCTGAACAAATACTTTTGTTCAGTACTCAAAATGGAAGGAGAATGGGAGAGGCTACACAAAAGTAACAGGAGCTCTTAAGGGAGGGAGGGGGACACTAGTCCTTTTTCAGAGGTGATAGTCCTAAAGGGACTCGATAATCTGCAAGTGGACAAAGCAATGAGTCCAGATGGGGTACATCCTATGACATTGATGGAGCTCAGGGAGGTACTGGCTGCACCTCTGACAATCTTATTTAACAACTCACTGACACAGGAGTGGTTTTAGAGGACTGGAGGAGGGCAGATGTAGTCCCATTTCATAAAAGAGGTGGCTAGGAAGAGGTTGGCAATTGTAGGCCACTCTGCTTGATATCAGTGGTGGGAAAGTTAATGGAATCACTGCTGAAGGAGAGGATAGAGAGATATCTTGAATCTAAGGGGTTACAAGATCTGAGACTGTGTATTCATTGGAGTGATGTCATGTAAATGAATCTGATTGATTTCTTGGCTGGGGTGACCAAGGAATTAGATCAGGGTAGAGCAGAGAATGTGCACTACCTAGATTTTAGTAAAGCATTCAACACTGTTCCACATAGGAAACTATTATGCAAGCTGGGTAGCTTAGGAAACATAGAAACATAGAAGTTGTTGGCAGAAAAGGACCCTTGACCCCATCCAGTCTGCCCTAAAAAAGTCCTACATAATGTGTCACTACATGAGCAGGCCTGAAGGTGATAAACACAAAATTGTTTAGGGATAAATGACAGAAGGTGATGGTAAATAGAATTCACTCCAAGGAGGGGAGGGCAACCAGCTGGATGCTCAGGGATCAGTGCTGGGACTGGTCCTCTTTAGTGTCCTTTTAGGTGACATTGTAGAAGAACAGGAAAAGAAGGTTTGCCTCTTTGCATATTACACCAAAATCTGCAATAGGGTAAACACTCCGGGGTTGGGGGTGGAAAGAATGAACAAAAACTGGAAAAAACTCAAGGAGTGATCAAGGGTATGGCAGATAGGTTTCAGTGTTAAAAAGTGCAAAATAATGCACTTGGAGCACAGGGACTCAGGGTCTGAGTACAAAATGGGGGGGGGAGTGTTGTCCGTGACCACCACGCAAAAGAGAGACCTCAATATAATCTTCTCTGATGGCCTAAAGATGACCAGGCAGTGTGATAAGGCAGTTGGAAGGGCTAGTGAGATTTTGGAGTGTATAGGGAGTGGCATCACCAGCAGAAAGAGGGAGGTGGTGCTGCCTCTGTATAGATCACTTGTAAGACCTCACCTAGAATACTATGTACAGTTCTGGAGGCCACACCTCCAGAAAAAAATAGACAGAGTGGAGGTGGTCCAGTGGGGGGCAACTAAAATGGTGCAGGGTCTGCATCAAAAGCCCTATGAAGACAGACTAGAGAAACTCAGTGTTTACACCCTGGAAGAGAGGAGAGAGAGAGGGGGGATAAGATGGAGATCTTTTTAATATATTACAGGCATAAATAAGGCACAGGATGAAAGTATTTTTAAGAAATAATGGTGCTCAAGGACATGCTATGAAGTTGGGTGGTGGTAGAGTCTAGAGAAATGTGAGGAAGTACTTATTCACAGAAAAAGTGATAGATTCTTGGAATAGCCTGCCAGCCAAGATGGTGGGCATAAAAGGAGTGGTAAGGTTCAAGAAAGCATGATATAGACATAAGGGAATCTTAGTGGAAAGGAATGGTGAGCATGAGAAAGAGATGGTGATCAAGTCCTGTCTGTGGTGATACTGTTGGTAGGAAAATGAACTGACTGGGTTGATCAAGAGGTTCTAACCTGCAGACAAATCCTATGTTTCTATATAAATATCTGGTTTTCAGGTTTGATTCACTTCACACAGGGAATACCCACATCAACAAAATGGTCAAAAGGTTTGGACCAAATATTGGCTTCCTGTTCAGGAACAAATCCCTGCTGTCCTAGGACTGCAGCTAAAGAATAATTCAATTTGTGATATGTCCTTCTTTTGACTGTGTGGACATCTTGCTCCATGGAACCTCCAGTTCCAGATTGACCAAATTAGATTTACTGTAAAACAATCTAGTCAAGCTGCTACCTGACTACCCTTATAAAAGACTGCACAGTGCACCACTTTATGCACAACCTCTTTCAACCTAGTCTCATAGGTGCTCAGTATCAGGGAATTGATCAATGTCAAGATATCAGTGCAAACACTAGTAAACCGGCATACCAAAAACATAAATTTCCATAATTAGGATAGTAACAAGCATTAAAAACACAGATGCAGCTTACCTTCTGGCTGCTGAGTTTATTGCTTTATGCCATTATACAAACAGCCATATCCTTGTGCTAAATGGCAATGAAGTCATCCATCCATTTAGGTGATCTTTCATGCAGTAGCAGAACGTTTTACAAAGAGCATATTTAAGTCATGAAACACCTCCCAGACATATTCTCTCATTGGTCTCAACTGTGGGTAGTTGTGAAGCAAGAAAGAACAAACAGACAGTCATGAGAATGCATGTGCTAGCAGGCACCGGGTCACGTCACAGGCAAAACCACGCACCACAATAATGCCACACACAAAAATGTTTGCTACAAAACAACATTGGCACAATATGCTGAATAGAGAACAACACAGCAACAACTTTATTTTTGTGGGGGGCTAAGCCCCCCACAACCTCTGGACTAATTATAATCAACTCCAGGGAGTCATGGACATTGGGGATAAGATAAAAACTCATCACCAGTGAACTTCTTCTTTCAGCAAAAATAAAATGATGCAACATAGTGGGACTGGGGGGAACCAAACTGCAGCCCCAGGTCCCTGACACCACTGGAGACAGGTGCTCTAGCCACTCCACCACAGAATCAGCTAAGCCAGGCACCACCTTGCCTGCATCCTTAACCTCCCTCACTGGCAGCCTACAGCAACAGGGGTAGCAGTTTCCACTGCACGCTCAAAAAAACAGTTGCTGTAGTGCTATTAGCACTTCTTTCAGAGCTGTTTTTCATGTGTGGTTTTATTCATGCTATCTTAACCTGGTACCATGCTAGCATATCCTGATGTTTCACCATGATGTCACAGCTTCATCACAACAGCCAGCACATACCTTCCAGCCAGCACCAGGGCCAGATGGCATACCCAGGAAAGTGTCATTAAGAACCACAGATCATTGGATCCCATTCTTAGCTAAGTTTTTTCAGTTTCATAATGCTTTCAGGGAATTTACCTAAAACATGGAGATAAAATAGTATAGTGCTCATATTCAAAAAAGGAGACAAAGTTGATCCCTGTTGTTATGGACCCTGCAATCTGCTTGACTTCAGACAAAAACTTTTCACCAGAATAATCAGTGATAAATTAACTATATAGGTAGAGGAAAATAATATTGTAGATGAAGCACAGGATGGATTTAGTACACAACATTCAATCACAGATCAATGTTTAACCTTGGTATGTATCATATATAAATGTTATGAAGAAACAAAAACTTTACTGTAAATTCATTAATTTAAAATCAGCATTTGATATGTTAAATATAGAATTACTTTGGGATACATGAGAAAAACAGAGGGTTAATTTGTCACATAAATATAATACACGAGCCTTATTTCAGAACTATAAAACTCAAGTAAGGTATATCTCTGAATGAAAGAAAAGTGAGAAATGTGCTACCAATATGGGAGTGAAACAGGGATGCACTTTGTCTCCAATATTGTTCAACTTATTTATTAATACAGTTCTTATAAAATTGTACAATAAGGACTTTCACATACTGAGAATTGGAAATAGAGCATGTCCATGTCTAGCCTATGCAGACAACATTGTACTAATTTCAACCAGTCATCTTGGTATGATTAGGATGTTAAAGAAAAATTCAGAGTGAGTGTACAAAGACTAAGCTTAAAAATACGAAAAGACTAAGACTGTATTATGTGGAGTGAATAAGAGAAAGCACAAAAATATAGGCAGTAATGAAATTGAAATTATGACTAGCTTTGGTTATTTGGGGATCAGGATAACAAAACATCTTTCATGGAGGAAACATATAATAGAAATAGAAAATAAAATAAAGCACTTTCTTCCAATAATAGATTTATAGATAAATATGGTAGTAACTCAGTGAAAGCATGTTTAAAAGTAATTAACAAAAAGATAAGTACCCAAATCGCATATGGAGCTGCGATCTGGGGAGTTCAATGGCTATTCAAAGTATAAAATATATTGAACAAGTTTTATAAAAAAATTACAGGGTTTACCAATGAGAGTTCCTTCTACACTAGTCAAGTGTCATTTTAAATAGACTAATTAAATATTAGATTAAGGCCTATGCAGTGAAGGAAACCACTTTACCAAGAATCTGCACCAAAGAGTCAATAAATTGTTTAAAACAGAATCTGATATTTTCTGGTATACAGACAGTTAAACGTTATATCAAACCTTTTGGACTTTTGAACAATGTGGTCAACATATTTAATAAACCAAAGGAATTTGTTTTTTGGACTTAGAGAAATAAACTTACAAAAAGATTAAGGATTATGTAAGCAATGCAAAATGAGTCAATGGCTAGTAAATAATAAAAGGGTTCATGGACTTCAGAGATATTTAACAATAATAAAGAATCCTACATGGAGGAAATTAATAACCACATTTCATTTAGAATATTTTCGTAGCCAGAGACTACATGATATATAGAGATGTTGTGAAATTAAATTTCACTGGCAAAATTGCCACAAAATCAGCAGTTTCAACGAGTGAAACATTTTTCAAGTTCCGCCATTCTGCAAAATTTTTCACTGGGTGTGAAACTGTGAAATTTCATCACAAAATGTGCAATTTTGCCAAATGTCACCTGAATTTTGCCAAACTGCACCCCGATTTCACCATTTCACAAGTGAAAGTTCACATCTCGTGGGCGAAATTTCTCATTTAATGGGGAAATTTTGCATTACATGGGAAAATTTTGCATTTCATGAGTGAAATTTTGAATTTCGTCCATAGAATTTTGCATTTCGCACTAGCGAAATATTTTGCAAAATGTGCAAATTTTGCAAAATATTTTGTGGAGTGACATTTTCTAATTTTGCACATCTCTAATGATATATTTATGAAAAAAGACCCAAATAAAAATAAATGCAGATATCAAAAGGGAACCAGATGACTTGACTCATCTATTGATTTTGTGTCCATTGTATGAGTTTTATAGAAGCCAATTGTTTCAAGATATTTTAATGATGCTGGAATTTGAACTGAGATATCTGGGAACAAGTCTGTTAAAATCACATTCAAGCAAAGTTTTGGAATCAGTAGCCTCATTTTTGATATAATGCCCAAGAAGTTAGAACTGAAATGACAATTGCAAATAATTAATACTGTGAAGGAATTTAAAGAAAGCTTCAGACCTGCAACATTACAATATATGTGGTTGAATGAAGTATGTTATTACGTTTTTTAAAACAAAATTTGAAGACTTGCATACTGACTTCATGTTATGGTTTAAACTTATTTACTTTTTTAAATGTTGTTTGTAACATCTGGGTAGAGTGCATGCTAGACATGACAGCGGTAGAGTGAGGCAGCATATGGGCAGATATGTGGGGAAGGTGGGTGGGAAGCTGCAAATTGTGGTGCACCTGTGAATGAATGATCTGGAAGGGGAAGGACACAGGAGGTACAAGACAGCTTCAGGGAAGTGGAAAAACTGTGCAGCAAAGAAGGAACAGCTGTAGCCTTCTCAGAAGTTCTGCCAGTGCCAAGGCTAGTACAGACAAGAAGAGAAGAATCAATGACTTCAACAAGTGGATGAGGGAATGGTGTGGGACCAAGGGATATGGACTGGCTGGGGACTGGGGTAGCACATGGGATAACACAGATCTTTATGCAGAGGATAGGTTACACCTCAGTAGGACAGGTTCACAGGTGTTGACGCAGAAGCTGGGGGATTTAATCAATGAGATGTATCAGTTAAACTAGGTAGGGGGGCATTGGAGATGGAAATCACCAAGAGAGGGGGGTCCCATGGACCTCCCCCCACCACAGGAATAGCTATGACCTTAGGCAAAATAGGGGTTGGAGTGAAGGGTAAGGAAGAAGGAAGGATAGGTGCAGCATGGAGAATGGTTTCACTAAACGCTAGGAGCCTGGGGAACAAGTTGGCAGAGTTGCAGGCATTGATGGCAGAGGAAGAGGTGGACATACTTGCCATTATTGAGACAGGGCAACCAGGCAACATGACTGGGACCTAACCATCCCAGGGTACAAACTATTCTGGAGGGATAGAAAGGGAAAGGGGAAAATGTTTAACCAGGAAAGGCACACTAAGCCGGAGCTTGTTTCTAGGTGCGACCTGGGAGCACAAGGAAGTTAAGTGACTTGCTCAGGGTCACTTAGTAGGCAAGTGGAAGCTGTGGGATTCAAACCCAGGTCTGGTCTGCTGGATGTCACCAGATTTGCAGATCAGAGCCTTAGACCACTGTGCTATACTGCTTCCTGGAAGGAAAGGGGAAATAGAGGTATAGAGGGGGAATAGAGATAAAGGGAAGGCTTGGGGGGTTGCCATTTACATTCGGGTAGGGATCAGATGTAATAGGGAGGAAGGGGAGGAGGGCAGGTCAGAAGTAATCTGGCTACAACTACACAGCCAGAAAGGGGCCAAGATCTGTCAGGGGATTGTTTATAGATTTCTGGACCAGAAGGAGGCCATTGACTGGGAACAGGGGAGCAGATAAGGAGGCATAGTGGCAAAGGGAGCACAGTGGTGGAGGGGGACTTTAATCTACCAGGGGTGGATTGGAGCATCCCAGCAACCAATTGTGCCAGGGAGCAGATCCTCCTGAAAGCATTCCAAGATGGCTTCCTTATCGAGAGGGTAATGGAGCAAACATGGGAGGGAAATATACTTGATCTAGTACTGGAAGATGGGGAACAGGTCAGGGATGTAACGGTGGAGCAACCCCTGGCAAGCATTGACCACTGTCCAGTGTGGTTCTCAATCAACCTGGGTAGGGAAGTAGCCACTGCAAATATTTGGGTCCTGGACTTCAAAAGGGTGGACTTTGGCAGGATGGGAAACATACTGGAAAATGATATGACAAGCATCTGCCCAGAAATGGACACGGAACAAAAATGGACAGTCATCAAGATAGGACTGGCTGAAGCTACTAAAACTTGTGTCAAGAGCCAGAGCAAGAAAGCCAGAACCAAGAAACCAGTTGGATGAGTAGAGAGGTAGTGGAGAGTGTGAGAGAAAAGAGGAATGCATTATGGACCTATAAGCGATCCAACAGGGCAGAAGACAAAGAAGAATATGTGAAGAAATCTAGAAAAGTGAGCAGAGTAGTAAGGGCAGCAAAGGTGGCTAGGGAACGGAGGACAGCACAGGAGATCAAAGAAGGAGAAAAGGATTTCTTCAGATATACCAGAGAGAAGAGGAAGAGTAAGGATCACATTTTTAAGATCAGGAGGGGAAGTGGGTGGGTAGAAAAGGGGGCTCAGCAGGCAGAAGTACTTAATGAATACTTCTGTTCAGTCTTCACCAAGGAGAGGGATGGGTCCATACCTGCGAGGAAGAGCAAGGTGGGAGAGGGTGGGGGAGAAGCAACCGTGAAAGGGGAAATCATGGTGGAAAGGGTGAGGGAGGGCCTTAAGTCCCTGAAGGTGGACAAGGCACCTGGCCCAGACGGAGTCCACCCCAGAGTGCTGAGAGAGTTGGCAGAGGTCCTGGCAAGGCCATTGCTGGACCTGTTCAATACCTCTCTGAACCCAGGGTGTGTGCCCAGTGACTGGAGGGAAGCACATGTGGTACCTCTCCATAAGAGTGGGCCCAAGGATGAACCGGGAAACTGCAGACTGGTGAGCCTTACTGCAATTGTGGGAAAACTGATGGAGACAATCCTCAAGGAAAGGCTGGTGCAGTTTCTTGAGGATAACAATCTCCAGGACAGCAGGCAGCACTGGTTTGTCTCAGGCAGATGCTGCCCAACAAACTTGGTTGATTTTTACAACTGAGTTATGAGGGCACTGTACAGGGGACATGCGGTGGATGTCCTCTACCTGGATTTCAGCATTGCCTTTGACTCGGTGCCACATGGTAGTCTGACCTGCAAGTTGAAGAGTCTGGGAGCAGGGAGGAAACTAGTCAGATTGGTTAAGAACTAGCTGCAGAATTGACAGCAGAAGGTAGTAATGGGGGGGGGCATCTGAACACAGGGCAGTAACAAGTGGTGTACCACAGGGCTCGGTGCTGGGGCTGGCTGTGTTTAACATTTTCATAGCTGACATTGCAGTAGTGATTCAAAACAAGATCAGTCTCTTCACAGATGACACAAAGATTTGTGCTGAGATAGATGGGGCACAAAAGTACTTCAGGAGGATTTGGCAAAGCTGGAGGAATGGTCTCACACTTGGCAGCTTGGTTTCAATGCTAAGAAGTGCAAAGTGATGCAGTTAGGAGGACAGAACCCAGGACACAATTACTGGGTGGAGGGTATCTCTTTAACAAAATCCAAATCAGGAGAAGGATATGGGAATGCTGGTAACCAGGGAGATGAACCACTCTGCTCAGTGCAGGAAGGCAGCAGTGAAGGCAAATAGGATGCTAGGGTGCATAGCAAGGGGGATTACTTCTAGGAGTGGGGCAGTCATCTTGCTCATGTACAGGTCCCTGATGAGAATGCACCTAGAATACTGCATGCAGTTCTGGTGCCCTTACTTGAAAACAGACATCAGACTACTGGAGGGGGTACAGCAGAGCAAAAAAATGATCCTCTGGTTGGGGGACAGACCATATGAGGAGAGACTGAGAAAGCTCAATATGTATACCCTGGGGGAAAGAAGAGAGAGAGAGAGAGAGAGAGGTGATATAATTGAAATCTTCAAGTACCTGAAGGGTTTGAACAGAGTAGACACCAGGTGTATTTTCAATCTGAAGGGTGGAAGGGAAGCCAGGGGACACTCTATGAAGTTGGAAGTGGGCAGGTTAAAGAGATGACTGAGGAGGCACTATTTCACAGAAAGGGTGGTGGCAGGGTGGAACACTTTACCAGAAGAAGCTGTATCACTGCAGAGGGTTAGGTGCTTCTAGAGGGGGTGGGACAGATTCAAGGGGAGGGTACAAACCAGGAGGGAGCACGAGATAGGAGAGGGGATATGAGGAGGGGGCAGCTGCACTCTAATGGATTGAAGTGCTGCACGATCGAGTAGACTAGATAGACCTAATGGCCAGTATCTGCTGGCAATTTCATATGTTTGTGTTTGTTTGTAAATACAAGAACTGTCAAACAATAAACTTTGAACTGACCCTTACAGTCCAACTTCTATTTTCATAGTGGCACACAAACAAGGTGTATCCTTATTGGATGATCAGCTAAATATACAATGAAATTTTCATTATGGTAATTGCCAGATAATGTGCAAGCAGTACAAAGTCTCCTCCCTACTCGGAAGTCTCCGAACAGCTCCAACTGTACGATGATTGACTGGATTTTCACTAACCGTATGGACGTCTACTCCTCCACTAGGGTTTTACCCAATTTTATCAGTGACCACTGCCCTGTCTTCTGTGTGCGTGACTCCTCCCTATCCTCACTACCCCACAAAGTCATATCCTTCGCTAACTTCTCTCTACTTGACCTGGCCAAGTTCCTACTTGATCTCAAAAACACTGACTGCTCTCCCCTATTCACTACCAATGACATCAACAAGGCCACTGACTACTTACTGGCCTTACAGCACAAGCACATCCCATACTGTAAGCGCAGGGTTAGAGCGAAGGTTACCAAATGGCTGAACCACCCTATCCTGAAATTGCTCAAGCAGCATGATAAACTATGGCTAAAACGGAAATCATCCTCCAGTCAGTCTGACTTTGTTGAGTACCGCACCTTATGTAATACCTGCAAGAAGTCTATCTGAGCTACCAAAAGCAGCTACTACCACGGTCTCCTTCAGTCTTCGGCTGCTGACTCCAGGAAATACTGGACCCAGATTAAAGAAATCTTGGGTAATACTAAACCGCTGGCTCCCAAAGACATGTTAATTAATGATTCTATCTGCAACAATGCCTGCACGATTGCCAATGCCTTCAACTCACTTGTCACAGAGGTTCCCAATATCCCTCCTTCAGGACCCAGTGGCTCCCAGCCCACTTTTACAGCTCCCTCTCATACTTCCCCAACCTGGTGCTCTCTTCTGTCTCCTGCCTTGATGTTCTTAGGTCATTACAGTCCATTCCTCTCCATGGCCGTGCAGGACTTGATGGTACTGAACCTAGGATACTCAGAATTGATGCCTTTCTCCTAGCCACTCCAGTCACTCGGCTGTTTAACTTGTCCATAAGCACGTCCACAAAGCCTTTAGCATGGAAATCTGCCAGAATCATACCAGTCTTCAAGAAAGGTGACCCTAAAACTCTGTTCAATTATCACCCCATTGCACTTCTACCTACACTCAGCAAGACACTGGAAAAACTTATACACCATCAGATCTCTGCCCACTTATTAAACTTCAATCTTCAGTAGCCAGTTCAATGTGGTTTCCGGGCTGGTCACAGCACCACTACAGCCCTTACCCTGTTCACTAGTGAGGCTAAGTCTAAAATGGACTCTGGCCTACTTAATGGGGCCATGTTCATTGACCTAACTAAAGCTTTCGACTTAGTTAATCACCCTTTGCTCGCACACAAACTGCAGTCTCTTGGGGCCGCCAGTTCCACTTTATCCTGGATCACCAGTTACCTCTCCAAACATTCTCAATCTGTCTCCTTCAATAAAGTCCTTTCCTCCCTGGCTTCTGTCTCCTGTGGCATCCCTCAAGGCTCCGTTCTTGGACCCCTGCTTTTTTCCATCTTTGTCAATGATTGTCCCTCTTCCTTCACCAACTGCAACTCCATCATGTACACTGACGATCTGGTGTTCTACTCAGCCACCCATTATGTAGTCAACCTTAATGTTTGCCTATCATCTGCATTCCAAATTCTCCAATCCTGGCTCCTATCCAACTCCCTGGTCATCAATCTCCCAAAGACACAGGCCATGCTCTTTGGGTCCACTAGAAAAATTCATGCTGGGACCCCTAAACTTTGCGTGCCCTGCTGTGATGGGTCTGCAGTCCTGTCCATGGATTTCTTCAAATACCTCAGAGTGACCCTGGATCCTGCTCTTGATTTCTCTTCTCATTTATTGGAGGTGTGTAGAGCTGTCAACACTAAGACTGGTGCCACATACCAGGTGCGTCACTCCCTAACCCCTGCTGCTAGGATCTCTGTGGCCACAGGGGTTTTGCTTCCTAGGCTCCTGTATGCCCTCCCCATCTTTTTCCACACTAATATTGGTATTCTTCATAAATGGGATACCACCTGCAACAACATATGCAGATTTGCCCTGTCTGCCCCTCTCCTCACTCACCACTGTCTCCTGAACTCCACCCTACATTGGCTGTTCTCCAAGGACCTGTGCTTATACACTCTGAGCTCCTTCACTGACTCCATGATAAGACCCCCCTCACCCTGACAGAACTGGGGCTATGCTCACCCAGGCATCACACTCAAGACTACTGAGATCCTCTAATTCGTCTTCACTCTCCATCTCTTACTGTTCTACAAAAATGAGGGAACAAGCTTTCTCTAACTTTGTTCCCAAATTCTGGAACTCTCTGTCTCCTAATCTTAAATTTTTGTCTATCCCACTCCTCCTTCAAGACCGCACTTTTCACCTACCTACATGCACTTGATTCCTGTGTCTGCACCTAACTCCCCCCTTCTCGCTTTCCTTAAGCTAGCTTACCGTTGTCTCTGCAATTATTGTCTGCTTTGCCTTGTTTCCCACACCTGCTTCCTTCCAACCCTGCAGGGATGGCCACTGTCACATGTATGTTTTGTTTCCACAGCTATCCCTGCGAGGATATCTACTGGTTCTGTATTATTTGCTGCTTGTTTTGTAAACTGTATGGTGTACTCTCCCAGGCCATGCTTGAAAATAGGCAGGGTTTTTACCTAATGCACCTACCTGGTCAATAAAAGCAAATAAATAAATAAAAGTACAATAACATTTGAAAAAAAAAAAACATTGTGCAACACATTCCCAGCTAGCAGAGAAGCAGTGAGAGACATGGAGGAGGAAAATAATTTGGAAGTAGGACTGGGCAAAATTTATCTTCGGACAGTGAAATTTTGGTGAAATTCTGATTTCACATCTGCAAAATTTTCTGTGCTTTCCATGCAAATGAATGTTGCCAAAATAGTGCTTTCAGTTTTTTTCCATCTAATTTAAACAGTAGCTGTCCAAACTGCACCAGCATTACCAAGGTCCATATAAAAATGTACCATGTTTCAGATATCTATATTTAAAAGTGACTGAGTCATAACCCTCAATTTTTAGAAATGTTAAAATTACAGTTCACAATTATGTAAATTGTATAATTTTTTACTTTCGATAACATTAAAACTAGAGAACAGAATATCACCAATATTTTTAGGTTCATTGACCCCAGATATTACTGTAGGCTTTGAGACCACCCCCATGGCCCAGCAACAGAGCATCATGCTGCCATGCTGACAACACAGCTTCGTAAGCTAGCCAGGGAACTCAAATCAGGAGGCAGGCCATGACCGAGACAGCTGCCATGCTGACAACACAGCTTCGTAAGCTAGCCAGGGAACTCAAATCAGGAGGCAGGCCATGACCGAGACAGCTGCCATGTGGCAGTTCATCTCAGTCAGCAAGTGGCAGCGGTGGGTTTCACCAACACAGCAACCCCTGCAGCTAGGCCAGGAAGCTTATTCCTGTTGCAGGGGAAGCTGTGGCTGTGCAAAGTTGACAGACGCACTGCCCACACCAGGGGAGATGGGAGGGAACAAATGTTGAAGAAATACCTGGTAGCCAACTGAATGATGGCTGGGCTCAGCCTGATCAGGGTATATCCCTGTGAGCAGTGTATATCTTTGAGAGATGAACGGCTGGCTTTGAAAAAAATGAAAATAAAAAAAGAAAATCTGTGTGTGTCACTCTCTAATCTCTTGCTCAAAGGCTGGTCAAGTTATAAGCAGCCATGAATTACAAAATAACATCAGTAATTAAAGTTGAATTTCATGAGCTTTTGTTAAATTGTGGAATGTTGTGATACTTTTGTCGAAGTCATGTCCATATATTTTGCCCAGTCATACACTAGATTTGCCATTGTAGAGGAAGGTGAAGACTAGGTAAAATGGCAATGAGGTAGCATTAATAGGAGGCTCCATAGTAGAAGTATAGTGGTGCCAAGTGTCAGATCACTATTTTGAGTGACGAACCACGAAGAATAGTCATGGACATCACTGCACCCTAGCATGAATTCTTGCAATGTGCTGGACAATCACCAGAGCTCACTGACTTAGTGACTTGTGGAAGTGCATGCACCTGAAGCATTGTTTCAGTTCAGTGCCACTTACTGACTCTTTATCAACCCTGTAGATAACAGTATATATTTTTACTATTTAGAAACAGCGGCGTCAAATGACACCAAGCCTCAAGCCTTATAACTAATTGTGACTTAGGCCAGTGTGACAGAAATATCTGGGCATGTTTATTCATGATGGCGCATGATGCTGGGCATCACTGTCGTAGGAGTGTTGCAGGGGTAATGCAGGGTCATGATACTAGTGCAAGTAAGGTGATTCAGTGCAGATAAGTACCTTGAGAAAGTTCAATTCCACAAGTGGAATTCTAATGGTATTACCAATTATTGGTCAATGAATGTTTGAGCACATTTTGCCAATTAATGAATGCAGGAGTTCAATCTTCTGTGATGTCTACTGGCAGAGTATTTACCTCTCCCACCACATAAACATGCACAACAGAAGGCCTCAGTGTTGTGTTAATTAAAAACAAATGTAATTTCAGTAGTAGTGTAACCCCAAGGTGGCGCTATCCTAAGGGCGCTACTGACAGGTTGAGGGGCCTAGGTTCTATGACGGGTGCCTCCACCCAGAGGTCAGGGTTGATAGTGGTTAAACTAGCTTGGGCACAGCCCTCTGGGACACTGTGACCCCCCTTTGTTCCCACTAGTGGCCCACATGGTTCATGGGAGTTACCTTCTCAATCCGGGCCGTAGTAATGGGGGGGAGTGGGGAAGTTGTCCGGGGCCCCGAGCTCAGGAGGAGCCCACCGGAGGAGCTGGCATTACCCTTAGCATTAGCTGGTTTGGGAAACAGGGGCCCATTTCAATTGACTTGTCCTGGGCCCCAAAATTCATAGCTGCAGCCCTGTTCCCAATACCCCACACATGAACACTGGTTGCACATATAGTTACCATTTATCCTCGAGACGGATTCTGCCACACGTCTCTGAGGAACCCCTGTAAAACAAAGGTTAAGCAACATATACAAACACAGACTGCAGTGCTGGTTCTATATGTAGTGGCACTTCAGACAATATAAAGTTCAATAATAGAAAATCTGGTTTATTCGAGGGACTAGAACACAGGAGGGGGAAATCAGGTTGATTGGCAATATTTGAATCACAGTACTGTACAGGCATAAAAAGTACAAAAAGTCATACTCTGGGTACCCAGGATGGTAGGGGCTAGCCAGGTCCATTGCCTGGGGTTGGCCGGCTGGTGCAGCTGGATGGGGCCCTGTAGGAAGAAAATATATGCAAAAACAAATTGTAATCTGGAGCCGGATGGCTCAGTCCACAAACAGAAGAACACAAAACAATCAGTTGGTACACTCTGATTAAATGAAGGTGAGGGGAGGTACCCCTATTTGTACTCATAAACCCCAAACCGAGAGATAAATTGAGGATGTGGCTCTGGATGGCCAGGATGAGCAGGGCATGGAGATGAGACCCCTGTGACAGGGCCTAACTGATTTGGAAAGCAGGCGGATGCAGTCCGATTAGCTTTGAGTCCAGCTTCTAGCTTTAGCTCACAACTCACAGAACAAGGGGAAAAGGTATCGTGATCCCCTACAAACACTAGGCACAATTATTTGTAAAGGAAATTGCTATACCAGGCTGCTGCTTCTTGATCCCATTCACAAATACTGCAAAACCCGAGAACACATGCAGCAACAGAGTCTCCGACAAGCCGATCGCACTTCTGCAAATCATCGGTCTTCTATGGGCAAGCCTGGATCTGCACACTTCTTCCTTTTTCTCCACAAACTCAGGTTCAGACCGATGAGCACTCACTAATGGCTACAGGCCAACTTTAGGACCATACATGTGCTTCCTGTGCAAACTGCACGCCACAGCAGAACCGAACTTCTACTCCCTTCACAGTCAACTCGCATCTGGCTCTCCAGGAACAGTTCAGGGCATTTCCCTTAGGCTCCACACAGGTTCAATTGGTGGATTCAACTGTCAATCACTGCAGGGCTCCCTCTGTTGGTGCAAAAAGGCACCAAGGTCCAAACTACAGCTCCCAGAAGCCCCTGCCATACATTCCCCTTTAAGCAGGCTCCAGGTGAGAGTCCAAGTTCTGGTTGGCTCAGGCAGTCTCCATTTTAGGGGTCCCCTTACCCAATTGGTCCAGATTAGCAGTTCAGGTCCAAAATGGAGGAGCAACACACACAGAGTCCCAGATGCAATAGAGGCAGGTTAGACAAACTGCAATTTTTACAAATGCTCCAAATGATTTCAGGAAAACAGTTACATCCTTCGGATGGGCTCCTTCTGCACTCTTAGCGACTGCAGAAACGGAGCGATCAGATGGCAGCTCAGGGCGGGATTCAAGCATTAACTACACAGTCCCCCATTCAAGCTAATTTAGCCTACAAGCTGCCTGCTCTTAAAGAGACAGTACCAGAGGCTCTAAAAGCACTCACTGATGAACAGCTTAAATGCCGAACACCATTCAGGTGAGAAGCACTTAGCCAGCTCCTAGGAGACTTTTGAGAACCCCCATTTGAAGAGGGGTTACACCAGTGTGTGTGTGTGTGTGTGTGTGTGTGTGTGTGTGTGTGTGTCTCTGTGTATCAATTAATGCTGATTGATGAAGGGAGCCACTGAGTAGAAAATGCATGGCACGGAACCACAGAAGTGCATCTGTGCTGGTACATAAGCCACTCAGCTGGAATAACAGAGTTTATGCAGAAATTTGAAACGACCACCTGGAAGCTGAGTAGCAATCTGGACACCAACTGCAGACCCAAATTCCTGCAGAGAAATTAGGACTTTGTCTATACGTGACATGCTCTGAAATGCATTTATTCATTTACATTTCTTGTGTGGAAAATACCCAATGAGTTGAGGTTGATTTTCAGGTGTGACCCAGAGGAGGGGGAATGGGTGAAAGGATAACAGCAATAATAACTGATACAGTGCAATAAGTAATAACACGATAGATACAACAGTAGCAAAGCTTGGTACAGAGAAAGAGATGAAAATGCAAATCAGTAAAAATACAGTGTGAAAAGTGTAAAAATAAACATAGGATAAGATGAAAATATATAAAATAATTTGGACTAGAGATAGACAAACTGGCTCTGGTGCAGTTCCAAACCCCCCTGGACTGGGATGACTTGGCTCTGACCTGGAAAACTGAGTGTTTCGTGGCTTGACCCAAATTGCTGAGTTGGCCTGGTTCGGAAGTGTGGTCAAGTCCAGAATAACACTCTCACCACAAGTACTGCATGGAGAAAGCAGGGCAGGGTGAAGAAACATGTAGAAAAAAAAAATAAATTCCTGAACTCTGCTGAAGACTCCGAAGTCCCTGGGCAGTCACATGGCCAACAGAGGGAAAGAATACTGATCCTGGGGCACTGAAGGGAGCCAATCAATTAGGGTCTCTGTTCTGTGAATGACACATGTTCAAGCCAATCCTCTGTGTCAACCACCACAGGACATCCCTAGGAAACTATGTATTGAGTGCATTTGGGGCTTTGCATTCCACAGAAATATAGAATGTGATGGCAGAAAGGGGCCGCAAGATCCATCTAGTCTGACCAAAATAGGATGCTTCTCCCCTTATCTTAGCCTTTCTGCAAAATGATACCCTTTTGCCTATCTCACATATTTTTTAACTCTCTCACCATTTTGGCCCCATCACCTCCTGGGGCAGACCATTCCATTGGTCAACTACCCTCTCAGTAAAAAAGAACTTTCTAGCATTGCTCCTTTACCTCCCTCCCTTTAGCCTCATATTATGCCCTCTAGTTCTACTGCTCTCCTTCACCTGAAACAGCTCCTGAACCCTAACCTTATTTATACCCCTAACAGACTTAAAAGTCTCAATCATGTCCCCCCTCTTTCTCCTCTGCTCAGGGAGTACATGTTGAGCTCCTTCAGCCTATCCTCATATGCCATCTGGTGCAGTCCCTGAATCCGAAAAGATGGCCGCCAGGCTGGGCGCATTGCTGTCGCTTGTGTTTTGAGCTTGTTTTATTTTAGATTCTTTTCGTACGTTGTCAGTTTATTTTATGATTTTGCATTTTTATTTTCTTGAGCTCACGGTTTTGTTTGTGGACTGGCGTCCGTGGCTGGAATTACTCTGTGGAGGGACGCCGGTCGAGCTCCTTGATTTCGGCTCTTTTCTCCCTTAGTCCCCAGTGCAGAGCCCTGGCAGGGGGAACAAGGAGTTTTACTGTTCCTTGTGGATGTGAGTTTACACAGCCCTGAGGCCACTTCGGCATTGGGGAGAGAACGAGGAGTTTTATCCTGTCTCGAGGACACTAGGACTTTATAGTCCCGAGACTTTCTTAGGCTGGATTTTGGATAGAGGAGAGCTACGTCTTTTGGATTGAATAGGGCTTGAAGCACCCCACTGTTTGATATACACAGAATAGCGGAGAGGACGAGGAGTTTTACCCTGTCTTGTGAACACTAGGATTTTACAGTCCTGAGACCTTTTTTTTTGGCTGAGTTTCGGAATTGAGGAGAGTTAAATACTTTAGATTGAACAGGGCTTGAAGCGCCCCGCTGTTTTGATATATGCAGAATACTGTAGTGGGCTCGTTTCAGAGGGAAATGCTGGTTGGCGGAGACTGCTTATTTTGATCTGTCTGTGGAGCTTCTGATGTCGGCCACTGTTGCTGGACTGCCCCGGTGGGTGTCCGCCTGGAGTTTTGCTACACTGCAGGGGGTTTGGGGTATTTTCTAGTTGGGGAGCTGGCTGGAGTACCCCACTCCCTTGGACCATGAGGACTGCTACCTGAGTGGTTCTTCTCATGGTTCTTTGGTAAGGCTGGCTTAGACTCTTTTGAACGGACACTCTTTTAGGGAGCAAAGGGGTATGAAAGTGGCTGATCTCTTTTCGGATTAAATCTCATGGATCTTTGAATTACCTCAGTTAAATTTCTGAGACTTTTTTCCCTGGTCGTTTTTCTCCTTTTGGGCCTTATTCAACTATTTCCTGCCTGATTTGGATTTATTTAATTTCTGTGAACTCTGGACTTTTTGGACTTCATTTAATTCTGTTATTGTTGAACCTGCATCGAGCGATTGTTGACTATTGCTCTTGGACAGTAGGTGGTGAGAGGACTTTGTGTCCAAAAGTTCTATGTGCTTATTTATTTATTTATTTTACTGTATGTTATTTTTATTTTATTGTTTGATTTATAATTTTTTGTCTTCTTCCTGGCTGTGAAAAAGAACAAATACCATCACCCCCTAGTTGTGAGAGAACTTGGGAGGAGTTTTAATTATTTTTCCTTTGTTTATATTCCCCATGATGGCTAGGCAGTGAGAGTGCCTTACCCTCTTTTTCTTCCCGGTGGTGAGAGTAACTGGGGGATAGGGAATAGTTCAGGTGAAGACTTCTTTTTAATGCTATATTTATTGTGCCTTATTTGTTGGGTGATTGTTAACTTAGTTTGTTGTTTTGGTTTTTGGTGTGTATTGTAGTTAAACAGCGACATGTGCTGGCCTTTAGTTCCCACAGCGGTGCACTATTCATCCTCCTCTCTTCGCGCCCTCTGCCACTTTGTTACTCCTCCTCTTCAATTTGAAACTTACCAGCACTGTAGAGTGCTGGGTATTGTTAGTGGGAGAGTGGGGGGGGAGGGTTGGCGAACAGGGGAGGATGGACGAGCGGGATCACCGTATCGGGGTAGTCAGGTCCAGAAGGTGCCCTGGGGTGAAATGGAATCCAGATCAAGGTTTATCTTGCCTGGTATCCATACCCAAGGGCACTACTGATTACAGTAGGCAGACAGGCTCGACAACCCCCGAAGTTTGTCCAATTCGGACCGTGTTATGCAATGCCAGGTCTGTTAGGAATAAGACTGCCATTATTGCTGATCTTGTTGGCTCAGCTGACCTGGCTTGCAACACTGAGACCTGGCTGGATGAAAATTCAGGCCCGATATTGGAGGCCATGACTCCGGCTGGGTACTCGGTGATACATCGTCCGAGATTGGACCGCAGAGGTAGGGGGGTTGCATTCTGTTTCAAGACTGAATTGGGTCTCACAAATGTAGTAGTAGGTGAGGCTGGGTCCTTTGAGTGCACAGTCATAGCAGGTGGAGGTGTTCGAATCGTGCTCTTCTACCATCCACCCAGAGATGGGAAACGTTTCTTACAGGAAGTAGCAGACTTCCTCATCGACATGTCGTTTGAGTCACCCAGATTGATGGTTCTGGGCGATTTCAATGCCTGGGGAGACGATGAACTCTCTAATTTTGGTAATCACTTCCTCCAATTGATGTCTTCCTTGGGCCTCACACAGGTGGTTTCCACTGCTACGCATAAATCTGGACACTCTTTAGACTTAGTCTTCCTTCTAGGGATTGACGCATCTGACATGGGGGTGGAACCAGTCACCTGGTCTGATCACTACACCATGAGGTTCAATTTTTTGTACCCCCCTGAGAAGACCAGCCCCTGTGGAGATGGTCAGGTACCGCCCATTATGAAATGTTACTCCACAAGGTCTAGCGGTGGTCCTTGACCTATCATCCTTCGTGTCGGTGAGCAGTAGTCCAGAAGCGTTGGTGTTGGCCTATAATAAGGCCATCATGACAGCCCTGGATTCTATTGCTCCTGTTCATGAGCACCCCCTATCCCTTCGCCCCAGATCCCCGTGGTTTGATGGGACCTTGAGGGAGATGCGGAGACAGGGGTGAAGGTTAGAGCGTTGCTGGCGCAGGTCCGCCTTTGATGCCGACCACTCTAGATTGATAGAACATTATGTTAGCTATCAATCTGCAATCACCCATAAGAAGTTAGAATTCCCTGTCCAGGGAGATTGCAGTTGCTCAGAATCGACTGGCTCAGCTGTTCTGAATGGTAGACAGACTGTGCAACCCAGCCTGTCTGCAAGTCCGGAAAGCTTTTTCTCAAGTAGAGTGCAATGAGCTCACTCTATGCTTTGCAACTAAAGTGGCTGGCATCAGGACGAATCTGTGTCCGGCAACCTCTAAGGGTGATGCTGTTGGACAATGTGGGATCACAGTACCCCAATTCTCCTGGAGTTCCTTTTGTCAACTGGAGTTCGTGGACATTATGAGGATCATCCATATTATGCATCCTACAAGTTGCAGTTTGGATCCCAGACCAACTCCCCTTATTTTGGGCTGTTCTGATATCATCGGTCTGGTCCTGACACAAATAGTCTGGTGCTCCTTGGAGTCAGGTGAATTTCCTTGCTTCCTGAAAGAGGCAGTGGTGACTCCTCTATTGAAGAAAGCTTCCTTGGATCCAGACTGTTTTTTAAACTACTGGCCTATCTCTAACCTTCCCTTTATTGGGAAGGTTATTGAGAAGGTCATAGCCGTCCAACTGGATGACCATTTAACCATCCATAGTGTCTATGAATTCTTCCACTCTGGCTTCCGGAAAAGACACAGCACTGAGACTGTGCTGGTTCGGGTGTTAAATGACCTTCTGATGGCGAGGGATCAGAAGAGACGTTCCATTCTTGTTCTTCTTGATCTCTCTGCGGCTTTTGACACTGTGGACCACATGGTGTTATTAGCTCGCCTGAGGCAAATTTGTGGAATGTCTGGAACCGTTCTTAAATGGTTCACGTCATTCCTTACCGGGAGATCACAAAGAGTTGTGTCGGGGATTTTTCCCTCTGACCCAATCTCTTTGTTGTGTGGAGTGCCTCAGGGATCTGTGCTGTCACCCATGTTGTTTGCAGTGTATATGCTGCCCCTCAGAGGTATCATTAGATGATATGGGCTGAGGTTTCACTGTTATGCAGATGATACCCAGCTATATCTGTCTTTTGCACCGACCAGGATGGAGCACTCTCGGTGTTTAACAACTGTCTGGGGGAGATCCAAGACTGGATGGATTCTAGCTGGCTAAAGTTGAACTCGGAGAAAACAGAGGTTCTGGTCATGGACCCATGTGGTCAGATTGCGAGGCCGTGTACTGACGCACCATCTGGAATTTTCCTTGGTGGTGTGTCTCTCCCGTCCTCAGAATGGGTGCGTAACCTTGGGTTTATTCTTGTCGACAGGCTGACCCTTAAATCTCAGGTGTCAGCCGCTGTCAAGACTTCCTTTTATCACCTTAGGAACATTGCCAGGTTAAGCACCTTGTTCCGCCTGACTCTCTACCAACATTGGTCCACGCTTGTATCTTCACACTTGGACTACTGCAACGCCTTTACTTTGGGCTTGGGGTTGAAACCATTGTTTATAGTTGAGGAGAACGCTGCAGCCCGGTGATGACTGGGACAAGTAGGTCCTGTCACATTACTCCCTAAGGCGCGAACTGCACTGGCTTCCCATACGGTGGTGGATCACCTTAAAGTCATTTACTGACTTTCAAAGCCCTTCATGATCAGGGTCCAGCCTATCTGAAAGACCTCCTGGTTCCCTACTGCCCTGACCGATCACTCCGCTCGGCCGACATGGGGTTGTTAGAGATTCCAAGAGTAAGTCTAAAATCTTCTGGTAGCAGAGCATTTTTGTACGCCACACCCACTCTTTGGAACTCTCTACCATGCCGGTTACGGCAGTGCACCTTCGTGGAGTTATTTAAGAAAGATTTAAAAACGCACTTATAGAATATGGCCTTCTTAGATAATTAAGTTATTTGATTATGTGTAGATTTTACTATAGATTTGCTACTATGATGATATGTTGATTTTTTATGGATGTTTTTATGATTTTTATTTAGAGTTTTTGAACTTGTTTTTAAAATTGTTCAGCACCTTGATATTCTGAAAGGTGCTATACAAATAAAATTATATATAAAATTATTAATAATTAAAATAAAATTATTATTATTATTATGCATTGCCCTGCTTTGCATGGTCTCAGTTCTGCCAATGTTCCTTTTAAGGTGTGGCTTCCAGTACTGTATGCAGTACTCCAGTACTCCATGTGGGGGAGCATATATATGTGTGTGTGTGTGTGTGTGTCTGTATGATTCCCCCCAAAAACTGAAAATAATTTTGTTAGAGAGGGAGACAGAGGGAGAGTAGAGACTGAGAAATGAACACATTTAACAGCTGAGTGCAGATGTTGCAGCAGACTACATAGAACTCTTAATAAAAAAAGGACTTTGTTCCATAAGAAAGAGAGAGAGAGTAGAGATACCAATGAATTCAACAGCAGAGTGCAGAGCAGACAGCAGCACAGTGCAGACACTTGAGACTCCACAGTAATAAAATGAAAAAAAAATACACCTGGAAAGAGAAAGAGATTAACAAATTCAACAGCAGACAATAGCTCAGTGCAGAAAATAAAAATAAAAATTTTAAAAGGAGCAGAGTCAGACAGGACAGGAGGACTCTGAAGGTCATAGTGCTTCAGTAATTTTGCAGGGGTGCTTACAGTACTATACAGATTTTGAAGGGGAGTGTCACCCACCTGTCAGACTCTGTGCTGCCCTGAAAAGTTATGCTGCTATAGACTCTATGTTTCCCATTACTGTTCTGCCCTGAAAGGTCATACTGCCATATACTCTGTATTGCTCATCTCTATGCCTTAACTACTGCTAGGTCATATATTGTCTTATGCATTTTGAGAAGATGAGTCATGTCTCAGATGCTGTGTTGCCCATTTCTGCATCCAAACAAATGCTGCAAAGTAAGCAATCAATCTGATCCCCCCAAAATGGATATAGAATCAGTCTCTTATAGAAATGGAACATGCGGCCAGTCTCAGCAGTATGGCTGAAACTGGCACACATAACAATAAAAATATTTCCTGAAAACAAATTCAGAAAGAAAAGGGAAATTCACTGCTGAAGATGTCATTAATAGAATTGATGAAAATGAAACAACACAAACAGAAAAAAGATGAAGCAACACACCCAGAAAAAGAAAAGAAAGTTGCTGAACCCTGTGATCAAAGTAATGCAGCTCTGTCAGCATTGCCAGAAAAATCAGATTAAAATAATATGCAAAAACAGGTAGCCAAAACACTTAGACCTAGAAATAGTAGCAAGTCAATGATTAAGGAAAAGGCTCTAATACCACTAGATGTGGCAGTCCATGATATGCCACTCATGCATGTCGGGATCCTTCATCAGAAAGCAGTGCCTCTGATGAAGAAGTTGTAAATGAACAAAAACAAGAACAAGATCACGATCATGAGGTATCACAGCTACACTCTTCCAAAGGTGATGAATCAAAATGTCATACTGATGAGACGGAGGATGCTACCTGGGTTCCCCACCCAAAGAGAAAAGACACATACAGCAAGCACTACCTGTAGCCACAACCAGTAGTGGAAAAAAAATTAATCATGGTAGCTCTTCTGGGGACAGCCACAGTGTGCATAAATCAGGGTCAGAAACAAATGCTACCAAATTTGTTGCAGTTCCTGGCACGATGACAAAACGTTCCACCTCAATTGTGTGGAGCTACTTTCATATAAGTCCTACAAATAAATGTGTTACTGTCTGTATCTTTTGTCATCGGGATGTTAGCAGGGGGAATAGTGAGCAGCCAGTTCGGGATAACATCACTAAAAAGGCATTTGCAAAAAGCACATCCAACCAATTGGCTGGGCAGTAGTCCTGAGCAAGGGACAAACATCCGTAATGAAAATAATCCTACAGACAATAGTGATGGTGAAGAAACTGAGAGACAGGGCAGAAAAAACACGTTTGACAAAAGTGTTTGGACAAGCTACAGCTTCATCACTGCAATCCTCTGGTTTTTGCCCCCTGCATGAACTAAACAGCAGATGCTTGAACAAAAAAAACTGCCTACAGTAGATCACAGATCACATCACGTCATGTTAAACATTCATCCGTTAATAGCTGAATTTATTTCCAAGGACCTGCAACCATTTTCTGTGGAGGAGAATGATGGTTTTAGAGCCCTTTTAAAATATTTTGCTCCACGTTACAACATACCAAGCTATAAATATTTAGCAACTGTGGCTGTTCCCAAATGTACAAATGTATGCAAAGTAAAATCAAATTGATTCTTCAAGACAGTGAATGTGGTTCTGTGCACTTGACCACAGACATGTGGATTAGTAAGTCAGACTAAAGTAGAAACTTTTGGGGAAAAAAAACTAGAGTTAGAATCAGAACCAGGTCACAGCCAACCCACCCATCCCTAATATGGACCATACCTAAAAAAGAACATTAAACAAAAGCACACCCTTACCCAAGCAGACTGCTATATAAACAATATATTAGAATGCAGACGGCATTCAGACTGCAAAAAGTTCCTTAGCAGAATGAAAGCAGTCAGGACTGTCAACCTAACATAAATATAATAGCTATTAAAGATCAGGACATCATTGACTGGCCCAACATTTTCAGCTCGACTATAAACACGTATTTTTGCAAGAACCTTGTCTTCATTAAGCAAACCATTTATTGAAACCACTTTGAAAGTTTCACAGAACTGGGAAATATATAACATACTCCATGGGCACCTGTGCAGAACACAACTTGAACATCTGTCAAAGTTGCTAAAATACTTGTTTACATAGTTTTCCAAATTACTTTTCTGCTATGTTTAAAAATAATTCAGAACAGTTTAACAGCATGTCTTGTCTTTAAATGATTGAATGCCAACATTACAATACAATTGAACAACTTAAAGTTTAACACTCCTCTCCTAGAGGACATCCAGCCAACTTTTCAGGGTTCTCAGATGGATCTTGGTTTGTTCCCTGCCCCCGAGCCCCACTGTGAGAAGTAAGTCATGGTCTGCTTTGAGCCGGTGAACTGGAGGGATTCCAGGTGACAGGAAGCAGGGCCAGAACATGCAAGATATGGGATATATCACCAACACAAGAAAGGGAGATAAACAGAGTTATAACATGTTTAACAATATACCATACTGTATATTTCTTTATTTTTCAGCATTTAAAAGCATGCAGCTCAATTTTCAAAAACCACACTATAGCACAATGTACCTGTACCAAGCATCTCTGATGGAAGTGGCACCTTGTGTGAAAGTCAGTGGCCATCCCGTCTTTGAACACAGTCTGCACTGAAATCGAGATGCCTTGCTCCAAAGCCACCGTGCACTAACATTGTGGCAGAAGCACCCCTGTGCCAGGTAGCAAGGGGCTTGAGCCATGGAAGAGCTAGGCCATCTCCTTTCTTGGAATTTTAGAAGCCTCACCTTGGTCACAACAGGAGTCTGAGTATAGACGAGCCAGGAGCTGGTCTAAAGGCCCTGTACAACTGCCAAGGAGGAGCCAGGAAAGTGGGAAAAAGGGGGAGAGGGAGCACTGGGGTACCATTTTTGGCAACTGGAACATGGCAGCAGTGTGCGGATATTAAGGAGGCTCACAGTGGAGATTCCATTCACTGTGAGACAGAGCTAATTGGCCCAGGTAAATGGGGTTGGGCAGGGATGGACAACGATCCAGACTCCAGGTGGACACAGCCCTGGCACCAACCCCAGAGGATCCACAGACCTCTATATGTGATGGGTGGTACTAGCAATGGGTTGCAGTGTGCTGTCAGTGGATGGGTACATTCCCCAAGCACCACAACATCCCCTGGTACACAGTCCCCCACATAGTGGAAGAGGGATGCCCAACTGCACTGCCGGGGTCTGTAGGTCCTCTGGGGCAGGAGCCAGGGCTGTATTAACCTGGGGTTCATGACATGGTTCATATCTGCCCACCCCCTCTAACATGGACAATCAACTCTGTCTCACCGTGCATGATACCTCCTTCTGGTGCCTCCTTATTACTGCCATAGTGCCCCTGCTACCCACTATTGCACCCCCATTGCTCCCTCTCCCCCAGTCCCCTCCTTGCAATCATCTTCAGCTCCACCTTCATGGCATGGCTGGAGTTGCACCACAGAGGGGAGCTTGATGGGACCCTCCATCAAACCCCTCAGGTGCACCAAATGTTTGGTGCAACCCTGTATCTGTGGCAACTCTCAGCACTTAGGTGCAGGGATCCATATTTGTGCAAAATAGGGTACAAGGTCCTTGAGTATGCCACAACCATAGTTCAGTGCAAAACTGTATTGATCTATGGGCCGACTGAAAATCAAGCCCATTGTTTTGTTATTTTATGCTTAATATTAAAATCCCATTTTATAAGTCCAATAACTGACTCCAGGTCATGGGTTTGTAAAGTATTAATGTACTTCCCAGTTGGCTGAGGCACTCTTTGTTCACCCTTGTGTTTCCACAAACCCATCCCTCACCTAATTAGAATACTAAATTTGGTATTAAAACTGTCTTTAATTTGTCTTTAAAGACTAACTATAGTCATTTATAATTATCTTTGGCCATCAATTGAATAATACAACCACTAAGAATACTAAATTGTAAGAAGTATTTAATGAAATACTTGTTTAAGAGTAAATTATACTAAATGAAGATTAGAACTAGGTCTTTAGTGCTCTTTAAAGTAACATTTTTTGTATAATTACTGAATCATAACTGAAGACTACAGTCAGTTGTCTCTTCCAGTTTCCCTTATGAGAAACTGAAACTTGTTTTTGTTAAATACAGTAGTTATCCATAAGAAAAACTACAACTTTTAAAATCCTTTGGGGTGTTTCCAAAGAGGCATGTAAACTCTCAAAAGCCTTTGGAGCAGTTTTCTGTGTTTTGAATTCTAAAGCAGTTACTATGCAATCTCAGGGCTGGGAGAGTTTTTACATAGATTAGGTGGGATTCACAAGTTACAGGTATGTACAGACTGGATCTGTTATGTAGAGTCTTTCATCTTGAATGTGTAAAGTTTTTTTATAGTTATTATTTCCTAACTGCTGGAGTGTTTGAATGTGTGCGTGTGAGTGTGTGTGTGTGTGTGGGGGGTGTGCTATGCTTTTTGTATTTGATTAAAGCATTTGCATGTGTAAATACATTATATTAAATAGTATAAAAACCTGTGATCAATGTACCTTTTGTTGTTTTGTTGATTGTGAAACTAACTCTTTTGTGTATATTTCAATGTGTGGCACATAGCTCAGTGCTTGTGACACAGGGTGAGATAAGGGTGCTGGAGAAGAGAAGGAGGCAGGGAAGGATGGAAGTCAAGTCCGAATCTTGCTCTAAGCAGAGGGAGTGGAAGCGGAAGGCTTAAGAAGAGAATGGAGGAGGAGCTATCTCCCCTATTGAAATACAGGCAGAGCTTTCCAATTCAGAGTGTGGTACATAGCTCAGTGTTTGTGGTATGTAAGAGCTGGGTTAGATATGGTTAGTGCTTAGGTATGTTTGAGCTGGACTGGTACATAAATCAGTGCTTGTGGTACATAGGAACAGGATGAGATATGATTGATGCTTTGAATGTTGAGTTGGATGAAACATGGTTGCTGTTAGAACTTGATCTTTTGGCCTTTCTCTGTATCCCACCTTTGGCTGGATGCTAACTAGGTATAGGATTGAAGGTCGAAAAGAAAGTAATTGCTGATGTGATTACTTCCTCCAACTCTAGAGATTGTGGCCAGTAGCATGCAGGAGAGGAAAACCCCCTTGGGGGAACCTCCAAGTACCCGTGACTACTGACCTGCCCATACTCTTGGGCACACTAAAAGGAGAGTAATCCTAAGTTAGGCAAGTACAAATAAGTTGTCTTATCACTAGATCCAGAGTGTAGGTCGCAGATTCATATCCTCAGTTTGATTGTAATCATGTAATCCTGGAGACAAAGTACTAGCAAATGAAGAGTCCACATGGAGAAACAACAGCTAAAGAGCTTAGCGAATCCAAGTCCATAATGTCTATAGGAGTAGAAGGCGAAGAATTGTGCATAGTCAGGCAACTCTGCTAGCAGCTGTTCGCAGGATCGTATCTTGGAGGGTCGAGAATGTAGAACTGCTCAATGGTAATCCTTGATTGCGCTGAAGGAGGAAGTTCATTCTAGAAGATGTAATGGATTATGATGAGCTAGCAGCCAGGCCCCCCTTGTGGGGCAGAGTAGGAGAAAGTGGCAGAGCCCACATGATCCAACATTGCGTAGTTCCAGTAGAGAAGGTGGACCCTTACATGGGTCAGCCACGGTGGGATGAAGTGATTTGAGTAAGCAACCAGCCCCCTTGTGGGACAAAGCAGGAAGTGGCGTGTAGGCAGCAGGCCCCCTTGTGGGGCGATGTGGAGATAAACCTCTAAGTCCCCTTGTTGGGTGAAGCAGAAGCAGGTGACATGGAGGACTACATGGTCGGCCATGCATATGTTCCAGTAGGATAGCAAGACCCCCATGTGGGTTGGCTGAGATGAGATTAAATGTAGATAAATATGAATTAGAAAAGATCTCCCAGGATAACACTGAGACTGTAGGTTGGGGCGGTAGGCCATCTTGGTAGAAATCGACATGGAGACAGATGCACTCTGAGCAGTCAGGAGGGAAGCGGCAGTAGGTTCAACAAAAGTTTCCTTGACAGAGAGCAGAGCTAGGTACAATCAGGCAAGAAGGTAAGACAGCTGACTAAGCAGAGGAACTGCATAAAGGCAGGTGAAAATAGACTTCCCTGATAGGATTCCCAGTCTTGTTGTCAAATTCAGTGATGAGCAGGATGTCAACACTGAAGATGAAAGTTCCGGCAGATGAATATCCAGCTAGAAGTGATGTTTAGATGAGGGACAATGGTTGATTTGTGATCAAGGTAGCTGTAAGCAAAACAGCTGTAAAGCATACCTGTTCAGTAGCATGGTTGAAACTGAGTGCCAATGTGCAAATGTTTAAGGACATAGCAATTAGAGGATGAAATGGAAGTGTTGCCCAGCAGGGAATGGTGATGAGGTAGGAGTCTATGTAAATGAGAGGCTTGCCTGGTGATGGAGATCCAGTGAAACAGTAAGTTACAATCGAGTAGTTTATCAGACAGGAGAATGGTCCTAAGATGTTCAAGGACTGAGGAATACTCTAAAGAGATGTGGGCATTGTTTGGTTGGAAATAGAAATAAAGAATGACAAGTAGGGAGGCCCGGATGTGAAAGCAGGAGCATGGACCCCCTGTAGATCCTGAGTATGCAGAGTACGAATACTTGAGCAGTAGGTCTCAGGTGGTCAGCATAAGGGAGATGAGACCCCCACATGGGTCTGCTTAAGTGAAGATGGAAAGATGATTGAGCAGGAGAAATGCCCCTGTTGGCATGATGGATTTGAGATGGTGAGACTCCTACGTGGGCTCGTCATCACATTACATGATATGATCCAGAGTAAAGGAGGGGTGAAACCCTCATGTGAATCTGCCTGTAGAGACTTGAGTACATTTAAGCTAAGAAGAAGGGCCTCCTCGTGGGGTGTGTATGTTTGAGAAGGCAGGATCCCATGTGGTCCACCATTAGTCTAATGGCACATGATCCAATATGAGGAGGACAATTCCTTAAGAGAGTCCACCAATAATATGTAATTAATGATAGAAGAGAAGCTGCCTTCTTGTGAGCATGGACATTTGGCATGATGGGCCTCCCCCTGCCACGGGTCTTTGTCGCTGTATTGACCATGGATGAAAGGTGAGCTTACTGAGGTCCCCACAGAGGACAAGCTGAATTGGAGATCACACAGGATGACTGCATGAGTTGAATGGGATGCCAAGAGGCCATCAATATAGCCAGGCTGAACCCTTGTGAGGTGTAGCAAGGAAGGTGTATAATGTTAACATGCAGTCAGCTGGCATGGTGACAGGAGTGCATGATTCAAAGGTTGCACTATCTAGGTGATACGAGGTTCCCCGATTGGTGCACCAGAGGGACCCCGTGAAGGTCCCCAGAGGACAGCATGTAAGGTGATCAAGTAGCTTGCTCAGCCCCTACATCGGTGAGATGGAGCAGCAGGACCCCCAAGTAGGTCTGCCTGGAGAGGAGCAGAAGTGAGTGAATCAGGCTAAGCCTTCCACATAGACTAGCAGACTGGCAGGACCTCCACGTATTTCTGCCTGAGGAGGAGTAGAAGTGAGTGAGTCGAGTTAGGCCTCCATGTAGGCTAGCTGAATTGGCGGGACCTCCACGTAGGTCTGCCTGAAAGTAGTAGAAGTGAAAGAGTCGAGGCTACCTCCACATAGGCTGGCTGGACCGGCAGAGTCAAGATGGCTATGTAGCAGCCTCCATCTAGACTGGGTGGAGAAAGGATGCTGCAGGAGGGATCATTATGAGAATGAGATGAGGTGACTGGTAAATATCAGTAGGGGTAAATATATCCTGGAACGTCATGGTTAAAGTCCCTTCATCATGTAGAGTGAGACATCCTGGGCATGCCTACAAGTAATAAAAGCTGCAATAGGCAAGGCCTTTCAGGGATTGTGGGAACATTGGTCCAAAAAGATCCACAGCACAATCATGAATTATGGAGAATGCCCTTTGGTAGTATGCACCATCAAGCCTGACACACTACAGATGTTGCTGAGTGTCAGATCAAGTCGTCAGTCACGGATGGTAGAAAGATCAAGTACTGTTGTACACAGTAGTGCTACAATGCAGTATCAAGTAGAAGCGATTGAGTCCTCCATATCAAATCATAACATGTCTGTCCTAACATAGAGAAAGTGTGGTGAGTATGTGCAGGGAAGGATCACCCACTGATTCCCAAAAGGGAGCAGCAGATTGAGGCTTAGACAAGATGATAGAAATGCATACTGTTCATGAGCAATTATAATAAGCAGGATAGGGTATACATCCTTGTTAGAGTCTTGTGTGCAGTAAAGTTTCAGGGCAGGACCATTGAGTTGGAAAGGAACAGACAAGTTAGTAGATGGCAATCTCCTGAAGGAATGAAATGGACTGGGAATCTGCAGAAATCAAGAGGAGAAAAAGACAGGAATGTGGCTCAGGCCCAGCACTGCTGTCCTACTCAACATCCCAGCACTGAGGAGGGGAAGCAGTCAAGGCAGCAGATTGGAGAAAGCTGGAATAAGCGGGGCATGAAGCAGTGACATCCTGGAGGTGGAGAACACCATAAGATGCAGGCAGGTAGCAGTACAACCATGAGGAGCAGGAATTTCTATGGACAGAGCCAGAGCAGGGGCAGCATGCCACGAGCTTGAAGCATGAACAATCCTGGTGAGGAGGAGCTAAGCTAGCTGATGGAGACTCTGAGGCACAGTTGGAAGAGGAAAAGAAATCCGAAAAGAGAGAAGCACCAGAGGCACACAGAACAAGGTAGCAAAGTGAGGAGAAAGGAGCAAGGCCCACAAGGAGAGAAGGGGGGGGGGACAAGAAGCAAAGCAACACTGGAAGCAGAAGACAAGGGTCAGAGTAGCACAATGAACAAATGGCCACAGGAGGGGGGGAGATCCTGACCAGCTGCATTGCCAAGGAGCGAGTCCGACTTGCTCTAAGCAGAGGCAGCGGAAGATGAAGGCAATTGTGAAGAAATTTCTGCCTCTGTTCACTTGGTGTAATTTTCTTGTTTCTGAAAAGCATGCGTTAAAATGATTCTAAATCCATGTGGCTATTTATATAAAATGTGTTGTGCTCAGTTTGAATTTTGGAGTGCATTCCAGATCCAAGTGATGTACAATTTCCAATTGCTTGAAGTAGAATAGAAACAAATTTCTGTTAGTTGTACTGTTTCTTGGTCATTTCATGCTTGCTTGCTTGAAGTGTTTGTGTGTGTGTGTATGTATACTGTATGTTCAGCCTGCATTATACATTTTTGGTTTGGAGTCTTGCTGATTTTATTATTAACTGATTCATAATCCTTTTACTGATTTTGTTATTATTAATTGGTTCATAACTTGTGTCCAAATCATGAGGTGGGGGAACCCTGCCAAGAAGACAAAATTATGTTCAAAATCTTGCCTGCCTTATTGAGGTGGTATAAAATGTAGACCACTGGTGGGGTGGTGTAACTGAAATTAGTATATTTTGATGGCAGACAAAATTCCTAGCAGCTGGTTGGGGATACATCTGTATTGTGCATCGATGTGCATTAGTATGTACTGTATGTGTGAGCACATGTATACTGTATATATTGTATTTGTGTGCAACTGTCTTTTAGTGTTTCAGTGCATCTGGCACTGTGCATCTAGGTGTGCATTTGTGTGTATTGTGTATCACTGTGGGTGAATGGAGCCATGTGTATTATGTACTGTGTATGCGGGAATTCTGCCTTTGCCTACCCATTGGCCTCACAAATAGCTCACTTGGTGTCTATCCAGATGCCATCCCCACCCCCATAACAGCTGCATTGAGCAAGGGTCTCCTGCATGGAGCGATCTGGGCACAGGCAACTGTCATTTTCTGCTTTGTGTTTAATCTCATTTGTGAACAGGAAGGTGAGTGTGGGGCAGACCTAGTGCTAGTGATATGCAGTCGTGAACTGTGTCATGCATCAACTAGGGGGCCTTTCTTTTTTTTTTTAATACTTTATTCTTATTCCTTGTGAAAAAAAAATACATTCATCACATTTCATTGGTTAGAGAACAACATGAGAGAATTAATACATAAGACATTAAATATCATAAAGTACAAAAGGATTTTTAAGTGTGTTGGCCCGGTGGCGCTGAGGGTTGAGGCGCTGGATGCCACACCTCACGTCACGCCAGCCACCGGGGTTCAGGAATGAGCTCAGACTGCTGCAGGTTGGCAGGGGTGAGAGAGGATTGAGTGTCTGATGGACTGGTCTCCTCTCTCAGGGAGGGATCCAGGAGTAGCCAGGGGCAGCAGCAGCCCCCGGTGGAGACCGGCGGCACTGCTCCACACTGTGGCTCATACAGTAAGGGGATGACATCAGACAGCTGCCTCTGGACATAGGTGGGAGCACCTATGCTACGGGCTGTGCAGCATTGCATGTGTCATGTCGGGGGTAACCAGGAACACAGAAAAACACAGTGTCGAGGATCAGGCGACGGCACCTATCCACCATGCCCAACGCCGGGCTCTCCTCGGGCAGCCTTCAATTTCCAGGATCCACTCTTCGTCCAATAACAGAGTCTGACTCATAAGTGCACCCACGTAGGAGGGGGCGACTCATGCCAGATAGGGTTAGCCAGGGGTGCTGGCATTGGAGAGGAGGGAGAGAGGAGGCTTAGCTCGGGGATCCTCAGGTGGGCAAGGCAAGGCTAGGATGCCTGAGAGAGGATCTCGGGGCTGCAACCGGAGGGAAAAAGAATTGAAAAAAAAAAGGATTTTTAAGTGTATATTTGGGGGATTAAAAAGAGAAAAATTAAAAAAAAACATATATTACTCTGAGCTTATAATTAATATCTATTTTTAAACAAAATATTTGAGTATGCTCCAAGCTGTTAACTTCCCAGCCTTATTTTTCAAATCAATAAAGTAAAAAATAGTCTTAAATTCAAACAAACAAACAAGCCCCCCTGCCAAATCCCTTAGCATAGCCAGTCAATAAAACATTCAGATGTAATGTTTTGTATTTCATCTTTACAACTTTAGAGGGTCAGAGTATCAGATATAATGCTTTTAATATGTAAATGTTTACTGGGTGATACTCTGAGTTCTGCTTTATCCTCTTCCAAATCAGAACCTATATCATTCAGTATTCTGTCATTGTTATCATATAATGCTGATGCAGAATCGATATTCTCAAAAAAGAAGAATTTATTGGAAAACTGTATCCTCAAACGGGCTGGTGCAAGTTGAGTAGCAGCTAACCCAGCTTCCTTAAATTCCGATAATTTCGGGAGAAAATGTATGTCTTTGCTGGGTCTGAAGACAGAAATCTGGGTATAGATGAAAGTGTTTACTCTCATACATACAATGTCTAGTTGTTCTAGCCAACTGGAGTAGTTTATTATGGTCAGTCAAACTACTGAATGTAATAATTATAAATCTCACCTTATCTGAGTCCTTGACCAGTTCCCTTGTCTGACATGTAGACGGTCTAAATACTGACTCCAGAATCAATGGTGGATCAAGTGAAAAAAACTAATATAAGAGCTTTTTCAACCGTTTCTTTTAACTCCAGGATTGGGACAGTTCCAGGAAAGCCAATTAGCCTCAGGTTTCTTGATAGTGCAATGTTTTCTAGTCTTTCCGGTCGTGATGCCTGAGTAAATTGCTCATGGGCGCGGCATTCACTCAAGGTAAGTGTCCTTGCTGAAACTGCTTTAACTTCACCCTGGTTATTTTTAATAGCTTGCTCTGTGCTCTCAACCCTTGTTTCTATAGCTGTACCTTGAGAGGAAATTTCAGCCTGAGAACTTTCAATTCATGATGTAGATTGTCTGACTTCTGCCTAAAACTCAGCAATCAGGGACTGTATCATAGCCAGAGATGGTTTAACTTGTTTCAGCTTCACGCTGACATCAGAGTGCATCTGTGTTCCAGGAGAGGTTACTACTCCAGCCATAGTTAGAGAGCACTCAGGCCTCCAAGCAGGAGTCCCTCTCCCAAGAGTTCTGGGGGAAATAAATTTTTCCACATGGCTTAGTTGAATAATGATCCGTAGTAGTGTGAGGAATTTTTGCTTATAAAAGCTTGATTTTAGTGTCTTTTTTGATATCTTCAGCTCTAAATTAGTGGAGCTCCAAATGAATGCGCGTGAGTCCTCAGAGCTCAGCAGCACCCCCAATAGGGGCCTTTCTGTTGTTACAGACTGAACTCCTCACTGTAGTCATTCCCCACTCTGTCAATTTTGGGCTTACCTGGTGCTAGGGATAAGGGGTTGTGGATTGTGTTATGCACCAAACAGGGCCCTTTCTGTAGTTAAAGACTGTACTCCTCACTGTAGTCTGCCCCCACACTGCTGACCTGTGGCTTACCTGGTGCTAGTGATATGGGGTCATTGACTGTGTCATGCACCAACTAGGGGCTTTTCTATAGTTACAGGCTGTATTCTTCACTGTAGTCAATCTCCAATGTACTGGCCTGAGGTGGTGGCATGATGTAGCTTGGTCACCCATGATATCCAGTGCCACCCCTAACTCTCCACATGAGGTGCTGCAGTATTTTATTTATTGAGTTCTTGGATTACACCCATGAGCAGTTGTTCATTTATGGGTTCCACATCAGTTACAAGGACAAAGGTACATCAAAACAGTAGTACATGTTTTAGACAGGGTAACAGTAAGATACAGTAATACAGTAGTACATTTTTAGACAGAGGTCGAATAATGAACACACCAAATTTAGGATCACAGTCAGCAAGTAATTTGCCTAAGTTAAAGTTAGGGCACTCTACTGGGTTGCATGAGAGGACATGATAGTAGGAAATAGTGGTAATAGTGCTAGTAGGTGGGTAGGGAGTGTGGGAAGCATAAAGAATGGGTGGTGTAGAGGTGGTAAGGTGGTGACCTGAAGTTCTAAGGATAGGTCACATCAGACGAGTAGGTTAGACATGAGATAAGAGTGCTAGTGTGCCCTTGAGGCACAAGAGGAGTGTTAGTGGAGGCAACCACAGCTCCTGGTTGAGATGAGGTGCTGTCTTACTTTGTATTTGAAAACACCAATAGTTGCAGCACTGGAAATGTCAGGTGGTAAGACATTGGTCCAACGAGGAGCACGGTAGCAGAATGTGCATTGTGCCAAGGCAGTACGGAGTCCAGGAATTTTATAGATCTAGGTGGTGGAGTTCCTTGTGAAATGGGAGCTTTAGTGCATGGTTAGGAGTTTCTGGACCCCTGCCAGTAGTAGATTGAGAGAGCATTTCTTGGCAAGGAGGCAAGATTGGTATCTTATTCTTTGCTGTAGTTGGAGCCAACTGGCCTATGAGTAGAGATCAAAGGTGTGCGTGAGTCTTACACCATCCGTGAGAAGACAACACGCCTTATTAGGCCTGATGGAAATGCATTGTAGGATGGCGTCGGTTGCCAATCCACAGATAGCTAGTCCATAATTGACAAGGGAGACTATTGAGCTGTTGATGGCCAGATTCAATACCTCACAGGTTAAGCAGTACTTGTGGTGGTAAAAAATCCCTATTCTTGTATTGATAGCCTTTGCAGTGTTATTAATGTGTTGGACATAAGACAGAGTGAAGTCTACTGAGATACTCAGGCATCTGAAAAACTAGACGTACTCCAGGGTGTCACCACTTTCATTTCTGATCGCAAGAGGTAATGCTTTGAACTTACTCTGGGTGCTAGAGTACAACATTGTCTTTGTTTTTTTTACAGTTCATGATTAGTCTATACTCCTTAAATCATTTCTCTGTGGATGAGAATCCCCTTTTGAGTTCTGCTGTTAGTTGTTCCGGATGGGGGTTTCTGGTGAAGATAACCATATCGTTTGCGTGAAGGAGCATCTGGGTCAGACAGGGGGCCAGTAGTTGGTTTAGGAAAAGACTGAATAGTTGGGGCTCCAGAATTGACCCCGTGGGACCCAGGAGTGGAGAGGTCTGCTAACAGAGCTGATGTCTCCTAGCCTGACCTTTTGCGATTGGTTGTGAAGATAGCAGTTGAATCATGAAACGGATTCTGGAGAGAGCCCAATAGTAGAAAACTGATTCAGAAGGAGCTCATGGTGCACTGTATTAAAAGTTTTTGATAGGTCAATAAATGTTGCTCCTACTAGAAGGCCTTGTTCTAGGGAGTGGTGGACGTAACCTATGAATTCCAGTAATGCTGTGATGGTACAGTGACCTGGTCAAAAGCCATGTTGTTGTTGGCACTGGTGGGTGCGGGAAGTATGTAACCTTGAAAGGGATCCCTAATGTATAGGACACAGCCCTAACCTCTTTTGGAGAGTCAGTCCTGTCTGAACAGGGTGTATCCAGGCAGTGTGATAGCAAAGTCTAGTACCTTGGGGGAGAGCCCAGGCTCTACTATAGAGAGTACATCTGGGTTATGCTGAATGACTCATGCTTTCAAGCTATCCATCTTTGGGAGTAAACTGCAGATATTTATGGAGGCAAGAGTGAGTCCTGCTGTGTTGTGGGACTGGTTTACACTGTGTGGCAGTGGGCCTGGATTTGGGTGCATATTTTCTGAGAGCAGGAGAAGGAGCAGCACCAGGCGGGTGAGATGGTTTAATAAGAGGTTGTTATTCTGACCCCTTTTTCTCTTGCTGGGTACTTGTACTGTAGCAAGTAGCAAGGAGACTATCTTCTTTTCCCTAGATTCAAGTGAAATTGGGTGAGTTGTACAGTTGTGTGACATGTTACCCCTAGTGCTACCAAGATGTCTGGCATCTATTTAAATATTTTCTAGAAAAACATTATTTAACCTCTTTCTTTTATTTTACAGGTCTAGATGGACATCACACCTTACCTATCAGATAAGTGTATATATTTTTTAGTCTGATTATTTACACTTGGTTTACATGTAATTTATATCCCCACTTTGGTTCTTTGTGTCCTCTTTAATGTATTACTTTTAGGCATCCCTCAGGAACACCACTGAGTTGCAACTCCCCAGTTTGGATCTGCAAGGTAAGGCATTACCATTTCTTAAAAGAATGACAATAACAGATAATAAATATTTAATATAAGTTGCTGAGGTGGGGAGGTGTTACTGGACTGGGTTATTATGGAGAAAAGTATGTGAAGCATTCGGTAGATAAAAGCAAGGATTGGGCTAACATGGGGTGTAAGTATTACAGCCCTGCTCTCCCACCCCACACCAGTATTACAGCCCTGTCATACCCATGTCATAGTGCTGATCTCTCCAATATCACAACGTATAACAGCATTAACTACCCCTTTCAACCCCACAGCCACCTTGAGGTAGTACAGGAGGAGAGCCATGGCAGTCAGGGTGGGTCAGGGGCCATTGTGTACCAGAACAGCCTGGGGCAGGGGAGCTGGGTGGTGGTCTAGTGGTAGGTCCATGGAAACCAGGGGAATAAGATGAGCCAGGACAGTTAGGGGCAGAGCATGGGGGTTGGGGAGCAGTGTGAAGGGAATGTAATCTTTTCAGCTCCTTATCTGGTGCAGTTACAGTACAAGTATGTCCTTTTTCAAATCTTCATGCCTGATCCTCCAGTGTTAGAGAGATCAAAACTTTCCACCTTCTGTAAATGACTGGTGGATCTGTTTTCACTGGTGTGGCAGGATGACTTCTCCTATCAGTTTACCCAGGCTGAATGCACTGAGGGCAGGTGAGCCATATGGGTGGCCAGTGTATTCCAACTGGATGTGTTGTCACTGTAAATCGGGAGTCATAATTTCCAAAAAAACATTGATTATAACAATGGCACCTAATGGTCAGGAGTTGAAACTATATCTTCCTGAAAATAAACAGGCACTCCATGCAGACTACCAGGTCCCACATTTTGTATTCTAGCACATAAGTGATATGCCAGATGTGCCAAAATACCACAAGAATCAAGCCCTGCTTAATTTCTGTATGTGTCCTGTACCTCTCTTCTACTCTATCTTTACTCTTGCTACTAACTGATCCCCATACTTACACATTTTTGTCATTATTTCTACAGGTCTAACAGGATGCATACCCTGTGATGTAAGGTAAGTATTGTATAATGTTTAACCTTTCCCCTTTGTCCTATTTTCTTCCTAAAGAAACTACAGATCCAGCATGATCCCATTTCTATTTCTAATTTAAAGGTCACGGAGCACCATACACCCTTTCAGATAAGCATTATTTACCATTTTGCTTTTCCTGTCATCTTTCACAAAGGACTACAGGTCCTTTGTGACCACTGTTTTTATTATTTTACAGGTACCCTATCTGCTTTTCTCAGTCTCTATCCTAGGGTCACACAGAACCAGGTAAGTGATGCCTTTTAATCACTGCCTATGCCAGATTGCAATGCTCCTGATCAGAGTTCGGGAATTAACTGAGGTCATCAGAGGGTTTGTGAGGAGGAGGATTGTGTGTCTCAGAGGATGATCTCTGGGGAATGGGGTGTGACCATGGGTCACAACAGTGGCAGAAGTGGCTTACAAAGTAAGGTGTCTGCTGACATAGAATGGTGTCAAGCAGCTGCATGCACATCCACGCATGGAACCCCTGCTTTGGACATCCTGGGGAGCAACAGAAATAAAACACTGTGACTTGCAGGAAAATGCACGGTGGTACTCAGACCTTGCATAGCTGGCCTCTGCAGCAGCACTGGATTTGCTTTCCCATGGGGGATCGGGCCATCCTATGTCATGAGCAATATAATGGTGGACAGGGTACTGGGTGGAGTGAGGCTTGTGAGAAGGGACAAAACTAGTAAATGAGTCTCTCCTGGACTCAAAAGGGTTTCACACCACTGTCTCTTTTTGTCTTTGGCACTCACATCATGGAGTAAATACATTTCATCAGCTTTGAATGCCTGGTGTTTTCAAAAGCTACAATGACTCACAGCACATGGCTTCTCTCCCTCCCCCACCCTGAGGGAGCAGGTTGCATGGCCCACCATGTGGTGTCACTGCTGTAGAGTGTTCTGGCACCAGTCCACCCTAGCCAGTACATACTGCCATAAGACATCGCTTCCCAGCCTGGATTGCCAGTGGCAGTGACACCAAATTGTTTCTGAACCTGAGTAACTATGTGAAGTAAAACAGCTTCTGCTGGGCCGTCTGGCAGCTTTCATCTGTTTTTATCATTAATGCCCCCTGCTTATGAGTGAATCATCATGGCTCCGTCTTTCTTTTAGGAGGGTGCCATGCCTCTTACTCACTGGTTGGCTTGCAGGGATATAATATTGAATGGCACAGTGATGGCTGAGGTGGCAAAACAGGGAGGAGGATGGGGATTCCTAGGACCCTGGGGCAGCACGTGCCAGGGCCAATACTGAATTCTTATTCTTTGGTAACTGGGTGAGGCCCACTTGACACAAGTGCCTGTTTTTAGGGGTGACTCAGGGGCGCTGAGGATGTTAAGTGACTTGCTCAGAGTTACACAGTATGCAAGTGGAGGTTGAGAGAAGCAAACCCAGGTCTGCTGGATGTACCATGCTCTTTCATAGCTCATTACTCTAACCTCTAGGCTATACTGCCAGCCTTCAGCAAACTAGATGACCATTGATCTATTTCTGCCATCATTGTCTTTGTTTCTGTGTTTTTACCGTTTTGTTGTTGTTCCACAGTAAAAAAACAGACATAATGACTCTAACAGCAGGAAAAAGCTCATCACTTCTCTTCAGCAAGGTATGCAAGTTTTAATGTCATTTATCTAATTAACGCTGCAGTGACAACATAAATCAGAAGAAATGTAAAGATCAGCATGATACTAAAATAATAGGCTCAGATATATTTACTTTGTTAATTTATGTTTTCTTTTTTTTTTTTATTTTATTGAGTAGTCTTCTAAATGATAATGATAATGTTTGTTCAAACGTTGAGGTTTTGAGACTGGGTTACTTCTCTCAAAGCGGTTTTCAGTTCAGTTGTTTTAAAAGTTTTATTTGTTGTTCATTTCCTTCTTGCCACTCAGCCATGTCCTGCATTTTGGAAGAGGTCTGATGTGATGGACTCCATCTTTGAAGCCACTATAGTCAACCTGTTTGATGTAATTCAAGTACCCTCAAAAAGGCACAAAATCCTTGGATCTTGTTGCAGCAGCAGTTACCATCAGCCATCGGGCTTAGCAGTTGAGCCTCCTCTTTTGATGTCTAATTTAAAACATACCAGACATACCTTTAAAAAACAGCCTCTGGTCAGAGCCAGAATGGATGCTAATGCATTAATATGATAAGAGATTTATTTATGTCAAAGGTTTTTTGAGGAAAGACATACTGAGCTAGTAACAGCTCATTTTCTGATGTGTCTTGAGGGAAGGGGAAAGGGCAAAAGATAGATACAAAAATATAGAATATAAAGTTCATAGAAATTGAATAAGTGTAACAAAGATAAAGAGGACAATTATGTCTAAGAATAAATTGACAAAAATAAGTTACTAGCAATAAATTGTGGAAATGACCAAGGAACAAAAATAGTTATCAAATTATCAAAATAAAAACTAGGTGAATGACTGATACTGGGGAAGAGATATAGAATTAACGTAACGCTTAGTTGTATTACTGTGATGTAAATAAGTAAGTAACTAACTAACTGAATAAATACATAATGTAAGAGTCCTAAATTTGTACCACAATAGTAGAAAAAACAAAACCATAAACTTCAAGACAATGCAGTAAACAGTGTTTTTGGTTCTGGACATACACACACCCTTGAAAATGTGCACAACACACACGCGTGCACACACACACACATACACACACGTAGCTATTATAGGAGTTGTGCACTCACGTAGGGTGTGAGTGTCATTATCAGGATAGAGCAGCTACAAATTTTCATTTTCATTGGGATCCTGCTTTTACACATTTTTGCCAGTGTATTTAGTAGAGTTAGCAAAGGTAAAATGCAGAATCTCATTTTTACAAGGGTCCTGCTTTTATAGATTTTTAGTGTTGTTACCCAAGATAGGTTCGTTAACACGCAGTATCTCATTTTCAGTGAGGTCCTTATTGTACCTATTGTAACACTAACATGTCTGGGATGCCCTTAATGAGTTGGCTTTATCACAGCCCATATGTTTTCAGTGACCAGATACTGTATCTCTCTTTGGCCAGCAGTGGAATGTGAATTGTGCCAAGTGCATGTTTTAGTGCCTTAGTTTTGCTTATTTATTTTTTTGGGGAGAGGCTATATTCAGACATGCTTGGGGCAATCACACGTTGCTCCAAAAATGTTTGAGTATAGAAAATTTAGTGAACTGTGCTAATTTGTACTCAGAAAGAGTCTTTGCAAGCGGTAGTCTGATACCTTTAAATCTGGGGCCATTACTCTGTGCAGTTCTGGTTTTCAGTTCCAGGTTTATCTACCTTTTTTTGTTTCAAGCTTTTAGCCACTGATTGTATTGCTTTTAGCCACAGGCTGCCATGACAGCAACCCAGGTTCAAGAATGGACCTGGGTGCTTGGGGGCTGGCCAGAGAGGGAGAATAGACATCTGTAGGACTCAGAGAGGAATCTAGGTGGCAGCATAATGGGACAGCATGGGAAGGGAGGCTAAGTACACACATGTCTGGGCACAATAGGGCAGAAAATAGGAAGAAAAGCTATCCGAGTGTGGAACAGTGATGGCCTGCTCTTTTGAAGGCTCCACATTGATGACTAGGCACCTCTGATCCAAGGTCTTGTGGTAGAACCACCAGAAAAGGTAAGTCCCAGAGAAGGTGTTTGATGGGGCTAGGAAGACTGGCCTAGATGGGGGCCAGTCAGAGTGCAGAAGGATATAAACAGCTTTGTAGTAAAAAAAAGTGTTATAATTTATTATGCATTCCCAATGCATGTTATATATATCATTCTCCTTATCTTGCTCTCTCTTTCTATGTGTGTGTGTGTGTATATATTTATCTCCTCAGTCTCTCCTTTTTTCACTCCTAATCCCACTAAAAGGCTTTATTTAGGCCTACCCATGTAGACAAATAAGGCTTTAAACAAATTACTGAAAAATGCCACCCATATCACCAACAGCCTGTGACACAGCTAAGATCAGTTTCTGCAAGGTATAATTTGACTGGATCCACTGTGTTTCTCATTTTATCATTTTTTTTACATTTAGTAGTAACACTATTTTAAGTGGCATTACCTACACTGTAACTACTGTATAACTACACTTTAACTGCACTGTAACTACTGTACTGTTACATATAACTACTATGTAGTTGTTAACTAATTTCACATTTGTGTGTTGTGTATTTACACACAATTTGCATGAAGTAACTACATTTTAACTGTATTGCAACTACTAGGTAGTTGTTAACTTGTTTCACATTTGTGCAATCTGCACTTCTGCAATGTGCATGAAGTAATAGTTACACATGCAACCACTACTGTCTCCCTTTCAGCACAAATCAATTAATTCTGACCAGTGTTATTAAACAATTAATAGCTGTTGCAAAGTGTTACATAAAATCTGCTGTGCAGCTATCGCTGTATCTCTTTTGGCATTATGTAATTTGTTCTAACAAGGGCAATCACACATGTAATAGCTATTGCAAATCATAACTGAAAATCTACTGTGTAACTACTATGTTACTAGTTTTGGCATTATTAAATTTGTTCTTACAAGGGTAACTATGTATAAATGCAGGAACTGTGCACTGTTTCAACAGTCTATGTCTATCTGACATTTATTTAAGGGGCTAGCACACAAAAAAAACTTAAAAGTGTAATCCAAATGGTAACTAAACTGTGATTACACTGTAACTTCAGTCTTCTATATTGAAATGCATTGACTGGCAGCTCTGTTGACTGTAGTAATGCAGGGTAAAACCACAGTTATCCATATATAAAAAAATGATAACCAGTGATGAAATATAAATAAGAAAAATCTATCTATCCATCTGTCTATCTGTCTATCCGTCTGCCTGCCTGTCTGTCTGTCTATCTATCCATCCATCCATCCATCTATTTGTCTATCTATCTATCGCAATATCTCTGCAAAAAAAACTTCATTAATGTACCATTAGGGTTATACCATCAAAAGTTGGGAAAAGTAGTCTTAGGGTTCCCCCAAAACCCCACCTCATTTGCATGCAGGAACAGGTGTGGTGTGCCTTGGGTTGAACCTCATGCTGACCCCATTTCATGAGCAAGTGTTGAGATGGGTACAGCATAGAATGGGGTGAGTATTATGGTTCACAACCCCAAGGCACACCCCATGCCTGTTCCTGCATGTAGGGGAGGCTGGGGTCTTATAGTTGGGAGCCCTAAGACTGGATTTCCCAACTTTTGATGATGCAGCCATAATGGTGCATTAATAAAGTTTTTTTTTTTTTTTTGCAGAGAATGTCCTTACTTTTTGAGAAAGTATAATGGTAGGATTATTTGTTGTAGGGGAGCAGGACCCTCTGGGCCCTGTGCTCCCAACCATCCATAATTTTTCAGAGATTGTAATTGTATCTTTATTTGCTTGTTGGCCCTGTGCTCCCATCAACCCTTAATGTTATCCATATTTATGCATAATTTTTGAGATAGTGTGGTGTTAAACTTGTTTGACTGTGGGAGCGCTTGGCCCTCTGGGCCCTGCACTCCCATCCCATAGTGTACAGTGCCAAACAAGCACCTAACATTGCCATGTTTTCCTATTTAAAAAAAAAAAAACAGAAAAAATGTGAAACCTGTGCAACTCAACTCCAAATTAATATATTGTCACGAAACCAGCAAATGGCACATGGATGAGCAAAGCCATTTGTACCCTGAAAATTTCCAAACAAAATTGTAAACCATTTCTTCACAGTGCAGTGACAAAAAAAAAAAAAGAACTGTGTACACCTCCCATTACAATGTAATCCTAAGGGAAATGAAGCAAAATTGAAACATGCAGAACTCCATATCAAGTAAATATACTTTCACCAAACCAGCAAAAGGCACATCTGTGGACCAAGCCCTTTGTACCCTGAAAGGTTCAGACCAAAATTTCAAACTATTTGTTTACTGTGACGTGACAAAGAAACACACATATATAAAAAATTATTTTTTTACAAATTGCAAAAAAGAATCCTTTTCTGCAGTTGCTTTTTTCTCAGTCTGTAGAAAAAGAAAATATTTTTTCATGCATTGCAAAAAAAGAAAATCATTGTTTACAAATATGCAAAAAAAGTATCTTATCTCTTGGCATTTCTCTTCTGAAATTTGTAAAAAAAGAATTTATATTGCAAAAAAATTAAAACACATTTCTGAACATGTTATCAAAAAACTAACCCCAGAATCTGATTCTACAGGCCCTGATTAGGTAAACACAAATATTGGTGTTTACTAAAGCCCTCTATTATTTTTGTAATTTCATTTTGTTTCCCTAGCTAACAGAAAACAAAATGGTGACGACATTAAATAAGAGTTTGCATTTGTGGAAAAATATCCCACATTTGCGAAACAGTATTCCACATTTGTGGTCAAGAATCCTGTTTAAAGGCTCACATCTAACTTTTCCCATAGGAAATAATGTGGAACTTTAAATTTAATAACTTTGCATTAGATTAATATTTTTTCACTAAACCATCAAAAGGCACCACTATTACCCAAGACCTATATACCCTAAAAAGTTCAGACCAAAATTCCGTAAAGTTTTTACACAGCAGTGCGACAAATAATTTCACAAAAAGTGGTAATTTACAAGCTTTTTGACACTCAGTGGGCCAGATTTTCAAACGATGGAACAGGGCTTGTGTCATGCACTGTGCCACCAGACTTAGGTTCTGTTGGTACGCCAAACTTCTTTGCCACAACTGCACCTCATTTTCCATTCCCAGGTGCATTTGTGACAGTTTCCATGTTCAAGTTCAAGTTTATTGCAGGAAAGACTCCATTGAGCAAGCTCATTCACAAGGAGGTCCTGAGGCACATACACATACAGATGTTTTACAGCAGCTTGCTCCAAATGTCTGGTACAAGCTCTGTATCTTAGACCCCAGTTGTGGCACATGCTAGATCACAAAACTGTGGTCTGAGGACCTGTGAGGGGTGCAAGGGATAGATATTCCCGATTGTCACCCAAGGACTTTCGTAAGCCCCAGGGGCTTGCGACAGTCTTGAAGTTACAAAAATCTGTCCCTGTATCTCGGCACACATTCATCTGACAAGAACAAAACTTGCTACATCAAGAGATCTTTGGTCCCTGATTGTGCATGAAAAATGCATGTGAATTGCTTGAATGGTTGCAAAGTTATTAAAGTCTCCAAATGTTAGTTTAACATAGAAGTGAAGACATAACCCTAATATAGGGGTGTTATCACACCCCTATACTATGTATTCATTGCAAAAAACTGTGTTAATGCTTTAGTTAGGGTTACAGACACAAACGTAGGAAAATGTGACATTAGGGTTTCCAAACCTAACACCCCACCCCTATCCTGCACACACCAACAGGCATTGGGGTGTGTGCCATGGGATCATCAGCCCTAACACTCACCCCTTTCCATAAGTAAATAAGCTGAGATGGGTACATTATAGGAGAATGGGATGAACGTTAGGGCTGATGACCCCAAGGCACACCCCCAATGACAATTCAAGATAGTCATAAGCAGTAAAAGCCTATTGCTTCAAAACAGTCCTTAACCATCATCCAGACTGCTGTGAAAACTTCTGGCTTAGCCTTCTAATTTGCATCTAATTTAATTTTTTCTTGCTATAGGCAGGATAACTTAAAGCTTCTGACTGTGAAAGCCATCATGATGGGCATTTATAGTAAAACTGACTGTTAAAGATCACAAAACAGTTTGACTGCTAAATTTCATTCTAAAATACTGCCATTGTTTTAATAGTCAAACTGCTGTTGCAAGGTTAAGTGAATGCCCTTCATTTTGATGAGTGGCAATGACGAAAATGGGTAACAGAGAAAATCCAATGATGGGAAGTATCATGTAATAACATTAGCTACAGACTATGGAAACAACAGTAGTTAGGGGGCATAATACTGGCATCCAAACTCTGAACAACTCATGCTAAAGAGGGAGAGGGAGATAAAAGGAGAGGCAAGGTCAACAAGAAGTTTACCCTTCATACTGACAACCAGAAGGGACAGAAAAGCAGGTGCTGAAGTAATAAAGAAAGACAGGGCAGGGAGAGAAGAGACTAAGAGAAAAGAGGATGGCCACAGGGGCTCATTACATGAGCAGACATATGTTGAGCTATTCCAGAGTAAGACTTAGAAAAGGTATGGAGATATTACCTGAGAAATAACACAGAGACAAAGATCATTATGCAAATGCACAACCATAGGACAAGCCTTCCCTATGCAACAAGCCAACCTCACTGCCACATACCAAGACCATTGTTACAAAATAGCACACAACAAAAATCCTGTAAAGAATAAAGCAAATTAATCAAATGCATGATCATCTTAATCCATGCTCTAAAGGATTATGGAATTAATTACTTTCAATAATTTTTTTTTCAACTCTGCTTTTGTCTTCTGGGTTATGGATGGGGGATATACCTGATATTCAGCACCCAGACCACCATCCCAGCAGCCCCCTCCAGGCCGCTGGGCTGGGTGGCCTCTAGCTTGTCCCCTTTGGTGGGGCTCCCACGAGGAGGAGGGGGAGAGACTGAAATCCACCAGAGACCCCCAGTTGAGGCTTAGGCCTTGGGGATCATTCAGGAGCTGTCCAGGGGTGGCACTTAGCTCAGTGACCAGAGGTTTTCTTCCTTGGTTAGCCAGGAGACATGGACATGCAATGACATCAGCATGGGATGGGCATGCTCCTGCACTCATCCCTCAGACATCCACAGATGCCTCCGCAGTGATGGTGGTCCCTGCTGATGGACACCCGGTCTCCACTGGGTGTAACTAGCATTCCAGGAAACCACAACTCTCCCCCCCAGAGGTGGAGAACTGTCTTTGGGATGCTCATCCAATCTACCACCAGCTGATCCTCTAATGCCCTGTGCTTACTTCTGAACACAGGTCATCAGCATTGCAGCTGGTGGTGCTACTGCTTCACCAGCGAGCCAGCTTTCATTTTCTTTTTCATTTTTATTTTAAAACAATGGCCTATTGATAAAATTCACCCTTTTCATAAGTGGTCATACTTATAAGAACGATACACATACATACGTACATACATGCAAGCATGCTAACAGATAAAAGCCTTACAGACTATCTTGCATGCAGTGGGACCTGCCTCCCCCCAAATCCCCCTGACCCTCTCAGTTCCCCATTCCCCCCCAGCAACTTTCTCCTTCCTTCCTTCCGTCCCATCCTTTCTTGAAGCTATCCACCATTTGTATGGAAACCACCTCCTCTAGCAACTCAATCCACTTGGCCACCACTTTCTTGGTAAAAAATATACAGACACATCTGTAAAAATTATGCTGACTAGTTGAAACATGCTATTTAAAAATGACACAAGAATGCAAACCATCCATGTACAACTTCAAAGATTGTGCAAATTGCAAATAGGAATTAACACAGGCAATTCCATAAGGCAACGTATTCCAAAAACAGATTAATCTATAATAACATGAGTCTTGAGCAATCTTTTTTCTACATCATTGTGATTTCACAACTAACCTCCTTGACGATCTAGAGATAATAGAAATGTAGAGCTGTGTGAAAAAAAAACTTCTGCTGGCAGAATTTCCAAGAAAGTCAGACTTTCACTTCCATTAAAGTTCAAAAATCAAATGATCAACTTTTGCAGAAATTCTGACTTTATGCTGGCACCTATTTTAATATTTCCTTGGTGTCTAGTGGCACTCCCCCCACCATTCACTGATCGCTGCCTGATATCAAACATATAAGATTTCCCTGCTATCCAGTGGCCTCCCCACCCGAAGCACTGCCTAAACAAGAAAAAAAAATCCCTGGTGGCAAGGGGTTCCTCCCCTACCTGATCACTCACCACATATATTAAAAATACTTCCCTCATGGCTAGCGACTCCCCACCTAATCACCTGCTCAAAATCACATGCTCTGGTGTCCAGTGAAAGCCCCCATCCCGATCCCCCATATAGTTATAAACATTTCCCTTGTGGTCTAGTGAAACTCCCTCCCAATCCTAGATTCCCAGTATGTTAATTCATACAGCTATTCCCTGGTGATTTAGTGCACCCACCAATCCCCCACCACAGCAGGTAGATTCCCACCACCCCTCTCCCTCATCTCAAACTTGAGCAGGCAACTGGCACAGCCTTCCATGCTTCAGCATGACTGGCCACCCACTGAGCTGTCAATGAATGTGCACATACTTGTACAGGCAGATGCTCATTCACTGACAGCTCACACTCACTCATTCAGATTTGTCAAAGGTGGATACAAGAGCAAAGGGCTTTTCTGATCACCGATGGGAGGGTTGGTATGGGGGGAACATGACCCCCTGCCAGTGATGGGAACAGCCCTTGACTCTTGTCTGCGCCACTGACAGAGGTGTCATTGAATTAGCTCGTGCTGGCCTTTCAATGAATGAGCACATGCATGTACAAGTACGTACTCATTCATTGACAGCTCAGAGGGTAGCCAGTCATGGTGGAGAGTGGAGGGCTGTGCCAGTTTCCTGCTTGGGTTCAGGATTGGGGGGAGCCAGATGGTGGGGCATTACTTGCTAGGGTGGAGGGGTGCACTAAACCACCAGGGAATGGCTGCATGAATTCACATGCTGGGGATCAGAGATAGGGAGAGGGGTTCACTAGACCACCATAGAAATGTTTATAACCATATGGGGGATCAGGATGGTGGAGTTACGCTGGACACCAGGGCATATGAAAACCACATTGGGTGGGTGATTGAGTGGGAGGTAGGACCACTAGCCAACAGGGAATTTTATTTCTATTTCAGGCAGAGCTCCAGATTGGGGAAGGGCACTAGACATCAAATAAAGTTTGTTTGTTTGTCTGTTTTTGTACTGTATCTGAGTAGACCAGGGCAAAATTCACCCAACACATTCAGAAGTTAGTTATGAAATTTTGTGGAAATTCCGCAAAAGCAGAAATCACAACTTTCACCCAGTTCTATAGAAATGTCAAGGTTCTTCATATCCAGTTGACCTAAATAATTGGGTGCTTTACCATTACTAATTTTCCAGACCAAGCAACCAAGTAAAGAACTTCAGTCTACAAGACGTGGATTTGAACCTACCAGCTGCAGCAACAGTAAGCAGTAGGGAAATCCTGGACTCCCTGCAAGGGGTGTTCCTCATGCAACTACTTAAGAAGCCCACTCATGGGGGGGTGAGGGAGTGAAACTGGACCTGGTACTGACAAACAGGGACAGTGTTGCTGATGTCATGGTAGGTGACAATCTGGGGTCCAGCGATCACAATACAGTGTGGTTCAATATAAGGACTGTGCCAGAACCAGGCTGCACTAAGACAAGGGTCCTGGACTTCAGGATGGCTGATTTCAGAAAAATGGGAGAATGTCTCTGGGATGCCTTGGCAGGGATAAAGGATCTGGGGAGAATTGAGGAACTACTGGCAAAAATAAAGTTGGGCATTGAAAAAGAAACAAATCTCTGTGTCAGGCAGGTTAATTCATTATCTCCCGGTGGTCATTTGGGGTTTGGTTTAGCAATGGATAGTACCGACGTTATATGGTGGCTATGGGACTGAAGGAGTTTTTAACAAGGGCAAGAGAAAAAGAAGACGGATATGGTTCTCTAAAGACATAGTAGAAAAAGTAATAGCACAAAAAAATAACATTTAGAAAGTACAAAAAGGCACAGAAAAAAGAGGATAGGGGAAAACTACCAGGAGAAACGAAGTGAGGCAAGGAAGGCAGTTAGACGCACAAAGGCACAAACAAAGGAGAATATTGCCCAATCAGTAAAATAAATGGATAAAACTTTCTTTAGATATATAATTGAGAAGAGGAAGATCAAAGGGGGAATGGTAAGGATAAAAAGGGAAGAAGGGATTGGCAAATAGGAGGACCAAAAGAAGGCAAACATAGTGAACAAATATTTTTGTTCAGTATTTACAGAAGAAGGGGAAGGTGAAAGGCCAAAAATAATGAACAAGGGCATAAATGGTAGGGAAGTGGACGTCAGTCCTTTTACAGAGAAGAAAGTCATCAAGGTACTAGCACAATTAAAAATAGTCAAGGTAATGGGACCTGATGAGGTGCACCCCAGGATACTGAGGGAGCTCAAGAGGTGCTGGCTGCACCTCTGACAACTCTGTTCAACTTACCATTAGAAACAGGGGAGGATCCATTGGACAGGAGGAAGGCAGATGTGGTCCCACTTCACAAAAGTGGGAACAGGGATGAGGCAGGAAATTACAGACCTGTCAGCCTGACTTTGGTAGTGTGCAAAATAATGGAATCACTACTACAGGAAAGGATAGTGGAATATCTTGTAACTAGTGGATTACAGGATCCAAGGCAATATGGTTTCACACGGTGGAGGTCTTGCCAGACAAACCTGATTGAGTTTTTTGACTGTGTGACCAGAGTAGTGGATCAGGGAGGAGCGGTAGATGTGGCCTACCTGGATTTCAGTAAGGTCTTAGACACCGTCCCACATAGAAGACTGGTGAACGAGCTGGCCTCAGAAAGTGGGTCAGAAAGTTATCAACTGGGTAGGAAGTTGGTTAAGCAACAAGAATCAGAGCATGGTGGTAAATGGTGTCCATTCTGGAGAAGGCAAGGTGATTAATGGGGTGTCTCAAGGCTTAGTACTAGGACCGGTCCTCTTCAATATCTTTATTAGCAACATTGCAGAAGGGCTAGAAGGGAAAGTATGCCTGTTCATAGATGACAAAAAAATCTGCAACAGTGTAGGCACACTGGGGGGTGGTGGAAAAAATGAGGGATGATGTGAAAAAGTTGGAAGAATGGTTAGGAGTTTGGCAGCTGACTTTCAATGTAAAAAGTGCAAAATCATGCACTTGGGGCACAGAACCCTGGAGGCTATGTATCAATTGGGAGGGGAAATACTGGCAACTACCAAACAGGAAAGGGATCTGGAGTGATAATTTCTGATGACCTGAAGGTAGTCAACCAGTGTGATGAGGCAGTGGGAAAGGCTAGCAGGATGTTCAGGTGCATAGGGAGGGTTATTACCAGTAGGAAGAAGGAGGTAATATTAACTCTGTGTAGATCACTGGTAAGACCCCACCTTGAATACTGTGTCCAGTTCTGGAGACCCCACCTCTAGATAGAGATTGATAAGTTGGGGGTGGTACAAAAGAGGACAGAGGGCTTACAAAATGGTGCAGGGCCTGCATCATAATCTCTATGAGGAGAGACTCAAGGAATTGAATATGTACTCTCTAAAGGAGAGAAGGGAAATGGGGGCTATGACAGAAACATTTGAAATACCCAACAGGCACTAGTAAGGAACAGGAAGGTAGTATTTTCCATAGAAAAAGACGCTTGTGGACAAGGGGTCAAACTATGAAGTTGGGGGGGGGGTCTCAGAGTAAAAGTGAGAAAATACTTCTTCACGGAGAAGGTGGTGAATGCCTGGTACAGCCTTCCAGTGGAGGTGGTGGGTGGCAAAACAGTGATGGGATTCAATCACATATGGGACAGATACAAGGGGACCTAATATCTTGTAATAAAAAAGTATGCGTTCTAAATTTTCCAGCAGAGTTAAGACAAGGGAAGGAGATGACAAGAGATTGAGTAGGGTCTGCAGTGGCACAGTAGGCAGGGAAAATTGGGCAGACTAGGTAGGCCAAGTGGTCCTTATCTGCCAAAAACTTCTTTGTTTATATGTTTCTATAATCTATCTACTTACTGAGATCAGGTGAATTTGCAGTGGAATAAATAGTACAAGTGTAACAATCAAGAGATAAATTAAAAGCAAATCAATAGGCCCTGTTTAACAGCATTTCAACTCTATGCAGAGCTGTTTTTCCAGTTGAGGAATATACAACCAATCCATATTCAATAATCGGCATAATATGGGATTATGATAATCTGTTTTCGGGCTTCTGTAGTTAAATTTAATTAATTCTGCTAGAGAACACCAAATTTTATATTTACTGACTTAACTAGGGTACTGTGGCAATATGCTGTTTATACAATAAACTAGAAACTAATGTTACTCCAAGATAGTGATAGGAATCTACTTTTTCCAATGAACGACCATATAAAGTCTTAATTTGTAAAGATCGTTTCACTTAATAATTTCTCCTGCTGTAAAACTGCATACTTTTTTTAAAACATTCAGGCTTAACTCCATTCCCTCATTCCACCTTTCTATGCTCTCAAAGCTCCTTCGTAATGTATCATCTAGGTATCTGGTCAAAAGGGCATAGGAATATGAGCGCAGGCAAATGCACATACCATTTATAGCATGAGTCGGAATTGCATGGTGGATAAAGTACTGTGTCTATTTATAGCGTTTTTCTGACTTGAACTGGTCCCCATCCCACTGGGAGTTCTTTTGTTAAAGTCCACCTGTGTGTATTGTGGAAGTGCGCTGCTGTCATGGTGTAGATGCTAGAGTCACACACTGTGAACAGGCTTCTTCATGCAGCAGGCCTGGATTTCAGTCTTACCACCTCTGTATTTTTTGGTTGCCTATTTATTTATTTTTTTTGCTGCGCACCGCTACAATTGTGCCCTCCCTGAGTTGCATCCCCCTGAGTTTTGAATAGTAAATCCCCCATACTTTTTCCCTTCCCCCCATTGCATCTACAAAAGTTTGGAATAGTAAATCCCCCTTCCCCTGACTTTCTCCTCTCAGGTGCCTCCCTTCAGACAGTAAGTTGCCCCAGTCCTTGCATGGTAATTACTTTGCACTTCATTGTTAATGCAAGTTTTTGGTGTCTGCATTTTCTCTGAACGTTAATTTACTGTGGAGTTCTGTTAGTGCCCTATTGACCTGGACCATATCATCTACAATAATAAGATTCTTATCTTTAGCAATAATACAGCAGAATTTGAGTTGGTTCAGCAATAGATGGGAGGGCATTAATGAATATAGTAAATCTTAAAAGACCTAAGATGGACCCTTGAGGAACTCCCAAATTCACTGGAAGAACAGCAGAAAATTAACCCTGCATTTTTACGCTTTTCTACCTGTCACTCTATTAATTGCTGAACCAGTTTACAATCGAGTTGAAAAATCCCAAATGAAACAGTTTTCCTAATAACAAATTTGAGTAGCCAAGTTAAAAGCTTTCAACAAATTAATATCAATGGCTCCAAACCTGTCTCAACTATCCAAAACCTCATGAAAATTATTAATAAATTCAGGAAGTGCTGCGATAGCACTATGCTGCACAACTGTATGCAAATTATGTTTACTTAAATGTTTAACAACCTGCTCATGAGTTATTCTTTCTAAGGCCTTTGATAGTGGAAAAAGGATGGATATAAGTCAACAGTTAATAACATTTTGAATAAAACCACTCTTATGGACTGGGGTGACATAAGTATGTTTTCATAGCGCTGGAACATCTCTATAACACATTTAAAAACAAAATATTTTAATAATTAGAGCAATAAATTCATCTAATGCTATTCTAAGTAATTTCATATAAATTCCATCTGGACCCATCTTAGTCTTAGGTTGTAACTTTTGTATCTATCTCAAGCAAGTGGAAACTGAAATCTTCTTAAAATAAAACAATGTTCTATCAATCTTATTTGTACCCTCTGTATCATTACTTACTATAACAAACATATATAGTAAGACAGCAACAATCCTTTTTTTTCTAATTTGCTGTACTTTTTTCTCCCCAACAGACAGGCCCCCATTGGCCCTACCCTATCCCCAGCCCCATCATCCATTGCCGCAGGGACTTACCTCACCTGGAGGTCCTCTCTGGCTTTTACCCCAGGCCAGGGCCTTTGGAATGTGGGCCCTTCCTACTGGCAGACACCAAACTTGGTTTCTGAGGGTGCCACGGGTCAGTGGTGTGGGGCTTGCAGCAAGAGGTGGGCAGAATCCTGCTTCGTCTGAGATTTTCTTGTTTTCTGCCCTGGGAGCTGGAATGTGCAATGACATCAGGGGCACACATGCCGACATGTGCCCAACCTCCATTAGATGGTAATGCCTGCTGTCAGACTCCTGGCCTTGACCAGGGGTTGAGTGATTCCCAGGGAGTAAAGTAATCAAGTAAAAGATCAACAGAAGGAATTACATCCATAAAGAACCAGCCAATACATAAATAAGCTTGCATAAAAGACATTTGTTTACTGTAAGGCAGAATTCATACACATGAAACAGCTGACAGCAATTTTTCGGCTTTCCCTGACCATTCACAATATAGTGGAATATGATCACTAAATACATCAGATAGAACAGAGACTTAACTATTCTCTGTCAGTCAATTGATGAGTTATTTCCACTTACATAACTGCATTGGTTCGCCTGCCATTTGTATAAGATTCAGTGCATTCATTTTACCAAGGTAATTTTTATTTACCCTGCAAAACCAATCAATATTGAAATCTCCAAAAACTATCTTTTCTTGATTTACAGTATATTCAGGTTTTTGAAACAGAGACAACTGTTTCAAATCCAACAGTGGTATTTTTTTTTTGGGAGGGTAAATAAACTATACTAATATTTCATTTTTTGGAACCACCAAGAATAACTGTTATATTTAGAAATATACTGCTTTTGTCACTTGAACATACTAGGGACATCATCAATGAAAAGCATTTCTTAAAGTAAATTGCACACCCTCATCCTTTCTTTCCTGCTCTGTCTCACCTCAATACATTATAGTCAGGAACAGTACTATCAGCATCAGCAATTTGGGAATGTAGCCATGTTTCCGATAACCTGACAAAGTCAACATCTTGCTGGTAAACCCACACAGAGATTTGGGAATGTTTGGAAGCAGAGTCCTAACATTAACACAGGCCTGCTGCAGCCATTTAACAGAGTTATTTATTATTGATAAAGTACTGTATCTGGTGCAGGCCAGGTTTTGGATGTATGTTCCCTGATAGCAACAACTGAGAGTCAATCAACAATTTCACCCAAACCCTTTCTCATTTGAACAGTTTTTATTGAATTGTGATCCATACCTTTCTTTTTTGTTAATATTTACCTCATATTAAATCAAAAATCATCTTATTAATCACCCATTTACTATTAAGATGATTAAAACTACTCTGATCAGTCCCTATCTTGTCCATATTAAGAGGCCTCACATACAGTGCTTTTTCATTAAAATTAGTTCACCTTTCAATCAGTTGATTAATATTAAATACAGCAGTTGGTGTGATAGTGTCAAGTTTATCACCGTTACCCAGTTCACCCATCCTAAGGAAAAAAAATCCTGAAACTCTCTATAACTTGCCTAACATTTCTACTAAAGTTTTATAAAGACAATTTATATAAAAAGACATAGGAGCTGGTATCCCACATAGGACATAAATATACATTAAAATGATAAAAAAATGAAAAGAATTGCAACTTTGAAATACATGGCAAATTTTAAATAAGGAAAAATTCAAGGTACGTGTTACTCACATATCAAACCTTGATATGTAACAGCAGAGATAGAACTTTCTCTGTCGTTCACAGCAACCATTCAGGATGTAGCTCACAGTAGCGATTCAGGATTTCAGCTGTTATTAAGAAGAGCAAACTGTAACTCAGAAATATCAGTTCAGGATTTTGACTATTACAAAATGCCAACATCAAAAGTGAACCTGGTAAACTAGAAAGGGTCAGGGGTAGTTTGCCACACAGTTGTCAGTTCCGATAATGACTCTAGGTCCCATATAAACATTTGGTGTACTCATAGAATACTCTTCAATTGCATTACTCAGCATTTTTTTTAATATTTTAGTAAGAGCACTGCAGGGCTGTGCAGGCTTTTGAACTGATCAAGCCTTGCTTCCTCATAATGCCGCATAGCTCCCCCCACCAGCTGAGCAGATATGCAAACAGCCAAGCTGGGTGTGTGTTTGCAAAGAAGGAAGCACTAGATGTCAATCTGAGTTGCTTCCTTATCACAAGCTGTGGTCATCCTCCAGGATCTGGTGCACTGCGAATATTGCAGGCCTGAAATGAAAGAATCAAAATCCTAACATGGAAGCATCCTCCACAGAGTAAATGCAAAATCACTCACAAAACCTAATACTGCTAAATCACATACAAAAATATACAACTGAATGAACAAACACAATAATCATATATTACACTTGCACAGAGAACTGAAGCAGGGTTCCACCACATCAGGGTGCTGGCAGTAGTACGCCCAGTCATCACAGTGCCAACTGCCGATTTTTCTGACCTCTCCTTGTGGGGGAACTGCACCCTACATGCTCGCCTTGTGTGGGGGGGTGGTAAAACCCAAAATTGGTGCTGTGGTGTCCCAGGTCTGTAATGCTAGCACCCTAATGCCCTGTAAGACTGATGCAGAACATGAAAAAAATCAAACTAAAATCTCCCAATACAAACATGTCAGCACCCTCACAGATGAATATGAATTTAATAAAATTAATCAAAATCACACAGACTTGAAACCAACAGAAGAAGCATTATAAAAGCAAAGATGACATGAAAATGATAAACAAAACAGGCACAGTTACCTAAGAATCAAACCCTAACATTCAAACCAGAAAAACATACTTAACAATCAACCCTTCTCTTTTTCCATGACATAATGCTTTGATTGAAATGACTAGGTGATTTCCTCAAGTAGTCAGTAGATTTTCTGAGTGACAGTCTTCTTCAAAGTGACAGTAATATGCAAAATCAGACCTACTGTAAATTAAACATCCCAAATATGGATTCATTTGCCATTTTGAAAAAATAAGGCGAATAAGGCATTGCAGAGTGCTGGTTTTACAGTATTCCACTTAATATGCCTTGTGAGTGTTAACTCAATTTCACCAGGGCAACCATTTCAATCAGGTTAAGCAATAGAGAGAGTTTGGACTTCATAGGGAGCTATCGGAGGTTACGAGTTTTAAAGTACTCAGCCTATGACCACTGGTGTTCAACCCACCACTCAACATATTACTATGATAATAATAATAATAATAAAATTTAATTAAGTGCCTTTCAATATCTCAAAGTGCTGCAGAGTATTAATACAGACAAAACACATATACAAATACATATAATATAAAATCAAGATAAAACAGGAAATGCCTTCCCCTATAAAAAAAAGTCTTTAGTGCCTGCTTAAAACTCCCCAATGTCCTGCACTCCCAGAGCTGATGGGTCAGAGAATTCCAGAGGGTAGGTGCCGCAAATCCAAAGGCATGCGCACCAGATTACTTTAAATTAACCCTCAGAATCTCAAGCAACCTCTCATCAGCCAAGCGGAGCTGTTGCAAAGGGGTGTAAGGAACCAGGAGCTCTTTCAAGTAATCAGGACCCAATCCATGTAGGGCTTTGTAAGTCAATAGACCTACTTTAAAGGTGATCCACCACTGTATTGGCAGCCAGTGCAGAGAATGCAGCACAGGGGTAATATGAGATCTTCTAGAAGCCCCTGTCAACAAACATGATGTCGCATTCTGCACTAGCTGCAGGCGGTGGATATCAACCCCAGAAAGCCCTAGATAAAGGGAGTTGCAGTAATTAAGGCATGATGTCACAAAGGCATGGACCAAAACAGGCAGGTCACTGGATGGAACAAGGTGCCTAATCCTGGCAATGTTCCTAAGATGGAAAAAGGCCAGCTTGACGACTTCCGATACCTGATGTTGAAGAGTCAGACCATTGTCAAGCTCCACTCTCAGGTTATACACCCATGCAGAAGTGAGAATCAGGGCTTCCCCCAGGACTAAACCGGAATGGCGCCCAGTCCTCAGTCCCTCTACCCTATGACCCAGGTCCATAACCAAAACCTCAGTTTTTCCTGGGTTCAACTATAAACCACTGGAATTCATCCAATCTTGGATTTCTGTGAGGAAATTGTTCAGTACCAAGATAGCACCAACCTGGTCAGGTGCAAAAGACAGGTAGAGCTGGGTATCATCAGCATAGCAGTGAAACCTCAGCTCATACCATCTTACAATGTCTCCGAGGCGTAGCATATATACTGTAAATAACATGGGGGACAGCACCGAACCCTGAGGTACCCCGCAAGGCAGATAGAAAGTCCTGGATGAAAACAAACCCTAGACCACTCTGCATTCTCCCAGCGAGGAAAAATGAAAACCATCTGAGGACTGTACCCGACAGCCCACAGATGAACCTCAGGCATTTGAGCAGGACCCCATGATCCACAGTTTTAAAAGCTGATGATAGATCCAGAAGAATCAAGATAGAATGGTGTCTCTGATCTCTCACCATCAGGAGTTCATTGAGCACCAGAACCAGAGCAGCCTCAGTATTATGCCTCTTACGAAAACCAGATTGGAAAGGTTCGTATAAATTATGGATGGTTAGATGGTTATCCATTTGAGCAGCCACAACTTTCTCAATAACCTTCCCCACAAAAGGGAGGTTAGAGATAGGCCTGTAGTTGGCTAGGTTCTCCGGGTCTAAAGAAGCTTTTTTCAGAAGGGGGATCACCACCACCTCCTTCAGGGAGCTAGGGAACTCACCCATATCTAGAGAGCACCGGACAATATGAGCTAAGACTGGGCCAATGATCTCACTACAACCCAAAATCAGAGAAGTAGGGCCAGGGTTTAAACTACAGCACATGGGATGCATCTCCTGGACAATCCTCATAATGTCTACGAAATCCGGCAGGTCAAAGGTACTCCAGGAAACTCCGGGCTCTGCGACAGAGCACCGATCAACAGAAACCTTCTGTACTCTGTTATGCTATATTACATTAATACTATAAGTGTAGAACAAACAAACTGCTATGAGAATTTCATCCTTATTGAGGCTCTCATGATATAATAAAACACTGAAGAGAAATGCTATGACAGAGACCCCCAGTACAGCTGTAAAGTATGTGAGGACTGCTCTGAAACTCAAAGCCACACACTGCAGTACACACAAGAATGTTGAATGAATGTCTTGCAAAAATATGAAAACTCTCAGGTAAGTACTAAGAAGATATAGTTTGCCTGTGCAAAAATGTATTTAAGCAAACTAAAGTGAGGACCAACTCACAGGTGAATACCCCTATTATATTATATTACCCATTCTTTAAGGTCTCATTCATTACACATGAATAAGATACACTGGACCTGTTCTATGAAGTTAGTCATAGAGGTCAAACATTTTGTGTATTATAGTGTGGCAGTTCTACAACAAGAGGGAGTATAATTGATTTCAGCAACACTGAAATTCGTGGTATACTACAGTAGGATAGTTTCATGTTAGAAGTAACCATTTAACTAAAAGCTTTGCTGTGATGATCCATTCTCTCCCCCATTATTATCAATTGATAAAGAGGGATTGTTTCAAAACCTTGATGGCTTTTTATCTCAGACTGCTAGTGTCAGATTAATTATGTTTTAGAATCCTTTCCACCATCTGGAGCTTTGCTACACCACAATGTACTAATGAGAGACTCAATAAGGATGACATTTTCATAGCCATTTGTTTGTTCTACACTTGTAATATTAATGTAATATAGCATAGCAGAGGGCAGAAGGAGGCAAGCTATCAGTTTATCTCCTCACTAATCAGTGGTTGTAGTTAGCAGTTCCTTGTACTCAAGAATTTCTCAGGATCAGCTTTAAATTCACAGACTGTGTCTTCCTCCCCCTGCCCAAATGGTAAAGAGTTTCACAGTCCACCTAACTAATCACCTAAGTGTGAATTTTGTAGGCATGCCCTCTTGCACATCAGTAACCTACTGGGTTCCAGAATTTGCTAGCCTCCAACCTAATCAACCCTTTCATGATTTTAAATACAATGACCATATTTAATCTATACTTCCTATATTTAAGTGAGAACAGCTCTAACACATTCATTCTATCATTATAATCTAAATATCTCAATTCTGGGACAAGCTTCATGTTCCCTTAAATATAATGACTAGGTCTGTGTACAGTACTGAAGATGGGGTATCACATACTGGATGTGGTATACAAAGGATTCATTGCTCCTCTTCTCCTTCTTGTAAAACACTTTTTGATGTTACCTAAAACCACATTAGCTCTTCATACTACATTTTTACCTTATTTAGTGTGCTTGAGATCTTTGCTAAATATAGCCCCTAATTCTGAAATGTTATCCATCACCCTGATATTCTGACCTCCCAATGCATAAGAAAAGCAAGGTCCCTTCAACCATAAGGCATTACCTTACATTTAGATGTACTAAACTGCATAACCTTTAATTGTGCTGAATTACAAATGAAGTTGATATCTTTCTGTAATGGTCTGTAATGTCAGGCTTAATGATTGGATTGCATTGTCCTACCAACCTTGGTATCATCCTCACATTTTCAAAATGTGTTTGACACCGTTAATTACAAGTCTCCAATGTAAACATTAAAAAAGGCCAAATCAAATACCATTCCTTGTGGGACACCACAAATAACATCATACCTGTCAGAAAACTCACCATCCATGCATACTTTCTGTATCCTGCCCCTCAAACAAGCAGACAAGTATCCAAGGTATTTTTTTATACTTTTTCCTCCTGGGTACACCTGGGGCAGTAACTGTGCCCCGTGTCACCCACCCGTGAACCTAGCCACCACTGACTATCCCTGAGACTCCCCCATGGCTTGTCCCCCGTGGAGGGGCCGGGATGGCAGCTCCCCCTACCCCACAACATAATCCAAACTGGGGAGGTGGTGATGATGGACCAGCAGAATAAGGCCAAGGCTTCATGAAGCACCCCGGTCACCATTTTCCTCTTTTCTTTTGTCCCTCCCTCCAAATGTACAGTATGTGCATGCACATGTGGGGGCATTCACACTCTATGCCCACTGGCCACCAGTCCTCAGCTGCATTTTACCCACAGCTCCCACCAGTGGGTGATCCACAGACAGGATGACAATCCCTCCCTCCCCAAGAGAGGACAGCAGGCCTCAGGATGCTCAATCCTCTCTCGCAACTGCTGACCCCCGACAGCCAGGATTTGTTCCCAAAGCCGGGCTGCTGGCTTAGCATGAGATGTGGTGTCCAGCATCATAACCTCTAGTACCAACAGGCTGGTTCATCCTAGGTGCTGTTGGTTAAGAGAATATAGTTTATCTACAGTAGTAGTTACAAAAAGGTTAACCGGTACTGCTGCATTTTCTGTCAACCACGGAAAAAAATACCACAGATTTACCACATACCGCAGAAAAAAAACAACACTATTAAATGCATTTTTTATCATGGTAGTGGTAAATCCATGGTATGTTTTCCACGGTTGATGGAAAATACCATGGTACCAGCCAACTGTATTGTAACTACCACATACGCTGTTTGGCCTAAATTGCATGAGTGTTTAATCATAGAAGTTAATTTAGAACACATTCCTACAGTGGCAGTTGCACTAAAGTTGAATGGTAGTATGGTAAAGCAAGGTATCTGAGGTAGTGCAATACATGCTTTTCAATTGCTAATACTTCACTGCACCACGCATCATATCATACAACCAGTTAGCTTTTGTGCTACTACCATTGTACAATAACATTTTTTTAGTGTAAGACAGCACTCTGCACCTGAGATGATTTCTACTGCAAAAATATCAATGTGTTCTAGACAATGACCAGTTTTTGAACCATTTATGACATACTGATGTCCCCCTTAAATACAGTGACTAGGCCTATGAAAAATGCAATGAGGTCTTAAATATTTTGTATACAGAGGAATCATCACCTCTCTCCTCCTGCTAACAAAGCACTTTTTGATGTTATCTGAAATCATACTAGTTGTCCTTAATACCTTGTTATTACATTGACTAATATGTTTAAGATCTTTGGTAAATAGTAATCTGAAATGTCATCCATCACAGTGAGTGCAGCTTTATACATTTACTGTTTATTTAAGCTACAACCCCCACCTCGGCCTTACCATCTACTTATTGTATCAGTCTGATGGGGCCTCCTTTCTCTTTTACTTTACTATTGTGAGTCTCCCTGAGGTCTAGGGATTACCATTGCAGTGGAGAATGCAGCAGGGAATGACTCAGGTTGAACTGACAGGCTCTGGTGATGAGGTGTGGGGACTGTTGGCAATTCATCTTTCACAGTCAAAGGTACCGTAGTTTTTTTCTCCATTTTTGTGCCCCTCGCCTCCTTCCAGCATTGCATGACATGTCCAACTCAAGCATAGATGGGTGTCAATGTTTTTATTGCCACTCCATTGGTCATTGCTTTAGTCGGCGAAATGCACCGCCTTCAACAACATCCAATCATGCTGCTTTCACATCACATTCATGACTTCACTTGCTTAGATATGGGAATTGGAAACACACACCAAATTACAAGAAAGGTGTGTGTAGTGCTTAACAACACCTCCAGGTCAGAGAAACTTTTTTTTTTAAACAATGTAAGTTACCAAACAGAACTACAGTAATCACAACTATTAAGCACAACTAAACTTCCTGCTGGTTTAAGAGATCCCTTTGCATCCAACACCTTTTATATTCTCCTTCTTTCTTAATCTTACTTTTTGCCACACCTCTATGTCCTTTCTGAGCAGTTTGAGAAAAACCTGACTGCCACGACATCTCAATAACACTGAGCTGAAGGGAAGTGTGGAGAGGCTATGGGATAACAGATGGACCAGACACTGAACTTCAGGTTCAACACACAATCTCTGTGTGATGTTTATTCCAAACACAGCAGATAACCTTCAGCAATGGCATATCCCTTCTTCAATACATCAGTTTGCAGCAACAGACTGTGAATGTCTTTCATCTGCACTAAGTCAGCACCTACTGATCCACCGATCTACTGATCTAATTTTTCACTTGAGATTCAGCTTCCCCTATGTGGGCCTTGTTTGCTTGGGTGTTGGTGGTTCACATAGAAAAAGAAAAACAAGCTAAAGAACCTCAATGCAGAAGCATTGAAGCAAGGATTGCCCCAAAGGGCATTGTCAATAAGCCAAGTTTCAAAGAAACACAACATCACACATACTCCAGTAATGCAAACCATCATGAGATGTATATGCAAATCACCATGACTTTTCAGACTGGCTCAGTTTACAGCAAAAATGCATGGCGCCAAAGAGCTTCTCAAACAATATGTAATTTAGATGCATTTTAAATAACACAACTAACTTAATTTTTATAATACTATCCCCTAGTAACTCTTTACCTTCATCAAAATACCTAGTGCTGTGGTATTTTTAACATTTACAGGTTTCATACACATAAGGTATATACATCTAGGTATTTTATGACTTAGTGCCATTGCATACTAAATCCAGCAACATGGAACACAACCTGTTGTTTTACATCAGCTCGAAAGTCACAACAGTAACCTCCCTGTATGAGGACCTGAGATGGAAAAGGAAAATTGAAGAGGACAGTATAGCATTGTCAAGAAAGGGAAGGGGTGCCCATAGGTGGCCAACCTTATGGACTAGAAATTGTAAAGGATAGGTTAGACTAAGAATTAGAATAACTGTTACAACAGATTTAAGAAAATGTTGGTCCTCAAGAATGGCAGGATCTCCCTGTCACATATCCCCCACCTTAAGAGGGAAACAGTTATTTCAAACTGCTTACCACCTTCCTATATCAGGAAGGGAAGGAGCTTCAACCTTGCCATCTATAGAAACTCTGTCTCAGGGTCCCTATTAACAATAAACATTCCATCATAAACATAGTGGATATCATAACTTTTTACCCTGAGTCATTAACCCATTTCTCAACAGAGATTAATGGTACACTTTGGCAACATTGGCATCTTTAGCCTGCAGTTTACCCCAGTCAATAGTCTTAATAGATTTAGCTGTACCAATAGAAGAAAAAGTCTCTTCAGCCTCATAGACGTCTTCATGCTTGCCTGGAGTCTTCAACCCCATCACAATATCACTAGGCACAGTCTTACCTGGTGTCTCACATTCAAGTTCCATACTTGCATCTCCGACCTCAAACGGGTAACATCCTGGGAACACAGGCAACAAAGAAATAGCCTGCTCAATTAGATGGTCCTCCAGCTGAGTCCATGAAAAATCCTCCTCCAATTCTTTATCTAAACTCTCTGGCAGGGACCTCTTGAGCACCTGGCACCAGTGTCCCACCTCTCTGTGTAGTCAGTCTGCCTCAACCCCATGGTAGTTCCTTATCCCTTTGCATCTCTTCATCATTTTCAGGCTTGACCTTCCTCCAGGCTCCCAGGTCCAGTCCAAGCAGCAGCTTCTTTCTATCTGTTGGCCATGGTTCTGGTCAGAACTCCATGGACTTTCTTCTCTAGGTTATCCTCTGGCAACTCCTGGTGCATTGGTCCACTTGGGATATCTGGGCAATATCCACTGGAAAAACATTTCTCTTTGGCCAATCCAGACATTTCCAACATGTTAACCCACTTCTAACACTAAGTCTGTGGAGGGGTTGTGGGATAACACATGAACCAGACATCAAACTTCAGGTTCAACACACAATCTCTGTGTGATGTTTATTCAAAAATACAAAGAATAACCTTCAGCAATGGCATACCCCTTTTGAAAATACATCAGTTTGCAGCAACAGACTATAAATGTCCTTCCTCTACACTTAGTCAGCACCTACTGACCCACTGATCTACTGATCTAACTTTTTAGTTGAGATTAAGCTTTCCCTATATATATAAAAAAATGCAAGCTAAACACAAAGAACCTCAGTGCAGAAGCACTGAAGCAAGGGTTACCCAAAGGGCATTGGCAATAAGCCAAGTTTCAAAGAAACACAACATCACACATACTCCAATAATGCAAAGCACCATGGGATGTATATGCAAATCACCATGACATTACAGATTGGCTCAGTTTACACCAGGAATGCATGGTGCCAAAGGGCCTCTCAAACAATCTGTAATTTACATGAATTTTAAATAACACAACTAACTTAAATTTTATAAAACAGTCCATTAGTAACTTTTTACCTTTATCAAAAACACCTAGTGCTGTGGTATTTTTAACATGTACAGGTTTCATTCACATAAAGCATATACATCAAGGTATTTTATTACATACTGCCATTGCATACTAAGTCCAACTATGATGAATACAGCTTGTTGTTTTACATCGGCTCAAATGTCACAACAATAACTTCCCTGTATGAGGACCTGAGAGGGAAAATGAAAATTAAAGAGGACACTATAGCATAGTCAAGAAAGGGGAAGGGGTACCCACAGGTGGCCAACCTTATGGACTAGAAATTGTAAAGGATAGATTAGGATAAGAAATGGAGGAACTTCTCAACAGTGGCAGGATCGCCCTGTCACAGGAACACTGTGTTGTGAATGTGAAATAATATTTGAACCAAATAGTGAAAGTGGTCAGTAGCACTGAGAAAAATAATCAAGTCAAGGGTTGGCCATATTTTTTCTTGAGAAAAAAATAATTTATAACATTTAAAAAATGACAGGGCTGAAAGACAAAATATGTTATTTCCACTCAAAGATATCTGCAATCATATACAGTAAAAAGAAAATATAGGATTTTCCCCTCTCAAAATTGCACTAGAACTTTAGGATACATTTATAGTTACTTAATTTCTTGAAAGCGGAGATGTTAAATATGCCTTCCACTCAGTAATACATACTGTATTTGTTAATACCCTTTCTTTTTAATATGAAGTTCTATCTTGATGGTAATAAAAGAAAAAGTTGACATTGGCAGAAAAAAATATGAAGACAACAATAAGAATAATGGAAGGATAAAATGTATTTTAAGACTTTCGTAGCTGTGTAATTAACCTTCATTATTTTGTATTGCAAAGCCTCTGGCATGCATGAGAGTTACTGCTTATGTTTAGGTGGTTACTCTGTGTAGAGTCATGTGAACTTCTAAAAGATTCACCTGTAGGCTGTAGAGGTCATCTAGATGAAATGCCTGCCCAGTGGCACTGAAGGTTGAGGCACTGGAAGCCACACCTTGCGCCACACTGGTGACCTGGGTTTGGAGACTCAGGAAGCAGGGGGTAGGCAGGGAAGGGAGATGATGGACCGTACAGACTGCTCTCCTCTCCATGGGGTGGGATCCAGGAAAGTCCAGTGTCCTGGTGGCCTCTGATGGAGATTGGGGGTACTGCAGGTTCACAGGTTGACACAAAGGGCAGAGTGTGGCAGACACCATCAGGGAAGCCATGTGCAGGCATCATTGCATGCTGCACTCCTTGGGAGGAAACAAGTGGAAAAATCTCCTCCCTCAGGGATAGGTGAAGGCACCTCTGCCCCAAGACCACACTCCCAACACCAGGCACTTTTCTCTCCATGCCCCACTCACTCAGCACTACACTCTACACTATAGATAGATCACCCTGGGAGGTTAGGGTGGCCCCTCCCCGGGGGGTTCAGATCCAGGGGATTTGTCAGGATGGAGTGAAGGAGGAAGAGAAGTGTCTCAGGTGGGAGGTAGAGCCTGGAGGTCAGATGATGCCAGAGAGAGTTCCCTGAGGGGGACAAAGAAACAGAGTTAAGAAAAAATCTAGATGAAATGGCTGAGATCGGCCTCTTTCCTGAAAATATGGTAGCCAAACTTGCAAAATTTAGGTGATTGTGTGGAAAAACAGCATTTACTGTATCTGTAAGAGAACAAAAAAGAGAAGCACTTCTGAAACATAAAAGAAGATGATACTATATATTGCACCTGGTAATAAATCTCTTGTAAAATGTGTTTCAGCTCTGCTTGCCTTACCATCTCTAAAAACAATGGCATTTCTATGCCCTTGTGATTTACAGAAAGAGGGTGGGGTAGGCTTTTCTGTTGAAAAATGTATTTTCTCACCCAAAAATTCTGACAATGGGCTAATGCAATATAATATATGCCTACCTGCTCAGATCCTCTGACCACGACTCCTAGTCATACCAAATATTAGGACCAAATTAGGTGCGATAGCTTTCTCAGACTCTGCCCCTAAACTCTAGAACACCATGCCAGCCAATATCAGGCACAGTCCTGTACCTTCAGAAACCTATACCACTCCCACTTACAACTGATGACTGATGTATGTGTTCCTAGCCTTTTTATCCTGACTAATCTTTGCCTACAGTATTTGTTCTGCATTTTTCATGTTTGTATATATTGTCTGTTGAATGTATGCCTGTTTATACCCTGTGTTTTACCTTGCTGTCACATTATTTCAAAGTTCTCATTGTCATGCATTCTATTGTTTTCTTGTTCTACTCTCCCAGGTTGTGCCTAAAAATAGGCAAATGCTTGCCTAGTACACCCTGCCTGGTTAATAAAAACTAAATAAATAATAAAAACAAACTGAACCAATTAACATTTTTTCTCATACTATTATTATGCAAGTTGATATTCAGGCTATTTAGTATGAAGCTTGTTAAGTCTGTGATGATATCATGTACACTGTACTACATAATGATATATTGGATATTATACAATGGCAAGAAAGAATCTTGGACTGTGATTGGTCAGTTTGGGGCTGGACACATGGCGTTATCCCAGCATGTCACCACAGGTCTAGTCTCAGCACTGTGAACCCATGTAGATGAGCATTTGATTGATTGCTTTATTGAGCTTGAGCTTGATTGTTTCATCTTCTCTTAAAAACCAAAAATATGTTTCTATACAAAAACATCTTTAAAATTATTTTTTTTTATTCTGTATAACAACGAGCCATTGTATAATAGGAATAATGCACTCCAGGGTGTGTGTCATTTGGGATAACACCATGCCTGGGGCATTGGACGCACTTGGCCTGTGGCCTCGTGCCCAATCTCCCCAGGCATGGCGTTATCCCAGCAAGACACACACCCTGTCATGCATTATTCCTTTAATGGCACACAGTTTTCTTTATTTATTTAGAAATGTTTCACCACAAAAGTCAAAATGAACTGTAAACAGCTCATTTCCAGAAGTGTCCTGGGGGTGAGGGGATTACATAAGGGGAGAACAAAAATCAACAAAGAATATAGTGTGCAAATAAAATACAGTACAAAAACAAGCCAGTACAAATACAATGTTAGGAACACGATAATGTGAACAGGTAGCCAAAAATCAACATAGAACATAGTGTGCAGTCAAATACAGTGCAAGACAAGCCAGTACAAATACAATTTAAGAACATAATAATGTAGACAGGTAGCCAGGTAAATGGCATATGCTTCATAAGTGCTTCAGTAAATGAGAATATTGGAGGGAGGGAGGGAGAGAAGGAGAGAAGGGAACTAAGTGCTATATTGAGGCTAATAAGATGGTAAAACAACCAGGGTGGGGTGGAGGATGTGCAGAGAATGGGAGAGAAGTCAGCCAAAATCTACTCCCCACCAGAATGCTGAGAACCCTGTGAGGGGACTGGGAGCTGGCAAGTTACTGGAGAGACAGAGAGTGAGGGGGAGAAGTAACAAGGGTGAGACAGTGCAAGTGGAGAATGGGAGAAATGTCAGCCAAAGCCTACTTCCCACCAGGATGCTGAGAACCCTGTGAAGGGACTGGGAGCTGGCAAGTTATTGAAGAGAAACAGATTGAGGGAGAGAAGTAGCAAGGGTGAGACTGAAGGTGGACAGTAAACCAGCAAGGGGGGTGGAGGATGTGAGGAGAAGGAGAGAAAAGGTAGCCAAAATCTACTCCTCACCAGGATGCTGAAAGCCTGTGAGGGGACTGGGAGCTGGCAAGTAATTGGAGAGAAAGAGAGTGAGGGGGACAAGTAGCATGGGTGAGACAGAAGGTGGAGAAAGGGCAGAGTCAGGAGGACAATTGGGGGTAGGTATGTAAAGGTGGACTGAGTAAGGGCAGAGTAGGGAGGCCAATGGGGAGATGTTAGGTAGAGGTGGGCTTAGGCAGATTGGTGAATTCATCGGCAAGGTGCACTTGGGGATGGCGAGGTGTGATTACAAGGGATTAATTTCAGTTGCAGGAGAGAACAGTGTGTCTGTGATGGATGAGAGCAGGGGAATAGCAGGGAAGGAAAGAGTAGGGAGGATGACTATGAGGTCAATAGGAAGGGTGGACTGGGGTGATGAGTTTTGCAAGGGATTAATTGCAGTTGCAGCAGTGAATGTTGTGTCTGCAAAGGAGGAAAGCAAGGGAATTTGCAAGATTGGGCAGTGTCAATATCTGCAGGGGGGAGGGAGTTCCAGATTTTAAGGAATTTGTATGAAAAGGTGGCACAACCAGATGACGTACACCAATGTGGCAGGGCAAGTGTTCTGTGTGTGGAAGACCAGAGGGAATAGTAGGAAGGGGGAAGGATAGAAAGGAGGAAGAACAAATAAGGTGGCAGGGACTGGAGCCAGTACTTCCCTACTAGATTAGCACTGTGAGACAGGCATCTGGCAGAGAGAGATGGGAAGGAAAGAGAGGTATAGAGATTGCAGTGGTGGGTGAGAGGAGGGCAGCCAAGCATATAGTGGCAGAAGGAATTGAAAAGAGTATCCAGTCTCGATAGGGTGGTCTTAGGGGCAGAATTGTAGACATTGTCCCCAAAGTTGTAGACTGGGAGAATCATCTTTTGGACAATTTCATACCTGTCTTGCACAGGCAGGCAACTGCGGTGTCTGTACAGAGCACTGAGCTTAGAGAGTAGTTTTTTTTGTATGGCATCAATGTATACTCTGAAGTCAAGATTCTTGTCTAGCCACAGCCCAACATACTTAAATGAGTGGACATCATCCAGGGTAGTACCTGACAGGGTACAAAATGTGGGGGTGGAGACCAATCTGGACAGTTTTGTCTGGTGCCAAAGGTCAAAGAGACCATTTTTTGATAGTCATAGAGAGTTGGTTAGTGCTAAACCAGCACTGAACATTGTTAAAGTCCAGCTGTAGGCTGGTAGACACCTCAGTGAGGGAGTTCCCAGAGAAGAATAACACGGTGTCATCTGTCTACATATGGATACTAGCAGATGAGCAGGTGTCAGGTAGATCATTCAGGAAAATGGAGAGCAGTATTGGTCCAAGTACTGAGCCTTGAGGAACACCTGTGTTAATTGGTAGAGGAGGGAAGATGGAATGGTCAATTCAGACAGATTGGGTCCGGCCTGTGAGGTAGGATCGGAACCAGTTGGTGGTGGCTTCAGAGAAGCCAGCCACAGTCAGCTTGGAGAGGAGGAGGAGGAGGAGGGGATGTGAGACAGTGTCAAAGGCTTTGGCCAGGTTGACAAAGATGGCAGAGATGATGTGTCCCTGATCCATGCCTGTGAGAATGGAATCAGTTAGCCAGAAGAGACAGGTGGTAATGGAGAGGGCCTCATGGAACCTGGACTGGAAAGGAGTGAAGAAGGAAGAGGAGTCAAGGGAGAGGGAGAGTTTTTCCAGAGTTAAGTGCTCTTGGACCTTAGCCAGAATAGGGAGCAATGATATAGGATGGAAGTTACTAGGGTCGGAGGGGTCACCCCTTTAGGAAGCAGGATCATGGTAGCGGACTTCCAGATCTTAGTTACAGTCATGTGTAAGAAGGAGAGATTTAGAAGACAGGTCAGTGGGAGAGCTAGTGGAGGAGTGGAGGAGTTTAGGGTCGAGACTATCAGGACTTCTTCATTTATTGGGATTAAGGGCTAAGTAATACTCATAGTGTGCCCTCAGGGAGGACAGGCTTAAAAGAGAAGCATGTGGCAGTGGGGGACTGAGTGAGAGAGGAGGAGTCAGGGGGAGGAGGGTAATGAGGGGGAAGTGAGCCAAAGAGGGAAGAGGCACAGGTAGTGAAGAAGTTTTTGAACTCTTCTGCCATAGTGTGGGGTCATCTATTGTACGAGAGCCAATTTTTAGGACAGGACAGGGGGGTTGGGTGGGTGAGGAAAACAAGGCATGGATAACCTTCCAGAATTTGGAAGGGGCATTTATGTTTTCTTGGAAAGGCGCATTAAAATACTATGCCTTGGTGAAATGGATGACATGGGTACAGGCATTCTGGAGTAAGCGATAGTGTTGAAGATTGTGGGGGGCACCTGAAGACTTGAACACCATCCATGCTTGATTACATGCACATTGACATGCAACGAGTTTGACTGATACCCAGGGGAGGTGGTTTCCTCAGACCCTTGCATTTATTAGTGGGGCATGGCAGTCCCAAACAGACAAGAATTGCATGGTAAAGAAGAACAGGGCTGTGCCCACAGAGGGAGTAGAGGAGATGCACACCCAGTCGATATTGGTCAGGTCGCTATGGATGGCAGACAGGTCAAGGGAATGAAAAGAGTGAATGTTAAGTATGACAGGAGGGGATTTTATATGGTGGATCTTGCGCATGCAGTAGACCATGTGATGGTCACTGAGTGCATCAGGAAGTATACTGGACTCTATGACACAGTGGGAATGTGAGGATAGAACCCAGTCAATTAGAGTATGTTTACCAGTTTTATGATTCCTACCAGGTCATAATGTCAAATGCTTAATAGCGTACAACATTATGGCTAACCCATAAGAGCGCCGTCTAAGACAGCGAATGGTGCAATACTGCATATACTGCTGTACACAGTATTGCACCATTCACACACTCCCAGGCAAAAGATAAGACCTCTGCTGGGAGTGGGTTCCACCAAGCAGCTGCCACGGCTCACTGGACAGAGCCACAGCAGCAGGAACCCAGGCACTGTGTCTGGGACTGGGTTTGATTCCCAGTCCCAGACATTTTATTTTTTTCAACACTTTGTGTCCTCCCCAAGTTGGACCCCCCCAGAGTTGAGGATCTTTAGTGGGGGGTCCTGGGGGCACAGCCCCCCACAACAGGGGTGTGTGGGTGGTGCAGCCCCCCACAAAAAAAGAGTTATGCCACATGGCACAAATCACGCTGTATTGGCAGCACGATTTAGCCATGCGGCATAATGTCTTGCGACATTGTGACCCCATGCCTTTATGATTTAGGTGTGTTGGGTCTGTAATTAATTGCTTTAAGTTCAATGATGATATGTGATTGCAGACTTTGGACTGTTTGCTGGAGTTTACGTTGCAGTCCCCAAGGAGGTACAATTCATTAGGGGTGGAAAGAGATGAGATGGTGGCGAGGAGATCAGTGATAGAGGAGGGAGCAGAGACAGAAAGGCTGGGACAGCAGTACACACTGCTGACAAAGATGGGGTGGGAGCAGGGAAGGGATCATTTTAATAGTAGCAGTTCATAAGCAGAAGGGGAGATGGAGGAGAGGCTGGTAGAGTATTTGATGGAGGTGGAGGTGTACATGGTGACAACCCCATCCAGGAATGTACAGTCTTGGCTGGTGATAGAGTACCCAGGAATGGAGATGGCTATATCCAGAATTTTAAAGCTAAGCCACGATTCTGTGGTAATGAGAACTGAGGGCTTTAGTTGTGACATGAGTGGCTGCAGAAGATCAGTTTTGGGGAAGAGACTCCTAATATTTAGGTGGGCAATACTAAGCCCCTTTGGTAAATCAGATGTAGCGATCGGTGGGGGACCAGGGTTGGATTCAGTGTCACCAGATATGAGGAGTAGAAGCATTATAAGTAATCTGGATGCTATAATTGGCCATTTCTTTGTATGGGGCTGTGGGGGCATGGACAGCTGAAGACTGGAGTGGAATCAGTTGTCCATTTGCAGCACATTGTAAAGGCTTATAAGGAAGCCAAGTAGGGTCCCATTCCAAAGAGAAAACTGGCAGCAGGGTGCCAGGGATAATGTAGAAAGGAGGGCAGACAGCAGGAAGGGCAGGGAGGGGAGAACAAAGGAGGGCAGGTGGGTGATGGGATTGGGGGAGAGGGATATGAGTAAGTAGGAAGAGAAGTAGGTGTGAGCAGTAAGGGGAAGTAGGCAAGGAAGAGGTGCAACATGTTTGTGCACTGAGAGAAGGCAGAGTTATTAGAGAGCTAAGAAGGTTTAGGAAAGGAGGAGGTGGGAGAAAATTTAAATAGTGCAAGTGTGTAGTGGATAGTAGGGCTGCAGGATTAGTGCAGTGGTAGGATGGCCACCTTAAGTGTAGATGGTTGGGGGTTTAAAACTGACTAAAGCCAGGGGCCAGATTTAGGTAGGAAAAGAAGGTATCGGAGGATAGTACCAGGGGGCAGAAAAGGAAAAATAGTAAGGAGGAAGGAGAGAGAGTAAGAAGGAGAAAGATTGGGTTCTCTCTAGTGACTCCTAGTGGCAGTGGAGTATAAGTTGCAAATGGGAAATGGGGTACTTAGTTACATATGTGCAATGTCACATGACCATAGCCTACATATAAATTTAGGGACAGACGAGGATGAATGGGGCAGTCAACATATAACGTCGACGGGCCACCCCCCCCCAAAAAAAACAGGCAGTCCCCTTCAGTTAGCTTGAAAGAAATCAGCAGCTTCCAAGTACCTTGCAGCTGGCTGGAGGGTCCGCTACGGTGATCTCTGTTGGGAATAGTGAGGGTGGGGGTTATTTGCAGCCTAAGGGTAAGGTAAAAGGGAAAAAAGGTAATTAGGAGCAGGGTGGGAAGTTTGAACAAAGGCAGGGGGACCTGACCCTAATGCACATTCACAAACAAGATTGGGGAGTGAGGAATCAAGGTAAACAGGCTTGTAAAATGCAAGTTGGTAGCAGTAAATTTGGATTACCAGGAGAGCAAACAAACGAGGTACAGGTAACAAGTCTTAAAGATACAAAGCAAATCCAATCACAACAGGCTACCATGCAGTTACTAAAATCTGTGACACTCAGCCGACAGGAAAACAATTCAAGTAGCTGTAAGCAGTGATTAAAATGCAGTGTCCAACTGAGTTACCGAGTCCTGAAAATTCTTTTTAACCCCCCCCCAAAAAAGACAGGCAGTCCCTTTTAGTTAGCTTGAAAGAATTCAGCAGCTTCCAAGTACCTTGCTGCAGGCTGGAGGGTCCACTCTGGTAAGTTCCATTGGAAATAGTGAGGGCAGGGTTTTACTTACAGCCTTGCTGCTGGTTGGAGGGTCTGCTCCAGTGAGCTCCATTGGGAATAGTGAGATCTTGTCACAGAAACTTTAAACAATAATAGATTTGCTTCTAATATGATTTAATTTAATCACATCCATGGCAACATTTGACTTTCCTGAGGATTCCTTGACCCTGCTTATGTTCCAGTTTGACATATGAGTATATAACCTACAGTGCAAGTCAACAGTTTTTTTTATTCATATCCAGACTTTGATCAGGATGGCAGATAAATTGGTTTAGCATAAGAAGGTAGGTGGTAGATGCTATTTATGCTAAATTTACAAGGCAGTTTTCAAGCAGCTTCCTGATAAAAAAAAAATATTTATACCATGCATTATCCATCTGAGTCCCATAGTTCTCATGTTGAAACACTTATATCTATTTCTTATTCAGAAACTTGGCTGGTGGATTCTATTAGCAATAATTTATGTTTTCTGTGTGAAACCTGAAGAGACAGCTCGGCACCTCAACATGTCAAATGGTGGAGGAAGTAAAGTAAATTGTTGGTTTCATGCAGTTTGCTCACCACAGTAATTTATGTGGCTCACTCACACTGAACAATCACATTTGCATCCATAAACAAAAGTGAAGAACACTTGACAACTTGGGTGCTCATTGTAAATTCCATATGCCTTTTTAAATTGGGTCTCTGTAGACAAGGGGGTAATAGGACTAATGTTAAATTAACTATATCTTTTTATCATGTCTAGTATATGTTTCATGCCTACATTTTATGCAGTATTATATCTTTTAGCTTGACATTAAGCTTGCTTATGTTATGAGATAGTCAGAATAAACACAATGCCTAAAACACAAACAGGATTGCAGTTTTGAAGAGACCTATTATTTTTCCAATATTGTAGTCTATGATCAGGCCTAGTAGCAAGATACATAAAAGAAACATTATAATTTGAGGCACATGGTGGCCAGAGAGGGTTGGAAGGGACCCTAGATCCAACATTTCTGCCCCTTCATAAGCAGGGATCTATAAATATGCTTTAGGAACATAATAATTTGTATCGTACAATGGAGAAAAAATATAAGCCCTGATTAGTCCATACCTCCCTTTATCCACAAGAAAATCCCAGCATATCTCATGGGTGACAATCTTGTTAACAAAACCATAATTAGCATTTTTAGGACAAATCACTGCACCCATTTTAGAAGTTTTCAAAAATAGCTGATTTCCATCCTTATTCACAGCTCACTTTATACAGAATTCACAACCTTACTCAGCAAGAAACAAACACTGTACCTGCCACTGTAAAGGTAACAGAAGAAACTGATCAGCGCTAAAAATCCTTTTGTAGTGGCTGTGAAAACTGTCATCCCTGATACCAATGGTGCTTGCACCCTCACCCACCCACTTTCTCTCACTCTAAGCAATCTGCAGTGCAGGAAACTCTACTTTCATTGTCCCACCAGCACTGTTATCTCTCTCTCTCTCTCTTCTAGACAAGTACTGTTTTCCATGTTCAGTGCCCCTCGATTTCAAAATGGCTTGGCCTAGCCCACAAGTCATAGAAGGCATGATGTGCAGTGATTATCCTGGTCCTACCCCCAACTCACCTCAAGCCACATCAACAAAAACTAAAACAGTTTAAATATCTTCTATTGGTCAGCACTGTTTTGTCTCCCTTATACCCAGGAAGGTACAGTAAATTACAACAAGCAAACAATGATTTTCTCAGCACGTTACAATAATTGAATATGTAACAACTGTTTAATAAAAAAAAATTCAAAATAAAAAAGTAAGTACTATGCATCCTTCCACTAAGTTAAAAATGTCTACAACTCCTTTATTTTTTCAGTTTTTTTCATATATTTTTAGATGGAATAATTGCTTGTTATGGAATTCAGGAATTCAAAGCTGGGCACAGGTCCACAGAAAAAAGTTCTCTCTCCCTCCCTCCAGCACACACATGCACATAACAGAAATGTCAAAAAAAATCAATGGCTGCACAACTTAGCTGTACTCAAGAGCATCTTTTATTTGTAAATGATATACCACTGCAAACAACCAAAACAGTGGGATGCTACTGAAGCCCCTACCAGCTTTACTAAACTCGCATCATCAGGGGGATGACCACTACATCCAAGGGGTGGTTTAAAAGTGATGCACTTAAAGATACAGTGCACTCACAAATGAAATGTGTTCAAAAGTGCTCAACATATAACCAACATAGTAATACATTTAGAAGCACTACATTTAAATATCACTAGACATAACATACACTGAAAAACACATATTATATCAAACCTATTAATACTCCAAACCATTAAAATTGAGCTGCAAGGAGGAGTTATATAAACTGCATATACAGTACAATCAAATGGCACGGTCCTCGTTTTAAACTTCCCAGTGCTGGAGGTGGACTGCTTTCTTAAACCTCTGCACCCTAAAAGAGAACATATACAGCATTAGAATCAAGCTGAAATCAGAGACAGAAAATCATTATTTTTGAATACATTTTAAAATCTCAATCCTATCATTCAAAGCTGGTAATTGTAGAGCACCCAAGCTATAGAGCCAAAAAGATTCTATCTGGATCAACATAAGATCCAAATACTAAACAGACCTTTTTAACCCCACAAAATATAAATGTATGAGTGCAGCCATCATTTTTCTTTAATTTACATTGATTGGCCAATGTATTTTTCCTCTCCCCCCTGCTATGCTATGGTGGTGTCCCCCAATGCAGAGTTTAAATTTTCTAGTAGGTTTACCCACATAAAATGATCTGCATGCATGTAACAGGGTGATCCCTGTCATAGTGGACACCCCTGGGATAAACTGAAACCCCTTCCCCAAGCAGTTCATATGTTTTGTATATTGTCCAACATGCTGCTTGGCTGGCTATAACAAAACTAAGAGGGTAGTTTTAATAGAAGAATAACAAAAGTTTGTGTTTGCTTTTTCTAGATGTTAGCAGCCCCCTTCTAAGATATATTTTGCAGCAGACAGCATGAAGTAATATGATACTGCAGGAGAGTTTTGGAGAGCACATCATTTTCTGACCTCAGGTCTGACCTTTAAGAATGTTGTAAACAAGTTATGTAATGTGCTCCAAGTGGCTGCCAAATAACTGCTCTCTATGGAGCAACAGTGGCCCATAGTGGCTAGTTTTATGTTATGTCTGCTGTTAATTAAAAGGCAGTGGAAACATTTTACAACTTCTAGTGAGCTTATAAAAGCCCATCCTCAGTGCTGAGATAGGAGAGAGAGATAGATAGGAAGGCGAAAGACCGACTTGTGGCGTGTGTTTTTACACTGTATGATTCATGCTAGGCATAAGAAAAGCCTTAGAAACTGTTGAAGCTAAGCAGTTGTCTGACTTGCCATTTTGCTTTCTGTCTATTTTACTTGATGAAAATAAACTGATAAATGCAACCCTGCATGTTTTATGCACCTGATTTGTGGTCTGCCTGAAATTTTGTTATCCTATACCCATGCCCAGTGACATATGGTGTGAGAAGTGGGATTTGCCTGGATGTCCAAGGAAACAGGGGAGTCCAGCCAGTTGGTGCCAGTCCTGGTACTGAGTATACATGGCAGAGGTGCATGGCACTAGGTGAGATGAGGACAGTGTCTGATGGTTGATGGTGATCTGAGCAAGGCACCATGGATGGGACAAGATGGACCTGATGGCCTAATGGAGACCTTGATATGACTTCTTCACTGGATGAGTGGGAGAAGGCTGGAGGCTGATTGACACCAGAGAGAGGTGGAGCACAGATGCCAGGAGTTACTTGAGAGGTCCAACTCAGAGGATGTCAAGGAAGAATCAGTGGAGCAGAATCCATGGGCTCTGAATGAGGATGACCCCCTGATGGAGCATTTGTGACAAACATTTGTGAAGAACCCATTGTTGCCCATTTTTCAGGGCTGCTATTTGGTTAAGGATGGTGAACAAGAAGAGGAGACCCCAGGTAAGACTTTGACTGGCAATGTATTACTGGAGCAGAAGACTTCAAGCAACATGGAAGGAGCCATTTTGGCTTAAGGGACTTTTGCATGTTTTAAACTTCCTGCTATGAAAAATGATTGTTCTCCTGGTGCTGACTGGGGAAAGTTGCAGTTGGGGGATCCTGAAGTAACCCAGTTAAGGGAGTATGTAAAAATCATGGATGGGAGACAGGTTAATGGTGGCATGGAGGGCAGGTTATGGTGGTATGAACTTAGGAAGGAAGTTATATATCATATTAGGGCCCAACCCTGGACAAAGCAAGTGGATGCCCAGGTAGTGGTACCCATGGCATATAGGAAAAAAGTGATGGAGAATGTACACTCTAGTTACTTGAGGCAGCTGAGCTATGGGAAGTTTTGGCTAGACTAACCCTGTATTTCTATTGGTCAGGCATGTACAGGCAGATGGCAGTATACTATAAGACCTGTTATAGGGGCAGACAAATAGAGACCCCGATAGTGATGTGGGAGGAGTAACAAAGAGGGTGAAGGGCAAGAGATGGCACCCTTGAAAGAGGGGAGACTCCCACATAGAACAGAAGAGACTAGGTGGTAACCAACACCACTAGAAGTGTATAAGATCTGATATGTAAACCCAGAGGTTAGGGACAGGCTGTTAGGCATACAGAGTGTCATGTTACTAGCCCGCCTTTAAATGTCTAAGTGGGGATGGAGCAAGATAGTTCTCCCACTGAAGGTAGTTCTACTGGGTGCTGGATGGTCCAGCCATTCAATTATATTTGGTCAGGAAAAGTCAGTAGATGGCATAAAACCACCATAAGTGGTTCTTTCTCCTTAATGTATGTGATGATATTGTAGTCTACTAATGGAGAGACTAATTTCAGAATTATTTGAGATGTCTCAGGGTATTTGTATTGTTATGAATAGGATGCATTACAAATGTTTGTATGAAAGGGACCCTGAGATGGAGCTTCCGGTGAAGGTGGACCAAAGCTCCACAGCCTTCCAAGGTATTAGTTGAGATTTGGACAACTGTAGGACAGTTGCCCTCTTATGCTGGGGGATATGTGACAGGGTGACCCCTGTCATAGTGGACACACCTGAGATAAATTGAAACCCCTTCCCCAAGCAGTTTATATCATTTGTATAATGTCCAACATGCTACTTGGCTGTTTATAACAAAACTAAGAGGGTAGTTTTCATAGAAGAATAACAAAAGTTTGTGTCTGCTTTTTCTAGATGTTAGCATCCCCTTCTAAGATACATTTTGCAGCAGACAGCATGAGGTAATATGACTCAGCAGGAGAGTTTAGGATAACACAAAATGTTCTGACCTTGGGTCTGACCTTCAACAATGTTGTAAACAATTTATGTAATGTGCTCCAGGTGGCTGCCACACAACTGTTCTCTATGGAGCAACAGTGGCCCATAGTGGCTAGTTTTATGTTGTGTTTGCTGTTAATCAAAAGACAGTGGAAATATTTTCCCATTTCTAGTGAGCTTATAAAAAGCCCTACCTCAGTGCTGAGACAGGAGAGATAGATAGAAAGGTGAAAGACCTCCTTGTAATGTGTGCTTTCACACTGTTTGATTCATGCTAGGCATAAGAAAAGCCTTAGAAACTATTAAAGCTATGCAGTTGTCTGACTTACCATTTTGCTTTCTGTATATTTTACTTGATGAAAATAAAATGATAAATGCAACCATATTTTATGCACCTGATTTGTGGTCTGCCTGAAACTGTGTTATCCTATACCCATGCCCAGTGACAATGCACACACAGCCAAATACACAAGATTACTGGTCATATAGTAAAAAAATGCATTTGACTCATAAGTTTTCTCTGCATTCACTGTAGTGAAAGGTCTGCTTTTCAAAATCAATGGGCAGAATTTACAATAGAGACAGGAGAAAGAGCTAACTGGCCCACCATGGCACATCTATCCGATCTTTGAGTACTCAATTGTTCTGGTTGATAATTGTGTACCAGTTTATCTCTTAAGTTAACTCCTCTTCTGTATACAATTCAGTGTGGGGGAGGGAGCTGCCTTTCTCAATACTGGATCAGATTGTAATATATTCCAATTGTATCTAATGAAGTTTTCCACATCCTTTGAGTATCTGGTAAAAGTGGAAATACATTTCATTCTGGGGGTCCCTGATCTTTATGTGTAACATTTAGCAAATCACTCTAATCCACCAAAAAAAAATCACAAAATGTATTTTCCACAATCTCATCATTATACCCTCAATCCAAAAATATTTGACACATTTCAGTGCCATGAATCAAGTGGTCCCTTTACTCAGTACAGTTATGTCTAACTCTAAGAAATTGGTCTTTGGGAATATTGTCAATCATATGGCATGGGTGGCAGTTAGAGGCATGCACAAATGAATTTCAATCCATCTCTATATGATAAATAGTTCTCCTAAGAGTACCATCTGTATTTTGACAAATTTTAAGATCCAGAAAGGAGACAGATTTCTTATCACATTGTACTGTGAATATCAAATTCTCATTACTATTTTCCGAATAGTTTACGAATTCATTAAATTCGCCCCTAGTGCCACTCCACACCATAAATATGTTGCCTATAAAATGATGCCAAATATCAATCCTATCAAGAAAAGGATTGGTCCCACCATCATAGACATTTTCTCTCTCTTCCAAAGTCCCAAATAGAGGTTAGCTTAATTAGGGGCAAAAGTATCCCCATAGCTTTACCTATGATCTGAAGAAAATGGTTATCCTGAAACATGAAATAATTCCTTGTCAGAACATGCTCAGCACAATCACTGAGGAATTGTTTCCTTTCCCTGCTCATGGATTCATCATTCTCCAGCCAGAAGCTAAGCACATTCAGCCCTCTTTCATGGGGTATGTTTATATACAATGCAGTAATATCCATAGAGACTAAAGATCACTCCTGTTCAATCTGAATATCCCCCGGATGCCCAAAATCTGCATGGTATCCTGTATGTAGGAAGGTGAAGCCAATACATACTGCTTTATATGTGCATCCACAAATTTAGATTACAGAGCCTGTGCCTGTCACTACTGGATGTCCAGGGGGATCCTGCAAATTTCTATGTATTTTGGGCAGAGTATACATACCATCCCTCTCAGGATGTTCCACAGTAAGGTACTTCAACTCGTTGCCACTAATAGCCCCTTCTACATGTGCCTCGGCCAGAAAAACATCAGTTTCCTTTTTAAATGCCATGGTGGGATCTTCCCTCAACCTATGATAAAAGCTAGAGTTCTGTTACTGCCTTTCAATTTCACAGGTATACTTAGTGGTGGAAATCACTGCCACTGAACCCCCATTATCAGCTGGTCTTACTGTTAAATTCTGATTTTCCTACAAACTTTTTAATGACAGAGCTTTCTCTCTAGTGATGCTCACATAACTAGGTGTTTCTCTTTGTTTCAATAGATCTTTCAATTTGTTCTCACAAGCCCTCTCAATGACTTTAACCGAATCAAAATAGGGAAGAATAAAAAGCTGACATGGGGTAAAAAGACATAAAATTGTTGCTTACCTTCACAGGACCCATTTGTATGGAATCCTTAGGACCATGCTGTGACTGCATATTATGGCACATTTTGTTTTCCGAAGAAATCTTTTAAATTAGGGTTCCTAGTTAAACGATGTAAATCCAGAAAGAAGTCAAATGCTTTAGAGTCAGCAGCGGGTATGAATGATAGTCCATTAAGTAAAACAGATATTTTGTCCTCAGTAAGAGCAATCCCAGAAATGTTGATCACAAGATTCTCCTGTGTAGCTCCTACTTGCCCATCTTGGAGAGAATGCGGACATTGATTTTTTCTGCCACCTCTCCCTGTCCATTTGCTCTTGTGTTGCCCTGCTGTCTCTCTCTGGTTGGTCCTGTTGTTCTCTCAGTGGTTCCTGGAAGTGCACAATCTGTTCATTCCTCTGTGGTGGGTGCTGCCTGTACCCTCCCACTCTAAAACAATCTCTTCAGATTTGGATTCAGAGCTAAATGTCCAGTACACAGGGCAATTGCTTCAGTTTCTAAGGATGGAGTGTGGCTGGGATGTTTGTGCTTCAGAATCTCGTCCCCTCATCTTTCTATGGCTATGGCCTTGTCTGTCATTATTTTTCCCCAGTTGGATACATTACTATGCAAGTAGTCCTGTCTGTCATGCTCAGACTTCTTGAGCTTAGTATTTTTAATTCCATTCTCTTGTTTTTGAACAAACTCTTTGAGTTTCTTTTCCTGGTTTGCAAAGTATGGCTGTTCTTTAAAGTGTAGAACTGCAGTCTCCTTTTCCTGTGTGTCTGCCAGAACTTCTGGTTGTTGAGCCTGGTACTACTTAATAATGGCTCTCATCAAACCATTAATTTTCCAATTGTAAGGCAGGCTGCCAATCAATCATAAAAATATTTCTTTCTGTTCCATAACCAGGATTCTTAAGAATTCTTAAGCCACGAAGTGAAGGTCCTACTTTTACATAAGCCTCTAGGGTATTCCACCCCCATTAATGTCATCTGCCTCATACAATTGCTTGTTCCAAAGGAAGGAATGCCATTTTTATGTCAAGAGACTCTGCTCCCTGTGTGCGCCACTCATGTGCAGTGTTTCTATAACATCCCATACCTGTGGTTCATCAATAAACAAATCCACAGTGGTGAGGAGAGGGTCAGAAGAAGGGAAGCAGAGACAAAGCGGCCCAGGCCAGGAAGAACGATTGCCTGGGAAACCAGGTCAGGAGACAAAAGACAAATGGAAGGAGGGGATAGGGACTTGTGAGGGGAGGCGAAGAACTGGCAAAAGTCATGGAGTGGAAAGGAGAGAACAGATTACTATGAAGAGAGAGGGAGCGGGCATTTGTGAAGGGTCTTCAGAAAACAGCTGTGCACTGCTAGAGAGGAAGAAAGTGGAGGAGGGAAATGATGAAATTAGAGGAATAATTGATAAATGCCTGGACCAAACTGGAGCGTGGGGAAGTTCTGCTGGGAGAATTGCAACAGGGGTAAAAGGGGGAAATAATGTGCAGGAGGATGATGAGGAGCTGGAAATGAGAGAGGGAGATGAATGGAAGCAAGCAGGGAGTAAGAAGGGTGGAATCTTAGTGCTGGGGGACTCAATACTAAGAGGAGTTAGGTGGGGTAGCAAGGGGGAGAGGCATAGTCACATTTGGGTGGAGGCCATGCCAGGAATGACAGCGGACAGGGTGGGACAGTCTGTTCTGAAATATGCTAGAAGGGGTAGGGACAAGCCTCATTTAATTATACATCTTGGGACAAAGCACCTGGCTGACAAGACAGTAGATATAGTCCAGAGGAGATTTGAGGAACTAGCACATTATGTGAGGGGCAGGAAGATCAGTAACTTTTTCCGAGATACTTCCGGTGCAAAGGCAAGCACAACAAGAAAGCTAAGAATAGAGGAATTTAATGGATGGCTAAGAACCCGGTGTTGTGCTAAAGGGTGATGGGCTGTTGGGGGGTGGGGAGGGACCTGGGAGGACAGTAGTCTCTATGCCAGGACAGACTACACTTGAGTGAGGAGGGAAAGAAATGTTGAAACAGAGGATGGAAGAATATATAGAGGAAGTTGGGAATTTAAACTAGGAGTGGGGGTGGCAGTTGGGGAAGAGATATGCAGAGACCACAGGTTGGGAAATCATATGAGCTTACCCCCCATAACAGTGACAAAGGACAAATGGGAAGTGCTATTGGTGATGCTAGGAAAGGAGGGCAGGATGTGGGGGGGGGGAAGGGTGGAAGATGGTTACCCTTAATGCTAGGAGCCTTGGGAGGAAAACTGAAGAGTTACGGGTTCTCATGGCAGAGGGAGAGGTGGACATTGCAGCCATCATGGAAACATGGGCCACCCAATATAATGACTGGGACCTGTCTGTACCAGGGTACAGGTTATTTTGTAGGGACAGGGTGATTGGGAAAGGAGGGGGAGTGGCACTATATCTGAAGGAAGGACTGAAGTGTGTAAGGGAGAAAGGGGAGGAGGGTAGTACGGAGTCACTTTGGGTGCAAATCCAGGATTCCAAGAATAGGATTCTTAGAATGGGAGTGGTGTACAGGCCACCATCTCAGACGGAGGAGTTAGACAGGGAACTAAAGGGACAGATCAGGAGGACCTGTGAGAAGGGTAGTGTGGTGATTGTGGGGGACTTCAACATGCCAGGAGTGGACTGGAGTACCCCAACAACCAGGAACAGAAGGGAGCAGGTACTGCTGGATGCCTTCCAGGACAGCTTCCTGCTGCAAATGGTCAGTGAAACAACCAGGTTAGGGAATACCCTTGACCTTGTGCTGGCAAATGAGGACTTTGTGAGAGAGCTTACAGTGGAGAAACCGCTGTCAGGGAGTGACCACCACTCAGTATGGCTCACATTGGATATGGGCAAGGAAGGAGTGGAATCTGGCACAAGAGTGCTGGACTTCAGGAGGGCCGACTTTGGGAGGATGGGGGAAGTGGTAAAAGGGTACCTGGCCAGAAGTCAATCTAGTATGGATACTAACCAGAGGTGGGAGCTCATAAAGCTGGGGATAGTGGAGGCAACCAAAACCTGCTGCAAAGCCCAGAGCAAGAAGGCTAGGGCTAAGAAACTGAGCTGGTTGAGCAAGGAGGTCATGGAAAAGGTAAGGAGGAAAAGAGCTGCCTTTAGGAAGTACAAGAAAACAGGGAGGGGGGAAGACAGAGAGGAGTACTTGACAGAATCGAAGGAGGTGACAAGGGCAGTAAGGGGAGCAAAAGCATCTATGGAACTCAGGCTGGCACAAGGCATTAAGAAGGGGGAGAAGGACTTCTTTAAGTACATCAGGGAGAAAAGGAGCTGTAAGGACCACATAGTAAGGATTAGGAAGGAGGGGGGTTGGGTGGAAGCAGGGTGCGATAAGGCAGAAGCACTAAAGCAGGTACTTCTGCTCCAGTATTTACTAAAGAGAAGAGAGGGTGACACCCAAGGTGGGAGAAATGGCAGTAGCGGGGGGAGTGGTGGCAGATGGGAAATCATGGAGGCAGAGTTCGAGAGGGTTTGAAGGCACTGAGGGTGGACAAGTTGCCAGGCCCAGATGGCATCCACCCCAGGGTACTGAAGGAGCTGGCAGAGGTCCTGCAGGACCTTTGGCAGACCCTATTTAATGCCTCACTACATTTGGGTGTGTACCTCAGGACTGGAGGATGGTTCATGTGGTGCCCTCCACAAGAGTGGCCCCAAGGATGAACCGGAAACTACAGACCAGTGAGCCTCACATCCATCGTGGGTAAGCTAATGGAGACTATCCTGAAGGAGAGGCTGGTGGCCTCCTAGAGGCCAAAGGACTACAGGACAGCAGACAGCATGGCTTCACGTGGCAGATCCTGCCAAACCAACCTGGTTGAGTTCTATGACTGGGTAACTAGGCAACTGGACAGGGGCCAAGCAGTGGATGTCCTGTAGCTGGACTTCAGTAAGGCATTCGCTCAGTGCCACATGGAAGGCTAGGAAGGAAGTTAGTAGGCACAGGGGCGTGTGCAAAGCTGGTGAGATGGGTAGGAAACTGGCTGCAGGGAAGGCAACAGAGGGTGGTGGTGGGTGGGGAGCTCTCACACCCAAGGGCAGTGATGAGCGGTGTCCCACAGGGCTCGGTGTTGGGACCAGTGTTGTTTGGGATATTCATGACAGACATATCATGGGACATCAAGAGCAAGATCAGTCTGTTTGCTGATGATACCAAGGTTGGCGCGGTGGTGGATGACCTAGGGGGATGGCAGGGGTTGCAGGATGATCTGACAAAGCTTGAAACCTGGTCAGACACCTGGCAACTGGGCTTTAATGCCAAAAAGTGCAAGGTGCTGCATTTTGGGATGAAGAACCCAAGGAGGAGTTACCAGCTAGGGAGTGCAGCTAGCCTGGACAGAGGAGGAGGAGAAGGATCTGGGTGTGCTTATTACAGGGTCAATGAACAACTCGGCACAATGTAGGAAGGCAGCTGCAAAGGCCAACAAAATGCTGGGTTGTATTGCAAGGGGTATATCCTCGAGGAGGGAGGAGGTGATTCTGCCACTGTATAGGTCATTAGTTAGACCACACCTGGAGTACTGCGTGCAGTACTGGCGTCCGTATCTGAAGAGGGACATTAAGTTACTGGAGGGTGCAGTGCAGAGCGACAAAGATGATCAAGAGGCTGGGGGACTTATCATACGAGAGGAGGTTGAAGGAGTTGAACATGTACTCACTGGAGGAGAGGAGAGACGGATGACATGATTGAAACCTTTAATTACATGAAAGGAATAAACAAGACGGGTACAGAGGGGCTGTTCAAAGTAAGGGAGAGGAGGGCCACCAGGGGCCATGATATGAGACTGGAGTGAGGAAGGTTCAGGAGGGAGATGAGGAGACACTTTTTTACAGAGAGGGTGGTGGCTGGGTGGAATGCGCTACCTGAAGAAGTAGTATGCAGTAGAACAGTGGACTGCTTCAAACAAAGATGGGACAGGACAAGGGGGAAGGTTAATGAAGGGGAAGGGTGGAAGGGAGGGGCAGCTGCAGAATAAGGGGTGCTAGCTGCACATTCGAGCAGGCTTGATAGACCTCTAGGCCTTTATCTGCTGGCAAATTTCGTATGTTCGTATGTTCCTCTCCTAGGGTCTGAAAAATACTAGTGCTTAATGATCCAGGTGGGTCTCCCAAAGTAACATCCCCAAAGCCAGTAGAGGACATATCTAGGCAGATCAAAACTTATCTGGTAACTTTGTAGATAGCTGCAACTTACTTTCCATATACAGTATTGAAATGAAGTCCAAATAGCCCGAAGTTCAAAATTCAACAGGGAGTCGGATAGCGGAAAAAACAAAACGAGTAAACAAGTGGCTGGTTAAGCAAATGCTTGTAAACAGCTGGCAGAGAGCTAGTCAAAATCAAAGTGAAACGGTAGACAAAACAGCTTCACTTGCCAAGAGTGTGTAAGGCAACAAAAAATGCAATGCCTGCACTACTTAGTTGTACAGCATTAAAAAGCATCTTTATATGTAAACTACATACCACCACAGACAATCAAAACAGCTGGATGTTACTGAAACCTCTACCAGTTTTGTTAAAGCAGCATCATTAGGGGGATGACCAGTACATCCAAGGGGTGGTTTAAAAGTGGTGCACTTAAAGATATAGTGCACTCACACATGAAATGAGTTCAAAAGTGCTCAACATATACTGAACATAGTATTACGTTTAGAAGTAATACATGTAACTATCACTAGACATAACCTACAATGAAAAAAAACATATTTTTGTATCCGACCTACTGTATTAATAGCCAAAATCATTAAAACTGAGCCACAAGGAGGATGTATATAAACTGCATATACAAAGTTCACTCTTCCTCCAACACACACATACACAGAATAGAAAGACTCATATGTACTGTAGCCAGGACCTCTGTTTTATCTGTGGCATGGAAAGCAAAAAAAAAGCTGTTGCTTTCAGCAGCATGTGCAGTTTTATGATAGCTATGACAGAATACATCAATGTGCTATCTACTTCAACCCTGGATGCACCCTCAGTGAAGAGAAGGACACTAATAATGGGCCCAACATGCATTCAAGTCTATGCAGAGCCTCTATCTTAAATGCTTCAAAACAGCCTCTTCACCAAAACCTTGCAGAATTACCACTTCCATTGCACTAACCCCTTGCATGCAAATCTGGTGGAGAGAAGGCCTTCACTATAGCTGCTGTGGCCTCCAGGAACATCCTACATGAGAATGGTATTTGAAGGAAGAAGATGTACGTGGGTTTTGGTGAATTGGAGTAAGTAGCCAGCCAGTTGTACATCTAGTGCGACTGTTCCTCAAACTTTAAGGTTAGCACGTGACCCAAGGGTGTCAGTGAGGAAGAAAGAAATGAAAAAGTAATGCTTTGTATGCAACTATTACCACACATTTAAAAGAGAATTGGTGCAGGTTGTTTTTGGAGTTTAACAATGAAGTTTGGCTGCAGTTTTGTTCTCTTGGGGGAGATTTTGTTCACTCGCTAAGGGCCCTATGCACAAACGCAAACAAAGTGCACCAGAATGAGACATAGTGGCAGTGTGCACATATGCCCCATGTGGGACAGTACCACATGCCCACATGCATAACCAGTGGTGCAAATGTGGCCAAAGCAAGGGGTAGCACCAGTATAGGTGCACAGGGCCATGCAGAGGTAGGCCAGGTGGTGTTGAGTAATTAGTGCACTCCCCATGGCCACACCACATAAGGATGACCATGCTGACCCACACACACAGAAGTGAATGTGGACATGGAGGGCATAACAAGCAATGCACCCATGAGAGGCATGCTGGCTGAGCAGGAAGTGTCCACGGACCCAGACCCCACACCGGAGGGCCATGGCAGAACGGATGCAGCGGCACCAGGCATGTTGATGGGTGCCACATGGCCCTGATTGCACTTAGGGTCCCCCAAAACAAAAGCACGGCTGTGGCTGGAGATCCAGGTAGTGATGAACACTGCAGGACTGGAGGCATGCACACTGAGTGCCATCAAACACAAGTGGTGGAATCTCCAGTCTACCATTAAATGGAAGCTCGTGGCAGCTGGCCACTCCCAGTCAGCCACCAGTGGAGGCCCACCTCCCAAAACACTAGCCCTGACACCCATTGAACGTGTGGTGGTGGAGACAATAGCCAAGGTTGTCTGCCACAGGGAGACATTAGGCATGGACACAATACTAGGTAAGCAGTGTACCAGGGGTGGGTTTGTGTGACACATGAGGCAATGCACCCAAGATAACAGCCCACTGCTTCACCCCACAAATGAAGCACCACAGAGCTCAGGATCAGCAGTGCTCACCAAGCAGGTGGAGCCTTGAGGGTGATGGAACACACAGGTGGTATGTAGATGGAGCAACATCCCACTGACAGAACAAGACCTGACCGTATAGACCATGCCATTACTAACCACCCTCCCTTCACCCACAGTGCCAGTGGATTTCAGACAGACACGCCCCACCAACACAGACAGGCCTGGGGACACAGCCAACAGGACAGTGGATGCAGACCTGCATGGAGCCTGTGCAGCCACACTGCTGCAACCCTGCACCCCACTGGTTCCCCCTGTTGTCCCTGTGTGCATGGGTGTAGACAAAGTGGCAGGGCAAGCTACACCCATGATGGTGCAGCATGGTGAGGTACTTGCATTGACACAGGCCCAAACTGAAGAGGGGAATATGCCCACCGCAGAGTGGATAGTGCCACAGGGAGGCCATGACAGCAGGGAAGAGGGAGCAGCAAGAGAACTGCCATGGTGCACCAGGAGGTCACCTGGCACTGACATTCTGCAGGCATGCTACCATGACCTGAGGCAGCTGGAATGGGACTGAATAATGGCACAGAGACAACACAGTGACCCTATGGGACATCACCAGGGAGGTGAGGAGTATGTACACAGACATTGAGAGGATTGGAGACATGCTCGAGCAGCTCACAGAATGCATGCTGCCTGCACCAGCAACACCTGCATCCAGCCAGGGCATCCCTGCTGATAAAGGAGTGGACAAGACACCCCTGGGCATGGCCGACAATTGTGGTGCTCAGAGGGACCCCAGGCAGCCCAGTGCACCGATGAGGCAACAGCCACCTTAAACGTCAAGATGTGCGGGTGGCCAGACACATGGAGTGTGCATCAGTACAAGGGCATTGACGAGGTCCATAAAGACATAATAATGTCTCCCTGGTGTGGTGGGACAGTAGTTTAAAGTGGCCTGTGCCATGGGGCTACATGGTGCACAGCCACCCATCCAGCATTGCCCATGTCCCACAAGCACAGCACTACACACAACATGTACTGCATAGTTACACCAAGTACTGCCACAGCACCCCTCACACCAACAATGTAACACACACACACTCACACACACTCACACACACACACACACACACACAAACACACACACACACACACACAAAGCACACCACCCTCAAATGCACCACAGGCATCCCCAAGGAACCCCACACACCCCCATGTACAACACAGAACACATATGGGCCATACGAAACATGCATGAGCAGGGCATGGCACGGGGCACTCATAGAGGTACATCATCACGGTGCCATCCGGCACACCCTGCTACCATGTAAAGGTGCCTAGTGTCACGGCATGCCATAGAGCATGTCCTGACAGTATGTCCACCTCACCACAGTGCAGTACATCATCCTTGCGGGCTGGCATGTTGTCATACACATCACATGGAATGGGCAGCCAACACCGCTCACACATGTTGTGAAGCATGGCACAGATGAAGAACACTCTGTCTGCTATCCTGGGTCTGGGCATCATTGTGCCATCCATGTGGTCCAGGCACCAGAACCTCATCTTCAGCCTTCTCAACGTGCATTCCACCATAGACCATGTCCTGACATGCAATGCATTGAATGCCTCCTCAGCTGGCCCTTGTGGATTCAGCTGTGTCGTAAGTAGGTATGGCCATAGTGGGTTCCTGTTGTTGCAAGGAAAGAGGAGAGACAGTATTAGTATGTGAAGACAGCCCAGCATGCCTTCTGTGGCCGCACAGGTATATCTACCAAGCAGCCAACTGTCCACACTACTCTGGGCTTCCAGGCAGGCACACAGGCCAGATCTGTCAAAGATATACACATCGTGGCATGACCCTAGGTACTTGGCACATACATTTACATACAACCTGGCAGTTGATGCTGTGGAACCCTTTGTGGTTCTGGTATGCCTCCTCATCCACATGCAGGGCCAGGATCACTATGTGTGTGAAGTCTATTGTGCCAATCATGTTTGTCATGCCCTGCATGCTGTGAAACCCATCCTGGGTGATCTGGAATTCAGTAGGTGTTGCAGGGAACACAATATGGTCCTGCACATGCTGCAACAGGGCGTCTGTGACCTGATGCGGGGCATGGGACATGGATGACTGACTTATGCTCATTGCATCCCCTGCTACCTTATGGAATGAGCCAGTGGCATAGTACTTTAAAGCACACAGTACTTTGGTTTCCACAATCAGTGCCCATGACTGTCTGGTGAGGGGCATGACATGTGATCTGACCATGTCACAGAGCTATGTGATGATAGCATAGTCCATCCTAAACTGCTCAGTACAGTGCATCTCCCTTAGTAATGGCAGCCATAGTCTTTCACAGAATACACAAGGACATGGCTGGGCCTGGGGGCACCATACATGTGCAAGCTTCTTGTCCAGCATGATCGCAGTAAGCAGCAATCCAGGGCACATGGTTATCAGATGGCCACAGGTATCCCGGAGAACTGCGGAGTAGTGACAGTCAGTGTGGTGAGGCAGCCTGCTAGTCCTATCTAGCACCCCCTGTCCTGACCATGCACCTTCATACAGTTCTCTCTGGTGCCTTCCAGTGCATGCTGGTGTGTGAAGTGTCCTCATAGAGCATCTGCCATGCGGTGACATAGAGATTGGTGAAAAAGGTTGGTGGTGGGAAAGCTGATGGAATCCCTGCTTAAGGAGAGGTTAGTGAAGTTCCTGGACTCAAGCAGTGCAAAAGACCTAAGGTAGCATGGATTCACTGAGGGAAGGTCCTATTAGACTAATCTTATCAATTTCTTTGACTGGGTGACCAGGGTGGTGGATCAGAGAGGGGCGATGGACGTGGCCTACCTGGTTTTCAGCAAGGCCTTCAACACCGTTTTGCATAGAAGGTTGCTTAACAAATTGGGGAATATGGGTGTGGGCTCTAATGTGGCAAAATGGGTTGGAAACTGGCTAAAAGGCAGGACCCAGATGGTGACAATAAATGGCATAAAATCCGAAGAGGAAGAGGTGACCAGCAGAGTGCCACAAGGATCAGGGCTGGATCCAGTCCTATTCAATGTCTTCATAAGCAACATTGCAGAGGGACTGGATGGGAAAGTATGCCTGTTAGCAGATGACACCAAGATCTGCAACAGAGTCAACACACAGGAGGGGCTAGATTAAATAATAAATTACCTAAGACTACTTGAGGAATGGTCATAGGGTTTGGCATTTGGGTTTCAATGCTAAGAAGTGCAAGATAATGCACCTGGAAAACAGAAACCCAAGAGAGGAACACAGGATGGTGGGGCAGGTTCTAGCCACCAAAATTCAGGAGAGAGACCTGGGGGTTATCATATCCGATGACCTGAAATTGTACAAGCAATGCAAAAAAGTAGTGGGGAAGCAAACAGAATGCTGGGGTGCATAGGAAGGGGCATAACCAGTAGGAGAAGCGAAGTGGTGATGCCTCTGTATAGATCACTGGTGAGGCCTATTCTGGAATACTATGTCCATTCTGCAGACTGCCTCTCAGCAAGGACATGGACAAAATGGAAGCAGTCCAGAGAAGAGCAACAAAAATGATACATGCACTGCACCACAAGTCTTATGAGGAAAGACTCAAGGAATTTAACATCTATTCACTGGAAGAGAGAAGGGAGAGAAGGGATATGATAGGGACTTTTAAATAACTTACAGGAATAAACAGGGTACAGGAGGGGAGCATATTTCAGAGACAAATGTGCACAAGGTCAAGTGGACAAAACATGAGGCTGGAGGGAGGGGAGCTTAGAGGGGAATGCTAGGAAGTGTTTTTTCACAGAGAGGGTGGTGGGTCTGTGGAACAGCATACCAACAGAGGTGGTAGAAGCAAAAACAGTATGAGTGCATGGAATAAGCATACAGCCAACCTGCTGTGCAGTAGAGCAGGGGAGTGGCAGTCCAGATAAGAGTAGGATTTGTCAAAATAAGTAGGGAAACGGGCAGACTAGGTTGACTGGTTGTTCTTTTTCTGCTGTCATATTCTAAGTTTCTATGTAGAAGATGGTGGAGGTGACTGTTAGGTCTGCAGCATTGGTGGGGCAACTAGGGAATTATCCCCACAAACTGTGGCACCGGGCATTACAGACCTACAGTATCTGGATGCATGTGATGGTGGAGCCATATGGGTGGTCATGAAACCACTGGAGTTGAGTGACTGGATGCGTTGGGTTGGTGTGTGGGATCCTGATTGCATGGACCAAAGGTTCACAGCCTGCCTTACATTGTGTCTCCACAGAGATTTTCCAGCAAGCCATTCACTATGACATGGAACAGAGTGAGCTGGCGATGGGGGAGTAAGCTACTGTGGTAGTGAGGAGGAGACGTGGCGCAAGGCATTCCCCAAAATCCTGTCCCTCAGCATGGGATCAAGGGACATTTTCTATAAGAATGATGTCGAGGAGTTGTGGGAGGTCGAGGAGCCATCAAAGGTAGGTGTAACATGGTGTGCTTGGAGAGCCTTTGGATCTGACACATCACGGTCAAGTCACTGAACACCCTTCTCTTATGTCTGTTACTCTCATTTCAGGGATACACAAGCCCACTCTGCATGATGGTGTTGGCAATGTGACAACTCACCAGGAGCACCCCCACCCCGCCATTTTCTGATGATTCTTCTGAGGAGGAGATGTAATGTACCAGCCACAGGGCAGACACTGTCCTATATGCAACTGTTGCATTCACATGACTGTTCCAAATGTCTGATGTGTGCATTCCACAATTATGTTTGACAGACAGTATGTGTACACAGCTTTGAGGGCACAAAACTATGTGTCAGGGCATGGCAGTGAAGCATCTCCTGTATGTGTGTAGTTGTTGCAGTTCACAGGTGACCATGTACCATAGAATTGAGGCTGTGTCTTGGTATTGTGCAGGTAAAGCATTTGTTCCTACATCAGTCATGTCCATGCCTTTATTCTGCCTGGTGCTGGATGGTGTCCAGGTGGGAGGACGGGGGGGCCTTGGAGTGCACACATGAGCCTTATCCATGTAGAGGGCAGAGGGGCTATGCTGGGTCACCTTAGTGGTTGTTCTGCTGGGGGGATCTGGTGGCAGTTTATGGCAGGCCACACACCTGTGACACGGTTCTGTCTGGGTGTATGGGGTGTGCATGGCCTATGGTCACAGGTGCTGCACTGTCCATTAACTATTGTGTTGTGTGGTGGACCAGCCATTATTTGGGTGTACACCCCCAGGGGCCATCTTAGGCTACATGCTGTGCCCTGGGGTTTATTGTAGCCCTACCCCTGGTGTAGTCATGCGCTTGCAGTCCAGTGCAGCTTCCTGCCGTGGGTGTGGTTGTGCTTGTGTGTTCTTGGAGATGCATGGCACACAGCATGGCCACCCCCCTCTACACACTTCATACTTCTCGACTGCACAGAGCTGCAGTGGGTGTGTGCGTGCACCCTCACACATAGGTTGTGCATGCTGCCTCTGCAGACCCCATGTGTAGTACAGATGTAGAGCACTGGATGCTCCATCTACATGGCCCATGTGGGTCAGTCCCTGCTTCTTGCATAGGCCCCTAAGTGAGCAGAAAAAAATGGATGCTATTAAGCTTTTTAAAACTGGAGATGGGGCATAGTGATTTGTGTTATTCTGAGGCAGGTTGGCAGGGTACCTGTTTCTACGAAGTCTCTGCCAGCACATCAGTGATTTCCTTGTTATGGGGCTCAGCCAATCAGAGACTGGGATTTATCCAACCCATTTTTTTAAATTCTTTAGTGAAGTCTTAAAAGAGTTCAAGGACATGGCACCCAAAACTGTAAGTTGGAGGTCATTCCAGCCCTTTAGCCCCCAGTGAGATTTCCATTTGGGGATACACAAGGTTGCAGTGTACAGCCACTCTAGCATTATGCACATTATCATTCACAGTTAGCATGCCTATCATGTTACAGTAGTTGGAGTTTAATGTAATAACATTTTCTTTCCCAGAATACACATTCAGTATAGTATTTCAATTACTTTTCCAAAGAGAAACAACCAGTTAATGCATAAAGATTTCAGGAATGTTTTTTTGTATCCATATTCAAAACGAAATCTACAGGCCTCACAAATGTTCCTAGTATCCTTGACAGTGTGCTGCAAGTCGATCCACCCATGCAGACCACAGTTCATAATCAGTTATGAACATATGAACAGAGTATTTATTTATTTATTTATTTAGTTGAATTTTGATAACTGGAAACTGAGACAGAATGTCCCTTTTTCAGGGGCAACCTGGGGAAAAGGGTTACAAAGAGAGAAACAGTGATACATTAAATAATAGCACATGGTAAGTGGACTCAGACAGTTTTACAAAAAACATACATAATAAACAAAACAAAACATCACACAGGCAGTAAATTAATTTACATTCTTCAAAACTGGTATAGGGATAAAAGTCAGAGAACGATAACTAAGCAAAGTATTTGTACAATTAGGTATAACTGAATACAGATTATACAGGCACATTGATACATTATTTACAACTGAGACCAACCAGACAATCAAAGCACAATTTGCATAGCACCAGAGCACAGCATAGTAAATAAAGGGAGGAATGAGCAGGCTCAGGTAAGGAACTCAGAAAGAGGGCAAGAGAGGGGAGACAGATGAGAGATAAGGGGAGTGGTCAACAGGAGCAGGTACACAGCTGAGTTGAGGCAAAGTGAGATTTGAGAGAACACTTGAACAGGTGAATAGAGGTACAGGTCATGACAGTGGAGGGAAGAGAGTTCCAAAGAGAGGGACCCGAAAAGGTGAAGGCACGCCAACCCACTGCAAGACAGGCTTTAGGGACAGAGAGCAAAAGTAAGCCAGTAGACCGTAAAGGTCTAGTTATGGGTTTACGTTGAATGACAGTCAGGAGGCAAGGAGGAGTGTAAGTATGCACAAATTTGAAAGTCAGGCAGAGGGTGGGGAATTGTAGCCTGGCTTCAAAAGAAAGCCAGCCCAGTGAACCAAGGACAGTGCAGTGGTGATCTCTGGCATTAGCACCAAGGGCAAATTGAGCTATCCTGTGGTAAGACTGATTTAGCTTGTTAAGGGGGAAGACCTGAGCAGAGTGGTGGATTGGGGCACTGTAAGAGATAATCGGAAGTAGGGAGGAGGAGGCAATGACAATGCAGGAGGCAGGCATAAGATAGGGCTCGAGACAGTACAGCATTCCAAGCTTCTGATGGAGGGTCTTGACCACTGAGGAAACATGGGTGTCAAAGGTGAGGTGGGAGTACAAGGTTAAGCCCAGATATTTAAAGGACTGAATCATTTCAAGAGGGTCACCCTGAGAGGAGTAGATTAACAGTGGGGGTGGGGTAGGAGGCTTGGGGGTCCAATGGAAGAAGAGTATAGATTTAGTTTTCTTAGTATTAAGCAACAGGAGGTTATTAAGAAACCAAGTCTCAAGGTTTAGGAAATCCTGGTGGTGAAGGTGGTTAAATATGGCATGGTCAGAGGAGGACTGGTAGAGGATGGCATCGTTGAGTATAATTATTTGCTGACAATTTTCTATTTAGTTCAGTGAAATGCCTATTTCACTACAAAAGGCCAATGACCCCATACAGAGCCTGGCACAATCTCAGCACAGCCTTTTGTGCTGCACCTGCGATAGCGCACTGTTGGCTCTGATCAGTATTCAGTGGTAGGTGCTCACAGACATAGCACCTTACTGATTGAATACTGGGCCATGTCAATGCAGCACGAAGAGCAACTGCACTGCACCACCACAGACCAAGGCTGTATATGGTCCATAGGAGATAGCACTGCCCCTAACATGATAACCCCAGGCCTTCTGTGGGCCATATTCAGCCCAAGCATGCAAATGAGCTGATTGGACATTCAGGCTGCTAAGGGTCTTCTGCATGCCCAGGACCCCTTGCACTGCTGAAGCAAACATGCCATGCTAGTCTAGTAGTCCCCCACACAACACAAACACCCCTACAGCATGTTAAATGGATGGTCCCCCTACCCCATAATCACCCATCCTCTCAATAAAACATGTATTCATGGTTGTCTAGTGGCTCCCCTCCCTTATTGATCACTAATCCCCACCCACCTGCTGAGGCCCCCTGCCCTGCACTCACCTCACCCCGTTCTCCACTTCCCATAACTAACAGGTCAGGGCAGTGGCCAGCAAAGCCCTCCACTCATATCCTCGGCCAGCCACCATCTGACAGTTATGGATTGCAATCATGTATGTGATTGTGCTCCATGACTGTCAGATGGCAGCTGACTGAGAAGGTGAGTGGAGGGCCATGCCAACCACTAAACCATTAAACCAGGTGCAGAAGGGAAGTCTCTTTCAAATAAAAAAGAGCACTGGGACCACTAAGCATACAATAAAGCTGGTGGGGGACATTTAAAATGGATGTGAGGAAGAACTGCTTCACTGACAGAGTTATAGATGCCTGGAAAAGACTGTCAGCAGAACTGGTGGAAGCGAAAACAGTAGGGGGCTTCAAGCATGCATGGGATAAACATAGTGAAAAATTAACTAGTAGACAGAGAGGAAGGAGGGCTGTCAGAGACCATTTATGGTCTGCGGAGACAAAGTAGGGACCAAAGCGGGTACTGAGTGCCAGACAGCACCGTGAAACAGGCACATAGTGTAGATGTTGTGTGTTTTATTATTTTAAACATTTTAAAGAAAAAAACTCAAAAATCATTTGTGTCTCTGAGTCTTATCTGTATCTTTGGTGAGCATGCTGGTAGAGTGTTGCATTGTGGGACAGTGAAGGGACAGCCAGTCCACCAAAAGGAAAAACCTCTTTCCTAAATCAGATCCATTATTGACAAGGGCAGCGATCAGCTTAGGGGCTTTTATTAGGCTCCAACAACAACTAGGTGGCTGTTTATACATATAACCTTGTAATTTGGGGTTTGTTAGAAATCTGCCAGACTAGAAGTGCCTGAGCTGCAGTACTTCCGGTTTCAAGCTATTTGAGACTTGTGCCTTGTGACCGGAGGTGAGCGTGTAGCAGAGGCAATGTGCACAGGGGAAAGCACATCTGTGCATTTCGGTTGTGTCAGCTGGGGTTGATGAGACAACAGCACCAGTATGTTTACAGATTTAAATCAGGCAGACAGTGAGTATGTTTTTGATAAACAAGCTGTTCTACTAATAGAATTACAAACTGGTCCATACTGATGAAAATGCTACGTATCTTTATACATAACTAGACTGTTGTGCTTTGGCGCTGGATAGGTACAGTAGCACTAGGGCTGTATGGTAGACCTAATATACATTTTTTAGAACACTTTAATTCTAAGTTTTTAGACATAACCCTTATAGCAGATTACATTCTATAACCTACTGATCTATCAAAACACCATTCCATACAAGCTAGTCTGCAGGGAAACTGTGACCAAGTAAAGTCAAGCAACATTAAGGATGCTTAAAAAATACCACCTAACTACGGTTAAGCAAGGGGTCACAAAGTTATTCAACATGGACACTAGCATAGTGACATTATCAAATGGAATACTTGGGATGAAATGTGTACTGTGTAACTAATTTAGCATGGAACCCAACACATATCTCTATGTGGTCACTTGCAGTCAGTGCATAGAATTATGCAAGCGAAAAAAATGGTGATCAAAATGGAATTAGAAATTAAAATGTGTAGAAAACAGATAGCCACAAACCAGGTAGGTCACATCATTTTAACAAATGCTGATCCAAGTATTAATGAGACTACAAAAGAAGGCAACAGTAAAAATGGCAACTGAACACAGACAGTATGGAGGGCACATATGAGGATTGACTATATGCAGATCCAGGTATTAACAATACAGAAACTGTGAAAAAAAGGCAAATGGACTGTTAGGCCACAGGTCCCAGTGAAGATGTTGCTGAATGGTGCATGACTGGAAACAAAAATAATTAAAAAGGGAAGGAAAGCAGAAAACTTCCAGATAGAGATGAAAAACCAATTTAGCCCTTTAATTGACCTAGTGAAACAAATAGAGAATTAATCTTAAGAACTGTTAGAAACTGTAACAACGAGGCAACCCCAACCAAAAATATACCATGTCAGGAAACCAATAATGATTTCAATAGTGAGGATCACCGAAGGCAAATATATGTTCTGGGGGATTCTATAACATAATATAGTGATAGGTACACCACATTTGGGAATTAAGAGAATGTTGCTTCCAGTAGTTTCTCCAGGGCAAAAATACATGACATACAAAATATATTGCCAGATATAATCAGACCATCAAATACAAAACCCCTAGCCTTAATCCATGTGGGAACTAACAATGTGAGCAGTCAGCAACAGGAGGATATCATAGACAGTTTCAAGGCCCTAAAAGCAACCTTGGAAGAGTGCAATTGTGCAGTAATTTTTCAGACATTTTATCTGTACCCAGAGCTAGTGTGGGAAGAAACAAAAAAATAATAAGAATAAACAATTGGTTAAGGAAATGGGGACTGATTCCAAGAGAGGCGAGATACGCCACCCCCATGGCATATCTCATGATTTATGACATGTGATACACCAGCCCCTATTTCAACTTATGACTTGTGCCATGGCAACTATGGGTTATGACATTCTTGGGTTATGCCACCCACTATGCCACAGTCTGCAACTCCTGGCGCAAGTGTGGGGTACGACACCCACTTTGCCCAATTCTAGGAAGGCGGCTGTCATAACCTGCAAGTGCCATTCCAGAAGGGGCACTGGTGGTGCTAACCTAGGACAGTCTGGAGCTGCTGTAGGTGGCAGCTGACAGTGCTATCCATTGGCTGACCACCCCATGGCACTGCAACACCAGTACAGCACTGTTCCCCATGCCCCCACAGGCATACCCCAGCCCCCTGCCCCCCCAAATGTTGGAAAACCCCGGGGGTCTGTTTCTGGTGCACCCCCCTGGTTGAATGTGCCTTCTGTCCTGCTACCCCATGCCCCCTGGTATGTGTCAAGGTGGTCCTGGGCAGGGGGGCTTTGGGGGGGCTGCCTGTCTCAGGTCACAGTTTGTGACATGCAGGTTCTATATGCCATGTGTGTGGTGGTAGCCTACTCCTGGCGTATCCTGCATGTTCCAAGTGCCAGGACCCTGCCAATCTTGGAATGTGGCATAGGGTCCCTGGCAGAGCGGTGAATGGTGTAGCTCACAACTGCGTGCAAGTTATGCCATTCATTCTGGAATCTGGCCCATGGTGTCTGGAAAGGGAAATTAAATGTATCACAACATAAGAGATCTTTCATGGAAGGAGCAAATTATTTTGTCAGGACAACCTACACCTAAGCAGAAAGAGCAGCAAAATCTTAGGAAATATTCTCTACAATTCTATAAATGCATCACCTTTAAACTATGAAAGGAGGGGAGAAGGATGAGAAATATGAATAGAGAAGGTAAAAATCACACACTTACTTTACAAAACAAACATTTAATAAATAAGTAAATGCAACATGGGTTAAACAGCTTACTAGCCAATGCTAAACTCCTAAACATCATTAAAAGACAGAGCTAGATATATATATATATATATATATATATATATATATATATATATATATATATGGAGGACAAGTGCATAGACCTAGCAGCAATTACAAAACTTGGTGGAATGAATACACAGGTTGGAGTAGAAAAATACTATAAAAGGCTACAAACTGTTTTATAGAGACAGAATAGATCATAGGGGTGGAGGAGTAATGCTTTACATAAAGGATAATATTGAACATAAAAATGTAACCCACAGCACACCAGATGAGACCAAACTAGAAATATTGTGGATTGAGATCACCATAAAAGAGGGTAAGAAACTAACTATTGGAGTTTGCTACAGATTTCCTGATAATAATGACAAGGAACATCTGTTACTACTGAACAATATCTCCAGTATGGCCGAATGAAAAAAAACAACCACTTATTATTTTTAGATTTTAATCTCCATGGTATCAACTGGGAAGATTTACCAGTGACAAATTCAAATGAACAAATGTTTATTGGCATGATGATCCATAATGGGTTACATCAAATGTTAATAAACCAAGCAGAATGAATAACATACTCGATCTAGTTATTGCCAACAGGATGGATGGATGATGTTAAAAACATTCAGAGATTGGAACCATTAGGTAATAATGACCATAATATGACATTATTTAATACTGTAATATGAACAAAAAGGCAAAGGGGAGCACAGTTCCCCAAAAATTACTCTAAGGCTAACTTTGGAGACATATATAGATCATTTAAAGAATGGGACTGGGTAAAAACATATAATACCCAGAATGTAAACTTATTTTAGACAGATATGAAGAATAAAATATGAAATCTGAACAAACAGTTTATTCCCAATAAACCTATGTATAATAAATGGTTTGCATGCAAGATTAGGAAACAATTCAGCAAAAAAAGAACTGCTTATAAAGCCATGAAACAGGACAGTAGCTACTTCAACAGGGAGGCACATAAAAAAAGAGTTGAAAATCAGCAAAAAATTGATAAGAAAAGAAAGGAAGAAACTTAAATTTAGAATCAGCCATACTAAGTACAACAGGAAATCATTCTTTGCTCATGTCAATAACAGAACAACAGAGCGAACAGCAGGACCACTTACAGTAGTGAAGGACTGAATGAAGTAGCTGAACCAAAATTAATGGCAGAGATGTTTAATAATTACTTCTGTTCGGTATACAATATACCTAGAAATATAACAAAAATAATTACTGATATATTTAAAAATACATCAGCGATCGCACCAAACATTGAGGTCCACACTATTACAAAAACAGAGGTAAAAAACACATTAATAAAATCAAGAATACAAAATCATCTGGCCCAGACAAACTTAATCTTTGGTTATTAAAGGAAATTGGAGAATGGATCATAGCAGAATTGACAGAGCTGTTTAACATGTCCCTGGCAATGGGAGAGATCCCGGAAGATTGGAGAAGTGTAATAGCTGTGCCTATCTTTAAGAAAGGAGACAATGAGCTGGACCATTGGTGAAGAGGGCTGAGGCACTGGTTGCCTTACCTCGCCAGTGACCCTTATTTGGGAACAACCTTGGGTCACTGGGGTGCTGCCATGGGGGGGTAGGGAGGAGTGGGATTGAGCAAGCTGGTAGGCAGCTCTCCTCTCCTGGGGGTGGTGTGGGTGAGTCATCTCCCCTGTAGTTCCACTCCCACTGGGTGGAAGTCCAGTGGGTAGTATAGGCAGGAGGGGGTAGTAGTGCTACGGGTGGGTGGAAGGGGCTGAGCTGCCACCATGATGTGTATATGTACCTCCACACACATGCACGGCCGTGTGCTGGGGCCTCAGGTGGGGAGAAAACTGGGGGTAAAATCCTATGTGTCCCCATCGCCAGTAGGAGGGAGGTGGCGATGGTGGCAAATAACTATAAAAAAAAAAAAAAAAAGAAAGGCGACAATGCTAGTCTAACAAACTATAGACCAATATGTCTGACCTCAACCCTGGGCAAGGTAATATAAGCTATTATAAAGGAAAGAGTAGACATGATGATAAAAAAAAAAATATTAGGCAACAGCCAACACAGTTTTAGAAAAAAACAGATCCTGTGCAACAAATATATTAGACTTTTATGAACAGGTTAGTCAGTCACTAAATAAAAACATACTGGTAGACATTAAATACTTGAATTTGCAGACACCATTCAACAAGGTACCATGCTATACTCTCATTATGAAGTTATGCATGATGGGTTTAGACAACAAACTACTAGCATGGGTTTCTGCTTGGTTGGACAACAGAACCCAAATGGCACAAGTCAGGGGGGAACTTGTCAGAACCAGGTAGAGTGACTCATGGGATTCCACAAGGGTATATGCTGGGTCAGGTATTGTTTGCCTTATTTATTTCAGATAGGAAGGAACATGTAAAAACTGGCCAGTGAAATTTGTTGATGACACCAAGCTAGGGGCCATAATTTGTACTGAAAACAAGTACATAAGTTAGCAAAAGAGCCTGAAACCGTAGAAAGGTAGGCACAGGTAAATGATATGACCTTCAACCAGGAAAAGTGCACTGTCATGCACTTAGGAATTCATAATAGAGAAATCATAGCTATAACCTCAATTGCATAAATTTAACGGAAGTGTTAAAGCAAAAATGATCTGGGTATACTTATTGACAAAGATCTTAGTTTCAGCAACCAATGTAATAAGGTAATTAGGACCACTAACAAAATCTTGGGCTGTATCAAAAGAATGTTTGTGTCCAGAGAAAAAAATCATATACTATCATTATATAAAACATACATAATACCACATCTTGACTACTGTTCCACTTTGTGGAACCCATACCTCAGAAGGGACATAAATAACATTGAACGGGTACAGCACCGAGCTACTAAAATGATACAGAAACTAAAAGATAAGTCATATGATCAGAGATTACACAAACTAGGATTATGTACACTGGAGAGAAGAAAAAGGGGCAACATGTTATAGATGTACAAGATTGCAGGGGATAATGACTTAATGAACAGCCTAAGGTTTTGATTCAACGCCAGGGAAATAAATTTAAGATGCCACAACAAAAAGTCATGATGGAACACTCAAAAAAGAACAACAGTGGGGATATTTTCATATAAAACAGCAAAACTTTGGAACACACTGCCCAATGAAGTAGTGTTTGCTGACTCTGTAAACATGTTTAAAACTAACATTGATAAATACTGATTGAATAAAGTGGCCTGGCTAAGGCAGGAGACAGGCTGGATGGGCTAACACCTTCTTCTGTCTGCAAACCAAGTATAGTACCAAGCATCTGGGCAGACTGGGTGGGCCAAGAGATCCTTTTCTTTTCTCTTTTTTATTTTCTGTTTATGCCCCCTCCTTTCACCGCAGCTATGCCTTTCCTTCAGGCCTCCCGAAGGCACTCACTTGGGTTCAGCTGACTCCCAAGCCTTTTCTCGGAGTCATCCTCCATGCTGCCTAGCCTTATTCTCCAGCAGGGAGACAACAAGCAGCTCCCCATTCCATTCCCCCCCCCACCTGCTTGAGGCCTTCATCAGGCAGCCTACTGAGATCGCCTGGAGTTGTGCGTTGCTGTCCAGTGGTGCCAGGGGCCATCACCCTGCCAGCTGTGGGGCTTTTTCCTGTATTTCTCCCTGCCATCGAGGAGCTGGCATGCTCAGATAACCAAGGAGCATAAGTATGCACAATGCGCATGCACTCCAGGACTCGGCCAGCATCCTCCCCTCCCAGGCTAGGTTTCTGCAGCTGCACCTCCACCTCTGGTCACCCAGGTGGCAGTATTGCAGCTCAGATGGTGATCCCCCCCCTCCAGAGGAGAGAAGCATCTCCTGGGATGCTCCATCTACCTCCCCCTGCCAGCCCTCTGATGACATGGATCTGCTCCTGAACCTGGGTCATGGGTGCCGAAGGTGGTAGCACTACCGATGCGCTGGTGGGCCAGCCCAAATGATCCTTTTCTGATGACAAATTATATGTTCCTATGTTTCTAAATTGCAATCTACATATACAGTCTCCACTGCTGTAATGCGATCTCTTGAAAAGCTAGTGACTAATGAAAATGAGGCTTTCTTGTTGTGCACAAGTTTAAAGGAAAAATGTATTAATTAATTAATAAGCATTACAGTTGGGCTGGAGAGAAAGGGAAAATGATTTTCTGATTCAGCAAATGAACACCAGAAATTAAAACTACGAATAGTTCTTCATTCTTTTTTATTTGTATGTGTGCATAATGAAGAGATGATTGAAAACGTTATACAATTAAATTGTTTTAATGCATAGGAGTTTTATTTTTAGGGCATATTTGAATGTTTTTAGTAAGGGGAAAATTGCTATTTTTTTAAAGTTATAAGAGGATGCTCTGTAATAGCAGAAGTTTGGTGAAGCACCCTAGTTGTGGAAGTACTACCTAGAACTACTCAGTATCTTGGGTTGGACTATGGAGGCAGGTAGGGTACTGCCTAGAACTACTACCTATCTGGGGCTGGCCTGTGAAGTAAGTTTGGGGTACTGCTCAGAACTACTCCTTATCTGGGTAAGCCTATGAAGACAGGAAGGGGTACTGCCTATAATTACTTCCTATCTGGGGTAGGCCTGCAATGGAAGTTCGGAGTACTGCTCAGAACTACTCCCTATCTGGCATAAGTCTGCAAATGCAGGTAGGGGTACTGCCTAAAATTAATCCTTATATGGAGTAGGCCTGTAAAAGCAGATGGGGTACTGCTTTGAACTACTCTCTGTCTGAAGTAGGCCTAGCAAGGCAGGTACAGTAGGTAACTGGAATTACCTATCTGGGTTAGGCATGAGACGACAGGTGGGGGTGCTGTTTTGAAATACTCTGTATCTGAAGTAGACTAGTGAAGGCAGGCAGGTAACTGTCTGAAACTACCTATGTAAGGTAGAACTGTGGAGGCAGGAGGATAGCATTAAGAAAGAATGTTGAGGCAGGAGGCAGGAAAGGGGGTGCTGCTGTAGGGGGTGAGGGGCTGCAGTGTTCCTAGGATCAATGTGGGAGGTAGGGGGTTGACCAGTATATAGGAAGCTAGTTCTTTAAATTGCTTAGGTACAGCAGCTAAGAACGATTTTGGGAGTACTGACAGAGATGTAGGGAGCTGGAGAGGGCCAGGGGAAGGATCAAGGAATAGAGGGAAGGCAGGGGAGTCAGGAATCCAGTTGCACTGGGACCTACTGTCCAAAGGGAGAGGAAACCCAGGCAGGAGGGATGGAGGGCTGTAGGGAGGAGAGGATGGCTCAGCTGTGGGGGGGAGGAGGGGCAGGAGAACCCGCAGTGGTACAAATAAAGAATTGTTTCCAACCACTGAGTACTACAACGGAGATGGAGGACCTAGTTGGAGTACAGTTGGCAGAGTGGCAGATGGTCTATGGTTGGGTTCAGGAGAGGCTGCAGAGGGACAGGAGGGGAACAGCAGGGGGGGTAAAGTCAACAGGAGGAGAAGTGGCACCCTTGGGGTACAGAGAGGAGGTAGAGGTGAAGAGACAGGGAGGTCAGGGGACAACAGAAGCTTGGTAGGCAGAGAAAGCAGATAAGAATGGAGGCAGGGACGACAGGCAGACAGGAATTGAGGGGAAGGAGGTAGGAAGAAGGCAGCAGGAAATGGGGACAATTGGATGCTGGGGACAGGAAAGGATAGTTCCAGAAGAGGAAAGGTGGAATTGGTAGAGTGATAGTAATAGGGACTTCAATAATAAAGTGGATTAGGTGTGCTGGGAGGGAGGGTCAACAAGGTAGGAGAGTGGTGTGCCTCCTGGAAATAACTGCAGACTGCATTGGCATGACAGAAGGCCCACTAGCACAGGTGATGGGGAAAGCTGTATGTGATCTGCCACATACTGTATGTAACAATAACTTATGTAGACATGAGACAGAGACAGTACAGGATAGTTTTAGACTGATGGAGCAGGTCTGTAGGGGGATGACTTGGTCGGTAACTTTCTCACAAAAGTGGCTGCTGGTGCCTAGAGTCAGAATAGTATCTATTTAAGTGACTGAAACTCAGAATCCCAAAACTGATGGGACCTAGTTCAGTAACCCAACAGATTCAGAAGCTCAACAGGAAGAAGCAATGCCAACAGGGCTACGATAGTGAATGTGATGAACCGCTACCCTACCCCTAGCCAGGTATTACAAATAGTAGAAAAATGCAGAAGCTGGCCGAGCTGCTACTGTGTCATGGAGGTCTAAATCAATAGCAGCTCAGCCAGCATGGCCTGGTAGACCTGGGTTCTGTTCCTGGTCTCCACTGTTTTTACAAAACATTGTTCCACCCCCCATAACTTTTTTTTACTCCGAGGCACGCCCCTCGGAGCAAGAAGTTATTTAAGCATGGGGTGCAAGTGCAGAGCCCACCACATTACATTTGAGTACCCTTATGTATTCTGAAATTCAGTCTCACAAACTTGGTCTTGTAGCAGTCAGGATACTGAATTTCGATGTTTCAAAATATATCCACCAGAATAGCTGAAAAGCATAGGATATGGAGTTCAATGGCTGACTGAGGGAATGGTGCAGGGAAGAAGGATTTGAGTATACAGTGAACAGGGAGGGATCCTGGTATGATAAAACCCTCTCCACACCTGATAAGTTGCATCTCAGTCAGAGGGGACATAGGTTACCCGGGGAATGGATTAGAGAATATACAGTATCAGCAGAAACTTGAATTTAAACTAAATGGGGGACCAGAATGGGTTGAAGTACCTGAGGTTTCTCAGAGGAGGGTCAGACAGTCCCCCCAGGTTGAAAACACAATGGAATTAGTACAGGCAGGAAGTGGGGTGAGTGTATGTGGGCATGCTGTGGAGATTTCATATGAAAGGGGTGGGCAGGTAGACAGCATAGTGGGGATATGAAGTAGGAGAATAGGAGGAAGAGAAGAGTGCTAGGGCTATGTGAAAAAAAGTGGATGACCAGAGGATGATGAGGGAAGGGGAGGGCAGAGGAGAGTGTGACTTTTGGTCAAAAAAGAAAGGGAGAATCAGAATATGTGCAGGGTAGTGTCCCTAATTGCTAGAAGTTTTAGAAACAAAAAAGATGACCTGCATGCCATAATGGCAGAGGGAAAGGTGGACCTGGGCTACCCAGAACCATGACTGGGATCTCATCATACCTGGCTACACTCTCTAAAGACTGAACAGGGAGAAAGGGAAAAGGGTGGGGTGGCACTCTATTTTAGGGAGAGTATCACTGCCACCAGGGAAGAGATCAGGAATGAATGGTAGTGGCACTGAGAGTGCAGATCTAAACATCAACAAGAAGAAATTGAGGATGGGGTAGTCTACAGGCCATGAAATCAGGAAGAAAACAAGGACAGAAAGTCGGGTATCATGATCAGGATGACAGGGGACAAAGGTGAGGTGGCAGTACTGGGGGACTCCAGTTTGCCTAAGGTGGAGTAGGGTGTCCTGTCCACCTCCTGTCCCAGGAGCCAAATGATCCTAGATTCAGTTCAGGATGGATTCCTGGTCCAGGGAGTGACTGAACCTATGAGAGAGGGAGTGATCCTGGATCTGGTATTAACAAATGGTGACTATGTCACTGACATCAAGATAGAGGAGCCTTGTGCAGCAGTGACTACCACATGGTGCATTTCAGGTCTTATATGGAGAAGGAAACAGTGAGCACAAAGATGAAAGTTCTAACTACAGAAAGGTTGACTACTGTATATGAAGATAAGAGAGATACTGAAGGGACACCTAGCTTATCTTAAAGGAGATAGGAAATGGTTTCTTGCTGTTTTGACCTATTAAATAAAACACAAATACCAGACGGTGGCCTCTGTGTGTGTTTAATTTGCAGTTTAAATATTTAGGAGGCACATTTTTTTAATTGTTTTTATTATCATTATGATGTCAGACCATCAGACTTCACCGTCTGTGTTTCTGTATCAGGAGTCAGCGCATGTCAAACATTCAAAAGCTCACCGAATGGGATGATGATGAGGTGGACTACCAGAAGAAGCTACAAAGGCTAATATGGTGGTCATGCCAGCCCAGTGGCACTGAGGGTTGAGGCGCTGGATGCCAAACCTTGCACCATGCCGGCGACCCGGGTTTGGGAGCTGACTCGGGTCAAAGGGGGTTGGCTGGGGGAGGAAGATTGAGCATCCATGTGACTGATTTCCTCCTCTGGAGAGGGTTGGGAAGGAATCCGGAGATGGTGCTGGCTCCTGGCAGTGGCTAGGAGGGTAGTGCATTTCGTGGTGTACCAGTGGGGGCAGTACGGGCAGATGTCCAACATGTGGCATGCAGGAGCATGTGCCACAGCATCCTTGGTATCACTGCATGCCTGAATCATGGGAAAACAGGGGAAAAATGTATGGCTGAATCCTCCAGCGCATTTGAGGATCTGTCTGCGGCACTGCCCTGGATGCTCCAGGAGTTCCCTCCAGTCTTGACCCCTTGGCCTTCTGCACTTGAGGTGCCCACGATGTGGCCTGAGAGGGAGAAGGAAGAGGTGCAGCTCGGGCAATGTGCCCAGTGCAGGAGCCGCCATCGGGTCGGATTCAGGGGCACCATAGGAGCAGCCCCCAGCCAAGGATGTAAGGTCAGCAATAAATAAAGAAACAAAAAAATAATAATATGGTGGTCAGGCCGGCCAAGGTAACAAAGGAGCTGATAACTGTAGTAGGGGTCAGGGAGGGAGGGAGAGAAAGTCTTCTTCCGGTATATCAGTGAAAGGAGGGGCATGAAGGTAGGCATTGTAAAGCTAAAAAGGGGGAAGGGTGGGTGGAAGGCAGAGAAGAGACAGTAGTGGTGTTGAACAAATACTTCTGCTCTGTAAGGCAACGGACAGACTGGTGACACAAGGGAGGATGAGGTGAAAGAAAGTGGGTGGAGGGGACATGAATAATGGCAGGTTAATAGTAGACAAGGTTAGGAAAGGGCTCCTGTCTGAAGATAACCAAGTCCATGGGACCAGATGGCATGCATCCAAGGGTGTTAAGTGAGCTGTGACAGAACTAGCAGGTCCATTGACAGATCTGCTCAACAGCTCATTAAATTGGAAGTGGTAACACAGAAGTGGAGAACTGCACATGTGGTACCACTGTAGAACTGTGGGCCTACGGGCGACCCTAGAATCTTCAGGCTGCTCAGTCTAACCTTCATTGTCTGTAAGCTGATGGAGGCTATTCTAAAGGAAAGGCAAGATGGGTTCCTTAAAGCAAACAGGTTTCAGGATGAGAGACAGACAGCATGGTTTTATGTAAGGGATATCCTGTAAAAACCAACCTGAACAACTTTGTCTGGATAACAAAGGTGGGAGATGGGGCCAGGTAGCTGATATCCTATACTTTGATTTCAGCAAGGCTTTTGACTCAATTCCCAACAAGAGGCTGATCAGGAAAATGAAGGACCTAGATGTAAGGAGTAAATTAACAAGGTCATTGGCAGAATAGCTCAGTAGTAGAACACAAAAGGTGGTGATGGGAGAGTTCTCAGGTATGAGTGAAGTCACTAGTGGGGTCCTGTCGGGCTCACGTGATCAGCTGCTTTTATTACAGTAGCACACAAGTACTTTCATTCAATACCTTCTTGAGTTCTTTTTTGAGTATTGGGTGCTGGATGGGATAGGGGCTGTGACAGGGTGTGGGACATAAATTATATTTTTGTAAGTGGAAATAAGCACTTTACATTAAGTAAGATGGTGGCTGGCCGTGGAGGTGGGTGGATTGAGCTTGTCACCCATAGGGGGGTTTACAGTAAATAATATAATAAATTGTGGGTGCTGGGGGAAGATGGTGGGATTGGGCTGTTGCTAGAGGGTGGGGGATGGGATTTACAATTTACCAGGTTTGGGGCTGGGGGGAAAGGAAATGTTTTTTTTATTGTAGGTGAACAAATACTTTTACCCAAATATTCGGCTGCCAGGTATTGAATACTGATTATATGGGGAAAGGCATCCACACAGCCTTATTGGTGATGTATCCTGGTTGTGGAAACAAGACCCAGATATTAACCATGATCTGTGTTGTGACATGTACACAGCTTGGAAAGGTGTTTAGTCAACCAGGAGGCAGGATTTCTTTCACACATTTTATAAATCAATAGTCATTTTCCTTTATGTTCTTGTAAGCAGTAGCACAGATCACACACACACACACACACACACACACACACCACACACACGTGCAAACACACACACACACACATGCACACACACTGTTATATATACACTGATACACAGAGTAATAAAAAATTTTCATTGCGTGACTACATACTGTGCATGAACTTACAAAATGCATGATAGTCCCAGGTTGCCAAATACTTGGTTGCTCCTGCCATAGCACATACAGTAGCCGGCATTTATTTATTATGTTTTGCTCTATCTATTTGAAACTGCCTACTTTAATACATTGCTCTTTACTTATATCTGTCTGATCCTGCCTGTGTGCAAACAGGACAGGGGTCACACACCAGTGAAATAGTGCATTAAGCAAATTCAATCAAACAAACTAAGAAACCTCACACACACACCTAATACCCAAAGGGTCAGATAAGACTCAAAACAACTACTGCAGGAAACTAAGGCTTTATTTACTTACAATATCCATAATGTGCTGTATGAGCTGGGCACATTGCCAAAAAAGGATACCAATATTTCACAGTTGCCACAGACCAAAACATAATGGCATTTCATGCCCTAATCCCACTTTTTCAAGGATGTACAAACAGGTGACAAGTGTTGCTGTGTCTCTGGGGATGATGTCCTCAAAACCTCCATGACTGTTAAAGTGACCCCAAATACGATACATAATAATAACATACTATTACATACACTACTAGTTTAAAATTGATCTAAGCTGTCAAAAGTTAAATAGCAGCAACTGAGTTAAAAGTCCTTGGTAAAATGGAATTCTAATAAAGATACTGAAGTCCATCAGCTTACAATGGATTGCACAGAGCTTTTCATTTCTAAGTGGCGGAACTCGAGCTTAGGCACTTGCATCAGTTCGTGTCTTGTATTGCTCACACAAAGACTGAGAAAACTGGTGCTTCCAATGGACCAAGAGATGAACTTGCACACAAAAGGAGTGCTAAAATTGAGAATGAAAAGATTTAAAAGCAAAAATGAGACATATTAATATCTACATTAGTTGTCACAGATGACAGTTATGAATTCATTTACAAATATAAACAGGCGTACACTGACAGAAAATAATAATTCAACCAAAGGCTATAGAGGAACGCACTGAGGATGAAATACATCTATATAAAAAATGGGGAGATAGATACAAAATACCCCTTACTGTAGCAGTTATATCAGTTTTTCCTTTTTTTCTTGTTTTTGTTGACTGGGAAAGGAGGACTAGACAAGTCTGCCTATATTCAATCTCATCCAGGGGGAGGGGATACAGATGCATACCAACTGACACTGAACTAGATTAAGCTGTTGGTGATATATTTAGTGAATGGAAGAAATTTGGCCAGGACAACAGGGTAATTCCTCTACTCATCAGTAGGGGGACTCTTTTGCAGTCTGGCTGTGTGCCAAGATGGTGGCCACCTTTCCAGTGGAGTGCAAGCCAGCACTGGATGCAGCGGAGCCGACCTCCTCTCCCCCGTATCGGATTTATCAGATGTTACCTTGAAGGATGCAAATAATGTGAAGGACTCTTTAGAAGATACCTCAACCTTACCAAAACCTGAATGTGGTATTTTACTGCTACCTACTCCACTCCTGATGCAGTACTGAACTTAGCAATGGAGGAACGTAAGCATCTTTTACTAACTATGTTGACTGACAAAGAAACTACCAGACTACTAACTTCATTCAGCCGGATGCCTGTTCCAGACAACTCAATGTTTTGCTCCTACCTGTGCAATACCTGATACCATACCTCTTCATCCAGGCAGCACTGGGTTTTCAGAAGCACCTTCACTGCTTCCTTCAAAAGAGATGCTGGCACCTGTAGTGGCGTGGAATGCCTTAGGCTCTGCTCATGTGACCGACCTCCTGACAGCTTCTCTTGCTTCTGGACCTCTACAAGTGCCTATCTTTGAAGCCCAGTCTAACACTCTTGCTGGCTCCAACACAGCATGGAGTGACCCTCAGAGCTCATGTCCAGTGACTCCATGAGACAGTGATCATGCTACTTCCCCTCACTTTAAGGAGATGAAAAGTGATGAGGTTTCTCAGACTCCAACTCAGGCAGAAACTTTTACTATGGATTATGGGCATAGATTGCCCTCTACCACAACTACTGTATCTCCCCTTGACTCAGGAGACATTCGGCAGCTGACCACATGGGGCGCATTACCACTACATCATCTAGGACTCCTTCTACTACAGCTACAATGTAGAAGACTGGGCATACCACCCTATGGTTAGCAGAGACTGCCCTTTTGGCTGAAGGGTGGTGACAAATGGAGAACAGTGCCTCTTGGCAACCCACTGAACCCTACTGTATGGACACTTCTCCCTCTAACTTACAGGGGTTTGCCACTGGACAAACTCTTTTTTTTTTCAACTTCCCTGGGCCAATCCAGTCACTCTGTTTCTATGGCCCTGGACCTCTCCCTATTTGAGCACCAGTACTCATCCGGGCAGCTATCAGTGGCTCATTTGACATCCCCTGCCTCTAATTCAATACCAGGTTTTGGCCCTTCAGGTCCATTCAAGATGTCAGACCTTTTTTCTGTTGCCAGAGAACCAGTTCTGAGATCCAATGTGGTGTGAATCAGGTATAGAGGTGGTCTGGACCTACCTCTGGACAGAACTTATGTTATCTGGAAACTGTTGAAAGATTCAAGGGGCTTTCTTGCTGCTGATTTGTATGCCATGACTCATATCTCTGGAGAGGAAACATTTGATGTCAGCTTTTGCTCCACTGCTTCCTTAGATTGATTTTGGTTCGAATTTGAGAAGTTGAAGAATACTTCTGTGTGGTCCCCCTTTATGGCTACCCCCTGTCCAAACCTACAATTAAAACCATTACTCTTTTATTCCACAATGAATACATTAATATCACCAATGTGGTGGTAAGGGGCTGGAAAGTGGCACTGGGAATGGTTGCAGATAACACAGGAGAGGGAGGGACATAAATGCAAAGAACCAATACCAATGATGAAAAAAAACTATGGGCTTGGGATCTTGGACAGAAATATAATTACTACAAAAAACAGAGATCTTAAATGTTTAGTTATGTCCCAGTGCAACCATGCCTCCGAAATTATGAATCAAAATTGCTTCCCATTTGAGGCAGGCTAGATCTAAATTACCTCCGCAAGGACCAAATGAAACTTTCTCAATGCCAAAAAAATAAAATAAATCAACTATCTATACCTTGCCCTCTGGTAAATATAATATGGGCTGCAATTTTTTTTAACATTTTCTTGGTCCATGTCCCTCACATTTGCCCATTTATTGTTTGAATGGGCTTATTGTTTGAATGAGCGTATTGTTTTCCCACTATAATGAACCCCACCAGTACATTCTGCCCCATGCACAACACCTGTTGTATAACAGGTAATAAGTTGTCTAACTGTATAGACTGTCCCAGATGTTGTACTTCTAAAAGTTTGGGGAAGGATTTTAAAAAAGGCATAGATCACCACATGCCCTGGGAGTGCTGACGATATGGCCCATGAGGCTTGTGGCAGCCTAACAGGAGTTTCTATCCCATGCAGCAATTACCACAAATTAGACTAACTTTTTCTGGTCTAAACTGGGACAATCCTGGGGGTCTTTTTATGGAGTGTCCACCAGATATTTGTCACAAGCTGCCATAAATCATGAAAACTGCTGCAACTGCACCCGAGATTGTGGAATCTGGTGCAGTTGCAGTGATGGGGCTGGGGCACTGCCAGAACCTAAGTGTCATGGCAGAGGCTTTGAGCAACTCCTGCACCATGCTTTGAAAATGTTGCCCTTTCTCTTTTTCATAAATCCACACTACCTGCAATGACTGCAGGAGAAACTACCAATGACTGGCTCTCCCAGTCATGTAGTGGCCTGTGTCATTAAAGAATTGGCTCAGCCTGAACTATGTGCCAGTTGTTTCATTTAATATCACCTATCTCCATTGACTGGATAATATACATGGTGATAAATTTCACTCTCTGTTCATATTTATTTATTTATTTATTGAATTTTCCACTCAGACTAGCAGCCCCTTTTTTCAGGGGCAGCCCGGGGGGGAGGGGGAGGAGATACAGATGGTAACCAACTGAAATAGAACCAGATTAAGCTGTTGGTGATATTTTATTTTAGTGACTGGGGGAAATGTTGCCAGGACACCAGGGAAATTCCTTTACACTGAAGTATGGGGAAGTATGGGGAACCCTTGGCTGTTTGCAGAATAGCCAGCTCACCTGGAGATTCAATGAGGACAGATGTGTGGGAGGCTAGGGAGTGTGTCTCCTCCCCTGCATGTACACCCTTAGTGACTGAAGAATTCTAGAATGCCAATGGAATATTGGACACCCAGCCAGGGTGACAACAGACTAATGAGGCACAAATGCCAGGAAAAAAGGAAAAATGCAAAATGAATGAGAATGAGAAGATACCGGCAGAACTACAAAATAAGGACAAAAACACCTTGTAGGCTATACTGCAAGCAGAAGAATTGAAGTTTGCACAATGGAAGAAAGAAATTGCAGCAGCCTTTACAAAAAGCATCACACCAGACCCTTTTCACCAAAGCATGGCCTTATCTGGCAACCAGACCAACGCAAGCATTACTTCCATGGAAACGCACAACACTACAGGAGAGTAACAGAATCTGAATGAAGTAACGTCTTTTCCCACCATTTTTCAAACTAACAGCAATGATCAAAGGACAGCAATGGTCTTTTCCTGCACAGCAATACTGAGCATGAGAAATGAATCAATACGAGCAAACACAGTGAAACCTGCCAGGACAGTAGACTGGGAAAATGCCCATGTCCCAGATAATGTACCATGGTCAGTAGGAAGATCTCTTCAAGCAGCAGGCTAGGTTCACTCAGCTGAAACAGGAGCCTGGGCTTCCAGCTCATCCCCAATACAGATACCAGGAATGCAGATACCAGACATCACAACGGCACTCGATGATAAAGTAACAAGCATACAAATATTAAATCTGGTACTATCTCTGATACTGTTGAAAGATCACCTTTATACTTGCCTAAAGGTTTAGAACTAATGCAGAACTCAAGTTTGCAGATACTGGAGCAACCTGTTGCCACACATTCCAGTAATCTAAACTCAGCCTGTAATGATAATGCAGAGCAAACTGCAGAAATTAATAAATCCCTTACTGTTATACCAGCTAGCAATGACCGTGGATAGCAGAATAGACAATATGCCTCCTTGTTTCATCCCCCCACATATCCAGCAATACACCACAACACCATAAGATTATTATATAAAGGTGAAATGGAACACTTTCCTGATCGAGTTTTTGTGGTTTGAAACCTATTGAAAAAAAGTATGGGGGTTTCATACTATTGAAATTTATGCACTAATCCATGTACTGGGAGAAAAATCTTTCAACATTAAATTTCAACTCAATAGCGGTTTACAGAAGTTTTGGCACCAATACCACCAACAAAAGAACACGGCATCATGGACACCATTTGTCACCATCCCACTAACAAAGCCATCTCACAAGACCATCACAGTCCTTTTCAGAAGTGAAGGAGTCAGTGTTACTGACTTAATTTATTGGTTAAAGCAGCACTGTAATGTCCTGGGGAGCCCCAAAGCCATCTTTGATTCAAAGAACATTTGGACAGGAGGTTGGAGGATTAAAGTCATCTTCATTCAAATGATACAAGGTTACAGCACTTGCCGAATTGTTTTTTTTTTGGTAGGGACCGTGGAGTGCTCTTCTATGTGGGCTAACCCAAAGCGTGTTATAGATGTGGCTCCACTGGTCACATAAGTAGTATTTGTGACAGGTTAAGATGCACACTGTATAATGAATTGGGCAGCACCAGTGGCCACTGCAGAAATGAGCCAATGTGTAACATATGCAAGGCCAGTGGTCATTCTTACCATGAGTCTAGATGGGAGGCTCATAACTTGGAAGACCAGACAGACAGAAAAGAACAACAGCTACTGATAATGAGTGCACAGAGAGCACAATCCAATGCAGTCCCCATGAGAGGAAGGTTACTCCCCCACCCCAGAGAGAGACTGATTACTAGCCCAGAAGAATGTCACATCAAGCAGGAAGGAGTACAAGTTGAAGAACATTCTAACACCAGAGAAACTGTTGATATGAATATATCTGGGAATGTTTCTCGGGATCCAAACCTCCCAGCTACAGAAACAATGTCCCCCTTCCCCCAGATGAGACTACAATAGGGAAAGGGGAAACCAGGTGTAGACCCCCCTTGAAACAACCAATTCCCAAAGTACCCAAAATGTTCACAACAGCAATGACTAACAGATATGGGACATTACAAACAAGTATAGGAAATTCTGATAATGACTCAGAACACTCATCAGTCAGTTCAAATCAGCAAGATATGCCTTCTGATACAGAACATAGTGGACCACACACGCAGAGCACAAACTCACTGAAAGCAACCATAGGGGAAAAAAAGGCCCTAGGAGATCAGGCAGGAAGAAAAAGCAACCCTAGGCAGACAGGCAGATTTAAGCTGACCTCACCTACTAAATAATCATGACAGCCTTCTTTTCTATCTGCACTATCAATGTTAATAGCGTCAAGACAGCAGGTACTGTAAAAGGAAAATTGTCTTCTCAAAATGCATTGCTAATCATTTTTGACATTAACTTCACCCAGTATACAAGGTTACATACTACCCCCAAGATCAATACTGCTATCAAACAATGGTACATAGGTCCTTCATTCTGGTCATTGGGCACAGATACAGCTTCTGGAGTTGGGTTTCTTATTTGCAACCTGGATATCAAAATTCTTAAATTAATACATCTAACCCAGGCAGGGCATTAATTCTAGATGTTAAAAAATACACTAAACTCTATAGACTCATTAATATTTACACACCATAAAAAAGCTGACAGAGTTTACCTATTTCAGAAAATTCAACCCTATCTATTTACACCCTACAATAATATATTGGGTGGTGATTTTAACTGTGCCTTATCCTTAAAAGATAGAGTGAGGTTAACCATGACCCAGAAACATTGTTGTGATATTGTATGTCTGAATAATACAATAAAATCAGCAAGTTGAATGTATTCTTATACAGTACACACTTCACGTATGGACCCCACCTTCCATAAAGGAAACCTGACCATATGTATAGATTTTTTATTACAAACAAAAATTGTAACACAGATGGAAAATAGTCCTGTTGAATATTCAGATCACAACGAACTTCACTTTATATTTACGATCAACCAAAACCCCACTTCATGGGCCATGAATATGCCAATTACACGCTGCTTTATTAGCAGATACAGATATCACCCAGGGCATTCAATATTTCATTACAGCAAAAATATCTGTTTTGACTATGTACGATGATCCAGCCCTCTGGTTGGAAGATACGAAAAAAGATTTCAAATACTTATTGCAATCCTTAAATAAAAAGCATAATGATCACAAATGCTCACAATATTGGAACCACAGAAAACAATTACAAACATTGGTTACTTTGTCATACAATACTGCACATGATTTCCCAGGTCAAATACCACTCTTAAATTAAATATGCAACAGTACCATGATAAGCAGGCAAATAACCTGAGACAGCAACCGCTGTTTGGAACACAGGGCAAAAAAATGGCTCCATATGTCCCTTTAACAGCTGCCAAGACAGAGTAAAAAGGAAATCTATGAAGGCCTTATGGAATAATAATAATGTGGAGAAATCAAGCACTGACGATTTGCTAGACATAGTAACCCAGCACCTTATGAAACTTTATAGTGAACAGGCCACATACTTTTCAAATATTTCTAATTTTTCTGAAAATGTTCAGATACCTAAATGTCCTCAGAATATCATAGAATCTTTAAATGTAAATATTACAGCAGATAAGGTTCATTTTACAATTTCGACCCTGGAAAATGGAAAAGACCGCTGGAAAGGATGGCTTAAACTGAGAAATCCATAAGTTACTAGGGAATAGCATATCACCAGAACTAGCTCTAGTTTATAATTATATTTCACTATGTTCTCATATCCCGCTATCCATGGCAGAAGGAATTCTGATTTTACTGCATAAAAAGGGAAAAAATACATAAATAACTGGAGGCCTATCAGCCTTCTGAATGCTGATTTTAAAATCTTGACAAAATTCTTCATAACAGACTCAAACAAGCAGCCTCATATGTTATATGCAGTACCATAACAGGTCAGTTGATTTTTTTGAGGGACGTGGTGGAAAAAGACAACTTAACAGGCTTAAAAGGGTTTTTGATCTCACTGGAATAAGAAAATGCATTCGAATCAGGGAATCATAACTATGTGTTGTATACCCTGCAACAATATGGCATTCCAGGTACTTTTATTAACTGGTTACAAAAACTGTACTGTGCAGCTATGGTGACCCCTCAGATCAATGGATAGTGTGGCCCCTTAATCCCAGTTAAAACAGGGGTGAGACAAGGGTGCTCCCTGAGCCTATTATTATACATCTTCTGTACTGGCCTCTTAATTAGGGCCATCATCTCAGCTCCAACAGTTCATCCAGTTCTATACGAAGGGAACCCCCTTCCTCATAAAGCTTTGGCATATGCGGATGATATCAGTTTTTTGACACAAGATGAACAATCAGTAAAGAATGTTCTAACATTATGCCAAAAATACAGCATATTTTCAGGAGCTAAGCTAAACAAACATAAATGTATTGGAAGAAGGTTTAACAAGGTAGATCCAAAGCTACACCAGATAGCAGGAATATCAATGGCAACAGAGCCTATAAAAATACTAAGGATTTTATTTGGACAAACACAACTAGATGCATTAAACTGGGAAAGTAAATTAAATCAATGGAAGATAATGGTACAACAGTGGAACAACTGGCCTTTAGAGAAAGCAAAATGTATATAGGTGCCAATATGCTACTCGAGAGACAAAGTGCGACAATCAGGTTCCAAAATTTATTTGGGCCAGTTGTCATAACCATATCATATTTACATTGAGTGCATGTGGTAGTATTTCAGTCCCCAATATAAAGATAGTTTGTAGTTCAGAGGTGCTAAAAAATGGGATTAAAAGTTCCCACAAGGGCAACGTAATGTGAGTAACATTGTGTTCTTGACAGCAAATTTGCCATATTATCAAACATATATGTTTTGATATTACTATTTCTATGGTATCTATTTAGGTAGCATAATATCTAACTTTTCAGTTTTTTATCATAAACTTAACTTGTTGGTAATTATGCCACAATATGTTTCCTGATCGCAGTATGCCCAAATCTGGACATGTTTAAGTTTGGCTACCACAGTCATGTCCTTGATTTTCTAGCACATTTTTTTTTTGCACAACTATATTACCCCTCATAGGAAAAGACAGAAATCACTGAATTTTCAGAAAGTGAATTATACTTTATTTACAAGGGTTTTTCCACAGGATGTCACATGAGTAACTCAGACTCCACAGGATGTCACACAAGTAACACAGACATGACACAAGAAGTCACATGAGTAATATGGACACCAGAACAGTAGTATCAGTATCATACCAAGTGTCTCACTAAGTATTACCAAAAGTTATTGCTAATGTTCAACCAAAAAATGATTGTAATGATTGTCATACTATGGATATTTGGTATAACATTTTTTGTACATTTTGAAGATTGTACTGTAGTCACAACATTATATTAACTTAAAATATTCACATATGTTTTATGTTACAGTGTAGAATGGATTGAATCTCACCTGGTCTGTCTATTACATATACCAGCTGGTTCCAAGCCTACAATAAGAGAGAGGGAAACCAACTAAATCTTTACGAGATGAATGGGAGTGTTTGGGATTAATGCATGCCCTTGCTGCTTGTGTTATTCAAGGCTGAAGGCAAAACACTGAAAGTGTATTAGTGACTTATAACATGGGGTAGATAAAGGCAGGTGAGTGGTAAACAACCATCAGGTGACCATTGCTTACTCCACAATATATGACAGCTAGTGGTGAACCATCCCTCTGAGAGATCAGCCTGTGTTTCTGTTCTGATCTTGTTACAGTGCAAAATTGCAGTCTGTGAAGCAGCCATTACTATCCCTGCTTAGTGAGTGAGAGCCAAGGCTTGCCATGTAGTCCCAGGCAATGCAGCAACAGTAGCTGTAGTGTTCAAAGTTTGTAGTCTTGCTTCTTACCTAAGCTTGTTCCCAGAGTGAAGTGTGTGGTCCCCATGGTCATTTTTCTGTCGTACAGCCAGATTGACAGATAAATCCCTTAGTTGTGGCATAAAGTCAGATGGAACAGTGTGAAGAGAGGGAGAACTCCCCCCCCCCCCACAATGATGTCATGATCTGAAAGTGAGCTGTATGCTGGTGGACAGAGAAACAGAGTACCAGCAATACCTGCAGGCTCTGAGTCCCATTAGTTGCCATTTCTTAATTGGTAGAATACAGTCTGGTAGACTGTGTGATTGCACTGCTGGGGAAAATGTTTACTTGCTTGCCATGCATTAATGTAACACGAGACAGAGACAGAACAGCTAAGCCAGTAGAGGTATAGACACCTTGTCTGTACCACAAGAGCAGCTTCCATATTTTGCACTTCAGAGCTACTGTGCTGTCTCAGAAGGCAAATCATGCACAACAAATGCCAGAGAAAGTATAGCAACACTTTCTTTCTGACATTTGTATGTGCATGACAGCCATTTTGTTGGTGACTATTTTTTAAGCAGCAGAATACAATAATTTGCTTATCTTATATAAAAGGAGAAAAAACATGCATGTTGCTTTCTCCTTGTTTTGTAGTGCACCCTCTGTCATAAGTGTAATAGCCCACTCCAGGGTGTGTGGTTATTGGGGATTAATCAACTCACTGGGTGTTGTGAGGACACTGAGCCAGCAGCCTCGTGCTTCACAATGCGGTCGGGATATTGATTAATCCCTAATAACTGCATACCCTGGATTCGGTTACTTCCTACTAATAGAACTATGCCCTTGAGTGGGTTGCTTCAATCTTAAAATGTGTTTTAAGAACTGAAACTGAAATTAAAAACTGACTTCAGGCACCAGATCTTCAAAATTTTGCCCATGTGCAAAGATTAGTTTGTCTGAACAAACCCAGATTTGCGCAGATGTCCATATTCCAAAGCCTTGTTATGGGCAAACAAGGTTTGTGTCCAAGAGATTTTCTGAGGTTGGCACAATACAAATGGAAAGTCATGGACCTGAAATCTGGTGAAGTCCTGTAATCACACAGTGCAAGGTAATTTTCCATGGTCCCATTGTATGGTGCAGATATACACAATTATCCATGTTACTAATGAAGCCATCCCCCAGATCACAGCCACAACTGAAGACACAACCCTTTCCTGTTGTCAAATGGACCCCGCCATGGTACTGTCATTCACTGTGTCCACAGCATGGTCCTGCAGGTGCTTATGGCAACTAGTGTATTTTGGGAGAGGGTGCACTTTTAAGTTTCTTCAGCTATTGTAGTGAATGTCAGTAATTGTTCGATATGCCATGCTAGGCGCTCAGCCTATCAAGTAGCACATGGCACACCAAACAATTACTGTGATTCATTGCAATAGCAAAGTGAGCCTAAAAGTGCACACCAAAACCTGAATGAAAAAAAAAAATACAGAACAAAGGGTAACACTTTAATAGTCACTGACAGCAATCATCCCAGTAAGAAAAAAACAGTATTTTTCTCACTTGTACTGCCATGGAAGCCACTTAAGGCATACCATGTAGCACATAGCCCAGTTACTGAGAGTCACTGCAATAACAGCCAAATAAGCCTAAAACTGCTCAAAAACAATGAACAGGGTTGATGTTTTTGATGACTGCAACCCGGTTACCATCAATTACACTCATTTTACATCAATTCTTGGTGTCTGTGCCCTTTTAGGCTCATTTTACTGTTGCAGTGAATCCTCAGTAATTGTTTAATGTGCCATGCTAGACTCTTGGCCTAACATGCAGCACATGGCACACCTAATGATAACAAAACATATTGTTGAAATGTAAATGGTTCTGTGCTTGTGTTAAGCTGCTCATTGTTGAGTCGGCGGGTGTAATATGTTTTTAAAAAAAGTTGCCTTCTTATAGATTCCTGTGGATCTGAGAAATTTGTGGATTACCAACGCTTCATTCACTGCAGCTGTTATTTGCTTTTCTGCTGCTAAATGGCTTTGATGCACTTGCACATGAAATAAATGAGTACTGTGAGTATGTTTGGAGTGCTGACCATTTTTCTGTTCTACAGAAGTATTTTTTCAAAACTAAATATGATATTAACCAGTATTTCTTTTTCAGTTTAGCAGACAAGCAGGTAGTTTAAAAGTAGTTCTAATGTTCTGATGCCTCCCACACTACATAAGCCCCTAAAGAGATCAGGTCTACACAAACTGAGCACCTGCAGAGACCAGGTACTATTCATTTATTCCCCAGTACGGCATGTATTTTATTTCTCATTACAGAACTCTCCAAGCTGTAGATATGGTGTTATAATGCCTAATACAAAATGAGCCCCAGCACTAACCAGGTCCAATTGATACATTTCCCAAAACTGCTGTTTTTTTGCCCAGTACAGAACAAACTATTTAGCAGCAGTAACATTAAAGGGATCCCTGACAGAGAATAGGATCGCACAAAATGCCTTCCTCCCCCAAAGGGACCAGGCCACACAGAATGATCCCCATGTATAGACTTGGTCTATAGAATAGGTAAATATGTATAACCATTTCTTCTAGGAAATCTGCAGTTATTCAACTTTAAAATGCTTTATAATCAACTCTCTCTGCCTCTACCCCACCCTTCAAATCCCGAGCCCAGCATCTTGGGACCATGAGGCAAGGTCCGACTACATGTCTCTGTGTTTCCCAAAAATCAAATGTATACCTTTACAATCTGAAGACATCTGACACACTGGGGAACAAAAGAGCAGCTGAGATGCACAGAGAATAGCCCACTGTAGTGCCCATAACGTGCATAACTCCAAACCTCAGGAGGACAACATATATTGTCCAGAATGTAGGCAGCAGTACAAAGAATGCAGACCCACCAGCTCCACAGCTTTAAAGAGCCATAGGGTGATGACTGAAGGTGTCAGCATGCGTTTCTGGTTCTCAACATTCTGGGCCGGTGGAGGAACCAATAGTAACATGGGTTACAAAAGAACATGAAAATAACACGGCATGGGAAAAGGGAATTTTCTAAATAAATGAGTTATAACAAACTGCATTGTTTTGGCAGCATGTCAGTAACACAAAGAAGTTCACCAAACACAGTAATGATTTTGTACCACACTTCATGCAAATTAAAGGCACAGTCTGCTTAGGATGAGGTAGTAGATGGACACTACATGTAATGAACATTACAGCTACATAAAATGATTAAATAACAGGCAAAAACTTTTATTCTGTACAGGGAGTCAGGGAGTTCTTGGGGAAGGCTTAAATGAAGTAATTAGATAACACATTAACAACAGTTGGGTTTCTAAGGCACAATAAAGGGCTGTATTTAAATACTTAAATTGGGAATGGAAGCAATGTCACAAAATTGAACCCCATTTGAAGGGGTAAATTGATGTTTGTGATAAAACTGAAAGAACACAGTGGAACCAAACTGGGTAATGTTATGTTTAATATCTCTCCTAATGTAGGACTACAAATTAGGTGTGTCATGTGAACCTTTTAACAATTCAGCAAAAAGTTACAGGGTGTCAATGTGCAGTAGGTATGAGTCTCTTACATACTGTATTCATGCCTATATATATAATAAAACATTTTTTACTACCTATTTTTATGTTTATTGCACGCATGCACAAGAAACATATTGAGGCAGCCTGCCAAAAGCAGATTGTGGAGGCATGCTACTGTTGTGGCCAATGCCCCTGCAGCCATTAAAGGCTTGGCCCACTTTCCCCAATGCTGTGGCATGCTGCTGCTGACACTAGTTCAGCCAGCGTACCACCACCTTGAAAAGTTTCAGCCGCTGCAATCAGGTACCGCCTTGTCATTGCAATGTCAGCATTCTGCTGCAATGAGGGAGTGATCCGTCATTGCTGGTGGAATGTTGCCAAGTGTAATATTGTTTGTGAACATGGCGGCGGCTTGCCACCCTGTTCACAAATAATATTAATTAACCCTCACTGCCGAGGGAGTGCCCAATCCACCTCGGCAGCATGAGCTCCCCCAGAGCAATTTTTATTTGCTGATGGGGGTCCCAATCCCTGTTGGCTTCAGTGGCCGTGTATGCTCATGTTGATGACGGGGAGCCCACTGTCGGTATTTTGTCACCCCTCCCAGTTTCATTTGCCGATGGGGGAGCCCACTTCTCGGCAGCATAATGCCCCCCCGAAAGAAGCAGTAAACTTGTGCCGGGGGTGACCAATACCCCTCGGCTCTTGAGCCCCCCTTTTGTGCTGGAAGGGGTGCCCAATCCCTCATCAGTTTGAGCTGCCCCCCCAAAAAACACTCTGTTGGCATGCTGGGAACCCACCCCAGCATGCCAAATGGCCCTGTAAAAAAAAAATTCCTCAATGATTTTTTTTTTATTACCCTGTAAAAAAAGAAAATGGTTCCTTGCCATCTCCCTGCCCCCTCCCACAATCCACACCGCCATCTGCACACCCTGCCTCCCCACACTCCCTTACCCCATATTTAAGAATCCTGTGTGACAATCTTCGGTGGACCGGGAACACGTCTGCACTCTTCAAAGCTGACCGCGAACTGAGGAAATGCCAGTAAGCTGTATAATGGCATAAATAGGGCTTTTTCAACTTTTTTGCATATCTCAGACATATTTTTGGAATTTTGGCACCAAATTTTCAACATGGGGTTATTGGGACCCCTCCTCATGAATTCAGGCACTGTCATGGCATTAATCAGTCCCGAAAGATGATTTTGCAGTCAGTACATGGAATCACCTTTCAGGACTGATTACCAAAATGACAGTGTCAATGTCCATGAGATGGGCTCTCAAAAAGTCTATGCTGCAAATTTGGTGGGAAAAATCCAAAAAATGACTGTTTTATGAACGTGTGTTCCACAGTTGCTACGCACGCTTGTAACTTCACCGATTTGCAATATTTTCACTCCAGATTTTCAACATTGTCATTTTTACACACCTCCTTACTAACAGTACAGCTGTCATTTTTTACATCCTGGCAAAAATGTGTTTTCACAGTTCAGGCACAGAATAGCGCAGTTGCTGTGGGAAATCAGTTTTCAGGACACATTAAGAAAATGACAGTGACACTCTTCATGAGCAGAGGTCCTAAAATGCCAATGTTGAAAATGTTATGACAAAAGTCCATAAAATGAGTATGTTACAAGCGTAGGTTCCACACACGCTTGTAACTTCACAACTTTAAAATATTTTCACTCCAGATTTTCAACATTGCCATTTTCCTGCACCTCCTTATGAACAGTGCAGCTGTCATTTTTCTCATCCTGGTCAAAATGTGTTTTTGCATTTCCGGCATAGAATAGCATGGGCACTGTGGGAAATCAGTGTTTGGGACACATTAAGAAAATCACAGTGACACTGTTCAGGAGCAGGGGTCCTAAAATGCCTATGCTGAAAATTTTGTGATGCAACTCCATAAAATGACTGTGTTACTAGCATGTGTTGTGCAGTTTCTTTGCACCCTTGTAACGTCACAAATTAGTAATATTTTCACCCCAGATCTTCAACACTGGTATTTTTTTACACCTCCTTATGAACAGTGCAGCTGTCATTTTTCACATCCTGGCCAAAATGTGTTTTTGCGCTTCTGTCACAGAATACCGCAGTCGCTGTCAGAAATCATTGTTTGGGACAGATTAGGATCAAGCGAGTGAGAGAGTGGGAGTGACTGAGCTTAACTGAGCTCATCAGGACTGCTGTGGATTTCTTTGTGGGCAGGAAAAGGCACCAACGAAGGCAGGAGACCAGTACAAAAGAGCAGCCTGCAGCGCCGGGAGATACAGAATGAGCGAGTGAGGGAAGGGGAGTGAGTGAACTCAACTGAGTTCTTTTGGGACTGCTGTGGATTTCTTTGTGGGCAGAAAAAGGCAGCAATGCATGCAGGGGCCCAGTACAAAAGGGCAGCCTCCAGCGGCGGGAGAAACAGAATGAGTGAGTGAGAGGGGGAGAGTAAGTGAGCTCAATGGAGCTCTCTCGTGACTGCTGCAGATTTCTTTGTGGGCAGAAAAGGGTGACAATGCAGGCAGGAGCCCAATACAAAAAGGCAGCCAGCAGCACTGGCAGAAATGGAATGAGTGAGTGAGAGAGGGGGAGTGAGTGAGGTCAACAAAGCTCTGTTGGGACTGCTGCAGATTTCTTTGTGGGCAGAAAAAGGTGCCAGCACAGGCAGGAGCCCAGTACAAAAGGGTAGCCTGCAGCACCAGTAGAAACAGAATGAGTGAGTGAGACAGGGGAAGTGAGTGACCTCAATGGAGCTCTGTAGGGACAGCTGCATATTTCTTTGTGGGCAGAAAAAGGTGCCAATGCAGGCTGGAGCCCAGTACAAAAGGCCAGCCTGCAGCACTGGCAGAAACGTAATGAGCGAGTAAGAGGGGGGAGTGAGCGAGATCAACAGAGCTGTGTCAGGGCTGCTGCAAATTTCTTTGTGGGCAGAAAAAGGCACCAATGCAGGCAGAAGCCTAGTACAAAAGGGTGGCCTGCAGCACCAGGAGATACAGAATGAGCGAGTGACGGAGGAGGAGTGAGTGAGCTCAATGGAGCTCTGTTGAGAATGCTGCAGATTTCTTTGTGGGCAGAAAACGGCAGCAATGCACGCAGGGGTCCAGTACAAAAAGGCAGCCTGCAGCGGCAGGAGAAACAGAATGAGCGAGTCAGAGAGAGGGAGTAAGCGAGCTCAATGGAGCTCTATCGCGACTGCTGCAGGTTTCTTTGTGGGCAGAAAAAGGTGACAATGCAGGCAGGAGCCCAGTACAAAAGGGCAACCTGCAATGCTGGCAGAAACAGAATGAGTGCGTGAGAGAGGGGGGAGTGAGCAAGCTCAACCGAGCTCTGTTGGGACTGCTGCAGATTTCTTTGTGGGCAGAAAAAGCTGCCAACAGAGGCAGGAGCCCAGTACAAAAAGGCAGCCTGCAGCGCCAGGAGAAACAGAATGAGTGAGTGAGAGAAGGGGAGTGAGCCACCTCAACAGAGCTTTGTCAGGACAGCTACAGATTTCTTTATGGGCAGAAAAAGGTGCCAATGCAGACAGGAGGCCAGTACAAAAGAGCAGCCTGCAGCACCAGGAGAAAAAGAATGAGTGAGTGACAGAGGGGTAGTGACTGAGCTCAACGGACCAACACAACCAACATTCGGCATTGACAAATGCTTGTTTTATATACTGCAGCAATCTTTCCACCCCCCCCCCCGATGTGTGGAAACCACACTTCTTAATATTTTCTCAAGCTGTCTGGGGCAGCAGTTTAAGCCCCATAAAAATAAACATTACATATTTATCAAAAAATAAAGGGGCACTTAATATGTTCAACCTCATTTTATTTTTCTACACCATATTCTTTTCCAGTAATTTAACACTTCTTTTGATCTTATCAAACAACATTTTTAAAGACTTATTTTTTTCATCTATATCACTAGGGTTTCCTTCTTGGGAATCAAGCAATTTGAAAGTAGTTCTAAAATCCAGACAATCCTCACGATATTTGAGAGAATTTTTTGTAAAACTGAAACAGTGGAATATCACTGGTCAAGTTTTAATGACTAAGACAAGGAAGTATATCTACACTACAGTGACTGGTATGCATTTTACAGAAAAAAATCACCTTTCCACTATGCCCTAGCTTAAATCTAGATTATCTTCAGAACTTATCAGAAAAAAGGATACCTATAAAAATGCAAGATATTCACTTGTTGTGTTGCCATGAGAAAGTAAACATTAAAGCAAACAATAAACATAAACAACAGACATAAAGGAACTGTGTGTGCCCAACCTAAGTGTATACAACAGTTAGAGACAATGCAACACTGTTGCAGCAGTGAGAGGAGCAGGTCTGAGCCAGAACGCCAGATGGAGCTAAGTGTCCTGCTGCAGTGTTGCCCTTTATTTTTTATTACTTTCTGTGGTGAAAGGATTTAATGGGGGCCTGAGGGAGCTTGTTGGCAGGGGATTTCCAGGGACTGACTGGTGGAAGGATGCTGAGAGAGGGAGGGAGGGCCTTGTGGGACAGATGTTGGTGGTCATATGACTTGGCAGGGACTAGCGGGTTGCTGGAGTCATGGAATTTAAATAGTGGGGGGCATACTTGTAGTCCCTGGAGTCTGTCTGGTGTGAGTCCATGGGTATGGATTGGTGGGAGAGTGGGGGTAGCACATGATGGGAGAACACAGATCTATATGCAAGGGATAGACTACATCTCAGTAAAGATGGTTCACAGGTGTTGAAGCAGAGAATGGGATAATTTATCAGCGAGAGGTATAATTTAAACTAGCTGGGTGGGAGGCAACGGAGGTGGAAAGAACCAGGAGAGGGGATCCAGTGGACTTCCCCCCACAGCAAGGATGGAGCCAAATTTGAAATAGATTGCAGATGGAGGGGTGGGTAAGGAGGCAGGAAAGAGAGGATCAGGGTGGACAATGGTGTCACTAAATGCTAGGAGCATGGGGAACAAGATGGCTGAGTTGCAGGCATTGATGGCAGAGATGGAGGTGGGCATAGCTGCCATTACTGAGACATGGGCAACCCAAAACCATAATTGGGACTTAACCATCCCAGGATTTAAATTGTTCTGGAGGGACAGAGAAAAAGGGAAGAGAGGCAGATGCCATTTATGTAAGAGAAGCTATCAGATGTAATAAGACGGCTGGGGAGGAGGGCAGGTCAGAAGTCATTTGGCTGCAACTGCACAACCTGAAGGGGACTAAGGTCTGACTGGGAGTTGTTCATAGACCTCCAGCTCAGAAGGAGGACATGGATAGAGAACTGGAGGAGCAGCTAAGGAGACTCAGTGGCAAAGTGAGCAAATGGAGCACTGTGGTGGTGGGGGACTATAACAGGGGTGGGTTGGAGCATCTCAGCTACCACATGCACCAAGGAGTAGATCCTCCTGGAAGCATTCCAGGATGGCTTCCTGACCAAGAGAGTAGCAGTGCCAATGAGAGAGGAGAACATTCGTTACCTGGTGCTGGAGGATGGGGACCATGTCAGGGAAGTTCAGGTGGAAGAACCACTGGTGGGTAATTATCACCACACAGTGTGGTTCTCAATCAATCTGGGTAGTGAAGCAGTCACTACAAAAACTAAGGTCCTGGACAAAAGGGCAGGCTTTGGCAGGGTGGGTCACATACTGGGAAGGCACATAGCTAGCATCCTCCCAGATATGGACGCTGAACTAAAATGGACGATCCTCAAGCTAGGACTGACTGAAACCACTAAAAATTGTGTCAAGAGCCAGTGCAAGAAATCCAGGGAGGTAGCAGAGAAGTTTACTAGTTACTAGTTTATTGTTCTAGGAATTAATACCTTTGAGCCAAAGGCTCTTTTACAAAGGTTCCACGTCAATTGAGTACAAAACAAGTGTAGTTACAAAGAAAGGCACATAAGTTAAGTTTTGTCAAAAATTGCCAGAAGTGACACATAACCTTAAAATTGACAAAATTAGTATAAGACAAGGGAAACAAAATACTTTTTCCATATACAAAAACAAAATAGATTATGGGGAAAAGACTCACGAGAAAATGTACTATTGAGAGAGGAAGAGGAGGTAAGGGAAGCAGTCAATATTGAGAAAAGAGCCTCACGTATGCCTTTGTCAAGAAGTGTAGAAAGGAAAGAGAAAGAGAGAAAAAAAAAGAGAAAGAAGTAATTTAATCAAGGGAGTCACAGGAGCTGGAGGCAGTGAGGTGAGAGTGGAGCTGAGATTTGAAAACCCCTAGGGGTGTGGAGGGGGAGTTGAGGGTATTTATGGTATTTAGCCAGCTTGGTGCATGGTAAGCAAATGGTCATTGGCCCTGAGTAGTCCAGCATCAGGGAACCTGGAGAGGTTGATGATTCGATCCTCTGGTGAGATGGATGCAAGGATTGGGGCGTAGAAAGTCTTGGATACACGGAGGGGTAAGGCCCATGGTTGTTTTTTTAGCCATCAGGCAAATGGTACTTTAAGCTGTTTGATAGTTGCAGCCAACCAGTTTTCAGTGTAGAGCTCACATGTGTGAGTGCGTCTATGAGCACCAGTGAGCAGTCTACAGACCTTGTTGAGGGAGGTTGTAATGCGCTTAAGAGAGGTGGTTGAGGCAGACCCATATATAATTAAGCCATAGTCAATGATTGAGATGACAGAGCTTTGAATAGCAATCCTTAATGCAGGTTTGGTGAGGTACTGCCAGTTCCGGAACAAGGTGAGGGATAAGAGAAATGCATTCTGAACCTACAAGAGAACCAACAGGGCACAGAACAGGTAGGAATATGTGAGGAAATCCAGGGAAGTGAGCAGAACGGTAAGGGCTGTAAAGGCAGCTAGGGAATGGAGATTAGTGCAGGGGATAAAAGGGGGGAAAAGGATTTCTTCAGATATATCAGGGAGAAAAGGAAGAGCATGGATCAAATTGTTAGGATCAGGAAAGGCAGTGCTTGGGTAGAAAAGGGGTCACAGAAGGCAGAAGTACTCAACAAGTACTTCTGTTTGATATTCACCAGGGAGAGAGATGGGCCCGTACCTGAAGGGAAAGGTAGGGTGAAGGGGGGGAGAGGCAACACAGATGGGGTAATCACAGTGGAAAGGGTGTTGGAGGGCCCTAGGTCCCTGAGGATGGACAAGGCACCTAAGTCAGATAAGGTTCATCTCAGGGTGGTGAGGGAGCTGGCAGAGGTCCTGGTGGGGCCATTTGCAGACCTGTTCAACACCTCTCTGACTACGGGATGCATGCCTAGGGACTGGAGGGATGTGCATGTGGTACTTCTCCATAGGAGTGGGCCCAAGGATGAGCCAGGGACCTACAGACCAGTGAGCCCTACCTCAATTGTTGGAAAACTGATGGGGGTTATCCTCAAAGAAAGGATGGTACAATTTCTTGAGGATAATGATCTACAGGATGACAGGCAGCATGTTTTTTTTTCTGGCAGATCCTGCCAGACAAACTTGGTTGACTTTTTTCACTGGGTTACAACGGCACTAGACAGGGGCCGTGCAGTGGATGTACTCTACTTAGATTTCAGCAAGGCCTTTGATTCAGTGTCACACGGTAGGTTGACCAGCAAGTTGAAAAGTCTGGGAGTAGGGAGGAAACTAGTCAGATGGGTTGAAAACTAGCTGCAGGATAGACAGCAGAAGGTAGTAATTGGGGGGTGGGGATGAGGCATGAGAGCCCAGGGCAGTGACAAGTGGTGTCCCACAGGGCTCGGTGCTGGGACCGGTCCTGTTTAACTTTTTCATCACAGACATCACAGTAGGAATCAAGAGCAGGATCAGTATCTTTCCAAATGACACCAAGATCTGTGCTGAGTTGGATGGGGGAAGGGAGCTAAGTACTTTAGTAGGAGTTGGCAAAACTGGAGAAATGGTCTCACACCTAGCAGCTAGGGTTCAATGCAAAGCAGTGCAAAGTGATGCATTTGGGAGAAAGGAAATCAAGATACAGTTATTGGCTAGAGGGTGTCCAGTTATCCAGGTCCAAGGAGGAAACGGATCTGGGGGTGCTTGTGACTGGGGAAATGAACCACTAGGCACAGTGCAGGAAGTCAGTGGCAAAGGCAAACAGGATGCTAGGGTGCATATCATGGGGACTACCTCCAGGAGTAGTGAGGCCATATTGTCACTGTAGAGGTCCGTGGTGAAGCCGCATTTGGAGTACTGTGTGCCATTCTGGCACCCTGACTAAAAAAGGGACATCAAACTATGCATTGCAAACAAGCTACACCATACATATTCATCGAAGTGTGATGAAGATGTCATTGTGGGTTTTAAGTAACCACCACTGCATTCAATGGTGTTTTGTAAGTATTAAAAGTTTCATTATTTAATGTTGTACTATTTCACATAATTCTTATTAAACAAGAAATTAATTAAATTTATATTGAAATAGGACATACCGTTATATGCTGTCATATGCGTAGAATGAATTGATACTTGGAAGTATATCATGTGGAAACATTACTTATTGCTTCCTTTTTGTATGGCCATTCATATGCTGCACATAATGGTGGCGGTATATCCACAGAACATAACTCATTTGTCTGTATGAGGCAGAAAACCTCATCATACAGTTTATCAACATACTGTAATCTGAAATACAGATCTTCCATTATTAACATTCACAATAGTCATGTTGTACTACCAAGCGCTGCTCAATATCTGGGATATATTCAAATGTATGGAGCATGGCAAAGGTGTATTCTGGAATTACCACCAGTTTCACGTTAGCACGTGTAAGCAATATTGATCCATTCATAAACCATTCTATATGTTAAATTTACAACCACTGCTTTATGTTTCATACTGCTACTTGTAATCTGATAGGCAAGTAATCATACAATAATCTTCCCAGTAATGTTTCAACTCAGGGATAGTGCTAACATGCAGTAAAAGGACAAAAGGTGCATAATGGCCAGAAATGAACCCTCTTCATTTGTCAGTCTTCCAAATACGTACTCAATAACAATATATAATGGAAGGGAAAGAAGACTGTTCAAACTCTTCAATATATTGTGTTTTGATCCAATAGGTTCCACTTTAAACCCACATTTTTTACAACAGTGGTTCCAATTCAACCTATGTTTTAACTGCCCAGTGTGGTTACTGCTTCAATTTATTTTATTTTTTAATGAACACACTGTCAGCTTTACATGGCATAACATTTGTAATGCATGACTATATGTGATTTCTTCCATACCAATATAAAACCAGGACAGGTCAGTAAACATGCAGTATCTCATTTTCAGTGAGGTCCTGATTATACCTATTGTAATACTAACAAGTCTATTATGCCCAAGATGAGTTGGCACCATCACAGCCAGTATGTTTTCAGTGACCAGCTACTGTATCTCTCTTTGGCCAGCAGGGAGATGTGAACTGTATTGATTGCACATTTTAGTGCCTCATTTTGGCTTTTGGGGCTATATTCAAACATGCTTGTGGCACTCACACTTTGCTCAAAACATGTTTGAGTGTAGCAAACTTAGTGAACTGTGCTAATTTGCACTAATTGGCCAGCAGGGGGATGTGAATTGAGCTGAGTGCATATTTTAGTGCCTCATTTTTACTTTGGGGGGGTTATATTCAAACATGCCAGGTGCACTCACACTTTGCTCCAAACATGTTTGAGTACAGCAAATTTAGTGAACTGTGCTAATCTGCACTAAGGAAAGGGACCTCAAAGGGGCAGCCTGATTCCTTTTAATATGGGGCCAATGCTCTGTGTACCACTGACTGAATGGATTTAGGCACTGACTGCCATGACAGCAACCCATATTTAAGAACAGACATGGGTCACTTGAGGACTGGCATGGGAAGAAGAATGCACCTCTGTAGGACAGGGAGAGGAATTTAGGTGGCAGCACCATGGGACAGTATGGGAAGGGACCTCACACCTGGATGTCTGAGGTGTCTCCATGGAGGTCAAGTGCACACATGTCTGGGCCCAATAGGGGTCAAAATAGGAGGAAAAACCCTCCAACTGAAGAACAGTGATGGCCTGCCCTTTAGCAGACCCCACACTGATGACTGGGCACATCTGATCCAAGGTCCTGTGACAGGACCACCAGAAAAGGTAAGTCACAGAGAAGGTGGGTGATGGGGCTGAGAAAACTGGCCCAGATGTGGGCAAGTCAGGGTGCTGAAGGGGAAAAAATAGCATTGTCCCATGGACACAGTGGGGTGACATACCACACATTATAGTTGTCCACTGTGTACTGGTGAATGCTAAGGGACCACCTGCATGGAGGAGTGTTGCCGAGAAGCAATGCATGAACACAGTGGGGTGACACCGATTGAGCAGGCAGAAAAGAACAGAAAAGAAAAGAAAAGAAAAGAAAACAAAACAAAACAAAACAAATTTAATTTATTTTATTTTAAAGGCAGGAGACCCGCTCCTGGTTCAGGACTGGTGGAGAACAACTAGGAGCAGAAAGTAGAAATAGAGAGCACTGGGGAGTCCTGCTCCTGCAGTCTGGGACTGAATATTTTTAAAATAAAAAAGGCGGCAAGTTTAATTCAGCAATAGCCACAGTTAAAAGTGCAATGGTGCTACAGCAGTCAGGAAGAAAGGACTGTCAGAGGAAGGAGGTTGGCTTAGTCCCTGCTGGGATTCCCTCCTCCAGTACACCAACAGAGCAAGCTGAAAAGAAAAGAAATGTAATTTATTTTATTTTAAAGTCAGAAGACCCGCTCCGGATTCGGGACTGGTGGAGAAAAATTAGGAGCAGAAAGTATAAATGCAGAGTACCAGAGAGTCCTGCTCCTGCAGTCCAGTACTGGATATTTTTCAAATAAAAAAAGGTGCAAAGTTTAAATTAGCCACAGCCACAGTTAAAATTGCAACAGCACTACAGCAGTCAGTAGGAGAGGATTGTTGGAGGACGGAAATTGGCTTATTCCCCATTGGGACCCCCTCCTCACCTACACTGACTGAGCAGTCTGAAAAGAAAAGAAAAGAAAAGAAATTTATTTTATGTTATTTTAAAGGCAGAAGACCTGCTCCTGGTCTGGACTGGTGGAGAAATATTAGGAGCAGAAAGCAGGAATGGAGGGCACAAGAGATTCTCGCTTCTGCAATCTGGGATTGAATATTTTTAAAATAAAATCAGTCACAGCTACAGATAAAAGTGCAATGGTGCTATAACAGTCAGTAAGAGAGGATCATCAGCGGTGGGGAGGATGTTGGCTTAGTCCCAGCTGGGACCCCCTCCTCCCCTACACAGATTGAGCAGGCTGAAAAGAAAAGAAAAGAAATTGAACTTATTTTATTGTAAAAGCAGGAGACTCACTCCTGGTTCAGGAATGGTGGAGTGAAATTAGGAGCAGAAAGTAGGAATGGAGAGCACTGGAGAGTCCTGCTCCTGCAGTCCAGGATTAAATATTTTTCTAATAAAATAAGGTGCCAAGTTCAAATCAGTCACAGCCACAATTAAAAGTGCAATGCTGCTACAGCAGTCAGTAAGAAAGGACTGTCAGAGGAAGGAGGTTGGCTTAGTCCCTGCTGGGACTCCATCCTCCCCTACACCAACAGAGCAAGCTGAAAAGAAAAGAAATTGAATTTATTTTATTTTAAAGTCAGGAGACCCGCTCCTGGTTCGGGACTGGTGGAGAAAAATTAGGAGCAGAAAGTAGGAATGCAGAGTACCAGAGATTCCTGCTCCTGCAGTCCAGGACTGGATATTTTTCAAATGAAAAAAGGTGCAAAGTTTAAATTAGCCACAGCCACAGTTAAAAGTACAACAGCGCTACAGCAGTCAGTAGGAGAGGATCATTGTGGGACGGAGATAGGCTTAGTCCCCATTGGGACCCCCTTCTCACCTACACTGACTGAGCAGTCTGAAAAGAAAAGAAAAGAAATTTATTTTATGTTATTTTAAAGGCAGAAGACCTGCTCCTGGTCTGGGCTGGTGGAGAAATGTTAGGAACAGAAAGTAGGAATGGAGGGCACAAGAGATTCTCACTCCTGCAATCTGGGATTGAATATTTTTAAAATAAAATCAGTCATAGCCACAGATAAAAGTGCAATGGTGCTATAGCAGTCCATAAGAGAGGATCGTTGGGGGGGAAGGATGTTGGCTTAGTCCCAGCTGGGACCCCCTCCTCCCCTACACCGATTGAGCAGGCTGAAAAAAAAAGAAATTGAACTTATTTTATTGTAAAGGCAGGATACCCACTCCTGGTTCAGGAATGGTGGAGTGAAATTAGGAGCAGAAAGTAGGAATGGAGAGCACTGGAAAGTCCTGCTGCTGCAGTCCAGGATTAAATATTTTTCTAATAAAATAAGGCGCCAAATTCAAATCAGCCACAGCCACAGTTAAAAGCGCAATGGTGCTACAGCAGTCAGTAGGAGAGGATCATCGAGGGAAGGAGGTTGGCTTAGTCTCTGCTGGGACTCCCTCCTCCAGTACACCAACTGAGCAGGCTGAAAAGAAAAGAAATTGAACTTATTTTATTTTAAAGGTAGGAGACCTGCTCCTGATTTGGGACTGGCAGATAAAAATTAGGAGCAGAAAGTAAGGATGGAGAGCACCATAGAGTCCCACTCTTGCAGTCCAGGATTGGATATTTTGTCCCACTTACCCACCCCCACCCCTCACTCTTTTAAACAGGCTCACTACATTAGGGATCATGCCATGATCAGGAGTGAGCTCAACACGTAGAAATGGAGCAAGAGGGATAACATCCTGCATCAAAAATTATAATTTTACGTTGGTCTCAAGGGGATAAGAAGCAGTGTGTTGGATAACTTTTGGAAAAAATAAGAGAATCTGAAACTGTATGATAACTCTAGGAAATAAAAAAGATAAGTTTATTCTGGTTAACTCAAGCTTTATCTAAAATTGCAGTATTATGTTGAACTCAAGGCACGGGGGCATGGGGGGGGAATCAGGATGCCAGGATAACCTTAGGAAACAGAGAATTTTTAAACTGTATGCTAAATCAAGGAAACAAAAAGAAAATTTAGTTTCTGGCTAAGTCACATTGTATAATTTTTAGGAGCATAGTTTAGACTGATGTAAGGAGGCTTAGTAAGACTTGCTGTATGGTACTTTAAGAAACAAAAAGAGAAGTGTGATGTATGCTAACTTTAGGCAGCAAAAAGAGAAGTGTTACTATAGGAGCTTTTATAAGCTAACATAGGGCTGTTTAAGACAATGAAGTTGCTATCACACAGTTACAACGTACATCAGAGGGAAGAGGAGAATACTGGGGATAGCACTGGGTAAGCTAAAGGGAGGGGAGGGGAGTGAAAGCTGGAAAATATGAATTACACAGAAGGAGGGAGAAGGCAGGGGAAGAGGACTCCTGGGATGGGAAGGGGAGTTCCAGGGGAGAACAGGGGACTGTGTAAAACAGTGGGGCAGTGGGGTGCAACAGATGTGGGGCAGCAGTGTTCACAGAAATGATGTGGAAGATGAGGGGGTGTCCAGTGTGTATAAGATTGAGGCACATAGAGATGGTGATACATAGTCTGAGGGTTGAGTTGGTGAAACTGGGGCAGGCTAAGGGGAAAGGGGATCTACAAATACATAGGCAGCAGTGAGAGATGGGAGCTGGCATCAGTGAGAGCTGTGGGGCTGAAGGAAGGGAAAGCAGAGGAGAAGGGAATAGTTGGGGACAGGGAGGGTCGGGGTCAGATCAGGTGATGGGGGAAACAATGAATGGGAGGAAGTGAGGATGAGGGAGAAGGAGGTTCACAGGACAGGTGCTCAGGGAAGGGTCAGTACCAGGACGAATATGGACAAAGAAGCATCCACTAAAGGAGGTATTAGAGTGTTCAGCAGGCATTCACCTTTATTGGCTATGATTGAGCAGATGGATCAGGGGGAATTGGAGAGCAAAGCAAGTATTGGCCATGGAGCAGGGAATGGCAGTGGAATAGAGGGAACAAGAGACTAGGATAGGAGTAAACTAACAGGCCAGGGGGCAGGCACGGGAAAAGAGATGGAGAGGGGAGAAAATGAGACATTTGGGCTAAGAACCCCAACAGAGGGGTTGGAAAGAGGTGCAGGAGGGAAGAAAGGGAAAGAGGACACTGATAAGAGGGAGGACAATGCCAAGGAATGGAAAATGGAGTTAAGCACTCCAGCAGATGGGATGGACAGAGGTGCAAGCAGGTGAATTGGGCATGAGGATACTGTGGAGAGGGAGGGAGGGAGGAGGATAAAGCTGGGGGAGGGAGGAGAGGGCAAAATCTGACTGGGAACAGTTAAGTGGGGAATCCATAGACTCCAGGGGGACTGAGGATAGCAAGGCACTTATATTGAGGGACTCCATAATTAGAGGCATCAAGTAGGGGAAGGGGGAGGGATGAAGAGCTCTATTATGACAAAGTGCATGCTAGGCATGATAGCACTCAAGGCCAGGCACACCTTAACCAGGACACAAGGAGGAACCCCTTACATCATAGTGTATCTGGGCATGAATGATCTTGTGGGGAACAGTGTGACATAAGTGCAAGCTAGATTCAAGGATTTGGCAAGAATCTGTCAAGAGAAGGGGACCACAGTCTCTTTTTCTGAAGTCCCACCAGTGCCAAAAGCCAGCATGGATAAAAAGGGGAACATTGATGAATTCAATTCATGGCTGAGGAGGTGGTGCCATGAAAAATATTTTGGTCTGGTGGGGAAATGGGGTAGGACATGGGATAACGCAGAGTATTATGCACTTGACAGGCTGCATCTAAGCAAGGGGGGGCACAAGGGTCCTGAAAGATAAATTGAATAGCTACATAAGGGAAGACCTGCATTTAAACTGAATGGTGGGAGCAGCAGGGAATAGCTAATTTGACACTCCCCCACAAAATGGTGCAGGTTGGGCAGTAAGGGATGGCAGGGAAGTAGGGGGTATAGGGCGGAAAGGTTTATCTGCAAATACTAGAAGTTTGGGGAACAAAATGGTGGACTTGGAGGCCATAATTGTGGATGAAGGCCTGGATATTATGGCTATAACTGAGACCTGGTTGTCAGAGCATCATACGTGGGAGATAGGTATCCTGGGGTACAGACTCTTTAGAAAAGACAGGACTGGAAGAAGGGGGAGTAGCACTGAATATCAAGGATGACATTAGGGCAACAGAAGGGCAGGAAGAGCAAGGGGAGGTGGAGACCCTGTGGGTCACACTGAAGAAATGATCTGGTGCATCATTAAGACTGGGTGTGATTTACAGACCTCCTGTGCAGGGGGAGGAAAGGGAGAGGCAGCTGATGCAGGCAGTTCAAAGAATGGCACTCAAAGGAGAGCGCCTGCCAGTGGGAGATTAAACCTTCCCAATGTGGACTGGAAAATCCTGTCAGCAGCATCAGCCAGGAGCAGAGAGATACTTGATGCACTCCAGGGTACTTTCCTGCAACAGCTGGTTAGAGAGCCCAGTAGGGGGGATAACATACTGGATGTGGTCCTCACCAATGTGGAAAGTATGGAAGAAGTTGTTGTGGGAGACAGCCTAGGTACAAGCTACCACAATACAGTGAGTTTCAGGATAAGGATGGGGAAGGAAACAAATCGGACCAACCCAAAGGTTCTAGATTTAAGGCAGATGGACTTTGCCAGAATGAGGGAAATATTCAGGGAAGAAATGGAGAGAAAGCAGAAAATAGGGTAAGTGGAGGAATTATGGAAAGCTATAAGGGGGTTGTTATAAGCCATGGAAATCTGCATTAAGAAGGTAGGCAAGAGCAAAACAAGAAGGAGTCCACTCTGGTTTAACAGGGAGGTGATGGGGCAATTAAAGAAAGAAAAAAGGCATTCAGAACATATAAGAAAACCCAGAGGAAGGAAGACAGGGAGACTTGCAGAGAGAAGCTGAGGATGGCAGGGCAGAAAATCAGGAGGACAAAAGCAGATACAGAGGACAGAACTGCTAGGCAGGCCAAAAGGGGAGATAAAACTTGTTTTTGGTATGTGGAGGAGAAAAGAAATGTGAGGCAGGGGATAGTACGAGTGAGGGGAAAGGGATAAAAGTGAAAGGCGACTTGAAAAAGGCAGAGGTGCTTAAGTAGCTACTTCTGTTTGGTCTTTATGGTGGAGAAGGAGAGAAGGGGACCTGAATTAAGAGGGAGGCAGGGGAGGGGAAGACAAAAGGGTTGATCCTAGTCTATTCAGTGAGGAAAGGGTAACAGAGGAACCTCTTTGTTCTTTATTTAATTTATGTTTGTCATCTGGAAGTTTTCCTTCTTGGAAGGTTACAAGGGTGGTGCCTTTTCCGAAAAAGGCTGGAGCAAATACAGTGGATGATTTTCGTCCCATTTCAATATTGAATCCCTTAAGTAAAATGTTAGAAAAGTTGGTGGTTAAACAGTTGAATAATTTTTTGGAACTAGAGGGTTTACTTTGTTCGGAGCAGCATGGGTTTAGGAAGGGAAGGGGTACGGGTACAACTCTGGTCAGGTTCACGAACACTGTCCTCCTTGGGTGTGATAGGGGTTGTTTTATGGGGGCAGTGTTCGTGGACCTGACCCGGGCCTTTGATTTAATAAATCATAATTTGCTTTGTTCTAAGATTGAAAGTTTAGGTTTTTCTACTTTGGTGGTTTCTTTTCTTAAGACCTTTTTAGAGGGACGATCTCAACAAGTGTTTATTGAGCCTTCACTATCTAATTTACGATTAAATCCCAGAGGTGTTCCACAAAGATCCATTTTGGGTCCCCTGTTATTTTCAATATTTATAAATCAAATTCCTTCAATTTTTTCAGCTAGTCATTGTCTTCTCTATGCATATGACTTGATTTTGTATAACCCAAATCAGAATATTGAGTTGGTTAATATTGGTTTACAAAATGATTTTGATAAACTTGGTCTTTGGTTGTTAAATAGTCAAATGATTTTGAATGTAAAAAAGACCAAGTGCATGGTATTTGGGAGTGCTCCTCATTTACGGTTAAATCCATGTTTACATATACTTGATAAATGTGGTGATTTAATAGAACAGGCTACCATGTTCAAGTATTTGGGAGTTCTTTTGGATCCTTGTTTGGGATTTTTGCCACAGGTAAAGGCTGTTAGTAGGACTGTAAACTCAAAATGGGGCTTGTTATATAAATTTAAGGCTTATTTGTCATTGGAATCTCATAGAACAATTGCAATTGGTACTTTGTTACCTCATTTTGATTACGTTTCTTCTTTATATTATGGTTTGGGTGTAAGGCAGGGAGGGTTTTGAGTGTAGTTTACAATAATATTAGTCGATTTGTTCTTGATGCTCCGTGAATGACATATCACTGTGTCTTATTCTTCTTTGGGTTGGGTATCTCCTAAATTAAAGTTTGCATATGCACTTCGTAATTTGGTACATCATGCTATTTATGCTAGGAATTCTTTCCCATTATCTGATCTGGTAAATATTAGGGATTCTCAGGTCAATCTGCGTTCAAATCATGGAACTGTTCTGAGGGCTACAGTTAAGACGGGAAAATCTGGTTTTTGATCTTTTTCATCATCAGCTGCAAGTTTATGGAATGATTTACCCTCTTTCCTTAGAAGTATTTCTTCAATTATGGGATTTAAGGTTAAATTTAAATGTTATTTGTTTTCTATTGATTTATGTAATTGTTAGTCAAATGTTTGTTTTTTTAGTCAAATGTTTGTTGTATGTTACTGTTGACCTGTCTTTTGGGTCAGACCTGAAAAAGGGCTTTGCTCAGTGTCCCTACCCAGTTAACAAATTTAAAATAAAATAAAAATAGGAAGGCTGAAGGTGGACAAGGCAATGGGCCCAGATGGCTTACATCCTAGGGTACTCTGGGAACTAAGGCAGGAGTTGGCAACACTGTTGATGAGGATGTTTAATTTGTCCCTCAATACAGGGTAGGTGCCAAGAGACTGGAAGAGAGCTGAGATGGTGCCAATTCATAAGGGGGGCAGTAAGGAGGAGGTGGAGAATTATCAGCAGGTCAGCCTCACCCTGGTGGTGGATAAGGTGTTGGATGTACTAATAAAGGAAAGGGTGGTAAAGTACCTGGTAGACAGTGGTTTGCAGGATGACAGACAGCATGACTTTACAAATGGGAGGTCATGCCAGATGAACTTAGAAGAGTTTTTTGATTGGATGATGAAGTTGGCCAATTGGTGGGGGGGCGGTGGACATAGCCTGTCTGGACTTCAGAAAGGCCTTCAACAATGTCCTCCACAGAAGACTGGTAAAAAAGCTGGAAAGTTTAGTGGTGGAATGGAAAATAACTAGGTGGGTGGAAAACTGGTTGAGGGACATTAGTCAGAGGGCGATGATAAATGGGGTGCAGTCACAGGAGAGGGGGGTGATAAGCGGGGTGCTCCAGGGGTTGGTACTGGGACCCATAATTTTTAATATCTACATCAATGACATAGCAAAGGGACTGGAGGGAAAAGTGTGCCTATTCAAGATGATACAAAGATCCGCAATAGGGTGGACACCCTGGGGGGGGGTTGGAGGTCATGAGAGAGGACCTGAAGATTCTGGAAAGGAGGTCAGAAACATGGCAGCTGAAATCGTATGGCAAAAACTGTACAGTTATGCACATTAGGTGAAAAAAACTGCAAGCCATTTACACAGGGGGGGGGGATATTAAGCCATTTGAGCAGGAGAGGGATCTGGGGATTATAATTTTGAGCAGCCTTAAGGTGGGTAACCAATGCAGCAAGGCGGTGGGCATGGCAAATAGAATGCTGGTGTGCATAGGAAGGGGCATAACAAGCTGAAGGAGGGAGGTACTGATGCCTCTCTATAAAACCATGGTGAGGCCTCACCTGGAGTATGGGGTCCAGTTCTGGAGACCTCACCTAAGCAAAAACATAGATGGGATTGAGAGGGTTCAGAGAAGGGCAACCAAGATGGTGCAATGTATAAATGGGAAGCCCTATGAGATGAGGTTGAGAGAATTTGAACTGTACCCATTGGAGACTAGAAGGGAGCAGGGGACTATGATAAAATCTTTTAAATACATGATGGGGATTAATAAGGTGAGAGAGAGAAGCTTATTCAGAAGGAAAGAAAGTGCTAAAACTAGAGGTCATTGTCTAAGATTAAAAAGAGGAAGATTCAAGGGCAATGTGAGGAGGTGTTACTTCACGGAGAAGGTGGCTGAGTCCTGGAAAAAAAACTACCTGAAAAAGTGGTGGAGGTAGAAGCTGTTGAAGGATTCAAGAAGGTGTTGGACAGACACAAGGGGCTGACAAGGGGGTGGAGTGGGATGTCCCTTGACCAAGGTGACAAGTGGGGGGGGAGATAATGGGGCAGACTCGATGGGACAGAGAAGTCCTGTTCTGCTGCCACATTTCTATGATTCTATGATGAGATTCTATAACATGGTACCCATCAAGGTGGTGTACTGTGTACTAGTGAAATGTGAGGTACTGCCTGCACTATGGAGTGATGCTCAGAACCACTGCATGAACACAGTGAGGTGACATGGCACCCATTACGTGGCATCCATCAAATGGGTGCACTGTGTGCTGGTGAAATGTGAGATACTGCCTGCACTGTGTTGCTCAGAAGCACAGTAAGGGGCATTTTACATGGAGGAGCAATCCTGAGAAGCAATGCATGAACACAGTGGGGCAACATGGCACCCATCATGGTGGTGTAATGCGTGCTTGTGAATGGGTAGGGTCTCCCTGCACTAAGGAGTGATGCTCAGAAGCACTGAATGAACACAGTGGGGCTACATGGCACCAATTGCAGTTGTGTTCTGTGTGCTAGTGAGTAGCAAGGGATTACCTGCACTGTGTAACAATGCTCAGAATCAGCGTATGAACACTGGTGTGAAAAGGCACACATCACAATGGTGTACTGCTTGCTGATGAAAAATGAGTGAATGCCTACAGAAAATGTAATTTTAGAAGCACTGCATAAACACAGTAGGGTGACATGGCACCCATCAAGGTGGTGTACTGTGTGGTGGTGAAAGGTGAGGGAGTAACTGCTCTGTAGAGTGATGTTCAGAAGCACTGCATGAACACTGTGGAGTGACATGGCACACATCATGGTGGTGTAATGTGAACTTGTGAATGGGTAGGAATTCATTGCACTGAGGTGCGATGCTCAGAAGCATTGTGCGAGCACAGTTGGGTGTCATGGCACCCATCCCTGTTGCATACTGTGTGCTGGTGAAAGGTAAGGGACTGCATGTACTGTGCAGCAATGCTCAGAAGCAACGCATGAACATAGAGGGATGACATGGCACCCATAAGAGCTACATACTGCATGCTGGTGAAAGTTGAAGTCGTGTTTGCACTGTGGAGTAATGCTCAGAAGCACTGCATGAACACAGTGGGGTGACATGGACCCAATCATGGTGATGTACTGCATGCTTGTGAAAGGCGAGGGACTGTGTGCAGTGGGAAGTGATGATCAGAAGCACTGTATGAACAACGTATGGTGAATTGGCACCCATTACTGTGGTGTACTACTTGCTGGTGAAAGGTGATGGACTGCCTGTACTGTGAAGTGATGCTCAGAAGCACTGTATGAACACAGAGGGGTGACATGGCACAGATCACGATGGTGTACTGTGTACTGGTGAAAGGTGAGGGACTGCCTGCATGGAGGAGTGATGCATAGAAGCATGGCATGGATACAGTGAGTCATCATGGCACCCATTGCAGTGATGTACTTTGTGTTGGGGAAATGTCAGAGACTGCCTGCACTGTGGAGTGATGCTCAGAAGCACTGCATGAACACAGTAGGGTGACATGGCACCCATCACAGTGGTATAATGCAGGCTGGTGAATGGATAGGGAATGCTTGCACTGTGGAGTGATGCTCAGAAGCACTGCACAAACACAGTGCAGTAACATGGCACCCATCACGGTGATGTACTGCATGCTGGTGAAAGGTGAGGGCCTGCCTGCACTGTAGAGTGATGCTCAGAATTACAGCTTGAACACAGTGGGGTATCATGACACCAATCACAATAGTGTACTGTGTGCCACTGAAAGGTGAGGGAGTACCTGCTCTGTGAAATGAGGCTCAGAAGCACTGCATTGACACACTGGTACAACATGGCACCCATCCCTGTTGTGTACTACTTGCTGGTGAAAGGTGATGAACTGCCTACACAGGGGACCGATGGTCAGAAACACTGCATGAACACAGCGGGGTGACATGGCACCCATCATGGTGGTGTAATGTGGGCTGGTGAATGGGTATGGACTACCTGTACTGTGAAGTGATGCTCAGAAGCACTGCATGAACACAGTGTGGTGACATGATACAGATCACGGGGGTGTATACTGCATAGTGGTGAAAGGTGAGGGACTGCCTGCATGGAGGAATGATGCTTAGAAGTTCTGCATGGACACAGTGGAGCAACATGACACTGATTACAGTGGTGTAATTTGTGTTGGGGAAATGTCAGGGACTGTCTGCACTGTGGAGTGGTGCTCAGAAACAATGCATGATCACAGTGGGGTGACATGGCACCCATCACAGTGGTGTAATGCAGGCTGGTGAATGGGTAGGGACTGCCTGCACTGTGGAGTGATGCTCAGAAGCAGTGCATGAACACAGTGTGGTGACATGGCACCCATCACTGTGATGTACTCTGTGCTGGTGAACAGTGAGGGACTGTCTGCACTGTAGAGTGATGGTCCAAAGCACAGCTTGAACACAGTGGGACAACATGGCACCAATCATGTTAGTGTACTGTGTGCCAGTGAAAGGTGAGGGACTGTCTGCTCTGTGGAGTGATGCTTAGAAGCACTGCATTGACACAGTGGTGCAGTATGGCACCCATCCCTGTTGTGTACTGCTTGCTGGTGAAAGGTGATGGACTGCCTCCACAGGAAAGCAATGCTCAGAAGCACTGCATGAGCACAGTTGGACAACATGACATCCATGATGGCTGTGTGCTGTGTACTGGTGAAAGATGAGGGACTGCCTGCACTGTAAAGCAATGCTAAGAAGCACTGCATGAACACTGTGGGGGCACATGACACCCATCACGGTGGAGTACTGCATACTGGTGGAAGGTGAAGGACTGTCTGTGCCCATTCAACTGCTTTATGAGAAATAACACATATATTGCCTTATATGGCATTTATTTATGTGTACATCTAACCCCAGTGTTTGTCTTTAGGATAAGCACTCTGACACAGTAACAAACATGCACTGCTTCATGCTCTACTACAGTATAACACTACAGCCCTTTGCAAACTGACTATTAAAAGGTTAATGTACCAGGAAAGGGTTAACTAATGCCACACAGGCATACACAGGCAGGTGTGCATGCACACACACACACACACACACACATTTGTCTCCATGATGTGAGCAGACTTTACATATCTTTGTCTCTGCCTGCATGCAACATCCCTATCTTGGCCTTGTTTTTTTGTACTTTCACCAATTAATTTCAAAAATATGAACAATCAGCAGAATAACCAATATAAAAATACTCATTAAGTTATTTGCGTATGTTATTGTATTAATTACTGCTGTCCTTTTTTAATTCTTGCAGATCTACTGAACTGATAACACCTTACTCTGTGTTGATCTGAGGCCTTTCCCCACAGCATCTGAAATCTGAACTTTCTTCCTCAATCTCAGTTAGATTTTATTGCTGAGAAAGGCTGTCTGAGTTGACATGTTTATGAGTTATGACTACTTCATGAAAGAGAATTCTACCCAGATTGAAGCTAGTAACTCACACGAAATAGTGGGTTTCAACACTGCTTTGCTGAATAAACACAGCAGACTGCTTCAATTAATTAGTGGAGTGACTGCACATAACCGTCAATTGTATCTAGTCCATTCAGATTCTGGAGAGCTCCCTTTTGCTACTGTCATAGCAAGACATCTGCAGGGCTCCACCCACTGCAGTCATATAAATGAATTCCAAACGGGGAAAATCAAATACTTAGTCATTAATTTTTAACACTTCTACTTAGACCTAGTTCACTTGATATCACTGTAATTAAATGTTATACTAGCTATAAGAACACCTTTGCTGTATTCATCTGACTGTGTGTCCACCATGTTTAAATTTGGAGACCACAATCTCATGGTTTTTTTTTTTAATTTCTTATTTAAGTGCTGCTCTCATCCAGCATTTTCATTAAAATGCATGGCATACATTGTAATCCTAGGAAAAATATGTAAAGAGTATAAATGTAATTTAATGTTCTCCAAATAGTTATCCATATATGTACACATTTGGGGGTGGCAGTATAGCCTAGAGGTTAGAGTAATGAGTTGTGAATGATCTTGGTACATCCAACAACCTCCACTTGCATAATGTATGGCTCTGCACAAGACATTTAATTCCCCAGTGCTCCATTGTCGCTTCTGAAAATAGGCACTTTTACATAGTGAGCCTTACCCTGTTACCAAAGCATTAAAACAAAAATAAAGAATAATATTTTTAAAGCTCTAAGACACTAAGTTCAGTTGGCACGGTCCATGTCCTACTAATGGGAGTCCCTAATGTGCTACAAAGTAAAACACAATGATTTTAAATTACAGTTTCATTTTTTAAACACAGATCTTTTTCACGATTTATAGTATGTTTACATATGCAGGTACTGTGTCTGTTTTGGTTATAAGACTTTTATATACAGTTATTTGCAGGCACCATCTACTTAGCTTTGGTTCACGGTTGGCTATGTTCATGAAAATATTGTACCAATGGAATGGAAATGTTAAGAGTGTGATATAAAGTGAGGAAAAAATTAAAAATAATCTTTGAAGTGCTGTTTTAATGCTTTGTATATGTAGAGATACATGTAATAAAGTTAAGGTCTGCAGCTGCCTGGAATTTTTGTTTTTGTTGTCCAACCCAATTTTCTTGCTGTTTTATTGGTCCTAATTTGTGACATGGATAGTCTGTAGAATTTAGTTGTATGTTTTCTATCAATTCTGCCATCTTTCTGTTTAAATAAAGTATGCTTTCAACAATGCAGATGTTGTCCTGTAGTTCTTTTACCCTACCTATGTTGTTTTCCCCATTATTTATATAGTTTGAAACACCTCCAAAATGTGTTCTGAATGTACTGGTTGGTGTCCTCAGCTCATACATTCTGAACATGGCCAATTAATTACTTTTTGACATGTACATCCCTTTTTTTAATGCTCCTGTGTGTTACCAATGCTGACCTTGCTATTTTGCCAGGTAGTACATCTTGCCTGCTCTTTATCGTTTGAATCAGGTCATCTTTTTCAACCCTTCCAACCAATGATGTTGATGCTCCTATTAGTTACATTCAGAACACCCCCCCCTTCCCCTAATTGGTTGCCTGATCCTTTCGGGATTCCAGTTTTCCCTGTGATATAGGTGGCCAATGGGTGGTATCAAATCTGCTGCACATAAGTGCTTGCCCCTTTTCTTGCTGTTTTTTGTACAACAGAAAGTGTTGGTATCCACTTGGAGCAGCTGTGGTGCATACAGAACGAGGAAGATCCCCAGTCATCCAAAGTGCACTCAGAACACCAAAGGGTGAGGTTCTGACCAAGTCTGCCAGTGTTAGGGACAGGGGATCATTATGCAGCTTATTTTCACTCCAGCAGTGAGATTTATTTATTTACAGTATGGTGCCCACTGATGTTTGCTTCTGTGGCTGGAGGGTGATTTAGTACTATTGCTAGGCCTTCCTGCTACCAAAATGCTTGTTTAAATCCATGGTTTGCTGTATACATTTTTGTGATTTTAATGTGCTGCGCATAATTTTTAAAACCACCCACCACATGATCTCCACATGGCAGGATGTTGAGTAGGCAGTGTTGAGACCATGCAGTCTGTGGTTATTGGGGGAGGGTATTGTTTGGGCTGGTCCAAAAATGCTGTTTCTGTCAATGGGTAATAATAGTCTCCATGATATTTTGTAATGTCCATTGTATTATTTTTTTTAATCCATGCTTTGTTGTACTAATGCTTAACATAGAAATATAGAAACATATGTTTTGATGGCAGATAAGGATCGCCTGGCCTACCCAGTCTGCCCATTTCCCTATCTATTGGATAAGCTGCAGATCCTAGTTAACCATCAGCCTACTTCCTCCTGCCCTTCACCAGAATTGCCTTATGTCTATCCCACGCATTCTTGAATTCCCCCACTGTTTTTGACCCACAACCTCTTCAGGAACACCATTCCATGCGTCCACCACCATCTCTGTGAAAAAATACTTCCTCACGTTGCCCCTGAGCCTTCCCCCCTTGGTCTTCAAATTGTGTCCCCTTGTTCTTGCACATCTCTTTTTCTGAAATATATTACACTTTTGGACTTTGTTGATTCCCTTGAGGTACTTGAAGGTCTCTATCATGTCCCCCTCTCCCTTCTTTCCTCTAGGGTATACATATTAAGCTCCTTTAGGCTCTCCTCCTATAGCTTATGGGGCATACCCTGCACCATTTTAGTTGCCTTCCTCTGGACTGCCTCCATCCTGTCTATGTCCTTGCAGAGACGGGGTCTCCAGAACTGCACACAGTACTCCAGATGGGGTCTCACCAACTGTCTATCAGAGGGATAACAACCTCCTGTTTTCTACTGGTGATGCCTCTCCCTATGCATCCCAGAATCCCCCAGCTTAATCATGTCCAACAGAATTTTGTGTAACCACCCACCGGGAGGGGGTGCAAAGTATTGTTTGTCTGCTACCAAAATGTTTTTCTGTGAAATAGTTTGCTTATTGTGTCCATTTCTGTGATGCTGGGTCCTGACGTCCATCTTCTTTTGTGTAACCACCCACCACGTGGTCTCCACATGGCTGGATGTTGAGCAGGCCATTGTTTGCTGCTCAACTTTCAACCATTTTGAGACCTTGTGGTCTGTGGTTATTTGGAGGGAGTACAAGGTATTGTCTGCTGAAATGTGCTCCCTAATGTGCCCTGCATGGTCTTAAAATGGTTGCATGCTAACTATACTCCTCTTTTGTTAGGCACTCAGTGTGTGCAGCCATTTTAAGACCATGTGTAGTGGTTGGGGGGTATACAAATGACAGTTTTACTGGAATTTAGCTGCTGTTGTAGTGTAGCATTTTCCTTACATTTATCACTTTGTGTTGTGTAACAACTGATGGGTGATCATCTTTCACCTTCTGTGAAGTAATTGTCCACATTCTGTATTCTGCCATTTCATCTGCTGTGAAGCAACTGATGGGCAATCTCTTTCTTTCTTCCTTTCCCTGGCTGTGAAGTAATTGTCGACTTTCTGTTCCATTGTTTCATCTACTGTGAAGCAACTCATGGACGATCTCTTTGTTTCTTCCTTTCTTCCACTATGAAACAAACAAACAGCCACAACAGTTGCAGTGCAAATAAATTGCAGTGATCCAGCTCCAGTTGTGGACACCTGATCAGACGTTGTCAACTGAAATCAATTCAAAAGGCTTGAGCAAGACTGCCTAAGTCACCTGCATGGTTTGCATCAACAATAGAGTGATAAGTGATAACATCAAGTTCATCCACAAAACAGACAGCAATGTCAAGAAGAGGACTAAACATGAAATGCTGTCAGAATTTGGAGGCAAAAATTCTGTAAGTCGTGAAGGAAAATGTGAAGTATTTGAAAACAGGAACAAGACTGGGTCAGAGCAGTTTTGGTGCTGAAAAAATATAAGATGCTACATATGCAAGCAAAACTCTAGGAATTAGCTGGACAACACTCATCAATGTATCTCATAGTGAACAGAAGCATGTAAAAAGCATACACAAATCCGTACTGCCTCAGGAAACTACAAACAAAAGTAAAAAGCTTTTTTGAACAGTCAATAACCCCTCTGCTATACAAGAAGGCATTCTTAAAAAGAAGCCAATGTACAAAAGTGTTCCTATCAAAACTCCTTCATTTACTGTATGCAGAATTTCTGAAGCAACACCCAGAGTGTCAAATCAGTGCCATCAAGTTCAACGGTTTCTGCCCCAAGCACATAAAACTTGCCAGACAACAGAAACTGGACCAATGCTTATGCGAGTACTGTGAAAATGCCACATTAAAACCACAATCAGTAAACCACATGGCAGATTTTTACAAACTGCTGGAGTGCAAAGTCACCAATATTTACAAAGCTAAGGAGCTGACCGTGCACAAATGAAGGTTCCATGTTTTTCAGAAAAATGTCTGGAGAAGGTATGCAGGACTTGTACTGTGAAGGCAATTGAAAAACATGCAGAGGCCCTATTGAGTCAACATGGGTTAGAAATGCTGATATGGTACCAGCGGGAAACCATCACAGTGAAGAAAAGAAATGATGGCATTAATATGAAAACATCCCACAAAGTGTTGGTCAGCAAGAAGACCACATTACCAGAATTTGTTGGAAGACCTATAGTTTTTCAGTCACCATCTACATGTGGTGTTGTGGCAAATAATGCAATTTGCATCCCTCAAGGCAAATCTACCACAAGGCTGGGTCATCATGGTGCTGGACTTTGCCAAAAAACTATGCCTGCTAGTACCAGGATGAAATCCAGTCCTGCCACTGGCATCATGAGCAGACTACAGTGCACCCGAGAGTTACATATTACAGGTGCTCACATTGTAATGATCTTGTCACAGAATACCTGATATTCATCTCAAATGACCTCACACATTATCAGCATGATGTTCGACATTTTGTTAAGATGACCAATGAACACATCATGAACACTAGCCACATAAACATTATGAAGGAGGTACATTTCACAGATGGCTGTGCCAGCCAATACAAATCAAAATGGTCCTTCCATGGAATTTCAAAAGCTCCATCACAGTATGGATTCCCTATCGAATGTGCCAATTTTTGATCACAGAATGGTAAGCACAACTACAATGGGGAGAGTGTCGTGGTGACATGGTCAGCAACCAGGCCATGAAATCACAAATTGCTATCATTTCAACAGCAGAAGAGATGTTCATGTAATGCCATGGTAATCTGACCAGAGAGCCTTCAAGTGATGGGTGTGGGCATTCCAAGATAAATTTTTTCTGGGAGCCTGACAAATCCACAAGAAGGCCAAATGGACCGAATGTTAGAGCTTTTCCTGGGACAAGACATGTCCAGAGCATAAGATCTGTGGAAGGCAGTGTGGTTGCCACCAGAGCACCATCTTGTTTCTGCCTCAAGTGCCAAAATGATGATGGCCCATGTGTGAACATGGAGCATGTGGATCAATGGACTTCAAAGAGGCTCAAACTGAAACACAGCAGCACCAGCACTTCTGAGACAGCTCAGATGCTTGAACTCAGGAATTACACTGTCCAGCAATGCCAGTGAAGTACTCCTCTACAACTCGGTGCACAAAAAAGAGTGCCCATGAGTACAGCACTGCAGATATGGACACTCCTGCTGTTTCCAGCACTCCAGTGACTGACCCCTCCTCTGCTCCTGCCACTCTACTGACAGACCCTTCTGCTGTTCCCAGCACTGCATCAACTGACCTGATTGCTGCTTCAGGCACTGAAGCAATGGACAATTCTTCTACTCCTGACACTTCAGAAATGGCCTTCTACACTGCTTCTGTCCCTAGTGTGCTTGTTGGCTGTTCACCTGCTAAAAACATAATTAAACCCAAAAAGATACAGCTGGAAAAATTCTGTGCAGTTTACTATTCTAAACAGTTTTTTTTATTGGGCAAGTGCTTGCATGTAATGAACTATAACGTACGTTCACTGTCAAATTCCAGGACCAGAGTGCAAATGGGCATCTCATATGGCCACAACAGCAGGACACTGATAATGTGCGACAGCAGAGACTTTTCCATTGACCTGTACATCTGTCAGGAAATGGGAGCTCTGCAATTGCACAGAATGAACTGCAAACTATAGCCACAAAATACAAAAAAGCTCAAGAATCACTGGAATTGACAGCATTTAGAGTGTTGGACAATATGACTAGTTGCTATGCACAATCTTTTCTATGACTTTTTTATTTTTACTTCTTAATGAAGTTTTTTTTCTTATTTCAGTGCACTTCAGTGCACGAATACCTAATTGTTGACAACATAGATCACAACTAGTAAACTTTTACAAACCTGCACTGTTGTTTGCTGGTCTTTGTTACATTGACAATGCACAATTGGTGTCTGCTATGCATTCAGAACACAAGGCTGGTGTCCACCATACATTCAGAATACAAAGCTGGTGTCCGCTGGTACATTCAGAGCACTGAAGCTTTATTTTTCTTGGTCATTTAAATGTCCGTTATCTTGCAACACAGTGCATTTTTCACTGTAGGGACACGACATGTTAAAATGCTAGAAAAAAACTATTGCAGTAACAAAATAATACATAAAAGTAACATAAATGTATTTTTTAGTGGTGATGTGACATATCAGCTACCTCTGCAGCTGGAGGGCATGAGGAGACTTGGATGGGGGTCGCAAGGTGGGGGGGGTGCAGGAGGAAATGGAAACTACTCTGCTGAAAGGGGAGGAAGGTGCCAATGATTTAAAGAGGAGGGGACAGATCATTTGTGGACTGGAGACCAGGACTATCTTCAGTTTGATTTGCTGCAGATGCCGATGTTTCACTGCCTTTCTTCATGCTGCTTTTCAGCACCTGGACACTCTGATACATGTATGTTATCTGTCTTGTATTTGATGTAATATTTTTTCTATTATGTCCAAACTTTTCATTGTGTTCTGTTGTTATTCATTGTTTTTTGGGCCAATTCTGTTAATAGTTTTATGTTTTGGTTCATGTCCTGTTGTACATTTATCAAAGTGTCCAAGCACTGACATAGAGCTTGTGTGTGGCTTGTTTGTGAATCTGTCAGAGAAGAAAGAGAAGCATATATTAAGTTCTATGACTGTGAAATGTGACTTTTAGATATGTTATTTTACTACTGTTAGTCAGAGCAGTTGTGCAAATATTCTAATAATATATGATTATCACAAATGGTCTCAGAAATACTGCAATCTGATTGGCTGTTAGCATTACAACACAGTTACATTAATACATATAACACTGTCATGTACAGCATGATCACCATGGTACATACATTCTTCCTGTCAACATTCCATGCTGTTACAGTGTTGAATATGAAGAATTATGCATTCTGATTGTGAACCAACATTTTCAAACTGTGGGTGAAACAACTATTTTATCAAAACATTTCTTCTGAATGAGGAAAACATTTAAAAAGGTATGTTTTTAATGCCTTTGTTTTGGACTCATTTGTTATAATAGCAATAATGCACTTCGAGGAGTTAGATTAAGAGTGTATTAATAACTCCCTTCGGGCAATATGAAACTCGGCTGCAAGCCGTACCACATTACAGTCCAAATGAGTGATTAACAGACTGTTAATCTAAACCACGGTCATGCTCTTTGCATAACAGATTATGTAATATGTGGGAGTTGTGCTACTGTCATGTTTATAAATATTATATAAATATTACATATTCATAAATAAATTGTTACAGTAAGGTGTTGGGGGTAATGAGTTTGGTAACATCTCTGAGTAGCAGTGCTTGAACAGGAACTGCAAGTAGCTTACCTGAACTGGTTGTCTGTGTGCTATACAATGGCTTTTGAAAATCCTCTAACATCATTGTTTAAAACATAGCACATAACTATCACCACTGTAAACATTTAATATCAGTATAATAGCAAAAAACAAGTTGTATAGTGTATGATGGTATTATATCATGACAAGAAGTGAGTATATGGGTGAGGGGGTCTAAGAGGTACCCTGTAGAGAGGTATTTGGGGAAGCAGAGGAAGAACTGTGGGTAAATACTGTGAGGGTGTAGGGAAGGAGAATTTTGGTAAGAGGAGTAGAGTGACAGTAAGTGGAGGTAAGTCTCAGGTCAGGGGTGAGAAGGACATGGGTGCCACTGTGAGGGGGATAGCAAGTAATAGGTGTTGTTTTTTAGGACTGGAGTTGGCACTGGCAGTGTCAGAGAACAGGGTGAGGCATGAGGAGTGAAGGCACAGGAGTCAGAATTCAGCCAGATAAGGAAAGAATGGGTGAGGGGAAGGATAGAGGCATAGGGAGAGGCAGCAACTGGGGAAGTTGTAGGAGTGACAAGTGGGATAATAATGGGCAGGGGAGAGTGTATTCTGGAGATGTGGGCTGGGTAAATGGGAGGATTTGGGGAATGTGACAAGACAAATAGGGGTAATAGGGGAGGGTATAAGATTGAGGAGGGAGGTGAGTAGGCACTACTTTATGGTGAAGGTGGTGTCTAAATGAAATGCTCCAACAGCTGAGTTGTATCATATAACAGAGTAGGAAGTTTTGTGAGGGTCTGGGAGAAAGGAAGATAGCAGGTTTTGGGAGGATTGGCCTTGAGGTTGTTAAAGAAATTACAGATGGGGAGGTTGTTGGGGGTACTTGTACTGTAAGGTGCTGGCTACATAGTCTAGCAAACATTGATACAGTAGGTAGTCTTGTTCTGCTGGGAGATCTGTACATTTCCATGATTCTATGTCCTTATTTACCACTTCTGGTGTGGTTCAATTAGTGAGCTGTGGCATGTAATCGAAGCACACCAGGTGTGGTAAATCTATTGATATACCCACTGTCTGTCATTATATATTGTTTAAGCAAATCACAGCATTCCCCCCATGTTTCCTCACTTTCCTTGTCTTCTTTGCTGAAGGCAGATCCCTTCCTTCAGCCAGGAGGTAGGTTCCTTTCACAAATAATGACAACCCTGGTTTGTGATAAGCAGACAGGGGCTGTGCAGTGCAATGCAGAGCAGCCTGTGTCCACTTTTACTCTCTGGAGCTGAATGCTCCTCCCCTCTACAATGTGCTTGGCCCCCAACCCATCACATTGTTGGGACTGTGTGACTTGGATACAATCCTCAATCTCCCTGGTTGCTGCACGATGCTATGTTGCCAGCCACACCACTGGGCAAGCAACCAGTCTGAATGTGAGACTGGAACCAATGTTCACCATATAGAGATGTGTATATTAAAAACTAAGTGGGTCATTATGTGATCCTTCCAGTCATTTATATTATAGCCCCAAAATCAGCCGGCTACAGCTTGTAAAATAATAGACAAGGTGTGGCTCAATTTCCCAATAAATGACACGCAGTTTGTGCTTTATTGGTTAAAGATGGTGTGCTATTTTTATACAGCAAATACATACTTTGAGAGGTTTCTGGCTCTGGTCCCTCTTCTTTAACTGTTTGTAGAGCCCTGGTCTCCAGTGATTCTGTAATAAAAGAAAAAATATTGTTAATTGTTATTGCATCAAAAATAACATTTTTGTGCAATTATTGAGGCTCAGTTTCAAGGTGATGGCAAAAGTGATGTCCTTTGTAAGAGACACACTGGTTCTGCTTAGCTGAGCATTCTGTGACATATGGTTCAAAAATGGGTACACACTTAGAGCTCTTAGCTTTGCTAAGAACTATAGTGGGGGGGCATGAACTTACATGACATTTTTTCTTGCAAAATAAGTGTTAATTTGTTGCAATGCATAAATAACTGTGGGTATGGACACTGTGAATGTTCAGATCTGTTAGGTATAACTATTGCTTAACAATGGATGGGATGTTCCTGACCAAGTAGCAAGTCTCGCTGACTATAGCAAGTGAATAATGCTCATTAGTGTTGTTGTATCAAGAAAGAAAAAAGAGGTATGATGAACATTCAAACTGGGTATGTAATATTTTTTAGTGTTGCTCAGTGGTACAGTTGCTTAGTTAGTCACTGTTAAAAGCCACCCCCACCCCCTACATGTCTTATTTTTTTTTAATAAATATGAAAAATGACCACAGATTTTGTGAAAAAAAACCAAACATATGAAATCAAACAGTTAAACTATAAATTACATTTTGTTCAGGCTTCAGCTGTTTTTGAAAGTGCAGTGGAAGGATGTCTATGACACTGAAATGCATAACTGATACTTTCTTGTCCTGCATGACACAGCCACTGTCCAACACCATGAAAAGTATGTGCAAGCCTGTGGACACCGTAGCAGTACTTACTCACTGATCCTGCATGGCAGGCCAGTAATGGAGAGCAGCTAGTAAGTACTCTGTCACATGCCGCCTAGTCCAGTGTGATTGTAGTGCATTATGGGGGAACAGGCAACAACTTAAAACAAGAACTACAGATATTGTAAAAATAGACACAGGAAGTGAGAAAGTAAATGGTTATTGTGAGTGTGTGTGCAAGGGGAAGGGCTAGGGGATACCCTTTACAAGAAACTGCAAAACAATATGTACAGATGCCTGAGAAGGAAAATGTCCCTATCTTGGTAAAAAAGTAAAAAGGTTACTTCAAAAAACAGTATTCCAATACAGGCGAATAAACTATTTTATTATGAATTGAAACAAACAAAATAATTGCACTATTCAAGCATACTATTTACTTCATTTTCAGCAGATATGGTCCACTGTGCCATTTTTTAAACTCAATAATTCCTTCTGGAGGTGGATAGCATGGTAAATACTAAGGTTTTAGGGAACATAATGAACTATGATGTTGGCCCTGATTATACTGTTTGGCGATCTGTCCAATATCAGACATTGTGTTGGGTATTATTCCTTCCATAATCTATGGTAAGTCTATGGACATACATTATGTTATTTTACTGAACTGTATTGATTCCTTGTGAGCTTAAAACTGAGTATTTGAGTGTAGGTGATGATACTCACATTCAGTGGTGACAATAATGACATTGTCATCTTCAACTTGAGATTCTGTCCCCTCCTCTTCAGGGACTGGGCCTGGGACAGTTGGTGTTTCTGCAGCTGTGGCTCCAGGGGCTGTTCGTATAGAAAAAAACCCATCTAGGATGGATATCACATTAATTCAGATACCCTTAGGAATATGTTATATTGACGAAAGAAACAGAACACTGGTAATTCTGTCCATTGATTGACTGTGAATACAATTTGATATTGTTTTGGGGGCTTTCAGCAATGACAGATAATTGTGCTTATGTTAAAGACACAGAGGGTTGTCATTGTGTTGACTTGCATTGTTAATGAGGCAGTTCCTGCAAAACTATAATTATACAATGTCTAGGAAGAATGTTGGGCTCTGACTGGTCAGTCTGGGGCTGGATCCATTACGTTATAGGAGCATAACTTCATGGCTGTAATGGTATCTTTCATATGATCATGGTCTACTGTCACTACTGTGAACCACTTGCTGATTCCTTGCCAACTGGTGATTCTTCGGCAATTGCTGATTGTTTCTTTGCATCTTTTCTTAAGAAAGAAACATATCTCTCTGCACTACTTGAAACATTTTTCAAATGAAGTTATTACTCTCTGTAGGAACAAAGCATTGTATAATAGGACTAATGCTCTACAGGGTGTGTGTCGTGCTGGGATAATGTCACTTCTGGGCAATTTGGTGCAGTTAGGCTGTGCACTTGTGTCCAATGATTTCAGTCGAGATGTTATGTCAGCACAACATACACTATGTTGGGTGTATATAGGATAGTGTATGTGTAACCATATACTACAAGGCTATTCTTCCACCGAGTGGATACAATGCCAAGTGATCACCTCGAGAGCAAAGCTGAAGAGATCTCCAAGTCAGCACTGTATCCATGAGGTGACACAATAGCCGAGTAGTGTATGGGTAATCATACACTGTTCAATGCAGTGTATGGTGGCTGCAAAAAATAAATATAAAAACACTTTTCCATATTTTCTGTCAGCTCTGCTGACTGCCCTTGATTTACAACTGCCACCTATCAGCACACACATGCACCATTCTCCAACAGTAAGGGATGAATCACAAGTGCTGCTGGAGTCTCTTGTATTATGATGTCCTCAGTAACGCAGAATGAAAAGTTGTTCTGCATTAGTAAGGACATCACTACTGCAGCAGAATGACTTTTTGCCATGCATGGATTTTCATACACAACTGCATTCCACCATACATTATTATTCCATTAGTATAGACAGTCCCTGTTGTGGTATTTTGTTTATGAATAGCAGTTGATCAGTAAGAAGTAACAGTTGAGAATTGCAAATTTTAAAGTAAATATTGTAGTCAGTCACTTGTTCTTTACGACATCTGATTTCAAATTACTATACTATATGATTATTATTACATAGTTAGGATAGGGTTAATTCTGTTCTTGCAACAGTGGGGGTTTAATCAACATTTTTTTTGCTGTAATTGAATTGTGTACGGTTAGCATATGTTATCAAGTTTTAATGTTAGCAATCAATGTACTTACAGTGAAGCACTCTCTCTCTCACCAAACTGTGGTCTCTCTGCCTGGAGCCACAGCTGGTATGCCTGGTCATACTAGGTCCGGTCCTTTTCTGGCACCTTCCTCACAGCTTTTAGTTTATAAAACCTTTGGTGGAGTAGTTTTCACTTCCCCCTGCACTTCGGCCACTTTTTTTCTTCTAAACCCTTCTCATGCAGAAGAAATTTTGTGACCCCCCCTCCAAGTCTCCTGTAAGGGCATGTTGGTTGCTCTCATGTATATTTTTGCATCACAAATCTTTGTGATGCCTTCCAGCAGCAGAGGCAGCTGATCTTGTGTCCAGTATTTTGCCATATCTGTAAGAGAAGAAGAAGTACAGAAAAAGGAGGTTATTCTACTGTTTATTTCTACCAACGTATATAATTCTACATTGTTATAATTAGCTATTTTGATGGGGGGGGGGCACTGTGCAGCTTGATCTGGGATGTTTCATTAAAAAGATTGTTAGAGATCATTACCCATGCTACGACACTCCCCACTCCTTAACCAAATAGTAAGGTAGCTGGTGAGGCTTGAACACATTGTAGTAATGAAATTTTAATGAAATGTGTTACTACTTCAGCATGCACCATCTTGTGGATCATTTCTGTTTTTTCTAAGAGTATCCAATGGCTGCTCTGGCCCCCCAGCACCTATCACTCATGAGATCCCCTCTCTGTCATCTCCTACAAGTTATTTCTCATGGCGAGGGGGAAGGGGACCAGTCAACACACCATACTGGATCTACTACTGGGTAGGTGCATCCTGGTGATGCTGCAAGTGGGGATATCATCAGTTGCGGTGAGGACTTTGTGGTCAGGACTGCATTCCTTGGTATTCTTGCCTTGTGGTGAGGGGTTTTCAATGACAGCAGTGATCATAGTGTCCATGTGTTTGCATGTGCTCCCTACATGTGTCGGCACCATTGCCACTGCCCTGGTGCAGAATCGCTGTGCTGTCCCCAACTGTCTGCTATGGGGTAAGTCGAGCACTAATTGGTGATGTCTCCAGCTCCCAGGATAAAGAGAATGGTCCTTAATGTGGTATGTGTCTTTATGAAACATAGTTACAGATCCCCGACCAACCCACGCAACCAACAGCCTAGAGTCAGCTATGTCACAGCTCCATATTGTTAACAAAGTAGTACTAAGAACATTTAACTACAACATGGCAGTACTTCTACATGCACTGTGTTGTGCATTACTGCTTTGTGAAATGTTTATCTATTTAACTATCTGTGTTTTTTTTGTGTGTAATTCTTGCTCTATTTTTTGACAAAAAAAGTAGATTCTTAAAAGAACCTTTTATGCTATTTTTTTGCAGTTTCATGGACACACTGTCTATTAGATCATGGAGAGAATGGCATGTCAGAGGCCTACCAAAAACAGGCAATTGCCAGTGTCTGAGAAGTGTACACCGTCTTTTAGATACAGCCAATCTTTAAAATACTTAATTTCAGAATGACAGACTATGCACATTTTCAGATCACGCATAAATGCAGAGATGTGAATGTTAAGTTTTTTTCTTGCTCTGTTGAGCAGGATACATATGCTCATCTGCACGCCAGACCATCCACTCAGTAATATCAGAAAATAAAGGTAGCATCTCTGTAAGTAAAGCTAGGTCCAATTCAGCTTCAGAAACTAAATCTATCACCCAAATCATTTCCTCAGAGATGAATCAGCAGTATGTCTGGTGCTGAATGGTTGCTCAGTAGGTGTTGCATAGTGGGCATAAGCTGCTTCCATCTCATGCCTCCCTTGCCAAACCAGTAAACCTTACAGTTTGGTAGGTTTAAGTCACTGCCAAAGTTACTTGTCTTGACATATTCACCACCTCAGTGAATTAAACTGCTGCCTACCATCCACACCATGATTCTGGAGTTTTCTGCCATGATTTAAGTTTTTTTAAAAACAGAGTGACAGAGATCTCAAGTAAGACAGTCTGAGTCTGCTGCTGGCTAGTGGCATGTAAACAGTTCTGCCAGGCAATTTCTTAAACACTTTTTTTTCTTCCACAGAGATATAGCAACAGTACAAAACTAAAAAAATGATTGGCTGTTGCCTGCTGTATAATGCCAATAGGAAAATGACACTACTGCAGTGCCTGAGATTTGTTTTTTCTATTGGCTGTAGGGCAGACTAAATATAGTTTTTATGACTATGGGCAGAGCCTACAGGAGTATTGCATATACAAATGGAGTGATGTCATGTTTTCTGTCCATAGAACTGACTGAAGGTGTAAATAGTCTCCTCTGCCTTACCGTCCTCCAAGCAATGTTTTCTGCCCTCAAATAAATACGCTTTCATGATAGTCAATGGTTGCAGGTACTATTTTCTTTCTTAAATGGGTGGTACAGGAACTGTAACCTGAGTAGTGGGAGGCAGCATTAGTTTTTTTTTGGAGTAAGATCCACCTCTGCCTCCACCCCATACTTTTTTCTGATTCATGTGGGAGGGGCATGAGCTAGCTCTAGCATGCTGCAACCAGATACACTAATTTGGGACCTTATCAACAAACAGACATGATTGTGCAGTGGAGAACAGAACAGAAGTTATTTAATGCCTTCAGATTGACTTAAAAATCCTTTGGAACAAATGATTATCAGAGCCACCTGGGGCCTCAGAAGGAGACATAGGCACACATCTAGTTCTGTAAGAAAATTTTCTTTTTTTTTTGTGGGGGCTGTGGGATGCAAACTCAGATCTATCTGCCCAGATCATCAATGCTATAAAATGCTATAATTAACAAACTCTAGCTGTTTTCTTACAGAAACCCCACTCAGTTAGATTTCAAGTATTTGCTAAATTGTAAATGTAGGTATCAGCATTCTGTTAGTAGTTAGTGCTGATTGTGGTCTGTGACAAGATCTTTTTTTTTTTCCAAATGAAATGTATGGTAGGAAGCTGAAAACAGACTTTGATGATAAAGTGTGTTTTTTTCTTTTAAGTTTGAGATGTATTAAAAAACATTGAACGAGAAAACAATTGGTGATTTTAAAAGCTATTCCGATCAGTGCTGGCATAAAAAAAATCTTAACTATTTTTTATTTTATCATGGATACTAGAAATAGGATGTCAGCATTCACTCCATTAAACCTGTTTTTCAGCTTTTTTTTAGCATATTGCCAAGGTAATCTTTTCAGAATGCAATCTGTCACAGGGGGTTGAAATTGTTTTAAAACATATTTTATGTAGAGTGTTTTGATATATATGTTAAGTCCTAGTGTTTCCTTCCCTCTGTCTGCTATTTGGAGTTTTTCCTAAATTGCCTGCTAGCTGTATGGTAGTTTAACGACCCATGGGGATCTCCATAACAAACAGTTTTATTGGCTTTCTTTCTCCTACGATGCCCCCTATCTCATGTGACAGTGATATAGCCATGCCCTTAGATTTAGCATGTGTACTGCTTTAAAATTAATTTAGCAACATCAGAGCCTTGTAACTGTTCTTATCCTGGGAGCACAAATGTCAACGGTTAGTTTAGCAGATACCTGAAGCTATCTAACTGGGGTTTCTGTAAGAAAACAGCTGCTAAATAGCTCTAATTAATTATTTGTGTTTTCAATGTTAAAACACTCTTGCTAGCTAGACCTGATGCACAGAGAAAACAAAAAATGTTTTTGGACTTGTTAACTGTACTGTCTTTGTATTAGTTTCAACAAGGTGCCTTTGTAAATGAGTCTCTGACTCAAAGGTTTGTAAATCTGATATTTTTTAAATATAAATAAATGTTTATGTTTAAGCCCATGAAACACCCTTATCTAGTTAATGCATTCACAGTCATAGTGGCTCTGCCAGAGCTTGTTTGTTTTAATGGGAATTTATGCCTCTCTGATAGGAAGCTTTGTAAGAACACATCACTAGATGCATTCTGATTTGGTGGCAGCCACCTTGATGCACAAGTGCTTGCAATCTGGGAGTCCCTTTTGAACTAACGTGTGGTGGTGAGTACTGCTTGAAGGTCTGCCTCAAATGGTTAAAAGTTACACTAAAATCAATGTTTAGCCTTTTAGAAGCTTACAGTATTGAATACAAAAAAATGTTACCATCAAAATACAGATGTTTTTAAGAGTTAAATGTATTTGGTAACATAGATTTCTTATTAACTTAAAATGGTGCACTTACTGTCTCTTATCTGAGTACATGCAGTTTTTCCAGAAATGGTGGAATTTCCTGTTTCTTCTTGCATTTTGCTGCAGTTTCATTGGGTGCTTTAATCTGTTTCTTGTGGTAAATTTTACAATCGAAAATATATATGTTTGCATGAATTAGTACCATAATATTATTTGTTGTTGTGGGCTGTCAATGATGTCTCAATTGGTTCTGATTTGCTAGATTTGTTATACGGGTGTTTTTTATAGAAAAAAATGGCTGCTCTTAGTGGAGCAAGTGTAACAATTGGTCTCATTTACAGTATTATAGTAATCAATATGATATAGTTATGTGCTTTTATTAGCATATTATATGCATATGTAATGGTTGATGTGCCCATTTTTTCAATGGACACATTAACTTGAAGGAGTTTGTAGGAGTTTTCTCTTGTGTATATTGTATCGGTAAATATGTTGTCTAACTTTAAAAATGTTTGTTTAAATGTATGTTTTTTATAATGAATGTTATAACATAGTACTGTTTATATAAACTGATGTCAATTTTTAAACTTAAACAGGTCCATCTTGAAAATGGGTCTATGACCCAATGATGTAATCCATTTCTACCTGTATAAAAACAAACCTTTTACCTACCTACCATATTACAGTTGTACTGCTTAAATATGTCATTTTTGCACCATTTTGTGGTCGCTAATGTTTGTAGACTCGATTATCTAGCACTTCCTGACTGCAAAGCATCATGAGAGGAAAAGGTAGACAGTCAGCAAGCTCTATCAAATAATGTTTGCATGACATTTTTTGATCTCGGTTATATCTGTATTCTTTATTATGGGACGCTCAACAAGATTCGTGCAAACATTTTTTGATCACGCTATTGTAATGTATTTCAATGGGAATTGCTCAGATAGTGCGAAAACAATAGTGTAAACATTTTTTGACTGTGATAACATAATGTATTCCAGTGAAACTGTTTTATGGAGCTCGGAAACTTGCACCCAAAAATGTTTTGATCACGCTATTTTGATGTATTTCAATGGGAATTGTCCACATAGCTTGAAAACAATTGCAAAAACATTTCTTGACTGTGATAACATAATGTATACCCATGGAACTCAGTCAGTGGCTTGCCGTGGTGGTGAGAGGTGGGGTGTGCCAGTTTCCTGCAGGTGATGGGTCAGGGCAGGGTGGACTGGCACTGCTGTGTGGGGGTTGGGTGTCACTAGACCACCAGGGATATGGGAAGGTTTTATTATTGTACACCATGTGGCACCACAGGGATATGGGCTTTGGGATCAGGGGGACAGAGCTGCCCTGTGGGGCTATTACCAGCATGGGGTTTGGAGGCTAGGGGAAGTGAGCAGCTCTTTGGGGCTAGTACTGTGTGGGAGCTCAGGGGTGGGGGGAGAGCTGACCTGTGAGGCAATTCAAGTGTGGGTGTTCAGGGGCTGGCTGGGAAAATTCAGCCTTGTGGGGCATTTATGGACTGGAGGGATTGGGGGCTGAGGGTCTCACAGCCCTGCAGGGATTTCCAGGCATGGGAGGCACCTACGCCCAACTGTGGGACAGTTGTGGCTTGTGACATGCCTCACCTTTACGGCCTGCATTTGGCATGCCCTTAGGCATGTCACAAGTTGTAGAACTTATCCATGCGAAAACTGCCTCTTCCAGAATTAGACACAGGGTCCGAGGCATAACCGAGAATGGTGCAAGTTGCATTTGGCAGTTACTTGTGCCATTCTTATAGAATCATGCCCATGATTTTTAACAGTACAACTTCTCTGTACTACCCAAATTACATTTTCAATAATGTGCTATGATAATGGTAACATCATGCTTTCTACAGGAGCTGTTCACGTGTCTCCAAAACCTTTTCTAGAATTGTTTTTATGACTTACCTAACGTTATGTATTTAAGTAGTGGTCATGTATGTAGGTTGTGAAGTGCCTACTTGATTTTTTGTGTTGTCAATAAACAATGTAATGCTTTTTCATATGGATGCTGTTATAAAGCTTTAAACTGTGGCAATATTATTTTTTGAATGTGTTATCATAACATATTTGAATACAGATTATAAGTCTACTTAATCATTCATGGTGGCACTGTCAGCTGTGATTGTTTGCTGCAACTGTGAAATCTATAAGAAGTCACTGGACCCCCTATGCACTTCTTGCTGCTGATGCTCCCAGTGGCAAGACAGAAACAAATGTCATTATTGCAATTAGACTTATGATTGCAATATTTACCACAGAGGCAGTCAGTTTCTCATGATTAATGACCAGCTATGTGGGCAGTGGCAGTGAGATGTCCTTGGATAACTCTTCAAGCCCTCCAATCTGGTTGTTAATGTCTGGGGATTGACCGTCTCTTCAGTCATTATTGCATAATATGTTGTCTGGGTGAAAAGATTTCTCAGTAAGACATTTTTTACTGCAACATTAAACATATATAAATTTAAATTGGTCATGTATTTTAAGACCTTTGCCATTAGCATTTTTTAGATGCGGTACATCACTGACTCATGCAGGTAAAAAGAAGTTATATATTTTATTTGTTAGATTGTGGGTAGAGTTAAACATTACTAGAATGCCATTTGTCTGCAGTGGTTATTGTCAAATCTTCATGATGACACGTAACTAATACTGATCTCTTATTTTCTTTTGCAGGTGTGTGATCCTGTATTTTTAAATTGAATGAGAAATGTGAAATGTCCGCTCACAAAATGTCAACTAAGAGTAGATAGCAAAGTAAATGCAGAAGGGCTAAGTATGATGCCTATACTAAATCAAGGAAGAGTATTGATGGCAGAAAACTCATTACTAAGAAAGTTAAGGAGGCTAGGAAGTGCAGTACTAGAAAAGGTTGCATGCTAATAATAACATAGTTGACTCTGTTTCTTTGAGAGAGACAAATGTACTATGCTTGGATAGTACATGTAGTGCTGTCATGCCATGGCATGGGACATGCATGCATGCTGGCAATGCGTGTATTGCAAGACGTAAACAAAAAGGAAGCTCAGCTAGTTGTGGCCATCTTAGCAAGCTGAAATTTTTCCCAAAAACTAGCTTCCACAGCTAAAGTTGAACTGATTATTTCTACCATCATGAGACATCAAGGCAAATGACTCAAGAGTAAATTGACTTTGATGAAGCTACGACTTAGAGTTCGCAAATCTGTAAATATGGCACTTGCTGTTCTTTCATGTTTGTGGGAAAAAAATTATGAAAGACATTGAATGTTTCACTGGAACACTGCAGTCTGTTTATGACAGACTACAGGGTGTTGAGGGTTTTAACAGAGACAATTTTTGTGATGTCTTTGAAGGTATATGACTACACAAAGAGCAATCAGAGGCTTTCTTTTGGGAGGAGTCATATAAACCAGTTTCTAAGGAGCTTGATATCTCTGTTGATGAAGCCAGAAAGGCTTGTAATGTGTTACATGTGACACATGCAGAAGCAACAACTGTCTCAGATGATAAGACTAGCTCAGCAATCGGTGCAGTGATCAGAACATCAGCAACATGGACATGTGATAACAGTAGCAATCCGCGTCAAACGTCATTTGATGCTATTGCACATTTTATGACGAAGTTCCTGGCAAATAAGAACAAAGAGTGATGCAACTTATTACATAAGATTGATCTCTGTGAAATCCACAACCATAAGGGGCTGTTGGGACACTCTTTAGCTTGCTTAGACAGTGATGTTTGCAACAGTGTGTTTCATCACCTGCGCATGATTGCTGTGCACAATCCTACCATGCTCAGTTTTGTGCGCAAAATATACCAGGTCAGAAAAACTGTTTCACTACATAAACAGCTTGATAAGTCATTGTCAACAGGAGATATGGAGGCTGCCAAACTTGTAATACAGGATATGCAACATGCCGGTAAGCATTACAACACAGTCTGTGACAATACTTCTGCAACTATGTCGTGTAGCCTCAGTTTGTCAGAATCTGACACACTAAAAAGATCTCGCAAATCATTAGCCAAGTTTGAGATGGCTAAGAGAGAGAAATTTGACTCTGTTTGTGTCTCCTGTCACAGATTACTTTACAGCTCGCAGTCTGTAACAGTTGATCTGGAAAAGATTTGATCTTTCAATGATGCTTGGACATGATTGTTGGCTTACTTACTGGTGAAGGGTGACTTTGACTTGGAACCAGTGGTGATAATGTGTCGGCAGTGTTTGTCAAAGGTGAAAAGTAACACTCTGCCAGCCAGATCTGCTTTAAACAATTTGGCGGCAGATGACACTCCAAGTGACATTGCTGCATTGAATATGTTTGAGCAGATATTGATATAGACCATGAGACCATTTCAGACTATTCTGTAACTGAATACAAAGAGATGCAAGGTGACCCAAAAAGAACTTGTGAAGTCTCTCCAAGGGACAGTTATGTATTTACCTCTTCCACTGAAAGAGAAAGTGCAGACAATCTCAAAGGAAAACAGTATGGTCATACTGGTGAATGGTGTACCTACCAAGTCCAAGGTGATTTGACAAGATGTTGTCAATGTTCAGAAAGTGAAAAGTGCTCTGCAGTATCTGAAGAGCAATAATCCTTTCTATACTGACCTTGATGTTCATGAACTGTAAGATGTGACTGGTCAATTTGGACTGGTAGACAATCCCAAGCCAGTGATTGAGAAGGCTGATGTCTCGACTCATGAAGATGTGTATGAACAGTACACAATTCACCCTCTGCATGGTAGAGACCCCACTGGTGACAACATTGACTTGTATCAGATGCAACAGGTTGAAGATAGCCCTGTCAGCATATGGGAGGAACAATCTGAAGCTCGGTGCTTTCCATATTTGTTCCCAAAAGGAACAAGAGGGCATCCGGATCAGCATGAGGTTTGTGCTCCTGGTGCTGAATACCAAACATCAAGAGTGTTAAACAAGGATGGTGAATTCCGTAGGAACATACAATACTTGTTCCACCTGTTGTGGGAGAGTGAGCTTAGTGTGATCTCTGCATCCATTGCACATAAGCTTCAATTGACCAACCCCTTGGGGGGTATGACAGCAGCTTAGTTTTTGCATAGCCTGGCAGAAAAAGATGAAACACTGCAGGTGAATTTGACATTTCTCTTGTCAAACCTGCATGACACAAAAAATACTGGTATCATAGGCACTCAGAGATTAAGACCATGCTGTGTGAGTATGGTGCAGCCACTTGGTTTGTAACTCTGAGCTGTGCACAGTACAGTTGGGATGAGTTGATTGACCTGTTGAGGGGGGCCAACTCTGATGTCAATGCCATACCATCGATGACATTAGGTGAGATGTGCTCACTTGATCTAGTTTCAGTGTCACGGCATTTTCATCATCACTTCCATGAGATTTTGATATTTATTTTGTCTAAGGAAAATCCTCCTCTTGGGTTAGTTGAACCCTACTTTTGGAGGATGGAATATCAGGCACGAGGTGCACCACACATTCGTATGCTGTTGTGGATCAAAGATGCTCCTCATATTGGTGATAATGAGTCAGCTGAAGTGCTGAAGTTCATTAAATGTTATGTGACTTGTCACATCCCTGATAAGTATGATAGCCCAACACTATGGAAGCTGGTGCAAAAATTTCAGTGACATCTTTGTGGAAAGTACTGTTGCTGTCCAGTGAAGAGTCACAATAAGTGATACACCAGGTGTTGATTTGGCTTCTCGAGACATGTCTGCCAGCAAGGACGTATGAATGGCTTGATTTCAACCATGCATCACCATCTCAAGACAAAATCCACAAAGAGGGTGTATGAGTTACCCCAACAAGAGAAAGAGGTGTTCATTAATGACTACAGTCCTACTCTTCTCCTGATGTGGCAGGCAGACATTGATGTGCAGTTTGTTGCTGATAACTATGTCTCTTGTGTGGTATGTCACATCGTACATCACAAAACATGAACAGACAAGTTTGCCTGAGCTTTGGAAAGATATTGCAGCATCAAATTGATCATTGAGTTACATCACTGGTCATTGGGATTGAAGACACTGTCTCACAGGGAGTGTGGAGCATATGAGGCCAGTGATGATTTGATTGGGACACACTTGTATGGCAAGTCTGATGTTGTATGGTTTCTCAATGTAAACTACAAACAGAAACAAAAGTGTGTCTTGAAATCTCATGATGGGATTGAAGAACTGACTGTGCACCATTCTTCTTCAAAGAATATTTTGAAGAATAACCTGATTAACACCTACTACCCCAATTGGGCAGATGCAATGGATGACATGTAGCTGTACCCTGTGGCTCAGTGGTATGACAACAAGACAGATGTTTCACCTGATGAGACTCGAGACATCTACAGTCAGAGGCTTTGATGGGTGCCTTGTTAAAAGGAAGAAGGCATTGCTCATTGACCACTGCAGATTGAGTCTCTCTACCACTGACAGCAAAGAGCATTACTGCTTTTCTCTAATGTTTCTGTTTAAGCCATGGAGGGATGAGACCACACTAAAAGGAGACTGTGACACATAGGAAGAGCAAACAGTTCTACCTGACATATGAAACCTTTAAGAGTCACCAGTCTGAAAAATGCATTAATAGGCTGGAATTAGCAAAGAAGCAGATGGAACAAGCTAAGAAACAGCTTGAGGAAGATACCCCAGGAAATTCTCAGGAAAATATGGATCCTGAGGGAGAGGGTACTCTAGGTGCTCCACTGACAGTAAATGCTCCTGTGGTTCTGATGAGTGAAGTTGACAGTGCTGTGCAGCATTCTTCTCATGTTACAGAGGATCTGGTTGTACCGATTGATCAGCTCAGTATGCAGCAATATGCTGCCTATGATGCTGTCAGTGAATCGATAAGACATGTCATCCGTCATGAAAGGAAACAATGCACATGTACAAACTATGAGCCTCTGTTACTCTTTGTTAGTGGTTCTGCCAGATCAGGGAAGAGTTTTGTTATTGAAGCTATCACAGCAGAGATAAGGAGGCATACAGGGGAAGTGATGTCTGTGGCTGTGACTGCTTCAATTGGTTTGGCAGCATACAGCATTGGTGGTGTCACTCTACACAGGCTATACAGGTTACCTGTAGAGCATGGCAAAACAGGAGAGTACCGTAAACTTTCCCATGAGGTGGCATCTGAGCTGAGGCCAGTGTTCATGAAGATGAAAGTACTCATCATTGATGAGATTGGTAAGTTATCAAATATCATGCTGGCATGTATACATCTTCATCTCCAAGAGTTACACAAGCAATAACACATTATGAGGTGTGGGTTATGTGCTGGTAAGAGCATGCCCAGGGGTATACCAAGGCATGAGGTGCTTGTGCCGAGTGCCTTATGCCCCTGGGCATGCTCTTATCAGCATGTAAAAAACACCTTGGAGTGTGTTATTGCGCTTATAAAATGGGTCACAGGTAAAGACATTAGTTTGAGAAAAAAATGCAATAAACATGTGTATAAAATTAGTAAAAATGTTATTTGTACAAAAAAGAAAACGTAGTACCTCTTTTGGAATGCTGCATATGAGGTCACCTTGTCTCTGTCTACAGTACCCACCCAGTAACTATGTCTGTCTGCAGAATCCACCCAGAGAAACTGTTAAACAACATGTTTTTAATTTTTTTATTTTAAATATATTTCTTACTTAGACAGTTTGACTACAGGCATTGGGACCCAGCGTGTACAGGTGGGCTGACCTGTTATCTGTGCCATTTGCTGTACAAGTCCCAAGATGCAGACAGCATTTCTGTGTATGTTTTTTTATTTTAAATGCTTTGCTTTGTTTTCATTTATGTTGAGATTTGTGACAAACAGCTGGCTGACTGGGAGCGAGCAGCCGCCGTAGATGGATGTTTCTGGGCTCATGTTTCTTAGCGCCATAGTTGGACATTTACCACTTCAAATCTGTTAAAGCTAAAAAGCTACAGACACTATTTATTTTTTTTTTAATTAAGTTTGTTCTGTTTTTTTGTGGCAATATTGCATTGGACAATCAGTGGAGGTTGGGGAGATGTCTCGGTGATGACGAATGTCATTGTCGTGAACGGAGCTGCAGATTGGGGGTGTCAACATAAGTGAGTAAAACAAAATCACCAAAATGTTCAGTTTCTCAAAGGCTCTGTGATTTTTAAATCAGGCTGACTAGTTGTTTTATTGCTGTTTCACTAATGGTTCAAATGTGTGCCTGAATGAGGAGAGCACAGCTGCATGCCAGCAGTTTACTGAGCTGTGCCAGTCAAAGCTTTTGTTTCTAATTGGCAAAGCTCAGTGATTTTTGGGTGTTGTGTGCCCTGGGGGTAGAGGGTAGTCCCAGCTGGCTACAATATCTTTTGATAAGGACATGGCTCAGAAGATGTTGTAGCCAATCAGGTTAAGGGATTTTTGAAGCCCATTTTATAATCAGGAGTGATGGTGGTCAGTCATTTGGTGGTAAGAGTGTTGTTGTGTTTGGTGACCTCCTACAACTTGCACCTGTGAATGGAGAGCGTGTTTTCACAGCAATGAATGTGAAGGAAGCAAAAAAAAAATGGGTGCATTGGAGGCATAAATCTTTGGGAGCTGTTTACTTACATTGAGCTGTATGAAAATATGTGACAGAGCCATGATCTTAGGTACAAGATACTTTTGGATCAGGCTTGAATTGACTCATTGTCAGAACAGAATGTTTCTCTTTTGAGGACATGATGCATCAGCACTGAGTGCGATTCTCTCACAGCAGTGTGTAATGTCTTTACTAGTGTATACTCAGAAACTGCTTGAATTGTATGTGTCATGCCTTGATTGAAGCAGTGTGCTGAATTCAACAGCATTATGTTGCAGAGACAGGGGCAACAGATCATTATTATGTGTGCTGTTGACACTGATGATGATGCAGTTTTGAGCCGGAATCTAGTAGCAAAGCTGGCAAAATGGTTGTCAGAGCTAAAGTCAGATGTGTCTCACACAGTGGGGTTAGAAGCAGTTCTAACTGTGTGCATGAATGCACTTATCATGCTACATCATAACCTTGATGTAGAAGGTGGCATGGTGAAGGGTGTTATGTGACATATAGTTGACTTTCAGTTCGATGTCCAAAAGACATTCATCGATGCTCTTGTTGTCAAGTTTGACAACACTGAGCAATCCTTACCCATTTCTAGTACTACTGTTAAATTTCAGCTCTTGAAAGACATATATGTGATAAGAAAATAGTTTCTTCTGTGTGCTGCACATGCTGTGTCCATCCACAAGTTGCAGTGCCTTAGTTTGGACTCAGCAATGGTTGACATAGGCACTGGCATCTTCAAAGATGGCATGAGCCTTGTTGCACTTTCAAGTATACGTACTTTACCTGGGTTGCATATCATCAGCATGGCACCACACAAGGTACGTGCTGACAGACAATGTGTTGCTAAGTACAGCAGACTGTGAACTCTGTACCAGCCACAATTGCCTCGCATATCACTGACTATGCACGGGTCACAGTGTGATGCTACAATGCAACTTCCAGCATTAAAAAGAAGTACCAGGCAGGCAGACCAACATTGCATGTAGACAGCACAAAGAATGCTTCTAAATGTCAGCAAGAGTACCTCTCCACCATGTAAGAAGGCACTTGGTATGGCTGTTGTTCCCACTTTTGACAACAGCACTGGAGTAAACTGTTATGCTAACTCTTCAATTCAAGCATGTCTGCATATGTCTCACTTTGACAGCACTATATAGACTTCTTGTGACACACCATTGTCTCAATCACTAAAGGAGGTTATCAATGATAGTGAAAAGCATGACAATAGAATACAGACTCTGACACCTTTACATGTTGTCTTGGTTGGATATCAAGGGCATCAAGCATTCTCCAACAACATTCAACATGATGTGACTGAGTTTATGATGGCATTCATTGCTTGAAATCAGATAACATTCCAATGCGGCAGTACTTCACTGTTACTTATGTCACAAAGTACAGTTGCTTGTCTTCTCAAAATTCACAAAAGGAAGTCACAGAAAACATGCTGTGGATTTCACTGTATGTTCTACAGGTTCATTCTATTAAATTCAGATGACTGCTCAAGAATGCTGAGTGTGGCTAGAGGTGTAGCCGGTGTGGAGAAGAGTGTGTTCAGTTCATAAGACTTAGGACCTCTTCTCAGTAGCTACTTTTATTCTTGCAAAAGTTTGATGAACATGGACTACAGGTTGGCACACTGATCACAGACATTGTAGCTGGAGAAGCACAATTCATGGGAGCATGTTTTGATACTCAGGCTATTATATTCCACCATGGAGTCTCTGTCCATTCAGGCCATTATGTTACATGTCTGAGGTACAGCAATGGGTGGATGGAATGCAATGACTACATGAGCACTTTTAAACAGAGATTACCTCTTAACCTAAAATATGTTTATGTCCTGGTTCTTAAGAATTACAATGAGATTCATGTGGCTGAAGAATAGAGCATGGTAATATTTTTAAGTTCTGTTTCATATACTGTTGCAGTCCATAGATTGTTCCATGCAACCTTTCGTGGACAGTGGAGCTACTTTCATATGTTTATGAAAAATTGCAGCCATTGTGTATGTAGATGCAAGCATTTATGATGACTACAGTTAAAGTACATGTTGCTGTGATCTTAGCATCAATGCAGTCTAAGCGGGCCTTAATCGGTGCGTGATGTTTGCTTGGTCACATTTCAGCAACTATTGCTTTCACTGTGGATCACTTGTATTACCTGTGTATTGAAACTGTTGCAGCATGCCATTGTGCTGTGCTGATCAGTTTATTTATGCATTGCTGCACCATGTTACATAGAATATGGTTTGATATGTGTCAGGCCATTGCATGGCAATACTGTCCACGTCGCATGCAAACACAGGTATAGGTACAGTCTTTTGTTTGCCAATGTTTTGTGGTCATACTGCGCTACATATCTCTCTTAAATCTTACTTGTCATGCAAGATTAGAGATTGTGCAACAAAGATGACACTTTGTGTATGTTTTTGCACATCTGCTGTTGCACAATGATGTATAAGCACAGTATGTAACAATTGTTAAAATTCTACGTGCACCTGATGTGTCTCACTGGTATCTACATAACAGCCACTTTGAGTAATATGCTTTCTGCCAACTTTGTACTACTTATTTGAGCAGCAGACAGTAAATAATGCAAATGTATATAGGAGTACTTAATGTTAATATTGTCTATATGTTAAGATGTTGTAAAACTGTAACCTATTATCTGTATATATGTTAACTCAAAGAATTATTTTATTACAGTGGCAACTGTACTTTAAAAGTTTCTAAAAATTGTTAAGATATTATAGAATTGTACACAACTCTGATTTTCAGTTGTATGTAGCTATGCATTAACAGTCATTTACTTTTACATAGGCAGCTTATGACTCTTATGAATTTAGATGTTTTACCAAAGAATATTTTTTTGAACTACTTAATCAGTAGGTAACAGTTGTATAACTACAGTATATGAGTTCTCAGTATTTCATTACTTAGATTCTCTTATTAAGATTTACTATGCAACAATGTTATTTAGAAGATTAATAATTTAAAATGTTGAATTTAATTCTTGTGTTACTACTGTTACAATGATGTAACTGTTTCTTAATTTTCTATTATGTGTACTGAGTTGTTAATTTGTTGTTTTTGATGGACTACTATTGTGAATCACACACTCTACTCAATATCAGCCTAAGGTATGTTCCTGATGATTTTCTGATCGCCTTTACTGAGGGGTCGTGTGAGAATTTTTACAGATGCATATAGTGTTAAAATATTCTAACACAGTACTGCACCACTGCAGCAATGTCATAATTTGCTGTTTTGGTGTCCATAATTGTTGTAATTGTTTAACGCATTTGGTTTTTGCCCACCCTAGTAACATTGACTTGCTCAGTCTCACATAACTTTGGTTTGCCTTTTTTGCTATACTTCTGTGATACGATTTGCATAGCAGTTGTGTGAGACTGAGTGAGTTCTGCAATTTGACCTTGTTTACAACAGATTTGGTACTGAATGATTAATTAAACAATTTTTGTAACTTATTTACTGTGTATGTGGTGTTTCTTGAAACTGTCTGTCAGTGTAATATGAGTCAGTGTTTTAAAATGTGTAAATCAATGTACTGACACTGTGAGTACATATCTATGTCTCTAGAAGGTACACTTTGATGTGTAAAATTAAGGTTTCTATGTCTATTAAATGGCACATGTGTGGGGCATGGTACAATGCCGTTGTACATGTTTTCTGTTCTCGCTGGAAAAAATAATATGTTGGCAGCTGTGCATTTGTTAACTTTTTTACACTGTCAAGAAAAGGAGGGAAATTCTTTGCAAAAAACTTTGTTAATGCAACAGTTAGGGTTGTTAATACAGTGACAAAAGCAAAGAAATTTGACATTAGGGTTTTCAACCCTAACTCTAAATGTTGCCCCTTCCCCACCATCCCACATACACATATACACACACACACAGAACACACATACAACTGGGGGATGGTACAAGGCAAGACAACCAATCACAAACAGACACCAAAAGGCAAGAGAAATAACATACAACTTAGTAAACATACAACAACAGGCATCCATCATCATGTTTCACCAACTGTATCACTTCTGCTGCCATCCCAGTGTTTTGGGCATGTACACCCACATCCTGTACAAGCATGTGAGATGGTCACAGCATGAACTGTGTATGCCGCTGTGGGCAGTGGTTGAAATGAACAGTCACGTGCTTTAAAAGATTAACAACCAACATGCTTATGTGGTTATGACTGGATAACATGAGACAGCATTTGCACCACCCTTTAGTGTGTGTTAATGCCTCCTGATGGTACCCCACTATAACCAAATAGTGTGTCACTTTACTATTCTGAACAGATGTATGCAGTGACATGATAAACACTTGAGCACTGCAGTCTAGTTAATACATTTGAGGAATTACAATATTTACTGCAAAACAAAAATATAAAAATTGCACTTATCACTGAAACCTGGTGGACAATAGAAGATCAGTGGGACAAAAATATAGAGGGTTACAATTTATTCTATTTATCAAGAGAAACAAAAAGAGGAGGGGGTATTGCGATTTATATTGATGAGTCAATACAATGTGAAGAAATAAAGAGAGAAAAGGATGAGCTGGAAATGTTATGGTTAAAACTTATACCAAAAGGAGCACCAAAAATTAAAATAGGACTATTGTACAGATCACCTTCAACTACTTCCGAGAGAGATTTGGAAATATTAAATATTATTAGGAACTTAGATCCAGCAGAAAGAATTATCTTAACTGGTGATTTTAATCTACCAGATATTGACTGGAATAAGCAAGAAGGCAAATACAAAACAAGTACACAGTACTTAGATGCAATAAATCAGGCAGGACTTGAGCAATTGGTAACAGCAAAAACCAGGGCACAAAATACTCTGGATCTGATGTTTACAAATCTGGGGTCAATAGTAAACAATGTACAGACTAGCTCCCCATTAGGCAATAGTGACCATCAGATAGCTTTTTTTCCAAGTAAGAGAAAAAGGGAAAGAAATAAGAGAGGGTAAGACTACAGTCCTAAATTTTGACAAAGCAGATTTTACCATCATGAGGGAAGCTATGGCATCTTGGAAGTGGGAAAAGGAATTTGAAGGACTTTCTATAGATGATATATGGGAGTGATTTGTAAAGAGGCTGAGATCAAAAATTGAAATAGGTATACCCAAATATATAATATATGAACATACAAGGAGTGCTCCAAAATGGTTATCACCAAAAATAAAGAAATTAATAAACAAAAAGTATAAACTGTATAAAAATACTAAAAATCACAACAATATACAGGCTTTAAATAAATATAGAACTACGGTTAAAAAAGTCAAATGGGAAATTAAAAGGGCCAAAAAGGAATATGAATACAAACTTGCAACACAAGTCAAAGGAAACTATAAGACTTTCTATTCATATTTAAATAATAAACAAGAAAATAATAACACCATTAGACCTTTTAAGAATGCACAAGGCGATATATTAAATAATAAAGAAGCTGCAGAAACTCAAAACAAATACTTTTGTTCAGTTTTTAACCCAGCAACTTCAGATAAGGAAGAAAATAAATTTAACTCTATACCAGGACATATACAGATTACAGTAAAAAGTGTACTTGATAAATTAAAAATGACTAATATAAATAAATCACAAGGCCCTAATGAAATTCATCCAAGGGTATTTTATGAACTGGCAGAACAATTAGCTTCACCACTAACACATTTTTCAAACTTCTGTAGATTTGGGACATGTTCCACAAGGATAGAAGGAGGCTTTAGTGATACCTATATTCAAAAAGGGATCAAAAACTGATATACAGAATTATAGACCAGTCAGCCTAACATCAGTTGTGGGAAAAATCATGGAGTCAATATTAAAAGAATATATCATGGATTTTCTAGATACTAAAAAGATGCAGGCTCCAGTACAACACAGATTTAGGAAAAATAGATCCTGCCAGACAAATTTGTTCGTGTTCTATGAGAAAGTGGGAAAGCATTGGATGAGGGAAATAGTGTAGATGTTGTCTTCCTGGATTTTTCCAAAGCCTTCGATAAACTCCCACATCAGGAACTAATAAACACACTTAAAGATTATAATTTTAACAATAATATAGTTAATTAGATTGATGCATGGCTGAAGGAGAGAAGACAGAGAGTGGTAATTAAAGGAGATACATCTGGCTTGGTGGCAGTGACTAGCTGAGTCCCCCAGGGATCAGTTTTGGGCCCCTGTCTCTTTAACATCTATATAACTTCATTAACTGCACAAAATGAAAATATATGGGTAATGAAATTTGCAGATGACTGCAGAATTGGAACCATAGTAAATGATCAAAAGAATACAAATGATCTGCAGGATGCACTAAATACTATACAAAAGTGGACAAAAGTAAATAAATTAGAATTAAATAGAAACAAGTGTACTGTTATGCATTTAGGAAAGAGAAATAACAACTCATCTAATAAGACAGACACCACTGAACTAAGAAAAACAACAAAGGAAATAGACTTAGGGATTATAATTACTTCAAATCTAAAATTTAGTTCCCATTGTGATAAAATAGTGAAGAAAAATAATCAGATACTGAATTGCATATTGAGGAATATTGCCAGTAGAGATAGGCAAGTGATTATGCCCCTCTATAGTGCCCTGGTGAGACCCAACCTGGAGTATTGTGCTCAGGTATGGGCTCCATATAAAAAAGGGGATGTTCATAGCTTGGAGCATATTCAGAGAAGGTCTACTAGATCCATCAAAGGGTTAGGAGACATGTCATACTCAGAAAGGTTAAAGGAGCTAAACTTGTTTACTCTGCAGCATAGAAGAACTAGGGGAGATTATTTTGTGTTATTTAAGTGCTTACAAGATGATGATCTATTAGTCGACCTAGGGTTGACCCCCAAAAAGTCAAAATATGAACCCAGGGGACATCAGTTTCAATTAACAATTCAAAGATGGCATACTCTTTTGAGAAAGCATTGGTTTAGCCAGAGAGTGGTTCCTGGCTGGAACTCTTTATTGGCAGAAGTGGTAGCCAGTACTAATATGGATATTTTTAAATCTAGACTAGACAAGTATCTTCTTGGTAAATAAAAGGCATTATAGATTAATGTTCAATACATAAAATAAAGGCAAGCTCTATGGACGGAAGTCTAACTAGCTTGAAATTACCTATGAACCTATGCTATGTGTATGGTGTTATGGCCAGTGGTAAACATGAACAAACAACTGCTTTCTGAGATTAAGAACCAAAATGAGTGTGTGGCTATGAGCCAATACAATGAGACAGCATTTACACCACCATTTAGTGTGTGTTAATACCTCCTGATGTTACCCCTACATAACAAAATAGTCTTTGGTGCCATGCTCCAACATATGTAGTTAGGACCAGATACTATCAGACAGCATTTTAAGCACAGTTTACTGTGTGTTAATGACCACCAATGTTACCCCACCATAACCAAATACTGTTTCACTTTCGTTTTATGAACAGAGGCCTCCAGTGACGTGATAAACACTTGAATACTGCATATGTGTATGCTATTGTGGGCAGTAGTAGACATGAACAGACAAGTGTTTTCACACATTGATAACCAAGATGAGTATATGGTTAAGGATGGATAACATGAGACAGCATTTATGCCACCCTTCAGTGTGTGTTAATGCCTGCTTATGTTACCCGCTATAACCAAATAGTGTTTTACTTTACTGTTCTGAACAGATGCATACAGTAACATGATACAAACTTGAATACTGCATATGTGTACAGTGTTGTGGCCAGTGGTAAACATGAACAAATAATTGTTTTCTGAGACTATGAACCAAAATGAGTATGTGGTTATGAATGGATAGCATGACACAGAATTTACACCATCCTTTAGTGTGTGTTAATGACTGCTGATGTTACCCCAACATAACAAAATAGTCTTGGTCACCATGCTTCCACTTATGTAGTTATGACCAGATATCAGACAGCATTTTCAGCATTGTTTACTGTATGTTAATACCAGTTGATGTTACCCCACCATAACCAAATACTGTTTCAATTTTTATTCTATGAACAGAGGCCTGCAGTGATGTGATAAACAGTTGAACACTGAATATGTGTGTTTGCTTGTGGGCAGTGGTAGACATGAGCAGACAAGTGTTTCCGCACATTGATAAAGAAGGTAAGTATGTGGTTATGAGTGCACAACATGTGACAGCATTTACACCACCCTTTAGTGTGTGTTAATGCCTCCTGATGTTACCCAAACATAACAAAATAGTCTTGGGCACCATGCTCCCACTTATGTAGTTATGACCGGATAATATTACACAGCATTTTCAGCACTGTATAGTGTGCTTTGATGCACCCCTGATGTTGCAATGCCATAACCAAATACTGTTTCACTTTTGTCTTATGAACAGAGGCATGCAGTGATATCATATACAGCCGAATACTCCATATGTGTATGCTGTTGTGGGCAATGGTAGACATGTGTTTCCACACATTGACAACCAAGATGAGTATGTGATTATGAGCGGATAGCATGAGACAGCATTTACACCACCCTTTACTGTGTGTTAATGCATCCTGATGTTAGTCTGACATAACCAAATAGTCTTGCTTATGTTGGGGTAACTTCAGGAGGCAATAACACACACTAAAGGGTGGTGTAAATGATGTCTCATGTTATCTGGTCATAACCACGTGGGAATCTTGGTTGTTAATCAATCTGTTGAAGCACATGTCTGTTCATGTCAACCACTGCCCACAACGGCATAAACAGTTCATGCAGTGACCATCTCACATGCTTGTACAGGATGTGGGTGTACACACCCAAGACACTGGGATGGCAGCAGAAATGACACAGTTGGTGAAATATGATGATGAATGCCTGTTGTGGTATGTTTATGAAGTTGTATGTTATTTCTGTAGCCTTATGGTGTCTGTTTGTGATTGGTTGTCTTGCCTTGTACTGTCCCCCATCCTTAATCCTCTGCTTCTACACATTACTCAGTTTTGGCATGGGCAACACCTCTAAAAAAGCCAAAGATTGAAACCCCAGACTGCTACAGTACCTAGAAAGCTCCCTGAATCTCATCTGTACCTCCAATAGGCTATTGCCCTCCAGATCATTGGTGCCCAGGTGGAACACCACATGCATTTTCCCATCCTGCCGTTTGCCCCATGAGGGTATATTATGCCTTACCTCTAGTGCCATCATACCTGGCAGGCACTCCACCCAAACTGCCCTGCTCCTGTTTCCCCTGCCCCCCGGCATCTTATTCCCTTATTACTGAGTCCTCAATGAACAGGACCCTGCCCCCCTTCTCCCTTTGTTTGTTCATATGTTTTTTGATCCTACTCCTACTTCCTGACATTTCTTTTACTTCCTTTTTTTCATTTTTCCCCTTATCTATCACATCCCCCTGAGTACTGTTCCCCCTGTGCTGCTCCCACCATATCCTCCCCACCAGTGTCATCTCCTGTTTCACTCACACCTGCCCCTCCTTTCTCTAGCACTGTCCCCTCCCTTTGTCATTCTATTGCTTGTGCTTTGACTGACTCCCTCAGTGAGCCAGTGACCTCCATATTCCCTGCTTCCATTGGCCCACAAGTCCCGGGCTTACTGCCTTGCCTCTCATGAGACTTGTTCTTTCCATGGGTGTGTTTACTCCCTCACCTTTCTTCTTATGTTTGCATTCCTCTTTATGTCTTCCCAAAGTGGCTGGCCCCTTCCTCCAGAACATTCCTTTGTTTTTGCCTCTCCTTTCTCTAAGTCCTCCTCTCCACCCTTCTCCTGCCTCCCTTCCTCTACGTGTCCCTAGGGGTACAAATCTGTTTTCCTTCCCTATGCTCACTTTCCATACCTCACTGACTGGGGCTCCCCTCCTTGCTTTCTCACCATTTTCTTACTTTGCAGACCTTGTACCCTTGTACCTTATCATTTGCCATTCCCCTTAGCTCCTCATGTCTTCCTCACCACATTTTCTTTAGTCCTAGCTTTAACGTTAAATGATGCATTAACATAGTTTTTTTTGCAATTTATTTCCTTGCTTTTTGAGATAGTATAATAATATCTTTATTTTACTGTGGGAGCGCAGGGTCGAAAGGACCCTGCACTCCTATCCCTCCACAGATGCGTATATTATCTAGCTGTGGAAGCGTTTTTAGGAGTGGGAGCACAGGGTCCTTTAGACCCTGTGCTCCTATCCCTCCATAAATGCGTGTATGTATCAAGTTGAAGAAATGCAGGGACTTCAAGACCCTGTGCTTTTACATACAGAGTTACGAGCAGTCATAGCAGAATTGCAACAAATAGTCATAACTGTGCCATCTTAAGTCATTTCACTGCAAATGTTCAACATAAACTTCTTTTATCACCTCAATACATGTACCCAGTACAGAAAATGTTCAAATCTCTGCCAAAACATAATTCTGCGCAACCACAATTCCATTCTATGCAACAGTTATGAAACCACTTTTTGGCCAGGATTTGAGAAATGACAGCTGTGGCTTTCATGACATGGGCTACTAAGAAGACTATACTGAAATTATGGGGTGAAAATATTGCAAATTTCCAAAGTTATGAGCGTGTCATGAGATTGCAACAAATGCCTATAACATAGTCATTTTTTTAAATTTTAACCCCAAATTTTCAACATGCCCTTTTTGGGACCCCACCACATGAACACTGGTACTGTCATTTCATTACTTGGTTCCAAAAGGCGATTTTGTGCAGTGCTTGTACCACTCCATGCCACAGGTGTGAAAACACATTTTGAACAGGATGTGAAAAATGATAGCTGTACTGTTCATGAGGCAGCATGACAACATGGCTATGTTGAAATTTTGGAGTGAAAATATAAAATCTTGCCAAAGTTATGCAATTGCATATCAAAATTTCAATGACTAGGGCATTTTTTTGGTATTTGTGCACCAAATTTTCAACACAGGCTTTCTTGGACCCCACCTCATGAACACTGACATTGTCATTTCATTAATTTGTTCTGAAAGGTGATTCTGTGCAGTGACCATTAAATCATTTGGGACTGAGTAACAAAATGACAGTGCCAGTGTTCATGAGGAATGGTCACAAAAAACCCATGTTGAAAATGTTGTGCAAATATAGCTAAAAATGACTGAGATATCAATATAAGTTCAAAACACAATTGACAGCCATTATACGGTACTTACCATGATTCTTCAGTTCATGGTTTAGCTTTGAAGAGTGCAGACATGTCCCAGAACACAGAAGATGACATCCAATTACTATTTATATCACACTTTTTCAAAAGGTAAGGAAATTTGTGGCAAAACAAAAGTGTCTAATGCATCCCTCAGTGGTAACTATAGGGCGAGGGGTGTGTGGAGTGGTGGGTTGCTCAGTGGGAGGGTCAGGATGGGAGGGAGATAATGAGGAGACCGTTTCTTTTTACAGGGGAAAAAGTTGGGGACTTTTTTTTATAGGCTGCTACCACACACAATGGGACACGGGGGTGGGCTCCCCAGTGTCCTAGAATACTTTTGGGGGTAGTACTTAACTGAGGACACTGGGAGTGGGCTACCCAGTGTCCCACAATAAGGGGGCTACTGCCAACTTGGGAACTGGGCACCCTGTAAGGGAAGGGCAAGAGGGAAATTATTTAACAAGGAGAAACTGAATTCAGGACACTGGGAGTGGGCTACCCAGTGTCCCACACTGCTGGGGGAGAACATATTGGGGACACTGGGAGTGGGCTCTCCATATTCCTCAGCCCCTTCCCCTTTGAAGCAATAAAAGGGGAAAAACAGGCATTCACTAGATAAACACCAAGAGGAGTTTACTTAAATGGGGCCAAGAAATTGGATTCTGGGGTCTGTTTGCTCCAAAAATGAGCAGGGTTTATTGTACAGATTACTACCACAAATTCTGCCTCATACTGTCACACACAAGGATGTTTCAGGATATTGCCACAATCTGCGGCACATACTAACAGCCAAATAAAAAACATATTTAGGGACACCATACACAAAATGTAATGCCAGAATTGTGTTCCTTGGGCCCAGATTGGGTAAACACACCTGATGGTGTTTACCTAGGGGCAGTATTTTTCAAAATATTTAACTTTTTCCACTACACTAAATGAAAACAAGATGGCAGAATCTGGACTGAAAAGTTAAACAGTAAACAGTAATGTTCAAACAGTAAATGGCCATTCATCATTCGAACTTTACTGTTCGAATGGTAAATGTTATATACCATTTGAATGGTAAATACCTTTTACTGTTTGAACAGTAAAGTTCAAACGGTAAATAGCCATTTACCGTTTGAACATTACTGTTTGAATGGTAAATGTTATTTACCATTTAAATAGTCTGTCCTGTGTCTATCACAAAAATTGTTATGATTCAAAAATGGTAATATATTTTTTTACCAATTCATCTAAAGGCACACCCTTGGCACACACCCCATCATCCCTAAAAATTTCAGAGAAAAATTTCAATCTGTGTGTGCTGTAGAGGAGGGCAAAAATCCTGTGTTATCATATGGGAGAAAACAAAGTACATTTTTGGCTTTTTTGACCACTTTATATCTCAAAAACCATAAAAGCTGCCATCATGAAACTTTCCACATCATGTGACACTGGCAAACATGACAGCACATACCAATTTTTGGGCAATTATGTTGACAAATGCCAAAGTTATTAAGATACATAAATTGAGATTTAACATTTCATGCATTTCAAGGCTGTACCAACCCTAACTATATGTATGTAAGACATAATACCTGACAGGGTGGGCATTATTGGGAAATATAGGACCACCCAGGAGTGTAATGAGGCCCAACACCACAGACAGGGGGCCTTATAGCTCCTGAAATGTCTGGTATGTCCCAATAATGCCCACTCTGGAGGGTATTATTGCACTTAGAAAATGGCCCATCGGAGAATGTTACTATGTGAAAAGGCACTTGGACTGGCTCTTATTTTTAGCTGGGCATCTATTGAAAAATAAATGCCCAGCTTGAAGCCTGTCTCAGCTGATCAGGTTTAAGAATTGATTGTTGGCATTTTCTAAACATATATAAATTATGGTAGCACAGTAGTGCTACCACGGTTAGGGTTGAGTAGCACTTTTAAGGTTAAAGGGTGACATTTTGCACCTTAATAACTTTGCCACCATTCAATGGATTTGCCTCAAATTTGGCAGACAGGACTGAGCATTGTAGATCTTGGCATCTGCTAATGTTCCCACCAGTATGATATACGGCTGCATAGTTATTAAGCGACAACCAAAAGCGCAATTACGCTTTTTTGAGAATTCTTTGTTCTCGCCTACAGGTCACATGGTTTGTGCGACTGGTCTAAAAACATCAGGGAATGTGCAGCTGGGGTCCTCGATGTGTATTTTGAAGATTTCATGAAAAAAAATTAAACGGTTCAAAAGTTATTCAAAAACAAGTTCCCATTATAAGTCAATGGAAACCTTAACAAAAAGTTTGAAAGTGTTGCAAATGCACTTTTTAGTGTCACAACTGGCTCTAGTAGTGTCACAAATCTGCCATTTTGTTTTCAGTTACTGATCAGAAAAATGCTTGGCATTTAAAATTGAGACCCTCTAGGGACACAATTCTTTCTGTGTTCACCTAGTCAGACCATGAGGATGCTAGTCAAGTCTTTTTTGGGGGGTTAAAAACCCCAGAAATATGTTTTTCAAATTTCTGGAAACAGTAGTGTCACAAAGCAGTGTCACACACACAGCACTTTCGCAAATTTTTTTATCGAAAAGGGTCGCAAATTGTGACAATACTTTTCCAGACTATGGCCAAAATGACAGGAGTTCTTTGCCACCCTGCTACAAAAGAACCGTTTGGTCTTTTGAGCTGAAATTTGGAGGGAGGACAGCCAACATCTCACAGATGTGCCTTTTTGGGTTTGGTGAAAAAATGTTGCACGGCTGTCAAGATACTGTACTCCGAAATTGATGTCTTTTCCCATAGACTAACATGGTGGCGTACGCTGTGCCTTTCGGGGCTTGTATCTTGAAAACGGTGCAAGATACGGAATTTTCATTACGGCAATGCATAGCCCTAGTGGCTATGTGCTCAGTAAAAGCATAGCCAGGAAAATCATGAAGCATGTGATTTTTTTTTTCTACATTGTACGGTTACTGAGATAAAAGCAATTTAGTATTTCAACACCTAATTTTCAGCTCTGAGGCCCATTATTATGCATACATTCCTTGTACACATTGTGTTTCTCTATGCAGCTGTTGGGGAACAACAGGGTGTGCGCTTCTGTTAATGTTACAGTTACTGTTTCCACTTGCGTTTACGTACCCGTTTGCGTTACCGTTCCCTTGTACGTCACCGTGTGCATTACCCTTTGCATTTTCATTTGCGCTTGCGTTTGCGTTACTGTTACCATTTGCTTTTCCACTACTGTTTGTCTTTGCATTTCAGTTTGCATCACCATGTGTATTGCCATTAGCATTTACAGCAGCCCTTTCATTTGCATTTGCATTTGTCTTTCATTTTGCATCTTCATTGTTGTTACTGTTACCATTTGTGTTTCCTATTGCGTTACTGTGCCCATGCACATTAGGGTTTGCATTTCCATATGTGCTTCTGTTTCCTTCTGCGTTTCTCTTTTCTTTAGCATTATTGTTGCTGTTACTATTACCATTTGCATTTACAATTGCAGTAAAGTGACTGTGCGCGTTACGGTTTGCATTTACATGCGCGCTTGTATTCACGTTTATGTTTCTGTTTCCTTTGGTGTTTCTGTTCATGTTATCTTTACTATTTCTGTTTACAATTGTGGTACCATGCCCATGTGCATTACGGTTCACATTTACATGTGCGCTTCCATTCGTGTTTTCGTTTCTGTTACCTTTGGAGTTCTTGTTGCTGTAACACTTAACATTTGCATTTACAATACCAGTGCCATCACTGTGCGTGTTACCAGTTGTGTTTTCATACCCACTTGTGTGTCCATCTGTGTCACTGTTCGCTTCGGTGTCACTTTATGCTTGCATTTCTATTAGTATTTGCTTTACCATTTACGTTTGATTTAAGATGTGTGTAACCATTGCTGCTTGCATTTGCTTTGCAGTTCCTGTTACTATGTAACAAGACATCATGTGGTGGGAGCACGGGGCCCAAAGCCACGCTCCCACCACCACATTCCATTCACAATTTATCGTCCTCATTCTCTAAAAGAAGGGAAATTAGAGGCAAAAAACTCAATTTAATGCATCAATTAGGGTTGTTCCATATCGACAAAAGCTAGGAAATTCGGTATTAGGGTTGAAAGCCTCCCATTGGACCCCCAGCCCACTGCCCCCAATCGGCATTGGGATCTGCATTGGGGTCATTGGCCCTAACTCTCACCCCATCATAAGTGTAAAGAAGCTGAGGTATAGGAGAATGGGGTGAGAGTTAGGACCGACGACCCCAACACGCACCCTGATGCCGGTTGGTGGGTGGGCTGGTGGCTCCAAGGGGGGCTTTCAACACTAACACCAAATTCCCTAGCTTTTGTTGATGTGGAACAACCTGAATTGATGCATTAAATGGAGTTTTTTGCCTATAATTTCCCTTCTTTTAGAGAATGAGGATGATAAATTGTGAATGGAATGTGGTGGCAGAAGCATGGGGCCCTTTGGGCCCCACACTCCCATTACATGATGTCTTGTCAAATAGTAACAGGAACAGCAATGGAAACGCAAGCACCAAAAGTTATTCACATGGTAACGTAAACATAAATGGTAAAGTAAACGTTAATAGAAATGCAAGCGCAAAGTGACACCAAAGCAAACAGAGATGTCAAATGGACACGCAAGCATGTACAAAAATGCAACTGGTAAGATGCACAGTGATGACAGCAGTATTTTAAATGCAAATGTTAAGTGTTACACCAAAAAGAATGCCAAAGGGAACAGAAACAGAAACGCAAATGCAAGCACGCATGTAAACTCAAACTGTAATGTGCACTGGCACGGTACCACAATTGTAAATGCAAATGGTAAAGTTAACATGTAGAATAACGACAAAGGAAACAGAAACAGAAACAGGAACAGAAGCGCGTATGGAAATGCAAATGGTAACGCACACGGGCACAGTACCGCAATTATAAACACAAAAGGTAATGATAACAGCAACAATAATGGCAAAGGAAAGAGAAATGCAAAAAGAACCACAAGCACATATGGAAACACAAACTGTAATGTGCACGGGCACAGTAACGCAATTGCAAACGCAAATGGTAACAGTAACAGCAACGAAGATGCAAAACGAAAGACAAATGCAAACGCAAATGAAAGGGCTGCCAGAAATGCAAATAGCAATGCACATAGTGATGCAAACCAAAACACAAACACAAACAGTAGTGGAAGTGCAAATGGTAGCAGTAATGCAAATGCAAGCACAAACTAGAATGCAAAGGGTAACGCACACAGTGGCGTACACGGGAAGAGTAATGCAAACGGGTATGGAAACACAAGTGGTAACGCTAAGTGTAACAGTAATGTAAGCGCACGCCCTGATTTTGCCCTACAGCAGCATAGAGAAACACAGTGTGTACAAAGAATGTATGCATAATAATGGGCCTCAGAGCAGAAAATGAGCTGTTGGAAGACTAAATTGCTTATATCTCAGGGACTGTACGACATAGGAAAAAATACAAAAATTCACATGAGTAATGATTTTCCTGGCTATGTTTTTGCTGAATGCATAGCCTATCACAATGAAAATTCTGTATCTGGCACCGTTTCCGCAACACAAGCCCTGAAAGGTGCAGCGGATGCCACCATGTTAGTCTATGGGAATAAATGTCAATTTCAGAGTACCGTAACTTGGCAGCTGTGCAATAGTTTTTAACCAAACCATGAAAAGGCACATATGTGAGCTGTTGGCTGCCTTTCCTCCAAATTTCAGCCCAAAAGACCAAATGGTTCTTTTGCAGCAGGGTGGCAAAGAACTCCTGTCATTTTGGCCATAGTCTGCAAAAGTAGTGTCGAAATTTGTGACACGTCTTGCAAAAATTTGCAAAAGTGTCGCAGGTGCGACACTACTTTGCGATACTACTGTTTCCATAAATTTGAAAAACTGATTTCTGGGGTGTTTAACCCCAAAATAAAGACATGACTAGAGGGTCTCAATTTAAAATGCTAAATGACTTATAATGGGAACTTGTTTTTTGAATAACTTTTGAACCGCTTGATATTTTTTCACAAAATCTTCAAAAGACACATCAGGGACGCTGGCCGCATGTTCCCTGAAGTTTTCAGACTGGTTGCATAAACTGTGTGACCTGTAGGTGAGAGCAAAGAATTCACAAAAAAGCATCATTGTGCTTTTGGTTGTCACTTAATAACTTTTTGTCAGTGGCTCAGTAGGTAGCACACTCACCTCTGAGGCCGGGAGATCAGAGGGCTGTGGGTTCAGTTCCCACATCTGGCACTTGGGTTAATATCCCAGTACTGACACTGTAGTGCAGCATGACAGGGGTGCTGCACTTCTGAGGTGCCGTCTTTCCGCTGAGACGTTAAACCGAGGTCCCATCTGCCTGGATTGGTGGTAGTTCAGGTGGATGTTAAAGATCCCATGGCACTTATCGAAAAGAGCAGGGGAATTTCCCCGGTGTCCTGGCCAAATTTCCCTCATTCACTATAAATACCACCAACAGCTTAATCTGGTTTCAAAGTCAGTTGGCATTCATCTGTATCCCCCTTCCCCAGGTCGTGCCTGAAAATAGGCAGGATTTGTCTAGTGCACTTACCCGGTCAACAAAAAGCTAAATAAATAAACTCCCTAGCTGTATTTCCAACCAGTACAAAGGTTGGAAGATCCCAAGATCTGCCATGTCCAATTATGCCTGCCAAATTTGAGGCAAATCCATTGAACGGTGGCAAAGTTATTAAGGTGCAAAGTTTCAACCTTTAAGCTTAAAAGTGCTACTCAACCCTAACTATGGTAGCACTGCCATGCTACCATAATATATTCATGGCAAAAAAATGCATTTAATGCATCAGTTAGAGCTAAAGCAACAAAAGTGAGGAAATGAAACATTAGGGTTGAGCCCCTAACACCCCCCCACACCACAGCCCCCCATCCTCCATAGAGTGACAGATGTCAAGGGTGTGCCATGGGGTCATGTAGCCCAACTCTCACCCAATTCCATGTGTAAACAGGTTGACATGTTACAGTAAAGGAGAATGGGGTGAAAATTAGGCCTCGTGACCCCATAACACACCCTGGCATCTGTCACTCTATGGAGGATGGGGGTGTGGTATAGGGGGGTTAGGGGCTCAACCTAATGTCTCATTTCCTCACTTTTGTTGCCTTAACCATAGCTGATACATTAAATGCAGTTTTTTGATATGAATTTCCTTACTTTTTGGAAAAGTGTAATATAAGTAGTAAATAGCAAGTGTTGGTGGGAGCGCTGGGCCCAATAAGCTGCCTGTCTCTGCATAATAATATGCATCTGTGGGAGTATGGGTCCTTTGGGCCCTGCGCTCCCACTTACATATAGCTACAGAGCCATAGAGCAACCCCATAAGGCAAGTAACCCTTGTAACATTAATTTGCCGATATCTCAGGAACTGTAAGAGCTAGAAAAACAATTCAAGTGTCATTGTAATCATGACAATGAGCACTGCTCACAACATACATTGACAAAATCTGTATCTCATATCATTTATGAGCCATGGGCACTGAAAAATGCAATGGGTGGCACAATGTAATCCTATGGGGAAAATCTGAATTTTGTGATGGCATATCTATGGACCGCTTAATTCCCCAACACCTAAACAGCACAATTCATGCCTGTGGGGCATTCCCTCATCACCCTGAAAATTTCAAGTAAAAAGACCAAACTGTTCATTAGCAATGCAATGGTAAGGATTATTAAAATCCTAGTCCGCGAGGTAGCAAAATCCTTGATCGTGAGGTCACGGACTAGGATTTTGACAGCTCACGAACTAGGATCATTAGCAAGTCACGGTCAAAGAATTTTTAAATTTTAAAAAGCCATTTTTTGACCAAAACAAGCCAAACCAAAGGCATGACTTTGTAGAGGGTATCACCCTAAACAAAACCCATGCCCCATTTGGCTCAAAAGTCACCCATGGAGAAAGCTACATTTTGTTTTGGGGAAAAACTGAAAAACAAGATGGTGGCTCACGGACAAGGAATTTTCTGATGGACTAGGATCCTAGTCCATGAGCTACAAAATCCTTGACTGTGAGCACAATCTTTGTCTGAAAAATAACCATATTAAGAGTGAACTGAGCATGCTCAGCACCTGAAAATTAAAAATGTAATAACTTTGGAACAGATTAATATTTTTTTTAATGAAACCAATGCTGGACTGTTCCTTGATCCAACCTCTTTCTATGTTCCAAATTTCAGACCAAAAGACGACATGGTGTGGGCACAGTGCCATGGGCAGAAAACATGTCAAAAGTGGCGAAAAACGTGTTTTTTAGCATTTTGCTGTGCAGAAATCATATGGCCAACCAAAATGCAACTTGGTAAATCAAGAGATCTACCATACCAGACAGCACATTCCAAATTATGTACAAATCCATTGAATGGTTGCAAAATTGTTAATGAGCAAAAATTGAGGTTTAACATTAACATGCCTACTGAGCCCTAACTATAGGGGCATAACATTTCGGCACCATGCAATTCTGCTTAAAGTTGAACAAGCATAACATTCTGTGGTGATTTGCATATGCAACCCATGATGCTTTGCATTGTGTGGGCATGTGTGATTTTGTATTTTCTTGAAACTTGGCTTCCCAGCTAAATGCCCTTTAGGGTAACCCTTGCCTCAGTGTTTGCACACAGAGGTTCTTTGTCTTTTAAATAGTTTTTTATTTTAATGGGTACACCACAACATAACCCAGACAGACCATCTTAGGGTAGCTGGTTCATTCCACTGGGTTGTCAAACAGATGAGGCATACTGATGAGTCCTGGTAGGACGAAACACATGTCTATGTCATTTGTTAGCACCCTTTGCAAACTGTGTGAGAGTCCTTTCAGCACCATGCAATTCTGCTTAAAGTTGAACCAGCATAACGTTCTGTGGTGATTTGCATATGCAGCCCATGATGCTTTGCATTGTGTGGGCATGTGTGATTTTGTATTTTCTTGAAACTTGGCTTCCCAGCCAAATGCCTTTTGGGGTAACCCTTGCCTCAGTGTTTGCACACAGAGGTTCTTTGTCTTTTAAATAGTTTTTTATTTTAATGGGTTCACCACAACATAACCCAGACAGACCATCTTAGGGTAGCTGGTTCATTCCACTGGGGTGTCAAACAGATGAGGCATACTGATGAGTCCTGGTAGGACGAAACACGTGTCTATGTCATCTGTTGGCACCCTTTGCAAACTGTGTGAGAGGCCTTTCGGCACCATGCAGTTCTGCTTAAAGTTGAACAAGCATAACATTCTGTGGTGATTTGCATATGCAGCCCATGATGCTTTGCATTGTGTGGGCATGTGTGATTTTGTGTTTTCTTGAAACTTGGCTTCCCAGCCAAATGCCCTTTGGGGTAACCCTTGCCTCAGTGTTTGCACACAGAGGTTCTTTGTCTTTTATATATATATATATATATATATATATATATATATATATATATTATAGTGGCACAGTAGTGCCACAATAGTTAGGGTTGAGTACTCCATTTAAGGTTAATTCTGAAATTTGGCAGCTTAATAACTTTACCACCATATAATGAATATGTCTGAAATTTGGCATGCACAGTCTGGTACCATAGATCTCTGGACCTGCCAAGTTTTGTTATGGTCAGATCTACAGCTGTGGAGCTACAGAGCACCGTGAAATGCACAAATTACTCATTTTTGTGCATTCTATGCACATGCCTACAGGTCACATGGTTTGCATTACTGGTCCAAAACCTCAGGGAACATGCAGCCGGGGTCCCTGATGTGCCTTTCAAAGATGTCGTGAAAAAATATGAAATGGTTCAAAAGTTATTCAAAAAATAAGTTTCCATTATAGTCAATGGGAAAAGTTGACAAAAAGTGCGAAAGTGTCGTAAATGTAGTTTTCAGTGTCACAAATGACCATGTAGTGTCTCAAATCCGCCATCTTGTTTTCAGTTGGTGGTCACAGAAATGCTTGGCATTTAAATTTGGAACCCTCTAGGGACACAATTCTTCCTGTGTTCACTGAGTCAAGTCCTGAGGATGCTAGCCATGTCTTTTTTTAGGGTGGGGTTTAACACCCCAGAAATATGTTTTCAAAATTTATGTAAAAAGTAGTGTCGCAAAGTAGTGTCGCACATGTGACACTTTAGTGATTTTTTTGGGCAAAAGTGTCGTGATTTGTGACACTACTTTGCGGCACTATGCCTAAAATAGTAGGAAATCTTTGCTACCCTTCTGCAAAAGAACGGTTTGGTCTTTTGGGCTGAAATGTGGAGGGATGAATGCCAAGATCCCACAGATGTGCCTTTTCATAGTTTGGTGACAAAATATAAGAGGGCTGTAAAGGTATGTCACTCTAAATTTGAAAATTTTTCCCATAGGCTAACATGATGGCATCTGCCGCACCTTTTGGGGCCTGTATCTCAAAAATGGTTCGAGATACGGACTCTTCGTCAGAAGAATGCTTAGTCCCCCACCAGGGTGCTAAGTTGAAAACTAGCCTGGAAAGTCATAAATAATATGAGATTTTAAATTTTTTTCTATGTCGTACGGTTCCTGAGATGCAAGGAATTTGGTATTCCAAGTGCTGATTTTCTGCTCCGAGGGCCATTATTATGCATACATTCTTTGTATTTACTGTACTTCGGAATGCACCTTGTGTTTCCGTAACTGTTTACGTTAGCGTTTCCGTTTATGTCACTGTGTGCATTACCCTTTGCGTTTGTGCTTGCATTTGCATTACTGTTACTGTTTTTTTTTTTGCGTTTACTTTTGTGTCACCGTGTACATCACCCTTTGCATTTGCGTTACTATTACATTTGCAGTTCCATAACCGTTTACCTTAGCATTTCCGTTTATGTCACCATGTGCATTACCCTTTGCATTTGCGTTTGTGCTTGCGTTTGTATTTCCATTACTGTTTTTGTTTGTGTTTTCTTTTGCATCACCTTGTGCATTATTATTTGTGTTTGCATACGTGCTTCCATTTGCGTTTCCATTTGTGTTTCCTTTGGCATCATCGTTGGTGTTACTGTAAGTGTTTGCGTTTCCAATTGTGTTACTGTGACTGTGCGCATTACCATTTGCGTTTGCCTATGCGCTTGCGTTTCCATTTCCATTTGTGTTATTATTCCCTTTGGCATCATTGTTGGTGTTACCGTAACCATTTGGATTTCCAGTTGCATTACCATTACTGTTTGTGTGTTCGTTAGCATTTGCTTTTGTGTTTTGGTTGACCTTAGCGTTTGCATTTTCGGTAGCGTTTCTGTTGATGACTGCATTACTGTTTCCTTCTGCATCACCATTGCCATTACCATTTGAATTTCTGTTTGTGTTACTGTTTGCATTTTTGCTACCGTTTGCATTAGTGTTTCCATTGCCATTAGCGTTTGCATTACTGTTTTCATTAACGTTTGCATTTCTGTTGCCGTTAGCATTTGCATTACCATTTGTGTTACCATATCTGTTTTCAGTAACGTTTGCACTTGTGTTTCTCTTCTGTTTCTCTTACCATTTGTGTTATCATTTACCTTTGCATCACCATGTGCATTACCGTTAGTGTTGCAATTTTATTTTACCTCACTATGTCATTCACAGTTTGTGTTAACATTACCATTTGTGTTTTTTGCATTTGCATAGTGCAGTGCAAAACATTATGTTTTTGCTATTTTTCTGCACTATCTTCTGTGATACATAGCACAGCCAGTGTGTGGTTGATTGGCCTAAAACTTGGCAGGTAGAAAGACATTTTTTCAAGGAACAAGCCGGTTTTCGTTTGGTGAAAAAATTTTGTTCCGTTCCCAGAGTTATGGCCATTTGAAGTTGGCCCGCTTCACAGTTAGTGATTTTTCAGCCACCAGGTCCACCACTTTAGTGCATTTTCAGCCGCGATTTTCATCATTTTGTGGTGGAAGACTTCTTAAAGCTACAGAAACATAAAAATTGAATATCTTTGGAAAGATTTGGTCTTTTCACATGAACTTTGGAGGGTGTTGAGTGGATATCCTGGAGATGTGAATTATGCTGTTTACATGTCTGAAAAAGAATTTGGTGCAGAAATACTGCGTGACACATTTAACATTTTGCACATAGCATTCTGCATGGTGCTACTGCCTTTAAATTTATAGCGTAGGTAGCCCTAGTGGCATGGAGGTGCCTTGCAGTGGTTTTGTGTGTGAAACATTAACAGGTGTAGAATTATGCCACTCCGACAAATGAAAATTTGGTTCATTATGCTTCAATTATTTCTGAACCATGTGTCTGATTTGCCTGGTATTTGGAATGTACAACAATTTATCATTCATCTTTTGCAGTACCAATTTTTGATTTGCTGGCACTTATGGTTGCTGAATTGTGCATGTTACATTGTTTGCTCATGGTGCAGTGCGACCACTGAATGGATGTACACACAATTCTGGACACACGGTGTGCAATGGTACATATCTTCATTTACCAATTTTCATTTCAGTCAGTCATACAGTGTTTGCACAGTGAAGTGACAAAAAAATCACATGGTGGGAGCACAGGGCCCACCAACACATTTCATTTATGATTTATAGTGCACATTCTCAAAAAGAAGGGAAATTCATGGCAAAAAAGTCAGTTTAATGCATCAGTTAGGGTTTTTCCACAGTGACAAAAGTGAGGAAATTTGGTTCTAGGGTTGCCACCCCTTGCACCCCACAGCCACCCCATCCCCACCAACATGCATCAGAGTGTGTGCTGGGATCATCGGTCCTAACTCTCAGCCAATTCTCCTACACTACACCACCTCAGCTTATTTACAGATGGAATGGGGTGAGAGTTAGGGCCGATGACCCCAATGCACAACCTGATGCCTGTTGGTGGGGATGGGGTGGGCGTGTTGGGGGGTGCAAGGGGTGGCAACCCTAATACTGAATTTCCTCACTTTTTACTGCGTAACCCTAACTGATGCATTAAACTGATTTTTTACCATTATATATATATATATATGTGTGTGTGTGTGTATATATATATATGTGTGAGTGTGTGTGTGTGTGTATATATATATAACATCACACATGCCCCCACAATGCAAAGCATCATGGGCTGCATATGCAAATCATCACAGAATGTTATGCTGGTCCAACTTTAAGCAGAATTGCATGGTGCCGAAAGGCCTCTCACACAGTTTGCAAAGGGTGCTAACAGAAGACATAGACACGTGTTTCGTCCTACCAGGACTCATCAGTATGCCTCGTCTGTTTGACACCCCTGTGGCATGGACCAGCTACCCTATAGGCAGTGTGCCTTGGATATGTGTGGTGAACCCATTAAAATAAAAAACATTTAAAGACAAGAACCTCTTTGCGCACGGAGGTTCTTTGTTGACGAAGGATGACCTGCTGCTAGAGATTGTGGCATCTCCTCCACAGAGGGCTCAATCTCAACAATTTCTACCTCCTCTGTGAGTCTTCCCTCAGCAGTACCCTCTGCAGATTGTTCATCCTCTAAAAAACACAGTTAAACAAAATAAACCATTCATGTCTCAATATCAACATCTGTATACATGAATATACATATCATAAGAATCAGTTATTGAAATTCCTCAGTCTTCAGATGTGGCATACTATCTACTGTTCTAGTAAATCACAGAACACACATCTGACTCACTAATTGGGATACTAAATTTAATAATCTACATCTAAGTGCAATCATATTGTTTCATATTAACAAACTGTAATAGTCTCTCACTGATAAAACACCTTTACACATGAATACCATAGTAATACTAAACACATACATTACTACTTCTTCTTATACCACTTCCTGACTAAGAATACGTTAGTTACATGACACGTGAAAGTTCAGCCTGAGTACCTGTTTAAAACATAACAACTATAACTGATAAGCAAAGCAATCATACCTGACTTCATAGTGCTATTGTACAATACTGCACCACCCAAGACTGCGATGGCACTAAGCGTCCTGGGCACATGGCTTTATAGCCATGGATGGCCCTCAACTGCCCATGCCACCTACCCTGGAATGTATTATTGTGCTTGAAATATCTCACTTTAAACAACAATAACTGTTACACAAAATTGTTTCTTTAAAAACATGCTAAATATCTATTTTGTGATAAAACACTTCATAACTCCATCACAATATGCTTACAAAAACTATGCACTATTCACTGTAAATGTTCAACGCACACAGACACATATCTGTGTCAATTATCTGATAGATGACCAGCTACAGAAGTGTTCCAATAATCAGGCGCGCAAATAGAGTATACATTCTGTAGCATTATACAAACTAGATACAAAAGCAATAATACCCGACAGGTGGGCGGTATGGGCAATACCGGACCCCCAGGGAGCATAATGAGGGCTGGCGCCACAGGCAGAGGCTTATATACCCCCTGGAAGGTCCAGTACTGCACTAACATCCACCCTGTGAACATCATTGTGCTTAGAAAATGGTCTGTATGTAAAGATTTTTTTGTAATATTTAAGAAATCAAAAATAGTAAATAAAATTACTAAAATTAAGTCAAAGTTACTTTTCTAATAAAGTAGTCCTTCTACTGGTATACTTACTAGAAGTTACCAGTAGATGGCAAACAACATTTCTCACGTGTTTTATCCTTTCTTTTTGGAGTGTGCAGCATGTCCTCCTTTGTTGTTCCAGAAACATACCCCCACGGCAGCTCAGCTTAGTTGTGTTACTGTTTTTTTGTGTGTGTGTGGGGTATTTCGCTGTAGAAACCACAACACAGAACAGTTACACTTTTCTTACGTAACAGCACAGTACTGGCTGTTGAGTGTAATAATAAGCAGATGCTGGAAAATGTACATAAATTTACAGAAATGCCATTGTCATTATAAGCAAAGCGGTTGTGTTAACAAAAAAATCTAAATACTTTACTGTGGCAGGAGTGAAGCTGGAGCAAATCAGGGACAATTGACAGAAGTACTGTTTATGAGGAGTACTGCTGAGTGCATGGCATGTTATTGCTAGCAAGAAAAAAAGAATAAGTTTGCTTTAAATATTTTTGTGGTAAAATTGTGACAAAAGTGACAGCGTGTCTGCCACTTCAGTATGTAGGGTGTAATTTTTCATTTGTGAGGAGATAATGTCTGCTAGTGAGCTGCGGTACTGAGTGGGTCCATAATGTGCCCGTTTCCAGCAATCATATGATTACAACTATGGAAGGTACAGACTGTGGTTTTGAAAAACATGCTGCATAATGCGCTTGTTTGAAGGGGTAGCAGTGATACTTGCTGTGTTTCCTTGTGGCTACCTTTTTTTATTTGGTTGGTGTGCTGCCAAGTGAGCCTAGTAGAGGCTGGTGTACAGTTTTTCTGGCAGCTGGCAATCATTTAGAGACTGTTGGCAGGACAGTATATGTCGCTAAGCGAAAGAAAAAAATGGTACCAGTTTCAAATTCATTGTGGTGCTTTTGCCCAATAAGCAAGCAGGGTGGGCACAAGAATATTTGAATCTGTGAGGGGCATTTGACATGGTACTTTTTATTTCAGGGCATCTATTCTAAGTTATCTACCCCTCTGACAAGGTACTAACCAATCAGATACCAGGAAATAAGCGCATTGTCTAATAAATAATAATACAGACAGCAGTACATTATAATAACTCACCAGCAGAGTCGAGCACAAGTAGTTGCTGACTGGAGACCTCGACCGCACCTTCCGGGGAGTGGTTGAAGCTGCACAGGATGGGAGGATGCGGGTTCCCTGATTGGTCTACCTGAGTAAACAAAAGATTTATAAAAACAACACCATCAGCCAGCAATCTAGTGATGAACATAGCCACAGCACATACTATTGGTCACACATATCCCTCTTTTGTTGTGATCAGTATCCAGTCACAAATATCACCTACCTCTTAAAATAATTCTTTGCAACATTTAAACATCAGAACATCTCATATTCTGAATATTACATGTACTAGAACACCAGCACAAAAATATCATTGTCAACTTTCAAAGAATTCATATAATCTTGATTTTCCCCAAAATACCATATCACACAAACACATTTGTAAGTAACAATTGCTAACCTATCATTCTTATATCTGTAATATTTATGCATTGTCACATAAATATAATAGTACATATCACTAACAGTTTAATAATAAATGCAATACTCATTTAAAATATAGAAAAAAAAATCCTCTCCGTTACAAACCAAATATTTTGCATCACAACAAGTTTCAAATATGTACTCACACGTGTGATGGCGATCTCCAAACTCTGGTTTCCCTGCATCCTCCCACATACAGTAGCATAGGCTATGTAGTACCACTCCCAGACACTCCATCACATATCACCTGCAGCAGACTTAGCTTTGAAAAATGTCTGGTGGGTGATCTTCCACTTCCTATGGCAGGCATCAGATTTTATAATCTCCTGCCTCCCCAAGGTATGACTAACCTGAGAAAAAACATAAAAAAAATATTGGAAATCTTTCATGCCACAGTGAAAATAATAGGTTGTCATGCTTCTTGACCTATCTACAAAGACTGGCCCTAGCCTAACCACATATACTACAAATGCAGTATTCCTAGCAGGACAGACAGTGTACTCCCAAACCTAAGCATCACAGATCCTGGGAAAAAGAATGCAGTGATTAACTAGCATCTCCTCCCACTCCTGACTACTCACTCACACCACCACAATATAACCCACTCACCAACATGTGGCACATCCCCACCCACAAGTCATCTATGCAACCACTGACTGTAGAGCACAGTAAAGCTGAACACCAATAGCTAACACCATACATTAATATGAGTGCACACCATACTATATAATGCATTGATAAGTATCACAGTAAATTAATAAAATATCTGTAGTATTATATCCACCAATACAGTAACAACCATGCTGACATGGTCTGCAGCTAAAAACACAGAGACATAGTATGTCATCTTGTAGAGGAGTCTACTGACCACTTCTGTATGTGGTGATGTCCTGTCCAATACAACTACTTAGCAGCATACACACAGGTCTCAGTACCTCTCTAAACAGCAGAGCACTGCTGTCATGCCTAATGTAAGTAGTAACATACAATGGGTCTACATTAGATGGTTCCAATGCACAACCAGAGGTACATACTTACTGAGGCATGAAGCCACAGGCCAAGTGCATCTAGTCCCCAGCCATGCATTGGAATGTGCAGATTCATCCCCAGGCTTGGCTTATTAGCGGTTATAAATGGGTCTAGTGTATTCTAGATGTGGGTAATAGTTTTGGGTGTTCATTACACACATCTAATACACACACCTAACAACTGATCAGATTGGCAAATCTTTGCCCGTTTTATAAGTCTCCTTCTCACATCTCCACAAGTAGTCTTACACAAACCCACTGTACCACAAGAAAATACATATTTTATTTACAGCACAGACAGCAGAATGATCAAACTGTTGATTGACACTCTCAGAAACATCCAACAAATGTGCAACAAATACAACTGACCATACTGTTGTCAGCTATTGCATGTATACCTCTGTTGAAAAATATGAAGACTCATTGTGACCAAACACCTACCTTACCCCATGTATGGGTTAGGCTCAGGTTAGTCGCATGCATTCAACTGTAGCATTGGCATGCTCCCTCACAGCCTGAACGAGGGCCAACACCTCTGCATCATTGCATGACTTTGGCATGGCAGCTGTCTGAAACAAGGGGAAAAAAAGCATGAAAAACTATTAGATATTACATTGCTACTGTTCTACCTTACTACTATTTATATTGCTTGCCACTCACAATCAAATATGTGTGCTCACTGGTAAACTCTGAGCTAACAATAACTCTGTTCTTAAAACACATGCATCTACTATCTCCCTCGGATTGCCAAAGCACCACAATCATGAAATATACATAACTGCTGCACTATCAGTTTAAAACATGAAAAAAGATGCAGGCATGGAATGGCAACAAGTGATCATACTACAGAGCATACTAAAATGTTAAACATTATTGCATTATATGTATTGAAAATACATATGTTACTAACTCTCCATATTATTACTTATTTTCACTTGCATGTAAAACAAGTAATACCTCCACCTGCTTTTCAGTCTTTTTCTATTTATGCTTTTACCAGACCCCCCAAAATCACCACTCACAATGTTGCCTAACAAAATACATCAAATTCAACAATGACATAAAACAAAAGCAAAATACTTCACCAGACAGTAGTCTTGATACAAGAAACAAAGATTATCTACCTGTGTAAAGAAAAACATAAAAATATTTGTTAAAACTTTTACACAACACAAACATTTCACACACAGAAACAGTATGACTCAGATCAGCAATCAACATACCCCTGGCAAACATAATACTAAATCAACAGCATATGTTCTCCTCATATCACTAAACATCCTTTGCTTCCCACTTCATACTGAGAACATATGTCGCATTTTCAGTCATACTTGTATAATACACCCCATAACAAGCCATACTCAATGATTAATGAAAAGAAAAAGCTAAGCAATTTATCAGTAACAAAAAGACACCTACCATATCAACAAACAATGAAAACTTGTACACTTTACCACAATCACAGTCAACAAAATACCATACAACCCACCTAAAAAAACACACATACATTATCAAGCAATAATATACATCCTATTCATTGACCAATAAGCACCAGCACACTTCTCTGCTGTTAAAAGCAGAGAATCTGTGCTTCCCAGACACTCACAACCTAACATACAGACAGCAATGCACAAGATGTGAACAGTTCTATTTTTTGACCATTTTGTGGTGGCTCTAAGAAAAGCAGTTTTTTTCACAGTGTAAATGTGATGTACTTGAGAGGCACCATCCTACAGGCACACAATCACAGAACTGTAAGGATACCATATCGAAGGTCCCCAACAAAAATGTAATTGCCAGTGTTAGAGAGATGCACACCATCTTTTAAAAATAGCCAATACTTGTAATACATAATTTTGGGGTGACGAATAGTATGCATTCCCATAGCACGTAGAAATCCAGATATTTGTATGTTAACTTTCCTGCATGATCTTCCAAGTGCAGGACAGTAATCCTCACCCTTCCAGACCATGCGCAGTGTAATATCTGAATACAGAATTTTACACGATGGCAACATACTGATAAGATGCTGCAAGTCAGACTGCGCAGCCTCTATTAAGTCAACTGCCCTTTTGTTACCCAAATCATTGCCTCCAAGATGGATGAGTAGTATGTCTGGTTCTGGGTGTGTCTCCAACAAATGATACATGGTAGGCATGAGCTGCTCCCACTTCATGCCACCCTTCCCAAACCAAGACTCAGAGCATCCAGGTAGTTGTAAATCATTCCCAAAATGACTAGATTTACTGAACACTGCTGCCCTTCTCACCAAACTTGATCCTACTATCCATACAGCAACTGTAGATTTTTCTGCCATGCTGAGTAACAAATCTTAATAGCTCAGATGTAGAAATATCACAATTGTGTCTGTCTGACTTGAGAGTACTAAAAGTGGAACCACCACAATAGCTTGACTATTCTATTGCATCATCCAGATAGAAAATGCAGACAAAACAATCACAAACAATACCCTGTTCCACCCAGATTGGCTAAATTCCAGCACAGGAAGTCCTAGCTATGCATATAAAACTGTCTTTCTATTGGCATGATATTTATTAAACTTTTTTGTTTTGGGGAGAATACTGTCATCTGATTGGCATACACCTCATAACTTGCCAGTGACACACATTTTTGATTGGTCTAAGTCACTAGCCATAACGTTCTGGCAAACTAAATTCCCTCTTTTACTCAGCTAGCTGCTTGAGTGGTGAGTGGAACCATTTCTTACTACTTGACAGAAATAGTGGAAAACAGTAATCAATAGTACTATACTAATTTGATTGCACAAGTCTCACAACCAGTTGAATTTAATGATAAACTATTTGCAGTGAGAAGTACTGTGACTTAATTACCTAAGTTAAATATATTTATTTGTCTCTCTCTATAAAACAAGTGCAAAAGCAGTACCTGGTTAAGCTAGGCAAGACACAATATCATTCCAAGTCAGGATTCCACAACAATTAAAACACACACATATGTAGCAAGAAAGTGCCACTATTATTAGATCAGTCAGCAATTGTCACAAACCAAAGTAGCACTGAGTAAAAATAAATCTCCTTAGCACACTATCAACTTGTACAGATCAGCCAGTCTGAGATACCAAAAATACCCTGGCAAACAGTGATTAATAAAGACTGTTTTCAACCACAAGAAAGATCCCAGGGACAATAACTTACTGTAAGAAAACAATCACAGTAGTTTGACTGACTAAATTGCAAAATGCATAAAACATACAGCTTTTCAATAAATGGTAATTTTTTTTTCACTTGTACAAATCACACTCTCAAAAACCTATTTGCATTAGTTTACCAAAAACAATCCACTGGTGACACAGATATATAAACACTTTTATCTATTGCTAAACTGTGTGACAGTTTCCCAGGCCATGCTGCTATCAAAATATCAAAATTGCTGTAAACTCCGCAAATAATCTAGCTAAACTAAACAGTTCCTGCCAATATCAGTTGTGAAAAATACATACAGTAGTTCTAACTTTAAAACACAGTTAAATAACTTTCCTAAACTTTAAATCACTTTCACCCAAGTTCTATCATAACTGAGAGAAGCTTCTTTTAATATGCCCTGTTGCCGTCTCGATCACTCAGTGTAAAATGGCCCCAGAGTGTTATTCTTCAATTCTGTTGGTTCAGAAAACTCACATGACTAACCTAGCTGTTCCTTTGATCACGAGCATGCAATTTCTTTGACCTCAACTCACATCGATCGCCAAGATCGATCGCGACCATGCAAAATCTTTGATTGCAATACTAACGCAAGCTTTCGACGTTAGCAGTCTTTCACAGTGAAAAAAAATACTTCCCTAACTTTTTTCACCAGGACAGACCCTAATAGCATTATACTAACTAATAAACAAGGAGAAAACTGTTTTTATATCATTTCAACACATTTAAAAATAATTCCCGCACTTTCTATGATCTTTGACCACGAGCATGCAAATTCTTCAACCGCAACTCGGTTTGACCATGAGGATTTGCCTCGAGCATAATAAATTTTTGATCATGAGAATAACGCAAGACTTCGACGTAAACCGCATCTGACTGTCTAAACCCAATATTTTAGAAAACATAACAGCACTATAAGCCCTCCTAGCATTTTAATAGCCCATAAGTAAAAGGAATAGTGTTTTATTTGTTTTTTATGCATTTTCACATAATTACAGCGTTCTTATGATCTTTGACCTCGAGCATGCAAAATCTTGAACCATGACTAGGTTTGACTGTGAGAATAGACTGCGAGCTTACAAAATCTTTGATTGCGAGAATAATGTGATACTTCGACATTAAACATTTCTCACAGTGCAAACCCAATATTTTCAACAGCAATACAGTACAGAAAACCTCTTAGCATTTAAATGATCCATAAATTACAAAAATACTTGTCTTATTTGTTTTAAAAACATTCTTACATACTTCCCGGATTTTTTACGATCTTTGACCACGAGCATGCAAAATCTTTGACCACTAATCGGTTTGATCATGAACTTGAACCATGACTTGACAAATTCTTAGGTCATGAACAAAACCATGTGATTTCACCCAAAAAACAGTAAAGGCTCTAAAAACTCAACTATTTACATACTATACCACCACACAATGGTCACATACGTCTATTGACAGTTCACAACTTCTGCATCTTATGAAACCAATGTAAACAAGCTTCTACACTAATAGCACATGGTTTACATGTTCTTTGTTCGCGAGACTGCAAATTCTTTGATCGCAACCATCTTTGACCACGAGGATCGTTCGTGACTTGACAAATTCTTTGGTCATGACAAAAAATACAAATTCATGAATTTTAACTTATACAACTTTCTATACATGCACTATGAGAGCCAATCATCATTAGACTCATGTAATAATTCCATTCCAACTATCAATAAAGTACTATTGTTTCAACTTAACTAGACTATTGACATAATCACCACATTCAGCCAGAACCATAATAGTATGATTGCAACAATCAATCAACACACTTCCTATTCCATTTATCATTATATGTCAGCATACGTGCATGTAACAATGCCACAAGAAATACTTGACAGCTTCACAAATTTGCACTTAACACTACCCAAACAGATCAACCAATAAACATGGCACATATTCTTCTTTATCAACTTTTGCCCATGTGACAAGTGGCTGCAATATTAACTGCACAGTACTATGCACACAATAGTCAAATCATTCCTAACAAAGTAATGCTAATCATAGCAGATGTTTTATTATTAGCACAATACTACATATTATTTTCCAAACAAACAATTTCTGATTAACTGCCATGTGGCTAGTGTTATTTACTACTAAATATATGTATTTTCACTTTCCTTAGGTGACTACAACAACAAACATATTGAAGAAATACTTCACCAATTTCATCATGGGCATCTGCCATAAAACCAGAACACATAGAGAAAGTGCTAGTTGTACTGCTTGTTCATTGTCATGCCATACAAGAACAAAAGGTAAAGCTTCTAAACAGAAGCATAAAAAACTCTCTTCTCTCCACATCACACACAGACTAAATCATACACAACTAAAGAAAAAGAAACTGTCCTCTAAGAAAACTACCAAAAGTAGCCTTCCTAGAGAAACATTAGAATCACAACATCCAGCCTTGTCATCAACAAGTCATAGACATGTGAGACAGAAAAAAATGCTAGGTGTAGTACCTCTGCTAATGCTCAATACAGTAAGATAATGTTTTTCAAAAAGCTAGTCCACAGAGCTAGGATTGAATGTGTGATCTCCAAAATAGTGTGACACAAAGGTAACAGACTATGTTCTAAGCTCTCACTGATGAAACTCCACTTAAGAACAAGCCGATTTGTCAGTGTGGCTCTAGCAATACGTTCCCAACTCTTGACTGATATGATGTCAGCCATTGATAAACTGAGCACAAAGACTGAGGAGATGAGAAACACTAGTTTATCTTTTGAGCACTTAAACAGAGAAAATATTTCTCTTGTGTTTCAAGGAGACTGGCTTCATTCAGAGTACTCAGAAGCATTCTTCTGGGAAGAGACATACCATGCACACAGTAGAGGCATTTCTTTAACACTAGATGAGCATGGAAAACTACTAAATGTCTTACCTCTATCCCATGAAACCATCTATCCGAACAATGACAATGTAGCTGAACAGGTTGAAAGTGATCCAAAGTCATCAGCAAAAAATGGGCATGTGACAGCACATGTAACATTAGAGAGGAATCTATTATATCTATAAAAAGTTTTCTCTCAACAACTCTTAACAGAAAGAGATCTGAATGACACACACTGCTTCATAGCAATGACAAGTGTGAGGTCTGGCTTCACAAAGGCCTGATGGGTCACTCCCTTGCATGCTTACAGTCCATGAACTGCAACAGCACATTTCATTACTTTTGTATGCTAGCAGTGCATAACTATGGCATTAGCAAATTTGTTCAAAGGTTGTATCGTGTCGGATCTCTCATTCGAGACTACATGCAATTCCAAGCATTGCTCAATGATGGAGATGTTGAAAGACTTAGTGAGTTAATCAAAAAGTTGTAAAGAACCGAAAGACTGAGGTCTGCTGCTACTGTTCCTGAAAAAGCAAGTACTCCTCAGACATCTCTGGTTAAAGAAGAGCAACTCCTACGGCATTTTGGTCATGAATTTGCTAAATTTGAATGAAGCAAAACAGAGAAATTTGACACAATATGTGTGTCATGTGAATGATTGTTCTACAAGCACTTATGTTTCAAAGTAGACCTGCAAAGCATTCCATCTTGGAATGAAATGTGGAGACATCTCCATGTGTACCTCCTATTAAAGTCTGACTTTGAAGAACTCACAACTGTGTCACTCTGTTCCTACTGTCATAACAAAATCAAGAATGATAGTTTACCTCCTCGGTCAGTGCTCAATAAAATGGAAGTACAACCAACACCTAATGAGATAACAGTGTTGAACTTGTTTGAAAGGATTCTCATTTAAACCATGAAGCCATTTCAAACAATCATCAGGCTGAATCACAAGGACATGAGACCTACCAAACAAAGGACTTATCGCGCTCTCAAAGGCTCTGTTGTCTACCTGCTTACCTCCTTTGCAAGACAATGTCAACACTATTTCTCAGGACAATAGTGTAATCATCTTAGTAAATGGTGTGCCAACAAAGGTGAAAACAATATGGCAAGAGATTGTCAATGTAGACAATGTGAAGAATGATTTGAGATATCTAAAAGAGCACAATCCTTTCTATCCTGAAATTGACATTGACACATTTAGTGGTCTCTCATCAGATATTGCCACAGACAACTCTGACAAGGCAATACTTGAGAAAGTTGACATGGCAACTGTACAGAATGTGTATGAGCAATTCACCATACACCCATTGCACAGCAAAGACCCAGTAATGGATAACATTGATTTATATCAAATGAAACAAGTGGAGGGCAATCCTGTTAGTATATGGGAGGCCACTCTAGAAGCTCGTTGTTTCCCTGATCTGTTCCCACTTGGTTCAGGTGCTCAATTAGATGAACGAGAAGTCCGAGTACCAGGAGCTGAGTATAGGACCTCGCGAATACTACATAAGGATGGCAAGTTTCGAAGAAACATTGCATACCTGTTCCACCTTCTTTGGGAAAGTGAACTTAGTGTCCTATCTGCTAGTATTGCTCACACATTGAGACTTGGGACACAATTTAATAATATGACAGCTGCATAGTTACTACACAAGTTGCAGACCAAAGATGAAACACTGCAACTCAGTCTTTCTTCTATTTTGTCTAGCATGCACGGTACCAAAGAATGTTGGTACAGACATCACTCTGAGGTAATGTGCATGCTGAGAGAGTTTGGACCAGCAACATAGTTTGTGACACTCAGTTGTGCAGAATATTATTGGGATGATCTGCTCGATATACTGAGATGGGCAAACACTGATATTGAGAACATCTAAACAATGACTCTCAATGAACTCTGCTCACTTGATCCAGTAACTGTTTCACGTTACTTCCACCACCGGTTCCAGAGTCTTTTGAAATTCATGCTGTCTAAGACAAATCCTCCCCTTGGTATTGTTGAGCACTACTTCTGGAGGGTTGAGTACCAAGCCCGTGGAGCACCACACATTCATATGTTGCTGTGGATTAAAGATGCCCCATGAATTGGAGACAATAAAATATCTGACATTCTAAGCTTCATCTTGAAGTATGTCACATGTCAGATACCAGACAAGTATGATAGTGCAACACTGTGGGAACTGGTCCAGAAATTCCAATGACACCTCTGTGGCAAATACTGTCATAGGAAAGTTAAAAACAAAGGTCAGTGGTATACTCGCTGCTGTTTTGGCTTCCCAAGGTGAGCTTGCCTAGCTGCTTCACTGAATGATGTTTTTTCAGCCATGCGACACCACCTGAAAGCAAAGTCAACAAAGCGACCGTATGAACTACCTCGCACAGAATCAGAAGTCTATATCAATGACTATAGTCCTTCTCTTCTGTTAGTGTGGCAAGCAAACATTGATGTCCAGTTTGTAGCAGACAACTCAATGGCTCTCGTGAGGCATGTAACATCATACATTACTAAACATGAGCAAACTAACCTCCAAGAAATGTGGGAAGAGCTGTCAAACTGTGATAGGTCAATGTCTTCCAGACTTTGGTCACTAGGGCTTAAGACTCTATCACACTTGGAGTGTGGAGCTTATGAAGCAAGTGACCGGCTCACAGGTGTATGTCTATATGGTAAATCAGAGTCCATGCATTTCTTAAATGTACATCACAAGCAGAACAGGTGCCATGTTCTTAAGAGCCATGAAGAGATTGAGGAGTTGGCTGCCACAACACCAACATCCACATCTATTCTTAAGAGCAACTTAATTGACAATGACTATCCACAGCGGCACAGTGCTATGGATGATCTGTGTCTCTTTGAGGTTGCTCAATGGTATGACTACAAGTGAGGAGTTCCTTCAGACCCAGAAAAAGGAAAATATAAAGTCACTGGCTTTGATGGCTCACTTGTAAAAAAACACAAATCATGGCTAATTGAGCACTGCAAACTGACCTTGAATACCACATAAAGCAAAGGACATTATTACTTTGCTCTATTGTTTCTATTCAAACCTTGGACCTCAGAATCTGAATTAAAAGGATTGTCTGATTCATATGAACAAGAGTTCATGCAAACATATCATACCTTCCAGAGTCATGTCTCTGAGACACACATTCAGAGACTTGACATGGAAAAACAACAGATAGATAACATGAAGAAAGTCCTAGATGATGACACATCTGTCACATCACAGGAAGTGGTCGATGTTAAAGGAGAAGGCACACTTGGTGCTCCTCTTCCTCCTAATGACCCAGCTGTGCTGATGTCAGAGGTTGAGGGCACAATGCAACAAAGCATGTACTTCTCAGAGTCAGTCACTGACATTGTCCACAAGTTAAACTCACACCAAAGAGTTGTGTAGCACTCTATTATAAACGCAGTTAAACATGCAATCCAGCACTATGAAAAGCAGTGTCTTTGCAAAGAGCAAACACCAATCAGGTTGTTTGTAAGTGGTGCTGCTGGGACTGGTAAAAGTTTCTTGATTGAAGCCATAAGAAAAGGAGTGCGTGACCTTACCAGTACACCAACATCTGTTATTGTTGCAGCTCCTACAGGACTGGCAGCTTATAGCATTGGTGGTATCACACTCCATAGGTTATTCATGTTGCCAGCCGAGCATGGAAAGAGTGGTGATTACAGAAAATTGTCATATGATGTTGCCAATGAACTCAGGTCAATGTTTGACAAAATGCATTTGCTCATAATTGATGAGATCAGCATGGTCTCAAATGTTCTACACACATTCATCCACCTACGTCTACAGGAGATACTCAGAACTAATGATAATGTGCCATTTGGTGGAAAGAACATCATTGTTCTTGGAGATCTCCGTCAGCTAGCCCCTGTAAATGGTAAGCATGTTTTCTGTAGTCTTGGTGGAGTTAATCTGGGGCAATTTTTCTCATATGCTGAACTCTCTCAGAACATGAGACAACAAGGTGACATGTCTTACAAAGCATTACTTGATGGAGCACGTATTGGTACACTTACACCCACCCACGTTGAGATGCTAAGACCGCGCATTATCACAAGAAATAATACTCCTATCCAGGATGCTTGTGATATGTTTGCACATGTTCAGAAAACTGGGGTACATGTTGTATGTCTATTCCCAAGGCTAACACAGTGTGCAGAGTTCAATGTCATCATGATGAAGAGAGAACAGCAGCCTATAGTCACTTTACCATGCATAGATACCATGGATGGCTTTACTCTATCATGAACAGTGTTATCAAGAATGGCAGATCGTCTGAAAGAGCTCACAAATGATGTGTCATGAACAGCTGATCTGGAAACTGTGCTACCACTGTGTAGAAATGCACGTGTCATGCTCCTCAGAAATATTGATGTCGATCGAGGTCTCGTAAATGGAGCCATGGGATATAGCCAAGAGTTCCTGTACAATGTACAGTGTACAGCTCTGGAGTTTGTAGTTGTAAAATTTGACAACTGTGAAATACCTCACCCAATAGACAGAGTCACAGTTAAGTTTGAACTTGTGAAAGACATATATGTGACAAGGAAACAGTTTCCATTGTGTGCTGCTTATGCGGTCTCCATACATAAGTCACAAGGCCTCAGCCTTGATAGTGCCATAATAGATATAGGCACTGGTATATTCAAGAATGGCATGTCTTATGTTGCACTGTCTCTTGTGAGACAATTGTTTGGAGTACACATAGTGAAACTGGCAGAAAGCAAAATATGTGCTGACACAAAATGTATAGCTGAGTGCAACAGATTGTGAACATTATACCAACCAAATGCTCATTTACTACTAGTTCCCAAATATGCATCTGTCACTGCAATCACAATTGATGAAGGACACAGACTGTAAAGACAGCATAGTAAGACTCCACAGTTATCACCTGAGTGCTGCACAAAACAGCAATCTCTTAAGAGACTGGTTGCATCCTCCCCGTGAAAAAATGTATTGGAGTCAACACACTGCCAACATTTGACAACAGTACAGGAGTCAACTGCTATGCAAATGAAACTATGCAAGCACTCCTCCACATCCCTGAGTTTGCTAGTGTGTTAAACGGTTGCCCATCAACACCTCTCTCAGAGTCATTAAAGAGAGTCATAAGAGGTACTCAAGATGAGCTACCCAGTTTACAAAGCTTAACTCCTCTAACGCTAACTCTTGGTCAATATGCAGGACAATCTATGTTTGCTAACAATGCTCAACAAGATGTCATAGAGTTCATGATGGGAATAATAAATAGTTTAGCAGATGATGGCATAGATCTGCGTCAACACTTCAAGACTGACTATGTGTCCAAGTACACATGTTTGTCATGTGGACACATAGAATCACAAACAACACAGGATATGCTCTGGCTCTCTGTCTATGTTCCTGAACAGACAACTGTGAAATTCCGCAAGTTATTTGCTAATGCAGAAACTGGTTGGCTCTGTCAAAGAAGTGGTCGGTCTTGTGTATGCTCTGTGAGAGTTACATATTCAAGCTCATATATTATTATTGTACTACAGCGCCTTAACTCTCAAGGCATAAAAGTCACAATATCAATTTCACACTTCATTGCTGGAAGAACTATGTTCTCAGGTACTCAATTTGACACCCATGCAATAATATTCCATCATGGCTTATCCATTCACTCTGGACACTATGTCACGTGGCGAAGATTCAGAAAGGGATGGGTAGAGTGTAATGATATAGTATGCACCCTAAGGGAAAGGCTCCTAAGAAATCTAAAGGATGCATATGTTATAATACTCCGCTGCACCAATGCTGCACAACGTGTGGAAGAGTGATCCTATGTCATCACAGCATATCAGTAAACCAGTGCCTCTGCAAAAATAACATTGCATCTGCATATACCAGCCAGATTTTTTTCCTCAATCACCAATACACATACACAATTTACATTGCAAACTTCATTGAACACTACTAGCATCTCATGACACCCATGTTGACCAATGTGTTGCACTTATTGCAGAAAATCACCACAACCCATTCTGTACTAACACATTTCTCTGCCATAGAAAAAGGTAACAGAACCGTACAGCAACGCAGCTAGCTATGGTACACAAATCCCTGTGTATCAAGCTGCTACCCTCATAATACAGATGCAAAACAAGAATCTTTTGCTCATTAATCACAATTGAATTTCAAAAACATTCTATTGTGAAATTCAGCATTTCCAAATTAGATACACTCACAACAAAAAACTGCATTATTACTGTTCAAGTAGACTTGAGGGTATTGAAGTGTAATCAATAGCCACTCAGTCATATCTTTTTGCAGATGCCTTATTTTAACTTAACCTACCACAGCTCATATTACTCTGTACTCACTTGTGTCATAGTACATGGCAATGACAAATTAATTTACCTATTTAAACACTTATCAGAGATGCAACAACTTTTCTCAACATATTTAGTTGAGAATACTACTTGTTTCAACAGCACACATCAGGTAAAGTTCAGACTCCTTTTCCTGTTGTTGTCTACATTACTGACCTTTACTATGATACTTATTAATTTGACTTCTGCCAAATCCAAGCAGACTCAATGGCATTGGATATTACTCAACATCAGTTAGTAAGTTATGTATTGGTAAATGTAGCTATCACACCCACATTGAGAGTAGCACTGCCGACACCACAGTGTCATCTCTACTAATATGCTTAAATTGTTGAAAACAATGTGATAGAATTTGCTATCACTGTTATTGCACTCTGAACACTGAATATGCCATTATCTCTCAACTGAATATGCCATTATCTCTCACAAGTCTATGACTTACAGCACTGGATATGACAAATTATTGAAAATGAATGCAACTCAGACTTGTATATATGTATATAATACTGAGATTCAATATGAATGTACATAACTTCAATAGACTTAGAAATTTACATCTTTTTTTGTTTCCTGACCACTGTTACAAATAAAATATTTCTGTGCACTTAATGGTACTGCATTACATTAAGTGCTACTATTTACATAAGTAATACCTCATAAAAGAGATCTATACATGTAGTTCTCTGGCCTATTGCCACAGTATAATTAACCTCTATACACCTGTGCAAAAGTATACACATCATAAGTAATTATTAAATACTTACAATGATTGTATACTTCTGCTATACAATGCAAACAATTGGTCTGCTCTTGCTATAATAGGATTGTCCATATATTTGGAGGTCGGATGAGAATTTTTCCCAGTTCAACAAATAAATAATACTTCTAAAAACTCATTTATTATCAGTTTTACCAACAATATTGACATAACTACCATCGCCACACCCTAAAGTGAAAAAAAATGTGGCACATGTCTGTGATTGTTTAATTTCTTTCTAACTGGTTAACATTACAACATCTAACTTACAATAAATAACTGCTATTTTAACATAAGTAGTGCCAACAAATATTGACATATCACTAATTTGATACAATGGTACGTACTTAAATCAGACATAAAAATAACCACGCATGTAACTGACACAAAATAGAACAATAGCCTAACATTGATCTTCATTATATAAGTGTAAATTTTTGACTAAACGTTATTCCACAGATGTTAACCATTTGCAGAAACTATTACACCACTACATTAATCTACAGATGTTGTGACATTGTAGGGAAATGTAATAATGCTAGCATTCCCAACACATAACGTTTCTTACTTTATCATGTGGACATGTACTGAAATATTAAATACCATAGAAAATAACTCAGTAAACATCAGTATTCTAGCCAGTTGTGCAATGCAATATCACCACTTAATTCTTCAAAAAGCATATCTTTAATTATGAATAATAACTGATCAGCAATTTCCCTCAATGTACTAACAGGTTGATATTTTCCATAACAACCAGCTGGTTGTTATGACATTCATGAACCATGCCAGTCAAAGTATGCTGCTGCCTCATTTGCCAACATTATGTATATGGGCGGGGCCAAACAGTCTCAGAAACTGCTGGACAAAAATTGCTGGTCTGTTATAATAAAAAAATAAAAGAGGTGAGGGTGTTTGATATGAGAATTAAATGCACACCCTCGTTGTGGGATACTTTGATAAACTCCAAGGGCAAAGCGTAGCATCCCACAACTCAGGTGTGTATTCTAAATTCTCATATCAAAACCTTCCCCATCTATTATTCTATATTTTATTACTATCCATTTTTTGTAAAAATAGAACTGCTAAATCAGAGTATTAATTAAGTACTGTTAGCACACACATAACTAATACAACTCAGCAATAAATGTTGAAAAAATAGCATTTGTCAAGAAATTATTCTCTACCATAAACACCCATACAAACTACTATTCAAATAGTTTTAATTCATACTTCTTAACATGCAGTGCCAACAAAATGGTATGAACAGACAGCAAAGACTGTATCTCAGCTCAGACAAATGGCAACAAATAAAATACATCCTGAGAAACAATAACAGAAATAACCAACAAACTGTTTTTTTTTGCTCATCCCAAGAGCAACCAATCAATTCGGACGGTATATATATGATATATATATATATATATATATATATATATATATATATATATATAATACTATTTAAATAATAAACTAATTGTTAAACTAATTCTATGTCTCCTGAGTTTTATTTTCATGGAGTTACTGTTATGTGCTTCTAATATTGATCACAATGTTTTCTATGGCACTGTTACTGCATAGCACTCAGAATGCAGACTACGCAGAACAGTAGCAACACCACCTCCTTCAAATGGCCAGCAAGGGGTGGCAGAAGGGAGAGATTGCACAGACACCTAAGTAAGTGTCTCATGGCACAGATCTCAGATAAGTGCAAAGTCCCCACCTCTCACATCCACAACCAACCGACAACTAAGTACAGTATTAGAACTACAGCACAGATACTCTCAAAAGTTACTTTCTGAGCAGGCTTCCAGTAACACTAGTACTGCACTCAGTCAGCAGCTGGCCATGGATGTGACAGGTACACTGTCCCAGTTACCAAATGGTGACAGGTGGAGACACATGCAGGGTGGGCTAGCAAAGAGTCCCTCCTATTTTACTGTTTTCCTCCACACCCCAACATGCCAACCCACCCTCCACCTCCCCCACCCATCCCCAGTCACCAAATGGCACAACCCACCTGTCACATCCACAACCAACTGCCAACTAAGTGCAGTATTACCACTATAGCACAGACACAATCAAAAGTTAATTTCTGAGTGTGCCTGCAGTAGTACTAATACTGCACTCAGCAGCTGCCCATGGAGGTGACAGATACACTGTCCCACTTACCAACTCAGGACATGTGGACTGAGGTACAGAGTGGCCTGCCACAGTACACTGGAGGGGGTGGCAGGTGGAGGAACAATAGACTACCAGGGACTCGTGATTCAAAATGTTTTATTATTGTCCAGTTTGAACATGCACAGTGTGGAACACTAGAGTACCACAGAAGTGCCAATAAAATGAATTTTGATATTTTACAGTTCAAATATGGGGGGGATGGGAACAGTAGACTACCAGGAAATCAGACATGTAACTCTTGAGTAAACCACCAAAACACACATCAGTACATGCCAACCCACCCTCCACCTACCCCCACCCTTTTTCAGTCATCAAGTGGCACAAAACACCTCTCACCTCCACAACCAACTGCCAACTGACTGTACTATTACCACTGCTGCACAGACACACTCATAAGTTAATTTCTGACAGTGCCAGCAGTAGTACTAATACTGCACTCACTCAGCAGCTGCCCATGGAGGTCACAGGTACACCGTATCACTTACCAACTGGGGACACATGGACTGACATGCAGGGTATCCTAGCACAGTGCACTGGAAGGGTGACAAGTGGATGAACAATACACTACTAGGGACTCGTAATTCAAAATATTTTATTATTGTCCAGTTCAAATGTGGATGGGGGGCAGTAGACTACCAGAGAAGTGAGAATAAAATGAACTTTCATTTTTACCAGTTCAGCACAGTGCACTGAAAGAGTGGCAGGTGCAGGAACAATACACTACTAGGGACTCATAATTCAAAATATTTTATTATTGTCCCGTTCAAATGTGGACAGGAGGGCAGTATAGGCGTAGTATTACCACTACAGCACAGACACACTCAAAAGTAAATTTCTGAGAGCACCTGCAGTAGTACTAATACTGCACTCAGACAGCAGCTGCCCATGGAGGTGACAGGTACACTGTACCACTTACCAACTCGGGACACATGGACTGAGGTGCAGGGTGGCCTACCACAGCACACTGGAGGGGTGACAGGTGGAGGAACAATAGACTACCAGGGACTCATGATTTGAAATGTTTTATTATTGTCCAGTTCGAACGTGGATGGGGGGGCACTAGAGTACCACAGAAGTGCCAATAAAATTAATTTTTATATTTTACAGTTCAAGTACGGGGGGAGGGGAACAGTAGACTACCAGGAAATAAGGCATGTAACTCTTGAGTAAACCACCAAAACACACATCAGTACATGCCAACCCATCCTCCACCTACCCCCATTCATTCCCAGTCATCAAGTGACACAAAGCACCTCTCACCTCCACAACCAACCGCCAACTGACTGCACTATTACCGCTACTGCACAGACACACTCATAAGTTAATTTCTGAGAGCACTGGCAGTAGTACGAATACTGCACTCACTCAAAAGTTGTCCATGAAGGTGACAGGTACACTGTATCACTTACCAACTGGGGACATGTGGACTGACATGCAGGGCAGCCTAGCACAGTACACTGGAAGGGTGGCAGGTGGACGAACAATACGCTACTAGGGACTCGTAATTCAAAATATTTTATTATTGCACATTTTGAATGTGGACGGGGGGCAGTAGACTACCAATGAAGTGAGAATAAAATGATTTTTACCAGTTCAGGTGGGGGGAGGGTAACAGTAGACTACCTGGAAATCTGACATAGAACTCTTGAGCAAACCACCAAAATACACATCTTTCAGATATTGACTTTCTTCCCTCCAAATATCAACTCAAAAGACCAAACTGTTCCCAAGATATTCAACATGAAAGATTACTAAAATTTCCCTATCTATTCCATTATAAATAATCTGGCCATCTGGTCCCTATCTCGCGATCAAAGATGACAATCAAACAATCTCACGATCAAAAAATTTGCACCGTCACAATTCAAGAATTTGCAGGCTCACGATCAAAGATTTAAAAACCATATAAATCAAAAAATTGAAGGAATTGTGGTAAACCACCACCATGGTTCGACAGAACGAAGCCCCCTGACTAAAATCCACCCTCATTTGACTTCCTACGACACACTTGGGCTGAGAAAATTTATTTTTTAATTGGGCCATCTCATCCCTCACTCACGATACAAGATCGCGATCAAAGAATCTCATGATCAAAGAATTTGCAAGCTCGCGACCAAAGATTGCTAACGAGCTGCAAATTAAGATTTTAAAAACATTTAACTCTATTTTTTGACCGATTTGGATGGAACCAAAGCTATGCCTCGATACATCAGGGTCCTCTGAGTAAAAACCATCAAAGTTTTACTTCAGAAGTGACCCCTGAGCAGAGATATTTGTGTTTATGCAATCGGAAAACTGAAAACAAGATGGCGGACCTCGCGGTCAAAGAATTTTTGAAATTCCTTGGGAACAAAGATTCTTGAACCGCGAGGCTACAAATTCTTTGACTGCCAGGTGGGATGAGATGGCCAGAACCCCCATTCTTTGATCGCAAGATATACATATAAATTTTCCCTTTGACTTATAATGGGAACTTAAAAGTGCCATAACTTTTGAATACCTTAATATTTTTTCACCAAACAAAAAGTGACATGTTCGGCCACCAAAGTTCTTTCAAACAAGCCATCTTGCAGAGTGGCACACTATATGAGTGCCATGCAGGACCACATTTAGAATGCCAAAAGGTGCCTCAAAAAATGGATAATTTTGCATTTTTCAGCACTTATGTACACGAAGACTGGCACTACAACTGAAATGCAATTTGGCAAATCAATAGATCTAGTGTGCCCCAACACGTGTACTAAATTTCAGGCAAATCCATTAAACTGGTCTAAAGTTATTAATGTCCAAACTTTTGACTTTAGTATGTAACTGGCTGCTCAACCCTAACTATAGTGGTGCGACTGCTATATATATACAGCCTAAATGGCTTTCACTATACTGCAGAGACACAGAGTACCTGTCACAGACAGGGCTCAAAGCACCGAACAACAGACAAGGTGCATATACAGTAGCCTAAATGGCTTTAACAGCTTCTGCCAGCAGGAATAAGCACCTTCCCCTTTCTCCTTCATCTCTGAGTATGGCTGTACATGATGACCCCCTCTCGATTATTCCCCCTTTTTTTCAGTCCCCATCCCTTGCTCCCCTTCCTTTCTGGACAAAAGTTGTGCTTTAACTTTTTTTTTTTTAGTTTTTGTGGCTTTTTGCCATGGTTGCAGTGAGCACTGAATCTTGCTCCCTTTCCCACCAAGGTCCAGAGCTAGTCTGTGCACTCACATGGCAGACAGGGAGCTCAGACACCAGGACTGACCAACTGGATTGTCAGGCTGGTGTCATGTGCGTCTATCTACTATGAGAACCCCACAGGTTGCCTGTAATGCCCGATTAGAGATTGGGAAGAGTCCCAAGATCCCTCAGGCTGTCTGAAAATGCCTTTTTTTTTAAATTACCCATTACACACTTTGTTACCCATATCCACAGTAGCTGACCCTCAAAGTACACTGTTAGGTAGGGTAGGGTAGTAAATGATGTGAACTACCCTACCTGACCCAAAAAATACTGATAACTGACCTACTATAAGTAATGTAAGTAGTGCTTAGGAAGGTCACCTACCCATTACAGTTACATTTTTAATCTGTCCCTATCAACTGGGATAGTCCAAGAAGTACAGAAAAAGCCCATGTGACCCCAGTATTAAAAGGGGGTGACCATTACCTGCCACCCAGTTATCACCCTATCTCCATCCTACCCCAGCTACCTAAAACTTTAGAGAGGGTAGTAAATGATCAGCGAGGGTAGTAAATGATCAGCTCAGCCAAAACCTGAACCATCATGAATTACTGGCAAAGGAGCAACAAGGTTTAAGAAAAAAATGTGAGCACTATAACTGTACTTCTTGAGTTCACCAACTCTATTCATTGTGCACTAGATGAAGGAGAACTGGCCGGGTCCATCTTCATAGACCTAACCAAGGTCTTTGACCTTGTGAGCCACACTCTTATTTGTCAAAAACTAGTAAATCTGGACCTCTCTAAAGACTGGGTCACTTTGTTTAAAAGTTACCTAGCAGGTAGAAACCAAGCTGTGAAGTGCCACGGTATTCTCTCCTAGGATAGGCCTGTTTTGATAGGTGTTCTTCAGTGGTCAGTCCTAGGATCCCTCCTATTCAGCCTATTTATTAACAATATCACAGTCATCTGTAGATCAACCAACATACTACTCTATGTGGATGATGCTGCCATCTTTACCAATGACAAAAGCCTGGACAATCTGAGGCTTAGACTGCAGTCCAACATCAGTGCCGTACAGGAATAGTTCACTGCCAACTTGCTAGTAATGAACATGAAAAAAAAACATAAATGTATGCTCTTTGGCACCCAGAGCAGGATTCACACCTCCTCTGTCTTGACCACTTGTCACAGAAACTGGTACCCCACTTGAATAAGCACAAATCTTTAAATACCTTGGAGTAACACTAGACAGTGCTATGTCTTACAGTAAACATGTCAACATTTTGATCAAGATGGCAAACTGCTTAAGTATGCTATGTAGGCACTGACACAACTTCCTCCCATGAATAAAGAAACTGCTTGTGCAGTGTCTCATTACTAGTGTAATTGACTATGGGATTGCTGTCTATGGCTCTGTTAGTGACAATGTACTGCCCAGAGTCAGAGGTTTCCTCAATAGGCATGCCAATATGCCATTGGCCTAAAAACTGACCCATATACCTGTGTGCTACACAGCAGCCTAAAGTAGCTAAACTTAGACAAGAGAATGTTTTACCACACCCTTGTCACTGCAAAAAGCAATGCAATGCTTATTGTCCCCTGGCCTAAAGTCAGTGTTTACTGCTGTGGATAGTAAATACTCCACTAGAAGGATGGAGCAACACTCCCTGCCACTTCCTTGGGGAAAGAACAACCTCCCTTGTCCAATCCTGCTTCTTGTATCACTTTGCAAACCAATGGAATGACCTGCCTGTCTGTGTAAAAATGGATTGTTCCATCAAGCTTTGCAAAACCCAACTGTACTCCTTACTAACACCCCGGGACATGCAACTGTTTCTGATGCAAGTGAAAAACAAGGCACCGCAAGGTAAAGGAAATTAATTTAATCACAAAGAAGGTTTAGCAGAGCCACCCTGTAGTACAAAAAACACCAAACCTCTACTGGTTTTAAACAACATGCGTCATCAGGAGGACATACGTTGTGTGAAACTGGTAGAGGTTTGGTGTTTTTTGTACTACAGGGTGGCTCTACTAATCCTTCTTTGTGATTACATTAATTTCCTTTACCTTCCAGTGCCTTGTTTTTCACTTGCTACTTGGACTCACTTATGGCATGTATGAATGGAGCTGAGGAGTTTTTTGTTTCGAACTGTTTCTGATGACAGACAACGTTAACTGCAATATAATATGTTTGCTGCACTTCCTCTAACAGGAATGTCAGATGGTAACCCAAGTACTGACATCACTGTATTTATTTATTTATTTAAACTTTTGGTGACCGGGTAAGGCACACTGAGCCGAGGCTCATTTTCAGGTGTGACATAGGGGAACAAAGCAGTACAAGTAATAATACATTAACAAGGAATAGGGTTTGTAAGAGAAATTGAAAGAATAACAAGGCTTAAACAGAAAATTGAAACACCAAAGTCAAACAAATGAGGGAAACTTTAGAAGCCACTACAGACCATAGACCATGTGGTGATGTAGAGGTAAAGTACATGAAAAAAAGGGGGGTTGTGAGTACATTTATTGATATACAAACAACAATTTTTCCTGGCAGAGAGGTATGCATTTCATCACCCCTAGCTGGAGGGGAGACAGGTGCAGGTAGGTGAAGGGAGGAGGTGTAATTGTGTTTTGAGAGCCAGGTAGGTAGAGGAGTTATGAAGTTCTGTGGTGATGGTATTCCATAAGAGGGGTAGGCCATAGGAGAAGGCACTCTAGCCTGCAGTGGTGTGGGAATGGGGGATAGAGAAGGAGGGGGGATCCCAGAAGCAGAGGGAGTATATGGGGGGATGAAGGGCTGAGGCAGGAGGAGAGGTAGGGTGGGAGGCAGTCAAACCAGAATTTGGCTATGAAGGTCAGGGAGTGAACATACCTCCTGTGAGAGAGTGGGGCAATAGAGAAAGAGGAGTACAGGGAGCAGAGTTGTGTGTGAGGCACAGAGTTAGATGCAAACCTGCAAAAGAAATTTAGTGTGCTCTCTAGTTTTGAGAGGGAGGAGGCAGGGACAGTGCTGTATACGATGTTGGTGTAGTTGTGGGATGATAGGATCATCTTTGAGACAAGCTTGTGCTGAACAGAGAGAAAGAGAGGGAGCCCTTGTTATGATAGAGAAAACCCAGTTTGAGACAGAGCTTGATACTAGGGTGTCGATATGGGTGGAGAAGTTAAGGTGCTGATCCAACCAAACTCCCAGGTCTCTGTAAGCCTGAACAGAGACTAGAAGGGAGTTGTCCTGAAAGTGAAATACTGGTAGGGACTGAAGCCTGCAGAGTTTTTGAGCTGAGACAAACCTCATTGAGACCGTCTTTTTATGATTTACCTTTAGGTCATTGGCTTTAAACCAAGACAGGACATTGCTGAAATCATGTTGGAGGAGAGCTTGTATTTCCTTTATGGAGGATCCCTAGGTAAATATGATGGTGTCTTCCACATGCATTTGGATTTGGTATAGGATGTATACAGAGGGGATATTGTTTATAAATACAGAGAATAGTATAGGGTTGAGTATTGATCCCTGGGGGACACCAGCCAAGATGGGTAGAGATGGTGAGGTGGCATTGCCGACTCGTACAGCTTGCTGTCTACCGATTAGGTAGATGGTAAAACAACGGATGGAGGGGGATGCTAGGCTTATGGAATGAAGTTTATGAGAACTGTATGCAAGACAGAGTCCAAGGCCTTGGCGAGGTCTATGTAAATGGCAGCCTTAATATGACCTTTGTCCATGGCTTTGTGGATGGCGTTAGTGACCTGCAGTAGGGAAGAGACTGTGGAATGGTATTTTCAAAATCCAGATTGGTAGGGGGAGAGGATGTTTGAGAAGGTGATGAAGTCTGAACATCTGGAGTATATTAATGACTTCTGAACTTTAGCAAGTGAGGGGAGGAGGGAGATGGTACAGTAGTTTCCAGGAGACAGTGGGTCACCTCCCTTAAGGAGAGGAATTACAGTATGTAGGCTGTTTTCCACAAGGTAGGAATTATACTGGTATTGACAGATAGGTTCATGATGTGTGCAAGGGGAGCTGCAATGGCTGCTGCCGACAGGTGAAGCAGTTTTGATGTACCTCATCTGGACTAGATTTGTTGTGGTGCAGAGAGTGTAAGGCTTTGTGAACCTCCTAGGTAGAGACTTGGGGGAAGTGGTAACCACTGATTAGTTGTGAGGAGAGAGCAGTAGGGCTATGAAGTGGGGGTGTTCAGGCAAGGCACGGGTGGTGAAGAACTGGTTGAAGATTTCTGCTACAGAAGAAGGATCTGAGATAGCGGTATTGTGAACATTGAGCGATGGGGGAGGGTGCTAGGATTGATAAGACAGTGTATTGTCTTCCAGAAGGAGGAAGGGTTACTGAAGTTTTTGTGTAGGTGCTGCTTACAGTAGGTGGATTTGGCAAGATAAGTTGCCTTACTGCAACTATTTCTAATGGTTTTGTAGGCAAGGAGATTTGTTTCAGATTGGGAGGACTTATAGCAAGCCCAGGAATGGTCTCAGGATTTGAAAAGTGTGATTAACTGAGGTGAGATCCATGGGCGATGAGATTTCTTAACACACATTTTTTTCACTGGGGTGTGGAGGTCCCAGATTTGGTGAGACATAGTCAGGAAGTGATTGAGGGTGGTGTCTATGTTGGATGCTGAGTAGACGGGGGACCAGTTGGTAAAGGTGAGGTTGTGAATAAGGGTGTTTGTGTTGAGAAACGAATAGGGCAGATGTTTACATATTTTGTAGCAGAGCAGGGAAGATGGATTTTTCTAACACAGTAGGTTATGCAGTGGTCGCTTAGTGCATTGGGGAGGATGACAGCGGCTGAGACGTGATGAGGGTGAGATCTAAGGATCCAGTCTAGAAGGGTATGGTTAGGGGAGTGGGGGTTGTATCTGTTGGGTTTCTTTATTAGCTGCGAGAGGTTTAGGGATTTGATTTTCTGGCAGCGGCCTTGGATGAAGGAGTGAACCAGTCCAGATTGAAGTCACCCATCACTATACTCTCTCCATCTTTTGTAGAGGAAACAATGGAGGAGATGCACTCTAGGAGACCATCAGTGGTGATTTTGGGTGCGGCACAGATGACTGCAACTCAAATGGGAAGTGAGGAGGGGAAGGTTAGGTGTGATATTAGATACTCAGGAGTGCCAGGACTGGATTTCTGTGAGGTGGTGGAGCAGGTGAGGGAATCATGGATATACATGGCAATGCCACCACCTCATCTACCATGGTCCTGGCAATGTAGCGAGAAGTCAGGAATGACAAACACCGAGTCAGGGATCCTGGAGGACAGCCATGTTTTTGATATACAAAAATATTCAGGGTGTGTTGAGACATACAGACTTTGAGACTGTCCAGTTTTGGGAGTGGACTTCTGGTGATCAGGTGGGAAATACAGACACCATTGTATGGGCTGGAGTTGGTGATGTGGGGTGGGCCAGGGTTAAGTTCCACATCGTCTGACTGGAGCAGTGTCAAAAACATGCAAAAGGAGATGGTGGGGTATTTCCATAACTTGGGATAGCATAATGTGAGGCTGGAAGACATTTGTGGTGGGGAGTGGATGGACCGGTACAGGTGAGGTCTGATAAGCATGATGTGGAGGGAGGAGGAGGGTAGGATGGATGAATTAGGTGGCCATGGGAAGTGTGGCTCAGCAGATAGGCAGTGGGGTGAGGTGAGAGTAGGAAAGGGAGATAGTGAAGGGGAAGAATGGCTAGATGGATGGGAGGGTAAGGAGGATGGAGGCACAGCTGTGTGTGGAATAAAGAGGGGAAGGTTGGACATGAGGGTGAGGAGCATCCTTGGGGTGGGGGGACAGAGGTAGGTCTAGCTTGTACTGTTACCCTGTGCAGTAAGTCAGCAACGGCAGGACTAGGATGGATGAGTCAGGCTGTTACCAAGAAGCCTGTGTGCAAGGAGGAGGGGAGGATTGTACCACCTCCTTTGATTAGGTGGGGGTGTAGTCACTTCTGATTGATTGAAATGGCTACAAAACTTAAACTAGCGGATGGTGGGGGTGGTGGCGGGGAGGGACAGAGGCATTAGCAATAGTAGGATGCTGCAGGAAGCAGGTTCATCTAGCCAAAATTACCAGATGTAGAGTGAGGGAGAGCCAATCAGGCAGTGTGGGAGGGGGGTCTCAAGGGAATTGTCCTATCCTCTGGTCCCCATCAGGAGTTCAGCGCTGTACTGTGAGCTGGGGAGAAAGGTAAAGTAGGTTAAGTAAAGGTGTAGAGGAGGGAGGAGGGTTGTGTGGTTCGGGGGAGGGGGGCACACTGAGGTTACAGTCTGGTACAGGAACACTAGCTGGCTAATGGAGCAATCCTGGTCGGTGGGTTATGCTAAACAAACACAGGATCTAGCACTGCAGCCTTAGGTTCAGTAGGAGTGCACACTAGGGCTCTTAATTTATGCTGGGCTATACAGAAATTAAAATGCAACACAATGTAATTATCCCTGTGCCATGTGCTGAAAAGCCTCGATAATCAATTAAATATTATACTGCACTTTGCCTGCCGCAAGGGAAGATGCACAAACAGTATTAAGTATTTCCCTGCGAGTAGCTCTGTAATGCTTGAGTGATCAAAGAAATTTATTGTACTGCATTAAGCCTGGCCCTAGAGGAATAAACAGACAATGCCAAGTAGTACCCTAGCCATGTGCTGTTAAGTGTATCAGTGGAGTACACAATGCTATAAAACACAGTGATCCTAGCACTGGACAGACTCCATTAAAACTTTAACAAAGTTAACTGTACCTTATAATTTGCTCACTATTGTCAAATGTAACTAATCTTACTATTCCTCGTTGTCCCTCAAAACTTGATAAGTTATTGCCCCTTATGTATCCAATGATACAGTAATGCAGTATGGTTGTATTGTATTGTGTTGTACTGTTTTGTTTTCTATTGTATGGTATTGTACTGTATCATATTATAAATTGTATTGTATTGAAATTGCATTGTCTTCTCTGTAACTAACTCTGTAACACTATTTTTTGTTGTTCTCCACACTAAACCCTTCTAAAATAGGAGCTGCCTAAAGGGTTTTATGTGAAATAAAAACTAACTGCTTATATTATCTTTACAGTATGTGTGCATGTAATGCTATTGACTGTATACTTTGCTACTTGTATTGTTGATTATGATCAGTGCAATAAACAGATTTTACAAAAAAAAAAACAACAACAATGAAGAATGGCTAAGAGGGATGGGAGCAGATCCTGGGGATCACTAGGGCAGCAGGTCGTGAGGGAGAGCTGGATGTCATTGTCTCTGTGGGGATAAATGACCTGGCTACGGATGAGGCTAGAAGAGTGAAGAAGGAGTTCAGGGAGTTGGGGTCTTAGGCAGACAGCACACTAACTGACCTTTTCTGAGGTGCTGCCTGTCTACGTTGGGGGGTTGGATATTGTACTCCATACCAGGTGCTTCATCTAATGGTTGAAGGAGTGGTGCAGAGAAGAGGGTTCCAGCTACATTGGGGGCTGGGGTCCCACCTGGAGCAATAAAGGCCTATACAGGGCAGATGGCCTGCATTCATCCAGTAGGGGAACCACAGTCTTCAGCGAAAGGTTTAAATGCTACACTGGCAAGCATTTAAACTAGCCGAGGAGTGTGGCGGAAGGAACAAGGGAGATTTAAACTGTCCACCCCAGCAACCTGAAGTAGTCAATAGGGAAAACCCTTAGGGAGTGAAATTCCCAAAGATGCATAATGGCAGGAAAAGCAGTACAAAAGAAATGAAGAGGGATGGGAATGAAGGAAGAGGGGTTAAGGGGAGTAGGCAAAAAAGAAAAAAGGGAGCTGACAAGAAGGGTGGCAAAAGAATTTGGAAGGCCATGTATGCAAATGCTTGTAGTCTGTGAAATAAAATCTCAGATCTTGTAGCCATTATGGTAGAAGCTGACCTGGAAATTCTCATCATTACTGAGTTATGGTGCAATGAGCACCATGACTGGGATATAGCCATACCAAGCTATAGTCTGTTCAGGAAGGACAGGAAGGGTAAGAAAGGGGAAGGAGTGGCTCTTTACGTAAGGAATAACATAAAAGCAAAAGAGGCAGAGGGAATACAGGTTGGGACGGAGGCACAATGGGTCACCCTCTTTTTTACTTCTGCACTCCCATGGAGTGTACATCCCTCAAAGCAGTCTGCAGCACACAGAAATAAGGCTCCTCCATTTTGCTTCAGCACTCCCAGTGGAGTGTACATCCCACAGAGCAGCCTGCAGCACACAGAAACAAGATATTGGAAAACAGAGCCCCTCAGCACTCTTGAAGCTTGTGCACGCCATCTTATTGTGTTACTAAACTATTTTAAATGTCATCAGACAAGTTTAGATTGTTTTTTACTCAGCTGTTTATTCATTTATGTGTTGTAGTTTTTCTCTGTTTTGTGCAGCAACCTTAATTCATTTAACTCAGAGCATGCATTGTTTGTTTTTGCTGCAGTTTAGCCAGTGACTTCTCTGTAGGACACTGCAAGATTATTTTACCTCTGTGCCTTCTTTTCTGATTTTCCCATAATTCACAGTTTGTCTTCCACTTCACTTCAGTCTCCTCATTATTCTCACCCCTCTGGTGCTGAGCAGGCTCAGTGCATTCCCCCACCCCCCTCTCTAGCTTCCTGCCTTAATTCCTTTGTCTTTGTTCCCTTCCAGATACCTCCTTCATCTTATCCCTTTCTGCTTCTCCACAGGCTCCTCCATTTCACTTCAGCACTCCCAGTGGATTGTACATCCCACAGAGCAGCCTGCAGCAAGCAGAAACAAGGTATTGGAAAACAGAGCCCCTCAGCACTGTTGAAGCTTGTGCACACCATCTTACTGTGTCAGCCTGTCAATGCTTTGCGTCGACTGCCCCGCCCACCCAGGGTTGGCCTTTGATTTATACCTCATAGAGGTCATGTGACTGGTCAAATGACTATGTGCCGAGTAGAACCAAAGACCCCACTTTCCCAATAGTTTGTTATACTACGCCACCTCTAGGAGTCACCCTTGAGCACATTGCTACTGCTCCTGCTCCTGAAAGCTCTGACTCATCCTCTAGCCTCTTCTTGCCTCTTGTATGGTCATTTCATCTTCCTGGCTACCCATTTTCTCATAGCATCCCTTGATACTTCCACATTCTGTCCTGCCTGGATTTGAACCTGCAACCCTCTGCACAGGAGTTGAGTACCCTGACCACTACACTATCTTGGGGGTACTATTGCATGCTAGGTTCCTGCAATCGTTATCCTAATTCTGGCAACATATAACCCCTTTGCTGCCTTCTGACATAGCCATCCCCCACCCTCCACACAGCAAGTTACATAGTCGGTGTCTACCCAACATCTGGAACAGACCACAGACAAATTATGACACTTTATCGCTACTTTCTCCTTAGTGCTCTCCTAACACTAATTTTGCCACTCTCCTCAGACAACACTTCTTTTCCCACTGTAGACCTGTCTCCAACATTCCCAGTTTCTGCAGCATCTGGCACCATGACCAGTCTACCTGTCTTGTTCCTCAAGCCAGTAAAGTTTATTTCTCACTTTAATTGCAGACCATCCCACTGGGCTTACTATCTGCCTCTCCATCTCTCCTCTCTAATGACCACTACAATCATCCCCAAACCCACCAAACACCTGCCCAAGCTGGAATGTAAACTCCTTAAATGCATCCTGGTTAGACAGCTCCTACTACTACTGCTGTTGTTGTCAAGTAACATGCACCCTAACCCAGGGCCCCTGCAACAACCATTTGGCAGCAACAGTAGTTCCAGGGGTCTTAAACTCTCCTTCATTAATGTTCAAAGCCTACTGCCCAAGCTAGATCAACTGCAAATCTGGGTGCTACATCACTGACCTGACATCCTCTCTATAGTTGAAACATGGCTCTCCACTGAGGTACCAGACTCAGCAGTCCCCCTCGAAGGTTACACTTTATACAGGACTGATAGGATTGGTAAACATGGTGGTGGCTGTGCCCTATACCTAGGGATGTAAGTTTGTCATGGATGAGGTTTTAATGACTCATTGTTCTTGAAATCATTAGTAAACAGTAGTAAATGTTGTTGCACTGTCATCATTGCTACATTCTGATGACACTAGTGAAAGTCATGGAAGTCCTGAATAAAGATCAAATGTCATGGAATCAATGACGTGTATGACTGCCATGACAAACTTACATCCCCGCCTATACCTCTTGGACTCCCAACAAAGCCAGCCTCTACCTACACTGTCCCGCAGGGATGGTGCTCAATCACTAGGGGTTAAAATTACATTAGGTAAAAAAGAAAAGTCAATTAATATCCTCTCAGTCTACATTCCACCTAAGGAGAATCACAAAGGCTTCCACTCATTCCTTAACTTCATTGCCAAACTACCTAATGGCATGGAGGTCATTGCACTAGGGGATTTTAACATCAACTGGTTGTCTCCAGACCCTAACCCCTGTAAGGATGCAGCCACATATATTGACCTCTCCTAGTTGGTCTCTACTCCTGCTAGAATAAACTATAGGGCAAGTACTAGCACACTGATCGACCTTATATTTTCTAACCACCCTGAGAGGATCATAGATACCACAGTGTTACTTGACGCCCTGAGTGATCACTCCCTAATCATATGTCTCTGAACCAATATGACCCCTAAATGTCCATGCAAAACATTTTACAAGTGGTTACTCAGGAAAGGGCATCAGGAACAGTTCCAAGAATATCTCATCAGTTGTGATTGGCCCCCAGTCTTCCTTGCTGAAAGTGTTGATGAGGTGCTAAACCTCTTCATCACCCAATTCAACATGGTCTGTGACTTATTTTCCCCTTTCAGGAAACATAAAGTTAAAGGTGTCTCTAACCCATGGATTACACCCTCTCTTCTGCACCTTATGGCCACTCTTGACCACCTTTGGCAAGTGGTGCATGCCACTGGCAAACCTAGAGACTGGCAATGCTGTAAGGCTGCCAGAAATAATTGCACCTGGGCCATCCAGCTGGCAAAGGCCAAATACTACCAAAGCATATTTGCTAACTCCTGGAATAATAATAAAAAAAGTGTGGGACAATATTAAAAACTCTAATGGGGTCACCATTCAAGACTCAAGTGAAACTGCTAACATTTTCAATACTTCATTCACTGCCTGAGTGGAGTTCTCTCCCCTGATTTCTTTGATGAGCCATCTACTGAGGATATTGCCCATAATAGTACTTCCTCCTAATGCTCCCCAGCTCTACTTCAGGTCAGTCTCCCCTTCTGCTGCCAGGAAACACCTTGTGAAGGTGTTTGATAAGCCAAGGCAGAGCTTTGACACCCTGGACCTCAAACTTCTTCTCCTCTCCATTGATACAGTCCTGGCCCCGCTCACCTGGATCCTAAATCTGTCCCTATACCTTGGTCAATTTCCCTCTGTCTGGAAAGCTGCAGTTGTGACTCCAATCTACAAGAGTGGTGGCAGAGCAAACCATGCCAACTACCGTCCCATTTCAGTTTTACCACCCATCTTGAAAGCCCTTGAACGCTTGGTGGCTGAACAGCTAACTGAATATCTATCCACCCACGGCATTCAATGCCCTCAGCAACATGGGTTTGGGAAAGATCATAGCATTGCCACTGCCCTCTTTACCTATGTAGACTATATCCATAAAGTGCTCAAAAGTGATCACCTTGTAGGGTCTATATATACAGTATATGTTTGTTTGTTTAAAATGTATTTTTATACAGGTTAATCTGATTGGGGAAAAATCCCCATTTACAACAAATACCTGTGGAATTTACATTAAAGACAAACAATACAAAGTGAGACAAAATACAAAATCACAATTACCTAAAAACAACTACAACATACATATAAATGATTATACAATTCCAATTTAAAAGTATGCAGATCAGAAATTTCAATCATGTGGTGAGGTAACTTATTCCATATCCCTGCTAAACTATTTTGTAACACCATATCCCCCATACGATTCATAATTTGTATCATGGGCAACTTTTTAGTAGTCCTCCTAAAAGTATGTGAGTATTTAGAATCTGAATCTTTACATATCAAATTTCGTAGAGGATGCACTTTTGAATGTATCAAACCATGACATATAGTAAGCCATATATATTCTCTTCGAGCTGTTGGATGCAACCAGCTAAGTTCCTGATAAACTACACAATGATGAACTCGAAATCCATAATTTAAAATATATTTCCCCAATCTATAATAAGTCTGGTCCAGTTTGTGTAAACATTTTTATAAGAATGCATATATAATGGTAAGCCATAATCTAACACCGCAACAACAGTTGTTTTACTAATTTAATCTTAACGTCACTAGTCAAACATCCTGACACTCTTCTTAATGCCCCAACCTTTGATTAACTTTTTTATTTGTGACAAAATATGGTCTGAAAAGAAAAGCGGTAATCAACCAAGACTCCCAAATAATTATAGGTTTTAACCCTTGTACCGTTTTCCCATCCAAAAATCTAATTTTGAAGTCAGTTAATTCTTTATTTGGTTTAGGTCCTACAGAAAAATCATACTCTGAGTCTTCCCAGCACTTATCAAAAGACCAGAATTTCTAATCAAGTTTCAATATTGAGAAGTCTGTCTGGAGTCGCTGCCTCAGATCCCCAGGACTTTTAGCAGATGCAACCAATACTATGTCATCTGCATAAAGTCTGACTTCAGTCTCAACTACATAATCAGAAAGATCATTAATATAAATATTAAATAACATAGGGCCCAAAATTGACCCTGAGGCACCGACGACTCAAATCCAAGAGATCCGAGACAGCCACGACCACCCTTTGTTTCCGATTAGTCAAGTAGGACCTAAACCACTGTAATGAATTATGATATACCTAAGTTTTGCAATCTGAGCGGTAATGTTTCATGATGGACCAGATCAAAAGCTTTACTTAGGTCCACAAACACTGCCCCAGTTTGGTTTCCCTGGTTCAATGATGTTGCCACCAGGTTACCAAAATCAAGAAGGGCAGTATTTGTGGACCTACCCCCTCTGAATCCATGCTGGAAATTTGTTAACAACTTAAAGAGTCAAGGTACTGGACAAGCTGATATTTATCAGCTTCTCCAGCACCTTAGACAAGATTGGAAGCAAAGTAATTGGTCTATAGTTAGATGGGGCTGTGGAGTCACCACCCTTATGAATAGGAATAATTTCACCCATTTCCAACAGTCAGGAACAACTGAGGACTGTATACTCCAATTATAAAAGTAAGTGATTATAGGAGCTATAACATCAGACCCCAATTTCAGGAATTTGGGATCAATATTATCAATCCCAGCACGTTTTGATACTTTTAGATTCCTCAATTCCTAGCTACATCCTGTATCCTTATATTCTTCAAATTAAAGCCCTCATTATTCAAGGGAAAATATCAGAGTGTATACTCACCTGAGCAACACTCCTAGATTAGGTATCTTTAAATCTGGTAAATCTCTAAAATAATAATTCAACAAATTAGCCACTTCTAAAGATTATCAACCAAACTATCTCCCACTATTAAATTAATTAAAGTCTGAGATTTCACTGAGTTCTTAAATTGGAAATAACCTTCCAGAATTTATTTGGGTCATGTAAATTAACAAAAGAACTCTGGAAGTATTCTTTTGCCAGTTTTACTTTATATTTACATTTATTTCTCCATTTTTAAAAGTTCCCAATCCCTCAATTTAGATTTTTGGCTTTTTCCATATTCTATTTTTAATGCTCAAAAGAGTTTTCAATTTATCATTAAGCCATAATGGATTTTTAATATTATTACTCTTTTTTATTTTAGGAGCATGAATTTGAATTATGTAAAGGAAAGAATCCGTAAATTCTTGGATGGCTAAGTCCAAATCAGGAATCAAAAATATCCTCAACCAATCAAAATTTCTTAGACTGTCCCTAAACGATGACTTGTTAAAGTGCCTAAAATCACGTACCCAAAGCTCATAGTCATTGTTACACATAACATTTTGAATTAATAGATGACATTGGATTGGATTATGATCCCCCATATTCAAAGGTAATACCATACAGCTCTCAACCTTCAAATCATCTGAAACAAAAAACAAGTCTAATATGGTTCCAGTTGTTCTATTATTTAGACTTCTAGTTGGATATTGTACCAATTGTTGTAAGCCTAATATTTCAAAACTAGATCTAAGTGTATTACCTCTTGTTTGTCCCCAGGCTGCATTAAAATCTCCAGTTAATACTACACTTTGATCTTTCAAAATTTCAAAAAGAAAGCCAACTAGTATGTCAAAATTGCTTAATTTAGTTTTAGGGGGTGCATAAAATACTCCAATTGTTAATTTCAGTTTTAACAACCTAACTACTAAACAATCAATCCCTTCCATTTTTCCCAAATAATATTTGATATGGACCTAAAGAATTCCTTAAATAAAACAATACACCCCACCCCTTTTGCCCTGTCCTGCCTTACCAGATTATACCCTACCAATTCCACTTCCTCATTAAGGATGCCGGAATGCAACCACGTCTCTGAAATAGCTAAAACGTCACAAGTTAAATCAGATACCCAAACCCTATATTCATCCATTTTACAAACAAGACTTCTTACATTTTCATGAATAATTGTTACCCCTAATTGCTTTTTAGGTCCAGGGTTAACCTCAACATCACCACACTGTATCAGGAGGATATGTATAGATCTTACAAAGGATTTTGATATGGTCAATCACTACTTACTGCTATGGATCTTACCCTCCCTAGGACTCTAAAGCAATGTTACCTCCTGGTTCAGAAGTTATCTAGATGACAGAACCCAATGCATAAAAATCTTAGACTCACTCTCAAGTAGCCACCCCGTGCAGTCTGGTGTTCCACAGGAATCAATCCTTGGCCCCTACTGTTTAACCTCTACCTCAATATCCTTCCCCTAGTTTGCCCTTGTAACCTTCTCCTGTATGCAGACGATGCTGTGATTTACACCATCCAGCCTGATCCTACACTCCTTACAAGTGACTTGCAATGTAGCTTTACGTCCATTGAAGCCTGGTTTGCTGAGGATAGATTAATTATGAACTATAAAAAAGACCAAAGTGATGGTCTTTACTGGGACTCATAACAAGTTTAAAAGAGTGCAACTACCCACCTCCAACAGTATTGATACACCATTTGAGTAGGTAACTAGTTTTACATACCTAGGCATCAACCTAGATAGTACTCTGTCCTATCAAGAACACATTAATAACATCTTCAAAACTGCTAATATCAGGCTAGGCCTCCTTTATAAACATTGGCACTGTATGACCCAAGAGGCACTGCGACTTGCAGTGAATAGCTCCATACTGTCTATCACTGATTACGGCATTGTATTTTATGGTGCTGCCATCACCACTGCCCTTAGAAGGTTATGGGTTACTCTTAACAAAGCCTGTAGGTTAGTTACTGGTGCTAGTAGAGACACACATACCTGTGACCTATATATATGAGCAGTCCAATTGACTCAGCCTCCAGAGCATGATCTCCTATCTCACCTGCTTTACTGCCAAAATGATCTCTTTAGGGTTAGCCCCCCATCTACTCAGCAGCTCCTCAACAGGGCCCACACTAACACGCGCAGCACCAGAAGCGTTCCCAACCTAACTTTTCAGGTACCTTTATGCCAGACATCTCAAGGACAAAGAGCATTTATGTAGAGAGCAGCTAGCATGTTTAACAACCTTCCTGCACACCTTCAATCTACTCCCAAAACTGGTCCTTTCAAAAAACTGTCTCCAACAGCACCTAACCAACTGCAGCAGCTATGACTACCCCACTTAACCCTGGTGGCCCTCTGTTTATACATATCCTGCCATTTTAATGAAGAAGCTCTCTTGGGCTGCTATTCTGTGTCACCAATGAGTCTACGGTCATCTGCAATGTTTCCCACACTATAATCTGGAAAATCACCACTATTATCCCCTGTCTAAAGTCAACTTCCCCAACCGCAGTTCCATGTCATAAGAGAGAATGCAAAAGAGCAATTGCTATTTGACAATATACACAAAATGGCGATACTACACCTGGCCAGTCATTTTCAATGTTTATGCAATGGCAAAATATTTCTCCCTGTCCCATCCCTGAACCCAGAACCTCCTATACTGGAGCCAGCCACCCTCACTGCCCCACCACATGGGCCAGCTTAGCAGCACCAGGAACACTGGTCCACAGAAACCCTCTCTCCTATCCCACTCCTTCCCCATGCTATTCCTGCCTTCTGGTCACCCTTCTGCATGGTCGCCATTGACCAGGTCACTATCCTTGCAGGGTAGCCATTCACCATTTCACTCAATATGACTCACTCATTTGCTAGTCACTCATATGTGATCACCCTTCTGATATGATACCCTTGACTGCTCTTTCCTCTTCTTTTCTTTCTCCACCTAATGGTTTGTTATACCTGATAACTCATCACTATTCTAATGTGCTTCTAACTGTTTTTTCTGCCGGTACATTTGCCCTCCACCAACTTCAGATTACCTTTTTAACCCTAGCACTTAATATCAGTATTTTTATGTATTTTCAACCCTAGTTCTTAATATCAGTATTATTATGTATTATATGTACCAGATTTATTTTCAAATGTCTCCTGGGTTTATTGTACCTCACCCAGCCTGCTTATTTGTACCCAATGTACTCATGCCTGTTATTCCCTCCTCTGTATAATTCCTTGTTGATGAAGAGCCTTTGTAAAAGATCCCCTGGCTCAAAGGTCTTAATTCCATGATTCAATAAATAAAACTAAAATAAAACCCTAGAGACAGGGAATGGAACCTCTAGTCACACTGTTGTGATCTACAGACCTCCAGTATTGGGTGGGGTGGTGGATAAAGTACTGCTGGAAGCCATCCAAATGATGGTGACTAAAGGGGAGGTACTGCTTGCTGATAGGGGACTTCAATCTGCCGGACGTGGATTGGAGCATCACGACTGCAGATTCAACTAGGAGTAGGGACATCCTGGACTACCTGCAGGGGACATTCCTCAGGGAACTAGTAAGACAGCCCACTCATGAGAGAGTTGTGTTGGACCTTGAACTCACCAATGGGGATAACATTGCAGATGTCATGGTGGGTGACCACCTGGGGACCAGTAATCATTGCACAGTGTGGTTCATTATAACTATTGAGCCAAAATCGAATGGCATGAAAGTGAGGGTCCCAGATTTCAGTAGGGCCAGCTTTACAAACATGGGGGAATGCCTCAGGGATGCTCTGGGGGGGGAGAGAGGATATTGGTGAAGTGGAGGAACAGTGGGAAAAACTAAAAAGGGCCATAGGGAATGCAATAAACCACTGCATCAGGCAAGTAAGTAAAACCAAAAGGAAAAAGGGGACCACTATTGTTCTCAAAAGAGATGGCTGGGAAGGTAAGGACAAAAAAGTTAGCATTCAGGAGGTATAAGGAGACACAGAGGAAGGAGGATAGGGAGGTATACAATGAGAAGCAGAGGGAGGCAGGGAAAGCAGGTAGGAGTGTAAAGGCACAAGCAGAGGAGAAAATAGTTCAGGCAGTAAAGAAAGGAGAAAAGACATTTTACAGCTATGTAAGTGAAAGGAAAAAGTCCAGGGGAGAGATTGTAAGGGTAGGAGGGGGGAGGTCTGTTGAGGGGGACTCAGAAAGCAGATATCCTGAACAAATATTTTTGTTCAGTGTCCATAGAGGAAGGGGAAGGTGAGGGACCACATATAAGAGACAGGCACATCAAAGGAAGGAAGGTGGACACTAGTCCATTTAAAAAGGAGAGAGTTCTGAAGGAACTCACAAATCTGAAAGTGGACAAGGCAATGAGGCAAGATGGGATACATCCAAGGATACTAAAGAAGCTCAGAGAGGTGCTGGCTGCACCTCTGACAGTCCTGTTCAACCACTCACTGGAGATGGGAGTGGTCCCAGAGGACTGAAAGAGAGCAGATGTAGTCCCACTTCACAAAAGTGGTAGCAGGGAGGAAACTGGTAATTACAGGCCAGTCAGCTTGACTTCAGTGGTGGGGAAAATAATGAAATCACTTCTGAAGGCAAGGATTGTGGAATATCTTGTAACCAGCAATTTACATGATCAAAGGCAGCATGGATTCACTGGGGGGAGGTCATGTCAAGGAAATATGGTAGATTTCTTTGACGGGTTGAATAGGGAAGTAGATCAAGGTGGAGCAATGGATGTAGCCTACTTAGATTTCAGTAAGGCCTTTGACACCATTCCACATAGGAAACTTACAAACAAGTTGGGCAGCCTAGGAGTGGCTTCAAAAGTAGTTAACTGGGTTAGGAATTGGTTGGGGGACAGGTGACAGAGGGTGGTGGTAAACAGAGTTCACTCTGAGGAAGGAAGGGTGACCAGCGGGCTGACACAAGGATCAGTACTGGGACCCATCCTCTTTAATGTCTTTATAATCAACATTGTAGAATGAATAGAAGGGAAGGCATGCCATTTTTGCAGGAGACACTAAAATCTGAAATAGGGTGGACACTCGGGGTTGAAGGTTCAAAAATAAATTAGGATATAAGAAAGCTTGAAGAATGGTCAGGAGTGTGGCAACTAAGTTTCAGTGTGAAGAAGTGCAAAATCCTGCACTTGGGGCACAGAAACCCAGGAGCAGAGTGCAATATGGGGAGAGGGATACTGACAAGCACCAAACAAGAAAGAGACCTGGGGTAATCATATCTGATGACATAAAGTTGGTCAAACAGTATGACAATGCTAGGATGCATAGGGAGGGGTATCACCATCAGAAAGAGGGAGGTGGTGATGACATTGTGTTAAATCTTTGGAGAGATCTCATCTAGACTACTATGTCCAGTTTTGGAGACGACATCTCTGGAAGGACACAGACATGATAGAGACGGTCAAGAGGAAGGCAACTAAATTGGTTCATGGTCTGCACCAGAGACCCTATGAGGACAGACTAAAGGACCTCAATATGTACACTCTGGAAGAAAGGAAGGAGAGAGGTGATATGATAGAGACTCTCAAATACCCCACAGGTATTAATAAGGTACAAGAGTGAAGCATTTTCAGAAAAAAAAAGATTCTGAAGAACAATGGGGCATGCTATGAAGTTTAAGGGGGGGTAGACTCAGGGAAAATGTGAAGATGTACTTCTTCACAGAAGGAGTAGTAGATGCCTGGAACTGCCTCCCAACAGAGGTGGTGGGACAAAAACTGTAACGGGATTCATGAATGCATTGGATAGATGTAAGGGAATCTTAGTGGTTAGGGAAGAGAGGGCTATGCTGGAGATTAGGGTCTGTGGTATTACAGTAGATACAGAAAATGAGTAGTCTAGGTGGGCCAAGTGGGCCTTATCTGCTGTCAATTTCTATGCTTCCATGTTTTTAAAGAAATCTTTGCAATCATAGAGTTCAGCAAGAATCAAAATTTACTTAAATACATTGCATGTACAAGCAATAAAAAATTAAGCATACTGTATACTGCATTAGAAAATGGTCTAAAATATCCCCTGGCTCTAATTGGCTGATAGACCAGGCAAGGTGGTCATCTATCAGGCAACAGAGCCCAGGTTTTAGAAGTTCAGCTTGCCACAAACCTCATCACAAAGATCAATCTGCAATTAGAACACTCAGTTTAAAATACTGCAATTTTTTTCTTACTGCTTAGCGAGTTTGCAGCCTGCCCCCCAACTCTGTATCTTGTTTAGCAAACATGGAAAAAAAAGTCATACATACATAATAAAAAATAAAACAAATACAAGCAACAGTTACTGAGATCCTCTGTACTTGATGTAAAATGCCCTACGGCCACACAAACACAACCACACCTGTTTGCTTCTCACCCCACAAAGCTGGCCACTAAATTTCAAGTCCCAAGCCAGCAGCATGCATCACTCAATGGGTGAGAGTATCAGGCAGAGTCCCAAAGGTTGCTGTACCACACTACACAGTGACTGACACATTTAATAAAGAAGCGACATCCACAGTAATTCAGCAAACAGATTGACCAGTTAATAATCAATGTAACATAAATTAAATTCAGAAATGAAATGGAAATGGGTGGCAGATATCACAATGAATATTCTGTGCCTCCTCGGATGTTGCATAACTCCTCTGTCTGCCTTTCACCAGCACTCCTTTCCCGTAGAAACACAGCATCCAACAATCAGACCATTTGCGGTCACTGGTTGTATGGGCACATGACACATTGTCCTCATTATTTTTCTCCACAACATCACAAGTTGTTTTTTTAAAATCATATAACTAAATAAATTAGTTTAGCATAAAGGACCAAAAGGTCACACTGCCTGCCCCACCCACTACCAGCATTGTTCTGTCATATGAAGAAAAATGTAGGCAGCAATGTAAAAGTACCTGTATAGCATGCAAAACATTCCCTTCTTCCCTCCACAGCATGTGTTATACCCTGCAAATGTAAATATATGGTCCTCCTCTCCATCACAATCATGACACTAAGATCCACTGAAAAAGCAAAAAAAAAGTGAGCGCATGACAGCAGAGCAGAGCGTGAGCATGCCCATGAATAATTAATTCTAAATTTAAATTGACAGTCAACCAGCTGTGTTTAGTAGTACTCTCTCTCTATCTCTCTCTGAAACAGTCATCACAAAGCAAAAAAAGACATAAAAATGTCAGACAATCTGAAGTAAGTTAAATGTTTATCTCTGTAATTAAATGCAAACAATGCAGAAAGTGTAAATAAAAAAATGTAATTCAGGCAAGCATGTATGAAGAATTGTATAGCTCACAGGCAGTTTCTATATTGCTTATGATCAACATCTGTTTTAAGCATCGAAAGTATGATGCTTTGTACAGTCTACCAGATTAATTTTGCATTTTCCCTGTAAATCCAGAGTGATTTCCCTTTGTGCTTCCAATAGATGACATAATTCCCCATGGAAGTCAAATCACTTTTTTTTCCTGTATAGTCAAAGCAAGTCTATGTGAAAAAATTTCCCAGTAGAAGTCTCAAAGTCCCAATAAAATACATGAATCCCTGTAGATTTTATAGCCCTGTCTCTATGTGATCCATCCATGTCAAAGGTCAATATATAAATACTGGGTCAGAGGTAAGCAATAATAATACCCAACAGGGTGGGTGGAATTGGGCAATACCGACTGCCCATGGGCGTAACGAGGCCCAACGCAACAGGGTATTACTGCACTTAGAAAATTGTTTGAAAGTTTTAAAAATAGACTGGCACAAATTCTTAAAGGGGACAGGAATTGATTACTTACTTATGTGCAGTTGTTTGAAATGCCTTTATTTTCATAAATTATATTCATACCTCTAAACGATTCCTATTTAACTGTGCATGAATAAAAGCTGAACCTGTCAATTGTGTTTTGTATTGTGTTCTTTGTATGGACAACATTCTGTGCAGTTTCTTTCATGGAACCAAGAATTTGGAGTTTTGACTATGTCACTTCATGGTTTCAGAAATGTGAGCATAAACTTCTCAGTACAGTGCCCATGGTTCTGAAACAATGATGCGACATAGTCGAAACTTCAAATTCTTGGTTCCATGAAAGGAACTGCACAGAATGTTGTCCATACAAAGAAAACAATACAAAACACAACTAACAGCTTCAGCTTTTTTTCAGGCACAGTTAAATAGGGATCCTTTAGAGGTATGAATATAATTTATGAAAACAGAGACATTTCAAACAGATGCACATAAGTAATCAATTCCTGTCCCCTTTAACTTTGTAAACTGAATGAATCTGGTGTCATTTCTCTGAGACTTTCCCAGCCATGCCTGGCCATGTGGATCTGTTTGTCAAACCACACTTTGCACACCAGCCCAGGTGCATTATCGGGTGGCAGGGCTTTTGATGTTCTGAGTGTGTTGAGATATTTCACAGCTATTTCTGGGTGGTGGCTTGCTTCATCTTTGTGGGGGCTTTCTCATTTTTTTTGTAAAACTGATGTTAGAACATTATTGGCAGGCTTGAATCTTTGGTCACCTATAATGTTTATGTTACGACCTATGGCCAGGCTGTTCAGGTGTCTATTTAGCCCGTCACCTAAAGCACAATGTTTTACACATCTGAAAATGTAATGCTTTGTCTATGGGATACTTTTATCTCCCAAGTAAATCTTCATAGTAGTGAAATTAATGACCACACATTACTATTTCTGCAATGTAAACAAACAAAAAAAAAGTGATGTGATTTAAAAATAGAAAATGTGTGTCAATCTGCTTTCTCACACCCTCTTTTCAAAGGTAAATTTCAGACTGCTGGAGTAAGACAATTTCACCAATTTCTTTCCGACAGAAGAGAATGACTGTGCAACACCAACTGAACCCAAGAAAACAAAAGTAGACAAAGCAACAACCTCTCAGAGATTTCAAGCAGTGCTAGGCACAGAACTCGACAAAATTGAAGAAGACCATGAGGAGGTAAATACAAAATAAAATTCAGTTTGGGCAGTAATTTTTTTCAGTCAGTGGGCTAATTCTAGAGGCATTGAACTGGACTGGCAGACAGAAACAGTAGAACACCCCAACAGCACCTTGAGACAGTTCTATGCTGAAGTCCACACAACTGCATGTGAACAGTATTGGATGTCTGGCTACTGTGCTTTAAGAGCCGGGCTAAAAAGACACTTAAGCAGCCCAGCCATAGGTCCTAACATAAATATAATAGGTGACCAAAGATTCAAGTCTGCCAATGATGTTCTAACAGCAGTTGTAAAAAAAATGAGAAAGACCTACAAAGATGAAGCAATCCACCACCCAGCAATATCTGAGAAAGATCTCAACATACTCAGAACATCAAAAGCCCCATCCCCCGATACCGCACCTGGGCTGGTGCACAAAGTACGGTTTGACATACAGATTCAGATGGCTAGGTGTGGCCAGGAAAGTCTGAGGGAACTGATGCCAGATTCATTTGCAGTGCACACAGATGAAAATGGGTTGCAGTATGTAGGACTTAAATATAATGAACCAACAAGAAATCACAAAAATCCATTAGAACAAAACAAAGACAATTAGAGAGGGTTCATGTACTCTGAGCCAGACAACACGATGTGTCCTGTTAAGTCATTCTTAAAATACTCATCTAAGCTGCCAGAAAAAGCACACATCTTTTACTTACACCCACTAAGACAGAATCAAGCGGTCCTAGATACACTGCCCTGTTGATATTCCAAAGAGCCAATGGGTAAAAATTTCCTAGGCAACTTATTGCCTACAATCAGCAGTGAGGCATCATTAACAGAAAGGTATACCAATCACAGTGTTAGAGCCACTGCCATACAGCTTTTATCAAACTTAGGACTCAGCAGCAGAGAAATCACCAGTGTTATTGGTCACTGTTCCAAAAGCAGCTTATCCAGCTACTGGGCTCCCAACACCGAAGATAGAAAGAACTGGAACTCCATCTTAGGAGGACATAACAACCAAGGGATTTATACAGCAAAGCAAGAAGAAACTCAAACAATGAAGGGCAAAGAAAACACTGCAATCATGCCATCTACAAGCACCAGCATTGAAGATAGTTCCTCTACAACAAACTTTTACCCATCTAACTGCACTTTTAATGTACCAATCAGTTTCATCACATATAACAAATAGTGTGGACTAACTTTAGTATTTTATCATTTGCCATCATCAAAAAGTTGTTCACTATGGTTTAAATGCAGTTTATTTATTTTATTTTTTAAGGACTATTTTATGTTCCTCAGTTGTAATGTTCAATAGAAACAAATTTATCTGTTTGCAAAGTTAAAAATCTGAGTCAGCCTATTTTTTAAACTTTCATACCATTTTCTAAGTGCAATAATACACTCCAAGGAGGGTGGTATTGAGCAATATTGGACCTTTCAGAGGGCTATAAAGCCCTCTGCCTGTGGTGTTGGGCCTCATTACACCCCTGGGTGGTCCGCTGTTGCCCAATACTGTCCACCCTGTTGGGTATTATTGCTTACTCTCAACATGGTTGTGCTGATCTTAGAACCTACTGACATAATGCTCCCATACATATTAATGTGCCACCACATGTTCTTCAGTGTGGAGTTAATGGTTAGAGCATCACTTACGTATACCCATTCCAATTTAAATAGCTAGCTAGATGCACGCATATAAGTTTCCTTAATGTGCTAATGATACAGTAATTAACAATTGATTCACAGATTTTTCCCATTGTATAGTAAGTGTGCACATTACTGTATTTCATAGTTATAATATTTAAAATGAGATGGAAATTCTTTATAATGAAATACAATGTAAAAGTTAGAGGTAATCAATATGCAAAGAAATTCAATTCATATCATTCTTATAAGATTATTTTGTTTGTAATCCAGGCTAAAAAGCTAGTGAAATAGCAGTGATGAAGTAAAAGACTTAACTTTATGTATAAATATCAAAAGTATAAACCTGGACTGTCATATTAAAAGGGAGAACTGGAAAGAGGTCAAAATTGGAACAAATTATAAATACAAACAACTGGCCCATAAATCATGAAAATGAACTTACAATAGGTAACTTCACATATTGGATTTACTAGACAATAATCAAATAAAATAAACCCTAACTCCATATATGCATATTTCAAAAACAGAAAAGAGGGTCACAGGAAGGGGCTATAGTCCAAAACTTCATTCACGCCTGAAGAGACTATGCCTTCACATTGTAAATCCACCAAAATTCATGTCTCAATAAAGTACAGAGTCTGTTCCCACCTCTTAATTTTTCATGGTTTAAATTCCAGGGATCAGAATCTAAAATGTATCCCTTTTGTGATATTCAATAAAATGTATCCGACAGCATTTGTTTCAAGGTCATTTTTGATTTCTTGTAAATGCTACAGCATTCTTATTGTTATCTGCATGGCCGTCCTCCCACATAAATTGTAGGACAGAGGCACCAGGCAACCTATACAACATATTCAATATAACAACTGAAAAATTGCCTCATGCCCACTACTTTTCACTTCCTGGTACATGAATGGTTTTAATTGTGGAAGCATAATTAGAAACTGTGCATCTAATATGGTGAAAAAATCCCTTTGATCTAATTAAACACAATTTATTTTGTTTGACTTCTGCGTTATGACTTTGAGACACAATGTCTCCAAAATTTTGAGTTTTAGAAAATGTAATCTGTGGTCTACCTGCCACCATCTTTGTCGATCTAGCAAATGCTTTGGACACTGTCTCCCACCCTCTTCTCCTGGACAAACTAAAATCAGTGGGTCTATCTGACTCCGCAACCAGGTGGTTCAACTTCTACCTTGAAAGTCGATCTCTATCAGTGAGACCTGGAGACTCTCTCTTCCCCCCCCTACCCCTACACACCAACGTTTCCCAAGGTTCCATCCTTGGCTCTTTGCTTTTCTCCATATTCCTCAATGACCTCCTCTCAGCATGCTCCTCTACATCCATCCACATGTATGCAGATGACACGGTCCTGTTTTACTCTGGCTCTTCTCCATCAGAGTTAACATCCAGGCTTCAACTTGATTTCAACACTGCCCAGAAATGGTTCAGGGCTAATCAACTGTCTCTTAATGTTAAGAAAACAGTCTCCATGTGTTTTGGCACATGGCAGAGCCTTTCTAGACTCCCTTCACTCCCTACCTTCCTCACCCTCGATGGGGGAAAAAATGATAATGTACCTTTATTTAAGTATCTTGGTGTCTGGCTTGGCTGCTATCTTAGTTTTTCTCAGTGCATAGATGCCATGTACAAAAACTCCACCCTAAGCTTGGTGCACTTTAATGGAACAAAAGCTGTATCCCTATATCTGCCCGTCGAGACATCATCACTAAAATGATCCTCCCCATTTTTGATTATCTAGACTTAATCTATGGTACTGCACCTAAATCCACCCTAGCCAGACTGGATCCCTTCTTCCACTCCTTTTGCCAATTTTCCTGTCCCCCAGGACTCACCACTGTTCTCTGTGCATTGATCTCTCCCTCCCTTCCTTAAAGGACCACTGTCTCATCCACTGTGCCGCCTTTATTTCTAAATTCTGGGTGGCTTCACTCCCTCCTTAACTCAGTTCTCTCCTCTCTTCTTCCCTATGCCTCTACATACTCTCTGTGTAACTCAGGTTATCATTCCCTCTTGCTCACCTCTCTTAAATCCCTTGCTGGCCAGTCTGGTTTCTCCTTCTGCCTTCCTACTCTTTGGAACTCCCTTCCATTAAAAATTTGCTCTGCCATCTCAAAATGCTCTCTGTCCTCTCTTCTCCAAGGTCACACTACCACCTCCTGTAAATGCCCTTAGCCCAATAGCTCTACACTTCTCCTTATCTACTCCTACCTCTAAACTTCTCAGCACTCCACCTCATCCCACATTCCTCACCCCTTTCCCCTCCACCACTTCCTCCAACTCCCTTACTTCTTTCTCATTCACTCCCACCCCAGTAATCACCCTTTCTACCCCTTCCTAATCCTCAACACTCTATTCCCCACCCAACCCACCATAATATGTTCTCTTCTCCTCTCTCTTTTACTCCCACCACTACTTTACCTTTTCACTCCCAGCCTCTCTTTCTCACCCACTTCTATTTACTCTCTCTCCTACTCTTACCTATATTTCTGACATTACTTTCTTGTGTGTGCCAGGTACTTCGCACTTTGGATGTTTAACCTGCATTATTATTTGCTCTGGTAATGTATATTATTGTACATACTGGCCCAGATATTCAAAAGGGTTGCACACCATGGCGCAACAGTGTTGCACCATCGCAACCCCACTGAGTGTACTTACAGTCGATATTCAAAGGGAAAGTGCAGCACAACCTGATGTGCCAGAGTGCATCAGTAATGTATGCAGGCTCAGGTAGGGGGCATGCCTATGCATACCCTGCACAGCCCAATATTCAGCCAGGGATGTGCAGAGCCATGCATGCTCAACTCCTACCTGTGCCAGCACAAAGTTGATCCAAAAATAAAAGGAACAACTGATGGCCACCCACAGGTGAGCTGCCGCATTGCAAGTGCAATGCGGCTGCCACCTGTGGGTGGCCACCCAAGCTCCAGCTGCACCTGGCTGCACCCCCCCATGCCAATCATGGGCATTTGTATAAAAAATAGATTAATGTCCAATATCCCTGGTGGTCCAGTGGACCACTGTCTGCCCGATCGTGGGCTAAGTAAAGAAATAATCTGCATCACTACCCCTGGTGGTCCAGTGGACCTGCAAGCCTGATCATGGGCTAAGTAAAGAAATAATCTGCATCACTATCCCTGGTGGTCCAGTGGATCTGCAAGCCCGATCGCGGGCTAAGTAAAGAAATAATCTGCATCACTATCCCTGGTGGTCCAGTGGACCTGCAAGCCCGATCGTGAGCTAAGTAAAGAAATAATATCCAGCAATATCCCTGGTGGTCCAGTGGACCTGCAAGCCTGATCGCGGGCTAAGTAAAGAAATAATCTGCATCACTATCCCTGGTGGTCCAGTGGACCTGCAAGCCTGATCGTGGGCTAAGTAAGGAAATAATATCCAGCAATATCCCTGGTGGTCCAGTGGACCCCCCACTCCACCCACCCACTGAATCCCATTGCCCATTCCCCGATCAGTGGCAGGCAGCAGCACCCCACCCACCTGCCGCCTGCCGCCGCTGACTGGACACCACTGGTAGGGGCTGTATGCCCATTGGTCCATAGGCGTGAGCCAACGGGCATGCATTACATACAGATGCCACATTCCAGATATGTTAATGGATCCCATTCACATTTCTGGAATGTGTAGTACAGTATGGCTGCATGCCCATTGTCATGCTGTGGACCAATGGTGTACAGCCCCACCGATGGTGTCAGTCGGTGGGTGGCGGGGCAGCAGGTGGTTGGGGTGCTGCCACCCGCCGCTGACTGGGGGGTTGGGGCAGTGCGATTCAGTGGAGTGGTGGGGTGGGGGGTCCACTGGACCACCAGGGATATTGGACATATCTATTTTTTTATTACAAATGCCCGCGATCGGGCAGACAGTGGTCCACTGGACCACCAGGGATATTGGATATAGTTCTTCTTTTTTTAACACATGCCCACGATCAGGCAGACAGTGGTCCACTGGACCACCAGGGATTTATGCTTTTCCATTTTGTTTACTGCAGCCTGTGATCGGGCTGTGGAGCACATTACCGGTTGCAGGGGGTGTCGGTCCCTGACGGCTGATGCCTGGCAGGGCGCCAGGCACAAAACATCGGGGATTGGTGCACCTGCATGCAAATGGGGCCATAATGACATGCAAATTGCCCCATTTGTGCCCTGAACACATTATGGCTCCATTTGTATGTCAAGTTTTGAATATCACGGTTGCTGTGCATAGCACAATGGAACTTGCACTAATGCATCCCCATGCTCCACTCTGGCCACTTGCACTGGCACAGTGCCACTGTGCCATGCACACTGCGGGTGGCCAGAGTGCGATATTCAATGATGCTGTGCCATGGTGCAGCTCTGATGAATATCGCCCAGTCCACACCCCTGCACAGCCAAGTTGCGCTGCTCCCAAGCTTGCACCACAGCCTGGCGCAGTTTAAATATCTGGTCCTCTGTGTATTGTTGTATTGTTATTCATTGACCTATGCAGCCAGTATAATGTTATGCTTGTGTAACTGTGTTAGTTTTGGTTGTGGCCGTTCACTCTCTATTCCAGAGGAATTACCACCCTGTAGGGGTACAAAACAAGGAACTCTCAGAGAGGGTTCTGCCCCTAGAGGTGCCACGGAATGGTTCCCGTGGCTAAAGGTACCTTAGGAATCCCCCTAAGGAGAGAGCGTTGCCGCTGGAGGAGGAGGGGAGGATGGTGGGGCAAAGACAAAATGCTTCACAGTGAGGCTGAGAGGAACTGCTTGTATAGCTCAGGAAGTGGGAGTGACTGGCTGCATGGCCACTGAATTACAGGCAAGCCTTTCAATTCACTGACCTACGCAGCCAGTATAGTGTTATGCTTGTGTAACTCTGTTAGTTTTGGTTGTGGCCGTTCGCACTCTATTCCAGAGGAATTACCACCCTGTAGGGGTACGAAGCAAGGAACTCCCAGAGAGGGTTCTGCCCCTAGATGTGCCACAGGACAGTTCCTGGGGCTAAAGGTACCTTAGGAATCCCCAAAGGAAATGTAGTATCATCCCCAAAGGAGGCAACATGATGCGTATGAGCAAGCAGTAACAGTGACGTAGAAGCAGTAACTGGAACATAGTAGTAGAGAAGAATAGTGATGGCTTGCATTGAGAGAAGGGGATCCCCTAAGGAGAGAGGGAATGGCAGGACATCCTCCACCTCCATCCAACAATGGAACCTACCTAAGGAAACTAGGGGAAACAACTATGCTACCTAAGTGTTATGACCTGAGGCAATGGAGGAGAGAAAAAAACCCTATGAGGAGGAAATCTCTGAGGATCCAAGGCCTAGGTCACCTTCCCTCCAGGCTTGGGAAAATGTATCTAGTGACAGCTCTGCAGCTGCAATTTGGAAAACCCAATTAAAGGGAGGTGGAAAATATTCCAATTTGGAGGAAGGTTCTCACTCAAACCCTCTAGCGGGGACGTCGTGGAAGGTTGCGAGAAAACTCTGCAACAATACGAGCATCAAAGGCGCAGGAGGAGAGCAACAACTGCTGAGGCACTCACCTGGCCTACCCGCCCTAAATCAAACCAGGTGAACCAGAGGCAGTCATAGGGAGAATGCGGTGAAGATGTCTTTGCTAGGGAAACCACTAAAGTCAATGGCCAACCGTTATAGTGGAACACTAGAGCCAAAGGAGATTGTCGTAACCACCCTTCACCGCTAGTCTTAAATTCTACACCAGGAGCTGATGTTGCATAGCAGGCAGCTAAAGCCAAGCGTGGGGTGAGGACATTCCCAGCTATGGGCCAGGTGAGAAGGATCCCACCCCAAGCTGGACACGCTCGATGATGCAGACTAAATGCAGAGCGAAACCGTCGGCTGCAGGTACCTGCACCAGATTAAAATGGCTGGCATGCCCCAGAATTGATTGAGAGTTGCAAAGCTGGTGCACTGAATGAGCACAGCATGCTGAGATCGTAATGAGCATTGAGTACTGAGACCTTGCGAGGTCGAATGCAGATTGAGAGCAGGAGAATCCCAGGCCAAAGCTGAGGGGATGGCACTAGGCATGAAGCAATGGTTTGTGTAAGCAAGAAGCAATGATTGCATAAGCAAATGTGGACCTAATAGGTCAGTAAGCAGAAGTAGTAATAGGTGGACCTGCATAACAACTGTATAGCAAGTAAACAGCACTCAGTTAGGGGCAAGCCAGACAGACATGAATAGCCAAATCAAGGTGACAAACTCTGAGGATTTTCAGCGGTGAAGACAGGATTTAGAACAAAATTAATTAACCACATAGGCCACATCCCCCCAAACACCTCCCAGTCCCCACCGTAGGACAAACAAGGAAACGATGAAAGGCCGAGAACCACATACAGGTATAAAAGCTAGTTTAATAGCCTCAGCAGGAGCTTCAGCTAACCTCAGAGTAAACAAGGTAGAATAAGAATGGGTGTAAACAATGCAGCAGCAGGAAGCAAGTGGGCCTGTACAGCAGTAGTTAAATGAGTACAGTGTTAAAACAGGCACTGGGTACAATAGTAATTAAAGTAAACAGTCAGCAGCAGTGGCTGAAGTTGTAGGTAACTGAAAGCAGAATCATGAGCTCTGAGTAGGTTTGCAGTTGCAGTGCAGTAAATTGAGAGTTATAACTGAAAGAAAGCGGAATGAGCTCTGTAGTAGCAGTATGCTAGGAGTTTTAAAAATAAAAGCCCCCCTAAAGAGGAAACTAAAACACAGCAAAACAGAAAACAGGGAAAGGCCCAAAAAAGCAAGAAACAAAACACAGGGAAGCACACAGCCGGAGGAAAGATACAAACCAGAAGCAGGAAAAGAAACACTGAAGTTCAGCAGACACACAGAAACAGCAGGCTTGGGACAAGGAGGTAGGCCCTAGCCAGCTCAGATGACAAACCAACATAGCCTTCAGCTGCAAAGACAAAATGCTTCACAGTGAGGCTGAGAGGAACTGCTTATATAGCTCAGGAAGTGGAAGGGGCTGGCTACTTGGCCACTGAATTACAGGCAAGCCTTTCAATTACTGCACGTCTACTTGTTTGTACTTATCCCTTACCCCTTCCCCCAAGATACATCTGGAAATGAGCTTCATGGCTCATTATGTCTTTCCTGGTTAATCTCTTTCAAATACATGAATAAAATAAATAAATAAGAGCCTTCTGAGTTAGGGGTGCTAGAAAAAACTCATAATTGTTTTATGACAATTTTTTTCTACTGAATTTGCAATACAGTTAAACTGGGTTATAAAAGTGACTTTGTTTCTGTTGCTTAATGTTTAGGGATGGGTAACCAATCCAATAAAAATAAGAAACCCACCGGGATCTTGCAACATCCATCGGACCCAGGTAGATTCGAACTCTGGCTGGCGGTGTGCCGGTTCAGTCCCACAGTAATTTAACACAACGTTTACTAACAAAATAAATTGTCTGTCCCATCTGCCTACCTTGCCGCCTGGATCCCATGGTGACAGCAAAGAAAAAAAATATATTTTTTTGTTGTTGTGTTTTTTTCTTCCCACCTGGCTGCATACTCTCTCATGCAGGGACTCAAGTGTACATGCTTGAAGTATGAGAGATCGAGCATGGGAGCAATCTGGCAGAAGCCTGGTTAGCACAGAAAGTCCTCTCTAATGCTGTACTGGAAGGTATTTTTTTTGGCCCAGAGCAGTGGTAACAATGGTGCTGGTGCAAGCAATGGTGGGCAATGGGGCATCATCTGATTTGTATGGCAGGGTGGCTATCAGCAGAGGGTGAGGGATGGTGTATTGATTTATATATGGCACTGTGTGGGTTATCAAAAGATGGGACAGGGAGGGGATAATTATTTATTTATGGGACTGGCCGGGTATAAGCATTTGGAAGGGGTATGGGGAGGGGACATTTATTTATTTATTCAGGTACCTGGTGGGTGGGAATCAGCAGATTGGAGGGAGCATTCATTTTTTTCTTAGACAGGGTGGGTGGGTATCATTAGATGGCAAGAGGGAATAGAGTGATCATTCTGAGACAAGATGGGCTTTACCAGATGAAAGGTGGGAGAACGAATATTCATTCTGGAACAGGGTGGGTACAACAGATAGGAGGAGGGGGTAGTGCTATTAATATTGGGACAAGGTGGGTATTACCAGATAGAGGGAAAAGGTCACAGGGTGGTAAAGTATTCATTCTGGAGCATGGTGGATATAAATCAATGAGAGAAGTGGTGGGAATATTCATTGGGGCAGGGTGGATATCAGCAGATGAAGGAGAAGGGGTTTGCATACTGAGATAGGGTAGTTGGTGACGGACGGTGAGGAGGGGGATGTACGTACAGAGAGGTGTGGTTGTTAGCAAATAGGGTGATAATTCAGGGGTGTGCTGTGTATCGAGGGAGGTTATCATCAGATGGGACAGTATGGGGATATATGAATAATTACTGGAGCAGAATAAGGAGTGATACCATGCCCTGGCTCACATACAGGGTAAGGAACACAAGTGGACAACATGTAGTCGACAGATGAGCACACATCTAAACATCTAAGAGAAGAACACCTTGTAAATAGGATTTCTATCCTAATAGTGCTTTAAAATGAGATGTCATTTTGTGTCCTGTATAAAAATAAATGTTTTTACTACTACTACTAGAATGGAGTCAGAAACAGGCTGACACACTCAGGTATGAAAAATACTTTATTTTCTATTTTATAATACTTTTGTGATTGTTGTTAGTTGTTACCATTAAGGTTTTGATTTGAATCAGGACCAATCAGAACTTATCAGGACTCTGACATGGATCTTGTTTTTGATAATAAGAATCGGGACCTTTCTGGGTCTGTGCATCCCTAATTATGTTTTCTGTTTAGGAGTAAATAACTAATTCCAGTCTTTAGCTCCAGTTTGTTTCAGAGCTTGTCTAACAATCTGTGCTAAATAACCTCTAGTCAAAAGCCTGTGTTTGAGATCTTTACATTGCAACTTAACCTTTATAGAACAGTTTCTACAAATATGCAAAAAAAAAGGCAAAAGAAAATGGCCCACAGGGATAACTCCGATAGTATCAAATGGATGGGGTCTATCTGCCTTTAAAGGGCAATTTCCTGTGGCAGGCCTATGGAAAGCATCTGACTGTATTATAAAGTCTGAGTCAATGTAAAACTTTACATCCAGAAAAGTAGTGTTATCCTTGTTCCCACAATGAGTGAATGAAAGACTGACACTGCTTGTGTTAAATCTTTCAACAAAATGCAGTGCTCCTCTATGCCAAATACTGAAAGTGTCATGAATATGCTGGTGCAATCCAACAGTCCCATCAGAAATGTTTTTTAAAAAAAGAGTTAAATGTTATCTGTTTCTTCCACCAGCTCAGGACCAATTATGAGAGAGAACAGCAGCCACCATAGCTGTGCCCCTGAACCAGAGTTTGGAATGACTGTCAAACACAAAGTAATTGGTTTAAAAGAAATATTCTTTCCAAAGCACAGTGGTGCCTTGCCCAGTCATTCAGGTATAAAAGGAACAGCACTCACCTGCCTGAATGGCAGAAATAGGCTTGTTTCACATTACAGTTTGCATAAAGTGCCTTAGCTTTTATTGGAGCCATACAGACATAGCAACAGCTGTGGCAGCCACAGCCCTAACCTAAAGTTTTGAACCTACGTGCACCATCAGAGGTTAAGGAACCAACATATCACAGCTGCTTAAACAGTAATGTGCAACATCACGTGATTCAGAGCAGTGAAGTGCACTCAAAACTAATTGGGACAGCTTCTACAAAGATAGCGCAAGTCACCGCCAAAGGTGATTTGCGCCAGTCCCCATTATGCCAGTGACCATGTGCCTGATTCTGGAAGGGATAGGGCCCCTGAGGCTAAGTCCTGTGAGATGCAACACTACCATGGATATGCCAAACAAAGGGCGTACCTGAAGGGATGGTTTTAAGTCACAGCCCCAGATCTGAAGGGTGCAAATGTCTCCCCATGCCCCAAGCCCGTGACAGTCAAGGCACTGCACTGCAGTGCTAAGCATGCTCCAATGCCCAATCCCCGATCTGCCGCCCCACATCCTGCAGCCCTCATAAGTTGTAAAGGGTAACACAATTCCCTGGTAGTCTAGTGGCCTCCCACCTGGCAGTGGCAGACCATCCCGCTCCCCCCACCCCTACCAATCCGGCAACTGGCACGGACCCTCCTCTCACCACCATGGCCAGCCACCTACTGAGCTCTGTATGAGTGTGTACTACTGTAAATAGTATGCTCTCAATGAATGAACTGACATTAATTGAGCGTATACTATTTACAGTAGTACGCACTCATACACAGTGCAGTTGGCAGCTGGCCATGGTGGTAAGAAGAGGGTCTGTGCCAGTCACCAGCTGGGGATAGGTGGGGGAGGAAGTGGGGTGGGCTGGCACTGCCAGGTGGGAGAGTTGGGGGTCACTAGACTACCAGGGGGTACAGGATATGGTTTTGTATATTTATTTATATTTTTACAGGATGTGCCATTTGTGAGCATCTGGCATCCGGGATCAGGGCTTGGGGGGGTGTGAATAGTCCTGCAGGACTAATCTAAAAGTACTGGGGGTTGGGGCATGCAGCAGCCCTGTGGTGTTATTTCATAAGTACTGGGGGTTGGGGGCATGCAGAAGCCCTGTGGGGTTATTTAACAAGTACTGGAGGTCAGGGCATGCAGCAGCCATGGGTCTATTTAACAAGTACTGAAAGTCGGGGCATACAGCAGCCTAGGTGCTTTTAGTATGGGGGAGCATGTTTAGCCCTACTAGGCATTATCATGCTGTTACTTGTTCAGAGCATGGGGGGGGGGAGGACCAGCCCTGTGGGGCTTTTGTATTTTGGGGTGAGGGCAGTGTTGGGGGAGGGTGGCATACTATCGGAGAGATGGGTGGGCTGCACATACAAGCAACCTCCGGGGACATAAGTTCAGTTACTCCAGCTATATGCTGGTGTAACTTACATTAATGGTTTCCCCCAAGTGTTGTTGAAAAATAGGGCCCTGAGGGACTTTGTTGCTTCCCTTCCAGAATAGGGTGCAACTGCTTCTGTAAGCCCCCTAGTGCCATGTCACAGGGGGTTTAAGGCATAACTGGTGGCGTAAGTCCACTTTTGTGCAAGCAGCCTGTGGCATGTCGCAGGCTGCTTTTCAGAATACCGTAGGTCGCAACTGCTGATGTAACTTGCTACTTGCACCATTTTTTTGGCACAAGTCAAGTTATGCCAGACATAACCTTTTGAGAATCAGGCCCATTATGTGCAAATCATACATAAAAAACAGTGTACAATTTAAACTGTCACTCTTCAGTGCGCATATCCCAGCACAAACGTATCTTGACACAAGACAAATTCAAAAGTCAAAGATTTCATATATACTCAGTTACTGAATTTATTTTTCTTCACAATTGATTTGATCCTTCATAGCTCATCCTAGAAAGAAGGATACAACTGACTTAATGTTCCTTATAAGTGTGTTACAAAGTCCTCTACAGAGTGTAGAAACTTATGTCATGTGAGTCTCTATGCGAGTCAGTGACCCTGGGGTGAGCTGTGCTTAAAGTTGTTCCACTTTGAAAAATAGCAAGGAACCAAACCCTTAAAACTATCTGTTGTTCCACTCAAGCACATGGACAAGTTCCTTTTATAAGGAACAATGTGCCTGTTACATATTTCAATATATGTTGATACTGGGATATGTATGCTGAGGACTGGCAATTTAAATTATACAATGTTTTTTATATATGCTTTGCACATCCATTTTAAGTGTTTCCACTTTATTGCACCGAATCACATAATGTTGCACATTTACTATATAAACAGCTGTGGTATGTTGGGTGGTTAACATCTGGTGAAGAACATGTGTGCCAACTGTTAGGTTTGAGTTGTGACTGCCCCAGCTGTTGCTATGTCTCTATGGCTCCAATAAAATGATGAATCATTGTGTACTAACTGTGATGTGAGACAAGCCATACATTCCGTCATTTGGAGGGTGAGTGCTGTTCCAAAGAGCTCCATTCATAATAAAATAATTGCATTAAGAATGTAATCCAAAGTGTGGAGAAAGTCAGAACATACAAACATATGAAAATGCCAGTAGATAAAGGCATTTTTATCTATGTAGTCTGCTCGACTGTGCAGTTCCTGTTGTGTTTACAGAGGGTACTGCCACCTTCCACATTTCCACCATGACCCCCCTTGAAAACCCTTTCCACCTCCACTCCCCCCCAACCTGAAGCATTCCCCTTCACACTGTCCCATCATCTCCTACAACTAACCACCATTTTCATGGAGACTACCTCCTCCAGCAACTCTACTTGACCACCACCCTCTCAGTGAAAAAGTATCTCCTCCTCATCTCCAAGTGTCAGAGAGCACTCTTGGGCTCAAATCTTGTGACTAAGAAGAACATGTTTTACTGCTCTCAGTCCTTTGTGATATTGAAAAATTGTGTACAGGGAGCACACATCTATGGTTAAAAAAGTAATCCTTCTGCCTCCTACACCTGATATTTTTTTAATGATATCAATTGTGTCTCAGTGATAAGCTGCTGATTGGAAAATAAATGCTGTTAAGAAAGAATCCACATATCTATATAAGTTCTCAGACATAAAGCCTATCTTTGGGACTATCAAGCAAACACTCCAAAGACTTATGGATCGTTGGCAGTAAATATTAAGCAGGGCAGATAGGCTTACGGAATGTTACAAGTGGCTTATTCATACAAGCAGTCCAGACCAAAATACTTTATTTTTAAGAGCATCAATTTTTTATTTATACCCGATGGTTGGAGTGCATATCATTAATTTATAAGCATTCTGAACTGCGTAACTGTTTCAGTGCTTCCATTTAAGTAATTCAGCTGATACAACTACAACATTGCCACCTTTATCTGCTTTTATAATAACAAAATAACAATATCTGTTATTTCTCTAATTTTAGCCTGAACTTCACATTCAAGGGTGGAAATGTGGTACATGTGTTCTGATAATTCCAGGTATCAGAAGGTTTGTCAGTCTCCTGATACACTAAATTTTGAAATTGAAGAAATGAGATTGCAGAAATACCTGAATAAAAAATGTTCTGCGTTTTAAAATTGTTATGGTGCCAGAGAGTCACTAAATGATTTTACTCCCAGAATTCCCACACATCATCTCAACAGTCCTTTCAACATCAGAGTACACACCATCAGTCCTCATCAGTACATTGACATAATCTATATTGGCATATGCATCCCAAGTGTTAGAACTCCTAGATATGGTATTTAAATGTGAGTCATTTTTCCACAGAACACGGTAAAATAATGTTGCCAGTTTCCAAAGGATTTCCTTTTGCATATTACCTGTTACAACAGATAGATTGAATGTCTCATTATCCTCCTAAAAATGAACATTAAGACTTATTTTGTAAGTAACTTTACAAATCAATTTATGTGGTTTTAGAGTAGGACTAAAATGAAGGCACCCTTGACAGTACCTGAAATTGTGATTCTACCATAATCTGATATAAAATGCTAATTATCTTTTTTGTTTGTTTGTTTTCTTTTCAAGATGATTCTTTCTGGTTTCTTCAACTCCAATACACAAGTGGTTTTCAGCCTGTTTTTGTTAATGCTCACTCTCCTGTTTTTTTCCCTTCTTTTGCATTTCCTGTAATCTTCTGAATCTTCAAATCTGCATCATGTCATCCCAGTTAAAGAAAGAAACTGATCCATTAACTTGAGTATTCACAGGTGAAATCAATTGATCTATAGAGTTAGTGGATGGTGGTCTAGTGCTGCTTTTATTAAAATTATGCCTGCTACTTCTGGATCTTTCTCTTGAGTTGTCTCAGTGTCTTCTTCTTTCGCTTTTAAAAATGTTGCTGAACTCATAGCCTGATCTCTGAAGAATTTTTTTCTTATATGAGCCAATATTTTTTTTAATGTGCTAGTTGTAGAGTTATAGAATTCATTAAAATCAGTGTAATTTTAAACTTAATGACTATAGCTTGTTTTTCAGCTAATTTGTCTTACAGTTCTATGAGATGCAACTCATCCTACTGAACTACAGTGTCCTTCAATTTACTGGAATGTTCATTCAAAGTGTAGTCTCATTTCAATCTTGATTTGAACTCATTTACTGTAATTGAAAGTGTTTTGATTATTCCAGTTCCCTGGGCATTCTCCTAAAATCCAGGGGCTAGATTTTCAAAGCCCTTGACAGTCTCACAGCTGCAGGAAAAAACTGGCACAAGTGCATCTCCACTTGCGGAGCCACAGTTTTTCCTGCAGCTGTGGTATTTTCAAAAGTGGAGCCACTTTGCAACTAGCTCAGTGATTTATGGCAGTTTGCAGCTGGTTTTTTTTTGGCACAGCTGCATGGAAAAGTTATGCCACGGTAGGACCAGGCATAACATCTCCCATGGCTGCGCTGGCTGAAAATACCAAACTCTATAGGTTCAGAGATTTTGTCCTGTAGCTGGGGCTGCCAGCCTGTGACATTGTTCCCATGTTGTTTGAAAATATAGCCCCAGATATTTTCTTAGGGTTTATTGATTGTACCACAATCTTGTATCATGATGTAACAGCTTTTCTAATAATACACACTAACAAAAAATGCTTAGCAAGAGGACCCCTCTTAAAGAGCCCTTGATGTCTCTGAGGGAAAAAAAATAACTTAATTCACCCTAGATGTAATATGTTGTCTGTATTTTGTGTCCCCTGTTTCATAGTAACCTACATAAAGATGGGATCACTGTCCCTTGAACTTCAATTTACTCAAGTTTTTGTTGCCATCTGATGTCACAGTCTTCTTCTTGGGACAGTTTGTACATTTCCTCAGCAGCAAAATATGATACTACAAACAGCAGATTATGATGTATAGTTTTGCCACAAACCTGAGCAGATGATGTCCAAGGGACAGTATCCTAGTTTCATTATACAGTAATATGCATCTTGTAAAGAAAAATCAGATTACAGACATGGAATGAATATACAGTATAAAGTGAAATGTGTCTGAAAATTATGTTTTTTTAAATGAAAATCCACTCCAAGTCATCAGCAGTTCCAAAAATGAAACGCTGAATCTCAATTATGCTATTCTCAGTAAATAAACTGCAACTCAAATAAATCAATTACTGAGTAGCCTCTTATACAGGAGGAGCCCTCTCATACTGCTGAGAGAAATCAGAAGATTTTTACTAGGGTACTGTATCTGAAATATTGTTTTTTTATTTTTATTTTTATTTAAACATTTGGTAACCAGGAAAGGCACACTGAACCAAGGCTCATTTCCAGGTGTGACCCCAAAACATGTGTATCTTTTCCTCAAGGTCTGTATTATCATGACAAATCCATGTGCACACCACTGTGTTCTAACCAGTTGCCTTCATTATCATATGATCGTAGTGGATGCTTGTGATGCCATTCTGACAAAATGTATTGAACCTAATCTGACACAAATGGCTTCTGGAAAACTAACTCCTAAGAAAATTTCAATTGTATACAGGTACAATATGTGAGCAGTTTTCCACAAGTTCTGGTGGAACTGTTAAGTGACTCTGGTGACTTTCAAGTTTGTGTTTCCAAAATTCCGTTTCATGACATTTTATATGAAATACTGACAAAAAAGGGAACTGTAAAATGGGTGCAGCCGGTAGCTCAACTGGAACGGGGTTTCAGGAGGCATGGGTACAAGTTCCATCTTAGGCACTTACTTCTTTCTCTCTTCTGTTTGTATGTGTTCCATAAATATGCACACCACACTCTTGTGATTGAAAATGTAATTATCTGTGCAGCACAATGTACTCTAGAACAGTTCAGTTTCCAGTTGCCTTGGTGGTGCAGCTGGTAGCATAACTGGAATGAGGCACTTACTTCTTTCTCTGTTCTGTTTGTATGAGTTCCACAAATATGCCCACCAAACTCTTGTGATTGAAAAAGAAGTTGCAACTTCACCATGACTTCACCTGACTTTGCCTGAAAAAGTGTCTCTTTGCCAGGAAAACGTATTGTGAGATGGCAAAATGGGAACTTTGTAAAATGTTTGATGAAGGCAAATTTTGCAACTTTGTACTAATTTTGACAGTGAAGTAAAACTTTGCAACATCTCTAATCATATCATATCAGATAATCTTCCCATATATCATAACTGCTGCCTTGCCAAATGCAGTCTGTAGGCTCATTATTTCACTGTGACAAAAAAAGAAATCATATTTGCAATTGCCATCCAGTTCCTGCTAAAGTATCCCTCAGCCTCCACCACCACCACCACCAGTGTGTGTCTCAAAAAAATACTGATGAATTCTCTGCAGTGTGAGAATATTGTACAGATGACACCATGAATCCATTGAAAGCATACTGCAATCAGAATGGTAAAAAGTTTATTTAGGTCAGTGAAGTCCACTCAGACTTTGAGATCCAGGATTTTGGCCAATGATTTAAAATGTTAGCATGCTATCCTCGTAACAACCTCATCCACTGCTGATCCCTACTTAGACAGACAGATCAGCAGTAGCAGCAGGGACAGTCAGGTCAAGTTAAGTACAGTTAGGGAGTTGTAGGATAAGATAGTTCATTAAAGTAATTCAGCCACCATGGGTGGCAGCAGCTAGAGCCAACTGACACATCCCTTGATACTGGATCTGAACTGCATCACAAAGGGTCCAACAACCAAATGCTAGAGCCAGACACAGAGCACATACCTCAGAAGGTGCTAAATGTATTGTAAAAAATGAAAAAGAATAATAATTTGCATGTATACAGTGCTTTTCATACATGCTGTATAATAAAGCCCTTTAAAATCAATGAGATACTGATAGTGAAGTGGTTGCAAATGTAAAGTGGCTGGCATTTTGCACATCATCACCCATACATAGCCTAGCCACTTGCCTGACATAGTTTTATGGGAAGGGGAATGTTGTCCAGTGAACTTGGAATGATCACAAATTCTCCCAAAAAGTGCCTTTGGTTCTTTCATTTCCACCTGGACACACACTAGGACAGCACAAGAGATGAGCAGAAGGAACCTTGGTTACATGTCTCATTGAAAGGATGGCATACCCCAACAGTACAGCATCCTCCTTGTAATGCATTAATGTGCCAGTGTTCCACATTTATTCCTCCATCTAATCTTACAGTTCAAGTCTTTCTAAAAGATTGTGAGCATGACCTGCAGCAGTTATCTGAAAACTGCCACAGAGCCACATTTGTTAACATGACTAATGAATAGTTAGAGCACTGGTATCTCTTGAAAAAAAATTGGACATTACTATCAAACAGGCTGACAAGTGTGGAAGTGTGTGGTTCTCAGCATGACAAATTATGTTGCAGAGGTTACACACCAGTTGAGTGACAACAAATTCTTTAAACCTTTAAGCTGTGATCCTATCATCCAATTTAAGAGAAGGATGCTTACTTGCAATCAATGTTTTTCCAGTAATGTTATTGATGAGGACACCCTTAAGTTCCTAACCACTGAACACCCTATTTAGTCTTGTGTATATGTTTTACCAAAAGTACATAAAAGCCTCTGTAATCCTCTATGGAGACTGATAATAGCAGGAATTGAGTTGCTAATTGAACCTTTGTCCCAGTTCATTGATTTTTATATTACATTTTTTTGTTTCTAAATTGCATTCCCACATCAAAGACACTAAAGAGGCTTTGAACCTTCTTGCGGACCTCCATGTGGAAGATAAAGATATTTTGGTTATCTTGGATGTTCAGTCCCTGTATTCAAATATTCCACATGAAAGTGATCTGCATGTTGTTTACCTTTACCTGGATAAATGGACCCCTGATTCAAAACCTCCCACTGAGTTTTTAGGGGCATTTGCTAGATTTGTAGTAGAATGTAATGCATTTATGTTTCAAGAGGAATTTGTTTTGCAAATTAGCAGGACAGCAATGGGTGCTTCATTTGTGCCCAACTTTGCAAATTTGTATGTGGGTCTTTGGGAGGAGAGATTTCTGCATAACCCTGAAACGAACCCTTTTTTGGAAAAAAATCTCACTTTGGCATTGATATATTGATGACTGCCTGATGGTATGGTCAGGCACTGTGGAAGAACTACATCTTTTTTTTAAACTATCTGGAGTTTACCAGTCCACACCTTTATTTCTCAGTGGCTGCTAGTGTATCACATATATCATTTTTGGAATATATGTATTATTAAAAATGCAGAGAATAGTGTTTATGCAACATTGTATAGAAAACCAACTGATCACAATACAGTGTTGCTTTCTAGTTCGAGTCACCCACACCATACCATAAAGGCTATTCCTATTGGACAGTTCACTTGAATTTGGAGAAATTGTAGTACTGAAGTATTTTTTGAACAACAGGTAGATGAACTTATAGAAAGGTTCATCAATAGGGGTTATGGTATGTCTGATATTCAGAGTGCAATAATTAGAGCTGAGGAAACTGATAGGAACACTCTCCTTACCATTACAAACTCCACAAAGACAAATTCCACAAATCTTAATTTTGTCACTACTTTCAGACTGGAATCTAGCCATACTAAAGATATCATTAAAAAAATGGGTCAATATTATAGACTTGAGGACAAATTAAGAGATTATGTTGCTGAGCTTTCATGTATGGTTTAGAGGCATCTGCAACATATTGGTGACCGTGTCACCCATAGTTATCAGCTCGGCTCTTCTAGCAACTCTGCCTGGCTTCCAGCTTTGCATGAGGGTTGTTTTAAATGTTTATGGTGCAAATGTTGTACTTTTACACAAAGCTCAGGTATGTTTAGCAACCTTAGAGATGGTAGAATATTTAAAATCAATGGGCTTGATTCTCAAAAGGTGTCAGAATCCTGCAAGCCCTAGGTGCGCTGAACAGATGGTGTATGGGGCTTGCAGTATTCCCTGGCTAGCAATCAGAATTCTAGATCCTGTGCAACACATGCAGTGAGTTAGATCAGCTTTTTGCTTATGTAACTTTGCATCAAACCTGGGACCTTTTTCAGGACTTGTTCCCGGGGTTTACACTATATATTTTGCATAAGCCACCATAAAGGGGGTAAAGTATCACAAATGCAAGTGACCTTTGAGAATCGGGTGCAAGGTGTGTCAATGTGTTAGTGCTGGGTTTGAGGCAGGGCTTGTCACAAGCCTGCGTCAACCTTTGAGAATCAAATCCAATGGGTTTATTAATTATGATTCAACACATGTCATTTAACTAACCTGCAGTAATTGTGGAGTTAATTGGTTGGGGCAAACTAAAAGAAAATTGAATGAGAGAGTGGGTGATCACATGAGGCCTATAGCAAATGACATTCTACAGGTACATTATATTACCACCCTCCATTCCCACTCAGCAAGTAATCCTTCATCACATGTTTGTAGCTTTGTGGGGATTGACAAGGTTAGGTTGGGACCATGGGGTGGTAATATTGAACTGATGTTAGCACACAGAGACCAATTTTGGATCTTTAAGTTATGTGCTACTACACTACCAGGTCTCAGTGATAGAATCAAGTTGTGACCTTGTTCCGTCCAGTGATCTTCCCACACTGGTCCATGGCTTTTTGACCTCGGGCCTTGATTATTGCAACTCCCTGTACCTAGGGCTACCAGGGGTTGATATCCACCACCAGCAGCTGGTGCAGAATGCAGCAGCCCAGTTGTTGACGGGGACTTCTCGGTTGTGTCATATTACACTGGTGCTGCATGAACTGCACTGGCTTCCGATTCAGTGGTGGATCACTTTCAAAGTCAAACTTCTGACTTCTAAAGCCCTACATGGACTCGGCCTGGACTTCTTGAAAGAGCTTCTGTCCCCCTACCGCCCTAAGCGATCGCTCCACTCGGCTGATGAGAGATTGCTAGAGAGTCCAAGGGTGTCTTTAAAATCTTCTGGGGCCCATGCATTTATGTATGCAGCCCCAGCCCTTTTTATTCTCTACCCCATCAGCTACGGGAGTGTCTGACCATGGGGGGCTTCAAGGAGGCACTAAAAACATTTCTGTGGCACCAATCATATGGTGCCTAATTATTGCTTATCTGTTTTATATTGTGTTTGATATTTTATCCTGTTTTATTTATTCTGTTATGTAAAGCTCATTGATGCTCCTGAAAGGTGCTCAGCAAATAAAGTTTATTATTATTCTTATTTCTACAGTGATGTGTTATGCTGGTCTCTGCTGTATTATATCTGTATATACAGTACCTTTAAGTAGAAGTTTTGCTACAAAGGATGGTGATGTGTTACAAATATAATTGAAGTCTGTATTTGTTTTTAATGATTTATATGGTTTTGCACTTTATTGTTCTAGTGCTGCACTGCTGAGCACTTGTTAATTCATTATGTAAATGTACTAGCCCTTTAAAGGAGTGATGGACTGGCCCAGTGGTGCTGAGGGTTGAGGTGCTGGATGCCACACCTTGTGCCATGCTGGCTACCTGGGTTTGGGAATGAGCATGGGTCTGGGGATCAGTTTGGGAGGGAGAGGATTGAGTGTCCAGAGGACTGCTCTCCTCTACTGGTGAGGGTGGGCTGTCACTCCTACCAAATGACTGCCACCAGGTAGAGACCTGGTGGTAGTGCATGACTGAGGGCAACAATGAAGAAAGGGTCCTGCAGGACTGCAGTGTGTGCACACCTTCATGCGCATATGTTGACGTGCGCATCAGCAAGGGGTCATGAGAAAACAGAAAAAGGAGCTGGCAGGCTCCATGGCAGCCCCAGCTGTGTGCCTGACTCTTGTAACCCCTGGGCTTCTGAATTGTGCTTTGGGGGAGGACAGCCTTCCTCCTCTGGCCCCACCATGGGGGGGAGTTCCATGGAGGAAATGCCCAGGAGGGAGCTGGAGGTCAGGAAGTGGCCCAAGGAAAGAAATGAGCCCTCTAAGAGGGGGCCATAGCCTGCCTGCCAGCCCCACCCAGTAAATAACTCTATAGAAAAAAAAGGGGGTGATGGTATCTAAGGGCAAGTTATATGCAGTCTATTACCTCCTTAACAAAGTGTGCAAGCGTGAAACATTGGAGGTCCCTTTCCTGAGTCAATGCTTTCCTGTGCACTTGTGTACCTGTTTGCTGAATAAAATTGACCATAATGGCATATGTGATCCTCACTCTGTTTCTAGCCAGAAGCTAGTGATTTGCTTGAGTGTGTGCATGTGTTTTTTTTTTCTTGTTTTGTTGGTACTGTCAGCACCACATACCATTGAGCAGCTCTTATTTGTTTTTCAGATCAAGAAGCATCTCATCTCATGTCTCGCTTCCAAAAAAACAACACATCTTCTTCATAATCCTTCACCCCCCTCCATCACAAATCACATTTTTCACCATATGCATGTTAATGAAGCAAAATGTAATAATAGTAATAATACTTACTAATTATAATGTTTACATGAAAATAAAAACCATAGAGTCAATTTTGTCTCAAAACAAAGCATCCTCTTTATCATCCACCACCTCCCCCCTGCCCCCCACTATGGATGACATTTTCCTCATCATGCATCATGGCATTTTACTAGTGACACCACCATCTTCCCTGCACACTGCACAGCAGATGGTAAAGAAGAACCAGTACCCATCATTATAAGATGTGGTGATGCCACTAGTTGTTCTGAGTCATTGCAGCAGCAGCAGGGTGCACTCCTCATTAAAAGAAAAGTCTGAAATGTTTCTGATGCAGTTTGTAGACTGGTTTTACAGCATAAGATTGGACATGCAATTTGGCATGCCAACAATTCTGGATCACGGATACAGTGGAGGTAGCCAGAATGCAACACAGTACCTTGCAAAAGATGTGTTAATTCCATATGGACACGTAGACCATATTAAACAGAAATTGTTGTATACATTTATGTTGGAAAATCAAAGACAGTTTAAGGAAATGGGAACCATCTATGAGGAAATTGTTTTCACAGACTTGCATTGCTTATACAGGAAAACAGAACAATTCATCTTCCATAGAAAATGATGTAATTTGCATGAAACCCCAGGAAAATTGTCTTGGAGCTACAGGGAAAATGTCACATTGATCTGGGAGCACTTGCATAACTGAAGTTGTTAATGGCCCACTTCGTTCACTCTTTTTCTATTTCTAATTTATTGGTACTAGGAAAACCTTTGAGCACAAGTGCTCTTTTTCAAAGTTTCTGTATCAGAAATGTTTATAATGAGACAGTACAAGGCAGATATCTTTAGACAATACAGAGATATGAAAAAATGCAAGCGCAGACAGAGTGCGGATTAACAAGTACAGCGAGCTTGTTCATTTAATGGTGAATGAAGGGGGCTTTTGAATTGAAAATATTAGTCATATTATGTACTGAATTTAGTAGAAAATTCAGCAAGTTAGCTGCCCTAGTTGCAAAGGAATGCGGACACCAACTAGTAGGGTTGCCACCTGTCAGTCTTTTTCCCTGATGATCTGGGTTTTAGGATCCCCATCTGGTAATCTGGTTTTGTTCAGAGATAGTCAGATTTTTGAGCCATTTGGAGTACTTACTTATTCTTAAAAGAGATTTTGTCACATAATTTATTGTTTTAGCTGCATGCCTAAGTTACAAGAAAGTTCTGTTGTCAATGTAGCCCTTTCTTTGTAAAAGTAGTCAGGCTGGGAGGTGCAAAGTATGGCCGTTAAGACCATTATCAGTTATTTAACCTAATATTTTCCACTCTGTATCTTAAAACAGCACTGCAGCAAAGCTGAGCAAAAAGTCTGACCCTACTTTTTGTAACAGAAAAAGATTCACGTATCTTCTACCTTCAGTTGCTGATAATCATTTCCATCTCTACCAGAATTTAATCATTTTTGAATGTTTTAAATTAGTTTTTTTTTCACAAGAAAAGAGTAAGGTCACTTCTTTTGGTGTTGAAATAGTATTGCAGACATAAAAAGGAACAGGATTCAGAAAAAAATATGTATAGTACATTTTATAGGAGGCAAACAATTTAAAATATGGTACACTCAGGGAGCAAGCAATTTGTTTATTATATACAGTAGCCATGTATACTATTTTTAGTATATTTCTTGCCTCCCACTCTTATTTATCTATGTTTACCTTGTAAAACAGTGTCAATAAATAAATAGAAAGGACATAGAAAAGCAAATTTAAAGCAGCAGTGCAACAAAATTAGGTAAAATATTTGACCATAACTGTTTAACAATAGAAGATTCCAAGCATCTTCCTGCTTTATTTTGTGAGAACATTTTCTAGTTACACCCAAATTTGAGTATTTTATACATGTTTTAATTTGTTTTATTCATGCTTTAATTTAGTTTTACATAAAAACACAGAAGCTGTCAACAGAAAAGGACTTTCTGGCCCACCCAGTCTGCCCTAAAGTCCCTATCTACTATGCTGCCATAGACCCTAATTGATCTCTGGCCTTACCCCCCCCCGCCCTGTTACCAAGTTCCCCTTGTGCCTATCCAATGCGTGTTTAAATCCTGTTACCATTTTGGTACTCACCACCTCTGCTGGGAGACTGTTCCAGATGCCTATCACCCTTTCTGTGAAGAAGTATTTCCTCACATTCCCTCGAACTCTGCCCCCTCTGGTTTCATATCATGCCCCTTGTCCTTGACCATCTCTTTCTGTGCAAATTTCCACCTTCCCGTACCTTATTGATGCCTTTGAGGTATCTGAAAGTTTCTATCATGCCCCCTATTTCCCTCCTTTACTCTAGAGAGTATACATTTCACTCCTTGAGTCTTTCCTTGTAGGGCTTTTGGTGCCGGCCATGCACCATTTTGGTTGCCTTCTCTGTATTGACTCCACCCAGTCTATATCTTTCATGAGATGTGGCCTCCAGAACTGGACACAGTATTCCAGGTGGGGTCTCACCATTAATCTATACAGGGGTATCACTGCCTCCCTCTTCCTGCTGGTGATACCCATCTCTGTGCACTCCAGCTTTTTATTAGCCTTTCCTACTGCTTTATTACATTGCTCAGCTACCTTTAGGTCATCAGATATGATGACCCCCAGATCCCCTTCCTATTTGGTGGTTGCTAACTCCCCCCCCAATGATATGTTGCCCTTGGGTTTCTGTGCCCTATGAACATAAGTTTGCACTTTTTGGTGTTGAGGCCCAGTCGCTAAACTCCTTACCAGTCTTCCAGCTTTTTCAGATCTTCCTTCATTTTTTCCACCACCCCAGTGTGTCTACTCTGTTGCAGATTTTTGTGTCATCCAAGAACAGGCATACTTTGCTCTTCAACCCCTCAGTGATGTCGCTAATAAAGACATTGAAGATGACGGGTCCTAGTATTGACCCTTGGGGCACCCCACTGGTTACCTTACCATCTTCTGAGGGAACTCCATTTACCACCACCCTCTGAGTTCTGTTACTTAGCCAATTTTCAACCAATTTTACTATCTTTGGACCCACTCCCAGGATGCCCAGATTCCTTACCAGTCTTCTGTGTGGAATGGTGTTGAAGGCCTTACTGAAATCCAAGTAGGCCACATCCACTGCCCCGCCTTGACCCACCTCCCTTTTAACCCAGTCAAAGAACTCTATCAGGTTTGTTTGGCAGGATCTTCCCCCTGTGAACCCATGTGGCCTTGGATCTTACAATCCACTGGTTTTAAGGCATTTCACAATCCTTTCTTTAAGTAGTGTTTCCATAACCTTGCCCATGACCAAAGACAGGCTTACAAGTGTGTAGTTTTCTGCCTCTTCCCTATTCCCACTTTTGTGTAGTGGGACCACATCCAGCCTCCTCCAGTTCTCTGGAACCTCCTCTGTTTCCAGTGATAGATTGAAGAGGCACAGCCAGTTCCCCACTTAGTTCCTTCAGTATCCTGGGGTGAACCCCATCTGACCCTATTGCCTTGTGTTCTTTTAGTTTTAATAGTACCTCAAGGACACTCTTCTCCATAAAAGGGTTAATGCCCACCTCCCTTCCCTTAATGCCCTTTTCCCCTGACTGTGCCCTGTCTCCTACCCATTCCTTTGTGTAAAAAGAACAAAAGTACTCATTCAATATGTCTGCATTCTTCTAGTCATCTTCCACACGTCGCCCTACCCCTTTTAGTTTTACTATCCCTACCTTGCTTTCTTCTTTTTGCTAATGTACCTAAAAAATGTTTAATCCCCTTTTTTCTATGTTTCCCTCTGTTTGTGCTTTTGCTCTTCTAACTGCCTTCCCTGCCTCCCTTTGTTTCTCCTGATAGCTCTCCCTGTCCTCTTCCTTCTGTGTCGACTTACACCTTTTGAATGGCAACTTCTTTTCCTTTACTTTGTCTGCTACCTCCTTGGAGAACCATAGCAGTCTCTTTTTTCTCTTGCTGTTTTTAATCTACCTGACATAGAGGTTAGTTGCTTTCTTAACAGCCCTCCTTTTTTTGCCCACATTTTCCCTACCCTGCCCATTTTCCCTATTCCTGCTTGGGCTTCCTTGAGGCACTCTTCCATTTCCTTGCAATTGGCCTTCCTGAAGCACAGGACCTTTGTTTCAGTGTGGCTAGATTCTGTCCCAGTCCTAATGTTAACCACACTGTCCAGTGATCACTGGTCCCCAGGTGACTTTCCATGGAGATGTCAGTGACACTGTCCCCATTTGACAGTACCAGGTCCAGGATCACCCACTCACGAGTGGGTTCTGTAACTATTTTCCTGAGGAATGCCCCTTGTAGGGAGTCTAGGATTTCCCTGCTCCTATGGTATCTGTTGCTGCAGCAGGGAGGCTCCAATCCACATCTGGCATATTGAAATCCCCCACTAGCAATACTTCACCCTTGTTGGCCATCCCTTGAATTTCTTCTATTATATCACTATCTCCCTCCTCCCCCTGTGCTGGAGGTCTGTATATCACCCCTGTTTGAATAATGGCCCTCTCCCAGTCTCCAGGGTGACCCATAAAACTGCCACCTCTCTCTGTTCCCCATATATTTCCATGGCCTTTTTGTTTTACCTCTCATACAGAGACACCTCTCCTCCCTTTCTGCCCACCCTGTCCCTCCTGACTAGAGCATACCCTATAATGGCTACATCCCAGTTCTGGTTTTCATTGCACCAGATCTTTGTAATTGCTACTTTGTCCAGGTCTTCTGCTGCCATGGTGGCCTCTAAGTCTGCCATCTTGTTGCCCAGACTTCGAGCATTTGCACACAGGACTCTCCAATTTGTACTTCCACCCCCCCCCCCGGCTTGTCCTAATCTGTTTTCTCCACTATTTTAATTCCTCTTGTCACCTCACTCTTCCTCTTCTTTACCTATGTGTGTTTGTTCCTATGGTACTCTTCACCCTTAGGATACCCACTGCTGATGCTGTAAGCATGTGTGTGTGGTGGGGGGTACAGACCATGTTTTCCTGCCTTATTCCACTTCCCCCCTTAGCTAGTTTAAATGCTTATGAATGTAGCATTTAAATGGTTCACTAAGAATCTCAGTTCCCCTCCTGGAGGGATGCAGGCCATCACCCTTGTACAGGGTTCCATCCCACCAGATAAGGATAAAAAAAGATGGCTGCTACATTTGGTAAAGAAATACAGTAGAAACATGGACCTGGCAAGGGTTAGGATTTAGAAAATTAAAAAAAAACACTCATGCTGCACAGCATAGAAGGAACCTAGAAAAGTACATATGACAGGTGTGCTAATATTTTTATTAATTGTTGCTGAAAGTAGCTCTTTGGAAAAACATTTTTTGCTGACACCACTGCTTTAACAGGTTACAGTCTGTTAACATTGTTGTTTAACTGCTGCTTTGCTTTTTGTTTTTTTGCAGTTAGTTCTTTTTATTAAACATTTTCAATTAGGATACATAAAGAACAGTCATAACTTCAGTGCATATTACACTTCAAAGGACATACCAAACCATTAGTTACCTGTACAAGTGATAAAACATACAGAAAATACTTTGGAATGTTTTAAAGCAGTGAGATTCTAGTCTTGCACTTCAAGAACTGTCTTTAACTGTTCCATTAATGTTTTCTCTGACAAAAATAATGACTTAGGAGGAAGACTTAAGCACAATCAGTCATGAAAGTGGTAGAGCTAGGGGTGGAGTTTAGGGAGTGGTTTAGTATCTGGTTTTTGCCTCATTCAAAGGTGGCAACCCTACAGTAGTCCTACAGAAATATTTGATTAGCCTGTGGTTGGTCCTACTTCTTTTAAGGTACAGGTTATCAAGAAAACTTGGGCAATTTTCAATGTCGGGGGGAGTACTATAAATATCAGGATAGCCTTTTTCCCTAACATACAGGTCTGGAACTTGATTCTGCTTGCTAAGGGCATCCAGTTGGTTTGTGTGTATAAGTCACAACTGTAGGTAAGCTTATCTGCATACAGGACAAATTGGCAAGCTTTATTGCACATGACATTGACGCTATTCATTAGTGACTCACTAGCCAAAGAGTAGATGACAAGGCCATAGTCAATAACTGCAAAGATGGACGCGGGTAGGATGCAAAGGGGATTGATGGGTAATTTCTCCTCCAGCTTGAAACTCATGCCCTGTGGAATTTCTCAGGGCTTGATATTGTTGTCTACATTGTTCATGGTGTACATGCTCCCCCTGGGCGAGATCAGTAGGTGCAACAGCTGAGGTTTTCACTGCTATGTAGATGATACCCAGCTGTATATGTCCCTTGCTTCTGGGACATCTGGCACTGTGGATGTGCTAAATAAATGTCTAGCTGAGATCCAGGACTGGATATTCTCTAACTGGCAGAGACTTAACCCCAAAAGACAGAGGTACTAGTGATTGAGCCTGGTCACTTGTGGGATATGGTCGCTGCCCATTCAGGAATAGGTTTGTTCCTGGGTACCACCCCATTGGTAGCATCCACTAAGGTGAGTAATCAGTGCGTCATCCTTGATGGTAATTTGACACATGATGCTCAGGTGTCATCTGTCATCCAGAGTGATTTTTACCACTTAAGAAATGTCACCCAGATTAAACCTTAATTCTGCCTGGTGACCTGCCCTCACTGGTACATGCCTTTGATATGTCAAGGCTTGACTACTTTAATGCTCTTTACTTATGGGTCCATTGAGGGAATCTCTGTCCACTGCACCAGGTGCAGAATGCAGCGGCCAGTTTGTTGACGGGCCTTCCCAGGTCTTGTCATATAACTCTGGTCCTGTGTGAACTGCACTGGCTGCCTGTTAGATGGAGGGTTTCTTTCAGTGTGGGCTTGCTCACCTATAAGGCCCTATAAGGCTTAGGATCTGGCTATCTGACTGACCTTCTGATCCCTGTCCACCCTGTGTGCTCACTCCACTCCTCCGGCGAGGTCCTTCTGGTGGTTCTGAGGGCAAGGCTCAAGCCCTCAAGAGACTATGCATTTGAGGTGGTGGGCCTGGCCCTCTGGTGCTCACTTCCAAGACCTTTGAAGGAGGCTCCATTGGTGGAGGCTTTTAAGAGGGGCCTAAAGGCACACCTTTTCAGAGAGGAGTTTCATATTCAGCTACAGTGGGTTTTACTGAATTATTATTTATAATTATTTATTGACTTTCTGAATTGTATTACTTAATCCATGTTTTTAATTTGTGTACTGTATATTTTCACACCTCTTCTTTTGTGCAGTGCCCAGAGCCTCTGGGATTGGGTGCTCAAGAAATACAATATTACTTACTTTACTCACTTACACTGCACAAGATCCCATTCAGAGTTTAGATTTTTCAGAATTGAGAAAATTAATATGGACCTCAAGGACCATCTCATTAGAAATTTCCCACAAACATAGAAACATATACTTTGATGGCAGATAAGGACTGCTTGGACCACCCAGTCTGCCATTTTTTCCCGACCTACAGTGTTACTGCAACATGCAACAAGATCACAACATGGAGCATTTCGGATCTTCACACTAGGAATAGTGGGTGGTATTGTCAAATGTGCTCAGAAATAACACAGTTGTGTCAATACCTGCAAATTTGTATCATGCAGATGGAACGTATATTTGCACTGCATTTTCATAGCAGCATCAACATCGACACTTATACTTGCATCTTAATTGTGTCATATGTTTATCATATTTCTCGGCTGTGACATAATTGTGTAATTTTTGCATCACTAATCTGGATGCAAGCACAGAAGCAGCAGATTATGCACAACCATCTTCTAATGGTTGGGCATTTTTCTGATGCAGACACAGCTGCAGTTTATGAAGCAAAAGTGAAGCAAATTGTTGTTGCATCCCTTGCACCTCTTTAAAAAAACAGTACAAGCCAGTGGCTCCTAGTGGTCTCAGTGAAAATTTTTATCTCTTCATATTGCTGTTCTCAAACATGTTCCTTGCGACTACCAAAAGCTGTTTCATCTGCAGTTTATCAGTAGTGAAGTACGAAATACTTTTCACGCACATGAACATAACATGTGTTTTACATTTTGATTCTAGTACCCATATTTTGGTTAGCAGTTATGAGATTTTTATATATAGTTTGCTGTACCTTTAATATATCTTTTAAATTCATTTGACCGGTGATGTTATTTGGTGTGCACATAATCAAATTATGCCTAGATACTGTACTGTATACTAACACACTTTTTTATGGTAATATCTTTTGTTAGACTAACCAAATAATTTTTACACAAGCTTTTCAGACCTCTCAGGTCCCTTAATCAGGCACAGAGAAAACTAACTAACATTACAGAATATATACAAGTGTTTGTGGGTCCCAGATTGCTTAAAAAAGGGAGGGTGTAAAGGAAGCAATTAAATACAATACAGGTGACTATCAGAAACAGGCCTCATATCATTAAGAGGTGATAAATCAGACATGCAAATGGTGAGCTACATCAAAGTGATACCATAACTGCATATACCATCACAACAGTGACACTTTTATGGCACAGAGTCAATAAAGTGCCAGATTATGGTGACAGACATATTTGGCAAACTCTTTGTACCCCCTCCCCGAGGTCTGCCCCCACTGTCTATGAACTTATCTCAGCCTCCATTCTTCTCTATGCCCCCTCCCCCATGCCTGGGTCAGCAGGCCCCGTCTTACCTGCAGGAGAACATCAGTTCATAGAGAAAGTACCGTGTCATTGGTGTGGGGCTGCAAGGGGACTGACTAGTGCTGTGCAGAATGCAGAATTCCACCAGTGAAATTAGCATGGAATGACCATTCTGCCAGCAGAATTTCCACTGGAATTTCAGTTGTACTTTTGCAGAATTCTGCCTGTTGCGATCTGCAGAATGATATTCTGGGAAACATCATTTTTTCTGTGGAAAATCATTCTGCAACCATTTCCACAGAAAATATTGAGATCCAAGGGACAATATTTTGTGGAACAGCATTTTTCCAGCAGAAAATTATTCTGCAACCATTTCTGTGGAAAATATGAGATCCGTGGAAAAACTCATTCTGCATTTTTTCTGATGTGGAATTCCACCATTTCATTTCTGGTGAAATTCTATGGAATTTCAGGAGAATTATGAAAGTTCTGCAAAATATAATTCTGCCAGAATTTAAAAATTCTTCACAGCACTAGGTCTGACCTCTCCTCATGGCTCTGTCCTGGATTTGTCCCCCTGGTTTTCTTCTCTGGGACACTAGCTTCAAGGTGGTATACAAAGTCACACACCAGTGTAGAGTATGTCATCACCAGTGTCTGTCACCGAATAAGTCTCTCTGAGTGCACTGCCTCCTGTGGTTACCCAGGTGGTAGTATTACACTGGATCATGACCGCCTTCCCTCCTTGGAGGAGGAGACCATTCCCTGGGATGCTCAATCCTCTTCCCCTGACTGGTTCCCATTGAGTCAGGCTCAGTCTTAACCCCGGGTTGCTAGTTTTACATCTGTTTCTAATTATATTGTGACTCAGAAACACCTTTTATGGACTTTACCGTACTATATGTGCACTTTGCATTTTCCTTTAACATTGTCTCTATGTGGCCTTTCTATTCTTACCCCTCTCCTTACCTTCATGCTATCTCCCTCACTGCCATTCTGCTACCAATTATGTATTTTTGCTTTTTTGTATCCCCTGTTCCTCTGTAATGTATTGTAGTGAACTATGTCTTTGACTCTTTCCTTAGTGCAGTTGAATTTTATTTGTGGCACTTCCGTGGTCTGTATCATGTGGTGATCATTTTCTTTTCACACTAGCTACCTATAAACATCAATACTTCACTGTGTGTTTGGCTCTGAGTAAGGCAGTTCATAGTGCCCAAATTGTTGTGCCCATTATTGGTGGGTGTGTCCCCAGATACCAGATAGGTGAGGGAAAGGTAGCACTTTTGAAGTCTGCCCCCCCAAAAAAAAACACAAAAAACAAAAGAAAATACTTAACTAAATGCTCATCTTGCTCTGGTGAAAAATGAAGTCACAATCAAAGGTTTTAGATCCAGCCTTTATTCACAGAAATCATTTTTAGTGTATTCTGAGTACTTTTGTATCTGATATTTTCAACTGCACATGTTTACGATTTGCAAAAATAAGTCAATTGCTATAACACAATTTTTTTTTTAAAGCATTTTCATGAAGACATATTTAATATAAAGAACCCAGATAAAATTGGTTCAGTGACTAGTGTTCAAAGACTAAGCATTTTTTGGGATAAAAAACAGTGACTGCAGCATATATTTTTCTTAAAGTCCTATTTACTTGCACAAGGCAATTTAAATCAGCATGTTTGCACAGTAAACTAAACAGATACTGGTACTAAGCATGTTTTCAAGATGTTTGAAAAGTTGACAAAATAAAAATAAAACAAATATGAAAAACATTACTAGGAATCAAGGGCCAGATATTCAAAATTTTGCCTCAGGGCTAAATTAGCACTGCCTGGTATGTTAAATTACCCCAGAACCAATAACCCGCTATTTTCAAAAGGGATAGCCCCAGTGCTAAACCTGCAGAATATAGTATGCTAAGGAAGCCGGGCAAACTGGACTGGGAGTGCAGTGCAAAAATAGCCCAGAAAATAAGACAGCTCTGAATATAGTAAACAGGAAGTGTAAACCACAACAGCAGCCCAGTGCACAGCGACGTGAAGGAAGGTAAAGGTGAATTATGTGGCCAATGTGTGTGCTAGCAAAGGAGTGGATTGATTAAAGCTGCAAGCACCAGCACATGTGAAATTTTGCAGAAATGTACCATGTTTCTGAAACATTTGCGTGGCACAGACACATTTGCATAGGTTTTGCATAGAGCTAAGATGTTTTCTTGGCGCTATCACGTTTGCCATGGGTCAAAAATTTGATATATTCAAAAGTGACATACAAATGAGCCTACTTAGGCAGTCCGTGGGCAAACAACCAGATTAGCATCTCATTATGTCCTGATTTGCATGCAGTTTGCCCTGTGCTATTGGAGGGTCCTACAGCACCACCTGTAGGTCAATCTGAAAGTACAGAGACAGACTGGGTCTGCTCACAGCTCCACCTGTAGGTCAGTCTGGAAGAGCATGGTGGTAGCAGCAGGCTATGTTTGTACACAGCTGCATAGACTGTCATGCTCCAGGGGACTACACAGCACAGGCACAGGTGGTGGTGCTGCATGCAGCAGTCAAACTGTAGTTCCTACAACAGTGCATAGCAGACCCTACAGTAACAAGGTGATTGGTAGTGTGAGGGACACAGCAATGCCTATGGTGTGGAGGGCAGCAATGACTGTTGCACTCCACACAGTGACATGCCCATCTGGCAGGTGTGTTGTGACAGTGGACATTACTGTCATGCTGTTGTGTGACCCACAGATGCTGTGCCACTGGCATGGGATACTCACAGTGACATACACATGGCTGGCTATATGTGCTGTGGTGTCTGTACAGATGTGTGGTATGTGGCTGAGGGGGGCACATACCATCAGACAGGCACACTGGTGTTGGGGTATTCCCTACACTGGACCATTTACACTGCATGGATTGTCCCAGCCTTGTGGCAGCACCCAGTTTGTGGTGCAGCCTGGCCACCTGTACACCCTCCCCTCAACACCTCCATACCCCCAGTGCTGTACGTGTGTGCTGGATTCTGTTGGTGTCCACCGAAGGGTGGTCTGCAGGTGTGTGCTGTATGGACACACTGCCATCGTGTTCACTGGGCACCGGGTCACCAATTAATGCCTGGCATGGTTGGGACCAGTGGCAGATGATGGCAACATAGGAGGTGCCATCCATGTGCAGCATGTTTATACCCTGTCTGGTGCCTGTCTACGTTTATCACCTTGTTTTCTGGGTAAGTACACTTGGCCGAGGCACAGTGCCAGACACCTCCCAGAGCCACAACATGTGCTGCTGGGATGATACAGACTACATTAAACACAGACCATTAACACAGCGCACAATTCACACTGCAACATATTGTCACATTGCAAACCATTACTGCTGCAGGTGCTGTTTCAGTGTAGTTCTATCACTGACTGGCTGGTTTGCTTCTAAGAAATATAATTGCATTGTATTCCACAGTTTGGGTGCCTGTGCATATGGAGTAGCCTAGGGAGGCAGTCCACCCACACTGCCTCCTCATTCATTGTGGACTGCCTTGTTCCCTGTTGCTGCTGTGTCCACACCCCTCAACCTTGGTTTTCCCTGGAGTTAGGACTACTTTTTCATGGGTGATAATTTGCACCACACAAAGTGTTGTGCCACATCGCACAACAACACTTTGTGTGGCGCTAATGCACTGAATATAGCATTGCGCCTGTGTTCATGTACATGCCCCCTCTTTTTGCTCCTTGCATACATTGTACTTTTGCCCAGCACTAATGCAGTTTGCCAGTGCTATTTGGCCTTTTGAATATAGCGAACCCATGCAAACCCAGCACAAACCAAGTGCAAACGGTTTGTGCCCAGCACAAAGTTTTGAATATTTGGCCTAAGATGCATTTCTGTGTAGCCTTAACATTTAATGGGACAGATGAGAAGTGTCTGCCTGCATAAAATCATTTTAAGGTGATACTGAATATATTCCTTTTTTCATCTCCTACAGTACCACCTAGTGAACTGGGGTTTAAAAATCAGTGTGTACAATTCCTGTGTACGAAATTGCACATTATGATTAGTGAAACTCTAAAAGCATTTTCTTTCACCAAGATCCAGTGTGACAGCATACTGTTCTTTAATGATATATTATCTAGGCTAAGAAAGAATGACTGACTTTTGCATTGTGATACTGTGGTTTATTTTTATCTAGCAATGTGCACTGTCAGACTCATTTAGGCCTTTTAACTGCAAAAACTGAAATGTTCTTAATCTTGCATATACTGTGCAACCCAGTATCCTACTCACGTTTCCATATGATTTGATAAATTGAGAGAGGGCCATTTCCCTTTCTGGAGTGCTCTGTCTTTATTCCATTTTTCCAGACCTCTGTCTTTAAATTTCTGCCCTCAATATGTATTATTTTGCTTTCATTGCAATTAAAGTTTAATTTCCAAATGCCAGACCTTTTTGCAGTCTCTCCATATCCCTCTACATTTGGTTAATTCTTTCCACAGTTTCTACTCTCCCACTATCGTCACCAGCAAAAAAAAATCACTTCCTCCAAACCCTTGCTTCAATACCAGTAATATAAATATTATAAAGAACTGACCCCAAGAGGGACCACTGTGGAACCCCACTGTTCACTGTCTTTAACCACAAATATTTTTAATGGAGGACCACTATTTTCTTCTCATTTAGCCATTCCATATCTGTCTAATGAGTCCCACCTCTAAACCCAGGGCACATACCTTCCTTACAGACATGTAATGCAGCACCAAGGTAAAGGCTTTACTGAAGTACAGATATAAGATATTAACTGCCTGACCCCTGTTAACAGATTGTGTCACTGTGTCAAAAAAGTCTTTAAAGTTTGCATGACATGATCTGCTTCTCATAAATTCATGCTTGTTTTTGTCCATCAGCCTTTTGTTCTCTAGGAATTGTGCAGTCTATTCCTTAAATACTGTCTCCAAGATCTTACCTATAATGGGCACAAGAAACTTCAATCTGTAATTCCCATGCTCCTCTTTTTCCACACTTTTTTGCAAGGGTACTACATTTGCTACCACTCAAACCTTAGGCACCACTGACATTGCAAGAGACAAATTGAAGAGAGCTATCAGGGGGCTGCCAGTGCATGTCCTATCTCCAGGAGCACTCTGGGGTTTATTTCATCCAGCCACAGAGATTTGTCAACCTTTAAATTTTGTGGCCCCTGAGTGCCTTGCCTTGTCTTTGGATAGCCTGCCTGGCTTCAGTTTCTGTTTCTCTGGTCCTCCAAATTTAACACCATTTTCAGGCATTGGGCCTGAAGCCTCTACCATGAACAGTGACCTAAATTCTTCATTTGCTTTCCTCATGTCATCCTCTACCCTCCCCATTACTCGATATTACTCGGCATTATAAAGGTGGAAGTAGTCACTAGGCCCCTTGAGACCACCCTCCCCACACTTGAGATGTAGATTCAACTTTTATTCCAGCAAGAGTTTTTCCAGTTCATTTTTAAATCTTTCAAAAGTTTTAGTATCTACAATATGTTGGGGAAGGGTATTCCAAAGTGTTGCAGCTCTTATGAAATAGTTTTTACGTTTGTTAGTTAGAGCCCTAGGAATGTAAATCTACTTATTATGATACCTCAAGTTGTCAGGGCTGTCAGCCATTTTGATGTTACTTATTTTGCCTAGGTCTTTATCATTTAGAATATTAAATTATAGAAGTAAATCTTCACAATCTCTTCTTTGTTACAAGTCAAACAATCCTAGATGTTTTAATCTATCATCATTAGGGAGATTTCTCACTGTGGGTATGAGCTTAGTTGTTTTTCTTTGTAAGCCTTCAGTAATTGTTATATCTTTAGCAAGATAAGAAGCCCAAATGGATACTGCATAGTCAGTATATGGGCGAACAAGATCTATAAAGTGACATAATACAATGTTCATTCCTTGTGACAAATGATCTTTTTATTGCTGTTATAATACAATTACCAACTTGACAGACGTTTCTACAGTGATCACCTGCCAAATGTTGGTTATTGACCACAACCCCCAAATCTTTTTCGGTTTTAACAGATTTGATAATATTGACACTTAGAAAATAACTGTTTTTTCACCCCTAGATGTTTAACAGAAAACTTGCTGACATTAAATGTCATCTCGTTAATTGTAGCTCAGCTTTCTAATTTCATCAACTCTCCTTTAATAATTTCAATTTTGTCCTCAGTGTCCACGTCTGATGAAATTTTTGTGTCATCAGTGAATTTACTAAGTTGGTTAACAACGTCTATATGGAGATCACTTATATATATTCTAAACAGGGTTGGTCCAAGGACCGAACCCTGGGGTACCCCACTAGTGACATCTATATTTTCTGAAATGGTATCATCTATCTTAACACTCTGGGTCCTATTCATCAACCAGGTCTCAATCCATCTAACTGTAGATTTGTTGAAACGCAGTCTAATCATCTTATTAATAAGCAGATTGTGAGAAACACAGTCAAATGCTTTATTAAAATCCAAGCAGATTACATCAATGGGTATATCTTTATCAGTACTGCAGCTGATGTTTTCCTAAAAGGTAACTAAATTGGTTGTACACGACAATCCTCGAATTAAGCCATGTTGGGTCTGCTCCTTAATTCCTTTCATTTCAGCCTCATGATCAATTCTATTTTTTAGATTATCTCCATTGGTTTATATATAATTGAAGTCAAACTAATAGGGTGATAGTTCTCAATGTATTTCTTATTCCCTTTTTATGTATAGGGATGACTATGGCTCATCACCAGTCATCTGGAACTACCCCTTCCTTATAGGATTTATTAAAAATAATAGATAAAGGGTGAATTATTTAGTCCACAGTTTGCTTAATCAAGTATGTGTTTATATTATCTGGACCTGGAGATGAATTCTTTTTTTGAATAAATATGGCTATTTAATTTCTTCTGGTTTCAGATCTTAATAAGAATATTCTTCATTAATGATTATTGTATCATTCTTATCCTGTTTTGAGAACACTGAGCCAAAATATTCATTGAAAGTATTAGCAGTCTCAGTTTTGTCAGTAAGCTCAACCCCATTTTTATTAAGGGGGAGTTGCCAATCCATGATGAGCCTTATTGTCAAGGGACAGGTGACCTTGAAGGCTAAAATGGGGGGTTTAGATGGAGGGAAGAGAGAGAGAGGGTATAGAGGGTAGGGATGAGCAAGGAAAGGTGGGGCCAGGGTGCCTGTCAAAGCCAGGGGATGTTACCCATTGGGTGGAACAGCAGGGGGGAGTGGCCACCAGGGAGGAGTAAAAAGAGGAACTCAGCAGCTGCCAGCCACTTTCTGCTGAAAATCTTGGAATTCTTCAAGAAGCTCAGCACATCGACTGGTAGCTGTAGAGGATAAGTACGGTGAGAAAAGGTAAGGTGGGGGCACGGGGAGAGGAAGGAGAAAATAAGATAGGTTTTGTATTTAAAATGTACAGTATGTTAGAGTTTGCTTGATTTGTGCAGGCCTAGTGGCAGCTGCAGGAGGGGAGATTGCATTTGTCCAGTATTATTTTTTTTTGTTATACACTGCAGGGGCCACTAGGCCAGTTGTTAATAGTTTTATGGTTCAGGTACATATGGTTCAATTTGTGTAATCTCCCGTGGTTCAGCACTGTATCACATTGGTTGGTGGTTGTGGGCGAATTGTGGTCAGGGAGGCTTCTAGTGTGGCAAGTCATGCAAGCAGCATCTCCTGGTTGGCTGTGGGTGAATTGCACAATGTGAGCTGCTGCCGGCTGGCAAGAAAATTGGTACACCATGCTGATTGAGTTTGGCAAGCTGTGCACGCAGCATCTCCTGATTGGTCATTGTGGGAAGTGCAGGAAGCGAGCTGCGGTTGGCCGGCAGGAAAATGGGTCACCAGGGGGCAGGCTGCAGGTTTTTTGTGGAGTTGGGACTGGTTGCTTGATCGGAGGATGGGGAGCTCAAGTGGAAGGACTGCTGCAGCGATGAGGTCAGGAGACAAGGTCAGGAGGTGGGCGGGTGAATAGGAGCCCAAGATCATTCCAGCCCCCCCCCCAGTTTTCTGGTACTAAATTTGTTTTCAGGTTTTGAGGTGGGGTGGGCCAGCTGAGGGCCCCAGGCCCAAAGAGGCTTGCCATCCAGGGGAAGGGTGGAACAGCACTGGGAAGATTCGGGGGGGTTCCCTGGGTTTAGGGTGCAGTCTACTGTGGCAAAAAGGAACTGCACCTTTCATTGTTGGGCAGGGTTTGCTCTTGCCTTGGCTCAAGCACTGCAGTAAAGTAAGAAAAAAAGGAAAATAACAATAAAACGGGAACACTGATTGTTGTATCCACAGCTGGTGGTGTTGGAGCGAAGTGAGCGGGAGAGGCACCATGTATTGGTCCAGGTGAGGTTACTCTTGCAGCAGCTCGAGTGCTATGGTTGAAAAAGTTAAAAAAAATATGTATATATAAAATAATGAAATGGAAAGTTGATTGTTGGTATCCTTGGGGGGGGGCTTCCAGCAATTGTTAGGGAGGGTAGGAGATGTGTGGTACTTAGGGGATGGCCTGGTTCGGTGCATGCAGGCAAGTGTGGCAGAGCTAGAGCCATAAGACATGCCACCATTTTAGAGTTTAAGTGGCCACTGCTATCTTAGCTTGTGGTAGCGGCTGTGTGAACTATGCTGACAGGAGGTGAGGGGGAGGATTTAGGATTGAAGGTACATGGGGTGGGCAGTTGGTGGGGTAGCTCCAAAATGGGGGAACATTCAGAGGAAGTGGATCAGTGGCTGGGGCCAGCTGCTGACGTACAGGGTGCAGAGTTCAATACCAGTTCAGGGAATAATAATTTTTCACCTGGGTTGAGGGTTGGTAGCCCAGCAGAGCCAAATACATAACACAAGAAAATAAGATGAAACCAACATTAATGAATGAAGCCCCTTCAGAGAAACAAGCAAAGTGAAAGAAGCTTCCCCCTTCCCCCGGCAAAGGTATTGGAGCTAAAGCAAACACGTGCACTGATGACTGGATACTTCTAGGTCCAGCAGGGGAGGAGGGGGCAGACAGAGCTAGGTAGGGATTTATATAGCAGTTTCCTGCTGCACAAGCAAGGGGATAGTGCTTTGAAGCTGTCCCCATGGCAGTGGTTAGAGTGAGTGATACGATGCAGGGATGGCCAGTGTCCCAGGTTCTACCTCCCTCCTGGAATCTATCTGGGTGGCTATATCTGTGGCTGCTGCAGCACAGCACCAGATCCCTTATGTGGTTGCTGTGGCTGCTGGCTTGAGGAGGTAACAACAGGGCACAGGTTTAGCAACACAACAGGCAAAAAAGAAAAAAAAACATGGACCGAAGGTGATGGGGGGCAGGGAGCAACATCTGGGATATAGTCTGAGGCGGGCAGGCATGGTCCCGGACTGGGGCAAGGGAGGCGGGGGGGGAGGCAACAAAAAAAAATAAAATAATGAAAGAAGAAGAAGAATCATGATGGTCCATGGTCATCCTTGAATATGGGGATTCTGTTTTGTTCTGCAGATGGCACCAAGGAAGGATACCTTGTCAGACAAGCTGGCCAGGCAAGCAGTGATGCTGGTGGGGCAGGTGCAGTCCATTCTCAAGAAGGCTTGCAAGGCGGAAGAGGCCCAGGGGGCTTGGAAAAGGAAAGAGGCAGAAGACAGTGAGAAGGGCAGAGTGGGAAAGAGGCCAAGTAAACCAGCATGGGAGGAGCCAGCAGCAATGAGTGGTAAAGAAGTGGGAACACAGATGGATTTAACTAAAGGGGGACAGGATGGTAGCCTTAAGGAGTATTTGGTGGGTTTGATAGCAGACAGAGGGGGAAAAGGGTTGGAAGAAATGGAAAAAGCTTGGATAGAGTTAAAGGAGGCAGGGGGTCAGGGAGCAGGGGTAGGGGTGGTAAAGGTGGGGTGCAGGTCGAGGGGGTTTCCAGGGATTACATATGGGAGCATGTGCCACAGGCAATTAAGGAAAAGATATGGAAGAGGGAGTATGTGGATATGTTTGTGCTAGTGGACAAGGATGCAGTGAAGAAGTACATGGAAAGGGAGTCAGTAGGTAGATAGGAGATGGCGGTGGTGGTGGTGTTAGCATTGGTGGGAAAAACGATGGATGACAAGTGTTTTAAGGGTAAGACATTTGACAATTGGTCAGCAGGGTTTACCAATTTTAGTTCCATCTTGCTGTAAAAGCAGCCAGAATTGGCTATTCCCCTCTTGACTTATTTGGCCATGATTCGGAACTCATACAAGGTGAGGGGAGGGTACAGGTGGCTAGTCTATGATAAGTATTTTCGGCAGCAGATGGCAGAACATGGGGATATTAGGTGGGATGTAACTCATGTGGATATGTGGGTGCGGACGCTCACAGGGCAGAGTCCATGGGCAGTTGAGGGAGTGAAGCCATATGGGGGGCAGTAGCAAAGACATGCTGGGGTTCAACAAAGCAACCTGCAGCTGGCCAAAGTGCAAATTCTGACACACCTGTGCGAAATGCGTGGGGCCCCACCCACTGTCCTGATGCAGGATCATGGTGGACAGGGCAGGGTTTCAGCCATTCTTAGGGCAGCCATTTCGTGGCACCTTCTAGGGAGCAAGAGGTAAAAGGCATAAGAGGGAGAGGAAGAGGTTATGGGGGTTGGGGAGTAGGTAGCTAAAGGGGAAGGGGCAAGGTGGAGGGGGTTTCAAGGGGCCCATACTCCCATACAGGTAGACATTTTGTGGGAATGGACCGAGGGATACCAGGATAGGGTGGCAAAGGACAGGTTGAGGGAGGGGTTTATGAGGGGGGTTTAGTTTGCACTACAGGGGACAAAGAGTAGCAAGGAGAGCAAAGGATCTGGGGTCCACCAAAGGGAAGGAGGTTTTAGTAAAACAGAAAATATATAAGGAAATCTTAGCAGGGAGGGTAGCGGGGTCTTTTAATATCCCGCCATGACTGGAATTGCAGATATCTCCACTGGGCCTGCTACCTAAGAAGTAGCCCAGGGAATACAGGATTATACACCATTTATCCTATCCTGACAGGGGCTCAGTGAATGATGGGATCCCAGAGGAGGACAGGGCGGTTTGCTATGCCACACTGGATCAAGCTAGAGAGCTGATCAGAGCAGTGGAGGTGGCATGGTTGGTAGAGATGGACATCAAAACCACCTTCAGGTTGCTCCCAGTGAGGGAGGAAGATTGGGATTTGTTGGGCTTCCAGTCTGAAGGGAAGTATTTCTTTGACAAAGCGATGCACGTGGGCTGCTCTATAGCATGTGCAGCATTCAGAACTTTCAGCACATGGTTGCAGTAGGTATTTGCAGACAGGTTGGGGCACGACACCATAATGCACTACTTGGATGATTTTTTATTAGTAAGGGAGGGGGAGCAGGGCATGGGGAAGATGTTGGAGAATTTCCAGGACATGGGCAAAACCTTGGAAGTACCACTGGCAAATGGCAAGATGGAAGGCCCGAGTAGGAATTTGGGGTTTTTGAGCATAGAAGTGGATGTGGAGGCAGGGGTTTTTCACCCAGCCAAAGGGAAGATCAACAGGCTAAAACGTTTATTACCCATTGTCAGGGCCAGAAGGAGGGTCCATTTATCAGTAATACAGCAGTTATTGGAGCATTTGAATTTTGCATGTCATGTGGCCCAAGGTAGGGTATTTTCGCGGGGGTTGGTCAGAATAATGGGCAAAGTGCAGCTCCCCCACCACTGGGAGGACATCATAAGAGGGATAAGAGAGGACCTGGCAGTATGGGAGTAGTATTTGGACACATACAATGGCGTCTCGCTATGGTAGGATGACTGGCTGTACAACACAGAGTTGGAGTTGTACACTGATGCAGCGGGAGCAATAGGGATGGGGGCATATTTTCAGGGGGAGAGGATCTCTGAAGCTTGGCCAGCCAGGTGGGAAAGAGAAGGGCTGCTAAAGGATATCACGTTCTTGGAGCTATTTCCCATCTGGGTGGTAACAGTGGTGTGGGGTGAATGGCTACAGAACAAAAAAGTGTGTTTTTGGTGTGACAACAAGGCGGTGGTTGAGATTTTGAATTGGCAGAAGGGGACTACAGAGAGGGTTGATCAGGGTGGTGCAACAACTGGTGCTGGTGGATTTGCAGCTGAACATGTCATGTAAGGCTAAATACATTGCAGGGTTAAGCAACTAGTTGGCTGATAGTTTGTCTCAATTGCAGGTTCACAGGTTTTGGGAGGTGGCTCCAACAGCTTTGGCCAGCAGGACGGTGGTTCCCCCTCATCTGTGGGAGATTGGGTGGAAAGAACCAGCATGCTGCACCATTGCTCCTTGTCCAGCAACACTCTAAAGGCCTTGAGGATGCATGGGAAGTTGTCAGGATTGTAGATGCAGAATGGGATGGGAGGGCAGGCAACAGGGTCACTGAGGGGAGGTGATATATTTTTTTGTAGAAAAATGGGATGAGGGGATGGCTCATTACACAGTGGGCATATACTTAGCAGCAATAGGAGCTGGATGCGAGGCACAGGGATGGGGTGCTCTGGGTAGAACTCAGGTGGTGAGAAGTATGATGCAAGGATGTCAAAGGGTAAAAAGGAGGATCCCTGTTCAGAGATGGATGACTTAGGGGGAGTTGAGGAGGAAGCTTTTATCTAGTTAAGGATGCATCTGCAGCTCAGCATACAAAGTTATCTTATTTAAGGCACTCAAATTAATCATGCAGCAAGGAGCATTTAGGGAGAGTGAAGTGGTACCCTACAGGCCAAGACAAGGAAGAGGGGGATTAAGTTTTGAGGATATTCAGTGGGATCAGTCGGGGGCAGTGAATGTACTAAGAGGATCTAAAACCAATCAGTTCAGTGCAGGAGCCAGGGTTAGTTTAGCAAAGGGGTCTAAGAAAGGCATGTGTGTGGTAAAGACATTAGAGGATTATGGGAGGGTCAGGCCGGTGACCTGGGAATTTTCTTTGTACATGTGGATGGAGTGGGGGTGTCAACATACCAGGTGTCGGGAGTGGTTAAGAAAGGGATAGCATTCTTAGGAGAGGATGCCAGCAGATTTTCATCCCACTCTTTCTGGATTGGGGTTACATCTGAGGCAGCTGCACGGGGGGTATCAGAGGAGGGGATCAAGGAGAAGGGCAGGTGGAAATCAGCCTGTTTCAAGAGGTATGTGCAGGAATACTTGGTTATGGTCTCTATTCTTTATTTCAGGTGCAGGGCGCCGAAAGATGGTCTGGATTGTAGGCTACTCCTTCATCTACTGGGCTGAGAGGAAAGCAGCCAGCATGCCAGGTGGGAGACAGCTGCAGAGAGTGGCTGATACAGTTTGTTTGATTTGACAGGGTCTGCGGGGCATGAGGTGCGGCTAGTTTTTGTCTTTTTTACAGAAAATGAAGGGCAGAGTTCCAGAACAGACTTGTTAATTATACACTTGGGGGCAATGATTTGGGGGAGCATCAATGGGTGGATTTGTTGTTAGAAATTCAACAAGATATAGAATTAGTGAGGACATGGTGAACAGGGGTCATGGTAGCATGGTCTGAGATTATTCCCAGGAGGGTGTGGAGACAGGCTAGGGAATCCAAAAGGGATAGAGTGAGCTTGGAAGAAGCTAAATAGAGGGATGGGGCATTCATTAAGGAAAAAGAGAGCATGTATATATACCATGCAATTGCATACAACAGTCTGGGGGATTATAGAGTGGTTGGGGTCCACCTGTCAAAGGTGGGTATTGCATTGTTTACCAATAGGTATGATAAGGTGATTATGGAATGGGAATTGGAGAAAGGGGGAGTGGGGGGGGAGCACACCTTCCAATGCAGAGCTGGAGGTGCACTAATGGAAGGAAGAAATGGGGAGAGGCATAAGGGGTGGGAGGGACCACTAGCAGCAGGCCCGGACTGTGTTAACACCCAGGCAGGAAACAACTCCAGAAGACATTCCAGCAGGTTGGACAGGAGAGAGGGGGCATCAGGTGAGACACCTGAGCACAATGACAAAAACAGAGGTCGATGGAGCTGGAAGGTGAGGGGGCATCGGGTTACTCACCTGGGCCCAAGAAGATTGAAGAGAAGAAAAGGGATTAAGGGAATGTTGGGGTTGCAAGAGAGCTATAAACATGTTATGGACAACTTCTTGATATAACAGTTGTATGTAAATAGTTTAAAAATAAAGTTGTCAGTTGAGCACCCAATTAAGAGTGTGATGCATTAGTTCAGGTTAGTTGGTCCATTGACAAGGGGATTCCCAATCCATGGTGACCCTTATTGTCAAGGGAAAGGCAACCTGAAAGGCTAAAATGGGGGAGGCTTAGGTGGGGAGAGAGAGAGAGAGAGAGAATAGAGGGCAGCGGAGAGCAAGGAAAGGTGGGGCCAGGGCACCTGTCAAGGCCGGGGGACGTTACCCATTGGGTGGAACAGCAGGGAGGAGTAAAAAGAGGGGCTCAGCAGCTGCCAGCCACTTTCTGCTGAAAATCTTGGAATTCCTTCCCTCCCTCCCTCCCCTAGGTTTAGATTATGTTGGAGATGGTCGGGGGGTCAAGTTAGGTGATTGAGGGGCAGATCTGGTTTGCCATAGAGGGCAATTGCATTTGTGGGCAGGTGGCTGATGGGATTGCTGGCAGAGAGCAACAATATGGGCAAGAGATGGCCAATGGGGTTGCTGGCAGAGGGCAACAAATGTTGGTAATGGCATTGTCTGAGAGGGCAACAGGAAAGAAAGAAATTGGGGGAGGCATAAGGGGTGGGGGGCCACTAGCGGCAGGCCCGGACTGGGTTAAGACCCAGACGGGAGGGGGAACAACTCTGGAAGACATTCCACCAAGTTGGAGAGGACAGAAGGGGCATCGACAGAGACACCTGAGCACAACAACAAGAACAAAGGTCAATAGAGATGGAAGGAGAGGGGGCATCGGGTTACACATCCAGGCATGAGAAGATTGGAGACAAGAAAAGGGAATAAGGGAATGTTATGGTTGCAAGAGAGATATGAACATGTTATGGATGACTTCTTGATATAACAGTTATATGTAAATAGTTTAAAATAAAGTTGCCAGTTAAGCACCCAATTAAGAGTGTGGTGCATTTGTTCAATTTGGTTGGTCCAATGACAATTGAATTCATTGTATTGTTGCTGGTTTTATTTGAGTTAATATATGCATAAAAGGTTTTGGTTTTACCCTTTGAAACAGATAACTTGTATTCTGTTTTTCTTCTGTCATTCCTAATTAGCTCCCTAGTCTTTTTTAGTTCATTTTTGTACACAGATCTACTGCCCTCTGCTCTCAGCTCCTTATGTTTTTTAAATGTCCTTTCTTTCCTTTTGATTTGTCTTTTTATTTTGTTTGTTAACCACGGTGGAATTTTCCCTTTATTGTTCCAACCTTTTTTTTTTTAAAGAAATTTTTATTCGTTTTCCAACAGTAATAAGACATACAGACACACAATAAACCCGGAAAACCGGGAGCACACCCCAAAACTGGCTGTGCGAACTATGTACATCCCTATTTACACACACATGGGATATCATCCACCCATACTCAACTCAGCACCAAAAATCCATAAACCCTATTACGTGATACAACTCCTCTTCTCATAATAATACTACCCCAAAATGACACTCCCATCATTAACATCCAAGATTCTTGATTGCACAGCCATCCCAGGTGGAGGTCCCGTGTGTCCCCTGAAAGAGAGAGAGTCCCAAACCGATGCAAACCCCACGACCTCAAGAGTCCATCCTCGTCTAACCTGTTTCCTATTCCCCGTCAGTCCAAATTGAGCTCTAGCCCTAGATAATGAACATAACCAGACATGCTATAGGGGATCTTCTTACAGAGTAAAAGAAAGAAAGGGTCAAAATACCCACACTACCTGCCTTTTAGAATAACCCCACTCAACCATACATCCTCTACTAGCCACCATTCGACAGACAGATCTATGTGGTGAAGCCAATGTCCTACAACGAATAAGCTGCTCTAACGTTGCCCACCTTTACTGTAGACTTCTTGTCTACCTTCAGATATTAAGTGTTTCTTAATCATAGCCTTAGCTCCCAGGAGATCCTTTACCCATTGTTCATAAGAGTAAACCTGACCATCTTTACAGTGTTTCACAATAAACGCTTTAACAGTCGACCCCATTAAAGCAAGATGAAATCTTGGTATGACCCTTTCGACCATAGAGTAGTCTTCTAGCACACAGACTTCCGGAGTTAAATACTCCGAGTAACCTAACCTGGGGTCCAGGCCCTGTTTAATCTTATTCCATAAGGAAATTTTATCACAGCTCCATAAAATATGAAGCAGATCTCCTGTTACTGTCCACACGAAACAAAGATCTGTCTGTCTCAAGCCCCTGGAACATAGCTTAGCAGGCGTGTAATATATGTTGTAAACCACAAAAGCTGCATATTTCTATATTTAGGGATAACATTATATTTAGTAGCTTTCCAGATGCTATCCACTCTAGCCTTGAAGTCATCACCTTGTCCCAATAGGGAACATAAGACAGGGCACTCAGACATCGGAATTCAATAGCAGTTTGTATACACAAGAAAGTGGGTTAGCTCTATGTGCAGCCTCCTTAAATTTCCCAAGAGAAAGCTATCCAAAAATCCTCATTCCTCCCAGCGCTCCGCAATCATTTGCTTAAGCTGAATCCTTTGAAAGAAAGGCAGACCATCACATTGTGGTGGCAAAAATTCTCCCCTGTTGCAAATCCCTTTAGGGTCAAACCCTTCAGGTATACGGTCCATCTCTGCCCCAGCACCATACCTCCTATTGTCAAATTAGGGTTTCCCAAAATAGGCTGATCCCTGGATTTCACTTGATGGTCCTTTGAGATGGTGTGAGAGACCACCACCAAGCCTCCAGAGTTTTCCTGATTGGATTTCCTGCCCCTATCTTGCCCAGTCCTTTTTGGGGCCTAACGTATATTAATGAATCAGGGGAATATCCCATACCCCTCAGCAATTTCCTCTCTATTTGTAACCAGGCAGGACAATATTTACCCTCGTTCACCTCTACTGCCCATTGAGCCATCAAACCCAGTTGACCCACCACATAATAAGCCTGGAGGTCAGGGAATCTAATACCACCCTTCTCATACGGCCTACACAAGAGCTTATAATTAATGTTCCAACCTTTTTTAAGCGGAATATATAATATTTCTAGTTCATAAATTATGTTTTGGAAAAAATTCCAACATTCATTAGTTTGAAGATCAGAGAACATTCAGTCCCAATTGTATTGATTCAGGGCTTTTTAAATGTCAGTGTAATCACCACTGGCATAATTGTATCTGTATGATTTTGATTTATATTAATTTGATGTTTATTAATACTAAACAGTATTGTATTATGATCACTGTTTACCAGGGGTTCAGCTATTTTAATATTAGAGGTGTCAAGGGGGAGATTTCTGAGCACAAGATCCAATGTATTACTGTCTCGTGTAGGTTTGTATACCATGTGTTCTAGTCCCAATGTAAGAAATGTATCTAGAAACATTGGTTCAATTTTAGAGCTGGCTGGTAAATTACCACAATCAATCAATCAATGCCTGGCAGATTAAAATCTCTCAACTATTACAACATCTGATTTATCAACTACTTCTGATATTGTGTTAATCAATTGTTGATTATACTCAAAGTCAGCCAAGGGAGGTCTATAGAAATGACCAAATGCAAAAGTTTTCCTTTTTGATATTCTACCTGTATACAACATCCCTCAATGTCATTATCCTGACACACTAAGGATAGTTCTGTAGATCTCAAGGTATCCTTGACATAAACACATCCCCCCTCCCACTTTCCTAATTTTCCTATTTTTATAGTAAAGGATATATCCTGGAATAGCAATGTGCCATGATGAAATATCATCCCAGTTTGTGTAATAGCCACAATGTCAATTTTCTTTTCGACCATGATGCCGGAAATTTCTCTGATTTTAACTACATTAAGGCTCCTTACATTACCCAGAAGGAATTTGGTACCATATTCATGTAGTGATAAATAAGTTTGTTTAGGCCCTGCTTGCTAGTTTAAACGCTGATTGATACTTGTTGCAATACTCTTCCCCAGAAAGTGACTACCTTTCTTCTTTAAATGTAGTCCATCCCAGCTGAACAAACTTGGGTCAATATTGAATTTTTCCCAGTGTGTTATGCATGTTACATTTCTTTTTCAGTGTCTATTTCCTTAGGCATTTGTTTATTTTCTTGATTTTATTTTTTTCTATATTAGCTCTTGGGACTGGCAGGATTTCCGACAGGCAAATTTCTCAACCCCTTTTTTCCAAGGTATTGACTAAAGAGATATAACTATTCTGTATGTCCTCTATGGTAAATTTATTAATGTCATTGGTTCCCGCATGAACCACTACTAAGGGTTTGCTGCCCGCATGTTCCAGAATGGCAGATACCATTCTTTCAATATCTCTGATCCAAGCCCCTCTAAAGCTGGAACATTTTCTGTTTTGTTTATCCTGATTGCAAATATGTCCATCAATGTATTTTATAATGGTGTCCCCCAGTAATATTACCTGTGGTATCTCAGCAATAGTACTATTACTGTTTAATTCTTCTACCTCCATTGACTTGAGTGCAACTTTTGTCCACCTGTCCTGTTTCAGTGTTTGGACACTTTTCAGTTAATTGACATGGGCTACCAGGTATGGTACGGTACTATCAGAGGTAGGGCTTGGGGGTTGCACATCCTGGTTATGTATCTGTGCAGTAGTCACTACAATGTTTTTATTTGTAATTGGTTTAACCAATGACTTCACCATGGAATAGGGCATACTATTTGTCTTTTCACTATCATCACTCAAAATCACCCCTTGAGTACTGCTTTCTTCCTTCTAAGACTTCTAAAGGTGAATATGTGATTTGGAGGGAGATACTAAATTCCATGAACCTGAGGGAAAGCTGTGGCCTGTCAGGACTGGGGCACCTGTGTGCAGGGGGACATTTGCTACCATTGGGGCTTGGGGGCACCAGGTACAAGGTCGGCAGTCTTGGGGGGGTATGCCACGGTGGGGTTGTGGCATTTCTGTACTGGGGGCCAGTCTGTGGGATGGGGACAGGGTTCCACTGCTGGGTCTGTCTGTGTGCTGGAAAGGTGCCTTGCAGTACAGGCTGGTGCGGGGGGTCCACAGGATGATGGGGCCATGCCACATGGGTCCAGGTGCCAGTGGTGGGCATTCACACACCTAGACCTGCACTGTGACATGCAAGGGATCCACTATGGGACCCATGCTGAGCATCCAATTGGATGCCTGGCTGGGTCCACAACTCCACCAATGAATGGCCCCTGCATAGACCTGGAGGGGGGGCCCGTGGACAGGTGGCAGGTGTTGATGAATACCACCAGTATGCAACTGTCCACAGGTGCAGAGCTACGCAGGAGGGATACATGCCTCTGGTGCATATTTCCTGCCCATTCGTGCATAGGGGCCAATACTTGTAGATGCAAAAAGAAAACTATCTCACTCACAAGACAAGCAGAATACATTACTTAATGACCACATAACCATAGGAAGAAAATCTGTGTTTACCAAGTAACAATAAGTAAAAATGAAAGTAAGTCATCGTTTGTTTACCTGTGTAAACAGAGTGTAAGTACTACCATGAATCAGAATCCTATTCCACTAAAAAAGATAATTGTACATACTATACCACAGAGTACAATGGTACTCCCACAAATCAGAATCCTATTTTGTGAAAAAGGATTATTCTTTGTGGTATACCATACACTGCGGTGGTATTGTCATGAATGAGAATCCTAGGTCATGAAAAACAATCCCTGTTTGAGTTACATCATAGAGTACAACAGCACTGCCTCGAATCAGAATCCTATTTCGCAAAAAAAGGATCCTTGTTTGTGGTGTTCTGTTGACTGCAATAGTACTGCCCTAAGTCAGAATCTTATTTCATGAAAAACTATCCCTGTTCGAGTTATATCATAGAGTACAACAGCACCTGCTAGAATCAAGATCCTATTTTGCAAAAAAGGATCCTTGTTCATGGTATATTATTGGCTACAATGGTACTGCCATGAATCTCAATCCTAGTTCATGGAAAAGTATCCTTGTTCGTGTCATACCATTGTCTACAATGGTACTGCAATGAATCAGAATCCTATTTTGCTAAAAAAGATCCTTGTTCATGCTCTACGATAGAATACAATGGAACTGCCTTGAATCTGTATCCTATTTTGTGAAAAAGGATCACTATTCATGGTATACTATTGACTGCAATAGTACTGCCATGAATCAGGATCATATTTCACTAAAAAAGATCCTTGTTTCTGCTATACCATAGAGTACAACTGAAGTACCTTGAACCAGAATCCTATTTTGAGAAAAATGAAACTTGTTCATGGTATAACTTGGACTACAGTGGTACTGCCACGAAGCAGAATCCTATTTCATGAAACAACATCCTTGTTTGAGCTATTCCATTGTCTACAATGATACTGGCACAAATCAGAATCCTACTTCATAAATAAGGATTCTTGTTTGTCCCATACCATTGACTACAATGGCACTGCCTCAATTCACAATCCTATTTCATGAAAAAAATATCTTTATTTGTGCTATATCATTTACTACAGTGGTACCACTACAAATCAGAAAATTATTTTACAAAAAAAGGATCCTTGAACGTGCAGTTATTCCATGTTGTATATGTGCTAGATACTATAGCCTCTCGCAAAGTATATATCAACTCAGCATTGCTGCCTGAGAATTGTTTTTCAGTGTTGGAAACTTGATAAAACTCTATATCTCCTCCTGTTAATGACATCACTGAGCCTTACACAAGCAGTTGCTTCTATGACCCATCACCATTGTCACACACTGGACTTGGTTTTCTCACTGGGGCTTGAAGACATGAACCTCAAGACTGATTAGGTCACATGGTCCAATCATTGCACAGTGGAGTTCTTGTTTGGTGCCCTGCTGATAATCCCCCACATCAAGATGGTCAGCTAGCTGGCCCGGTGGCGCTGAGGGTTGAGGTGATGAATGCCACACCTAGTGCCACGCCAGCGACCCGGGTTTGGAAGCAAGCCCAGGTTGTCGGGGGTTGACAGGGGAGGACAGCATCTGGAGGACTGTTCTCCTGTCCTGGGAGGGAAAGGGGACCTGATCCAATGCTCTGGTGGCTCTGGCAGTGGCTGGGGAGCACAGCAATGTGCGATCCAGCAACCAAGGGGATTGGCTGAGGCAGCCATCCTGTAGGTGCACATGGGAGCATGCGTGCCTGTGCTGGATGCATTGCATGTCCAAGCCTAAGGGGAGTGACAGAAAAACTTGAAAGCCCCAGGCTCTCGGAGGAAGCAATAGAGGCCCAATTGGCTTCAGCCCACATCCCCAACACCGGACTGGTTTTTCCCCTGCCTCATCTCGCTCCTGGCCTGGCTGTCTAGATTACAGATTAGGACACCCAGTAAGTGGATGGGTGACCCCACCCGGGGGGGTATAGATCCGGGGGGGCCAGCTGTGGTCAGGGAGCAAGGGTGGGGTATTCAGCCAGAGGGTTTCAGATGGGGAGTTAGTAGCGCTAACCAAGTAGGTTCATTTGAGAGATGCGCAGAGATGCTAGATGATAAAATAGCATTTCAAAAAAAAAAGATGATCAGCTATCACTCATTAAGGGGATTGTCCCCAGAGTTGGTGGTGACTGTTTTATATGGTGTGATGGCTGCATGTACAATTGGTTCAGGTGCGGTGGTGTCTGCTTTTAATAAGGTGATCTCTAAGGCTCTCAACACCATCGAACCAGTACAAATATGACCTATAGTGGAGTCAACCATGATGAAGTCAGTCATTTGCAGTAATCACATGTCACAAAATCCTGCATGACAAAAGGGCTTAATTGCCATTGACTTACAATGGCCCCTGCAGTAAACTGCAGCATTCTGTGATATTCTGCAGCATTTCTGTGTTTCATCCTGGCTGTCACATCTGTAGATCATCTTGCTTGAGACTCCATGTTTGATGGGGCTCTCAAGGCGATTAAGATCAGGGGTCAGAAGCTGGAGCATTGTTGGCAGAAGACCCATTCCAAGGAGGACAAACTGGCATTGCATGCTCACTACCATGAGTACCAAGGAGCAATCGAACATAAGAAGGCAGAGTTCCTGTCCAGGGAGACTGATGCAGGGAAGAACAGACCACCTCAGCTTTTCAGACTGTGGACAGACTTCTTCTTCCAGTTGGTCTGTAGCCGAAAAAAGCTTTTTCAATCACACTGTGCGATGAGTTTGCTCAGCTCTTCTCGGACAGGGTGTCCACCATTCAATTGGGGATTTTGCCAGTGAGGCGGGTGTCACATCACAAACTCACTCCTGAGGGTCAAGGCCACTGGGCTCACAGTGTCCACCCCTAAGTGCAATCCATGACAGTGAGGGGGGAAACAGGGAGACCCACCCCACGTGCATCTAGAATGCTTGCCGAGGTCACGACTGAACACTCACCACGAGGTTCCAGGGGAAGCCTCTTTACTTCTGGGTAGGGTATAATACCAGTCTCGAGTCTTGTAGCTAAATAAGAACCCTCTCTTGGTTATTACACAAGGGAGGAGATCCAGTGTTACAACTTATTTGGGGTAGTATTGTAAGGCTGATGTTGTCTTCTCCCACAAGGCATACAATAATCTGGTTCAAATTCCCACAGACCCTTCTTTGAGAATTTCATATTTCCCTTATCTTTATCCAGCCTTTTCCCCTGTTACAGACCCTTGATTTGGTAGCTATGGATGACACCCCTTTGGCAATAACAGTTTAGTCCCAGATTATTTATAACCTTCTACTGTCACACACACACACACACACACACACACACACACACACTATAGGACATTTTGTTAAGGCAAGTTTTCTTAACAAAACAAATGTTTTTACAAAAATAATTAGTAATAATACATTTACAATTAAAAGATTTTTAACTTTGGCAAATTTGTTACTGAATAAACAAAAAAGGAAAAAGTGGACCATGTACAAAAAGAAAGCATCTTAAAACTGTTAACTGAGTTCTACCTTAGATATGAAGATTTCAAAGTCCAGAGAATCACTGGTTTGCAAAATATTTTAATCTTTCTGTAGCAATCTTTGGTTCTCAGGCAGTCTCTGTTCTGGCAGTTGTTCTCTTGTGTTCAGGAGAGAAAGTCCAAGCAAAATGACCCTGAGTGTCTGTGTTTGAGCATTTAAATAGGGTTGACCAACCACAGACTGTGAATAGAGGCTGTCTCTTCCATTTCAGGGCACCGGGTGTCCTTCCTGCACCTTCCCCAAAAGTCTTACCACAGGACACATTCCTTCACTTCCTGGCATTTATAAAAAAAGTCAGTGTACTTTGGGAACCTTTTCAGTCACCTCTTGTCTAAGACCACTTCCCTTTTGATCTTAAAGTTTTACGACTGGGGAAATAATTTCTCTCATCCTGGGATTTTATTGTACCAATTAGCTAAGCAGGGACCTTCAACCCTTTGAAGATGTACTTGTCAGTTCCTGTCAGTAGACTATTCTTAGATGTGGAATAAACATAATTTGCCTAGGAGGCTGTATTTTGCCACTTCCTGATTAAATTAGGAATGTCACACATCTGGGAAGACTTTCTCTCATTTCCTGGGTTTTTTCAGCAACCCTGTGCACTCCTTATTTAAAAAAAAAAAGCATGGCACTCCTTTGTGGCATTTTACCATACCGAAAACCACATAGGAAAACCAATATATAAAAGACATATTTGTAAAACAATGACTGGCAGTGGCTAGCTTGACACATCCATCCCTACTTGACTGAATTTGTGGGAACATGCCCCCTACTGCATGGTAAGGTTTCCACAAATTCTGTCATTGTTCTAACTGGCAAGATAGGACATCTGCATTGGTATTTGCCACCCCTGCCATGTGCATAATAGTAATATCGTATGCCTGTAGGGCAATACTCCAGCTCAAAAGATGACCATTTGTCTTACCCATCTGATTTAATCACACCAGTGGGTTGTGATCGGTTTGTTCCTCGAAGCGACTCCCATAAAGGTAAGGCTCTAATTTCTTCAGGGCCCAAACCAGTGCAAGGCATTCCTTTTCAATTGTGGAATATGCCTGCTCTCAGGGAAGTAACTTCTTACTAAGGTATACTGTTGGGTGAGCCCTTCCCTGCTTAGATGTCTGGCTGAGGACTGCTCCGATCCCAACATCCGAGGCATCTGTCTAGACTATAACGTGCTTAGAGTAATCTGAACTAGCCAACACAGGGGCACTACACAGTGCCTCCTTTAATCATGCTAAGGCTTGTTCACAGTCTGGCACCCAGTCTACCCTTTTGGGCTTCCTTTTGTTTAGCAGGCCAGACAGGGGAGCTGCCAAGGTACTGTAATTTGGTACAAACTTTTGATAGTACCCTGCAGTCCCTAAATAAGCTCCTAACCTGCTTCTGGGTTTCTGATGAAGGCCATGGCTGTATTGCCTCAATCCTGGCTTGATTAGGGTGAAGCTGCCCCATCCCACTACATGGTCTAGGTATGCCACCTCCACCATAGCCACCTGGCACTTTTCAGTCTTTACAGTGAGCCCCGCCCTCTGTATCCTGCCCAACACTTCCTTCAGGTGGGATAGGTGTTCCTTCCAGCTGGTACTGAAGATGGCAATATCATCCAGATAAGTCACTGCGTACTCTTCAGTACCATGTAACACCTGGTTGATGAATCTTTGGAAGGCAGCAGGGGAATTCTTCTTTCCAAAAGGTGTTACCCAGAACTCGAATAATCCTATTGGAGTGATGATTGCTGATCTCTCCCTAGCTCTGTCAGTTAACTCCACCTGTCAATACCCTTTTGTTAAGTTAATGATGGTAAGGAATGTCACCCATCCCAACTTGTCCAATAGTTCATCCGTCCATAGCATTGGGTGGCATCCAACTTTGTGACTGCGTTGAGTCCATGATAGTCCACACAGAAGCGAGTAGAGCCATCCAGCTTGGGAACAAGGATTACAGGTGAGGCCCATGGACTGTGGGATTTCTGGATTATCCTAAAATCCAGCATTTCTTACACCTCCCATCCTAATGTCCTGTAGGATGGCCTCAGACACCCGGCAGGCTATCCGTCGGATGGGTGCTTGTGTCACTGTATCTACATCATGTGTCGCTATGGGGGTACATCCTGGTTTGTCCATAAACAAAGTGGAAAAGCCCTCTAAACCCCCCTCACTTCCTGGGTCTGCACTGGGGTAAACTGGCTTGACAACCTGATTGTCTCCACAGAGGACTCCCACTTGCTTTCCTCTAGCAAGTCCAGGAGGGGGTCATCATCTTCTGTCCCCTCCCAGGACTACACAATGCAAATACTATGTCAGCCCTACTGGTACATGGCTTCATCATGTTGACATGGTACATCCTATGATTATGTCTCCTGTCAGTCAGTTCTACAATGTAGTTAATGTAATTTACCTGTCAGACTACCTTGTATGATCTAGCCCACTTGGCCTACAGCTTGTCATTCTAGACTGGGATTAGGACCATCACTTTCTGACCTGCGTTGTATGTGCAAGCTCAAGCTCCGTGATCGTACAAGACTTTTTCTTTCTGCTGGGCAGCTGACAGGTTACTTTGGGCCACCCTATAAGCTCTTTCAGCTTCTCCCTAAACCTTAGGACATACTCCATTATGGGAGATCCCTGGATGGCATTCTTGCCTTCCCAGTCTTCCTAGATCAAGTCTAGGGACCCACACATGCCATGTCCATATAAGAGTTCGAAGGGGGAGAACTCTGCTGACTCTTGGGGCACCTCCCTGTATGCAAACAACAGGTGGGGAAGGTATTTCTCCTAGTCCCTCCCATGCTGTTCAGAAAATGCTTGGAGCATCAATATTATGGTACCATTAAACCTTTCCAGAAGTTCATTGGCGTGTGGGTGATAAGGTGTTGTGCATTTCTGCACCACACCACACTTCTCCCACAAACACTTCATCAGGGCCGACAAGAAGGTACCCCCTCGATCAGTGATAAACTCCTGCGGAAACCCAACATGGGAGAAAATCCCTAGCAAGGTGTCTGCCATTTTGTCTGTCCAAAGTGAGGATAAGGTGACTGCCTCTGGGTATCTGGTGGCATAATTGACCACCCTCAGGATAAACTTCTGCACAGAGGAGCTTTGAGTATTCAAAGGTCCCACAGTATCCATTCCTACACTCTGGAATGGCTCCTCCACAATGGGAAAGGGGATTAGGGCAGCTTTGGATTTACTACCTGCCTTCCCTATCTGTTGGCACTGGTAACAAGACCTGCATAATTCCTTCACCTGCTAGGCAAAGTAGGGCCAATAGAAATTCTGTGCCAAAGCTGCATAGTGCGTGCAATGCCCAGATGTCTGGACATGGGGATATCATGCGTGATCTTGAGCAACCACTCATGGTACCCCTGGGTAATGACAAGCTGCCTGCCCATCACCCCTCCCTCTGTCTTTACATCCTGCGTATACAGCAGTCCATTGTCCCAATATACCCTATGTCATATGTCACCTCTCTGTGTCCCATCAGATTTTGCACAAACCTTCAGCCTCTCCAAACTAGGGTCAGGTCTCTGAGCAGCTGCAAACTCATCACAATTTCCCAAGGCATGGGACATGTCCCTTCAGTTCTTAAACTGGGGTCCATAGTTCAGGACATTCAGGGTCACTGCCATCCCTAACTTTCTGACTATTTCTTACCCTTCCCTCCTCAGAGTAACCTTCTGTAATTGTCTTGTGAATGGCTAACTGGGGGATCCCTACCTCCCTTTCACTAATCTCCATGTCAGAAGACACAGGCTGGGATACCAGCTTCCCATTTTTTTCCACAGGGGCTTCTATGGTGTTCAGGGAACTACAATTGACCTTTGATGTCTGACTGCTGGTAACAGCACACATCACCCCATTCTGGAGATTGTTCCCTATAATCACATCCAGGGTGAGGTTGTCTGCCATAGCTACTTTTTGCACTGTCTCACCTGTCTCACCCCAGTCCAAGAGAACACTAGCAAGTGGCAGTTTTCTCCTCCCCAGTGAATCCCTTCACAGTTACAAACTGATTAGGTATAAGCTGTTCAGGCCCAACCAAATCCCCTTTTACTAATGCAAGGGATGCCCCTGTGTCCCTTAACCAGTGGGTCTACACCCCATTCACATTAACCGGGTGCATGTGCTCCCTCATGTTTACAGACATGAATTCAGGGATACGCAAACAACCCAACTTTATTTGAGCACCACTTTGGCCACTCTGTGCCTTTTTAGGACACTGTCTAGCAAGGTGCCCTGGCTATTTACAAAACCAACAGTCACCATTTCTTTTATCTGAGAAATCCCTTTTTTGTAACATGGGACTTCCCCCTTTCTGCATAGGCTGTGAGGGTTTTAGCTGCCCTGAAGGCATGCTTTTCCCCTTCTGCCCTGCCACAACTTCTCCACTTCCTTTCAGAGCAGGCCTGCTCCTGGCATAGTGGTCCGAGAGCTCAGCAGCATGCTGTGCTGTTTTTGAATCTCAATCCTCTAGCCAGATTTTCAACTCTGCTGGGCAAGCCCAAAAGAACTGTTCTAGTAACATAACCTCCTCAGTTTTTTCCACAGAATTTGCTTCTACTCCCTCCCACCAATGTTTCAAACATTGACGTTGCTTTGTGGCAAGTTCCTCATAGCTCATGTCAGGGCTTCTGCCGAGCTTACAGAACTTAACCCTGTATGCTTCAGGAGTTAACTTACAGTTTTTAAGCAAAACAGTTTTAAGTTTCTCATAATTGCAAATGTTCTGATGGTCCATTTGGCCTAGTGCCTCTCGCCCTTTACCAGTAAGTAGCGGAGAGAGCTGAAAGCTTCAGGACTCCCTGGATATCTTTGCCTGAATACTGACCTTTTCATACAAATTCAAAAATCCATCCCTATCCTCTCCCTCTTTAAATTCAGCTATTAATTTAGAATTTAACTTATACCCCAGCCATGGAGATTCAGGTTCAACCCTGCCACTTATCTCATTTAGCATTGGTCGTTGGAGTCTTAGCTTCTCCATTTTAGTCTCCCTCTGATGCTGTTTTTCTCTTTCCTCTGCCTCTCTCTGAAGCTGTTTTTTTCTTTCCTCAGCCTCTCTCTGAAACTTCTTTTCTCTTCCCTGTATCTCCACTTCAAATGTCCTCTTTCTTTCATTCTTGCTGGTGCAATTTCTTCTTGGCCTCTTTTCTCTCTCTCTCTCTCTCTCTCTGAAGCTGTGCTTCAATCTTTTTCTGCTCAAATTACAGCTCCATTTTCCTCAATTCCAGCTGCAGCCTAGTCCCTTCTGGCTGCAGTTCTGTGGTGACCTTCCCTTGCTCCTGTGGCCCTGGGTTCCCTCTGGTCTCACTGTCCTCCTCCCTGGGACTAGACTCTGTGATGGACCTTGGCACCCCCATGCCCAGGCTCTGGTCCCTTTCAGTCACTGCCAGTGACTCGAGGTCCTGGGCAACTGCTAGCTCATCAGCTGCCACAAGAGCCACCATGAGGTTCTTCTTGGTTAGACCCTCTTACTGTACCCCTCTGTCCTGACACAACTGCTGCAGGTAGTCTGCAGTGTATGCATTATAGTTGGAAGCCATCTTCTTCCCTAACTATTACTACACTAGCTTATACCGAAAAAAAGGAAAACAGCTTGGGATATTTATACTGTGACCAATTGTTTTTTCCAATCTCTGCCTTGATTGTGTGTGAATTGTTTTCAGTTTATCAGTCTGATACACTGGCCTCGAATCCAACTGTTATGCCTGTGCTAGCAATAGTTCTCAAATCACACTGCTACCAGATCTTTTGGATCCCACCACTGCACACCAGATCTGTCACAAACCCATTCCTGAGGGTCAAAGGCACTGGGTTCACAGTGCCCACCCCTAAGTGCAATTCATGACAGGGAGGGGGGAAACAGGGAGACCCACCCCATGTGCTTCTAGAATGCTCACTGAGGTCACGACTGAACACTCACCATGAGGTTCCAGGGAAAGCCTCTTTACTTCCGGGTAGGGTATAATACCATTCTGGAGTCTTGTAGCTAAATAAGAACACTATCTTTGTTATTACACAAGGGTGGAGATCTGCCATTAAAACCTCTGCAAGATAGCATTGTAATGCTGATGTTGCCTTCTCCCACAAGGCATACAATAATCTGATTCAAATTCCCACAGACCCTTCTTTGAGACTTTTGTATTTCCCCTATCTTTATCCTGCCTTTTCCCCTGTTACAGACCCTTGATTTGGTAGCTATATATGACACCCCTTTGGAGTTAACAGTTTAGTCCCAGATTATTTATAACCTTCTACAGTTACACACAACCACTATAAGATATTCTCTCAAGGCAAGTTTTCTTAACAAAACACAAATTTTTACTGAAATAATTAATAATTATACATTTACAACTAAAATATTTTTAGCTTTGGCAAATTTGTCACAGAATAAACAAAAAAGGAAAAAGTGGACCATTTACAAAAAGAAAATGCCTTAAAACTGTTAGCTGAGTTCTACCTTAGACATGAAGATTTCAAAGTCCAGAGAATCCCTGGTTTACAAAATATTTCAGTCTTTCTGAAGCAATCTTTGGTTCTTAGGCAGTCTCTGTGCTTGCAATTGTTCTCTTGTGTTCAGGAGACAGAGTCCAAGCAAAATGACCCAGACTGTCTGTGTTTGAGCATTTAAATAGGGTTGACCAACCACAGACTGTGAATAGAGGCTGGCCCTTCCATTTCAGACCACCAGGTGTCACTCCTGCATCATCCGCAAAAGTCTTACCACAGGACACATTCCTTCACTTCCTGGCACTTTTAAAAAAAACTGCCAGTGTACTTTGGGAACCTTTTCAGTCCCCTCTTGTCTAAGACCATTTCCCTTTTGATCTTAAAGGTTTATGACCGGGGAAATAGTTTCTCTCATCCTGGAATTTTATTATACCAATTAGCTAAGCAGGGACCTTTAACCCTTTGATGATGTGCTTGTCAGTTCCTGTCAGTAGACTGTTCTTAGATGTGGAATAAACATAATTTGCCTAGGAGGCTATACTTTTCCACTTCCTGATTAAATTAGGAATGCCACACATCTGGCAAGACTTTTTCTCATTTCCTGGAATTTTTTAGTAACCCTGTGCACTCCTTGTTTTTTTGTTTTTTTTTAAACATGGCATTCCTTTGTGGCATTTTACCATACCCAAAATCACATAAGAAAACCAATATATAACAGAGATATTTATAAAATAATGACTGGCAGTGGCTAGCTCGTCACAGTGGGTACTGCCCCACAGTGATCAGCCTGGTAGGAGCTTGAGCACTCCTATTGTCTGGAAGGAGTTTATACCTGTGGAGATGGCTGAGGTTATTGAGGTGATCTCAAAGCTAAAGCCCATCTATTGTGAACTGGACCTGGCCCTGACCTGCTTCCTGCTTCCTGCTGAGGTGTGTCAAGACCGTTGGTCCGGTGTTCACCAGGATAATCTGGTGCTTGTTTTCAGAGGGAGTCTTTCCTGATGCCTTGAAGAAGGCACTGGTAAGACTCCTCCTGAAGAAAACATCTTTCTACCTGGATGTCCTGGTGAATTATTGACTAACCTCCAACTTTACATTTTTAGAAAAGGCTGTTGAGAAAAAAGTGGCACCGCAGCTCAAGCAGTACCTCATGGCCTTTGACATTTATGAGTATTTCCAGTCCGGTTTCAGGGCAAGGCATAGCACCAAAATGACATTGGTTAGCCTGCAAAATGACCTCCTCAGGGCAAGAGATAGAGGAGAGCAGTCAATTCTCATTCTTCTCAATCTCTCCTCAGCATTTGACACACCATGGATCACATTGTGCTATTGGATCACCTTAGAGAGTATTGTGGACTCACCAGTACTGTCATCAGCTGGTTCAAGTCCTATCTCTCAGGCAGGATGCAAAGAGTGGTGATGGGGAATTTCTCCATCTCCCGAAAGCTCCTGTCTTGTGGAGTCCCTCAAGGTTTGATCCTGTCACTAATGCTTTTCATGGTGTACATGCTACCCCTGGATGAGCTCATTAGGTGATACAGCTTGGGTTTTCACTGCTACACAGATGATACCCAACTGTATATGTCCTTTGCCCTTGGAACACATGACTCTGTGGAAGTGCTTAACAACTGCCTTACCAAGATCCAGGCTGGATGTACTCCAACTGTTTATGACTTAATACCAACAAGATGGAGGTCCTGGTGATTGAGTCAGGTCATGGGCATGAAGGGAGTGCCTCCAGGGTGGCAACAGGACTGGTCCTGGGAACCACCCCATTGATGGCTTCCTCTAGGGTGCAAAATCTAGGAGTCTTCCTGGATGATGGGTTGACACTTGATGTTCAGATGTCATCCATCATCCAAAATGGCTTTTACCACTTAAGGAATGTCGCCCAGATTAAACCCCTATTTCCGCCTGAGGACCTGCCTTCACTAGTACTTACCTTTGTCACATTAAGGCTTGATTACTGTAATGCTCTGTACTTCAGGGTCAATGGAGGAACCCTCCACCAGCTGCAGCTGGTGCAGAACACAATGGCCAGCTTACTGACTGGCCTGCCTAGGTCATGTCATGTGACCCCCGTCCTGTGAGTTCTGCACTGGCTGCCTGTCAGGTGGAGGGCCACCTTCAAGGTGGCTTGCTCACCTATAAAGCCCTATATATTATGGGCCCTGGCTATCTGGCTGATCTCCTGAGTCCTGTCACTTCAATCCTCTCCTTCTGCTCCTCCACCAGGGGCCACCTTGTGGTTCCAAGGGCCAGGTTAAAAATGTCTGGCGATCAATCATTTGAAGTGGCTGGCTCAACCCTCTGGAACTCACTTCTCATCTCTCTTAGGGAGGCCCCAACATGGAGGCATTTAAGAGGGTCTAAAGACTCACCTGTTTAAGCTGGCTTTCCCAGACTAACCAAAGTTGTTTTACAATTTTATACTATATTTATTGATTATGCTAATTACACTATCTGTCATTTTAATTGTATTTATGCCTTGTAGTTTGTTGATTATTTTGCTTTACCCTGTCAGTTTATTGTGTAAGGCACCCAGAGCCTCTGGGATTGCATGCCAAATAATTAAATGTTACATACCGTACCTATCTACCTATATTTTTCTCTCCTCTTTTTTGAGATTTTTACACCAATATAACTAGAAAACTACAAGACATCACCGATGCCATGATGTGTGGGTTTCAAACCATAAATCAGCACCTCATGGTGGTGATAAATAAGCAAGATGAAATTATTCATCTGCTTTGCCATTGTGAGGATGCTGATGACACCACGCATCAAGGCATCAGTGACCTGTCAAATGTGGTCTGTGAGCTCTATGACACTCTACAATAAAGTCAAGAATGCACCCTCCCTGGGTTCCCACATCAGGCTCCATGAACTCCTCCATGTCTCTGGAACATACTCCCCACCAACCAGCTTCCACTTTGTATTTTTATTTGTAAGGTTGTGGGCGATCTCCAACACACTCATCCTGACATTGGCATAGAGGCATCCCCCCACCCATTGGACTACCATATTTTCTTTTGAAACATCATAAAAAAAAACAAAATCAAAGTTAGTTTTCTTTTTTTGGGTGGGGGACTAAAAGATATATTGAACATAAATATTTTTAGAAAAACAACAATAAAAATAAATAAAGTTGAACTTCTTCAAATAAATAAATAAGTTGAACTTTCTGTAAATAAAAAAATCAAAGTTAATTTTTTGGGGGGATAAAAGTTATACTGAACTGATTTTTTTTTTGAAAACAGCAATAAAATAATCAAAATTTAACTTTTTAATTTTTGTGTAAATAAAAAAATCAAAGTTTATTTTTGTGAAATAAAAGATATAGTGAACTTAATTTTTTCTGTAAAAACAACAATAAAAATTAATCAAAATTGAACTTCTTTATTTTTCTGTATATAAGATATATATTTGAATTAATAAAGTAATGAGTCATGTATTAATTTATTTATAGCATTAACTAACTACAGTTAGACACAGGGGTTGGAATAGGGAGGCCCTGACATACTGAAATATTATAATTATTTCCTTCTGGGAGTGCATGGTCTTCTATCATTATTCACCGGTCATACTGCATAAACCTCCACACCCTGTGTTGTCAATATTCCATAATTCTTTCCTAATTTATCAGTGTAGCCAGATGATTGGACAAGATGGAACATACTATGGTGTTATGCTTATTTCTCCATATCACTACATAATCCTATAGCCCATGCACTCCTGTCATTACATTATCATGTCCTATACCTTGGTACAAGGGGTTGTGAGAGAACAGAAGAGGGCACGAACCACATGCCAAGTGATGCATTCAAAAAGTTATTTTATAGCAAATTACCTTATAATTTGAGATTCTATAATCACAACCTAGCTTTGTTGAAGATTTGTGAGCATAAGGGTTTACAACTCCAAGGCACACCTCCACGCCTCCTTCTCCATGCAGGGTGGGCATGAGCTGTTGGAACTGGAAACCCTGAGACCACATTTCCCTACTTTTTGTCACTGGGATCTAATGGCTGCATTAACAAAGTTTTTTTGAAGAGAATGTCTTTTCTTTTTGAGATACTATAAGAGAGTGTTCAAGAATGGTGGGGAGGGTGGGCAGACGATGCACAAAGACAGCAATATATACTGTAATGGTATCCTCATTTGCCTATATGGTTGAACATTCTCATATCCTTATTTGTCTGTCTGGGAGAGAGTAGGGGAATTTGGGGTTCCGTGCCACAATGCTATCATTATTTCCATATGACAGCAAAGTCCTCCAACCCCCCATTATTTCCCTATGACAGCAATGTCCTCCAACTCCATAATTATAATGTTCACCCCTTTCCATGAGTAAATAAGAAAAGTAAACTATTTGAGAATGGGGTGAGCATTACAGTTGATAACCCAAAGCACACCCCCTCATGTCTGTTGCTGCCTTAAGGGTAGGGGATGGGCTGTCATCTTTGGAAACCCTAACTCCTCTAACTTTTTTGTAACTAATGTTCATATTTTTTCAGACAGTATAGTTATAACCTTAATTGCTTTTGGGAACGCAGGACCCTCTGGGCCATGCACTCCTATCCATCCATAATTTTTGAGAGATTGAAATTGTATCCCTATTTCCCTGTGAAAGCACAGGGTTCTCCAGTCCCTGCACTCTAATCAGTCCATAACAGTGTCAGTATTTGCATATGGGAGCGCAGGGCCCTCTGAGCCCTGCGCTCCCATCCAAGTATCATTTTTTGAGCAAGTGCAGTGGTATCCTTAGTAACCAATGGGAGTACTGGGGTGCCTCCCATCCCATAGTGTATACTGCCAAAATACACTTCATATTGCAATGTTATCCTAATGAATGCTTGGGAACCAGAGGGCTCTCTGGGTCCTGCACTTCCATACCATCCATCCATAAGTTTAAAGAGAATGTAATTGTATCTTTATTCCCCCTGTGGGAGTGAAGGGCACTCTGGACCCTGAGCTTCCATCAGTCAATAATGGTACCAATACGTTCATGTTGTATCCTTATTTCCCTATGAAAGTGAACAGCACTTCAGGCCCTGCAATCTAATCAGTCCATAACAGTATCAGTATTTGCATATGAGGGCCCTGAGCTCCCATTCATGTATAATTTTTTTGAGATAGTGTAGTGGTATCCTTAGTACCCAATATGAGCACAGGGGTGCATTTCATCCCATAGTATAAACAAAAACAGAAAAACACAGCTCAGAACAATCATGGGAGAAGCCGAAATACGAGTAAACCTCCATGACTAAAAATAAAAAACTGTCAGCTCACTCCACGAACTGAAGAAAAAATTCCACAGCTTGCATATAATAAAAAGATTTATTCATATAAAATCGCACTCCATCTTCACCAGAAATGTCGATGTACGTTTCACATCACACTGATGCTTTATCAAGACGTCATACATATGCTGCTGCTACGCTTGCATACCAAAATCTCTTGTGCACGTAAACCACCTAATTGAAAGTGTCAGCGCATCAAATACATCATTATGAACACACACAAATTGTCTAATCCAAATACAGCAAATAAATGAATACCATATATACATGAATGTATAATGAAAAATACATATAATCAGAGTTACACACGAATGATCTATAGGAATCTAAAAATAAAAATAAAACATTTTGAGATTTTTATTTTTGTATGACTTTGCACTTTTTTGCATTGAAACCCAGCTACCACTCCCTTTACCATTCTTCCAACTTTTTCAAATCATCACTCATTCTTTCCACCCCCCCCCCAGTGTATCCACTATGTTGCAGATTTTTATGTCATTTGCAAACAGGCATACTTTCCCTTCTGACCCTTCTGAAATGTTGCTAATAAGTAGAGATGGATGAAGTCACTCAAATTCGTTACGCACAGTATTTCATGTAGAACTCAAATTTCACAAAATTCTCTGCAATGCGAAATGAATAACTTTGCCTTTTTGGGGAATGCAAAGTTGCCATGGGATCATATGGACATCACATTACTTCACCTTTTTTGATCCTAAAGGTGAATTTTGCAATGATTCATGGGATGGCAGGTCACATGGGCTCTATATTGACTTGCACAGACTCAGTTCAGCATAGTGTATAGTGGAAAGCTGGAATTAGTTAACTGTCAAAGCTGTGAGATTCAAACCTTCAAAAAACATTCAAAAAAGTAATTTACCTTTGGACTTTTGAGTCCAAATTTAGTATATCAAGTGTAATAAATCCTTCTGTGTTTGTATCATCAATCATTTATTGATTCGGTGTGAATTTTGCATTTTAAATTAGTAGTTTCAGTGTCTGTCCTGACAGACAGTGCAGAAGTGTGCCTCGGGGGAGGAGCAGATCTGTTATGTAGAAGAGAGATTCGCAGAGCACAGTGTGAAAGGCGCTCTTGCCAACTGTTGCTGGTTATTATTTAGTATTGGGGTGCTCAGTTCTGTACACAGTAATACTAGTAATTTTTGATAATTTTTTGCTGTTCACTATTTGTTTCTATCTGTTTAGAAGACTGTGTTTTATTTTACTGAACTGTTAAACTTTCTGTGCTTTATCTTTAGTCTGTGTGCATGCCATCAAGTCATACATATTTTATTGCACCACCATAATAGCAGTACTGGTAATTTCTGAGCCTGTCTGTAATATTTCCTGCTTCTGTCTAACTACTTTTGTAAATATACCTGTAACCCCTCACCCCTGCCTGTTTACTAAAATGACAGGGGGCATGCTGTTGGTGTTGGCAGCAATACCTGGTGGGGACTTGGGTTCGGGGAGGATGAGGCTACCTGGCACAAGGGGACCTAGGTTTGGCTACTCTGCACAGGGGCACCCAAGTAAATCCGAACACAGGAAGCAATAACTGTAATGTCAGAACCAGGATTGGGATTTTCAGTGTGGCTTTTATTCATAACTAGCTGAACACAACAAAGCATAGATGGACCCCCATCAGGCTACGTTTACTGATAATGCAGATTAGAGACTACAAGGCGGTCCACTTAAAAAATGAACCCATTTCTACTGTTTTCAGGCTCTGGACCCACCAGGCACACAGCCGAGACTTGCATGCACTTTGGATACACAACTCAACTGGCCTGGCTCCCCTGCCGGCCACTTGACTGATGGTCCATTTAAAGAATGAACCCATTTTACTTGTTGTGGCTCCCCACACCACTTAGAGTCTGCGACCCCTAGAGAGATTTTTTTTTCTTACTTCTTCTGACTCCCATCACACAAGGAGAATTCTTTTCCCAAGTTGTGGCTCCCCACACCACTTAGAGTCTATGACTCCTAGCGAGATTTTCCAAAGTTGCGACCCACGTCTGGGTACCTACCTCATCACTGGCGAGGTGCATGAGGCAAGTAGCAGTCACAGCAGAAACCCATAGAGGTGGACCTGGTTACTAAAGATGGGGGGTTTGCCCACCTCCAGCTCCCACAGCCCATACCCTGCCATTTCTCTGGAGAAACTGAAACTTTGAAATTGTAGATTAAATGGTGGACCCCCTCTACAACATTACTTGAATTCACACAGACTTTAGATTTTGACACTACTCCATTTGTTTGTCCTAGTACAATAGGCCTCCCAAATAGTAGTCCAAATCCCATACTTCTTCACATTTTCCAAACTGAAGAAACACATTGTTTACCCTCTCAAATTAGAGCAAAACACTCACCCTTTCATTGCAGGTGCCCAACAGGCGAAGTACAACTTCTTCCACTTTTAAGACCAAACAGAAACTGTAAAAAGGCAGCTTTCTTCCTTTAGCAGAAATTAGGGGATTGCCCCTGGAATCTACATAGGGATACTTTACTACCCCTTGGGGGGAGGGGGCACTGAAACCTAGACAGCGGTCTCCACCACTTGAAACTGGACACTGACCTTCTCACTCAGAAGGTAAACAAAAGACACTTCTTTCCTGCTTGAAAGCAAAACAGGAACTCCTTTGAAAACTCCCAATGTTCTATCTCACTCCCTCTGCTTCAGATTCCAATGTGGCTTATGCAGCTGCGACAGTTCTATTGGTGATGTCATCTCTCAGTCTCAGCTGAGACTGAGAACAGAGTGAGACAGTGTGAAACCCATTTAACTGGAGTTTCACAAGCTGCCTTCCCTGCCTACCACAAGGTCTTACTGGGATTCTAGTAACCCCGGGTAACAAGGGGTTACACTCACCCTTGACCAGGAAAATGACTGTCCCTAGTCATTATGCACCTGGCCTTAGGCCATCCCACCCTATGTGCTACCTGCGGAGTGGGGATGATCAGGCCCCCTCCGACCATGTGCAAGCACAGGCAGGCAACACTAAGGGCCTAGAGGCCTGTAGCTGACATATCAGCCTCTACACTATCCACTTACTATGGACACCTAGTGGCTCTGGTAGAACTATCCACAGCATAGCCCTGATAGATCAGAACTGCAGTCCCAATGGCCACTCAGGACCACAGCCTGTCTATCCCCCCTAACCCTCTAGGGAAAACCTATCTGCCTCTAACATAACATTCCAAAACAAAAACAAAACCCGGGGACCTCCCCGACCTTGGGCAACCTGCAACCACACCATTAAAATACCAATTACTGCCTCCTCCCTACCCCCACAACCACACCTGTGGAAGGAAAAGGGTTAATACAGTAACAACCATAACAATAACAACACAGTACTTTAAATTTCTACACAATAAAGCACTGAACAAGGTACTCTGATGAGCCCCTCCTCCTCTTCTTGTCTTCTCTTCTGTCTTCCCAGGAACACCTGTAAGAAAAAGAAAGACAAAACACACTCCTAATCTGCATACACAGTCTACCTAAAACCCTACCTTACAAAAACACTGAACAATCCCAAAAAGATTTTTTTAGAAAAAGGTAGAAAAACAGTATTTACATTAGAGTACAATAATGACATCATTTACAACACACATTTGGGGGGATGGAGTGCCCTAAAAGTCCCAACTAGTGACCACAAGGCCTGAAGGCTAGTCCAATAAAGAGTCTCTCCTGGGCCGGAGCCCCGTGAAGTACAGTTCTAAAAGGTCAAAGTCCTGAAGGGGAGAGTCTTTGTGGACAGTTCACACATTTTTGAAGTCTGTAGTGTAGGGTGTGTACTGCAATGTCATAAAGATAGAAAAGGTTTCGGACTTACCAGCCATTTGTAGTACAAGAATCTGCATGAACCTGGCCCGCAGCCGAAGACTCTCCCTGGCAGCATTTCTTCTGATACAGCTGGGCGGACATCTTCCGGGAACCACAGGAGGGCACATCTGGAAACAGCTGGGCTGATGTCATCTCTGGAGAAGGAACCTTAGAACAGGAACAAAAAGAAAAACAGCTGGTCTGACGTCATCTGATTACCAGGCGATGAACAGGAAACAGCTGGGCTGGTGTCCTCTCTGGATCTGAAGTCATCTGGTGGGCTAGTAGATGGTTGCTGAACAGGACAGTACACTGTAGACTGATGAATGTGGAGCACCTGAGTCCTTGGTTATTCATATTGGTGGATCAATAAGGGCATTTCACAGTCTGGTGTGGCAGTATTGACTACCACTGCTCAGCTCTCCACTTTGTAGGCATGGGCTTAATTACTGGGAAGTCCTTGCACTGAGGCCAATAGTACCGGGGGTCAGGGGCTTGAATTATTACCCCGTCTGGGCTCACATAACTCACACAGTGGGAGATTTCATGTCCCTCTCCGTCCACTATTCTCACTCTGTCCATAAACAGTGTCCTGCCTCTCTTCCACAGCGTATACTTTTCGTGGAACAGTCTATTCTTTACATGCTGGTTGGCCCCAGGATGCACATTTTTCATTGCTTCATCCCAGATCCAGGATTTCCTGCAGTCCTCAATCTCCTCCCAGACTTTCCGAGAAAGGTAGGAAAGTCATACATAGATCTCATTTGCCTTTCTACTGAACCAGTCTCCTCTTTACTTGCTTTGGTCAATTTGAGACTGCTGGCCTGGCTTGGGGGTGGCCAGTCCTGGTTCTGCCAGCTTCGCATTCTCAAAGAAATTAAAAACGTATCCCTGACTTCTTCCTCTTGTAAAGCCAGGGCAGTGGCATCACCACCTTCTTCAATACATTCCTCCGTGGCAAGATCTTGAGGCTGTATACCCGTTCCTTTTTCACAAGGCCACATAGGTTCCCCCTCATCTTCCTCTTCACTGAGGATCTGAGCCCAGGAGCGAGCAGTCATTCTCACCCCTGAGACTATCCATTCATCACTAGGCACGGAGGTCAGCACCTCCCATTCAAAGGCCTCCCACATCTCATCTTCACCTAAGAGACTTGGGCTAGGCCCCCCCACCCAGGGGTCTATTGATGCTTTATCCGAACTTTCTTTCTGAGATCCAGCATCCAAAATGTCAACTTCAAGTTCAATCTCTAACTCTGCACCCTCTAGCTTTGTGCCACACTCTCCTGAGGGACCTTCCTCCACAGGGTCCGCCTGGTGCTGTGTGCTGCCAACTCTGGATTCCTGAATTTTTGTCCATGTGAGGATAGCAGATTGGAGTGCTTTATACAAGCCATATTTTTGTAGGCATCCAGCACAGTGAGGAATCATGAAGTGTCCTTCAGCACTCAATCATATTTGGCATACACACACTGGATAATTAGGGTACCACATCAGGAGGCAGTTGCCCTCCATAGCGCCACTTTTCAATATCTCTCAGTCTATTTACTGCTGCTGTTACTGCAACCCGGGCATGATCCAGGTAACGAGCTGGTCCTGAGGCCATAACTGCAGAAAATAAACAAAGTTTACTGTAACTGAAAGTCCCACTTTAATGAACACTCTGTAGCTTTAAAATGGCTCCTCTGCTGCTGTGTTTCCTTTACTACCCCACCCTGTAATGGCGGTGGCAGCACTCCTGTGCATCAACATTTAGAATCTGGGTCAAGCCACTGTGAACCCGATTTACACAAGCTACTGATAACTTTTACTCAAACTGCACAACTTGCTCTTAACTGGCTTCACACACATTTACAGGATTTTCCTTGGACTTTTCACAAGCTGGTAACATTCATTTAATTACAGTCCCTTAAAAAACTTCAGGTTTCAGCACAGGATTGCCTGCTTCTACTAATGTTGCATTTTTCTACAACCCACAGTCTCTCTCTGGCTGCAAACTTTAAACTGAGGCTATTTTCTTCCATGCACACATTTAATGGCTTTACAGACTTGCACTTGCTGGCAGGACTTCACACAGTCATTACTTGCAAAGTGACTACACTGCTGCACACACATTTTATATGGCATTACTGAAAATCACTGTTTGAGCAGTTTTTGGGTTGTTTACTTACTGTGATCAGCAGCAGCTTGCTGCGATGGGGTAAAACGGCCTGCAGCCAGTTTTTTAAAGGCCTCTGAACACAAACGGGTGGGCAGTCTCAGCGATCGTCGTTTTAACCACCAAACTTGCTATTTTCACGATCGCTTTGTGGGTTGAGCCCAATTTTAAACACAAAAGTCAATTTTTTGAATGTTAACAGCGCTTTGAATACGTCACGATGCTCCTCCACTGCCAGTACATGCACTACTCTCTGTCTCCCTCTCGAATGCTGAGGCAGTCTCAGAAGAGCTGGCTGAGGGGTGGGACTAATGGCAATCTGACCAACCACACAACGCCATGCAAATGAGCCTCTTCTTCCTCGCGAGGGCTCCTCTCCTCACGGTGATCATCGAGCAGGCAAATTTAAACTGTAAAATGCACACTTTTTTTTTTTCAAGTGACTCCTCGGCGGGAGCCCATTTTAACCATATAACATTGCCATTAACTCTGCAGTCTCTCCATTTACACAGAAAGCATTTCCAACGTCCAGGGCATAATTTCTCTGTTGCTACCCCTAGTTTTCCACACTTTCCTTCACAGAATTAATTCCAAAAGCATTTCAAACGTCCAGGGCATAATTTCTCTGTTGCTACCCCTAGTTTTTCACACTTTTCTTCACAGAATTCACTTTAAAAGCATTTCAAACGTCCAGGGCATAATTTCTCTGTTGCTACCCCTAGTTTTCCACACTTTTCTTCACAGAATTCATTTTAAAAGCTGACAAAAACACTGTAAACAATTTTTGATGCAGGACAAGGGCACACTCTTTGGCTTTACAGCTCCTTGGTAAACAGTTGGCATTTTTTAAACAGCAGCACAAGATTCACAGCACACAGCAACACACTAGGGAAGTTGCTTCAGCTTTTTTGGGCTGCCCACCACCAGATAGCCAAAACGCTAGCCCACTTGCCCAAGTACCTTCCTTCCCAAACAAATCCAAAGCAGTGCCTCCATTTTTGTAACCCCTCACCCCTGCCTTTTTACTAAAATGACAGGTGGCATGCATTTGGCATTGGTAGCAATACCTGGTGGGGACCTGGGTTCGGGAGGATGAGGCTACCTGGCACAGGGGACCCTAGGTTTGGCTATCGCACAGGGGCACCAAGTAAATCCGAACACAGGAAGCAATAACTGTAATGTCCAGAACCAGGACTGGGATTTTTCAGTGTGGCTTTTATTCATAACTAGCTGAACACAACAAAGCATAGATGGACCCCCATGAGGTTACGTTTACTGATAATGCAGATTAGAGACTACAAGGCGGTCCACTTAAAGAATGAACACATTTCTACTGTTTTCAGGCTCTGGACCCACCAGGCACACAGCCCAGACTTGCATGCACTTTGGATACACAGTCTGACTTGCCCCCGCTCCCCTGCCGGCCACTTGACTGATGCTCCATGTAAAGAATGAACCCATTTTACTTGTTGTGGCTCCCCACACCACTTAGAGTCTGTGACCCCTAGACAGATTTTTTTTCTTACTTCTTCTGACTCCCATCACACAAGGAGAATTCTTTTTCCCAAGTTGTGGCTCCCCCACACCACTTAGAGTCTATGACTCCTAGAGAGATTTTCCAAAGTTGCGACCCGCGTCTGGGTACCTACCTCATCACTGGCCAGGTGCATGAGGCAAGTAGCAATCACAGCAGAAACCCGTAGAGGTGGACCTGGTTACTAAAGATGGGGGGTTTGCCCACCTCCAGCTCCCACAGCCCATACCCGACCATTTCTCTGGAGAAACTGAAACTTCGAAATTGTAGATTAAATGGTGGATGGACTGTAGCACCCCCTCTACAACATTACTTGAATTCACACAGACTTTAGATTTTGACACTACTCCATTTGTTTGTCCTAGTACAATAGGCCTCCCAAATAGTAGTCCAAATTCCATACTTCTTCACATTTTCCAAACTGAAGAAACACATTGTTTGCCCTCTCAAATTAGAGCAAAACACTCACCCTTTCATTGCAGGTGCCCCACAGGCGAAGTACAACTTCTTCCACTTTTAAGACCAAACAGAAACTGTAAAAAGGCAGCTTTCTTCCTTTAGCAGAAATTAGGGGATTGCCCCTGGAATCTACATAGGGATACTTTACTCCCACCCCCCGGGGGGAGGGAGCACTGAGACCTGGACAGCGGTCTCCACCACTTGAAACTGGACACTGACCTTCTCACTCAGAAGGTAAACAAAAGACACTTCTTTCCTGCTTGAAAGCAAAACAGGAACTCCTTTGAAAACTCCCAACATTCTATCTCACTCCCTCTGCTGCAGATTCCAATGTGGCTTATGCAGCTGTGACAGTTCTATTGGTGAAGTCATCTCTCAGTCTCAGCTGAGACTGAGAACAGAGTGAGACAGTGTGAAACCCATTTAACTGGAGTTTCACAAGCTGCCTTCCCTGCCTACCACAAGGTCTTACTGGGATTCTAGTAACCCCGGGTAACAAGGGGTTACATACCCCACCAAGAAGGTGCTGTTGTTCCACTTTTTGATTTGTGAAGAGTGTGGTTAAGGTCTTGTTGTGCCTGTGTGGCTATATCTCTTTGTTGAAAAATTTCCATTTCTTAGTCATTATTGTTGTTTTTTGACTTCCCATCCACCCAAAATCAAAAAAATATAACCTTGCTGTTAATTGTCTCTGTTTAGTCTGTTGATTGCTGTCACTGTACCACTAGTGTGTGTTTCCCCATAGTACCATGAACACTCTGCCTCCAGTGCATATTATAGCATTTAAATGAACGAAAACAGAGATACTAAAAATATTTTACTATTGCTGTATTTTTGGCATTGTACTGTCTTGTGAATTCTCTTGAATTTGTTATAGCAACCCACAAAACTGGAAAAATCACTTTTTGCGATAAACATGTTTCTTTTCTTAGTGACTGTCTGTGTAATCTAAAAATATGCCCGTGAAGACACAGTCAGGCAAAACTGTTTCTGGCTGTGGCACTGCTGCCAATAAGACTATTGCTTGTGTGCCTCCAAATGCTAGCAGTAGAAGTTGTGATGAGAAGACAGGTTCAACAGGGGCTAGCAATGTTAAGTGCGGTCATGGACGTGGTACTACGCAGCAAAAGGGAAACGTAGTAGTTGCTGCAAGTAGAGTGATTTCTGTGACTCAGTTTTTCTTGGCCAAATCAGTGGCATCAATGTTGGTTGGAGACGCTGGTGGCACTGGTAGTAAAGCGAGTGATGGCATTGTGGATAACAGCATGAATATTGCTACAACCAAGGAAAAGTTATCAGGTTGGAAAAATGTGGAGTCAGAAGACTTAAGGGTTGTTGATGTCACACTCCCCAAAATGGTTGAACATGAGCCTGAACATCATGAGTCACAGTCTCATGTTTCCACAGATCCTCATGTTAGGACATCTAAAGAATCAGATGGTGACAAAAAAGTGTGGATGATCATAGTGAGTGAGACTGAGGTTGAAATATCTCTACAGGATAGCATTAAAAATGAATTTGTGAATGATGATGATGATGCTAGTGACCCTATATGGGAACTGGACAAAAAGAAAGTTAAGGTGGCTGTAGGTAAACAGTCTATTAGTAAATCCCGCCCCCCAAGTTCTTTTGATGGAGCTGTGTCTGTGGGTGACCCTGAAATCATACCAATAGATTATGAAGTTGTTCAGTCAAAGTCAAAGTTTGCATCACACCAGAAATCATACAGCACACACCCCATTTCACCTCCCAAAAAATTGCAGTCACATATGCAGCAGAAGCAGCAGCAGCATCATGTGAAGTGTAGGCAGCCAAATCCCTAGTCTGGGCAACAGTTAATTAAGGGTGCAGCATATGTTATTCCTGTAGTACCCATAGAGAGGTTTGTGATCATATATCTATTGTCACTTAACTCCAAATATTGACAGTGTTATGGCCTGTTGAAGTTTTATTTATTTAGCTTTTGTTGACCGGGTAAGTGCACTAGACAAATCCTGCCTATTTTCAGGCACGACCCGGGGGGAGGGGGATACAGATGAATGGCAACTGACCTTGAACCAGATTAAGCTGTTGGTGGTATTTTTAGTGAATGAGGGAAATTTGGCCAGGACACCGAGGAAATTCCCCTACTCTTTTCGATAAGTGCCATGGGATCTTTAACATCCACCTGAACTACCACCAATCCAGGCAGATGGGACCTCGGTTTAACGTTTCATCCGAAAGACGGCACCTCAGAAATGCAGCACCCCTCTCAAGCTGCATTACAGTGTCAGTACTGGGATATTAACCCAAGTGCCAGATGTGGGAACTGAACCCATAGCCCTCTGATCTCCCGGCCTCAGAGGCGAGTGTGCTACCTACTGAGCCACTGACACTGCTACAGCTAAGTTACAGTGTTATCCTATGGGCTTAATTATGTTTTATTAGTTGCTTTCCTTAATGGCCATAAATAGTTAGGGGTGCAGCATGCTATTCTTGTAGTACCCGTTGAGAGGTTTGTGACCTATATAGATTGTCACTTAACTCCAAACATTGAAAGAGTTATGGCCTGTTGAAGTTACAGTGTTATCCTGTGGGCTCAATTATGTTTCATTAGTTGCTTTTCTTAATGGTCACAACTAATTAAGGGTGGGGCATATGTTATTCTTATAGTACCCATTGAGATGTTTGTGACCATATATAGAGTGTCACTTAAGTACAAATATTGACGAAGTTATGGATTCTTATACTTCCAATGTTATCCTATGAGAAACAGCATGCCCATGATGAACTCTTTTCCTCAGCATCCTTCTCCTGAAGCACCAGCACCACAAATTAACCTCTTGCACCAGTGTACAAGCCAAAGTGCAGTGACCTCTGCATCATCCTTCTGAAGCACCAGTAGCACAAGACAGCTTCTGGCACCAGTGTACAAACCAGAGTACCATGACCTCTTCATCCTCCTTCTGAAGCACCAGCAGCACAAGAGAGCCTCCAGTACCAGCTCACAAGCCAAAGTGCTGTGATCTCTTCATCCTCCTCCTGAAGCACCAGCAGCACAAGACAGCCTCTGGCACCAGTGTACTAGGGATTAAACTGGTTTAATATAAACTCAGGAATTTGGAAAAAAGGATGGAAAGCAGAAATCTCTTTTAATAGTTTTAACTAACACACTAAGCTACACAGCTCCTGCTCTAGCAAAGCAAAAGTCAAAGTGAAACTAGTTCACTAACTTCCTGCCTGATTCCCTTCCTGCCTGCATCATGTGTTCTGCAGAAAGTCAGACATGTGATCTGTGGCCTGTTTCTCACAAACTTCGCCTTCTCACAATGTAACCCAAAGTTAACCCAAAGTTTGGAAAGCGAAGTTCATTAAAGGCAAATTTCGACCTTTGAATGGAAGTTTTGTGTAATGCTAAGTGGATGCAAAATCGATCTCATCACATTATATACATAGGCATAGTAAACCTTCACTGCATCTATACTAATAAAGACATTGAAGAGGACTGGGCCAGATATTGATACTGGTGGCACCCTGCTGGTCACCTTGCCTTCTTCAGCATGGACCCCATTTACTACCACACTCTAACTCCTATTGCTTAGCCAACATCTTACCGATTTTACTACTTTTGGACCCACTCCTAGGTTGCCCAGTTTGCTCATCATTCTTCTGTGTGGAACAATGTCAAAGGCCTTGCTGAAATCCAGATATGCTACGTCTACTGCTCCTCCCTTATCCAGTTCCCTGGTCACCTAGTAAAAGAACTCAATCAGGTTTGTCTGGCAAAAATTCCCCCCTGTTAAACCATGTTGCCTCAGATCCTGTAATCCACTAGTTACAATTCCCCAATCCTTTCCTTCTGTAGTGATTCCATTACTTTATCCACTATCAAAGTCAGACTGATAAGCCTGTAATTTCCCTCCTCCTTCATATTTCCACTTTTGTGTAGTGGGACATCTGCCCTCCTCCAGTCCTTAGGAATGTCCCCTGTTTCTAGTGATAAGTTGTACAGAGCTGTCAGAGGTGTTGCCAGCACCTCCTTGAGCTCCCTCAGTATCCTAGTTTGCACTCTATCAGGTCCTATTGCCTTGTCTACATTTAATTGTGCTAGTTCCTTGAGGACTCTCTCCTCTGAAAAAGAATTAGCATCCACCTCCCTTCCTTTAATGACTTTGTCCCTTATCTTTGGTCTGTCACCTACCCCTTCCTCCATAAATACTGAACAAAAGTAATTGTTCAATATGTCTGCTGTTTTTTGATCCTCTTCCTCACAAACCCCTCCTTCCCCTTTTAACCTGACTATCTCTCCTTTGGTCTTTCTCTACCCTCTTATATATCTAAAGAATGCTTTATCCTCTTTTTTTACTGGCTGGGCAATATTCTCCGCTGTTTGTGCCTTTGTGCTCTTAACTGCTCTCCCTGCCTCTCTTTGCTTCTCCTGGTAACTCTCCATATCTCCCTCCTTCTGTGTCCTCTTGTACCTTCTAAATTTAGTTTTTTTTGCTCTTACTTTCTATGCTACTTCTCTAGAGAACCATAGTGGTCTCTTTTCTCTCTCTTGCCCCTGTTAACCTGACTGATATAGAGATTTTTTGTCTTTTCAATGCCCTCCTTTATTTTTGCCCATTGTTCCTTGACTCCCACCAGTTTCCCCCATCCCTTCTAAGGTGTTCCTGAGGCATTCTTCCATTTTCTTAAAATAGGCCCTCCTGAAGTCCAGGACCCTCGTCTTAGTGCAGCTCAATTCTAAGTTAGCATTTCTTGGGAAATATGCTCACGCTAGGCATGGAACTGAGGTCCCCCCAACAGCTTTCATGGCAGATTTTCTTATGGGACTTGAGGTTCCTGAACTTTCAGCAGAACAAGTGGTCAGACTACAGGTGGAGATCACCCCTGCTGAGGTCCTTTATGCTATCAGAACTCTGCCAACTGGCTTAGCACCAGGTTCTAGTGGACATTCAGAGCAATTCTACTTGATGGTAGGGGAGTCCATCCAGGAAGAACTGGCTTCTACTTCTAATCACATTTTACATACTGGAGTGGTTGGTTTGAGTCTAAAAAATGGTGTGTTCATTTTCCTTTTTAAGAAAGGGGACAAGATAGATATCTCAAATTGGAGAGCTGTCAGCCTGTTGAATGGTAATTTGAAAATACTTGTAAACATTTTGACCTTGAGACTAGTACAGGAAGCCTCTCTCTTATTAGCTTCCTCTCAGATAAATGGTCTCCCAGAACACAGGATACAGGATAAAGTGAATGTGTTGAGTGAATGAATAGAAAGAGGGACTGGGGGAAATGTCTTGGGCCTTTTCCTGGCCTTGGACCAGGAGAAGGCCTTTGATCAGTTATTACATGAGTTCCTGGAACATGTCTTAATCCATTATGGAATTCCTGCTAAGTTCCTTTCCTGGATACAAGTTCTGTATGCTAATGCTTATACCACTCCCGTGCTTAATGGATGGCTAGGGGTCCCAGTCCCCATTAGACAAGGTGTGTGACAAGGGTACCCCCTTAGTCCACTCCGTTACATATCTGAGCTGGATCCTTTCATCAAGAAGGTGAAAGGCTCTGAAAGCATTAAGAAGACAGTTACCTCTGATGGATTGTCTTACCCCTATATTGGCGTATGCTGATGATGCATATTTAATGGTTCAAAAACAACAAAATCTATAAAGGTTGCATCTATGTTTATACAATCTTGTTCTGTTTGGCAGGGGCAAAAGAGAATCTAAAAAGCAGTAATGGTATAGCACGGGGATCTTTGAAAGGAGACTGCTCAGGTATAGTTCTTTATGAAAGTTTTATTTTCTATCATCTGAAGAACTGGAAGCCAAACTATTTATTTATTTTTTTTTATTAAGATTGATATGGGGCAGTCGCCTCAACCAGGTGAAAGGAATCAATTCGTCTCAACCACTGAAGGAAGGGGATTGGACATGGTGAATCCACTTGCATTCTTCCACTGTATCCTTTCTACACACCTTCTGAAACCTATCGTGGAAGATGCAAGTAAAGAATGGCTTTATTTGGAAGAGCATGGTGCAACTCACTTCTTTCAAGTTGGAGACTGGGAGGAGATAGGCCCTTTCAGAGAGTGTTGAAGTCTCTTCCAGGATTTTGCAATTCTTATCTCACTAAAGTGAGGCAAGGGAAGCTGTCTTATATGGAGGGTTTTTCCAATACCAGAAAAAAGATTGTATGATCAGATTATATGCTCCTTTTTTACACAACCTATCTTCATTGATGCCAGAGAAGTTCCCCCCTCGATTATTGTAAAACAACTGGTTTACCCCAGGATACCTAATGAAGTGAAGGATCTGGTGTGGTTTTGCAAACATGATAATCTTCAGGTATGAGAGCATCATAAGCATAAGAGCTCTGCAGAGTGGTTTTGCTTCCATGACCATTGCATCCATGTTACTGAGTCCGTGTCCCACCTATTTTCTTGCCTATAGTTTATTTCTGGATGTGGTTACTGCTGAAAGTTGAGCTGTATATGTTTATGAAAGTAAAACTAAGCCTGAATGGATTCTTCAGACTATGTGGAAACAAGGAGTGTGGCTTTAATAGGTACTATAGAACTTACTTACAAGTTCCTAATCATGTTGATTGTTATTTACTTTATCTTATCATTTAGTGTTGCACATGATGAAGGGACCTGAGCAGTCTTGAGAGCTAGTGTAAAAATTCTTCAGTTAATCTATTAAAAGATACTACCACAAAAAAAGTACTAGATTTTCCTTAGACAATTACAGGAAAACTGACCTACAAGATGGATTGTAAACAGTTTCTTTTATTAATAAAAACAACCCTACTCTTCAGAGGGGGTCACAGTGGCTGTCTTGCTGTTGGCAAGATGGCTGACTCTGGAGGTGGAGGAGGAAGAGGTAGAATGCAGCCTACTGCCAATATTTTGGAGCAAATCCCCACGGACCTGGAAATCACTCAGAATATTCTGGTGGTCAGTATTCTAAAAGTAATTTCAATTTTTGAGCAGACTACAGTCCAAAGTCAGAGCACAGTACATCAAAAATAGCAGAGCAGGATCTGTTCCTGGGAGACAGATTGTCAAAGAAGATGGCCAACCAGCAGATCCAGCTTCTGTGGGCTGCCCAAAGGAGAAGTTGATCCTGGCTGGAATCTCGGAGTGATGGTCACTACTGCTGAGACTTCTTGTGGAGGAGGATGCTTCTCTTACCATTACCAGCACCACTTTAGAGTCAGAGAATGTGGAGAAAACACATCTTGCTGCTGCAGCACAAACTTCAAAAGAAATGCTGCTGTCAGCTTCAGAGCTGATAGCACAAAAGGCAATGTCAACCCAGCTGTATTTCTAAGGAAGTCACTGGAGGGCACTAGTTAGGGAAGTGGTGAGGCCGACATACCCCGACCCTCATGCCATCAGACACCTAATCAGTAGAGAAGGTACTGTAAGCTGTGTGATAGGAAAAACAACAGGACTGGAAATGGCATGACAGACAACCTCCATATGTTGACAACATCATAGCACTGAGAAAGCAGGTACACATGACACCACATTGTAAGGGGGCATATGGTTATTAAGATGACAGAAAAAAATGGTTGACTGCGACATTATTTTATTTTTATTTATTTAGAGTATCAGAATTGCAATCATTTGAGTCAGAGACTCATTTTCAAAGGCTCCACATCATTAGACCATACACAGATAGTACACATAAGTACAAAATAGGATAATACAGGGTAAGGGTGACATAATAAAAATGCAATTGAACATTCAAGTGGGATGAGTAAATAACAAGCAAGATAATACAGGATATAGACAACAAATGTATATCACACTAATTATAGAGTGGCAGAGTAAATCACATGCCTAGGGCAGAGGCCTATATCAGTGGGTTGAGCAGGACAGAGTCCATTGTCAGGGGAGAGGGTGGCTCGTGGCAGGTACAGGTGCAGGAGGAGGTGAGATGGGATTGGAGTAGAGATTTAAACCAGCCAATCCTAGGTTCAAGGGAGATGGGGGGGAGGAAGGGAATTGAGCCAGGTGGGGGCCCGGTAGGGGAAGGAGCTTTGGCCAAGGGACGTTTTTTGGCACTGAACTTGGTACTTTGGCTTGAGTGAGCTACGAGTAGGCTTAGTGGCTGTTGCAAGTGACAGGAGGGGGAGAGACTAGGGGCAGTTAGGCTAGCTGTGACTTTTTTTTGCTAGGAGGCAGGCATGGTATTGGAGCCTGCCGTAAGTCCAGCCAGTTAGATTGGCTATGCAAGGAGCAGGTATGGGTGGTTCTGGGACAGCCTAGGGATAGATGGCAGGCCTTATTCAGGGCAACCTTGACATGATGAAGGGCAGAGTTATCAGCAGCACCATAGATTAAAATGCCGTAATCAATGATAGACAGGACAGAGAAGGATTTGGCAAGTTGGAGAGCTTCCGGGAGTAGGCAGCTTCGGTGACAGTATAGCAGGCCAATATGGGAGTTGACATAGGTGCAGAGAAGGTGGATGTGTTCATGGAAGTTGAGGGAAGGATCAAAGGTAATACCAAGGTACTTGACGATATAGACTTGTTCAAGTGGGAGCAAGCGGGAGGTGAGGACATGGGGGGGAGTGTTTCAGTTTGTTCTGGTGATGAGCAAAGAGCATGACCTTTGATTTTTTATGGTTCAGGACAAGTTTATACCTAGTGAATGAGGATTCAGCAACTGTGAAGGCGGCATGGAGGGAGTCTTCCAGGGAGGTAGGGTTAAAGTGAGAGGTAAAGAGGATGGCATCGTCCACTTAGAGTAGGATATTCATGGGGCAGGTCTGGGGTAGGGCATTCAGAAAGAGGCTGAATAGAAGGGGCCCATGGATGGACCCCTGTGGAACACCTGAGTGGACAGGAAGGAGTGTGGAAAGGGTGGAGCTGATTTTGACCCTCTGAGAGCGACCCGTCAGATAATCTGCAAACCAGGAGTTGGCTTCCTGGGATAGGCCGAGGTGAGCAAGGGTGGAGATAAGGAGGCAGTGATTGATGATGTTGAAGGCTTTTGATAGATCCAGGAAGACAGCACCTGCTAGATAACCATTGTCTATGGCAGCGTGGATGTAATTGGAAGATTTCTGAAGGGCAGTGGTAATGCTATGGCCCGGCTGGAAGCCATGTTATTCAAGAGATAGGCGGTCATATTTGGTGAGGTACTCAGTAAGCTGGTCAGAGACAATGCATTCTAAGGTCTTGGGGGGGGGAATGGAGATGGGGCAGTAGTTCCCTGGGGAGAATCAGTCACCAAACTTTGGATTGGGGTAATGATTGCCTGTTTTCCAGGGGGAATGGAATCTACCAAGTCTGAGAGAGAGGTTGAAAAGGTAAGGGGGGAGAACTTCATCTAATACCAGGAGTAGTAGCTTCAGATTAATTAAGTCACTGCTATTGCGAGAGCCGCTTGGAACTTTGAGGAGGTAAGGTTTGATCTCATAGAGGGTGAGGACCCAGAAGCAAAAGGGGTGGGCCAGGGTGGGGGAGGGGTGGAAGGAGAGAAGAGGTCGGGGACTGAGCTCAGATCTGAGAATGAGGTGTTAAAGGTGTCAGCAATTGACTTTGTGTCATTGGTGATGGACCCATTCACAAAGAATTGTGAAGGGTGGGGGAGTAGGATTGCCGTAGAGGGATTTCATATTTTGCCAGAAATTGCGACCTGATCCCCAGGTCATGGTTAGAGCTGTCTTATAGTGTTCAGCCTTAGCCTTGCAGATTGCCCAGGTACACTGATAACAGGCAGCCCAGTACATCTGACGGTCAGCAGGCTTGCCTGAGTCGAGGCCTTTTTTCCAAAGATCGTCTGCCGCCTCATAAGGCCCAAGAGGGAAGAGGAGATCCAGGGAGTATCAAACCCTTTGACCATCTTTCTAGTGAGGGGGCCAAATTTGTTACGTGCATCATTAATTGTGCACGTGAAATAGTCGAGGGCTGTGTCAGGGTCCTGAGGCCCTGAGGATTTTGAAACCTGTATCTATACAAATGGTGCCAAGACTGTTGGAATTTTAACCTCTCAGAGCAGTTGGAAAGGGACTATGAGTCTCTTCCCTAGAGTCACTGTTCCCCTGACTTCAGTCTTAGGCATGGAACATTTTTTTTACATCAGGGACAGGATGCTCCACTGAAAAACTTTTCTCCTAGCAGTCCTGCTACAGCTCCCATGAATCCTGCACTTGCAGATAATATTGATCCTGTACATAGTAAGACAACTTTAGCAGAGGTGTTAGAGGCCAATTCTGGCATACACAGGAATGATATCCCTCTCCAGGAAAAGGTCTCTGTACCTGTGTCTTAAGGCATGCATGGGATTGGCTTCCCTGCCTCCATCGTCACTGAGAAAAGCACAGGCCAAATCAGAAAAACAGAGGCTTTCTGAGGAGAGTCCAAATGCCAAAGATGGAACAGTACTCAAATTTACTAACTTTTTCCTCATAATACAGAGCCTACACAGAGGAAGAATGTGGTAAGGTTGAGATATGTTGGTGTGGATGAATTTTCTCCAGGCCATACCTATGTGATCAAGAAATTGCTGATGGAGGCTATGTTTTTCTCAGCCTCGGAACTAAACACGCTCATTCATATCTCCCAGAAAGAGACATACACCATCAGTTTTAAAACTGTTGGATCCCTAGATAGGTTTTGGGCAAAGTACTCAGAACTGAAAGATATTCCACTCTGGGCATTTTGTCACTGCCCCCTGACTAAGCCTGTGGTAAAAGTTATAACAATTTTTTTTTTAGAAAAGAGGGGGTTAGTTTATTAGACATAAAATACTGGTTAACTCAGAAATGTGATTTACTGAATGTTCCCATTCCTATTTCGAATGATGAAAAAGTGTGGACTGAAGTATGGCATTTTAGGGTGAAGTTGAGAAATGAGGGAACAGGTTTAATACACCCCCTGAACAGCTTTTTCTTGCATAAAGACAGAGGAGTTTGTTTATATCAGGAGCAACCCTGAGTGCGCTTCAAATATGGGTCCCTAGCGTATATTAGCAATGGATATGACCAGCAAAAATGTGGTCTATCTTTACTGCATGGCCATCATAGCTCTCACTGTAATAACACATTCAAATGCAACTTATGTGAGGAGCAAGGCCATTCAGTTAGAAACTGCCCCAAGGCCTTTCATAACAGCAAGGAAAAATATGATCTATACTTGATCGGTAAGGCTCAGCAAGCCATGCCCTCCTCATTGTCCTGGAGGATATCCAAGTAGACCCTCAAGACAGACTAATCCAGAATCTCCTGGTGAGGCCACTGCTGAAATAGAACCCCACAACCCAGAAACCCCACCCACGTGGGACTGAAGTCTTAGAAGAAAGACAGTCTAGGAGAGAAGAGTGGGACTGGGATACATTTGAGCAATTCTCCAAGAAATATGGATTTGCCATTGAGAGTAGATGATACTCCTTCTGCTTCTGCTGTTACTGAACAGTTAGACCACACAGCACAGTGGCTGAGAATGTAATGCCTCCCCCTGCCTCCCCCAAGAAAAGAGAAGAGTATGGATGTAACTGAGTGAGAAGGGGACTACCTCATCCCTGTTTCTAGCAAAGAGAGAGGTAAAAGCCAAAAAGCTAAGATAGTGAAAACTGGTCCACTTACAGTTTTGAATAGGTTTTCAGTGATGAGGAGGAGAAGGAGGAAAATGTGGGGTGATACATAGGAGCAGGATGTAGACTCCAAGGTATCCTTGGTTCCCTATAAGAAGGATCCTTTCTCAGATCCTGAGGTTTCCCAGGCAGAGACCTCATCATCATGAAGGAAATGAAACTGCACAAGATCCCAGACATTACACATACAGGGTAATTCTTTGTGAAGCACAGCTTAACTTTCTCCTTTCGTTTTTGCTTGTACATGTCCACTACTAAGATTGTTACTCTGAATACAAATAGCATAAAACCATACAAGAAATGCCTCACCACTTTGGAAATTTTTAAACAACAGCCTGGGAACATTTATGTCTTGCAGGATACTGGACTGAAATCCAAATCTGAGATCTCCAGAGCATAACACCAGTGGCCTTATAGGTCCTCAGGCGAGAAGCACTGTGATGGGGTACACATTTTTTTCAGAGGTTTTCACTAGCATCACTCCAAGCTAGTGAATATACAGAATATCCATGAAGGGTGTTGATGCTGTATATTACTACTATTGGGCATCAGTAGTTCAGAGTGCTGTCATTTTATACTGCACAGACTAAGGTTTTTCGGATTGAGCTTTTTCAGAAAGTTTGCCTTTTTCTGTTCACATTGTGTATGCTAATATTAGGTAGTAATTGCAACTGCCCTGCTCCACAGGCTGCTGAGCTGAATAAGAATAAACAAGTGCATTGTGATTCCAATTCATTAGTGGATATGATCACCACAGTAGAATTGTATGTTGTATGATTCATACCACTCCCTGCACAGGACAGGAAGTTACACTTACTATGGAGGAGCCATCACAGCCAGGACTGATTTTATCTTTATTTCACAACATGTTACTGTAATAGCTACTAACACTACTGCTGTTGAAACATCAGATCATTTACTGTTACTGAGTACTATAAAGTAGCAACAGCTGAGATGCCTTTAAAAGGGAAATGAATCTGGTCCATGAATAACGCTGTCTTGGCAGAAAATGAAGTTAGAGTAAAACTGAAAATTTTTGGAAAGCAAGGTAGTCACTTCTATGTGATAATGACTTCTGGGGTGAGAGGTTGAAGGAGTAAACAAAATATTTTAGATCTTTTTTCTTCAAAATGACATCATACAGGGTCTGTAATAAGTGCAAGAAATATTTGAATCTGCATGTAGGAAAATGGGTGTTTGTTCCACCCAAATAAAAAAAGTTAAACAGACCATGTTTCTGTACCAGTATAATAGAGCAGAGTCCCTATAACAGTAATTGCAGTGTGGGACTCAGGGCAGTGTTCAGTAGTCTGACTTCTTTAAAGAGTGCTACAAAAGAACGGAATTTAGAAAAAGTTATTTTCTTACAAGATCAACAAGGGTGTATTCAAACACAGATGTTAGATCTATCAAAAACCGGAAAATTATGTATCTCATCTTTTCTGGCACCTCTACTACCACATCTGAAATGGAGAACTTTATAGCCAATAAGTATATCCTAGTATTATAGAATTATTTGGGCAGGCCATGGTTCAGTAAACGTCTGCTTTAGAAGCGGAACACTGCAATAAAAATCTATGCATAAGGCACTGGTTATTTTTTTTGAATTAAAAACAGAGACAGATCTTTACTATCAAATTAGACACCAATCAATGTGCAAAACACAGACCTCAAGATTTTATGTAAACTTTGGCAAATCATCTTGTGCAGGTAGCAGGAGATCTTACAACTACAAATACATGCATTATTCCCACTAGATCAATTCAATACAACTTAGTAATGGTTAGGGAGATTTTTGAAAGAAAGAGAAAAGGTACAGTATTTGGCTACATCCTCTCCAAGGATCAGGAGAGGGCATTTGACAGATTGGCTCATGCCTGTATGTTTAAAGTCCGTCAGTATTATGGGTTCCCTATAACCTTCACTGACTGGATGAAAACCTTACATAGTCAAGAGTGTGTTATAATCTTGATTAATGGCTGGAAGGGTTCAGAGGTAGGAATTTTTTTTAGGGGCTGAGATAGGGATGCCCCTGAGTCCCATTTTTTTTATTTTTGGGATTGACCTTCTAACCCAGAAAATTAAAATTGATAGTCAAGGTCTTCAGCCTAGGGTGGACCCCCCAAAAAATTGCTTATGCAGATTATATTAGTCTTTTTATTCACGCTTCTGCTGATGTACCTTTGAAAAGAATATTAATGTCCTTCTCACAAGCTCCTCATTCTAGTACAAATGTGTTAAAGAGTACAGTGATTGGAATAGGGACAAACCAGAATACACATACAAGAATAGCTGGTTTTAAAATCAAGGTGTCCAGCATAGAAATGGGGCGCCTGACAGTTGGAGATGGAGATTTAGCCCTACTGAATTGAGAAACATGTGTAAATTCAGCTTTGCATCAGTTTTAAACTTGGAGATCATGGCAGTTATAAACAAACTCTGGACAGGGCCAACACAGCTGCAGCATCGCTTTATGAGTGCTCACTGAGCTCACAGTAGAACAGTCTGCTGTGCCCAAGATGGCCACTGGAGCTCAGCACACATCCACTAACAGTGAAGTCGCTTATGTGCATTGGTCACCGGTGGCCATCTTGGGCACGGCGGACTGTTCCACTGTGAGCTCAGTGCACAAGTGGGCCTTCACCAAAAGTGCAGAAGTGATGTTGCACATGTGCAAGTTAAAATAGTGTGCCCATGGAGTGGTGGTGGGGGGGGGGTGCCTAAAGAAATAATGAGCAGAATGCTTCACTTGGGAGAAATTATGATGCACTTCAAAATTTGTGCTTTGGTGTCAACCTGGTGAGTCATTTTTGCAGCTGCAGGCTCCACCCACTGCAGCCATAAAAAGAGGGTAATCCTACTTAAGTTGTGTTGGTATCCCATTTTTGTATATATTAGCAATGTGTTCCAACCCTCTGCAGCTTTAGAAACAAAGATACTAAGCTGTTTTTTTCTTTTTTTCTGGGTTAGTTGATTGAACCCCATAAAGAGCGGAGTGACATACCTGCCCATGACACAGGGTTGGGTTGGAATGCTTAATCTTGCAGTATTTTTATTGTATATTTTGTTAGTTTAATCTCAAATGGTGCTCCAAAAGGGAAGTAAGTTGTGGGGTCTGCTAGTTGCAGAATGGCTGGAGCCTCTTCTTTTTAAATGGCAGGAAACACAATTTTTTTTTCATCTGACTAAAGCTTTGGTGGGCTATACCCAAGGTACATAACAGAAGGATTTACAAAAATTAAACAATGGCACCTGAGCCCACCAGAACTAGAATCATTTTTTAGACAAACCATTTATGAGACTGTTATGTTTAAACACTTTTACATAGACCCAGACTTTCCATCTTGTCCTGGGGCTAGATTCACAAAAGAGATGCACCTGGCACAAATGAGATGTACCTGTGCACCCAAAGATGTGTCATGGAATGATTCACATATAGGGCGGATGCCCCGGTGCATCCCAGATGCACTGTGCAGAACAGGATGCACCGTAGATGCATGTACAGTAAATGATATGCAGTGCAACTAGAGTGGGCGTACACATGCAAACACAACACAAAGCAATTCACAGTGCAAAAGGATGGAGCAACTACAGAGCAAACATGGCGCAAGTACCAGATGCGTCATGGAAAGACAAGTACAAAAGAAGCAGGCTTAAGTGCAAGCCACCAGCAGGCAAGTGGCAGCACTACAGAAGCCAGCAGACAGAGAGAGAGAGGGAGAGAGAGAGCAGAACAGAAGCATGGATGGTGCACCATTTCTGATGTTGGGAATGATAATGGGGATGAGGCGATGGGGAGGAGGAAGGCACCGTAGGCAGCAAACCCCATGGCAGTATCATGCCAGGTTGTCATTTGAGCAGCTCACTGACACGGAGACAGTAGGCCGATACCGCTTGAATAGGTCCATTCTGAGGCAGCTCTGTGAGCTGTGCCATGAGGAAATGCAGGCATCCACTGGATGAGGTCATGCCATATCAGTGAAGATCAAGGTGACAACAGTAATGTGCCTGCTCACCATGGGAACCATCCATAGGCCATCTGGGGCCACCACTGGCATCTCTCAGGCATCCACCTCCCGTCTCCTCACACAATTCCTCACCGCACTGCTGCCACATGCTTCGGAATACATCCATTTACCAACCACACAGGCAGAGTGGACAGAAGCCATGCAGCAGTTCTAAAGAGTGGTACGCATGGCAGGTGTCATAGGGGCCATTGACTGCACCCATGCGGCAAACTGTGCACCACCAGGTGATGACGCAGTAACATACATAAACTGCAAGGGTTACCACTCAATAAACTGCCAGGTGGTGTGCAATGCCAGAGGGTATATCAGCAATATCTGCATCATACACCCTGGGAGCATACATGATGCCTTCAAATGGCACCAGTCTGTCCTCTGCTGCATATTTGAGGCAGGGGACATACTGAGTGGCCACCTAGTAGGTGCATGGGATATGGCAACCTGCTGCATAACAGGACACTATGGCATAGGATAGGAAGGGGTGCAGGTGTGCAGGTAACATGATGCACAAAGCGCAGAGGGTACAGCAGATGTGGGACAGTGGAGGGGGACAGTGCCACAGGCAGGCACCAACCAGTACAGGGTGGCACACATGCAATGCATGGAATGTGGGGTGCAGTGCCATGGGGGGCATGTGTGGCAGGGCTTAACACAACACATGCAGAGAAAGGGCATTGCCGCCATGCACACTGTGCTGGACAATGGTGTGCAGGGCACATGTGAATGCAATGGTATGTGCAGCCTGGGGCCAGCAGCTGCAGCAGGGCCAGACAACAGCAGGTGGACAGGGGAGGTAGATTGGCAGGGAAGGAACAAACACAGTCAGCAGTGGATGCACACCATACACAGCGGTGCAGCATGGTGCAGGGGAGGCATGCTGCACATGTGACCAGTATACTAACAGCCACCCTTACCCCCCACAGGTGATGCAGCATACCCACTAAGACCCTGGCTCCTCACCCCCATCCAATGACCTGGAACAGAGATGAGGAGCAGTACAACGAGGCACACACCACTATGCACACCATCATAGAGCGAGTCTTTGGCATGCTGAAGATGCGCTTCCAGTGCCTGGATAGTCAGGTGGAGCCCTACAGTACAGCCCTGAGAAGGCCTGTGGCATAGTCCTGCCCTCTTGTATACTACACAACATGGCCATTGACCATGGAATAGCTGTAGAGACCAGTGAGGGTGACAGTTCTGGAGTGAAGGGGGAGGTGGAGGAGGGTGGGGAGGAAGGCGCACAACCATGGGGTGTGCAGATGGGACCACCAATGGCATGGCATGACCCACGTCTGGCCGTGAGGGCACAGCACTACAGGAGCACACTGGCAGAGGAGCACTTTGGGAACTGCAGGTGAGTAGCACAGGTTTGTATAGTGGAAGTGCAAAATGGTGACCACAGGTAGTAACATACTGTAGGTGTGCAGTGCATGGCGGACACAGCACAACACACATACAGCCCCACACAGGCACAAACAAAACACATGCCACACAGTGATGGTGGGGCAGCAGTGGACCGCAGACATGCCAGGGACCATGAGGCCTAGACACACACACACACACACACACACACACACACACACACACACACACACACACACACATACACACACACAGCATGCAACACAGCCTTGTGACACAATGAGAGTACCAAGGATGGCATTGATCAGTGTGCACTGCTGCTGGCACGCATGCACAGCTGACACTGGACTGCATTCATCATGCCCATGCCACATGGCACAGCAGTGGTGCACACAGACATGTAGGTGGCACTGTACAGGGGGCCTACGATGGTGGTACACTTGGGCAGGTGCATGCCACCCACGCCACCCCAGGCATTGGTATCCAGGCAAGTGGGACACAGAGGTAGCAAGTACAGTGGTTGTTGGATTGGGGACCTGGATATCACAGGGCAGCACCACGGCCACCATGGGCATGTGGGCAGTCTCTGCCATGACTGGTGGATGCAGCCACAGTAAACACCAGCCATAGGGGGTATTGCCAATATCCCTGTAGGGGTACTGCAATGAGACCATGAATGGGTGCTCATTGGTGTGGTGGCCCTGCAAGCCATGTCTGTGCTGGGGACGCTGGGCATTGTGACGTGTGGTGACTGCATCAGCAGCAATGGGTCCACCTGATGCTGCTGCCTGGTCATGCAGGAGGCACTCCTGGGTGTCTGACTGGAGGCACGACGGCCACAGTGCACACCGGATGCACACACTGCCTCAGCTGCAGCTGCAATCTGCTCCAGAGCCACGGTCATGACCACCTACAGTAGGTGTGCCTCTGCCAACATCTGGGCATGCTACCACAGACTCATGCTCCAGGACCTTCAGTGTCCGGAGGCCCCTGAATTCCACATGTAGGGATGCCTGCCCCTCCACGGTATCTTGCAGGAGATGAACATAGCCCTCAATCTTATCAGCAGGTGATGGCTCATGGTGATGTCACTGACGGGTGGGTGGTGATCCAGCCTGCTGCGAGGCATCCACATGCAGTGGTTGCACCATGGCAGGTTGCAGCATGGGCTTGGCATGAGCATGCATGGCCCCATCACATCCACGGCAGGTAGAATCATGGGCCAATGGCACCTGCATGTGTCCCACAGCACCCAGACATGATGTGCTGGATAACCTCACTGCCACACCAGGACTGGATGCAGAAGGCACAGCACCCACCACCATGGGCAGCTGAGTAGTCTCTGCAGCCATGCCATGTGCAGCAGGGCCACCAATGGCATCAGGTGCCACCTGTGCAGGCACCTGTGTGCTGCATGCCCCACTGTCAACTGTGTCTCCCTATATCTGTGTGACATTGTCATCTGTAGGGACATCGCTGTACGCCCCCAGCATGACTGATGCCAGCACAAGTTGGGTATCAGCGATGTCCACTGTGTCCACTGGTTCATCATCAGACAAACCCAGTAGACCCTCCAGACATCTGGTGACATGCCCACCAGCAGTGGTAGCAATGGCTGAAAGATCTGACGGGCCCACCACCAGTGGCACTGCAGCTGGTGACATTGGTGCAGTGGATGGTCCAGGGATGGCACCATCCCCTGTTGTGCCCGCAGCCCTGTGTGATGGGCCAGCATCATCACCTGCTAAGGCATCCCGTGCAGCTGTGGACATGGCTGCACCTGCGAGGTGTGAAGGAGCTGTGGAAAGAAGAAAGGAGAACATGGTCAGTGTCAATAGATAATACAGTGGCAAACAGACATGTACAGTGTGCCACAGTGTTGTGCCATGGTTGCACATGACTGTCCCTGGCACGGCTGTAATGTTGCTGCAGCCATGCACCGGCTGTGACTGTGGCTGTGTGGTGACTGGACATGTCCACATGGCACCGTGTGTGCTAGTGCTATACCATGCACACCCAACAGTGGGAGTGTCCCACTAGCCTGATTAGCACTGGCACAGCACATGTGCCACCATGGGCATGGACTAGCAGACACAGCTGACAACAGCATGGGCAATGTATAGGCCACAGACACACATGGTACAGGCCACAGGCACACAGTTGCACAGTAGCACACATTGGGTCTGGCATGGCAGCCATGGCATACACACATGGCCTGACACATGTCATGGGCATGACTACTCACAGTGCTGCAATGGGCTGCCACCCATCTGGAACTCCTCTCCAGGGACACCCTGCACAACGGACTGGGCAATGGTGGCCACTAGCAGCTCCTCATTTGGGCTGAGGCACACGTTGGACTGTGGGCCACCCCCTGTCCTGCATAGTGAGGACCCAATGTGGGCCACCTTCTCCTTGGCTCTCTGCTTCCCATCATTGAGGTGTTTCTGACACTCCAGGGGGGTCCGATTGTACTTGATGTGGCATGCCACTGCCTCCCAGTCCTCATCCCATGTTGTGCAGCTGCCACCCCTGCCAGTCAGGACATCCTGGTGCTGGTTGTATGCCTCTATGAGAGCCCTCTCCTCATCCTTTGTAAAGTTTGGCTGCCTGTGGCTGGTGGGGCTGTCTGCTTCAGACATTCTGGCTTGTGTGGGAAAGAACAGACAGACATTATACATGCACATGCAGGTTCCCATGTGCCCTTTACTGCCATACAGTGGCCGCAATGTTCCACCACAGCAACCACCTGATAAAGGCCTGCAGTTAATGCATGTCTATTGTGGTGCACAGTCTGTTGGGGTGGTCTGAACTGCATCTGCTGTGGTCATCTGAAATGCCATGGACAGCTGCACATCCATGGACATGCCACAAGTGTTGCATGTCCAGATACACATTCAGCTGGCCTGGCCATCACTGACACTATGCACACCTCACTATCTGTACATGCACAGAAGCTGACAGCATTCCCCCCTCCTATCAAAGGGTGGCTTGTGGGACAGTGTGTGGCACATGTCTGGATGAAAACAGGCTGTACACTGGCCACTGCATTGTGCAGATTGGCTACACTGGTAATGGCATAGTAAAACAGTACTCACCTTCAAGGCTGTGAATCCTCTCAGGCAACTAATCTCAGTGTGGGCTGAGTTGGGAGCATTTATGACTCATAGCATGCAAATGAGGACTGGGGCAGTGATAATGAGATGCTAAACAGCTGAGATGCCTCCGAATACGTTAATGGGCTGATCTGGGTGCACTTTCTGTGAATTGCATAATTGCCCTCAGCTCATCCCAATCAGCATGGTGCATCTGCTGCATTGAGTGCATTTCCAGATGGCGCATTACCCACGCATGCGTGGTGCATTCAGGGTATCTTCCTGAATGGTGCACAAGTGCATGGGTGCATTCTGCGTGCATGAGCTTTGTATATTGTATGGCTGGTGCCGCAATGCATATGCACGATTGGGCTGACAGTCACATCACAGACATGCATATGGTGCACATCGTGCAGTGCCATCTGTATGCACATGCACATCCATATGCACAATGCACATTATGCCACCTGTCCATGGTTGTGTGCTGATTGTGCGTTACATGCCAGAGTGCAGCATTTTGCTACTGCCCTTAACAGAAGCCATGCATGATGATGCATGGCACACATATCATGGCGGACACCTACGTATCATGCATGTGTGACCCAGTCATGACCCATGACCCCGCATTCCCACCATAACATTGAGCATGCGCCTGTGAGCACATAACTTACCAATCACGCATCACGCCGCTGTGTGTGGAGGACTGCATGTGGCCTAGTGGCGCATGTGGCCCGATTCAGCAATTCAGTAGCACAGGCTTCAGATACTTCACTGTTGTAACACTGTGCTGTAGCCATGTCCAGACACAGGAGGTCAGGTCCAAGGGCTATGAACTGGTCAGACCTGGAACTGCTTCATCTGGTGGCCTTGGTGATGCATGTGGAGGACCAACTATTTGGGGATGTGGGCTCACATTGTGCAGTGACTGGTGCACCGCACAGGTGTTCCTCACACAGGGGAACAGTGCAGGCACTGGTATGGTGACCTCAGGTGAAGGGACAGTGTGCGGCTAGTGCGGCTGATGGACCATGCACGGAGGAGTGCACTGCCATACCCAGGTTTGTATCATGCGTAAGTGTGCAGCACAGGTGCTTGTGGAGTGGGGATGGTGCACAAAACAACATCACACTCACATGGGCACTAAACAACATGCACACTTACACTTGGGTGTGGCTTCACCTGCCCTGTGGTGCCCTGTCATGGATGCCACATGGGGCGGGCCACTCTGCGGTGGTGTGTGTGTGGTACAGGTACACTGTGTCATGCATGTGGTGGGACCACCATTCGCAGTGCATATCCATGGCTGGGCAATTTGGGGGCTCAGACCAGGGTGCTGTGCACAGCTGCACAATGACAGGCCATTCACCAGTGTTGCACTGGCCATTTACACCATCACTGCATGCCCACACTGGTGTTGGAGGGGTATTTGTTGCATGTCGTGTCTACTCATGGTAGTCTCTGTCTTTTGTGTCCTGTAGGGCTGGAGGCTAGGCGGCGGGCCACGGAGGCCACTGAGGAAACCAGATGGGGGGGCACGCTCAGCACTGTGTGGTGGCTGTTTGAGTGCAGGTAGGTGGCTATCTTATGCATGCAGCGTCTGTTGGATGGGGTGGGCTTCTGCTCGGTGGGGGTTGTGTGTCTTCAATGGCACTTAGTATTGGTTCTCTGTGTTCCTGCTCTAGGTCCCCAGGATGGTCATGGTGTGGCAGGATATGGACAGCCACTGGGAAAACACCATGATGTGGGGCCTGGTGTGTGAAGGGCCATCAGGGAGGCTTTACAGCCCATCATGCGTCAACAAGGCCAGATGATGAGGACCATTGCAGCTGTTGTACAACTGCTGTTGGCACATGGCTGCCGGCGGGTGCTTGGATGTGTCGCTTGCCGACACCCATAATTGTATATATTGTAAATAGTGTGTTTCCTACTATATAGTGTGTTTCTGACCTCACTCCCTACATATGTTGCTGTCCCCATCCCCTATGCCCATCCCCACGTCCTGTCTGCTCCCCCCATTTCACACCTGTTGTTGCTGTACATAGTCCCCCACACCCCATCCCTCATTCTACATAGTCCTGTATATAGTTTAGTTTACCTTTGTATATATTGTTGTTGTTGTTGTTGCTGTTCTTATTTTTGTATTTAATATTTTCTTATCTGACACATTGTCTGTGATCCTTCACTGTTCCTTGGACCTGGGATTGTTGTTGTCTCCAGCTCTTCACTGTCCCCTTGCTGCCATACCCCATCTGCTCCCATGTTTGTACAGTCTGCTTCCCACTGCTTCCCAGCCTCTGTGTGGATCCACTGTTTCCTGTGGCATGTGGGTGGGCCTCATGTCCTGCTGCTTATGTCTATGTTCGCAGTCTGTGTGTGCTGCTTGTGGCATGCATATATTGCACTGCTGCTCTATTGGTCTGTGGCCCTGTGTGTGGTGTCCTGTGGTTGGGGGTCTGCACTGGCTGTGAGGTACTGCAGTAACACTGTGTGCCACCCAACATATGGCTTGGTGTCACCCTGTGTGGCTTCCCACATGGCCACAGTCTTGGCCACCTGTGATGTTGGCCTGGCCCAGTGGCCACCACCTTGCTGCTTGCTTTCCCCCGCTGTTGTGTGGCACCATGCCGCTGACAGTGTACCTGTTGTGTGTGCCTGCCATGGACCTGTGTGCGGTGTGCCTGTGCTTCTGGGTGTTGTTCTGTATGCCCAGTCTTGGTATTTTGCCTGATTCAGCCACTGTCATGCCCTTTACCACTCTGGTTTGTCCTTTTGGTCGTGTGTCCCTCTCTCCTTTGTCCCACTGCATTGTCCCCTGTTGCTCCCATGTGCCTTAATGGGTTGCTCTGTATTCACTTTTCTACTCCCCTGGGTGGTTGTGCGCATCCAGGATGTGCTGGCACATCTCCACTTATGCCATACCCTTACCGCATGATTCACAGTGGGGTTGCACATGGTGTATTCTAGGCACATCCCTTTGTGCATCATTCTGCATTTGGTGGGCACATCCTATTTGCACTGGCACATCTCATTTGCACCTGATGCATCTCTTTTGTGAATCCTTCCCCTGATGTCTATGTTGCAGGGATCTTAATACAGTTAATGAATAAAAGGACTCCCTCATCCCCATATGTGGGGTGTTTTATGGTTGTACATCCATGGGAAGTTGGTAGTATGGGGAACCTGGACACAAACAAGGCAAGCCAAGTGGACAGAACTTGCCTTTAACCAGAATGTGCTCAGGTTGTGGAAATACAGGAACATCTTTTTATTGGATGTCCCTTTCTGATAGGTGTATAAAAGTATTTGGCAAGTGCATGGGATTCAAATTTATCAAAATGTTTAACTTATGGGAGATCAGTTCTTGGTTTTGCATGAAACAGCTGGAAATCCTTGCATTTGAATAAACTAACATGTGGCAAGCAAGATGTATATTTGCTGTGCAACAAAAACAAGTGTCCTGTAAGAACCTAAAGGTTTCCCTCCAATTACTGTAGATATTGGAAAAGTTCTTCACAGGGATGACTCCTTTTTTCTAGATCTCAGTTGAGATATTTATGGACATATGTTCCCTCTATATTGGATATGTGAATCGTATATGACCAGCTAGTGGCTAAACATTTATGTATACTTAGACTATTTGTCTAATTTAGTTCTTGCTTTTTCTTCTTAATTAAGCAGATCATGTCTACTGTTTTTGTTTTCCTGTATTTTTTATTTACTTTGTGTCTTAATTTTTTTATTACTCTCTCATTGTATGGGTTTTATGTGATAACGGTGAGTCTTTAACTGCGCCGATCACAAACAGCAAACACAAAAGCACCCAATGTCAAAATGTCGAGAAATATCACAATGATCATCGCAAACAGCAGTGGTCTCTTACTCCCTGAACAATGGCAAGTGAAATAAGTATTTTTTATGTGGGGGGCTATGCCCCTTGCAACCCCCTGGACATGAACTCAGGAGAAAGTTAGAATCACAAAAAAAAATTTCTGTACAGCTGATCAGGACCTGAAACCGGATCCACCAACTCAGAGGCAGTGGTTCAAGCCACTTCACCAAACAGCCAGCTCAGCAAGGCATGGCCAAACAAATCTTTGTATCCTGCTGTAGTGTATGTAGCTCACTGCTACACTCACACTAAAGCAGTCATCACTATTATTCACAACCCACCCTTAGTACGAGCAGTTTTATTGAGTCGCTCAAATTGAGATGCTCAATAAAACTCACTCACATCATTATACACCATTGTATGGCCTGCATATTTTTTTGTTTCAACATCAGTAATATAGAATATTTTGTGTAATATTTCTTTTGTATCAATAAAACATTCCCATACTCTTCATCAATAAGTACTATGGGATCTTTTACTTTTGCCTGGACAGTGATCTGAGATGGGATCTCAGTTTAACATCACCTCTGAAAGATGGCACCTCATGAGTGCAACAGCACCCTTGTACTGCACTACAGTTTTAGTAATTGGTTATACCGGGCCTTAGCCAAGTAGCACGCATGGTAACCTTCTCGGGGTGCTGCCCATCTATGGCATAGGAGAGGCTAGGGTGTTCTGCACCATGGGATTCAATCAGTGGTTGAAAAACTGGTGTGGAGCTCAGGGATTTGGCTTCATTGGGGACTGGGGATCCACCTGGAGTGATGCAAGCCTATATTGGCATGATGGGCTGCATCTGTCCGGGAGGAACCAGGATCCTAGGTGATAGGTTTAAATGCTTCATTGGCAAGCTTTAAACTAGCCAAGGGGAGGCACTGGAAAGGAGCAGGGAATCCTAGCCCCCAAATAATCACGGTAGAAGCGGCAAACACCAACATAGAGGTGTCGATGGGGAGAAGGGCAGGGTAAATGGAGAAAGTGACAAAGGCAAGAAGGACAGGGATGGGGCAAAAGGGAGTAAGGCCATCAGGAAGTGGAGGGTAATGAGTACCAATGCCCGTAGTCTGGGCAACAAGCTCCCTGAGCTGATGGCCTTGATGGAAGAGGGATGCCTGAATATCGTAGCAGTCACAGAAACATGGTACACAGAGAACCATGACTGGGATGTTAACATACCAGGGTACATAACCTACAGGAGAGACAGGCAGGGGAGAAGAGGGGGAGGAGTAGCTCTCTATGTAAAGGAAGGGATAAAAGCAACTGAACAAAAAAGTAAACAGGGAGGAGAGGAGGCACTGTGGGTCACCTTGGAGACTGGAAAGGGCACCACAATCTGCACAGGGGTTGTGTAGAGACCCCCATGTCAGGGGGAGGGAATGGACAAGGATATGATAGAAGGCATTCTTAGAATGGCAGAGAAAGGGGAGATACTGTTGATGGGAGACCTGAGTATGCCAGATGTTAACTGGAGCACATTTGCTGCAGCCACATCCAAGAGCAGGGCCATTCTTGATGCCCTACAGGTGGCAGGCATTAGACAGCTAGTTTCAGAACCCACTCATGAGGAGCAATCTTAGACCTCGTGACTCTCAAATGGGGGCAGTGAGAGGATCTCTGATCTAGAAGTGGGTTGCCATCTGGGGACAAGTGACCATCAAACAGTGTGGTTCACATTAAACTCAGCTACAGAGTTAGCTTCAAAAGTGAGGGTACTGGACTTTAGGAGGGCTGACTTTGGCAAGATGGGAGAGTGCCTCAGAAAAGCACTAGCAAACAGGCTAGAAGGAGGTGTGGAGCAACAATGGGGAATCATCAGAACTGTCATCACAGAGGCAACAAGCCTTGTGTGAAGCAAATAAACAAATCAAATGAAAGAAAAGCCACTATGGTTCTCAAAAGAGGTGGCTGTGAAAGTCAGGAAGAAAAGATAGCATTCCGGAGTATAAGGAAACACAGAAGGAGCAGGACAGAGGCTGTATCAGTTAAGGCAGAAGGAAGCAGGGAGGAAGTCAGAATAGCAAAGGCCCAAACTGAGGAAAAAAGATCGCCAACTCAGTTAAGAAGGGGATAAAACCTTTATAGGTACATCAGCAGCATAGAAAGACAAAGGGAGGGATAGTGAGGCTGAATAGAATGAACGGTGGGTGGGCAGAGGGGGACAGTGAAAAAGCAGGGTTACTGAATGAATATTTCTGCTCAGTATTCACAAAAGAGGAGGGGGAAGTGCCTAATCCAATTAACAGAAGCACTCTTGATAGGGGTTGATCCCAGTCCTTTCACAGAAGAAAGGGTTCTGCAAGAACTCCTAAAACTGGAGGTGGACAAAGCAATGGGTCCTGATGGAATTCATCCCAGAATTCTAAAAGAATTAAGGGAGGAACTAGTGAAACCACTGGCTACTCTTTTTAATAAATCATGGGAGGATGGTGTGGTACCCAAGGACTGGAGGAAGGCGGATGTGATTCCCCTTCACAAAAGTGGGACCAAGACAGAGGCAGGAAACTACAGACCTGTCAGTCTGACCTCTGTGGTAGGGAAAGTGATGGATTCACTTCTGAAGGAAAGAATAGTTGAGTGTCTAGAGGCCAGTGGAGCACAGGACCCAAGGCAGCATGGGTTCACAGCGGGAAGGTCATGTCAGATGAATCTAATAGATTTCTTTGACTGGGTGACCAAAGTAGTAGACCAGGGAGGGGCTGTGGACATGGCCTACCTAGACTTTAGCAAGGCATTTGACACAGTCCCACACAAAAGATTAGTAGTCAAATTAACCAGCCTGGGAGTGGGTCCCAGGGTGGTAGCCTGGGTAAAACATTGGCTGCACAACAGGACACAGAAGGTAATTGTAAATGGAGTCCACTCTGAAGAAAGAGGGGTTACTAGTGGGTACCGAGGGCTCAGTATTGGGTCCAGTCCTTTTGATGTCTTCATCAGTGACATTGCAGAGGGACTGAAGGAAAAGTATGCCTTTTGCAGATGACACAAAGATCTGCAACAGGGTTGATACACAAGGAGTGTGGAAAGGATGAAAAGGGACTTGGCAAGGTTGGAGGAATGGTCAGAAGTATGGCAGCTAGGATTCAATGCAAAGAAGTGCAAAATAATGCACCTGGGAAACAAGAACCCAGAGGAAGAATACACAATGGGTGGGGAGGTAGTAACAACAACAAAAAAGGAAAGGGACCTGGGGGTAATCATATCAGATGACCTTAAGGTTAGCAATCAATGTGAGAAGGCAGTAGGGAGGGCTGGGGGTATACTGGGATGTATAGGGAGAGGCATCAGCAGCAGAAAACAGGAAGTTGTTATCCCTCTGTACAGACAGTTGGTGAGACCCCATCTGGAGTACTGTGTCCAGTTCTGGAGACTTCATCTCAGCAAGGACATAGACAGGATAGAGATAGTCCAGAGGAGGGCAACTAAAATGGTGCAGGGTCTGCAAGAGAAGCCATATGAGGAGAGACTAAAGGAGCTTAATATGTATACCCTTGAGGAAAGAAGGGAGAGGGGGGACATGATAGAAACTTTTAAGTACCTCAGTGGAATCAACAAAGTCCAAGAGGGTAGCGTCTTTCAGAAAAGAGACTTACAAGAACAAGGGGATACAATTTAAAAATAGAAGGAGGGCGGTTCAGGGGCAATGTGAAGAAGTATTATTTCACAGAGAGGGTAGTGGATGCATGGAACAGCCTTCCTGAGGAGGTTGTGGGGTCTAAAACTGTGGGAGATTTCAAGAATGCATGGGACAGACATAAGGCAATTCTTGTGGGGGGTAGGAAGAAATAGGCTGTTGGTTAACTAGGATCTGCGGTCTATCCTGTCGGTAGAGAAATGGGCAGACTAGATGGGCCTAGCTGTCCTTATCTGCCATCAAAGTCTATGTTTCTATGTTACCACAAGTGCCCAGTGTGGGGATAGAACCCACAACCTTCTGATCTTTCAGCCCCAGAGGCAAGCATGCTACCTACTGAGCCATTGACACTGATAAACTGATAACAGGGGTTATACTGAGTGTCCTAAAGTCATGACTGAAATCTGCAGGGCACAGGGTATTTGGAGTGATGGCTCCTGTCCTCTACAACTCCCACTTGGCCTGCATCAAGATGAGCATTGTATTATGCCACTTCAAGGCAAAGACAGTGAAGTGGCTTTTAGTGCTGCACTGCTTCTTTCCCTGGCACAGCATTAAGAGATTTCATCCAACAATTGTCCACCTGTGTTGATTTGCTGCACTGTTGTATGCATTTATTGTTATTTATTATATTTATTGACTGTGTGTTTTTGCATTTGCATTCGGTTTGATGTAAGGTGCATTGAATTTAAGAAGAGGGCCAAATTAAAATCATTACATGCCTGCCTACCTAAGGCTACAGATGTGCAAAATTTCTGAAATTCTGCTATTGAGAAATTTTGTGAAATGCAGAAAAAATGTATAATTTTCTTCTCATGCTCTCAAATGACTTCTTCAGCAATTTGAGGATTTTCTCCACGCAACTTCTATACTTGGCCCATGGATTTTCAAAAGGGACTACACAAGCACAACTACTGATTTTGTGTTGTGACTGTGTCATCTTAAAGAGCAACAATTCACTTGATTTTGAAAGCAATCCACAGTCACCCCACTTTAAGCCTACATATCAAGGACTTGAACAGTCCTTGTTTGAGAATTCATATATTCAGTGTTTAAGCAAGGGAAGGGAATGAAAATCCTCCTATCAAGGAGTTGGCAGACAGATCTTCCCCTTTCTTGTACACTATACTGCAATCTTCACCCCATGCTACCCCCATGCTCATATGTTTTGTGATGTATGAGTTCGTAGAGTGTTGGGATGTGCTTCATTTAATTCAGTGGGGGTGAATTTTAATTAGCTTTTTTCTATTTTTTACAGTGCCTGTCAGTTTAAGACAATGGTGCTGATCAACCCACAAAAGCCATGATATTTGATCAGTGACTTAAACCCAGTAGCACAGTAAAATATAGTAAAATGTTAGTTAAAATCCACCCCCCACTGAAGTCAGTACAGCGTACCCACCGCACTCAACAAACTCACGTCACAAAACGTATGAGCATGCAGGTGGCATGGGGTCAGAGCTTGCAGTGTAGTGTACCAGGATAGGGAAGGGGTCTAGTTGCTTGCTTCTAGATATGAGGATTTTAGATCCCTTCCCTTGTTCAGAAATGGAGTATATAAACTCTCAAGCAAGGACTGATCAGTTCCTTGATAGATAAGTTTACAGTAGGCCGACTGAGGATTTCACCTAAACTGGTGCTCTTTAAATGGGCCAATATATTTGTTTCCAATTTTCAAATGTGTTGATACATTTGTAACTACTTTGCTGCATTATGGCAACTTGTGTCCACAAAATAAAGCATGCATCACTTTTTGGGTACATGTGGGACCCAATATGCCATAACTTCTGACAATTGCAACTGAATGTTGGTCAACCTTTTAGGTGGTCTAATTTTCAGGCTTAATTTGTGGGATAGTGCCAAAAATGTGTCACAAGTCTGAAGGCTAAATTTGAAAATCCTGCCCCCAGTAATTAGTGGAGAGTTTTACTTTTAATCCTCAAGAAAGGAAAGAAAAATCATCACAACTTGAATTCTGTTCCCTCACCTTGAGGACTTTGTGAATGGTGTAGTATTGCAAAACAGTTTTCATTATTTTGTGAAAATTCATGAATGCTAAATTTTGCATGCTGAAAAAGATCCACACCACTCTGTTTTAGGCTAGAATAATTTCAGGGTTTACAATAGGTGAAAGCTACTTGTGTTTAGTATTTACTACTAAAGATACTACAGTCAGACGTCTTTAATGCAGCAGTGCAACAAAAATGTTTTTCTGAAAAGCTAATTTCAGCTATAATTAATAAAAATATTAGCATACCCATCAAATCTACTATTCCAATCCCCCCCCCCCAATGCTACGCACCATGAGTCTTTTTTTTTTATATCCTAACCATTTCCAGGTCCACAATGTTATTTCTAAGCCAAATGTGGCAGCCATCATTTTTTCCTAAGAAAAAATCTTAATTAAATGAAATGCTTACATTTTAGAGGCACTAGTACAGTTTTACCAACAAATAAAATTAGAAGATGTCCGGAATCTTTTAGCGTGAAACTTGCATGGTGGTATTGCCTGGAAGTTAGAGCAACAAGCTACGAATGAGCTTGGTATATCCTTTAGATCTGGGTTTGAGTCCCACAACCTCTGCTTGTACACTGTGAGACTCTGAACAAGTCGTATAGCCTCCCCAGTGCTCCTGGGTTGCTCCTGAAAACAGGCACTTGTGCCTAATGGGCCTTACCTGTTCACCAAAGAATACAAAAAAGGTAGGGTCAATTTTTTGGTCAGATTTCATTGCACCACCACTTTAATACATAACTCTTTTACAATTTCATAATTGGTTACATAAAAACACTCTACATATTCCACTGGTGCAGTGGTAGTATTACCTGTTATGATGCAGGTGTCCCAGGTTCAAGAATGATCTTGGCACATTGGGGGCCAGGCAGGGAGGGGAGGAGACATGAGCAATTTTCTTATCCAGGGCGGGAGGGCAACATTCTACAGCATTCAGTTACTGCCAACTTGGTGATCACAGTTTTTGGTGTAGATGGAGGAGCTTGGGGAAGGGAGGACAAACCGCAACAACAATGTGTGCTCCTGGGTGACTGGATCTGGTGTTGCTGCTTGGGTGTCTAGCTCTTTGTGTAAACTCCAAATTCAAATGCTGCTCTACCCTGTAACAAAGATCTAACTGAGGGAAATGCCAGGACAGCTGGCCATTTGTGAGTTCCTTGCACACCAGTCCCAGTTTAAAAGTATTACTCTGGTGCCCCCCCTCCAAAACAGGCTTTCTGTACATTTTGCATGTCTGCACAATCTATTTGCAAGCATTAGAAGTCTCTGTTATTTTGGGCCTGATGTGACTTACAGGGGAGTGTTGCAACCTTGCATTTTGAGGGAGGGAGGACAAAGAATGGCTCTGGAGTGCAGACTAGAGCTGGGCAAAAGTTGTGAATTCTGCTTTCAAGGAACTTTGGTGAAATTCGGAAATTTCACCAAATTTTCTGAACTTCTGCCATTGGCTAGATTGGAATCTTCTAAATGTGTTTGGTTGATTTTTGCCCTGTTCTGTGGAATGTTTTGGCTGAATTGGGGAATACTGCATATGAACTGTGGAATAACAGCAGTGGGGAATTTTATTCCTCAGTGTAATGGACTATTTGGCGATTCAGCCATCAGTTCTGTGGAATTTCTTTACACAGCTTAATACATTAATCCACAATTCAATGTATTGTAAATTAATGTAGTAACTTTTTTTTTTTGCAGTTAATTTATTTATTGAGTTATTCCCCATTAATCAGTTACAGTACAATGATGAGATACTGTAATTATATACACATAAATGTATACTGGCACTTTATACAATAGTTAATATCAAGTGCTAAATAGCTGAAAGTTGCATAGATACATATGTATATAAAATAATACACTAATAAGACAAAATACATTGTACTGTTTATATAGAAGAAAGAGAGAATATGTACTGGGTAATTTAAAATACATATATAATTAACCATATATTGGTATAACTATTTAAAGGAGCTGCACGGAAGGATAGATATATCATACAATAATTATAAAGTATTATCATAAGGAAGAGATAAAATGAGAGAGAAAAGAAAAAAAAAAAACTTAATTTCTGAAGAAAGTTTATGTAATCTTGCCAACATAAATAAAACTCATTGAGTCGACCTTGTATCAAATATGATATCCTTTCCAAAGAGAGGTAGTAAGTTAAGCTATCCAAAATATCTATCATAGAGGGTATTAACTGAGTTTTCCATCTTACTAGTATCATCCTTTTAACCTGCATAAATAATATATTTAGCCATTTATGTTGGTATTTTGTTAGTTTTTAATTTTTATCAATAACGCCGAGTAGACAGAATTTGGGATCAAGTAAGATGTGATGGCCAATAATTTTATATATCAAATTGAAAACAGACTGCCATAATTTATATATTGGTTTACATGACCATAGTATATGTAGGAGATCTCCATTAGGCAGATTACATCTCCAGCAATTATTATTAGCTATTAGACCTAATTTATGCAGGTGAAAAGGGGTTCTATACCATAAGTGCAATATCTTATACTGTATCAGCATACTGCAAACATCTCTAAAGGTGTAATGACAGGATTTCCAGCAATCATCCCATTGGGAATTAGATATGTTATCTTTTAAAACAATATTCCATCTGTCTTTGGCCTTAAGAGACTGATTTGGTAACATATCCCTAATTGATTTATAGATCTTACTGACCAACCCAGAGGAGGTATTGATCCATGAGTTAATGTGTAAAGAGTTTGTAAGTGGTTCCTTGATTTGTTGAATAACATGAAGTGTAGCCGATCGAATTTGCAAATACTTCCAGAATTCGTTTTTTGGAAATATGCCACTTTGCTTGTAGGTTGCCAAAAGTATCTAATGTCTTACTTTTATTATCCAGAATATCTTTCAGGAAAAATATATTCTTTAGTTTCCATGAATTACAATATATAGGTTTGTTCTCTAAGGTAATTTTCAAATTTCCCCATAGAGGTGTAAAGGTTATAGGGGTAGGGTCCATTTTGAGCCATTTATGTAACTTGAACCAATAATACATAGACGACTTAATTGTGGGATGATTATTTGTTCTAGAGTTTGCTAAGGAATATAAGAAGTTATTAGGTATTCGTCCTCTAGACATGGAGGCTTCCATGTCAAGCCACAATGGTGAATTATGGTTAGGTTTAGAAAACCATCTAATAGTTTGCACTGCTCTGAAAGCCCATAAGTATGCCATGAACCAAGGTAAACCAAAACCTCCTTTAGACCAATGTGCACGTAGTTTAATTCGATTAAACCTCGGAGCATGGCCCTCCCATAAGAAATTTCCTACTATTTTATCAATTTTTTGAAGTAGGTGGGGGGAAATTTTTAGAGGAATACAAGAAAATAAGTAAAGAATTTTAGGAGTAATATTCATTTTTATAGCAGCAATTTTACCAGGAAGTGAAAGATTTAGATTTTTCCATTTGTTTATATCCATTTGGATATCTATCAGCAAAGGGTGTAGATTTAGTTCCCAAATTTTATTAAGATCTGAGCTGATTTTTACTCCTAAATAGGTGATGCCCTGAGGAGCCCATCAAAAACTTAGTGAGTTATTTAAGGAGGGTTTACAGCTTTTATTTAATGGTAATATCTCCGTTTTTTGATAATTAACTTTCAGACCAGAGAGTTTAGAGAATATATTAAATTTTTGAATAAGTGGTTGTGCGGATAGTTCTAAATTTTCAAGCAAAATAAGCATATCATCTGCGTATGATAAAGATGTATAATGTCGCTACCTATAGGTATTCCTATAGTGTCCTATGTTGTCTTAAGAATGCAGCAAAAGTTTCTAGAGCTAAGATGAACAACAATGGTGAAAGGGGGCATCCTTGTCTAGATCCTCTTTCAAGTTTAAAGGATTCAGATAACGTAGAGTTGGTAAGAACCCTGGCTTGAGGGTTTGTATATAGAAGTTTAATCCAAGAACAAAAATTATTACTAAAACCGAAACGGCTTAACACCATAAAAAGAAATTTCCAATCTAAAGAATCAAAAGCTTTTTCGTAGTCAACAGCGATGGCTGCAGCAGGTGAATTAAGGGATTGGGCTTTATGCATTAGATTAATCAAAGAACGAAGATGATCAGATCCTGCCCTACCCTTCACAAAACCCACTTACGACCTTTGAATTAATTTGGGAATATGTGGTTCAATACGACTAACTAAGATTTTAGCAAATATTTCGCCATCTGTATTAAGTAAAGATATGGGGCGATAGTTCTCCGGTAGGGTGTTATCCTTGTCTTTTTTAGGAAGAACAGTGATAATTGCTTCAGTCATTGTATGAGGTAATGCACCGTTCTTAGAGGACTCTATAAATACCTTACATAATATGGGAACTAGTTGATCTGATAAGAGTTTATAGAAGTCCACTGGGTAACCATCTCCACCAGGACATTTATCAGACTTAAGGGAAAAAAGTGCCTTCTTTACTTCTTGTTCAGTAAAAGGTGTGTCTAAAGAACATATTACATCAGGGGGAAGTTTGGGGAGCATTATTCTATCAAGAAAGGATGATATCTCCGAGTCTGATGCTGAGGGAAAGGTCTTATATAAATTCTTGTAAAAGGAAGTCAGAATCTTATTAATTAAGGATTCATTAGTTTGAATTCCACCCGCCTGATCTTTTAGATCAGCAATATTTCGTTCCCTTTGTTGCATCCTGAGTCTATAAGCAAGTATTTTGCTTCCTTTTTCCCCTCCTTCCCAATATTTATGTTTTATTCTTAATAGCATTTTCAGTCTTACGAGCAATTATTTCATTGATTTTCATGCGAGTTGTAAAATTTCATAGTGCAAAGGAGATAAAGTATCAGGTGAGGCTTAGCCATATAAAGTTTTGTTTTGCTTGAAGTAAATTCTCAAGGTTTTAATATTTTCTCTCTGGCTTCCTTCTATGCACTGCAAAGCTAATTATTTTGCCCTTAAAGTAACTTTAAGAGCTTCCAAAAGTTCCATGGATGTATCATTTGATTGTTATGAAGAATGAATTCTTCAATTTGTGTTTTGATCCAGGGTAAAAATTCTGGATCTTTCAGTAATAAGGGGTCCAGTCTCCAAGATAGGGATTTTCTAGGAATAGGGCCCTATATAAGTGAAAGTTTTACCGGGGCATGATCGGATATGATTAAGGGGAGAATATTAGCTTCTAGTATATTCACTGTAACTTTGGGAGATGTTAAACAGTAGTCAATTCTGCTATAGGATTGGTGACGGGGGGAGTAAAAGGTGACGTCTTTGTCTCTGGGATGAAGAATCCTCCATATATCAGATAAGCCCAGATCTTTCATAAGTTGTATTACCAAATTTGAGCTTTTAGGGTGACTTTCATCTGAATTATTACTTTTATCCATAAATGGATCAAGAGTAAGATTAAAATCTCCTCCAATCAGTAAGGGTGATTTAGTTAAGTTTATTGCAACTAGGTGTTTAATCAATTCTTGAAAAAATTGGGGATTATCCACATTAGGCGCATAGATGTTGACTATTGATAATGGGCCTGAAGGGGTGTCTAAGGTTATAATGAGCCACCTGCCATCCATATCTTTTAAGACATTAGAGGGTTTCCAGTTTAGGTTTTTATGAATTAGTATCACTACCCCTCTTTTTTGTAGGAGCGAGGCTGCAAAACCTGGCCAACCCATTCCACTTTAACCTAGAGTTATCTGCATCTAAGAGTTTAGTTTCTTGCAGTAGAGCAATTTGTATTTTATGTTTTCTGAGGTTATTAAGAATTTGCTTATGTTTACTTGGAGTATTGAGTCCCCTGACATTCCAAGTACATATTGATAAATTGGCCATCATCTATATGTATATAATATTCGTAATAAGTTACGTAAGGTTTCAGGGGAGATGTACCCAAGTAATCTTGGTATTAATCTACCGACTATCTCTATGTATATATCCAGCATAGAGATATAATTGGCAAGATATTGTAAAAACAATCACTTAAAGAAATATATATAATCTACCTAACTACCTTCCGTGCAGCTCCTTACAACTAGACTAACTATATTATCTAGAAATAACCTAACTTGATAACAACAGTACAGTAATATCGTTTAGGATAAGCAGAGGAGAGAGGGTCAGTCCAATCAATAAAGAAAACTACTAAATAAAAGGGGACCAAGACCACTCCTTTGCTCTCTAGGACACAGCTTATCTAATAAGAACTGTGATAGTAAGTCAAATAGTTAGAACAAACTGAAATACTATCCAATTCACTCACGTAATAGATTGAACTACTTCAAAAAAAAACAAATTTAAATCGTAGTCTTCTAGGATGAAATTACAATGAAATGAAATCTTAGACTACCAATAAAATTCTATATTGATTTCTCACACTATAAATGTAGATCTGATTAGGTTTTATCAACATAAACACCTCCAACATCATAGTAGGTTCAAGGTTCGCTAGAACAGCCAACTTTGGTAAAGAAGAAAAGAAAAGAAAAGAAAAAAAAAATTTTTTATTACACATTAATAAATGAGGACATAAGTCCTGTCATAGGTGAGTCCTGACATCTGTGCTTATAATTAGTAATTGTATACTTGATAAATCCCACGTGTATAAATCGCAACCTTATTTAGAGACTATAAGGATTTTCCAGTGGTCATGTAATTCTGGTATATATCAGGTTAACTTACCATATACAGTGAGCCATACATATAGCAGTTAGTCTCTAGTCTGTGTTAGTTTTAGCGATTCACCTTAGTAAATAGACTCAATCCTGATTATACATAGTATATGTAAATATGAGGAAAAAAAAAAAAGGAGTAACAGAAGATCCCACTACATTACATTAGTGCTGTTAACATATAGCAATGCTATGTCTATGTCATTGCCAAAAGTTTAAATTATCAGGTCACAAGTCAGTGTGACCTTAAATCTGATAATATTTATTTATTCACATATTAATCATACATGATCAGCCAAAGATACCAGGATCATTAAGGAACACTTTACAGTCATCTTTGGTATTTCACTGGTGTAGTAGCTCCTTTATATTTACTTTTACCTCGATGTTTCTTTTTAGGAGGTTCGTTTAATTTTGTAGGAGAGCTATCTATGTTGTTACCCCAAGAAATATCCATAAGATTATTACTTGTATCAACTTCCAATAACCCGTTTCTTTCTTCAGATAAATTTCCATCCACATTGTCTAAATCCTGTAACAGAGCATATTTATTTTGCACAGGAATATTAGGTATAGCTATAGAGTCGGAAGTAGGGTTAGCTTCATTGGTGCATGTTTTCTCTGGGCTGCAACATCGCGATCTCGGGTGGTCAAGACTTAAGGACGCCCTTTCCTTCACTCGATCAGACTGTCTTCTTTTAGACATCTCCGGGGGGTCAGCCGGTCTCGACACACTCTGCAAGACTGTCCCAGCAGGGGCAGCACCAGAATCATCCCCACTCGAGAACGAAGGCAGAGCAGGCGGCCTCCCAGTACTCGCATCCTCCTGGTGAGTTGTCAAATAAGGCTTCAGAAAAGTTAATAAAGATTCCGGCGTATGAAAGTCCTTATATGAGTTGCCATCATAGACCCCTCATTATTGCAGGGTATCTAAGTGAGAAACGGAGGCCTACTTGGTGCATGATTCTTCTCGCTGGAGTGTAGGCTTCGCTGATAGAGAGTTCTTAGAGAAATCACGGTAAATGAATATTCTGTTGCCTTGCCATATAAGTTGTCCCAAGTCCCGTGAATTTTGTAAAATAAGTTCAACACTGGCATAATTGAGAAATTTAACAATTATCGGTCTTGGTCTCTGATGTACAGCTGGTTTAGGGCCTAGTGACCTGTGCGCACGCTCTATAGTAAGATCAGCACTGGCTTGTAGCTTGAGCAATTGCGGGAGCACTACAGACAGGAAGGACACCATGCCACCATCCTCCACTCCTTCTGGAAAACCAAAGATTCAGAGGTTATTTCTCCGGTTTCTATTTTCCATGTCGTCTAGTTTTGCTTGAAATTCTTTGATTTTTCTATCTTGAGATCTGATGATGTTTTTAAGATCCTGTATAGAGACCTCATTGGCACTAGTTTTATTTTCTGTAGCGGCAAGTCTGGAGTCAATAACCTTCATGGTTTGCGAGTTGCGTCGAGTAGCGATTTTTAAATCCTGCATGTCCACTGATATTTTAGTGAACATTTCTTCTATTTTTTGCAAAGAAGATATCTGCAGTTCAGAATTTGCCATTCTTACGATTGGTAGTAGGCCTTCCAGATTCTGAGTTGTTCTGGTAAAACAATCTGACCAAAGGGATCGAAGAAAAAAAAAAATAAATACAAATTTTTAAAAGCTTACTGCAGGTTTACATCAATATTGTTTGCCTTAATAGGCTGTTCCTGAATGACTTAGATGGCTAACTATGATGTTAGATGGTGTTTGTTGGTCGGAGCTCAGAGATCAACCTTCCATCTTGCACCGTGCCAGGCCACGCCCCCCATTAATGTAGTAACTTGAAGCAATAATTTCCACAGAACTTGATCCCCCCGCTGATGGCCAGCCTATTGTAAAATAGAATTCCCTGGTGTCAGTGATCATCGCCCTCTCTGTGACTGCCAATCGCCAGCTGGAGTAAAAATAAAAGTTTCCCTGGTTGCTAGCAGTCCCTTCCCCAACCTGATTGCCTGCCCCATATATAAATAAATTATCCCTGGTGTTCAGTGGTCCCTCCCCCCAGCTGATCACCCACCCTCTATATAAATAAATTTTCCCTGGTGTCCAGTGGTCCCTCTCTCAACCCAACCATTTGCCTGAATATAAACCTTTTACCTGGTGGTGTAGTGGACCCCACACCCCTCACCCTGGCAGGTAGTGACCTACAACCCCACTCCCCCATCCCATGCCGGCAACTAGCACAGCCCCTCCTCTCTCCACCCTGGCTGGCCGCCGACTGAGCTATCACTGAATGAGCATGTACTTATACAAGAATGTGCTCATTCATTGACAAGCCAGCTCCCACTCATTCAGTGTGACATCTCCATTGGTGGTGCAGACAAGAGCAGAGGGCTGTTCCAGTCACTGACGGGTGGGTGGTCAGGATGGGGGAGAATGGCATGGTGGACCACCAGAGCTGTGTCACTCACTGAATTAGCCAGAGCTGGCAATGAATCAGTGTGTGCTTATACAAGTATGCATTCATTCATTGACAGCTCAGTCAGCAGCCAGCCATGGTGGAGAGAGAGGAGGACTGTGTTGGTCACTGGCTCAAGATGAAGGAGCAGGGTTGTGGGTCACTACCTGCAAGAGTAGGGGGGTGGGAAGTCTACTAGACCACCAGGGAAAGGTTTACATTTGGGTGGCTGGTCAGGTGAGGGGTGGGACCACTGGACACCAGGGAAAATTTATTTATATATCTGGCAGATGATAGGGTGGGGAAAGGGACCACTGGACATCAGAAAAACATTATTTATATATTGGATCGGTGATTGGGTGGTGGGAGGGACCACTGGACACCCGAGAAAATATATTTATATATTGGGTGGGAGGGTGACTGAGTGGGGGACACTGGACACCAGGAAAATGTATTTATATATTAGGCGGGTGATTGGGTGGGGAGGGACTACAAGACACCATGGAATATGTATCTATATAGTGTGCAGTTGATCAGGTGGGGGAAGGGAACATTGGACAGGACACCAGGGACAATTTATTTATATATCAGCAGGTGATCAGGTGGGGGGGACCACTGAACACCAGGGAAAATGCATTTATATACTGGGCAGATGATAGGGTGGGGAGGGGTCACTGGACACCAGGAAATGTATTAATATGTTGGGTGTGTGATCAGGTTGGGTGGGACCAATGGACACAAGGAACATGTATTTATATATTGGGTGGGTAATTGGTTGGGGGAGGGACCACTGGACACCAGGGAAAATTTATTTATATATCTGGAGGGTGATTGGGTGGGGGAGGGACCACTGGATACCAGGGAAAATGTATTTATATATGGGGTGGGTGTTCGTGTGAGGGGAGGGACCACTGTACACCAGGAACAATTTATTTATATATCATCGGGTGGGTGATCAGGTAGGGGAGGGACCGCTAGCCACTAAGGAAACTATTATTTTTACTCCAGCTGGGAATCCACAATCAGAGTGGGGGGGGGCAACCAATGGACACCAGGGAATAATACATTTATTCTGCAGTTCAGTGACTTTCTGAACAGAAGAATGAATGTATGATCTGTGGATTAATGTATTAAATTTTGCCTGCAGAACTGACCAATGACAGTGATCAGTTCTGATGACGTTTTTGCTACAATTTAATGTAATACTCCACAATTCATACATTTTTTCACCGTTCTAAGTTGGAATTTCCACAAAACTTGCTAACTTGATTTCTGAACTTTCACAGAAGTAAAAGTTCAACTTTCATGGAAATTCCACCTGCAGAAGTTCTTTTCACACAGCTCTAGTGCAGACTCACAATTGTTTACATACGTATGCCACAGAGACCTTGCCAGATGTGTCCTTGAGGCTGGTTGAAACAAAATTAGAAAACCCCTGCAGCATGACATTGGCATTCTTGGGCCCCAACACTCTGACTGTCCTGTGTGCTCTGCACTTGAGGACCAGAGGGGGGCACTTCCCTGCCAATCCTCCCCATGTAATCACCATGGGACAGAATGCCCAGTGGACCCCATAAGAACAAATACAGTGGCGTGAAAAAGTATTTGCCCCCTTCCTGATTTTCTCTATTATTGCATATTTGTCACACTGGATGTTTTCAGGTCTTTAGAGAAAATGTAATATTAGATAAAGGGAACCTGAGTGAACAAATAACACTTGTTTTTTTTTTTATTTCACTTATTTAATGAAAAAAAGTTAACCAACACCAACTGGCACTGTGTGAAAAAGTAATTGCCCCCTTACACTTAATAACTGGTTATGCCACATTTAGCTGCAATGACTGCAACCAAACACTTCCTATAATTCAATATCAGACTTTCACATCACTGTGGAGGAATTTTAACCCACTCTTCCTCGCAGAACTGCTTTAATTCAGTAACATTTGGTAGATTTTCGAACATGACCTGCTCATTTCAGGTCCTGCCACAGCATCTCTATTGGGTTTAAGTCTGGACTTTGACTAGGCCACTCCAAAACTTTAATTTTACTTCTTTTTAGCCATTCTGATGTGGACTTGCTTTTGTGTTTTGATCATTGTCTTGCTGCATGGCCCAACTACGCTTCAGCTTCAGCTGACGGAAGGATGACTGACATTTTCCTTAAGAATTTTCTGGTACAGAGCAGAATTCATGGTTCCTTTAATTATGGCAAGTCATCCAGGTCCTTAGGCAGCAAAGCATCCCCACACCATCACACTACCACCACCATGTTTGACTGTTGGTATGGTGTTCTTACTGTGGAATGCTGTGTTTGCTTTTACCGAGACATTATGGGATCCATGTCATCCAAAAGTTCCACTTTGGACTCATCTGTCCATAGAACATTTTCCCAAAAGGCTTGTGGATCATCCAGGTGCTTCTTGGCAAAATGAGAGACAAGCATTTATGTTCTTCTTGGTTAGCAGTGGTTTCCGCTTGCTACTCTCACTGAAGCCCATTTTGCCCAGTCTCTTTCTGATTGTGGAGTCGTGAACACTGACCTTAGCTGAGGCAAGAGAAGCCTGCAGTTCTTTGGATGTTGTTTTAGGATCCTTTGAGACTTCCTGAATGATTTTCGCTGCGCCCTTGAGTAATTTGGCAGGCCGCCACTCCTGGGAAGATTCACTACTGTTCCAAGTGTTCTCCATTTGGAGATTATGGCTCTCACTGTGGTTCGATGAAGTCCCAGAGCCTTAGAAATAGCTTTGTAACCCTTTCCAGACTGATAGAGGGCAACAAATTTTATTCTGATCTTTTCAGGAACTTCCTTTGATCATGGCATAATGTGCTTGTTGAATCTTTATGCTGGCAACGTGACTCTGATGGTAAGGGTCAAAATAAGTGAGATTTATATTGAGCAGGGCTGGCTGTAATCAAGCCTTGCTGTATTCAAGCAGCTGACTCTAATTATCCCTTTAATTGGGTTGATTTAACTAGGGGGCAATTACTTTTTCACACAGTGCCCATTGGTGTTGGTTAACTTTTTTCATTAAATAAATGAAATAAGTAAAAAAAAAAAAGTGTTATTTGTTCACTCAGGTTCCCTTTATCTAATATTATATTTTGTCTAAAGACCTGAAAACATCCAGTGTGACAAATATGCAATAATAGAGAAAATCAGGAAGGGGGCAAATACTTTTTCACGCCACTGTAAGTGCCAGAGACAGTCTGATGAGGCTGGGTAGTCACCAGGCAAAGATGAGATGTGCTGGTGACCAAGGGATACATAAAGAGTCTACATATTATTGAGTCAGTTGTCACTTGACTACGGGTATTGCTTTCCAGATGTTTCAAACAATTCATTAACCTGACAATACTCTATATCACCAAAAAATAAACAAGAAGTATATTATTTATTTGAATAATACGGTACCTTTTATTGACACTTTATTTAAAATAGTCACCTACCATATCTGTTTTTGTTAGGACTGCCCTGCCCCTGCCCAGATTGATTGGGGGCACAGTAAACTGGATAATTAGGAGGATTAGCAGCCAGAATACTTGCACCTAATTTATGTAATGTACTACTGAGGCAAGCTAAATGGGGCACAATAGAATCATTTATGTGCTAGATGATACATATTCAGAAACAGATGTGTCAGGATTAAAGAAACAAATTACAGCAGATTCATTTAGTTAAGCTAATTATACTTGCAAACAGTATATCAGATATTAGACATCCATATTAATGAGGCATGGATTAAGGAGATTTGACCGTACAAGAGTCTACCTGATCCTTTTCTTTGTGACCCTTTGGCATCTAACCTAGATGACATTGACCATTTCAGACCTAAACTATTCATTGGAATTTCTCAAAATTTGTTAAAATTGATGCCTTCTGTAAACTGGCAACTTTTGTCATTAAATAGTTAAAGGATGAGCCTGGATTTCAACAAAACGGATTTCATTAAACATCCAGTAAGATCAAGTGATAGAAAAGCCTTGATCAACTAGGAGAACATGGTCTACATACAGGGCATTGCACCATCAACTCAAAATTTGTATACAAATTGCCAAATAAGCTCTGCTTGAATATGCTACTGGATAATGCCTAGACATCCTGGTGTGCCACAGACAAGCCTAATGCAGTATTAAGGCTCAGCTGGTTTCCCTGCCAGCTGAAAATGCATGGCATGGATGTAAAACTGTTCCAAAGAAAAAATGGAGACATTGCACAATGATTCAACACCTTGTTTCATATCCGTTGGACCTAAAATAAATTGCTGTAGCTTTAAAATCTGGACCCATCTCAGACAATACACCATTAAAACCACCTTCAGCAAACTTGAACTTATTTCACAGATTTTTAAACATATCAGTAAGGATTTGTCCTTAGGGAATTGCTGGCACTAAATCACAACAAATCCTTTGGGTTGATCAACTACAATGTAAATATAAAATGTTTAACGTTTGGGGCTCAATGTAGTACTGCTCCACTAAAACATATGTTTAATAAATCTCGACAAACTGGAGTTCCCCAAATGAATGCAAACTAGCCATCAATCCCTATAAACTGGGGTTTCCTAAATGAATAGGAAATAACCACAGTTGTCCCAATTTGTAAATCTGGAAATAATGATGATCTGCTCTTTCTGTTATTTATTTAAGCTATGTAGTTAGAGTATTGTTTGGTTTTAGGATTTTTTGATTTATCACCTTTTATGTGCATCACTTTCAACCCCTGGGATTGGCCACTATATCAAATAAAATTGCCATGCCTTAAGAACTACAGGCACATATCCACATGTCTTTATAGCCCCCCATTTATGAAATGGAAATTTTCTCTGGGAGAAAGTCCCTATTCTGAGCACAAATTAGTGCAAGGCCCTTGTTTGTTACATTGAAAGAAGCTCTGAACACAGTCTGAGTGCCCAAAACTTGTTTGAATATAGCCCCCCAGAGCACAGCCCTAGGGAAAGCCATAAATGGTACACTCAGAACAAATAACAACCCCTGCTGACCACTGAGAGGTATGTGATTATGGTGAACATAGAGGCTGTCAGGGACCAAAAGCAGTTGGTGTGTCCCAAACATGTTTACACATTTGCATTATGTAGTTATATTTGAAAGGCCACATGCAAATGACCTAGTGTTCCATGCAAGGCACAAAGAGGTAACTTGCATTCCAATAAAGCCTTGATAAACAGTGAAGCCCAAACAGTTGTTCCTGAATAGTGTGTAGGGATGTCCCTCCTGGGGTGTGTGGTCCTGCACCCCCATCCCCAAACAGGCATACTGTATTTAGTGTCAGGTAGCATAATTATATCCCCAGCACTTCTATTCTACCTCCCTCACCCAATCCTAATAATATATTAATTTCCCTGATTACCAACTGGTACCCCATCCTGGTGCTGGCATCCAGTGTCCCACTGTCCCAATAACAACCTCCTTGCAGTCTGGTTGCATCACCCCCCACTAGTGCCACCAACCCCCTACCCAGTCCACTCTGAGTGATGGTGACCAGCACATACCCACCACTCATCTCCATGGCTGCCCACCATCTGCCTCTCACAAGTACTGTATCACTATACAACTAAATATGGAGATACAGTACTGGAGGGACATCTGTTCATTCATGTAGGAACTATAATTTTGAATAGATTTCCCACAAGCATTGTATTGCAATACAAGAGCTGTATTATTCTTCACTACTTGCAACTGGTCGGTTGTACACAGCTGTGAGGGAGAGAGGTGGGTATGTGTCAGCTGCTGTTTCTGAGACTGGACCAGGTGAGGGTTAGGGGTAGTAGGGGATGGGCAATGCCACCATACACCTGGGAGGAAGCTGTTGGGGTGGAGATTGTACTCAATACTGGGAATAGAAGCAATGACTATTAGATGACAAGGGAAACTAAATAAGTGAATATAGGGTAATGGGTTCGGGGGCAGGAGTGCCATTGGACTACCAGTGATGATCATTTATTTTATATAGGCACCAGGCATGGAATGGTAAGCCACCAGTGCTAGGGATATTTCTTTTTTCAATCAGCACTAGACATGCTTGCTGGGGGAGTCCACTGACCACTGTGCATTTCTAAAACTAGGGTACTGGAAGTGTTAAACAGTGTTGTGCAAGCATTATATTTGTGCTTCCCAAACCAGCTAATTATACAGTACTAGTGTACACTGATTGTGTCAGCCCCCACATCTGCATACATGTCTAGTATCCATTTGTACTGACACGCTAATAGTTAAGGGCTCCTCTGACTGTGCCTTTGAATATGGCACCAAACACTCTGCCTGTCCAGCATGCAATGTACAGTTTGTGCTGTGCTAGGCCTGTTAGCACAGTTCTAAATATTGAAACATCTGGCCCACTGTATCTATAATTATAGAATGAACAGTGCACAATCAGATGTATGACTACTTACTGTAGATTATACATAGGGTCCGAAAATGCTCTAATCTGATTGACTGACTAGCACAATTTACCCATGATAAATATTAGCATGATCCATGGGAAAAGGTACCAGTAGTTGTATCTGGAATCCCCAATGTCCCAAATCTATCCAAGACCCTGAACAGGAAAGCAGAAAACCATCATTTAAAATCCCTGCTAAACCGCGATGTCCCACAACTCCTGGTACAACACACAAAGATAACGTTCACTAAGTTTGAAAATAAGTACAACAGTCAGAATGAACCACAATACATTTCTGAAATACTCAGACAAGCAACTTATGCACTGAAAGAGTATTTTTTGAAACTTTCCTCGTAACTGCTTCCACGCGGCTCACCTGTCGGTTCGGATCTGTTGCCACTCAGTGCTGCCATGTTCAACAAACCATCAGAAAAGCTGAAATACTGAAACCAATGCTGCAGTGGGACCTCCCCTTGCAAAAAAAACAGAAAGATGTTGTATGAGAAGGCTGTTTATCAGAAAGGCTTCCCTCTGGTGTCATGACTCATATGCTGCATAATGCCAGCCCGGTGACGTTGTGCTGAGTCATACCCAGACTTGGAGCCACCTCTTACTTGCAAAAAAACAAATCTCATGACTCCCAAGCTCTCTCTGTATAAAATGAAACATGGCAGTATTTTACTGTCTGTGTGAGTGCAGCTCAATTATGACCTTGGCAACACTTTAGAGTGTGTGTGTGTGTGTGTGTGTGTGTGTGTCGCTGCAATAGGAGCTCGGCAGCAGTTTGCAACTCAGGACTATTTTTTCCTGTGCAGCAATAAATTAAATAAAAAATAATTTAAAATTAAAAAATAACTATTTTTCTTTAAGCTTTTCTCACAAAAATAAAGAGAGGCACTGTATAATCACAATATGCCACTACAGGGTTTGGATTATGCTTGGATTTTCCCACTTCTGGTATGGTTCACTTATCTGGTCTGCACCCTCGTGACTGAATCACACCAGGCATGGGTAAATCCCAGCATAACCCACACCCTATCATTATGGTGATTTGCATATACATCCCATGATGCTTTGCATTATGGGGGTATGTGTGATTTTGTATTTCTTTGAAACTTGGCTTCCCAGCCAATGCCCTTTGGGATAACCCTTGCCTCAGTGCTTGCACACTAAAGTTCTTTGTCTTTTAACTTGTTTTTTGTTTTTATTGGGCTCACCACAACCCAAACCTGACACCAACTTAGGGTAGCTGGTTCACTCCACTGGGGTGTCATACAGATGGAGCACACTGATGAGTCCTGGTAGGATGAAACACAAGTCTGTGTCTTTTGTTGGCAATCTTTGCAGACTGTGTGACAGGCCTTTTGGCACCATGCATTCCTGCTTAAAGTTGAACCAGTGTAACATTTTGTTATAATTTGCATCATGGTAGTATGTGCGATTTTGTATTTCTTTGAAACTTGACTTCCCAGCCAATGCCCTATAGGGTAACCCTTTCCTCAGTGCTTACACACTAAGGTTCTTCGTCTTTTAGCTTGTTTTTTGTTTATATTGGGCTCACCACAACCCAAACCTGATAGACCAATGTAGGGCAGCTGGCTCATTCTACTGGGGTGTCATACAGATGAGGCACATGTCTGTGTCTTCTGTTGGCACCCTTTTCAAACTGTGTGAGAGTCCTTTTGGCACCATGCATTCCTGCTTAAAGTTGAACTAGTGTAACATTTTGTGGTGATTTGCAAATGCAGCCCATGATGCTTTACATTATGGGGGTATGTGTGATTTTTTTGTGGTAACCCTTGCCTCAGTGCTTACGCACTAAGGTTCTTTGTCTTTTAGCTTGTTTTTGGTTTTTATTGGGCTCACTACAAGCCAAACCTGATACCAACTTAGGGTAGCTGGTTCATTCCACTGGGGTGTCATAAAGATGAAGCACACTGATGAGTCCTGGTAAGATGAAACACAAGTCTGTGTCTTTTGATGGCAATCTTTGCAGACTGTGTGACAGGCCTTTCAGCACCATGCAATCCTGCTTAAAGTTGAACCAGCATACCATTTTGTGGTGATTTGCATTATGGGGTATGTGAGATTTTTTATTTCTTTGAAACTTGGCTTCCCAGCCAGTGCCCTATGCACTAAGGTTTTTCGTCTATCATGGTACATTGCTTAAATAAATCACTAAATGATAGACAATCTGACCATTGGCTTTTTACATTGCACTACAACTGTTCCATCAGAATGCATAGACAAAATGTACTAGGAGGAGCCATTTCTCTTTAACTTAAAACCCCTAAATTACACAGTTAATCAAGGAATACTAATTAACAAACTGTAACAGCAAAGATTCTCTAGCATAGTTCTAAAATGGTTTCATAGTTACCTGGCACAGAGAAAACAGAATGTGGGTAGTCTCATTAGTATGCAAGTTCTGAAGGGCTCCATTTAGGTCCTTTACTGTTACTGGGATGCATCAATAACCTCCCCAGAGCCTGTGCTAATTCTAATGTTTATATGTATGCAGATGACTTTTCTTTTGTATGCAGATAAGTCTCCAGACAGCATCAAAAAGACACTTAACTCAGATCTGTTCAAAATGCCTGAATGGCACAATGCTAAACAGCTCTCTTTTAATCTGAATAAAACATACTGCATACTGTTCGCAGCAAAGCCAGATTCTGCATTTTACCCCAGTGACCTAATTTTAAATCTCATTTAGAGATAGTCGCACACTTTGTGGACATTTCAGGGTAACCCTGGATTTCATATTTTTAGACTGGGGGAGATAATACAGACAAATGGGCTCTGCATTAGAGACATAGAAGACTGAAAAAGTATGAGCAGATAAAGTCATATAGTCCATCTGGTCTGCTCTGGTGCTAGGGAGCTCCTGGAATATTTTTCAGGGGCAGTTAGTTAGATCTGAAAATAAGTAAACAGTATCTTGGGGCCCTCGATCTGAACACATCACAGTGAGATAGGCATTATTGATCTTCTCTGAGCTGTATCCTGGTCAGCTTTTATCAGCTGCTACAGCAGTTTAGAGCACTGAAATCAGTCCATATGATTAGCATGCAGAGAGAAAAAACAAGCCCCCAAAAAACCCTTGCAGACATTGTAAGACAGACCATTTTAAACATAGTGAAATTTAAAGTCTTAGGGCAGGTTCAACTAGAGCATGTATGGGTGTAAGGGATATTTTGGGTTCAACTAGAGCATTTATAGGTATAAGGGATATTTTGGGTTCAACTAGAGCATTTATAGGTGTAAGGGATATTTTGGGTTCAACTAGAGCATTTATAGGTGTAAGGGATATTTTGGGTTCAGCTAGAGCATTTATATGTGTAAGGGCTATTTTGCTTTCCTGCATATTGTTGCTGTTTGTCACAGATTGTGCATGTATTTTAACAGTTCTTTTTTTGGTTAGTATAGGGGATGGGAGAGGTAGTTTTTGTTTGCTGCCAAAGTGTTATAAATCTTTGGACTGCCATTGATTAATAATGTGACTCATTCTCCTTTTACAGCTGCAGCAGCAGCAGCAGCAGTACCACTGGTGAAAACAAAGTGAAATATTTGCAGTGTTATTTATTTATCTTTTCTTTTCTGTGAGCTGTTCTCTGAGATACAGGCTACAGCAGGTCTAGAAGTATAGCACTTAACTAGCAAAGAAGGGTCTGGACACTGTTAGCCATTAACTTTTATTATTTTCACACAGCCCTCACTGAAAAGGTGATTTGAATACCGATTTGTTTACTTCAGTCCTACAGGATAATATTTTGCAAGAATGAAAACTTGAGAAGCTAGAAAACTCAGCTTAAAAGAATACCCTGCGGACTGTGAACCTTCCAACCTCAGAGATTATGGAAAGAATCACATGGGGCCTAGTTCAGAACTGTTTATTGCAACCTTGGACTACACTAGTGAGACTCTGCCACCCCATTACAAAGAACAACATAAATGATTAAATACCCAACTATACAGGCACTTCCCAAGCCATAAGAAAACATAAAAGAATCATAAAACACATATGTATAATTAATCAGCTCTAGCTAATCCCCAAATGCTTGCCTAAACAAAAAAGTTTTCAGAACATGTCTAAAAGCCTTTACCAAGGGTTCCTCTCTCAGACTCTAGGGCAATGAATTCCAAAGGACTGGGGCAGCCACCTCAAATGCCTGGTCCACAGATGATTTTAGTCTCGCCCTTGGGACTACCAGGAGGCCTTCCTCAGCAGAGTGGAGTGGACGTCCCAGGTCATAAAGGTGTAGGAGCTCTAACAGGTAGCTCAGATCCAGCCCATGAAGGACGTTCAGGTCAGCAGACCCACTGTAGAGGAGATATGCCACATCACTAGCAGGCATTGAAGTTCGCACAGCATCAGTGACACATGAGAGGATCTGGGAAGACCTGTCTGTAGCAGGGCTGCAGCATAGTTTTGACACCTCCCCCACAAGTAAGATGCTCACCCAGCAAGACGGCTCAGCTCCTACCCCCCCACTTTCAACCCCTATGTGTCCTGTTGATAAATTATCCTTTTGCTCAGTCTCCTACAAGCAGGTGAAAGACCTCCTACTGGCCCTGGACACTAAAAAAAGTGTCAGAGCAGACCAAATTGAGCCCTTCTTTTTAAAGCTGGGCTACCACCTGTTGGCTGCACCCATCACTCACCTCTTTAACATGTCCCTCTTCCAAGGGATTCTCCCACAACAATGGAAAGTTACCCACATTATTCCACTTTCAAATCAGGTGACCCATGTGACCTCAATAACTACCGGCCCATATCCTTGTTACCCATCCTATCTAAACTCCTTGAGAAATTAGTCAATATACAACTAAGAGAATTCCTTGAATCCCACAATATCCTTAACCCACTCCAATTCAGCTTTAGACCTAATCAAAGTACCATCTCCACCCTGGCCAAAGTGTCAAACGACTGGCAAGTCGCACTGGACATGAAAAAAAATCACATATGTGCCTTATTCCTGGATCTGAGTAAGGTATTTGACATGGTAGGTCATGGCCTACTCTTAGCCATGCTACTAAACATCAGGCTTCATGACGTATCTTTAAAATGGTTCAACAGTTCCATCATTGGCAGACAACAGCAAGTAAAAGCCCAAGGTGCCACTTCCCTCCAAAAAAAACTGCAAAGAGGAATTCTGCAAGGTTTGATTCTGGAGAATCTACTATTCACCATTTACTGTACATCAACAATATTAATTCTAAACTCAACACAGCCAGTATCCACCTCTTTGCAGATTGCACGGTGCTTTATGTTGCCAGACCCTCCCTCGAATTCGAATGCATGGAATTGCAGCATGACATCAACATCCTGCAGCACAACCTCCTGCATTTGAAACTGCTTCTCAATGCAAAAACTAAATAAAACTATGCTTCTCTCTCCTCACACCCATCCGGTGAACACCAACACTATAATACATAAGCTTCAGATCTGGATCCTGCTGGGGGAGTCAATTGAAATGGTGTATAAGTTCAAATACCTGAGCTTTTAGCTTGACTGTAAGCTTTCCTTCTCTGTTCATCTAGAGGAACTGTCAAAAAGACTTAGGCAAAGACTAGGTATCTTCCATCAAATCAAACACCTTCTAAACTTTGATGCCAAATTAAGATTGGTGCAGACTACTTTTCTCCCTCTGTTAGATTACATGGACTTTATATAAGGTCACTGCCCCTATGTCTGCCTTAGCCAAGCTTATACTTTATACCACAGGGCTACCCGTTTCATCACCAACTCCCTATATAATACTCATCACTGTGCCCTTTATGCGCAAGTTGGGTGGCAGTCACTGAAAACCAGATGACTAAAAAATGCTGCCCTTTGGATATTTCGAGCTCTCATCAACAACCTCCCCATATATGTCTCGAATCTCTTCACTTGTTCAGTGGGTTCTTACTCACTCAGAAGATACTCATACCTCTTACTCGACATTCCCAGTGTCAGAACTTGGCATGGTGCTTCCTCCATAAGTCACACCCTCCCCTATCCTTTGGAATACCATCCAAAGTACCCTAAAACTCTAGAACATAGTTGGACTGCCCATCTTTAAGACACTGCTGAGTTACTTCCTTAAGGAAACTTGTAGCTGCTTCACCTAGCAATGCTTTCTTCCTGTATCTTGCCTCTCATACTTGACTACAGTACTTGCTCCTCTCATTGCCTAGTCTCGATCTTTTGCCCCTTCACATCAGTTTTTCCCCTCAACGTTCGCATTTCTCTGAGCTTCCCCCTCTTCCCCTCCCTTTCTCTTTTCAGCTGTTCCCTTCCACCATCTCCTATTATGCCTTCTCTACCCCCTTTTTTATCTGTTCCAGACCATGATGACCTTAGATTGTTTTTGTTAGCCTTTTCCTGCTGTGTCATATTGCCACATTGCATTTAACGTGCCAGCTTTTTGCATAATCCATCATCAACGTAGCCTATACTGATTCATATTGTACCTAGGTTTTGTGCTACTTTGTAACATCCTTTGTATTATATCATTTTCATAGTCAGTGTCAGTGGCTCAGTAGGTAGCACACTCGCCTCTGAGATCAGAGAGCTGTGGGTTCAGTTCCCACATATGGCACCTGGGTTAATATCCCAGTACTGACACTGTAGTGCAGCATGAGAGGGGTGCTGCACTTCTGAGGTGCCGTCTTTCAGATGAGACATTAAAACTGAGGTCCCATCTGCCTGGATTGGTGATAGTTCAGGTGGATGCTAAAGATCCCATGGCACTTATCAAAAAGAGTAGGGGAGTTTTTATTATAATAATAAACATAGATAACACAGTACATCAAGGTAACAATAAAAAATAAATCACGCTAACAGAAAAAGGAAAAAGTTCCTTAATCTTGGAAAAAGAATAATCAATTATTAATAAACAGCTTTACTTAAATTTTATAAAGTGAAGAAAACCTTTCCACCATTTCATAAGTTCAGAGGAAGCAAGCTTCCAAGAGTCTTGTAAATAAATCCTTGAAAGTTCATTGGAAACCAATATACTAAAACATTTATAAGACATTTTTTTTGATAAATGACCCATTGGCATCTAGCCTGCCATAGAAAATATCTTAAACAACAAAAAAATAAAGCTAGCATCCCAAAATGGAAATGAGAAAAATTAGCAGGATAAATTCCTAATTCCAAAATTTCATATGTAACAAAAGTAAGCCATTTAAAGTTCCATAGTTGTGCCAGATAAACCCACAAACCCTTTGAAGAGGAACACTGGAAGAAAAAATGCTCCAGCATTTCTTCAATATTTATACAGTCCATGTAAGGACAATTCCTCTCTTCAATAACTTTATATTTTGCCATGCCCCGAACATTCAGTCGCCCATAAAAGATCAACCATTTTGTTTCACGCTGGTGCATAGGCAGTCTGATATTGTTAAGCTGAGCTAATACCTTAGAATTCAAAGCTGATGGGCAATTCTTAAAACAGTGGTCTTGTGGATGTAATGCCTTCATAATCATCTGATAAAAAGCCTGCATACTATTATTCAAAATCATTTCTTTAGTAATTTTCCATCTATATAACTTTCGTACAGCAGGCCTAAAATACTGAGGAATATGAACACAGGGATTCAATTTTGGAGCCAGGTTATGCCAAATTGCAAAATATTTAGCCAGGTCCCTATTAACCCACCCTTGTCCAACACTTACTGCTGGAGCCAAACCACATCTAATAGAATTCATGATAAACAAAGCATGCAAAAATACAATTGGGTCTATCATCCCAAGTCCTCCAGATTTTTTACTCAAGTAAGTGTAATGTCTTTTTACTGGGTCTAAACAGTTACCCCAAAGCATTTGGAAAAACACACTATAAGTCTTTGTCTCCAACTGAGACAGAAGAGGGAAAATCATGGCCACATACTGTAAACAGGGTATAATAAACTGTTTAATAATATGTATGTGCTTCAGCTTTGAAAATTTCCACCTCTTCCATTTGTTTACTTTTTTATCAACCTTCTCAAGCACTAGTTCCCAATTTTCAACTGGTAAATTTTGGGGACCAAAAAGTATGCCTAAAATTTTGAGCGGGCTCCAGGAAATGTGAATACCATCCTGTACCATAGCAATAGGTCCTATTGCCCAAATAAACAAACCATTCATTTTTTTTTAAATTCAACTTAGCATTCAAAACTACTGAAAAAGATGAAAAGCTTCCAAAAATTTATAAATTTGAGTTTGGTCAGAAAAGTACAATATTAAATCATCTGCATAGGCCTGTAAAAATAGCTGACTATCTACAGATATGTTCCCTTTAATTCCAATCCACTGTGGTGAAGTAACTAAAGTCTGTAAAAGAGGGTCCAGTGAGAATATATAAAGAAGAGGGCTTGGGGCAACCCTGACGTACCCCAGTCTTTAAATGAAAACTTTCAGCTGTACAACCTTTCAAAAAAGGAAAAACTGCATTGTACTTATATAGCATCTTAATGAGATTAACCATTTTAATTGGAACCCCACAATGTTCTAAAGTTAAAAAAGGAAAAAGGTAGATGGACTCTGTCAAAAGCCTTTTCAAAATCTGCAATAACCATACATCCAGAAATGCCAGCTAGAGATAAGTGTTCAATGACATCTCGTATAACCATCAAAGCAGATTGGATTCTTTTATCTGGAATCCCACAAAATTGATAAGGAGATATCACCCACTTAGCATAACTTTTTAGCCTGTTATTCAAAATGCTAGCACAAATGTTGTAGTCAGAATTTAGCAGGGTGATGGACCTCCAGTTCTTTATATCATTCTTATATCCTGACTTAAATAAATGGATTAATAATCCTTCTGAGAAGGAAGGAAACATAGAAGTATTCTCAAAAAAATATTTAAACACAATAAGAAAGCATTTACTTAGCTCTTCATGAAAACATTTATATAATTTATTAGAAAGACCATCTTTCCTTGGGGAAATATTCAGCTTCAATTTCTGAATTGCTTCAATTATTTCCTTTCGATTAATGGGCCCTGACAGTTTTAAAGCTTCTGTTGACACAGAAAGAGATTTAGTAGATCATAAATAAGAAAACATCAAATCTTCAGGAATAGGGGAGGTAGATTCTAAGTACTGATAATGACTTTCAATCATTTCCCTTAACTGCTCAATCATTGTGGCCTTTGAATCATCTGGCTTTCTCAGAAAATCAATTGTAGAAGATTCTTTTAGGGTTTTACAAACCTCGAAAGGATCACCTATAGGGGATTTTTTCGTACCATTAGTAAATATGGCTTGTAAAGTCTTGGCTCTATTATACTGGTATTCCTTCATACTAGATTTAAGTTTTTTAATTTGCTCTGAGTAGTCCTGCCAGGAAGGATATGCGATTGTAAAAAGTCTCCGAAGCTGCTAAGTAATAGATACTGCAAAAAATTATGATCTTTAGCTATCACCCCTTGCTTCTTAAACCATTTACACAAATCCATTTTAGTCTTCATCCACCAGTCTCCCATATCAGTGTATAAAAAAGCCACTGATAATCTAGCTCTTAAAATAAATTTAACACTTGTCTGTATGTGAGGTAAATCTAAGATAGAAGTGTTTAGTTTCAACCTTACCTGTCTATTTTCAGGCAGGCCTGGAAAGTAAAAAGTGCATAGTAAAAAAAGATAATCAGTGAATTCACTAGGTATCATTCGAAAGGAGTTCACCTGTACAGAAGAGGAAACTAACATATAATCAATTAAAGTGTGAATTTTCCCTTTCACAAATGAAAATGTGGGCCCATGGGAAAGGTTAGAAATACAATTAAATAAACCAGCCATCTTAATGATATTGGCTAGTGCATGTGAATCACAATAAATCTTTTTATTCTGTTTGGGTGAATCCATGACAGTAAAATTAAAATCACCACCCCATAACACCTTAACTGAGGTAACCAGGAAAGGTTGCACTGCCTTCAGACAAGCAACTCTATCTGCCTTAGACTGTGGGTTATAAATGTTAATAAACCGGTAACATATGCTGTGCCATTTCCCATCCAGTATGATGACTCTACAAGGAATAAGGTCTATTAAGTTGTGCAGTGTAAAAGAAAAACGATTAAACAAAATCAGTCCCAAACGACCAATAGGAAGGTGCCCAGGGCCATTCCCTCTTGAAAGCAGATAATTGTTCAATGGTGTAAATCCAAGTTTCCTGTAAAAAACAGACTAAAACATGTTGGTCATGAATATAGTGAAAAAGAGCTTGCCTTTTGGTAGTATTCAATAAACTATGGGTGTTCAAAGATACCCATGACAACCACATTGAAATGCATTAGAAATACAAAAAAAGTGGAGCCTGCAGCATCTTGAGCTTTCTGAATTAACAGGTCTGGACTAATACAAGATGCTTTGTTTTTGGCTGCCCAGGGACATTCTCTGAAAACATGGCCATATTCTACAGAAAGGTCACATTTTGTGTGATTGTCCCGGATTTCCCCCCTTTTCCCTCACAAAAAGACAGAGACCATTGTTTGTTGTGCTCAGATTGGCAATTAATTTATTTATATATCATAATTCCATGTTTCATTTCATCATCTTATTATTACATCTCTCAGAATTTCCTTTATTTCCATCCATATATCAATCTCTGATCATCCCTCTTTTTCCTCTTTTTCTCCCCCCAGGTGAAAACCTGGGTGCCTTCTTCTTCTTCTCCTTTTCTGTTAGGTAGCGGTGAAAACCGAGACCACTTTTCCTTCATCTTCTTCCTCTTTGGTGTTATTCCTTTTCTTTCCCCCTCCCTCCTCCCCTTTTTCCCCACTAGCCAGTCTCCAGCTTGCGTTGGATGACTGGCTTCTCCTTAGGTATAACTTTCCCTTACCTCAGGGAATTCTTCTGAACCACTCCCCCCCTTTTTTTTTTTACTTTCCGTTTTTTGCATGTCTCATCCATGCTTCTATGACACCCATTATTTCTGTGTTAAACATGTCTATGGCTAGATCTCATAGGTGAACCCCATCTGATCTATAAAAATCTTCTACCCATTCGTCTACGTCCCGTAGTATTACCTGTCCTCCCATATTCCTTACCAATGTCCCTACCCTTCTGTTCATCTTCTTCCTGGCCCTATCCACTGCTTTGTGACTGTACTTGTGCCTCCAAACCCTCCTTGGTATCATATCCAACCAGGCAAGGCTTACCTGCGGCCACCACTGCTGTATTATGCAGTGTCAGTGGCTCAGTAGGTAGCACACTCATCTCTGAGGCTGGGAGATCAGAGGGCTGTGGGTTCAGTTCCCACATCTGGCACTTGGGTTAATATCCCAGTACTGACACTGTAGACCACCAGCGTCCTCTTCCTAAAATACTATCCACAGTTTCGCCTGCTGCTGCCCACTGTGAGGTGGCCCCAATTCGCAAGGAGTGGGACGAGTAGTTAACCGGGTCCTCCCCAAAAAATTGCATGCCTTTTTTGAGCAGTGCTGTGACTTGGTAACTGGTGACCCCTTTCCCATCGCCATGAACAAATAATCTCCCTGTTCTGGTCCCATGCTCTGTGGTGAAAGCCCACAAAGCCTGCACTGGGCATATCATGCCCTCTACCTATCTTTTTAGTGTCACCATGCAGCCCTGCCCCTTTTGATCCATCTTGGACCTTTTAATTTTGATCTATATCTCTTTTGTGCCCCAACTTATATCTTCCCATTCCAATCCCCCTTTTTTGTCTTCTTTGCCATGGCCTACCACCTCACTCACTCTCATAGCCCCTGCAAACATTTTGACATAGATAGTGTGAAATAGCTGGGCTTCTGCCTTTGACCTGCATATTGCTGGTAATGCTCCTTTAGTTTTGCTAGCCACTGTTCCCCTATTGGTCTTCTATTGTCTGCTGGCCCTTACTTCAACCTACCCCATCCCTGCATCATCCTTCGAATAAACCATGATTTTGTTGGGTCCTTCCAGCCCTTTAGGCTGCATATGATGCTTATCCCTGCTAAATAGACCCCCATTGTGATATGGGCTATTCCTTTTTGCCATTGCTCCACAATGAACTTTCCCAGTTGTTCTTCTGTGAGCAGCCTACTTACCTCCATCTGGTGTGTTGCTCTGAATGTTTGAAACACTCGCCAGGCCCCATCATAGGCCCTCAGTGTCCGAGGTGCCCATGAGCTGCAAAACAACAGTTCTACTCCATCTCGCCAACGTGCCAGATGATCATTGGTATGGGCGTTTTTTGCTCTTCTGCTGCCGGTGCCAGCCTCTGGAAATGATCCAGCTGCAGATGGGAAAGGCTGTCAGCCAGGGTGTTGTGTACCCCTTCTATATGTTTTGCTCTGAATGACATGCTCAGTTGCAAGGCCCTTAAAACTAAATGATGCAAAACTTGCATGATCGTTTCTGACCTGGACCCCTTGTTGTTTAGAACCTCCACCACTGCTCTATTGTCACACCAGAATGTCACCCTTTGATCTCGTAACTCTTCCCCCCACACCAGGGTACAGGCCCAAATGGACATGATCTCTAGCAATGTTATATCCCTTACCTTGCTGTTCCTTACCCACTTGGATGGCCATGGTTCAGCAAACCACCTGACCTTCAGGTAGCCCCCCATGCCTATTCCCCTGGCTGCATCTGTGTAAAGCTCTAAGTCCGTGTTATACACCCATTCTTTCTGCCAGAAAGAGCAGCCATTATAATCCTTGAGGAATTCCTCCCATACATAAAAGTCCTCCCTAACACCTCTTGTCAGGTCTACCCAATGGTGTGGTTTGGCTACCCCCACTGTAACCCTTGCAAGCCTTTTTGTGAATGCCCTTCCTGGTTCAATAGCCCTACAGGCGAAGTTCAGGTGCCCAAGAACTTGTTGTATTTGTTTTAGCTGCACCCTTCTCCTGCTGGTATGCACTAGTATCAATTCTTTCAGTTTTTCTACTTTTTGGGCCGCAGCTGGAATATTTCCCTTGGGGCAACTATCTCTATACCCAGGAATTCTAGCACCCTGCAGGGACCCTCTGTTTTCTCCGGTGCCAGTGGCACCCCTAATTCCTTGCATACCTCTTGAAATTTGCCCTACATTTCTTGCGTTTCTCTTTTTCCACTACCAATGAAAAGGAAATCATCCAAATAGTGAATAATCACTCTATGACCAGTTTTCTCTTGATATATCCACTGCAAACAAGTGCTAAATGCTTCAAATGTTGCACATGCTGTTGAACATTCCATGGGCATGGCTTTGTTGAAATAGTACTGTCCCCCAACTTTAAAACCCAAAAGGTCCCAGTCCTCTCTCCTGACTGGCAGCAACCTAAATGCAGATTCAATGTCCATCTTTGCCAGCCACGCATCCTTAGCAGCCCGGATTATCCGGACTGCATCTTCCAATGTTGAATATGTTACTCTACTATAATCCTTCCTGATAAAGTCATTCACTGAATTCCCTTCTGGAAAGGACAGGTGGTGAATCACCCTATACTCTCCTTCCTGTTTCTTGGGTACCAAACCTAATGGCAAGATCCTCATGTTCTGTAGGGGGGGGGATATCAAATGGGCCTTCCATTCTTCCCGCTACCCTTTCCTTTTCTATTTTTTGCCTTAACATCTCTTTTTTCCCTTTTACTGACCCCAGGTTGCGTGCTTCTCTTGCTTGTCTGGGTCCATCACACTGCAATGAAAAACCTGTGCCAAATCTTTTCTCCATCATCCCATCCGCTGTTTTGTTCGGATATGTGTCCAACTAACTTCTCCATGCCTCTATCCTGATGGGGTTTCTGGCTATCCCAAATTGACCCCTGTCTTTTTCCCCCTTTCTCCCTCCCTGACCCCTGTCTCTCACTCAGTGTCTGGCTTTCTTGATCAGTGATTCTGACCTCTTCTGCTCGAGTCTCCCTCCCCCCCCCTCCCTCCCCTGTTCCATGTCTGCCCTTTAAACCCCTGTCCTTCATGAAAAAACTGTTGACCTGAGATCTGGTCCCCAGATCCCTGTGGTCCCTGGGCCCATGTCGTTCTGCATCTGTTTACTGGGTTTGTTCCCCCACATTTTGAACATGCGTGCTGAAAGCGACATTGGAGCCATGAACAAAAGGCCCTGTTGTATGCCCAACAGTTCCTCTGGGGCCCAACACCTTTTCTCCTCCATTCCCCCTCGGGTGTGGACTGATCCATGACAAAATCTGTCCATAAATCTAGTTGCTTTTTATCCCATCTCACATCCCCATATGTTGCCATTCTCTGCCGAAAAAATTCATCATAGTATATCCATCCCACTCCCCCTTTTGTTTTTGCCCATCTTATTATTAGGGATTATTAGTATTCTAATACTATGGCTGAGAAAGTGGCAAAACCTACATACTACCCATCCCAAGTCTTCCCTTTTGTGAATTTTTCTTCCTCCTTCTTCCCTAACAATACTACCGCTGCTGCCATTTCACTCTTCCCTATGTTTTCCAATTCTTCATACTTTGCTGCCGCTTCCCGGCTCACCAATGCAAATATATCCACATATTCTCCTTTCCATATCTTCTCCTTTGTGGCCAATGGAACATGCTCACCCACCCTCATCCCGGGGGCACCTATCTCCCTTGTTCCTCTAATTTCTTTTTCTATACCTTCCTCTTTTCCTTTTGGTACCTCTTTTTCTATCCTTATCTCTGCTAAGGCTGACTCCATTTGCCCTAGCCCCCCGTCCCCAGTGCAGACACAATTTGACTAGTGTACTCTTTTATACTGTCATCCACTGCACTGGGTGCATTACCTGGTTCCTTGTCCAAGCTTTGTTGTCTGCCATCATCTTGCTGCCCTGTTAGAGCACTCATTGGTTGAGGGGGTGGATAAACCACTATCGGCTGCAGAGGAGCCACTGTGCTCAGAAGATCCAGTCCAGGTTCCCCTTGTGGAAATCCAACTTGGTCTTGGGGAGGTACTGGCGGTACTGGGTCACTGGGATGCAGAGATACTGGCTCGGCCACCTTGGTGGGTCCCGCCGCTATTGGCTGTACCCTGGTGGGGCTGCCTGGCCCCTCGGCCGTCTGCTTCCCTCTGCCCCCTTTTTCCCTTCCCTCTTTCCTCTTCTCCCCCGGTCTTCCTGGTTCCTCCCCTTCCACCAGCTCCCACAACCTGTTGGCCTTTTCTGTCAACTCGACTATAGCCCTGTAAGCATCTTCCTTCGAGGGCCTGTTCTTCTTAGGCGCCATATCCTCTGTCCTCTCACACTGTAAAGACAACTGAAGAGAAGAAAACAAGATTTTGATATTAACTTATGTTTTTATCATGCCCACGTGTGGCCATCTTACATTGCACCCATACTACAGGCCCTTTCCAGCTGACTGACCTCCAGTCCCCCCCAGTTCACCCCCTCCTTTATTCCGGGTATAAAATCCATTGTAATGCCCCTTCATCAGCAAATCTCCAATACAATGCCCCTTAGCCGGACAAATCAGTAACTATAATACATTTCAAATCTTTCCACGATCCCCTGCCCATTCAGCCCGCACATAGCCCAAAAAGAAGAAACCTCCCCTTTTTTTTTTTGAAGGCTCTCTCCCTTGATTAGATGCACTACATTGTCCAGCAACTCTTCGGTATAATGCCCCCATCCTCGGGGCTTTTGTGTACCCATGCTGCATGGTGAGCCCTTTTCAGGCCCAAATTCCCATGCGTGATGCCCTTCCCAGCCTGTCCTAGGCCTTGTCCCCTTTGTCTCATGCCCTCCAGGCTCCCGAAACTGAGGCCCCAGCCACCCACTTTTCTCACCCTATTCCCTGTTGGTCCCTTGTCCTTGCGGCTGCCGCCACCGCCTTTCTTGTTTCCGCCCCTGTCTTCCTTTGACGCTCTGGCCCTCTCCCCCTTTCTCTGTGCCTTCCCCCCAGTGCACGTTGTCCTGTCTCACTTTTATCAGTGTTGCCATCGCTTGCTTCCGTTTTACCAAGCCTTTTGTTCTGAACCGCGTGTTCTTGCAGCGTGTGACGTCATCACGTCCGCCTCACGGCCTGCTCTGTGCAGGCCCCTTCTTTTACTGCCCTCTCCCAAGTTCTCCCCCCACCCTCCCCTCTACTGCTTGTTGCTATCTAGGCCCCCACCCTCACCCTTCGCCGCTCCCTTCACTTGCGGCCTTCAGGCAGCGGTGACGCACTGCCTAGGCCTCCCCATCTGCCATTGCTCCTTCTTCGCCTGGCCCTCCTGTTCTGGCCTCCTAGGTGCACCTCCCTTGTGGTCTCCAGGCTCCCCTCAGGCCACCAGCTGTCTGTACAGGGCCCTGTTCCTGCAATCCCCCCCGCTCCTTTCCTTAGGCCATATGTCCCAATTTTCTTCTCGAGAAACCCCCTTTTCTTCCAGGGCTGTTCCGCCAGGCATCTCCACATGTTTCCTCTGGTCCCCTTTATCTAACACCACCACTGTCCAAATGCACAAATCCTTTGTCACACAAAAAACCCTTGCATCCTCCTTTCACCTCACAGCACTCGCAAGCCCTCCCTAATTCGCCACATCTCTTCTTTCCATACCTTCCTGCTGCGCTGTATCCTTGCTCTCTGAAACAGCCACCGCTACCTGTGATCACAACCGGAAGCTCCTGCTGTTACTAGTCTGGTCTTTTTTTTTTTTTGTCTCACTCTCATAATTACCACATAGCTGCACCCTGTATTGGACTATGCCTTCGTTTCTCTGCTGAAACACAACTTTTTTTTTTTTTACTTCTGCCTTGCACCTATAGATGCTATTGATACCATTCCTGATCCTCCTTGCAAACTCAAGCCTTCTGCCACGTGCTGCATCCCAAAATCTTCACATCACAGCCAAATCCCCCTATCCTTCTAACTTATCTTTCAGGTTCTACATTCTCATCTCTTCTCATGCTTTCTGTCTTTTGTTGCCTCTTTTTTTTTTAAAACTCAACACTTGTACCATCCTGTTTGTTTTTCCTTACCTCCTTCCTTGCTGTACCAACCTTCCAATTAATCTGCCAGTCCGATGTGCTGCAGTTCCAAAAGATCAAAACTCCAGCAAAAGTGACTGAGCCCCTCTTGTGCTGTCCATTATATACCTCCACTTGCCCTTCCCCTTCCTGTTGCCTAGCCATTGTTCTCCCATGTCTCCTCCCTTTCTTCCCCCCCTCCCCTTCTGAGCACAAGCATCTTAACCAACAGGGAAGGGGTGCACCGGGACAACCTGGTCTGCCCCTTAAAGGGCAAACTCCATTAGCACATTGCATAGTAACATGCCCAACTTCCCCAGGGTTATCACAACATGATTGATCACAGATGCTGGAAAGATGAGTTCTAGAGCCACACTTGTTGCAAGCTCTAGGCTGCCCCCCATAAAATCAAGCCCTTCTATCCCTTCCTAACAAAAAAGAATTAGGTATATGTTCCATGCCTGAATTTGATTGCCTCAATTTAATTTTATATTTCCAACCCCCCCATCCAAAACTGCTCAGAATCTAGGATAGGTTCTGGGGCACTCAATACTTCACATTTTTGTGACAACCAAAAGATAATATCTTCCACATGGACCCCCTCATTTCAAAACATCACTGTCACAAATTTAATCAGGGGTTTAGTGAGGGGAATGACCAGAAAGGGGGTCCATGTGGGAGAAAACTTGATCTATCCATAGCGCTCCAAAAATAAATCTAGGGCATGTGATGTTTTAAAACTGACATCTAAATTGTCCTCTCCAGAAATATTGATAAAGGTGAACACATCCTTAGGCTAGAAATGAAGGGAATCTTTCAATACAGTTTTCCCAACAAAGTATCTGTCCAGCCTATTGTTCAAACCCCCTTTGTAGCGTATAAGAATAGCACTACGTCTTGGAACTGCTTCCTTTTGAGCAGTAGAGAACAGTTCAGATATTAGGGGCTTCTGTTTAGGAGGACTCAATGTAGAAGAGTCCTGGAATGAGAGAGAAATATCTGGGAGAGGAAGACCAGAATCATTTTTGGGAGCAATAGGCTGTGGGGCCTGTAAATCTGAAGGTCTGGTGGTAGGATTAGGCAGAATTACATCAGACAGCTTCTTGTTAATAGAACCTCCCATAGAAATGTTCAGCTTTATATCAGGTTTCCAAACTGGGGAGTGTTGCAATAAAGAAAAGTCAGCATCCCATTCAGGATCAGGTGTCCAGATACCAGATGAGGCCTGCTTCCATCCAGCCCCTACAAGGGCTTTACCTGGAGTCCAAGCCTCCTGTGTTGTATCCGAGGTAATGAATGCAGTACCTGTATCAGCAGGTAAAGGGATAGGATCTTTAATAGCCATATTGCTCTGCTGCTGAGGCGTATTGGTTGAAAAGAAGAACTCAGTAACCCCAACCTGTGACTCTGCGGTAGATTGATACACAACATCAGGGTGGACCATTAACTCTTTGTTAGCCAGAGCTTTCAACATGAAACCCTCCAATTTACTAAGCGGGGAATGAACGTTTTGAGTAAATTTGGCTAAGGATAAGGCTACAGGGACCTCTTGTCGATCTGCTGCAATGACCAGGGAAGGAAATTTTTTTTTTCCGTAGGCTGCAAACTAACAGGCTTTAGGCACTCGATAAAACTAGTGAAATCACTGCCAGCCTGTAGTTTGACAGCGTCACAATTCAGAGCGCTCGTTGTGACAGGAAAGTTATGTACTGACTCACCACACACTGAGGGGCCTTCCGAAGATTCAGCTTCAGCCGTAGAGTTGACAGGAGCAGCAACACTGTTGACAGGGAGCACCTCAGAAGGCTGTAATTGTTTTGCAAAGTCCACTGCTGCTGTTTGCTGCACAGTTCTTTCCCCAGTTGAGCGTAGTACGTGCTCACCCTCAGTCCCAAGAAAAACATCCTTATTTTGAGCCATTACCACTTTAGCAGAGGTTTTAAGTAGTTTACTCATTTCCTCTATGGAAACAGGTGCATCATGAAACTCAGTGTCAGAATCCGCATCCATGCTTCAATGAAAATCTGCCTCGGTGTTGCTAACAGTGGGAGCTGAAGCAAGCTTTCCCACCATGCAGACGTCCTCCTCCTCCGATGTCCCACACAGAGTGGCCGTCCTACAGACAGCCTGTCCCCCTACTGGCCAAGAGTAGGGGAATTTCCCCGGTGTCCTGGTCAAATTTCCCTCACTCACTAAAAATACCACCAACAGCTTAATCTGGTTCAAGGTCAGTTGGCATTCATCTATATCCCCCTCCCCTGGGTTGTGCCTGAAAATAGGCAGGATTTGTCTAGTGCACCTACCTGGTCAACAAAAACTAAATAAAATAAATAAAAATAAAATAAATTTTGCCGGCTGTTTTTGTACAACCTAATGCCATTGTATGTTATGATATTTCTTATTGTATTTATGTGTCCCAGGACATCCTGTAAATGAGTCTGCTCAATGGTGCTTTCTCCTAGTAAAATAAAGATTGATTGATTGATTCTCCAGTAGCTGCAGGCATCGCAGTGCACCTCCCTTGATCCCAAGGTATAAAGTGTTACAGTAGTCAACCCTCAAGGTCTCAAACGCATGTACTAGCATGGCCAGGTCATTAGATAAGGCAAGGGACTTAATCTGGCTGATATTTTGAAGATGATAAAAGGCATTCCAGTCTACAGCTACCACCTGTGCCTCCAGTGTCAGCTCATTATCCAGGATGTCTCCAGATTTTTCCCCTTGGTGGAGGCTGATAACCTAGAGGGGCCAAGCCAAAGCCCAGTCTCCTCTTTGGAAGCCTCCACTCCCCCCTTTCGACCTGGCTCTACCACCAGCACTTCAGTCTTCTTAGGGTTCAGTCTCAACCAGCTTGATGACATCCAGGTCTGAATCCTTTACAAGCACTTATTAAGCACGTTGACCGCATCTGATGTCCCAAGTGCAAGGAGAGGTACAGCTGAGTGTCATCGACATAACAATGAAACTCCAGCCCATACCACCTAATGATCTCACTCAGGGGAAGCACATATACTGCGAATAACTTGGGTGACAGGATTGAACCCTGATGTACCACACAGGACTGGGCCACTGGATGCAGGAAGTATTATCCCAACACAACCCTCTTGGTACTGTCCTTAAGGCAGAACTTAAACCAGCTGACAACTTTGCCAGTGAGTCCTACATATCCCCTGAGCTGCTTCAAAAGTAGCCCATGGTCCACAATTTCAAACACTGATGAGAGATCAAGGAGAACAAGAATTGATCACTATCCCCTGTCTATCACCCTGAGCAGGTCAGTATGCGCCCGAACCAGTGCAGTGTCTGTGCTACGGTATGCATTGCCCAAAACCCAGATTGGAGGGCCTCATAGATGTTAAAGGCAGTAAGGTGTGCCTTGAACTGTAATGCAACCCCCTTTTCAATAACCTTCCCTGGAAAGGAAGGTTAGAGACAGGTCAGTAATTTGTCAAAACATATGGACCCAAAGATGTGTTTTTCAGCAGAAGCTTCAACAGAGTGCTTTTCAGCAACTTCAGGAAGACCCCATCAGATAAGGAACACTGAACAATCTCAGTGAACAATGGGCCCAGATGCCCAATGCAGCTCACCAGTAGATGTGTTGGGCCAGCGTCCAGGTTACAAAATGTTGTCAGCAGCTCAAAGATCACCTCACATACCTCATTTATCATCACTGGTTGGAACTCTCACCAGGAACACTGACTCAGGTGATGACTTCCAAGCTCCACCTTGCTGGGCTGTGACAACTCACTTGGGGAAATCCCAGTCCTAATGAGGGACAACCTGTCTGAGAAGAAACAAACTCTTTCTATTTTGCAGATGAAGAAGCTGTAATGGGCTCAAGACAGGCCACATGTGAAAGCCTGTCTACCATCCAGGAGAGCTGAGCTGGTCAGTTCTTTCCTGTAGCAATCTTCCTAGACAGAAAAGCTGTCTTCTTACAGGTGATTGCTTTCTGATACTCATCATAACGAGACATCAGAACCATTTTGTATTCCTGAGCCATGGACTTTCTCCACCAATGCTCCAATCTCCACCCCATGGTTTTCATCACCCTCAGCTCACCATCACACCATGGTGAGCCAAGACTCAATACCAGTAGGCATACATGGACTGGTACTAAGAGTTCAAAGGCATCAGTAGTGACCATATTGCAGGCTACTACAGCTACCTCCAGCCTCCCCAGCACATGTATTCAACACTTCTGAGATGTCCAGCACCACCAACAGTCAATCTGGTTGAAGCCCTCTCAAAGAGTGGAACTGGACCACCTCCACAAGGGATGGAATACAAACACGTGACCTTAATTTAAACACTGACATTCAGTTACTCACACTAGGTGATTTGTTTACAGCAGGGATGGGCAGATCAGCTTAAAAGTACTGTTACTGTAGTTCATTCCCTATTCTACAGTAACGTGATAGCAAATTGCCCCACTCAAAACTCCATGAAAATGTAAGACACGCATTTTGTAACCCATGTACCCAATGTCCCACCCGATGGCAGCAAAGGCCACAACCACCTGTCCCATACCACACCCTAAGGCATATTGAGAACTAACTTGCATTGTTTCAAATTTCCAGGGCAAGTGAAAAAAATTACTTTCTACTGTGGTCCTGCATATGCAAGCTTGCATGTAATCTTCCACTGCTGCTTTTCATCCTTTTTTTTATTATTATGCAGTTGCAGTTGCCCAGTGTCCAAGATGCCAAGCCACGTGGTCCCACAGTGCAGCTTTCCTCTCACCTGACCAAAGATCTTACCAATATATATATATTTTTATGCAATCAGTGTGGACAATATATCCATTACATAAATCCTGATATTTGAGCTATTGTGAACATAAATTTCATTTATGTACATAGTTACTATATCATCACTCATTTATGTACATAGTTACTATGTCATCACTAATTTATGTACACAGTTGCTATGTCATCAGCCGATTTACAATGTTCAGCGTCAGTAGCAGTACTAATCATATTCAAATGTGAATAACTTTAAAATGAAAAATGATAGCATGGTACTGTGATCACAAAAGTTGTTCAGCACAAACATATCTACAAAATGAGTGGTGTTTTGTTTATAGATACCTTTTAGTTTTTTTTATAATTAGCAAAAAACAGCATAAAATTAAGGGTTTTTTTACACTTTTTCAACAAACAAATACAAATAACTTTAAAACGAAAATTGATAGCACTGCACTTTGAGCACAAACGTTGTTCAGTACAAAAATATCTACAAAATGAGAGGTGTTTCACTTATAGATGCCGTTTAGATTTTTTATAATCAGCAAACAATGGCAGAAAATTCAATTTTTAGTCACTTTTTTGACAAACGAATCCCCCAATGCAAAAACAAAAGAATTGTGCATCAAACTTTTTCATTATGTACTGTCCATAATGTAAAGTTGGACCATCCATAGCAACTGCTTAGCAACCACTATGCTAAGTGGAGCTACCCTGGGAAAACCACAAAAAGTCCATGTAAGTTAACATTAAAAATTAAATAAACAATTTAAAACAAAACTCCCTCCCTAAAGGATCCCTATTGCATAAATGAAATATGTAACAGGGACCTTGTGGAATACATGATTTATTTTCACTTGAGCTGTTTGACCTTGGGCACATCACTAGTGATTTATGCCACTCATGAGGTTGCCCAGGTCAAACAGCTCTTGTGAAAATAAATCATGTATTCCACAGGTCCCTGTTATGTATCATATATATCTATCTATATATATATATATATATATATATTTATAAAATGGGTAGGGAAATTGTTGTCATTTTACTGGATAATGAGCATCACATGACCGTGCGTATATCAGAGCACACGACCGCACTCCTGGACTTTTACCCCCATCCAAAACAATTTTGACATTTTATAAGATAGATAAGATTTTCTGAGGTGTGTGGTCTGATAAACGTACACCTTGGGCGGTTGATGCACTGGGCCTGCGGCCTCATGCGCATAACGCATACCAAGGCATGCATATATCAGAGCATGACCACACACCTCAGAGTGGTATATCTATTATATATATATATAATATATATATATATACACACACACACACACACACACACACACACACACACACATACACACATACACACACACACACACACACACACACACACACATATATATATATATATGCACAGTAGTACCCCTATAGTTAGGGCTGAGTAGGGTGTTCAATATTAAACCCCTAACCTTTTTTTTGTAATTTCTGTTTTGGCCCCCTCACCTCTCCAGCACTGTACCCAATACCCCATGGGTGCTGCTACCATGAGTACCCCCCACAGAGCCATGGCTTATCCCCCAGGTGGAGACAAGTAGGGGCCCCCCTCTAACCCGTCACACCTTCATTTGTCTCATCAGGGTCCTCCTTGGGCTGCAGCACCAGTTGGTGAGGGCTAATCTTCAGCCCTCATGTCGGTATCATAACAGGGCTGAGCTTTTTTCTTGGTACTCCACCCCGGAGGTGTGACGACACTAGGATGCCAAGGGAGATGCCGACATCGGTCATGCCTCCCTCTGCTTCAGAATCAGGCTTGCTGTACCTCCAGCTACCACTAGAGACCAGGCATGCACTGAGTTGGCACCACTCACCACCCCAGAGTAGATGTGCAGTCCATTGGATGCTCAAGCCTCCTCCTCCAGCCATCCCTCTGACAACCCAGGCTCGTTCCTGAACCCGGGTCACTGGTGTCATGAGTGGTATTGCTACTGCTGTGCCAGGGGCCAGCTAAAGCCCTAACTTTGCACTTTAATAGCTTTGGTAGCATTTGACAAAATCAGCTGAAACCTTGCATGTGTTGTCTCAGAGGCAAGATATACATTTGTGGGATGTTTTGTGATGGCAGCTTGAGTGGTTTAGGAGATCAGAATATGTAATTTTTCTGCAGATCTCTAATTTTTTTCCTATACTTAACATGGGATTTTTTTTTTTTGCTTTCACTTACAGCTTTAATGGACTGGAATTTTTCCCCAAACCTTCAAAGTAAAGGCATGATGTCCTATGGTAATGTAATTGACAGGTTTTGTGAAAACATATGTAAATAGTTCCAGAGTTATAAGGCTGTAAAGTTGTGTTTTTTTTTTCTGTTCTGAGCATGCTTAGTAGGGTTCTTGGGTTAACATTCTGACAAGACATCAAAAAAATTCTGCATTACAAGACCATTTTTGGTTTCTCTCACTATTTTCTTCTCTCAGCATAAAGCATTATTTTGTGCCATGAAAACCACCATCTCATTTCTTTTCTCCTTAAACCAGTAAGCACAGAAATTACATCAAAATACTTTCATTTAAAAAAAAAACACCCCAGACATAGCTAAACAGGATCTGTTTGGCTAGATTGTGATGTTTGTTTCTTCAATTAATGGCCAGAAATGACTTTTCTATGCTCCTGAAAATTCAGGGTGCCCAGCTTAGTTAGAGGAGCTGTTTGACCTGCATTCTCTGTAGGAGAACAGCAAAACTTTCTTAATTTCTGTATGTAATGTTTCCTTGGTGTCTAGTGGCACCACACCCTCTGATTGGCTTCCCCTTATGTATGTTATGTTTCTCTGGGGTCTAGTGGTATCCCCCACCATCCAATTACCATCCCCTTATGTATCTTAACTTTCCCAGGTGTCTAGTAGCTCCCCCCCACACACTCCGATCACTACTCCCTTCTGTTTCCCCTGATGTCTAGTGGTCTCCCCCACCCTCTGATTGCCATCCCCTTATGTATGTATGTAATGTTTCCCTGAAGTCTAGTGGCACCCCCCACCCTCTGATTGCCATCCCCTTATGGATGGATGTAATGTTTCCCTGATGTCTAGTGGCACTCCCCACCCTCTGATTGCCATCCCCTTATGTATGTATGTATGTAATGTTTCCCTGATGTCTAGTGGTGACCCCCCCACCCTCTGCTTGCCATGCCCTTATGAATGCTACATTTCCCTGGTGTCTAGTAGCACCCTTCAGTCACCATCCTCTCATGTATTTTATGTTTCCTTGGTGTCTAGTGGCACCTTCACCCTCCCAATCACCATACCCTTGTATACATTGCTTCCCCGGTGTCTAGTGGTTCCCCCACCATCTGATTGCTGTCCCCTTATGTACAGATGTGTCAAGCCAAGACGAAGTGCAGAAATGCTGCACGATATCACAGAAAACTACAATTTACTGCAGGGGCCATTGTAAATCAATGGCAATTAAGGCCTTTTGTCATGCAGGATTTAATGACATGTCATTACTGCAAGTTACTGTGCTTCATCGTGGCTGACACATCTGTATATTATTTCCCTGGTGTCTAGTGGCAACCCCTACCCCCCGATCGCTGTCCCACATCAATGTTAGCTGTAATAAAGAAATATGTAAAAAAGAAAATGGTCTCTTGCCAATCTGATCTCACAATCCTGACCTCCCACTCAGCACTCACCATCCAATGCCCCCACTAAATCCCCCCCCACACACCTTCACCCACCTGAACAGGTCCCATGGCATAAATCCACTCTCTGATTGAAGATACATCTTGTTGTTGGAACCACCGACTGTAATATGAGACACTAAGGTAAGTGCAGTTCAATGTATTTCAATAGGGTTTTGAACTTTAATGCATCACGTTGTCATTTTTGTGTATTTTCACCCCAGATTTTTAACATTTTTAACACAGCTTTTTTTGGGAGCCCACCTCATGACCAGTGGCGGTGGAATGATGTCAATCGGGGCTGAAAGCTGATTTCACTGTCATTTGGAGAAATCACCTTTCAGGCAGGATTTGAACATTTTCACTGTCATTTTTGATGAGATGGGGTCACAAGAAGGCTATGTTGAAAATTTGGAGTAAAAGTATGAAAAATTGCAAAGTTATAAGCGTATGCTGAAATTTGTCTATGCTCCCTGTTAACCTCGGTAATTTTAAATACTTTGACCCTAGATTTTCAACATAGCCATTTTTTTCACACCACCTCATGAATGTGATATCTGTCATTTTTCAAATCCTGGCCAAAATGTGTTTTTGCACCTGTGGCACAGAATAACATTTTGGTGGCACTTTGGTGGGGATGTTAACATTTTCACTTATTGGGTTCATGAGGTGGGGTAACAAAAAGGCAATGCTAAAATATTGGTGTACAAATACAGTAAAATGCCTAGGTTAGATTGAACATTGCAGTATTTCAACATTCAGTCATAACTTTGCTAATTTTCAATATTTTGACTCCAAAATTTCAACATAGCCTTGCTTTCACATCGCCTCATAAATGTTACAGGTGTTGGCCCAGATATTCAAACTGTGCCCAAAAAGTGCGCAACAGCAGGAGCAAGCACAAGTCCACTGCACCCATGCCAAGAAGCGCGATATTCAAAAACTGCACAGGTCAAGATGCACCTGCAGCACACGACTGAGTATCATGCAACCTGTGCCATAGCGCAACCAGGGATGTGCAGTTGCGCAGTCCAGATGTGCCATAGCGCAACCAGGGATGCTCAGTGGAGCAGTTGAGATGCGCCATAGCGCAACCAGAGATGCTCAGTGGAGCACTGCAGCAGTGCAACAGCACAACCAGAGATGTGCAGGGACAGGATGCAGGGGCCTACCACCCATGCCACAGATGGGCAGAGGAGCACACAACAGAACAGACACCACCCCCCACACCCCATGCACTGCACAACCGGTGGAGAGAGGGAATAACCACTGTCCCATGGATACCAGCAACAAACCCACAGCCAGGGCATGGTGCCCCAGCACACCCCCTGGCAAGCTGTGACTGGCACACAAGGAGGGCCGACCACCCCATGCCACACCATCCCACCAATGTAGAGCACACCCTGCACCGTGATCCCACAAACACCCTGCCCAGGAGCAGCATCGACCAGTGCAGGACACCCCATGCATGCCACCACCCCCACTGTGACAATGCAAACCTGTGCACCACAGATCCATGCAAGGCAGCCACACCACAAGCACCCATCAGTGGGTGGCAGCAAACAGCGATGCAATGACTGCATACACAGTGCCACCATGCACGTCCCCCCCGAGGTATAGCTGAGAGACCGACCATGCATCGGCACATGAGGTACCCCACATGTGACAGGGCATACCTTGGACCCTACCACCAGTGGTACAGCACCCTGCACACCTCCCAAGGACACACCCTGACCCAGCACTGGCACACAGCCAGTGCAGACACCACAGTGGTGCATGGAAGCATGCACCACACAGGATGCAACACAGTGCATGGACAAACACCCACCCATAGCCAAGGGCACACCAACACAGGGACACAGTAGCGGGGCAGCCAAGACCCCAGCATGTGGCCACAGAAACCGTGTACACATGGCCAGCACCCTCCATGGCACAGGAGTGCCAGCCACCCTGTGCAGGCACCATGGAGCTGTACACCACCAGCATGCACCCAGAGCACAAGTGACAGACAGTGGTGCACATCCCCTGTGACACAAACAAGCAACAGCATGGAGGTGGGACAACAACAGCAGAGGCCACAGTGTCACCCGAGGGAGACATGCACCACACCAGTGACAGGAGGCAACCCCGCATTGTGCTGGGTACAGTGGCTTTCCAGCATGGACAGCCACCACTGATATGCCAGCAGACCGTGCAGGTCACAGACATGCAAGGGTGTCAGCTGCACAGGCCATGGATGGTCTGACAGGTGTGCCATGCACACAGAGCATGCACCATGGACCACTGCACACAGTCATCCAGTGCATAGGGAACAACACGCACACCACAGACAGTGACTGATAGCCACTCCCACACCATACTCACTTCCCCAAGGACACACACACATGCACATGACTGCACCACCCCTGACGCCTTGCACAGCACTGCAGCTGAGCACCTATAGCCTGCTGCAAATCAGAGACCATCACAGTAAGCATATCAAAGGAAATGTATTTAAAAACAGCAAACAAAACTATATACAACTATTTACAAAGGTTTGGGGGGAGGGCCACAAACAAGGTGGGGGTGGGTAAGGGGCATGGGTGAACAAATGGTAGAGGGAAGGAGGGGTGTAAGGGTGTGTCCAGGGGGGTAGGGGAAATCAGGGGCATTGCTAAGCTCAGTGGGAACCCTGCTCCCCACTCCGGCTTCTCCTCCCGCCATGATGCCGCCTGACACCCAGCCTGTCGATATGTTCCAGTATCTCCAGTGATGCCCTGGTGACCTGAAGTATCTTCCACGGTGCCACTCTGATGTCATGCAGCTGCCGTCCACCTAGGACAAGGGAGCAGAGTCAATAGGTGTGAATGCACAGCCCCATGCAGCCCACCCACTGTGCATGGTATACGGCCATGGGACATGCCTCTGTGATGGTGTGTGACCACCCACAGTGATCGTGTCCACAAGACCTGCCCACCCAGGTGCACACAGCCATGCAGACCACTGCACACACCCACCGGCCAAGTCCTGCACAGCACCACCGTGGCTGTTCAGTGACATGGCTATGCGGTGTGAAGGTAGTGGCACAGCCATGTACCCAGTGCACGCGTGGACCACCATTGACACACTCCCAGACAAGCAGTGCCACTGGACAGTGCTGACTGTAACAAGTTGCGTGCATGGCAGTGGTGTCAATGGATGGTGGCCATGCCCTGCTGCCCACCCTGTTACACAGCTTGCAATAGTAATCATGGATGTAAGGCACGCACCATCATCAGGCTGGTCCCTGTGCCTGTCTTGTCCAGCTGCCATCTCGGCCTGCTGTTCATCATGGCACAGCCTCCCCTCCCTTGCCTGCCGGTGCTCCTCTGGGCCTAGGGTGCAAACATGGAGAAAGGAGCATCAGTACAATCCGGTAGCAAAGTCCCCCGGCCCCCGTGTGTGTGCAATCCCATGCAGCCATACCCATCCTCCCCCCTCCCCAATACCACCACCACGGCCAACACTGGACAGCCCCCTCCATGTACCGAACACATGCCACCATGATACCTGTATGGACGCTAACAGTGTATGGATGGGGCACCTACCTGGCCGTGGCACCGTGCCCCTCCTGGAACGTGCCCGCAGGCAGGCAAGCCTTTCTGGGTCCCGGCACTGCAGGTCACCATAGCGGTGACTGCACTGCTCTGCAGTCCTCTCCATGCCTGTGGCCTGCTCCAGGGCCACCGCCACCTCCTCCCACACTGCACTCCTGGCCCTGTCCAGGGGTGCCTCCCCAAATAGGACAGCAGCATGGGGCTCCACTAACTGGACCAAATTGGCCAGTTCCAGTTGGCTCCAGATGGGCACCCATCTCTGTGCCATCCTGTACCTTTTTGCTGTCAAAATGGCACTCTGTAGCGCACGTTCACCACATGCGGATACTGTGCAGTACTGTGCTGTCATTCCCCATCACGCTGTCACCAAACAGCGTGATAGAGGTGCACCATGCGGATGCATGGCACCTAGGGGGCAAAGGTCAGCACAGGGTCAGGGGTCTCTTGTACACGGACCACCACAGCGCGATTGGTACTCATCGCATGTAGCACAGTAGGGTGCCTGTGTGCCACTCCCTGTAGCAGCCTACTGTGCTGTGGCCCCAGTGTGCCTACGGTGCCCCAGTGCCAGAGCGCCATACATGTGAACAGCACAGTAGTGCCACTGGCACAACGGTGGCCATGCCCTGCATTGCTCCCATGCACAGCATGTCAGCAGCATGGCAGGCATCATGTCAGCACCCCGGACATGTGCCGTTTGGTGTTCACTGCGCATGTCACAGAAATGCACCCTTGCCTGAGCACGTTCAACACAACTGCGCAAAGCGCAACAGCGCGATATTCAGCTGGCATATGCAAATCAGCTAATCAGCCAGTCAATGGTGCAGATACCACATTAGCATCCACTTAAAATTGTGCCTCGCCTCATTTGCATGCGTTGCACCATAAAAATGCGACATTGGGCTGCAGTGGCCATAGTCTGTTATTGCAGTCTATTGTGGTGAGTTGCATGCTGTTTGGGAGTGTGGACTGTGGTGTGTGGGACATGCACGGGACTGCACAGTCACAGGTAACACCTGTCATTCCCACAGGATAAAGAATGAGTGATCGTGAGGTGGAGGAAGAGGAACAGAGACGTGGGACGAAGAGGAGGCCTAACTTTACCAAGGCAGAAACAGATGCCCTGTTTGAGGCCTACTTTGACCAGGAGCCACTGCTCAATGGACAGCGGTGAACACCACAGCCCCATGCTGCTGCATGGGAAGAGGTGGCGTGTGCCATCAACCTGAATGGCAGCCACCAGTGGTCCGTGCAGGAGTGCAAAAAGAAGATGGGCACAGACAAGTGGAGGATTAAGGACAAGGTGGCTGCCATCAGGGCAGCATGGACTGCGACCGGTGGGGGACAGCCGGCCATGCAATGCCTGACCCCACAAGAAGAGTGGGTTGCTGGCAGCATGCGGCATTGTGCCATCAAGGGTTTTCCAGGTGGTGGATTCCAGATGGGTGGTAGCCCGTCACTGCATGGTAGGTCCTGGTCTGTCAATGGGGGGGAGACAGGGTAGGGCAGATACATTAATGCTACTGTGTTCCCTTACAGCTCCTGAGCATCTACATGGGTCAGCGGTGGTGGGCTTGTCCACTGAGAGTGATACCATGGACATAGAGGAGGGCCTGTCCACCTCCAAAGGTGTCTGAGGGTCAGGGCAACAGTGGGCCCACCTGGCTGTGCAGACTGATGTTGGTGAAGCAGGTGCGGAGGAGGCCTTGCCCATGTCCCAGCATGCCAGCGTCCATGGATGCCATCATGCTGAGACTTAGGCTGGTGCCGGATCTGTCACTAATGATGATGGAGCTCACTTCATTGACAGTGATATGTGTGGGCCGCAGGATGGCCGCACAGCAGGTGACAGCACGGGCATGGCCATGGGTGGTGCCACCGTGGAGGCCTGCATGATATCACAGTCCCAGTCTATGCCAGTCTGCACCAGTGGGGCAGCAGTGGTGTGTGTCCAGGAAAGTGGGGCTGTTGCGGCTGCTGCGGCAGCACCGTTGAGCCCTGGAGAGTGGCAGCCAGAGGGGCAGTGTCAGCAGTCAGCCAATGGCCATGGGGGTACAGTGTCAAGGGGTGGCATCAGTGCACCACCTGTGGACATGCACAGGCCTGGCCCTGGTGTGCAGTGCCCACCCTCAAGGGATGCTGCCCATCAGGGCCATGAACACCATGAGGGACAGCATGCCGATCAGGCAGATGACATCTTAGAAGAGCACACCCACATACTCCAAGCATCAGTCGATCAGCAGTTGCCGCTTGTGAAGGCGGTGGATGCACTCAGTGCGGCTCTGCGCCAGGCAGAGGAGTGGCACAGCAGGGACACCAGTCTGCTCCTGGCAGGGATAGACCAGATGCGGGAGGATGTGACCGCTGCCATTGACAGGCTGGCACAGACAATCACAGCTGCTATGGCCACAGTGGGCACACAGTTATTTGCCCATGCATCACAGACACCGCTCAGTGCAATGTCCACCCTCGTTCCTGGCATCGTGCAACACCCTCCTTGTCGACACCGGGTTCAGCTGTGGGCATCCTGAGCATGTCTGGCGCAGGTATGTTTGGTGTGCTGCAGACCCCTGCGCAAGCACAGTCACGTTCACGCAGCGTAACCCCTGGGGGACCGTCGGTGCCACCCCATGAGGCCATTGGTCAGCCTATCACTGCTGGCGGGTCTCAGTGGGGCCACCCATGCAACCGTGGTGGCCGTGGCACGGTGGCGCATGACTGACCTGTCTCCCACCATGGCTACTGTCTGATGCTGCCCTGTGTGCATTGTGTTGTTCAACGTGCAATGCACGGGTTGGGTACCTGGCCCTGCACACACACACACAGGTTCCATCTGCACACCCTCCCGGCTGCTGTCCACTGTGGCATGTGCATGATGATGCCTGCATTGTGCTGTCCACCACTGTGCAATGGTGCCCAGCATCTGACACACGCACAATTACAGGCACTGGGCATGGTGGTCTGTGGACATGTGTGTGGCTAGGGGTGGCGGTTGGGGTTGGCGTGCCTCCTACCCTTTGTGCATGTCTTGTGGGGGGGGTGTGAGAGTGTGTGTGTGTGTGTGTGTGTGTGTGTGTGTGTGAGACCGTGTGCAGTGTTAGACCTTGCCCATCCCTGATGGCGTGTGCGGTTCCATGCTTGGCCAATTCCTTTAATGACATGCACCCCTGGGGTTTTTCCATGCATGTTTGTGGGTTGTGCCCTTGCCACTGGTGGTTGCAAATGGCCTCATGACTTACCTGGGTTGGTTGAAGTGCTCCTCTGTGATGGTGTCCCGGTGCAGCTGTACCATCCAGATCAGTTGGGGGTCTCTTTGACCAAGGGGGGGCTGCCCATCACCATCTTCACCAGCGTCCTCATCGTCCCCATCGCTGTCCCCCTCTTTAACCTGTACAGCTATCCCACAGTCATTGGCCATGTTGTGCAGGATGCAACAGGCCAGGAATAGCCCACAGGCCTTTGAGGGGCTGTACTGTAGGGCACCGCCAGATGTGTCCAGGCAAAGGAAACGTGCCTTCAGCATCCCGAACACCCATTCGATGACATTGCATGTGGTGTCATGTGCCTTATTGTAGCATTGCTGCGATGGGGTTGCGGGCTACTGGTATGGTATGAGCAGCCAGGGACGGAGTGGGTATCCACTGTCACCTGTGTGTAGAGGGTGGACATTAGTTTGGTGATCAGCGTCGCCCTTCCATGGGCCATCTATGCCAGTAACCATGTCACCTCTGACTATGCCCCTCCCAAGCTCCATATCTTTCTGCGTGATTTGCATACTCACCCACTAGATGGCCAGTGGGGATGTCCCCACTCTCGAACCTGTGGCACAGTGCGGACTGGTGCCAGATGAAGGCATCATGTGCTCCCCCTGGGTGCATGGCACAGACATTGATTATGTGCCACCTGGCATTGCACACCACCTGGCAGTTGATGCTTGCATACCCCTTCCGATTCATGTATGCGGCCCCTTCGGGGCCAGGTGGCGTGCGGATGGCCACATGGGTGTAGTCTATTGCCCCGAGCATGCCAGACATATGTGCTACCCTGTGGAACTCCTGTATGTTTGCTGTGCACTCCCCCGGTGTGCTGGGGAAATAGATGTACTCCGCAGCATGTGGCAGCAGTGCACTGAGGAATTGGGTGAGAAGGCGTGACGTGGCCGACTGGGTTATGCCTGTCGTGTCCCCTGTTGGTCTCTGGAAGGTACCCGTGGTGAGCAGGCACATGACAGCTGTCACTTTGGTCTCCACTGACAGAGCATGGCTCCGTTGTGTGGGTGCCTGCATCACATCACTGCACAGCTCACAGAGCTGCCGCAGGATCGCCCTGTTCAGGAGGTACCGGCCCACAATCTCAGTATCAGTGTACAACTCGAAGCTGGTGTGGGCTTGGTACTGCCTGTTGGGGGCATACCGTCGATGGGCCCTTCCACGGCCACGCTCCCCTGCTGCCTGCCTTCTCACCCCCCTCATAACTGCCTCCATCTGGATGGTGGCACTGGCCATGTCCCTGGCTTGTGTTACCCCCAGCAGCTGTTTTACTGTTCCCCCCACTGTCCTTACTGCTACTCCCCCTGCACCAGGAACACCTCCCTGTAGTGGCCGTACTGCCCACTGTCTGTGCCTTCAGTGCTGTGTGACACTTCCAAATGTTGTCCTGCACTGTGGCACAGGCTCCCCACACCTTTCCTGTTCCTGGTGGTTCTAGGTGCTCTGTCCTGCTCCTGCCCTGTCCTGCTCACTGTTTCTGTGTGCCTGTGTGGCTGCCTGCAGTTCACCAACATGTGGCTTCCCTGTAGCATTCTTGTGCCTCTCTCTTGTTCCTTTATATTTTGGATCATTTCTGCTATCGCTCAACTTCCGTTTGCTCCCCTACAGGCATGGCGCATGTTGTTGAATATCGCATTGCACCATTTATGCATGGTTCCTCCCCCTTCAGTTGCACATGCATTCATTACCATTGCGCTCTTGCGCATTGTGATTTTGGAGGTGCATCTGCCTCCTGCCGAATATCGCAAAATGGCGAATTTTTGGACTTGCGCTGGCGCATCCCCATTGCGCATGGCACAACCCTTTTGAATATCTGGGCTGTTATTTTTTAAATCCTGGAAGAGACATCCTTCTGCACTTCTGGTTCAAAATGACATTTTGGCCAATATACTATAAATGCTACATGTCATGTTTATAAGGACAGTCATAAAATGGCTATCTTGAACATTTGGGGTCAAAATAAAAAAAAAAATAAAGACAAAGTGTGAAGAGTGAATGTGTAAAGAATGATGTGCCTGGCCAAGCCCTTCAGTAGGTGAGTGGATTCTTCCCAGGGTGCAGGAACAAAAGGGCCCTGCACATGTGCACCTGTTCACGTAGGTCCCAAAGTGTGAATGAGGATATGATTCCACTATGTCGAAAGGAAAGGAAATTCTTTGCAAAAAACTGTTACCATTGGAAAACCCCAAGGAAGACCCCACCCCTGATTCACCAAGACTCAGGACAGCCAAATTCGTAATGATTTTTTTTTTTTTTGCTGCTTGAGGGATGGAGGTGGGGAGTTAAATTTGGAAGCCCTGATGCCACATTTCCCTACTTTGATGGCATTAAGTTAACCTAACTGGTGCATTAACAAAGTTGTTTGCAAAGAATGTATATATTTGTAAAACCAGATCAAAAGAGGAGTGAAGAGAAAAGCCTGGGCTGCCTCCCAAGATGCCAGAGCCACACTGTCCAGCAACCTGGACCCCACTCCTCCAAAGAGCCTGACAGCTAGGAATGTGACCGAGGCCTTAGCTGGTGGGGTACAACTTAAGGGTAAGGGAACTCTTTATATACATTGTTGTTCCCAGAACATCATAAAAAACAGACCTCGTAACTATCTAAACAGCAAAACGCATAAGCCACAGCAGCAGAAGAAAAACATGCAACATAAATCCTTATAAACAAAAATATGCAGCCAATTTAGAACAAAGTTGGCATTTGAATGTGATGCAGCGTTGCTCAGACAAAGAGCCACCCAGAACATTCCTAATGTCCTGGAGCTTGTTGATGCTGCCACTGGAACACATTTTAACTGGAAAGGAAGAACAAAGAAGATATATTCAGATGTGCAGTCAGATGTATCCCCCTGCTGCTCCATCTCTCCAGCAACAAGCCCCCCACCCCCAGGGCAGCCCTATCTAGTTGCTTGACCCTCCCCACTTGGGAAGCACCCTGTCTAACTAAGTAACCTGGTCAGTTCTGAAGTCTGAAGAAGTGGCCACAGACAAATTCTCTTACTTGCTGCCAAGGTTCCCTTTGCAGACTTCCTATTTTGGACATTAGTATACTTTAAAATCTTCTGAAAATGCTTTTCTAAAACTATTTGTTATATGCAAACACAGAACAGTTTGTCCTGCTATACATTCTGTATTTGATTGACAGCTTAGGTTGATGCAATATTCCTTCTGCAGATTTTTGTTTCTAAAATGCATCGCTTTACTTTTTTTAACATTGAATTTCAACTGACAAACTTCAGACCATTGTTTCCGCTTTTCATGCTGACAGTCCCATCATCAAAGTCCACTCTCCCACAGAGTACGGTGTCATCTGCTAATAGGCTCACTTTACTCTGTAGCCCCACCCAAATGTCTCCTATAGTATAGTGTATTTGTGAAATAGGATCGGTGACAGAACAGACCCCAGTGGAACTCCACTTGTGTACCCCCCTCACCATCAGTAGATAATTTGCCATTCAGCTCTTAGTAGACCCAGTGAGCAAAACAGAGACAATTTACTTACACCTCAACAAAAACACAGCAACAGTATTCCAGTAACTTTTGTTTTGGAATATAACCAGATTTCACAAAAAAATCAAAACAATTTTGCAAAAAATCTGGCATAGGTTACAAAATTGTAACATACCTGTCCTCTTCTCACAACCACCACATATAACATTTAGCAGATCCAAAAACATTAATGATTTTCTTTACCATAGTCACTACACACAGACCATAAATGGAAATCTCACCTGGTTACCACCCAAGCCACTTTGTTTCTACAGTTGTGGATACTGCTCAATATGCAGACACACCTTACCGACACTTTATATAAACACTCCACAAATAACAAAAAAAATTTAAAATCCATGAATCCATATACTCTTACACCAGATTTGTCATTTATGCTATACTGTGCGCCTGCCAACTAGTCTATGTAGGCAAAACCTTTAAACAGGTAATAGAACACACATAGGAGCATCTGAGGGATATCAGGAATGTCAAACTGGAGTCAGCATTGGGTAGCCATTTCAGAGAACACCATCACAGTGACCCCTCCTCTCTTAAATTCTGTGTCTTGGAACATACTAAACTACCTGTTAGAGGAGGAGATAGAATCAAAACGTTATTCCAATGTGAATCAGATTAGATATATGTTCCTGATACCTTAGAACCTAATGGACTAAAGAAGGAAATTGACCGTCTGTATGCCTATAAAACATGCTGCCTTTGAATGGTCTCTTTTGTTAGGAATTCTGCCTTGTATCATTATGATAAATTGTATGTATTATAGTTTAAATTTATCAGATATTTTCCCTGTTCTGACTTTAGTTTCTGTTTTTTTGTCACATTGTCTCTACCATGGGACTGACAAATTTCATCCATACCACCACCATGTTCATTGCCTTGTTCTAAGATTGCTTGTGCTTTTGGGCCATTTAATACTAAAAAAAATCTTTACTAATTTGAATTTTATCTGCCCATTCACTATTTGACAGCCTTTAGCAAACATGCTTTACTTTTTATGCACCCCAACCCCTCATGTTCCCTATTCCTTTGAAACATACTGACCATTCCCCATCTTGTATATTATACACTACAGTTTTCACACATCCCATCACACTTTGGTGTTTATTGGGGGTTGAAAATGAGTTTTCTCTTTTGTGTGCATTCCATACTGTGTTCTGGACCCAGTTCTTTTATACTATGGGAGATTGCTCTTTTGCAGATCCCTTAGTTCAGCATACTTGTTCCCCTATTAATTTAATACCTCTTTTTGAATATTTTATTGGTCCTGCATTCGAACCATATCTTTTTATGCACTACTAAGAGGTTTGTTAGGTATAAATATATTTGTATTAGTGGTATTAAACTTGCACTGTTATGTTAACAAACTTCGGTAAAAAATGGTAGTGCTTTGTGTGATGACTCTGCCTCCTAATGAAGAGGCAGTGCATCCTTAAAGTGCCAGGGAAATGTTTGCTGCTATTTTTGGATAAATAAATAGTTGTTGCACCGCTTTGGTGTGCGCTGCATGTTTTGTGTTCTTTGTAAACTCTCTGAGTTCTATCTGTCACCCAGTTCCCAATCCACTTAGGTTGCTCTATCTCTAGGCCTATGTCCATTAGCTTTTGTATAAGCTTCCTACACAGCACCAAATCAAAGACTTTCCTGAAGTCAAGGTACAAAGCTTTGACTGTCTGGACCCTAACTGCCGTCTGTGTCACTGAGCTGAAGAAATCAGCCAAGCTTATTGACACAACCTACAGTACCATTCATGAATCTATGATGATACCTGTCTCTAAGGTTGTTTTTCTTTAGGAAACCCTCTATATTGGGGGGGGTGGAAAGGATGAGAAGGGACTTGGTAAAGTTGGAGGAATGGTCAAACGTATGGCAGATTAGAATCAATGCAAAGAAGTGCAAAGTAATGCACATGGGAAACAAAAACCCAGGAGAAGAGTACACAGTGAGGGGGGAGGTACTAACAACAACAAAAATGGAAAGGGACCTGGAGGTAGTCATATCAGATGACCTAAAGGTAGGCAGGCAATGTGAGAAGGCAGTAAGGAGGGCTGGAGGATACTGGGATGCACAGGGAGAGGCATCACTAGTAGAAAACAAGAAGTTGTCATCCCTCTGTACAGGCAGTTGGTGAGACCTCATCTGGAGTCCTGCTTGCGGTTCTGGAGACCCCTTCTCCACAATGATGTAGACAGGATGAAGGCAGTCTAAAGGAGGGCAACTAAAATGGTGCAGGGTCTGTACCAGAAACCATACGAAGAGAGACTAAAGAAGCTTACCAAGTATACCCTCGATGAAAGGAGGGAGAGGGTGGACATGATAGAAACTTTCAAGTACCTCAAGGGAATGAACAAAGTCAAAGAGGGTAGCATCTTTCAGAAAAAGAGATGTGCAAGAACAAGGGGACACAGTTTGAAGATAGAGGGGGGATGGCTGAGGGGCAACGTGAGGAAGTATTTGTTCACAGATAGGGTGGTGGACTCAAGGAATGGCCTTCCTGAGGAGGTCGTGGGGTCAAAAACAGTGGTAGAACTCAAGAATGCATGGGACAGACATAAGGCAATTATAGTGGGTGTAGGAGGAAGTTGGCTGTTGGTTAACTAGGATCTGCAGCTTATCCAATAGGTAGTGAAATGGGCAGACTGGGTGGGCCAAGCAGTCCTTATCTGCCGTCAAAGTCTATGTGTCTATGTTTCTATATGTGCCTATAGAATTAACTCAATCAACTTGCCCACTACTGACATTAGGACTGATGGCCTGTAACCACCCCTTGTTTCCTATCCCCACCCTTGTTCAGTTGGACAATGTTTGTTACCTTCCAAGTAAATACTTTAAATAAAATATTTGAATCATTATCAGTTGCAGAACAGATCCCTCAGAGATTGCAACTGGTTTACTACTGTAAGGGCTGGGGGTCTTTCTGTCATGCACACCTGGCACTCCCTCACACACCTACCTACCTTGGGGTTGACCTGGGTTCATTGGGTGCAGTACACAGACTCAATATCAGGAATAGGTTTTGGTGCCTCCACCTGGGGCAAGCGTATATAAAGGCTACCCAATGTGGCCCTAACTTCCCCCCACGAACAAGTATTATTTTCCCTCCCACACACAGTTACCTTCTCCCCATACAATAACAATATACACAAAGCAATAACCATGCATACCAATTGTAAAATAAACTAACCTCTGATTTATTATAGGGACGGGATAAAGGGGACACAAAAAAGCATAGAAACAAACAATTGATTTCAACAGTTTTCCCCCACAGTTCCCATACCACCCCAACAGATGCACCCAGTATACCCTCACGGCATAGTGATTGTCTGTTGCAGTGGGTACCTCATGGGGTTGCTGGTGGCCAATCAGATAAGGTAATGACACTGCACAATGGGGATGCAGAGGGAACCACAGTTTTAACTCGAACAGGACAAACTTTGCACAAGGGGCTCCAATGGGATTTCAAAAGGAGTAAACAAGTAATGTTTTAAATCTTCTGCCTGGTCTTTTAGTGTAGCTTAACAAAGCCCTGCCCAAGACTTCACCCCCTTTAATGTTATCTAATTAAATTGCAGAAGAAACTCCCCAGTGCCATAGCCTATAGGTACTCACAGTTTGAAAGGTCTATGGAGAGTGGAGGAAGAATAAAGACTGGCGATACTGCTCTGGAATCAGCAGACAGTCTCTCGGGGAACAACAGTTGCAGAATGGAGATGTTAACCAGGTGCAGAATCCTTCACCCATGATGGGCCTGTCACTGTCTTCACTCCTCAGGCCTTTTGTCGCCTTCACCGCTTGGGCCTTTTGTCATCTTCGCCCTTCATGCCTTTTGTCAGACCAGGGTACCTGGCAGGCTTACAGTCTCCCTGGATGTCCAGTTGAATACACAGATTCTGCTGTATCTTAAACACAGATGGGCCTCTAACAGTCTCCAACCCAGCTCAAATCACTTTTCTTCTTAGCTGGGAAACAGTTCAAACAATTCCAAACAGGTTTACAACCTTGAAAAAATGGAGAACCACAGTTCATACAAATTCCTACTGGGAAAAACAGTTTAGCAGTCTGAATAATACTTTGCTGGGAAACAAGGGTTAGCAGGCACTCTGCCTAAACTTTTTCATTGCTCGGAGGGGCCTATTTGCATCCTAGCTAGCCTTTTGTCTGGGGCAGTCCCTTTTCCCATTCTCTCCACCTCTCGAGTTTTTCCAGAACTCCTCCTAAACTGCAGGGCACAGCCCATTATTTGGCAGCCCAAACTCCTCCTCTCATTGGTCAGAATTTTCCCAGGCAGCTTGCAGATGTCCTCTGACCCTTTCCAGAACCGTTTGTGGTGGGAAGAACCTCTGGGGTCCGCCATCTTTATTTACATTTTTATGCCTGGTTTTGAAACCAGTCAAATGAATTGAAACCCCATTCAGGGGCAGTTAATAACATGCCCTTGCCCTGCTTGCCCTGATGGAGCCAGGGAAACCTTCAGATTGATTGAGGGGAGCCCTGTTTGGCTGGTAGGGCTCCCAAAACAAGTGCTGCATGATATGCACCATCCCTGGCTGTGGGTGTACATGCACACCTTGCTATTAATAGTTCCCTGTCCCACTGTTCAATTGGGGACCAGAATATCCCCAACCAACACACTCTGAGGAATTTTCACACCTACATCCTAGCTCTGCTGCCTGTCTAGGAGCTGGGGAATGCTTTTTAAAGCTATGGCCACTTGGCCAGGCTATTCAAGGGAGCTGCAGCTCCTTTAAGGATTAGGCTGCACATGTACAGCTTCCGCATGCACAGCAATTTTTGTTTACATTCCGGTCTGGCTGTCACCACTACCAGACTGGGCAGAAGTGCTTCGTGGTGCTCGGAGGTGCAGACAGCATCAATGGTTCCCAGGAATGAAAAAACAGGGGAATCAGCGGCAGCTGCCACAAAGAAAATGAAGGGAGCCACATCCAAATCCCACCTAGGGCTCCTGGGAAGCTCTCCCATTCCGTTTTCAGCAGCACAGGGGGCTGGAGGCAGAAAACAGAACAATGAGGCAGCAAGGGCCATATTCCAACTCAAGTAAGCCCCACAAGGGGGTGTGGGGGCTTATATACTCCCCCTAAAATCTTGGTGTCCTCGACAAGATACTACCTTGAAATCCATATTATTTCAAGTCCAAGGTGGCAGTATACAACATTACACTTTTAGGAATATTTGTATCTAAACAATCAGTTCCTGTCTATTGAGGCATATCAAACATTTCAGCATTACTATACATTCTCTAACTAGACAGCAGCATCCTCTCTATCATTTACACTTCAGCTGTAATACAGGTAGATACATTAGTAGTAGTACATTTGGCATCAGTTTTAATCCAGTTAGACATATTATCAGTACAGTTATTAGAACCCATATGTAATACAGTACAGTGTTGGGCAACTATAATCAGAGAAAAATCATGGCCACTGTGTGCTTATATACCACTTACATAGGGATTTCAGTGGCGGCACCCTGGAGGTCATAAGTCAATCTCACAGGAGGTTTACGTGCTCTATTGGACTTTTGGGGTACTACTGCATCTTCCATAGGAATAGGGTGTGCACTGCCCTCTTCTGACACTGTGTCCCACACTGGGATCTGGTCTGCAATAGCAAGTCTCTGGTCAGTCTTTGTTGAAAAGTCCTCCACCAACACTTCTACATCCATATCAGCAAAAGGTACTTTTGGTTCTTCAACTGGTATTACATTTGGCACCAATGGGTCTGTCTCTTCACAACTTGCTTGTTGCCAGTCCATTGGAGTCACTGGTGCACTGGGTATGTCTGTGGGAGGTTGACAGCAATACAATACCTCATCCTCTTCATTGTTTGAACTGTCCCTATTGGTAAATGGTGGACCAGGTCATTGCATATTGGGTTGCCAAGAGATGTCTGTGCCATTTTCCCATTGGCTTGGCTATGATTGCTGGTTCTGGCAGGTCTCAGCCCATGCTCTGTTCCAGTCTCTGGAATGTGCTTGAGCTGTCCAATTGACAGAAGGTGGTTACGGTGAATAGCTGTAACAATCTCCCAGGCACGTTCTTGATGAATACGCTACACAGATAAATCAGTTAACTTTTCAAGTACAACATAAGGGTCAGAAGACCAGCTGTCAGCTATCTTGTGCTTTCCACTGAGGCCAAGATTCCTGAGCAGAACTCTACCACCAACTTGAAAAACTTAGTGACACATTTTCTGGTCATACCGAAATGTATTAGAAGCACTGAGTTTACTGGAGGCTTCTGTATCCAATTGTTAGGCTTCTTTCAGTTGCTTCTTGAGATATTATATTCAAGGCAGGACTCTTTTGAGGCTCCATCAGCAGACTCTCCAAAAGCTAGGTCAGTTGGTAGATGGGCTACTGGCCAAACATTAACAGGTAAGGCAAAGCATCTGTATCACTATTTTGTGTACAATTTTAGGCATGAACCAACCTGGGGATATGTTGGCTCCAATTTCTTTTCTGTTCTGGATCCAGAGTTCCTAGCATGTTTAACAAGGTGTGATTAAACCTTTCCAGTTGGAGGGCCCCCTTGAAGATTGTAGGGAGTGGTGCATGACTGCTGAATGCCATGTGCAGCAAAAAAGTCTTTCATTAATCAGCTCTGAAAGTTGGGCCCTTGATCGGAGTGAATGTGTTGGGGTATACAATAACGAGTTACAAACTCCTCCAGCTTCTGCACAACAGTCCAGTCTGTCTGATTTTTTGTTGGGTGGGCCTATGTATACCTTGCACAGTGGTCAGTGATGACTAAAATATAATTATAACCTTTACTGTCTGGTTCCAGTGACAACAAATCCATACGCACCAGTTCCATAGGTTCACTGGTTTTAATGTTCACAAATGGTGTTGCTTTTTAGGGCATAGTCTTTCTCTAGACCACCTGGCACAATTCTTACAGCGTGTTTCCACATCAGATATCATTCTGGGCCAATAGAAACAGCTTTGCACACGATTCAGGGTATGCTCGAACCCGAGATGACCACATCATCATGAAGTGCTCAAAGGACAACTTTGTGGTACTTCCAAAGCAGCACCAACTGGTTACAGGGTACCATTGTTTTCTGGTCTTGGCCAGTTCAAACAAGCAGTCCATCTTTCAAGGGCAACTTGCTCCACTCTCTCAACAAAATCGGAACATCAGGATGATTATTTGGCACTTTATCTGAGCCCACTTCTTTTTCTAGAGCTGAGAGTATCCCCATTATCCCATAATCTTGCTGCTGTGACCATGTTCTCTCCATTTTGGGTGGGGCAAGTGACTGAAGTCCAAACCCTCAAAGTTATAATAGGCTTTAGGTATAGAATCTTGGTGGGCTCCCATTTCATCACTGGATCTGGTGTGACAGACAGGCATCTCGCTATCATACATACAGCTTTCACAATTGCAGGGGTCATGCAATTCCATTGGCTCCCCCTCTTAAGGGTGAGGTTGGTGAGAGAGGGCATCAGCATCTGTATTGTTCAGACCCTTCTGATACTCTAGGGTGAAGTCAAACGTGAAAAGGGCGGATAACCATCAGTTACCTGCTGCATCCAACTTCACAGTGGTGTTGACATGGTTAAGAGGATTGTTGTCAGTTTGTACCGTAAACTTGACCCCATAGAGATAGTCATGAAACTGTCTGTAACCCAGACAAGGAACATCGAACCAGCTCTAGTTTTAGAGGAGCACAAATAGCAGACATTATATCAATGACTAAAATGATTCTATCAGCTGCTGGGGAAAACCCTCTGGTGGTGGTCCATGTTGGCACTAATGATGTAGCACAATCCCCATTTCAACAAATCAAACAGGATTATGTGGCCCTATGTAATGTTTTAACGGAACGTGGTTGCAGTATATGTCTTTCTGAAATCTTACCCATCCCAAGAGCAACCAGACACATTAATAATAAAATAAAAGCATTGAATGAATGGATTCGCAAGTGGACCTATAGACAGGGCATAAGCTGCTTAACCCATTGGGAGGAATTTGATGATAGACCATCACTCTTTTGCTGGGATGGTTTGCATCTTAGTAGAAGGGGTAGTGCAATCTTAGGACAGAAAATAGCAACTTTCATAAATAATCATTTAAACTGGTAGGGAAGGGGGAGATTGGGACGCCCCCCATCTCTAGTAAAGATAGTGCATGTTTACCATACTGGACAAACCTTAACATTCTTTCATTAAATGCTCGATCATTAACAATTACTAAACTTGCAGAACTTGAAATTCTGGTTAAAACCTTAAATTTAGCATTAGTAGCAGTTACTGAAACATGGGGTAATACAGATAAAAAGTGGAGAGCAGAAATTCCTGGTTTCAAGCACTATTTTAAAAATAGAGTGGACACAAGAAAAGGAGGTGGGGTTATTCTATATGTACGGGATGATATTCCATCATATGAGTCAACAACTTCAGTACAATCTGAAAGAATTTGGGTCCATATACGACCGACAGGTATCCCCCAATTTCTTATAGGTACCTGTTATTGTCCTCCTTCTTCTGATATCGATCAAACTAAACAACTTTGTAATGAAATCACTCAAATAGCTAGCAAAAACCAAGTCCTTATTTTAGGGGACTTTAATCCTCCTACTATAAACTGGGACACACTCTCTGGTATTAATCAGCATGACGAACAATTACTTTCAGTCATAATCAATCTAGGGCTCACCCAAAGTGTTAGAGAACCAACAAGGGGTAAGAATATATTGGACTTGGTTATAACCTACCCGGAAATACATATATCTGACATCCAACTACTTCACTCATTGGGAAATAGTGACCATCTGTCCCTTTTTTTCTCCATCAAATTTCCCGTTACCAAAAATTAACAACCTGAAAATAAAACAATATAATAAGGCTAATTTTGAAATCATTAATCATCAAATAAAGTCCCTTAACTGGGAACAAATAATGTACTCAATGAATACTGAGGAGGCCTGGGACTTTTAAAAAAAAAAGATACTTGAACTAGAAAATAAATATGTCCCAGAAAAATTTAAGTATAATAACAAAGGGAAATTCCCCCCTTGGTTTAATGGCAAAATCAAAACATTAATCAAATGAAAAAATAAGTTATTCTCAGCCTTAAAAAAATGTCCATCTGCTCAAAAAGACATCCTTTTACTTAAATACAGAGAAGTGGTTAAACAACTAAAGAGAGCTATTATTCTGGCAAAATGCAATTTTGAATTTAAAATTGTTCATACTAAGGACTGTCATAAAGCATTGTACACTTATCTAAATGGTAAGAAAAGTAATAACAATATGATAGGCCCTTTAGTTTGTAATAACATCACTATAACATCTGGTACTGAAACAGCTTCAGAACTAAATAAATATTTTTCATCTGTTTTTACCCCAGAACTAACTAAAATTTCATCTATTCCACCAGGGTCAAACTTAGAACAATATGAAACTCTTTTCCAGGACATTCAGTGGGTTTTTGATACTCTAAAACATAATACTAGTTCTGGTCCAGATAACATTAGTTCTAGATTCATTATAGAGACAAAAGATACGATAATTCGTCCTTTAATTATTATCTTTAAAAAATCATTCTATGAATCCTTAGTCCCAGTCGACTGGTGTACAGCCATTGTTACACCCATTTTTAAACAGGGCTGTCATTCCAAAATTGAAAACTACCAGCCCATTAGCTTCACATCGATACTGTGTAAATTATGGAGAAAATAATTAAACATCAATTGGAATATGAAATGTCTACATTAAACATTAATGACAATTACCAACATGGTTTCAAAGCAGGATTTTCATGTGCTACTAATTTGATCACTTTTTACAACCATATTAGTTCAAACCTTGACTGCAAAATACCAATGGATGTCATCCTTCTAGACTACAGCAAGGCTTTTGATAAAGTGTCTCATAGTATATTGGTCAATAAACTTAATTGTCTAGGTTTTTCAGCATCTATTATATCCTGGATAAACAACTGGCTGAGTGGTAGAACCCAGAGAGTCAGTGTGAATGGTGTGCTGTCAGAGGTGGGTGTAGTGGCTAGTGGCGTGCCCCAGGGAACCATTCTGGGCCCGGTACTGTTTAATTTATTTATTAGTGATATGCATATTTCATCAAACAATATAATGGTTAAATTTGCAGATGATACCAAACTTGGAGGAACGGTTAATACCACTGCAAATTGCCATAAGTTAGCATTGGATCTTGCTCTAATTGAACAATGGGCTTCTAATAATAAAATGCACTTTAATATATCTAAATGTGCAGTACTTCATTTGGAAAAGATAATCCCAAACAAAAATATTATTTAAACAACAGCATTATTAGGATATCTTGTACAGAAAAAGATCTGGGTATCACGGTAAATGATAAACTATCATCTTCTTCACATTGTTCTCGAGTAGCAAATCAAGCTAATGCATTACTACGAAGAATAAACAAAACGTTCATTTCTAAATCAGAAGAATGTCTCTTTACTTTGTACAGATCCATATAAGGCCCTATCTGGATTATGCTTCCCCCTTTTGGAGCCCATATTTGAAGTCAGATATAAAAAAAATTGAACAAGTTCAACATAGAATCACTAAGTTAATACCCCATCTTACTCACCTGGAATACGAAACTAGACTAAACAAAAAATAGCAATACATTCGCTTGAGCGAAGAACTTGAGGTGATCTTCTGCAGCTGTTTAAAATACTTAAATCTCCAGTTCAAATGGAACAATGTGGTATTGTTTAGTCTTCAAGAAAAATTGTGCCAAGACTACATAATAGACAACTGGAAGTTAAAAAAGTAAATAACAACAAAAGATTGAATTTCTTCTCAATTAGATCGCCCAGCTTATGGAATAAACTACCCCAGGATATCATTGACTCGACAAACATCACCATTTTTAAGCATAGATTAGATAAATGGATGAATGAATGAGATACGGGTAAATGATCCATCAATATGGAGGACAATCTCGATGGGCTAACAGACTGCTTTTGTCCTATTAACCAAGTAACCAAGTAACCAAGTAAACTGATCTGTGATGGCCTATTTTAAAGCTAAAAACTCTAGCTTGTTCATAGGGTAGTTCTTTTCACTTGGTGTCAGGCTCCGGCTAGTGAAAGCAATTGGTCAAAGTACCTCTGGGTACTCTTGATACAGAATTCCTCCCAGTCTATTGTGCTGGTGTCTGTGTGTAAGAAATAGTGTTTAGTGGGATCAGCAAAGGCCAGCACAGGAGCTTCAGTAAATCTCCTAATTAATTCTCAAATGCATTTTAACAGTCTTGATCCAGTTGATCCCCAAATGGTTTGTTAACTTTGTGGTACGTCTTTTGGGGCATTTCTTACCTTGTACCCCTGCATTAGATTCATAAGTGGTTGGACCACCTTGGAGACATCCTGGAAAAATCTCTAGTAATAACCGCTGAAACCAAGAAAAGATTATAACGTTTTCAAATTATAGGGCCTAAGCCATGTAATAAGGGCATTGACCTTGTCAGGGTCAGTTTGGACTCCTTCTGCTGAACCAATGTCTCCAACATATTTTACAGAGGGTTGACAGAACTCGCATTTGTCAATTGACCCTTTGAGTCCAAATTCTTTGAGTCGGTCCAGAACCTTCAAAGGGTGTTCTTCATGTTCCTCTAGGGTACAGCCGAAAACAATCAGATCATCCAAATAGACTATTACTTGCAGCTGATTCATGTCTCCCATGGCTTTTTCCATCAGCTGTTGGAAGGTGGCTGGTGCCCCTGATATGCCTTGTGGCATCCTTTTAAATTGATAAAACCCCAGGGGGCAAGTGAAGGTGTTGTTTTCTCTGCCTGCCTCAGCCATAGGAATCTGGTAATACCCACTTTGAAGATTCAGTAATCCATTTACTGCCGGTGAGGCAGGCAAGAGCATCCTCCACAGGAGGTACGGTGTACTGGTCTGTTATAGTGTGCTTGTTTAAAGTCCAGTAGTCAATTCACAAATGGACAGCCCCATTTTTCTTGCAGCTATGACAAAGGGGGATGCATAAGGAGGATGCATAAGTGCTGAATTTGGATATACCAGTGGCTAGTAACTATTGTAAGTGTTTGTGAACATCTTCCACATCCACTGGAGCTAGGTGTTGGGACTTTTCTTGAAAAGGGTGGTTGTCACTCAGACATATGTGATGCTCTTCAGCACAAGCCCAACCAGCATCAAGCTCACTGATGGAAAAGACATTAGTCCTCTCAGCCAACTTCTGTTACAGTTGCCACTTGAAAGTTTCGGGTACTGGCTAGTCTCCAAAATTCAACAAGTTAGGATCAAGCCTTGAACTGGTGGCGTGGTTCAGAACCACAAGTCATACCACCATAGCTGGGTAGACATGTGCTATGGTCCATCCTTTCTGAATAGTCACTTCTTTGTCAGTCTCATTCCTCAAAAGGACATTAATCTTCTGAAATCCGGAATATGTACAGGGGGCTAGCACCACCCTCTCTCACTTGCAAGCTATTTGGTCATTAGCCATTGGAAGGCATGTCCACATTGTAAGCAGAGCTTCTGGTTGGTGACTCAAATTCCATCTCCCTCATTACTTGGCACTCAGTTCCTGGAGGCAAGACCACAGGCCAGGCATCTTTTCTGTGAACCACTCCTACCCGCTCTTCTTTAGTCACTGATTTACCAGAATGGGGCTCCCTCAAGTAGACACTTTGGATCACAGGGTGTATCCCTAGGCTGCGGATAGACTGTGGGCCCACCATATCTTGGCATAGCTGAACCAGTCTCTGAAACATTTTGGTGCTAATTCCAATCACTGCTTTGGTTTCACCTTTCATTCCAGTATTTAGGCACACTAAGGCAAGCATTTCCATAGGCACCTGAACTACAGCCACACTTTGGGGAAATTGGATGTGGATGACAATGTACCCCCGATATTGGTAAGACTGCTCAGCAGACAGTCAGTCCTTCCAAAGATCTCAAAAGCACGTGACTTAAGTATTTCTGGTACCAATCTTCAAACACAACAGTCACTTGGGCACCATTCTCAAGTAGCACAGTGCAATCAACTACTTCAGTCTTGGCTGGGACCCTGGCAGATGGTCCTATTAGTCCCAGGTTAATACTGGGGCAAGAAATATTAAAAGGTTGTCTGTCTCATAGAGCTGGTTTGGTCTGGGACCCCAGTTTGCTCCTTCACAGGGTCCTGCTGGCAGTTCCCCAAAATGTGCTTCTCCTTCAACAACATTTTCACTACCAAATCAGGATTCTCAGACTTTTTACAATATCTCTTTCAGTGCCTGTCTTCACCGCACCAATAACAGAAAAAAACCCTCACTACTAGCAGTATTTACTTTCTCAGGCTCTGATAGGGCAGATTTTTGCCAGTATAGTATCTCTGCCCCCCTGCCATGAGAACAGAACTATCTCTTACTGCGATAGTTCTCTGGATGCCCTTAGTGTGGCCACCTGTTCAGTCAGTTCTTATACTTGTCTCTTCAGATCCTTGGTTTCACTGTTGTCTCACCTGGGTAAGTAGTTGCTCAGAGAGGCTTCAATATTTCTCAGAAGTGTTGCCATTGGGCCGTGCAGGGCAGCATGGTCCTCTTTCTCTCAGACCTCATGCATCAATTCAACTCAGCCATTCCTCCAATGGCAACTTCATCAGAAGTATTTCTGAGTATCCAGCTCCCTCTAGGACTTGTTCCAACCACAAGCTATACATGTGTTTGGCAGTCACTGCTTCCTTATGGTATGCTGTCTGTATCAATTGCTCAAGATGTAACAAGTATTTGGACAGCTTTTCACCTTCTTATTGTACTGTCCCTTGCAGCTTTCTCAGGACGTGTGTGCCACTGTCAGAACTCCTGAACATTCCCTCCAGGGTGTTGAGGTACATTTGGATGGTAGTATCAGATCAGGTAGCTTGCAAAGCTCCAATGCCACGCTAAGGTCTCTTGTTGGAAAAATTCCTGACTTCTTGGTAATCTGGGGATCTGAAACTGCAAAGAGAAACTCGGCTGATTATTGTTGATTGGGGATCAGATGCCACATAGGCTCCACTGACAGCCAGTTTTGACAGGCAGTTCTCCAGGGAAATTTTTTTAGCAAATCACTGGAGCTCCCAAAAGGGACCTAAATTTAAACAAAGACCAGGAGGCCATATTAAGCTAGGTCTCACAGTCACTGCTGGAGTCACCTTTATGCGGTCAGAGGACACAGCTGATTAATTTCTTGGTTTCCTTCATGTCCTCACCCTGCATCATGAGCTAAAATCTCTCATTGGGAAACTTGATTGACTTCTTGGTAATCTGTCGATCAGATGTCACAAAGGGAAACTCAGTTGATTATTGTGGACCAGGGATCAGATGCTGCAAAGGATCCATGGACAGCCAGTTCCAACAGGCAGTTCTCCATGGGTAATTTTTGGCCCTTGCTCCCACACCCTACCCATTCATTCACTGGATAAGCATGAAAGTGACTGGCAGCAGGAGCTCAGGGTGACAGGAAGGTGAAAGAGCAGAACAAGCAGGAAACAGGAGGCAGAGATCAACCAGATAAGTTGTGAATTAGTGTGCATTGAGAGCATATATACCTTGTCAGTTGGGAGCTAAATACTAAAGATGGAGGAGTATTTCTTCTACTAATAAGGCTAACAAAAAAAAAATATAAGAGGTGATTTTAGGGGTATTGGGGTTTATATAGTGTGAGCTTGTATTGAATCTTGCTAAAAGGGTTACTTGACCATTTTTGGGAGGGGTTACCTGGAAAGCTGTGTTTGTAGTAAATCTTTTACAGGGCTACTATTATTATTGAATCTCTTTATATGGGCTGTTCATCTAGAGTAGGAATAAAGAAAAAGGTGGAGTGTAAGTTAACAAAGCTAAAACAGATAGGCTAGAAATAGACATGATTGGAGTGGTGCAATGCAGGGGTTGTGGGGCAACAGTCTTCTGGGAGACTTTCTGGAGGCTGCGGTGTTGCCCCATCTGCATTCACCTCTCTGGGCTGAGGGCAGAGGTTGCTCGTCTCCAGACCAAGATGGCTAAGATGCAGAGGATTGCCTCCCATACCCAGGAACCACCAAGTCCCCCCCGTTGCCTCAAAGAATGCCAAGAAGGAGGAGTGGTTGGACTACAGTGGGCTTGGGAAGGGTGAGGGAAGTGGGACAAAGGTAAATCCCTTCTATGGTTCCACTCCACAACTTATATTGTACACTGCTCTCTCGGGGGCAGGACAGTCCCAAGGAGGCACCCACAGTGGTGCCCAAGGAGGATGTATGGATCCTCCATGGTGGAGACCCGGGTGGTGGCAGAGGACCCCAGAGGAGGTGGAAGCAAATCCTGGTGAGGGGACTCTATCATTAAGGGGGTTGACTTGGGGGAAGGAGGAGAGGGGTGAGGGAGGTCAAGTGCCTTCCCAGCACTAAGGCATGGAGGGATAGAAAGTGCATCCAAAGGATTGTTGGAGCAGCAGGAAGGGAGGCTGAGCTAGATGTCATTGTCCACCTGGGGACAAATTACCTGTCTAAAGATGAGGTTAGGGCAGTGCAGGAGGATTCAGAGAGTTGGGGTGGGGTCTTAGACAGGTAGCACGCTCAGTAGACTTTTGAGAAGTGTTTCCTGTCTACGATGGGAGAGAAGGGTACTCTGCATCATGAGCTTCAGTGTATAGTTAAAGGATTGGAGCAGAGCAGAGGGGTTCAGCTTCATTGCAGACTGGGGTCCCATCTGGAGGGATATAGGCCTATTCAGGAGAGGTGGCCTGTATCTATCCAGGGGTCGAATGAAGATCCTCATCGAATGGTTTAAATGTTTCATTTGCAGGCATTTAAACTAGCCAAGGTGGGTGGCAAAGGAAGCAGGGAGAATCAAACTGCCCCCCCCCCACAGAATGAAGCAGTCAGCAGGGAGGCCTCTAAGGTTGGAAAATCGCCAAAGGTATCTATAACTAGAAAAGGTAAAATGGCAGAGAAAAGGAGGAATGGGATTAAAGACAGGACGGGTAAAGAGGGAAGGCATGAGGATAAATGTGGGCTGTCAGGAGGGGAGGCAGAAAAACCTGAAAGACCATGAGCTGGATTCTTAAAAGGTTACTCATGGCGCAAAGTGACTTGCATCAACAAAAATGGTGCAAGTAGCACTTTGCACCATGAGTTGCGACATTTGGTATTCTGCAAAGAAGCCTGCGACGTGTCACAGGCTGCTTGCGCCAAAGTGGATTTATGCCACTATTTACGCCATAAACCCCATGCGACATGGCATAATGGGGTTTACGGCAGCAGTTGCACCCTATTCAGGAAGGGCAGCTGCCAGATCTACAAATGTGCAATTCTAAAACAACCCCCGAAGGACATTCGTCAAAGTACATTTACACCAGCTAATAGCTGGTGTAAGTGTACTTTGCATCCACCAGAGGTTGCGCCAATGTGCCACCAGTCCCGATCCCTCAATCAGTAGAATAAGCCCCGCAGGGCTATGGAATCCCCCATGCCCCCAATCCACAAAACATGTGTGATTAAAGCCTCGCAGGGCTAGTGGCCCCTCCTCATGCTCAAATCCCCCAATATATGTAAAAATTGCCCCATAGGACTAGTGGCCCCATCATGTCCCAATCCCCAAAACATGTGTGATTAAAGCTCCGCAGGGCTAGTGGCCACTCCTCATGCTCGAATCCCCTAATATATGTACAAATTGCCCCAGAGGGCTAGTGGCCCCCCATGCATCGATCCCCCATAATATGTGAAAAATTCTCTACCAAGCTAGAGGACCCCCTATGCCCCTATCTCCCGATGTATGTGAAAAATGCCATGCAGGGCTAGAGGACCCCCCCAGCCCTGATCCCCATACCCCGAGACTGAGTGGTAATAGAAACTGACAAAAAAAAAATCCCCATAATCCCTGGTAGTCTACTGGCCCCCATCCCCCACCCGGCAATTCTAGACCACCTGCACCCCTTACCCATACCCAGCCGGTGACTGGCACAGCCCACCTCTCACCACCATGGCCAGCCTTCGACTGAGCTCCATATGAGTGCATACTACTGTAAATAGTACGCGCTCAATGAGTGACAGCTCATTTATTGAGTGCATCCTATTTACAGTAGTACACTCACATGATTCTATGTCATAACGGAGATCGTGGAATAACGATTGCCGTTATGGTGAGCGAGCGTACATCGCTGAAAATGACTTTCGGCAATCCACATTCACGGTGAGGAGAAAGAGGGCATCTGAAACCTATGTTGTTTTTTTCTATGTGGGAGGATGAGCCACCCTCCATCCCCCTACTAATAGATTCTCAACTCCAAGGGAATGCATGTCGGGGGGGGTTGAAAAACTTGCAAAATGAAAGCCGTCTGCAAGCAATGAAAAAAACTTGCTGTGCCTGACCTGAACCCTGCGCCTCCTAACTGACCACCATCCCCACCATGCTAGCGGACCAGCTTGGCAGCTGCCTGCTACACCCTCTCCCACATACTATCTTTCTCCTGCCTCTCTCCCCCCACTCACATGTGTGCATGTGCATATACATGCGTACTTCCCATCGCCGTATGTCGCCCACACTGATATCTGGTCACCCCTGCCAGGTAGCCCTGAACACAGGCACTGTAATTAAGTCACTGTTTTTGTAGGCACCCAATTGTGGTTGCCTTGTTCACAGGTTACCCGTGCTTGTACAGAGCTCAGTTGGCAGCTAGCCATGGTGGTGAGAGGTGGACTGTGCCAGTCGCCAGCTGGGTACATATTGGGGGTTGTGGGGTGGTGTGGCACTGCCAGGTGGGGTATGGGGGACCACAAGATGACCAGGGATTATGGGGATTTTTTTTTTGTTCGTTTCTATTACCACTCAGACTTGGGGTATGGGTATTGTGGCATGGGGGGTCTGCTAACCCTGTGGGGCATTTTTCACATATATCAGGGGATCAGGGCATAGGGGGGTCCTAGCCCTGTGGGGAATTTTGACATCTACATCGAGAGATTGGGGCATGGGGGGAACCGATTGCCCGGCAGGGCATTTATGTATGTGCTATGGGGGAGCGGGGCATGGGGGGGTCCTAGCCCTAAAGGTTTTTTTTAATGTACTTCAGGGGATCAGGGCTTGGGGGGAGTGCTTGTGATGACATTGTCACAGGCTTACTGCACCTATACAGATATGCCCTCCATTTGGCATACCATTCAGGTTGCCCCAAGTTGTGGGACTTAGACATAGGGGACCCTGCCCAATAAAGAATCGGGCACAGGGTCCTTGGCAAAGGGGCATTTGGCACAAGTCACCTTTGGCGTGACTTGCACCAGCCTTTCTAGAATCGGGCCTCATGTATGCAAATACTCACAGCCTGGGAAATAAAATCCAAGACCTAGTGGTCTTGATAGCAGAGTCTGACCTGGACCTTGTCACCGTTACTGAGACACAGTACAAAGAAAACCATGACTGGGATTTAGCCATACTAGGTTATACTCCATTCAGGAAAGACAGGGTGGGTAAAAAGGGAAAAAGAGTAGTTCTTTACATCAGGGAGGGCATAAAAACAAATAAGATACAGGGAATGCAGGGAGGGGCAGAGGTACTGTGGGCACCATAGAGATGGGTAGTGGCACCACTGTTCACACTGGCATGATCTACAGACCTCCAGCACAAGGGGAAGAATTGGACAGGGTTCTAATGGAAGCCATTCATAAGATGGCAACTGAAGGGAAGGTGCTGTTGATGGGAGACTTTAATTTGACAGATGTTGATTGAAGCATCCAGGCTACAGCCTCAGCCAGGAGCAGAGATATCCTGAACTCTCTGTAGGGGGCATGCCTCAGGCAGCAAGTGGTAGAGCCCACATGAGAGGGAGCAATATTGTTGTATACTTTGATATTCTTTGGTAACCGGGTAAGGCCCATTAGGCACAGGTGCTTGTTTTCAGGGGTGACCCAGGAGCACTGTGGAGGTTAAGTTACTTGCTCAGAGTCATACAGTATGCAAGTGGAGGCTGTAGTAATCAAACCCTGCAGGTTGTACCAAGCTCATTCACAGCTTGTTACTCTAACCTCAAGGCTATACTGCCATCGATGTACACTTGCTGTAACAGTGATCGCTATTCTGCGATCGCCATTATGACATAGAACCATGTTTGGGCCTGGTACTCACCAATGGGGACAGAGTTACTTATGTCATGGTGGAAGGCCTCCTGAGGTCCAGTGATCACCGTATGGTGTGGTTCAATATGAGAACAGTGGCAGAATCAAACCACATGGAAGTGAGGGTCCTCTAGACAAAAATTTCATTTTCAAATTGGACAAACTGATAAGGCAATTTTTATGGAAAGGCAAAAGACCCAGGGCAAGTCTTGAAAAATTATATCCTCCATTAAATCAAGGTAGTTTAGGCTTGCCAAACTTAAAATTATATTATTTTGCTGCACAAATTGATCCCTCATATGACTGGTTCTCTAGCAATGAAATAGGTTTGGAATAGGCCATGAAAGGAGCACTTATAGAACAATATTGTTCACCACTTAATGCACTGGTCCATAACTTGAACATTAACTGTGATAATAACTTGTATAAAAAATATTAAAGACAACCAAAACTACTTCAAATGTTTGGAAGGAGGTGCATGCACATCTAGGTATTCAGGCCTCCTTGTCTATATATTCCCCTTTATATATAAGAATAATTACTTTAAATTTTATATAAAAGCAAAATATTTTATAATTGGTGAAATAAGCGTTTAACTCATTTAAATCAATGTCTACAAGATGGAGTCATGAAATCTTTCGATGCACTTAAAGGTGAATTTGATATCCCAGCTGGCAGCTTCTTTGCATATCTACAATTAAAAGACTATGGGCTGATATTCAAAACTTTGCACTGTGCACAAACTGTTTGCACAAGTTTAGCATCGGGTTAATGTGATCAGCTATATTCAAAAGGTCAAATAGCGTGTGCAAACTGCATTAGCGCTGGGCAAACTCATAATGTATGCAAGGGGCTAACTGAGGGGGCGTGTCAGCGCAATGCTATATTCGGCACATTGCGTCGCACAAAGTGGTTTTGGACAACATTAGCACAACACATTGTGCAGTGCAGGTTACCCCCCAGGAAAAGGTAGTCCTAACCTGGGCAAACCAGCTTTGCATGTCTTTGTGACTTTGTGTGGCTTTTGCATAACTTTTGCATGGCTTTGCACGACCCTAACCAATAAGTATGACACATAGAAATAAGCCAGACATAGAGGAAACATGCTGCTCATTGATGGGATCACTATGAGGCCATCATCTGCCACCAGTCCCAGCCATGCCGGCAGTACTTGGTGACCTGGCTCCCAGTGGACACCATGGCAGTGCAGAGATACAGCACACACCTGCTGACCACCCTTCTGTGGACACCAACAGATGTCAGCACACACATGCAGCACTGTGGGAATGGAGGGTGTTGAGGGGAGGGTGTCCAAGTGGCTAGGCTGCACCACAGACTGGGTGCGACTACAAGGATGGGATACATCACTCAGTGCACATGGGCCAGTTTTGGGAATACCCCAACACCGGTGTGTTTGTCTGATCATATGTGCCCGCCCAGCCACATACCACACATGTGTACTGACACCACAGGACACACAGCCATTGTGTATATGTCACTGCGAGCATCCCACGCCAGTGGTGTGGCATCTGTGGGTCACACAACAGCATAACAGTAATGTCCACTGTCAGTAAACACCTGCAAGTTCGGCCTGTCACTGTGTACAGTGCAGTGGCCATCACTGCCCTGCACACTATAGGCATTGCTATGTCCATCATGCTACTGGCCCTTTTGCTACTGTAGTGTCTGCTGTGCACTGTAGCATGACCTACTGTTTGACAGTTGCATGCAGCATCACCACCTGTGCCTCTGCTGCGTAGTCCCCTGGGGCATGATATGCTATGCTTTACTGATAAATGTAGCCTGCAGCTACCACCATGCACTCCCAGACTGACCTACAGGTGGAGCTGTGGGCAGATCCAGCCAGCCCCTGTACTTCCAGATTGATCTACAGGTGGAGCTGTGGGACCCTGCAGTAATGCTGGGCAAACTGCATGCAAATCAAGTTATAATGACAGGCTGATCTGGATGTTGCCCAGAGACTACCAAAGTAGTCTCATTTGCATGTCATATTTGAATATAGCAAAATTTAGCCACAGGCAAATGTGATTGCGTGGGGCAAATGGCTTAGTTCCATGTTAAACCTGCGCAAACGTGTTATCATCGCTCAAACATTTTGGAACTATTGTACATTTTTGCACAATGTACTTTTACATGCGCTGCTGCTTGCAGCTGCACTGAGTCCACGCATTTGTTGGCACACACATTGGCCACATAGTTCACCTCTACCTTCCTTCATGTTGCTGTGAACTTGGCTGGTGTTGTGGTGTGCATTTCCTGGTTGCTATATTCAGAGCTGTCTTATTCCCAGGCTATGTTTGCACTGCACTCCTAGCCCAGATGCCCAGCTTCCTTAGCATGCTATATTCAGCAGGTTTAGCACCCGGGGCTATCCCTTTTGAATATAGTGGACTATTGAGTCCTGGCTAATTTAGCATGCCAGGCAGTGCTAATTTAGCCCCAGGGCAAAGTTTACAATATAGGGCCCTATCTCTATAAAAATAACTTAAAAGATATAATGGTGGCAACCCCTCTGGAACTGCTATTGCGAGACCCTATGGATAAAACCAAGATGATATAAAAAATGTACAGACTATTGTCTGAAGCAAAAAAATTGAGTCAGACTTCTGGCAGCATTTTTGGCTTAAAGAGTTGGCACAAAACATTCAAACAATTAATTGGCAAGAGGTATTAGCCTCACCAGAGACAGTTTCAAAAAACAGTAAACAGAGACAAATATTGTTTAATGTGATCCATAAACTTTATTTTACCCCATGTAAACTACATAAATGTAATTCTAATCTAATAGACCTCTGTTTATGCTGCAATAAAGAAAAAGGCACACTAAGTTACACATTTAATCGATCCATCAATCAATTAAACTTTATTTAACCAGGCAGTTACATCGTTGAGCAAGCTCATTTGCAAGATGGTCCTGGGCACAGAGGACAAACTCATTTACAGTATTCAGTATCATTTCATAACACAGCAGACACTGAAACAGACTATTTTTAAGCACAAGATCAGGTAACTAAAGCAAGACTTAAATAACGAGGGCTGTATACATATACAGGCAATTCATCATATATGGGTTAGGAGACAGTGGAGGACAAATGGAGGAAAGGATGGCAAAGACACAGTGGAGGACAGAGAGAGGAGAGGATGGCAAAGACACATGAGGGGAGAAAGGGGGCAGCCCTGCTAGGGTAGAGGCCCCCAGGGGGGTTGCCACAGGGAAGGAGGGAGGGAGGCAGAGAGCTAGGAAGGAGGGGTAGTTACACTAAAAAGGAATGTTAGCCGATAGGGGGAATAAGAAGGCCAGGGAGGTCCAGGAGCTAGGGGAATATTCAATCCACATGCCAGTGATTACCTGAAGCAATCACGTGCAGTCTTCAGGCAGCAATAAAGCAGCTGCCTGAATACGTAGGGGCTAGGCAGGAGGGAAAGTTTAAGTGTTTTTGCATGTTGTTCCAAAGTGATGGTAGGAAGGAGCTGATGGCAGTTGTGCCATGATGTGTCCTCGTCTGTGGTAGCTTGAGGAGGACAAAGGAGGAGTTCCATAGGCAGTATGCACCTTTAGACCATTCAAACAGGTTGCAGATATAGGGTGGGAGTTTGTTAGAAATAGCCCTGAAGAGCCACATGAGGGTGTTTATTTGCCTTCTCATGAAGAGGGATGGCCAATCAATTGTTTAGTACAACAGGCAGTGGTGACTCCACAGGTACATGTCAAGTATGAATCTCAAAGCGCAATGGTAGAGTGTGTCAAGCTTCTGGAGGGCATACTGGGGGCAGTGACTGTAGAAAAAGTCAGCATAGTCAAGCAAGGGTAGAAAGGTTGTTTGAACCAGCCGCTTCCTAGCTTTGAGGGTGAGTAGATGTCTTATAAGGTAAAATATGCCAAGGCGCTGTCTTAGCTTTTTTGTTAACTCACTTAGGTGTACAATGAAACTGAGTTTGTTATCCAACCAGACTCCCAGATATTTGAATTTATCCACTATTTCCAGAGGTTCACCAAGGAGGGTGATAATCTGGGGCTTAACAGGTGTCCCCATATTGTGGGAGGAGTGCAGGAGATAATCATGGCTTTGGCTTTTTTGGCATTGAGCAAGAGCTTCAGGCTCAGCAGTTTATGTTGGAGGATTATAAAGTCCTGCTGTAACTCATTGTAAGCAAGATCTAGAGAGGGGTTGGTTGTAAAGAGGACTTTGTCATCCGCAAAAAGGTGAACATTTCCTGTGAGTATGCCAAAATCTATGCGGTTAATATAAAGTGTGAAGAGGATAGGCTCCAAGATAGAATCTTGCTGAATGCCTTGGGCAAAGCTTTCAGTAGGGACCGTTCCCCTTGTGCTTTAATTTGTTGTCTTCAATTTGTGAGGTAGCAGTGGAACCACTTTACTGCAGCAGGGATTTGACCAATACTACCCAGAATATCAAGTAGAATGGAGTGATCAACCATGTCAAAGGCTTTGCTAAGGTCAAGGAAAAATGTGTAGATATGCTGCTTATTATCCAGGGTTTTTAACCGGTCATTAAACACTTTGGCTAGAGCTGACACTGTGTTATTCTTAGGTCTGAACCCCGATTGGGATGGGTTAAGGATATTTTCACAGTCCAAATACTCCCTCAGTTGTGAGTTGACAATTTTTTCTAGTAGCTTGGATAGTACAGGAAGAAGTGAGACTGGTCTGTAATTATTCAAGTCTGTAGGGTCTCCCGACTTGAACAAAAGGATAATATGTGAAATTTTCCAACTGAGTGGTAGCTCCCCTTGGGTAAGTGAGCTATTAAATACATGAGCGATAGGTGTTGTCAGATGATAATAGCCTGCTTTTAGAAAGAAGGGTTCTAATGAGTCGGTATCAGCACTCTTTTTGGTATGTAGCAAGAGAAGAAGGTCCTCCACCTGTTTAAAGGATACTGGATGGAAATTAAAGGAAGGGCAGCCTGTACAGGGGTCAGAAGTAGGGCTAGTACCTACACTGGTGGCACTTGGGGCACTCAGTTTACTAACAGGTGAGGCATTGAATGTGAGGCCTGCAGTAGCAAAGTGGTTATTGAGCTGGTCAAGGATCTCAGACCTGTCTGTGTAGGAGTTATTGTTCACTACAATTTTGGCCAGAATTGGGGTGGCAGAGGAGTGTCCTTCAACTTCTCTCAAGAGTTGCCAAAACTTGGCAGAGTAGGTTTTGTTTTCTTCGAGGGCGGACTGAAAGAAACATGAATTTTCCATCCGGATCAGTTTGGTACAGGCATTCCTGGCAACCCAGAAGGAGAGCCAGTCTGAGTAGGACTGCACTTCCTTGCCCTTTTCCACAGTGCGTCTCTGGACTGCAGAGGGCCCTCTTCAGGGATGGGCTGAACCAATTAGGTGCCTGTTTCCTAGATTTAACCTTTCTTAAAGGTGCGTGTTTATTGATTGCCCTTAGTAACAGCTCCTGGAAGATACAGAAAGCTTCAGACATAGAAGGTGCGAGATAGAAGTCCTGCCACTTAATATTCCTAAGATCTTTCAGAAAGACAGAGAGAGAGAGAGAAGTGTTTTAGGCTGTGCTTTAGCTTGAAGATAGAGGTGGAAGGTAGGTATAGGAATGCCTGACACAGGTGACAGCACAGTGGTCACTCAGGTCATTATGGAAGACCCCTGTATGGGAGATATTATGTGGCTTGTTGACGAGCATAAAATCCAGCAAGGAGCTTTGGTCGGGTTTTTTTTATTAGATCGGGTAAACTCAGGGGTAATCTGAGTTGGCCCATGCTCATTGCAGAAATCCTTGAGCCTGTTGGCACAGGCATCTTTCCAGTTAAGATTAAGGTCCCCCATTATGATGCATTCAGTAGTCGCTTTCTTCAAGAGGGAGTGAAGGTGAGGTAGTATATGCAGGCCAGCAGCAGGTGGCCCATAGCATGCAGCTACCAGAAGGGCTACTCCAGGTGATAAGGTTAACTTGAGGGCAAGACACTCAGATTCTTTGGGCATTGATGTACAGTCAATATCAGAGGTTAGGAATTTGTCCTTAATATATATGGGAACACCACTGCCTCTGGTCGACCTGTCACACCTGTGTAGGTTGTAGCCAGGGATGTTAAGCATTTTGTCGGGTACATGATTCTTAAGCCAGGTTTCTGAGAACATTGCTACATCAGGTGTTGTGTGCAGCACCCAGGCTTGGACCAGGTCAAATTTATTGACTAGGCTGAATACATTCATGTGCAGGAAGCTCAAGCCCTTTAACTGTGGGAGTGCCCCTGGAGCAGCTATCAGACGGGGGGGGGCAGGTTTAGTTCCACACTACCTGCACAGAGCAACAGCAGGATTACTAGTTTGCTGAGACATCTTACAAGGAATCTCAGGAAGGCTTTGTTAGGTTACTTAGCATGGACACTGCCTAGGGCAGCAGAACAAGACTTGGAAGGGCAATGAAATGTTGTCAGAGAAAATATTGCTACCCTAATGGAGAAGATAAGGGGTGTCTGCTTAGGGGATATAGGGCAGTAAGAGATGTGAAACATTCTGATTGTGTGTGGATTACTGCCTCTGGAAGGAGTTAGCTGAGGAGCAAACACCACCAGACTTGATTCCTGGCATGTAGGAGAGTTCAGGAAGGTTGTTTCTTTCAGAGTATCTGTATTAGGCTCCAATGTTAGATGGAGAATGCAGCCAAGGAGGAAAAGGTAAGCTATGGATGCCATCTTGGGAGCGCTGAGTAGCAGAGGAGAGGCGACACCTTACAGGTGTTCTTGGGTGACTGACAGCAACCCTGTAAAGCGAAAATGCCTGGGGCAGGCCAAGGGCTATAGGGCCGAGTGTTAAGAGAATGATTTGGTGAGGTGGATTAATAGAGCAGCTGAACAGGCAAAAAAAGCCTGTGAAGGTTATAAACCAGTAAACATAGTGCAGTGCAGGAAAGAAAAAGAGAAAGAAATGGAGGAAGAAGTAAAAAAATTAAAAACAGAGCACCAGTTTAAGGTATAAAATGTAGGTTAAAATAGGGTGTTTTAGCTAGGGCAGGGGGTTACCAAGGCAACTTGGTGATTATTGGGACTATGTAGAGGGTAGCAAGGGAGGAAGCTCAGGTATGGAACTGTAGAGTAGATAGCAGAGCAGGTGCTAAACAAAGCTGATAGATAAGCAGATGGTGAAAATAGGAAGATGTCCTTAAAGGGAGGGCAGGACAAATGTTAGGCCTAATAACTGCATTCTGTATCTTTAAGGGGAGTTGCAATATTCAAATCAAATCAAAATTAAATAAAAACTTTATTTATATAGCACTTTTTGAAGTCAAGGCACTGTACACAATATGAACTGAATATTAAAACAAGCACAATATAAATTATTTAAAATCAGTCTGGGAAGGCCAAAGAGAATAAAGGAGTTTTTAATATGGATTTAAAACTGCTGATGGTCAGGCATTCTCTTAACTGATGAGGTAGAGAATTCCACAGGGTTGGTACTGCAAATGAAAAAGCATGAGATCCAGAAGATTTTAAACGAACCCTGGGAATCTCTTTCAATCCCTCATTGGTGGATTGGAGAGGACAATTTGGGGAGTAGGGAATCAGAAGATCTTTCAGATAGTCAGGTCCCTGTTCATGTAGGGCTTTAAAGGTAAACAAGCCTACCTTATAGGTGATCCATCACTGAACTGGCAGCCAGTGCAGTTCACGCAGCACAGGTGTGATATGGCTGGTCCTAAAAGTTCCAGTCAGCAGCCTGGCTGCAGCGTTCTGCACTAGCTGCAAGCGGCGGATATCAACCTCAGAAAGCCCAAGGTAGAGGGCATTGCAGTAGTCAAGACAGGTAGTAATGAAGGCATGGACCAATGTTGGAAGGTCACCAAGTGGAATCAGGTGTTTCACCCAGGCAATATTCCTCAGATGGTAGAATGAGGATTTAACCACAGCTGACACCTGAGATTTCAAGGTCAAGCCATCGTCAAAAATAATGCCCAGGTTATGCACCCGATCTGAGGTAGTGAGCTGGACACCATCAAGCCATAGGCCTGACACATGCCCAGCCCCCAAACCCACTCCTGGGTGACCCGGGTCCACAACCAACACCTTAGTCTTATCTGGATTTAGTCTCAGCCAACTCGAGCCCATCCAGTCTTTGATCTTGGAGAAGCAGCTATTTAACATAGAGATCACATCAACCTGTCCGGGCACAAAGGACATACACAGCTGAGTGTCATCTGTACAGCTGTAAACACTCAAGCCGTATCACCTGATGATATCTCCCAATGGCAGCATATACACTGTAAACAACATGGGCACCAATATGGAGCCCTGCGGCACCCCACAAGACGGGTAGGGCATCAGAAGAATAAATTCTGGTGACCACCCTCTGAGACCTGCCTGTGAGAAATGATCAAAAATCATTTGAGGACTGTACCAGACAGTCCACAAAGGAACCACAGGCTCTCCAAAAGCACCTAATGGTCCACAGTGTCAAAAGCTGCTGAGAGATCGAGAAGAACCAGGATGGTACGAGCCTTTTGATCTCTCGATATTAGGAGATAATTTAATATCCAAACAAGGGCAGTCTCCGTGCTGTGCCTCTTCCTGAAACCAAACTGAAAAGCTTCACAGACATGAGTGAGAGGGGAAGATGAAGATTGCCTAGGGGTGATTCCAAGGTGGGAGGGAGCCCCTAGGCTTATCTTTTGCCCAATGCTAAAACCATACAGGGATAAAATCAGAGAAATTATTTCAACAATGCTGAAAATAAGTGTGCCCTTTGATCCTGGAATTTCATATTTGGGCTTAAATTCCCCATTGAATATCAACACTGAACTGGGTTTGTTTATTTCATAACCCTGATACAAGCTAAAAAAGTGACGCTATTACACTGGAGAGATGTAAACCCACCTAATTATAAAGAATGGCTCAACCTCCTATTAGACTGCTGGAAATTACAAAGAATGTTCTATATCAAGGAGGTTAAAGAGGAAACTTTTAAAAAGATGTGGTACCCTTTCTTATTATATCTTCAGAGCAATAGCTAGCTGAATGACAAGAATATTAGTTCAAAAACAAAATTAAAAATATAATACATTAGTAAGCTAATAGTCAGATACTGGTTTCTCCTATTTGTACAATGATGGAAAAAGGATACTAAAAGTTTGGCTTTATCTAACATTCCTGAATGTGGGTATCTCAGTATAAAAAACAAAAAAAACAAGCATTTGTCAATGCCTAATGTTGTCATGCTGGCACTGGTATTGGCAGTACCGGAGCTAGAGATGCATAATAGGAATGGCAGTGAAGTATTGAAGTGATGAGAACCCCACCCTCACCCTGTAGAGAGCGACAGGCATTGGGGTGTGCCTTTGGGTCGTCAGCTATAAAACTCATGCCATTGTACCTCACCCTACCCTGTAGACACTGACAAGTATCGGGGTGTGCTTTGGGGTCTTTGGGTGTTATACTTACCCCATTCCATAAGGAAATATGCTGACATGGGTGCAGTATAGGAGCAGGGGGTGAACTTTGTGGCCAAACAGTGCAAGGCACTGTACCGGGTGGGGTGCTACAGTTGGAAACCCTAACACAGTAGGCGTGTGGTGGTAGTTTCACTCCACATTTTCAACATGGGCTGCTTGTCAGGCCACCTCATGAAAAGCAACACAATCACTTTGTTAGCTGAAAGGTGGTTTTGCACAGCAGCTGTGCCATTTGGTGACAGAGGGACAAAAACACATTTTTGGGCAGGATGTGGAGAATGACAACTTTGTTCATGAGGAGGCATAAAAAAATGGCAACATTGAAAATCTGGAGTGACAATATGAAATATTGGTGAAGCAATGAGCATGCATACAAACGTCCTTAACTCAATTATTTGGGGGAGTTTGTTAGCCACATTTGTAACATAGGCATTTTAGGACCTCCCCTTATGAACAGTGGCACTGCGATTCTGTTAATCTGTCCCAAAAGTTGATTTCCCACAGCGACCATGCCACTGTGCACCACAGGTGCAGAAACACATTTTGGGCAGGATGTGAAAAATGACAGCTATACTGTTCATAAGAAGGAGTGAAAAAATGCCAGTGTTGAAAATCTGGCATGGAAATATAGCAAATTTGCGAAGCAACAAGTGTGTGAACTGCGCAAACGCACGCCATAACACAGTCATTTTATGGTCTTTCAGCACCAAATTTTCAACATAGGCATTTTAGGACCTCTGCTCATGAACAGTGTCACCGTCATTTCCTCAAACTGTCCCAAAAGGTGATTTCGGCCAGCAACCGCGCTATTCAGCACTGGACGTGTGAAAACACATTTTGGCCAGGATATGTAAAATGACAGCTGTACTGTTCATCAGGAGGAGTGGAAACAAGCCAATTTTGAAAATCTGGAGTGAAAATATTACAGATTCACAAAGTTCCGAGTGTGCGTGGAAACAGTGCAATGCACGCTCATAAAACAGCCATTTTTTAGATTTTTCCCACCAAATTTGCAACATAGGCTTTTTGAGAGCCCCCTCATGAACAGTGGCACTGTCATTTTGATAATAGGTCCCAAAAGGTGATTCTACGCAGTGACCGCAAAATCACTTTTCGGGGCTGAATAACGCCATGACAGTGCCAGAATTCATAAGGAAGGATCCCAAAAGCCTCATGTTGAAAATTTAGTGCCAAAATTCCAAAACATACCTGAGATATGCATCAAAGTTGAAAAAACCCTATTAATTCCATTATACAGCTTATCGGCATTTCCTCAGTTCGCGGTTGGCTTTGAAGAGTGCAGACGTGTTCCCGGTCCACCGAAGACCGTTGCACCGGACTCTGGAGGTAAGTATGGGGTGAGGGGGTGTGGGGAGGCAGGGTGCGCAGTGGGTGGGAAGCGAGTTGTGGGAGGGGCAGGAGACCACGAGGACCATTTTCTTTTAACAGGTTATAAAAAAAAAATTGGGGATGGTTTTCTTTTGCAGGGGCTTTTGTACTTAGGTGGGCTCAGCATGCCACCTAAGTGTTTTGTGGGGGATGCTGTAGTCAATGGGGATTGGGCACCCCCATTGGCAGACAATGAAAGTGGGGTGTAAGAGCTGATAGGATTGGGTAACTTCTTGGCACATAACAAATGGGTGCATTAAGCTGGCGAAGTGGGCTCCCCGCTGGCACACATACATTGAGGCAGGGCATGCCGACAGGGGATTGGGCCCCAAGTCAGCAGTATGGCAGGCAGTGTGCCGCCATGTTCATTTTTTCACCACCAGGAAAAGCTTGTCGGGAGGTTGGCTGCGTATAATGAGCTTAGCTCACATTGCAGCGGACCTTTTGATTGATCTCATGGCCACAATAAGTATGCAAGGTGTGGCGCCAGCACGCAGGCTGATTGGGGAATGAGGGACGCACTTACTGATGCGTGCCCTGCATTCGTCCAACAGTGACCGCGCCTCCAAATCTACACTACCACAAGACGTTGGCTGTGCAAGTGAGCCAACATAAAAATGAGGGTCCTGGACTTCAGATGGGTTGACTTTGCAAAGATGGGGAAATGTCTTAGGAAATCCCTGGTGAGGGGGGAACGGCGGGTTGTAGAGGAACAGTGGGTGAATCTAAAATGAGCTATGGTGAGGGCAACAAACCTTTGCATTTGACAAATAAACAAAAGCAAGAGGAGAAAAAATTCACTATCGTTTTCAAAGGAAGTTACTCGGAAGGTAAAAGTGAAAAGGCTGGCATTCAGGAGATGCAGGGAAACACAGAGGGAGGAGGACAGGGAAAAGTATCTGGAAAAGCAGAGGAAGGCAGGCAAAGTAGTCAGGAGCACAAAGGCTCAAATGGAGGAAAAAACAGCCCAGGCAGTAATGAAAGGGGACAAGACACTTTTCAGGTACATCTGTGAAAGGAGAAAGACCAGGGGTGGGATAATAGGCTAAAAAGGGAAGGAGGGGAGTGTGCAAAGGGGGACCTGGAAAAAGCAGTAATCCTGAACAACTGTGTTTGTTCAATATTCACGGAAGAAGGGAAAGGTGAGGGACCACAGTTAAAAGACAAGAGCAGCAACAGAAGGGAGGTGGACACCAGTGCATTTATGGAGGAGAAAGTCCTAAAGAAACTCACAAAACTGAAAGTGGAAGAGGGAATGGGGCCAGATGGGATACATCCAAGAATATTAAAGGAGCTTAGAGAGGTGTTGGCAGCACCACTAACAGCTCTGTTTAGCAAATCATTGGCAATGGGAGTGGTTCCGGAGGACTTTAAGAGGGCAGATGTAGTCCCAATTGACAAAAGTGGGAGGAGGCTGGCCACTACAGGCCAGTTAGCATGACCTCAGTGGTGGGGAAATTAATGAAATCACTGCTAAAAGAAAGGATTGTGGTATATCCTGAATCCAGCGGATCACAGGATCCAAGGCAGCATGGATTCACAGTGGGACGGTCATGTCAAACAAATCTGATAGAGTTCTTTGACTGGGTCAGCAGGGAATTAGCTCGGGGAGCAATGGTGTATGTGGCCTACCTGGATTTCAGCTAGGCCTTCGACACTGTTTCACATAGGAGGCTTGTAAACAAATTGGGCAGTCTGGGAGTGGGTCCCAAGGTGATTAACTGGGTCAGAGATTGGTTAAGGGATAGGTCATGGGGGGGGTGGTAAAAAGAGTTCATTCCGAGGAGAGGAGAGTGACCAGCTGGGTGACACAAGGATCAGTTCTGGGGCTAGTCCCCTTTAATGTCTTCATAAACAACATTGCAGAGTTGCTGGAAGGGAAGGCGTGCCTCTTTGCAGATGGCACTAAGATCTGTAACAGAGTTGACACTCCGAGAGGGTGGATAAAATGAGAAGGGACCTAAGTAAGCTTGAGGAGAGGTCAAGAGTGTGGCAGCTAAGATTCAATGCAAAGAAGTGCGAAATCATGCATTTGGGGCACAGAAACCCAGGGGAGGAATACATGATGGTGGGAGGTACTGACGGCCACCAAACTGGAAAGGGACCTGAGGGTAATCATATCAGATGACCTAAATGTGGCCAAACAATGTGAAAAGGTTGTGGGGAGAGCCAGTGGGATGCTGGGGTGCATAGGGAGAGGTATCACCAGCAGGAAAAAGATGGTGGTGATGCCACTGTACAAAATATTGTTGAGATCTCATCTGGAGTACTGTGTCCAGTTCTGAAGGCCACATCTCTGGAAGGACATAGACAAAGTAAAGACAGTTCAGACAAGGGAAACAAAATTGGTGCAGGACCAGAAGTCATATGAGGAGAGACTAATGGACCTCAATATGTATACCCTGGAAGAGGGGGGGATGAGTGAGACTTTCAAATACCTCATGGGCATAAATAAGGCACAAGAGGGTAGCATCCTTCAGAAAAAAAGATGTTCAAGAACAAGGGGTCATGACATGAGGCTGGAGGGGGTAGACTCAGGGGTAATGTAAGAAAATATTTTTTCATGGAAAGGGTGAAGGATGCATGGAACAGCATCCTAGCAAAGGTGGTGGGGACAAAAATTGTAGGGGAATTCAAGAATGCATGGGCTAGGCATAAGGGTAGCATAGCAACAGGAAAGACAGGGTAAAGCTGGAGATCAAGTAGGGTCTCCATTATGGCAGTAGATAGAGAAAAATGGGCAGACTGGGTGGGCAAAGCGGTCCTTATCTGCCAGCAGTTTCTATGTTTTTGTATTTTTATGTTTCTACCTAGGCTTTTCCTGTAACTTAGCAAAGTCATTCCCAGGACTTCACCCCCCTTTAATGCTATCTAACTAAATTGCAGAAAAAACTCCTGGGTTGCAGCCCAGATGTACTCATAGTTCAGAAGGTCTAGTGGGTATGGAGGAAGAACAAAGATTGGCAGTACCTCTATGAAATCAGCAGAAAGTCTCTCAGGACAACAACAGCTACTGGATGGAGATTTTAAGCAGGTGCTGGATCCTTCACCCATGACAGGCCTTTCATCGTCTTTACCTCTCGGTCCTTTTTCGGTCTTCGCCACTTGGTCATTTCATCATCTTCACCACTCGGGCCTTTCATTGTCTTTGCCCCTCAGGAGAGTAGAGTGAGAGATGATATGATTGAGACCTACAAGTACCTCACAGGGGTGAACAAGTTGCAGGTGGGAAGTCTCTTTCAGAGGAGGAAAAGCACCAGAACACTGGACATGCAATGAAGCTGGGGGGGGGGGGGATTTTAAGAGGGATGTGACGAAATACTTTTTCACAGAAAGGGTGATGGACACCTGGAACAGTCTACTAGGAGAGATTGTTGGGTAAACATGGTGGGGAGCTTCAAGCATGCATGTGCTAGACAAACCGGTTAATAAGCAGAGAAAAGGGAAGGGGGATGCTGATGACCAAATAGGGTCTGTGGTGTCAGAATGGGCAGGTAAAAACAGCACAGAGTGGATTGGCCTACCAATACCTTTCTGCTGACAAATTCCATATTTCTATGTTTTTAAAGTTAAATCATAGTAAACAGAACCTGAAACTATAGTGATTTATCCATAAGTTCATCCTTCTACCTCACACACTTCTCCAAAAGGAGTGCCTCAGCACACAAACCAAAATATACACTGAACCCATTGAAATATACGGTACAACAACAAATGTTATAAGGACTAGCAAACTCAACAGCAGCATGCTTCAGCTCTTTTGACTCCTTTATGCCTCATTCAGACATGATGTGCTGTTATCATACCACCTTAAGTAACTTCTTTCAGGCATCTGGCTCTCAAAGCCACAGCTCTAAAAATCCTACTGAATGAACTCAGTGACATTGACATTAAAACATTTTGATTCATTAATTATTTAGGAAAATTGTTCATAAGCAGAATAACACATTCCAGACAGGGAATTATATTTGATATTACCATCCATCCTGTTGCTTAGATTCCTCAGTGAATAGCTTTAGGATGTGAGCCCTTACAACAGTTTAATTCCCTGTCTGTCATGTGTTATTCCTTACATATCACAAAATACTACTCCTTACTACTGGCTTCTTCTGCACAGAAGGATGTGTGATGCTTATTGTGTTAAAGGGAAGAGTACTGCCATCAATTCCTGATTCCATTTATTCCACACAGTTCTGCACTGCTACAGCCTATTTATTTATTTATGTATTCATTTATTCATTGCAAATAAATCGGTTATGTAAAAATGCCTAAATGTGGTCTACAGCATTACATATGATTCTGAAACTCTAAAGATTTTTCTTAGACTTATGGATGTTTTCAATTTCCACCTAGTTTCACTCTCTTTTGGATGCAGCTAAGCCCCACTCCTGTCATGGTGCTATACTATTATCCAGAAGCCCCCAGTAGATGTTTTGATGTTCCCTCTGTTTTAGGCTCCAAAGTTATCCCTGCATGGGAGGCACCTCCTGCTACCATTTAGAATAAATATTTTAACATGATCATTGTTGAGGAAGTCTCAGAAAGCTAATCAATATAATGTAGGGGGGTGGGGTAGTAGTTTTCCTTCAACACCCCTGAATGGTTTTTCCTTTGCGCTCTCTGAAGTCTCTCTATCCACATTGTTATTGAAAGTACCACAATGTGCACCTCCTGTAGGCGAGCCTTATATTGCTGTGTTTCCAATCATTATGCTTAATCATCACTCCAGGCATCATGACAATGGTGTTACAACATGACTAGAAAAGAAGGATCCTGACACTGAGGACCAACTTATAGTCACCTGTGACATTACTACCTTACAGAAAACCACCATAGGAGGAACCCATGTAGCAGTCTTTCCCTCTGTTTTCCAGAGTCCAAGTATATTGCCTTTGCAGTGTACTTGAAAATACTAGTGGAGAAAATAAAATCCTATTGTGCCACTGGTAAAGCTGTGTGCCTCAACCACAACATTGAAATTGACACATGAAGAACAATAAGCAGTTCATTCAAGTTCAAATCAAACATTTCAGATGGATTAAAGGCAGTTATTAAACTTTTATTAGCCTTGGACCTGCATGGTGTTCATGTTATTTTTCTTGTATTCACTTGAGATTCCACCAGCTAGAGCAAGGTCAGGTTTGCATTGTGAACTCATGACCCAAGCATGGTAGGGCAACATTCTACTGCATGTATCACTGGATCATACATTGTACTTACTGTTTAACACTGTTTTTGTTGTTCTCCTTTCAGTTTGTCACCAAAGGGTAGTTGAGTGTCAACAAGTTTTTTTTTTTAAATGCTCAGTGACAGAAAATGCAAACTAAAATATGTTAAGTAGGATACTTTTGAATTGTTTAATTGAATCCTGTGATAAAATGCCGAAGTCAGCAGGAATTTGCTGTTTAATTTTTTTATAGCTGTCTTGTTGTACCTCTTACTTATGCTGATACTAAATCTTTTGAACACTGGTTATTTTGCTTTAATTAAACCTCTGGGAAATGATGATGCCAGATAATCGTATTATTTAACTTTGGACATTTTGAAGACATGATTAAACTTCGATCATTGTGAAACCATTCATGGCAGCATAAATCTGTCGGCGGTTTCGTCATCCACAAAGGGTTGGTTGACATAGATGCCTTTCTTTAAGTCATCCACTAAGAAGGGTCATTATTTTTCTCAATGACTTTTGCTTAGTGCACGTCACAGAGTAGGGGTTCTCATTCAGATTGTTGTAGCAGTATAATCATGTTGAATCAGAACTCCAGTCTAGAAATGCAGTAAATAAAGGTCAGAATATTAATTAATCCATTTGCATAGATGTGTTTCAGTTACAAACCATTCCACTAACATATACTTTTCTTCTACACAGATTACTGTGATGGTGCATTCCTCAGAAAGACTTTAATATAATTATACACTTCATCATTGTTAGGCTACATCATTCTACTGTATAGGGAACAAAGATGCAGTGTACATAATTTATTTTAACTGTTCAGATGATCTATTTATCTGATAGGAAATAAATTTGGCCTCCCTCCCCTGGCTCAGTCCTCATCTACCACCCTGGTCCAAGGGTACATGATACCACCTCTAGGGATGATTCCTCCTCCCCCAATTTGTCTGAAGCTCCAGGAGTTCCTATAGGTTGTGCATAATATATTGTACTTTATCATATAATATTATGTTAGTACTCTTGCAGTTTATGATCCAGTTGAATATATTATAGTGGTGCTGTAGCATCCCTATAGTTAGGGTTGAGTAGGCACTTTAATGATAAATCCCAGCACTGCAACCATTCAATGGATTTGCATGAAATTTTGCAGTGTCAGTGGCTCAGTAGGTAGCACACTCGCCTCTGAGGCCGGGAGATCAGAGAGCTGTGGGTTCAGTTGCCACATCTGGCACTTGGGTTAATATTCCAGTACTGACACTGTAGTGCATCATGAATGGGGTGCTGCACTTCTGAGGTGCCGTCTTTTGGATGAGACGTTAAACTGAGGTCCCATCTGCCTAGATTGGTGGTAGTTCAGGTGGATGTTAAAGATCCCATGGCACTTATCGAAAAGAGTAGGTGAGTTTCCCTGGTGTCCTGGCCAAATTTCCCTCATTCACTAAAAATACCACCAACAGCTTAATCTGGTTCAAGGTCAGTTGGCATTCATCTGTATCCCCCTCCCCCGGGTCATGCCTGAAAATAGGCAGGAGTTGTCTAGTGCACTTACCCGGTCAACAAAAACTAAATAAATAAACTAAATAAATAAATAAAATGTGCGGTCAAGTGGATAGTTCTCTGAATGTATCAATTTTCCTTCTGAGATACAGATACTGAAAAAAGTTAATTTTGGGGATATTTGGCTGTTTTTGGTGACACCTCTAGTGCCCAGACAGTTTAGAATTTTGGCATGATATTTTCAGGGTAGAAAGAGGCTGGCCCACAGGTGTGTCTTTTGGTGGTTAGGTGAAAAAAATATTAATCTGTTCCAAAGTTATTACATTTTAAAATTGCAGGTTCTGAGCATGCTCAGTAAGCACTTCAAAAGTATCAAAATAGCTGTATGAAATGAAAAAAGATTCCCATTTTGTATGAGCCCATTCTTTTTTCACGATGGGAACAGCCATTTTTTATTTGCTGCCATTTTATTTTCCTTTAAAAAAAAAATCAAAACCCAGAAAAATGAGATCATGTACAGAGACCAAAACATGTGTCTTGCTCATCTGGACTCCCTTAGGTGGATTGTGGATATACCTGTTGGAGAAACAACCTCAACATTTTTTTTTATTTTAAACATTTTTTATGACTCACATCTGCCTTTTTGGTGTGGTTATTCATACAAACATTTTTGTACCAACAAAGTGCCTTTTATGGGCTTTTTAGCTGTTTTTGGTGACAGCTGTAGCACCCAGATGGTTTGGAATTTTGGTTTGACAATTTATGGGTAGAAAGGGGCTAACGCACAGATGTCCTGTTTGGTGGTTTGGTGAAACATATTAATCCATTGTAAAGTTATTAAATTTCAAATGTTCTGCTTCTGAGCATGCTCAATAGGCAAGAAAGCATCTTTCCCTAGTATCAAGTGGAACCCCCATCCTCCTATCACTGTCCCCCTAAATTATGATTATTTCCCTGGTGTCTAGTGGTACCCCCTCATCCTCTGATCACTATTCCTGCAAATTCTATATATTTCCCTGGTGTCTAGTGGCACCACCCCACCCTCTGATCATCATCCCCATGAATAATCAATAATTCTCTGCTGTCTTATGACACCCCCCAGACTCTGATCACCATCACTTTCATGGTTTTGTTTACCTTGTGTCTAGTGGCACCCTCCCACCCTCCAATCACTATCCCTGTGATGGTTTTATTTCCCCGGTATCTAGTGGCACCTCCACACTCTGATCTGTGTCCTTATAATGGTTTTCTTTCTTTGGTGTCTAGTGGCACCTCCACCCTCTGATCGCTGTCCCCATAATGCCTTTGTTTCCCTGGTGTCTATTGTACCCTCACCCTTTGGTTGCTATCCCCATAATGGTTTTCTTTCCCTGTTGTCTAGTGCCACCCCCCACTCTCCGATCACTGTCCCCATAATGCTTTTATTTCCGTGGTGTCTAGTGGCACCCCTAAACACTCCGATCACCATCAGCAACTGACAAAAAAAGAAAATAGTCCCTGGCCAATCCAACCCCTCACCCTGACCTCCCACTGACCACCCACCACCCTGCAGCCCCACACACCCACACTCACCTGAACAAGTACTAGGGTGAAAATGCCATCTCCAGTCCAAGACACGTCTTGCTGCTGGAACCACCGACTGCATATGAGAAACTGAGGTATGTGTGGATCAGTGTATTTCAATGGGGTTTTCAACTTTGATGCATAACTTTGCTATTTTTGCATATTTGTATACCAAATTTTAAACACAGCCTTTTTGAGACCCCACCTCATAAACAATGATGGTGGAATTACACAAATCTAGCAGGAAAGGTGATTTTATGGTTGCTTGTCAAAATCACATTTTGGGCAGGATTAGAACATTTTCACCACCCTTGTTCACGAGGTGGGGTCATAAGAAGAGTATCTTGAAAATCTAGGGTCAAAATATGTAAAAATGGCAAAGTTATGCACATCCTCTGAAATTTTCCTATGCTCACTTGTAATGTTGGTAATATTACATATTTTGAACCCAAATTTTCAAGATAGCCATATTTTTACTCCACCTCATGAATTTTACAGCTGGCATTTTTCAACTCCTGGCCAAACTGTCTTTTCACATCAGTGGTGTGGGATGACATTGCAGTGGCATGGAATCACGCTTTGATGGGGATTAGGAAATGTTTAGTACTGGGTTCATGAGTTGGGGTAATAAGAAGGCTGTGGTTACAATTTGGTTTCAGTTTTGCTAAAATTGTAAGTGGGACCTCGGCTTCCACAACAAGATACATATGCACATCTATAGAGAGATGGGAGCACCTACAGGCAAATAAGGATATAATTACACCCTCTAAAAATTTATGGATGGATAGGAGTGCAGAGCCTGAACAGGCAAATAAGGATAAGATTATACAATCTCAAAAAGTAAGGACATTCATTGCAAAAAACGTTGTTAATGCACTACTTAGGATTAAAGCAACAAAAATATTGAAACATAGTATTAGGGTTTCCAACTCTAACACCCCAACCCACCCTGCAGCAACAGGTGTGGTGTGTGCCTTGGGTTTGTCAATCCTATTATTCACTCCATTCACATATACTGTACCCATCTCAACTTATTTACTCATAGAATGGAATGAGTATTAGGGCTGACAACCCCAGGGCACACCCATACCTGTTGCTGCCTATAGGGTGGGTGGGATGTTAGATTTGGAAACCCTAATGCCACATTTCCCTACTTTTGTCAATTTAACCCTAACTAGTGCAATAATGAAGTTTTTTGCAATGAATATATATCATTGCTGTCAGCAGCTATGAAGTTTTGTGCTGTTATAAATCAGTGACCCTGTGATTGTCGTAGTTACTTACGTGATGACAGAAAAAATTCAATAAAAAGAATTAACTGCAAAATCGGACATAAGTATGTTTGGCACCAACAGGTCAGTAAACCTTTCCCAACTCCTGAGTTCTGTAAGGCACTGAGGATGTTTGACCAACATGCCATTTGATTGAGCAGGGGTTATCAGTGAGTATGCAAGCTCAATCAGTAAATAGCTTATGTCAGGAAAGCAACTTTAATTACCAGAGCTGCTTGTAACAAAATCAAACTTTATTCTCTTCCACAACTAAGTCAGATAACAGATAACTTGTTGCAAATAATCACGTTGAGGCATTTCAGAGCAGGGAGCTGTATGATCGGTAACTTCTGACGAAATAACTTCGTACTCTGACGTATGTCAAATGACAACAGCACAGTATGCTCTACTTATACTGTCTGGGTTTATAGTGGACAATTACTTATAACAGCGTGCTGTCCCGGGAGTCCTGAAACAATTTCATATACAGACACAGTCTGTAACTGACAGATAAGCCATACTCTGAATGCTGCCTATAGTGGATGGTTTCCTACTTTCAGAGAGTGTTTTGGTAGCACTAATTACAGCAGCACAAGCCAGGATGGCACAGAATACCTTGCAGTATTACTGAAAAATGTTGCAGTATGCTGCAGCTAACAGTGTAATTCAATGACAGTTAAGTCCTTTTATCATGCAATATTTTCTTACATATCATTTACTGCAGTTAATGCACTGATTGCATCCTGGCTGGCTCCACTGTAGGTATTAATCAGTGTTAGTCTCAAAGTTAAAGCATAAGTGGCAGCACCAGGGATGCAGTGCCAGGCTCAAAACAAGTAAAGTGAAAGAAAAAGAGATTTGCCAGTACTTGCATGCAGTAAGAGGTTCATCAGCTCCAAGTAGTTATTTCTTTTTAGTCAGTTTCATGAAGAATGTGAAGAAGACCAACCTTTAGGTGCAAATAAAGTGCTTCGTTTTATTTTTCTGAACACACACCAATGCATGCTTCCTCCAGCATTCCTCCTCCTCTGATACAGCATCTCTCCTAACACATTTCACTATTTCATCTGATTCCAATGTATACATTCAGTTTTTCTCATGTGCTGTTCTGCTTCACACACTGCTGTGGGTTTGCTCTAGCACAACTTTGTGTGAAAACAATAGCTGCAAACAAGAGTACTGGGCATTCACTGGCCAGGAAAGAAACCAATAAGTGAAAATGGATTAAATGATCTGCTAGTTTATTTTTAAAAATACCTCAAAATCATTTAATTGAGATGCACCAATAATGTTCTGAATCACAATGTGTTTATGTTTCTTTTCACAGAACTACATCTGAATGTCTCTTCCGACACAACAGATGCCTGGTATACTGGACAAATACTGATCGTTTAAAGGTACCCAGTAGAGTGTCTTGCACTTTATTGTATTTGTACTGTTATGGTTTTAGTCATAATCAACTGTGAAATGAAATCTTTTGATTCACTTCCAAGCTCCAAAAGTGGTACTTGCACTTTAAAAAAAAAATTTTCCTGAAATAGGAGTGTGATATGCTTTGGTTCTTGTAGATGTGAGCTGCCAGTTTCCTGGTGTGATTTAACCATTTTGAACATGTACCCCTCACTAGAGATGGGCAAAGTGGCTGAAATTTGCTTCACACATTAATTTTCCAAGTTGTCAAAATTCACAAAGTGACAACTTTGTGAAGTGTTCAGCAGGAAAAGTGGGCTCATGTAATTGGAATGGTATTGCTCCTGATGCCAACCACTCTCAAAATGGCCTGGTCAGGTCAGGGCACAGGTCCACCCCAGCAACAACTTGGAAAGAGAAAACACAAGGCAATCCAAAAATGCCAAACACCCAGAGGTGGATTTTTGTGTAACGCCCGGCCAGTGGATGTCAGGGGGAAATTTTGGGGAAGGGGACCCAAGTTCAAATATCACTACTGAGAACACAAGGAGAGGTGTGAAGCTGACTCGAATACAAGGAACAGTGCAAAGGTTTCTTAAACATGACTAGACAATAACATTACACTAAATATCTACACTATAAAACTATAAAGGACTAGAACATTACTAAATTCAGAACTCTAAAAAATAAGATATCTACACATTACTGTACCCTACTAAACAAACAACATCGCTAAATTCATACTTTACCTCCTATGCAGTGAATCAGTCGGGAATACCCTATGCCAGCCACCCTTGTGTGTCTACTGGGGAAGGGGAAAAGCAAGACAGGGAACCAGCTGTCTGAGGCAGGGGAAAAACATAGAACAGGACACAGGCCAGGACTATTCTGAGGCTGTGTCGGTCATCAGCACAAAGGTCTCTATAGACCATCGGAAATTACACCCCTCCAGGAAAAAAGTCTGCCAAATTCCACCCAACCACAGCCCCTATGTGGACTGCTGGGATACAAGGTCAAACAAGGACATGACAGCTGGTTGGGGAAAACAGGATCGGGGCACCTAGGATCACATGCAGGCTGGAGGGTGGTGGCACAATAAACATTTCTATTAAAACCTTGTGTCTGTGTCTTTATTTCTAGCTAACATTACTACTTAGGGCACTTTATCAACAGTTAAAATAATTCAGGTTATCAGATTACATAACATCACAATAAAACAATTATGTACAGTTATTTACAAGCAGTTCACTTTCGAGGGCACGTTGCCCTTTTAAATCCAGCCTCTGGTGAAGGCCACTTGAATTCAGATGTCAGGCATTAATCCACACTAAGGTATACAGTTCCTTACTTATAGTTTCTTGCTGTATGGAGCCTGGCATTTATTCTGCCCCTTTTTGCCACTTTTTTTAAGCAATAACAAATATTTGTTTAGTCATTATACAGTTCCTGGCCCCTTTGAGACTGGAGGAGCCTGTAATTGACTCTTTAACTCTGGGAAATCTGTCATTGCCCTTTAAATCTCTTGGGCCTGGCTGGGGCCTTCCTGTCAATCACCCTGGCCTGCCCCGCCCTTGCTCCTCCTTCCCAGTCATCATACTCAGGGGGAGCCTTCTCCTTACTCTGCCCCATGGGCGGTCTTTCACTGGGGCCTTGCCCATCCCCACATTTTCCTGGCTCTATGGAGCCATTTCCTGACCCACCCCAAGGACGGTCCTTCCTTCTGGGGCCTTGTATAGCCCAAGAGTCACTGCCTTGCCGGCACCGAGAAGCACCGAAAATTTTATTTAAAATAACAAAAAAAAGTTATTTTTTTCTTTCGGCGGCCAGCATCCGAATGTGCTGCTGCAGCTACTCACCCTGCCGCCCTCTCTTCTCCTCTGGGCTGGGACATCTGCTGCTGGGGGGGGGCCTGGACCTGCCTCCTCCCACAGGCCTACACTTACTGCTGGGCTTTGCTGGTGGAGGGATGGCTTACCTTTACTGCCGCCGCCCCTCCCGACTGGACTGTTGCTGTTGGCTTGCTGGATGGAGGGGCCAGCTTAACGCTGTTTGCTGCCGCCCCTCCTGGAACATCTTTCACCCTAGGACTATTGGAGAGGACAGCCTGGACCTGCTGCCCCTCCCAAGAATCATCTGCTGGGCAATGGGATGGAGGGGACAGCCTTTACACCTGCTGCCTCTCCCAATGAGCTCTTGCTGCTGTGGACTGGACTGGAGGGGATGGTCTGGACCTGCTGCCCCTCCTGACAACACTTTACCACCGCTGCAGCACCAGAGAACTCAATGACTACTGCTGCCACATCCAGAGAAAAGGGGAGCAATCATCTGAGGACCGACCAAGACATTGGAAGGGACCCCAGGACATCAAGTGAGTCCCTTCCCATTTGCCTAGCCCCGGTCGGCCTAGCGCTCCCCCTTGCACTTGCTGCTATTGCTTCTGGTGCTCAAAAATGAACTGAATGGCTATTGCCATTCAATCTGGCTGAGGATTCCATCATGGAATCCTCATGAGCCCATCCCTGCCTGCATGTCCTCGTGACCAGGCCCACGAGAGCAGGTGCCCGGTGCAAGGTAACTGGTGGGGGTGGGGGGGAGTTCTAAGGAGCTGCAGGCAAGGAAAAAAAATGAGCAGAAAAAAAAATGTTTTAAACGGAGCCAGCTGGGGCTTCACATTTGGAGGGGGAAATGCCTACTGGGACCCAGGGGCACGTAACTAGGGCAGTCTTCCTACACCCTGTGGTACCTTCCTGCCTACCCAGCCCTAAAGCACCTGGCTGCCCATATTTTGAGGGCACCAGAACTCTGGGGCACTACACTTGTTTATATGTGAAATATCCTGAATTCGCTGGCAAAGTTGCCACATCACCATAACTTTGCCAACTTCACCTTGCTAAGTGGTGGAGTGTCAAAGTGGGAATGTCATGAAGCAATTTGCAAAGTTGAATTTCACACCTTCGCTGGTGAAGTAAAATTTTGCAATGCCTCTACAACTGACACATTTCACAGGGCTTTTATTCAAAACTGTTCTATGCACTTATAACCACTGATAAACCAGGAATAATGTTTATTTGTATTATGTAGTGTGTGGGTGGGTTTCAAGCTTGCTTATTTGCTATGTGGTACTAACTTATGAGAATTAATTATGAATAGAACTCTTAGGTAGAATGCAAGTTTAAAGCAAGATAGTCATAATTAGAGAACTATGTAGGGTAGTGTGAGTACCTTCTCTTGAATACTGGGTTAGTATTGGACTCACTATACAAATTATTCAGCTATTAGTTATTTGGCTAAACAATAAAGAAATAGTAAACCTAAACAGACTCTTGCCCTTCCCTGTAAGCCATGGCTTATGTTTTGTCGAACCAATCCCCACTCCAGTCATCTCCCAAGCTCCACCCAATTTCTGTCTTCCCACAAAGACATCATAAAAAGTGGCTGAGAAATGGCACTGTGCTGCTACTAGAGACCATGGGCTCAATTTTAAAGCCTGAACTTTGGCTCAAGGTGCCTGCACCAGAAGAATTTAATGCAAGTGGCACTGTGCACCAAAGCTTACAGCAATCCCTTTTTTTTAAACACCTTTATTCATTTTCAGTAGATCAGACAGACAAACATACACATACCTGGCCAAGCCAGGGAACACAACCCAAAACTGGCTGTGCAAACTATGTACATCCCCTTATGTACAAGCACACTAGAGAACCTCCCCACATTGTGGTCAAGTTCCAAAGTCAATAGTGCCTTGATATAGTACGTTGACCGATGTTAGAATACACCCTTCCCTTCATTGACCAAAATCTTCCTTTGTTTACCCACTTGCGAGGATTTTACCCTGTGGCCCCTAAAGGAGCCTGACTCTGCAGGACGGTTTTCTAATTGTCCCTGGAAAGAGAGAGAGAGTCCCCAACCCCTTAAGCCCCTGTAGAACATAACCAATCCCCTTTTGTCTTAGTAATGGACCCATTATAACCCAAATTATACCATCCAAAAAATTATTAAAGTCCAAGCATTACCAAAATTATTAGGGATAGTGAAGGGAAAAGCAAAGTAAAAGTAGGCACAAAGGAATATAAGCATTAAACACTCCAGCATGTTTTCCTTTGCTAATCATTGTCTGACAGACAGACCTGTGTTCCAGTATTCGTAACTTGTTGGGAGTAGATCGCATCTAATATTGCCATCTTTTTACGTATAGCTCTTGTCTCTCCTCAGAGAATAAATGTCTCTTTATCTTGGCCAGTACCCCCAAAAGCTCTCTCACCCATTGTTCGTAGGCATAGGCCTGATCATCCTTCCAATGCTTTACTAAGAACGCCTTAACTACCGACACCATTAAAGAAAGGTGGTATTTGGGTGTGATCCCTACAATTTGAGAAAAGTCACCCAAAACACATATTTCTGGCGTTATAAAATCTGAATAGTCCAGCATTGGATCCATGCCCCGTTTAATCTCCCTCCGTAAGGGTGAGATTTTGCTGCATCCCCACATTACATGCAACAGGTCACCCACGTCCTTCTTGCACCTGAAGCACAGGTCCGTCTGTCTCAACCCTCTGCCATATAGCTTTACAGGGGTATAGTATATGTTGAAAACCACAAAGATTTGCATATTTCTATACTTGGGTATCACATTGTATTTAGTGCTCTTCCAAATACTTTCCCACCTAAGATTTCTGGGGGCCATCACCTTGTCCCAGTAAGGGATTCGTGTAAGAGTATTCGGGCCCAGAAAGTCCAAGAGAATTTTATAAATTTGTGAGAGTGGGTTGGCTCTCTGGATGGTTTCCCTTAAACTCCCCCATGAGAAAAAGTTATCTATAGAGTCCCCCATCCCTTTCCTAAACCCTGCTAACATTTGTTTAAGCTGTATCTTTTGGAAAAAAGACAATCCCTCGCATTGTGATGGAAGGACTATTTTGTCTCCCTGCATCACGTCCCTCAATCTTAGGTCCCACAAATGGTTAGACCACCGGTGTCCAATTATCCGACCCCCTATAACCAAGTTAGGATTACCCAATATGGGCTGGTCTCTGGACTTCATTTGATACCACTTTTGTGCCGGAGTGAGAAAGGACGACCAGGCCTCCGCGGTTTTTCTGATTGGGTTCCCATACCCCATCCTAAAAAAACCTTTTCTAAGTTTAGCATATAGCAGCGATTCGGGGGTGAGGCCAGAGCTCGTTAACAATTGCTTCTCTATTCGCAACCAGGCTGGTATGTAATTTTCCCCCTCATTGTTTTCCGCCCATTGAGCCATAAGGCCTAACTGGCCTGCCACATAGTAAACATGGAGGTCAGGCAACCTGATGCCCCCTTCCCTGTACGGAAGGCGCAAGACATTATGCTTTATCCTAGATGGTTTGTTATTCCACAGAAATCCTGAAATTAGCCTCCTGATTATACTAAACCATTTAGTAGGGATACTATATGGGGCTAGATGTACGGATATAGCAGTCTCGTAAAACATTCATCTTAATGAGGCCCAATCGTGCGTAAGTTCAAAGGTAGCTTGTTCCATCTTAGAATATCCCCTGACTGCAGATATGATCCCCCCCAGATTAGCATCAGCCCCCTACTCCTGATTTGCTGTAATCCAGATGCCCAGATACTTCATTTTATCAGTACTCCATTGCACTCCCAGGGATGAAAAATCTGCCCTAAATACATGTGGTGTCAAAGGTAGGATTTGTGTCTTTGTAAGATTCAACTTGTAGTTAGAGACCTTAGAGAAACGGTCTATTAATTCTCTTACTCTCTCAAAGCTAGATACTGGGTCTTGTAGATGAAGGAGCATGTCATCTGTGAAAACTGAAAGTTTTAGCTCCATTCCCCCAATCCTGATCCCCTGGACCTTTGCATCCCTATTGATAGATCTCAGAAGGGTTCTAGATAGATGTTGAACAGTATCGGTGAAGAGGACACCCTTAGCGAGTCCCATTATTTAGTTGGAATTCCACCGATATAACCATTACATAATATTCTAGCCGTTGGGGGCATATACATTTTTGATACCTCTAGGACCCGGGGAATCCCATTTTCTCCATTGTAGCAAAAAGAAAGGAATGTGAGACCCGATCAAAAGCTTTTTCAGCATCTAGGGAAATCAAGGCTAAAGGTAGTTGAGAATCGGGGGCAAAATTTAGGATATGATGGAGTTTCCTGAGAGCGTCTTTCGCCCCTCTCCTCAGCATAAATCCTACTTGTTCCTGGCTGATTAAACTGGGGGCAATACTCAAAATCCTATTTGCCAAGATTCTGTGAGAATCTTAATATCTTGGTTTATTAACGCTATAGGCCTATAGCTAACTAATGCGTCCCTAGGCTTGTCTGGCTTAGGAATTAAAGTAACATAAGCCTGATACAGTGGAGGATGATAGATTCCTTCCCTCATTATAGTGAGAAAAAACTCTTGGAGTATAGGGAGTATAGTCTGAATATGGGTCTGATAAAATTTGGCAGTAAGGCCATCAGGCCCTGGTGATTTACCCAAAGGAAGAGACTGCACCACTTCAATAATTTCAGATGCTCTTATTGGAGCTTCTAATTCCTTGGCTTGGGCAGGATCCAGGATTGGTAACTGGATTCCTTCTAGAAAACACTTGGCATCCTTCTCCCCCACCAAGTCTTTAGCTTGGTAAATTTCTGTGAAGTATGATGCAAAGGCCTCAGCCATTTCTTGTGGGTCTGTAACAAGCTTCCCTTCATACTGAACAGATATGATTGTCCTACTTGCCTCCCACTCTTTAATTTTAGCTGCCAAGAGACACCCAGGGACGTCACCCTGCAGTAGGAATTTGGCGTTAATCTTATTCAGCCAGAACTCTGTTTTCCCATAGACAATATCTGACAATTCCCCTCTCAAGCTTTTGAGTTCCGCATCTATTTCCCCTGAGGATCCCTCCAGCTGTGACAAAGAATTAATCGCCCCAATCAAAAATTCCTCTTTGGCCCTTCTGAGCCTCTTATCCCTTGCAGCTAGACCCCTAGCTGCCCCCGCATATAAAAACTTACAGGTAGGCCAAGCTAATCTTTTATCCTGCAATGTGGGGAGCTGGAATCTAATGATCTCCTGTAGGGCCCCCTCTAATTCATCCCTTCTTGTGGCCTCTGTCAAGAGCGAATCATGAAGCCTCCATCTGTAAGGTCGAGGTGGTGTGGGTCTTGGTTCCCACTGCATCTGAATAAGAGAGTGATCTGAGAGGGTTCTACCCTCGGTCAGCACTTCCCTAATCTCTGCAAGTGCCTCTCTGTTAACCAAAAAAAAGTCAATTTGAGAGTGACTCTTGTGGGCTGCCGAATAAAATGTCATGTCGCTGCCCCTATTTGAAAGATTCTTAATTGGGGCAACCAGTGCTGCTACCTCTAAAAACCTAGCCAGGGCTAGCTGGGCCTTGGTCTTCGGCCCGCTAGATGGAGGTATCCTGTCCTCCTGGTTATCAAGATAGGTGTTCCAGTCACCCGCTAGGATAAGTGAGTGTGAAGGAAGAGTAGCTATATCCCTTTCTATTGAGGCGAAAAATTTAGGATCAGAGGGAGTTGGCCCATATATGGATGCAACCGAGACTGCTTTACCAAGCAAGTGCCGACAAATAAATCCCCTACTATCTTGCCTTGTTAGCATACGCCACTTCATATGGGCAGGATTTCTTTATTAAATTGCCACACCCCGGAGGCCCTGTCCTTTCCACACCATATACTTGTCCCACCCAACGCTTCCTGAGACCACCCAGCTCTTCTGTCGATAGATGTGTCTCTTGTAACGCTGCAATGTGTACCCCTCGTTGTTCAATGTATCGCAGAATGACCATTCTTTTACGTCTACCCCTGAGCCCTTTTACATTCCAAGAGATTATTTTAAAACATGACATCATTAAACATCAGAATTTTTTCTAATAAGCCCAGATATTGTGCCTCTTTAAGGTTTGCATTCTTGCTGTTCCCATACTTGGACTCTCTCTCTTTCCAACTCCACTCATCCCTCCCCGCCTCCTTTTGTCCCCCAATCCTTAGATCGACCACCTATCTGATGTTGAGTCATGGATGAACCCATTCCCATGCCCCCCCCAGCCCCAGCCCCTGACACTGAGCCCCGGGATCTGGCCCATGGCCCCCATAGAGTCCTAAACGTGAAGGCCCCATCTTCCCTTCAGTCGATCACCCCCTGTTGTTTTCCATAGGAGAAAAATAAACAAAAAAGAAAGGGAGGGAACCCCTCTCAAAGCTCTCATTGATAAATTATATATCGAGCCACACTGCTCCTCTTTAAATTCCCTTGCATCCCGGGGTGGTATCCCTCCAGTTACTATTGCTACTTGGATCTAAGTCCCTTTGGCCATTCCCCCTCTCCGTCTTTCCACAAAACTGACATGAGGCCAGATATATATGTGACAGTGCCCACTAGCAGGTATAACACTGACTGTTTATCCCTTATTGTAATAAGATTTCCTCACCACCCCCCTCTATCAACTCCCTCCAATGCTCCAAGGTCACGAGGATATTCTTGGGTCTAATAGCACAAATAGTAGGTTTCGTGATCTCCCTTCCCCCATGACTACTACTTGATGTGCTGATATCTTGTGATTTGTCACCTCGTGGCCGTTCTATGATCCTATAAACCCAATCCTTAGTTAATCCCTTAAACCTCCAAGTTTAACCGAGAACAATAAAACAAACAGGCCATGAAAACTTTAAAACCCCTTGCTTTTCTTCCATCACGGCCATCAGGTAGGCCCAGCCTTCTCCTTCTCAGAAAGCAGTCATGTTGGGGGTTTGAATAAATCTGGGAGCTCAGCCCGTAGCCCCCTCCAACGCGTCTTTCACTGTGAGGAACCTCTTCTCTCCAGCCTGAAGACATACCACCAGAGTTGCAGGAAACTGTAGTCGGAATTTTATTCCTGCAAGATATAGCTTCTTCTTTATTTCAGCATACTCCTTTTGCTTTTTCCGAATCGCCAGCTTGATCTTGAAAGAACCATAGGGAGGCACCATTCCATTGCAGAGACTTCTTTTGTCTGTCAGTAAGCAGCATGGGACTTTTCTTTATAATTAAAGCACATAATTATCACTCGGGGCCCTCGCCCGGCGGTGGCACTCTCCCGTAGTGCCGATGAGCCCTTTCAGGTTGTAACCTTCCCGAATGGTGTAGGGCCAGCAACTTCAGCAGGAACTCCTGCAGAAAAAGACACTGTCGGAGCCTTCAGCCCGCTCTGGTAGCCCCGCCAGAATCAAGTTGTTTCTCCGGTTTCTTGATTCCTGGTCCTCCACCCTCTCCTCTAGTTTCTTAAGCTTTTTCCGAATCATCCCCACCTCCTGATCAAGCATGGAAACCTTCCTCTCCTGCGAAGAGATCTGGGTCTCAGCATCGCCTATTCTTTGTGCCAGGGAATGTAATGCCAGCTTTACCGCGGCGAAATCGATCACCAGCCCTTGCAGCATTGCCTTAATTTCCCGAATGTCCTCTGCATTTGAGCCGGAGCCCCCCTCCTTCCCTGGTTCCTCGTCCTGCTCGGGTATGGTAGGCGACTGGGATTTGGGCCTCTTAGTAGCTGGAGCTCACCCCGCCAGGGGTTCTGCAAGTTCGGCTTCCATCTTCAGGCAATGACAAGGCCTAAGCTTGCCAATGCGCCCTTGTTGTTTGTTAACTCGCCGCTCTTCGAAACCTCGTGGCTCTATAACGATTGGCAAGGAAACACACCCACACCAGCACGCGGGCTCTTGATGGCTATTTTAAAATGTTTATGGCCAGTCTCGGAGTAAATAATCTTGTATTTTGTACTATGGGGCCTCGGAGATGCACGGGAGACGTCTCTTCCAAATCAGCTCATCACGTGACTCCCAAAGTTTACAGCAATCCCAATTTTCAAATGCAGGCTGCATCAAAATTGGGATGCCTTGTGACAAAGCCACCCTGTACCACCATTGCAGCAGATGTACCATTGCACTAGGTCACAAGGGGGGCTTGCACCATGGAGGGGCCGCACCAGCCCCTTATTTGGGATTTCAGAAGCCCCGCCATGATCGCAAGAGGTGGCTGAGTTTAGATTAGACAGGAGCTGGTCTAAGGGCCCTTTGCCACTGCCTTGGAGGGTGGCAAGTTGGGGGGAGCCTGGAAGGTGGGGACTGGGGACAAAGGGAGCAGTGGTGGTGCCATAGGGTGCAATGGGGCACCACAGTAGTGTGAGTGTTCTGAGGTGGCACCCAGCAAAGCTGCCCTGCTCCATGGGACAGAGCCAATTGGCTTGGACAAATGGGTGTTGGCACAGATGGACCATGACCCAGACCCTGGGTGGCAACAACCTTAGAACCTGCCCCAGAGAAGCTACAGTCCCCTACATGTGGTGGGTGGCAGTGACTGCAGGTTTCAGGGTGCAGTCAGTGGACAGGTAAATTCTCCGGGTACAGCAACATTCCCCCTCTACCCAGGCTGATCATGAACCATTGATCTGGTTGGTATGTACACCCTGTAAGACGGAGCAATATCTGGTTAATTTCAGGTGTAAGCAAATTACTTTTATTGCAGAACACACCATGACAAGGTATAAGCATAGGCAAGTTAGCTGGATCACTAGCCACAATCTTTAGCCATGAAGCTACCATGGCCTTAGAAGCTGTCAGGCCCTTTTTATGTCCCTGAGTGATTACAGTCTGTCTGTATTATGGATTTACTTTGTCCTGTCTAGGTAGCTTGACATTGTGAATTTTACATCTAGTGTATGAAGACTCCTGTTTCTCTTATTTGACTTTTCTCTGTAGAACATGAGGATTACCAGTGTTTTATTTAGGTGAAACTGTGAAGCGACCTTGGGCATGAATGCTGGTACCATCTTGACTGTCACTCCATCTATGTGAAACTGCAGCAAGGAATCTTTGCATGATAGGGCTCACAATTCTCCTAGCCTGTTGGCTGAACAAATAGCAACCAGGAAGGATACCTTTAGCCCTGTCAAGTATAGATTTATCTTAGATATTGCTTTGAATGCTTGTTTTGTAAGGGGATTAAGGACTAGTGTTAGATTCCATGGAACTACTGCTGGTCTCACCCTCAGCTTGATGCTGGATGCTGTCTGAGAAGTCTGAAGACATCTGGATGAGCACCTACAGCCATGTTTCCTACTCTGTCCAGTGCCGCTTCTATTGATGACAGTCGGACTGTTAGGGATACCAGAGAGACATCCTTGTCCAGACCTTATTGTAGGAAGAGCAGAATTAGTGGCATTGAGGCCTCAGTTTGTATGTTAGCAGTTTTGCACCATTTGGTGATTATGTGCCACTACCTGTCATAGGTAGATGTGGTTGAGGTCTTCTGGACTGCAACATAGTGTCAATTATTGAGTGATGGTAACCTGCATTCATCAGTCTCTCCCTTTCAGGAGCAAGGCCATGAGGTGCAGGTTGAGAGGTTTGGGGTGTCTTGATAGGACCCTGCCTCAGGATTCCTGGTGTGAGTGGTAGTCACTATGAATCCAGCACCATTGCCACCAGTGTGGCAAACCAGGCCTGTCTTGACCATTAACGTGTCATCAGGAGTATTTTCCTTCCGGCCGGGCTTATCTTGTTGAGGACCTGTGTTAGTAGCGGGAAGGGTGGGAAGACTTAGGCGAAGTCCTGAACCCACAGCTGAGACAATGCATCCACCCCTGCTGACTGGTGTCCCTTGAATCTGGAGAAGTATGTCATCACTTACACATTGTGTTTTGTGGCCATTTGGTCTATTGACACTGGTCCCCATCTCCTCTGTATTGTGTGGAATATGGTTGGATGTAATTTCCATTCACTGGGGTGGACTCTCTGTCTGCTGAGTCAGTCCGCTGTTGTATTCAACATGCATGCCAGGTGGTTATCGGTGGTATGTTCAAGATTCCTTAGGGCCCATGTTAGCAATTTGTCGCCTCCCTTAGCATGCTTATGCTCTTGGTGCCTCCTTGTTTAGACAAGTATGACACTGTGGCTCTGTTGTCTGATCTCACTAGCACCCCCTTCCCCTTCAGATAATCTTGAAGGCACACAGATCATTGAAATGGCCCTCATTTCTAGTGGTTTTACTATTACGCTGTGACAGAGCTCACGCCGACATTCCCGACAGCAACAGACACAATAACAAGTGTTGGCATTGTACTGTAGAGGATGTCAGTATGACTCAAATGGGGATCTGTGCCCCCTGAACCCTCTATGTGGGGGTCACCACCCCCACACCCCTTGTCCCATCTAACTCCAAGTCGGAGTTGGACCGGGGGGCGTAACAATGGGAGCTGCACTGCCGGTTTCTACTATGTCCTGCACAGCAACTTGTGACATACAGGTGATTTCTGTCGCTGTGCTGAACGTTGCAGTGGTGTTTTTGACCTCGTGTCAATACACCATTTCCAATAAGTTGATGGACAATATGGATTCTGCTTTTGACAATCTTTCTTGCACAACCCTGTGATTTAGTGATGCCCCCCAGCCCAGTAGGCTGGCATCCATATCTATTATTGTGGTAAGTAAGTAAAGTAAGTAAGTAAAATTTTATTTATAGAAGGCACCCTTCCATTGCTCAGAGCACAAATACTCTACAAACAGTACAATAAACATCTTAAAAATACAGACCACAATCCACTTAAAACAATGTACAAGTTCTAGGCCGTTACGTTCCTAGAAATGCCTTTTCAAAGAAATATGTTTTGAGAGAGTTTTTAAACCCCTCCACGGTCAGGCTGTCACAAATCTGATGAGGTAGAGAGTTCCACAGGGTAGGGGCCATAAAGGCAAAAGATCTTTCCCAAATGTCTTCAAGAGTACCCTGGGAACCTCAAGCAATCCCTCATCAGAGGATTGGAATGAGCAGGAAGGACAATAGGGAAATAGGAGGTCTTACAGGTATTGGGGTCGCTGCTCATGTGAGGCTTTATAGCTCAGTAACGTGACCTTGAAAGGGATTCGGCATTGTATAGGCAGCCAGTGCAGATCACGCAGCACAGGTGTTATGTGACTGGATCTAGGGGTTCCAGTTAACAACCTGGCTGTCGCATTTCTGCACTAGCTGCAGTCAGCAAATATCCACCCCAAGTAGCCCTAGGTAAAGGGCATAGCAGTAGTCTAGCTGAGTGGTTACAAAGGCGTGGACCAATGTTGACAGATCCTTGGACGGAACCAGAAGCATCACCCTGGCAATGTGATATATTGGATGTCTAAGGGCACTCCCTCTGCCAGATTGTGGTGCTCGTTCCACTATCACAGTGAAGTGGCCACCATTGCTGTGATCTGAATTTTCTCATGCAAGTTCTCTTCTATTACTGGACCATGTTGGAGGGCCAGTGCTTGTAAGAGCCTCATGTTCCATCTTGCCCATGGTACTAGATCTACAGATGATGCCATCGATCCCAGTGCCTGGACCACTTGTGCCTTAATCACCACTTTCTTTTGCCCCAATTGTCTTGCTAGTTTTGACATTAAGTCTCTTCTCTTCTAAGAGGGTCAGACTTTTCCCTCCAGGGTATATATCCACCCCCAGGTGCCTGATAGTTCAGGATGGTTGGAGTGAGCTCTTTTCTGTATTGATCACCCACCTGTGATCTTCCAGTGTTTGAATTACCAATCTTGTGCCTTTAGTGGAGTGTGCTGATGTCCTTGTCTGGATTAACTGGTCATCCAGGTATGGTATCACATGAACACCTATTTCTCTGTGGTGGGCTGTGATTACCATTGACACCTTTGTGAATACCTTGGGTTTTGATGCTAGTCCAAATAGTAGTGAATCATATTGAAAATGCTGGCCCATTATGTAAATCCTGAGGAATCTGTGGTGGGAGAGATGAATTGGTATGTGGAGGTCAGCGTCCCTTAGGTCTATCGAGGTCAGAAAGTCCCCCTGTTGGATGGATCTCAGTGTGGACCTTATTGTTTCCTTCTTGAATTTTTGGGTTCAAACTGACTTTCTGAGGAATTTCAGGTCCAGTATGGGCCAAAGATCTCCTGTTTTCTTTGCTACCAAGAGAAATATTAAATATTCCCCCATCCTTGTTCTGTTTGGGGAACCGGTTGGATTACCTAATTGGACACCAGCAGTGACAGAATTTCCTGGATCTGTTACAGGCATGCCCTTCATCTGAAAACTGGTGATTAGTCTGTCTCTTATGGGTCTTTTTCAAATTCTATTGCATATCATTTGGAGACTACTTCTCACACCCACTTGTCCATAGTCTGGAACCAGGCACTTGTGAATTGTGCTAACAGTCCCCCTACTTGGACTTTTTGTACTCTGACTGTCTGGATTTGAGTTATTGGTTTGGCCAGGGTTGGTGGATTGCAATGTGTTAATGGCTGGTGGTAGTCACTGGGCCAGATTCTCAATGCCCTTGAAAATGCTGCAACAGTGAGAAAAATGAGGCACAAGTTGGATGCCACTTATGGAACCACTGTTTCTTCCACTGTTAAGGTATTCTCAAAAGTGGAACCAGTTTACAACCAGCTCCACAATTTACGTCAGCTTGCAGGTGTTTCTTCCCCACAGCTGCAGAAAAATGCTACGGTCGGTGGGACCAAGAGTAACATCTCCCACAGCTACAGTGGACTGAACATATCCACAGGTGCAGAGATTTCAGTCTGCAACTGGAGTTGCAGTGTGGGACTTAGTCCCAAATTGTTTTGATAATCCAGCCCATTGTCTTGATCTGGAACCTCTGCCTGTGCCATTGAACCTTCCTCTACTTTGGGCTCCTCTGCCTCTAAATCTGAAATCGCTGCTGTTGGCACTTGCATTGAATTGTGGCTTAAAGTAAAAGCTGGATTCTCTGCCACAAAAGGGATAATGATGCCTCCCTTCCTAGTAATTCCTGTTGCTTTGAAGTCTACTACATGATGTCAGAAGGTATGTGGTTCTAGGCTTTTCCTTGCTGAGGTATTTTCCCTATTCTCTTTGTTTCAAAAATTCCTTGAGGCTGTTCCCAAATAGGTCCTCCCTTTGACGTCAAACTTTTTAAAACCTGGACTTTGATTCTGCATTGGCTTCCCAAAGTTTAAGCCAGAGATATCTCCTTGCTCTATTAACCACTACTACCACCTTGGCATTGAGCTTGAGGGCATCACCTGACACCTCCCCATGGCATTTGGCTGTTTTTATGATACAGTCCACTAGATCAGCTTGTGATTTAGGCTTGTGGGCTGCCTACAGCCAGGTGATTTGCACCCTGGCTGCACAGATTGCTACTGAGATGGTCCTTGCTGCTAGGCCCACCATCTCGAACACTTTCTTTAGCATCTTTTCCAGCTTCTCATCTTCCAGCTTCCTTTTGGCTGTATCTTTGAGCCCTTTTGTTTCTTCAGCTGGTAGTACTGTTTTCTTACTCAGTGCTGCAATGTTGGGGTCCACCCTCCATGCCAAGCACAAGGTCTTTTTTTTTTTTTTTTTACTTTTTTCTCTCCATTTCCGGTGGCCCACATATAGGAGGGAGCCTCAGTCCTGTTCCCCCAATGTCCACCATCAACAATTACCATCTTCCCACAGGGCTTTCCCCCCTGGCAGGGTCAGCAGGGGATCCCCAGGCCCCACCAAAGTCCTGATCCAGTTCTGGTCAGCTCCAGGCTGGTCAGGGAGTGGGACCTGTGAGCCCCTCCTTCATCCAACCACTGGAGACATTTTCACTCTTTTCTTTTTGGAGGAAGGGCATGCAATGATGCCAATGGCGGTGTCATGCATGCTCCCATGTGCAGAATGCCAGGCATCTGCCCTGCCTTCACCCACCCTGTAGAGCATTGGTATGCCATCCCCCAGCCTCTGCTAGGGCCAGGCAAGCACCGATTACTGATCACCCCCTCCCTGAAGCAAGAGAGCTGTCCTTGGGATGCTCCATCCTCCTCCTCCCCGGCCGAGCCTCTGTGACCCGCTCACACTGTGAACACAGGTCTCCGGCATGGCAGTCGGGAAGGCATGATGCCTCAGTCCTCCATGCCACTGGGTCAGCCAAGCACCAGGTCTTTAACACCTCTGGTTGGATGGGGTATGAGGGCTCGTGACCTGCACTCTGGCATGCAAATGGGGTCAATAGCCTCCCATTCCTTTATGACTACATCTATGATTGCAGAGCTGATTAGGTTGAAGTCTTCCTTCTTTTGTTTCTGTTTAATCATAGAGTTAAGTTTGGATTCTGGTCTAGATGGTGGAATGTTGAACCCCATGGCAGGTTTTATAGATTTCATTAGGTCTTGATCCAAGTCGAACAAACACAATTTTTATTTTAGCATCGGTTCTTCTGTGGCCATTGGTTTGTCTTCCCAGTTTGGTGCATGATGTGATTCCTCATGTGTATCAGGTTCTCCTTCCCCATCTGGGTTGGAGTCTGGCCACACAGTCATTGCACTGCCCTGCATATCAGTATTGTCAGCTATGGTACCTGTCCCTGTGGTCTGTGGTATATCCTTCATCTTCAGGTTGTGTAGAGCCTCTAAACACTCCATTATCCTTAACATAAATGCTTACTGGTGTTCCATTATAGCCTCTGCCACTTGTTGGGTCTGTATAGAATTGCTGTTGGGTCCGTTTGCTAGTCTATCATGTCTGTCATATCCTAGTTGGTTGGGGTGGCCTCTACTGAGGAAGACGGGTCTACTACTGAGTCCAACTCTATGATGTTGCATACAGGGCATTGAGAGCCATTCTTGAATGGTAGCAATGGTTCCCTACAAGTTGGGCACTTTCTGGTCTTCACCATTTGTGGAGACATGAAATCAAATAGTGTTGTTCCGGCTAGCCTGATTGCCATAACATTGTGAACCTACATTATAATACTCCTGTGATTCAGCATGTGGACTCCTGGGAGCTATAGTTATTGTCATGCTGTGCTTTGCAACAGAGAATAGTCTTGTCTGAGGTGTATGTATTTTACTTCTGAGCTGTTGCAGATTGGCTCTGACTAGTTATACTGGAGCACACCTTTGGGTAGCTACAGTGTGGCCCCAAACTGATGTCTACTCTGTGACTTGGTTTACAGTTGGTCTGACACACCCTGGAGTGTGTGTTCTGCTGTGAGGTGTCTGCCTTCCAAAATGGCCACCAATCATTACAAGATGGCCAACATACCATTCCTCCCTTCCTAAGATGGCCACTGACTTTCACAAGAAGGCTTCCGTGCAGCTTTCAGAGGATGAGTTAGAGGACAATTCCTTTTGGTGTGATAAAATTTCCTAACTGATCTCCTATTGGTTTTCCTTTTCCTTGCATCATCACATCTTACTAACTCCTGCTACCTGTGGCATTGTGCTGTACACGGGGCTATTTCAGGCAAGGACAGCTGCCCTGTACATGCTCTTGGTGTGTCCTTGCCATGCACAGCATGGCACTGGCTTAACTGCATATGCACTGGTGATCTGACATCATTTCAATGATATCAGGTGCTGGCCAGGTGCACCGTCATGCTTGGAACACATCTGAGTGTGAAAAAGTGGCCAAACCATGATGTAGACTTTTGCCTTACTATGGAGAAGGATGGCAGTGGAAAGAGTCTGAGAAGAAAGGCAATAAATGCTGGAACATGGTGAGACTGCCATCTTGGGTGTGTTTACATAATTACTGCTCCATGGCTTTCACAGTCAGCCAGGTACAGAGTGTCATAAACTTCTCTAGGGGCATTAGTGCATAAGAAATAGTTTGTGGTGAATGTACATGATTACCACAATCAAATTCCATCCACTTTAATTAGACTGATGGCAATGTTTGGCCAGTGCACCCTGATAAGTCTCTATCATTGGTTGGAGCTGGGGATTACCTTCATTCATCAGTGCTATTCTAAACAGTCTGATTACGGCATACTTTGTTGAAATGAGCCACCTCTGATCACCAGGAAGAGACCAGAAGAGCTTGAGGTCCAGGCATCCTTAGTCAGAGGAACTGCTGGTCTGATGCTCATTCTAACCTATAACCACTGAATCAAGGACTGTAGGAGTGCCATGCTCATTGTGTCCCCAGTCATAATGGGGATGCCTAGTGTGCTGAATGCATATAAGGCACTACTTTTGAATTTGTAATATCGCATGCACCAGCTTCTGTCTGAAACTTCTTGCTCTAGGGCTAGAGAAAGCCTATGGAGTCTTCTAGTCTAATGAGCATGGTGCTGCAGCCAAGAGATGGTTTGCAGCCAGTTAATTGAAATTGAATTGTGTTATGGAATAGAAGTACTGAGCTGCTGTCTGGTCAGAGTCTGCTAAAATTCTGCTGATTAAATTCTGGGGCGTACCTTATCCAGTAGCTTAGTGGTCAATCCTACTTGAATCACAGGAGTTCAGGCAAATGTGCTGCAGCCTAATCAGATGCACTGTATAACTGTGGAGAACAGGGGCTACAGGGGCTACAGGGGCTTAGTTAGGGAGAGAGAAATGTGATTCTAGGTCACATGTGTATCTTGCAGTCTAACAGGTGAACATAGCTCAGAAGGTGATGAGCTGGAGTGCCATAGATATACAGTGCACCCTCAATTATGCACCAACTTTGGTGCACCAACTTTTTGGTGGATAATAGATGTGTGTTATGTTGCATTAGTAACATACTGGAACATTAGCACAGGACTACATTTAGGTGTTAACCATTCAGTTTCTTTTTTGTGTACAGTTTGGTAACAAACGTGCTTAAAAGCCACAGTATGAATTTAGACTCTAGTTTAGTCCATTTCTCATTTGCCATCAATCAACTTTAAATTAATCAGTGATGGTCATTTGTTTGGCTATATTTGTCATGAATAATTTGAGTTTAGCATCCAAATCCTCCATGCTCATTAGCCTGTAAGGTTCTCCAGGGAAAGTACAGTACAGAGCTAGGAGACTGGGAAGGGAGCGGATGTGACTATGAGGAGGCTGTGATAAACCCCGCCACCTGCATGGCAGACACTCTATACCTCGTAACATTTTGTCACTGGAATGTTGGGTAATGATGCTCAAAATGTAACAAAAAGAGGGACACTGGGCTTACTAACATGGGGCAAATCAACACACACACACAGACACAAACTCAGAACACTTGCAGCTAGTGACTTTACTGCATTTCACCCCTAAACACAGATTGGACTCTTGTTGGAAGCCCTAACAATGAGATGTCAATATTTCACATTGAATCTTTTGTGGGACCCCCACAATGCACTGCCAGGTGCAAGGTAATTGCAGCTCTTGCAGAGCTGTTAAAACATTCCTGGACATTTAAGCAATAAGGGAAGTTAGCATGAGTAGTAGTGCCTGCTAAAGTAGGGATGCTTTTAACTCCATTGACAGTCATGGAAGACCCGCGCTAGTCAAGATGGACATGCAGAGGATTAGCTGCACTAGTCAAAGCTGCAGACTAGCAAAACAATGTTAAAATCCACACTTGCTTCTAATATGAAATTTTCCTTTTCTTTACCTCTGACAGTTTCAATAATCTCTTCACCATTGATGTTAAAAACCTCATAGCCTTTCTCAAAGGTAACATAGTCCTCCACACTGCACTGTAAAATAATTCTTACTAAGATATTTACAACAACCATAAAATCACGACAATAGTGCACTGTGTCAGTGCCAGTGATGTGGTGGATGATAGAGAGAGAATAACATAAGAAAGATATGGCCTTGTACACCAGAAAGTGCTGTGAGATGGACAGAGATGGTGGTGAATAATAGAGGTAATTTCCATAGACAGAAAATTGCACAGGAGGCCAGGCCAGCAGATAAGAACAGTGGTGGAAAAGAGAGGGGAAGATGATAGAGGTTGCACTGTACTCACAGCATAATGTGCTTAGCCTGTTTTCACTCAAACAGTGGGGTAATTAATTTATGGGGAATGAAAGGGTCTTGAGGAGTGATGCTTTGTAGTAAAATTACAACGCCTAAGATAAAAAGGTGGCCTATAATGACTCGAGTTCCCAGATGTTTCTACCTGCTGGTAGATTTTTCTCTCCACGGTGTCAAAGTCTGTAAACTTACTTGAACCACTTAAAAACAGTGGTTTCAACTGTTTCCCATAATATTGAAAGCAGCTGCCTGTATGACAAGAAATCAGCAGGATGGACTTTTTTCCACTTAGCATTTCTTAAATAGGGTTGCAGATTCCACTTTTTATCTAGATGATAATGTCTATATCCACATTTGTATCAGTAGGACTGCCAGTTACTGTCTGGTTCAACCATGAATTTAACAATCATCTATCGCTTTTTCCTATTGTGGATTGAACAGCTTCTATCCTGAAAGTAAATAACTGGTATGGACAAAGAGATACTACTTGTTCAGATTTTCAGCTCTGTTTGGAAAATAGACAACAGCATATAGAAAACTAAGAGTAAGCATCCAAATTATTTATATCAACAGAAAAAGTCAGTATTCACTGAGAGCTATTTGACATAGCCATGCATCGGTAGCCTGAGACATGGGCAACAGCGACCCAATCCCTGGTGCATGTCATTGGAGCCTGATGAGTTAGGATAGCTGGATGGGTGGGGTCAGCGAATATAGTGATGGGATGTCACTATACGTACAAGGGGGGGAGTGAGCACACAATAAGCAAGGCAGGAGAGGATGTGAGAGGTGGTGCTGCAGTGGTTGCCAAGCCGACCCCGTGGCGTGGTGGGTGGGTTGGTGGCATTGGTGGGCAGGGTACTGGGTTTGGGAACTGGTGTGTTTTGTTGCACCAGCCCGAACCTTTTTTATGTTTTCACACCCCGACATGCACCCACAGGAGTTGAGAATCCTTAAGTAGGGGTGTGTGGAGAGCACAGCCCCCACATAAAACATTTAAAAAGTAAGTTCTTGGTGCCGTTTTGCTGTGCACTGGGGTTTCAGAGTGCTGAAATAAATGTTCAGCACTCTGACTTCACGATAATGGCAATCACCTTTAGGCTTTTGCCATTATCATATAAACTCCCATGCATCTCAAGCACACATCATCGGACTAAGGCTCTACTTGGTGACTTGACTGTTTATGATATTTTAGCATGTGTTTCCTTACATTGTAATATTTATGATTAAAGTAAGCAATAACCTAACGACAGGTTATGGGGTTATTGGGGATTAATCAACACCCTGGGTGCATTGTGAGGATTGAGGCCACAGGCAGTATGCCCTCACAGCACCTGGGGTGTTGATTCATCCCTAATAACCCCATACCCTGGAGTGGGTTATTGCACTTATAACATGGGGTTACAGCATGCCTATAAAGAATGAGTACTCAGTGTTTTAAACATGAAAACTGTGAAACTTTAATAGGTGTCCCTCCACCATACAAAGTAGTGCCACACTTCATGTTTGTACTAACTCATGTTACATGATAGGGAAACAGCGGCTTGTGTCACACTCCTGTCCCCATGCCGACAGCAACCCCTTTATAGAATTGCACAGTCCTTTATTGGTGACAGCGGAAGGTGTGCTGCAGATGGTGTGTGTCTCTGTGTCCTATTCTGAGACCACAATAGCTACACAAGTGCAGCAATCTACAGAGTAACCCCTGCTGTGCATTAATGCTGACAGTCCACGGTGTGGGATGTTTTCCTTACATAAAAAAATTGTCCGGTGATAGTAGCTTCAAACAGCACAGGGGACTGCTCAGGAACTGAACTGCAGAGAACTGATGCTGCTGTGGAACTTGCTCTCTAATTACAAAAACAGTCCAGCATCAGAAACTCCACACAGCACAGGGAACTGCTCGGCAGCTTGACACACATGTACATAGTGTTAAGTAATTGTGCAGCTGCAACAATTTACAAGACATGCCACTGAGCAAAAAGAAAGGATTGGGATCAGGTTCAGCATCAGCAACTTCAAACACTGCAGGATGTGGCTTGTAAACTTTCAATGGGTCTTTCTGCAGCTGGGGCCCACAGACAGGACACTGCAGGACTTTTCAATACATGTGCTGGTGTCACTGTCTGCCTGTCACTGAAGGACTGCATCAGATAACAATGGGGACAAATGCTGTACCGGAGACAGAACAAACAGCCACATACAGCAATGGTAACGCCGGGGAAAAATGCTTCAGCAGGACAGGGAACATAAACAAGGCAAGTGGTGACCCAGCCTCACCTGACCATGCATTTATTCACATCATGAACACATAATTTACACATTTCATTCACTACCTGTCACTCCTTTTGCTTCAGTAATGGCTGCCTTTCAGTTTTCTTCAGTCAAGTATATAACGAGTTCCACTCTGCCCGATGAATGTCTTTCAAGGCAACTCACCGCAACTGTGCATTTACTTGCCATTAATGCATGGTCCGGTGACAGTGATTGACCAATTGCCTTGCTTGCTTATCATACCCCATGTTATAAGTAAGATTAATACCTTTTGGAAAACTAGGAGAAATATAATATTTAGACAACTCAGATTATATTTCATATATTTTCTATATTTTTTTTCATATATAGGTGTTTATCTCCTTCTCTGCCCCGCTGCCCCCTTCTAACTGACCCCCCAAGCCCGGTCACCCTGGTCTCACTGGGACTTACCCAGAGCCTACCCAGTCACCGGGTGCAGAGCCTGTGAGGGGTCAGTCATCATCTGCAGCTGGGGTGTATTTTTCCTCCATTTGTTTCCCTTCCCCACTGCTGAAGCACACATGCAGGATGTGAGCATGTGGAGGTGTGTGCGCATCTGCGGACATCCTGCAGTACCCTCCCTTCCATGGCTCCCACAGTCCCGCACTGCCCTCAGGCCTCCACATGGGGGCAGTCATTCGGCGGGAGCACCAGTCCTCCCTCCCAGAAGAGGAGAGCTGTCCTCTGGATGCTCATTCCTCTGCCTCCCCTGCCAACCCCCAGCAGCCCATGCTCATTCCCGAACATGGGTCAACAGCGTGGCGTGAGGTGTGGCGTTCAGTGCCTCAACCCTCAGTGCTACTGGGCCAGCTTATTTTCTATATTGTTATTGCCATTCCTTGGCACCAATGTGGTGGCTTTGTCACTGCTGTCATCATGAGCATTATTTTCATAGTTTTGAAGATTACTGCTACCTTCTGTGTCCTTGTGATTGGCATCTTTGCTATGGGACACACATTGGCCTGTCTGCATTTGTTTTAGTTCAAGCACCACTCATCATAGTTCACTATGTGCTGGGTTGTAATCACTGACTTCTGCTCGAAACTGCTGCCTGCTAAACAGGCATCGCTAACTGCTACCCAGTGCAGTCACACATGGAGTGAGCTTTACTCTCAGCTTGCTAGTATGGCCCTCACTGTTTGGGCAATGGGCATCACTGTCTGTGACTCAGTGTGGCCACTTGCTGAGTGGGAATCACTGTCTGTGACTCAGTGTGGCCACTTGCTGAGTGGGAATCACTGTCTGTGACTCAGTGTGGCCACTTGCTGAGTGGGAATCACTGTCTTCTACCCAGTGTGGCCTCTTGCTGAGTGGGAATCACTGTTTTCTACCCAGTGTAGCCACTTGCTGAGAAGATATTACTGACTGCTGTCTGGTGTAGCCACTTACAAAAGGCATCATAGTCGGCAACACAGTGTAACCATTTACTGAGTAGGTATCACTGACTGCAGTCTGGTGTAGCCACCTGCTGATGTGCATCATTGTCTATTACTCAGTGCAGTCATCCACTAAGCAACATTACTGTCTGTCTCCCAGTGTGGACACCCACTGAATATGGTTAAAAACAAATAACTGTGCACAGTAATAAATACTCATGTGTAGGGCAAGGGGTGTTAGCTGGTGTCTCCATCTAGTAAGTCTTTGGTGGTAACTTTGTAAGTTTCCTTTTTTTTTGCTTAATAAATTATTTGCAGACACAAGTATGTGTTTTGTATTTAGGTGAGTGTAGGCTTACTGGTCCTGGTGACCACCCATTGAGCAGGCATTGCTGACAAAAACCTGGTTTGGCCACTCACTGAGTACAGACTGCTGTCTGCAGTGTATGGCAAACACCCACGTAGTGGTATTACCTTCTGCTACCCAGTGCAGCCACCCACTGAGTAGGCATCCCTGATTACCACTCAGTGTGGCTACCTCCATAGTGAGCATCACTGACTATGGTTTACTGTGGTCACCTGTTGAGTGGGAATTATTGACTGCCACCTGGTATAGCTACTTAAATATTGTCCCTGTCAATCAGGGTATCAATGAACTCTTTAGATACCTTCTTATATTGTCTGAATCCAGGGAACTGTTTTCAGACTTTTTATCCCATTCCCCTTCCACTAAGTACTTTGGTAGCTGTTCACATATTTTCCAGAGAGACTTCATCCACTGAGGGACTCAAGTAGCTGCGGTCATAATTTGTTAAAACTGGCACCTTCCAACACGAACTCGTAGAGTTGTCTCTATACGTTTTAATACAGTTTTCATCGCAGGTGAAAGAAATAAAATATCAATAAGTAGGCATTTGCAGAATTCCATTTTTTTGAATGTGACAATATTTTTCCCCCAAAGTTCACCTCTGACGTTGAAGTAAAACAAGACGGCATCTACGATACTGTAGTATGAAATGCAGAATTTTGCACTCACAAGTCTAAGAACAGCACTTGTAAAATTGTTTTCTGAGTTGATCTTTGTATTTTTTGTTTTTGAAATTTATAGATTAAACATAAATGCATTAAAGTTAAGAACAGACAAAATACTATTACCACAACATTTTTTTTCCAAAAGTATTATGCCTTGAGAGTTTAATGTTTTCCCCTCCTTAAAACAATTTATAGTTTCATTATTACTATATTACAAAATACTCAGTGCTCTTAAAATGTAAATTAGATAGTACAAAATAAGTCCAAGGAAATGTGAAGGAAATCCAAAAACAATTGACAACCTTTTTAAGAAAAAAAGAGAGAAATTACAATGTACACATGATTTAAACAACCTATGCTAAATAATATAAATTCTTGGCGTGATATCACAATTCCAGTCATTTTTTCACTTCTAAAGAAAACAATTAAAAAAAATTGATTCTCAGTGGACTTAGTTCTAAGTTAAATTCAAAATATTAAAGAAAGGACAAAATAAATGATTTTCCTGCAAGTCCATTCATGTCCCCTTTAAGTGCATTTATTGAGAGAAAGGGTTTTAAGTCTTTATATTTAGTCTTTCAGGCAATAGGTTGATTCTCAAAATGAGGCACAACAAGCAGCGGCAATATAAAAGACAGTCTCTGGGCCCTATGCACAATGCCAACCCACCATGTAAACCAGGTGCGTTTGCATCACTACAACTGAATACCACAGAATGGGGTGCTGAGGACCCCTTGCAGCATTCATAAACCAGGGTACACACTCAATCCCTTGGCCGTTTGTTAAGCAATGCACTGGGGATGGAGGATGTGTCTGGGGCATGTCAGCACTATGCACTATTTACTAAAGTGCATAGTGCTAGCCGTGTGGGTGTGGAGATGGGTGCAGGCTACGATGGGGAGACCCTGGCATACATGCCCTGCATGACCCTCTCTCACAGACCACCCCACAGTGCCTGTGTCTGGCTGGGTGATCCCCATCATCACTACACATGAACCAGAACATCACCCCATATGGCAGTACAATGAAGCCCCCCCAGCTTGCCGGATACACCCCACCCCTGGCTGCAATGGCAGGCCACCCCATACCCACACCAGGCTGCCCAAACCCCCTGTGAGAACTGCCCCTGCCCCCCATGCACACAGCACAGGTCCAGCCCAAGGTTGCACCCCCCACACCACTGACAATCCCCCACAGATACGCTGGTGCCGTGACTAAGGATGGCTGTTGGCAATGGCCTTCTCTCGTCTCCATGGCCGCTTGCCATCCGGACATCTGCCAGGGTGTGCAGGTCCAACGCATGCCCAGCCATGTAAGGGATCCACTGAGGGACCTGGGATGAGCATCCAACTGGATGTCCACAGTTCCACTCCGTCTTCCCCACGCGACCCTGCATGCTGATGGGGGCAGGGAAATGAACAGGTGGCCAGCGGTCATGCATGCCACCATGTGTGCACCTGTCCACAGGTGTGGCGCTACACGGGCAGGATATGCACCTTTGGTGTGCACCTGCGCCCGCCTCATGCATAGCCCCCCCGTTTGTAACAATTGTTTTTTTATACCTGTAGTTTAGTTGTTTTTTTCTTATCTGAAGATGGAAATGAAGAACTGATGGACAAATGTGGGCTGATCTCTCTGTCTGCCAATTAACTCCTTGGGCCTGTTTCACAAAACCTTTAGAATGATGCAAGGGACTTCTGTCATAAGACTTTGACGCAAATGGTGACTTGCGTCACAACTTGCATTGAACATGATTCTGTAAAGCAGCCTCCATCAAATCTAACACAGCTGTGCCAAAGCCCCCTTGCGTCAAAGTTGTGGCAAGCAACCAGGTGCACCAGGTCACAAAGGGATGTGTGCCACGGTGGGCCTGCAACATGCCCTTTTCTGAGATTCTACAAGCCCCATTGTGGATGCAGCAAGAGGCACCACTTAGACCAGTTAGGAGCTGGTCTCATTTGTTTATGTCAGAGGGAGGGGATCTCTAAATGTCCTGCTGGCTGCAAAGGATGCATGAGAGGTGTCATGGGGGGTTGCAGCTGGGCAGCAGCAGCAGTGATGGCACCCGGCGGGGTGCTTGTGCATTGTATGGGATGTATAACATGCATCATGGATTGCACACAATAGTATAGTCATGTGCCCTGGTGGTCTAGTGGCCCCCCTCCCCAAAGTCCACCAGATATCAGTAAATATGTACCCTGGTAGTCTAGTGGTCCCCCCGATCCCAAATCTCCCCCAAATATGTTACATTCCCTGGTAGTCTAGTGGATTGACAAGCTGTCAGTCTATGAGCATGTACTGTATACTGTATGTACTCTGTGACAGTTCAGTCAGTGGTCAGCCGTGGTGGTGAGAGGAGGTCTGTGCTGGTCACCAGCTTAGGGTTCAGAACGGGGGGGAGCGGGATGGTGGGGTACTGCATGCCGGGGTGGGGGTTCACTAGATCACCAGGGACTGTCACATATTTGGGGGAGTTGGGAATCAGGGAGCTGCTAGACTACCAGGGATGATCACTATCTATTTCTTGGGGATGTCAGGGACTGGGGGGGTGCTAGACTACCAGGGTACATATATACTGATATTTGTGGGACATCAGGAATGGTGGGTGCTATACCACTAGAGCACATGACTATACTGTTATGTGCATTACAGGAGGCATGCTATACATCCCGTATACTGCACATGCACCCCACTGGGTGCCATCAATTGTCCAGCTGGTGAGCTGTCTCCCAGCCCCCTCATGACATCTCCCATGTCTCTTTACCACCAGGTCCCCCTGCAGTCCAGCTTCTTCCACCCCAACAATCCCAGCCCAGCAAGTGTTGAGCCAGGTGGGCAGAGTGGATCTCTACAGCAATTCTGACAGGTGCACCACCTGTTTGGTGCAGTCAACATCTTGCAGCAAACCCAGGGAGTTTGGTGCCAGGATCTTATTTTTTGTACATTTGGGCACATGGTCCCTGGCATACCCGGAGTTTGCCACAGCCCTGGATTGCAGAAAATTGAGGTGATCTAAGGGCTCTTTGAGAATTGGGCCCATTGTGTCCTTTGTGGTCTTTTCTTTAATATTGTCCCATATTAAACTTTCATAAACCTCTCTTTCTTGTATTATTGGAGTAGCCTTGAATTGTGTAACATTCTATGTAGAGGAGGTGTCCCATAGAATTCTCCACTGATTAATTTCATGTTTGTTTTCTTCTTCTGAAGTTTCAGACTCTTCTTCTGCAGCATTATTATAAACTGCTTCTGCTGCTCTTCATCAGAAAATACCATGGCTGAGATATTCAGACTGCATCAGGCACTGGTGCAAGTCAGGGTGCAGTGCATTTGAGATGCACCGGGGCCAGGACAGGGTGATATTCAAAGGTGATGCACCATGCACATCACCTTTGAATATGGCACAGAATGTGCATGGCACATGTACAATGCTCCGGTGCAGTCCCCAGACAGGGAGGCCTGGGAATGCACCAGCACAACTGTAGTTGCGCTGGGTGCAGCACCCATGATATTCAAACATGGGCATGCAAATGGGGCCATAATGTATGTATGGTGTAAATGGGGCCATTTGCATGTCAATATGGCCCCATTTGCATGCTTTGTGCAGGGCAGCCTGGCAAAATGTGCCTGGAGCCCTGCGCAGCCACTGTCACCATGCAGTGACACCCTGGCAGGCTATTGTCCACCCACTGGTATGCCCATTCCTGGGCATTAGTATTATAAAAAGCAAAACCTGGTGGTCTAATGGGTTCCCCTTCCCTCTCATATGCCCGTTCATGGGCAGTAGTATTATAAAATGTATAACCTGGTGGTCCAGTAGTTCCCATCCCTCCTGTATCTGATCGTGGGCAGTAGGTGGTGGAAACTATAACCAGGTGGTCTAGTGGTACTCCCTCCCTCCCCCCCATCCACAGAGGACCCCTAGCCACCAAGCTCCCCAAGTCATTGGCGGGTGCCAGCACCCCACCCGCATACTACCCCGTCACCCGCCAAATGACAGCTTACAGTAAGAGCTGTAAGCCTATTGGTCCACAGTGTGGACCAATGGGATAGCAGACCATACTGTACTACACAGGCACAAAATATGTGAATGAAAGCATTCATTCAATATTTTTGCCTGTGTAGTAAGGTATGGTCTGCAAGCCCATTGGTTCAAACTGTGGACCAATAGACTTACAGCTCTTACTGTAAGCTGTCTTTCAGTGGGCAACCAGGTGGTATGCAGGTGGAGTGCTGCTGCCCACTGATGACTGGGGGAAGCTGGGTGGCCAGGGGTCCCTGTGGGTGGAGGGAGGGGTACATCTAGACCACTGGGTTATACTTTCTGCTACCTACTGCCCATGATCGGGCATATGGGAGTGGAGGGGGACTCACTAGACTACCAGGTTGTACTTTTCATAATACTAATGTCTGTGATTGGGCATACAAAAGGGATGGGGGACCCACTAGACCACCTGGGGAAGTTTGGATGCTTGCAGATGGTGTCCCTGCCAGGCAGGTGGCCACCCACAGCTGGTGTGTGCTGTGTTGCACCCTGCAATACAGCAGTCTGCATGTGGGTGGCCAGCATTTGAGCCAGAATTTCCTGGATCAACCTTGTGCCCAGGTATGCGGAGCACCTGGGGGTTGTGCCAGCATATGCACCACACATCCCAGGCTGAATATTGGGATGTGCCACATATACATGGGCATGCCCACTTCAGATGCACCACATACATTAGCAATGCACCCCAGTGCATCAGGACTTGAGCATACCCACTTCAGATGTGCTGCATACATTAGCAATGCACCCCAGCACATCAGGACTTGTACTGCGCAAGGCATCCCTGTGAATATTGTGCCAGGGAACATTGCAGGGTTGTGCCTGGTGCAACTTTGTTGCACCAGGTGCAACCCTTTGAATATCTTGGCCCATATGTACTTGCCTATAAGCTGACCTCACATAGAAGTCAAAAACTACAGAAATTATTTTGATGTACAAACTGGATAAAAAATCTGTTTTGTGGCCAATATCATATACAGAGTCTGTCTTTGTGGCCAGAACTGGGCACAGAATTAGGTTACACAGTTGTGAAAATGGTTTACCATTTTAAACCCCGTAGATCTGTCAACCTCACATATAAGTTGAGTGCCTTTTCTTGGAGGTTGATTTTTAGCATCAAAAACTTAAAACCTCGTTGTCACATTTGTCATCTTTTCAGCGGCATTCGATTCTATTAATAGGTCTTTATTATGGGAAAAAATGAAAGAGTTAGAAATAGACACAAATCTAATAATTCTAATAAAAAGATTATGCATGGACACATGGCTGAAAATTAAATACAATAATACAGAAGCACTTACTGAAAAAATTACTACTCACAAAAGAGTTAGACAAGGAAGCGTGCTCACGCCAACTCTTTTTAATATCTATATTAACAAAATTATACTTGAACTAAATAACCCATCTTTTCATCCTCCCAATATTCAAAATAGCAAGTATCAGTTTTGGCTTATGCAGATGTCCTGGTAATAATATCATCAAGTAGTCTAGGTCTGCAGACATCTATAGATAAACTGGATGTGTTATGCAAAAAACATAATCTAATCCCCAATACAAACAAAACTAAAATAATGATTATGGGAAGTAAAAATAAATATAGAAAAATAACCTTAGCAGGGAAAAAACTGGATTTTGTCAATGAATTTCCCTACTTGGAAGACTTTTTCTAATAGCTTAAAATGGAACAAACACATAGATTGGACCATAAGTAAAATGCAAACTACTGCTGCAGCTTTAAAAAGATTCAGTTTTAAGTTTGGAAGAATGACTATCAAACCAATGATTAAAGCCATTAATTCAAAATTAATCAATCAAGGCCTATATGCCTCTGAAATATGGGGAAATGAGAACACAATAAAATTTGAAACCATTTTGAATAAACTGCACAAACATGTTCAGACTTCCACAGGATACCCCAAACATGGCAAGATCATAGCTGGGGCAAACAAGCTTTAACCATCATACAAAGGCAAGAGTAATTAACTTTTGGACAAAAAAATTCAAATTCTCAAAAAATAAACTTATTGTTAAATCCCTAGAAAAAAAAAACCCTGAATAATTCAATTTACAAAGATAGCTGGCTACACAAATTAAATTTCTGAGGGAATACAATTGTATATATCTAAGGACTTGGCCAGAAATTAACATCAATCTAAACTCTGAGTACACACAAAAAAATCAGTTTTAAGGCACAACAAAAATCCAGACAAGAAGATTTAAATGCCATAAAATCATTGAAAGCCTCCAAGTGGCTGGCAAATAACACCAGTGGACACTCCTTAAAGTTTTATCTGGAGGCAATTGAAGATAAAGAACAAAGAGACATTCTGACTTTACAGGTTTGAAGCCTTCCCAAGTAACCCTTCAGAGGCTAGGTACAGCACAGACAAATCTGTAACATCTCACTCTTAATTGTATTTTGCACAAAGAAGAGGACCGGCTACACATCATACTCAGTTGTCCACAATATAATAATCAATGGAGAAAATATCTAGGTGAATACATTGGATCATTATACATACCTAATAGATTTATTTTTGACTTGTTCTTTAATGCAGAAAATAAAGATATGCTAATAAACTTAGCAATGTATCTATTAATCATTACTAAAATGAGAAAACAGCATAAAAATAAAAACAATTGAACCTAGAATTATGACAAAATAATGATGTGTATAGGATCCTCTTTCTTTAAACTGTACATTTTGCCAGAGTCACTCTTGCCAGTAAGTTTAAATAAGTATAGACCTAGTCTAGGTCATATGAAATGAACTATATATTGTATCTCGGACAGCAAGGGGGGTAGTGCAATAGAAAAAAAAGGCTAACTTAACTATCAAATTCTAATTCAATTATATTGCTCTTTAATAGGCCAAATTTTATATTTTATATTCTTACTTGCCAGTACTTTATGGACTAAATGGGAAAGGTAAAAGTCTGTGAGGAATGAAGTGAAGACTATTTTATTGCATGTTTGCCTTGTATGGTATTCTGTATGTAAATTTTAATTGTAACTCTATGTTTTAAATTGTTCCTTTTGTAACGGCATATAACTAACCAATAAACTATTTGACTTGACATTAAAAACTTGACTTATATGTGAGTATGTAAGCAATAAGACATGACAGGGTGTGCAGTAGATGGTTCTAACACACAGCTAGGGGTGCAGTAAGTAGCCTTGTACCTTCAGCCCTTGGCCATGCATTATAACTGTCTAATGCTCATCCCCAGAGTGACTTATTGCACCTATAAGAGGGCCTGATTAAGGCAACCTGGGACCCTAGGCCCAAAAGAAATATGGGGCCTACCTCACCACAACCATGACCCTTTACCATGAAGGGACCCTCTCATGGACTGTAAGGCACCTTGGGAATCCATTTACCTACAAACTGTATCACTCCCAAATTAGATATAGTTTGTATGTAAAGAACTACAGGCAACATAATACAAATCAATTTTTTTATCTTTCTGTTCCCATCTCTCAAACTTAATTAGCAATAGTGCAACACCATTCTCTACTCTTCATTTCCCCCAAGTGTCAAATACTGTTTGATTTTAGTCTGATAATCTGCAGTGGAGCCTCAGTTATCCCCCCAATTTCATACAAGCAAAACTGGGCTGATAATCAAGCATGCGGGATAATAAGGGAAAATAGACTAGCCAACATTTTGTACAAACCACATTTGACTGATAATAGAGGGATCACTGCATGTGCAAGGCTGCTATCAGCATACATGATTGCCACCTTTCATAAGTTACTTACTGCAAATGCAATCATACTTCCTCATTCATCCTTGCCCATAAAATCACCTAGTGACGGGGCTGCAGTGCTATATATAGGTTTATAATGGTTGAGGTTAGAGGTGGCCTTCAGATACTATTTGTTTACTTTGCAGGCAAATGTACATAAGGGGAGTAGTGCTATTATAGGGGTGCAGTAGTGCCCCTATAGTTAGGGTTGGTACAGCACTTCAATGTTAAATCCCAGTTTTTGCACCAAAATAACTCTGGCATTTTTTAACAAAATAGCTAAAAGTTTGGCATGTGTTGTCATTCTGCCAGTATCAAAAGATCTGTAAAGTTTTGTGATGGCATCTTGTATGGTTTCAGATATAAAGGGGTGAAAGCAATAAAATGATTTTTTTTTCCTATAGATAACATTGGATTTTTTGCCATCATCTGTAGCCCAGACGGAATGAAAAATTCTTCTGTAATTTTTATGGATGATGGGTTGTGTGCCAGGGGTGTGCCATTCGATGTTTTAGTGAAAAAATACATTACCTTTTTTAATTATAAGGATTTTTGTGATAGCCACAAGACAGGCAGGTAAATGAAAACAGATTGAACAGTAAATAACTGTTTGAACAGCTCATTTACTAGTCGATTCTCAGAAAAATACTGTTCTTGATTTCAACCATATTGTTTTTCTAAAAATGTTTCAAAATAGTGTTGTACACAACTACTGCACCCTAAGGACAGTACAACACCTGTATTTTGGTTTCTGTGATATGCTTAGTTCCATGTTTGTCTTAAAATATTTTAACTATATGGCAAATATGTGTTTTTAAACTGAAAATGATGTCCCCTGTCACTCGCTAAGTAATTACATTTAATTTGTTATTTGCCATTTGAACTTTACTGTTTGAATGGTAAATAACAAATCGAACCAGTAATTACTTAACAAATAATGGGGGACATAATTTTCAGTGAAAAAATACTTATTTGCAGGTCCAGTGATCCCTCTTCTGTTTTCTAATAGCTGTCCCCCTACTGCCTTAAAGGAGATAGAAAAAAAAACATAAATTCTGTTCTAATATAATGCCTGGTTGTTAGTGAGCATTCTAGTGTTGTCTAATAAAGAAATTTATGTGTAAAAAGCCTCACTCTTTCATTTCTTTTCCTTATGTGCCACCCTAGCCCTGATGATCTCCCTGGCAGCTGGAGTGGGTGTTTTTGTCAGTGCCTGCAATCTTTGACTATATATCATTAACTTGGGAAAGGCTGGGTGGCTGTCCATGGTTCAAAAGGATTAGCTACAGTGCTGTGCAAGTCAGACTGTGCTGAATATTTTGTAGGAGCACTGGTGCCAGAGGGGCTCCTCTGAACTGGGCCAGCTACTGCTATGATTACTGCAACCTGACCCAGGATAGCATATAAGATCCTTCTTCCAAAAAACAATGGCCAGCACATCTCTTTCAGACCTCCACACTTCTAAATATCTATTCAGTTAATTAAATGTTACTGCCGTGCCATATCTGTTTTTTCATGCTAAGTGAGCTCCCGCTCAGAACCAGAACATAATGACAAGCAGAGCGAAGAGAATTAGGCTACACAGTGAAATGAAATGCCTCCAGTAATAGTTCCATATAACAGCAAAACACAATTACTCATAACAAAATGCATGCAGGTCATTTATGATGGATATCTATTAAGTATTACAATATCCGGAATCTAAACTACATCTAGATGCACCCATCATAAGTATAAAACAGATTGTCATATCTCATATGGACAATATTTATTCACTTACAGAACATGGCAAATACAATGATCAGCGTTAGTACTGACAATAAAAAAATCAGCACAACATGAGGTTTCCATAAGGGCACAATGTCAGACTAACTAAAGAAAATTCATACTATGGCAACAGTTCTTTTTTTGTTTGTTTGTTTGTTTGTTTGTTTGTTTATTTTGCTTTTTCATTTCCTGAATTGGGTTACTCTGCAATACTGAGATTACACTGGGGGGTGATTGCATATGATTTGAAAGGCAAGAAAAATCACAACCAAAGTTCAGAGCTGATTGCAAAGTAACTGAAATGATAATCCAAAATATTACATTAGGAATAATTTGCATCACAAATGTGAGTTCATTGCACATGTACTGTGAGATAGAACCACTTGTTAAAAGGAAAAAGACCATACAGCTGCTATTATCAATGACTGAAGGTTATTCAAATTGCAACACACAACTCATGTAGAGTGGAAAACATGGTGACGCTCTTGGCGCAACATCACTCTTCTTAGCAGCAGTAATTACACAATAAACAACAAAAGGGAGCTGTGGTGCACAAAATAACCAGAGTAGTGTTCTGAAAAAGGGCTCTATGATGCCGGATCGACATAAATTTCATCAACCATCATCACATCAATGGAATTTATGTTGACTGCAAGTTGCAGTCAACATAAATCCCGATGGACTCCCAGTCCATTTTTCTATGGGGGAGCTTTCCCCCTTGAACCACCCATGCAGGGGGCTCTGCCCCCACCACGCCCCCTGTTCTAATTATAATCAACTCCGAGTCAGAGTTGATTAGGGGAGGGGGTGCAGGACCAGGAGACAGTGTGTCCCTGTCTCTGGCATACCAATACAGCAAACAGTCGACGAACTGTTGATTTTGTCAGCAGCGATGTAGGTTGCTGTATTGGTGTCACTGTTTGGGGGTATACCCTGAAAAAGTATTTATTAAGCCAAATGAGAGAACACAAAATCCCCAGTGCTTCAGATCTCATGGATTCTTCTTCAATGTGTTCTCTCTTTGGCTCATTAAGTACTTTTTCGGCAAACTACTACCCCTTCTTTTTGATTTGTGTACTTGGTTCATCAGTCTCCTGTTCCTGAGCACCCTTGCTTTTGGTTTGTGTTGATAATTAAACAATATTGAACAGTATGAGAAAACAAAAACTGTGCTGTAATAACAGAGCAAAAAGCCAGTGACAGTGCCAGTGCAGTACTGGCAATTTATTTAGCAGATAATCATGGAGACATGAAAGATCAGCAACCAACACCCATGCTGATTGCTGTTCTTTCATGCCTACATGAATCTTTACTAAGAAAACTGCCATTAATATACTGATGTTGACTATTTGTGGTTCTATTTTTATGCACATTTTTTTTCTCATACTGTCAATTAGAGCTGCTACAAGTTCACTGCATAGCCTCAAAGGAGAATCAATGTCATCACTGTCACGCATTGCCTCTGAGCCACTGGACAAAGGAAAAAATGATCATAAATGATAACAGAGCATAATCTTTAGAAATTACAGAAAACAATGAGGTAATTTATTAAGAAATGCACTTAGGCTTGAAAATCCGACACCCATTATTTGAATATAGCATCTTATGCATTGTCATCTCACCTTTAAATACCTGCTCCGGTTCTTGCACTACTACAAGAAACATTAAAGGTGCAATTGCTGCATCAATGATAATTTGTTTTTGTTTATTCAGTCTGTGTTGAGTTGCATGCTAATTGGGGTTATGGGGGGAGGGATCTTAGTGGGAGTGAGGAAGAGGTGTTTAATGTGAAGTGGGGGCATTAGTTTACCACAGAATATCAGACTCATTCAAAACTGATCATGTAATCTGAAACCAGCATAGGTTTCTTGCAGTTGATTCCAGATTTCTTCTAATCCGCTTCTGTCTTTGGCAGCTTCTCGGTAACTAATAATTAGCCTAAGAATAAATACAATATTACATGACCATTATGGAAACTGAGAAACTGCCAAACACAAAAGCAACTCTGCTTCAAAACATTTTTGGCTGTACTGAATAAAATATTAGAGAACAGGAGCTTTATTATGTATTATGTTTTCTATAGTTTGTGTGTTTTTTTTTTGGGGGGGGGGTGTTAAACCTTTGCCTATTGCACCAGTCATCAGAAATTCCCAAGTCAGCAGCCAGTACAAGTAAGCAATAACACATGACAGGGTGTGGGTTTATAGGCATTTAATGCACGTTACTGTCCTGGCTGTTTTGTAGGCAAAACAGTTTGGATTTCTTTTCCTTTTTACTGTTTGCTGGCAGGCAAGGACCAGAGCTCAGGAGACACAGGAAAGATGAAAACAACTAATAGAAAGGGAGACAGACAGCCTGCAGCACCACCGATCAGGGCACAGAGAGAACAAGCCACACACTGCACTGCAGCTAGTGTTGTGTGAAATTGTCATTTTGCCCCGAGAAACATTTTGTGAAATTCGCACATGTTGTGAACTTTTTTGCCGGGCATGTCAATTTTGCCTATGGCATATCCCCATCCCCATTCGATCCCCCACCCCAACATATTGCAGCAAGACTAAAATAATTTTTAACATATTCCTGGTAGTCTGTGGCCCCTCCCCCCACCACAGCAGCTGTCCCACTTGCTCCCTCCCCACCCGAAACAGAGCAGGCCACCAGCACAGCCCTCTGCTCTTCTCCACGGCCCGGCAGCCTGCAGACATAGGTTTTTAATATTAATCCCTGGTGGTCTAGTGGCCCACCCACCCCCAACCAGTAAGTACTGTCCTTCCCACTCCCCATCCCAAAACAGAGCGGGCCACTCACAGTCTCTCCTCCACTCTCCACCATGGCCAGCAGTCTGCTCAGATGTGAATGAATGAATGAATGAATGAATGAATGAATGAATGAATGAATGAGTGCATGCGCATGCTCTCATTCATTCATTGATTTATTCATTTACATCTGAGCGGGCTGCTGGCTGTGGAGGAGAGCGGAGGGCAGTGCCGGTGGCCCACTCTGTTTTGGGATGAAGAGGCTGGGTGGGACAGTACTTGCTGGTTGGGGTGGGTGGGCCATCAGACCACCAGGGAATAATAATAATTGCTACAATTTCTGTGGGAGAGTCAGGGTGAGCAACTGGGACTGTAGTGAGGTTAAGAGGGCAGAGACCACCAGAATGGTATCTGTTGTAAATCTGTGGCAACATTAGTCACTGGGGGGGAGGGGGTTGTGCTCAGTGACCTAAGTGCTGGTTGTGGCTCAATAGTCTTATTCAAATCATCTGCAGAGTTTATACAAGTGTCCTGACAAGAATAAAGTTCATGAAGTTGCATACCTTGGGCTGAAGTGGACGGTAATGGCTCCCGAGGGCTGTATGGAATGGATGCCAGTGCCCAGTAGAGTATCCAAACCTGCACCATTCAATGCCACTGAAGAAGTCCAGTCTTTTGGGAGAAACTGTACTGTACTAGTTTCTCATCTATCTCCATGGAGGCTATGCAATTTAGGGGCATCTGTTGGTCTCACAGAGCTGTCCATTGAGTGCATCTCATCATCTAAGACAGTGCTCCCTGAAATGTCTGCTGGATTATGCAAAATGTTCAGCTCTTGTGTAGCATGTAGCATGGTCAGAAATGACATTATGCATGTTAAACGCATTCCTGACTATGTTGCAAATGTAACTGATGCACTTTGATGTGTAGGTAGATCAAAAAAACCTGTGTCTATGATTATGAGGAAGGTTTCACTTCTTATGATTTGGTTCTGTTGGGTTTACAGATACAGCAACTTCAGGGTCAAGATTCGACCACCACGGTTCCTTTGATGTGCTGTGTCACAAGCAATGACAGGCTGGTTTACTGTATTAAGATTGCTGGGCCCATTTTCCTGTTGCTTGGAGCCGTTCTACTTGTCTGGACCATAAGTTTGTCTCATTCTCTGAGGAAGGCAGCTTCTTCCTCTGCACTAAGGTCCCACAAGAGAGTGCACTCACTATTTTTCTGCCACTTCAACCCCTACTCATGGGAGTCCTTCTCTCTCTCTGCTTGTTGACATAATCCATTACATGTTATAAAAATGCAGTTTCCACCAAGAACTAAACACTACAATATGTGCTGTTTGGTGTGGCTTTGTAAATATGCTTGCTGCAGCACTCTGTTTACAGTATACCAGATGATTTGAAAGACATCAACAATGTTATTTTAAGAGGTTGCTTTTTGGAATGACTGGATGCAAGTGGTCCTTGCATAAGTCATGCATTCCTTTATCAGTATGTTTGCAAAAGTCTTGGTAAAATTGTCAGCAGTTTGCCTTTGAAGGGAAATTTTAAACTGACCTTCAGCTGATTATGTTTAATATGCAAGTTAGCAAGTTGGTTGTGTTATAATGTTATGTTGCTGGTTACTAATCACCCTGGGAACCACATGACATGAAAACTAGACATTGCATCAAATGTGGTTTTCTCCTGGAGGACAAAACTATAAACAAATAAATAAAGCCCTGGTCCTGCCATTCCTGTGCTATTAAAGTATGCAATGAGAGTGTTCATTAACGTGACATTGTTTACTATGTGAGATGCTACAATTCTTTATGGTCATACAACTTCTAAAGCTTGCATAATTACATCATTTAAATTTGTCTACATGCATTATGCACATTTGTTTTTTAATACGCTGAAACTATCTACCCTTTTCTTAATGGCTCTGTATTTGGTAGCTGTGATCAGAGTCAACGAGTACTTCTGAGAAGGCACTGTCTCCTTCTCTGTCCTATAAAAAAGCTGTGTATGGTGCTGTTGTCTTACCATGTTGCTTGTACCTTTAAGTAAACTGGTGTTCATCACGTCCTGTGCCCCCATATCTGGATCGGACACAGAAGGTGGTGATGGGAATGAAGCAGAGTGGTAAGTTTTGTTCTATACGAATATTGAACACTTTGAACTTTGGGTATTCGATTGTGCAAACAAATAAGAGTTTGGGGGCCAAAATGCAAACTTTTAGTATGACTTGTTTGAACTGTAGAAACAAGGTGAATCAATCAACTGGCAAATGGAGAAAACATGGTTTGAATGCTCCTGAGTAGCACTGCAGCAAAATTTGTCAAAATTCCACCTCTCAAGGGCGAAATTTCACATTTCGCCGGTGGAATTTTGCATTTCACTCCTGAGAAATTCAAGGGCGAAATGCATGAATTTTATGAAATGTTTCACGCAGTGAAGTTAGCGATTTGGCCAGAATTTCGCTGGCAAAATGAAATTTTGCTGCAACACTAACTGCAGCACCACTGATCGGAGAGAGACACGCACTCCTGAGTGAGCTGTCACTATATCTGTGTCTCTCTCACTTACTCTGAGCATCATGTTCCCCTGGTTGGGGTTTGGGATGGGGGTTCAGCTCACCACCTGCGATACTGCCTGACACCCTTTGGGGATGGGTGCCCTCTCTCACAGACGGAAACACACACCATTCACTTTGGAAGACTATAAATCCAATTATAAGCTGATGGTCTCACATCTGTGCCTGCAGCTTGCTTTTTTCTTGTGCCTATACACCACCCAAAAAAACAGAACAAAACCCATTTCCCTCTTACCATCAATCACACACCTGTGACTGCAGCCCACTTTGTCTCTCTCTCTCTCTCTCCCCCTCCCCACAGCACACTCTCTGTTTGTAATCACAGCTGGTCCACTGTTAAACATTGCAGTGTTACTACCATACATATATACAAAGACTACGACACAACAATATTAGGAAATACTATTTGAATTGCATTCAGGGACTGATTACCCACTTGCATGTTTGCAAAGAGTTATTACAAGCCATCAGTTACATCCAGCTCCACAAGTTATCCAAAAGAAACATGGAATATTGTGGGATGACTTCCTCAGACAAAATACATAAATGCTTGTTAGCTGAAGGGAGTTTCCAATAGTCCCTCCTACACTGCCTACAGCCTGACTTTCTTCTTCTCTCTCTCTCTCTCTCTTTCTCTCCCCATACCACGGTCTCGCTCTCCTGGGGGGAGGTTAATATGCAGATCAACAATATTTGGTTGGAGATTGATAGGTGTACACAGCTTAAAGGAGATGGGACATTAATTATGCTCTTTCTTTATGTATAATAATCCCTTTCATTAACAACCAATGTGCATTCTGTTTCTTTATGGTCTGAATGAGGTTAATTAAGTTATTCACACAACCAAAAAATTATCTAGATTGCTTTTTAAAAGGGGATATTTTATTTTGATTCCTGTTCATAGCATAAGCTGTTGTATGTGGAGTGATGAAACAGTCTCCATCTACATTCTGTGGTTAATATTCATAGAGATAGATTCGAATGTTTTCTTTTTATGTTTATGTTTATGCCTTTGACTTGTTATGTAATTGTCTTCACCTGTAACTAACTTTGACATAATGTCTGCACTGTTTATTCATGTACTTGAATTCTTCTTATTGTGCTGATGTACTGTGTCCTGTTCCATTATTGTACTTGTATCCTCCTGTAACTAATTCTGGGTCGCCCCTGAAAAAGGGACCTTTGGGGCTCAGTGGGCCTACCCAGTTACCATAATTGAATACATAAATAAATAAATAAAATCGATAGGTGTCAATTTTTAGAGTGTAAGATCAAATAATGAAAAAAAAATCAGTGCTGTGTCTGCTGTCAGCACAGGCTCCAGTCAATATAAACTTTGTTAATTTAAAAAAATGTTATTCTAATAAACTGTCTTTTATGAATTTCTGGGCTGCATGTTCAGTGGATCATCACATTAATGGTAAACTATTCCTCAGTAAATATCACAAGTTACAGCCTGGTTTTGATAGACTCTGAAGTGTGTAGTAGTATTGTGGTCTTTTGACTGTCTGCTGGTAGGAATTCATGAGACGACTTGCTTACCACACTTTATTTTCAATGTAGACATCATTTAGATTCAAATGTGTAACCCCCTTTTGTTCTTTCACCCAGTACATATTCTTTTGTATGCCCCACTTTGTCTGATCTTCCCTTGTGGATTTAGCACCAAATAAGCAAATATAGAGATGTATTTCTATTTGTTGCCGCTAAATGACCAATATCAATATTAACCATGTCTATTCTGGTCGGTGCAATGTGTTTGCCTTTATATATTAGAAATATGATTAAAATCCTTTGTCTTTTGTATTTCTGAATGTCACTAAATTCATAATTAAATGAATGCAGTTTTGCACTGCAGTCCTCCCTGCATAGAAGTCTTTGGAGCCATCAAAATTAATGCAGCCACTCATATTTTTTTTTAAGTTTGTTGTGTTTGGATAAGATTTATAGCCTTTCCCCCCCAGATTCAGTTCTCATGACATTACGTTTACTTGGCTCCCAAATGATGGCATTCACTAATGGACTTCACATTTTGCTGTAGACTTCAGTATTACAACATTATCCTAAATGTATTTCATTTTCCATCTAACTAGTTATTTTCCATGGCCAATTACACTCTGCACATACCTTCATTTAATTGTGTGGTAAAATAATGGGAGAATTGCGTGATGTGCTTTTATACTGATCAGAAGCTGTGGGGTATTATGTACTACTGTATATGTTGAACCTCTGTCCATTACTAATATAACCAATCTAAAAAGAAAAGGTAAATACATTAAAAAAAAATTGTTTGCCTGCGACGCCGGTGACCCAGGTTTGGGAACGGACCCGGGTTGCTGCAGGGCCGGCTGCGTGGAGAAGGGTGGAGCATCCAGTGACAGCTCGCCTTCTCTGGGGGGTGGGGTGGGGATGTGGCTTGGTGTCTGCTGGCTCTTGGCAGAGGCCAGGGGCATAGCAGAACATATGGCCCTAGATGTAGGGGGAGTGGTGGACGTCAGTGCTTGCCATTATGTCAGTGGCACACCACTCCCTGGGGAGAAAAGTGGAAAAAACAGCACCCTGGCTGATCGGGTGATGGCCTCCATGATTCCTCATCGCTGGACTCCTGGACCTTTGTAACAAGGGATAAAGAAGTTTGTCCCAATAGTTCAGGCAAACCTCATTTTGGTCTAAAACATAATGCATTTGTGTAACAAATATTGACCTATGAAGCTGGATCATATAAAACTTGTAAAGCCACAAGATAAACTAAGCCACAAGTTGCAATATTACAGTGCCTTTTGACATTTGTGCTGACTATGTAAGTAATAGCAAACAAGTGTCTTAAGTGATTGCAAAGCAGAAATACAGGATAGAGTTCAAATTATCCTTCTGACTATTCTTATCAGGACAGGCCAAAATGCTTGTATGCACATTCTTAAGTCCAAACCTATTTCTTCCTCCTAGACCTTGGTAACTGATAGTGACAGTTGTTACTAGCCATATATAATAATAGAATGTACACTATCTATACATTTGTGCTGACCAAAGATGAGCTCATACATATACCAAATGAGAATTGCCTTTTAAGTTGATGTTTGTACTTGTTATAAACCAATCATAGACAACCATAGGAAATGATGATGCTGTCTTCCACTATATAAGCAAGCTAGCATACACTGTTAGTTTGAAGAATAAAGAATGTACCACTTGTAATCTGTCGCTGTGATTATTGTTATAATCATTAAATTCTTCCGCCATCAGTCTCGTCTCCATTCGTCTAATTTGTAATTGATAATTTAAGTGCAATAACACAACACCTACAACCTCCATCTGCCGCTTCCTGGTGAAGGGATACATCGGGAATACCTGGGCTGGTTGTGATGTGGGGTAGTGGGGTCAGGAGTGACCAGGATGGGCGGGTCCATGTGGGGCCAAAAGGAGTGATCGGCCAGGGAGCAGGGTGGGAGCAAAAAAAAAAAATGCTTGCAGTGACTGCCTGTCCTGATCAGTTATCACACACCATGTATATGGGAAGTATGCATGGAGACTGTGATGTGTTAGTTTTAATTTAGGTAAATACTTACCTGAATGAGTACCAATACTTCTGTATATACAGTGTGTGCTAGGTAAAGTTGATTTGAAGGAACTGAAAACACAGAATTCATGCAAACCATTCTTTTTTATTCCTCATTGGTTACAACATTGATGGGTGGGTGGGCAATATTTGTAGCTTATGTGAAGCAATTACCCCTATAAAACAATTGTTAATTTTATTTAATTGATTGAGAAAGTAAATTGAAATAAGAACCCCATTTCAATTACTGTCAGTTCATTTGCATGCCATTCTGATGCATGCAATTTTCAAATACTATACAGGAACCTTTTCCTTCAGTCCCAAATCCTACCCTAGTTTATGTGGGTTTTTTTTTTCAGTTATAAGCATAGCCCATTCCAGTTGTTTTAAACTTCTTTTTTGCCTCTTCTCCAGGTAAAGTAGTCTAACCCAGTTATGCTGGTAATTCCTCAGATTTTGCAGGTGGTAATTGATGTCTTTGGCCTATTTTAACCAGGTGTAAGGAGTCCTGCACACTAAATATGCTATCTACCAAACAACAAAGAACACCAGGAGAATTGTGCTCTGTCCTGAGCATAACATACAGCTGCTTAATAAGCCTTCCCTGACTGGAATAAAATAAGGCAGTTAATTACTGTGCTTCTAAACTGTGAAACTTGCCTTCATGCAGGCCTTTAAAATGTACAGCTAATTTTCTGGATATATGCAATTTTGATTGTAGGCAGAAATATTGCTGTCCCCAACATTGTACATACAGGATGGATTGCTTACACCCCGGACATGGTGGCACATAGACCAAATACCATAAAACATGACTGATGAACATTTATATTGTTAATTTCTTTCCCTTTACTACGGCATCAACATACATGATGGGACCAGTTGTGGGCATGCATTACATTTAATGATGTCTTTTAAATGCAATAACAAAACTAACACATTTGTGACAAACAAGGGAAACCTAAAACACATAATCAAAGCTGTAGTTTTGGGTTCGATGTCAAAATGGCGAATGTATAAAGGCGAACCTCATAAAGGCAAATCAAATAAGGTGACTACAATAGCAGCAACAAGATATTTAAGCAAACGTAATTAAGGATGATTTCAGCAGGCATGTCCACTGCACCACAACAATACTCAGGGTTGCTGTATACCTGGCGGCAACCTCTGTATCTCTCCATTATACATAGCCAGCGTGCAGGAGCAAGGGTTTCCCATCCTGGCTGACTAGAAACTGGATGCACATTCTCCTCCAGTAGCTCACCTATGGCTACCATCACAACCACACCTTTATGGGTGTCCTGACTCAGTTCACCTGTTTCAATGCGGGGGGCTCTGCCCATCCGCACAACCTTCAGGGGCTGTGCCCTTGAACCCCCTATTTCTAATTATCCTATTCTGAATCACACTTGGATTCCCATAATTGCCATTTCTGTGTACTTGCCGTTAATTCACATTCACCATTATTTCATGGTCACCATTTTTGTGTTCACTTTTATTGAGTTGCCATTATGATTTTGCCGTTTTAACTTCACCGTTATTACGTGCTACCATAGTTTAGATACACACATATTATAGTTAGGGTTGAGTAGCCTGTTTAATGCTAAACCCCAAATTTTTCTCCTTAATAACTTTGGCATCACGTGATGAAATAGTCAAAATTCTGGCATGCACAGTCAGGCTGTCAGAGTCTCAGGATGTGGAAAGTTTCATGACAGAATCTTGCATGGTTTTCAAGATACAGAGTGCAAAACAAAGGGGAAAAAACACATTTTGTTTCCCTACACTTAACATTGGGTATATTTTGCTCTCACCTACAGCCTAGACCATGTGAAACACTTGGATTTATCAACAGTTTTCATATGACACAAATGTAATAGAACTGATGTGCTACCTCCGCGGATTTGTATCTGCAGCCAGACCTGTGTCTGGATGTCATACAGTGTGTTCTGCAGATAGAAGGTCGCTTGGGCCGGTGTCCTCTTTAGAGATGAGCTAACCAATTCCATGGATGCTGTTATTGCTGCCTCGGATCCTATTTTCTCGGATTATAAAATGATTCGGTGACCTGTCGGGATTTATTATTTGGAGTGCAAGGTTTTATAAGATGGGAGTGGCTTTTTCCAGAGTGAGCGCCAGCATAACCCTGTGTTGGAAAAGGACTGGAGAGACTCTAGTGGCCTAGAACATGATTCTTATGAAGGATTTAGTCAGAAGAAACACTGCACTGAAGTGGGTTATCCTGCAGATTATCTATACTCTCCTGGATTGTCTACTTCACTCAGCTTTGGATACATCAACTATTTCTGTGTTTGGACAGTAAGAGTGTCCTTTTGTGGATTTTCCTGGTGGCGAGAGGACCTGGGCATCCACATTTTATTATTTTTCTGTCTAATATTCAATGAAGGCTCTCATCCTTTGCATTTTTGATTGTACATGACTTGCTTTGGCAGACTTTGGACTTTCAACACTTGACAGCCAGAGTGTTTTGTCTTCTCTCACTTCTGGGTTATGAGAGGACCTGGGAGTGGGGGTTGGGAGGTTATAGCTTCACCTGCATTCTAGTGGTTTTAGTAGACTGTTTATTATATGGTTTATGTTTTTTAATGTGCTGAGTTTTGAATAGAATTGAAGGAGCTGTGTTCATATGTTGGATAGTTTTTGAATATTTTGTTTGATATGTATTGATTTATTTGAAGTTATTCAGTTTGATAGAGTTTTGGAACTGATTTTGATGTAGCTGCAGTTTATATTTATAGTAAGCTTTTTTAATAGGCAGCATGAGTTGAAATTGTGTTTTGGTGGGCAGGCTCTATTCCCCTTCCAGGCTGAGGGGCCTGCGCCCCTTTGATAGTCCCCCATTACAACCCAAGGTATATAGGTGTTATTGTGCCTTAGGTATTGCATGGAGGGGCCGAGGGGGGGTCCCTTGGCTAGGGAGGAGGAACAGGGTGGATAGATAGTGGTAGTGAGGTCAAGGAGGTGCCCTGGGGTGAAATGGGTCCAGAAAAGGGGTCCTTCATGGCTGGTACCCATACCCAAGGGTTCCACTGATAGTGGACAAGTTGCCCACTCCTCCATGGCCTCTCATCCAACTCGGGCAGTGTTATGCAATGCCAGGTCAATAAAAAACAAGACTGCAATTATTGCTGATCTTGTGGAGTCATCTGACCTGGTTTGTATCACTGAGACCTGGCTGGATGAAAATGCGGGTTTGATATTGGAGTCAGCGGTTCCAGCCAGGTACTTGGTGATACACTGCCCGAGATTGGATCAAAGGGGCGGGGGTGTAGCCATCTGTTTTAAGATGGAACTGGGCCTTGTAGAGGTTCCAGTGGGGACCACTAGATCCTTTGAGTGTATCATCAGAGCAGGTGTGGGCAGCAGGATTCTGCTTGTCTACCGTCCACCCGGTGATGAGAACGTTTTCCTGCATGAAGCTGCAGACTTCATGGTCAACATGGTGTTGGAATCCTCCAGGTGGTTGGTCCTGGGAGATTTCAATACCTGGGTCAATGATGAACTCTCACATTTTGGTCAAAACTTCCCCCAACTGAATAATTCGTTGGGCTTCACACAGTTAGTTACTGCTGCAACCCATATTCAGGGTCACTCCCTGGACTTGGTGTTCACCCTGAGGATGGAGGTCACTGACTTGGTGGTGGAACCAGTTGGATGGTTGGACCATCACCCTATGAGGTTCAGTTTCATGGCTTCCCCTGTGAGACCAGCTCCTTTGGAGATGGTCCTGTACTACTCTTTGAGGGGTGTAACCCCAGAGGTTCTGTTGGCGGTACTGGACCTATTGAGTTGGCCATTGGAGTGCTTGGATCCAGGTAACCTAGTGGTGCACTGTAATAATACTATGCTGAGATCCCTGGATTCCATAGCTCCTGTCCAAGTTCACCCCCTCTCTCTGCCCTCATTCCCCTAGGTTTGATGGGACTTTGAGGGAGTTGAGGAGAGTGGGGCGAAGGTTGGAATGTTGTTGGTGGAAATCTGGTCTGGAGGAAGACAAACTTAGGTTGATCGCCCATTATTTGGACTATCAATCAGAAATCTCCAATAAGAAGGCAGAGTTCCTGTCCAGGGAGATAGCTGCAGCAAGGAATCGACTGGCTCAGCTCTTCCAGACCATGGACAGGCTGTGCAATATAGCCTGCCTTCAGGGCCGGAGAGTCTTTTCACAATCTAACTGTGATGAGTTTGCTCAGTTCTTTGCTGATAAGATGTCCTCAATCAGATCAGAGATCAGCTTAACGTGTTCAAATGAATATGGCAGTGGTCAATGCGAGGGCACAGGCACCCAGTCTGTCTGGATAGATTTCGACCAGCCAGCGATCATGGATATCATGAAGATTGTTTGAGGCTTGTGACCGACTTACTGTAGTTTGGGCCCTGGTCCAATGCGCCTCCTGGTGGGGTGTTTGGATGTGATTGCTGAGATAATCTGGTGTTCATTGGATCGGGGGTGTTTCTGGATCCCCTGAAGGAGGCTGTTGTGACACCCCTCTTAAAGAAACCCTCCTGCGACCCAAACTGTCTTGAGAACTACCGACTGGTCTCTAACCTGCCTTTTTTGGTCAAGGTTATTGAGAAGGTAGTCGCGTTGCAGCTTGAGAACTTTCTTACCACCCATGAGCTCTACAGTCCTCTCCAGTCTGGTTTCAGGAAGAGGCATAATACTGAGACAGCATTGGTTCAGGTACTTAATGATCTCCTAATAGTGAGGGATCAGAGGAGTCATTTGATCTTGGTCCTCCTTGATCTCTCTGCAGCATTTGACACCGTGGACCATGGGGTGTTGCTGGAATGCCTGCGGCTACTCTGTGGATTGTTGGGGACAGTCATCAGGTGGTTCCATTCTTTTCTCACAGGCAGGACTCAGAGGGTGGTGTTAGGAATTGTTTCGTTGGCCCCCTTCGCCCTGCCTTGTGGGGTGCTGCAGGGTTCTGTGCTGTCCCCCATGTTGTTCACGGTGTACATGTTACTGTTGGGAGACATTATAAGGTGGTATGGGCTGAGTTTTCATTGCTATGCAGATGATACTCAGCTCTACATGTCCTTTGTACCCAAACAAAATAGTGTGATCTCAGTCTTTAACAACTGCCTCGCTGAGATCCAGGACTGGATGAGTGCTAACTGGTTGAGACTAAATCCGGATAAGACTGAGGTTGTGGTGGACCCAGGTCACCATGTAGAGAAGTTGACTCCTGGGCATCCGTCCGGACTTGTGTTAGGGGGTAACCAGTTGAGACCTTCTGAACAGGTGCGGAATCTGGGCGTAGTGCTTGGCAATGAACTGATGCTAAAAGTATGGGTGTCAGCAGTTGTCAAGTCCTCATTTCATCATCTGAGGAACATCACCCAGATTAAACACCTTGTTCCGCATGATGACCTTCCAATATTGGTTCACGCCTTTGTGTCCTTTGGTCTTGACTACTGCAATGCTCTATACCTCCTAGGGTTACTGTGGGTGGATCTCCGTCACCTGCAGCTGGTGCAGAACACGGCGGCCAGGTTGTTGACTGGGTTGTCAAGAACTTGCCATGTCACGCCTGTGCTACACGAACTGCACTGGCTGCCGGTGCATTGGAGAATCACCTTCAAGGTCGCATTGCTGACCTATAAGACCTTACACAGACAGGGACTGGGCTACTTGCAAGACCTCCTTCAGCCCTACCACCCCCTCCGTCCACTCCACTCCACCAATGAGGGATTGCTAGAGGTTCCCAGGGTCCTTCTTCAGTCATCATGTGCCAGGGCATTTTCTTTTGTGGCCCCGACCCTGTAGAACTCTTTACCTCATCGGATTAGAGCGTGCTTGTCCACCGAGACCTTTAAAGTCTAACTGAAAATGTATTTATTTAACTTGGCCATTGGAGAGACTTTTTAGTTTTATTTCTGCTACCTTTTTATCTTTTTATATATTTTATTGATTGAATGTTTGTCTGTGTTTTTACAATGTACATGCGCTTTGGTTTTTGAAAAGTGCATTATAAATAAAAGCTGATTTGATTTGATTTGATTTGATGGGCCCTGCACATCTGGATACACAGGTACTCATGCATGCTGCATGGAGTACCTAGCTAGATAGCATGATCTGCTATTGAATGGTTTTCTATATCCAGCTGGGTAAATAAAAATCTGCTACTCCCTTGAACAACTTCTAGATCTGCTGCTGAAACCATGATACACACATTGCAACAGTATTTCCATCTGTGTATCAGAAGGCCCCATATGTGCCTCACTTCTTCAGCCAGAAGTCAGTGTGTATATCTTGCTGAGGAGCCCCCTTGGGGGCCTGCGCTTCTGCACAGAGGTGTACTGTTGCAATTTTTGTATCTGAAAACCTTCTACCCCTTGAACAATTTCTAGATCTACTGCTAAACCATGATACCCACATTGCTACAGTACTTCCAACCCTGTAACAGGGACCTGCCCATCTGAAGCCAGAAGTTAGTGTGTATGTCTTACACCTGTGGCTGAAGACATGCAGGCCCCTGAGTTGCTTGCACTTCTGCAGACAGAAATACTGTTGCAATTTTGGTGTCATGGATTTTATGACTCTCATGCTTCTGCAGCCAGAGGTCAGTGTTTATTTCTTACATCTGTGGCTGCAGAAGCACAGGCCCATAAAGTGTGTGCATGTCTTACAGTGTGCATGAGCACCTGAAGCTACATAAGTGCTGGTCCATTATGGGCCTACACTTCACCAGACAAAAGAACTCTTGTAATTTGGGTGTCATGGATTTGTTTCTGTGGCTGCAGGGGCCTGCACTTCTGCACATAGAAGTAGTGATGTGATTTGAGTATCCTGCATTTCTGACTGCACTGACAAGTGAGTGTGTCCACCTTGCAGTTTGCATGCCATAGATACAAATCCATGAACTTACTGTAGCACATCAGTGCTACTGCATTTGTGTCATCAGGAAACAGTTGTATGTTGTTTGCCTTACCTGATGATGGCTGTCTGTGGTTGCTTGTGTGGACTTGTCCTTTTGCTTCTTGGAGGGAGGGGTTAGGGTTGGAAACCCTAACATCATATTTCCCTACTTTTGTGGCATTAAGTTGAACCCTAACTGGTGCATTAATGTAGTTTTTCTTTTGCAATGAATCTGTATGTAGCCCAGTTACATATACAATTACCTGCCAAGTAAACAAATATGATTTAAAGGCCACTGCTGCCTCTGACAGCATTGTACGCCTTTATAGCACTGTTGCCTCTTTGCTTATTTGTGTCTTTAAAATGTTGTTTTGTGGGTGGTGGTAAAGATCAGCCTTAGCCATACGATTTGTGAATAGCAATATAGCATTCTTGAGGGACTTAGAAAATTCAGCCCCCTTTTGTTTCTTTTTTTCATTACTTTGATGATCATTTTCATGACACTCACCGCCCTGACCCAAACTCAACCATGAGCTCCCCTTACTAATTTTCCAGGAGAGGACAATGAGCTTAACAATGGAAATCTACTTCCAGTCAGGGAGTGTCAAAATTAAGTAATATATTAGGCAGTATAGCCTAATGGCTAGAGCCCCAAGCTGAGTCCATGGAAAACATGTAGGCTCAGAATACTTGGATTTCTCGACCACAACTTCTACCTGCATTTTATGTGACCCAGGGCCAAGGCAACTCACATAGCATCCCTGTGCTAATGTGAGACACCTGGAACTTGGAACATGCCCCCAGTAGGCAAGTGCTGATGGCTCTCTGATCCTTCAAATATGAATGATAGGGGCCCCTCAAATGCACAAGATGAGGCAAGTAGTTGATGAACTGCCCCAGGGGTGCCCCAATTTAAGATTCATGCTGGTTACTCTCCCTATCAGGAACACTAATTGGGTGGCAGGAATATTTCTAGCTACTTCTCCCCACGTGGCATACCAGGGTATGAGAGACTAACCAAAGGAAATGGGCCTTTTTTAACTAATAGTTTATTGAGGTTTTTTGTAATTACATGCATAATTTGCAATTGATTCATCACTGAAATCTCTCATCCTGGCCAGGTCAGGAGCAAAAGCGTTCCCTGGATTACAGGCTAAGTCAACAGTAGAGATTTATCATGGAAATGAGCCTGTTTACACGTTACAATTTAAAGGTAGCACTGGCCAGGGCCCCCTGAAGCAACCAGCCATATTTAACACCTAATGAGGGAAGTGAGAACTGCATCACAGTTCAACCCATGCCTTGCTAAGATTACTCAGTGGCTGAGTCCTTTACAAAATAATGCAGCTCAGGCTGAAAGAAGAGGGCACATAGTAAATATATTTTGGGGATTGCTGGGGGTCCCCTGGCTGGCAGGAGCCCTTGGCCCTGGCCTATGTTGCATATGCCTTAATCTGGTCCTGACAAATAAAATAGGACTCTGCATTTAATATGCATGTGGAAATTAAAATTAATTGGCTTACATAGTAAGAAAGTAGAATATTTATCTAAATGTTACATACAATAGTTCTGCTGCCTTAATAAGCTTGTTGAATTTTTTTTAAGATAGGGCATTTGTCATACTATGGTCTTTGTAGCTGCAGTTTTTCTATGTGAGTCTTGATATTAGTTCTGTTATTGTGTGCTCCCCCCTCCCCCATACAGAGAAACGTACATGTACAAACAAAGCCAATTTTATTATTTTGGTGTTTGTTTTTTAAGTTATCATGGACAGTAGTTTTGTTTTTAAGTGAGGGAATGAGAATGATCTAGCATCTGAGAGAGGGTGCTTATATGGAAACAGGCTTCTGTTGGGAGCAGCAGGGCATGGCTGACCAGTGGCCCTTTCAGCAAAGTACAGCTTATTTTCAAAAGGTAGAACCTCTCAGAATTTTTGAGTGAGCAGCAGTGACAGACAGAAATGTTTCAAACAAGTGACCACTGGCAGCAGTTGCAATATGGTGGTTGTGAGACAGTTTATCAGCAGGTGTAAGGGCCTATGATGAGCAGGCAGGCATGTGAGCAGACTGGTTGGTGGGATGAAGAAATCTTTCAGCAGAGATGTGCTAGCTGTTTCCAGGGCCAGAATTATTTTATAAAATAATCTTTACTTTATATGTCAGTTTTGTACTGTACACATATACATCTTAATGAGAGGGCAGGACAGTGAGCAGGTGAAATTGCAGCCTCACCCAGTAAGAGACATAGAATGGGCATGGTTATAAAAACCCTACAGATCTTTACTTTAAAGACAGATGTCAGAGAAAGACATGATCAATAGTTACCAAGCAGAAGGAGAGGAGAAAAAGGAAACTGGCTATGTGTGAGGATAAGTTTTTTGAATGGTAGAAAAACAGAGAACATTAAGATTCTAAAAAAATGAAGATTCCATACTACACATTGATTTTATGTGTATGCTGTGTCCAGGTTGGCAGTACTTGTTTTTACTTATTCATTAGACAAATCTAACGCACACATAACAACCAATCAAATTTAGTATTTTCACTTTCCATTTTATAGGTACAGTACAGTAATTGTGTTTTGCAATTAATATTGATTCTAACTTTGCATGGATACTTTGCATGAATATAAAAGGAGAAACAACCCTCCAAAGTCCAGAATTTCTTCATAATACTGAAGATGCAGCTTGTGCCTCTGTTGGGTGATAGATGAGAAGTCAGGATATACAAAAACATTGGTGTCTTTGAAGCTGTAGGCTCCTTTTAGTCCAGCTGATTTTATTATTAGTTCCTGATCAAGTATGGGGGTGAATGTGGCAATTGTTGCTGGTTTATTTTGCTGTGCTGACAGTTGCACTGTTGTTCCACACTGGAGTATTCTAAAAGTTTAAATAATACTGGAGATGTCAGTTTCAGTGTAGTGGAGCTGCCATGTCAAACACTGCTCTTAATCAAGCACCAGGTGTTAAACATTTCTGACACTAAGTTCAGGACCCTAACAAAACATAGATTTTGAATGTGCTTATTTTCAAGTGTCTCCATTGCCCTTGCTGTGGCTAGTGAATCTCTCATGGGGCTTGTAAAAAGCACTGATACAGTCTCTAATATTAATTTTAATTCAGTGTTCTCCTTTTGCAGTTTTTTGTATCTACTTTATTTTCCTGGGTTTCTCTTCTATTGCTTTTACCATTCTTTCACTTTTGTACAGTCCACCATCAGTTTTGGCATCGAGTTTGGTCAGTATATTTTATTATTCAGTATGGTAAGCAATTTATTGATGTCCTCAAAATGTTCTATTTTTCTAATCATTGCATGCAACAGTATAGACTTTGGGGTGTCACTCAGACTTGGTTCCACCCCCTATCAAAAGCCGCTGGAGTCAGCTAAACACTGTTCTTGGAAAATTGTTTTCTGAATCCATCTTTAGCAGATTTTTTTCCCACAAGGTGTGGATTTAGTATTATATTCTAAATCAAATCTGTACTTTGTGAAAGGTACGTGAAGATTGCAGATTTTATATTATTTATTTAGTGGAAATTGTTTAAACAGGTAAACATACAGAGTTAATCATCTCATTTAAATATGCAACCTAGGGAGGGGGAGAAAGTAAAGAAGTAAAATCCACAGGTGATCATTTCTGGATGCAGATGTTAGATGAGTAAGCAGATAAAACATATTTCTTTTTATTTATTTATTTGAAAATTGGTGACAAGTTCAAGTTTATTGATCGACAAGGGTCATTACATTAAAACAGCAAGAATAAAATGTTCACATATCCAAATTACATGCTATACAAAAGTAAAACATTTCAGTATTTTCTTAAGGTCCTCCCTGAATATAGAGTTTCTGTTAGACATTCGGATTCCTAATACATTAATTTAATTACTATCACATGAAAAATGGCAGAGACAAAGTAGATCAACTTTCCCAAAATGTGAGGTATTCCAGAGTTGTTGTCATTAAACATAATATAGATTTATGAAAAAGACAATGACCCTAATATTGTTATCCACAAAATTATTAGTCACCAGTTCTTATAATGTTTGGAAGGATATATCTAATTTACATCACAGTTTTAATGTAATTATTCTGAACAGAAATAATACACATGTTTAAAGTATAATTCTATCATATTTGGAGAAAGAGAATCTGAGATGGTTTATCCTTTAGCTGTCCTGTAAACAAGATTAAATGGAACTTGACCGAGTTTGGGTCTGGTTAACTACACCCCCAGAAAAGTATTGTCTTCTGTAATTTCAAATATATTCCACAATATTTAGAAAAGAGTCCAGAAATGGCAGACAAAGGGTAGAAACACATCTCATGCTCTCAGATACAAAATACTATATCACAATAATCATAAAAGTTACTCTGTTTCATAATTTCAAAGATTTTAAATAGCCCACCAATCTATTCAGTATTGCAAAGTCATGAGTATTACATAAAAATACATTATTATATATGGTGTGGTGCTGCAATTGGACAGGATAGATCACAACCAATAGGCTGTTTTAGTATTGTATAATGGACACAAAAGTGTCACGTGTTTTAGATCATCTTTGACTAGATTTCCACATTTGCAATATCTAGTCATTATCCCTGGTCAGTTTTGTTTAAAGAATATATAATTAGCTTCATACAATTCCTTTCTAAATCTTGAGACTATGTTATGATCAAGAGGATTGGATAAATGTGTCAAATAGTACTCAAGCTGATGAGAAACTTTAAATTGTTTGCACCATCTATAAAATTTCAAAGAAGAAATATGAAAAAAATCCTGTCCAATCTCAACATCCCAGACTCATTTCTTAATTTGACTATTGATCTCATAGAAAATTGCAATATATATTTCATGTAATAAATTCCTTGATTCCAAGGAAAACAAGTGTTCTCTGATGATTCTGACAGAGGGACAGACAAATCAAAATTGGTGACAAGGAATGGTGCAACGAGCTGAGGCTCATTTTCAGGTGTGATCCAGGGGAAGGGAACAGGGGAGAACTGTAATGCATTAGTGTGCATGATGACTGCATGATGCTTCAAACAGCCAAACCTAATAGCTAAAGATTAATATTTACAAATGTAATAGGACAGCATTGTGACAGCATAATGAATTACCATAAAGAAAATAAACAAATAGAGTATAGGGGAAAATGTAACCAAGACATGATTTCAGGTGCTGAGACAAACAGAAATAATGTAAATCTGGTGGGGTGGGTGGTCACAGGATGTTGGTTGTTCCAGAAATGCAAAATCTGGTAGCAGGAAATGATTCAGTCAAAATACTCTTACATTTTGGGACAAGGAATGGTATCCATGTTGGGAGGGCAGATTATAGGCAGAAGAGGTGGCAGCGGAGATAAGTAACTAATTTAGTTAGCCTGGGAGGTTACCTAACTAGTATTTAAAATGAAAAAGACCAAGCTATTGAGAGCATCTACAGTCAAGAATTGGTCAGTGCAGATGGTCGTACAAGATGCAGTAATGAGTTCAGTAAGGGAAGCGAAGAAATAAAATGACAAAGGAAGTTGAACAAGGAGTCCATCTTGGATAGGTGTGATTCTGGAGCAGTTTCGTGAATAATATCTTTGTAGTAAATGCTGTTTAAAATCAGTTGTTTAACACCCCTACCTTAGGAAAGGCAGTAATTTGTCTTATAAACGGCTTTTTGTTTTTTGAAAGATTTTGTAATCAGAATTTGACTGTGGAAAGAGAATTTTGAGGCATTTGTACTAGGATAAGGGCCTAATATACTTCCATCTGGAGAGATAATATTAAGGATAGAGAAATAGATTAAACATGCTTTAATATCAAAAATCATAGCAACAGATTTGTTTTATTGAGCATTAACTGATTGGATGAAAATCACATTAAAAGATTATTCCTGTCAAGTTGGATAGTGTTGTTAGCAACAATAGAGTTGCAGTCCAGTAGTAAAGCTATTAGAATCATCTGCACACATGTGTAGATTGCAGGAGTGGCTAGAGAAAGGGAAATCATTAACAAAAATTTTAAAATAAAGCAGACCCACAACAAAACTTGCAGGTGCACTCGTTTCCACTTGGAGAAAGTGGAGTCTACTACAATAAACTTGATTGCACTCTTCCTTTAAAGCAGGAGAGAAACCAGGGAAGAGCAGCACACAGACACACCTGAAGCTTCAAGTAATCAGGACAGCAGAGAATGATCAACAGTATCAAATGGTTTAGCAAGGTCAAGAAAATGGCACCAGTGGATAAGCTGGCATCCATGTTGGAGAAAATGTAGTCAGTTGTCAGCTTGTCATGGAATAAAATAGAGGATAATGTATGGGGATCAGTTAACAACCACGTTGTATTCGCATCGAGAGGTTACCATGGTCTGTAAACCTCGAGCGCAGCTCGAGAGGTTTTCAGTAACCATGGTAACCTCAAGATGAGACTTCAACGAGGTTGTTAACTGCTCCCCGTGCATTGTATTTTATAGTGTATGGGGAAGCAGTCCAGGCACACAATTGACAAAAATAGGAAGGTAAAACAAATTAAATGTTTACCTGAATGAAGACGTGGACACGGTGGTGTCAAAGTTGCCAAAACACATTTAATCAAAACACATTCACTGATGTACTTTTTTACTTTTCAGAAATACCATTGGTAACAGGTTTTAAAATAAGAAATGCACCAAACACGCTACACGATATAAAAAAAACCCATTGCTGTCCCATGTGACTAGGAAGTTTATTAGTAGGGGTCAAAACGGGTCAGGGTCAACAGTGTGCCATCCGGAAGAGACACAGGAAAAGGCCCATTCCAGAAGGAAACGCTTTGAGGGTACTCTTCTCGATCACCAGGTACCTGACGAGAAAAGTAAAAGAAGAACTAAGCAAACAAGTGAGGAACTGCCTTTTTTGTTTGAATGCTGCCGGGTACTGTGAAAGACTGTGATGCGCTGGTATGTTTATCTCGGCAGCATTCTATTTTGTTATGCCATTGATATGACGTACCATCGATGGGTTAACAGCTTAATTACGTCACATCGATAGCATAACAACATGGGGAAAAGATGAAAATCACCACATAACAAAGTTTTACCATACATTATAGCTAGATAACTGTTTGCTGATCAGTCTTTCAAGAACTTTAGAGAGAACTTAGAGGAGGAGGACGAGGATGGGCCTTTAGTTGCAGTAATATCAGTGGCTCATCTTTTGTGGGCCAGTATTACTACTGTAACTCATGCTTGAGGCTACACTGGACCCATTAGCTACTCTGTGGTATAGCCACATTTACCAAAAAATTATACAACAAAGGGAACCAGGCATCTGCTGCATGTCCATAAAAAAATTAAAAAAAGAAAAAGCAGATGCAGGTCTTTTGATCTTCAGATAAATAAAACTCATTTGTTTTAAAATGAGTAAACAACATAGCATCAAAAATGGATGAAAAACTCTGGAGGAACTCTGAACAGACCCCCAACATTTTCACAGCAACTCTCTGCTTCCTCAGAAAGGAGTTTTATTTGTCTAAATACAAGCTTCTGCACTTTTTCAAAGTATGTGTTGGGTGCACACTGTCCTTTTTGTTGTGTGGTTAATAACTCTTAACGGCAGCACAGTATGCTTGTTCAAGGATCTCCTTTGTTGTTTTTCTCAGTTCCAAAAATTGTTGTGGTTGAGAGCACCAGGAAGTGAAGATACTCCTACCCTTTCAAGAGTCAAGAGAATTCCCAGAATTAAATTAATTCTTTGTCTACACAGCTTTACTGGGAAATTGATAGATATTTATTTACTCAGGCATATTTACTTGTGGTACAGAATCAATTAATTGTACATGTCTACAGTTCTATTCAGGAGCACTACCCCTCAACTATTTATAAGAATGAAGTCAGCATATGTATGGAGGCCCCATTTCACTACCTAATTATAATGCGCACTATATACAGACCAGCCCTGTCTAGAGGGTCCCAGCACTAATGATGGACTGCAGTAGGACAGGACTTGGGTACCATGGCCTGTGAGGAAATCCTGTACCCAAGGCTACCTGATGCACCCCGCCTAGTAGCTGAACATGACCCAAGGGCAGATAGCACCCATTTGATGATTCCCCCTGTGTTGTACTGTTTTTCCTACTTCCTCCTCTCTAGTTGATTTCATGTCAGTACAGACCAGCAAAGTCAAACAAATCTTTAAAGTGAACTCGGAGGAATAGTAACCAAACAAGTATCACTGATTAATAGACAGTAGGTACAATACCCACACTGACTAAAATGTTTTTATAAGTAAAGTATAAAACTTCAATAGCTTACTGCATCAATAATAAACATTACTGTAAGTCAGGTCATAAGTGTAGGTACACAATTTTACCCCAACAGAGATAACTGGCTAACACAAGAAGTGCTAATGTGTGAAGGGATATACCCTACAATGAATACAAACCTCCCACATGGTGCTGCACCTCTGTTTAATTGTACTTTTTTTTATTTTATTCTTTGTTAACTGGGCAAGGCCCACTAGGCACAAGTGCCTGTTTTCAGGGGCAACCCAGGAGCACTGGAAGGTTAAGTGACTTGGTCAGAGTCACACAGCATGTAAGTGGAGGTTGTGGGACTCAAACCCAGGTCTGTCTGCTAGGTGTATTAAGCTCATTCACTGCTTGTTACTCTAATCTCTAGGCTATACTAGGCTATGAGCCCATTACAACCAACTTGAGATTTCTGCCCCTGATTGGGCTCTCACTCCATCGGCGGCAGCGGCTAGCTCTGGGAGCCACCCACCGCACTGAACCCAGCCCGCTATGAGCAACTTGAGGTATGGACCCTCTTCACCCAGTATTTCAACTGAACGGCAACCAGCCCTCACAATTGGACATTCCTTCATTAGTCTGGCTGCCATTGGCTGACTACCCTTTGGTTGCTGCGTGCCATTGGTTGCTTCTGGAGCCTACTGCTCTCGGCTTTCCAGCCCTCAGCCCTTGCTTCTGAGTAGCTCAGTGTGTTTGTGCTGGCTGGCGCCTAACTTTAATTTTCTCCCACCCACTCTCTACCACCCCGGCACTCTTTAAATGCTCCTGCTGCCTGACTAAATCCTGCCCTCCTACCTGCGTAGACACTCACAGTGAAATCTAGCCACTCAGTGTAATCTACAGTTCTGTTTCTCTCTCTCTCTCTCTCCTCTCCCTCTCCCTCTCTCTCTCTCTCTCTCTGTTCTGTTCTCCATCTGTTTCAAATAGGCTGCTAACACAGCTCTACCCTAAATAGTCTGCTTCTCTTCTCTCTCTCTCTCTCTCTCCCTCCCTAGCGTTCTGTCACAGCTTTAATTTCACATAGTCTGTCCTCTGCTCCTAGCTAAGTTCTCCTGTTCTGTCAAATTAATGTCCACTCTAACTCCTCTGCTTCTCCTATCCTTTCTCTCCTCCCTCAACTTCCCCCCTTCTCCCTGCCACCAACAATCTGGCTCTGATCTGGCATTTATCCCTTCTCTTAGTCTTTGTCCCACCTCTCACTCCATTACCTCAACTCCATTCACCCACCACTGGATACACTTTCAGCTTCCTCCTGTGGTCCCACTTTTATTTGCACATGCTTCACTCGCCTTTATCAAACTCCTGCTAAATGTCTCAACTCCTCCATCTCTCAAACTCTTCAGCTTTGTACCACATAAACAATGAAAACTTCTCAAAACCCATATATATTACATTACCTTATCATAGCCCTTTTACTCCTCTCTTTGGGTAATATCCACCCTAACCCAGGCACTCTGGCTTCCTCGCTTTCTGGTTCCACCAACATTAACCTTGGGCAAAACCCCACTAACTCCTTAACCCTGCCTAGAGGTCTCAGATTACTACACCTAAATATATGCAGTCTGCTACCCAAATTGGATCACTTGCAAGCCATGGCTGTCTCTCTAACCCATGACATCCTAATCCTATCCAAGACATGGTTAAGCAATAAAATACCTGATCATGCCATATCTATCCCTGGCTATTCACCAGTCAGGCAAAATAGATCAGGCAGAGGTGAGGGGGTCACGATGTATGTCACTGCCTCCCTACAATATGCTATTACCTTCTCCACCACACTACCAGCTAACTACAAGGCTATCATCATCTGGATTTCCCTGCATTTTACCATCCCAATCTTTGTGGCAGGCATCTACTGTTGCCCCAACCTTCCCTCTTCAGTTGCAACTGAGGTCATTACTGCCCTTATCTCACACTCCCAATCTAGCAAACTATTTCTCATGGGGGATTTTTAACTTAAACTGGATGTCACCCTCCAACAGCAAAGCTTGTAACACCATCACCTCTCACAACTTAACCCAGCTCATTCAGGAACCTACCTGTACTAACACAAAACCCCCAAATCACACATTATTAGACTGGGCTCTCACCTCTCACCCATACCCATATGCAGTGTCAGTGGGTCAGTAGGTAGCACACTCGCCTCTGAGGCTGGGAGATCAGAGGTCTGTAGGTTCAGTTCCCACATCTGGCACTTGGGTTAATATCCCAGTACTGACACTGTAGTGCAGCATGAGAGGGGTGCTGCACTTCTGAGGTGCCGTCTTTCAGATTAGATGTTAAACCGAGGTCCCATCTGCCTGGATTGGTGGTAGTTCAGGTGGATGTTAAAGATCCCATGGTACTTATCGAAAAGAGTAGGGAATTTCCCCGGTGTCCTGGCCAAATTTCCCTTATTCACTAAAAATACCACCAACAGCTTAATCTGGTTCAAGGTCAGTTGGCATTCATCTGTATCCCCCTCCCCTGGGTCGTGCCTGAAAATAGGCAGGATTTGTCTAGTGCACTTACCTGGTCAACAAAAACTAAATAAATAAAAATAAATAAATATAGGGTTATCAAATCGGGCTTACTTCCAGACACCTTAAGTGTCCACCATGTGATTTATCTGATTCAGAAGGTCCTCAGGCCTAGCCTGCCACATAAGATACTATTAACGCGCTCTTATAAGTCCCTAGACCTCACCCTCTTCTCCATGACCTAGCAACTACAGACTGCAGCCTGTTAGCCACTGTTCCCCACTGGACAGTGCCCTATTTTAAGGCCAAATTCCTCTCCATCTGGAATCACTATGCTCCCTATAAGGGTGCCAGAGTTCATGGCCACCACATTCCTTGGTCACTACTGAGCTCCTAGCCTGCCTAACAACATGCGACCAAGCCTAGAGAAAACACAAGGCGACCAAACTACTGAGTGACCTCACTACTTATCGCAAACTCCAAAATGCCTGTACAAAAGCAACCAGACAAGCCAAGGCTGAATACTTCTCTACTACCTTCCACTCCAACCTTAACTCCCCCTCCAAATTCTGTAAAGTCACCCATGCCCTCTTCTCCCCCCCCCAGCCCCCCTCCTGTCCTTAAAATAAACAATGTCCTCACTGCAGATCATGCTGTAGTGGCTGTGGAATTCAACTCCTACTTCACTTCATGCGTGTCTGCCTTGCTAGCCTCCCTCCTGACTGGAGCCCTTATGGCTTCCCCCTCCAAAAGCATGAACTGCATTACCAGCATTACCCCTGTCCATTACCCCTTCACTTTCTCAGATGTTTTGGCCTGCTGATACCCTTTCTGCCCTGCTGGCCCTCAATCAGTCTAAAGGCAGTTCTACTGACGATCTTGATCTTAAGCTTCGCTGCCTCTGCATTTGCTTCCCCTCTCTCGGTCCTCCTGAACCTATCCTTCTCTGCTCCTACTGTCCCCCTCACCCTTGAAGCACACTGTCATTATCCCTCTCCCAAAAGGGGGTGACTCTATTTCCCCTGGTAACTACTGCCCTATCTCCTTGCTTCCTACCCTTGCTAAACTCCAGGAGCACCTTGTTCTCTCCCAAATCTCCTCCTTTCTCTCCGACTCCAACTTTTTCACCCCATTCCAATCTGGATTCAGAAAGACCATTCCACTACAACCTCCCTTCTGAGGCTCACTGATTCAGTACTCACTGGTATGGATCATGGTTTGACCACCTCTGCCATTTTTGTCGACCTAGTCAAGGCATTCGACACGGTCTCTCACTCCCTCCCTCTCTCTCCAATCCCTTGCCTTAGCAGGACTCTCTCCAGTGGCTACTAACTGGTTCCGGGCCTACCTTACAAGAAGGACACAATTGGTTAGAATTACCGAGTCCTGCTATCCCCCCCTTTCTCCAAATCCACACTTGTGCCCAGAGGGCTCTGTGCTGGGTCCCCTACTCTTCTCCATTTTTCTAAATGACTTACTGTCAGTTTGCTCCTCCACCTTCATCCACATGTATGCAGACGATACTGTTCTGTTCACCTCCAGCCAATCTCCCCACAATGTGGAAACTAGACTTCAGCTCGACTTCACTAAGTTCCAGTACTGGTTCACCTCCCATCATCTCTCTCTAAACACCAAGAAGACAGTCTCCATTACCTTTGGCACTAGGCAGAGACTGGCTAGGCTCCCTGTTTTCCCCTCCTTCCACACCCTGGATGGGACAAATTTCAAGGACACCTCCTCCTTCAGATACCTTGGTGTATGGCTGGTTCCTCACCTGAACTCCTCTGGGCACATTGACTCCATACTGAAAAAAGCTGTGCCCCAAATTAGGTGCCCTATTCAGAAACCATAATAACACCCCTCTTACGGCCATGCGTTCAATTGTCCAGAAGATGATTTTCCCTATCTTTGACTACTGCGATGCAGTCTATAGTGCTCCTCCCAAATCCACCCTATCCAGATTGGGACCCCTTTTCAGCTCCTTTTGTTGCTTCGCCCTGGACTCCCCCACAAGTACTCATCACTGTGTTCTCTATCACTCACTAGCTTTCCACTCGCTTTCTAACCATCGTCACTTGCATTATGCTAAACTTATCTCTAAACACTGGCTTGGCACCCTCCCATCCTACTTATCCTCTTCTCTTTCCTCTACCCCTACTCCTGCTCACCACCTCCAATCCTCTGACTCATGCATCTTCATGGTCCCCCGCTGTTCCACTTCTGCAGGACAATCCGCATTCTACCACTATTTTCCTAAAATATGGAACTCCCTCCTTCCTCAAATCCATCATTCCTCCTCCCTTCACTCCCTCTCCTCTGCACTCCACAACTTCCTTTCATCCAATTATACCTGCGTCACCCATGCCTAAAAAAAAAACCTCCGCTCTCCTCCTCCTTAACTAGCGCTGCTCTCTCTTTAGTAGTCGCTACTCCACTTTTATTGCACCATTATCTGCAACTACCCCTTCTAACTCCTTCAGTTATGACACTTTAACTGTTTTTTGATTTTGTATTTTTTAGCAAATACCTCTTGTATATTGTTGGAATATCTTAATCTTACCTGCTACTGCATAGCTACCCCATGTATTACTACTGTATAGTTACTGTCTTGTATTTGCTCCTGCACAAGTGTTACACTTATTTGCTCTCTATTATCAAGTGTACTCCCTGTTCCCCTCTCCCTCAGGTCACACCGGGAGACGAGCAACTTGTTGTTCAGCGTGTCTTCCTGGTACAACTTTTCAATAAAATATTTGGGTACTGTTCCTCTTATTACACGTTAAACTCTTGTTGGACTTTGCTATTGTTATGTAGGGCTTAGCCAACCCTAGAAAGTGTCCTGACCTTGTCCTGATTTGTGTCAACAAACTTGTCTTAGACTGGCAGACTGGGGATAACTCAACTGTTTTTGTGACTACTAACACTTCACTACTGAGGTCCACAGCTTTGAAGAAATGGCCTCAGAGTGCCCCACCTCTGGCTGAAACTCAGGGTCTAAAAGGCCTTTGAAAAATGTTTCATGAGGTGTACCTCCCTCCATCACTGCTCAGTCCTCCTCTCCTAACTCTTAACTGTCAACTCCCATGGGCTCATAGGTGAGGATCAAGGGACTTGCCCTTAGTGTAGTTTAATGGGACCAATGGGATGGTGCAGAAACTCAGGGGGTCTCCCCTCAAAGGACACTCCATGACAGCTATTTGGCCTGTGGTATGTTGCACCAAAGAACATTATGAGATACCCTGGAGACTTCCATGAGAGTGAGGACACCAAGCACCTGAAGCAAGAGATGAAGATGAAGCAGGTGTTGCTATTAAGACAGCAGAAGCAACATGTGAGACTCATCACTAGGACATGAGGGGAAAGCGAATCCTCCAGCAAAAACGGGGTGTCCTTGACATTCACTGCCAGAATATGAAACCCTGTGAGGCAAGACACTGGATGCACCTGGTAGTATACCATGATATAGCAGGGGTGATGCCAAAGAATCTAAGCTGGGTTTGAATGTAAAGGAGCATCTATGGGTATTGTAAGGGAAGTCCCAGCTTGGGCAGACTCCTCTAGCTGAGCATTCATCCTGTACATTAGGGCATTTATTTTAATTTTTCATTTTATTCTTTTGGTAACTGGTGAGGTCCATTAGGCACAAGATCTCCTTTCAGGGGTGATGTGGGAATACTGGGGAGATTAAATGACCTCCTCAGGGTCCCACAGTATGCATGTTGAGTCTGTGGGACTCAAACCCAGGTCTGTTTTGTATCCTGTCAGCACGTTGACAGCATTACAGCTTGGTAAGGTCACCACAAAAAAGGGTGAGAGTGACAGGGGCGATCTTGATTTTAAATCGCCCTGCACTCATGCTGTGTTGGGCACTGACACAGTTTCTGTGCTCTTCTTGGCATGCCTGCCCTGGAGAAAAATATATATATTTTTGGGGGGTGCAGGGGCAAAGCTCCCCTCATTGAGGGTTGTGGTGGGGCAAAGCCCCCCACAAAAGCTGACTGTTTCCCGTGGTGGTGCTTTGGCAATGTAAGTCCCTGGGGGCAATATGACTAGTGCTGTAATGCCAGGTGGCATGTTGCCTGCACTGTAATTGGTGTCAGCAACATACCTGTCACTGCAGCATGGGTGAACCTGTCTGCTTTATGTAGCAAGCTCATTCACAGCTTGTTACTCTAACCTCTAGCCAATGTTCCTAGCCCCAGCATGATGTGGCATAATTGGGCATCATGATGTCATCAAAGGGGACCCTGGAGGCTGCTAGGGAGGGACCTTGGGCATGTGGTATGTTACCCCAAAGAATATCATGGGACACCATGGGGACCTCCATGAGATCGAGGGCATCAAGCACCTGAAGCCAAAGATGAAGCAGGTGTTGCATTTAAGACAACCGGAGTAAGGTAGTAGACTCATCACCAGGACATGAGAGGAGAGGCAATCCATGAGTGAAAGAGGGGTGTCCCTTGTCCTGCTAAAACATTAAACCTTGGGGAGTGGGGCACTGGATGTACCTTACAGTGCACTATGAAATAGCAAGGGTAATGCCCAGTGAGTCAAGCTGGGTTTGATTGTAAAGGAGCACCTGTGGATACAGTAAGGGAGGTACCAGTCTTGACAGACTCTTCTAGCTGATCATTCACCTTGTGTGTTAGGGCACCATGTTTGGCATACCATGCAAAAGCAAAAGACGTGAGATGTAAGCTACCAAGCAGTGCCAGCTTATCAGTACAATTCTTTGGGGTCTTATACCCATGAAAGTCAGACTGAGAGTCAGGATTCAGCAAGGGATAGGGGCCCCAGGGGACATGTGCCCTAGAATTACAGATAAGCCATCTTTATATGTCTGGCTTGACAGACAGAAATGATTAGAGAGTGTCAGAGACTTTACATACAGTAATAGAACTGCTTGGAGTGTGATAGGTTTACCATGCAGTGCAGCAGTCAACTTCCTTGTGGCTAGCATACCAAGGAGCATGAAAACTGTTGTGGAGATGGCTTCTTGTAAATAGAAATGAATTGCCAGTGATTTAGAGAACTGTGATCCATGGGGCTATTGTGAGGAAGTGTATCGAGGAACTTTGGCCTGATCCCCTAATAGAGAGCCATATAATCAAAGCCCTGTTGTCCTGTGTATTTTGTTCAGCCAGCTAACGGAGACTGCATTCAACAACTCCAGCAGACAGTCCAGCAGCCTGGACTGTTGAGTGCAAGGTGCTCCCGATGAACATAACATCACATGCTGTACCACTAGACAAGGGAGTGCACTGTGCTACACTCACCCCCAAATAGTGCAAAAGTGCAACTCTGTCACTGTACCCCCAAAGTTGGGGGAGTTGCTGAAGTACAGCACTGAGATGTTCCTCACTTCCCCATCACATTTTCTAAGGACTGTTTATTTGTTGAGCAGCATCAGTATTCAAGTCATTTGCCACTTGGTTTCATTCTGAGCACATTTTTGATGATAGAACAGGGGAAATATGGTCCTTCTTTGTGTTAGACTCTATTTTTGATTTGTCTTGCATACCTTGTTGTTGTTTAGGGTCTGCAGAAGTAGAAAGAGCTTTATCTTCCTTGTCGTCTACATGAGTTTAGAGTACTGGGTCCTCAAGAAGGCTCACATTTAAAGTAAGGCAAGTTTGCCATTTTTCCCAGCAGTACCACCTGTCTCAAAAGTGTGAAAAAAATGATTGGCAGATTGAATTTCTTAATTCTAATATTTAGTGAAGTAATATTTGGGGGTGCTTCAACCTGGTTTCCAGAAGAAGTGTGAAACGATGGGTTTCTTTTTCTAAGCCACATGGTTTTGGAATAATCTTGGCAATCCTTTTACCAATTTTATAAAGTGGTGAATCAAGGATGGAAAAATTACTTACCACAGAGAGGACCACTGAATGGAGAATGGTGTTAAATCATGCAGTTCCATCAATAGTGAGTCAAGTGTAGGATGACTGCCAAATGAAATCCTTCATTGTGTTCAAGACATGCATCATTTTCTCAAGATACAAATGCAGTGTCAGCACAATTTGTTTTAAATATGAAACGACAAATGTGAATACATTTTATGGGTTTCACCATGCTGTGGCGACAAGATTATCGCCGATCTCCTGAACAGTGACATATGGTCGTCGACATCCCCGACACCACCAGGTCCCAACCTCTACCAGGGATCACACTGACACCTGTTCAGTGTTCATGTGGGGGAGCTGTTCCCCCTGCACCCCCCAGACTTATAAATTCCAACTCCCGGGGCGGTTGTCCGGGGAGAGTGGCCAAACTCTAGAGTTTATGACACGATCATCACTCTGACAACCTAGACGACACTGCGGGCATCAATGGGTTGGTGTCGCTGTAACAGCATCACTGTAAAATCATCACTGTTACAATGGTGTATGCATTTTATGCAATTGACTACCCATGAAATAATAGGGTATCCAGGAGGCTGTTGTAGACTCTTGTGCACTTTCACAAGGGTATACAAACTTGGAAGAAGTTGATATCTATTCCAAAGAAAAAAGTGCTTCTGTTCACTTTTGCTTCCAAAGAGTGCATAATCATGTCCTCCATCTGTCCTTTAAACATAGACATTAGTTGGCATGCGATAGATTTAATTGTTCAACCATTTGGTCATTACCTGTAAAATACACATAACATTGGTATGCAATTGCAGCATCAGCATTACACAAATGTTCTCAATAAAATATGATTTTCAAATGGAAAAAAAGATTCTGACTTTACACATATTACATAAAAGGTGCAGTTACATACTTTAAAATAAAATAATTTGCTTCTCATTCAAATTTCATTGTTAATTTCATTGTTCATATGTGTGAAACAGCTTTGAATGCATTTCGGTACCACTATATAATTGCATAGGCACTATTTGTTCATCATGCCCTTAATACAGTTAATATGGTCTTATAGAAATCCAGCAGAGAAACTCAAACAAATGGAAGCTTAAACTCATAGTAAATCATATCACCAGAAAAGAGGGGTTTGCAAGATATTTATAATCCTATCAGTACTTAAGGAAGGAAAAAGAAGTGATTTCATATATTGCATATTATTTCACATATGATACAGGAGTTTAAAAGAAAACCAAGTTAATTTTTGAGAGTTTAAACAGGACATTGCATGGTTCACGTCTGGCTAGAAACATAGAAACATAAGACTTTGACAGCAGATAAGGACTGCTTGGCCCACCTAGGCTACCTACACCCTTTTACAAAGTTTTGTAGCCTGTAATCCCTGTACTTTGCTAAGGAGCATAAACAGAGAAACCAATTTATAGGCTTTAAAAAAGAAATCAGCCCCACTGTCCATTCTGTATTTTTTTCTTTATTGCTAAAGATTGCACTGTATGTATTTTTGATTTTTCAATTGGTTGTACTTTTTTTCTGAGTTTTGTTGCTTCCATGAGTAAAATGGCTAGTTTCTCCAGGAAGACCATATTACCTGCATTAAAAAGAAGATCCAATATGAATTTTGGTGGCACACACAGCGACCTCAATATCTTGCCTAAGAATTTATTTCTTATTCGGTTGTACCACTGGACAGTATATAACATGAAGTGGATCTTCTGTGTCCTGTAAGCCACAGCTGCAACTTGCTGATATAACACCATCTTTTTTGTATCTATATCTCACAGCATTCCTGGGGAAAGCTTAAAATCTAAACAGTCAGAATCTCTCTATATACTGGTTTCTGTATTGCATTTAGATAAAATTTAAATGAGTGTTTTTTCCTATTCACTAACCATTTGGAAACTTTTTGGTGCATGATTGAATTCAGATCTTCCTCTTTAGCTTTTTGTCGAATTAATTAAGTGACGGATTTTGTGTAGGAATAACGTATCAATATCCATTGTTCCACTAAAGGACTGAGGTATTTAATGTTATGTTTCTGCAGTAAGTTATAATATTGTTGATCCATATCTCTGGTAGGTCTTTTTCAACAAATATTTTTTTTCATTTTGAGCAATTGGACAGTATTGTTCCTGCGAATTGTGAGACAATTTTTATCCAGAAGGCAGTTGGGAGGGCTACTGGGATGTATAGGGAGAGGCACCACCAGCAGAAAACAAGAAGTTGTTATCCCTCTGTACAGACAGTTGGTGAGACCCCATCTGGAGTACTGCGTCCAGTTCTGGAGACCCCATCTCCGCAAGGACATAGACAGGATAGAGGCAGTCCAAAGGAAGGCAACTAAAATGGTGCAGGGTCTGCAAGCGAAGCCATACGAGGAGAGCCTAAAGGAGCTTAATACTGTATGTATACCCTTGAGGAAAGGAGGGAGAGGGGGACATGATAGAAACTTTTAAGTGCCTCAGTGGAATCAAAAAAGTCCAAGAGGGTATCATCTTTCAGAAAAAAGAGATGTGCAAGAACAAGGGGACACAATTTAAAGATAGAAGGGGGGCGGTTCAGGGGCAATGTGAGGAAGTATTATTTCACAGAGAGGGTTGGCGGATGTATGGAACAGCCTTCCTGAGCAGGTTGTGGGGTCTAAAACTGAGGGAGAATTCAAGAATACATGGGACAGACATAAGGCAATTCTTGTGGGGGTAAGAAGAAATAGGCTGTTGGTTAACTAGGATCTGCAGCTTATCCTGTAGGTAGGGAAACGGGCAGACTAGGCGGGCCAAGTGGTCTTTATCTGAGGTCAAAATCTATGTTTCTATGTTCTATGTAAATAATTTATCTAGCATTGGCTATATATTTAAAAGGCTGCACCTGCAGTTCAATGGGTGAGCAACCAGCCATGCCTACTTCCTGAGCTATACAAGCAGCTCCTTTCAGCCTCCCTCTGAAGCACTTTCTTTTTGCCAACCAGAGGCTCTGTTGGTTTGTCCTCTCCCTTGGGGCCTGCTGGGGCCTTGCCACCACAGGCTTTGCTTGTTCTGGACTCTGTTCGGTTCTGCTGGATTCTTTTGTGTCTGTCTTCTGCCTTGGTTGGTATTGTTTTTTGCTTCCAACTGCTGCTGTATGCTTCCATTTGTTCATGTTTTCCTGTTCTCCTGTTTGTGTTCTTTTCTTTTGTGTTTTGTTTCGGGCTGTCTCATTTTCCTAGCATTTTGTTGCCCTTGTTTGCACTGTGTTTATTTTAGCCTGTGCTTCTGGCTCCTGCCTGCCCTCAGTTTTTCTGCAATCACTATTGCCTGTTTCAGCTCCCCCTGCATGTTTCAGCTCACTCTGCTCTTGCTGCATCTTGAGTTTCTCCTTTAATTGATTGCACCTGGTCTTGGCTGTGCTGCTCAGCTTGCAGCTAATCCCTGTTTTCCTGCTCTACTCATGCTTTATTCGCTGTTAACTCGGTTCATTCAGTGTTGGAGTTCAGTGTGCTCTGCTCTATTAATTTTGTGTTTGCTTAGCCAGGCCCAACTGCTGTGCTGCTATTCTATTCCTTCAGCTATTCTTCTAGCTTCCTAGTCTCTGATTCCAGCTGCAAGCCTATTAGCAATATGTTTCTGAATTTACTTATTTTGGCTTTTGAGTCATTATTAGGCAATAAACCACTCCAGGGTGTGGGTTATGCTGGGATTTACCCATGGGTGTCATGGTGTGGCCATGAGGCTGCAGACCGAGTGGTCAAACCAGGTCAGCCATGGGTAAATCCCAGCATAATGCACACCCTGGAGTGGTTTATTCTATCTAATGTTCCATACACTTTTTGCATAAAATAAATTAATAAAAAAGTAGAGTTTTTGCAGTTTAAATGATTTTTGGGGACTTTATTGTTGCGCCCAAAAAATAGTTCCCTTTTGGTATGTAGAATATTGAGAAGCTCACTCTGTCCTCCCCCTCTTCGTGACTTAGATTGTTACAGTATGCATTTGTATTGGTATTTATTTTACTATTTTCTTCCATTTTTGATTTAATTTTGCAGCAAAGATGAGCGGTTGGGAAGCAACAGATTTTATTAACACCATTGAATATATGCCCCTGGCTGCAGCTCATGTAATATTTTAAGTGCTGACACCTCCAACACGCAGAATGATTGATTAACTTCATTTTCCTCAACTGAGCTGGCACGAGGTACCACAAATGTAATTTTTTCCACTGTGTAAGTCTGCCCCCTACATCTTGACAAAAACCGTGAACACCAGACCAGCAGCAATTCCACTCATCCTCTGTTACAGTGAAGCCAAGCTGCTACTCCTTTATAGATTTTAAAATGGACATTGAGGGGATATACTCCTGCAGGAGTCCTTTATAGATACAACTAATTTGGGGGGTTAACACTGTCAAAGAACCTCTACTTGCTAAACCCAAAACATCTTCAAAAACCTCCCTGGGGGCAAACAGAGCTGCGACCCAATAAACTTCATAAGCAAATGGCAAAGCTGAAAATATTGCCACAGAAGCGATTGTGGCAGGGAAGCTTGGAACTGGATCCATGACACCACAGCAACAACTTTGTTTCGATGCGACACAACAGCAATGGATTTATGTTGACTGCAAGTTGCAGTAGGCAAAAATCCTTTGGGAAACTGTCTGTTTTTATAGGGGGGGCTTCACCCCCGAATCCCCCAAGTGGGGGACTCTGCCCCCTGCACACCCCAGTTGGAGATGATTCAGGAAGGGGGAAAAACCTGGAGAAGGCAGTGCCAAGGTCCTGCAGGTACATTACAGCAGCAACAGTGATTTGCCACTGTAATGTACTTCATTATCAATATGTCACTGTGGCATCAGCGTACGCTTGGGATTTAAGGGCAGCAAATTTCTTAAAAAGACCTGTCTCCAAGGGAAAAAGGTCAGCAACCCTCAAGATTCCACTCTTAGCCCACTGGGGCCAGTAAATAGGAGAGCCACCCACCATGAACGTAGGTTTGTTCCATAATGGCCAACTCGAAAGGGGCACCTGCCATGGAAAGGAAACCATCTTGGCCACATCCTTCCAAATACCAATAATATAATCATGAATGGGGTAACCAGGTCATAAGCCAGAGGGATCCCATAGATCAGATCAGGCACCTTGCCCTGGGCCAAAAACTCTTCTAAAGCTATCCTTCATGCTATAACTCTACAATGATTCGCATGTAACCATATCCACACTTGCCTAAGGCCAGCAGCTAAATAATACCCCTTTAACCAGGGGCACAAAGCCTGCCCTTGTTCAGAGGTGCCACCAGTAGCAACAATGAGATCTGTGGCTGGCCCTCATCCCATATAAATTGTCTGACCAACTTATCTAGGGATAACCAAATGGATTTCGAGATAGACAGAGGCAAATATCTAATAAAGTACAGCACTAATGGGAGGACCAGCATTTACAATGCCTGGATCTTGCTCCACAATGACAGATGGAGACCCCACCATCTATCAAAGTCCTCTTTCAACAACTTTAATAAGGTGGGAAAATTCAGATGGATCCATTCCCTCCAGTTAGGGGAAATAAAAATTCCCAAATGTTTCACCAGGCATTGAGCCCAAGCTAACCCCACCACATGGAGGGAAACAGAGGAGCACTTCGGATTAAAGGGTAAAACTTCAGTTTTCCTCTAATTGTTGCAGAGGCCAGAGAGGTTTGCAAACTCATGCAACAGCTCCACCAAGGCTGGAATGGACTGGACTGGATTCTGGAGTATTATAAGAATATTGTCGGTGAAAAGCATAGACTTGAACTCCTCTGTACCCAACGTAATACCAGAAATATGGGGGTTCCTGTACCTTTCGGGCCATAGGTTTCAACACCAACACAAAGAGTGCTGGAGACAAGGAACACCCCTGCCTTGTTCCCTAGCTTAACAAAAACACAGCTGAAGTAATTCTGTTGGTGACCACCAAGGCTCTCAGGGCTTAATAAAGGGTTTACACCCACCTCTCAAAACCCTCAGCAAGCCCGAAAGGCTGAAGGGTGGCAGATAAATATTGCCATGTGACGGAGTTGAATATCTTCTCTGTGTCTAATGCCACTGCTGCTATTGGATTAGGCAAGGACTCCGCTATCCACAGCAAATTAACCAACCACCTGATGTGGTCCACCCATCTCTCCCCGCCACAAAACCTACTTGATCTGGATGTACCAGGCAAGGCAATACCATTTGTAACAGCAAAGCTAACACTTTATCCAAACTTTTATAATTTACATTTAAGAGTGAGATGGGGCAGTAGTTGGAACTATGGTGGGGGTTCTTGCCTTTTTTCAGCAACACCAAGATGGTAGCTTCAGTCATGATTGCTGGCAGCAACAAGGATTCCCATGCCTCCTGAAAGTTGGAAGCCATCAGAGGACCTAACAGGTCTCCAAAATGCTTGTAGAATTCTATGGGAAAGCCATTGGGGCCAGGAGTCTTACCACTGGAAATTAAGCCGATAGCAACTTGAATTTCCTGAGGATTAATAGGAGCATCCAACAAAGTGGCTTGTTCACTAGACAGTTTAGGAAGGGTGACCGAATTTAAAAACACACTAATATTTTTTAAAGTCTGCCCCCCTGAGGCAGCTTAGATGTGTACAGTCCAGCATAGTATGTACAAAAGGCATCATTTATCAACTCTGGGGCCATTAAAAGAGCAGAATCTCCCTGGATGCCTGGGATCTTGGTCTCCACTGCTATTTACTTCAACCAGTAGGCAAGTAAATAACCTGCCTTTTCCCAATAAGCATGACGGGAATGGCAGATAGCAAACTCGGCTTGCTGCAAGTTTATAGTATTAATTTTATAATGAAGGGTTTTCATGGCCTGGACTAAGGTGGGAGAGTGGTCACCTCTCTTATGATGCTTCTGCAGGTCAAATGGTTGTCTCTCCAAAGATTACAGGTCCTTGAATTTCTCTTTTTTCTTAGATGAGGCATAGGAAATAACCCGGCCCCAAATGTAGGCCTTAAATCCCTCCCAGGCCCACTTTGTCACTGTCTCCCCAGGGAAATTAAAATCTAAATAGGCTTGAATCTCCTGGCGTGATCAGGACATAAAGAGTGCATCATTACACAGGCTTACAGGAAAACACCACCGTTTAGCCAGGCCTTCGGCAGTCCAAGGGGCAAAACTGTAAGTGACAGGGGAGTGGTCTGATATTAAAATAGGTTAAATAGTAGTGTGAATCACCCCATGGGCAGCAGAGCCAGAAGCTAAAATCATATCCAGCCTACTATTGGTATAATGTGGGGGGGGCTGAAAAATGAGTATAATCTTGGCTCGTTAGGTGCTCCAGGTGGCACACATCATGGAGGACTTGATCTTGTAAAAGTAGCTTAAGGGCTTTAGCACTCACAGATAATGAAGGCGGGGGTATCCACTCCTGTCACATAAGGGGTCAATGACTTGGTTCATATCCCCACCCAACAGAATTGGGGCTGGGCCCAAGTCCAATAGAATCTGAGAAATGGCATGGAATAAATGGGGATCTCCCGTATTGAGGCCATAAACTGATTCCAATATCAGGGGCTGCCCATCTAGTCTCCCATTAACAAATAGCCATTACCCCTCCTTATACTGCTTAACCTGATCCACAACCCAAATAACCCCTCGATGACATAGGACAACAACTGTATCCCTCACTTTTTAGAAGGATAAGAGGACTCATACACCACTCCCCCCAAAATGTCCCCACTTATTTATTTATTTATTAAATTTTGGTGACCGGGTAGGCCCACTGAGCCCCGAAGGTCCCTTTTTCAGGGGCGACCCAGGAGAACAATACAAGTTATAAGAATGAACAAGGACATAAGGAACATTTGAGGCATTGTGAGTTCTCTCTTCTATCTTAATGAGGTGGGTCTCCTGCAGAAAAGCAATCTGAGCCCCTAAACACTTCAAATGCATGAGGACACTTCTGCTTAATAGAACTATTAAGCATGTGAACATTTCACAGAATTACTTTATAAGACATATAGCAAGACAGTACACCCCAATGTTCTTCCCAATCTCCACCCAGCCCGGGACACATAGTGTCTAGATAAGTCACTCTGTCTTGCAATATACATAAATAACAAACAAGAGAAAAACTGGCTAACAAATAACAAGAGAAAAAAGTGCAACAAAGGGTGAACTATATACAGATAACATTCGATCAGTGCCCCAATCACCACAGTGAAGAAGACATGGTGTCCACAAGGTGACTGCCTTAAATTGTTCAGCAATAAGCCAATCTGCTCCCCCTTTGTCTGAGTTCCATGGCAACTGGCTGAGCAAAATCCAAAATGCAGGTCAAAAAACTACTACCAGCTAAATCAAAACAAGCTTGCCAAAATCAAATCAGAGCACAGCTCTCCTCCATTAGTACAATGAATGGATCCACGATAAGGTACATGTTATCATGCACCCAAGATGAAGAGAACCTGGGAGTCCATCCCAGAATGAATACTTAAAACAGCCCCATCCTCCTCCACATTAGCACAACTATTAAGTAATTAGAAGCCCCAATCCCCACAGTGCAATTTTAACTCAGAGGGCTTCAATAACAATGGGGAAACAGCAACAGAAAAGATTGTAAAATTAGCCCCCTCTAGTGACCATTGCAAATATAACCAAAAACAACCAGTTGCCATGCTAACTGACAGCCAGACCATTAAGGGAGAGGCATAAGGGAGTTGAGTAGTGAGTCTGAGGTAAAATGGAAAAAGTAAATGAACCAACAGTACCAACCCACAGATCCAACCACGGAATCTAGCTATGCTCTGACTGAAAAAGCTAAGTATATAAAAATAGAATCGCCCCTTCCCCGTATGTTGCTCACTTCCCAGAAACAGAACAGTTGTATTCAAAATCAGCATACAAACAGAAGCTAACCCATCACAACTGTCAAGTTCTCCCATACAAATTGAAAACCACAAGAGGGGATCAAGTTATTTCCACCTCCCGACTCCCACCTCAAACAATCAGACTACAGGGCTATAATGTCGATAGGTAGCAATTACAAAAGATCAATTCTGATAGCCAAGCCATAGCGCACTTACTCCCAAAGTCCAGGTCTAGTCCATCAGCTCACACTCAAAGAAGTATTCATGAGCTCCGTGTCAACCACAGCAGGTAGGAGAGGAGCTGTAGTTGGAGCAGGATCTGCCCCAGAGGTTGCAGGTGAGGTATCAGAAGTTGTAGAGTTTACAGTTTGGTGAGGCACCAAGGTAGAGCTGGATGCATGTTGTAGCTTGGACTCAACAATAGCTGGGGCTTCTTTAGACTTACCATTCTGCCTGGGACCCAAATTTTGCTGCTCAATGAATTGATGGGCATCAGATGCATTCTTGAAGGTCTCCACCACTCTGCCCATAAACACACGAAGCATTGCAGGGGGGCTAAGTATGCATTTAATGCCCCACTCCTGGGCAAAGTACCACACTTTGTCAAATGCCTTCCAGTGGTCAATCACCCACCTAGGATGGTCTGGTTGGAAGAACAACTTGACACCCTGCCAGAGTAGTCCTTCTTTTGCCAAGCCTTGTTTAAGATGAGCTCTCAATCCTGATATTACAAAAGCTGAAACACAATTGATCTGGGATGAGTTGATGCACTGGGTGGTGAAAGGCCAGAGGGAACTTGGTGGGCCCAATCAATTTCCACTGGGGAATCCCAATAGTGGTCCAACAATTTAAGTAACAAGTACTGAAGAAAGTCCACTGGATTTGAGCCTTTGGATGACTTTGGGACTCCCAAGAACCTCAAATTGTTCCAGCGGCTCCGTGTCTCTTGGTCATCAATCTTGTCCCAGAGCATCTGTATTTCCCATTCCATTGAAGCCACGTGGCACTCCTTTGGATAGGTCCATTCCTCCAATTTACTGACTTGATCCTCTGCTTCTGTCAATTGGGAGCCAATGGTATTGATAGCTCCTTTGACAGCCTACAGGGCCAAATTCATCTTGGTCAACTGAGTAGTGATGCTGCCCATGAAAGATCTGATCTCTGAAAACTCCTGGGAAATGATAGGAATCTCAGAATCTGACGCATGAGCCGCAATCTTAACTGAAGAGCTGATGGAACTGTCAAGTAAATCTTCAGTTTTGGGCTTTTTGGGCATACTAATCTCTGAGGTAATGTCCAATTCTAACTTTCTGATCTCCGGTGTAGCAGGCTAATAAGTCATAATCCGGCAGAAAGGCACAGGGGAGGCAGATTGCTAAGGATTAAATTGATGAAAGGCAGAGCCCCTAGAGCCAAGCTCCTCTTAGCTCAGCTGCATCATGTGACCCCCACATTGTGCTGCACTTCTATTTCGTGTTCTCCTGCTTTAGTTTGTCTTGCTTGCATCCAGTAGCTAGTGCATCCTTGTGTGCTTGTTTCCTTCCTGCTCCTGTACTTGTGTTTGCTTTGTTTGTTTCTTTTGGGCTTTAGTTTTCTAGTGCTCTGTGTCTACATTGTTTGAGCTGCAGGTTGATTATTGTTGTTTTCTAAACTTATGCTGCCCTGTGCCTGCAATCGCTCCATTTACTCACTGGATTTTGCAAGCCCTCAGTTCACTGCATTGTTCTTTGTATGCTCAGCTAAGCCTGCAGCTTTCCTGCCTCTCCATCCACCCTCAGTTTTCCTGCAATTGTTGTTTTTTTCAGCTCCCATTCCAACTTCTCTGCTGCTATTGCTTCTATTAATTCATTGCACCTGGCCAAGGTTCCTGCTTTCAGCTGCTGCCACTCCATGTCACAGCTTGCTCTCAGTTCTCAGTGTTAGCTCTACTCTGATTCTGCCAGTAGCCTTGCATTCCACTTTCATTCTTTCCTGCTTATTTACTTCCGCGTTTCATTTATTTGGTTCGTAATTTTTTCCTTCCGCCTTCAGTTTTGCCAAGCCCTTTTGGGGATTTAAATCTGCTCAACATGTTCATATGCACTCAGTGTTTAGCCTGTGCCTGATCTTCCAATTGGGTTGTGTGTTGTCTTGCTTCATTTTGCGGAGTTTAGCCTGTGCCTGATCTCCTTATTGGGCTGCGTGTTGCCTTGCTTCATTCAGCAGTGTTTGGCCTGTGCCTGATCTCCTGATTGGGCCGCATGTTGCCTTGCTTTGTTCTGTAGTGTCTGGCCTGTGCCTGATCTCCTGATTGGGCAGTGTATTGCCTTGTTTCTTTCTGCTGTGTTTGGCCTGTGCCTAATCTCCTGATTGTGCTGTGTGTTACTTTGCTTCATTCTGCAGTGTTTGGCCTGTGTCTGATCTCCTGATGGGGCCGCGAGTGCCTTGCTTCATTCTGAAGTGTTTGGCCCATACCTGAATTCCTTATTGGGTCACATGTTGTCTTGCTTCATTCTGCAGTGTTTGGCATGTGCCTGATCTCATGATTAGGCTGTGTGCTGCCTTGCTTCATTCTGCATTGTTTGGCCTGTGCCTGATGTCCTGATTGGGCTGTGTGTGCCTTGCTTTGTTCTGTAGCGTTTGGCCTGTACCTGATCTCCTGATTGGGCCATGTGTGCCTTTCTTTGTTCTGCAGTGTTTGGCCTGTGCCTGATCTCCTGATTGGGCCACACGTGCTTTACTTTGTTCTACAGTGCTTGGCCTGTGCCTGATCTCCTGATTGGGCCGTGTGTCGCCTTGCTTCATTCTGCAGTGTTTGGCCTGTGCCTGATCTCCAGATTGGGCCATATGTTGCCTTGCTTCATTCTGCAGAGTTTGGCCTGTGCCTGATCTCCTGATTGAGCCATGGGTTGCCTTGTTTCTTTCTGCTGTGTTTGGCCTGTGCCTGCTCTCCTGATTGGGCCACATGTTGCCTTAGCTGTTTCCCCTCTATGTCAGTTCCTCTCCATTCCAGGACCTGCTTTTTCATGGCTTCCTCCTCCTACTCCTCCTTGGATGCTCCAGTGCCTCATCCTGATTCCACTCTCATGAAATTAATTTCAAAAGTAGCAGCTGATCTGTCACTAAATAAATTAGTCCAAGCCTAGATGGAAGGCTACCTCGGCCTTGGATCCCCAGAGATTTCCTTCTCAAAGGGTTTTTTCCTCTCCTCTGTGCCACAGATCACAATACTTAGTTTTAGTAATACTCTTAGTTTACTTAGGTACGTTCTGCTGTTGGATGGAGATGGATGGTGGCCCTATTAGCCATTCCCTCTCTGCTTAGGAAGCCCCTTGCTATCATCAGTGCAAGACAAAGTATTGGAGCTATCCTGCTAACTTGTGTGTCTCATTTATGTTTCCTCAAGCTACCTGTTGCTGTCAATTTGCTTCTCAACCTCCTAGTCACCAATCGCTGCTACAATTCTTTTGAGTTTCTTCCTAAGGTACCTTAAGCCAAGGGACATTCTGGTGGCACCTCTATAGGTGGAATCCTCTAACAGGGTTCCTTGCCTTCAGTATCCCTACATGGTGGTAATATGACCACAATGTTGTAATACAGTTGCACAAGCATTGACTCCAAAAAAGGTTAATTTAGGCCTCATTCCTATCCCTCATTGATTATGCTGATTTTCTATACTGCCATTGTCCAGGTCATCTCTTACAAAAACTGGACACCCTGTATCACAGGGCCATAAGATTTATTACTGACCTTCCCCCCAGCACCCATCATTGCTCCCTTTATATGGCAGTCAATTGGACATCATTACAGCACAGAAGGACTAGGAATGCTGTTATCTGGACATTCAAGCGTTAACAGGCAAACTACCTACCTATATCACTGATTGCTTTACCCAAATTACAACTAGGCCATACACTTTAAGGATCAGTAAACTTATCATGTTACAGGTCCCCATTACCTGCACCCGGTATGGGAGGGCTGCTTTCAGCTATACTTTAGCAGTTGCATGGAACTCTCCAAAAATCCATGAAGCTAGATAGCCTTCTACCTCTGACATCCTTCAAAGACTGTTCTCCGCCCTTTTCCCAGAGCTCTGCAATTGCTTTTATAAACCATAATCCCTACCCTACCTGACCCACCTTTCTTTTTCCGTCCATTATATTGTTTCATATTCTATCTTCCGACTTACCTATCTATTCTCACAAAAGCTAGTTAGACCCTATAATTTTATATTTTATTCCTGCTATACCCTTTGCCCACATTTTTCTTGCAGACAAAATGGTTCTACTGCTCCTTGTATATATGTAAATTGTTGTATACATTCATTTCTTGCCATTATATTGTTATTTATGCTATTCTTGTCTATGTAATAATATTTGTATCCTCATTTGTATGACCACTCAGGTCCATCTTGTAAATGAGCTTTGCTCAATGATGTTCGCCTGAATAAATAAAGATTTTGATTGATTGATTGATTGATTGAAGCATAACATTATTCTGGTTGTGTGGATCATTGAATTAAAAGGCTACGCCTGTAGTTCAATGGGTGAGCAACCAGCCACGTCTACTTCCTGAGCTATATAAACAGTTCCTTTCAGCCTCCCTCTGATGCACTTTCTTTTTGCCCCACCTTCCTCCCCTCCTCCTCCTCCAGCGGCTCACCTCTTTACTCCCAGGGGGTTCCTTCCTAAGGTACCTTTAGCCAAGAGACCCTTCCTGTGGCACCTTTAGGGGTGGAACCCTCTTACAGGGTTCCTTGCCTTCAGTACCCCTACAGGGTGGTAATTCCTAATGGATTAGGTAGTGCGAATGGCCACAACATTGTAATACAGTTGCACAAGCATGACATTATTCTGGTTGGCGGGAGTGTGGCTAGCGCTCATGGAGTGAACAGCACATTTTGACAGCTCTCTATCTCTTTCCTCTCATCCTTCATAATCCTTTATATCTGAAAAGCCTACTATTGTTACTGGACATATATTTCATTACAGGACATCATCCTGAACAGGATTATTGCTTTAAGTTATAAAAAAAGATGACTAAGATCTGTATTTTTGCAATCCTAAAATTCTGAGAAGAGCACCCAACTCAAGCCTCATGGCATCATCCTGTCATGGAACCTGCAATGCCAATCAAGTGGAGAAAATGTTCATTCAAGTGCTGTCAGAACTATAGGACATGGAAATACAGAATGGGAAAAATACAGAAAAACTAAAAGTCCTAGAGGAGAGGTCTGTGGCAGTAGAAAAGAAAATTGATGCAAATACCCAGGCCTGTCAGGACAATACGAGTAGATTTTGACAGCAAGACAGTCTGATATGTTCACTAGTAGACAAGATAGATGACCTCAAAAATAGAGATCAGAGGAGCAACCTCGGGTTTATAGGGTTCCCCGAAAAAGCAGAACTGGGGCACTGTGCCACCTTCCTGACTCATGTTCTTCCTCAAGTCCTGAAACTCCCTGGAGATCCCCGTTTTGACACTGAAAGGACTCATTGGTCCCTGGCACCTCTACCAGAATCAGGTGAATGCCCCAGACTCATCTTAGCTAAGTTCTTACAATTTCCAGTAAAATAAAATATTCTAAAAAGAGCAAGAGAATTGAAACAACTAAATTGGCAAGGGCATCCCATAATGATATTCCCAGACTACTCCAGGGACCTGAACAATCAAAGAAGAGAATTCATCCCAATAAGACATGCACTGCTCAACTTGGGGATCCCTTTCTCCCTCCATTATCCAGCACAGCAAAAGATTGTGGTGAATGGGAAAGCAATGTTATTTAGCACACCTGCATCAGCTATGAACTTTATCAAACAAAACTGTAACTGTTCACCTAAGGGGTCTAACTCCAGAATCCATCCAGGAGAAGTGGATGATTCCGTCACTGCAAATCTTCAAGCACAGAGTCCTTTTGTGCAACAAACGCCTATTGGAGATCCCTGGGAACTTCATCCAAAAAGCAGAAGAAAATAGAGGAAAAGGAACCTCTTCAACAAGCATGATAACAGCATTGTGGAATCCAAAGAGCATGTAATGAGCCAGAACACTGACCCTAACCCCGAACCAGAAATGGAGACTGAAGAAGAATCTGAGGTTGTGGAAATTACGAAGAAATTCCTGGTGAATAACAGGTTTGCAGTCCTCTGAACTGGACTCAAGCACCCCTTCCGCAAACAAAGTTCTTCCAATGTTTGAGAAACTAACTGTAAACCCTGTGTCATCCTTTCTGAAATTAGTGATCCTGCTGAACCAGACCATGACAGTGACTGAAACTGACAAAACACTGTCTCCTAACCACGCTTTATTGCTGCTCGAGTCTGAGGCTCCTGAAAGGCCCGCCTTTTCACCGTTAACAGCAGATAAGGACCTGTGTGGCCCAGAGAAGGCTGAAAAAAAGTGACCCTATGATTGAACATACTTCTCTATACTTCTTTTTGTAAAAATGAAGCAAGGAAATTTTCTACTTGGTATGCAGGGTAATTGCAGTGTAATCACAGCAGTTATTTTCAGTTTGCCATGGTCTTCGGCTTTCCGGTGTTAAATTTTGAATTGCAGCACTACTTTTTTACACCAGCAATTTACCGATTCCCTCTATGCACCATAAGCAGTTGAGTTTAAGCTGTTTAAGCTGAATTAAAGTTCATTTTGGGGATGCATTTTTAAAGTACCTCTATCTCTGGTATGCGATGGTTCAAGAAAGATAACATTTCAGGCCATACTGTCTTAATTACTAAGCTAACTCACTCGCATCAACTGCAGATGTGTCTAGAGAAAAAATAGAAAAATATGCCCACATTTATGAAGGTCACTTCGCTATTTACTTGTCTCTTGCTCATGGCACATTTGAAAAGGGAGGGAGGGCGAATAGCTGCTGCTGCTGCTGCTCAATAGCTCTAGGTGGCTGCTTTTTTTTTGTTTGTTTTTTTTTTTTTTGCTTAGCTGATCTCGATGGCGGCTGCCATGAGGAGATAATGTTTTCAGCTCTCTTGCAGAAGTCATGCTGTTTAATGTTTTACATGATTAAAGCAAGCTCACTTAAAGGGTGTTCTGTACTGATCATAATGTTTATAGGGGGGACTTTCCTCTCCTTAATATAAAAAAAAATCACTTTTATTAATGCTGAAAGAAAGAAATGCTCACTGCTACGTACCGAGCACTTGCTGAGCGTTTATTTTGCACTGCACAATTTGCTAGCTATTTGATGTCTGATATTTTCTCTGCTTTTCTGAATGCACCAAGCAAAAGTTCTGATTCTGCAGACCAACAGTCTTTTAGTTTGTTTTCGTAATGGTGTCATGTTGCACACCTACTAGATGTTAAAGATAAGATTTAACCATGCAGGCTAATCATTCCATAAGGGATGCCTTACAGCCCTCTTGTCTCAACTCCATTCCTTTACAGGAGTGTATAATTTATCTATCCTAATCTAATCAAGCAAGAAAAGGGCTTTATAGTACTTCTAATCTGCAAATAAAAAATTGGGGGATATAACTTTCTAATTACGATATTTCTTAGAATGGCACTGGATAGGGGAAAACAGATGGCAAAAGAGACAGCCAGAGACATCCAGAGAATTCCCTCCTCAAATTATTAAGCTAAAGAATATATTAAACACTGTGGCTAACTTTTATCATAAATTGACATACATATCTCTAAAGGCATCAAGTACTGGCAATGTGCACAAGGCAAACTCCACTGCTAGTACAGAAATAAGATGAGGAATAAAGGGATACCTCACTCTTTCAGACTGCCAACTCTCACACCTTCAGAGATATATTTTTATTTAATATTTAAGAGGTAATATACTTGCCACTCACAGGTGTTTCAGTCTGGCAAGAAACTGAAACACCTGTAAGATAAAGAAAGGTTAATGATGCTAAGGATGCCCTCATGTTCCAGGTTTTAAAGGCACTACCGTTATTACACTATTATACTGTTACACTGTATAACTGGTCTAGCTGTTTTATTTTTCACATAGCTCTATCTCTTAGCCTCATGAATGGTTGATTAGCTCTAACTAGTCTTTCTTAACTGACAGCATTTGAGCTAACACCCTATGGACATCTAATCCAACCTAACCTAACCTAATCTAACTCTACTGCAGCCTAATAAACCCTAAAGGCCTATAATGATAATCACATCTCAGTGCAGCAAGACATGCAGCTAATCATCTTTCCAACCAATCCTGACCACAATATAAGCTGCACAACTCTTCTGCACTGACTGTGAAAAAAAGACACCTTACTGGCACGTGCCAAAGGTTTAGTCATTCTGAAAAGGCTCAGGCATGGTTAGAAAAAAAATTATATATGTTTTTGTTGTGGTGTGATGTTTCAGACCACATAAACGAACATCCCACACAGTAGTTCAAGGATGGGGAAGGAAATCATAATTCAAACCTGCCTAGCAATAAAGAGGCTTAACCCACCATGATATGGTGAAGAACCCTTCCTTTTCTTTGTCTCTATCTCTCTCTCTCTGCAAGCGTATGATTGCATATTTCCATGGTGTAATGGCTACAGGTAATATACTAAGGTTTTTTTTTTTTGGGGGGGGGGAGTACGGAGCTATCCTCAACAACAGGGTTTATATAGTCAAAAATCAGAATTTATAAGTTGAACCAGATAGAAAACAACAACGTTGTCAGTGCCTAGCAACACTGTACACAACTGTATCTTCACATTTTATAGAATCCTACAATTTAAAATCTACAATAGTCCATGCAGGTCCTCACAGGGGGCTTTCGATGAGGGTTCTCACCCCACCCTTATTCTATGAGAACTCCAGCCACATACCCCCCAACCACCTCTAAAAAAGGTAAAGCTCTTAGGTTGTATCTCTACATTCTTAGCTTTATAGTCATCTTTAACCACCTGAATAATAGTGCCTTTCTTTACAGTTACCAATAACATATTACAACATAGTAAAAGCAATGATCTGCACCCTTGTGTTACTGATGTATTTCTTGGATTGTGTTCGGATTCTCTAAGCTCCATTTTTTCTTTCATAATCTAACATCTCAGACTGCTTTATTCAATGACAAAAATGACACAATGCTGTTGGGGGGGATTTCAGTCTGGTACTGGAGGCAGATATAAACAGGAGTAGAGGTACTACAGAACCACAGAACCACATACTAGGGCTGATAGGGTGGTCAAACTATGGATGGCAGACATAGCACTTACAGATGCCTGGAAAGTACAGAACCTGAAAGTTAAGGACTATACATGCCACTCAAGCAGGCACGGAACATATAGCAGAATTGATATGTGGCTTACCTCACCTGAAATCACTGCCATGACAATGGCAGCATCCATCTAACCTCTCATCATATCAGACCATGCTCCACTTCAATTAGATATTTTATATGGTTCAGTAAGCAACAGATCAACTCACTGGAGGATGGACCCCCGCTAATGCTAGACCCTGAGTTCAGTCTGTAGCTCAACAGAGAAGCAGATGATTTTTTCAAACTGAACAACAATGAGGAAGTCTCTATGGCCACCTTATGGGAGACCTTTAAAGCTACCATGCAGGGGAACATTATTTCCTATGCTGCATTCAGGCACAAGAAGAGACAGAGAGAACAAGAACTACAAGATGTGGAAAATAAGCTGATAGCTTTAGAACTACAATATAAATCAAACCCCAAGGCATCACCAAAGTCTCCTCTGTACAAGGAAATACTAAAAATAAAGAATGGAATTAATACCTTGACTGCTAGGAAAGCAGAATTGGTAATCATGCAGCTAAAATACAAATATTGGGAAGGGAAGGGGGGAGAAATGTGGAAAATTATTGGCTTACAGACTAAAAAAGCAACAGGCCAAGAGCAAAATAAATGCCCTCAGAATTACAAATGGCAAAAAGGAATTAATGACCTAATGAAAGATTTCTGTATTCAGCTCTACACCTCAACTACAAGCAATAACGCTAAGGCCTTTGCAGCATTTCCAGAAAAGCTCAGTCTCCCAAAAATAACCTCTGGCCAGGCCACAGACTTAGAACAGAATTTCACAAATAATTAAACAAAAACCTTCCATCCTGTCATTAAAGAAAAAAAAACCCAGGGGTGATGGGCTACCGACAGAGTTTTACCATTTTCTGCCTCCAGTGGTATCACCAGTCTTGCAAAGACTTTTCTCAGAATTACAAGAAACAGCATTTTGCCTCCTGAGCGAGGCAACCATAACAATTCTCCCCAATCCAGGAAAGACAAGGAACTGCCTGCTAGTTTTAGGCCAATCTCGCTTATAACAGTGGACAACAAAATTTATGCTAAGATACTGGCCACCAGACTGGAAAAGCTCATTCCAGTTCTAATACATCCCGCCCAGGTGGGCTTCGTCAAAGGCAGATACAACTCTGATCGTATGAGAACCCTACTAGACACGATGCAAATATCAATGTCTTCTCTCACGCCAGTTGCTGCACTGGTCATTAACTTCAAAAAAGCCTTTGACTCAGTGAAGTGGCAATACTTGTATACTTGTATACTGTGCTGCAACACATGGGCTTCAAGGCAAATTTCATCAATATGATCAGAGCTATTTATTGTATGCTAACCCAAAGGCTCGAATCCTGATGAATAACACTCTATCAAAACCTTTCACCCTAGAGAAAGGGACAGGTCAGGGTTGGCCACTCTCACCATTCCTTTTTATCCTAGCCATAGAACCCTTAGCAGATGCCATTAGGGAGCACCAGGGCATATTGGGGGTAATGACTGGGGATATAGAGATGAAGTTCTTAATGTATGCACATGATCTACTGGTTTTTCTGCAAGACGCACACAACTCAGTGCAACCACTGCTTCAGTTACTTGACACCTTTTCTAACCTATCAGGGCTAAAGATAAATCAGAGTAACATCGAAGTTTTACCACTTAACAAATTATTCCTAGAACCCCCCCATAGCTCTAGGCCTGAGATGGGCAAAGGACTACATGATGTATCTGGGAATTAAAATTACAGCAAAAACACCAACAATTATAAGCAGTAATCTGGAGCTATTTATTACTAAGATAAAGGCAGTTCTGAAAGATGGACATCTCTGAAATTCTTACTTGTGCAGAAAATTGAGGCATTAAAAATAATTATTGCACCAAACATCTCACACATAACCCTGATAGTCCTTGACTCATAGTTCACTAGAATAGACAAACTTTTGGGCAGCTATATCTGGGAAGGGAAACAACCCAGACTTAGCAGGAATAAATTAAGAACACATTGGTCCAAAGGGGGATGGGGATTACCCTGGATAAAAGGTTGCTACCTGGCTTATTGTGCCACACAAACCTTAAGATGGTTTGAGGCACCTGAAGTACCACCTCCACTGTGGTTCACAATAGAATCATCCATGATAAAGGGTTTTCTACCTGCCATTTACATCTATGAGAATCCCAATATAACCCCTTCCCCCCATTACTTACAGTAACCTCATCCATATCCTCCTGGAAAAAATTAGGGAGGCTAATAAAAAACGTTTTAGTTCACCCCAAATATAACCCATTATGTGGTGCCAATAATATTAGAATAGAGGGGAAAACACCATACTGGAAAGCCTGGGGAAAGAAATGTTTTAATACAATAAAAGATTTACTAATACCAGGCTCACCACACATGGAATCCTTTCCAAAACAACAGAAATGATGCGACTTACCAAAAGAAGATTTTTTTGAGATTTCTGCAGATCAGAGACATTACAGCATCCCTGATTAGGAAGGTTAAACAACTGCAGGTGTCACCTAAGCCACACCCACTTCATAACCTATTAACAATGCCTAAAGACAGAACTAGCCTTGTATTTTATTTAGTTTTTGTTTACCGGGTAGGTGCACTAGCCATAGAAATGACTATTTTCGGGCACGAACCGGAAGGGTACAGAAACAAACATCAGAAACAGTAACATTACATTAGAGATTTATCAAAAGCAATTTGTACATACAAGCAGGTAAACAACACATGCAACAAAGTAATAAAATAACAAATATATACTCAATCATACAAAACAATATCCTAGACCAAATCAAAAAAGCAAAGGAAAAATGAAAGTAAGCATTTGGTAGTGAAATACCAGAAAATGAATGGGACTCCTATTGGGCAGCTGCATGTAAACCTATTAGGAACACCCACAACAGACTCTTACAAAATAATGTACTACACTTGTGGTATAGAACACCAGCATTTTCATTCTCAGCAAACTTAATTAACTCAGATGAATTTTGGAGATGTGGTAATATACACGGGGATCTTTTCCACATATTATAGCTATGCCCGAAGATTATAGACTTGTGGAATCCAGCTCATAACTTACTACAATGAATGTTAAATATTAATATTCCACTAGCAGCAGAGTTATATATTTTTTTCTGTGAATTTCTTTATCCGCCTGGTCCCTGCCAGCACTGCATCCTGTCGGATTCCCCAGCCCTGTCCCCTGTCGCAGCCTACCCTTCCAGCTGCCCCATGGCTTGCCCTCCATGGTGGGGTGGTGGGGATCCCTCAACCCACCTAACTCTGGATTCGGTGATGGAAGAATTACTGCCCATCACGGGGGTGGCGCCTGCAAGGACTGACCTTCATTCTGCCATGCCAGTACTCATTTTTCCTCCTGTAATTTTGGTTCCCCTAGACGAGGCCTGCAATGAAGCCCAAGGAGTGAGCTTGCATGCTCCCGTATGCACTCCTCCGAATGTCTTCCCCAGCTACCCCCACTCTGTAGCTTTTGGTGTGCCAGCCCCTAGCCTCCGCGAGAGGCTAGTCATGCACAAAACTGCTGGTGTCCCCCATTCCCAGAGAAGGAGAGCAGTCCTATGGAGGCTCGATCCCTCTCCTCCCCCACAGACCCCCGGCAGCCAAGGCTCACTCCCGAACACGGGTCACCTGTGTAATGCAAGGTAAGGTGACCAGCGCCTCATCCCTCAGTGCCACTGGGCTGGCAGCAGGAGACTTATATCTACTGGGCTCCAAGGCCTCTATAGCAGATATTCATCTATCAAAATATCAATGGGATTTCCTGATCCTTTTTACTGTACAAGTCAAGCGACTTATCATTTAGTGAATGGAGATCCACAACAATTCCCACTTCTAAGGAACTACTGGACAACATTACTGTACTAGCAAAATATGAAAGGCTGTCCCACGTTTCCTCCAACACCCTAATAAAATATGACAAGACCTGGGCCTCACTACACCAATATATTCAGTCTACATCACCTCCAATCCCTGTCCACAGGGACTCCTTGGTAAAACACCCCAGAAATAGCATAGGTTAATTACAAATAGTTTAGGATCAACTAGATCATCTGCAAAGTATAGGGTATTTCACAGGCACCCCCCCCCCACACACACACACACAACCAGTTGCATTTATTGTACATAGCCTAAACTGTTTTAACAATAGAATGTAGAAGGTTTTGACAATTGATTACTTACAGCAGATATTCTGACTGCCTATAAGGTATAAAGTACATATGAGGTCTCGATCAAATGATATGTATAAGGAGACTGACCAGTATAAATGCAGTACTATGACCTTACTTACATAGATATAAATGAACATTTAAAACCTAAAACCTTAAAGAATGATGCAGTAATCAATTAGTGGGACACAAGGTTAAGGTGCCAGGGTATCTTTTATTGATTAACTTCACAATAAGGTTAGTAATTATACAAAAATATATTCAGTTGACTCAATGTGTAAGTCATAAAACTCCATGCAATTACAAAGGTATCTTTGATAATGACAATAGTAAGAATAAGATTATCTGAAGAAATAAAGAAAATTTAATGTAATAAACACAACAGCATGCTGGCTGTTCCCATCCAACTTTAGGACATGATACTATGTGAAATGTTGCCTTGTAATCTACTCATTTTAAAACTGTATGGCAATTAAGTTGTAATCCAAGGTTATATCTGATGTAGGTATGTATGTATGCACCATTTTTTACTTAAACAATAAAAAAAAAATGTTTAACTTCAAAACCATTATTCTGGTTGCGTGGGCCATTGAATTAAAAGGCTGACTGGCAGTATAGCCTAGAGGTTAGAGAAATGAGGTGTGAACGAGCTTGGGACATCCAGCAGACCAGACCTGAGTCTGATTCTCACAACCTCCACTTACATACTGTGTGACTCTGAGCAAGTCACTTAACTGCCCAGTACTCCAAGGTCACCCCTGAAAACAGGCACGTGTGACTAGTGGGCCTTACCCGGTTACCAAAGACTAAAAAAAAAAAAAAAAAAAAAAGGCCACGCCTGCGCTATATAAGCAGTTCCTTTCAGCCTTCCTCTGATACACTTTCTATTTGCCCCACCGTCTCGCCTCCTCCTCCTCCTCCTCCTCCTCCTCCTTCTCCTCCTCCTCCTCCAATGACTTGCCTCTCTACTCTCAGGGGATTCCTTCTTAAGGTACCTTTAGGCAAGGGACCCTTCCTGCAGCACCTCTAGGGGTGGAACTCTCTTACAGGGTTACTTGCCTTCAGTACCCCTACAGGGTGATAATTCTTAATGGACTAGAGAGTGCGAATGGCCACAATATTGTAATATAGTTGAACAAGCATAACATTTTTCTGGTTGCGTGGGCCATTGAAGTAATATTAATTTGTTCTGAGTCCTTAACAAGGCATTTGGTGTTCCTTTTCATAGTTTAAGCATTCATTTGTACAAGATGTTTAATATATAATCAAGAAAATTTAAATCTCTACATCCCCATTCTTTTAGAGCATATAGTTCCTAATTAACAAATTTTGTATTTATGACTTTTAACATTGATGTCAGTGAAAGGCCACCTGAGATTCTATTGAATCTCTGTAGTGCTGTGATCCACATTTTACTGCTTATGTATTTCATGTGTTTATTCTACCTTATATTATGAGTAAAGGTTATGTTTAAATAAATTATTTGACATACTCTAGAGGTTTGCTTGCTAGATATGATTTTTTATAACTCTTTTTATTGCCAAAAATAATGAATTTTGTTTTTTCTGTGTTAGGCGAATTATTAAGTTAATGCATAATGTCTCAGGTTTTTCTAGCCTTCTCTGTAGCCCTATTTTACTAGCCAAAATAATTGCCAGATCATCTGCATATGCAAGTATCGGAATATAATGCTATAGTATTTTTGGTATATGATATTCCAGTTTATTTAGCTTTAGTAGGACTTCATTTATATAAATTCTGAACAGTGTTGGGGAAAAGACACGGCCTTGCCTCACTCCAAAGTTGGTATCAATCTGTTCTGTAAAATCTCCATATTTACTATATTTAATTTTTACCCGTGTGGTAGTATAGAGCTGTTTTATCCAGACCAGCAAATGTTGATTAGTGTCTAGCTCCTTTCATTTAGTCCCTAAATGATATATTAGAATAGATACAAAGGCCACAGAGAAGCCAACAAATACCACAAATTATTTCTGTTTCCTTAAAGTATAGTATTTTTTCTATCAGATGTGATAATAGGAAACATTGTATGATAGTTCCTACATCTTTTCAAAAACCAACTTGTAATGGTGACAATATTTTTTTTATTTTCAATCCAATTCAGGGGCCAGATATTCAAAACTTTGCCTGATGGGCAAATAGATTACGTGCTGATTGTGCAATTGTATAATGTTCCAAAAGGCCCAGTAGAACGGGCAATAACGAACAGTGCTCGCACAAAAAGATAACGTATGTGCAGGGAAAAGTGAGGGGTCTGGACATGAATACAGGAGCATTAGCACTGTGAAATGTGTGTTTGTGCAGAACCATTCTGCAGTGCAAATACCACCTGTAAAAAGATCATCTAACTCCAGGCAAACCCTAGAGGTGGGCAGTGACACTGTAGCCAGACCACAACATGGATGAATACTCAGCACATATGCTGTTCATCATGGAACAGGCCATGGAGGAGAAGGAGAGGGCAGAAGGCCACCCTGGGCCACTCCGTAGGCTGGGGAGGCAATATGCTGTACACCAACAGTACCGGCCATGAGTGTCTTTCAAGACTCTCACTGAGGACTAGCTGATGGGCTGTCACCACTTCAATAGGCCCAGGCTATGGCAGCTGTGTGAGCTCCTACATGAGCAGCTGCCCAGTGACACCCAGCGCAGCCATGCCATGACAGTTGAGCAGAAAGTGATACCTGCAATGTGCTTCCTAGCCACTAGATCATTCCAGACACCGATGGGGGATAGCATCAGTGTGTGGCAGTCTGTCACCTTGCACCTGCTAGCCCAATTCCTACATACCCTACTGCCACATGCTGGTGAATTCATCACATTCCCCAAAACAACAGCCATCCGAGTACCCACTGGTGATTGGGTGGATGCCTACCTCAATAGGTAGGGCTACTACTCCATCAATTGCCAGGTGGGTTGTGATGCAACAGGGCACATAACCAATGTCCTAGCATGATACCCCAGCAGTGCCCATAATGCATTTATATGGAAAAATGCCACACTATGCCAAACCTTTGAAGGTGGCCACATACCCAGAGGGCACCTTGTCGGTGAGTACATGCAGCACACCTCCTCAAACCCCCTGAGGGGCACTCAGTGGTAATACAGTACACACATGCCTCACTGAGGGAAGGTTGGGCAGGGTAGAATGAACAGATGCACAGCAAACAACACAGCTCATGGGCCATTGATGCAATGCAAGCAGCAACAATGTGAACAGTTGATAGCATATATGTTTGCCTTACAGGGGACAATGCCTATCCCTTGTGCCCCTGGCTCCTCACACCTGTCCTCTGGCCCACATGTGTGGCGAAGGACAGATATCATGAGGCACACTCCATCACACACAACATAATTTGATGAGTCTTTGGCATGCTTAAAATGCAAGTCCAGTGCCTGGAACATTCAGATGGTGCCTACAACACACCGCTCAGAAGGTCTGTGGCATATTCCAAGCTTGTTGTATGCTACACAATGGAATGCTCGCTTGTGGAATAGGCCTGCTGGTCCAAGAGGAACACGGTGACAGTGACATGGGGCCAGAGCTGCAGGGGATCCTGGAGAAGCTCAACAGGTGAGACCCCTGCATGGCCAGGAGGGCACAGGAATACCATGACAAAGTCGTAAGAAACCTCAAATGCATGAGCAGGTGAGTGGAAAGAAAGAAAGGACACTGTCATGTGTGCAAATATTTTATTGTGAAACACACACAAACAAAGCAAATAGTGGTAATAATACAAAGAAAATGGGGGGCTGGACAGGGTGGGCAAGGGGAGGTGTGGTGGGGAAGCACACTAAAACAGATAATTGACATATGAACAGTGGATGTGCTGTGCTGTGAATGTGTGAGAAATGGGAGTGGGGAAAGCCAGCCCAATCATGACCTCCTGTGGCCGCTGCTTGTTCTGACATGCAGCTACCGCAGACCCCTAGTGGCTGGTGGTGTGGTCCACAGGAAGGCAATGGGTGACACCTGTGGTGACTGAAGCACCCTGCCCCATGAACAGCTATACTGGGAGATGGAAAATGGGATAGGGAGGCCCTGGCCTGTTGTGCGTGGTATTGCACCAGTTCTGGGGGTTGCGGGCATGCTACCAGAACCTGAACAGCCCCTGCATGGTTTTGGAGTGTGGTGTGATGCCCCCACAGAGTCAGGGCTATGCAGACTAGAGGCAGCGGTGCTGCAGTCCTGGAGCAGACAACCACTCACCACAACCATGAGCTCATGCACTGCCATGGTGAGTTCACTGATGACAGTGCCGCTGATGTCAACAAGAATGGCATCATGGGCCTCAGACCTTTGCTCAAACCTTTGCAGGTCCATATGCAGGAGGTCCCTCATGTTTATGAGGTCCTCATGCACTGCATGCCTGAAGAGAGTGAGCTCACGGTGTGTGGTAGTCTGGGACCCCATCAGAGGCTGCAGCAGTTGCTGCCTTGAGTCTGGCTCAACCTGCCTCATGGGAACAATGTCCCTGGTGCAGGACCTTGTCACTGCACTGGTAGCGGAGGTGGTGGTGGTGATGGTGATGTAATGGACAGAGGCATGGGGGACAGCTGTGGCATGGGACTGGCATACACAAGCTGCTGTACAATGCTGGGGGGCTTTGTGCTGGGGACTGCTCCCAAGGTAGTGGGACTTGTGACACATCCTACGTGCTGGTGCCGTAGAATTTAGCATGGCTCTAGCTCTCCTCCACTTTGATGTATGGGATGAAACATAGAAACATAGACTTTGATGGCAGATAAGGACCGCTAGGCCCATCTAGTCTGCCCATTTCCCTACCTACAGGATAGGCCGCAGATCCTAGTTAACCAACAGCCTTTATCTTCCTGCCCCCCACAAGAATTGCCTTATGTCTGTCCCATGCATTCTTGAATTCTCCCACAGTTTTAGACCCCACAACTTCCTCAGGAAGGCTGTTCCATGCATCCACTACCCTCTCTGTGAAATAATACTTCCTCACAATGCCCCTGAACCGCCCTCCTTCTATCTTTAAATTGTGTCCCCTTGTTCTTGCAAGTCTCTTTTTCTGAAAGATGCTACCCTCTTGGACTTTGTTGATTCCACTGAGGTACTTAAAGTTTCTATCATGTCCCCCTCTCCCTTCTTTCCTCAAGGGTATACATATTAAGCTCCTTTAGTCTCTCCTCATACGGCTTCTCTTGCAGACCCTGCACCATTTTAGTTGCCCTCCTCTGGACTGCCTCTATCCTGTCTATGTCCTTGCGGAGATGGGGTCTCCAGAACTGGACACAGTATTCCAGATGGGGTCTCACCAACTGTCTGTACAGAGGGATAACAACTTCCTGTTTTCTGCTGCTGAAGCCTCTCCCTATACATCCCAGTATACCCCCGGCCCTCCCTACTGCCTTCTCACAATGGGCTCCCACTTCTGGCTGGATGGTGAACGGTGCACCCGAGACAATGCTGAACACCTTCCTACCCTGTGATGGCTCTGCATGTGCTGTTGAGAGAGGAGCATTCTGTCATTGTCACATACAGTATGCAGTACACAATCCATGTTGCTGGTGGTGCATGCATGCCCCAGCACATGGTGCCATGTGTTGCCCAGTGCCAGCATGAAACTGGTGTCAACAGGTTTATCCCATCTAGCCCATCCCACACATGTGAGCTGTGAATGAGTTTAGTATATCCAGCAGAACTGGGTTTGATTCCCACAACCTCCACTGGCACACTGTGTGACTCTGAGCAAGTCACTTAACCACCCCAGTGCTCCCGGGTTACCCCCGAAAACTGACACTTGTGCCTAGTGGGCCTTACCTGGTTACCAAAGAATAAAATAAAATAAAAATAAATAATTAAAAATACCCCAGCCCACAATGCTCACCTGTAATGTGTGGATCATGCAAGCACAACAGTGTTCCCTTACCAAGTATCCCACACACACCACACTTGCACAGGGGCCATACCTCTCAACCTCCCTCATCACGTATCAGGGATGAGGCCCAAAATAATCAGAGACAATCGACCAAAATCAGGAACACATCTGTAAAATTGCAATATTAGTACCAGAATCTGTGTATAATATGCTGCCTAGTATGATTAGCAATTTTCTTAATGAGAACTAGACTGTAACAACAATGGCTGGCATTAACATGTAATTCAAATCATTACTTTTCATTGACATTCATGGCAAATGTAGGAGAGAGAAAGAGGAACCCCCTGAGGCCACATCAGGGACATCCCTGAAAATCAGTGACAGTTGAGAGGTATGACAGAAGCAATCTCAGCACAGACCACTACTCCACACACAGACCAACACTCCCAGCACATCTGTCTGCATGCACCAGCACCCATGGACAGCAAATAGCAAAACAGTAGCCACACGCTCCCTATGTGCATAGGCACACTCCAGTGGAGATGTGTGCGGTGCACTATCCATTAGGTTGTCAGTGCAAGATGTGGCAGAAAGGGCCACAGTGCACCATACAGCAGCAAAGCACATCATTAATTGCACAAGGTGCTGATGGCACACACTAAGTGTGCCATGCCCAAGACTGCGCTGTGCCACACCAGTGGCAGGACCTGCATGTGTATCCATGCACACAAGGAAGTGCACCAGCTGTGTATTTACATCACTGGCTATATGCCACCTGGGTCTCATACCGACCCCCAGGCACACCTGCCACTTCTCTGGCCCTCAGAGTCAACGCCACCACCTCTTCTACCCAGTCCATGGGCCTAGCAGCTTCTTCAGATTGTGATCCCCTGCCAGTGGCCCCCTGGTCATGATGCAGGGCTGCCAAGGTGCCATTGGCCCATCGATGGAGGTCCCGGAAAATATTCCTAATGACCTTCACCATGCTGCCCCAGACACCCACAGTGTTAACAGCCCCTGTGATTTCTATCCACGCCTGCTGGACCGTGGCATCCATGGTCAGCTGTGGGATAGGACCACCTCCCTCTCCCTATAGGCCTGGGCCAGGGCGTGTAGTTCATCCTCATTGAAATGGTGGGCCTGTAGTTTGTCACCTTCACCCATGGGACCTGCAAGGGTAATTAGATGGACAGTGATCAGTGATGTATTTGTGAGATGGATGTGTACCCATCTGCAATGTGTCATGCTGGTGCAATAATGCCATGTTAGCTGAACAGGTGTGGCACAGTCAGCCTGTGCACAATGCCAGCCTGTCAGAGGCCCCTCAGGGTTCATGCCTGGCCAAGGTGCTGCCTTCCAACACTGCTGGGGTACAGGCAGCTGAGACATCTAGACCTCCTGGCCGCACTACCCAGACAGGCATTGTCTCGGAGCACAGACACCACTAGTGCACATGTGGGGTGCTGTGGGGCAGTGAATGTGTAATACCCCCAAACTCCTGGGCTGTGGACAGTGCCCAGTGGCATATGCCGAGTCACACAGGGGCACTGCTTGGGACATGGCAACACACCTTGGCATACATGTGCGCTGTACCTGGACAAGGCTTGCGATGGGCCAATCCATATACAGCCCCCTTGACACACACAATCTGCTGACTTCACGTGGCCCCAGGCATCTGGCATGTGGCACCTCCTTTCACCCCCATGCACAACAGTGGTATGGCAGAAACTGGCTGTTGGAAGACATCCATGGTGCCATGTCACAGATAGGTGCCAGGCCACAGGCCTCAGTGCTGATGGGGTCAAACATGCCCTGGTGTGATTGGGGTCAGCATATTGGGGACTGTTGAAGACATAGCAGTCATGCACATACTCCACACATGCAGTAGTAGGCCTGGTGTCGGCCTCTTGTGTCAGGAACGTTGTGACCGGCCACATATACAGTATTGGAAGTGTGTTCCATACATGCAAACCCCATGTATGCTCACATATTGCAGACTAGGGCTGGTCACATGATCTGTTAGTTTTATTAGGCAAGCGAGCGAGTGCTTTCATTCATTAGAAGTTACTCAGCTGTGGAGGAGGAAGGGTTGTACTGATTGCCTTCTTGTAAGGGGAATTGGGTGCTGAGGAGGGTTGGAGGGTCAGATTAGGGTGTTGCCAGGGTGGGGGAGTTGGGAGAGAGTATTATAAGTGCATTTAGCAATTCACTGAAGTGGGGAAGGGTCAGGGGCCACAGCTGAGTAACAAACATGAAGGGGTTGGGAGAGGTAAACAAAAGTCCATTCACAGTGGAGAGAGTCCTGGACAACTTCACAGAACTGAAGGTGGGCAAAGCAATACAGCCAGATGGCATACACCCAAGGATATTAAGAGAGCTGTAAAAGAGTTAGCGGAGCCTCTGGCAGCACTGTTAATGGAGTCTCTCAACACAGGAATGGTTCCAGAAGACTGGAATAATGCTTATGTAGTCCCTTTACACAAAAGTCATAGTAGGTAGGAGGCAGGGAACTATAGGCAGGTTAGCCTCACCTCAGTGGTGGGTAAGATCATGGAGGCACTGCTTAAAGAAAGAATAGTGGCACACTTGGAATCCAGTGGTGCACAGGATCTGAGGCAACATGGATTCACAGTAGGAAGGTTGTGCCAGATGAATCGGATAGATTTATTTGACTAGGTGACAAGGAAAGTAAATCGGGGGGGGGGGGTAGATGTCACCTACCTTGATATCAGCAAAGCCTTTGACACCGTCCCACATAAAATGCTGGTCAACAAAATGAGTAGTCTGGGTATGGGGTACAAGGTGGTAAACTGGGTTAGGAACTGGCTAACGGACAAGAAGCAGAGGGTGGTGGTAAATGGGATCCAATCAGGGGAGAGGAGGTGACCAACGAGGAATCTCAGGGATCAGTCCTTGGGCCAGTCCTGTTTAATGTCTTCATTAGTGACATTGAGGTATGACTGGAGGGAAAAGTCTGCCTGTTTGCAGATAAGATCTGAAACATGGTGGATACTCCAGACAGGGGGGCAGAGAATGAGGAGAGACCTGGAGAAGCATGAAAAATGGTCTGAAGTGTGGCAACTAGTGTTCATTTCCAAGAAGTGCAAATAATGCACCTGGGAAGATGGAACCCTGGGGAGCACTACAGGATGGGGAGGAGTAGCTGACTATTACCAAGGAAGAAAGGGACCTGGGGGTTATAATTTCTGATGATCTGAAGGTATCTAAGCAGAGGGCCAGTGGTATGCTGAGGTGCATAGGCAGAGGTATCACTAGCAGAAGGTGGGAGCTGGTAATACCATTGTACAAAATGCTAGTGAGGCCTCACCTAGAGTACTGTGTTCAATTCTGGAGGCTGCACCTTCAAAAGGACTTTGACAGGGTGGAGGCGGTCCAGAGCAGGGTGACTAGGACAGTACAGGGCTTGCACCAGAAAACATATGAGGAGAGACTAAATGTCCTCAATATGTACTCACTGGAGGAGAGGAGGGATTCGGGGGACATGATAAAAATATTCACGTACCTTAAGGGCATTAACAAGGTGCAGGCAGGAGACATCTTTCAATATAAGAGATGTACAAGAATGAGGTGGCATGATATGAAATTGGAAGGTGGCAGGCTGAGGGGAAATATTAGGAAGTTTTCCTTCACAGAGAGGGTGGTGAACATGTGGAACAGACTGCCACAGCAGGTGGTGGGGGCGAGCACAGTGGAGGGTTTTAAACATGCATGGGACAGGCATAAGGGTACCTTAGAGGTGGGAAGGAGGGCTGAAAAGCCATTGCCCAGGTAGGGCCAGTGGCCACAAACTAGTGTAGGGCTTGCGGGCAGACTGGAAGGGCCTAGTAGTCCTTATCTGCTGACAATTTCTATGTTTCTGTGTAAGTGCTATGGTCACCTTACAAGACAGCAGCCGGGGTGTACCATCATAAATGCAACTGAAACTGAGCGACTTGAATATGAGCGACTCAATTTTAGCACCTGTTATGTGGGCTACCCTGCAAGGGTAGTGACAGGTGAAGAACAGGGCAACAGGAAGAATGGGAAGGAGACTGGAAGAGGAGGGCGGATATGTAATGGGTAGTGTGGCATGAGGCTGCCGAGCTGGTGAAGGTGGCTGGCTACAGTGGGGAGGGTGCAGGGTTCGGGGCTGGGGAGAGATACAGAATATTTTTTTTGTTTTGCTCCATAATTTATGTTTTCACAAAGTTTCTCCCCCACCCCAACATGCACCCCCCTGGAGTTAGTAATCCTTAGTAATGGGGGGGGGGCGCAGGGATGCAGCCCCCCACAGAACAACCTTTCCTGTGTTTGCTGGTGTTTCCTTGCTGTGTGTGTACATTGCCTTTTTGTTTCTTTGGCAATGTGCACTCGCCGTAATGGCGATGGCTATTCCATGATTGCCATTATCACATGGAACCAGCGGCTGGCTGTGGAGGCAGGTGGGTTGTGCTGGTCGCTCATCAGGGGTTTTATCTTTTATTTCCTTTACTGTGATGATCAGCATAACAAATTGCAGGTGCTGGGAGGGTAAGAGGGTGGGATTGGCCTGCTGCTAGAGGGTGGATGGACGGGGATACATGATTGCACTGGGTTTTGGTCAGGGAGGAGGGTGGGATCTGTTTTTTTAGGGCTGTGCAGGAGGGCTGGGATGAATACTAATACCACCATAATAGTCCTCTATTCAGGAAGGTGTTCCAATTATTCGGGAGCCCTAATATTTGAGGTATTTGGAAGTAACATTCAGCCCCTGCACAACCCTACTAAAGACCTGTACGGTGCCCTGGTTGTGCAGGGTAGGCCCTGGCTGTGGGGAGCAGTTGCCCCTTTCCCCATACCCCACATGCAGCATTGGGTGAGCTATGTTAGGTATTTGTACACAGCTGTACACACCTGACAGGTGTCATTCAATGCTACTCCATGGACCACATCCCTCGTTATGTATGTCATTTAACAATACCATAGTCTTATAGTATTGATGTGCAGCGGTGCTCCAGTAAAGAGGTTCCATGCAGGACACAGGTATACACATAACATAGGCCACTCACTGGACTGCCATTGGGATGTGGTCCCTACGAACACATCATGTAATATGTTGTGCAGGGCACAAAACAGCCAAGGCATATGCTACTGTTTGTGGTTTTATGGCCCACCATACCTCTCAAACCATTGCCCCATAACCCAAAGACATGGCCTATGACAATCAGAAACAGAGACCCAGAATCAGGAATAGAGATGTGCCAAAGTTTTAATTCGCCCGTGACGTTGCCGCGAAGTGGCCGAAATTTGCATTCAAGGAGTTTTGCAAAGTCTTCCCTGCCCTCAACAACTTCAATTATGCCCAAATTGCGAAGTTTTCAATGCAGAGTGCAGAATTTCACCCACAAAATATAGAATTTCGAATGTGAATGGTGGAATTTTGCCCACAAATGGCAAAATTCTGCCATTTGCAGTGAAATTCTGCCATTCACGGGAGTACAGGCACAAACAACAATGTAGTATGATATCCCCAGCAATACATCCCGCCCATGGCCCTGCCAGAGGTTGTATCCCATTTATCAAAGTGTATGCAATTGACAATGGTATGGGAGACACCTACCCAGTCCTGCAGGAATGTTATTACAGTCCTCTGCAATTGGTGTTCCTCGCTGTGGCCTGCTTCCACTGTAGTGGAGCTGTGTTTTGTCTACAGTTCCAATGTTCCTGTTGCCCACTGACTGCCTAATCAGACTATTTTGCCTGGCTGAATATTGTGATTTTGCATGATGCACAAAGTGGTTTTGCACTTGAGCATTGCGCAAGAGACCATGCTGTGATGTTTGTACAGCTGCATTGTGCTCCAATGATGTCAGTGGCATGCACACACATGCACAGTTGTGCACAGTACTATGCACATGTATGACATTATGCAGGTCATGCATGGGGTCGTGTATGAGCATCATCTTTCTTGGTGATTGTGTAGCTCTAATATCAATTGCACAGCGCAGGCTATCCAGAACACTGCGCAACAGCCACCCCATTAAACACATGCTGCAGTGTGGAGGACAAAAAGACAGTCTACCTCATTGCAGAATAATGACATCTTGCTGATGGTTCAGTGGTCCAGCAACATGACCAGAGGTGGGGGGAGGTAGAGGTTAACAACCTGATTGAGTTGTGGTGGTCTGGGAGAGGCAGCTATTTGGGGAGGTGGAGGAGGGCTCTCAGCCAAGGTGTGAGGTGTGCGCCTCTGTGGGGTGCCACCTGTCAGGTTACCCAGTCCAGTAAGTAATGTAGACATTGCTATGTGGACCTCATGTGCAGGGAGCTGGAGAGGCTGGCACATTATCACCAGATGGTGCGGGATGGCACCATCCCCAGGCCAGGGAGGCTGTCATGTACATGGCATGCTTGTGTATGGGCATGGGTTCAGCAGGGTCTGGACAGGGGTACTGGGTATTGTGTGTCCATGGGCCAGCCATGGGTGAATATGTTCACACCCCAGCAGTATGTGTCCCTGACGTGGTGGCCTTGTACTGTCATGGACTCCGGCTATAGAGGCTAATGTGCGACAGCAGTGTCACACTGGCCCACTAGGATACCTGGAAATTCCCAACTGGGACCCCTCTGTTAGGTACCTGGTCACCATCTGCATTTTGCAAATCTTTGGTTTTATCATCTATTTTGTAATTAAATGGGTCATGTAATTAAAATTATGATGCAAATACAGAACTACAGCAAGCAAACAATCCTGGAACACCAGGACATGGATGGTGCTATATAACAAACACTGCAAGAAGAATCAAAAAGAAATGAAAAAAGCACCCATCCAATCTGATTAAATGAGAAGCACAGCAGTGATAAATTATGCCAAAAACTGTTTATTCTTCTCAAAAAATGGCACAGCATCCAGCATCCAGCCTCAGAGACAGCTGGGGTAACAGAGGCTTCCTCAGAGTGATCAAGTAAACATTTTTTAGATTTTTAAATACCCCTTGTGTATGGTCACATGTGTAAAACCGGCAGGTACAATTACCCTGCACTCCCATTGATTAATTAGTCTTAACTAGAAGCAACCAGTATCCCCTAAATATAAACAACAAGGTCATTACATTTAGATGGATACACTTAAACATTTCAAAAATGTAATCAATATTGTTTAATTTAATTTAAATACAGTCCTTATGACTATAAATAGTAGTTTACTGAAAATGTAAGGCCCCCTAATCTAACAACTCTTGTTACTAACAATAACACATGCAATTATTTAAACATGACTACAAAATTGAAAATTTAAACTAGTTATATTTAGCTGGAGACAGGCTAGAAACAATAACAATGAGAAAAACTGAAATCCAGAGGTGGCGACACATTTGGAATAAGGCTAGAAGGCAATTGTTATTCCCCACAAACTTTTAACATCTAAATTTATTCAAAAAGGCTGATAATTCAATGTTGTCATTAAACCCTAAATTACTTCTTGCTCCCAATTCAAAAATCCAATAGTTCTCACGTTGTCCAATTAATTTCTTAATGTCACCACCTCTTGGTCCAATCCTTACCAATTTCAACCCCACAAAGTGAAAACTATGTCCACCCTGTGTGCTGGAAGAAATGTGTTTCATTATGGCATAGCTAAAATAGAGAATAAAGTATGGGGAGGTGTGTTTAACGAGAGTTTACACACACCCGAGGGGTTAGATGCTTCATAAACCCCGAGAGCGAAGCTCGAGTGGTTTCTGCAAAGCATCTAACCCCAAGGGTGTGTGTAAACCACTAGTTTAAACACACTACCCCATATTTTAGTTTATATAATTGATAGCTCTCTCCATTTTGGCCACAGCAATTATATAAAATAAAATCAGCAGTTTCGGTTTGGCTATGAGTATGTGCCACTTTATTTTTCGTCTGGCTGGATTTTCAATTTCGGCGGCTTCACTTATTTTTTTTTAACAATGTTCAAAGTCCCCCATCTGTAAAAGCAGTGGTCATTTTGATTTTTTTTTAAATTACTCACCGCCATGTTTCTTTGGAAGCTCCATTGTAGGAAGGAAGCCCGAGGCAGGAAGGGAGACGCTGGTGAAGGCACATGCGCAGAGGGAGGAGAACCGTGCGCGTGTTTGCCTTTATAAATGCTCCTTTATAATGGCAAATTATGCCACGGTCTCTCAATGGCAAAAGGGGAGAGCCATTAATTATACCCATTTTCTGCACGGCTCGTATATGTTCACCCATACAAACTTTAAACTGTTTAATGGTCCTACCCACATAATAGGCTCCACAGTCACATTGTAGCAAGTACACCACCCCAGTACTGCTACATGTAATGAAATCTTTAATCATAATATCTTTTCCTGTAAAGGGGTGTGTGATGGATTTGCAAGTATGTATATATTGCAACAAACACATCTACCACATCTGTGTGTACACTTGGGTGGGGGGCAGAACAGTTTCTTTATATAATTCCAGCCCAGGGACGGCATTTTTACAATCAAATCCTTGAGATTTTTCATTTTCCTGAACGCCACTTTCGGTCCTGCTTCAACAATATGTTTTAACTTTGGCTCCAATTCAAGCATGGACCAATTTTTTGCAATAATCTACCTTACACACTCTGCTGTTACTGAATACTTAGTAACAAAAGGACAATCCCCCTGTCTTCCCTCAATGGTCTTATGATGGTATTGTAAACAAGTCTCCCTGTCCATTCCTGGCACATTTTTTATAGCTGTCGAAATGCTATGCGCACTATACCCTCTTTCTACAAACCTCTTAACTTGCACTGCTTGTTTCTGTTCAAATTGTTCAGGTTCTGTACAGTTTCTCAAAGTTCTAACCAATTGGCCCTTGGGGATGTTAAACTTAACATGTGATGGATGACAACTCTCATACCTAAGTAAGCCATTCCTGTCAGTGTCTTTTTGATACAATGTGGTGCAAACATCGCCTACCTGATTACAATAGATCAAAAGATCACAAAAATTAATCTTGGTACGGCTTAATTGATATTCAAACCGCAATCAAGAACTTGTACTTTCCAACCATTGAATGAATGCCTCAAACTCAGAGCTAGTATGTCATTTTGAGGGAGAATACTGATATGAGCATGTCACCCTGGGCCCTCACCTATTGCTTTTCCATGTGGGCCCCTGTATTATCTTTCCAGGTAGGCCCCTTATACCCCAGTCTGACCCTGCATGACAGGGACCCTCATAATGTGGGACACATCCTCACACATGGTTATACTAGCTGCACACATGGTAACATATTTTGTGCACATGTGACAGGTTGATTCTAGGTTGGCATATTGTACTGCCATCACTGCTGTGTCAGCAGACTGACTAACACTGTCTCTTTGTGGATGACAGGATGACAGCATGTCAGAGTCAGACAGATGAGTGCCTGGCAATTTATGAGGTGTACAGTATGGTATGTCCCTGTGCATCAGGGATGGTTGCCTGTTCAGTATCTGATATGTCCTGTGGTCTGGCCCCAGGCACAGCTGTCACTATTTTGGTTCTTGTTGTATCCAGTGCCATTTGGATATGTGTGCTTCCACAGCTGTGTTGTTAGGTAATCAGTATTACACTGTTGCATGGCTACAACAACATTATGATTCCTGCTTTATGGCTCTCCTCTGTTTCATGATGCCACTGTCACACAGTTCATGGACAATGAGGGTGGGGGGGCACCTTTGTCCATGATGGTACTGACAATGTCATTTTTCTACACTCTGCAGATCATGACATCTGAGAATGGCAACTGGGGCAGGGCACATAATACAGCCAGGAGGGGGACCAGGGCCCAAGACATTGTCCTAGGATGTGAGGCACATGCCAGAAGACCATGGCACATGAGTATGCTATGTTTTTGCAACCACCTGTGACCTACTAGGATGCTTGTGACAGGGCTGTTACCCCTTCACACCTTTTCCTCACCACTGAAGTGCTGTTGTGATGTCGTAAAATACCTGTCACAGTAGAACATGGCCCTGGTGTGTGTAGCCAACCCCTGCCCACTTCACAGATACTGCTATCTGAGTCAGTATGTCCTGACATATACTGGCACTACCTCTTGTGCTGTACGCATTGGCATTCCTTCCCTCAGGGTGCCCATGAATGTGATGGGTGTTTACTTGGACAACCAGTTGCTGTGCATGCATCCATTGTGCTATGCACATCATTGTACGTGCCTCCTACTACACATCAACAGTGTGTCCCACATGCCATGGACACTTGTGTGTCCCACACGGCCATGCATCTTATGGTGTGCTCATCCTCGACAGCCTGTCGTGTACCCATCCTGCATGCAGCACAGTTCCATGCGTGCTACATTACCATGGCATGATATTACTATAGAACTCTGGGCAGGCCTCCTGCAAGGTCTGTTGCAGGTGACCCATATCCACTATGTTACACAGGCACACACAGGGTCACCTCTGTGCCAGTTGTTGGACTTAGATCCCTGGATGACAGGGAACACTGCAGCATGTGTAGTTTACCCTGGTTAGGTGACTGCTGGCCTCTCCACCATTTTGTTCCCCAAGGTTCAGTGGTTACCCTCCTCCTAGTCATCTGACATCTACTGTATCACGTGCCCTTTCTCGTTATGTTGCAGTTGAGTGGGTTGTAGTAAATCTGTCTTCAGCACACAATGTCAGTCACAGTTCCATGTTTATGGCTGAATGTCATATTAGGCTGTGTGTATAGGTTGTGGTCATGTTTCTGTAATTCCATGTCACCCACTGTTGCATTGCCTCCAAGGTGTACTCTGTCATGGGTGCCATGGTCCTGGGGCACATTGGCCTGTCCTTTGTTGTTGGGGAGTGTGCTCTGTGTTCCATGCGATGGGCATTGGGTACAGTGGTGGGAGAGGGGCGACGTCCCATTACGCCGGCTACAGGGGGTTACAGTACCACTCTGATGCACACACCCCTTTGGCAGTGTGTGCCATACTCCACCAAGGCTCCATGGTCATTGTCCTGCAGCCCATTGGCTTGTGCTGTGTTGCACTGTATGAGCCTGTCTGCCATACAACACCATGTCATGGTGGCCCATGCATGCCTGGCCAGTGCTCTTTGGGTACTCTGCACTTTGCACTCCCCTTCACAGCCACAGTCTCACCATGGGTGTGTGGGCCAACTGTTCTACTTCTGCAGCCTGGCGACTGGCCTCCTCTGCATTTGATATCCATGTCCCACATGTGTGCCTGCATCATACAGCTGCAGCACTGAATGGCAGCCTGTCCTTTGTGGCCATACCAGCATGTGTTGACCTATGGGCTGCTGTAGATGAGGGACATATGCTGCCCCTGGGCCAATGACTACTCCAGGTTGGTACCCGGTGGGGGGTGCTGTTGTGGTGTACATACCTGTAATGCATCATGTGTACTGTTGTTAAATTTCTTTATACTGTCCGCTGTTGTCCTTTTCATTGCTGCTTTGGCTACACATACACATGCACTCTATGATTCCTTATACACCATTGTACACACATGCATTCACCCATCTTCAGCACAGTGTAGTGCTGCGACTGGCACAGGAGTGTTATGGAGGGTAGCGGTGCCCATTTCCAACCCCAAGATCCACCATTGACCTGGGCCAGGTGTGTCTTTCCATGGCTGAATCACTATGGGCTGGGCATGGGAGGTTTCTCCATCCCGCCCATGTCTCCTGTTACCAATGCACTTTGCCAAACCCATGTACCATCATGTTCCACATGTGCTACACATGGTGGCCACCTACACATTTGGCATAGCAGCCTTCACTCTGTCTGTGCACCTGCTGGCCCAGTCTGTGCCCATGTGGGTACTGCAGGATATGTGTGAAAGCTGCCCATGTCCGACTGTCCAGTTGTGTTGGAGTGTCTACAGTCTCCAGCGCAGCTGTACCACCCATATCTCACTTGTGACATGGTGGTATCAGTGCTGCAGGCTGAGGCATGGGAGGCATAGCTATGTGTGCTGGCTGAACCTTGATCTTCCACAGTCTCTGCTCGCCTTGTGTACAGTATTGTCTTTCTCCTAATTGTTGGCCGTTGGACAGCTGTGATCACCTATCAACCTGAGATGATGGCTGGATGAATGGCCTGCTCCACCATGTTATCCATCAACAGAGGGTGATACTGGAGCAGCTGTCAGCCATTGAAGAGTTGGCCAGATGGATAACGGAGGCTGTCAAGGAGGTGACAGGAAATAACGGCCCCCACCCATAACTGCACCCTAGACATCCCCTCCATTTCCTTAGGAGTGTCCCAAATTGCTTTCTCCTTGCTTTTGTCCTGTGTCTCCCTTCCCCCTTTATTTCTGCACTTGTGAATCATTATTGTACATAGTTTTCCCAGTTGTTGATTTTCTTATTGTTGTTTATGATGTTGTTTATCAAAGTCATTTTTCTGTTATGCTCCTGTGTCCTGCATCTGTAGTTGTGCTGTATTGCCATTTTTCTTGTGGATTGTTGGTTTGTCTTCACTGCTGAACTCCTCCTTTCTATGGGGTATGTCCATGCATGTCCTTTCCCACAGGGTCCCCACTGGTGGTCCTGCAGGTGTCTGTGGCTGTGGCTCCACTTGTACAGTGTTCTGGGAGTGGCAAGTGTGTTGGCCTGTTGGCGGACACATTCTGTTCCCTGTGTGTCCTCTTGCACATTTCCTGTGCCTTGCAGCTGCCATCTTGGTTGTTGCTCTCCATTGTCCTTGGATGTCCCCTGTACTTTTGACACCTCCCCTCCTGCGTTGCCCGGTGGGGTGGCCTTTGTCTGTGTCCTTGTTTGTGAAGCTGCCTTCCATCCCCCGGTGTCCCCATGCTATATTCCATTCTGTCTGCTGTCACCTGCTCCATGTCAGGATTTCTTCATGTGTCCTCCAGTCTGGGTGTGTGTGTGCACTGGGTCTTTTGTTTTGGCCTATATATATATACCATGGAACCTGTATCACCCAAACGAATACATTACCTTAGAGTTTGTGACAGTGAGTTGGTTGTGCAGCTACTTTTGGACTTGTTCAGTTTTCCATTTGTCCTCCCCCTGTGTTCTGGGCTACTGTAGTTCTTTGCATTGCCCGTTTTCTATATTCAGTGCCCTCTTAAGTGCTGAGCAGTTTTTGCACTGCACTCTGGACGTGGCTTTGTACACCTCCATTTGTAAGCTATATTCAGCAGTGTTTGCCCATGGGCTATTCATTTGAATATTGTGTGAAATGGGTGGCTGACTAATGTTAACTGCTAGGCAGTGCAAAATTTGCACATGGGCAATTTTTTTGAATATTGGGCCCCAGGGTTTATTTAGTAGACTTTGTGCATATATTTTGGCCATATTGTCCAATAAACTTAATGGTCAGTTGTTTGTAGGGTTTCCTCTCACCATTTTTAAAATGGGAACTACATAGCTGCCTCTCCATGCAATCAGTGTAAAGCCATACATAATTGCTTTACTATATAAATTCATCAGTATATATGACCACCACAATGTCTCTATTTTGTAAAAGCCAACAGGCATTTCATCTGGCTCCAGTGATTTGTTGTTTTTGAACACAAGTATTGCTTCCCTCACTACTTGTTTGATTATCCAGTCAAAAATGATCTTTTATTTCATCATTCTCAGATTCAGAAATTTGCAGTGAGTCAAAAAAGATGTTTCTGTAATAAGCTATCCATGTATCTGGTTGAATGTAAGATTTTTATATTTCATGGATCCTGTGGCAACATGATTCCAGAACTGTTTGCTGTCTTTTTTCATTATTACCACTATCATTTTATCACATAATTCTTTCTCAAGTATCTGTTTTCGTAGTTTAACATGAACCTTGTATCATTTCTTAAGTCTTTTAAGTTTAAGGATATTTTCTCTATTCAGATTTTTTCTATAGTGTATGAAGTTTTCCATTTTCTTTCTTCCTCTGTACAAGTTCTACTAAACCCGCTTTCACATTATTTTTTGTTTAATCCTTTCCCTTTGTTATCTGATTCTTTCACTGGTTGGCATACGTTCAAAATGTATAAATATAAAAGTTCTAGTTCAAGTCTATCTTCAGAAATTTGATTTATTTCTTTTATTTAGTTATTCTTTATTTGGAGTGCACAATCATGTCCTCCACCCATCTTTTAAAAATAGACATTAGGTTGTCAGTAAGTGACAAGTAACAGTACTCATATCAAAGCTGTTCTTAAATCTCCTCTTCATAAAACAATTTGTTCAGTGCTACAATCTTTTCACCCTTTTGGGCATGTTTTATTTTGATATGAGATACACATTTAAGTACTTAAATAACCTTCCACTTTGATGGTGTCATATTATAATATCGTATTGCCCAGTTGGAGTTGAAGAGACTATTGATGTCTTGCAAAACTAGACAAAGAAACATCAAACTGGCTAGATTTTCCTTTGGCCCTGGACAAGACGTTGACTTAGATCTGAACATGTTGTGGGATGTCTGATTTGATGGCTGTTGATGAGAAATATATGACATAACAATCTCTCTGTCCCAAGTTGATAATATAGAAGCAAGCCCTTTGTCTGTTTAACATCCACTGGGTGCATCATAATGCAGTGGTGGATTGCTTCATCCCTGTTCTGTCGCTATATAAATGAAATGATTTGTACCACTGCTCTGTTGTAATATGCCCCCATGATTCTACCTAAAAAACAAATCCTAAAGAGGGTCATGACATACTTCAGTTGCTGTATCTGATTCATCCAGCAGGCTGATCAAGCCATCATATTTCATTTGGAGCAGGTCATTTCTGTTTGAGGTAGGCACATTATATTTTTAAAAGTATTTTCCAAAGAGTTTCAGGATCAAAAATATTGTCTTAGTTTAATTTGTCTAAACAATTAAAAAAATCATCTTCAATTTTGAAGTGGTTCAGGTTTGGACTGGATATATATGAAGGCCCTTATGTAGGACATGGTATTAAGTTGTGGTATACTAAGAGAATAGTCTGAAAGATTTATTATTTGGCTGTTTTGTTTCAGAGAAACCATTATGGGGCCATTATTTCTACTACATTGCCCATCAATTTTTCAACAACTTTCTTTTGATTTGGTGCTCTGTTAAATGGAGGCTCAATGACTGCACCAGTCTAAAAAAAAAAAGACTATTGTCATTGCTGAACCCTCATTAGAATGACAGGATTCAATTGCTGAAGAATTATCACCATTTATAGTTATGTTTGTCTGCCTTCTATGACCCAATTGGCTTGGCTGACCCAAAGTTCTTGCCTTGTTTCAAGCTGCAGCTGCAGCAAGCAAATACTCTATACTCCATTCTGAAGAAGGAAATTATAATTACTGGCCTGTCCTGCATCTAAACTGCAATAAGATGATTTTAACTAATTACAATTGTAATTATGAACCATTCCTGTATTGTTTCAAAGATTTGTGGATAAAACAAATCAGTCTTTCTGCAAAGAACTGAAGAGCTGTCAGTAACCACCTCATCTGCCAAAACAGAGCTCAACATGGCACTGAAACACAGAAACATAGAACATAAACAATAATGGCAGAAAAAGACCACAGGTCTTTCTAGTCTGTCTGGAGTTCCCTGTCTGCTTGGGCCTAATGTCCAAGCATGGTTTTAGCCCTCCAGGTCCACTCCTCCCTGCTCCCCTTCCTACTGCTACAGTCTTAAGCAATGAACAAACCCTTCACTCTATCCCAGCCGTACTTGAAAGCATTTATAGTGTATAGTGGAACGTCGTTGTTCACTGAAATCTAGCTCTCTCAGAATGTTGTTCTGCTGCACTAGTGATGTCCATAGTGCAGCAGAACCAAAAAGTGATGTCCACAGGACAGCAAAACGACTTTTCGTTCTGCTGCAGTTCGGACATCACACATGGTGTCCTCGAGCAGCAGTCTGACAGTCAGTCTTATTTTAAAAAGAAAGATGTAGTCATTTTTTTTTGGAGGCAACAATGTTCTACTACACACTATACAGAACAGTGCATGTGTACCATTTAACGGCAGGGCTGTTCTTTCTCCTTGTTGGTACTATGACGACTGATTACCTCTCGAGCTGTGCTGTCGAGGTAATCTGTTGTCATAGTACCAACTCGATGAAAGAATAGCCCTGTTGTTAACTGGTACTCATGCACTATCCTATATATGGTCTTGGCACCCACCACCTAATCTGACAGACTGTTCCACAGCTCTACTACACTTTCCTTAAAACAGAATTTCCTTCACATCCCTCTTAAATCTTCTCTCTACCAGTTTTCACTCAAAACCTTGGGTTTTTGACTCTATATTCATGCTAAATAGTTTCCTGCACTTTGCCTTGTTTATTTTCTTCAGAAACTTGAAGGTCTGTATCATACTCTCCCTCTTGCCTGATCTTCATCATCTCCATTCAGTGCCTTGAGACAATCTTTGTAAGATCTGCCCTGTTGGACCCGAGACATTCTGGTCACCCTGTGTTGCACTGTCTAAAGCTTGTCCCTGTCCTTCCTTAGTCAAGGACTCCAGAACTAAGCACAGTATTCCAGGTGCAGCCACACCAGTGACCCATACAGAGGCAGTAGTATCTCCTTTTTCCTGTTGCTAGTACCCATTCTGATACACCATAGCATCCCATTGAGCTTATTATAGGTCTTGTTATACTGGCTTGATTGTTTGAGAGTGACACTAATGATGACTCCAATGTCCCTTTCCTCTGCAGTAGTGTCCAGTTTAACCCCGCCCATCCAATATTCTGTCTTGTTTTCCTTTTTTCCTAGATGCATACCCTTGCATTTTGGGGCATGAACTTCAACTAGCAAACCTTAGACCACCTCTTTGACCTTTGTAGACCCCTCTGCATCTCCTTGATTACATTGTCAATATCTACTCTACCTCAGAGCTTTGTGCCACCTGTGAAGAGACACAACTGGCCCCAGATGTCCTCTCCAATGTTGCTGATGAACATATTAAAGAGGACAAGACCAAGGACAGATACTGTGGCACCACCATCATGACCTCCCTCTCAACCAACTTGACCCTGTTCACCACCACTCTCTGCTGTTTCTTCTTCAGCCATTTCCCTATCCAGGTATACCTCTAATAACACAGGTTTTCAAGATTCATCAGCAATCTTTCATGTGGCATGAAGTTGAAAGCCTTGCTGAAATTGAAGTAGAGTAAATCCACAGCATGACCTTTTTCTATTACCTTTGTTACTCAGTCAAAGAAAACCATCAGTCCAAAACAACAATTGTACCATACTCCCTGGTGCTGGGGTGCAACTAACAGGTAGTGTTGACCTGAATTTGAAATGGTGAAAACAGAGAATAGAAGCACTCATGGAGCCACTGTGTTCAAAAAAGCAAGCAAATATGCTCTGAAGTATTTCTGCTGCAAGGATTTAATTCAGAAAATGAATTCAACACATAAATGACATAAGCAGTGGGCTATTAACTGTGCCCAGGTGCCCTGGCACTTTACTCATTAGAGCTTCATCAGTGGGCTTCCATTCTCTGTTTTCAGAAAGAAAACTATCAGATAAGACCTCCCTGCAACAAACCCATGTTGTTTTCCATCCTGTAGACTGTTGCTGTCTAGGTAGTCCACAAGGTCTTCTTTGATCAGTTACACCATCAGTTCACCCACTACAGAGGTAAGGCTGATGGATCTGTAATTCCCTGGTTGCTCCTTATCCCCCCTTGTGTAGTGTGAGGTGGTCACAGTCTTTAGCATTATGGTTGACTGCTGCATATCATGTTGCTTGCACAAGCTCAGTGTGGGATCCCCAAAACAAATGCTACACCATGCCATCAAAGTGCCAAGAGAGAAGCCAGGAGATGTTGGGCCCCCATTGCTGTAGCCAAGAGTGATGTTTTTTGGTTAGTCACTCTGAGATCACCCTTACTGGTGACACAGAGACCTGTACTCATACTGCATTCTATAGTTCCATTCACTGGGAAGTAATGGAGTTGCCCTCATGTCATATTTTATTAAACAGTTCTTATTCATTGGGAACTCAAATACAGTAGCTGTTCTCATACTTTTTAATGCAGTATCAGCCTACTGGGGACTCTGGGAGCTGTTCTCATACTCTGTTGTATAGTCCCCATCCACAAGGGACTAAGGAAGCTGTTATCATGGAGTTTAATACAGACTCAGTCCACCAGGAGCTCAATAAGCTGTCCTCATACTTTTTAATATGATATGTCCATTTCCAATGGGCACTGGAGGAGCAGCTCTCATATTTTTAAATGCAGTTTCCATCCACCAGGGAATCAGGGAGATTTACACACATGTTTTAATACAGTCCCTGTTTTTCCAGGTACATGGGAGCTGCCCTCATACTTTTTAGTACAGTGCCCATCTACTGCAGACTTGGGCTGCTGCTCTTATATATTTATTACAGTCCCTATCCACTGTAAGCACAAGGTGCTATTTTCATACTTTTTATATAGTCACCATCACTGGGGACATGGTGGAGCAACTGTCATATGTATTTATTTTTTTAGTTCTGTCTCTACACCTTATAACTGGGAGGTCTGCTGACATTTTTAATACATATGAACATACGAAGAAGCCAGCAGAAGAAGGCCATTTGGTCTATCCAGTCTGCTCATATTGCAGAGTCCACAGCTTGAGCTAATATCACTGCCCTCCCTCCCCACTCTTCCCATCCTCCCTACCCATGATATTTACCTTCCCCCTATGCCTATCCCAGCCTCTCTTAAAGCTGTCCACTGTCTCCAATGAGATGACCTCTTCTATCAGTGCATTCCAAGTGTCCACCACCTTCTCTGTGAAGAAGTGCTTCCTGACCTCCCTCCTAAACCTCCCATCCTCCAGCTTGAGACTGTGTCCCCTCGTATTATGTTTGCCACTCAGCTTAAAGAGACTCTCCTTATCAACCTTATTTATCCCTTTCAAGTACTTGAAGGGCCAAATCAAATCCCCTCTCTCTCTCTCATGTCTTCCAAGGAGTACATGTTCAGTGCCTCAGCCTCTCTTTATATGCCTTACCCTGCTGACCAGCTATCATCTTTGTAGCCCTCCTCTGGACATTTCCCAGCAGGTTAATGTCATTTTTGAGATGTGGGCACCTGTACTGAACTCCACACTGTAGATGAAGCCTTACCAGTGACCTGTACAAGGGCAGTATAACCTCCTCTCTCCTACTACTGATTCACCTAGCTATGCATCCCAGCATTTTGTTTGCCTTTGCTGCTGCTTTCTTGCACTGCATAGAGTGCTTTTGGTCACTAGTGATCATAACTTCCAGGTCCTTCTCCTCCTCCTCTGATGCAGGTACTTGGACTCCACCCAGGTAGTACTCTGTTCTGGGATTCTTGGCTCCAATATGCATAATTCTGCATTTCTTGGCATTGAAGCCAAGCTGCCAGATATCTTGATTTGACATTCTTAATGTTTAATGTCCTGGATTTTTACAATTTCGTTGTGTGTGTGTGTGTGTGTGTGTGTGTGTGTGTGTGTGTGTGTACACATACATGTCAGAATAATGTTTTTATTTCTGCTCCCTGTCCTACTTTGAAATTTCTCAGTACCATCATTACTTTGATTCTTCATTGCCAAGGATATTTGCACTGAACCTGTATCTTACGTTAGGACTGATTAGCTCCTGCTGCTTAACCTTCACTGAAATTTGAATCCTTAGTTTGGTACACAGTAGTATTGTCCTTATCAATGCATTGTGATGTCACAAGCAGAGGACTGTGACGTTACCAAAGGATTAAGCAGTATGAACAGGTTAATTCAAAGGGACTAGGGACCTGAAAAAAATATTTAATTTGTTTTTAAAATGTGAACAAGAAGGGCACATTAAGCTATCATAAGTTGTTTCCAAGTGTGTGTGTGGGGGGGGGTGCATGCACCTGCTTTATTGACGGGGGTAGTATTGACCATAATATCAGAGAAATGTCCCTGGTTATATTGGATAAGGCAGGGTTGCCCACTCAACCACCTCCCCTATGTGCTGCCAGTTGACCCATTGCTACATAGGTTGACCAATCAGCAAATTATCCAGGAGCTGGTACTCTAAGTAGGGTTATGGAGACAAAAAACACTGGCCTGCACTGATGATTTCAGTGTGTTCTTAGAATGCATTGCATTTTGTTTTCTCAGAAGAAGCCAGAAGGGGAAGGAAACATATTCAATTCAGTGCTTTACAGTAACTGGTAATTGCTATTTTTATTTTAAACTTAGATTGTGGGCTTTTAGTGACACTGTGCTTTCTTTGTTGTCTTTACTTAGAATTGTTTTTGGGCTGTTGAACATTTAAAATGTAGTGGTGGTGTATTTCTTTGCTGTCTTTAATTGCTGCAAATTTTCGCCCCACCCCTCCCCTTCCTCCAACTCTTAATTATCTGCCCTGTTAAATCTGATTGACAGGAGCTAAAACAGGGTATAGTAATGGATGTGGAGTAGGAGGGGCATAAGGGGGAAGAAGCCCACCCTCAGCACAACAAGTGTTTTGACTCATTTATTTATTTATTGGTTTATTTTCTTTTTCCAAAAAGAAAAGTATCTGAGGATCAGTGGCAGGATTTTTAGGACAGTAAATTAATAAAAAGGGAACTAGGAGAGCTTCAGTAGCAGATAAGTAGTGGAATAGCAATATAATTGCAGTATAATGTGGGGAGTGGTGCAATGCAGTGGCTATGGGGCAGCCATATTCTGGCAGACCTTCTGGACACTGAGGTGCTGCCCTATCTGCATGCATCTCTCTGGACTGTGGGATGAGGTAGCCAGACTCAGAGCAAAGTAAACTGGGTCAGGAGTACAATCACCCCTATCCAGAGACCACCCAGTCCTATGCAACTGCCTCAAAGGATGCCGAGAATGAGGAGCACTTGGATGACAGTGGGCTCAGCCAGGGTTAGAGCAGTCAGGCAGAGGCACATCCCAGATCCTATTCCACTCAATAACTCATATGTCACACTGGCAAATGGGGACAACCAAATAGAGGTACCCAGAGAAGTGGAAAGAAAGAATGTGGAGGTTAGCCAAGGAGGTGACCTCAGCTGGGAAAGCAGTGGAACCCAGAGGAGGAGGAAGCAAATCCTGGTGGGGGACTCCATCATAAGAGGGATCCAGCTAGGAACACAGGAGGGGGAGGACAGGGAGGTGAGGTGCCTACCAGGTACCACGGCATGGAGGGATGGAAGGAAGATCCTGGGGATCACTGGGAAGGCAAGACGGAAGGGTGATCTGGATGTCATTATCCACCTAGGTACTAATGACCTGGCAAATGGGGAGCCAAAGGAAGTTCAGGAAGAGTTTAGGAAATTGGGGAGGGGTCTCAAGCAAATAGCTACTTCTGTCACTTTCTCAGAAGTACTACCTGTGAGAGGCAAGGAAGGGCATAGGGGTGCATGCACCAGGAACTTTAACTCATGGTTGAAGAACTGGTGCTGTGAGGAAGGGTTTGGATTCATTTGTGACTGGGGACCCACCTGGAGGGATTGAGGTTTGTTCAAGCCTGATGGCCTGCATCCATCCTGGAGGGGAATCGAAGCACTCAATGATAAGTTTAAATGCTACATTGACAAGCATTTAAACTAGCAAAGAGGGGGTGGCAGGCCAGGAAGGAAGGTACCTACTTGCTCACTCCCCACAGCTAGTAGTGGAACCAGTGAACCAGAGGGGTGGCTATCTCTACAAAGCAGTGTGCAAAAGATGGAGATTAACACCCAAGAGGTGGATAGGCAGAAAAGGGACAAAATTCAGCAGAAGGGCAGACAGCAAGGAGAACTAGGGATAAAGGACAAGCAAGGAAGGGGCTGAAGTAGAACAGCAAAACAGTCTAGAGAGGTCAAATCCTGGAAAGCCATGTGTGCAAATGCCAGGAGCCTTAGCAACAAGATGGAAGATCTGGAGGCTGTCATGGTGCAGTCAGACCTGGACATTGTGGCCATCACTGAAACCTGGTGTAATGATAACCATGACTGGGAGATGGCCATACCTGGCTACAACATATTCAGAAGAGACAGGGCAGGCAGGAAGGGAGGAGGAGTGGCACTGTATGTGAAAAAATGACATAAGGGCCACAGAGATCCAGGAGGAACAAAATGGGGGAGAGATACTGTGGGTTAAGCTGGAAAGGAAAATGGGGCAAGCCATCTGCACAGGTGTGGTCTATAGACCACCAGACCAGGAGGAAGAAAAAGATAGGGAGCTGATGCTAGCCATCCAAAGGATGGCAGACAAAGGTGAGGTAGTACTGGTTGGAGACTTCAATATTCCAGACATGGACTGGAGCATCCCAGCAGCAGCGTCAACTAGGAGCAGATTTATTCCGGACTCCCTTCAGGGTGCCTTCTTCAAGCAACTGGTAATGGAACCAACTTGGCAGAAGGCAATACTGGACCTTGTGCTCACAAACAGGGACAGTGTGATGGGGTAAGAGTGGGGGAGCACCTGGAGAACAGCATCTACCAGTCATTGTGGTTTGAAATCACAGAAAGAGCAGAACCAAACCACGCAAAAACACATATCCTGGATTTTAGGGGGGCAGACTTTGGGAAAATGGGAGATGCTTGATAAGGCATTAAGGGGAATGGGGCAGGAATCAGGGGTTGAGGAACAGTGGGCAGTATTTAAAATGGGGATTACAAGAGCAACAGAATTATGCATTAAGCAGGTTAGCAAGAGGAAAAGGAAGAGGAGACCATTATGGTTTTCCAAAGAGGTAGCAAAGAAAGTGAAAGCCAAAAAGATTGCATTCAGGCAATACAAAAAGACACAGGCAGAAAGGGATAGGGAGAAGTACCAGGAGAAGCAAAGGGAGGCAGGGAGGTCAGTAAGGGAAGCCAAAGCTCAGACAGAACACATTGCAAAATCAGTGGGTAGAGGGGACAAAATCTTTTACAGGTACATAAGTGAAAAAAGAAAGGCAAAGGGAGGAATAGTGAGACTGAAGGGGGATGATGGGGGCTGCATGGAGGATGACAACAGTAAAGCTGACATATTGAACAGGTATTTCTGCTCAGTCTTTACTGAGAAAGAGGAGGGTAATGGGTCTGAAGGGAGTACAAGGGATGAGAATGGTGCAGAAATGGACACAAGTCCCTTTACACAAGAAAGAGTCCTGAAGGAACTGGAAGTAATAGGAGTTGATAAAGTAATGGGGCCAGATGGGGTGCACCCAGGGTCCTTAAAGAACTAAGAGAGATGGTGGCTGAACCTCTGGCTATCCTGTTTAGCCAATCACTGGAAACAGGGAGGTACCCAAAGACTGGAGGATAGCAGATGTAGTCCCTTTATACAAAAAGTGGGAACAAAGAGGCGGGGATTACAGACCAGTCAGCCTCACCTCGGTAGTGGGGAAGATCATGGAAGCACTACTGAAGGAAAGATTGGTGGAACACCTGGTTGTCAATGGGACTACAGGACCCAAGGCAGCATGGTTCACCAGGGAAGGCCGTGTCAGACCAACCTCATTGAATTTTTGACTGGGTGACTAGGAGGTGGATCAGGGAGGGCAGTGGACATGGCCTATCTGACTTCAGCAAGGCCTTTGACACTGTGCCACATAGAAGACTATTACACAAACTGGGGAATATGGGTGTGGGCAGGACAGTAGTGTGGTGGGTAGGTAACTGGCTGGGGGCAGGACACAGAGGGTGTTGGTAAATGGCTGTCACTCCCCAGAGGAAGAAGTGACCAGTGGGGTACCACAGGGATCAGTGCTGGGACGGTCCTATTCAACATCTTCATCAGTGACATTAAGAGGACCTAGAAGGCAGAATTTCACTGTTCGCTGATAACACAAAGCTCTGTAATAGAGTAGACACCCAGAGGGTGTAGACAGAATGAGAAGGGACCTGCAGAAACTTGAAGAATGGTCAGGGGTTTGGCAGTTGAAATTCAATGCAAAGAAGTGCAAAATAATGCATATGGGGCACAAAAACCCTGGCACAATATATCATTTGGGGGGGGGTGAGGAAATGGCATGCACCAAGCAGGAAAGGGATCTTGGGGTTATCATTTCTGATTACTTCAAGGTAGGGAAACAGTGTGACAAGGCAGCAGGTAAAGCAAATAGGATGCTAGGATGCATAGGCAGGGGCATCACCAGCAGGAAAAGAGAGGTCATAATTCCACTATACAAGACACTAATGAGGCCCCACCTGGAGTACAGTGTACAGTTCTGGAGACCTTACCTACGTAAGGACATAGACAGGGTAGAGAAGGTTCAGAGGAGGGCAACAAAGATGGTGCATGGATTGCATCACAAGTCCTATGAGGACAAGTTGAAGGAACTGAACATGTACTCCCTGGAGGAGAGAAGGGAGAGAGGGGATATGATAGAGACATGCAAGTATCTTACAGGGAGGAACAGGGTGCAGGAATACACTATTTTTAAGCAAAAAAGATGTTCCAGGACAAGAGGGCATGGGATGAAGTTGGAGGGAGGACAATTCAGAGGAAACATGAGGAAGAATTTCTTCACAGAACAGGTGGTGGACAAGTGGAACACCCTGCCAGAGGAAGTGGTAGGGGCTGAAACAATCACGAGATTTAAGAATGCATGGGTTAGACATAAAGGAATTCTGGAGGTCAGGGGTAAGGGGCAACAGACTTCTAGGAAAACATAAACTGAACTTACAAGCTCAAATGGGCACACTGGGTGGGCCATAGGCCCTTATCTGCCGACACTGTCTATGTATCTATGTATCTGAGCCAGCCCTGATGGCTATTTTGGACCAGTTCTCCAGACAGACCCGTGCCAAAATTAATTATGACAAAAGTATTGAAGTGGGGCTATGAAGGAACAGTTTGTTTGATGATAAGATAGCTGAAGTTAGAATAACTGCCTCCTCCATTAAGATGCTATGGGTCCATTCTGGGAAAGGTGAAATGAGTACTCTCAATTGGGAAGATTATATTCAGGCAGCAACCATGAAGAATGACAGTTCACCAGTGCATCAACCCCTCGTATTGAACTAGTGTCAGTTATGGGTATTACAAAGAGCACCTGTTGTGGAACTAATGGTGTCCAAGTTGGAAAAATTAGTTTGGGAAATTAATTTGTGAATTGTCCACACTTCATGAAGTTAATCTGCCTTGCAAAGTACCTGTTTTAAGTATGGAAATAAACTTCATGAATTGCAAATTTGATATCTTTGTCAGCTAGGTGGGGCTCACAGGTGAAGTTCACAATGTGAGTACAGTTTGCTGTAGAGAATTTGGAGAAAAGTCTGTCCCTGCTTGTCTGAGCAGAAAAAAAAACATTAAAGCAAACAAAAAACTTTGTATTTGGAACAAAATCTCTCAAAAAGATTTAGAGAGCCTTGTGCAACTAGATTAGTGTTTGCTTCTGCTTTTGTTGATTTAGTTAGTTTAAAGTGATGGATTTGTTTTGTCTGGTGAAGTACTACTGTGTGGAATGAGGCGAAGTGTTTGAGCCAGCAAGGAAACTCAGCAAGAACAGTAAAGTTGAACCTTTTTATGTTGGCTCTCGTGCTTGCACGCCAGCCAACTTCTTGCCATAGTAGCACATTTGGAGGTGCAGCCAGTGTTGGGCGAATGCAGGGCACACAAGAGAAGGTGCATCAATCATTCCCTAATCAGCCAGCAGCAGACTCTGACCTCACGCATACCAAATGTGGCCACCAGAACAAAGAAAAGGTCTGTTGCAGTGAGAGCAAAGCTCTCATGTCGCATGACCACAACACGCCTCCCGACATGCAGGCAACATGGCGGCAGTGACTGCCGCCGCTGCCTGTCACAATGCTGATGGGGGACCCCACTCCCTGTCGGCATAATGTGCACCCTCACAAGTACAATGTATGCCGAGGTGGTGTCCAATCCCCCTCGGCATCATGCACCCCCCCAACAGTTTTTCTTTGCTGACAGGGGGCCCAATCCCCATTGGCATTTATCCCCCTGTCCCCTTTTATTTTGCTGATGGGGGAGGCCACTCCCCGTTGGCATAATGTGTCCCCCTGACCTTTAGTTGCTTACTGAGGGGGTGGCCAATCCCCCTCGGCTCATGTGTCCCCCCCAGTACGTGTCAACAGGGGTGCCCAATCCACCGTCATCTACAGAACCCCCCCAACAAAAAAGACATAGGTGGCACACTGGGAGCCCACCCCAGCATGCCAAATGCCCTGCAAAAAAAAAAATCCCGCGATGTTTTTTTTTTTTTTAAAGCTGTGAAAATGAAAGCGGTCCTCTGCCATCTCCTGCCCTCATCCCACAACCCGCATCCACGCCTAGCACCCTGCTTCCCACACTTCCCTTACCCCATACGTACTCTCCAGAGTCCGCGTGGACGATCTTCGCTGGACCGGGAACATGTCTGCACTCTTCAAAGATGACCACGAACTGTTGAATTGCCGGTAAGCTGTATAATGGTATAAATAGGGTGTTTTCAATTATGATGCATATCTCAGGCATTTTATGGAATTTTTGCACCAAATTCTCAACATGGGGTTTTTGGGACCCCTCCTCATGAATTATGCCACTGTCATGGCATTATTCAGCTCTGAAAGGTTATTTTGCAGTCATTGCATGGAATCACTTATGGGACCGATTAATGAATTGACAGTGCCAGTGTTCATAAGGTGGGCTGTTAAAAAGCCAATGTTGCAAATTTGGTGGAAAAAGTCCAAGAAATGGCTGCTTTATGAGCAGGCGTTGTGTAGTTGCTATGCACGCTCGTAACTTTGCAGATTTGCAATATTTTCATGCCAGATTTTCAACACTGGTATTTTTCCACACCACCTTGTGAACAGCATAGCTGTCATTTGTCACATCCTGGCCCAAATGTGTTTTCGCACTTCCGCCACAGAATAGCACGGTTGCTGTGGGAAATCAGTGCTCAGGACAGATTACGAAAATGACAGTGACACTGTTCATGAGCAGAGGTCCTAAAATGCCTATGCTGAAAATTATAAAATGACTGAGTTATGAGCGTGCATTGCACAGTTTGCATATATGCATGTAAGTTCGCGAATTTGTAATATTTTCACTCCAGATTTTCAAACTTGGCATTTTTCCATACCTCCTTATGAACAGTACAGCTGTCATTTTACATATCCTGGCCAAAATGTATTTTTGCACGTCCGGCCCAGAATTGCGCAGTTGCTGTGCAAAATCACTTTTCGGGACAGTTTGAGGAAATGATTGTGACCCTGTGCATGAGCAGAGGTCCTAAAATGCCTATGTTGAAAATTTGGTGCCGAAAGTCCATAAAATGACTGTGTTATAAGCGTGCATTGCGTAGTTTCCATGCGCCCTTGTAACTTCTCAAATTTGCAATATTTCCATGCCAGATTTTTAACACTGGCATTTTTTCACACCTCCTTATGAACAGTGCAGCTGTCATTTTTCACATCCTGCCCAAAATATGTTTCCGCACCTGTGGCACACAAAGGCATGGTCGCTGTGGGAAATCAACTTTTGGGACAGATTAACAAAATCACAGCACCACTGTTCATGAGGGGAGGTCCCAAAATGCCTATGTTAAAAATGTGGGTGATAAACTCCTAAAAATAATTGGGTTACGGACCTGTATTGTGCACTTTCGATGCATGCTCATGACTTCACCAATTTTTCATATTTTCACTCCACATTTTCAGCGTTGCCATTTTTTATGCCTTCTCATGCAGAATACAGTTGCCATTCTCCACATCCTGCCTAAAATGTGTTTTCTTCCCTGTGTTGCCAAATGGCATAGCCGCTGTGCAAAACCACCATTCAGCTAACAAACTGATTGTGCCACTTTTCATGAGGTGGGCTCATAAACAGCCTATGTTGAAAGTTTGGAGTGAAAATACCACTGTACACCTACGGTGTTAGGGTTTCCAACTGTAGCACCCCATCTAGTACAGACTGACAGGTGCCAGGGGTGTGACTTGGGGTCATCGGATGAAATGGTCATGCCATTCCACCCCCACCCCCACCCTGCAGCCACTGACAGGCATCCATGACTCAAGTTCCAGCTCCAAGAAGGTAGCTGTCATGGAAGCCATCCCAGAGGCCACAATGCACTATATTGTAGAGGGGCAGGCCCAAGAGAAACAGCCCCTCCCCACAGATAACCGAAACCCCCAGCAGGCTCAACAACAGTCCTGGGGTGGGAACTGGAACTACCACAAGAACAAGAAGCACCAGACAAACAATAAGGGTAAACAACAGAGACCAGGCCCTTCATATAGGGAAATAGCCCATGAGAACTGAAACCTTCGAGACCTCCTCAGAAAGTACGCTCCATAGTGGACACTGTTCCCATACAGGCCCTTGCTGCAATACAACTGGGAGAGCAGGCCTCTGCAGGTCGTGGGGGACACCAAAAGTCCATGCTCTCAGGCCCCTACAGGCCTGAACCTGGAGGCAGCTCCCTATATAGCATCAGTTTTGCATGGCAAGATGATTCACAGGAACCAGGCTCAGACTCTCTTTCAAGAGCTTCCCCATGCTTCCGCTGGTACAGATTAACAATTACAGGCCCCGCATTGTGAACAAGCTGGTCTTGGATACAAATGGAAGGCCCTGCACAGAGGCCGAGGTCAAGGGGCACCTACTTACAGTATTGCTGGATACAGGTGTGGCTGTGTCTGTATTACAGAATGACAACCCAGACATATCACCTTGGTCTACCAGACAGAAGACCAATATGTCTGGTGTAGACAGAACTAGGCAACCTGCATACCACTCCCTGCCACTACCAGTGACGCAGGGACACCTGAAGGCGTATCACACCTTTCAGCTGATGGCACTGCACAATCACCCTAGTATAATCGGAACTGACTTCTTGGCACCACACAGCTGTGTGGTAGACCTTGCCAACATGTTACTGATACAGATTCATATGCCAGAAAGAGGTGCTCCTTCTGGGCCTGAGGATAACAGACAAAGGCAGAAGCCCTACCTGGAAGAAGATATAGGGATTACAGAACTTGCCACTGCCCATCAGCGTGGCCACCCTTAGAAGGTTTCTAGGTATAGTAAGTTGTTATAGAGATTTTATTTGTGATTTTGCTCAGAAGGCCACCCCTCTGTATGAACTGCTGAAAAAGGATGTTCCCTGGACTTGGGGCCCCATTCACACCCAAGCTGTGATGTCACTGAAGCAGGCCCTGACTTCAGCTCCAGCTTTGGATAACAACAATCCAGCCTTGCCATTCCATCTGGAATCTGCCACCTCTGACATTGCTATGTCTGCAGTGTTGGCCCAGATGGTCCATAGCACCCTAAGGCCCATTGCATATGCATCACAGCTCTTGACCTCAGTGGAACAGAAGTATAGCCTTTGTGAAAGGAACCTTTTTTGGCTACCTACTGGGCTATCAAGCACTTTCTGTATATCATTGGGTGCTCCCCCTGATAATCAACACAAATCACACCCGTACCACCTTTTTGCTATCAGATAGAGTAAAGGATGGATCGGTCTCTAATACAAGACTGACACACTGGTCCCTCCTTCACCAGGATAGGGACATCAAGATCCAGCCAACCAAATGCCATCCATGCTGGCACATGGCCTCCTTTTCCAAAGAGAACCACATAACTGTACACTGCAACCACCTGATCTACCAGATCCAGGCCCTTTCCTTCCTGATACTTAACAATTACTTGAGAGCACCTCACTCTGCCATGTCTTCACAGCTTTCTATTACCAGTGGGAACAGATAGCAGGAATGGGTTTATTTGTAGTTTACCCTTTTGGTAACACTGTTAAAATTTCCAAACATTGTGTTGTAGCGTCATCACAGTATGCAGAGATGGCAGTGGTGGCCTGTGCCTCAAGTTAATCCAGCATGGAACCAAGGATACCATCATGTTTACAGACTCTAACTGGGTTTGTTGTTCTGCTACAGAATTTCTCCCTTTCTGGCAGAAGAACTCCTTTACCTCTTCTGATGGCACTCAAGTGAAACACAAGGAACTGATAATATACATTCATTCACTGGCACAGAAATTTGCACATAAATTCTATGTACACAAGGTTAAGGCCCACTCCATACATGGCCCCTATCATGCCTTCAATGACACTGCTGACACCCTTGCTAAGGAAGGGGCCCAAGGGGGGACACCTGGATGATGGACCATCCAGAAACCAGAGCACCTGTGCACATTGCAGCTGTCAGAGAAGAAATCAGAACCCTTCTCCCCCTTGGATTTGTCAGAAGCAAGCATGCTGACTCTGAACTCAAAGATGTGTTCAGATTTCTGGACAAAGGCACCAAGAAGAATCTCCCTGCCCACAACCAGTACCAATGGCATGAAGGTAAATTGAACCTGTCCCCAGATGACACGTTTATTTGGTACCAACCAGATGACTCCACCACCAAATTGTGGGTGGTCTCTCATCATCTTAGATCTGAATTTCTGCACCAAGTGCACGACACCCCCACTGGTGGACACCAGGGAGTGGAAAACACACTCCAGATGCTCAAGACCACTGCATGGTGGTCTGGTGCCACCAAGGATGTCAAACAGTACATAGAGAACTGCATTGTTTGTGCACAGAACAACCCCATCCAAAAATAATGCCAAGCTATGACCACAAAGGCATTCTGGCCCTTGGCATGCCACAGATTGATTTTATTGGCTCCCTCAACAATACCAGTAGAAATAACAAATATGCCCTTGTGGTAACTGATCTTTTCTCTAAGTGGGTTGAGGCTTTCCCCACCAAGACATGCACTGCAAAAGCCAATGCTGAAATCCTGGTGGAACAGATTTTCTACAGGTGGGGCCTACCTCTGAAGGTAAACTCTGACAAAGGAACCAGTTTTACAGGTGAGTTGATGAAAGAAGCCCTTGAACTCCTTGGAGCTCATCAGAAGTTTCAAATACCATACCACCCACAATCATCAGGTCAAGTAGAGAGGGCCAACAGATGAATTAAGTAAATGCTTTTCAAATTCATTGAGCACAATCCCAAGGATTGGGATTCCCTACTGCCATTACTCCTTATGGCAATTAGGGGCACACTCTCAGCCACCACTCAGTTGACACCTTTTCAGATGATGACTGGCAGAAGTATGAGATCACCTGAACACCTGTTGCTTGACCTGCACACTTCCACTGCAGACCGGCATGGGATCATAATGTCCCAAGACATTATGCTGCATGGCAAAATCATGCTGCCATTACAGCACAATTTATGCCATGAGGCATAAGTCTTTTTTCTGTGGGGGGCTCTGTCCCCCATACCCCCCCACACTAAAGATTCTCAACTCTTGGGGGAGTCCAACTCGGGGAGTGCACAAGTCCAAAAAAAAATGTTTCTGGGACCAGGGATCAAACCTGGTCTCAGATGCAGTGTATGGGTTCCTACTGCTGTGGCTCAGTCCTGTGAGCCATGACAGCTGCTCGCCGGATCCTGCTCCCAACAGAGGTCTTATCCTCTGCCTGGGAAACTACTACTGGTGCAATACCGTGTACAGCAGTATACATGGTATTGCAGCAGTAGTGGTAGCATACTGCGCTATACCGGATTAGCCATAATGTCGTACGTTATTAAGCATGCAACATTATGACCCAGTAGGCCGCAGACCATGTTTCTGTGGACCAATATGTAGAAATGTTGAGTAAATACCTAATACACACTCATTTGTATGTTGAAATTTCATGGGCTAGGCCTAGCAATAGTCCAAAATTCAGTTTGACAAACGTACACAAGAAGTGGATTGGCAAGTTGGAGATCAAGTAATGGTTCTCAGATTTGTGCATCCAGCACATTATTTCTCCTACAAGTGGGAAGGACCTTACCCAATTGTCAGCAAGCTCAGTTCAGCAGTCTATCAAATTAGACTCATGCAAAACAACAAACTGACTGAAAAATGGTTACATACAAACCAGCTGAAACTGTATAAAGGAGTATAATTACTTTTCCTCACCCCATTGGGTGGAATAGTATTAATCTGCTAAAGTTTAATTTTCCTTTTCAAATACACTGATAAGATGGCTACTTTGTTCCATTTTCTTCTCATCTCAGGAGTTATCCCCTGCATCCAAAGCACGGTAAAGCACATCCTTTCTCATCTTGATCCACCCGAAACTACCCCAGAGGGAGTCTCCATCAATGTCCCAGACAATCTGAGTACCATTCAGGAAGGTTCAGATGCCTACCTCACTGTGTCGGTTGTTGCTCCTGATAAATCAACCCTACAAACTGAATGGCAAACCAAGTCTCAAGGACAAATACTCCCCTTGGCCAAAATCTCCAAGGGAACTTTCCATGGATGGCCCAATGCAAAATTATCCCCAAATGGTAACTTGTCCTTGCACCAAACCACTCTTAGACTTTCAGGTTTATACACTATTACTGCTTTAATTGACCCCTCATATTGTGATTCACCTTCTAAGGATTCTGCCAGGAAATTTTGTGCTGTACACAACATGGCCTCAGCTGCCATGTATTTATCTGTTACCCCCTTCTGAGAAACAACTTTTGGAATGTCCAAAACAAAACCCTGGTCCTTGTAGTGGTCTCACGGACACTGCTTTACCTGGCTCACTTACTAATAACTTACAATATATGCATATACCTGTATTGTTTAATTTGACTTACTGGAATATGAAAGAATTTGGTATGTGTCAAACTACTAACACATCATTGTTTTATAATGCTTTGTTACTTGATAGCTTAGCAGCTTTTCAGATTCATAACCAAGACCCTATTTCTGGGGTCCACACCACTGAGCATAAAGGCAATTTTAGGAGAAAACCTATTTCTCAGACAGTTGATCAAAGTCATAAAAGAAATGTATGTGACACATCTGATGTCACTGGTGCCACAGGCACTCTTACTGGTCTCTTTGGTACTACAATGTCTATCTGGAATAAAGCAGACATTGTTACTATCAAAGCACATTCATAGAAGTTTGAAACTGGTATGATCAATGATATCATACCCCCATTATTGCATGGTGTGGATGGCCTTAGTCAGGAAGAAACATATACTGTATATAATACGCATTAAATTGCTAAGTCATTTACAGATTCTAAAGAGAAGATCAACCCCCTTATTGCCCAAAATGGTAAGGAAGTAGATAAGCAATACATTGCCCGTGAAATATTTTGTTCCGCATATGGATCATACATAATCACTACCAACAACAATCTCTTCCGTGATCTCGAATCCGGAAGAATCACTGATATCATTCACGACAGACACATCTCTAAATGGTACTGTCCTCGCTGCAAATCCCCTAACTGTGTTGCCATGTGCTGTTACAATCTGTTTCTATTCCCGTTTCTACTGCCAGGAATTTGGGATTTGTGACCAGGCACCCTAATACTGGCCCTTGCTTTACTTCTAAGAAATGTTCCATTAAGGGTACTATGTTTGTGTCTTTTACTGTTTCTTTATCACGTTTTGATCCCAATGCAGCTATATTTGATAAACTAGCATCCATACACTCCATTAGGCACCTTGATGAAGACATCTACAGAAAACGCCTTGACTTACCTCCTGTTCTGGTTTTCTGTCCTCTTCTGGATGCATGGGTCTCACTGCACATAGACTGCTGTGCGAAGATTGGGTATATTTATTTGTGTCGATGTGACGTATTTGATGTTATTAAACCTGTATGGAGATATTCCCCAGACAGTATCAATTGGTCCTTTTCCATGGACGATGACATCACCACCAATGGCACAGAATACCAGGACTCAACAGCTGCTCCAGATGCTTCTCAATTATACCAGTCTTACTGGAACGAGGTTCATTGCCTGTCAACACAGATTTCCAAACAGACTTACATTTGTCCAGTACAACTACAGAAATGGAGACTGCCTCTTGTGAAAATGCAATATAACTTGGATGGTGAATTTTGTGTGGTAACTAATTTTAAGCAATTTACATATGGTGACAAGACATGTTTTATTAATTAATCAAATTTCTGCTTTGACCCTCACCAGACAACTATTACTGGGCAGACAGTTATTACCCCTGTGCCCCTTCTAGAACCTGATAACATTGATGGTAACCCTGATTATCTGCTTACTCTTTCAGAATGCTTACCTTCCTTTAATGTACACATTGATCCCTTGACTTTAACTCTGAAGTCGCTTTCAGACAGGAAAGACACCCATCTCATCCACATCAGCAATAATATCTCCAAAGCAAATGGAGCCATATTTTACCTCATTAATGATGGCAATTTTTAATAGTGCACTTACTAATACTTGGTTAGAGACTACCTTTAAAGATTTTGTTATTATACAAGCATTTTTGATCTTTTTCCTTATCATAATGCTTTGCTGCCTTCGGCGCATGCTCTGCCTACACCATGAGCAGCTGGAATTCCTTTACAAGGCTTATGCGTCGGGTCTGTAAATGACACCTGCTCTCTCTTCACTTCCCTACCTTTGCTTTTGTTGCTCCTTATGAGGCCATAAGGGGGGAATGTTAAATGAGGTCTCTGCACCTTAATTGGTACCCCCAGAGGTACACCACAGACAGCTAGCATTTATGTATAAGTTATACTAACATAGAGGGCTAAGGACATCAACCGTACAAGAACAGATGTCAAGATATGTAAGCATGTGATTGCTATACACTTTACTTTCTAATATACACATGTATTTCTTGCTTACAAGATGTTAGGACACCTGTGTCCTTGTAGTGTTATGTTATATGAGTCAGTATTGCCGTCTTCTGATGATTTATATTACTACATGGCTATGTACAAACTGTACTTCTTTGTTTCCACAAAGTGATGACTATAACAACATTGTATTATGTTATCTAGGACTGAGAAGCCACCTCTGATTTAGCCAATAGGGCTCACCTCTGTAACTAGAAATGTTTCTATTTTATAGTAACCATGATAATTATCTTGGGTATATAATGTAAGACATTATGTTGTCTACCTCGGAGACCCCAGGAAACACAAAGATTCCTTGAGGTATAGGGAACACTTAGCATTGGCTCCCAGTTCCTAATGGTAAGAACTGCTTATGGGAACTGTGATTTTCTTTTTGGTAGTAATAAACAAGCTTTATTACTCTTATGCAATGCGTCTGTGATTCCTTGCATTCCCATTATTGCCAAGAACCCGGTAATGAGGTTTAGACCTCCTGACACACCCAGAGGTACTGAACCAGAGCAACCACAGAGCAAAAAGCACACAAAATCACTGCTTTCACTTGACCAGCACCTGTGAATCCCCAGAAGTCAAATGCTACCCCACTGGTCATGCCCCCACATTGAGTCCAGTTGTTTGGTAGCCCAACACTGAAGAAAGGTCCAACCTATGCTACTGAACATAGCATGTTTGAGCATTATGCTAATTAACTGAATGCTGCAACAGCACAAATACTGGCCATTAATCTCTTGCCCATCTCTTTTTGTGAAAAATGTGTGATTTACAAGGTGGATGGTGCATTCCTGTCACAAATGGCAGATTCCCTCAAGAACTTATTTCTCCACACATGTAGTTCCTGAACTTTATAAGATGGAGTCATGCACAGTAATCCATGTCCTTCTGCATTCAGCATCATCAGACATGCATCTCAGTATGGATATGAGGACCAGAGGCCAAACAGCTAGTAACTCCTATCTGTGCATTACAGCACATCGGGCAGAGGCACCTGGGGTAGTATTTGACTCTGGCCAGGGGAGAAATTCTACAGAGAAAAACTGTGAAGGCAGCAACACTACATGTATTTGCTAGCATGCCACACTAGCAGTGAAGAGTGCAACTGGATCACACACAAGTCAGAAAATGCTAGAACTGCTTCTGACTGTTATTCATGAGCACCTTAATGCCCATTCACAGAAATCAGGTTCCATTGTGAGTGATAATGGCGCAGATGTAACAAAATGCATCAGTGATGGGGAAGGGGGTTCTCAGGTCCTATGCCTGCCACACTGTCTTAATCTCATTGTGCTGGAGTTTCTAGTATATCCTGATGTAAAGTCCATGCTGACCGTAACCTGTCATATCTGTGCCCATTTTGCTCACTTTGAAAAGTCCTGTGGCCATCTGGGGCATCTGCAGATCCAGAAAAAAACTGCTTCAGCACTGTATGAAGCTGTAAGCCATCACCAGATTTATCTGAACACTGTACATGAAGGAGACATTGTACAAGAAATACTGAGCCCCAACAAGAAACGGCATAACCACTGAATACAGAAGGGCATTAAAGCAATCAGTGTGTCTTGATGTTTGTTACCTGCACTTAAAGTAACTTGCATTAACCCTTGCTGTACTGCAGACTGATATATCAGTCCAGAATTTCTCTTTGTTCTAATTCTGCTAGCAGCCTAAGGGTTACTAACTTGGTTTTGTTGGAAGCCTCCTATTGTGTAACTGGATGTGATAATAAAATACCATTGTATGTTCTCCTGCTAAGTAAGACTTCTTGTAAATGCCATGATTGTTCCTAAACTGTATGTCTATATCCAACATGTTTTTATGTAATTAATTCCGGGTCACCCCTGAAAAAGGGACCTCTTGAACCCAGTAGGCCTACCCAGTTAATAAAATTAAATAAATACATACAGTAAATAAGTTCTTCCTGAATATCAGCTGGTGCATAAAAGCCATGACAGTGTCATAGTATCCATGTCTCTGACAACAGATCAGAGGTGGCTAATGGATAGCCTGATCATGATTCTAAGACCATTCAAACATACAACACAGACAGCAAGTGGAGACACTACATGCGTCAATCAGGCCATCCCACTTCTAAAGATGCTGAGGTAGACACTGTTGAATATACTGCAGGTGCTGGAGGCAGGTGCTGATCTTGGAAGCTGTGCCTTAATGGAACACATTCTCCATGTCTTGGACTGCAACACCCATATTTCTGGCATTCTGCAGTCTGCTGATTTTAGGATTGCTACCACACTGGACCCACATTATAAATGGAACCTGCTATCAATACTTGAAAGTGGGCATGATCAGGTCCAAAATTTAACTGATCTCCTAATAAGTTTAGTACATTTAGCACAGATGTTAAAGTCACAGTTATGTAAGCCACAACATTGAACTGAACAGAGTCCGGTGTTGCTATCACCTTGCATGATAAACAGGCTGAAAAAACATGCAAGGTAACAGAAAAGTAACCACTAATTGACTGTGGGATGTTTTGTACCAGGTAGCAATTGAAGATGTCAATTAAAGGAGGAGGAAGGGCTGATGAGGCAGCAGGACTGCAAGAAGCACAACTCATGGTGAATGCTTATTTGGTGGATACCAGGCACTTTAGCATCAAGGAAGAGCCCATGCTGTACTGGAGTAGAAAGGTCACTGACTGGCCAGCACTGCGCTCAGTACCAATCAAATGCCGGAGCTGATCACCTTTGAGTGTCAGTGTGGAGCACGTATTTAGTTTGGCAGGAGCCATTGCATGGAAGAGGTGTTCAAATCTGTCCCTTAGAAATGTTAGCATGCTAACATGTATTAAAATGAATGTGGGACCATTCCAAGCAGCACAATCATGTGGGTATTCCTACCACATAAATAGAGATGCAGTGAAGTTTTACTTCACTGGCAAAGTGGGCAAGGATTCACAGTAATTCAATCTTCATGAATTTCACACATTTTTTGGTAGCCACGCCCATTTTTCCATGCAAATTTATTTTTTAAAAACTCTCAGACTGTAATAATAATCCCCTCTCCCTACTCTGCACTAACACTTCCTGCTCCCACTACTCCAAAACTTCGTAAACATATACCCCCAAAAAATCTTACTGCTACCTTCTTCCCTCCTCACCACTCTGACAAATTTTAATTAGAAGAAAGACAAGCAACATTAGTTTAATATACCCCTCCATCCACCTGCACATGAAACACACTCCCTGCCTCCCCCACCCGAGTCCCACCACTAGGTCCATTAGTCAAAGCAGCCCCCACCCAACCACACTCTAGCACCCACCACCCTGCATCCCCCATGAGGACCAAGAAAAAAATGTGACCTGTAATAATGAAAATGGTCCCTTGGCTCAAAGAGTCTGTTCTGCTCAGTGTCCATCTCAGTAATGGTACTGGTGTACAAATGAATGGTGACATCTTTTCACCCTTATAAAACCTGATTGCCTGAAGTTTCAGACAATCTGGTTTCACTTGGAAGAAGCTACATCACAATTCATTCATGCAGGGCCCATTACTGAAATGAACACTAAACACAGCAGTTGCTCTGCACTGGGTGGAGTGTTTCCTTCATTACAGCCTTTAAAGGTCACATTTTTTCTGGGGGCTGGAGAGTGGTGGGGGCCCGAGAGGGTTTGGGTGGGGGTGTTATGACTAACAGACCTGGTGATTGGACTCAGGTGGGGGAGGTGGGGGAGTTTGTTTGTCATGCATGTGGGAAAGAGTATATTGAACTTATGTTGCTTGTCTTACTTTTAGTTGAAATTTGCCAGGGCGGGGGAGGGGGAGGTGTAGGAAAGTGATGGGAGGATTATGACTACAACATTTTTGGGAGGTGGGAGGGGTAGTATTAAAGCACAGTGTGTGGAGGGAGTTTTATTATTACAGTTAGAGATGTGGTTTGCATATTTTTTTGCTGCTCAGTTGTACAAATTTGTGAGGTGAACTCTGCAATTGCCTAATTTGCGTACCAATTGGAAATTCATGTAGATTCACTGCACACATTTGGTCAAATCACTGGGCAAATAACTATGTGAACTGTGATCATTGGCAAAGTGAAGTTGCCAAAATTTGAGAACTGTGGCACAAAGGGAATTTCAGCAACATTGCCCACCTGCACACATGAAGTTGGCGGTAATTGTGAAGATGAACCTGAAGAGTCTAATGTTGTTGGCATTGATAAATTGTAGGCAGATCTCCAGCCAGGTCTCAAGTTGAACCTCCAGACAGCCCATCATGACAGCAAGACCTGAAGTTCAGCAAGATCAAACTTTGTCTACTGTGATGGTAAGTTATTTTCACTGTTGTTCACATTCCTTATCCTCACTGTTGATGGTGACTCCATCCTTGCACAGGAGGGTTCCACCTTGTTCACAAGACATTAAAAAGTTTTTCTTTCCTTCCCTTCTGTCTCCATCTCATTGCAGGTTTAATCATTTACAGGGACAACATGCATGCCAGTTGTCCCTGTAAATAGGAATGACTGGAAAACCAGTTGCAAAGACAGACAGCCTGTGAGGTACAGACTTAAGTTGCCTCTCCCTCTACCACCCCGCTCTGTGGCATCATTGTGCCAGTACAAGGCATGGCCCTCACCAATTTGATGTTAAGTATCACTACATGATTTTTTTTTCTTTTTGCAATTTTTTATTTTAAGTTTTCCATTCAGAGGTACACAGTGACACAGTGTCAAGTGAGGCTAAATAATTTTTCTTTTTTTCCTCATTGGTCACAGGTATAGTAATACTGGGCATAGTCAACTCATATACCATGCGGCCACCACTATCACCATTTAGGCTAAATAATTTCTTGTTTCTCTTAAAAGGTGATAGGTATGGTGAGACTGGGAGTGAACAACAGAGATGCCGTGCGTAAACCATGGTGGCCAAGTGAGGCCAAACAATTTCTCTTTTTTATTCACATGTGTCAGATATAGTAAGACTCATACTGGAAGTGGACAATAGATATACCATCCATGCTGTCACCCACAATGCTAATAGAGCAGAGTATAAATTTTCCCTTGTCTTCACAGGTCTCCTATCCTGCTGCCTTAACATTTAGCTTGCAGGACCTCTCCTCCTATAGTAAATCCTCCCACAACTCCTCTGTCTGGGGTACCTTTGTGCCATCACCAATATGATGGTAAGTATCTTTTCCAAAAGCTTTTTTTCTTTTATTTGATGCTTCCTTTCTCAGATACAACACCATAGGGGCTAGAGTCTAAATCATTTCTATCTAGTATCCACATCGCTTTGCATTCTGTCATTAATGCCTCCTCCTCCACCAAACAGCTATCACCATTTTCTCCACCAGCTCATTGATGTGCTCAGTGCTGCAATGTCATGCTTGAACCTCCTCCTCCTCCTCCAACTTCTCCACCACTGAGTGTGGTCTTATTAAAGTCATCCCATCCTCTGTATCCAGCATGAATATCGGTCATCAACATCATTTTTTTTTCATTATTTTTATTTTATTTAGGTTGTGGGAAACACCTTTGAGCACACAGGACTCTTTTACAAAGGTTCCACGTCATGGACACAGGACAAATAATACAAAGACATAAAAGTAAACAAGCAGTTTGATTCTAATACAGGAGCTATCAAAGGCTTTGTCAAGTTAAGACATGATAGCTAGTTACATACAGATTAAACAGAACAGTTTAAATTCAGTACATGATATAGCAGAGGCTATGTCCCAATGAGACAGGATAGGCTAGTTAAATACAGGTTAAACAAACAGTTTGACTTCAGTACATGAGCGGTCAGTAAGCTTTGTCAAGTACAAATGCGAAAAAGCGATCAGAACAAGACCAGATATTTAACACAGATGGGCAGGGCAAAACATATGAGGTAAGTGCACATTACTGGTCCAAGTGAGGAGAGAAGATTAGGAACAGGAAAAGACCATTGGGAGGGGAGTAGGGTTAATAGTGAGGTAGAAGAGTGGAGAGGGCATGAGAGATGGAACATGTTGGGAGGGAATATGATGGGTAGAGGTGATAGGAGAAGGAGAATAAGACAGACAAAGGGGGAGGAAAGTGAGATGAGACCTTGGGGCTAGGAAGTTAATTTGTAGGGGGGGAGCACATGGAGCAAAGGGGAGCTAGGAGGGGATGTATCAAGGGGGTCAAGGAGAGGATAGAGGAACATGGAGGTGGGAGAAGGAAAGAGATAACAGGGAGAGAGAGGGGTGGGGGTGTATTTTTACAGAAGAGGAGCAACAGGAGTGCTGATGTGGGAATGTGGGAAAAAAAAAGAAAAGAAAATAGTCCAGGAGAAGTCAGGGGGCAGGCAGTGTATTATCTGAAGCAGTCATAGTAGGATCTGGCCACCAAATGCTGTTGAAGTTTGCACTTAAAGGAGCTGAGATTTGATGCATTGTTGATGTCCACTGGGAGTGAATTAAACTAATTAGAGGCCCTAACTTTGTAGGAGTGCTGACCTTGTGTGGTCCAGTAAAGGGGCACAGAGAAGGTCAGATTTTCAGAATGCCTGGTAAGGCAGGTGGCACAATGAAGGGGAAGTAGGGATTGAACCCCTGTGGGAAGGAGACCCAATGATGACTTCTTAGCAAGAAGGCAGGTCTGATACTTTATTCTGCCAGCTAGCTGTAGCCAATTCACCTGTTTGTAGATGTCACACATGTGTGTGAGTCAAACGGCTGAGATGAGGGGCCGACATGCTTTGTTTAAAGCTAGGGCTATGCATCGGAGGGCAGTATCAGTTACTGATCTGTAAACTATGGGACTGTAGTCAATAAATGAGGTAACTGAGCTCTGGATAGCCCATTTTAATGCTTCAGCCATCAAACAGTGCCTATGCCTATAGAGCAGCCCTATGAGGTTAGTCACAGTTTTAGCAATGTTATGTATACACATGGAGTACGAAAGTGTGCAGTCAAGGATCACGCCCAGGTATTTGAACTGGTATACCTTTTCCAGTGCAGTGCTTGCAATGTTGTAGATTAGCAGTTGTTGGTGTTTGTGTTTGTTATGAGTCCCATGAAACAGCATTGATTTGGTTTTTGTGTAGTTTAAGATGAGTTTTCATGAGCTGAACCAGGTTTCATTGTCAGAGAAACTTTGCTACAGTTGCTGTTGTAGGAGAATGGGGTCAGAGTGGCTTGTGAAAATGACTGAATCATCAGCATAAAGGGGAATCCAGTCATGGTATGCAGAGGGGAGATCATTCACAAAGATACTAAAGAGTAATGGACCAAGGATGGAACCTTGAGGGATGCCAGATCAGACTGGGAGTGAGGTCGAGGTGGAATCCCCAATACTGACCTGGTGGGAGTGCTCACTAAAGTAGTTTTGAAACCAGTGTGTTGCTTCTGGTGAGAGTCCTAGAAGTGATAGCTGTCCAGTAAGTAGGGAGTGGTTGACAGTATCAAATGCTTTTGTCAGATCAAAAAGGCAGCGCAACCAGGTGGTTATGGTCTAGAGCCTGGTGGGTGAATAAAGTAACATCAAGGAGTGCCATGGTGGTGCTGTGCCTTTTTCGAAAACCATGTTGTTGGGGACATTGATGGTCATATTTTTCCAGATAGTCTATGAGTTGTTCAGCAACTATTAATTTCAATGCCTTGCAGAGCAGAAGTTGGATGGAGATTGGTCTGTAGTTGCTCACAAGAGTCTTGTCTACACTTTTGTGGATAGGGGTCACCAGAATGGATTTCCATTTTGTTGGGAATTGTGAGAGCATAAGAGAACAGGTAAGAATTTTAGTAAGAGGTGACAGGACTTCATCAATGGTGAGGGCTCTGAGTTTTAAATCCAGAGAGTCACTGCTGTGCCTGGCCTTCCTGAGTACTTTGAGTAGGTGTATTCAGGATAGCCTTTCTTAGACTGCCTTAAAATAAAAAGGGTGCACTGTTGGGATTCATGTGGGATGTCAGGATGGGTTGCTGTTGGTGTAGAGTCAAAGAAATTAGGAGGGAGCACATGACTAAGGTCAGGAAATGAGACGTTGAAGGTGTTGGCTATGGTTACTTTATCCAAGGTGATGATACTGTCAGTACTGAGCATTGAGGGTGAAACTTTGGGGTTCTTCCCAGTTACTTCAGTGGGGTTGTCCCAGAACTTTCTCCCATTATTTCAGATGTTTGCAAGGGAGTTTCTATAGTAGTCTGCTTTGACCTGGTGGATAGCGCTTGTGCAGACATTCCTTGCTGATTGATAGGCCTGTGTGTCTGCTTGGGTGTTAGATGCCCTAGCACCGTACCAAAGCTGGTCATGAGATTTCATGAGGTCAAGGAGGTTGGGGGGGTCACCCACGGGTTTATTGATCCCCTAATCTTATGTTTCATGAAAGGAGAATGAACATCACACACTGAGTTAAAGGAGGTAATGAAGTATTCAAGGGCAAAGTCCACATCCAGGGCAGTGTCAACTGAAAACCAGTCGAGTGATTGCAGGTGCTTTTTTAGTGGACCTAATCAACCAGGCAGTAAAACTCTACTGACTATTAGGTTTAATTAAAAATTGTTCAATAGTTCATACTTGAACACATAACTTTAAATTAAAGGGAGATACCTGTAAAACCCATAAGAGAAGCCAGTGGTTCACTCAACATGTTGAATCCCAGTAGAATGCATTACCAATGATGATTGTTGAAAGTGATACTATGGATTAATTTAAAAAACAATTAGACAATTATATGGGTAACAGGAAAATATCTTACCCCATCATGTTTTTGTAATCCACCAATTGGTGGTGAGCTCTCAAAATGCATTCCCTCCTGAGCCCATAAAATCCTATGAATCTATGAACTATGAACTTTGGTGGGGGTTTGTGGAATTTATTAGACCAGAGGGATATTACCAGTGAGTGGTGACTAATGGTGTCCGGGAGTACCACAGTTTTGGTGATGTGTTCAGGCCGATTAGTACGAACCCAGTATAGAAGAGAGGAGGTCCCCATCCTGTAGTTTATCCTGGTGGGTGACTGTACCATTTTTGCAAGGTTGGCAGCTGTCAATGTGTCCTTATAGTTGCTTACGATTGGTGCCAGCCAGTTGTCATTAAAGTTCCCAAGCATAATGACTTAAGTGCTTTCACCCTAAGAAGTTGAGGCAGTCAAGAAGGGAGGGAAGACCCAGATGAGTCAGTTTGGGTGGGATATATACTGAGACAATGGTCAGTACCTTATTGTGAGTGCCAAGCAGCACCTTGGTGACTAGTATCCTGATATCATTCCCAGTACCAGGAAGGGACAGTACCTAACCCATGAGTGACTCTTTAAGGTAGAGAGTGCAGCCCCTACCATTATTAGTAAGCATATCTTGCCTATAGTCTGTGTTACTGGGAATAGCAATAGCTGAGTCAGGTATCTTGTGGGTAAGCCATGTCTCAAGGACAGATAGTATCTCTGGGTTATGTTGGGAGATCCAGGCAGTGATGATATCAAGTTTAGGAAGGAGGATGCAGATATTTATATTAGCTAAGGATAGATTAGCCGCGCTGTTGGACTACTTTGCCATCTGCTCTGGAGGTACCAGGTTGGGGTGAATATTGCCTGAGATAAGCAGTATTAATATTATTAGGCATTTGAGGAAGGCTATTGGGTATTTCCCATGGCACAATGATTTCCTCGCTTTTGATGGTTTTTCCCTAATTTAGTGTCGAGTGAAGGTTCTGAGTAGCATTGGGCAAAGGAACTGATAGACATTCCTGGAGTGCTGGGAGAGCACCCAGTGGCTATGAATTCCAGGGGAGGGTTCATTGTTAGGATCCAGGTTAATGTTGCTTCTGTAGGACCCATAAACAAACAATGGACATTTATAATCCCAGGGCATGGACAAGCAAGGTTTATGCTCCCCTATGGAGCTGATCCCAGATAATATAACCAGAAAGGTGAACAGGCCCAAGAGGAGTTTGGCAGGCAGCATTATTAGTTAAATCAGGTGAACTGAAAAAGACAAAATAGGCACAAATCTGTGATTTAGGATGGCCCCTTAAGAGTAGTGAGAAACAGGAAGAGAGAGGAAATTGAAGGGAAAGGTTTTAGCTGTGGGTATGACTTTGGTGTATTTAATAGAGGTCAGAGATGGGGTGGGTAGTGTGGGACAAATTATAAGTACCGATAAACTGTACAGGTCTGAAATGTAAGCCAGAGCTCAGATACACATTAGTACATGGAGAAAGACTGAATGCATGTACAGGCTCACAGCAGAGCCAATCAGGATTGCTCAGGCCTGAGGTTCAGCCAATTAGGAGTCTCCAGGTCTGAGAGTGCCAAATATTGAATGCAAGAAGTGTTTAGGAGACCATACCTTTCAGCAGGGCTCTTCTCTGACATGGCAGGCAGGGTAGAGGTGGGCAGTGGCATTTCAGTGTTGCCACGCCACCTCTGCAAGTGTCAGCACCTGAATAAAGGGCTCAGAGCCATGGGAAGAAAGAGGGAGACAGATTTAATGCAGAGATGGAGGGCGGCATGGGGGGAGGGGATGAGGCTGGGACAGAAGGTAACAGCAGGGGTTGGCGACAGCTGAGAAACAAAGGCTGCTTGATCAGGGGCAGGGTTCAAAACTAGACAAAGAGAGACAGAGACAGGGATGGGCAGTCAAGCTCTGAGAGCAGCAAGAGGAAGGAGGAAGCTGCTAAAACTCTACTACTCTAGTGTGACTAAAGAACTAGAACTCTACTACTGGGACCTTCAATTTACAGTAAAAACAAACAGACAAACAAAAAAAGAGATAATGTGTCTGCCTGAGTTGGATGAAGTGAATTGTTATCTGTGCAGTTACTGTAGCTAGGTGTAGAAGGAAACTGTGAATTAGGGGAGTGGCTTAGACTGAAGGAAGCCAGATGTTTTGGATTTAAAAACTGGCCTAGATAGCTTTTTGAAGAGAGCAGCAAGAGGAATGAGGCAGCTGCTAAACCTCTACTACTCTACTGTGACTAAAAACTAGAACTCTACTGTGGGGACCTTCAATTTACAGTAAAAACAAACAAACAGAAAAAGAGTTAGTGTGTTTGTCTGAGTTGGGTGAAGTGAATTTTTATCTGTGCAGTTAGCTAGGTGTAGAAGGAAACTGAGAATTAGGGGGAGTGGCTTAAGCTGAAGGAAGTCAGGTGTTTTGTATTTAAAATCTGCCCAAGATAGCTTTTGGCAGAGAGCAGCAACAGGAAATAGGCAGCTGCCAAAACTGTACTACTCTACTGTGACTAAAGAACTTGAACTCTACTACTGGGACCTTCAATTTAGGTTAAAAGCAAACAAACAAACAAAAGAGTTAGTGTGTTTGTCTGAGTTAGGTGAAGTGAATTGTTATCTGTGCAACTAGCTAGGTGTAGAAGGAAACCACGAATTAGGTGGAGTGGCTTAGGCTGAAGCAAGCCAGGTGTTTTGTATTTAAAAACTGCCTAGATAGCTTTTGGCAGAGAGCAACAAGATTAAGGAGGCAGCTGCTAAAACTCTACTACTAGGACTACATTGCCACCTTCTGTCCCCTACCTTCCCCTAAACCTTAGCCAGTTCTACTTTTATAAGCACAGGATTTGACTGACAACAGGAGGTTCCTCTTTGAGAGCAGGAAGAGAGTGATCACAGAGGCACAAAAGACTCACCATCCTAGAAGGAAAAGAGTAGCTCTTCATTCCCCCCAGCTGCTGAAAAAGGGACCTTCGTGGGCCCAGTGGGCCAGCCCAGTCATCAAAATTCAATAAATAAATAAACTGCTGGAGTTATGACTCTGAGCAAGTAAGAAGGAGACTACTGAGGAATATAGGAACTTCCTGTCCCAGAACAGGAAGATCAGGAGCTGTAAGGGCATTGAGACAGTAGTAAAGTAGGGAGAAAAAAATTATATGAGAAAAATAAACAAAGAGAGGAAAGAGTAAGTATACAAAACAACAGTTAAAGGGCCACAAATAAGACATGATGGGAGTGGTGCAGTGCAGTGGCTGCGAGCAGCAGTCTTCCAGGAGACGTTCTGGAGGATGCAGTGTTGTCCCATCTGCAGGCACCTCTCTGGGCTGAGGGAGCACGTTGTTCATATCCAGGCTGAGTTGGACAGGATTTGGGGGACCTCTTCTCCCACCCAGGGACCACCAGGGCCACCACTGCTGCCTCAGAGGTTGCCAAGAAAGAGGAGCACTTGGACCACAGTAGGCTCTGGGAGGGTGAGGGTGGTGGAACAGAGGTGCATCTCTCCAGTTGTACCTCTCCACAATTCATATACCATTCTGGAAGAGTGTGGTTCCTTTATAGAGGCACCCACAGTGGAGACCAAGGAGGATGCTGGGAACCTCCATAAAGATCTACAGGAGGGTGGCATGGGACCCCAGAGGGGAAGATAACAACTCTTGGTGGGGGACTTCATTATTAGGATGGTAGAACTGGGGGTGGGAGAGGGAGGGAGGTAAGGTGCCACCATGGCTTGGAGGGACAGGGAGTGAATCCTCAGAATCATGGGAGTAGCTGCACAGGGGAGGGAGCTGGATGTCATTGTCCACCTAGGGACAAATGACCTAGTTTGGAAAAGGATCAGAACAGTGGAGGAGGAGTTTGTAAAGTTGAAGAGGGCCCTTAGACAAGTAGCATAAACAGTAACCTTTCTCGGAGGTGCTGCCTGTCTACATGGAAGCAAGTCTGGCCACCATGGGATTCAATCAATGGTTGAAAAACTGGTGTAGAGCTCAAGGTTTTGGCTTCATTAGGGACTAGGGTTCCACCTGGAAGGGTACAGGCCTATACTAGTGCAATGGTCTGCATCTGTCCAGGAGGGGAACCAGGATCCTAGGTAATAGGTTTAAATGCTTCATTGGCAAGCATTTAAACTAGCCAAGAGGGGAGGCACTGAAAAGGAGCAGGGAAATCCTAGTGCCCCTACCCCCAAAAAAGCAGGGTAGTTAGTGAGGTAAACACCAAGACAGAGACGGCGATAGGGAGTAGGGCAGGAGTAAATGGAGAAAAAGGCAAAGGCAGTAAGGACAGCTGATGGGGAAAAAAGGGGTAAGGCCATCAAAAAATGGAGGGTAATGAGTACCAATGCCCGAACTCTAGGTAGCAGGCTCCCTGAACTGGTGGCCTTGATGGAAGAGGGATGCCTGGATATCTTGGCAGTCACAGAAACATGGTACACAGAGAACCATGACTGGGATGTCAACATACCAGGGTACACAATCTACTGGAGAGACAGGGAGGGTAGAAGAGCAGAAGGAGTAGCTCTCTATCTAAGGAAGGGGATCAAAGCAATGGAAAAAAAGAGTAAACAGGGAGGAGAGGAGGCATTGTGGATCACCCTGGAGACTGGAAATGGCACCACAATCCGCACAGGGCTTGTATACAGATCCCCATCTCAGGGGGAGGAAATAGACAAGAAAATGATAGAAGGCATCCTTAGGATGGAAGAGAAAGTGGAGATATTGTTTATAGGGACATGAATATGCCAGATGTTAACTGGAGCACCTCTGCAGCAGCCACATCCAAGAGCTGGGCCATTCTTGATGCCCTACAGGGGGCATGCCTCCGACAGCTAGTGTTGCAACCCACTCGGGAGGGAGCAATCTTAGACCTTGTACTCTCAAATGGGGACAGAGGGAGGATCTCAGATCTAGAAGTGGGTAGTCATCTGGGAAAAAGTGACCACCAAACAGTGTGGTTCATGACGAACTCAGCTGCAGAGTCAAGCCATACAAAAGTGAGGGTACTGGACTGCAGGGGGGCTGAATTTATCAAAATGGGAGAGCGTCTCAGAAAAGCACTAGCAAACAGGCAAGAAGGAGGGGTGCAGCAACAATGGGGAAACATCCAAACTGCCATCATAGAGGCAACCAACCTTTGTGTGAAACAAATAAACAAATCAAAATGAAAGAAAAAGCCACTATGGTTCTCAAAAGAGGTGGTGGAAAAGGTTAAGGAGAAAAAGATAGCATTTAGGAAATATAAGGAAACACAGAAGAAGCAGGACAGAGAACTAAAGCAGAAGGAAGTGAGGAAGGCAGTCAGAATAGCAAAGGCCCAAACCAAGGAAAAGATAGCCAACTTGGTTAAGAATGGGGATAAAACCTTTTATAGGTATGTTGGGGAGCGTGGAAAGACAAAAAGAGGGATAATGAGGCTGAATAAAGGGAACAGTGGGTGGGCAGAGAGGGACAGTGAAAAAACAGGGATACTGACCAAATACTTTTGCTCAGTATTCACAAAAGAAGAGAAGGGGGAGGTGCCTAATCCAGTCTATTGAAGAACTCTGGATAGGGGGGTCGATCCCAGTCCTTTCACAGGAGAACGGATTCAGAAATAACTCCTAAAACTTACAAAGCAATGGGGCCTTATAGGATTCAACCCATAATTCTAAAAGAATTAAGGGCAGAACTAGTGACACCACTGGCTACCCTTTTTAACAAATCATGGGAGGATGGTGTAGTACCTGAAGACTGGAGGAGGGTGGATGTGATTCCCCTTCACAAAAGTGGGAGCAAGACAGAGTCAGGAAACTACAGACCTGTCAGTTTGACTTCAGTGTTAGGGAAAATGATGGAATCACTTCTGAAGGAAAGAATTGTTGATTTCCTAGAGGCCAGTGGGGCACAGGACCCAAGGCTGCATGGATTCACCATGGGAAAGTCATGTCAGATGAATTTAATTGATTTCTTTGACTGGGTAACCAAAGTTGTAGACCAGGGAGTGGCTGTGGACATGGCCTACCTAGACTTTAGTAAGGCATTTGACACAGTCCCACACAAAATATTAATAAACAAATTAGCCAGCCTGGGAGTGGGTCCCAGGGTGGTAGCCTGGTTGAAACACTGGCTGAACAACAGGACACAGAAGGTAATAGTAAAAGGAGTCTGCTCTGAAGGAAGGGGGGTTATTAGTGGGGTACCGTAGGATTCAGTACTGCGTACGGTCCTTTTTAATGTCTTTATAAGTGACATTGCAGAGGGACTGGAAGGAAAAGTATGCCTCTTTGCAGATGACACAGAGATCTGCAACAGGGTTGATACACAATGGGGGGGTGGAAAGCATGAAAAGGGACTTGGCAAGGTTGGAGGAATAGTCAGAAGTATGGCAGCTTGGATTCAATGATAAGAAGTGCAAAATAATGCACCTGGAAAATAAGAATCCAGGGGAAGAGTACACAATTGAAGGGGCGGTGGTAACAACAACAAAAATGGAAAGGAACCTGGGGGAGTAATCATATCAGATGACCTAAATGTTAGCAAGCAATGTGAGAAGGCAGTAAGGATGGCTCGGGGGATACTGAGATATATAGGTAGAGGCATTACCAGTAGAAAGCAGGAAGTTGTTATCCCACATCTGGAGTACTGCATCCACTTCTGGAGACCCCATCTCCTCAAAGACATAGACAGGATGGAGGCAGTCCAGAGGAGGTCAACTAAAATGGTGCAGGGTTTGCAGCAGAAGCCATACAAGGAGAGACTAAAGGAGCTTAATATGTATACCCTTGAGGAAAGGAGGGAGAGGGGGGACATGATAGAAACTTTTAAGTACCTCAAGGGGATCAACAAAGTCCAAGAAGGTAGCATCTTTCAGAAAAAGAGATGTGCAAGAACAAGGGGACACAATTTGAAGATGGGGGGGCTAAGGGGCAATGTTAGGAAGTATTTTTTCACACAGAGGGCAGTGAACACATTGAACGGCCTTTCTGAGGAGGCTCTGGGGTCAAAAACAGTGGGAGAATTCAGGAATGCATGGGACAGACATAAGGCAATTCTTGTGGGAGGTGGGAAGAAATAGGCTGTTGGTTAACTGGGATCTGCAGCTTATCCAGTAGTTAGGGAAATGGACAGACTAGGTGGGTCAAGCAGTCCTAATCTGCTGTCATAGTCTATGTTTCTATGAATTATGGGTGGGGGCAGGGTTTGCAAGACTGAGTTGAAATTTCTGTGAGGCCCATGGATAATCTGTAGGAAGAGATGGAGTGCAGGAAAATTGAATGGGGGTAAGGAAAATTGAGTAAGGGTGTCAGCAGAGATGGAGAGACTCGCATGGGGTTGGTTTAGGCTGACCAGAGCAGTGCTAAAATTAACAACAGTTATGCAGCAAATACAGTGACACAGTTAGCAGGCAGTCAAAATGCAAAACAGGTCCATTACATATTAAAGCAGAGTATACAGTGTCAGCTACAATAAGAAATTACTTCAACCACCAAATTATAAGTACCAATAAGCAGTACAGTTCTGAAAAGCAAGCTGGAGCTCAGATACACATTAGTACAGGGAGAAAGATTGAACGCACATGCAGGCTCGTGGCAAGGCCAATCAGGATTCCTCAGACCCAAGGTTCAGCCAATCGGGAGCCTCCAGGTCTGAGAGTGCCTAAAATTGAAAGCAAAAAGTGTTCAGGAGACTGTACCTTACAGCAGGGCTCTTCCCTGGGGATGGCAGGTGGGCTAGAGGTGGGCAGTGGTGGTTCAGTGGAGCTGTGCCACTCCTGCAGGTGTCAGCACCTGAATCTAGGGCTCAGAGTTTCCAGCAGGGCTCTTCTCCGGGGATGGCAGGCGGGGTAAAGGTGAATGGTGGTGTTTCAGTGGAGCCGTGCTGCCTCTGCAAGTGTCAGCGCCCTAATCAAAGGCTCATAGCTCCGGGGATGGCAGGCAGCAGCATTTCAGAGAAGCCATGCCACCTCTGCACTTGTGCAGGGCTCTTCTCCTGGAATGGCAGATGGGGTAGAGGCAGTTGGTGGCATTTCAGTGTCACTACGCCACCTCTGCTAGTGTTCGCACCCTAATCAAGGGCTCAGAGTTTCCAGCAGGGCTCTTCTTTGGGGATGGCAGGTGGGGTAGAGGCGGGTGGCGACATATCAGTGGAGCTGTGCCACCCCTGCATGTGTCAGCGGCCGAATCAAGGGCTCAGACCTTCCAGCAGGGCTCTTTTCCAGGAATGGCAGACAGGGTAGAGGTGGGTGGTAGCATTTCAGTGGAGCTGAGAGGCCTCTGCAAGTGTCAGCGCCTGAATTAAGGGCTCAGAGCTTCCAGCAGGGCTCTTCTCCGGGGATGGCAGATAGGGTAGAGGAGAGCGGCAGCATTTCAGTGGAGCTGCACCACCTCTGCACATGTCAGCACCCGAATCAAGGGCTCAGAGCTTCCAGCAGGGCTCTTCTCTGGGGATGACAGGTGGGGTAGGGTTGGGCAGCAGTGTTTCAGTGGAGTCGCACTGCCTCTGCAAGTGTCGGCGCATGAATCAAGGGCTCAGAGCTATAATGCTGATTCCTGATTCTACAGTTTCAGCCATTCACATGGTCAGATATATCACTATATTTATAAAAAGATTCTCCCTGGTGGCCCTAAAGCAGCACTGCTGGCAGGCAGGATTTTCTCTAGAAAAATTGCAGAAGTCTCATGAACTATCTTACCATGGCAATGACTTAAAGCATTGTCACATAACTGAGAAACACCTGAAATGAGAGAAACAAGAATTGAAAGTAATTAGACAGTGATATATGCATAACATTTATAAATTTAAAAACAAAAATGAGAGAAATACTACTTACCTTCCCTGATAGGAAACACTGCTTAATTAAATAATCATATTCAGGCCTGGCCCATGCAACAACAGGATGTCACTACCTTAGTGATAAATACCTGAAACGGAGAAACAGGAACAAAAGATGGCTGGAAAGACACTGGTTCTATTCCTCCCCCCACCAACGGCCAAAAAAGTAAAACATAAAAAATAAATACTTATCTTTGATGATAGGACATACACAGTGATATTTGAAGATCATTATCCTGATCTGTGCTTCAAACAAGCATTATCATTTCATGAGAAAATATCCAGAATTTCTGGCAGTACAGATGCTGTAGTGGGAGACTTACACAGCACAGAAGCTGCACATTAATTCTGGGGGTCCATCTCATTTTGTTTCCTCATTCAAAAATTTCCAAACAGCAGAGTTTTTTAGACCGAGAATTTCTGGGCACTGAAGTTCATCCCCTAAAGTGCATTACAAGAACTGTGGTGGTGGGAATGACACACAGTTGCCATTATGTAGCAGCATGCTGCAGCTTGACATACTTTTTGTGGTAACTGAGAAAAATTCTGTGAGCACAAAGTTTCTGTATACTGTGCTTTTTGTGCCATTCCCCCTAAAATGCATTACAAGAATGGTGGTGGTGGACTGATGCACAGCACAGTACCATGTAGCAGTGGCAGCAGCTCGATGTATTTCTTTTTTTTGGTGACTCAGAAAAATCCTTGGAGGGGAGATTTTCTGTATATCATGTTTTTTGTACCATTTCCCCTTAATTATCATGCTGGGGACTGACACACACTGTGGCACCATGTAGTAGCATTCAGCAGGGTGACTTATTTTATTCTGGTCATTGAGAAAAAAATCTTGGAGCACAGTATTTATGTACTGTATATTGTGCTTTTTGCACCACCATCCTTGAAGTGCATTACAAGAACTGTGGCAGTGGGATTGGCACACAATGTGGCACCATGTAGCAGCATGCAATAGCTTCATTTATTTTTTCTGGGTAGTTGAGAAGAATTCAGGGATGACAGACTTTCCCCCTAAAATACATTACAATAACTGTAGTGAGGGGACTGACAGAAAGTGCAGTATCTGCAGCATCATGCGGGAGTCTGACATTATTTATTCTGGAAGATGAGAACAATTCTGGGAGCTCAAATTCTATGTTTGTTTAAATGTACTGTATATGTATGATTTTCTGAATCTAGATTTGTGCTTTTCTTACAGTTTCCTCTAATGTGCATTACATGAACTGTGGTGGGGGACTGATACATAGTGTGGCACATTGTAGCAGCTTGCAGGATCCTGATATGTTTATTCTGGTAGTGCAGAACTGTGGTGAGGGGACTGACACATAGGTCAGCATCTTGTAGTAGTATGCAGGAGTTTTATATACTGTATTTATTCAGGTGGGTAATCAAGGAAAAATTCTGGGAGTGCAAAAAGTATGTACAGTATGTTGTGTTTTTCTCGCAATTTCCCCTAAAGTGCATTACAAGAACTGTGGAGCGGGGACTCAGACAGTGCAGCACCTTGTAGCAGTATACAGCAGCATGACATGTTTATTCTGGTAGTTGAAATAAAATTCTGAGAGCACAGGATTTATGTATGTTGTATGTTTCTCATAATTTTCTCTGAACTGCATACAAGAACTGCGCTGGTGGGACTGACACACAGCACAGTATTGCGTAGCAATATCAGAAATGGTACACTACTGTACCACCATTTAATAATGTCTTTTTCAGGAGGAATTTTCAAAAGTGAGAAATTTATTTACTTATTTATTTATTTATGACTTTGATAACTGGGTGAGTGCACTGATCCCAGGGACCGTTTTCAGGCACAACCCGGGCCATAACACATGACGCAGGGTGACAATGGAGTACAAGGTAACAGTAATACACATGAAACAGATTTGATACAAGCAACAATAGTTAGCTCAATATACAGGTTTGATGCATAGGTCCATTTGAGAACAGTGAATACAACGTTTCAATATCGGACATGCGGAGATTTGGTACAAAACAAACAAATCGTAGGCACAGTGTACAATGTGTGACTGCATCGTCCAGTGAGCAAGTAATACACAGACTACTCAGTAAAAATATATATATATATAATATGTACAGGCAAGGAAGTCAAATAATACTGTGAAAAATACAATACAACAGTTGTAGGCAGGGGAGTTGACTAGTGTGGGTTGGTGTCAGACCCCTGGGAGCAGCGGCAGAATGAGTTTGCCAGAAACCAGAGTTTAAGGCAGGACTTGCAACTGGAGTGTGTGTCAATGGAACAGATTCAGCTGGTAGTTTGTTCCACTGCAAAGGGGCAGCTGCAGACCAAGCTCTGCTACCCATGTTGGTGGATACCCTAGGGACAGCTAGAGAGGGAGTACCATTTGAGCAGAGGTTGTGGAGGAGCATTCAGGTTTTCAGAAGGACAGTTAGGGGGGATTCTGGAGTGATATAGATAACATTGTCCACCATGCAGTAGAGGGCTAGATCAATGTGACCTTGCAGTGGTAGCCATACAAGGGTATTATAGAGGGTACAGTGGTGGATGGAGAACGGGGCCAATAAAGCAAAGTGACAGGTGTTGTTGTTTGCAGTGGAGAGTTTAGCCATGGCAGTAGTTGAGGTCCTGGCATAAATAAAGGAGCAGCAGTCAAGAATAGGGAGAAGATTACCCTGGACATTGGCTAGTCTGGCTTCAGGGGTAAGGTACTGCCTGAATCTATAAGCGGCACCTAACTTTTGATGGAACCTTCTGACAAGGGAATTTACATGCTCAGTGAAGGTGAGGAAGGGGTCGAGCAGTACTCCTAAGTATTTGTAGGTATTGACGTCCTCCAGGGCTGGGCCGTCTGGGGTGAGAATGAGTAAGGGGGCATGGTTTTTAGTTTTGGCCAGGAAGGGTTTAGATCCGAACAGCAAGGATTTAATTTTTTGGGCATTCACTAAGAGGATGTTTTTTGAGAACCAGCTGTGGCCCACAGCATAGTTGTGCAAGACAACTGAGGAGATTGCAGCTGTGGGTTTGTCACTGTGGAAGAGGACAAGGTCATCGGCATACAGCAGAGAGTGAGTGCCAGTTGAGGCAGTCAAAGAAAAGCGCATTAACGAATAAGGAGAAAAGGAGGGGACCCAGGATTGAGCCTTGAGGGACCCCCACAGAGACAGGCAGGGTGGGGAAGCAGGTTTGACCAATACACATGAATTGTGAGCAATCAGTAAGGTAGTTAGTGAACCAGCTTGTGACGACTTTCTGAGAACAACCAAGGAGGCCAAGCTTGTAAGTAAGGAGACCATGGTTAACCATGTCAAAAATCAAAAATCAAAGAAATCAATATATTGTGCTTGTGTGATTGTGTCAACTAAAGTGCTTTACAATACAGACTGTCCTGGAAGATGACTTGAACAGCACACACACCAGTAGCTACCAGGGTTTAATAATTTCATGTATGGAAGAAAATGTTGGAAAGTGAGAACAGCAAACAAACAGCTCTGTGGAGGGAGGGAGGGAAGCAGTCCGATGGTGATTGATATAGTGCAGCATCAACTGGTGGACTAAAAAAAAAATAAGAGAACCAGACGGTTTTTTATATGGTGCTTTTTAAATGCACTATCTATGTAAACAATAGTGCTTTACAACAACAACAACAATACTGTCAGAGAAGAGAATGATATGGTGCATGAAGATCACCATTAAAGAAAATATTGATAAAAAAATGTTTTTTTCTTTATTCTCAAGAAGGAGAGCACTGGAACAGACATCAAGACAATAAAGAATGGAGCCAAACAGTAAAAGAGAAATACAGAAACTTTTTGGTATTTCTGATACTTTTCTATTTCTTTGTAAACAAAGAGGGGCGAAGAAAGAATAACAGGAAGGTAGGAGGCAGTATCTGATAGACAGAGGAAAGGATTAGAGTAAAGAGGGAGGATCAGTGAGGAGAACGGGAGAAGAAAGGATTATATAAAACATGATTTAGAGAATATTTTTAAGGGACAGATGGAAGAACACCCATACCATCGCGCCAAAGCTCGTTCATCCCCTCAAGAAACACTTTCTGATTTTCTTGCAGGTTCTATAGGGTTTCTTCTGTAGAAGAAACTCTGCAATATAGGTCACCCATTTCAACTAACAGTAGTGCCAGCTCCTGTCTAGTAGCTGTTGGCACTGTTGGTGCTGGTGCAGGTGATGTTCCATGATCCTGCTCTTCACTATGCTGGGTCCGTGTGACCACTGCAGATGTGGTCTAAGTGTGTGTTGCCCATCAGTGGCACAGAAGCACCCCTGCCACCACCACCACCATCACTACCACTTGCTGCATCTTGTTTTCTGGTTTTCTTCTGGCTCAGGTGGTGGATTTTCATGTAGGTATGTTGCTCACCAGTGCCTAAATGGCTGCCCTTATCCCCACAATTGACAAGTGTGGTGCAGAGATTACATTTGTCAATACTGTCATTGTTGTGGTGACTTGTAAACAATTACCATGTCATGAAAGACCTGGGCTGCTTCCTTGAATGGGGAGCAGGGGCCCATCTGTGAAAAGAGATGATAGGTGCATACCTGAAATGAAGAAAACCAAATGAATACAGGTGGGATCACTCAGAAGGGTGTTACAAATCAAAGATGAGCAATAAATATGCAACAATCACAGGTGTTTAATCCACATGCATGAGCACGAGCTCACATGGATTCCCAGTGCTGCAAGGGATCCATGTGAACACTCTGTCATGCATCTGGATAACATACCTGACATTTTTACATACTTTTGGTGTCTTTGATTTGCATACCCAGCTGAGTGCTGCAGTACCTCTTGGGCTCATTTGATATTTTCTTTGAACAGGTCACTGAGGAAGATGAGGAACAGGCACATGGCTAGTTAGGGGGATCAGCTAGTGGCAGTGGTGATACCATGGGGCATACAGGGGATTCAGGATCCTGATGTACTAGGGGCTGCTGCTGCAGAGCTGGGGAAACTGGAGACTGCTGTGCAACAGTGGATTGCTGCTGCTGCATTGCAAATGTCTGCTGTGGTGCTGTGGGAGGCTGCTTGATCAATCCCTCTTGCTGCCCCTACTTCCTGTATTTGGACCTGGTGCTGTCTGGCAAAGTTGTATCCTCCACCACAAGTCCAAACACCACCCACCCTAAACTCCTTTTCAATATAAACAATAGAGTGTGTGTGAGAGAGGAAAGAAAATGTCAGAAACAAAGGGGGAAAGGGAAAATAGACATCTTTAACTAAAGGTTATAAATAAATATAAGATAATTATAGAAGATATATAAACTAAAGTACTCCAAAGAACTCAAATAATTAAGTCAGAATAAAAAAAAGAATAACTAAGTTGCTAAATTAATGTAAATTGTTGATTTTCACCAAACAAGTTGCTTTGAAAGCTTGTCAGGCTCCTATCTTATCCACTGACTAACACTGCAATACCAAAAGTAAAGCATACTCACAGTCTAGAGATATTCAGTATCATCGGGCTTGCTGAAGCTTTTCAGTTTGACCTTGAGAAACTTGTTTACCAGTAGCTACATTTTGCCAAAACTTTGTCCATAGAACCCCAGATGCAACGTTACAGGCAAAGTTGCCAGGCAAAGTTGTGAAATGCAAATGTCTTATTAAACAGAAAAAATTGTGAACTGATTCCCAAAAGTGAAATTGTTGATTTCACCTGAACTTCACTACTGAATGAAAATTTTGCAACATCTCTATGTGGGGCTAGAACCTGCAACTTTAAAGTCTTCTGGGACCAGGTGTGAATATGCTACATTCTGTGCTACTGACACTTACACAGACACTGCTGAGACACATAACCTGGTAATGATCAGATGGAAGAGGAATACAGAAAACAAATATAAGATAACATGTCAGAACTGCATGTTCATCAATGATGTCTCAAAACTGACAGCTTGCCTGTGTCATTCTGCTTTTGTGAATCAATTCTGTAATAAGACCTGATAACGAAACCATAGAAATATAATACTGGAAAATTCCAGAAATATTTAACACATTTTGCAGAATATGTGTATTAACAATGCTAGGACATTTCATGTGTTAACCAATGCCTGTCCGTATTCAGCATTATTTAATGTAGCAGTAAAGTATAGTCATTCAGTACTTCTGAAAATATGTCAGTTTACACAGGCAAACACATATTGTTAGGGCATTTTGATTTTCTCCCTAGGTATTTTAATACTTTTGTCTCTGTCTGTAAGTTGAGTTTGTCATATAAACCTGCTGTTTAAATTATCACTTTCCAGATATCCAGGAACCACTTTCCAACAGATAATTGCTAACAGAGGTAAGACTTCAATAGACTGTACATAATTGTGATAAACACCTTTGCAAATAAAGTCCTAATTTAGTTTTGTTATTTTTAATCACAATAAAAGCCATTTAAAACATACATCAAGAACTGTTATAACACAATAATGGTTCAGTCGAATGACATAGAATATAATATTTCATAGGAAACTATTAGCACTGTAACTTGTCAAAGTTGAACAAACAATAATATGGTGTAGAAGCTTTGTTTCATTTTCAAAAATACATTAAAAATTAATTAAATTTAATAAATGCTTTAAATATTTAAATAATGTTCACAAAATAATGCATTTTATTTTAAATTATTTAGTGCTTACTAAACTAAAGCTAATCATTGACATATAATGTGTGAAACTGTATCTCCTGTGTGTACTGTAACTCAAGTCCTTCCAGATAGAATAAGGGAAGCTTAGAATTTCAGTACAAAACTAGCTTATTTATCACAGTCTAATTTTCCTCTAAGATTAATCGAGCTGGCCTTGTAAGGAACCAATATTCTGCTGCATCCACCATAAGAAACAAGCAGTATTTGCTATTTTTAAAATATATATGCAAATGCAATGTTAACCAATGCTGTGAATGATCACTGCTGGCTGCTTAAATAAATGTTATGGCACCCTGCAATGTCTGTAGCTTTAGCAAGAAACATTAACATATAATAAGATAGTTATATGCTGTAGTCTCCAATAGAAAAAGAAAAATGTAAATAAAATGGAATAACCCATTTAAACTGGAACACAATGGACTGTTGAACCTCTACCTGGAAACTCATTAGATGTTTACCATTTTTAGTTTTATGATTATTCATCCATTTTGCAAAAGAAACATGCTTTTAACTTGGCTTCCCATATATGAACAATTGCTTCTTCTGTTAGTTTTTGTATTTATAAAATGGTACATTCTAGTAAGGCATACACATTCCTGTTTCTTTTTAATGTGGCTAGTATGTACACTTTATGAAAACTTTAAATGTACCACTGCATGTGGTCATATGTGATTATGATCCAGAAGAACCAGGCAGAATGCCTGAAGTACAAAAGGAATTGTTCATTGAAACACCTACGTAGGCAGCAATACCAAATAAAAAGTTAATTGTAGAACACTAAAGTATACACACAGACAATGTTTGATTATAGATCCATACTTTATAGTTACTGCATAGATTAAAGTATATCTGTCAATGCACACATAAATAAAGTTAGCTAATTGTGGGTTTGCTCATGCAGTACAGCAACTCAGTTTAATCACTGAGGTTTAATCACTTCACTGTGATTTCAGGAGTACTTGAAGCTTCTATGTTTCTGGTTTGATGCTGCAGGAGGAAGATAAATAGGCAATAATCTTCATGTTGGCAACAGGGTTTCTACTGTTAATGTCATAATGTGAAAATGTTGATAGCAATTGGGAAAACTAAAACATATCTACTGGCAGAAGGGGAGACAGAGGTAAAATATGGATTTAATAACATTATAATATAGGACATCCATGTACAGTATGTGCTCTATTTTTAATGTCCCAGAGTTGTTAAGTTCAAAGTGGAAGTCTAGTTCTCAGGAAAAGTGATGAATAGCTTTGATCGTATCTGAGCATTGCAAACCTGAAATTGGAAATATTTTAATCTGTTTTGCTTTTGGGAGAAAGAGAGATATGCCTGGGGTAAAGTTTGGGTCAGGCTATAACAGTGCAATACATGTTAACCTATCAGTTTTTACTTTACAACACAACTTTACGTTTCTCTCAGGTGACATGTCTGTTTTATGAACATTATTCCCTTTTTCAAATCATCTTAGACTAGTACATTAAATACAATTTTATGTGGAATTTATTTCTACTGGGAGCTAATATTGAACTGACTGCTGTCTTAATTTTGTTCTTATGAAAAATGAATTTGAACTTTCTCAGGCTGTTTTCTTCTTTACAGCAAATAACACCTAATGGCTATAACAGAGCCTGATAATAGGCAGTTTTGAAGGTGATGACTGTTTTTATAATGGGCATTAAACTAATTTAATCTAGCAACTGCCACATTTAGGAATGTTGAACCAGTGTTGATTCAGATCTAGATCACGTAGTCTGAGTCAAATTCCTGCAGATCTCACACCAAATCACAGCTTCCTCGTTCACCCTTATTTACATCACCAGTATCAAATAAGGGATGGCATGGAATACCATTATCTACAGATTAGTGAACCAGAAACATGAAAATAAGCACTGCATGCTGCAGTATAGTCAAACTAATTATATACCTTTTAAAATGTTGACAAGGAACAAACTCTGTAGTTATTGTGAATTGCAAAAGCATTTCTCCTGTAAAATTAATACAGATCCATTTTTGAGACACTTTCTTTTGATCTTATGAAAATGACCCTTGAGAAAAGATTTGCCGCCAGTGTTGCATCTACAGAACAGTGTCAGCAATTGACATGATCAGATATTTTGTGAACTGCTTGTGATATCTCCCTGCCTGCAGTACTACTGAAGTTCCACCAATGAGACTCTCTGTTAGAATTTTGTGAAAGGTTGCAAAATAATTGACTATGTCAGTTATTGCGACTGTATTCACTGGAAGTATTTTGTACAGTTTGGGCTTCTCCCAGGTTTCTTTGACCCTGGTGCTCACACAGTCTCACCAGGTGATGGAAAGGGTAACAGCAACTGCTAAACTTTGGTTTCCCCCAAGTGTTCTGTGACTGCTGAAACTTAGACGTGTACCATGATAAGAGATTCTCCACTTTCAGGGGCTTTCCTAATTTGTGACAGAAGAATTTATAAAGATGATATAATTGCATTTAATGGCCAAGCTGCCATATTCACATTGCTGACATCAATAATTTTCTTTGCCATCAATTACAACAATAAAGATATACAGTGATCAAGAATAAAGACACACAATTATATTACTCCTTAATAATGGCAAATACAAATCAATCCGTATCATTAAACAAGCATCACAAAATAATAGTTTTTTCTGCTAGTGTCAAACTGAATGCATTCGCACAATCATTAAAGACCTAATAGTGCCAAACATACTGTAGCAGACAGAAAATGTTATTGCAGTAATTCCTTGACCTAACCAGTTTTTCCCCTTTGCTCATTATAATGTTTTCTTTTAATTGGTAGTGATTGGTGGGATATTGAGAGCAGTACTTTACCTGGAGAGGGAAATGCCAAGCTGCATTCCCCTTCATACCTCACCAGCTCATGGACTTACTCATTGTAACATTGATGGTAACCAGTGTGGCAGAAAGTGACTGGCCATTCTTGGGCAGTTGTGATGTCACAGTCCATGAGATCCCAATAAAAGGAACAGAATGAGATATGGCAGCCTCAAGGTCAAGTAGTATTCCATGTGTGACATCTAGTACTGTTAGGTAGAAAATTTTCCAATTAACAAAAGTGGGGAGAAGTATGTCAGATGCAAAAGGTAGCAGTTCACATTTTTTAAATGTTTACTGTATATTAATTTAAGTCAGTGTATAGGCTCTTTAGACGTTAGTCAGCAGGACTCAGCTGGTAGGACATCCACCTCTGGGCCAGAAGGCCTTGGGTTCTAGTCCCATTTGGGGATTGAGCTCATACAATAAACGCTGACATCCAAATACAGTACTAGAGTAATGATGTACTCTCTCTCTGTATGCCATCCCTCATATTAGACATTTAGCTGAGGTCCCATCTGCCCACCTCGAGGGCTGTCCTGGTGGGTTTCCAGGTGGAAGTTAAAGAATCCAAAGCACTTCTCATAACAGTAGGGGAATTTTTTATTCAAAACATAAAACAAAATATACAAAAATGTATTACTTCATACAAAATCAAAATGAAAAAAATCAAAAACATAAATAAGTATTACAACATACATGAACTTCAAACATAAATAATCAATATTGGTACATAACCCCTGTCCTATCCCCACTAAAAAATTAGGGGATATTTGTTAAGAAAACAAGAATGCAAAACAAATACACAATAGTGTTACAGCACACAAAATCATAATGCAAAAACAAAGATAAACATAAACAAGTATTATAGCATACAGTCAAAAACTTATCAATGTTTTAGAGTCCCAAAAATTAACAAATACTGAACCCCTCCAACTAACAGAGTAGGGGAATATGGTATTGAAAACTTAACACAACATATACAAAATTGTATTACAGCCTACTAAAGCAGAACAAAAAAGAAATCAATAATAGAACTAGGAGGCACCACATACAAAAATTTCAAACCAAAGATCCGGAATTATACATAAATCCCCATCCCTTCCCCCCCAGAACAACAGGGGAGGATGATTTCTCAAAACTCAAAGCACCATATACAGACAAAAAGAAATATTTGTACAATAAAGGAGAGAAAAGAAACAAAAAACAATGAGATTCATAAGTAAATACTTCATCCTATGGAGAGAAAAAAACAAAAAAACATAAGACATCAAAGGTCAACCTATAAACCCTACCCCATTCCACTGACCAGGATACGGGGGAAAAAACACCCAAATCACATACTTCTCGATGTTTCATAGGCTAAAAATGAAAAATAAACAGACTTTAAAGTAAAGAGGCACACAATATAAGCCGAAATCCTTGGATTGACAGCAGAGAGGCCCCATATACCAGAGCAATAATATCAGCTTCAAAAACTAGGAATCATACTATAATATTTTTAGAATAGCACACTTTCTATCATATGTGAAAATACCTTATAAGTCAAAATTTGAGACTAAAGTAACACCATAACTTCATTACCTATGGTTCTCTCCAAGCGTATGTATGGAAATAATATAAAAACCAATACCCATAACCCCTTATCTAACCAGGACATGTTTCTCCACCATAATTTATACAAATCAGGTAGAACTCTATTCCGTTCCATAGCCTGCCACTTCAATATAGCCTTCTGCAACAATAAGGCTACTTGTTCTTCTCTTAACACTTGTTGTCGAAGAGACCAGCCACACCTAGCTAACCAAAGTTGATAACTAATAAAGCTCATCAGCAATTGAATAGTAATAGCATCAAATTTAACCCATGCCCCAGGCAGTATCCCATCAAGCCAGATCCCTGAGGGCTGATTTTGGAAAGGATTCAGAGGCCATTTCCTGTGAAATACCTCCCAGAAGGATGTGGCAAATGTGCACTCCAATAAGAAATGGGAAAAAGTCTCTATAGTATCTATACAGATACCCCCTCTAGGACATGTACATTCTTTAATGCCTATATGCTTTAAATTACCCCGGACACCTAATTTTTGGTGTGCGCATAACTAAATAAAATCTCTCATATAATATGGAAGTCGTTTACTAGAGAAAAAGGAGTTTATCAAGAAATGTTGGGTAGTAGATAATTCAGTATACCAAGGGGAAATATAAAAGTTTCCCATTATCTAATTATATAGGGATTTTCATGAAAAAGTACAAAGGGAATTTTTCTGCACTTTCCAAGTTTTTAATTTACTTATTACACCCAAAAAATTTCCAGGTATGTAGGCCACCCTCATTTGTTGTGGGAGAGGAATAGTCAGGTCCCAATTACTAAAAAGGGGTTCAATCTCATCCTCTATCCAGGGAATCCAAACCTTATCAACATTTGTCAATAATGGTACAAAATTAAAAAAAATTAAAGTCACATAGAAAAAAACTATTAGGTTTAACATACCCAAACCACCATCTTGTATAGGTAAATAAGTAACACCTCTCTTGACAGGGTTCAACCTGCTACCCCACAAACACTGAAAGAATACACTATAAACTGTGGTTTCCATATTCACCGGGGGGGGGATACAGCCGCAAGATACAAAAAATGGGATAATAAAAAGGTTTTAATTAAATAAATCCATTTTCCTTTGGTCATCTGCCATTTATTCCAGTGGGTTACTTTTTCTTTAACCAATGTTAAAAGTAGCTCCCAATTATACCTTTGGGGATCGTCCCCACCAAAAAAGATACCCAATATCTTCCTATAAGTGCTATCTATAGGAATGCCCCAAACAAGGGATACATCACTAGCATCATATCCTAAGGACAAAATTCTACTCTTCTGTGTATTAATTTTTGATCCAGAAATATTATTAAATTCACATAAAAGGTCACGAACAGCTACTGCAGAAGTTCGGTCTGCTAAAAAAAGTTCTAGATCATCTGTAAATGCCAAAGCAATCACCTGTTCATCTTCCGATCCCACTGGTAATCCAGTTATTGCTTCCATTTTATATAGTGCATGTAATAGTGGGTCAAGAGATAGGACATATAATAAGGGGCTGAGAGGACACCCTTGCCTTACCCCACTATGGACAAAAACTGCATCCCCTACCCATCCATTAACACTTGGGATCAGGATTATACCAGTATAGCAAGTTTGAAACCAAGTGACAAACAGCGATGGAAATCCAAAGGACCATAGTGTCTCCCACAAATAATTATATTCGACCCAATCAAAGGCCTGAGATTGATCTAAACAAACTAGGTGTCCAAACAATTCCTGGTAATCTCCCTTATGTACAATTTCTCAAACCAAAATTAAGGCATCCTGGACCCATCTTCCCGGTATGCTACTATATTGAGATGGATGCACTACCTGATCTATTATACTAGCTAATCTCTGACTAAGAACTTTCATTAAAATGTTATAGTCGGTGTTCAAAAGCTAAATCGGTCTCCATTGTTTTAAATCTCCCTGACATCCTTCCTTAAAAATTAAGGTCAAAAGGCCCTCCACCATACTCTTAGGGAGTTTTTGCTTGGATAAGCCATCATTTAGACACAAACAAAACTCAGGTCCTAAGACCTCCCAAATATATTTATAGACTTCATGCAGGAGACCATCAGAGCCAAGCGTAATACCAGGCTTAAGTGACCAAATTACATTTTTTAATTCTGTCAATGAGATGGGGCTAGTCAGAATAGCTCTAACATCCTGTGGCAGTTGGGGTAGATGTAGTTTTCTCAACCACTGTCGCATTTTATCTACCACTAAATGCTGGCTATCAAAAATATGAGCAAAATGGGAAGTAATTTTTTTTAAAATATCCCCCTTTTTATACACAGTACTACCAGTAGAGGTAATCACATACTCCATATAATGGTGGTCTCGGAAGAGTTGAATAGAATCAAATGACAATGTATCTTTCCTTTTACTACTAATACCGTGCTTTTGTTTATATTCTAGCAATTTTAAGACTTCCAATTGTTTTGTTGCCAACATACTCTTTAGATTTTTAACTTTCTGTAGGTCTGCCAGCCCTAAATTGAGTCTGAAAGATGTCCAGAAGGCAATACTATTTCTCAAAAAGGCAATTTCATCATTTTTAAATTTCCCATTAATACGCCCTATTGTACTAAAAAAGGAATGTATTTCTGCTTATGTATCTTCCCACCAAGTAGAAGTATCATCATATAAGAAAAACACAGATTTTCTTGCTTGTAGTACTGCTAAAAAGCCTTCACACACTACTGGAATGGAAAGTAATGAGCTATTCAATTTCCAGGTCCCTGGCCCCCTTCTAACCTCAGGAACATCACTGGTGACTAGTGTTGGCAACTTATGGTCTGAGGTTGCTATGTCTTGGAGAAGTGCTGTTTTAATGTTTGAAAAGGCAGACACAAAAAAATAATCAATTACAGAGGCCTGAGGGCCACAAAAATATGTATAACACTCTTTTATTGGGAGAGAACCAAAGGCATCAATCAAGCCCACATCACTAACCAGGTGAGCCAGACACTGAGCATCTCAATATACTTTCTTATTAAGGACAACGGTAGTGCACTGGGCCAAAGTCAGTGGCGGAGGAATAGCCAGTGCAGCCGGTGCAGTGGCACAGGGGCCCGACACACATAGGGGCCCATTCGCCCATAGTAAAAATCAAGGATTTCATTGATTTCATTTGTTCAGCAATCGTGGAGCATGTATTCGCGTTCGCATTGTCTTTTTTGTCACTAGTGTGACTAGACTGACTGCCGCCTTCTGTGCTTGATGCCACCACCACCACCCCCGACTGCAGATGGCAGCACTGACCACAGAGTTGCGGGAGTTAACTGGAGCATAGGAATGTGATGTATTGCCGTTGCGCACTGTGCACACAGGCAGCAGCAGCGCCCGCCGCCCTGCCCCCCATACACAAACAATAAAAAGTAAAACTAAAGACAATTAAAGTATGTGAAAAAAAAGGTGGACCGACTGACTGTGGCAGCGATCGTGAATCGATACTGTTGCTGTGTGTTGAGGGCAATCTGGAGCCTGGGACTGGGACCTGCCTGGAGCCGGAGGCGAGGAGGAGGAGGATCAGGTCAGATGCTAACTAACTTCACACTGCTTGCAAGCATTGCAGCGGCAGCCGCCGCAAGTTTAAATTGCCCGCCCTGTATTGCTTGTTGTTGGTTGTTCTTTTTCTTTCCTGCCCTGCTGCCTTGCCCAATAATGCCCTTAGTGGCTGTTGTATTGTTTTCTAACTTGTCTTAGACATAGTCCAGTCTCTCTCCGGAGACTGAGTGAGTGTGTGAGTAACTGCTTCTAAGTTCTGGCTTCCTGGCTGTGAGATGACCCGGTCCCTCCCGACTCCCCTCAGCAGCTGAGCACTTGTGACTTGTCTTTTGCAGGCTAGCTGCAGCATTAGTTGAGTTGGGATTGGGAGGACCCTTACCCTGCGTGATTTTTTTAAATTTATTTATGTTCCGTTGCCTGGCTTGGGGTGGGGATGGGATCGATTCATGTTTATGTTATATTCTTTGATATGTGAAGGGGTGGGTGAAGGGTGCATAGCCGTAAACAGTTAAAAAAAATCGGGGCCCGGCCGGGGGTTAAGGTGCTGGTATGGGGTGGGGGCCCCAAATTACAACCTGCACTGGGGCCTATCTTTTTCCTCCTCCGCCATTGGCCAAAGTAACATTAAAATCCCTTCCCAAAACCACCAAATGAGACATCAGTAATAAGGGAGAGAGAGACTGAAAAAGAAGTACTCTCTCATAGTTTGTTTGAAGAGCATAAATATTTATGAGTCGAATCAAGTGATGAGCCCAAATCATGTCCAGCATCAAAGCTCTGCCTGGCTGTACCTCTAACTGTCTCACAACCTTAACTTTAGCAGAGAAAAAACAAATCCCGACCCCTGAACACTGGTCCTCCCCATGGGACCAAATACTATCTCCCTAAAACCATGCACATCAGAAGCCGCAGACCTCTCAGCTGCGGAATGTAAGCGTACATCTTGAAAAAAAATACAATCTAGGTTAGCATGCAAAAAATAAGAGAAGGTATTGTGTCTTTTACACAATGATTGAATGCTGTTAACATTCAAAGATGCTATTTTAAAGGAGAAAGGATCCATAGATTAAGCAGAAAAGGATCTTCATTTCACTTTGCTCGAGGCTCTTGTTACCCTTCCACTTTTAGGCCCCTGAGCCAATTGCTCAGTAGAATCTAAGCAGTCTCCCTGAGAACCTGTCAGTATCATTCCTTCAGGAGGAGAATCAACAGGATCGGAAGCCTGGGGAGCAGCTGCTAAGATGGAAAATTTATTTATGTCTTCTACCGGGACCACCATTTCTGGTTTCCTTTTACCCTTAAGTTTAGTAGATTTCCCCTTTTTACCATATACCAAAGTAAAGTCCAAACCACCATCAGTGGATTCGGGGGGGGGGGGTTATTAGAAGCTGAGGCAGTGATATTAGAACACCCCTCATGTGAAAGAGGCTCACTCTCTGGAATTTGGGGTTCTTGACCTTCATCCTCAATCAAAGGGGTTGGAACAGGGCTTTTCCCAGTAGTAGATACCCCTAAAGTCGGGGATATTCGGGGCACCACGGGACCTGGACCTTGTATTACTGCCAGATGGATATAATGGTCCTGCACCCCAAAGTCAGCATCCTCTGTGTTTTGTGCAGCAGAGGGACAATCATCAAATGCATGTCCTGGGTTATCACAAAAATTACACTTAGGTTGCTTAAAACAATGGGCACTAGGGTGACCCAGTTCCCCACAATAAGAGCACTTCAAAATATCACATGATGTGCTAATATGCCTAGATGAGCTGCATTTGAAACACACTCTTGGTTACCCAGGAAAAAATAAGAACCCCTTATCTCGACCAATGAAAAAGCAATTGGGCAAATGAATCAAGTCTTGTTCATTATGTTGTACCTTTATTTGGAATTTCCACCCTCCATTCCAGAACCCTTCAGCATCTAAAATGGGCATAGGATTACCCTGGATATCACATCTCTTTTCCAGCCAGTGCATAATGTCCACAATATTCACCCCTTCATTTCTAAACAGAATGGTGATGACTCAGAAGGGCTGTTTAGTAAGGGGAAATACTATAAAGTCTGCCCATAAAGGGTTAGTTTTCAGATTCATATATCTACACCAAAATGTCTCCAATAATGCAGGGGTGCGAAAACTAACATCAAAAGTAAACTCCCCATGTACATGAATGAGCACATATACCTCCGAAGGAGAAAGCCCCATACTCCTTTTAAGCAGGACCTTACCCACAAAAAACCTGTCTGGGGGGTTTTCGCGAGGGCCTATATAACGTAGGTGAATCGCATTTCTTCTTTTTACTAGTTCCACTGGCTTGTGGAAATGACTAGCATAAGATGGCTTAACAGGTACCCCAGGGTGAAGGCCTGATGTGGGGTCAGTAGTAGTGGATGCATCTGGGGTTTCATCAGGGCCCACTGCTGCAATATGCAACAGGCTGTCAGAAACAACTTCAGGTTGAGAAGAAGGTAACGTATGAGCACAAGAAACAGAATTATCACTTATTTGCTCCGGTAGAGGAGTGGTACATCCAGTATTGGGCTTCCAATGCCCATCAGAGAGTGACATCCAGCCTGCTGCAAGCAGGGCTTTATACAGAGACCATGACCCCGGTTCTTCTGTGCTCCAATCTCGCCATGGAGATAAGGGAACTGAGTCAGGGGAGACCGTAGAAGCATCTGTGGCTAAGAGCAGCTTCACAACTCCTCCTAACACTGCAGTACCTGGTGATGCGTCTGAGTGTTTCTGCTTCCGATCCTCTGCCTGCCGCATATTTTCCGAAGATAGTTGTTCACTTAATCGCAATAATTCAGCAGCTAAGCACTGCTGCTTTTGCTCGAGACTCAATTGCTCTCCCAAATTTTCTGCTATGGAACCGCCATTCAGGACATTCTGCTGGCAACCAGGCAGGTGCATTCCAGCCATCCCCATAGCGGTTCTGTTTTCTGAGATACTCATTTTGTCCTGTGCTGTCTCCTGATCTCTCGCAGCCTCAGCCATCCGTTCCTCACCAGATCCAACAGTAAAGTGAGATGTCTCGCCATTCAACAGGCCCCCTACTGCAAGAGTAGGGGATTTTGCCCAGTGTTCTGGTCAACATTCCCCTTCCAATACAATCTGTTAAAGCAATTGTACAAGGCTGTGCTGGTGCTGATGTATGATATGGCTGCCACTATATGTTTACAGTCTTTCTGCTACTAGTCTCTTTGTGCTTCTAAAGCACTTTCTGATACAATGTGTATGAAAAGTGATACATATATATATATATATATATATATATATATATATTCTGAGTCCTCTTACTTTTAATAGCATCAGAATATTCTTGTACACATGGTAAAATCTCTTATTGCCATATCAGGCTGCACTCATCAGAGGCTAAGTCTGAACTGCTTGGGGTAAAGACACATGATGCGTACACATCAAATCAGAGTAACAATTCCTCTGATGCAGAAGAATGGGAACAATAGTTAGCAAGCCAGTATGAAGGGTTAATAGAACATTAGGCTGTATAAGATTAAACTATTTTATAAGAAACAAAACTATTATACTCCCACTGTATTAGTTCATGATCTGTCAGTATTTGGATTGTTGCTCCCATTTCTGCTATTCACACGAGGAGAGAGATGAGCAATCTAGAGAGGGTGCAGAGAAATGTAACAAAAATAATAATGGTAATGAGGGACCTCAATTATGAGACAAGGCTTGAAATAAATTTGGGACTACATAGTTTAGAGTGGAGGCATGTCTGGGAAGACCTCATATTGTCAGTGCAGATATTAAAGGATTAAACATTATACAGTAGGTGAAGATGTGGACCGACTTTAAGACAAGCATACACAGCATAAGAAGCCGTAGCATGCAGTTAGTGTGACAAAACTGCAGAACAATAAACATAGGTATTACTTGGTGGTCAAATCATGGAATACAGAACAGCAAAAGTCAGCACCACCTGTCTGCTTAAAATCACTTTATTTGAAACAAAAAAATAGTGTTACAGCATGTGCAAGATTTGTGCTGTTTGTGCAAACATTTAGGGTAGCAAAGTGACTGTGTCACTTGACTCCAAATGGTTTTGTGTGACTTTCGCTTTCTCAGCTTTTGCCCTTGTACAGTACTTATGACAAGAACAGGCAGAAAAGCACCTTGGTGAGGTAAAGTAAACAATAACATGCATTCCTCAGTTGTGCACGGGAGCTGGACAAATAGAACAGAGGTCCCAATGAACCATGAGCTTTCATACAGGGGGATTTTGGCATTCAGTCCTGCTACCTGGGTAGCTTTCTTTACTAGGCCTACAGTCATAATACTGACCTGGGCTACATTGGCAGTACTGTGCAATGATTTTCTACAATTACAAACCCCTCACCAACACAGTCATTATCATAATTGACACAAAACATTTGTTTCATTTTCCTTTTCAGACCATGAAGTATGACAAGTTCTAGCCAACCTTACTAGCCACTTATGTGAGCCTGGTCTTCAAAGCCAGCTGCACCTGAAAGGGAATCATTTAAACCATAAGACTCCAAACATCTTCTAGACCTCTTAAATAAAAATAGGCACACACACACCACAATGGCTAATTGAATCTGTATTTTTTCTTAACAATAAAATGTGAAACTGATAAACTGGAATTTAGAGCTGTGACTGTGTCATCTGAGACATGCTGAAACATTTGTTTGCTATTTTTAATCTTTCTGATATGTTTGAAATAGTTTCACTGCCTTATGGCAACATGTATAAAAATTGTGATGCATGTGACACTTTTGGACACAGGTGTGACCAAAAATGCTTAAACCTGCAATAATTGTGAAACAAAGTTAGACCTTCATAGACCTCTAATGTTAATGCACAATTTGCAGGATAACAGCAAAAACACGAAGCAAATCCCAGTGCTAGTTTTGAAAATCCAATGACTTTGGGTTAAACCTTTTTTTTTTTTTAAGTTTATTTTCATAAAAGGAAATGTCCCTCCTGCAAAGCTTGTGGAATGAAAGTCACCAGGATCCACTGAGAAAAGCATCTGGTCACCCTCCTTAGTCTGGAAAAGATACAGATGGAATCTTCTCACTGCCCAGAACTTCAGCAGCCTCTGATAAGAACTGGAAGTAACCTTAAAGGACAAGTAAAATAAAAAAAACAATGGAAGGGGCTCAGGGAATATCTCCTCTGCCTTAGTGTAGGTGATAGGCTCACTTTACAGCCCTATTCTCACATATTGTCTGGGGGAACAACTGCCATTTCCCCACCTCTGAATGGTGGGCTTCAGAAACAACAGACAAGCAAACTATAATTAAAAGGCAAGCCTGTGGTTTGATGGGCATGAGCAATTAGCCACACCCCCTTCATGTGCTATATAAATTAGGGGTGGGATAACATCAAAAGGTTCTGAGATTCCAAAAAGCTCTGATAAGCAACAACATGTTTGGATACATTATCCAAACCTTATCTGAACCTTTTAGAACATTTTCTGTATTAGGGTAACTGCATGTTAGAAAATAATTTTAAACAGCTTTTAGTCTGCATATCTGTTGAAAAAAATCAATTAAACCACTGTTTAGAAGTAATAAACAGCATGACTAGTGAAATGGGATGAGAAAGAGTGAATGAGACTCTGAATGTGACTACTGGAAGTGCCAGTGCTCTATCATACATTTTCAACCTCCCACCCTGGTGCATCCTCCCCCAATGATAATTTGTTTCAAAGGCAGATAAGTCACAGATCTCTGACCAGCTCTTTTAACATAGTTGTTAGAGCACCATGATGAACAAGAATAATATATAGCAGTTAGCACACCTGTGTGTAAAACTGAATTAAACTCTGACAGCCACCCACTGTGTGATTTTGTCAAAAAGGCAGGATTGTCTCAAACTTTCTCTAATCACTCTTCTTTTAGTGACTTTTTAGAAGCTAATACTGTGTATATCTAAATAGGTGCTTCTGTTTCTCAACAGGCACCACTGTGTTTAGAAACCTCTCCCAGTTATGAATGAAGAAGGAACACACTACCATTAGGGGGAATCAGAATGTAAGAAACAGCACCAGACAGACAGTGAGACAGCCAATCAGCCATCACTTCACTACAGCAACTACCCCTACTATCAGGCAGAAAAAACAGAACTACCAGCATTGAGAGCAATCTAGTTAAGGTACAGTTGCCAACAAGTTCAGATCCACTAAGGCTACAAATGCCATTAACTTGATAAGGGTGTTATTATGGGCTTAAACATAAACATGAATTGCATTTAGTAAGACCTACAATACCATTCCACATATGACTTGCAAACAAGCTGTCCAGCCTGGGAGTGGGTAACAAGGTGGTAAACTGGGGGAGGAACTGGTTGAATGATAGAATATGGATAGTCATGGTAAATGGTGCTCAGTCAAATGAAAGGAGTGTGACCAGCATGATGCCACAGGGATCAATCCTGGGTCCAGTCCTATTCTGTGTCTTCACAAATGAAATTGCAGAGGGTCTGAAGGGGAAAGTGTGCCTGTTTGTGAATAACACTGAGATCTGCAACAGGATAGACACTCTGGGAAGAGTGGAAAAATTGAGGAGGGACCTAGGAAAACTAGAGGAATGGTCCAAAATGTTGCAGCTGAGATTTGATGCAAAAAAGTGCAAAATCATGCATCTGGGTTGCAGGAACCCAAGGAAGGATTACGGGGGGGGTGGCTGATGGTTATCAAAATGGAAAGGGATTGTGGGGTAATCATATTGGATGTCCTAAAAGTAGCTAAACAATGTACCAAAGCTGTAAGGAGAGCCAGTGGAATGCTGTGGTGCATATGGAGAGGTATTACCAGGAGAAGGAAGGAGGTGGTGATGCCACTGTGTAGATGACTGCTGAGGCCTCATTTAGAATGTGGTGTACAGTTCTGGAAGTCACATTTCTGTCATGCAACTTTAAATCACAAATGGATTAAACGGTTCTATTTTAGATTTCTATCCCTTTCCCCTACTGCTCCCACTGGTTAGCCTTATGGAAAGCAACCAGAAAATATCTTGGCTAGCATGATGTTTCACCTACATAAGCTGCTTCTCAGTCTACAGCACTGTCTTTTTAAAATGTTAAATTCTTGTTGAAAATATGGCATAATCTTTCCATCCATGTTATTGCTAGGCATATTGTAGCTAGCACGGCTTGAGGAGGGTGAACATGGTCAAGACCCCTTAGCTATTGAGATGCTTATGCAGCAAATGAGTCCAGACTCGCTAACTTACCCTACAACTGTTAAGTGTCACAGTTTGCATAATACAGAATATGTACAGTGATGAATCTTCATATGGTTTGGCTGGTTTGGGTTCTGATGTAACTGCACCATTGCTTGCTGTTGCTTTTGTCCACAGTTCCATTTTCTTCTTGAAATGGTTACTTTTGCATTTATGTTTATTTTAAAATGTTTAATATTCTGACCATGTGGTTATGTCATGGACCATAATTTGATCCCACCCCCCATGCTCCAGCCCTGTTACAAAGGTCCTCTTACATGTATCCCATGCATGTTTGAAACCTGTAACCATTTTGGTACCCATTACCTCTGCTTGCAGGCTGTTCCACATGTCACCCACCCTACCTCTAAAGAATTATTTCCTTGTATCCCCTTTAAGCCTTCTCCCTTCTAGCTACATATCATACCCCCTTATCCTTGAACATCTCTTTCTCAGCAGAATTGAACCTTCCTGTACCTTATTGATTCCTTTGAAGTATTTGAATGCTTCTGTCATGTCTTCCCTTTCCCTCCGTTCCTCTAGAAATTACATATTTAACTTCCTGAGTCTTTACCCAATAGGCAACAGTTCCATCATCTCTCATCTAGAGTACAAGTTTAAAATTCCTGGCTTCACCCATTCTTACATGCATGATGTCTCTTACAGCTGGTGCCAAGAGAATTACTCCACACAGCTAAAGGGATACAGCTTCATCCCAAGTTGATGCAAACTTGACATGACACTTTATCAGTCATTTAAAATAACACAAATGTAGTTTCACATTCTTACTATGAGGGAAGCAAGAAAGATCAACCAGCATGGTTAGTAAATACATTGATTGACACCTGTGAATGAGTGGGGAGGGGGAGTTTTTTTTCTAACATTCTTGGTAGTTTTATGTTCCCTGGAACCTACTATTCAGGTGTTTTGTATTGCATCTTGTCCCAGATAATCTTCTCAGAGTGCATTTTGCTCTATTGTTTAATAGCCCCTGCTGGAGGCCAGTATCTTCTTACATTGTCTTTTTGTTTCAAATTAACAACAGAAGAGAGAGTATTGCAGCCAGAGGAGTCACACTTTGAGTCTTAGGATATGCACAGCATAATTAGTAAGTTTCCTAAATATTAGTACTTTATCCAGCTGTGTTCTGCTGTGTGTGCGTGTGTGTGTGTGTCTATGTAAGAGTGTCACTTTTTAAAGTAGTTTTGTCTGCACTCTTGTTGCTATCCCTCAGTCCCTTTCAGTTATTTTACCAACACCAAATAGCAGAAATAGAGCAGCACTTTATAGTTTGTTACGGTAGACCATGAATTAAATATTATATGCGGAATTGGAATAATTTACATAAACTGGTCTGGAAACAACATGAAGCAAATCTATTTAAAAAAATAATTGTTTGATACTCCTCAACAATGCTTCTTAACACTCCACTCCTCCCCCACTGCATGGCAAGGGACACATCAGTTTATCTCAGCAGCAGTGATTGCTGCCTGCAATCTAAATAGATACTGTGTCACTTTGCCTAAAATCCTGCTCCCTCCATTTTGACCAATGTTATGGACTTTTGATTCAATTGTTTATGTCTTGCATAGAAGACAGTGCTTGTAGACAAATCTAATCATTTGTAGCTGTATTCGCTGTGTGTGTGTGTGTGTGTGTGTGTGTGTGTGTGTGTGGTGTGTGTATGGACTTTTGATTCAATTGCTTGTGTCTTGTGTAGAAGACAGTGTTTGTAGACAAATCTAATCATTTTGCAGCTGTGTTCTGCTGTGTGTGCTTGTGTGTGTGTGTGTGTGTGTGTGTGTGTGTGTGTGTGTACCTTGTATAGAAGGCAGTGCTAGACTGCTTGTAGACAAATCTAATCATTTTGCAGCTGTGGTCATCCATTGGCTAAGTAGGCTTTGTGATTGTGTTTATGTGATCCAATCCTTACTTAGTATTTGTTTACTTTATTGACGTCTCCTATGGAGGGATTCAAAATGTGCAGAACAGTTTTTTTAACAAATTCAGAGAAATCACAGAGGCACCAGACTTGGACATTGGGTGGAGTTTTCCTTTAACTTCTCTCAAGCCATAGGCAAGCCCCATAAAACTCTATGGAGAAGGTTTCAATTTGCCAAAAAAAAGGCTATTTAAAGAGATTCTTGCTAATGGCATAATCTTCCCATCGGTGTTAGTGCTAGACATACTGCAGCTAGCTTTGCTTGAGGAATGGTGAACATGGTCAAGACCCCTTAGCAACTGAGATGCATATGCAGCAAATAAGTCAAGATGGACTAACATACCCTAAAACTTTTGAGTATCACAGTCTACATAATAAACAAGGCATACAGTGATGAATCTTCATATGGTTTGTCAAGTTTGGGTTCTACTGTTTATAATTCAGGGATGAATAGCTAGGGGAAACATGTTTCAATCACTGCCAAATGTGGTACAGTGGCAGATGTTTTGCAAAGGTATAACAGAAATGATGTCTATCAGGTATTGTTGCCCAGGAATTAGATCACATTTTCAATGAGACAGATTACATTTAGGGTACCTGATTATCCCTTTGTGAATTACTGCTGCTCTCTGTCACTGAAATCACTGTTAGACATGTAGCTGACTAAAATCTTAGTGATGCTAGAATTTACCCTGAACCTGTATTTATTAATTAAAAAAAATACATATTTTTAGTGGGTGCCTGGTTATAGATCATCCCAATATTTAATTTCAGCATTTTAGTAGAAACTTTGCATTCTGATTTTCTTATTCTGAATTTTTTGCAGTATGTTGTCTGTATTTACAGTATATTAATTCTGTTGGCATTCCTGGTAATGTACAGGGGCAGGTGACTGAGTTGTGACTGGGTTTGAATAAGGAACACAAATATTCATTACATTGTTTTGCCTATCTCCACTGGATTTTTTTACTGTATCCCATTTAATAATAATATACTTACATATTTTTTTTTTGTTTAGGCTATTGATGTAACTGCACAATTGCTTGCTGTTGCATTTATCTGCATTTGTTGCATTTGAGTTCCATTTTCTTTTTGAAATGGTTACTTATGTGTTTATGTTTATTTAAAAAAATGTTTCATACTCTGACCATGTGGTTATGTCATGGCTTTTGTTTTCAGATATTTTATTGAATGTTTAGCTTTTTTGTTGTTTGTTGTTATTGAGTCACTTTCTTCACATCATTTAGCCATCTTACTTGCCATCATTTGTTATTATATTCATTGATCCTTTTAATGTAAACTATTGCAAAAGATAATATGTTGCCCTAAGCAACTAAGATCAACCAGCATGGTTTTCAAACAATGATCTGACGCCTCTGTATGTGTGGGGAAGGGGCTACCAGCAAAACAAGTTTCTCATTTTTTAAATGGTTGTAAATTAAGCACTGAAACTTAGCAAAGAAAAAATCACTGTAGCGGAGGTTTCAGCTTGCAAAAAAAGGCAGTACTGGGGATAGCCCAATCAAAGGAAAACTACATGATGTGTGTGTGTGTGTGTGTGTGTGTGTGTGTGTTGATTCAATTGCTTGTGTCTTGCATAGAAGACAGTGCTTGTAGACAAATCTGTATTTATTTATTTTTATTTATTGAGATAATCAGAAAGACCTTTGAGTCATAGACTCATTTACAAAGGTTCCACGTCATACATTTAGGTACACAGTAACATAAGCTAAAGTTGTAGGTACAGTTCAGTACATATTAGGATACATTACATTACATTAACATTACATTACAGTAAATGGCAGTCATTTGAGGCAGAGCTGGCAGAAACAGTACAGTACAGATTAGGAAACGTTTCATTATGTTAGTGTACGTGGCAGTCCAAGCATGAAACTGTAGGAGGCAAACAGATGGAAATACTAAAGAAGAGCATTTTAGCACAGCCACATAGTTGCAGGAGAGACTGGAAAGGCTGATAGTCATTTAGTGTTATGGGGGGAATTATGAGACTGAGAACTGGAAATAGTTTGGGGCGGTATTGGACATTATGCTGTAGGACAGTGTCAAGGGCAATCACATACGTTTGAGTCTTGGAGGAGCTCCCTTAGTCTAGATTTAAATGTAATCATTTTGCAGCTGTGTTCTGCTCTGTGTGTGTGTGTGTGCGCGCACGCACGTGTGTGTTTGTATATGAACATTTGATTCAATTGCTTGTGTCTTGTGTAGAAGACAGTGTGTGACTGTTTATAGACAAATGTAATCATTTTGCAGCTGTGGTCATTCATTGGCTAAGTAGGCTATGTGATTGTGTTTATGTGATATCCTTAGTATTTGGTTACTTTATTGATGTCTCCTATGGAGGGACTCAAAATGTGCAGGATAGTTTTCTAGAAAATTCTGACAAATTGCCGAGGCACAAGACTTGAACTTCGAGTGGAGTTTTCCTTTAACTTCTCTCAAGCCAGAAGAAAGCCCCATAAAGCAGTATGGAGGCAGTCTCACCTTTCCAAAAAAGGCAGTATTGGGGAGGGCTCATCTTAAGCACTGAAACTCAAACAAAGGAAAGGCCCATAAAACACTATGGAGGAGGTTTCAACTTGCAAACAAGACAGTACTGAGGAGTGCTTAATTAACTTCTCAAGCCAGAGGGAAAATAGTGTTCTTCAGCTGCTATACACACACAGGCAGCGTAGTAATGAGGCTTCAGTGGAGGACACTATTTTCAATACTCTACCATGTTGTTTGGAAAGTAATTATGCAGGTAGTCCTTTTCTCAAAGCAATACATCTGCAGGGCTACTCTCCCTGTAGCTGTAAAAAGGTCTGCTCAAAAACTGAAAGAGACTGATGACTGAGAACTGGGACTAGTCTGCCACAGTTCTGCCAGTACAGTAGAATATAATGTACTGGCTGTACTTCCCACTCACCCCAAGAATAAGGATTTTGTCCAAAGGCAAGCAACTCCCAGATCTGTCTTTGCAACCACTCTCCTGACTATGATTTTTCTTTTCTGGAAATGAATACAGTGTTTGTATAGCTAGTTCTATTTTTCAACAGTCACAGGCATCACATTGTGTAGCAAAAGCTCTTGGTTATGAAGAAGAAACACATCACCATTAGGAAGAAAAACAAAATGTAACAAAGGAGCACCAGGCAGTCTGAAAAGCATCACTTAGCCACTGTTACCATCACTGCTATCAAGAGAAAAACAGAATTACCAGCATCTGAGTCAATTTAGAGCACATTTACCCAAAAAGTTCTGCTCAAAATGAGAGTGAGACTGATGAGTGAGAATACGGTCTTGACTGCTACAGTTGATGCCAGTAAAGTGTCATGTACTGGTTGCACCTCCCATCCACCCCCTGGACAATGATTTGGTTCAATAGCAGGCAAGTCCCAGATCTCTCTTTGGAACCACTTTTCTGAGTCTGATTTCTTTAGAAGGTAATATTATATTTGTAGCTAGTTCTGTTTCTCAACAGTCTGAGGCACTACTTTGTTAAGCAATGTCTCTCAGTTATAAAGAGTTTAGCAATGCCTCTCAGTTATGCAGAGGAAACACATCACCATTAGGAAGAAAAACAGAATACCTGTCTATGGCATGGATGATGCTAGGGTCCTTAGCACCATGGGAGTGAATGATTGGTTGAAAAACTAGTGTGGAGCTCAGTGATTTGGCTTCATTGAGGATTGGGGGTCCACCTGGAGGGATACAGGCCTAAACTGGTGTGATGGTCTGCATCTGTCTGGGAGGTGAACCAGGATCCTAGGTGATAGGTTTAAATACTTCATTGTCAAGCATTTAAACTAGCCAAGGGGGGAGGGGCACTGAAGAGAAGCAAGGAAATCCCAGCCCCCCCCCACAAAACAGGGTAGTTAGCGAAGTAGACACAAAAGTAGAGAAGTTGATAAGGAGCAGGACTGGGGTAAATCCAGAAAAAGGCAGTAAAGACAGGGATCAGTCTAAAAGGGGTAAGACCAGCAAAAAATGGAGGGCAATGAGTAGCAATGCCCGCAGTCTGGGTAAGAAGCTCCCTGAAATAGTGGCCTTGATGGAAGAGGAATACCTGGATATCAATACAGTTACAGAAACATGTTACACAGAGAACCATGACTGTGATGTCAACATATCAGGGTACACAATCTACAGGAGGGAAAGGAAGGGTAAAAGAGGAGGAGGAGGAGTAGCTCTCTACATAAGGGAAGGAATTAAAGCAACAGAACTAAAGGGTAAATAGGGAGGGGAGGAGGCCCTGTGGTTCACCCTGTAGACAGAAAATGGCACTACAATCTGCACAGGAGTTGTTTACAGACCCCCGTCTCAAGGGGAGGCAATGGACAAGGAAATAATTGAAGGAATCCTTAGAATGGCAGAAAAAGGAGAGATATTGTTGATGGGGACCTGAATATGCCAGATGTTAACTGGAGCACCTTTACTGCAGCCACATCCAAGAGCAGGGACAGTTAATCTTGCCTCTTGGGCCAGGAGAAATGATACCCCTGTAGGCAATGGAAAAGCCTATGTTTCATTTTCTTGGGTGAGTACTACTATCACCACTAACAGGGGAAGGAACTCAATTCTGAAAGAGTAGACGAAGGCAGTCACATTCAAAAATGAAAAAGAGCTGTAATATTATGTAGCATAAAATGTCTTCTCTGTTCTCAAAGGATGAGAGATTTACCTGGAGTATGTTATTCTGATATGTGTTGTGTGCTGCATTGCTAATGCTACCATCCACAATCAGCAGTAGACAAAAACACTGGAGGAAAGTGTTGCCGGGTGGCTTAGAGAATGGAATAAGTAGAACTGAGACTTGCCTGCCGAGTGTGCACACCATAATCAGTTGTTAATATAAGTATATAATTTATTTTAATGTGTCACCTGCACTATTCATCCTGCCAAAGGCAAGCAAATCTTATATCTTTAACATGCCTCTTTGGAGAAAACTGGAATCTGATGTTATTGTCTTTTAGTGCCTAGATGCATCATAGGTACTGCTGTCAGTCTCATTTTTTAGTTCTTCAAGATTAGCATCAAATATGTAGCCAAAGTTTGGCAAGTCAACCTTCATGAATGTTAATTTATCTACATTTTTGTGTATTAATCTTGTTCATTTAGCAGTTACCACATCCCATTCAGAGTTAAATAAACATTTAGAACAGACTGCTCCTCATTTTCTCCAAGTTTTTTTTTTTTTTGGAAATAGAATCAGTAGAACAACTTGGTTAATGGATGTTTTCTGAACTAACCTCTTTTGTAGCACTCATAAATTGTTTCAAAATGTGAAACAACTGTTCCATCGGAGGTCACTGAGTAGAATGGAATACAATCCCTTCACCGATATCATTGTACATGATATGCAGTAGTCAGTGATAGCTATCTTTTGTTCAAGGATGCGTTTAATCATAAAGTAAGTTGAATTCCACCTTCCTTGTAAATCCTGAACATGTTTGTGGTGAGGAAGACCTTTGTTCTTTGGGATAGTAGTAAGAATGTCACAGGCATTTACAGAGTGGTTGAAGAGGCTACACACTTTGCAAACTGTGTCTACCATGGTTGACACTTGACGGTCATTATTCAGGAAGCTTGGGACTATTGAGTGAAGACAATGTGCAAAATAATGTGCATGTACAAAATTGCCATCATGAAGTGTTTTTCTTATATTTGAACCTCTGTCAGCAACAAAAAAACAACAACTTTTAAACCCTGTGAGATGAACCAGGTACTAACTACTCCTTCAAGTTTGAACTAAATGTGCTGTGCTTTGTGTGTCATGAAAGGCAGAAACATGGAGTACTGCCATTTTTTGAAACACAAAGAATTTTTTTCCCTGTGAGAAACAATACTAGTAGCAGCAGTTGAAGTGGTAGCAGTTGGGATGGTGTGTGTGGATGATGAGTTACCCTCAAAACTGATCTTAAATAACTTTGGGATAAACACCAAAATAGTGGCATACATAAAATCTTGGCTAACTGATAGAAAACAACAGGTGAATCTGTGTGGCATCACCTCTGAGTAGGGTTGTGCTACTAGTGAGGTCCCACAGGGCTCTGTCCTGGGACCGTGTCTATTCAATATATATATATATATATATATATATATATATATATATATATATATATATATATATATATATATATATATATATATATATATATATATATATATATATATATATATATATATGACATCAATAAGCTGTGAAGGGATGTGAGGCTCTCCAAATTTGTGGATGATACCTTGATTGGACTGGTAGTACAAGAATTCAATGGAGGTTAAAAATCTGCAAAAAGAATTAACTAAACTGGAACAATGGGCCTTTAAATATAAACTGGATTTTAATGTGGAGAAATGCTTAGTTATACACTTAGGAAAAAATAATAAGAAAGCTAACTATGTACTAAAAGGCCAGATTGTGACCGAATTGATAGAAGAAAAAGATTTAGGAATGATTATAACTAAAGACTTCAGATTTAAAAGACACTATCATTTGATAGCAAAAAAGGCAAATGAAATTTTGGGCTGTATCAGAAGGCACATTGAGACTAGGGATGGGGGGTGATAGTTCCACTGTATATCCCCCTGGTTAGACCACACCTGGACTATCGTGCCCAGTTATGGTCACCAAGCATGAAAGCTGAGATTAAAATCCTGCAGTGGGTCCACCGCAGGGCTACCAAGATAGTGATGGGTCTCAAAAATGTAAGCTATGAGGAAAGGCTAGATTCACTGGAATTGTATTCTTTGGAATATCGATGGCTATGAGAAGATATATGCCTAGTTTACAGAGCATTTACTAATCAGAATCTTTGGGACTGTTTGGGATTAGAAATTAAAAACACAGTATCATAACATTAGATCCCACATATTACAGCTGAAAGGGGAAATTAACCATAGCAAGAGAAGAGCTTCTTGATTTAATCAAAGAGTGGGGACTATGTGGAATGCCCTCCTGCTGGAGATGGTGGGTAGTAGGAGTATGATAGAGCTTAAGGCACATTTGAATAATTACTATATGAAGAACAACATAACAGGCAATTCTCTTTGTATAAAAGGTGAGATTTAAAGTGGCATCTGCCTTATTATGCCCATAACAACCTATGAAACCTATGAACCTGTAATGTGCACTAAGATAAAGATAGGCAATGGTTGGGGCACTGGTCCACAGGTCAGTACTAAAGTGAACTACCTTGTCCTTTGCCTCTTGGAAAGCATGCTTCACTTGAAGGACAAGATTGTCATATATCCTATGCACAACAGTAACTGACAAATATTTTCTACTTGCCATTAATTATTGTGTGTCTAAGTATTCTATAAGCATCTGGAAATCCACATTTTCTACAACACTGTATGGATGGAAGTCAAGTACAATCTATTCTGGTCTTTCATGGTTTATTGTCACTGTTATTGGATGGCTTCCTGAATATTTAGACTTTCTTTCTAAAACCTCTTGTAACTTTAACAGCCTCTTATCAGAGGTAAAGTTAGTCTTGGCTGGGGTATTACATGATAAGGGTAAGAATAAATTGCAGTTTAGAGTCAAATTACAGAGAAGAAACTGTCAATACAGCAAGGATATTTGAAGAAAGAGGGTACCTGGAGGGTATTAACAAAGGTCAAACAGAGAATTGCATGACTGACACAGGATCACGCCCTATCTGGCATAACACAGGAAGACAGAAATGCAAAACAGCAGAAAGAAAGCGTAGTGCTGGCCATAAAAATATAAAGACAATGTGTGGAAGATCAGAGAGATTGTTAACAAATGCTGGAACATTCTGAAGGATTATCAGAGAAATAATGTAACATTCAGACAAAGATTAATTGTGACCACAAATAGGATGACAACTTTAAAAGATAGACTAATACACATGGTACCTAGTGTACCAGACATGGAAGAAAAAAAGGCAATATTTAGTGGGACTAGTACAACCTGGATGAAGCCTTGTGGCAGGTGTAGCATATGTGGACACACAAGTAAAAAAAAAACAGAAATAGAAAATCCTCACAGAAATTACAAAAAAAAGCATATAACATGTGAAACAATGGGTGTGACATACATGTTGAAGTATCCGTGTGACTGTATATATGTAGGAAAAACTTCAAAACAGCTTAAAACAAGCATTTGTCAATGCCGAATGTTTGCTTGCTGGTATTAGCACTGGAAATGCAGGAGTTAGACAGATGCAGAATAGGAATGGCAATGAAGTATTGAACTTCACGCCAACCCCACCTCCACCCTGCAGAGACAGACAGGCATTGGGGTATGCATTTGGGTCATTGCCCATGACATTCATGCCATGTCACCTCACCCTATCCTGCAGAAACAGATGTGCTGAGGTGTGCCTTGGGGTGTTTGGCATTACAGTCACCCCATTCCATATGGACATATGCTGAAATGGGAGCAGTATAGGAGAATGGGGTGAACTCTGGGGCCAAAGAGTCCAAGGCACACCTCAATGCCTGTCATTGGTTGGGGAGTGGGGGTGGGATGGCATGAGTATTACAGTCAATAATGCAGAGGCACACCCCTGATACCTGTCAGTCTGTACAGGGTGGGATGTTATGGTTAGAAAACCTAATGCCATGGGCGTTTGTTGGTATTTGCACTACAAATTTTCAACATTGCCTTTTTGTGACCCCACCTCGTGAAAGCATTTGGGACCTCTTCTCATGAAGAGTGGCAGTGTGATTTTGTTAATCTGTTCCGAACTTTGAATTCCCACAGCAACCGTGCCATTGGATGCCAGATGTATGAAAACACAGATTGGGCAGGATGTGAAGAATGACAGCTGTACCATCCATAGGGAGGTGTGAAGAGATGGCAATGTTGAAAATCTGTAGTAGAAATATTAAAAATGCTTGCACTTCTGAGCATACATCAAAACTGCAAAACGCATGCATGTAACACAGTCATTTAGAGGATTTATATCACCAAATTCTCAACATAGGCATTTTGTGACCTCTGCTCATGAACACTGTCACTATGATTTTCTTAATCTGTCCCGAACATTGATTTCCCACAGCGACCACGCTATTCTGCGCCAGATGTATAAACACGTATTTTGGACAGGATATGAAACATTACAGTTGTACTGTTCATAAGGAGGTGTGAAAAAATGTCAATGTTGAAAATCTTGAGTGAAAAGTTTACAAATGTGTGAAATTACGAGGGTGAGTGGAAATTGCGCAATGTATACTCGTAACCCAGTGATTTTTATGGACTTTTGGCTCTAAATTTTCAACATAGATATTTTAGCACCTCTGCTCATGAACAGTGTCACTGTGATTTTTTAAATCTGTCCCAAACACTGACTCCCACAGCGACTGCACTCCATCATATTTGTATTTATCTGTCTTTTTCCTCTTTTGCTAGCTGTACAGTTGTATTTGCTGATTGTATTTTTCTGTAATTCTGCTTTGTATCTCTGTATTTTTTCCCTATCCACTCCTCCCACTAGGGCGCATCTGGAATCGAGCGGTATTCTGCTCAGTATGCCTCCCTGGTAAAATGCTTAAATAAATAAATTGTATGCCAGAAGTGCAAAAACACATTTGGCCAAGGCGTGAAAAATGACAGCTGTACTGTTCATAAGGAGGTCTGAAAAAATGCAAATATTGAACATCTGGAGTGAAAATACTACAAATTTGCAAAGTTTCAAGGGTGCATGGAAACTGCACCATGCACACTCATAACACAGTCATTTTATAGACATTTGTCACCAAATTTTCATCATAGGCATTTTAAGACCTCTGCTCATGAACAGAGTCACTGTGATTTTCGTAATCTGTCCCAAACACTGATTTCCCACAGTGACCGCACTATTCTGCGCCGGAAGTGCGAAAACACATTTTGGCTAGGTTGTGAAAAATGACAGCTATACTGTTCATAAGGAGGTATGAAAAAATGCCAATGTTGAAAATTTGTAGTGAAAATATTACAAATTTGTGAAGTTACAAGGGTGTGTGGAAACTGCACAATGCACACTCATAACACAGTCATTTTATGAACTTTCATCACCAAATTTTTGAAATAGGCATTTAGGACCTCTGCTCAAGAACACTGCTCACTGTGATTTTTTGTAATGTATCCCGAACACTGATTTCCCACAGTTACTTCACTATTCTACACCAGAAGTGCAAAAACACATTTCTGACAGGATGTGAAAAATGGCAATTGTGTTGTTCATTAAGGAGGTGTGCAAAAATGCCAATGTTGAAAATCTGGAGTGCAAATATTACAAATTCGCGAAGTTACGAGCGTGGGAGGAAACTGCACAATGCACACTCATAAAACAGTAATTTCTTGGATTTTTTCACCAGATTTGCAATACAGGCTTTTTGAGAGCCCACCTCATGAACAATGGCACTGTCATTTCTTTAATCAGTCCTGAAAGGTGATTCTGTGCAGTGACCAAAAAATCACCTTTTGGGACTGAATAACTCCATGACAGTGACCAAATTCATGAGGAGGGGTCCCAATAACCTCTTGTTGAAAATGTGTTGCCAAAATTCCCAAAAATGCCTGAGATATGCACTAAAGTTGAAAAAAAGCGATTTATGCCATTATACAACTTACCAGCATTTCTTCAGTTCGCGGTCGGCTTTGAAGAGTGCAGATGTGTTCCTGGTCCACCGAAGATCGTAGCGCCATGCTCCAGAGGTAAATATGGGGTGGGGAGGTAGGGTGTGTAGTGGGTGGATGCAGGTTGAGTGCGGGTTGGAGGAGGGGACCCGACTAGCATGGGACTGTTTCCTTTCTTTCAGGGACAGAAAAAAAAAGACATCACAGGAAGTTTTTTTTTTGCAGGCTTCTTTTTGGCAGACTGGGGTAGGCTCCCAGTATGTCACCTGCCTTTTTGGGGTGGGAGGAACTTAAGCCAATGGGGATTTAGTCCCCCCTTCAGCAAAGAATGACTGTTTGGGGGGCATGATGCTAAGGGGGATTGGGCACCCCCTCAGCTCATAACAAATGAGGGGGCATTATACCGACAGGGAGCGGGCTCCCCTTTCAGCAAATTAACTTGGCCGGGGGCATGCTGACAGGGGGAAATGTTGCACCAAGCAAGGTATCACCCTGCAATGATGGGTGGCTCCCTCATTGCAGCAGAATGGCTGACACTGCAATGACAAGGCGGACCCTCATTGCAGCGGCCAAATTATTTTAGCTTGGTGGCACTTATGCAGAACCAGTGTCATTAGGACACTGGGCCTGCATTGGGTAAATGGTGCCAAGCACACAAATGCAGTGCCTGCGTTGGCCGCCACAGTGCCACACCTCCACAACCCACTTCTCTCCTAAGCTGTCACATCATGTTTCTTGTGCATGTACAAGCAAACATAAAAATGATGCATTAACATAAAAGTGAAATCAGGATCGAAGATGAGAACTCCCCTGTAGCAGAATATTTTAGGCAACAAGGCCACTCTGTAGTCTCATTGAGACTCTGGGGAATTGAGAAGGCAAAAATAGATGAAAGGGGGAAATTATGATAGTAAATCGGAAGGAACAGAGATGCAATGAATACAGAAATTAGATGCTTTAAATAGAGACATAAGTATGAATAAGGATTAAAGCTGGAATGTTTGTTGGTAGGGTTAGTGATGCAACTTTAGTGGGCTGTTTGTGGGATGCTTCCTGTATGTAGAATAAGGAGGTTAGCCTACATCTCTCAGTGACAGCCTGACCCTGTATTAAGCCCCACCCTACACCCATATACATTTCTATATATTTTTGAATATTGAGCACTGAAATAAAATTTAGTGGGAAAAGGAGTAAGTATGTCACACATGTCACAAATTTTTTTTCATAATATAGTTTTAAAGAGCTACTGACATCACAAAGAAAACATTAAAAAACATAATAGTTAGGTACAATTCTGCCTACATTCCCATTTATGTTTTGTATATTTCTTCTCCTCATTGTTTATGACTAAGGAAAGATGCATGAATATATGATCTTTGTTCCTTAGAGTTCCTTTAGAGTCCATCTGCCTGTGTAGTTTGCTCCCTACTTTGAGTCATAATCCTCTGTTGTGACATCACAATCTGTTGCTATGGGAGTAACTGTGATACCACAAGCAGTGCTCTGACTTCAGGTATGGAGAAAGCAGCAGGAATAGATAAACTCTTTAGGAGAAAAGATCATGTTTTCATACAAATGACCTCAGTAATAAATAATGAGGAGGAGGAATACAGCACCAAGGGGAAATACAAGCTGACTATGTTCTAAATATTAGATTTTGTTAAAGTTCACTTGAACATGTCACCAGCTCTTTAAACCTATTGGATTGTTAAGAAGGTCATAGACAATTATGTAAGGCATAACACATTTCACATTAACATGTTTGCATTTAAAAGCAAAAAAGAATTGTGGACAATGTCTATTATAAGCTATTGCATGATAAGACGTCTGTTTATAGGTTTAAAGTGAAATCTATTTGTTATTTCACAAATATAGTAATGGTCATTGGATACAGTGAGCATGTACATATGCATAGAGAGAAAGTAGGGGTATGTGAATAACAAACAAACTCTGGACAGAGCCAACATAGCTGCTATGCTGCTTTAAAGGGGCATTGCCACTAAAAATTTCCTAAGTAAGGGGCCAGCCCAGTAGTGCAGAGGGCTGAGGTGCCTTGAGTGCCTTACCTCTCCCACATCCCTGGAGTGGGAGGTTAAGAGTTCATGGCTCTTGGCTGCCACTGAGTGGAGGCTCAGTAGTAGCGCTGAGCAAATGTGGCTCTGGAACTAGGCTGTGTAGGTGGAACAGGGTTGCTGATTCTGGTGCACAAATGCATCTCCATGTGAATGCATGACTGTGTCATTCAGACCCCAGGGAGCTAAACAGAAAAAATGGGGGGAAGCTATGTCACCCTGACACCATGTGTGATGGCCCTCTGGACTCCCAGGTCCTGCACCATGTAGATCCCCACCATCGTGACAGCAGGGGAGTAGCAGACTGGATTGGGGGTCCTGAGGCAGGGCCCAAAGACAGGAGCAAGGAGGCAGTGGGTGGGCAAAAAGCTGTATGAAAACAATTACCAAGGCTATGAGCGTGCATTGGAAAATTTCAATGTACACTCATAACTTTGTTGTTTTGTAATATTTTTACCCCAGATTTTCAACACAGGCTTCTTATGGCCCCACCTTTGAACAAGGGTGGATAAAATTTTCACAACTTGCCCAAAAGGAGATTTCACTCAGCAACATTGTCACTCCACTCCACACGTGTAGAAACACATTTTGGTCAGGATATGGAAAATGAGAGTTGTCATGTTTGTTAGGTGATGTGACAAAATGGCTATGTTGAACATTTGGGGCCCAATTCCAGAATGAGTTACGTATGCTGAAAGGTGACTTGCACAAAACCCAATGGTGCAAATCACACCTTGCAACATGTGTTATGCCACCCACTATTCAAAAGGTGGCCTGCGACATGGTGGAGGTTGCCTGCACCAAAGGTGGGCTACACCACTGGCTGTGCCAGAAACCCCCTGCGACATGGCAGAAGGGGGTTTCTAGCATTGATTATGGATGTATTCCAAGTGCATGACCAATGTGAAGGCAACTTAAGATTTCAAGGGGGACCCCAGCAGACAGTGGCATGTGTGTGCTTATGCTGCAGGTGCTCTCCAGATTCAGCTGTCTCTGTATTGTGTTCTCCACTCTCTCCACCTATTAATGGTGACACAATCACATGTGATGTGGATCAGCTCCTGCCTAAAAAGAGTGCATGAGTCTTGAAAATGTGACACTGTCTTTCCCGCCACAGAGTAGACAGACTGCACACTACAGCTTGGAGGAGTCGGTGAGCACTGAACTCTCAATAGCAGTGTTGTGACAGCATAGTTTTGTTGGTCTACTCTTAATTAATCTCCATCTCCCCTGGTGACTGAAGTGGCAGATGGTGAGCTAGAAACTAACTCAAGACTAGGCTACCTACTTACTCTATTAGGCTTGCCATGCAAAAAAGCAGCACAGACCCCCATGGCAGCAAGCTATGCTTAGCAGCAGTGGTGACAGTGGTGTGGGTGGCCTCCATAGGCCTTGATCAGTGCAGTGCTGCAGCAGCCACAGCAGCAACCAAACAAGAAGCAAGTAACCCAGATTGAGTGGGTTTGGTTGGTGAGGTGACTTGGTTGCAGACCACTTTGGGGATCTGTGATGGTCAGTTCTAATATCCAGCTTCTGGCAGAAGGAGAGAGGGGGAGCAGAAGGAAAACTGGGCTGGTAGTACACTGTGCCAGTCTGCAGGTTGTGGCCACATGGCAGGGTAAGTAAAAGTAAATGTATTTTTTTTACATGGGGATTGGGGAAGGAGGAAGGACTAAAATATTGATGTGTTTTTCACCTTTCTTCACCTTTGAGCAGCTTCATGACCCATAGAGGATGGGTATTGAATAGAATGGAGTTGGGGAGAAAAATCAGGACAAAGTTCTTTTTGTTTGGGAAGGGGGCAGAACTCCAGTTGGAAAAAAATTGATTAGTAACTGGGTGGGTTTAAGACCAAATCTGATGCACTGCTTTGGGTTATACACAGATGAATCTTATACATTTGAATTGTTCCTGATTTGCATATCACTTTTCAGCCAAAACAAATAAGTTGTACCTTTAAGAGATGTTACAGACATTCTAGAGTTGTCCATTGCATTCATGGACAGTTGAGCACTATGATATGCACAGATTATTGAAGCCCCACTATAGTCAGGCTTATGCCCACCCCCACCCCTGTGAAGCTAGCCTCCATATCCCCACACTCAGGCACATTATGACAAAATGTGAAGGAGACTGCAGGGTGTGCACCATTGAAATGATTGGGGGCATTTTTTTATTACTATTTTATAAATTATTGATAGGGAGTCGGAGATTAATGAAGGCCACCACTCAACTATCAAGGGCCTTATTAGTAGAACAGTGGCTTTATTATTCTTGAACTCACCATCATAACATATAAAATAGTAATAAAAAATAACTCCATTCATTTCAAGGGGGGTGCACCCCAGCACTCTGACCTATGGACATTATCTCTTAAAGACTCATATAAGATACTTTTTATTTATATCTATACTTGATGGGTTGTCTGTAGCAGCATAGCCATACCTGCTACACAGTGTGTGTGCATGGGCGGGGGGACTGGCCATGTGGGCGTGTGTCAAGTTATTGCTACTTTTGTGTTTGCACCTTAAAGTCTGTTTGCGTGGAAGCATTCAAAACTATGGAGAGAGAAAATAGGAGTACAGGCCAGGCATAAGTAATTAATTAATCTTCTCTGACCCCATCGGTGTTGCTGAAGCTTTCAACACCCATTTCTCCAGCTGTGCAGACAACATTCTATCATCCCGCCAGAATATGCACACCTCAGCCCTCCCACATAGCACCCCCACACATAGCACCCACCCCCAAGCCCCACCTTTTGTATTCCAACCAGTATCCCTAGCAGAAGTCCTCCACACCCTATGGGCACTGAACCCTAACAAAGGCAAATGCTCATCATCTCTGGATGCCAAGATGCTATTCCTGTCAGCCCCTGACATAGCCACCCCACTGGCCGCAATCTTCAACCTCTCCTTCTCTCTGGGTAAGGTACCAATGACCTGGAAAAGGGCCACTGTCATACCCCTCCCTAAAGGCAGTGACACCTCCTCCCCAGACAACTACAGACCTATCTCCCTACTCCCAATTCTGGCCAGACTTCAGGAGTGACTGGTCCTGTCACAACTCTCCCAGTTCTTGGATGCCTCCTCTTTTTTTACTCCTTTCCAATCTGGCTTTTGCAAATCCCATTCTACCATCACCTCCCTACTACATGTCACCGGGGACATCCTCACAGGTATCGACAAAGGACATATCACCACAGCAATTTTTATAGATCTAGCAAAGGCTTTTGATACTGTCTCACATCCCCTACTTATCTCAAAACTTACGGATTCAGGTCTAGACTGTTTCTAAGACTACCTAGCGGGTAGGACGCAAGCGGTCAGACTGGCCTCTCACCCATCAAACCCCCTTCCAGTCATATCGGGAGTCCCCCAAGGATCAGTCCTAGGACCAATACTCTTCTCCATTTTTCTTAATGGCCTCCCCTCTGCATGCTCTCACTCTTCCATCCAAATGTATGCAGATGATACAGTTCTGTATTTATCAGGCCCCTCATCAAGCAGTGTAGCATCTCTCCTCCAGGAGGACTTCTCAGCCATCCAGCACTGGTTCATGTAAAACCAGCTATCTCTAAACCCTAAAAAAACTGTGTCGCTTACGTTTGGCTCCCAACAAAGACTCTCCTGCCAAACCCTGTGTCCCCCATTCTCTACCCTGGAAGGGACACCCCTTGAGCAATGCACTAGCTTTAGATATCTAGGCATCTGTCTCGACCAACACCTTGATTTCGCCTCTCACATAGACTCCCTGCATAAGAGGCTACTCCCAAAACTGGGGACACTCTATCGAAACAAAACCTGTCTCCCCAAGCAAATGAGGCACGCCATAGTACAAAAAATGACACTCCCTGTACTGGATTATTGTGACATAGTTTACTCTATCACCCCTGCATCTACCCTGGCAAGCCTCGACACCCTATTCCACTCCTTCTGTCGTTTCATCCTCTACTCCCCACAATCCACTTACCACTGTACTTTATACAGCTCCCTAGCCCTACCATCTCTACAAGACTGCAGATTAATAAATTGTGCTAGGTTTGCTGCTAAATTCTGGACCCTCTCCCTCCCTCCCTATCTTGAATCTACTTTATCTCAACAACCCACCCCTGCATACTCCCTAAGAGGCACAGACCCCAGACTTCTACATGCCCCACTTATGCACACTACCAAAGGCCAGTCAGCTTTTAAATTCAGAATCCCTCAGTTCTGGAATGCCTTCCCCTCCCCCATCAGACACACACAAAATCCTGGTCTCCATACCAGACTACTCCAAGCACATTTCTCCTCCAGCTGCTCCTGCTAATGCTATAAGCTCTAGCTCTCATAAATTAAATATTGTGCAGTAGTAATCCTGTTTTGTGTTATGTGTATATCTGGCTGTAAACTCCTGTACTGTTTTGCCTGGTGTTTACATCATAACTATACCCTATTGTACTTCATACTCAAAACTGTATTATAATTGTACAAAATCTTATGCTATGTATGTCAATCGCTGTACTTGTAATTATTTTAATATTTGCCATGTACTGGGCCTAGGCCCCCAGGTCGCATCTGGAATCGAGCATGTTGCTCAGTATGCCTTCCTGGTAAATCTCGTATATAAATAAATTAATTAATTAATTAATTAAGTGGTTTTGTGGGTAAGTTTGTGTATTGGGGGTGGGAAAACACATGTGTTTCCATCGGTATGTGTGCCATAGTTCAGCTGTGATACTGAGATCAGTAAGAGAAGAAAAAGAAAACTGAAAAGCATAACAGCGGCTATAAGCATTCCGCATGCATGCAGATGTAGTCAGACACATTATGTATGTATTGAAGTACTGTACAAATGAGCCATATGTATTCAAGCAGTATGGCTTAGTGATTAAAGGCACTGAACTGCATGCCAGGAGACTTGGAGACATGAAGACCTGTGTTTAAATCTCATCAACCCATATTTGTGTAGGGTGTGATCCTGAGCAGGTCACTTAACTTTTACATGTGCAGTTATCAAAGACCATTTGCTTTTTGCATGCATGCCACATGCATGCAGTCTTTCCCAATTTAGCATAAAAGTCATGGTTTCCACACTTGCTTGCTGTACACATGCCATATGTATGCAATCGGTTCCAAGTTAACATTTAAATAATACTTGCAGCATGCATATCACTTGAGTAGTTTTATGTGTGCTGCATGAAAACATTCCATATTACTACTTCTGGAAGGGCAATGACAGCAATAGAAAGCATAAAATAGAAGTTAACCAAAGGGCAACACAGATATATTTAGCAATATGTACATGTCTGGTGTTTTATGTGGGGCATTTAGGTATTTCTTTGTGAATATAGAAAAAGTAGTAGGGCCCCGTATTTGTGAAATGTAACACTGACATTTAAGATCTACGTTGCCCTTTAGCCAAGCAGTCTATTTTATGCTGTCTTTTCATTGCAGTAATTGCACTTCAATATTTCATGTTTTTGTCACTAAAAATAAGGGCTACTAAAAACAGGTATTTAAATGACAAAATTGAACTAGCTCCATACTTGCAGAATACAGCATTGATGTTTAGGGAGACCTATGTTGCCCTTTAGTTAAGCCATCTATTTTATGTTGTCTTTCTATTGCTGTTATTCCACTTTATTTGTCACAATTGTTTGGTGTTATGCTTATAACAGGGGCTTAAATTATATAATTGTGCTAGCCTGTTCTTGTAAAATGCAATATTTATGTTTAGGGAGCCTTGTGTTTCACTTTATCTAAGTTGTATATTTCATACTGTCTGTCTCTGTGGGGGCAACTGCCTCTGCCTTACCTAAACTACACTGCTGCTTAATGGTAGAAATGCATTCTCAGGTGCTAATGCAATGGTTTCCACTGTGTTCTGAGGTACGGTATCTCCATGTTTCATGATGTGTCATGATCATCATGTGGCTTAGTGTACATCATTGTTCCTCATTTTGAGTGTCCATGTCCCTAATTTCAGTGACAAAATGTGCGGTATGGTGCCTGCTTCCAAGATCCTATTCAGTACAAAGAGTGCTGAGCATGGCCATAGTGTATATGCTCAATACAGAATGACAAAGGGAAAGTAAGTGAGATGAAACAGTCATGGAGAAACACATTTGTAGCACTAAATATGCATAAGGGATTTCCATGGTCCAAAATAAAAAGGATAGGTTTCACAACACAGAGGCCCCTTTTCATACATCTGGAATGAGGGATGTTGATTGGCTACATGCTAGGCATTTAATGCAGCAAGCAAACAATACTTTACAAATTAATGGCAATTTAATGACAAGAATCAAAAGCCGTTAAATAACTTGCAAAAGGATCAGAATTAATGACTTTACCTAATTTTTTTGGAAATCCAAATAACATGTATTTTAATTACTTTAATTGCTAGCAGTAGTATAAGAAGTAGAAACTGTTTTTTTTTAGATGAGATTTGTAGCAGCTTAACTGCTGCACACTTGGCAAGCATGCAACATGCAAACCTGATGTAATTTTTAGAAGATGTTCACACTGGCTTACCTGCTGCGCACATGTCAAGCTTGCAGCATGCAAACCTGATTTGTTTTTTAGACCTGGTTCACTTAGAATCACTTTGTGCATGCGAACTACATGCAGACATTGCACAATTAAGCATGTGGCATGCATTCTTCATGTACACAGCACACCTATATTTCTGTAAGGGTGCACTTTATTTGTTTATAATTTTTTGGTGTTATGTTTATAACATATAGAATAAAGTATGGGTTGGGGTGTGTAACGAGATTTTACACACACCCGAGTTGTGGGATGCTACATAAACCCCGAGGGCGAAGCCTGAGGGGTTTGTGAAAAGCATCCCACAACGAGGGTCTGTGTAAAATCGAGTTTGACACCCTGACCCATTTTTTATTTTATATAATTGCTGGGTTTCCCTTTTTAGCCTCAGCAATTATATAAAATAAACAGCTCTGTGTACCCTCCCAGTGTATCCTAACATCGGTCCTTTTAGTCTGGTGCCGAGATTTTTGTATTTTAAACTGCTTTTTTTTTCATTTCTTCAGGTCTTTCTGTGTTTCCAGGGTATAAGGGGGGAGAAAAGTAAAGAAAAGAAAAGGTCTTACTGCCGAGTTCTTGTGGCGGTTCTGTTTCCCGCAACACGGAAGTGGTAAGTGATCTCAGCTGATTACACTGCTGCGTGAGCATGCTCAGAGGAAGGGAAATTGTGCGCTTGTTTGCTGTTATAAACGCTCCTTTATAATGGTAAATTATGCCACGGTTTCCCTATGGGAAAAAGGCAGAGCCAGTTATTATAGGGGCTTAAATGATAAAATCGTGCTATTCTCGTTCTTGTAAAATGCAATATTTATGCTTAGGGACCCTTATGCTGCACTTTATCTAAGCTATTTTATACTGTCTCTCTATTGCTGTAACTGTACTTTATTGTCTATGCATTTCTGCCATGATTTTTTTTGTGTGAGGGTGCGCTTGTAATAGTGGAGGCTCTTGTTACAGTATCTTAATAATACTTGTTGCTATCTCAAGTTATATTTGTATATATTTTTAAATTATTGAACCTTCTAATAGAGTTGGTAGCAATAATGCTGGTCCTGATAATGTTGTACTTTTAGGTGCCTTAATGATAGCAACAGCAGCTATGTGGAATGCTTTAATTAGAAAACTACTTTGTGGAAGATTAGAGCAATTGTTAGAAAATGATGGCACATTTTGAAGGATAATCAGAGATGCCTGAGTTCAAAATGTATCAGGTGTCAGCAGCAGCAAGTTTGCTCTGCCTTTAACTCTTTCCGACTCCTTCCAAAGCACAGGTTCTTTTAATCAGCCACAAACAAATCTGAATAAGGAGTTACCAAGCAGACCTTAGTCTCTACTAGTCCTTCCAAATCAAGAATATTTTTTTAATCAGCCATGGAAAGCCCACTGAGCCAAAGATTATTGGTGTGCCTCAGGAGCACACAGCAAGGTACTTAAGGGGCTTGTTCAGGGTCACACTGACAATATGCAAGTAGTGAGTGGTTATCAGAGTTTAATTCACACACAGGTCTGCTATTATTCTGATTCACACTGGTGCTCTAACCACCAAACTATAAGGGCTGGTGCCACACACTGCCAATGCTAGAGTTCAAATTATATCAGCAGAGACCAAGTTAGCCTAACCAACCTCTACAAGTCCTTCAAAAGCAAGAATAATGTATTTTTAATCATCCAGTAAAGGCCCATTGAGCACTGAAACAAAGATTATTGGTGTACCCCGGGAGCACAGTGAGGTACTTACAGTAAATGAACTGGTTCAGGGTCACACAAAAAGTATGCAAGGTCTGGGTTGCTGTCGGAGTTTAATTCACACACTGGTGTGCTTTATATTATTCTGGTTCACACTGTTGCTCAAACCACTGAGCTGTAAGGGCTGGTGCCAGTGCTATAGTTCAGAATAAATCAGGGGTCAGCAACAACACATTTGCTTTGCCTCTAACCCTCTCTGAGTCCTTCCAAAGCACTGATTTTTTTCCAATCAGCCACAGAAATATTTAATCAAGGGTGACCAAGTTAGCTTTACCCTCTACAAGTTTTTCCAAAACAAGGATTAATTTTTTATTAATTTTTTTAACCATTGACAGGCCCACTGAGCCGAAGCTTGTAGGTGTGTCACAGGAACACAGAGAGACATAAGTAATTAGTTCAGGGTCACACAGGCAGTATGCATGTTGTGGGTAAGTATGAGGTTTTGTCTCAAACACAGATCTGCTGTATGTTGTTCTAGTTCACACTCTTACTCTACCCACTAAGCTATAATGACTGGTGCCTGCCACCCACTACCAGTGATTGACATTAGCTTCAACGAAGCAGGGGTTTGCTAGTTGGCCTAACCCTCTCCGAGTCCTTTCACAACAAGGATTTTTTTTTTTTTCATCAACCACACAAAGACCTCTTCAGCAAAGCTTATGTGTGTCCTGGGAGCACAGTCAGGGAACTACTTAAGGGATTTTGTCAGGTCAGAGTCCAACAGGCAATATGCAAGTTGTGGGTGAGTGTGGAATTTGCAAACACAGATTTGCCATAGATTCCCACTGGTCCTCTTCTAGGCTTCTTAATGCTGGTACCACTGCAAATGTTAGAGTTTAAATCAGGGGGTCGGACTCTGCACTAGCTGCAGCTGTTGCTGTTAGCCTAATACAATAAAACATTTTCACTAGTCCTCTGTGACTGACCTGATTAAGTAAACTAGCTGCAGCTGATGCTGCTAATATTTATTTGTTTACTATGAATGACTGGCTTGATTAAGCAGCAGCACCTGCAAGCCTTTCTGTAACAATGTCTGTTCTGACTGTCTGTAACTGTAAACTCTAACTGTAGCTGAGCTGAAGTTGCTTATTTATTATTTCCAGTTTTTCCACACTAGTCTATTGCGACCGAGAGACTCAACAAAGATAAGAAAATTGTGAGAATGAGATTGAGAAACAAGACATATTAGTGTAGCACTCAATTAACAGTCAGCAGCCTGCCTATTTACCTCGCCACATGCCAAAGTCACTCCCCCCCCTCTCAATTTGTGTCTCTTGGTAAATCATTAAATTGTTGCTATTGGCATTTTTCTATAATACCTAATGATTTTTTTCTGTCAATGAGAAATATGAATAAGTCAGGATTCAAAAGCACTTTCTAGCAGTTTTCACAACCCCAGGAGTGAGCTGCTGCCTAACTGCTTCTTCCCCAGATGTCTGCAATGCACAGAACAGCAAGTGACACATCCAACAGCATTAGAGGAGGAACCATGTAAGTGCTTGTCTGCCTGAATCAATCAGTTCCACAGTTACAGTGCACACAGATTCCCCCAATGAATCCCTTTTATGTGAGACAGCCAGCCTCTGTCTGCTTCTCCTCTCTCCTCTCAGCATTCTGTAAAATGCCTTCTACATGCTCCCTCAAACTATTCCATCCTCCCACCCATCTCTGTCTGCTGCTCCCTCCTCTTTATGCTCAAGATACCTCCTACTCCCTCCCACCCCTCCTAACCATCTCTGTGTGCTCCCTCCTCTTGGCACCTCCTGCCTGTTCCCTCCAACCTCTCCCACATGTCCACCTGTCTCTGTCCTCTGCTTCCTCCTCTGGGTGCTCAGGGTGCATCCTGCTCCATCCCACACCTCCCACATATATTTGTGTGCTTCCCCCATCCTCTCAGCACTCTGTAGCTCCCTCCAACTCCTTCCATCCTTCTACACATCTCTTTTTGCTACTCCCTCCTCTCAGTGCTCAAGACATCTCCTGCTCCCTCCTGCCCCTCACACCACATTACTTTAAGTGATCGTGGTTGCGTCCCAAACTCCATACAAACTGATCCAAACTTAGCAGACTGTTTGGAGGTGGTTAAATGGTCACTTATGTTGCCAGTTCAGGGGGTTGTCATTCTCTGAACGTGTTTGCTCACCATTCATATAAACCAGCTTTCCTCAGCCTTATTCAGAAGCTCTCTTTCTTATCTACAATGGGAGGCTCTGATTCCCTCCTACCCCCACCCCCACATACTTGATGCTTTCAGTTCATTCAGGCCTTCTTGTTTGGATGTTGCCTGCTGCAGCTCTGGGCTAGTATTATATTTACTCCTCTGGCTGTAAATCTCTTCTTTCTGACTTTTTAGGGCAGCCACTCCTGCTGCTCTTTGTCATCAGGCAACTCAGGGTTTACTTGCAATGTTTTTGTCAGTGTGCCTATTCAGTACTACAGTATATCTTGCCTCTGTTATGCTGCTATATTTCATGTCTGTTTCAATCTCTTTTACCTGCTTTTCATATCCAAATGCTTGCTACCTGTTTATTGATTTACCTGCTGTTCATAACTAACACTTACAAACATTTCACTGTAGTTTACTCTACATGTTTCGCATTCAATTACTTCATCTGTTTTTGCCAACAGCAGCAACAGTTTAACTTTGTACTTGCAGTCAACATTCTCAGTTATTTTGTTTCAGCATTTTCTCCCAGACCTGGTTGTACTACTGCTCCTGTATTTCTACTCATAACTTAGTGATTGCAAAGATAATTTGATATGTGTTCACATTTTCAGTACCTTGTCATTCAGTTCAGTTTCTGTGATACCAGTCCTACTTGAGCAAAATAATTGGCCTGTCAGCCACATGATATTAATAACAAGCAAACAGCCTGCTGGCGATCATACTGCATTTGGCCTGTCAGCCTCATCATACTGCTTACCAGTCAGTCCATTTCTGCATTATGCCATTAGACTCCATGAACACATTCCTACTGACAATTATTAGTCAAGCTCACTCGCTTGTTTTCAAAGTTCTTATCTTGATGGTGGGTCCATCATAATGGGCTGGGGTCCTTTTCAGGTGCTGACCTGCTGTAGCACCTCCTGCAGTCTCACCAGGTGGTGAAAAGATCTACCACTGCAGGGGAAGATTTAGCTGTGCAGACCCATGGTCAGCTGCACCTCATGGTGTACTATTTAAGATTTTAGCTATAGGAGAGTGGGGACCTCAGCCCACATGGGTTCTTTTAGCTGTACAGACCATGTCAGCAGCACCTCCAAATACTATTTTCCTTGCGTCTGCTTATGGTTCACCTAGTCTTCCTCCATATCCCCTGCCTTTAGTTTCAGGTCAAAGTTAGACTTTTTACTCTACTGAGTGCTAAAGATCAAAAAATTGTTGCCCAGTACCATTTTCTCAGTATTAGAAATTTCTGCTGTGAGTTGGGGTCAGATGGTGGCCCACCTTCTCCTACAATCCTGCCTTCTCCTCTCTTCTCTGGAAGTCACACCTCAGTCTGCTGTTACTCATCACCAGCTATCAGCTGTCTCTGTCATCACTTTGCTCTTCTGTGTTTGCAGCTCCTACTATGCAGTTCTTTTGGGCTATGTCCTAAGATATCTTTAGGCAAAGGAATCACATTCTCACTACACCTCTAGGGGTGGAACCCTCCTCAAGAGGGTTTATTTCCCTTCATGGTACCTCTACACGGTGGTGGTTCCTCAGGGCATAGATAATGTGAATGGCCAAAGTAACTATAAATGACAGTCAGCATCCAACAATACAGCTAACTTTCGGCTGCAAACAAGTTGCTCAAGCATTACTCAGTATTGTGGTTGAGTATGCCCATTAAATTAAAAGGCAAACTTGCAGTCTGATGGGTGGGAGCAACGAGTCACATCCCCTTCTTGAGCTATGTAAACGAACTTCCTTCAGCCTCATTTGGAAACTCCCTTTCATTGCTCCCACCATCTGCCCTTCCTCCTCCAGTTGCTAATTTTTCTCTATGGGCTCCATTTGAGGTACCTTTAGCCAAAGGAATCAATTCCCACAAGACCTCAAGGGATGGAACATTATTCAAGAGGTTTCTTTTGCCATTTTGGCATCCCAACATGGTGGTACTTGGTAGGACAGAGAATGTGAATGTCCAAAGTAACTACAAAAGACAGTCAACATCCAGCTATACAATTAGCCTTCAGCTGCAAACAAGTTGTACAAGCATTACTTCACTGTGGTTGCATGTACTCATTAAACTAGGAACTAAAAGGAACAAATATAATCCATAGAAGACTGGAACAGGAATTCTACAGGTTATTTTTCAAGCCAGCAGGTACCTCTGGATAACTGTTCTGACTTCTTTCTTACTCCCAAATTTTATGCCCAATAGTGGCCATGTGGATATCTGTATGGAAGTCTGAAATGAAATCTGGATTGATATTCTCCCACAGGGCAGCTGTTACATGAAATGACGTGGTGTTTTCATTGGTTGTGGTTGGCAGTGACTTGGTTATACTGCAGCTGTTGTCAAGTGTTATAACAATCACTTGGTTGGTCAGCAGTGAGATCTAAATTGTAAAAGTCAATTTTTCTTCTTTTTTTAACTGCAATTTACCTCTGAGGTGTCACAGACCACTGTGAAGTTTGTTGATGCTGCAGCATAGCTATGATTGGGACAGGAAGTGAGCAGGAAATTGAGTGAGTGGCAACAGCTGTCACAAGACTGAAAAATATTTTTTAAAGGTGCAAACAATTATTTTTTCTCTTTAAATCATTGATGCCAACAGAAGATTAAATAATGCAAAGTGTCTGCCTCTCTGCAAGGCACTCCCCCACACACACCTCCCTCATGTCACACCTGCAAACAAGCCCTGTCTCAGTGTGCTTCTACCAGTCGCCAACTTTTAAATAAATAAATAAATACATGTGCTGCACTCCCTCACTTTTGCTGACCCATGACTCCTGCCATTCATCCAAGACAATGTAGTTGCCTCTATCTCCTGCTTTTTTATAGCTGCAGTAGGTGGAGCCTGCAGACATTTTGTATGTACAAAAGGAGTGATGTAATGTTTTCTGTCTGTGGAACTCCCTGAAAGTGTAAATAGTCTCCTCCGCCTTACCCTCCTCCAAGCAATGTTTTCCCCCCTCACATAAATATGCTTTCATGTTAGTCAATGGTTACAGGGGACTATTTTCTTTCTTAAATGGGTGGTACAAGAACTGGAACCTGAGTAGTGGGAGACAGCATTAGTTTTTTTTTTTTTGTAGTAAGATCCACCTCCACCTCTACCCGAGAAGCTCCTAAAGATCCATCCCCAACTTTTTTTATTCATGTGGGAGGGGTATGAGGTGACTTTACCATGCTGGAACAAGACACACTAGTTTGGGACCTGTATCAAGCAACAGAACAAGTCTGTCAAGTTGTGGAGCCCCTGCATTTTATTAAGGACTAGGAGAACATAAGATATTTAATGCCTTTATTAAGGACTAGGAGAACAGAAGCCATTTAATGCCTTCAAACTGACTTAAAAACCCTTGGAACAAATGATTATCAGAGCCACCTGGGGCCTCAGAAGGAAAAAATAATTAAGGAGTGAAACTACACCTCCAAGGAAAACAATAGATACAGCATTCTAATTTACAGTAAGCTGAAAGAGCCACAGGTTTTTCTTAAACATTTATATACTAAGGCCCAGATGTTCAAACTGCACCAGGCTATGGCACAAGCTTGGGCACAGCACAACTTGGCTGTGCAGGGGTGTGGACTGGGTGATATTCAATGGAGCTGCGCCATGGCTCAGCAGCATTGAATATTGCACCCTGGCCACCCACAGTGTGCATGGTGCAGTGGCACTGCGCCAGCGCATGTGGCCAGAATGGAGCATGGGGATGTGCTAGTGCAAGTTCCATTGCGCTATGCACAGCAACCGCGATATTCAAAACTTGACATGCAAATGGGGCCATAATGAATGCACAGCACACGTGGGGCCATTTGCATGTCATTATGGCCCCATCTGCATGCAGGTGCACTGATCCCTGATGATTTGCACCTGGCGCCCTGCCAGACAGCAGCCGTCAGGGACCGATGCCCCCTGCAGCCGGCAATGTGCTCCACAGCCTGATCGCAGGCATTTGTATAAAAAATAGAGCTATGTCCAATATCCCTGGTGGTCCAGTGGACTGCTATCTGCCCGATCGCAGGCATTTGTATTTAAAAATAGAAATATGTCCCATATCCCTGGTGGTCCAGTGGACCGCTGACTGCCCAATCTCAGGCATTTGTATTTCAAAATAGAAATATGTCCTATATCCCTGGTGATCCAGTGGACAGCTGCCTGCCTGATCGCAGGCATCTGTATAAAGAAAGCAATAAGTCCTATATCCCTGGTGGTCCAGTGGACCGCTATCTGGCTGATCACGAGCATCTGTATAAATAAAGCAAGAAGTCCAATATCCCTGGTGGTCCAGTGGACCGCTGACTGCCCAATCTCAGGCATTTGTATTTAAAAATAGAAATATGTCCTATATCCCTGGTGGTCCAGTGGACCGCTGCCTGCTCGATCGCAGGCATCTGTATAAATAAAGCAATAAGTCCATTATCCCTGGTGGCAGAGTGGACCGCTATCTGCCCAATCGTGGGCATCTGTATAAATAAAGCAATACGTCTGATATCCCTGGTGGTCCAGTGGGCCGCTATCTGCCCAATCATGGGCATCTGTATAAATAAAGCAATAAGTCCAATATCCCTGGTGGTCTGGTGGACTGCTATCTGCCCGATTGCAGGCATTTGTAGTTATAAATAGAAATATGTCCTATGTCCCTGGTGGTCTAGGGTACCCCCTTCCCACCCACCCACTGAGACCCACTGCCCTGCTCCCTTCGGTCAGCCAGCAGGTAGAAGCACCCCACCCACCTGCCACCCCACCGCCAGCCAATTGACACCATCGGTAGGGTTGTACAGCCATTGGTTCACAGCATGAGCCAATGGGCGTGCAGCCCATACCATACTACACATTCCAGATGTGTGAATGGACTTATTTCATTAGTTATACAGATGCCCACGAATGGGCAGATAGCGGTCCACTGGACCACCAGGGATATTGGACTTATTACTGTATTTATACAGATGCCTGCGATCGGGCAGGCAGCGGTCCACTGGACCACCAGGGATATAGGGCATATTTCTATTTTTAAATACAAATGCCCGTGATCAGGCAGTCAGTGATCCACTGGACCACCAGGGATACTGGAAATAGTTCTAGTTTTAACAAATGCCCATGATCAGGCATGGGGGGGCACTGCCAGGTGCAGCGGGAGCTCAGGTGGCCACCCACAGGTGGCAGCTGCTGTGTTGCGCCCTGCAATGTGGCAGCTCACCTGTGGGTGGCTATCTGTTGTTCCTTTTTTCTTTGAATCAACTTTGTGCTGGCGCAGGTAGGGGTTGCGCATGCATGGCTCTGCACATCCCGGGCTGAATATCAGGCTGTGCAGGATATGCATGGGCACGCCCCCCCACCTACACCTGCATACATTACTGATGCGCTCTGGCACATCAGGATTTGTGCCGCATACTTTTCCCTTTTGAATATCGCATAGGCGCACAGTGGGCTGCGCATGGCGCAACACTGTTGCGCCATTCGCAACCCTTTTGAATATCTGGGCCCAAAAATATAAAGTTCAGCTTTTGGGATTAACAATAATTGTTTACCATATTCAATCTATCTATCTGTATCTGTATCTATATATGTAGGGGATACATGATGGGCAATTGTGGAATATGGATAATATTAGCACGAGTGCAGAGTGCACTGTGATAGTATCATGTGTGGCTTCGCCACTCATGATATTATCGCAGTGCACACTGCACGAGTGCTAATATTGTCCATATTCCACAAGTCGCACATCATGTATGTGATTTATACAATAGAGTATGTGTGGTAATGTTTTTTAGGTGTATATTGTATTATGGTGTTATTCAGTGTCACTGTGTTATGTCGCTGTTGTTTGGTTTTCATGAATGAAGTAGTATGTGGGGGATGTTTGTGTGGTCTGGTTGGTTGCTGTGGTTTCATACTGTTCATTGGTTATTTTAATGAATGGTGTGTATTCAGAGCTGTCATTGGTTCTTGCTTATTTTGTTGCATGATGCATTTTGTTGTATTGGTTGTTGTGGTTTGGGGTGGAGTTGACATTCGGTGCAGAGTTTCGGCATTTGCTGGAGGTTCGTGTGCAATTTTTATCGCTTGTACAATAAGAGTCCTTTCCTATCTATTTCACTGGAGTATGATATATTTTATTGCTGTGATCACAGTCATATATTCCTAATGTAATGCATAGTTCATGTTGTGGATATTTTGTGCGCTGTAATCAGTTTAATGTTACATTCATGCAGTTTTCTGCGGGTGTAAGAACTGTCTGCGCAAGATCAGTTTTTCCAGGCGGAATGCAGCATTTGTAATGGTACAGGTAGCACAAGTTATTTGTGTGTTTCATGTTTTCAGGCAATATGTATTTATTTAATGGTCTTTTATTGGGAGGAAGAAGTTCCATCGTGTTACGTTTGGGATTTGCCTTAGTGACGTAGTCACTGTTGAATATCAGCAGCTGACGTAGCCACAGTGGAATATCTGTTAAGATATTCCACAATGTCTACATCAGCTCCCTGATATTCAATAGTGGTGAAAATAACAACATTAATTCAGAATGTTATTCCTTCACCCCGATTGTATAAATATATATCTATCTATATATATATATATATATATATATATATATATATATATGTAATTTGTCTTTTTAGTAGTTTCAAAGCTTTGAAAGCATTGGCATTAGTAATGCATTTAGAAATACATGTTTTAAATGTCTTTACAGTTAAACATTCAGTTTTATATGTGGACACTTTTTTGGGGGGAGGGGGTTCAAATTATTTTAATCATGAAGCATTGGTGTTAGTAGTGCATTTAGAAATACATATTTAATTATCTGTACAGTTAAACATATTGTTTCATGTAAGAGCACATTTTGGGGGGAGAGGGTTCAAATTATTTTATTCATGGGCACAGTACTTGGTAAACACATTATTTAATGATAAATTGTATTTTTTCTTTTAAATTTGAGAAGTATGTATTAGAAAAAATTGAACAAGAAAACAATTGTTGATTTTACAAGTTATTCTGATCAGAGCTGACATTAAAAACAATTTCAACTGTATTTTTTATTTTATTTTATCAAGAACACTAGACACAGTATGTTAACATTCCTGGTGGGTTTTATACTCCCTGGAATCTGCTATTCAGGATTTTTTTTTTTGCATCTTGTCCCAAGCAATCTTCCCAGAGTGCAGTTTGCTCTGTTGTTTAATAGCTGTGTGGAGGCCAGTGTCTTGTTACATTGTCATTTTTTTCAAATTAACCACAGACATTATGGCAGCCAAAGGAGACACACTTTGAGTCTTAGGGTATGTACAACATAATTAATATGTTTTCATATGAATAACATTTCCATTCATGTTATTGCTAGATATACTGTAGCTAGCTTGGCTTGAGGAAGGGTTAACATGACCAGGACCCCTTAGCAATTGAGATCCATATGCAGCAAATAAGTCCAGATTAGCTAACTTACCCTACAACTGTTAATTGTCACAGTCTGCATTTTCTTCTTGAAATGATTATTATTGCATTTATGTTTATTTTAAGATATTTAATATTCTGACCATGTGGTTATGTCGTGGACCATAACTGATCTCCAGCCTTAACCCCACCCCATGCCACAACTTGCTTAGAAGATAGTGCATATAGTCAAATGTAATCATTTTTCTGCTGTGTTCTGGTGTGTAGTTTGTCTTTTTAGTAGCTTCAAAATTTTGAAAGCATTGGTGTTAGCAATGCATTTAGAAATTCATTTTTTAATTGTATTTACAGTTAAACATGCAGTTTCATGTGAGGGCACATATTTTGGGGAAGGGGGTTCAAATTATTTTAATCATGAAGCATTGGTGTTAGTAATACATTCAGAAATACATTTTTTAATTGTCTTTACAGTTAAACATGCAGTTTCACTAACTTACCCTACAACTGTTAATTATCACAGTCTGCATTTTTTACTTGAAATGGTTACTTTTGCATTCATGTTTATTTTAGGATATTTAATATTCTGACCAAGTGGTTATGTGATGGACCATAACTGATCTCCAGCCTTAAACCCCCCCCCCCGTGCCCCAACTTACATAGAAGATAGTGCTTGTAGATAAATCTAATAATTTTTACCCTGTGTTCTGGTGTGTAGTTTGTCTTTTTAGTAGTTTCAAAACTTTGAACTATCACTAAAACAAACAGGCATATCACATTTGCCTGCACTCAGAGCACATACTTATGAAACTGTGCATATTTGTACTCCACTTCTGCGTAGACCTCATACTTTCCTAATATTCCCATTTTCACAAGCAAAACTACCTTGCCCTTATCAAAAGTGATCCCCTCTAAAAGTTAATATCACATTTTCTCTAACAGTCCATCATCATTACACCTGACTTCCTAACAGCAACACATTGCTTAAATATAACTTACTTCACCTCATGGACAAAAACCCTGTTTTCTCTTGAAACAAAACAAAAAAAAACTGTGTAAATAATCACAAGGCTGAACATATGCCAGCCATTACTTTTTCATGTACTGCCACCTTCTGTACCATCATGGGAATTTGCATATGTTTCCCCTGATGCTTTGCATTATTGAAATATGTGCAATTGCGTTTTCTTTAAAATGTGACTGTCTGGCCAATATCATCCAGGATAACACATACATCAGCGGCATTTACTCTGGGGTTCTTTTGTAAGCTTTCTATTCCGTCTATTAAAATGTACACCTCCATATATTTTCCTATTATTCTCTATGCTTTCCTTAGAACAGAAACTAAAACAAATCTTACTACTTACAAATCATTGTGTTGTTTCTCCGTACCTCCTTAACAATTCCACACAACTTCACTAACTATTATGCAGCCATGATGGATCTGACCAGAATTTGTCTTTCAGAGGACCAGCCCTAGACTGGGTGCAAATTTCCTGGGAGATGTTTTGTCTCCTCTCATAGTCAGCATGTGTCCCAGGCCAGACTGCATGGTGTCAAAGGAGTTTTGAATTACACAACGTGGATGGCCTGATCTTCCAGTCCTGTTGTCAGTTTTGAGGAGCTGAACCCAGAGCTTGTTTCTGATTGGTTACAGTATTTGTTTGTGCTGGACCCCATGTTCTTGTGATATTCTTTTTCAGCAACTCATACAGGGGTGCAACCTTTTGTGCAAAGTCACAAATGAAGTCCCTGGAGTAATTTACCATACCCAGGAAATGTTTAAGTATTGCCACACTAGTTGGCAGTGGCAAATCTTGCAGTCCTTGAATTTTCTTCAAGGATGGTCTTCTGCCATTCTCGGTCATTCGGAGACCTAAGAAGATAACCTCTGTTTGGCGCAGCTGGGCCTTACAGGGGTTACACTTGAGGGCTGCCCTCCGTAAGAGGGTCAGCAGTTCATCGAGGAGAACTAAGTGTTCTGCCTTTGTGGCAGTGGTCAGAATCAGATCATCCACATACTGCAGAAGGCAATCTGGGGCTGAAAAGTCTTGCAATGCATCTTTCTTGTGCAAATGAAAGAGGAAGGGGCTATTGTGATACTTCTGGGGGAGGCAGGTCTACATGTACTGATGACCTTTAAAGGTGAAGACAAATTTGTACTGGCTTTCATGAGCCAGTGGTAAGGACCAAATTCCATGCTGATGACATGCTGTGCACTGTAGGCAATGCTGTAGGCAATGCAGGGCATGGCCACCATTGTGTCAGTGGTGCTATAGCGATGGTCACTACATGGCACTGTGGCACTGGGCCTTCATAGGTGCAATGGCCCAACTGCCCGATAGTCCGCTGTGGCGCTGGCACACAGGGAGCCAATTGCGCTACATGCATTGTCATCTGATGGCGCTGTGCATGGCCTTGCACCAGAGACCCTTGACCCTGTGCCCAACCTTTGCCACCTTGGCGCCATGCGTCAGGCATAGGTGCACCTCTATCGCGCTGTTCGGTAACAGTGCGATAGGGAATGGCAATGCTGTACCACGCTGCATCTGCACGTGGGGAGCTATGCTGCAGAGTGCCATATTGCCTACTATAGCTATTGGAATGGCGCGTAGAAGAGCTGCTCCATGGAGCGCCATCGAGCTGGCCAATCTTGTGGCCATAGTCGAGCCACACCATGGGCCTCTCTTTGGGGGGCCCCCCTGGATAGGGCAGATAGGGCAAGGACCCAGGTGTGGCAGAAGGTGGCCACTGCCCTGGATGAGGAAACAGGCTGGGGGCATTCAGCTGAGCAGTGCAGGCACCGCTATGGTATCCTGCGCAGGAGGGAGCCAGAGCTACTGGCCTGACTGCGGTCATGTGCTAGGAGGGACACGGTGCCACGTCTAGGTAGGGGTTCCATCAACACACTTTTATCATCCATATGAGTCACACTGTTGTATGTGTCCAGCACATTGGAGAGGGATCATATGGGGTTTGCCGTGGTGGTGTTCACAGGGTGTGGGGTGGGTGGGTCTGGCTGGGTGGGATGGCACACACCTTGGGGCAGGGGGACTTTGCTTCGGGAATGTACTGATGTTCTTCTCTCCTTTTTGTCCCCACAAGCCTGGAAGAACTACGCAGGGTGTGGGCAGAGCAGCGGAGGGGTGGGGAAACCGCAGCCAGGCAGGCCAAGGACCAGCAATGCCCACCTGACTGGCCTGATGAGGGTGAGTGCCAGACCTCCATGATTAGTATTGCATGCTGTGTGACCAGGTGGGCAGCGGGGCATGGCCACCATTCATTGACATCACTGCCATGCACACCACTTGTTACAGTCAACACTGTCCAGTGGCAATGCATTTTCTTGGTGTGCATCACTGGTGGTCCATGCGTGCACCAGGTGCATGGCTGTGCCACTGCCTTTGCACCATATAGCCATGTCACTAAATGGCCACGGCGGTGCTGTGCATGACTTGGCCGGTGGGTGTGTGCAGCGTTCCGCATGGTTGTATGCACCTGGGTGGGCAGGTCCTGTGGACATGATGACTGCGGGTTGTCACACACCATCACAGTGGTATGTCCCATGGCCGTATGCCATGCACAGTGGGCGGGCTGTATGGGGTTGTGCATTCACACCTGTTGACTGTGCTCCCTTGTCCTTGGTTCAAGACATCTAAGGGAAATTCGGGACACCATGAGGGAGCTCCTGAATCTGGCCCGCGAGATGGTGGAGATACTAAGGAGGCTGGATGAGTCAGGAGTACTGCGGCGCCACAGAGCAAGGAAGACCCAGAGCCAGGAACGGCAGTCCCTTTAACAGTCCCTTGGTCCCTGACTTCCCCTACTCCTCTGGACCCAACCTCACACCCCTCCTATCCCATCCCATTTGTCCATCCCTTCCCCCTGCCCACCCCACCTTGTTTGTGTCCCCACCCCAAGCTTGTAAATAGTTTTATTATTGTATATAGTTAAGTTTTATATTTTTCCAATACATTTGAATTTTTTATGAATACCATGGTGGTCTCTGATTTACAGCAGGCTATAGGTGCTCAGCTGCAGTGGTGTGCTTGGCATCAGGGGTGGTGCAGTCATGGGTATGTGTGTGTGTCCGTGTGGAGGTGACTATGGTGTGGGGGTAGATATCAGTCAGTGTCTGTGTTGTGTGTGTTGTTCCCTGTGCACTGGATGACTGTGTGCAGTGGTCCATGGTGCATGCTCTGTGTCCATGGTGCACCCATCGGCCCGTCCTTGGCCTGTGCACCCAACACACATGCCTGTCTGTGACCTGCACAGTCTGCTGGCATGTCAGTGGTGGCATTCCCTGCAGGGCGGACACTGTACCCGTCATTTTGCTGGGTTGCCCATGTCACTGGTATGGTGCATGCCTGGCTCAGGTGGCACTGTGGGTGACACAGTCATTGTCCCACCTCCATGCTGTGGCTTGTGTGTTGCAGGGGATGTGCCCCACTGTCTGTGGCTTGTGCTTCGGGAGACTACTGGCGGTGTATGGGTCCATGGTGCCTGCGCAGGATGGCTGGCACTCCAGTGCCATGGTGGACTGTAGGTTGTGTGTACTCGGCTTACATTGGCCCACAATGGGGCTTGGTTGCCCCACCACTGCATCCCTGTGTTGTTGTGCCCTTGGGTATGGGTGGGTGTCTGTCCAGACCCTGTGTTGCTTCCGGTGTGGTGCTTGCTTCCATGCACCTCTGTGGGTGTCTGTGCTGGCTGTTGTGGCCAGTGGTGGACTGGGGTGTGACACTGGAATACTGTGCAGAGCACTGTACCACTGGTGGTGGTGTGAACGACACGACCATCCCATATGGGGTACCTCTTGTGCCAATGCATGGTTGGTCTCTCAGTAGTACCTCGGGGGACTGTGCATGGTGGCACTGTGTCTGCCGTTGTTGCATTGCCGTGTGCTGCAACCTGCTGATGGGTGCTCGTGGTGGGGCTGGCTTGCATGGTTCTGTGGTGCACAGAGTTGCATTGACACAGTGGGAGGTGGCATGCATGGGGTTTCCTGCAGTGGTGGTCACTGCTCATGGGGGTGTCTGGGTGTCACAGTGCAGGTGTGCTGTGCACTGGGGGATGGTTTGGCACGGGTGGTCTGCCCTCCTTGTGTGCCAGTCACAGCTTGCCGGTAGGTGTGATGGGCATCATGGCCCGCCTGGGGTTGGTTGCTTGTCTCCATGGACCAGTGGTTATTCCAGCCTTCCCCTGGTTGTGCTGTGCTTGGGGTGTGGGGGGACAATGTCTGTTCTGCTGTGTGTTCCTGTGCCCATCTGTGGCATGGGTGGTGGGCCCCTACCTCCCTGATTGGATTGTGCAGTTACATTGCTCTGCAGCTGGGGGGCTCCCTGGTTGTGCTATGGCACCTCTGGACTGCTCAGCTGAACATCCCTTGTTGCACTATGGTGCATCAGATCTGCTCAGCTTCCCTTCCCTAGTTGCGCTATGGCGCAGGTGGCACGATATTCAGTTGTTGGCTGTAGGAGCAATTTGGCCTGCTCCTTTTTTGAATATCATGTCTCTTGCGCATTGGCACAATAGACTTGCACTTGCTCCTGCTATTGCACACTTTTTGGGTGCAGTTTGAATATCTGGGCCCATGTATTCACGTGTTGCACCTTAGTTATATACACAGAGTTCAAAAAAGAAGAAAAATGTACTACCAAAACAACAGTAAAATATAATGAATGAACAATTCACCTATTGATGTCTGATCTATCAGAATCAAGGTTTCAAATGGCATCCTCTTTGTTCAATTATTTAAGGAAGGAGGCCACAGGGACCAACACTTTTAAGTCCTGCGATTTCAACAAATAAGTTAACAAATGCTGAGGTTGGTATTGCAGTTGTTCCAATATATCTCCCAGTAAAAGGCACCTATACTTTTCATAAAGCAGACACAATATAGTCAGATGGAGTAAATTATCTTACCCAAATCTGCATCTGCATAGCAAATCATTACCCCCCTTCCTTCCAAATTGCCCCTTCATACAATAACTTGAAAAACATTCAAATGTAAATCTTATTAACATTATCCTATGTCTCAGGTTTTCTAGGATGAGCAAGTATTTTTCTAATTTGTGAGATCTTTTATTTTTAGTAAGCCAGGGACAGGCCTTAAATAATCTACAGGCCTCTAAGTTCATTTGTATATCAATATCTCTAACTCGGTTATTTGCCATCTTTTTAATTTGGGTGTAGGGATACCTAAAACTATAAGGAATAATCTGTAAAAGGCCATATGGTTTAATTATGTCTTCCACCACCGTCATACAAGGAAATGTTATATTTGAATGTTGATATATAATGGCTTCATCAAGGCATAAACGAGGGAGTCTACCCAGTTGCATCCTAAAAGCCTTGATCCAGTAGTTTATTACCCTTTGTCTAATGTGACATTCTACTGACAATTGACTGAGCTCAGCCCTCACTAATGCAGAGGGAGCACTGTTTGGGAGACCCAATGGTTTCTTATAAAATGTTTTTAAAAAGGAATCTATTCTTCTTGTTTGAATTCCCCATGCTTCAGCTCCATACAACAGTTGCTCTTAATTTTTGCATCTGCTACCATTAATTTCCTTTTACAGATTTCCCACCATATCTATAGAAGAAAGATGAAAGTACAGGGAAGAATTTTTCCGCCTTTAATTTAGCTTCCCTAACATGGGCACCCCATGTTCCATTCTGATTAACCGTTAGTCCTAAATAATACAATTCTGATACAACTTCAAATCTATGGTTATTTATGAACTATTTATAAGCCTTCCTATTACCCCCAAAGACCAAAACTTTTGTTTTGCTATAATTAATCTGTAGATTAGCACTGTGACATTTTATATAAAATTTTTCCAAACTCCTTCTCTTGCCCAGATGACTAGTTGACAATAAAGCCACATCATCAACATACACTAGATCTGGCAATACTCTGGTTCCTATTTTGGGCATATGGAAATCGTTATTGTACATCCTTTTTAAGACAGTGTAGAAATAGAGATTAAATAGCCGAGGTGCCAATGTATAGCCCTATTTCACCCCCAATATTTGATTTAAACCAGCTACTTAAGTCCCCTCAATCACTATACTAAATGCTAATAAAATTATCCTGGTGCATTAGTCTGATCATTTCCAGTAGGAAGGGCTGAACCCCTAAATCATGCAATCTTTCCCACAAAAGGGTTCTATTGACCTTATCAAAGGCTGCTTTTGAAATCTATGAAAGTACAGTAAATTTTTGGTTTTTTGACCACCTTATATTTATGAATTATATTGGCCAAGTTTAAACATTGATCTATTTTAGAGTGTCCAATTCTAAAACCAGCCTGTGTTTCATCTAGTGTGTTATATGTGTCAGCCCATTCCGTTAATCTGCTATTTAATATTCTTGTAAATCATTTCCCTATTGTATCTACTAGGCTGATAGGCCTATAGCAACCAAGGTCCACCTCTTTTTTAAAGATTGGCACAATGATATTTAAATTCTAAAGTTTAGGTATGTCACCAGTTGTCCATATATGATTAAATAACCTATACATAAAAAGGATCCAGTAATGTTTAATTCTTATTATTACATCTAGTGGAACACCATCCAGTCCTGGAGCTTTCCTCATTCTGAATGAATTGAGAGCATTTTCTATTTCTGTTATTGTGATCTCATATTCTGGTTTACATACTCATATAATAACTGGTTACGTCTTTTTCCCATAGGGAAACTGGGTTATTATTCCAGCGTTATAACCGTCTGGTTATAATGACATTCACATGCCCAGTTTCTCTACTTCCGCTCATGTGCCTACCACAAACATCACCTTTTCTGTGCTGTCCGTCGCAAGGCCTCAGCACTGCAGTATTACCCGACAGAAGTTGTCTCCAGTAAGTTTTTTATTTTACATAAAAAAAGATCTGTCATCACAGCAAACTGTCATCGGACTTAAAACGAAAACAAAACTAAACATTACTACCATTTACTGACACCTATCTACTGCGAGTTTCCAACAGTCCGTAGCTCAACTCGGTAAACAGATCCATTTATTTTGTATAATTGCTATGGTGAAAAAATGATCCCCAGCAATTATACAAAATAAAAGATGGGTAGCTAGTTAAAACTCAGATTTTATACACCCCCTTGGGGTGTGATGCCTTACATAAACCCCTCAAGCTTCACTCTCAGGGTTTATGTGGCATCCCACCCTTGGGGGTGTATAAAATCCTTTTTACAACTAGCTACCCATCAATTATTCTCTATTTTCTAACTTGGATTTCCATGATTCTATGAAGATAATCAGGGTCTTTCCTATAAAATAATTGTTTGAAATGTATTATCCATTCATCTGGTTCAATGTGTGTCCAAAGCAAATTGTTATGTTTCATACCTTGCTTTACGATTTGCCAAAATGTTCTACTATCCTTTGATAGCACTGCCCTTTGTTAGTCTGTCTATAATTGTTTAATATATTTTTCTTTATTGTTTGCTAATACTCTTCTAAAATCCTTCCTCATCTGATTCAATAATTTATTATTGTTCTTATTAGGTTTTTGTTTTAAAGTCCTAAATAGTTTATTTAAATGTTTCCATGCCTGTTTGCACTCAAGATTATACCATGTTTGTCCCTCCTTAGGGCAGGATTCACAGAAGAGATGTGCACAGCGCATCTGAGATGTACCGGGGCATCCCCAAAATGTGCCCAAGGGTGATTCAGGCAGCGTGCCGATACACTGGCACAAGACTGATACACCGGTGCATTCTCAATGCACCGCGTACCGCCAGTAATGCTTTGCAGCACATCTGGAGGGACTGGGAGGAGGGCGTGCCCATGCATATCAGGTGCAACCCCATTCACAGCCCAATTCCATGGCACAACCCCGGGGCAAGTCCGGGGATGCGCCACAGAAAGATAAGCCTAAAAAACTAGATTTATGAATGTGGCCACCTATAGGGAGGCTGCCACACTGTGGGCAGCAGCATGGGTACCTGCCCACCCTGGCAGTCCAGTGTGCCCCCCAGCCCCAAGCCCCTGTACAATGCTGCTCCCAGAGGCATTTAATGTATTATGAATCCACCTATGCCCTGTATGTAGACACACCCAGCAGTAAAGATAATGCACCCCCATGCCCCATACAATGCAGCTCCGGCAGCATTAAAAATAATATAAACCCCAGCAACCATACAATGCTGCTCCCATTGGTGAATGGAATGGTGAACCCCTCCCAGCCCCAAGCTCTCAGTAATGCCACCTCCCACAGTGGGTGGGAGGCGAGGGTGGATTGGGTCTTAGGGAGTGGGCGACTGCACCAGCAGACCACAGCAGGAGGTGGCATTAATGAGGGCTTGGGGCTGGGAAGAGGTTCATCGTTCCATTTGCGAGGCGGCATTACTACGAGGGCATGGGGGGATCATATGAATACGTTACTCATCGGGAGGGCATTTTATGGGACATGGGGATTTATAATACATTAAATGCCACTGGAAGCAGCATCGCACGGGGCATGGGGGTTGTCATTTTGTTTACTGCCTCGGGTGCGGCTTCACACAGGCATGGAGGGGCTTTTACCTCTAACACCACTTGGTGCGGCATGACTTCGGCTGGGGTCAGCCAGGTTGGAGAGGTGGCCACAGGTCCGCGCATTCTGCTGGGGCATCCCAACCAGCACAATGCAAATGGGGCTATAATGGCATGCTAATGGCACCATTGCACCATGCATGTCTAATGGCCTCATTTGCATGCCCCTGGCTGTGAATCACATTTTTGGGCACAGAGCATCCTGAGATGCCCTGCCCCAATTGGCTGACAGCCTGACATAAGGGGATGCACCAGAGCAGCCTGGGTTGCTCCAGGGCATACTGGGCTGGGAGCACCTGTGATATTTACAGAGGGGATGGCTGGGGGCACCTCCCTGTGCCTCCTCTTTGAATAGCCCATTTTGCACTCAGTGCATCTCCCCTGAACCGGGGGAGCTGAGATGCACTGGGCGCATCTTTTCTGTGAATCCTGCCCTTAATCTTTATCTGAATTTCTTTTGATATTATATAAGCTATTGTGCTAATAATAGAATTATATTAAGACACTATCGCGGTCCCAGGGGCCTTGTCGGCTGAATCCAGTAGTTTACTTAATATTCCCTTTCCCTCCAAAATGACCTCAAAATGATGGACCTCTATGGCTTTCCACTCTATACATTTTCTTTTCAATTGAATGGAGATTACTTTCCTATTACTGTTTCGGCAATGCTTCCTCATCGTAACTCTTCATTCCAACACTGTATGTTGGCTTTCTGGTTCTACTACCAAATGCAAAGAGAGACACCTATTGATCAAATGTAAGTTAACCCATATATAATCAATAGGGGAAGACCCATTTTCACCCATAAAGGAGTGTTCACCAGCTGAATCAAAAGTAATGTGTCCATTCAGGAGAAGAAAACTCCTATTGCTCAGTGTTCTGTGTAATTCTATTCACCTTTCATTAGCTATTTTATCTCTTGCGCTCCTTACAAAGCTGACATTTTTTTGGTCAACAGAGGTCAGGGCATCTGCAGTGTCTTCTGAGCAACCCTGTAAACTCCCCAACCTGGTGTTAAATCACCCATTATAACTATGTGCCCTTCTGGGCTATCATTTTGTATTTTATCTACCAATTCATCAAAGTTTGGAGATCATTTTTATCCCCATATTTGCTCCCAGGAGGGTTGGAATAGGTAAGCAATAATACCCAACAGGGTGGGCATTATTGGGAAATAACAGACTGCCCAGGGGTGTAATGAAGCCCAACGCTGCAGGCAGAGGGCCTTATAGCCCCAGAAGGTCCAGTATTTCTTAATAATGCCCACCCTTGAGGGTATTATTGTGCTTAGAAAATGTCCATCTAAGTAAATATTTGTGAAGTGATAAAATAAGGGAGTAAATGAGTGTCAAAAATGGCTATAAGTATCACAAAATACTGTTAATTGAGAAAGTAGTGCATAGGCTGTTCTAGACCCTATTGCTCCTTCCACTGCCTACAGAGCTATTCTTTTGGACTGACACTCCCTTCCCCCCCCCATACACAGAGACACACACTCACAGATTGAAGAAGAAAAGGACTGTGGATTAAAAGATAAATGGATGCAACAGTGTTTGGGCAGTTTATGGTTATTTTTATTCCTTCAGCATTTTTTTTTATTTTGTTGCAGTCACAAGTTGGAACTCAGAAGCTGTGTGTTGAGCTCACGACCTTTGACTGTCGGGGAAGTGGATCTTGGATTTGTTGTGAGGGAGACTTGCGAGGTAGAAGATTTATTTAGTTTTTTAAATGAACAGAGTGTTGTTTCAGTTACTGATTTCCTGTTGTTGTTGTTTGTTTGAAAGGCGCAGGAAGGATGAAGCTGATGAGAGTGACGGCATCCTTGTCTTTGCCGTGAGTACACATTGAGAGAATGCGATCAGAAGAGTGGTGCTGTTTCAAACAAAGACTGCAGTTTTCACTCTTCTGACCACAAAATGTCCGGAATGTTTGTTTTTCTTATTTTACTTACTGCTAGCTGCTATGGAGGGAAATATTATGGGATATGGGAGGGGGGATCAGTAGTCTCTTGCTAAGAGAGAGAAAAAACATGGCTGGGATTATAATTTTACGAGGTGCCTTCAGCCAATGAGAAAGTAGGGTGGGCGGGAAGGTAGAATGGTATCATGTGAAGTGGCACTTGGACTGGCTCTTATTTTTAGCTGGGCATCTATTGAAAAATAAATACCCATCTTGGAGCCTATCTCAGCCAATCAGGTTTGAGAATCCATTCAGGCTATTTTCTAAACATTAATAATAGACCATGCCTTGTTGTCTTTCTCCATAACTTTGATTGCAATTAAACTACTACTTGGAGTATTAAATTCCTCTGTTCTAATATCATCATCGAGCTTAATAAATATAGTTAATCGCCCTGCCTCTCTCCAATGCTTCTTCACTTATTTTGCCTTTTTACAATATGTTCTATAACCATCTAAATTCAAGCTACCTACTGCCCGTGTCTCTTGTATGCAAATAAAATGAAACTGTGTCAAATACTTGATAATCTCGGGGTCTCCAAAATTTTCCCCCAATCGTGAAGGATTCCAAGACAAGGTATTGAATGTTTCCCCATCACTAAGTAGATGTCCTCCCACAACAGAGGACTGATTAATTTTCACAGCTTCTGACACAGTGTTTAGTCCCTGCAGCCTCCCCTCCAAAACAAACTGCTGCCATTGATCAAGAGAGGCAAGGATCTCAGACCTATTAGAGGTTTCTATCAGTGCTTCCCATTGTAAAGCCTTCATCTGAGTACTAAACTGGTTACAATTTTCTCTCCCCTTTTCATTTTCCATACAAACATAGATGCCTAGTTCATCCAAAATACATTGTTTCTTCTTTGATTCACTTACAACATTCTCCTGTTTGACCCAAAACATTATCTGCCCATCAGGTTCTTGTCTCAGAACTTTACTTATATGGTGGCTGCTGACATGTGAATCTGAACATGCATTAAGGAAATCAATCAATTTGCCCCTTAGATTGAATTTATTTTCATTATGCAATTGTTTTAATCCAAAGATGGAAACTTGTATTTCGTTCTGAGTTGTTCTTACTTTCCCATTATGTGTATAAAATCCTGGGAAGAGTGCCTTTAGGGAAGTCATCTCCCTGACCATGATTCTCATTCTGTCAAGATCTTTTACTTAATGAACAACAGCATTCAAAAAGTAAAATGAATCTGCCACCAACAGTACTAATTCAGAGCCAGGTATAGGTCTAATAATACTGATGGAGTCCTTCACTTGTCTGCAGCCCTTAATTAAATATATTAACCCATTTACTATCAACCCTGGCAGTTTTTCTAGTGTTTTATAAAGCAATAATGTCTGATAAGGTGGATGTTATGCTGGGATAACATCCCACCTCGTGTGGTTGGGTTCGAGGCCACCGGCCGAGGGCATCCAACACCCAAGAAGGGCTGTTATCCCAGCATATTCACCCACCCTGGAGGGCATTATTCCTATTATACAATGGCTTATTGTTTTATAGTTAAAAAATTATTTTAAAGAATGTTTTTGTTAGTGTGTAAACATATTTTTGTTCCTTAAGAGAAAAAAAGAGCTCAGCCGCAGCCTCCATATCCTACAAACAATCAGCAGGGATGTTATGCCAGGATAACATCCCTGCTGTGACAACCAACTGACCAATCAGAAGCCAGGATTCTTTCTTGCCATTGTATAATTTGGGATACATGTTACCCTGTACAATGGTAAACAAAATCTGAATCTAATGTTTTTTGCAAAAATTGTTTAAACTGTTCATTTTCCTTAATTGGTAAACTGTTATCAGGATTATTTTTCCAACTACCTAAATCTGGAGTTCTGGTCCCCTCAGTCCATAATAAATTAGGGTCTGCAGTATCAATATGTTTTCCATTTTCCTCAGGTTCCAAATCTTTTGGGGCCTGAGTATTCTTTTTCTCAGTTTCCTCAGTTCCTAATTTTTCTATTTTCCTGTTATTCCCTTTCTTAGATTTCATTAAACTCTTTTTCATCTTTATCCCGCTATCTGCCCTCTTTCCTTTCTTATGATCTTTCTTTTTTTTGTAATTTTTGTAATTTTCCTTTAGCACTGGGTGAAGACTGACTTTTATCAATTCTAGTTATTTCTTTTCACACAGATGCATCAGTAATTACTTGTTTTTTCAATTTAAGCAAATTCAGTGACCAAATTTGTGGTATTCTGTTTTCCCAATACTATCTTAACAGATTTATTGCCCATCCTATTTTTCTAAACTCTATACTGTCTGACATTCTCCATTTGGTTCTCTTCAGCTACTTCCTCTTCTTCTCCTTTTGCCATAAAGAAGAATATTTTTCTGCCAGTTCCTTATAAATGCTATTTTCTCTTAAGTTCTTATCTGGCAGCATAATGCACTTAGAAAAATACCTCTGAGCACTATGCACAGCTATATTAAGTTTGTCAGATGTTTCTACTATCTCCAAAGAGACCTCCAAATTGGCATCCCCCCATCTGATGTTAAATCATCATTTAATGACTCTGCCTTTATGAGTCCCATAACACCATGTGACACTTTTAAATTACCCTCAGCAAGATTGACAGGAGATTTATTGGTAGTGGCATTTTGTTCTATTGTTTCTAATTTTAATCTATTTTCTAGATATACCCACTTAATGAAGGCAAGCTCTTGCTTAATGTCTAATAACTGCTTAATCAAGAGCATGTTTGAATTAAAAGGATCTCTTAGTGCACTTATATCTCTTGTTATATTATCTAAATCAGGCATTTTCCCACTCTCAGGACTTATCATCCAGGAGCTGTTATTACATGACCCATATTTATGCTCATTTGACTCCACAAAAGATCTAACCTTATTTGACCTCCCAATAGATGTTTTTTCCCCACTGTTCTCATCAGTAATCAGTTTTACAGTTATCAAGTTAGTGTCCATTATCGGTTAGAGTTAGTAGATCTGTACACTTTACCATCCTTATTATCTGCTTGTAATGATTCTGTTAGACCTCTAACCTCAGAGTCTAATATAGATAGGTTATGAAAGATTTCAGAGAAGTCAATTCTTGCATCAGTTGTTTCCCCTGTATCAAAATCGTGTCCCTTTAAATCAAGTTTAATTGGCATAAGTGCTTCCTTTTCCTCCGAATGTATGTTACCAATGGGGTCAGTTATACTAGATTTTAAATGGGTATTAGTGATGTTAAGAAACTTAAAAATGTCCCCATTTGGTGTTGATGTGTGCTGTGATTCTAAATTGTTTTCAATGACATGCTTATTTGCAATTTTGTTATCTTTTCTACTGATTTTGTTTCTATACTTGCCCTTATAGGTGTGAGTTTTATTTTGCATTTTGCTCAGAGCTTTCATTGCAAGTGCTTTCAGTGAAAAAGGACATTTAGCTTTACCACCACCCCCAAGCAGAAGTTTTTTTAATGTATAACCATTTTCATCGTTATCATCATTACTAATTTTTTTTGCTACAGGTAATTGCTGGCATGCTTATGATGCAATTCAATGTCCAAACAAAAAATATTGAAATTATTGCACTATTCATTCACTTCTAAAAGAAAAAGAATACAATTAACAGGGCTCAAATTACAAATAGTTAAATTTGGTCCAATAGGACCCTAAATGTTTAAATCTTAAGAACTTAAAGTCATTTTGTTAAAACCTGAGCTTCATATGTAGGAAAACCACAGAAGAATCCATGGAAATCATTCAAGCCTCTTCCCTTTTTCCACTCCCCCCGATTTTTCAGAATAAAAGGGTGTACAAGCGAGAATATAAATTGAGAAGTGTCCGATGAAACCTTGTTGCGGTATGGAATCCCACTGTGTTGTAAAATTGAAAGTATCCTAAAAAAAGTAAAAACTGGCTAAAAGAAAAAAAGATCAAGCTGAAGGGCTGTTTGGTTGTAACTAATTGTTGTTACTTATTGCCTTACTATAAACATGAAAAGTAACAGTGGTACCAGAACAATAAAAACAGTGAGAAATCTACAAATGTAGAAATAGATACTAAGAAAAAAATATATATATATAACAAGTGCCTCTCCAATAACACTCTAAGAAAATAAATTAAGCACTTTTAAACAATTCAAAGACCGTTTACTAGGAACATTAACTCACCATGGCATCTTAGTTTGGTTATTAAATTCATAAAAATGTGCTTTCAGTCACTATTCACTATTCAAAAAAATCTGCGCAAAACTGAGTCAGGGATAGATGTTCAGAACAAGCACCAACTATTTGACCGACCAGTTTTACCAAACTAAAATAAAAAACAGAAAGCACAAATGGACAAATCAACCACACAAACTCATGCTGGTGGTCTCCACAAGAACAGTAACTGCTTAGGCTAGCTCATTTTTAGCTCGTTGTCGGCTTACTCGGTGCTAGAAATCACATATCTCACATGCTTCCGCAATCAGGGAAAATGGCAAGCCTGACCAGAATACACCATGCATGCGCTTTTAAGGTTAGAGTCCATGTGAGCAATACAACCAATAACAAATCTGAGTGCATGTACTTGTATGAAATTTATAAGTTTAAAACAAGTTTGAAAAAGGATACAAAAAATTTATTGAAAGTTAAAACAAAAACGATATCACTCTATTAACCTCAAGTGCACATAATTCAAAAAGAGAAAACAACAAAACAGTTAACAGGACACTGCATGAACACAATCAAAAATGACTTTTTGCAGTCTGCATTTAGGCACATAAGGGTAAGAGACTTGAAAAAAACAAAATCACTTTTCTTCGCACACTATTTTCAGTAGTGGCTTTCCTTGTAGCATTCCTTCAGGCTTTCCTTTGTGCCTTCTTTCTGGCTTTCTCTCTAAATAGTTCAATCTCAGTCTCAGACCCTGTCCCAATCGCAGTCACAGTTGCAGTTTTATTGCAATGCCGGGCGCAATAATATAAACAGTCAGAATGCAGACAAAATCCTGTATTCAAAGGCTGAGTTCAGGGGCTTTTCAAAGAAAGTTCTCTCTCAGTGAGTGCCACAGGTTAAAGCCATTCCAAATGGCCACCTTGCTTCTCTACAGTCCTACTACCACCAAAGGTTCTCCTTGTAGTGGAAGACAAGGAACACCTGAGACAGCCACCAACTGGGGTGCAGCAAAAGACAGCCTGGTAAGATCTGTTAAATCAAGCTAATGGTGGCATACCTTTTGTAGAAAAAAAGCACATGTAACAGATCCTGCTCTCAGAGTTCTCACCTCAACTCTGCAGCGTGCAGCTCCACTTCCTGTCGAGACCTCATATGTATGTGACGATACAAAAGAACTACAGTTCTTTCATATTGGTCTTCAGTGAGAAAAGAACAACAGGCCTTATTTGAATTGTGAAGCTGCAGCTAGAGTCATGCTGCTGGTTTCAGTTGGAGCAGTGAGCTGATGATCTTAGTAAGGAATCATACAAAAGAACAACATTAAAGAACTATAGCTCTTTCATATTGTTCTTTTGTGAGAACAGTGACACTTTCTTTATTATTGAAGCCACAGCTGCAGTCATGCTGTAGGCTTCAATTAGAGCAGTGAGCCAGTGATCCCCTGCTGTCTCTCTCTCTCTCTCTTACCCTATCTATCTATCTATCTATCTATCTATCTATCTATCTATCTATCTATCTAGCTATCTATTAACATTTTAATGTATTCAGCAGACCTGAGTGCTCACCTCCAGTATCACTTCAGTCTACACCATCTTTTTGTTCTTTTCATTAGGAAGCACCCTCGGTTAGTGGATTATTCATGTGGATGACCTTTCTGGACTTCTGGGGATTAGCTCTGCAGGAGGCTTTGGGATCCGGCTTCCAACTTGTTGGTCATTCAGCATTGTGGTCTCCGATGGACTGTGTTTGAGGAACCTGGCTGGAACATATTTATTTAGATCTACTGGGATTTCCATGGGACTGGGTTGCTGTTCTTGTGTACTATGAACCACGTGAGGAATTACGAGGAAGATCCTAGCTTGTCTGAGAGGTGTGCAAGTACTGTTTGGTGTTTGGATATTGGCCTGACTGCTAACATCTAAAGGGCAGCAAGGTCTGGGAGTTGTGCTGGGTGGGGGCCCCCCTCCTTGTACCTAGGGCCACTGGTTGCTGATGCTCCCCATTGCCGAGCGGGAGCTACCCCACGTAGTCTCCAGGGAGTCTGAACAATGGTTGGGGTTCCTCCAAGTCTCCTGGGGGATTTTCCTTGTGGCCTTCCTCCAGGGGATTGCAGCTGTGCATTGTGGGTGGCTGGGTGTGGGGCCTATGAAATTTGGTACATTTGGAGGGGCTACCCTTGAGATCTAGATTGCACATCCCAACTCGCTGCTGTGCTGCTGACTCTTTTAAGTTACATCTTGGATACATCTGGATTGTTGCTGGGATTAAGGCCATTAAGTTTTTGGCTTTTGGGGTTTCCTCTATGTGGATTCTGTGGATTAATTTAGTGGCCTTCCCTTCTGACTGTGAACGTCGACTGGTTTACAGGGGAACTCACCTTTCTTCTAATGGAGGGTGAGCATATCAGTTACCTTTCTTGTACAAAGAGCATTGGAACTTTTAAACTATCTTGGATTTTTATTTTTTCTTATTTCTGAGAGATGTGCCCTAATTTGGACTGAAGTTTTATGAGTTTATGATTGATATTGTGATTGAAAGTTTTGTGATTTAGTATAAGTACTTAGTTAAATTTAGTTTAGTTATTTTGTTTATTAGTTTCAATTTGTTTTCTTTCTGTTGGCTCTTCCCCTACTATGTGAGAAGTAGTGGTGGTTGACCTACTTTTGATCAATCTAACCAGAGTGGTGAGAGTACTCTGGCTTATCAGAACCCTAATTTCATTCTGTTTTGATTTGTCGTGTGTGAGTATATATTTTTCCAGGGCTGAGAGGAGCGTGGGTGTGCTTTTTTTTTGGTTTGGTTAAAGTTTGGGTTGAAGATATGTTGGCCTGCTACTCTCCCGGTCAGGCACTACTCCCCCTCTAAACTCCAGGACCTCCAGCCCTTTTTCTGTCCTCCTTTACCCACAGCCTTTTATAGCCATTGCAGGGCATTGGGTATTGTTAGCAGGAGGCATAGTTAGATTGGGGGTCCTGAACTTCTGAGGGGGGAGCAGGGCAGCCATATCAGAGTTGTACAGACCAGGAGATGCCCTGGGGCAAAATGGCCTCTAGAACATGGTTTTCCATATCTAGTTGCCATACCCAAGGGCTCCAGTATTTCTGAGCTGATAGCTCTGCTGGCCCTAGAATCCCATCTGATGTGAGTGTTGTTATACAATGCCAGGTCTATTAGGAACAAGACAGCGGTTATTGTTAATCTTGTTGGGACAGCAGACCTGACTTGATTTCAGTTCTGGCCCCATTTTAGAGGCAGCAGTCCTGGCCAAGTTCTCAGTAATACTCCTCTCAAGATTGAACCACAGGGAAGGGGGTGTAGCTGTTTGTTTTAAATCAGAATTGGGCCTTACTGGTGTGCCAGTTGAGGAGGTCAGATCATTTGAGTTTACCATAGTAGCAGGTGTGGGCGGCAGGATCATTCTTATCTACTGTCCACCTGGAGGTGAGAAATTATTCCTGCAGGAAGTCGCAGACTTCAGCATCGACATGGCATCTGAGTCGCCCAGGCTGATAGTTGGGGGTGACCTCAATGACTGGGTCAACGATGAACTCTCAAAGTTTGGACAAGGCTTCCTCCAACTTATGAACATGTTGGGGTTCACACAGGTAGTTGCCTCTGCTACTCATAGTCACAGTCACTCACTTGATCTGGTCTTCTTCCTAGGGATACAGACCTTTGACTTGGTGGTGGAACCAGTTGAATGATCCAATCACCACACAGTAAGGTTCAATCTCCAGGCTCCCCCATAGGCCTCCCTCTGTGGAGATGGTCAGATACAGCCCATTGAGGGACGTGACCCCAGAAGGCCTATTGGTGGTGTTAGACCTATCGAGATTCTTAGGGGCAGGTTAGGATTCAGAGGGTCTAGTTCAGGCCTATAATAAGGCTGTTACTGAAGCTCTGGATTCTATTGCCCCAGTCCATGTTTGCCCTCTCTCTCTCTCTTTTTTTGCCTTCAGTCCCCTTGGTTTGATGGGACTTTGAGGGAGCAGAGATGAGTTGGATGAAGGTTAGACCATCACTGGCAGAAATCTGCTCTTGAAGCTGACCACCTTAGATTGATGGATCATTATCAAAGCGATCAATCGACAATCACTCATAAGAAGGCAGAGTTCCTGTCCAGTGAGATTGCTGCCACACAGAATCAACTGGCTCAGCTTTTTTGAACTGTGGACAGGTTGTGCAAGCCAACCAATCTACAGGTTTGAAGTGCATTCTCACAAATTAAGTGTGATGAGTTTGTTCAATTCTTTGCGGATAAGGTGGCCAACATTAGGGTCAAGATCCATCCAGCACTCTCTATGGGGGTTGACGGTGGTTGGTGCTTGGTCACTCCTCCCCTGTTTTCCTGGAGATCTTTCGACTGGCCAGAGCTTGTGGACATTGTGCTGATTGTCCAGAATTTGTGGCCAACATGCTGTAGTTTGGTCCAGGGCCCAACACTCCTGTTACTGGGGTATATGGAGTTCATCGACCCAGTCCTCACAAAGATTATGTGGTGCTCCTTAGAGTCAAGTGAGTTCTCCAGCTCCCTGAAGGAGGCGGTGGTGACATAGCTCCTTAGGAAAGCTGCTTTGGACCTTAACTGCTTTCCTAACTACAGGCCTATCTCTAACCTTCCCTTAGTTGGGAAGATGATTGAGAAAGTAGTTGTGCTGCAACTGGAGAACCATCTTACCATCCATGATGTCTACAACCCTCCCCAGTCTAGTTTCCAGAAAATACATAGTACCGAGACCACCCTGGTTCAGGTGCTTAATGATCTTCTGATGGTGAGAGATCAGAAGCACTTCTCCATCTTGGTGCTTCTTGATCTCTCTTCAGCATTTGACACTGTGGACCATGGGGTGCTGCTCAAGTGCCTGAGGGTTATCTGCAACCTGGCTGGCCCAGTCCTCTAATGGTTTCAATCTATCCTTGCTGACAGATCTCAGAGGGTGGTGTCAGGGATCGTTTCCTCTGATCCATTCTCTCTGCTGTGTGGGGTCCCTCAGGGCTCGGTGCTGTACCCTATGTTGTTTGCAGTGTATATGCTGTCCCTCAGAGACATTGTAAGACAATATGGGCTGAGGTTTCACTGCTATACTGATGATACATAACTCGATCTGTCTTTTGCACCTGGCCAGGATGGTGTAATCTCTGTGTTTAACAGCTGTCTAGCAGAAATCCATGACTGGATGAAATCCAGCTGGCTGAAATTGAATTCTGGAATGACCGAGGTATTGGTCGTGGATCTAGGTCCCCAGATGGAGATGTCGATAGTGGGGTTACCCTCTGGTTTTTTGCTTAAGGGCTCCCAGCTGTCTTACTCTGAGTGGGTGCATGGCCTGGGGGTGGTGCTTGATGATGGGCTGACACTGCATTTGCAGGTGTTGGCAGTTGTCAAGTCTTCCTTTTATTATCTTAGGAACATCGCCAGGATTAGGCACCTTGTTCTGTCCAGTGACCTGCCTATGTAGATCCACACCTTTGTGACTTCGTGCCTAGACTACTGCAACTTCCTTTACCTGGGGCTTCTGGGGGTTGACATCCATCACTTGCAGCTGGTGCAAAATGCTGCGGCATGTTTGCTGACTGGATCTTCTCACTCGAGTCATATTACTCCCGTGCTGTGCAAACTGCACTGGCTGCCTGTACAGTGGTGGATCACCTTCAAGGTTGGACTTCTGACCAATAAAGCCCTGCACAGACTGGGTCCAAGCTATCTGTGAGAGCTCCTGACTCCATACAGCCCTGGTCATCCTCTCTGCTCAATTGATGAGGGGATGTTAGAGGTTCTCAGGATCCCACTGAAAACATCAGGGGTCCAGGCATTTATGTTTGGTGCCCCTACCCTGTGGAAGACTCTGCCTCATCAAATTTGAGAGTGTGGGATTGTGGAGAGCTTCAAAGCAGGCCTAAAGATGTCCTTGTTTCAGCAAGCTTTTAGCATTAAATATTTTATGTGATTATCTGTATTTGTTTTGCAAATAATTTTAAACTGTGTAACGTGTTGTATATGATATTTTATCTCTGTAAAGTGCTTTGATTCCTGAATTGCACTTAATAAAGTATTATTATTACTATTATTATTATTATTATCCCCTCAGGTCACCCAACCCCCTTCCCAAAATATACTATGTATTTATTAAAGGGATACTGTCAATCATTTTGGCATCATATTATTTTCCAGTTAAAAGTCCACATTTTATGATTGTTTATCTTCTTTAAAATTCATTGTTATTGCTGGTTGTTTTATTGGTATACTGTTAGGTGGGTGACACAATTAGAGTGCCAGGAAAAGGTCAGGAGTGACAGGGTGTACAGGATTTTGCAGTGCCTTGCACTCATGATGTTTTCCCCATTAACACTGTTCTCCTCCAGTCCACTTATGCCCAGACCCAAAGGAGATTATATTTAGTGATGGGGAATGCAGGAGGTGACATCACCCACAAAAAACACATTTTCTCCCGTGCTGTCCCTTGTCGCTGTACTTGGGCTGTGGCAGAATGTGGGGCTACGGTCATTGTGAGTGACATGTTTCTGGTGCCTAATTTACAGTGATCAGATTCATGTCACAAAGTAGTGGGTGAACTATTTTATCTGCCTCCTTACTGAGTAAAACTGAAATGCATGCTAATGTATAGCTAAGACCAACCATGTTTTGTTTTAAATCCTGGACCTATTCTTAATGCATACTTTCTGATCATTAGAAACACCCCAAAAACAGTGCAACCACTCATGATGCAATAGTCTCCACTACTGCCACTGCATAATGAGTGGTTAGACTGTGTTGGGGTGTTCATACGTCCTGGAAGGATGCAGTGGGAGCTGATCAAGGAATGTGAACAAACATGTTTTGGTTTTTGGAACACCAGTATGGTGGCCAGTCTGTTTTTCATATTTTAAAAGAAAAAAAGAATCTGAATCAAACAACCAGATACATCAGATGTCTCTACAGAATGTGAACAATCATAATATGTGATGTGAAACTATAGACACTTTGAAGTCTAAGGGAGTGAACAGTGTCCCTTTAAATAATAAGCAGACCAGGGTCCCCACCCCCAGTATCGCTTCTCTTGTCCCCTCTCCCCTTCAGGTTGCCTGCCCAGCTTCCCAAAAGTATGTTTGGTGGCACTGGGATGCCCACCCCTGGTGCCTCCAAAGGTCATCCTGACACTGGGATACCCAGTCCCTAGTGTTGGCTTGTGTCCCCCTGAATTAAAAAGAACTGTTCTTGATTGATCTTTTCTTTTTTGTAAACCTTCAAAAAAATAAAATGGTCCATCAGTGATTTGACCCCCTACACCCCCACTCAGTATACACCACACAAGCACACCCACACATCCTCACTCACCTGAAGATGTCCCCTGACATAGACCCACTCTCCAATCGAAGACACAACTTCCTGCTGGAACTGACAACTATGATATGAGAAAATAAAGTAAGTCCAGTTTAATGCATTTCAATGGGGTTTAAACTTTTATTCATAAGTTTGTCGTTTTCAAATATTTTTAAACCATTTCTGTCTACTTCCCCGGTCACCCGTCCCCTTCCAGAAATATACTATCTGTTTATTAAATAATAAGTGGATTGGGGTGTCTATCCCTGGTACTGCTTCTCTTGCCCTTCAGCACTCCAGGTCACCTGTCCAGCCTCCCCGACATATGTTTGGTGGCACTAGGGAGCCCACTGCTGGTGCTGTGGCAGATCATCCTGACACTGGGATGCCCAAGCCCCAGTGTCAGCTTGTGTCCCTTTGAAATAATGAAAACCATACTTCATTGATCTTATCTTTTCTTTTGTAAACCTGTAAAAAAAGAAAATGGTCCATCTGTGATGTGACACTCCCACACCCCTACCCACCCAACTCTGACTCCCAACTCAGCACTACACACCCCCACACACCCTCACTCACTTTAACATGCCCCTGATGTAGATCAATTCTCTGATCAAAGACACTTATTGCTGTTGGAACTGGTGACTGTAATATGATAAAATAAGGTAAGTCTGGTTTAATGCATTTCAATGGGGTTTGAGCTTTTATTCATAACTTTGTAATTTTTGTATATTTTTACACTGTTTTTTTCTATCCCTTCCCCCTCCAATTCACCCACCCTCCTTCAAACAATATACTATTTATTAAATAATAATTAGACTGGAGTGCCCACCCCAGGTACTGCTTCACTTGCTCCCCTCCTCTCAAGGTTCCCTGCACAGCTTCCCCAAAGTATGTTTGGCAGTACTGGGGTACCCACCCAGTGCCACCAAAGATCAGCCCAACACTGAAGTGCCCAATTCCTAGTGTTGGCTTATGTCCCCCTGAAATAAAAAAGTCTGTCCCTCAATCTTTGTTTTGTAAACTTGTAAAAAAAGAAAATAGTCCATCAATGAACTAACCCCACAATCCCCACCCACCCCACCCCAATCCCTACTCAGTATCAACCACCCCACACCTCCCACATACTCTCACTCACCTGAACATGTTCCCTGATATAGATCCACTCTCTGATTGAAGACATGTCATGCTGCTGGAAGGAGTGATTGCAATATGAAAAAATAAGCTAAGTTTGGTTTAATGTATTTCTGTTTGTTTTGAACCTTTAGGCATAACTTTGTCATTTTTTAATATTTTCACACTACATTTTCAATATGGCCTTTTTGGGATGCCACCTTATGGACAAGGGTGATGAAATGTTTCAAATCCATTCTGAAAGGCGATTTGGGGGTCACTGCAAGAAATCACCTTTTGGGGAGCATTTGAAAATATTCACTTACTGGGTTCATGAGGGGGCATAAGAAGACTATGTTAAAAATATGGGGTCAAAATATTAAAAACTATTAAGTTATGTACATGCTTAGAAATTTTTCTATGCTCGCTCATTGCTTTAGTAATTTTCAATAGTTTGACCCCAAATTTTCAGCATAGTCATTTATTCACACCACCTCATGAACTTGACAGCTGACATTTTTCAAATATGGCCAAAATGTGTTTTTGCACCTAAGGTTTGAAAATACTTTTTGACAGGGATTTGAAAATGTTCACCTAACAGGTTTATGAAGTGGGGTAATAAGAGGGCAATGTTGAAAATTTGGTGTAAAAATATGGTGAAATGACAAAGTTATGGGTGAACATTGAAATACTTTACTGTTTACACATAACGTCGCTAAAGTTTAATATTTTGATTCCAAACTTTGAGCGTATTCATTTTTTCACACCACTTTATAAACATGAAAGGTGTTGTTTTTCTAAATCCTGGACAAGATGTGTTTTTACAGTTGTGGTGTAATTTGATGTTTCAGCCAATATTCTATAAAAGCCATATGTCATCCTTATAAGGGAATCATAAAATGACTATCGTGAAAATTTGGGGACAAAATAAAAAATAATAATTATTAAGAAACACTGTGTGTTATGCCAGACTGTATCATACAGTTAGTACTTTGTGATCCTGTGCCAGTGAATTAAGTCTGTGGACGAGCTCAGTGAGTCAGCTGGATGGGGCGAGTATGGGGGATGGTGCTGTTAAGCGAACCCCTCAGCCAGAGTAGAAAAGGTGAAGGATTGCTTACACAGGCCCACATACAATATAGTGAAGACACCTCTACTCTTTACATAGGTCCCTGCACCTCTGCACCCGTGGGTGGTAGAGGGCCTTGGGCATTGACTGAGAGATGGTCTCTTTTTTGCAGTTTAATAAACTTTATTGATTTCATAAAAACAAAACAACCAATCAGCATGGACACACAAAAGAAAAACCATAAAAGAAAAAACAAGGATTAACAAAGCAGTAACACTCAACAAACCTCCTCCTCCCTCCCTCCCACACCCACTCCAGTGTGCCACAAGCACCAATATGGAAAGGCTGGACTAACCACTGTGAAAGGTACCAAAATAACCTATTCATTTTCCTTCAGAATAGTGAAGTCATATGGTGGGGTACCACTAATTAAGCATTTACCTTAAGAAGAGAATAGAAGGACTGCCAGCAATCCTGGAAAGCACCACAGGTGGCATTCGAAAGGGCAACTGCACGTTCAGCATTCAAAGCTGTTAGAAATTTCTGAAGCCACTCTGAATAAGAAAACACTGAATCCCCCCTCCAGTGATGTAATATTATCAATTTAGTGACCAATGCAATAATTGCCATGTGTTTCTTTAACTCAGTAGTGGGAATAGCTGTGTAATCTTCAAGTAAATACACCTCTACTGTAAAAAATACTAGCAAAGTCAAAAAATGTGGATATCTCCCTCTTAATTAAATGACAAAAGGCTTTTATTTTAGGGCAAGACCACAGCTTGTGGTATAATGTACAATACTCTAACCCAGAGACCACACACAGTGGTGATTGAGCCTTGCCCATTTTAAATAATATAGAGAGAAAGTAATACATAGTGTCTAAAATGTTAAACTGCAACCACCTTAATCTATCCTGTTTAACTACCTGGTAGATGTCTAGCCAAATTCTCTGCCAATACTTGTTTGATTGGTTAATGTTCAGTGAATTTTTCTAGTAATATGCCACTAGCGGGAACATTTCCCAGGACTGCTGGCAAATCTCTTTATAAAGGTTAGAGATATATCTTTTTATAAGAGAAAGAGAACTACATTTTACAAAGACTTTACCGACCATTAGTTGTCCATGGAGGGGGGAGGCAAAAAACTGAGCTACACAGTGTCTGACTTCCACTACTTTAAAATAGTCTTGAGGGGTAAGAGAAAACCACAGTATAATTTCCGGTACAGACAAAATTTTCCCATTGTGCAATGAGAGATGGTCTCTTTGCCGTGTGCATCTGTATCTGCGGCCACATGGAAGCATACATTCCATAGGGCTCTGTGCTTCTGTGGCTCAGCAGACAGCCCCAAGAGTTCTTGACATCCATCACTACATAGAAGTGCAGGGCCAGAAGGAACTGTGTAAATGAGGATATGATTCCACTATATCAAAAAGAAAAGATATTCTTTGCAAAAATCTGTGTTAGTGCACCAGTTAGGGTTCAACTTAATGCAATAAAAGTAGAAAAATGTGGTGCTAGGGTTTCCAACCATAACTCGCCACCCACCCAAAGCAGTGAAAGTACAACACCATGCAACCAACCACAGGCAGCCATTATCAGGTAAGACAAACAACATAAAACAGTTTCCAGATTACACAAATGTTGTAGCACTTATGTGCTGCCTTCATGGATTTGTATCTGTGACTAAATAAACGTAGGTCCCATAGGGGACTGTGCTTATGCAGCCACCCCGCATGTGTGTATGTGGTACTGGTACATGAGTATGTGTTGCTGTAGAACAGCAGCCCCCAGAGGGGCCTACCCTTCTGTAGACAGAAGGCCCTATGGGGGTCTGTGCCTCTGCAGCCAGAGGTACAGCAGCACCAGTCAGGATGTAGTGCAGTAGTGCCGCATGGTATCACAAACAATGCTGCAGTGTGTTGCAGAGAACACTGCAATTCAATAGCAATTAAGCCCTTTTTTACTGTAGTATTTTGTGAGATGTAATTTACTGCAAGTTACTGCATTGCATCCTGGCTGGCACTGCTGCACTCATGCACACTACGTAAGATACCTCACTAGATAGCATGATCTGTTAGTGTATGCTTTTCTATGTGCTTCTGTGTAACTGAAAAACTGCTACCCCTTGACCAGTTTCTTAATCTGCTACTGAAACCATTATACACACATTGCAACAGTACTTCTGTCTGCATAACTGTGGGCCCCACAGGACCCTGCCTTTCTGAAGCCAGAATTTGGTATGTATGTATTACATCTGTGGCTGAAGAGGTGTTGACCTCTCATGGGCCTGTGCTTCTGTAGAGAGAGAAGTAGTGCTGCAATTTTGCAATCATGGAATTTGTGGCATGTGCACTTCTGCAGCCAAGGTCAGTGTGTATGTCTTACACCGGTGGCTGCAAAAGTGCAGGCCTATCAAGTGGGTGTATATGTTACAGTGTGCATGAGTAGATGAGTACCTGAGGCTGCAGAAGTGCTGCCCCCATGTGGATGTATGCTTATGCAGATAAAAGAACTCTTGAAGTTTGAGTATCAGGGATTTGTATCTCAGGCTGCAGGGGCCTGTGCCTGTGCTTCTGTATATAGAAGCAGTGTTGTGATTTGAGTATTGTGGATTTTCATCTGCAGTGACAAGTGAATGTGTCAGTCTTATGGTGCAAATGCCACTGATACAAATTCACAAAGGTAGCACATCAGAGCTACTGAATTTATGTAATCTGGAAAGAGCTGTATATTATTTGTCTTACGTGATGATGCCTGTCTCTGGTTGCTGCTTCGTCGGTGGGGGTATAGTTGGAAACTCTAATGCCACATTTCCCTACTTTTCCTGTATTATTTATGTTGAACCCTAACTGGTGCAGCAATGCAATTTTTTTTTTTGTAAAGAATATATATTTTTTTAACACAATGGGATAACTAACAACTAAGTACTGCTGAGAGACAAATGATCCCTCTTCAGCAGCAGAGCACTGTCACTTTAAGAAATAAATAACTAAAACTGATAAAGAAAGATACTGACAAAATGCTTCATTTTAACACATGAAGTTGAAGTCCAGAGATAAAATGAGAAAATAAAGACTATCTACAAAAGGAAATGAAGAAGAAAGACTGAAAAAAAGAAGACACATTTCCTGATCAATCAAAAACTACAGAACCTACAGAACTGCCTTGCTGGCTGCCTACACCTCCCTTCCACTACAGCAGTGCTTCTCTATCAACAAAACAAAACAAACATGCAAAAACACTTGTAACAATCACATAGGAGTGTGGTGTGCATATTTATGTAACACATACAAACAGAGGTGAGAAAGAGGCAAGTGCCTCAGCTGGGACATGAACCAGGCAACCCAAAATAACATTCCAATTGCACTAACCAGCTGTGCCACTGAGGCAAATGGAACATGGGCCGCCCCAGAGCATATTACTCTTTCTCAAATGCACAGCCCAATAGCAACACAAATATTTACTTGTAACAATCACACAAGAGTGTGGTGTGCATATTTATGGAACACATACAAACAGAGGTGAGAAAGAAATATGTGCCTCAGCTGGGACTTGAACTCAGGCCACCCAGAATACCATTCCAATTGTGCTAACCAGCTGCACCACTGAGACAACTGGAACCTGGATCACCCTGGAGCACATTACTCTTTCTCAAATGCACAAACCAATGTCTACACAAATATTTGCTTGTAACAATCACACATGACTGCAGTGTGCTCCGGGGGAGGGGGGGCAGGTTCCACTTGTCTCAGTGGTGCAGCTGGTTAGCACAAGTAGAACGGTATTCCCGATGGCCTGGGTTCATGTCCCAGCTGAGGCACTTACTTCTTTCTCACCTCTGTTTGTATGTGTTCCTTAAATATGCACATCACACTCCTGTGTGATTGTTACAAGTAAATATTTGTGTTGCCATTGAGTTGTGCATTTGAGAAAGAGTAATGTGCCCGGGAGTGGCCTAGGTTTCAGCTGTCTCAGTGGCACAGCTGATAAGCTCAATTGGAACAGTATTCTGGGTGGGCTGGGTTCAAGTCCCAGCTGAGGTACTTATTTCTTTCTCACCTCTGTTTGTTTATGTTCCATGCAAAAAAAAAAAAGTATTTAATCTTTGAAATTAGAAACAAAAAGCACAATTCTAGATGCACAGGGCACATTAGCACAAGTTGTGAGCAATGTTGAAGAAAAAAGCTTGGTTTTTAAGTATTTAGACTTTTTTGGCTTAAGGACAGCCTTACCTCTTATTCTTTCTTCTGAAGACTGCAGTGAACACAGCTTCCGCATGGTACATAGCTCATTTTAGTACCATGTGACCTAAAGTCCCATGGCACCATAACTCTCAACTGCTATGCATTTTGCATAGCACTGTGATTTTTACACTCAAATTTACCCTTGCTCCTTAAGAGTTTATTGGTGTTGTTCATAATGTTAGAACTTTTTCTGGATACACAAACCATTAAAACATTGAACTAACTTGATAGAAACATTCCTTAACAGTAAATATGTGGTAACACTATTCTTAGACATATTCTTTAAAACAGGAAAATGTTACACATTCTTGTGGTGTGGACTGATTTATAAAGGCCAGTGCTATGACTTCTAATGCTGAGAGGTTGAGAGGTATGTATGGCACATTGGAAACTTCACCTGGCAGGTCAACTCTGTCAGTGAAGTTTCCAATTTGCAGTTTTATGAAGTTGTCTCCATACTGCAAATTTGTGCTTGGCAAGAGGGCTTAACTTCACAAAGTAGGGAAATTCACAAATTAATTTAGAAAGCAAGTTTTTTTCCTCTTCTCATATCATTAGTGGTACCCCTACTGCTCCAATCCCCATTTCAGTTATAATAGTTTTAATAGCATCCCTGGTGCTACAGGTACCCACCACATCCACCACCCTCCACACACACACATACACACACACACATTTGTCACATTAGCTACCTGAATAAACTCAGCAGCAGTAAAAGGGAAGAGGTGGATGGTGACTGGCACAAACCCTACTCTCACCACCTCGAGTGGCTGCTGTGTAAATGGATGGGAAGTTATAGTAAAATGTTTGATTTTACAATAAGCTTTCACTGAGTCCCATTCTTTTAGAAGGCTGCTGGCAAAGGGGTGTGACAATAATTTGTACTGGTCACTGTCCATTTCTCTGCCTACCAACTACATTGGGTGGTGGGTGCTGGTGGTTGTTGGATGGGGAAGGGGTTTATCTTGTAGTCTGGGGAGTACCACTAGCATCAGGGATGCTGTTTTAATACAAACAGGGATCAGGATGGCAGGTGGGTTCCACTAGCATCAGGGAAGTTGTTTTAAAACAATTAGGGATTGGAGTGGGAGAGGGGTACCATGGGCACCAGGATAGTTTTTTGATTCAAAGAGGGATCAGGGAAGAGAGGGAAGCCAATAGCACCAGGATAAATTATTACTTTATACGGTGATAAGGTGTGGAGGTGGTACATTTTGTGTGTGCCTGGCAGCAGTACTGCCAGGGGGAGAGGGATTCATGTACCACTGTGCTTGTTGATAAGACTAGGGCTTGGGAATCATTAACTATCTCTCTCATGCCCTTCTAAAACCTTGTCAGTACATCACTGCACCTTATATGTAAGATGTTCACCTCATTTGCAAGGGTGTCAATGTATTTAGGATGACCAGCCTAACCACTCATTGATGAGGTAAGTGTACCTTTGGAATACAGAAGTGGTCATGCTTGTCAGCACCACACTAATGCACTGAATATGGAAGACATGCAAGTGTTTTGCTTGATGCCTTACAAATTTTGGAACTGATATCCTAATTATTGCACCACTGTTATTCCCATATATACCAGACCAGTGGTGAACAAATTGGGTAAATAAATCATGTTATTCAGGGTAAATATTTATTTTTACCTAGAACACAATTTATTTCACTTAGAACACAATGTATTTAACTTACATGTTATTTCCACTTAGAATCTGGATAGAACACAGAGAACAATGGCCAGATATCGAACTTACAATGGAAAGAAAGGCAGTTTTAAGCTAAAACAAGGTAAAACACCAGTAAACACATTACAAACTGCTTGTTATATATCACATATTTTATGGGTTGCAGTAGAACAACATATTTATCTCCACACATGAGTGGTAAGAGTCTTATAACTAACTTGTGGCTTTGCCACTTGTGAGTTATGGGCCTTACCACTCACTAGTGGAGATAAATGTGTTGTTCCACTGCAACCCATTATGTATTCCCTATCTATATTTTAGTCTAGTTCCATTTCATCACTTAATTCAAGTTACATGACTAGCTGGTGCCTGCTCTGTGCTGTCTGCTTTTTGCACTGCTATGGTAATATTTTATTTTATTGCACAGTTGCTGTGTTTTGCATTTTACTCTTTACTGCACTGCCCACTGTGTTTACACTGACCATTGATTACTCCCTCTCTGTCCTACACAGGCAAAAGTAGCTACACCCCTACTTACTTCATTTGTCTACCTGCCCCTGTCCCAGGGCCTTCTAGCACACCTCCATTACCCTCTATCTCTCACACTTGGCCTTGCCCTTCTGCCAAAACTACTTTTTCCTCCCATTCCTTTCTTTCAAATTGAGCTACTATTTCCCCTTCTACTGTTCCTTTCCTGATTCCTCTGTCCACACCCTGCTCCTCTGCCTTGCTCAGCTAGTTCAGCTTAACCAAGTTCTTCCCCTACTCCTTTTCTTGTTCAGCTCTTACGTCTTCCCTAACACTTACATTTGTATAGCCTTCTCCCCCACTCTTTAGCCCCTCTCTTAACAATGCTTATCAACCTCTTCCACATCTACTTCCCTGTGGTATTCACTTTTCTATTACTTCTGGCCTCCTGTGAGCCCACTGGCTCTACCTCAAACTCATCTGGTGCTCTCTTCCTTGAGTCCCACAGCTCCTCTACTTCCTGCCACTGTAGTAAGATTTCACCCGGCCAAGCTCATATTCATGTTCCTCCTTATGCTTGCAGGTGATTTTGAATCTAAACCATGCCCCATTCCATCATCTGTCTTTACTTATGCTGTCAAATGTGCTCAGGGTAGTTCACTTTAATATTCATTGCCTCTCAACTTTGACATCCAGGCCTTTCATTTCCCTTAATGTATTGAGGAGTTTAACTCTACCCATCTTAGCCCTAGGTCTGTCAATCATTTCTTAATTGATTGGATTATCACTACCCACCATGGTGCCCTATCTCATTTCTTTGGAGACCATCACCCTATTTTCTTCATGGGGGAAATACATATGCCTAAAGTTTCTCTAGGAATCATCCTTTCTCAGTCATTTTACATTCTGAACCTTCCTTTTTTGCTGACTGGGCACTTCAGTGTGGCCCTTTTCCCCATCGCCAACCTCCTTAATGTTGAAGCTGTGCTTGATTACTTCCACATCAACATATTCAAGGTCTGGGGCTCATTCTTTCCATAGAATTTCTGTGAAATTTTACCAACTACCAAGGGTCTCTGGAAGTGGGTTCACAATCTATTTGACCCCCCATCAACATACTGTACCATCCCTTTACTGTGAGTTGATGACTCAATTTCCGATGACTCCCTGAACTTGCTGACCCTTTTCAACAAGTAATTTACCAGTTGCACAAAGTCCCTCATCACCCATTACCTACTCCACCTTTCCCCTTCTGCCTGTCCTTCTCAACTCCCTATGCCCTTCATCATCTATTTTTTCCTGCCATGCTCACTCTTTTCACCCTAAGGTCCCTGCAAGTTCTTCATGCCATTACATGAATAGACAAATGACATCTAGGACAGACTGAAAGTTAGATATGAGGGACGCATTATCTGGATCACTGGTATTTAGAATATTAGCATCTACATACATTTATTTATGGAAGGAGGTACAGGCTGAGGGATTTGGGTGGATAAGGGTAGGCTTTGCAACACAAATAAAATTATTGTTTGATCAGCCTACACTGCCCTCACTATAGTGTACTGTACAGGTGGAACTGTGCATATATAAAAAAAAAAACAGCACCCAAAAAGGGGGACCAAGCAACTGTACAGACAGTAATCGGCACACAACATAGCATTATTATCTTTATAGCTGGGAAAACTCTGCTTCAGCCTGTTCTGTGTAGGGCTTGTCCTCATGCCACCCAGAGAAGGATATGGCACAGTTTAGTTTCAGCCAATAGGAACTGGGGTTGCAAACAGAAAATAAAAGATAGAATATCATTGTCCTTTTTTTATATATATAATTTTCCACTAACGCCACATTTTAAAGTTTCATTGCAATAGTTAACTGAAGCCTTAGCAATTTGTTTCCCTTGGTTGCTGCCAAGGAATTGAGACACCTACAGAAATAATTCTACAGAAAATCAATACACTAGTGGGGAGGGGCTAGGGATTCATGATTGATGATGTATATCACTTGGGCAAGTGAACTGTGGTCTGATTCTTGAGGTACCGAATCAGTTGGACTGGTTGAATAGAATTGAACTTCTCAATGTTTGCTTTTAATCTGAAAATATTTGAATCCACACAGCCTGAATCTTTTGCAAACTATTTGTTTCAGATCTGCTGAAAATGAACTTGAGATGATTCACTTACATCTGCATCAGAGATGCTATACTGTTCAGTTTGGAGAAAGACAAGTACTCCAACACTGATAAGAATAAGAACATTCACTGACATACCATCAGGCTAGATGGTACACACACTATCTTGACATTTTTTGTTTGTTTGTTTTAGTCTTTTATTTCTTTAGTTGGTTTGTTTCATGACTACAGTGACTCCAACCAGGATGCAATGCAGTGCTGAATGCTGCAGGGAACAGTTTAATTCAATGGCAATTATGCCCTTTTTAAAGCAATATTTTATGACATGTCATTCTCTGCAAGTTACTGCACTGCAGTGTGCCAGGCTCTGTTGTATGCACAGTAACTGTATGTCCTGTCCTGCAACTGCAGATGTCTTAAAATGACAGTCATTAATGAGGACAGGAAATCATTTCTAATTGGCAGTTGTTTGTAAAGTTCTTATCTTCAGAAATGATATTCAATCCCCCAAATTATCCTCATATAACTGCACCTGAATAAGAAATGATATGAAAAACTATATGTGGCATTGTTCTATTTTTATGGCAGCATTCTGTTACAGTTCTCTTCATGGAATCTGTGGGCACTCTGGAGTTTTAACTATGTCATTTTTTTTTCTTTAAATGTTTATTGTAATTTTAAGAAAAACAATACAATGCTGACCACCAGATTGATAAAAAAATGTTCTTAACTGGGGAAAAAAAGCGCTTGAAGGTACAACACTGAATGTGGTCAGAAAATTGTACACTGAATGAGCAATAACAACAGCTCCAATGTATGTCACGGTTTGTTCACATAACTCTAAACAAGGTACTGCCAGGTCAACAGCTCATAAGTAGCATTCTGTACATAAACCATGACATAGTGAAAACTCAGAACTTCTAGTTCCATAAAAAGAACTGTGCAGCATGTTGGCATCAAAAAAACAAAACAAATGAAAACAGTTATTCACATCAATGTTTATTCAGGTCTAGATAAATATGGATCACATGGAGGTAAGCATTTCATTGCAGTGAACGGGAACATTGCTAAACTGCTACCAGTTAGCACAAATTGCCTGTCCCCTTTAGCAATCCATCATGCTGGACAAGCAGTCATTGCTTGGTTTGTCTTAACAATGGTATTAAAAATGATCCTTCATTTCTGTAGTTGGGTTGCTTGATGACTACAACCTCTCCTGCAGGAGTACATGTCCTACAGTCAAACATGGAAACAAAACATTGAACTGGACAGGACTGATAGAGAAGCAGATATGCAGCTCCTAGATCTGCAGAATTTGTAGGATCTGGGGTCACACTCAGAATCTGAGAAGTCTCTCTAATAGCCACAAAAACATAACCAGACAGTTGATGCTCTCTTCAGTCAACAGCAAATAACAGGAAGTATTCATTCCCAGTGAAGGAAGCTGAAGGAGGTTCAGAATGGTAAGAGTGATGTGCAAAAGTCCATTTATTTGGGAAACACAGCACACTGTTTCAGGACAAAAGTCAGAGCAGTAGCAGGACTCCTCAACATTTCATGCATGTACTTGTGATTTCTTGAAGAAGTGCATGTATTCTCAATGTTCAGGTGTCCTGCTACCAATCTGACTTTCATCCTGAAACAGTGTGCTGTGTTTGGCTAATGAATGGAATTTTGAACATCACTGTTGGAGTTCTGAACCTCCTTCAGCTTGTGCTCAGTCAGACTGAGTAGCATCTGTTGTTTGCCTTTGACTGTCATGTTATCAGAGGCTGCACCACCTCCACTTCAGTGGCAGCCATGCTGGTTTGTTTTTGGAATGCTCTCCTCCCTGGATTCTCTTTGTTCTAGAGTTCTAATGACCCCGGGTGGTGTATGCAGCAATACTGGACCATGAAGTCTCATTTGGCGCAGTTGGTGGTGTTATCAGTTTACCCTTTTCAGCTGCACACTCTGAGAGTGTTACAGAGGACAGAAAAGGCAATACAAAATTAAGCAAGAGCTCAACAGATGATGTTTCTAGGCCCTACCGCCTCAGTTGGGCTGACCCAGATACTACTGGACATCACATTTCCTTTTTTCTTCCATGTACTGAAACATATTATACTCCTTGCTATTAGAACTATGGGGAGGTCCTACCAGATGAAGTATGTTCTCTTGTTGTGATTTAGCATTTACTGCCACAGGGTACTGAATAAGAGTCTGTTCCTCCAGAGAGAGAGAGAGGATCTGGACTTGTAGATGATGGAGTGCTAGTCCAACAGGCTATGAAAGTGCATAAAAAGGAATTAAAAATAAATACACATCAGAAGGACAGCCAGACAGAAATATTTGTACAGTGGGAAAGGTGCAGTAGAAAAGTAAACACACACACACACACACACACTGAAACCAGGCAAATGAGCACTAAAAGCAGCAGTATTAAACTCCTTAATGTACAAAAAAGGTATGTTTAAGTTCACAGCAGCAAAGCAGTAACTCACTGCAGTGGTACTCAACAGAAAGTTGGCCATATTCCTAGCATTTCAGATAGACAGGGTTTTCTTCAGGAGCAACCAAATGTTCTTTAGAGTAGCTACTTGTTTATTTTTAAGAGATTTATGTACATTCATTTGTTTCATTAGATTGTTACTATATGTTATTAAGGCCTCCCCAGCAGCAGAAGTCTTTAAAGTGACTTTGGAAACAGAGTACATGTTTTGGGGTGATAACTTTTCTGTGAATCAAAGAATCCTTTTTACAGACCTTGGACTTTTTAATTCGTTTTCCTGTTTCTTTTTTTAATCAGCATTTTTACCCATTTTTCCTAGGTCATCATGTGGCCCATCAATTTTTTGTGCAAGTGTCTGAAGCATGTATTTGCATTATCTTTTTTTTTTATTATTTATATTTTACATGCTCACACCCCCTTCGTCTCCAAGGCTCACCATCGGGGACCTGGTGGGGGCACAAATCCCATCATGATCCTCCGCCCCCATCCTGTCTCGGTTAACCCCCCAGGTGGGAAAGTGGAGAGGGGGGACTACACCCACTTTTACCATGTGTTGGGCTTCCAACCAACCCAGTCTGCACTGCCATCCTCCAGTCCCATAATCAGGAGAGCCTCAGGACCATTTTCCTTTTTCTTCCTGGTGCTCCTGATGATCTAGGCAGTGGAGGGGGTTCATAGAGAAGGTGCATGCTGAGACATGAGGCCTTTCTGAACCTCAGCCAATGTCCTATCCTCCCACATGGTGCCCTGCTGCACCTCCACCCATGTGTACCCAGGTTGCAGCATTGCAGCAGGAGCAGCATCTCTCCTTCCCCAAAGGAGGAGAGCACCACTAGGGCACTCATTCCTCCTCCCCCTGGCCGACCCTCCAGCTCCCCAGGCTTGTTCCCAAACCCGGGTCACCAGCATCACAAGTGGTAGCACTACCACTGTGTTGATGGGCCAGCTCTGCATTACCTTTTTTTATCCAACTTGACATAATTATGAGAAACAAATTGGACACAACTGCACAAAATTGTCCCCTCCTCCCCCCATATGGCATTGTTTAATGTACAAATATTACTTATGGCGCTCAGAGCATGGCATTACAGCACCAGGAAATCAGGGTGCAAATGTTGAATTTGTCACCCCCTCCACGAGGTCTGCCCCACAGAGTTGGAATCCTGAAGGGGAGAGGGGTGCTGGTGGCTCAGCGCCCCACAAAAAAAGTGATCAGCGACATTGCTGATTGATGCCCTGATTGCCTGGTGCTGGAACACTGGCACATTCTGAAGGTGGAACCTACAAATATCATACTCTGGGAAAAGATGAAGAGTATTGTGATGCACTTGTCTGCCAGACATACAAAAGGGTAGACCCTTTATGGAGTAAGTGACTTGTTGCATCTTTTAGACACCATGGGTCCGATTCCAGAAGGCATCACGTCTGGCACAAGGTGATTTACGCCAAACCAATGGCACAAATAGCACCTTATGCCAGGCATAATGCAAGTTGCTATTGTAGAAGGCACCTTGCACCATGCCATATATGGGTTGTGTCACTGGTGGGCTTCACCACCCACTATGCCCGCAACCCACAGCAGCATGGTGCAAGGTTGGATTACAGCAGCAACTGCGCCCTATTCAAGAAGGGCGGCTGCCATAACCCATTTACTCCATTCCAGAAGAGGCAATGGCATAGCAGGGTTAGACCAGTTAGAAGGTGGTCTAGGGGGCATCTGTCCTGTCACAGTGATGGATGCCCCTCCTGCAGTGCCACAGTAAACACATGCATGTGTCCCCCATGCTCCCCCTGCACTGTCATGCCCCCCCCCACCCCTGAACTGCGGGGACCCCAGGTCAGATTTCTGTTGTGCCCCCCCCGGTTGCCAGTGCCAACTAGCCAGCCCCTCTTCAATGCCCCCAAGTGTGTTCAGGTGCATTACAGGGGGGGCTCCAGGGGGGCAGTTGATTGTGTGCCACAACTTGCTGCACCCAGGTCCAGTGCACCATTCTCTTGGCACTAGCCTGCTGCTGTCGCAAGTCATGGGCGTAGGTACCGGGGACCCTGCCTGTCTTAGAATAAGGCACAGGGTCCCTGGCATATCAGCACAAGGCACAACTTGCATATGTCCATGAGTTGCTCCATGTGTTTTGGAATCAGGTCCCATGGCTTTCTACAGACCCTTTTCATTCAATAAGAAGTGCAACATGTGTCACAAGTGTCACAGGCAGATTCCATGTGGCATGTTCTGTCTATTTTCTTCTAGGCTGGTTCAACTCTAATGCAGGGTTCTTCAATCTCAGTACCAGAACATATGATATCCATCGGAAGTTATATATGATGCTTTACTTTGCAGTGGCTGTAAAGAGTTACATACTGTCAGTCCTTTCTTTTTTTTTAAAAAACTTTGTTTTTATTGAATTCTATTCTGAACATGCCAGTAATCCAAACAATTAATGACTGCAAAGATGCAAGCACCGTTAAACACTAATAGTGATATATACATGTTAGCATCAGGAGTATATAGATCATTAAAATGTGAAACAACATTTGGGGTACTAACAGTAAAAATGCAAAAGTTCTAAAGAAACTGTTCCCATTTGTTAAGAAACTTAGCCAAGCCATGACTGTAGAATATGTAAAAGTGACACAATATAGTAACACGTTTAAACTTTACTTCAAGAAGTCTTTATTTCCACAATACCCATGATGTTTTAATAGAGAGTAAATAATGTTAGCATCACCCCTACTGCACTATTAAGTCAAAAGCATTAGCAGTTGGACTAGAGGAAACAACAGGTAAAAAAGATTCCTCAAGAAGAGCATAGCTTAAGCACTTACATTAGCATTTCAGTAACCACCATAGATACTGTACAAATAGTGAGATGCCCCCCTCTAATAACCTCCAATATTTAAAACATATTTGGTTCAACTAAGAATTGTTTAATATTAGAAGAACAGACTACCATAGTCCTTAATAAAAGGAAAAGTCAAAAGGCACCTTAGTGGATACCTCTCCACATGGTGCGCCGTGATGTGGTGTGCTTGCTATGCTGTTCAAAAGAGTAGAAAAAGTACTTAAAAGGGAACCAAAATGGAACTGTCCATAGCCGAGAACACTATATAGAAATTAATATTCAAGACTCTTCTTCCTAGCCTTCTGGTCCCATTTCACTAAGAGCATCTTCACGTCGAAACTCTTGAACAATCCTGTCCAGCCTTTTCCTTGCTTCTACCAGGTCATTGAACTGAAAGCTTTTATTGCCATAAGTTATTCTTAGGCAGGCTGGTGCAAGAAGAGTGTGGACAACCCCAAATCCCCTGAGTTGCTGGTGGATGGGGTCAAACAACTTTCTTTGGGACCTTGAAGCATAGGACCAGTTGGAGAATAGTTTCACTGTGTGGTCCTCAAGGGCAATTGCAAAATGTGCACAGGCCCAAGTTAGGATCAGGTCTCGAATTTCAGGACCTGAAGTGATAATCAGAATAGTACAAGAAGTGTCTGGTGAGCCCTGAGCCTAATGAAAATTAATCCTGTAGACTTTGCGGATGTCATCAAGATCAAAGAACAGGTCCTCCAGTAATACAGCCAAGAGCCAAGGATGAAGGCATAGCCATGGGTCATCCCCCTCAGAGCACTCAGGTAGGCCTACCAGCTGTATTTTCATCAAACGATAACCATTTTCTACACTTTCTACACTTTCCAAGCCACTCTAAGGTATGCTGACTCCATCATTATTTTACTGTAGGTCGCCTGTGTGCAACATGATCAACTGTTTGCCTCTTTTGCTGTTGCTGCAGCCTCATCGATTTTGATATCTTGCGCTACAATGCAGTCGAGGATTTTCTACACTTTCTGGTCCGCTGCTCAGACTGCTTGCAGGATCAGTTCCCAGGCTGAGGGTTCACCTGCCCCACTTGAACTGGAGGAGCCTGTGAGATCCAGAGCATTTTTAGGGGCCCGATGTGGTGGCTGCACCTGTTTGTTTTTTTTTATTCTTTATCTGCTACTTGCCACCAAACCATCCACCCAGGTCACGGTCCCCTCTGCTCCCATTACCTCATTAGCCCTTACTCCAGGATACCCCCTGGATTACCCCTCAGGGTGGAGGTTGTGGCACCGGCCCAAGTGCAGCGGACAACAGGATAGGTCTGAGAGCCTGCCTGAGAGGTCATAAGAGCAGAGGGGCAGGCATCATCCAGGCAGCAAGCAGCGTGGTTTTTTCCCCTGTTAGGTGAGGGCGGGACATGCAGTGATGACCTGCATCCACCCTCTCCTGAGCTTACTGTTTTGGAGTCTGAGCTTGTAATGCAACCCAGCCTCCACTGGGTGTCACAACAGCTCCAAGTCCTACAACACCCTCCCCCCTGGAGAAGGAGAGCAGCCATGGGCCACTCAATCCATCTCCTCCTGGCTGTCCCTCTGATGACCTGAGTCCATTCCCAAACCCGGGTCACCAGCTTCGCAAGCAGAAAACCAATCACTGTGCCGGCGGGCTGGCCGCTGCACCTGTTTCTGTCCTTGACCACCCATTGCTCCCTTTGGTCATCCCATAGGTAATTTTTATCTCCAGTTGCTCAGAAAGAAGAGCTCTACCAAATGGTGTCACCAAAATCCAGGAAGTTTAGACTTTGAAGAGGTAGAATTTCAGAAATTAACTGAGCAGTGCTGCAGCTCTGCTTAAACACGTCCTGTCTCAGGTTTGGCTCTCTAGCACCCCCAACAGCCAGTCCTTTCTCAACTATTTAAACAAAACATTTCATGGAGGGGCCTTTACCTGGGACTTCTAAGATTAAGCCAGCAAAAGCAACAGAATCATGTCAGCACGTTGCAACATATGAAGAGTGCACATGGGTACATTTAGATGTACTGTGCTGAAAGACAAAGGGCAGACTAGATGGACCTGGTGGTCTCCTTCTGCCATCAACTTCTATGTTTCTATGTTTCTATGGGCATCATTCAGAAAATATGTGGGATAAAGATGATGTCACTGGTGAAAATGGGCAGTTTTTGCTCATCCTGCTTACAAGTATAAAAAATAAAAATGAAATATTTCCCATCAATATCAGATATGTTAGGGTTGTGTAGTGCTGTGTTAAAATACAATTATACCAGTGGCATTACCATAAAAGATGGAATTTAGCTTTTGCAGAATTTTAAAATACACTGTGTCAGTTTTCACGAAATTATGACATAGAATGGTGTAATGAATGTATGAATTGTGGATTAATGTATTAAACTGCAGAAAGAAATTCTGCAGACTTGATCACTGAACTGTGGAATGATTGTATCTATTGTGGATCAATGTATCTCAGAAAACTGCAGAATGGAGTTCCACAGAACTGTCCTTTTTCAGTTCATGTGTATTATTCTTTAATTTAGCCATAAAATGTTGTGTATTGGTATGAAAATTCACCATTCTGAGGATTCAGATTTTGCCAAAGTTGGAGTTTTGGAAATTAGCAAATTTTTTTTCTGTGAAATATCAGCAAATTTGGAATTTAAGTTTCTGCCCAGCACTAAGACTGAGAGATACTCGTCTACCAGATAATCTATAATGCTCCTACAGCAAACAAGATTCCAATGAACTACAGGGTTTTAAATCCAAAAAAGAGGAGATTGTCAGAGGGTCATCAGAAACCCTCAGTACCATAATTGTCTGCCTGCTAATTTACACAATATCTGGTAAAAAAGATGTATAAGATATTGCAGCTAGCAGAGACAAAGTCTGCCATTGTACTCCATGTGAACCCAATATTGACCAATATAGGAAATGCTCCAAGATGCTGTTTCAGGCTTCAACACTTTGTACCGATCATCCATATGTACTGTACTGGATAAGGAAAAAACTGTTTGTGACAGAATATAGATCATGAACATTATACATTTCTAGATATGCTGGTTAAGGAAAGGAGGTTTCTCCAATAATTGAAAGGCTATGCCTGAAGTTCAATGGGTGAGCAAACAGCCATGTCCCCTGTCTGAGCTATATACGCAGTTCCTCCCAGCCTCCCTCTGAAGCACTTTTTCTTTGTCCAACCATCCTCCCCTCCTCCTCCAGCAGCTCAACTCTTCTCAAAGGGATTCTTCCTAAGGTACCTTTAGCCAAGGGAACCTTTCTGCAGCATATGTAGTGGTGAAACCCTATTTGATGGTTCCTTGCCTTTGGTACCCCTACAGGGTGGTAATTCCTCATGGAATAGAGAGTGTGAACAGCCACAGCATAGTAACACAGTTGCATAAGCATAACACTATACTGGTTGTGTAGGCCATTGAACTGATTTAACAGTTTCTGCAGTGGTCATGCAGACAATAATGCCAGCAAAGGGAGGGGCCCTAAATAACTCATGCTAATGTCTAACTGTTTGATTTCATCTGTATGTGCACCTACTCTGTCTTCAGGTTAGCAGCAAGGGTTTCTTCACCTTCACTATTCAAAGTGATTAAATTACTACCTTATCTGAACATTTACCAAAATACTCCTTCTTCAGCCTTTAGTTAATTTTGTTCAGGTGGGCATGTTTTTTTAGGAGGTTCCTTTGTTAAATTGCTGCAATTGTCCATGAGAATTTCAGCACCTACAGTGGTGATGATGATGGCAATATGGCTAAGACATTGGTTATCTGACAACACTTTAAACAGACAATTTCTTAGTGTTTCCTTCAAAGGTGATTTCATGTTTTGCTCCAATCTAGAGGACATTTTGAAGGCTAATATGGGCAAGAAAGGTTTACTACCAGCTTCAAAAATGCAGCAACTGTTACATGCTAACTCCAAAAACAGTGGGAAGGATTTTCAAAGTGTGGCGCAGGACTTGCGACAAGCCATGTGCCATGGCACTTAGGTTCTGGCAGTGCGCCAAACCCCTTCACCACAATGGTGCCCAATTGTACAACCTCGGGTGCAGTTGCAACAGTTTTCACGATTGATGGCAGATTGCACCAAATATCTGGTGTAAGCTCCATAAAAAAGGCCCTCAGGATTGCGCAAGCTAGACCACAAAACACTGATCTAACTTGCGGCAAGTGGCACATTGGATATAATATCCAGATCGCCAGGCAGGGAATGCCGCAAGCCCCATACGCTATATGTTCAGTTCACCTGGGGCTTGTGGCATTCTCGCCATTTTGAAAATCCTGCCCACTGAGTTAAGTCTGAACCAATCCCTTCATGGTAGTTTTTGCTCTTTTTGGAGTCATCTCAAAATGTTTTATAACAGATGGGCCAAGACTATGTGAGATATCTTGCTATGTATAATGCATTGATGAACCTTTGGTCTTTATCTCCATCATAGTCTATGTTTCTATGTTTCTATGTTTCTATAGAAAATTATTTCACAAAGCTATCAAGTAAAGTTCTCTACCATCTCCACAAGGGAACATTTTTTTTTCAAACTCCAGTGCCAAAAAATCCCATGAAACACACAACAGCTCAGAAGACTTTGACTCATCTACAGAACATTGAAGTGTTACCACCAGTTCTTATCCCCATATAGAAGAATGGCATTTTATTCAATGTAGTGTGTCATTCTAAAAAATATCACATGACTTCCACACAATTTTACATCTCATGTATCCTGCAACATTCATCAGACCAGTCAGATTCAAGATGAAATCTCTCAGCTTGATTTTCAAGAAGGTTCAGTCAGTCAGGATGATTTCCTGGCTTCCATTGTCTGTTTTGATGCATCTGTACTCTTTCAGATATGGTATTTACTTCATGGTTGTGAGGGTCACTTTTCTGGACCAACATGTTCAGTATTAGGCTCTCTCCATTCAGTTCTTGGCTAAAGAGTTTTCATGAAAGTTTGAGCAGTGATCAAGGCACTGCTCCAGATGGAGGGCCATTTCATATATCCCTACTTGGGCAATATCTTGAACAGAACATCACTTGGACCTCTAGCTCACAAATTGGTTCAAAGGATTATTTTGTCCAGTGGGATAAAGGCTGGGTATGAACACAGAGAAGAGTTCATTTTGGAAGAAATGTTTGAGGGATGTGAGGTAGTGCCACTTCACAGAAAGAGTGGTGGATGCCTGTAACAGACTGCCAGTGGAAGTGTTGTTGGCAAGAATGTTAGGGGAGTTCCAGTATGTGTGAGATAGACATAGAGGAATATTACTAAATAAGTAGGAAGGAGGGAGATTCACTGGAGATCAGTTAGGGTCTATGGAGACAGACTAGGCAGGGACAATCTAGGAAGACTGGGTGGGACAAATGATCTTTTTTCTGCCAACAATTTCTATGTTTCTATGTTTCATTCAAACTTCTCTTCCACATGGAACCCTTTAGGGAGAATTTGAGCACAGCACCAGTGTGTTTCTGTCTTGTCAGAGGATAGAGAACCACACTTATTTTGTAGGTAAAAATAATCACAGAACAAAGGTGCCTTCAGAAATTTGGCAAAATGATAGTCACCACAGTGAGGGTCCCTTGGTCCATGCTACATACATATGAGGCCCCTTCAGGCTCATATCCTCACTCACTGATATCCATTATGAGAACATTAACAGGTCCCAATCTGGTCATCACACTTCAGTCCCTGCAGTGATGGGAGGAGGAACTGAACCTCATGAGAAGCTCCCCCATCTCAGCTTTCAGAAATAGCTTTGACAACTGACACATGCCTAAGAGGCAAAGGCAAGCATTGGTCTCCAGAAGAACATAGACTTCTGGCAAATGTGTTAGAAATAAGAGACGTTTATCTTACATTCATTCACTTCCAGTCACAGACCAGATGCCTGTCAGTGAAGGCTCAGTCAGACAATTCAGTAACAGTCACCCATCTACACAAACAAGGCTGCCCAAGGAATTAAATGATGCTGATCAAGGTGTACAAAGTTATTAATTGATAGAAAGAAGCATGGGGTCTCTTTCAGTGAATCATATAGCAATAGAGTTAAACTCTGTGGTGAACTGACCCAGCCACCTATATGAGGACTCGGGGGGGGGGGGGTTACTGAACAGAATGATTTTTCAGCAGATTTTTCACAGGTTTCAAGAACCAAACATAGACCTTTTCTCATCCATGGAGAATGCTCCAGTTCTAAAAAATTTTAACCAATACAGATGCCCAGAATTAGGTGTTCCAACTGTGGAAATTTCAAATAGCATATCTCTGTCCTCAGATTTTTATTCTAAGCATCTATTTTATAAAGATCCATATGTTAAGCAGAAAATTCCTTCTGCTAGCTCCAGAATGACCAAGAAAACCTTGCTTCAATTAACTCATTAATCTGTTAGTACAGGAATCATTCTGGATTCCACTTTAGTGGGACCATCTGTCCTAATGACCTATCTTCTACCCAAATCCTAATCAGCTTTAGCTGGCTCCTTGTCTCCTGAATGGATGAGACTCTGCAAGTTAGGATATTCCATAAAGGTAGTAGACAGTCTCATGTCATGCAGGAATCAGTTTACTTCCAGGTCCTATGGCAGAGTTTAGAAATCCTTCAAGGAGTAGGCCCAGAAGTTATATCTCTAAGACAGAAAGGTGCTAGTGACATACATTCTAGAATTCCTCCAAGCAGGAGTAGATAGAGGTCTATCAGTAATCTTTGTGTTCAAGCATCTGCTTTTAGTACAGTATTGGGGAGCTTCAAGTTAATTTGCTTAAGTTCTCACTCAAATTTGAGAAGATTCTTTAGAGCAGGTAATAAATTCCAACTTAGATAGTTAGTGGCTCCATAGAACATTCATTTGGTTCTCAATATACACCTTGATAGCATACCATCGAAACAATAACATTTCAATGATGAAACCCATCACAGCAACAATCTCAACAGGTTTTGAGATTGTTGCTGTAATTGACCACCGGCAAAATTTTTCCACTTTGAGAGTGATTCTTCCCATTTCGAACAAACTCTGACTCAGACCCAGGTCTCTGAAGAATTATGTTCTATAATGTTTTGTGCTGTTTAAAAACAACAACATTATCCGCTCCTTCCTGTAAAGAGCTCAATGTTATTTCCCATGCAAATAAGGTGTGTGTTTTTTTTACTGCCCCTATTTTCTTCTTATGGTTTCCACATCTTTTCAAGTTATTCAGGTGGTGAACTTAGCATATTTCTGTCCATAATTTCATACTGAGGATGTGGAATAGCTTCACAAGTTAGATGTTTGAAGAGTGGTCAAAATATGCCTTGTGAGCCAGTGACCCGGGTTCGGGAATGGATCCGGATCATTGGAGGGCCTGCCGGGGAAGAAGTATTGAGCATCCCCAGGACTGCTGTCCTTCTCCAGGGGGGAAGGGGGCACCGTGATCAGTGCAGGAGCAACACTTGGTGGAGAGCGGGTTGACGCCATGCACTGAGGCACAGAAAAAACACTTCTGGGGCAGGACAGATGCAGGACATCATTGCATGTCACCGTCCCAGCTTAAAGGGGAGAAAAATGTTGCCCCAAACGTCTCCATGATGCCCTGCCCCTGGCCTCAATTAGCCACCCAGCCAGGTCTTCCAACTAGATACTATGATCATGGCACCAGTGCCCTTACAGTGCTGCAACCCCACCCTCTGAGGGGCAAGTTCGAGGTAACTGGGAAGAGCGCGGGCAATATGGGTGGTTGATACACAGGGGCACTATGTCCAAGGCAGATCCAAGATGTTCGGTGGCAGGCAAAAAGTATAAATAGAAAAAAAAAAATATATATATATATATATATATATATATAGCTTGTGAGAACTCAGTACTTTCACTAGTTAGATTTTTATTTTCAAACTTTAATTCCGTACAGTGGTGTCTCAAGTCGGGACCCTAGGGATTTAAAACCAGCAAATGACTTTTTTCTTGCTGGTAATTAGGCACACTAGTAATTTCAGACTTTTTTTTTCTTTTCTGTCACTGAACATAGCACAGATTCCACAAGTAACAGCAATTGTTGCAGTGGCATTAATGGCAATGGCAGAGCCCTTACACAATGGATATCGGAGGATGGCTTTTTTCCCTTTCCTCTGGATATTTATTTATTTATTTATTAAGCATCAGTTTACAACCTTTGAGCCACAGGCTCATTTACAAAGGTACCTCTTCACAGAGAGGACAAAACAGTGATAGATTGGTACAGGAGAACAGTGTACATATTTTTGAGGAAACAGGAGAACATAAGAAAGCAACAATTTTCAAAAATACAGGATTGGTGAAGTTAACAATGGTCCAGAGATAACTAGAAAATCAAGCAAAACAAAACAAACAAAAAAAAATATAGGACATCTAAACAGTGCATTTTGGCAGAGTCAACAGCGAGGTATTAGGACCCAAGGGTAGAGAAGGTAGGAGTTTGAGCAGCTACTTGGGGAGCTTTGTCAGACAGTGAGCAAGAGAGCTTTAGAAACAGCAACAGCTGCAAGTAGTGAAAAGGTGGTTCTGGAGGGTAGTTTTAAAGCAAGAGATTGTTGGGATGTCAGAGATACTGGCAGGGAGGGTATTGTACCAAGATGGGGCACGGTAGAGGAATACCCGTTGCCCATGAGAGGTCCTTGCCCTAGGTACCTTCAACTTGGGTTTACAGGAGGACCGCGTTGGAGCTAGAGAATTTACATGGTGGATAAGGGCAGACAAACCAGGTGGAGATAGCCCAAGGAGGGTTTTTTTTTGTAAGGATGCAAGTTTGGTACCTAAGACATTCGTCAAGACCGAACAGATTCGTCTGGGAGTAAAGATGGCAGGTATGTGTAAGTCTGGGAGCACCTGAGATTAGCTTACAGGCCTTATTTAAGGTGAGGCAGATTTTGTTAAGCGAGGTCTGGTCAGCAGCCCCATAGACTGGTAAGCTATAGTCGACTAGTGACAAAATAGAGGACATAACTGCGAGTCGGAGGGCATCAGGGGGGATATATCCAGTGGACATCTGGGCAGTGGGATATGTTCTTAAAGGATTTCACTCTTTAGTAGCAGTAAATACATTTTCAAAGTGTGTTGCCTTAGTGCAAACTAAAACTTGAGAACATTTCTAAACAGTTATATAGAGAAAAATGCACCCCCAACTGTGAGGTACAAGCTGGTATTCCACACCTTATTAGTGTGCTGACATCATAGGCAAGAAAGTGATGCTCAAGTGCTCTTATGATGTCACCACACTAATGAAGGGTTGAATTCCAGCATGTACCTCACAGTTGAGGGTGCCTTATTGTATGTAGTACAAGATGAGCACATTACAGCAACACTCCTCTACAAATTTTATTGTTTTATATTACTGCTGCCCTAATATATTCTGTTTTTCAGTTAAATAGTCACAGAAAACAGTGTGCTACAGTTACAGTGTCCCTGCTTCACTCACAAGTTAATACTACTGCTGTAGCCCATTTTAGAACAACAGTTTTAGAGAACTGCATGGGGGGAGGGCTTTCTGAGAGCTTGAGGAGAGCCATTACTGTGCTGCTCATGGTGATTAGTTGATAGCAGCTGTGGTAATGAGCGCACATTCTGTGCTGACTGGTCCAGAGAATGGAGCTAATTGCTGCCTCTGGGCAAAGAAATAATTCAGGTTCTAGAATGTGAATTATTTTTTGGGAATGTTAAATATAACATTTCAGTGCCATCACTGAAATGGGATCATCATTTACTAAAAACCTGTGCAAACTTTTTCTAACCTCAGAGCAATGTACTGCAAGTCTGTACATCTGCCAGCAAGAGGACTGGACCACTACTGCAACATTTGTTGTTACACAGGAATCTGTTTGTTTTGTGTGACTCAGAGAGGGGAGGTCAAATCACTAACAAGGCTGCCTTAACCTGATGGCTCAGAACATGCATAGTAAAGGTTATATAAAAGTCAAAGTGAAAATACTAGCTTTGAAGAAAGCACGTTCATGCAGGGCTCTGGCAGAAACATTGACAGAAAGAGCTGAGGCCTCATTACCATAGTTACACAAAGAAGGCATGTGGTCTTCATATACATTCACAAAGCATTACAGAGTGAACATTCAGAGGTGTGTGAAAGAAATTTTGGATTGCAAAGTGCTGTAAGAGGCAAAAGTATATGATCCAGAATTAAGGAAAATATTCTCCCCTCCCAGTAGGGTTTTTTATTGCTTACTACATTCCATCAGTTATTGCTAACATACTGGCAATATGGAATGATGGATATAGAAACAAAGTATCAGACACTGTTTTTCACAATTTATTTTTCCCAGAAGAGCCCAGCTGATGTGTAAAATCTTGTTTCTAGTGTGGTCCTGCATCTACCCATTTCTGACAGTGAGGTGGATCAAGATGTTAACTGACTTGCTCAAGGTAACGCAGTGAGTATTTTGTTCCAGTGGGGTTTGAACCTGTGCTGCCAAGGTTTCCAAACTGATGCTCAAACCAGTAGACCACACTGCCTCTATTTCTTCCTGTTATTGTACTTCCATCATTGTCACTGGGGCGGTTGCAATACAAAAAATTTTTTATGTCAGGGAGTATATTTTACCAGCAACTTGAAACTCAAATGTTATATTTAGAATTATAACAATTTTATCTCTGAATTTGTGCTCTTTTAGTTATGCTGTTATGCATGTTCTTGCAGAGAATTTCCTTTGTGGGGCCCCCATTTTCAAATTCATCCTGTGGATATGGTCAGATGTGTGTGTGTGTCTCTCTCTCTCTCTCTCTCTGAGAAATCAGGAGATAAATAATCTCCTGGAAATTCTGGGAATCTCAGGCAGAGAAACAGCATGTGCCAGGGGTTTGGAGAAAGCTGTGGTGGGCTAAAATAAAGACTATATAGTGGCTTTCAACTCTTGCACCCTACCATGTTCACTGCTTGATTTATCACCCTAGATTACCCTGGTTTGATGATGACCTTGGGTGGCTGAAGACTAAGGGTCAGAGTTTGGAGCATTCCTAGTGGAGATCCAAGTCAAGCTTTCACCATCTGCATACTATTGCCCGAATTTGAACCCATCTGGCTTCCTGACTTGGAAGCACGTTTGCATGCTTTTGTCACCTCCCTACTTAACTAATGTGGTGCTGTTTACCTAGAATTATCTGTGAGGCTGGTGCATTGCTTGCAGCTAGTGCAGGACTTGGCAGCCCAGCTGATTGCAGAACCTCCTGATCAGTGCATATCACGCCAGTTCCATAGGAAAGGCATTGATTGCCAGTGAGGTGGCTCACCAGCATCAAGATAAGTTTGTTATTCTACAAAGGCCAGCACAATTTGGGCCCTGGTTAGTTGATTGACTTTCTGCCTGAATACACACTTGTCTCCCCATTCATTCCCTTGATGCTGGGCTCCTCCTGGTTCCATGTTTCAGATTGAAATCACTGGGAAATAGGGCTTTCTGCATTGCTGTGCCCATTTTGTGGAACTTGCTTACTGCTTCTATTAGAGGGGCCTCTTCACTAGAACTTTGTAAGGGTTTGTTTTAAAAACCCATTTCTTTAATTTGGCATTCGGGACTGCTTAGTTTTTGGGTGTTGGGCAGTACGCTTTTCTTTTCGGATACCATATATTTCTCCTGATCTGTTTTATACTATGTGTATTAGCTTTTAAATTGTTGCTTTTATGGCACTCAGAGCTATGGATGGGTGCTTAGCAAATACATTTACTTTGCCTTGCTTTGTTGTAGACAAAAGTTTATAAGTTGTTTTTATGAAACAGTGGAACCAGCCTAACATTTAAATGGATATTCTTAGTTGGTGAAGAATGTAGGTAACCAGTTTTGAACCTGCCCTTGTAGGAATAATCCTGTGATTATAATTGGTTATAATTACAAGTAATTGCCCATGATAGGAACACTGTAGTTCTAACAGTGATTGTCTGCTGATACTCATGGCAGTGAGTCTTCAGTGCCAGTCTATCTTCCACATAGTATAATCTCCAAGACTACTCTAACTTCTGTGCCTTTGTCTTCACACTCCTCAGTATATCACACAACCATTGTTAGCTGTATCAGGAGAACAAGGGATAAACATGGTACAGAGTGAGGGAGTCCAAAGCCACTGTAAGGGCCACAATGTAGTTCTACACAGCTTTGTTAACTCCATCATCACTAGCCGTCAACATGTCCAAAAGATACACTTCTGCAAGAGGTTTGCAAGGCTCCCAATTCCTTTTTGGACAAGATTGTCCATGGATGGTGAACATATACAGATGCTTGGAAACCCACACAATCAAGAGAAACTAAATTGGGGGAACTTATATAATCTTCAATTTGGTAAATAAAAAATAAATAAATAAATTAAATGATAAAATACAACCTCCAGCTATTTAAGGTAGTGGATATGATTGCCCATGTTCTGACTATGGCTGTCAGTGTCCATGTCTGATAGACAAAGCTTATTACTAAGCTGCTAAGGACAACATAACTCTGGTATTGTTTGCATCCATCCTACTTGTACCAGCTTGTTTGTATCTATGTCTTAATTTACTGTTATACTTATGTGTTGTACTGTTATACTGTGTATTTTCGTTTGTCTTACTGTGACAAGGTACCTTTGTAAATGAGCCTATGGCTCAAAGGTTTTCCAAACTGCTGTTTAAATAAAATAAAAAAAAAAAAAAAATAGGGACTGAAGAGGCTAGAAGGGGAATGAATCAGATTCATTTCAGTGCAGTAGTTGCTCCTTGCTGCTTTTAAATTGCTTCTTGTTGATTTCACTTGGTAGCAGGTGATTTTTTTTCTTATTACTTCTAAGGGGCTAGCAGGGAATTGTTCTGGGGCTGTTGACATTTTGAAACATATTTTGGTGTGCTTTAAGTGGGCTGTTCTTTCTTGTTGTTTCACTTGGAAACAGGTTGAGTTTTTCTTACTTCTTAAAATGGGCTAGCAGGGAACTGTTATGGAATTGTTGAAACTTTGAAATCTATTTTGGTGTGCTTTAAGTGGGCTGTTATTTCTTTAAATTGGAGGCCTGTTTCTTCTGATTTCAAACCTATTTTGGTGCACTTTTGGTAGGGCTGTTTCTTTGAATTGGAGACCTGTATCTTCAAATTTCAAGCCTATTTTGGTGTGTTGTTGGTGAGGCTGTTGTTTCTTTGAATTGGAGACTTGTTTCTTCTGTTATCAAACCTATTGTTTTGTTATTTTAGTGGGATTGTGATTTTGGTTTTGCTTTTTTGGCTAGCTGCAAAGTTTAGTGCAGAGTGGGAAGGGTACTAAATGTCTGGCCAGGGGTCTCAGCTACCTGATTGTTTCTGGATGGCTTGGGCTTGGTCCCATCCACCCTGCCCCTCACCCCCCCCACCCACGGCAGGTACATCATTTCCTTTATACCAGGGGTTCTTACATCATTTTCCCAAAAGGGAAAAGGACATGCACCTGTCATAGCAGAAGCAAAACTTCCAGGGAAGTAACAGCAGTGAGTGAAGAGGTGACTGCTAACTTCAGGGAAGGGAAGTAAACTGCAACACAAAGTGCTTTCATTTTTACCTGTTTGCATTGGTGGTTGCATTGTGAAAAGTAGAGGTAGGAGTTAGAAGGAGGCTGTGCAATAGTTGATTACAGCTTCTTTTTGGTTGTGGACAGGAGAGATAGGACCTTGAAAGGCAGCTGCTCAATCTATCTAAAGTGTATGACAAAGGGGGTAAGGGAAATTGAGAAAAGGAGAAAAATATTTTGCAATGATAGAGGGGGAGGGGGAGGGGAGACTTGGGGGAGCATTAGGTATCCTTCATCTGGAAGGGTGGGGGGTTGCTGGTGGGTGACAAGAGCAATAAGTAGGGTGGTAAGCTACAACAACTGCAGTGCACCAATCTTTCTAAAAGTTGCATGGAGGGTGGGGATATGTTTAGTGTGCAACTAAATAGGGAAACTTAAAAAAGAAGTCAAGGGTTTGCAGGAGGAGCTAAGACAGGCAAGGCAGGCTGGAGGAATTTATGGCCCAATGCTGGAGGGGGGGAGGCAGGAGAGGAGATGAGGAGGGAGGTCAGTTCGGGCTAATGGGGGGAGGAGAAGGTCAGAAGAAGGGTAGCAGAGACAGGGGGACCCAGGTGAAGGAGAACGGTGTCAGAAGAACCCAGGTCAAGGGAAAAAAGACAACAGGAAGGAAGAGAATGGGACTGATGAGGGGAGGAGGAGAAGTAGCAACAGTCATGGAGTAGAAAGGAGGGAATGGGTTAGTATGAGGAGTTAGGAAACAGGCATAGGAGAAGTCTTCAGAAAATCATTTTGCAGTACTAGAGGGAAAGGACAATGAGGGTGGTGATGAGATTGGAGTAGTAACTGATAGAAGTCCAGATGAAACTGGAGAGGGGGAAGTTCTGCTGGGGGAATTACAACAGGGGTGGAAGGGGGAAGTACTGTGCAGGAGGAAGAGGAGGGAGCTGGCAGACAGAGGTGGGAAGGAAGGGAAGCAAGTACTTGGTAACGTGGTAGAATCTTAGTGCTGGGGAACTCAATGCTAAGAGGAGTCAGGTGGGGTAGCAAAGGGGAGTGGCATAGTGGCATTTGGGTGGAGACCATGCTGGGAATGATAGCGGAAAGGGTGGGACAATCTCTTCTAAAATATGTTAGAAGGAATAAGGAAAAGCCTCATTTAATTATACATTTGGGGATAAATGACCTGGCTGACAGATGATAGATATGGTCCAGAGGAGGTTTGAGGAACTAGGACAATTATGTGAGGTGGCAGGAAGATCAGTAACATTGTCAGAGATACTTCCAGTGCCCAGGATAAGCACAGCAAGAAAACTGAGAATAGAGGAATTTAATGGATGGCTAAGAACCTGGTGTCATGCTAAAGGGTATGGGCTGGTGGGGGGGGAGAGGGACTTGGAAAGACAGCAGTCTCTATGACAAGGGTAGACTACATTTGTGCGAGGAGGGAAAGAAAGTGTTGAAAAAGAGGATGGAGGAGTACATAGAGGTACAGTAGTTGGGAATTTAAACAAGGAGTAGGGAGTGGCAGGAGGGCAGGGGACATGCAGAGACCACAGGTTGGGAAGCCATATGAGCTAACCCCCTATAACAGTGACAAAGGAAAAAAAAGGGCAAGTACTAGTGGTGATGCTAGTAAAGGAGGTCAACAGGGGAGGGGGGAAGGGGAAGGTGTGGAAGGTGGTCACCCTGAATGCTAGAAGCTTTGGAAAGAAAACTGCAGAGCTACAGACTCTCATGGCAGAGGGGGAGGTGGACATGGTGGCCATCACAAAACATGGGACACTCAATACAATGACTGGGACCTGTTGATACCAGGGTACAGGATATTTCATAGGGATAGAGCAAATGGGAAGGTAGGAGGGTTGGCACTATATGTAAGGGAAGAACTGAAGTGTGTATGGGAGGAAGGGGCAGAGGGTAGTACACAATCACTATGGGTGCAAATCCAGGATTCCAAAAATAGGACTTTCAGGATGAGAGTGATGTACAGGTCTCCGTCTCAAACAAAGGAGTTAGACAGGGAACTAGTGGTACAGATCAGGAGGACCTGTGAGAAGGGTAGTGTGGTGATTGTGGGTGACCTCAACATGCCAGAAGTGCATTGGAGTACCCCAACAACCAGGAATAGAAGGAAGCAGGTACTGCTGGATGCCTTCCATGACAGATTCCTGATGCAAATGGTCAATGAACCCACCAATTTAGGGAATAACCTTGACCTCATGCTGGCAAATGGAGAGTCTGTGAGGGAACTGAGGGTGGAAGAACCACTGGCAGGGAGGGGCCATTACTCAGTATGGATCACATTGGAGATGGGTAAGGAAGGAATGGAATCCAGCACAAGGGTGTTGGACCTCAGGAGGACCGACTTTGGGAGGATAGGGGAAGTAGTAAAAGGGTACCTGGCCAGAATTCAACCTAGTATGGGCACTAACCAGAGGTGGGAGCTCATAAAGCTAGGGATAGTTGTGGGAACCAGAACCAGCAGCAAGGCCCAGAGTAAGAAGGCTAGGGCAAAGAAACCTAGCTGGGTGAGCAAGGAGATCATGGAAAAGGTAAGGAGGAAAAAGCTGCCTTTAAGAGATACAAACTTTAGGAGATACAAAAAAACAGGGGGGAAGGACAGGGAGAACTACCTGAAGGAATCGAAGGAGGTGACAAAGGCAGTATGGGCAGCCAAGGCATCTATAGAGCTCAGGCCGCCGCAGGGCATTAAAAAATGGGAGAAGGACTTCTTTAGGTACGTCAGGGATAAAAGAAGCTTTAAGGACCATATAATAAGAATTAGTAAGGAGTGGAGGTGGGTGGAAGCAGGGGGTGATAAGGCAGAAGCGCTAAGCAATTACTTCTGCTCAGTATTTACTAAGGAGAAGGGGGGTGATACCCAAGGGGGGAGAGAGCATAGGAACAGAGGGGTAGGGGGTGATGGACAGGAAAATCATGAAGTGGCAGGGTTCTGGAGGGTTTGAGGGCACTGAGGGTGGACAAGGTGCCAGGCCCAGATGGCATCCACCCTAGGGTACTGAAGGAGCTAGCAGAGGTCCTGGTGGTACCTTTGGCAGACCTGTTCAATGCTTTCCTACACTCATAGTATATACCTCAGGACTGGAGGATGGCTCATGTGGTGCCCCTCCACCAAAGCAGTCCCAAGGATGAACTGGGGAACTACAGACTGGTGAGCCTCACATCCATCGTGGGTAAGCTGATGGAGACTATACCAAAGGAGAGGCAGGTGGCCCTCCTGGAGGCCAAAGGGCTACAGGACAGCAGACAGCATGGCTTCATAAGTGGCTGATCCTGCCAAACCAACCTGGTGGAGTTCTATGACTAGGCAATTGGAAGAGGGCCATGCAGTGGATGTCCTGTACCTGGACTTCAGTAAGGCTTTTGACTCGGTGTCACATGGGATGCTGGGAAATAAGTTAGAAGGCACAGGGGCAGGTGCAAAGCTGGTGAGATGGGTAGGGAACTGACTTCAGGGAAGGCAACAGAGGTTGATGGTGGGTGGGGAGCCCTCATCCTCAAGGGTAGTGATGAGAGGTGTTCTGCAGGGCTCAGTGTTTGGACCAGTGTTGTTTGGGATATTCATTGCAGACATATAATTGGGCTTCAAGAGCAAGACCAGCCTATTTGCTGATGACACCAAGATGGGAGCAGTGGTGGATGACTTAAGGAGGTGACAGGGGCTGCAGGATGATCTGGCAAAGCTGGAAACCTGGTCAGTCACCTGGCAAGTGGAGTTCAATGCCAAAAAGTGCAAGGTGCTGCATTTTGGGGTGAAAACCCAAAGGATGAGTTACCAGCTGGGTGGAGTGCAGCTAGCCAAGACAGAGGAGAAAGATCTGGGGGTGCTCATTTCGGGGTCAATGAACAACTTAGCACAATGTAGGAAGGCAGCTTCAAAGGCCACAAAATGCTTGGTTGCATTGCCAGGGGTATATCCTTAAGGAGGGGGGAGGTGATTCTGCCACGGTATATATCATTAGTTAGACCGCACTGGAGTACTACATGCAGTACTGGCATCCGTATCTGAAGAGGGACATTAAGTTACTGGAGGGGGTGCAGCACAGGGAGACAAAGATGATCCAGGGGCTGAAGCACTTACCACATGAGAGAAGGCTGAGGGAGTTGAACATGTACTCATTGGAGGAGAGGACGACAGGGGGCTATGACTGAAACCTTCAAGTACATAAAAGGAATAAACAAGACAGGTAAGGAGAGGCTGTTCAAAGTAAGGGAGGGGAGGGACATTTGTGGCCATGATATGAGACTGGAGGAAGGAAGGTTCAGGAGGGAGATGAGGAGACACTTTTTTACAGAAATGGTGTTAGCTGGGTGGAATGCTTTACCGGCGGAAGTGGTATCCAGTAGAACACAGGGTTGTTGCAAAAGGGGCTGGAACAGGGCAAGGAGGAGGGTCAAAGGAGAGGAGGGTAGGAGGGAGGGGTAGCTGCAGAATAAGGGGTGCTAGCTGCACATTTGTGCAGACTTGATAGACCACGAGGCCACTATCTGCTGGCAAATTTTGTATGTTCGTATTATGAGCCTGTAATACTATCGAGAGGTATTGGTGATACGTGAACCTCGAGAACAAAGCTCAAGAGATTCCAACATATCACCTGAACCTCGAGATGTTATTATACCAAGAAATACACAGTTCTCTATTTGTTATTTTTTGTAATGTACGGATCCGAGAAAGTTTCACTTTTTTACTTTATTGTAAAAATTACTGCACTTACTTGCAGATTAGTCAGTGATCTAGGGCTGAAAAAAAAAGGTTACTTACTTGTGTACCTTCAATGAAGAAACTTTAAAGTCTGACTGAAAAAAAGCATCTGGGCTACAATATTATCCAGTAAATGGTAATTTGCTAATAGGAAGATCCCATTATCTTGTGATGGGTCTGAATTTATGGAATAACTTACCCCCTCACTTAAGACCACAGGCAGGCAAGATTCTGAAAAGCAACATTCGTAACCAGATGTTTAGCCAGGCTAATCAGAACTCGGTATGCCATCCCACTTAGGATACTGGTTGAAACCTAATGTTTTAAGGGGTATGTCTTAACCTTATTTACCCCATTGATTGTTTGTATTGTTTACATCACCCTTGTATTAGACATATTTTTATTATTTTTTTCTTTGTAAATGTTATTCATGGTAACCTACTGTTTTTGTATTCATGCAAAGGACCTCATTAGAAATGAGTGCTGCTGAATTGAGTCTCCTTTTCATATGTGAATTATGAATAAAATGTTACTTACCTAACTAAATGGCATTGTAACTCTTGCTGGAAATAGACCCGCCCACCCCCATAAACATATTTTTATTGTATTTAAACAGTTTATTTGTTTTTGTGTAGAGGTTGAGAGAGAGAGAGAGAGAGAGAAATAGAATGAGATGCAAGCACTGGGGCTACCAGAGGGAGAGTAAACAGCAAGCTCCAAAACCACCCTGCATTACCTTTTGTTTTTATTTAAAAAATTCTTGTGCCTTTTTTTTAGAAGGAGTTGTTTTAGAGAGAGAGAGAGAGAGAGGGAGGTGCGAGAAAAAGACAGACTATTTGATCTGTGAGTCAGTGACAATCCGGCTTTTACTGTACATGGCAGTTGCAGTAATGCCTGCTTGCACTCAGCTGAGGGACTGCGCATAGCACGAGGAAGTGTTAGCAGATGCACTGATAGTATTATGTATCTTGTAATACTATTGATAAGTATCCAACAACAGTATTGCAGAATCTTGTAATGTTATCAATAGATTTCATTGATGATATTACAGCGAAAAAGTGTATGGTTATCAATACTATTATTAAGCATATCTATATATTACGGCAGTATACATGAAATATAAAATCACACACATCCCCATAATGCAAAGCATCATGGGATGTATATGTAAATCACTATGACATTCTGTTTGCACCCTTTGCAGATTATGTGAGAGGCCCTATGGCACTATGCACTCCTGCTTAAAGCTGAACCATTTCATGGTGATTTACATATACATCTCATAATGCATCTGCATTATGGGGATATGTGTGATTTTGTATTTCTTTGAAACTTGGCTTTATTGCCAATGATGCCCTTTGAGTTAACCATTGCCTCAGTGCCTTTACATTGAGGTTCTTTGTATAGTAATAGTGTACATGGTTTCTTTCAGTTAAGGTATTAATCTAATTTATTTTATGTCGCGTCTTGTTTAAGATTGTCTTATTATTCCCCATAACCCTTTCTTGGGAAGAATGCATGGAACACAAGTCTTGGAGAAATGACCACATCTATATGTTTATGAAGTGAAATATACACAATTTGAGGTACACACCCTGAGTGTAGGAGTGGCATGTACATCTAGGAGAACTCATCAGAACTCATCAGTAACTTCGCAGCTTCTGTATCTCTTACCATGAAGGGCATCACACATGTGTGGACTGAAGTAATGATGTAATTCTTTGGGTTGGCTCAGCCTCAGTAAGTGGAGACGTCATGTGGCTGGTTGGAAGGCAACCATCCCCATCTGGTAGCACCACCCCTACAGGCCAGCCCAATGAGGTTTGACTATGACCCCCCAAATGGGATCCAGGTCTTGCAGCCCCATATGCCTCATGCCAACCAGGGAAGGAGGGAGAGACCTTCAGAATAATTTAATTCCTCCCCATTTTTCCCCTTGTTCCATCACTCTGAGAGATTCCTAAGCCACTACAAGACAGATGCAGTCCGATGACCCCCAAGCAGCTTGCTCCAAGTGCTCCTCCAAGATCTAACAGAATGGCAGAAGTAACAAGTCCCAGCCATTGTTCCATAAATGAGCACCAGCCTTAGCATAAAGTTCCTGGCAAGATGTGTTAATATTACTGTGCCATACCATGGCTCACTTATTGGACTCCATGAACAGGTGCAGCTGCATCTCCCTGTTGATGTGTATACATGCTTTATTCATCACCTGATAGTTCTTTGCATGCCGCTAGTGATGCCAATTAATAATGTTGGACCAAATAATTTTGATCCCCGGCCACCATTTAGAAAAGGATCATAAGTCCTCCTTCATTCTGAGAAGCAAGTCTTAGGTTGTTCCCATCCAAATGAACCAGCAAAATGACCAGTGAACTACTGTGTCATGCCTCCACAGTCAGCCTTGGGAGAAGTTCCTCCCCATGCATGCCTCTCTGACTGAACCAATGGATTCACATTTTCTGCAGTGGGTATGCTTGGTTTGTCTCCCAAGGCCGATGTCTTGTTCTCTCTGCAGCACAGTGAATGAAGTAGTGTCCACAGACCCAAACCTGCTTGGGACCATTAGGTGAACCTGAGAAACAGCAAGACAAATTTAAAGTAACTGTGGACATATGTAATACAAAAACACGTGGGACCTCATCTGGTGAAGGGCCTGTATTTGCCCATCCATAAGACACTGGGCCTTGGCATTTGTTGCCACCCCATTTCTGAAAGAATGGGTACTGTATTCCTTAACATTCAACCCTTCCCAGTGCACAACCAAGCTCAAAACATGACTAAACTGGTAAGCCGTTACGTGTGTTCCATCCATGTGCTGCAGAAAGGCAGACTCCTCTGCCAGACAAAAGACCATGTAGTCCGCCACTGACCCTACAAGAGCCCACACTATGCACCAGCAACCCAAACAGCCTCCAGTGTCACTGCTCCATCTGCATCTTCAATGCCATGGTGACCGCATTCTTTGTTAGCTGCACTAACTCTTAGACATTAAAGGCCCTGCTGTATGCCATTAAAAATGTGGTATTGGATAGTCTGATCATGAATGGGAACCAGCAAACTGCTGGGAGGGACTCCCACCCTTTCTCAAAAATTGCAAAGCTAATTTGGGATCTGCTTAGGGAGTCCTTTGCTCCAACTCCTAAGGACCCCTTGAACCTTGAAAGTTTGAATGGAATCAGTGAAGTCTCACAGCTGGGAGACCAAAGGCAAATCTGTCAGGTGCTGACCCACCCCTCTGGGTGTCAGGCTCTGGCACCTAGACTCCATAATGTAGCTGCACAACTAATCTGTAGGAATAGGCCAGCTGTTAGGCCAATCCACCTCCACATCTACAATGTGGCAGTGGTCCACCCCATTGTGATATTCCACTCTGGTCGGATGACAATAGCATTACCTATGTACTCCCAGGCCTCAAGGTCACCACCTTCCTCAGAGAAAGCAGGAATGGACCTGAATCTTGGTCTGCTGCTGGAGCCATTTCCCTGAACATCTGCCACCGTGAATGTCATAAAGCATCAGCAATACTATTATCAGAGCCGAGAACATGTGCAGCTTTAAATGAGAAATATTTGTTAGTAACCATATTGTTTTGTTTTTGTTTTCAGTAATAATGTTTGTTTGACAAAAATATCAAGCTACACATTTTTTTATTTTGATTTTCTTTCTTCTCTGAACCAAGATATGAGATTTTGAAGTTTTTAAAAGTTCCCACCCCTGTGCTATACCCACCATGAAAAAATTAAATATCTTGGTACAGTGTTGCACTGTTTACAATCTAAAACATGTGGTAACACCATCCTAAAACCTCTACAGCATAAAGCTAGCATATACATTCAACAGGCAACCTCATCAGAAGAGATTTTTACATCTTGTGAGTAGCAGCCACCTTTAATGATGTGAGTCGTTAATTACAAAATAAGTCGTATACACTGTTTTAGCAATACCTGAGAAAACTAAAAATGCTCCGAGCATCAATCTTAGGCTGTCAGAACTACAGTTTTGCTAAAAAACTATATAATGTTTTTTTTTGCCAACTATCCAATACTGCTGTTTTAAAGAGGATATTCAATAGTATATACAGTATTTGAGGATGAAAATCCTCATACTGTTACCCAACAGAGCTTCTTCCCAAAGTTGCCACTGATAGTGTGAACTACACCTATATTGTTGGACTCAAAAATTGCACTTCTGTCTTTCAGCTGGGGGCCCCACACATAGAGTGACATCACTGCTGGAAAACATTCCAGCAGGGTAATCTGCTTCATGAGTTCTGCTGCTGCCCAGCTTGGGAGCTACTCAGTGGTTCACCTTTCACCTTAATGTATGCCCCAAATACAAGACTCCCCGGTGCATCCAGAAGCAGCTCCATTTCTAGGCTGTTGACTGTCAGTGGCCACATTTAGACACTTGAAATTAAGAAAGACCACACCTCTAAATCTTCACTGAAGCCCACTGACATCTGTATCCTGAAGTGGGGCTTTCTGGTGCAAGTTCCTGACTTCTCCATACACTGTAAAAATGTCCTCTCTATCGGAATGATCCAGCAGGCAAAGTTTAAATGCCCACTACATGCTGAAGCTCCTTCAGGGTATCATTCTTGGCTGCTATTGCATGGCTCAGAAGGGTCCTTATAGCCTCTATCTTTTCCTGTGGTAAGCGGCATACCTCCACCCATGCATCTATCTTGTTGCCCAGGAAAGTCATGACCAAGTTAGAAGGCTTAACTTTGCTTGGGGACAATTGTGCACAAAAGTTTCAGCATAGGTATTAAAAACTGTTTAGAGTCTGCCCACAGACCAGGAAATGGATAGGGCCCACAAATAGAAAATCATCCGGATAGTAAACAATTCCCTCTCTCCCCACCTCCTGGGCAGTTGCCCAGTGCAAGAAGGTTTTAAAGCACACAAACACTGCACAACCCATGATCATGCAATTATTCACATAATATCACCGTTCAAACTTCATCCGACTAAATAATGGTCAACGGGGTGGATCAGCAGCAGTTGGAATGCCAACTCAATATCTGCCTTAGCCATCAGGGCCGTGCACCACCTTGACCACCCTGTAAAATGATGCATACTGAACCACTGTGTGAACAGATCAATGTTATCATTCATGCTGTCAGTGTACGACAAGTGGTTGATCATGCAGAATGCACCTGGTGATGTCTTGGGCATCAAGATTATAGGTTGATCCCTCAGGTAGGGAAAACATTGGAAGGGGTAAGGGCCACTCACCTTCCCCAGTCCCAGCTCTTTTGTAACTTGTCCCAGACTGCCTGTGGCCTCTCACTGGGAGATTTGAGATTCTCAGCTTCCTCCATAAGACTCTCATACAGAATTCTGAAACCCACCATGAAATCTTCTTCCTGCAGGTGGGCTGCCTTGCAGTCTGGGTAACACTCCAGCCAGTGTCTAAGGTGGTCCACCCATACCAAAGTGGGCAGGCTTACCTGGGTAATGTTTGCATTGCTTCTTCTGAAAGTGCTGGTTGCCACCCTGTGGGGGCCTTTTAGGGCTGCATTGGTTAACGGTGTTTCACTGACCACTAACAAAGCATTCATTATAAAATTACAGGAGCTTCTGTTGTAACCCCCCTCCTTATTAAAGTAAAAGCAGATGTGGGTTGAGGGCCCTGTGGGCTCAGAGTTTTGTTATTGAGATGCCTATATTGGCAACTTACTGTCTGTATGGAGGACCCTACCAGATGTTCATGTCTTCAAGGAGCAAGGACATGTCCTGGACACCCCAATCTATAGATGGGTCATATTGCATGTGGTGCTTAAATTCCTTATCATATTATAACCAGCCAGACACCCCTTTACAACTTTGGGCTAGCATAATCCTATTCAGGTACTTGAAGAGATCAACACATTTCTGGGTGTCTGCCTGAAAAATTGTACTGGCAAAGATTATAAAACCTGCCAGCTAGTTGTCAAATGTCTTTTCCACTCTGACCTTCTTTTTGTCAGGCACCTCATTTTTGTCCTTGCTTTCTTCCTGCTTGCTTGAGTAGTTTAGCAAGGACAACATATCAACCTATTCCCACCTGTGAATCTGCTAGTGGACCTTGTCAGTCAAGTGGGAGCCCACTGGCTTTACCATGCTGACATAATCAATCAATCAATCAATCAAAATCTTTATTTAATCAGGCGAACATCATTGAGCATAGCTCATTTACAAGATGGACCTGAGTGGTCAAGAAGTGCAAGTGTTATTACATTGACAAGGGTATCATAAACAGTAATACAATGACAGGGGTAACAAAAAACAGTAATACAATGACATAAGTGCTAGTATATAACAATATACATATGTACAAGGCATTAACACTTTTAATCTGGGAGACAGTAGGCAGTTGGCACATCAGAGTTAATATGTAGATTATAGGACCTAGCAGGCATTTTGAGGGTGAATCTTGAGACTGGGAACGGGAGTTTTTTCAGCATATAGAAACACAAGCAGAAAAAGGGGGTGGGTAGGCCATGAATTAGGCCTTGTGGAAGCAGTTGCAGAGTTCTGGGAATAGGGTGGTGAATAATCTTTTGAAGGATATTAAGGGTGGGAGGTTATTTAGCTTCATGGTTTTTTGGAGTGAGTTCCAAACAATTGCTAGTGAGTAGCTGATAGCAGCCCTCCCAAGTTGGGTGCAGGCATTGGGGACCTTAAGAATGATAATTTTGCTGATCCTTAGGTTGTATGGCCTAGAAGTGATTTGAGTAAAACAGTCCGAGATGTAGGTAGGTAGCTTGCCTGATAAGGCTTTGAATATCCAAATTGCAGCATTCCTATTTCTTCTGTGTTGTAATGATGACCAGTTAACTGCCTTATAAAGGGAACAATGGTGGGTGCTGAAGGGAAGGTCAGTAATGAATCTGATGGACCTGTGGTATAGGGTGTCCAGTTTATTTAAGAGGAGAGTGAACAGTGTCCATACAGAAAGTCAGCATAGTCAATGAGGGATAGGAATGAAGCCTGGATTAATCTTTTTTTGGAGTCTCTGTTGAGGTAGTGCTTTATTCTAAAAAATAAACCAAGCCTTTGTCTCAGTTTCTTTAGTAGCTCCTCAATATGGACAGAAAAGTCAAGTTTGTTATCAATCCAGACACCAAGATATTTGAAGTTATCAACGATTCCAGCTTCTCTCAAGTAAGGTGGTTAGTTGTAGGGTGGTAGATGATGGGGTAGTGGCAGAGCAACTTTGTGAGGAAAAGAGCATAGCTTTTGTTTTTTGGCATTTAGAAGTAGTTTTTATCCAGTAAGTTGTGTTATAGGATGGAGAATTCAGATTGTAGCAGTTCACAGGCTTTAGACAATGAAGGATTGCTAACATATAGCACAGTATCATCAGCAAACAGATGGATGTTTGATTGAGTGAGGTTAGCATCAATATTATTAATATAGATGGCAAAGAGGATGGGGCCAAGAATAGAGCTCTAGTGTACACCTCTTAGCAGTGGTTTTAAAGTGGATAGGTAGTTTCCATTTTTTACCAGTTGTGATCTGTCTGATAGATAGCACTTGAACCAATTGAGTGAAGGGGAATCCAACCCTATTGAGCCAAGGGAGGTGATCAGTGATTCATGATCCACGGTGTCAAATGCTTTGCTCAAATCCAGGAACACAGCACGGGTACTATTCTTCTTATCCATAGCAGTCTGCCAGTCGTTGGTTACTTTGGCTAGGGCTGAAATGGTGCTGTGCCTTGATCTAAATCCTGATTGTGCTGTGTTTAGGAGGTTATTGTTATCCAGGTAGACCCTTAATTGTGAGTTTACTAACTTTTCGAGCATCTTGGACAGAACTGATAGGATGGAAATGGGCCTGTAATTATTGAGATCCATGGGATCACCAGATTTGAGTAAAGGAACTACTTGAGCTGTTTTCCAAATGGAGGGAATGGATCCAGTGGTGAGGGAAAGATTGAAGAGATGAGTGAGGGGGGCAGATAAGATTTGAGATGCAATCTTGAGGAAGTAGGGGTCCAGGGAGTCTGTACCTGCACTTTTTGAAGTGTCCAAATTGGAGAGGAGACCTTCCACTTCTTTCGATGATATTGGGTTGAAGGAGAAGGTTGATGTAGCCTTTTGGCCCACGGTGGATTGAAGATTCAAGGAAGATCTCAGGAGATTTGCAGGTGAAGAGTCAAATGCTAGTCCAGCTGTGGTGAAGTGGTCATTGAAGGTATTTAGAATTTCTTGTTTATCCGTAATTTCTGTGTTATTTAGTAGCAGTTTGCAGGTTAAGGCAGGAGTAGAGTTTTGGCCCAAGATACCCTTTATAGTTCCCCAGAGCCTGGTTGGGTTATTATAGGAGGCATCCAATTCCAGCTCTATAATAGCTGCTTTGGCAGATCTTATTTGTGTTGTACATGAATTTCTTGCTTTTCTGAAATTTAGCCAGTCTATGGAGTCCTTAGTTTTTCTTTGCCTTTTCCACAGTTTGTCTCTGGCTAGCAAGGCTGTTTTAAGATCAGTGGTGAACCAGGGGCAGGACCTTGCTTTTAGTTCTGATATTGGTGAATGGTGCATGAATATTTAGAGCATTAGTGATAATGTCCTTTAAGATCTGGAGAGCTATTTCCACTGAGGTTGTAAGGTAGAAATCTTGCCAATATATTGTGTTACTCAGGTCATGGAGGTAACCTGGTACGTTGAACTTTTTGACCTTTTGGGACAAATTCAGCAGGGTTGATGGTTTGGGTGAAGATCTTATGCCAGCTATGGGACAATGGTCACTTACATCATTCGGTAGTACTCCTGCATGAGTATATAAGTGAGGCTTATTTACCAACATAATATCCAGGAGTGAGCTGTTGCTAGAATTTTTTTAGGTTAACCCTGGTTGGGTCTTTTATTAGCTGTGTAAAGCCATAGGTGTCACAGAAGGTTACCAATGGAGCAGATGCATTAGATAGCCAGTTTAAATTCAAATCACCAAGGATGATGGTATCTTCAGGGCCTAGATTGGTTATTGACCCCAGGTGAGATAGTAATTTGAGGCCTGCTGAGGGGGGCCTATAGCAGCCAATCAATTTAAATGGAGACAAGTTTGGAAGGGATATTTTGATTGTTAAACATTCAAATTCCTTTGGTTCAGATGTGATGATGAGGCAGGTAGCAGAGATGGTGTCCTTAATGTATATGGCCACCCCACCACCCCTGGAAGGGCGATCTGCTCTGAAGAGCTGATAGTTGGTAAGGTTTACAACACTG